>JBAJHW010000005.1:154240896-156740896 GCA_037013535.1 Intellagama lesueurii
CTGGTAAAGAAATTGGCAGGCCTAACTGTTCCTTTTTCCCACTTCAGAGAGCTAGTTTGACTGATTATAGTGGAGATTCTGAGAAAATTGGCATATAACCAGCCTATTAGTTGCCCCCACGCTCCCCAGTCTGGGTTTAGTCTTTTCATGTGCATATTTTGTAAATGTTTATGTTTGAGTGTGCACTCACCATTCTTTCAACCCTTTGAGACTGAAACACCGAGATAATTTTCAAAGCTGAGGGAATCTGGGTGAAGGATGAGAGACAGGCAGTGGTGGTGGTCATGGTGGTGGTGGGCTGGTTTAACCAGTCACATCATGATCTGGAGGCCTCTAAATTGTAGCTCTAATCCAAATGGATAAGTATTTTAGAAAGCTGATTTTGGCATCCTGTTAATTATATGTGCTATCAATAGTTGAAATTCCTTTTAAGATGTTAGCTCAAACTAAGTCATCTGAACTAAATAGAAAATGGAAAGATCACTAGCTAAAAGTGTGTTGTTCTTTTGTTTTGTTATGTATTGCCGGTAGCTATACAGAGATTAATTACTTTACTGAAGGAAAAGGTGATGGTATTGGTGAGCAGAATAATGTCCAGGGTGCTTTCATAGGGACACTCTGCAGACTGAGTCAATTTGATTTGTGCTGCTTTGTAAGACAATAAGAATTGTTTGCATGGAACTCATGTGATGTTGTACTATTATAGACTTGGAATTGACTTGCAACCATTGACTGACTGCTTAAATGGCTCCCTAGTGCTTATCTCATCATGTTGTCTGGGTCAGTGTTCTGAAATCTATTAAGTATATTGTGGCATTTCAGTTCATCTGTAAAAAGCATTCTTCAGTAGCTTTCTACCCTCTGTTCTAAAGAACAAAGCTCCTTCTTATTCAGCAGCATGTCTCAACTTAAAATTGACTGAATGAACTGGGCCATTCCCTATATTGACCTCTGCCTGAATCCTGCAAGTGTCTCTGTATTGCATAGGCTTACTGCTCTTTTCAAAGTATGACATGTATTTATGCCAGTACAGTAAGCCACTTCTTCTAATGGAAACAAATTAATGTTAGTTTTTGAACTATAATGTTTGCCAAAACCCAGTAAACAGTCAATGTCTAGCAAACATTGAAATTCAGATATAATTTCCAGTGGCCATTTGTTCTTCTTTGCTTTACTTGTGTAACATAGTGGTGTGGACAACACTAAAGGTTGGAACTAATTTTTCTAAAATAATCATGGGACTGATGTGGTGCAACCTCAATGGTTTTTGAGCCACATAGATATGGTCTCTTTTAGTAAGATAAGTCTTGCCATTTCCTAATCTGGGGATGCAGACTTCATACACAAGGACCTATAGAACTGTTGTTCTTGAGTGTGAAATTTTACTTCCTACATAGGATTTTGGGTGGGTGTGTGTGTGTTTGCCAGGAAACGAGTCTTATAGCCCCTTAAATATGAACAGATTTACTTTGGCATAACCTTTTATGTACCAAGTAGATTTTTATCTATTAAATACATGAAATATTATGTTGACGGAGTGATACGTACACATGTTGGTTGGGGTTGAGGAGGAATGTAAGGATGACAGATTCCTTTGAAAAAAAATGTGATGAAGAAACCTGCAATTTTATAAAATGAAGTCAAAGCTGCTTTCAGACTACTTGGGAGAAATATATCACTGGGACCAAATAGGTTCCAATAGAACTGTTCTAAGCTACAGGGTCCAAATCTATCAAAATCCTAACAAGAATATGTCAGCCAATCTGGAAAACAACACAATAGCCCATAGACAGGAAATGTTCAACATACATTCCAAGAAAGTCTGTTTGTGCTTTATAGATCACAGCAAAGCCTCTGACTCTGTGGATCATTAAAAGCTATGGGTCATTTGAAAGAAATGGTGTGCCTCAACAATTGATTGTCCTGATGTGTAACCTATAATCTGGACAATAGGTTACCACTAACACTATATGGAGTAACAGAATAGTGTCCCATAGGCAATAGTATCATGCTAGTATATATCTCTGTTTTGTCTGTATCATATGGAAAGGTGGATTAGATTCAGCTGAAGGACAGTGAAATTAGTGCAACAAGTATTAATAATTTAAGATAAGCAAACCACACCATATTACTGGCAGAAAGCAGCAATGATTTGAAATGACTCCTGATGAAGGTGAAAGTGCAAAAACAAAACTATAGACAAAAATTGTGTCTACAAAATAATTACACAACTGTAGTGTTGATGATGAAGAAACTGAAATTGTTAAAGATTTTCTATATCTTTAGTCATCAAATGAAGCCTGCAGCCAAGAAGCAGAACAAGACTGAGAGTCAGCAAGGCAGCTATGAAAGAACTAGAAAAGATCCTTAAGTGTGAGGACGTGTTCTTAGAGACCAAGGTGAAGATTATATTATGGTATTCCATATTTTCTGTGTATAAGACACCCCCATTTATAAGACGCCCTCCCCTACTTTTCTAACCCAAAATTAAGAAATCTTAACTCAGCTTTAAGTATTCAGCCTCTGGGCTTAACGCTCGGACATTACAAGTCCCTGTGTGGCGTTCACCCTCGTCCCCTTACTTGACCGTCAAGACTCAGAGCACACGAAGGCAAACAATCCCCTCTTTTCCACTGCTGCCACCAGGTGATCACTAAATCACCATTACTTCAGGAAGATGATGCAGGTCCACACTTCAAAGTATTTTAAATATAACGTGTTTATTGTTTACAGAACTTGATAATAATTCATGAATATCTTCTTTAGGTAAATTTATTATTAATAACAATCTTCTGTATGATAATACACTCCTAACTAGAATCACTCCTCAGATTTCCCCAAACTCCACACTCTATCTCTACTCATCTCTCTGACTATCTCTCCATCTGACTGACTATCTCCATCTCAGGCTCCGCCTCTTATACCATCCCTCTCGGCTCTGCCTCTCAGCAACATGAATATGCATGAACAATTAACATAACCAAACCTGAACCATTGACATAATAAAGGGGAACACTACACCCTGTTGCATCTGAGCACTGCCTACATGCTCCACCTCCAAAAAGGTGTGTACCAATTGGTTTGTACAGGATCAGCTGACATCAGTTACATAAGGCTCGTGACTGGAGGAAGCTAAGTCTCCTGACCGTAGGAAGCTAAGCCTCATGATTGAAGGAAACCTGTTTGCAGAGGCAAGGTATGGGCTGTTTTGTTCTCTCCTCAGCTTACTTCCGTGTATAAACCCTCAATTTTCAGTCTTAAGATTTTTGACAAAAGTATCATCTTATACACAGAAAAATACAGTACTGTACTATGTATGTGTATGAAGGCTGGACAATGAAGAAAACCAACAAAGGAAAAAACACAATTCATTTGAAATATGGCATTGGAGGAGAGCTTTATGGATATTATGGACTGCCAGAAAGGCAAGTGGGTACTAGATCAAGTCACAGTCAGTGTGGTATAGTGGACAGAGTGATAAACTAGAACTCAGGAAACCTGGGTTTGAATCACTACCTATCCATGGAAGACTCATTGGGGAGTGGCAATGTTAAAGTCTCCCCTTCGATATCTCACATACCTTGATAACCTCTTTTGGGGTCACAAGAAGTCAGATAAAGTTTGGCAGCACATGACAACAACAAATCAAGACAGCCCAAGCCTTCCCAAGCAAAGATGACTAAACTGAAGTTACTGTACTTTGGACATATCATGAGAAGACAAGACAAGACAAATTAAAAAACCCAATAATTCTAGGAAAAATTGAAGGCAACAGGAAGACCAATAAGAGATGGATTGACTCAGAAGGAAACCACAGCCTCTAACTTGCAAGAACTGAGGAAGGCTGTTAATGATAGGACTTTTTGGAGGTCACTAGCTCATAGCATTGTTTTGTGAAGATTATGAACCATATTAAGCACTACCTTGAGAGTACAGATGATGGTGATAATGAAGCTTTAAACGCCCTAATGCGTGTGTACATATAATTGTAACTCAGCATAACATTTAATGTATCTACTAAAGTGGCTTGTAGCCCAAAAATGCTTATTCTGTAAGTTTTCTCCACTGTAATTAGAAACACAGCTACTTGGCCATCTATGACAATGTTTCTGGTTATTTAGTAGAACTGCCTAAGGATCCACAAATATAGGTTTTTCCAGAGAATAATCACTTCTTTGTAAGGGAGGGTTAAAATTGTATTGATATCCCACCCACAAATGACACCTTCTGTCATCAAACCAAGAGAACAAAGATATTGCAAATATTCATTTTACATTTAGTGCACATAGTTTTCTAATATGACTAAATAAACATTTAATCTTTTTTTAAAGTGTTTCATTATCTGAGATAAAACAGAGATACTTTTAACTGTCTTTTTCATGACTTCACTCCTATGCAATGTATAGATAATTTATTTATCTCTTGAAAATCAATTAGAAATGGTTCCCAATGTGTAGTTTGGCAATGTCACTATATCGCTATAGCTGTATATAAATACCATGGTCTCCTCAAGTTGGTTTCTGTGCAAAAACAGTACAGTTCCATATCAAGCAAGTTATAGAAGCACCTTAAACTTAAATAATTTTATAACAAGAGAATTAAAATGAAACACAGTTTAAAATACCTAAAAGAGGCAAATATCTTGAAACCTTTTCACGTAAAAACAGAGAACAAGTATATTTTCAAAGCCATCCTACAGAGAGCCACATATTAATTCAGCTGGTCATTATTTTGGGAGATAATTCTAAAGGTTAGATGCAGTCACTGAGAAGCCTTTATCTCTAGTTCCCACAGCATTACTTTTTTCTGTAGCAGCTCATGAGTAGGACCTCAGATATCATTTGAAAGCATGACTGAGTTAATATTGAGAGTAGGTGGCCCTGCCAGATATAGATCCAAACTGTTTATGTTTTTGAAGGTAAAAATCAGCACTATCAAGAGTGCCCGGAAATGCTTTAGTAACTTAGTGGCTCTGGTACAAGCTTGGGTGTAATCCAGCTATCTAACCTCCAAAAGTGTATCTGATTCCACATTTTGTGTCAGCTAAGCTTCCAACTCATTTTAAAAGAATGAATTCAATTGTACACATTTATACTCACAGTGATCCTTATTATGTTGGAAAGGAATGTCTGCTGCTCCCATGCAGCATACATTTGAAGGGTCCAGAATCCTACTGATGTTAGCATAAGGGCTGTGTAATTTGCTGTGGTTAATTGCAGCTAAATCTCCATCTGGTTATAGAAAGGAACAATTCTATCTACTTTGTCCAGTTTTTAAAAATACCACACCTCAGTATATGTATGACAATACAGCATCTAATTTTTCTTAATAACATATAACTCTTCCCTCTCTTATTTTCAAAAATCACTGATTGTACTATCAAGCTGCATTTGCTTCAATTTTATTTGAAGCAAGGGAGGGGAGATATAATAGCATTTTTCATATACTTGAAAGGTCATCATACAAAGGAGGGGCAGGGTCTGTTCTTGATCATCACAGACTGCAGGGCATGTAATAATTGGTTCAAGCTGTAGGAAGCCAGTTTTAGGCTGAATATCAGGAAAAGCTTCATAACTGTTAGAGCAGTACAACAATGGAACAAATTACCTTGGGAGGTGGTGAGTGCGCCAACTCTGGAGGCATTCCAGAGAAAATTGGACCTGCTTTGACTTGGATTCTTGCATTGAGCAAGAGATTGGACTCAGTGACCTTATAGGCTCCTTCCAACACAATTATACTATGATTCTATGATTCTGTTTTTTATAAACTATCGGAAGCAACAAAATAGACTTTGTAATTCTATAGGAGAGATTAATATATTTGCAAGCAACAAACGTGGAATGGAATAGTTAAAAACAAAGGCAGCATGGTACTTACCATTTTGTGTGTAAAATTTCAAATAATTTGTGGGTAAATCATGTACCAAAAGACTTCCTCTTACATTGCTTATTTTTCTTTTAGAATTGACTTGTAAATTGGAAGTGGTTTGTTCACAAAGTATTGTAATTTCTGTAATTCAGGTTATGAAAACCTACAACTGAAGAAATGTATTGTACCACATTTTAAGGCTTTTGCACATATGTTCACTAGTCATCAACTTTGCATCAAATAGGCAAGAATTTCAAGATTTAAACTCCAAAGTTTAAAGCATTGCACTGAAGAAACTCTTCAGTATTCTAATAGTTTCTTTCTCTCTCTTTCTGGTTTAAATATTACACCAAATGCTTTAAAAATAGAACAAAAATCCATGAAACCAAAGCCTCTCAGGCCAATGCCTCTACTTAAGAGCTTTCTAGGATAGTAGGAGATTTATGTGATCCATATACCTTTTGAAGAAAGGATTGCTTTTCCAGAATAAGGTCAAGATGAGTCTCTGATCAGTATCTGAATGGGAGGAGGAAGTGCTATTTTCAAACTTTTTTTTAGAACTCAATTGTTTTTTGAGAGAACAATATCTGAGGAGTATCGATTGTCTGTGTCCAGTAGTTAGTCAAAGGCTATCTCCTTTGACTAACCCTTTAGAGTGGTGTCATCCTCCCTCATGTGATAGATTGTTACAATCTCAGCCAGTGTAATTACACACTAACCAAGTGGGTCATTTATTTCTTTACCTTCACCATTTACCAAAAGTCTCCTTTATCTTTGGAAGCCAGCTCTTCTCTGTGTAGTAAAAGCAAAATAATGGCACATAAAACATTAGGCCCTAGAACTAAGGGCTTCAGAAATAACTAGAACAACAACTCACAGAAAACTGTTACACTTTTCTGTAATAATAACCTAAAATACTTTTTCTTCACTTGTTTCAAGAACAAAATACCACGATCAAGTGAACTCTGTACCTCAAATCTAATATTCATTGACAAACTCTTCTGAATGTGTTTCTTTTGTGATCAGTTTTTAATCTAAGTGTTATCATGAATACTACAAACACTGCAATTCTAATCTGAGTTCATCGAGATTCCCATGTAACCAGGAACATTTTCAGTATTGCTGACCTTTTTGCATGTACATGATTTTCCCCAGCATTATGGTAAATGGAAATGCTCTGGTTTTCCCAAAGGTTCATGTCAGGAACTTTTATACAGCAACTTCTATGGCAGCTGCTTTTTGACATTAATTACCAACTTTTCAAGGAACTACTTTTTATCCCATTTCTGAATTTGGGATTCTGTATGGGAGAAAACTTGATATGCTTTTGGAGAGAAAACTTTTGCTCTGAGGTGTTTACTTGTTTGGAATTTAATGTATTTTTTCATTTCCCATATGCTGCATCGTCCTTCCTTTAAGGACATGTATGATTTCGCCAGCATACCTTAGCATCATAGCTACTTGACTTTATTTAACCCATATTGTTTACACATGAAGGGCTTGCTTACACGTGACACATGGTCTTTCTTTGCCCCATTGCTGGCATAGCCATGAGGAGGAGTTTAGCAGCTTTTCCCTGCAATTTTAGATAAATAACAGCCTTAACATCCAGATTTTGTATGTGCATTAATATAGTGCTAAACTGTGGTGAATATTAAACTGAAGCCAAAGCTTCTAATATCTTTATACCTGTGCAAGAAGAAGGAAAGTGGAGAGGGGCAAGTATAGAGGCCTGTGGTGCTCTACAGCCCATTTTTGTAGTGTTAAACTATGTCTAACGTTACATAGAAACCCATTTAATATGGATTTAGTCAAAGAGGACAATGAAAAAGGAGTTTTACCTCATTAAATTTCAGATATGGTTGCCACTTACTTTCCAGTGTTCTCAAACATTTAGTTGTTACAGTTTTTCTTTCTCTCTGCCACCTTATCCTACATACTAATTCCCATTGTTTGAAGTCTGCTTTATTTGTATGCTCCAGTCCTCAGTTCTAGCATAACATGCAGCTGTGGTTTGATTTAATTTCCAAATCAGAGCCTGCCTACAGACTTAGAAAGTTGAGTCCTGAGCTTCGTAAAGAAATAAAGATAAAGTAGCTCAGAACAGTGTTTTACTATCATGAAATTGGTACATGTTCATAACCAAGCCATGGTTTCATGTTGCATATGAAGTCAATAACTATCTGGATAGTTAAATTTGTTGCTGATATTTGGTATATGTTCACCACATATATTTAAAAAGTGCATTTTATCATCAAATGCCTTGATATAAAAATATTTGGTTAGTTGAAAAAGTTTGCTACCAAAACTAATAAAGCAAGGATGTCTGTTTAGTGTCTAAGGTCACTCTGCTGTCCCACTCACATATACCCAAGGTAGGAAGCACAGAACAAACATTTGAAGAAGGGCCGACAATTTGTAACTTTTGAAGATATCCTCCTGTTGGTTTTTCAGACACTCCTCCCATTACCATTATTGAAGACTTCTTTCCCTTCCTCCACAATTTGTAATTTTTGAAGTGAAGACACGTCTCATAAGCTTCATGCAGAAGCTGTTAACATTTTGATATCTTCTGGTGGAGGAGGGTTATCCAGGTGTTAAACTCTTTCAAGCAGTCTTAGGGTTCTGCAACTTTTGCCCTGTTTCCTCGTATTATTGGGCTACCTTTTCCATTGCTCTTGATCATCCTTAGCTTAAAATCTGACAAGATAATTTTGGTCATTATATATGTGTTATGTTTGTATAAGTGTTTGTAGATAGATGTGTATGTGCATGCATACCCTTTCATCTGTTATATCTAAACATTTTTAGAGTTACTTAATCTTGGCTGGTCTTAAATGTGCAGATTGTGAAAATAACCTTGTTTAAGGACGTGCTGGCAACTTTGCTTCCTATGTGGTTCTTTAACATAATATAAGCCAGCATGTAGCATTCTTAAGTTCAATTTCAGGCAATATTATGTTCAATATTTTTGTTATTTATTGAGCTTGTAGTGAAAATACACATTAGGCTTGCTCATTACAGTGCAATAATTAGCAGATAATTTTCTGCGTTTCAATGAATTTTTGTCATAACATTTAAGGGGACTTTAATTGCAAGTAATCAGGATTGCATGTTAATAGGCTGCAGATAATTAGGAAACCATTTGCATTTCTCTTCCCACAAATTTTCTTAGCATCCAGACTTCACTTAATTCATAACTTTTTCTCCTGAGGATTGACTACCCATTTAGTCACAGTAATAACAGACATGCTATTTTTTTTCTTTAGTCTTTTTTTCTGGTCCTAATGATTTTTGGAAGTATTATAGCTTTGATTAGTCTGATTTATTGGTGTTAGATGTACAGTATTTTTCCTTTGATTTCTAATAAGCACAAGTAAACTGTCACAGGAAGATACAGTAGCTGCACTGATTGTAAATTTGCTTTATTCTGTGATAATGAAGATATCCTTTTCTCTCTGTTCAGTCTTTGTTGGAAATTTGAGAAAACGTTTTAGCAAATGTTTAGTAGTGTCTTCTGGAACAATACAATACCTCTTCATGCAGAGGAAACAGAATACTCCAAATTGTACTACTTGTTAGGGTTTTTCTTTATTTTAGTAAAGGGAAGCATATTTGTGGTGACTAAAAACTGAAATTCTGTACTTCTTAATTAAAACCAGAAAGCTTAATAATGATATAGGATGTTCTAATGTCAGTAGCACAGAAGTGCTGATTTTTAAGTACCTCAGTTACAACCCCAGCGTAGAGCTTGACTTAGTTTTCAGAACAGTGTGGACAATCTTACTTAAATTTGACAGTGGAGCAGAATATGGCTTATTTAGAGAACCAAATGTGAAGCAATAGTTTACTATCTACTTCACTTTAAAAGAAATGTAATAGAGTGGGGCAAAGGCCAGCAGCAACAACAGCAGTAGCAACTAAACTATGTTGCATTGGGAGAGCCGGAAACCACCTCTTGATTAGTTTTATGAAATGTGTCTCAGGAAATGATGGTAAAGTGATCCTGCAGACGGAGATAAAGTGGAGATTGATCACTGTTGAAAATATCTACCTTAAAGTTCATCATATGCAGTTGGGCAAAGAAATTGGAGAAGAAAAATCTACCATGAGGAGCACTTAAGGCAGTAAAAATATATGAGGGTAACTGTCAAATGACATACAAAAGTCTAAATGTGAACACCTATAAACTAGATTCACTTCAGGTGACTGTTGGTGGCACAGAATACACTCTGCACATTCTAAAATAAATTCCTTTGTAGCAGCAGTCTAAATTCCTAAGCAGACATAAAGAAAAAATATATCAAAATAGTTGGACTTGCTCTCAAAGTGAATCACAGGAGTTTTTTTGTTTTTTTGTTTTGGTCCAATTGCTATTTATCCAATTCTGTCAGTTTCTCAAGTTGACGGGGGGAGGGGGGGGAATAACTAGAAGTAGAACACAAATCTGTGTTGAAAATAATTGGTATTTAATAATTGTTTTGCGGTTAGATCTACCACAGGAGAGACAATGCAAACATGAATCAACTTACATCAGAATAAATTGTGAAATGCCAGTTTATGCCTATTTTCTCATTCCCAGTTATCCAGCAGAACCCCATAGATGCACATACCCCCAAGCTGGCACAAAGCATTTGTGAGGTTGAGTCTTTACAGAAGAGGTAGCCATTAATGTTTTTCCATGTTGCCCATCACAGGGCACATGAACTATATGCACACGGAGATCACTTTCAGTGGTTCTCTTTGGTGTCTGTCGGCCTGCAGCAAAGTGAGTCCAACAATTTGCAGTTGAGACTGAGTAGTTCTACCTCAACAACACAAAATTTAGGTGAGATAAATGGCATTCAAAAGAATTAAAAAAATTTTTTAATGGAGATAGGTAGGTAAATGGCAAGATTTGGAAGTGGATATTGTTGTGGGTGCTGTAGGCAAAGTGGTCACTGTTAATGCTCTTTCTATGTAACAACTTGTTTTTATGAAGTTAAGTTATAACCACTCACCTTATTTCTATTGCAGTTCATAAGCAGTGTTTAAGAAATACACAGAGAAATCATTGTTTTTCTCTTCCGAGTGGTTCAGCAAAAATTATTGGGAATGTGTTATATGTATATTTGCTTAGCAGCTTACAGTGTCCTACTTTGAGGTGCTATGGTGCTAATTTCTAGAATAAGCAACTTAATGAGAAGATAAATTAGAATTAGACCTGAATGGTATTCTGAATGTTATGTTCTGCCATACCATGAAGTAGCATCCTTTTTTTCTCTCTCTTTAAAAAGCAAGCATGCTGAGTATTACTTTTTTCCCCCATTTTCTTTTTTATGTTTTTGGCACTAATGAGGAAAAGAGTGAGTCATATGATATATCTGTGCTGGTAGCTGTTAGTTGCCCTCTTGTCCCTTTTACATCTTTCTGCCTTACCCTAGTTACAGTATTGCTGCATGTTGAGCAGATGTTTCTCCTTCGCTTCTTTATCTTTAAGTGCCTTTTTATGCAGAAATCAGATTGTGATGGTACTGTCATTTTTATCTGAAGAGAGGAAATCCCACCTGAATGAGGCTGGTTTTCTTTTCAAGCAGCTAAACAGTGATGCTCAGGGGCATGCACTTCTTTCTCTTGCTTCTGTTGCAGCTCATTGCAAATGCTGTCATTCTGGCATGTTTCTCCACTAATCCCCCTTTCAATTTTTGGCTGTGATTCTTAATCCCATTGGGTCTCCCTTGAAGTGTCTTCTGTTATTTTTAAGTCCATAGCTTTTCTGCTCCAGTTCTGAAAACTTTGTAAACACATTTCTTATGCCTTCCTTTGGGTTTCTTTGTAGTGGTTGGTTCCTGTAGCTTGGAAAGGGAATTCTGAATCTGTCACTCTTTTTTACTCCTTGCATTTTGTGTATGTGTGTTTTTTTTTCTTTATTACTTTTTTGCTAGTAAGGAAGTTGCTAGGAAACCAAGCACCGACCATGACCTGGTACGGCTGATGAAGGGAGGTGTTAAAGTGGTGTTGTATACAATTAGACTATTCCTTTAAAAGAAATAGGGGAAATAAAGACCTCTAGTTGCAATGCAAAATAATGTTGACTATACTTACACCTGCTGGTTTTCTTTGATAAAACTATTTCATTTTTAAAATGGTGCTTGTGGGCAGGTAGGTGGGTAAAAATAGTCATGTTCTGTCTATCCTCAATCACTTCACCATTCCTGGCTCCTTTTCCTATTTGCCTGCTGTTGATGGCCTTATGTAATGTCCCTGAAGATGAAAATCCTCTCCTCCCTGTTGACCTTGACTCTTGCTTTCACTTTACAGCAAAAGCCTCTGGGTGTACTGTCGAGACTTATAGTTATACTGAGAACACATGCACACATGCAATCACTTTTTTTGGATTTACACTGCCTTTACAAGTGAGAGCACAGTATCAGTAACACTTAATGGATATGCCTATATGTCCCTCCAAATCTTTAGAAATGAATCTAGAAGGTTATTTTCTCCTTTTAGTGAAAGCTGTTTGATAGAAATGTGTTGGTAGATACTTGACATTTCTTCAGATTTTATCAACTGTTTAAAGGAAAAAAGTCTAGGTTTTTCAGATGATCAGTCCTTTGTATTTATTGTTTTCCTTCTCTGTTCTGTGTCTTTAAGGAATCATGCCAGTTTTACATGTCCAAGGAGCTGTATTCTTGTGTTTCTTAAAAATTGGCTTCTGTGTCACAATAGTAAACTACTTCTTTTATTGTGTAGCCATAGACTCAAGAAGGAAAAACTGATAATATATCTGTGCTTGTTAACTATGTTATTAGATGTCTTAAAAGAAGATGTTAACATGGAAGTTAATGTTTTATAATGGATCACCCGTTTTTCGAGGTTATGGAAATTATATTTTAATTGTAATATATTGCTGGTCTTTGACCGTAAATAAACAATCGATTGAAAATTGACTTGGAATTCTCTACCATCTTTGAAGATGTTAGTGCAGTGTGCTGTCCAAGCATGAGTTGCAATATTGTATTCAGGCAAAACAGAAAGACCAACCATATACCTGGTGACTATTGTTCAGAATATTTTGGTGTTACTTTTGGAGCCGTAATTGACCAAGACCCTCCAGTGATTCTGCTTAGCTTTTTTATTTTTCTGTGCCTATCAGGAGGTTGGACAGAGAATTAAGTCAGCTGTTTTCCTGAGGCAGTGCTCTGTTACCTTTCTATATTGTTTATACAAAGCCCATACATGTAATGTTTTCACTAGGCATTTCTCCTCAAATTAGCCAGTAGAACTCTTATGCCATGTATTCATTGTCCTAACTGATATTTAATGTATCTTGAAATTCTAGGTCAAGTTGGGAGAATATACTAAGAGCTGTTGAGGCATCCATGGCTGCCAGAATTGCCCTTTTGAAACCTGCACCTTGATATGTAGAACATTTAATATCTAATCTGGCAGACTAGTGAAGTCTCTTAAGTCAGCCTTTAAAATTTTGTTCCTGAGATTGCTGATTCATGTTCAGATGAACGTTGGATAGTATTAAAAGCAGTACCATTGAGAAGAAGGTGGTCACTCTCCACATGATCACCCATATTAATATTGTTGATAAAGATGATGGCAGGGTTGCCAATCAGTAGATTATCAATCACTTTGCTATCCTGGGCTGAAACATAAGTGAATTTCCAACATGGATCTACATACTGCTGCCCACATTTAAGAATGTTAATGCTGTTAAGAACCAGCTAACCATTTCTGCCAAGTAGATACCGGCAACAGGGACAATTGGAGTTTTTTGATGGTCCAGTTTTATGAGCTCATGATCAGTGGCTCCTTGTGGATGTGAAGAGATAGTACGATTGTTGTTAGTTCCAGTTCTCACATTAAAATTAGCAGTTACTATTAAGCTGTAGGAAATTAGGATTCTACGTTAACTAAATACTTTCTAATATATCCCACAATTGATTTATCTGGGCCTTTCTAGAGAGTGGTAGAATACAAATATATTTATATTCCACCACACTCTAGACAAGAGAGAAAGACCAAAAGCAAACTGATTTTGACAATGAGGTGAGTGAAAGTGGTTGTGGTACAACATGAATGTTGACTCTTGAAAGTGCAATAAAATCGCAACTTCCACTGGGCAAATGGAAATTTTACCTATAGCTAATATTACCTCTCTAGATCCCAGTCACATGATTATGCCCTCCGTTTTGTAGCTTGGTTTATATAACTGTATATGACACCAAAGATTCAGCATTCATATATTTTCAATATGGGATACACACCTTGTACTATATTGCATTATAACAGTATTTCGATGAGTTAGTTGTACTCCTCTGACTACATCTATCAGTTATACAGAGTAAAGTGAAACTCATTCTGTAGTTGAAATCATATTGGTATTTTCATAAGGACTGAGTAATTTGCCCCAGCCAACTGCGGCTAATTGAGATGGTGCCAGGACTAGACATGCAACTGAGATGGACTCCTGGACCTTGTCAATTAACTGCAGTTTTGCCATAGCAAATTGTGCAAACCTTATGTGACTACCCAATAGATTCTTCCTGTTAAGTTAAACAGTCCTGATTGTAAGATGTTTTGCCAAATTATTTATTTATTTTAAAAATAAAACCCTGTGAGCAGGGTTGGGTGATCACTTAGTCTACATTCCTGTACATGTGGAAAAAGAGATGCTGTGGCTGAGGTATGAGTTCAAGTATCATTAACTATCCTCTTAGTGGTGTGACAGTTCAGCGAGCCTACACATAGCTCAGACTGCACAATGGTTTCCCAGAATGCATTCATTTATTAAATATAACACATAAAAATGTTCAAATGTTCCAGACATTTCATACTGCCTTTCTTTGGCTTCAGTTTTAGAACAGTTTACAATGCTATGCTGGCTGGATAGCTCAGTAAGTTAGGTTTCTGCCTGCAGATCCAGAAGTTAGGAGTTTGATTCCCGACTGTGCATCCTGGAAGAGCCAGTCTGTGGCCTTGGGCAAACTGCACAGTCCCAGGATGCCCTAGAAGAAGGGAATGGTGACTTCTGAGTACTCTCTGCCTAGAGAACCTTGAAAAGGGTCGTTATAAGTCAGAATGTAATTGATGGCACTTGATGATGATTACAGTGATATAAGAAGAAAAATGAAATATATATGTTTTAAAAACATGCCAAATAGCCTACAAATAAGAGGTAGATAAAAAGTTAGAGGTTGTACTTTAAATGCTTGGGTAAATAAAAGGGTTTATAACCTGATGCCTTAAAGATAATGGATAGATAGATGGTCTTTCTTGAGGAGGGAATTTTATAATGGGAGCACAATGAATAACTAAATAAATAAGTCATGGCAACCTTGCCTCTGATGGTGAAAGCACTGAGAGAAGACTGCCAGGAGGTCATAGGACAATTTGGTAAGAGTTTGCTACCCTTTTAAGCTGATACAGTCTGAAGTCATTTAAGGCATGATAGGCAGTCATGGATGGTCTGGAGGTCACACCTGCCCTGTTTTTCATCTCCAGATCTCTATAGGCAACAATTCTGGTTTCAGAAGAAGTGATCTCAGGACTAAAATAAAGTAGAGACACATCTTGTTTTAGCTGAGAATTTCATCCCTGGAGTTTTTCGGAGGGATATTTGTTTTTCGCAGAATTTTTTTTTCCAGTGGGAGGGCTCTGGGAGTGGCCTTGGTGAGCTGTGGGCAGTCCTTGGGCTGTCCAGTTTCTGCTGTCCTAGCCTAAGACACTGATGATAAGCACCAATACTTTAAATTGACTTTATGTTATTGTATTTTGTGTTATCTTGTAATGACGTATTAGTTGTGTGAAACAATCTTGCACATGTTGGATTATACGTTTGCAGGCCACATCTAAACATCTACATCTCCAGCAATGCGTTGCGGAAATAGTAAGATGCATTCTTGTGCCTACATCCAATGTAACATACGGGAATTTTCAGCCCTTCCAGTTACAGCTCCTTCTGGCACAGAAAGTTTCCTAGTCTTTTGGGTCAGGTTTTTTTAATCTATAGGAAGGAGGAAGAATGTGCCCATCCCACTTGTGCCCACAGAAACTGCTTCTGCAGACACAGTGACAGAGTGGATAGTAGCCTCTTCCCATGTTTAGAGTAGCAGTATGATCCTGTGACATAAATATGAATCTAGAATGATGATCTGCTTTAGACTGTACTTTGAACCCTTTGGATAGAAAGATGGATGACTATGAAATGTATTTGTTATCTGGTGTAACTCAACTATTGAGTGCAACAACTTTAACAACTTCTGCTTGCTGAGTGTTGACATCGGTTGAATGCTATTATATAATTTCAGAAAGGTTTTAATTTTTGCTTAGTTTTAATTAAATTATACAGTTTTTTGTCCTGACCAAATCTTGCTTTCTCATGATGTGCCCAAAGTACGACAGGCACAATGTTGTCATTTTTGCCTCCTAACAAAGTTTAGACTTGACTTGATCTGGGACCCACTTGTTTGTCTTTCTCCTCCAGCACCATATTTAGTATCTATACATCATCTATACACATGTTTAAATATATTTAAGTTTGTTGTCTTGTTTGAAATGACAAACTGTTCAAGTCAGCAATATATGCAGTCTTCATATGGTAAACATCTCTATTGTAACAGCAACATCATTTACGATGTTCCATGGCACTGTGTTTAAGTATCTATATCCTGTTACTCCTAGTATGTTTCAGGCAACACAAGTAACAGGTTAAGAGGAGGAGAAATATAAAGCATCACTGTATTTCATATCATTTTCTTGTAACCTTAACACTTCACCATGAACATTATAAATGGCTTTCTCCTTTAGGAACTGACTTGTTTAGAATGATGTATGAAATAATATGTGTTTTGCATGTCCTGTTTGTAATGATAAAGGTCATATAGTATCATTTACATAATCTCCAGCCAGAAATGAACTCTTGCAATGCCTTCTGTATAACATATACATTACATGAGGTTTAAAACTCTCATTATTCATGAAAGTTAATTTTACAGTGGGTGTGAATGATCTATCTTATGGCTGTTTTTTGATCATTCTATAAAATAATATGGTGAAAAGCCTGCACAAATAGCAGGAAAACCAGTAAAGAGTGATGCATTTGCCTGACTCTCTGTATACCCGATTGGATCTTGATTGATGGCAATCATTTGTCTTTGTCAAAAATGGAGAAAAATTCAGACATTGAAATAAGAGTGCTATCAAACTTTCTACAATGGCAGAAAGATTCTATTAATGTGGCCTCAG
The DNA here is from genome assembly GCA_037013535.1 of Intellagama lesueurii. Classification (NCBI taxonomy): domain Eukaryota; kingdom Metazoa; phylum Chordata; class Lepidosauria; order Squamata; family Agamidae; genus Intellagama; species Intellagama lesueurii. The sequence goes on from JBAJHW010000005.1 coordinate 154,258,003, forward strand.
AGTATTAACTGTCTCTGTTGGGAAATGATAAAGAAGGTTAATTTTTTTCCCTTACTCATATTTAAGTGTAAAATGCATTATTTTGTCTCTGTGTTAAGATTAAAAGTGGCATATTTCAAATTTATGATGTGTTAGTATTCAAAGTTAACATAAATTAGAAAAAGGAGAAAAAGAAAAGCTAAATGGAGCAAGTTTTAATCCTTCTGATTTCAGTTTCTCAACAAAACAATAAATGTTCAAATAGCATAGTGTCGTAAAATCCTTAATGCTGCATTCCACTTGATATTATAGCTTTGAAGAGTTACTTCAAAGAATACAAAGCAAGAACATAAAAAAGATATAAAATAAACAAAATTGGAAAATTTATTCCTGGGAATCCTTTAAGAAAAATAGCAGGCCCAAAAGACTAGTAATTAAATGAGCTTTAAAGTTTTGTAATTAATGTAACAGCATGCAGAAATAGAAAGCATCTGTTTAAGTTTTAAAAGAAAAAGTGAAAATGCACAATAGTATCAGTAGCTGATTATTGTCCCTCCACATAAAGAAAAACGTTCAAGATGCTAAAGAATTGCCTCTTCTAAACCAGTTGCATTATGTTGGTGCCTTTGATAGGAAAATGTGCCCATTATAGTTATTCTCAAATTCTATTTAATTATATAAGTAAAACATATACAATGAATATATGTACTCAGAAGAAAACATCTTCACTGCCTATAAAAAAACAGTGGTTGGAATCCTATTGGTGCTTGCATAAGGTTTGTGTATCATGCTGCAGCTAATTTCAGCTAACTGACAAGGTGCTGGGGAAGATCTTGACTGTGTGCCTGGTCAGGTGCTCAGTTGCACAGTTAAGATGCACCTGGCATTTGGACAGTTAGCTACAGTTACACAAACCTTACATAAAAATAGTAGCACTCTGGCCACTCTCACTTTTATCGGTAACAACTTCTTTTTAAAAAATATTTAAGGAGACTGAATTTGTTGAATATGCTGTTGTGTCGTTTACCCCGTGGCCCCTGTTTGTTTCACCCAACCCAGAGCTCACACGAGTATCCCAACACGCCTTTTAACACGCTGCCACCAGTTGATCTCCTTATCAACCTATATTTCCTATGAAAGACTGAGGTCCATTCAGTACTGAACTTTTAAACAGAAACAGGTTTATTGATTACAAGTTGTTTTAGGAATAGTTCTTAAGCACATTCTTAAAGCTACACCAAGCTTCAGTATTTTACTTTAACCTCTTCTATCTTAATTAATACAGGTCACACTCTGACTAATCACTCCTTAAACACTCTCTCTGCCTCAAACCCCCAAACTCCTTCTCCCAACTCTGTCTCTGACTGAACTCCCTAGACTCTGACTCACCCCTCCCTTCTAGTTTCTCTGGCTCCGCCTCCCAACAGCTCTCATTGGTACATGCCAATAATCTTCTACCTGAGCCAAAGCAGGGTGATCACTACATACCTCCCCTCTTAATAAGTTTGTTTTATGAGGGGAAACCTAGCAGTTTGCCCTCATAAACAAACAGCTAAGTACATGCAAATATAACAACTTACCAATACTTATACATACCCTATAATACATTTTTTCTTTCTATTACTATGTTCACCAAATCAAAATTACTACTTTAAACATCCAAGACAATTAATACAGTTAAAACATTTGCATTAATCACATTAATATAAATTACATTACCTCTACATTAATAACGCTACTCACCATTATTATTTCCCATCACTATACACCTTTCGGTTCATCAGCATCCAAAGAAACATATCATTTTAATCGCATTTTATCACTAGTACACAAACAGAACATTTAATACAACACTACAAACTTTGTTTATCCACCCATTAGTCGTTTGGCCTTCAAGACAAGGCATCAGCATCCACTCTCTGAGTCCCTTTTACGCTGCGGATTACAAAGTCAAAGTCTTGCAGGTTCCGTGTCCATCTTGCAAGCTTACTGTTAGTGGATTTCATAGTTTGTAGCCACACCAGAGGGAAAGGGTCGGTGCAAAGGACACATTTCCTTCCCCAAATGTAGGGCTTCAGTCTTTGCAGCATCCAAACAATCGATAGACACACCCTCTTGATGGCAGATAAATGTCTCTCACTAGGTTGGAGCCTCCTGCTGATAAGAGTCACTGGATGTAGACTCCCGCTGTCATCCGCTTGGCACAGCACGGCTCCCAGACCCACACTTGACACATCGATGTACACGATGAACTCCCGGTTGTAGTCCGGTGCCCAGTGCACTGACACAGCCTAGGAATTCCCGATTTGAGTTCGGTGCAACACAGACTGGTTTTGAAGTCCGCGCTCTCTTCTGACGATCGACAGTCACCTGGCACTCTGATGTCCACTGGATTTCCTCCACTTGCCTTTTCCTGGTGAAGCCTGCTTTCTTTCTGGCTTGTGGCTTCACTTTCTCAGCTGGGGAAAGCGTAGGCAGTTTCTTCTCCTCCTCCAGAACATCTATGGCTGCATTCTTCTTTGTGATCTTATTGCTCTTGCTTTCATTCTCACCCATAAACTTGCCCACAGGTACTTTAGTTGCAATAGGTGGGGAACCACTATCACGGGTCACCTCAAGATTCCTATGCAAATTTCTTTTAGGTGAAATCTCAGGCACTTGGTTTATGTCAGAGGTGTCAAGACTTTCATAATCTGGTTCTATCCTTTTAATTGCTAATTTCTCCTGTAGGGGTTTGCCTCGCAAGATTTTCAGTGCCTTTGCAGCTGCATGAGGAGCCTTCCCAGTACTAGTCCCTTCAGCTTTCCAGTACTGTTGTGACACATCTACAGGTCCTGACCATGCTAACTGCAATTCACTCCCCTCTATGGGTCTCAGCATCCCCACTATGTCCTCGGGACAGAATGCTCTTTCCCCGGCCTTTTCAACACACCAGCCCCTCTGCTTTTCATGAGCACTCCTCCAGCTTTGCCCTTCTATCTCTAAGGACTTTTGCAGACCTACGCGTTGGTAAGAGGTCAAGATCCCTGGGAATGAGCATAGCTTAGCCCTTGTCTTGTCATCCCCAGTACCACTCACTTGGCACGTATCACGTGTCTGACAAAACTGCTTAACTTGCTGACCCATTCCCGGCCAATAAAAGTTCCTTGCAACCCTTTGTTTGGTACGCAATATCCCCATGTGAGCTCCAAAAGCATCACTATGCGCCTTGCTTAAGATCTTGCCTCTATATTTTTCAGGCACAATCAGTTGTTTAAGGTTTCCATCTCCACCCCTCTGAGGTGCTAACAAAACTTCCCTATATAACAGATTGTTATCTATTATATATCTCTCTGGGCATTCAGGCGTTAATGAAAAGGGAGTTCCCTTAGCTTTCTCAAAGCACTGCATAAGGGTGGTATCCTCCTTCTGTTCCTTATCAAATGATGAATTATTAGGGTTTTTCATAAATATAACTTCTGCCATTTCATCCACGTCAGAGTTTTCTTTTAAACTGGGGCTTTCCAGGTTACTTTCAGAAGTTAGGGATTCCATTTTTCCCCTCAGGGATTGTTAACTGCTCTCCCTGGGAACGTGTTACTACAAAAGCACTCTGCACATGCTTAGTGAGATCTAATCCGATCAAACAAGGTGCGGGTATTTGATCAGAAATTGCCATATCCCAAATTCCAACCCAGTCTCTATAGTTTATCTTTACTTTAGCCATAGGTAAAATCACTGGAGTAGAACTTATTCCCTTGATGGTAACAGTTTGATTTGGAAGTATTTGTTCTTTAGGAACCACATCAGGGTGACATAGGGTTAAATGGGAACAGGTATCTACAATGCCAACATAAGATATCTCATTAATACTAATTTTCTCTCCAGAGTTCTGTAGTAAAATATCTGCCTTTATAAGAAAGCACTGAACGACTCTGGCTTGTGGCAGATCAGAATTTTATGTCGTGCTAGTTGCCATGGAGACAGAACCATTGTTACAGCCTCCTTCAGTGGCTTCCACTGGTTTTATACAGTAAACTTTTTTGGTCTGACTATCATCTTTTCCATTTTTATGCTGGTTTTTCTTACAATTTGATTGAACATGCCCAAACTCTCCGCAGTTATAACACTGTCTATAAGTCCTTCGATCATACTGAGGAGATCTGTCAAACTTTTCCTCAGGGTTCATTCGCTTCTGCGGACTAGGCCCTGGCAACTTAGGTGAGGTACTAAGCCAGCCATCTTTCCCTGACATTTTACTGTTGTAATTTTTATTAAAGGGTTTCTTACTGTTGTCCCAGTTCTGCCTGTAAAATTTTACCTCAGAAAACTTAGGATCCCTAATCTCACTAATGGAATCAGCATATTCAGACGCCTGTAATACATTTTTAGGATTTTTGTCTTTGACTAAATAACGCAATTCCCCAGGCAAAATGGAATAAAATTGTTCGAAACCAACCACATTTTTCATTTGGTCTAGAGAAGTGACATTTTCACGTTCCATCCATTTGTCCAAACATTGAATCAATTTAGCCCCCACTTGGGCATAAGATTCTTCAGGCTTTTTGGATTTCAAGCTAGCTCACTGGGTCTTTCAAATCCTGAGGTAAACAAAAAAGAGTTTTTCCTTTAGAGTCGGTTCCCTATCTTCAGTTCTCCCGGATCTGGGTTCAGAAGCCGCACCACTAAGCTTTTCCACAAAGCTCTAGCAGGTCACCCACTTCTTTACCACATACCTCTGACTAAAAGGTACCCACGACTCCAGAAAATTCACTTTTAAACTTTGGCTTTACTGGATTATTTTGTATCCCGCCGCTGGACACCAATTGTGACGTTTACCCCGTGGCCCCTGTTTGTTTCACCAAACCCAGAGCTCACATGAGTATCCCAACACACCCTTTAACACGCTGCCACCAGTTGATCTCCTTATCAACCTATATTTCCTATGAAAGACTGAGGTCCATTCAGTACTGAACTTTTAAACAGAAACAGGTTTATTGATTACAAGTTGTTTTAGGAATAGTTCTTAAGCACATTCTTAAAGTTACACCAAGCTTCAGTATTTTACTTTAACCTCTTCTATCTTAATTAGTACAGGTCACACTCTGACTAATCACTCCTTAAACACTCTCTCTGCCTCAAACCCCCGAACTCCTTCTCCCAACTCTGTCTCTGACTGAACTCCCTAGACCAGGGGTCAGGGAACTTTTTTACCTTTTACCCCCCCCCCCCAAAATTTATATACGCTGACATTACCCCCTTGATTTGAAAGGAAGGAAATCATACATTATTTGAATTCAAAATATTATTGAATCTACACAGGCTGTGTACCGAACTAGCAGGATATATCATCAGTATCAATGGCTGCCAGGCTATGTACCGAACTAGCAGAATGCACCAAATTTAATAAAGATGTGCACTATTTTTGCTGGAACACATTGCACTCCAGGCATGGGGTGGTATAGGAAGTAGTAAGGTGTCCAACGTGCCTAGCAAGTTGCATTAAATTTTTGCTAGCTCGCAGAGGATTTAATCATCATCAGTGGCTGCCAGAGTGGTGCTAGCAATGACATGCTTGCTAGAGACAGCCAACGCAGAGTTGGGGGGGGGGGCTTTTCCTACCACTTTAATCATTCTGTGTGTGGTGTGCAAAAAGGAACAAACCAGGCTAAAGGTCATGTCACCCACCCTGGTGCCACAGCCCAATATCAAAGGACCAGTGCGCTATTTTTTTTATCATCATCAATGGAAAACTCAGCAGTGGCCAGAGGATTGGAAAAGATCAGTCTACATCCCAATCCCAAAGAAGGGAAGTGCCAAAGAATGCTCCAACTACTGTACAATTGCACTCATTTCACACGCTAGCAAGGTTATGCTCAAAATCCTCCAAGGCAGGCTTCAGCAGTATGTGGACCGAGAACTCCCAGAAGTACAAGCTGGATTTCGAAGGGGCAGAGGAACTAGAGACCAAATTGCTAACATGCGCTGTATTATGGAGAAAGCCAGAGAGTTCAGAAAAACATCTACTTCTGCTTCATTGACTACGCAAAAGCATGGCAGAAAGTGAGGAGAAATTAAAGAACCTCTTAATGAGGGTGAAAGAGAAGAGTGCAAAAAATGGTCTGAAGCTCAACATAAAAAAAAACTAAGATCATGGCCACTGGCCCCATCACCTCCTGGCAAATGGAAGGGGAAGATATGGAGGCAGTGACAGATTTTACTTTCTTGGGCTCCATGATCACTGCAGATGGTGACAGCAGCCATGAAATTCAAAGACGCCTGCTTCTTGGGAGGAAAGCAGAACACCAGCTGAAAATGAGCCAACAGTGTGATGTGGCTGGAAAAAAAGGCAAATGCTATTTTAGGATGCATTGATGGAAGTATAATCTCCAAATCATGTGAAGTACTAGTTCAGCTCTGTTTGGCACTAATTAGTCCTCATCTTGAGTACTGTGTCCAGTTCTGGACACCACACTTTAAGAACAATACAGAAACTGGAACAAGTTCAAAGGAAGACAACAAGGATGATATAGGGACTGGAAACCAAGCGATGTGAGGAAGGACTGAAAGTTCTGGGTACATTTAACCTTGAGGAAAGAAGACTAAAGGGATTGATGATAGCATTCTTCAAATACTTGAAAGATTGTCATACAGAGGAGGGGCAGGATCCGTTCTTAATCATTCCAGAGTGCAGGACATGTAATAATCTCAAGTTTAAAAAAAGCCAGATTTTGATTGAATATCAGGAAAAACCTCCCAACTGTTAGAGCAGTATGACAACGAAATCAATTACTTTGGGAGAGTGAGTGCTCCAACATTGGGGGCATTCAAGAGAAAGGTATATAGCCATCTGTCAGATACACTTTAACAGATTCCTGCAACGAGCGCAGGGTTGGACTCAATGGCCTTATAAGCCCCTTCCAACTCCATTATTCTATGATTTATGAACTGGTCTTGAGAATAAATTTCTTGCCTACTTTTAAAAAGTCATCAGTCTTTCTATTCACCAGCTGATTCTTTCAGCCTTAAAACTTTTACTAGATACTGGGACAATGCTTCTTTGGACCATATTCACTTCACAGTACAAGCAATTGTTTTATACCTAATCCTGTCTTCTACATTCAGTCACCCAAAGGAAACTGTCCATATTAGTAAGTACAAAATGTTGAGGACATATTACAGTTTTGGTGATTCTGTATGAAGTCATTATAATAATTGTACAAGAATTACCATAAATGTTACAACATAATGTGAATAAAGATTTCCCTGTTAAAATTAATCAGGACATGCTAATAGAGCACTTTAATCAGGTTATCTTTTTTGAAGGGTTTGAAGGGCATGCAAACGTGCAGGGATTAGTTATGGAGGCTGGCCTATATTATAAAAAGCACTGGTGTAATAACCTTTAGCCATTTGTTGCTGTGATTTGTTGCTTACTCTTACAGCTTCACACATGTATTTCATTTTAAAAGTCTAGCAACATTGTTTTCTATAAATTGAGTGCCACTTTAGATGAAAACCATCCCTTTTATGCAAAGCCATAGTCTCTTGGTCGATACTTCAAAAAGTAGTAAGTTTTAATGGTGCATGATGCTTAAAATGCACAGTGATGGCCTAAAAGTTCTTTCTTTAGATAAAAGCAGTGAAGTATGATGATGATGATGATGATGATGGTGATGGTGATGGTGATGATGCTAATGGATTAATGATGTATTATTCTTTCCACTCATGATAATTTACTCCATTAGAATATATTATATAACTCTGCTTAAACTCAAGTCAAGCCCTCCTAATATGTATATTTATAGCAAAGAGACCATTAAATTCAGCATTACATTACTGTGGTAATTATGAAAATGTGACATTAAGTGAATGCATAAGGTATGAATCCTACCATAGAACTTTCCATTGTGGCCTCATCCCCAGCTGCATGATAACACAGGATCCTGAGTCCTAGCCCATCACTCTGTCCTCTACACTGGCTCCAGGCCCTTCTCTTCCTCTTTTATTAAAGTTTACATACATTTAAAGTGGGAAGGAGGAAGAAAACTCGTGGAGCAATTTGGAGCAGGAAAAAAAAACGAAGAGGTGGGGGATGGGTTGTGCCTTTTCCTATCTCTTTCCTGCTTGTGATTTCCTTCAGTGTAAGATGATGCTGTAGTTGGTTACTAAAGCTGTTGGATGCAGAGCCCTTGTTTCTTCATCTAGGCACAATGCATTAATGTTTCATAACAGAGAGCATGGGTGTCTTTCCTCTCTTTGACCTATCACAACCTTTATAATGCTGTAAAGGGGTTAGAAAGGCAATTAGAATCAAGTTCGCAGAGAGACCAAATATGGATTGAGGGAAAGGATATTTAGGTTTTTAAAATCAAGAAAATATGTGTACTGCAATCTAGCAGGAACATGTTGAGTTCAAGAAAAGGTTAAAGAAGATGCAGATGCAATAACAGAACTAAATTCTGTTAGATCACTAGCTTAGTATGCTTTATTATTGTATCTCAACCTTTAAAATAAAGTGTTCTGTTTCCTTAACCGGTGCATGAGTCTATTTGTGTTGTGAAATCCACCACTATACCTGTAAAGCCAAAACAAGAGAAACCCTATTCCTTGGTGGAGTTCCTTTATTCCCTTCTGAAGCCCATGGTGGATCTGAGAAAATTAGTAAGTAGAGCCCAGAGGAAAATGTGGCTATTAAAGGCAAGTTCAGCCACACATGCATGGAGCAATAAATGCATGGAGCAATAAATAATTGGAGATAATTGTTGGTCGTCTTAAAGAGGACAGTCGGTCTCTCAGTAGCAGAGATGTATGATAAGGTGTAACTCTAAGCTTAATTTGGGTTACGAGGAGATCAGAATGAGTGCCTAACTTTTTGTTGCTGCCTTAGGTTTTCTATCACCTTCTTAGGTTTTAAGTACCTACTAGTACTATTGCTGCAAAGATACCCACTGAGCGCTGTTCCCCTAGAGAATCAGCAGTAGGAAGGCAAAAGGGTTATTGATCACCACTTACCCTCACTCTCCCTACTGCTTTGAGCAGTGGTCTCATCTTCTTGGTACACTGAGGGGGCAGCTGATGGGGCTTGAAAGGGGGGAATTGCTGTTGTTTACTTACTGCAGACTGTGTGGTATGAAGAAAATTAAAAATGTCTTGTTTTGATTAAAGGTACAGAGGCAGCACCAAGGTTGTAACTTGGTGGCTTGCTTTGCCATTGCTTGAGCTGAGCTGGCTCTCTAACCTGGCCATGTCCTCCCTCCCTTCTTCCTCAGCTGCCTAGTTGGCAGTGGTCCTAGTCATTCAGCATGAGAATGTGGCTTCTCTAAGCCTGAATGAACATTTCAGGTGAGAGGTGACACAGCTTTCTCTCTTCAGAAGCAATTGTGTGGCTGAATCAAAAGCAAGAAAAGATTTTTCGGGGGATAGAAATACTGTAGTATAATCTTCCTCTTTACTCATGCGAAAGCAGCCCCCAACCCATACATATATTGTTCTCTGATTAAGCAGATTATAGGAACCTGTTTAAAAATCATCTGCCCGAAAAGTAAAGTGCCTGTGACCCTACAAGACCCTGGACATGTACACACATGATCCCATCTTATTGTACTGGATATCCTACTGGGCAAGCATGCCACCAACCCCTGCTTTTGGTGAGAGCGCTTCTGCCTTCCTCAGGCTTAGTTGTTGAGCAGATTGTAAACTCTATGAGCCCCTCTAGCTTTCTAACTCAGGAGTATTTAATGGAAAGCTATATTGTTGATTTTTTAAAATAGGCAAATATGTGCATTTTGTTCTACTATGATCTTTCAGAATGCCGTGCTTAGAAGATATTAATTACTTTCCCTATACATTTCTCTAAGTAAACAGCAGATAAAGTGTAAAAGCTACACATTGTGTATACAAGAAATATTTTAATTTGTTAAGAAACTGGCCAGTGTAATGTTGGCTTATCCATGTAGATTTTTAATGCAGGGCATAACTTTACTAAAAAACAGAAACTCAAATTGTGATTTAATGTAGGTATTACAATTTTTTAGCTCTTAAATGTAATAATAATATATAGTACAACTTTTTTGTAGAATAGGTAGGATTCCAGGTAGTGGGTAAATGACAATTAAAGTAATATACCATTTGTTTGTGATATATGGAGTCATTGGGTAGCTTGTTTCTATTTCTAGTATTACATAATAATCCATTACATTATGATCCTGAGCAGAAAGAAAATACTGGTGTAAAATTTGAGATGCTATTTAAGTTGTAACATTTGTCTGTGCTGGGTGAAATGTGGTTCTTTACAGGGAAAAGAGTACTGAGCAATTAATCAGAAAATGATCCATCTTTGGCATGTATGAACGTGTAAAATATAGATTTGTATAAGGATTCATGGTTTATTATGTACTTCTCTGAGGAAGAACCCAATAACTTACTAGGAATGTAGTCATAAATAATCAATTTCTTCTAAGGAGTTCATATGAAATAAAGAGTAATACCTCATACAAATGCAGGAACTTATGTACTGTTCTTGGGGAAAAAAATTGTCTTATATATTTCATGTACTCTCTCAAATTTATGCTTGTGGTATTACAATAGACTCAGTCACTGCATATTATACCAACTGGGAAAGTAAAGTGTTTCCCTTAGTTATGACAGATTTTAATATCAAACCATGATGTTACTAAAAGTATGTAGTTAGTTTAGAAGCTTAGACCCAAATAGGTCTCAAGTTAATATATTTGTGTACATTTTGCTATGATGACATAACCCAACTAGTCCCATACTCATGAAGGAGAGGAGTCTGAAAAGATAGCTGCTTGCATAGTCACACCTCAATGAATTAAGTGTGTATGGATTTTTTAGAATGAAGCAGGTGAAGATTGATTGATTGATTGATTTATATCATTTGTAGGCCATCTTTCTCTTAGTGACAGGACCCAAGATGGCTCACAATGTTAAAACAAGTCATCCTGAAAACACAATAAATTACATGACATAATTAAAAATTCATTCATTAATTAGATAATGATAATTATAAAGCATTAAATAAACTTTAAAACACACTTAGAGAAAAAAGCAATCCCCCCTCCCCCCCCCCCCCCCCCAGTTTCCAGGGACTCAATCATAGTTATTAAAAACCTGCCTGAAGAGAGAGGTTTTCGGTGGAAGGATAAACCTAACCTCCTAAAGGAGGGCTTTCCACAACCTGGTAGCAGCCCCATCAAATTCACTTGTCATGACAATGGGACCAAGAGAAGGGCTCCTTCTAAAGATCTTGAAGGCCAGGAAGTCTTGCGAAGTACAGTGGTGCCTCGACTTACGAATGTCCCGACTTACGACCAATTTGAGTTACGACCAGCTCCGGCCGCAAAATTTTGCTTTGACTTGCGACCGGAGCTTCGAGTTACGATTGGAAAAAAGGCAGGGAAAAAAGGCGGGGAATTCAAATTGCTAACCGTTGGTGGCGAAGAGGCTGCTTCTTTGTAGCTCTTTCGCCCCAGCAGTTAGAGAGTGTGCATTCGGAGGAGGCTTCGGACTGCCTGGTAAGGTGCTGCTTTCTACTTTTTAAAAACTGCCTATTCTGGGTGGGTTTTGCAGCGTGGTTTTGGGCGGGGGGGGGGGGGTTATGTTTCTGTGCTGTGATGGGTCTTGCAGTCTTTGTTTTTTGGGTTTTTTTCGCATTTTCGATGGGTCTTGCAGGGTTTGTTTGCTTTTGGGGGTTGTTTTCCCCCATTTCCGATGGGTCTTGTGGGGTTTGTTTGCTTTTTTTTCTTCCCCATTTCTGATGGGTCTTGCAGGGTTTGTTTGCTTTTTGGGGTTTTTCCCCCCCATTTCCGATGGGTCTTGCAGGGTTTGTTTGCTTTTTGCTTTTCTTTTTTTGCATTTCCGATGGGTCTTGCAGGGTTTGTTTGCTTTTTGGGTTTTTTTTTTCCTTCAGCCGGAATGGATTAATCGTGTTTCCAATGGGTCTTGCAGTGTTGTTGGGTTTTTTTTTTTTGTGATTTTTTTTCCAGCCGGAACGGATTAATCATGTTTCAATGCATTCCTGTGGGAAATGGTACTTCGACTTACGACCATTTCGAGTTACGACCATCTTCTGGAACGGATTAAGTTCGTAAGTCGAGGCACCACTGTAGAGCAGGTGGAAGCATTAAATAAAAGCAAGACTTCTCCTGCAATACTGAGTTGTTTTGCTACTTTCATTGTCTTCTTGTATATATGTACATAATTTGAGGCATTGCTTCAATAATATTTGGGTTGTCCATCTCATGCCAGATCTAGTATGATTGTGGAGATCACTTTCACAGCTACTAAAATATTCTTGCATGTTTTCACATGATTCCTTATATATGTGCAGTCAATTTTTTTTGTTTTCTTATGTAGATAATAGATGCCAATAACATATATATAACCAGTGCTAATCATGCTGTTATGTGTTTAGTATGATTATTGTTTTATTGTGTTTTTTTTAGTTATTTATAATGAATGAAAGATTATGTATTTTTTCTGTAGGCTGGGTTGACTTCCAGCAAATTAGTTCAGGTGCTAGATAGCCAGTTAAGTAGAAGGAGTCATACCAGTTTGCGCTGGATCATTTTGAGATATATGAGAAGTAACTGTCAAATTAGGAGCAGGAGATATGATTCATCAGTTATACTCACATTTTGTATTGGGCATATAGAAAAATGTGCAACTTTGTGTATAAAATCAAATAAGTAATTCATGTAGACTTCATCAGTGCAACACAAAAAGCTGTTGCTGTTAAATTAGCCCTGTGATTGTGGATGGGAGTGATATTTGGAGTTTGAGAAGTAAAGCAAGCCTCCAAGTCCTAGTTGGAGTTCTGGCCAGGAGTTCTGTGTTGCTTTCTGCATAAAATAGGGGGCATGTACAGTGAGGGCCAGCTGCAGTGACTTGCAACATCTGTGCTATGTTAGTTGACCTGCCTGAGGGGGCTACAGAGTGGGATAAAGTCCCGTGTAGCTGGTCTCTTACTCTTAAGCCTCAGATAAAGCTTCAGATTTTCTCACCACCATTAGGAAATTGGGAAAGTCTATAAGCTAGCTTTTAGACTTGGTTCAAAAAAGTAACTATAGTAAGTGTTCAAATCACTGCAGATGTAATACTGCATCTCAACTCTGAACGGAAAAATTAAAGGAATGTATGAATACATGGCATGCTGTCAGTTTCCTAACAAAGGTTCCAAAATGTGGAATTGTACATGTACACCAGACCCTAGAAACTCATATGCGTTGTTATTATAAAAATTATGAATTGCCTGTGATATTAAAAATTTCGTCCTTGAAGAAGAGCTCTCTGAAATCATGGAAGAAGTAGTTGACTTTCTCAAGATGTCAGTGAAATGACATAAAAAATAGATGGCGGTGTGGTATCTGACCATACTGCCATAAGGTCTATAATAAGTATATTTGGAGTGGTATCCATTAATAATAAATGTGTGGGCTGCCTGAAAGTTTCTATGCAAATTTATAGGGCAAGATAATTTGTTTTATCATAATTATATGCTGTTCAGCATCCAAGTGAATACTCCCTGAAGCTGTAGTAAAAGAACTATGAAGCTCAGGAAATATTTTATTCCACAAAACACTCTATTTCCATTAAGATGGGTCTAGAGATGGGTAGCTTGCACTTTATTTATGGTCACTACATGATAAATGGTGGTGGGTTTGGTTAGTATTCTCCATCTCTATCTGCATGAAGGCACAGAGCATTTCAGTTCATGAGACAGGGGAGAGTGTTTTATCTCATGATGCCCTCTAATACTTGGATGTTATTTCATCTAGATTTATGCTGAAAGAAAAACCTTGCTAGAACTGGAGCACTTTTATCTTTCAATTTAAAATCAAGTGCATAATATATTAGTGAGGCAGACAACCCATTTATTTAGCGGGTACTTTAGAACTAGTTACAATTTTAAATTTTCTTACAGTAACTGATATCAGCTTGGAAGTAAAGTAAATGCTTAGATTTAAAAATTTGAAGCATTAAACCCTTAATGGTATGTTGTTCCAAATTTATCAAATACATCATTATAATTGTTACTTGTGCTATTGCACTTAAATTGCAACAGAATCACTGTCAACAATTTCAAAAGCAACATTTTCAAAATCAGCTGTGTACGCTGATGTGATTGTTTGAAAATAAAAGGCTCCTGTTCTAAGCAGCATTTTGGAAGTACAACGTGGAAATAATTTCTTAAAAATTAATTTGTTATCCTTAATTTGTTGAAAATCCCAACTGTTTTCAAAATTAGCTATTTTTTAATTAAATGTCAGTATTATTAAAATTCTTGAATAATGTGTTGATTTATTTCATTACTTTTGGGTTAATAATTGGGAGTGGGGGTGGCTACTTTTTGTTATGTTGTATGCTGTCCGGTTGGAATTGACTTGTAGTGACCATAATAGGTTTTTCAAGGTTTTCTTAGCCCCACCAGTAGAAGTTTTTGAGGTTTATGTGAAAATGTGTGGTTTGGAGGGTGCTGATTCTTCTGGAAGCGGTGGAATCCAGCAGAAAAGCAACACGGGACCTTGCCATTGAATTCACTGAATTCAGAATTCAATTTTGTAAGGGTTTATTGTCTCTCCGTGTTCTATCTAGAAAAAAAAATCTTTGGGTAATAGGACGGGTGAAAAGCCAGTTGATTTTTCTCGTCTTCATCCCAAAGGAACATCTGGAGTAGTTTAGATTCTGTTGTTTATTTGCATAGAAGTTCAGTAAGATTTATTATGAAGAATATATGCAGAGGATTGCAACTGTGGTTTCCCTATAAACCTTTTCCACCTAGAACAATGAGTGTAAAAGATAGGCTTTGTGTCCACCTTTCCTAACGAGAAAAGCTGCTATGGCAATGCACAGGAGGGGCTTCAAGCATCTCTATGCACCACCTGACTAAACCTCAGTGGGATTTGTTTTGAGTGAACATTGTTAGGATTAGGCTCATTGAAGGTTGAAAACAACATAAATAAATACATCTGCATAAAAAAAACCCCAGGTTATTTGAAATCTCTTTAAAAGGAAATTTTCTGTATTGTTTCTGAATGTAAGCTAACGTAGGGAAGGTGGTATGCAGATTTTGTATTCAAAAAGGTCTTCATTACCTTTTGAATGTAAAATACTGAATATATATACAACCTTTCACAGGATCAGAATGCTAATAATACAAAAGCAAACTGGTAATTTACTAGATTACAGCCATCAATGCAGAAATGGACACATTGTTAGGCAAAGTGACCTCAATGGCTTATGGGTTGTGCTAAATAAGTTTTCATTCCCTGATGGATTCTGGCTTCCATGGGCCCAGAGATTTGCCTGTCTCTGATATCTCTCTATGGTATAGGATTGGGCAGAATCAGGATTCAAGAGGTCCTTAACAAATTAGAGAACTAGACAAAAAACAAACAAAGTAAATTTTAATAGGGGCGAGTGTAAAGTCCTACGTTTAGATGGGGTAGAAATCAGGGGCACAATTATAAGATCGGTGACACCTGGCTTAAAAACAGTATGGGTAAAATGACCACAAGCTAAATGTGAGTCAAAAGTGTGGTGTGGCAGCAAAAAAATCCAATTCAGTTCTGTATTGTATCGGCAGGAGTAGTCTATTCAAATCAAGGAAAGCAATATTTTCTTTTAATCAGACCTCACATGGCATATAGTGTCTAGTTCTGGGCACTGCGGTTTAATAAAGATATCAAGAAAATATGATACAGGCAGCCAAGATGGTAAAGGGTCTAGAAACCAGACTCTGTGAGGAATAGTTAAGAGAGTTACTATATTTTTCCATGTATAAGACGCCCTCATGTATAAGACACACACCCCCACTTTTCTAACCCAAAATTTATTTCTTCGTAAGAAAGTGGAGGGGGGAAGGCAGGGATCAAAGTGCTTTGATTCCTGCTTTCCCCCTCCACTTTCTTGTGAGGAAAGTAGAGGGGGGAAAACACTTTCCTCGGAAGAAAGTGAAGGGGAAAGCAGGAATTATCAAAGCACTTTGATTCCTGCTCTCTCCCTCCACTTTCTTGTGAGGAAAGTGGAGGGGGAAAGCACTTTCCTTGCAAGAAAGTGGAGAGGGAAAGCAGGAATCATCAAAGTGCTTTGATTCCTGGTTTCCTTCTCCACTTTTTGCAAAGAAAGTGGAGGGGGAAAGCACTTTTCTCGCAAGAAAGTGGAGGGGGAAAGCAGGAATCAACGTACTTTGATCCCTGCCTTCCCCCTCCACTTTCTTGCGAAGAAAGTGGCAGGGGAAAGCAGGGATCAAAGCGCTTTGATCCCGCCCCCTCCTTACTTCTGTGTATAATAAGACCCTCAATTTTGATCTAAATATTTTAGATAAAAGTATCATCTTATACATGGAAAAATATGGTAGTTATGTTTGGCCTGGAGAAGTGAAGACTTGAGAGCTGATATGTTAGCCATTTTGTTTTATTTCAAAGTCTATCATATGGAAGAGGGAACAAGGTTTGTTTTCTGCTGCTCCAGAAGGTAGGGCCTAGACCAGTGGATGAAAATGGCTAGGGAAAAAAAAGACTTATACCAAACATTAGTAAGGACCTCTGGATTGCAAGAGCTGTTTGACAGCAGAACAAACTATTGGAAGCTGGTGGTCTCTCCTTTATTGATAGTCTTTAACTATTGAAGGGTCATCTGCCAGGGTTGCTTTAGATGTGGATTTCCTATATTGGTAGAAGGTTAACTCCATGACCTTTATGGTCCCTTCCAGCACTACATTTCTGTGATTTTATGAATAGTAGATGGTTTGCATGAGTATAGACAGGAGAGAAGAGAGTGGTTAATATGAAGATCAGCTTTTGTGTACCTGTAGTTTATATTTTGCATTCTTTTTGCCTTCAGCCTACCACCTTGTTTAATATGTATTTTTATTTGGAGAGAATCTGAACGGGCAGGATAGCCATGGTAGCTAGGAGCAAGAGGGTGGTAGTACCTGATGTTTGCATAATTTGTACTTCACTGAACTGAGCTGCCCCAAATGTGTAACAATCAGTTGCCTTGGTGTGTTGTAGAAAGCTTGGAAATGCTGCCAGGTAAATACAAAGTGCTGGCTCAGCCAGACAATTCATGAAAGTACCTTTCGGTTTGCCAAGCAAGGGTCTTGTCAGAAAACCTGCCCTAATCAGCAGGTTGAGGCAACCTGGCTACCCACCGTGGTTCTGATTTATTTTGAATGATTCCACCAGTCCCTTTGAAACCTAACTTTTTCATGTGTAGTCAGCTCACCTTAATTCAGTCTCCTTGAGGGTCCCTTTCATAACATTGAGTTATGGTGCTGATCCCTTTGTTCTGCCCTATCCCGAGTCCCCAGTTGTTGACCTTTTTGTTTGAAGCCTTCAACTGTGCTTGAGTTTGGGCATGCAGGACTCTTTCATAAGCCTCAGGAAGGACTTGGTGCTGTGTTACATAACTCCAAAAAGCACCTAGGGTTTGTGTGTGTGTGTGTGTGTGTTTGGTTCTTCATTTCTTCCAGGCATTCCTTCTTGCCTATTTTGGTGCCTAATCTGTGGTTTGGGGACCAGAATTTCTCTGTCCATTTTCTCTTGATCCATTTTTCTGCCTTGTAAACACAAAGAGAGCTTCATATGCTGGTGAATCAAGGAGCTAGACTTCCCAGCCAGCAGCTCCTGTTTATGATCTGCCTCTTCATATTTGTTAGCTCAGTGTTTTGTGGTGAGAGAGGTGCAGGTCTTTTCACTCAGACCTACACAGAATCTTAGACTTTGCTGTGGACCTGTTCAGATCCCAAGGAGCTATGCTTGCAATGTATCACTACCTATGAGTTGCTAATTCAGAGCCTTGATAAACTGGGAACTTCGTGCATTGTGCTGAAGTTATTTAGGGTGTCAAATCAAATGCACCCAAAACTACGCTCTTCACTCGTTTATCTCTCTTGCCTCTTTCTTTCCATGTTTGTTATTTTTATTCGAGTACTCTGTGTCCTCTCTAGTCTTTCCATTACAAATTGTGTTTTTGCTATCGTGTTTTGTTATTTTTTTGTTGGCTTCACTGTCCCTAATAATGCTTAGCTCATTCTCTGTGTAATCACCTTGGGCTCTAGAGTCCTGCCATTTGGTTGCTTCTGAATAGCTTAGTAGTAGGCAGCCAGAGTGATTAGTGTGTTGATTTGATGACCAAAAAGCGGTAGAACAAAGGGGGAGTCTGCTTCTTCTGAGAGTTCCCGGTTATTTGAGACCAATCAAAAGTCCTTTGTTTTCTACTTACTGTGAAACTATGTAAATGTATATGTATTTATGTGTGTGTGTGTGTGTATACAGTGGTGCCTCAACTTATGAACGTCCCAACTTACGACCATTTCGAGTTACGACCAGCTCCGGCCGCAAAATTTTGCTTCGACTTGCAGCCGGAGCTTCCAGTTACGAACAGAAAAAGGCAGGGGAAAAAAGGTTGGAAATTCAAATTGCTAACCGTTGGTAGGCGAAGAGGCTGCTTCTTTGTAGCTCTTTCGCCCCAACGGTTAGAGAGTGTGCGATCGGAGGAGGCTTCGGACTGCCTGGTAAGGCAAGGGTGGGCAATTAATTTCTATAGGGGGCCACATGAAAAATCTGAACTGTGTTCGGGGGCCGAACCAACTTTACTTAAAAATAAAATGAAACAGTGATGTTATGATTGTTTTTATTTTAAACTTGTTAATCTTCACAAATACTAAAGAGTTTTTTTGCGGTATGTTAAAGATAAGCAACTGATCAACTTTAGACAAAAAGCTATAAATGGTTTTGATGTCCGGCGGGCCAGACAGGAGCGGCTTGCGGGCCGTATGTGGCCCTCGGGCTGCACTTTGCCCAGGTCTGTGGTAAGGTAAGGTGCTGCTTTCTGCTTTTTAAAAACTGTTCTGGGTGGGTTTTGTAGCGTGGTTTTGGGCTAGGGGGGTTATGTTTCTGTGCTGTGATGGGTCTTGGGGGGTTTGTTTGTTTTTTAGTATTTTTTTCCCCCATTTCCGATGGGTCTTGGGGGGTTTGTTTTTTGGTATTTTTTCCCCCATTCCCGATGGGTCTTGGGGGTTTCCTTGCTTTTGGGGGTTTTTCCCCCTTTTCCGATGGGTCTTGGGGGGTTTCCTTGCTTTTTGGGTTTTTTTCCCCCCATTTCCGATGGGTCTTGCACGCTTCCTTGCTTGCTTTTTGCTTTGCTTTCTTTGCATTTCCGATGGGTCTTGCACACTCTGCTTGCTTTTTGCTTTGCTTTATTTGCATTTCTGATGGGTCTTGCACGCTTCGCTTGCTTTTCTTTTTCCCCTTCGGCCAGAAGGGATTAATCGTGTTTCCGATGGGTCTTGCAGTGATTTTTTTTTGTGTGATTTTTTTCTTCGGCCAGAAGAGATTAATTGCATTTCAATGCATTCCTATGGGAAATGGTGCTTCGACTTACAACCATTTCCAGTTACGACCGGAGTTCCGGAACCAATTAAGTTCGTAAGTCGAGGCACCCACTGTATATATTTCAGGAAAACAGGCAATATATATATATATATTGCCTGTTTTCCTGAAATCTTCCTAGATCTATCTGTTCCTGCCTCTTTCATGATATCAAAATCTGAAAAAACAGCCTCCCAAACCTTGTGAACTATTTTCCAAGCACCCTCCCTTTTCCTTATTTTGATAATATGCTGATTTCACACACTCACACCTTCTAATTACTGCTTTTAAGAATAGTTATTTTTTTCTGGTGCTTGAAAGTTTATATTCTCATTGGTAGAGCTAACAAGCATAACTCAGCTTTATTGTATAATAAACGTTTGTAGGAAGACGTTTCCTATAAAACCATAACCTTTTTCTTTCTGTAAACATTGTGGTAAATTAAAGCTGGGTTGTTTGTTGACAGTTTTTGTCAGATAATTTCCCCATTTTGTTAATGCATGACTTGTGCTATGAGTGTGACACCTCTGTAAAAGAACTTTACATTTCTCAGTTTTTTGGGCACATCTGTACACATGTAATTTCTTGTATGTATGATCAAGGATGCTTGGTCACAACCATCCTTCCCATGTTTCTTTCCCAAGCTGCACTTCTCCATCCATTTTGCTAGGATGGGTACCATAGAATATTCAACAGTAAGAATATTCAGCACTAAGGGAGGCATAAAGCCTGGGATATCGCTGGCAGGAAGCACAACAGTTCGGCTTCACCCTCCTGCTCACAAGTGCTATGCTTGAAACAGACCACCTATCTATTTTATAGGCTGTTGGTAAAAGAACTTGCAACATATGTTCTGTGCTACTCTAACATCCAGTTTTCCCTAGACACGATTCATGCTTTTAAACAAAGTTGAGTGTAACATTTTCAGAGAGCCTATTGGGTGTTCCCCATAACTGAATATGTTATGAGGATAATTAATAGTCTAAGCTTCTAAAACTGTCAGTCAGGCACTTTCCTCAGTGGCACAAAACTTACACTCATGACCAGGCATAAGCAAACATTTTACCTGCATGATGTATTTAACCTCCAGCCTAGGAAACAAGAGATGTTTTTCTTTTGAACAGGCATCTTGTGAAATGAGCTCCAGACTGGTCTCCTGTTTTCATTACAGCATGTGGTTTATTAAGGCTACTGCACTGTACTTTCTGTCTGGTTTTCTATTTTGCAAAATTACCCTTCATGTAGATAGCTAGTTTTCTTTTTCTTTCTTTCTTTCTTTCTTCTTTCTTTCTTTTCTTTCTTTCTTTCTTTCTTTCTTTCTTTCTTTCTTTCTTTCTTTCTTTCTTTCTTTCTTTATTTATTTATTTATTTCCTTCTTTCTTTCCTTCTTTCTTTCCTTCTTTCCTTCCCTTTAAACTAGTTTTATAGCAGAAAATGAATCCTTTTAAGCCGTCTACTGACTTCCATGAAATATTTGTTTGGATCACTCCTCATGAAAGCCATAACATTGGGGATTGCTTTTAGATGTTTTGCATGACTCTAAATAAATGGTGGCCTAATACAACCACTTCTAGACTGTGAAAGCTGCATTTTTGTTGTCCATTCTCATACATTCCGTTTTCCCCCCTGGAGTGCTACAACAGTTGTCACTTTCTGGTACTTTAATGAAAACTAATTCCACAAGAAACTATTATTTCAGTATTGTATGAGTTACTAATGATAAATTTTCAGCTATCACATAACATGCTTACTGCTTTATCCAGCCATATTGTATGTGTGAATATAAGAGAGAGAGCAACTTCAGTGTTCCAAAATCAGGAACGTGAATCTATGCAAATTAATGTGTATTATCAGCAGCTACATTTGGCAGTAAGCCAGACGTCAGGACTGCCTACTCCCACAAGGACCTATCCAAAGTTATTTTTGGATCACTTCCCTGAGAATCCCTGCTCTCCAGTACAAATGGTGGCTACTCAAAAGGCATCATTAACTGAGCTGTTTTATCTCTCTATCAGAAACAACTGACTCCCATTGCTCTGTCTTTTCAGTAATAATTAACAATTCCTTATTTTCTAAGGATTGATTATAAATATTTCTTGAGCTGATTTCGACTTTGCTTCTGTTGTGCATTCATTGTTTCACTGTTTTTGTTGGCTTTGATTCAGAGACGTCTTTTACAGACATACAGGGTTTTCTTTTGCACTTCACAACCACACCCATTTCTCCCACGTTTTCTCTCTTCCCTTAGCCATCCATGCCCCATCACATTCCACTCCAAGAAAATATCACAACCCTCGGGGATAGCCGGGGGACAAGGAGCTGTCATGAAAGGAGGAGGATGAACATTCAATTTTACAAGCAATGTTCTCTTCCAACCTTTCTCTATTCAACCCAATAGATTTTAATTTGTTCTTGAAAGTGGTGGTGTTGGTTTGTTTTGTATGAGTAAACAGCCGTGGAATAGTAACATTAGAGGGGTGAGGTATGCATTCCTAAATAAATAAACACTATATTAGACTAAATGCAGAAGTATTGATCCAATTTCTGTCTCTGTCTCTGTCATAGCTCACACTCTGTCTTGAATAACACCCTACCCTTTCCTATCTCTGATAAACGTCTATTCACTGTCTTCCTTCTAGAATTTTTCCCTACGTTCTTGGAAGCAAGTGGCTCCCCCTATTTTGTGCTTGTGCACTCTTGTGTGCCCTGCTTCAGCTTAACAAGCAGGGCATCAGAAATTTTGAGTTGGGTCTGATCTGAGTATAATGGCACAGTTAAATGAAAAGTAGGTGGGAGATAATATTGGTAAATAAGTTATTAAAATGCTTTGCATCCTCCTTGAAGAAATAAGTATGTGTGCAGGCAGGTCAAATGCAGCCTGCGTGATCTCTTGTCAGTCTCTGGGAGGAGAGGCCAAGGGATGCTTTCAGTGGCGGGACCTCTGTATTCTTGCCTACGCCTGTGAAACTGCAGAGCATTTTGCCTTGGCTTACTCAATATTTTGCCTTCACTAGCTGTAAACATAGATGGAAGGCGCAGGTGAATGACAGGTCACCTGTAGTTGACAGATGCTGACAGGCATTGGCCATTGCTGTATTGGAATGTACTTAGCATTGGGGAACTTGAGAATTATTGATAACAATACATTAGCCCTGTCAGTATCTTGTTGTATCTGAATATCTGATCCACTTTTGGTAATATTTTGGTAAATGTAATAGCTTTGTCAAAATTTAAAAAAAGAGTTTATAACCACACCTTCAGCTCAGTAGAGGGCAATACCATTGTCTAACACTAAAATACGTGAGCACCTTTGATTTGCACATTCAGTTGAACAATACAGGTTAAATTCTGTTGCGGCTCATGGAGCTGGAAAAAAAAAGAGAGTATGTATCTCCATACAGCTACAAATACAATAAAAAGATGTAGAGGTTGTCTCTTGTAGTTTTCCTTTAAAAAATAGATTTCCTTTTCAGAACAATAGCTAGCCTGCTGGTGAATTCACAGTATGCATGTTTTGACATCTAATAAATTTTGAAAGTGAAAGTCTGTATTTTTATTCATATAATACTGAAACTCTGTGTCAAAAACAGTTTTTCCTCCTGATGCAAATGTCCTCAAACACATCCTGTGCTTTTGTGTCATTATACACTGACTAATCAAGGCAAATGCAAGGCATATGGCAGTGAACTTGGAAAGAAAAGGGACACCATTAGAAAGTTATTTCCACCCCACCTCCCCACATTCTTTTGTGACTTGCTCCTCCATTTTGTCTAATTTTACTAACATGAACATGAACATGATTGCCTTGCATGTTGTTGTAATTTTAGCCACAAGAATGGCATCACTTAATTTCATCAAAAGTGCAGAAAGACAAATGGACGACATTAATAATGTACCATCTTTACATAATACTGTAGTGCAGAGTACTGGCAGGATGGATGGCAAAAGCAGTTAACAAATTTTAGAAGCTTCCATTAGCTTTTTCATTGTCATATGTTTGTGGCACTGGATACAATAAGCTTTGCAATACAGTCTAGGGAACTAATTACTTGTGCCGATTGCCATACTGATGAATAGACTCTCATTGTATCATTCCCCTAAAGATGCAGAGCAGTTTGTGATTCACGATTCAGTTCTAGTTGATATTTGATAGTGATTTTAACAGATAAATGAAGGAAGGCAGAATGATGAAGTGGCTATCCATGCTCCATGACTATCAAATGCATACACATAGACAGCTGTGTTCTGCCTTTTTTTGTAATCTCTAATGGAGAATTTTAAGTTATTAATCATGCTTTGAGCAAATGTAGCTGCTTCTTATGCATATAACTGTCCCACAAGAATCCTAAAGAATTATTTGCAAAATAAAGTCTGTTAAGCCTATATTTATTTTTAGAATACATGGTGCATGGATAATGTGGTTATTTACATTAGAAACAGTATTTAAAAATTACAGAATAGCAGCAATTGCAGGTAGAAAAGGATGAAGTAACTTCAAGAATTAATGCCTCAAGTCAGATTTATTAATGAAAATTCATATTTAACCGTTTTCATACAAGGTTTTATTATCTAACATGGATTTAAAAACAAGACCAAAAAAGTAGAGTGGTATACTAAGCATGTAGTTCATTTGCTCTCTAATAAAGAACATTGTTCCAAAAGTAAATCCTTTAAGAAAGGAGCCACTAATATTGTGTTTTTATAAATATTTGTAGTGTATAAATTAATCAAAACTGTTAATTTGTCATAGCTGACAGATATACAATGATTATTAGCTGATGAGAAAGGAATGAAATTATAGTTCATCGTTTTCACCTACTATTCTTGGAGTCACCGTGCTTTTATAAGTAGGACATGAAGCTATCCTGGTTGCAGATATCTAGTCACAGTGTAATTTTTGTAGGCTTTATTAGTTTCCATATAATAAAATTTATTTACATATCAAGGTATGAATGTGTACTCAAATTGGCTGCTTTTTCAGGTTTTTTAATGGTTAATATGCAGTTTTACAGCACCCTCACTCATGATCATCTAACGAGATAGAGGCTGGCATTTATATATAGCCATATTAAAAAGATCTATGCATATTTGAATAAAACAATGTGGAAAATAATAAATGTGAGAGAGCCTTTTTCTAAATTTAAATGTTAAAAAAGTGTGCATACCATAACCTGCAGTCCTTAATTAAATGCAAAAATGCAGCTACATAAAACAGAAATCCAATCTGATTTGTTTGAAAATAGATTGCTATTTCACTCTCCTGGAATGGTTTATTTAAAAACAGGAAATGGAAATGAAATGTATTTTCTTATGTTGTTCTAAGCCTCAGGGGTGAAATGTAATGAATATTTTAAGAGATTATTTTAATTAAATTCCAGCACATCTAAACAGAGTAATATTTTATTATCACATACATAATCATGTAACAGAAGTATTCATTAAAGTTAACACTTTCTTGACCAAGAATTTGTGGTATGATTTACTGACCTTGTGCAAAAAGGAACAAATTAGGAAGAAAAATGAAGAGGGACAGACTTTGATTAATATAGGTAATGCTATACCATATTTATAATAGCCTTTTCCCTATTCTGGTTTATAAATGCAGTCACAGAGAAAGGTGCCCTGCTGAGGCTGAAATGAGGCTGAAATCGGAGCACATGCCACTAGAGTGTGGGGAAACTGATCACACTGTCAGCAATTCATTTCAAAATGATGTATTTAGTGCTCATTTCACCTTCCAAGAAAAAAAAAAAAGGGAAAGGAGTTCCTCAGACTGGAAGGTGATATTGTTATTTTCAAGGACATACCTAAGTTAAAGATTGCAGAAAGTGGTTTAGGGTGCTATTTAAAAAGAAAAAGAAAGAGGAAACAAGGAAAGCTTTATGCAGAAATTCAGTGCTACCATGCTGTTTGATAATTGCTAACACATGTGGTTCCTCTGTTTCATTGTAGTCGTCCTCGTGAGTTCTGGCGCCTTGACTACTGGGAAGATGACTTGCGGCGTCGGCGACGATTTGTGCGTAACCCCCTCGGATCGACACATCCTGAAGCGACATTAAAAGCAGCCATAGACCATGGTCAGTGTAAAATCAGCTTCTTGCCAGTAGCAGCAGGTACAGTACATGGCAATGAAGCATATTGCTTCATTTGTCTGAGAGAATATGAAGTCTCACATTCAGAGGTCTTTTCATTGCATTTCAGACCCATGCATTTCAAGACCTAATTGTATCTTAATAGCATCGCTCTGTGCAAGTCCTTTACGCTGAGGTTTGAACTTAAGAGCACTGTGAGACAAAGGTTTAATATTCCTTTATTCCCTGGATATGGGTTTGTGACAGATTACCTTATATGAGTTATAGCAGTATGGGGCAAGGTTCATTTTCCTAAGGGAAATCTCCACTAATTATTGTAATTAGCTTCAAGTTAGAAGTGATATAGTTCTACCTATATTTTCACGGGCCCCTTTAATTCTTTTATATCTCAGAGTTTGTTTGTTTTTAAGTCAAGGAAGTGATGCAAGTAAAAAAGCAAGGTATTCCTCAGATGTGAGGAGTAAGTTGTAAGAATATAAATGTATGTGCTCATATATTTGTATTCGTATCACATCTAATCAGAGAAAATGTGGAATATATTTACAATACAGAACTGTGTTTCACCTTTTGGAACTTGTAAAAGCAATTTGAACTAAACAAACAATGTCATTATATATCCGTGATATTTCAAAAATTCAGTTTTCCCAATGCATTTAGGCTTTCTTGTGGGCTTATAAACCAAACAAATAATACCAAATATTAGTTTAAAACTGAGAGGAGTTTTGCTTTATAATGAAATATTAGATAATTTTGGATGTTAATGTCTTTTGAGACAGAGTGCACGCATCTAACATGCTTGTTTCCGTTTTAATTCACTGTCTCTGTTCATCTCAAAAGTTAAACAGTTAATTTAAACAGAAATATGTTGTGGGTCTGTAGAACAACAGCATAAATTGAAAACTTTGTCCTGGGCCAAACATCTTAACCTCTTGCACCCATTCTTAAAAAGCCATTTCTGAAGAACAGCGTCTCTAATATGTCAGCTGCTATGATGCCATATGTGACAGAAGTCCTTCAGAATAAATGGCCAGACAAAGAAGAGTCAATAAAGTGATCTTAATGCAACAGTGGTTCTTCATACTCTCATCTTTTGCTAATGGAGATACAGAGAAATTGAATGTAGATTTAATTAGAATTAATTGGATTCCTTTTATATTTTTGTGTTGCATTTACACAAAGGATTTCATGACTGCTGTGATTACACAAAGGATGTCAAGACTGCAGATTGTCTTGTACCACTATATTTAGCTTTCATAAAGCTTGACACTGTCAGTTGTATTCTTTCCTAAGTTTGGACTGTGACGTACTGTCCCTTCACAGTTTTTTCATCATCAATGTCTCATGTAGATTTAATGTATGGAATAAAACTGGAAAGCCTATCTTTCTAAGAACTGCTAATATTTTACCCATTTTAATATTCAGTTATCTCCTTTATTCTTATGTTGCAGTGCAGTCTAGAAAACTATTGTAGTGGTTTCTTGAATAATAGTAAGATGTTTTGAAGCATTCAGTAATTGTGCTTCAGACAGTTTTAAAGACAAATTTAACTGCTGACTGCCATAATTGTATGCCGAAAAATATCACTTTTATGCTGCATATTTTAGTAGATATATGTTTTTACAAACATATATATTACATTTGGTAGGATGATGCAGGTCACATATAAAACAAAACAAAACTGTATAGTGTTAATTTTTCACTGACGTGTAATTAAGTCAATGAAATACAGGTAAAAATATATTCAGTTCAGTAATTTAAACCAGAAATTGTTGAGGAATAATGTTGTGAAGACCAAATAGTTCAACAATATTGTCTTTTCATCTAAACAGCCACTATTAATATTAACATAGTATGTCGAACTGAAGGAAATAAAGAATACTTGTGTGTTAAATATTTCTCTCCTAAGATTTGATCCTCCCCTTTCCCGTAAGCTTGAATACCAACTTGCTAAGTTGTACAACGCTAGAATAACAAATATTACAGTTATGCTGCTGAGATCTGAATCCAAAAAGCTACTTAAATGAACCCAGGGACATTGCATACATTCAGCAGGATATTTTTTTTTAAAAAACCCACAATTTTATTTGAATAGTATATCTTCATTCTACATTTGAAAGGTGTCTTTAGGATTCAGTTTCAGCCATTGTTTGTCATTCAGTATGTTCTGGGAAGTGAAATGAAATGACCCTTAGTCATCAGAAGCAGTTACGTGGTTCTGTGGACGGTTGCCAGCAAATCTAAATAGTAGCACTGCTGTACAGTTAAAGAAATATTTGCTAAAAGTTTTTAATGAGTTTTTATTTACTGAATTTATTTATTGATTGATTGATTAAATGGACATACGAGTTGAAAACAATGGCCCTGGAAAAAAGTGTATGCCCATGTTTTAGATGATGCACTTCCTCTACTGTGAAAGAGATAGGAGTAATCTAAGACGATTGGTGGTTGCTTTCTGCAATTTTATAAGTACTTATTTTTTAAAATAATGGTTACAAATACAAACTTGATTAGAGGCACCTTCTCAAGGAACTACCTTCTTGGTTATGTTTTTAGTTTTTAAACCGTTTAATTAAGTGAACACTGAATCCTTTCCAAATTGGTATTCTCACCTCACCCAGCACATTGTTGTTGTTTTGACCTACATGCCATCCCATAGTACTAAACACTCTCTGGGTGGTTTATAGCATAATTATGCAAATAACATTCCCCCCCCCCCCCCCCAGTGAGCTGGGTACTCATGGAAGCCTAAGTCAACCTTGAGCCAGCTACCTGAACCTGTCAAGACTGAAATCGGGTCATGAACAGAGGCTAGACTGCAGTACTGCAGTTTAACCACTGTCCAACTATATATTTGCACTGTAATCTGGCCTGAAACTGAAGGATCTCAGAGCTTAATTATTTTTCAGTAATGAAAGTAATTAAGCTATTTCTTTCTCCAGTTCCTGTAAGTGTATAGAATGCATGAGCAACCTATTTGTAAATAGATTTTTGTTGCTATTTCCATGATTGCAGTGTCCATGAGCTTTCTTAACTCTAAAGCTTTGTACACAGGGATTTGTGTAGGAAAACTGGCATGAAATTACTATTTCAAATTCAAAATCTGTTCAGACTGATGCTTTGGCAATCATCTACAACAAGGATGATTGATGAAACTGGCACTCTTTTGCCTTTGATCTTTAAACATTGCATGGAAAACATTTTCAAGAGGGCATTTTTGGTCAAGGCCATGAAGAGAGTATAGGGTAATATAGAACTGGATTTTTTTCCTAATAAATGAGCATTAAACCTCATACAAATATGATTTGAATGAGATAGGTAGCTAGATTTTGAATCTATATTCCTGCACTTGAGGATGTCACTTGAATTCTCAATGGAATTGTTCTTCTGTCCTGTGGTTAGTTTTTAATAATTAATTGCATTCTATTTCAATTATATACACTCCATTCAACAATCCATTTATGTCAAAGCAATTGGATTCAAGCCAGTTCAGACCTATTTTGTTCAGTGGCAAACTACATGGCTTTAATTCCAAATGTCTCAGTTGCACTGAGATATGACTCAGTTTGATGGAATTTCCTGATGGGAATATTTTCTTTTGTAATGAGAGAGAGAGAGAGAGAGAGTAGGTGTTTCTAAATAATAAATTCTGCTTACTTCAGTGGGTTGTTAAAATCCAGTGTTACTTGGAAATCTAGAATGTACATACAAATGGTAATAAGAGATCATTAGAGACGGCTTTAAAAACAAAAACAAAACAAAAACATTTTGTCACAGTTGTTGTAAGTCTTGCTACTACAACCATTCTGGATTATAATGTTATTCACCATGTAGAAGCCGCCTAGAGTGGTCATAATTGACCAGATAGGCGGGATATAAATGAAATAAATAAATAAATAAAATAAATAGAAATGAGTAACTGAAACAGAATATGATATAATTGCAGTCCTGCTTCCAAATTATGCAATAGATTTTTCAATGAACCTCCATTGTGAAAAGGCCCCAGTAGCTCCCAGTCAAAACAATGAAGTCTGTTAATGCTTACAGTTGGAAGAAGCAGTGGGGATCCAAAAACAATTGCAGACCACGAGATAGTGTAGAAAGGCCTAGAGAGCAAAAATCAACTCTCTCTCAGCCTCATTTATGTATTTCAGTAGCCTTCTCTTCAAGGAATTGATTTGATTTGAAGGAGAGCCTCTGGAGGAGAGGTGGCAGAGTAAATACCTGAAGACTAATGTTCTCTGTTCAGACAATCAATATCAGCCCCATGACTATTCTCGGGGCTATCTTCTAGTTAAAAACATTTTTTAAAATTCTGACAATTTAATTGCCCTTCCCAAGCACACATTAAATTGCTTGGGAAAAAGGTCTGTATGAGATTTTTCAAAGGGGCGCGCAGGGAGGAACATCCAGAATGGCTATTTGTAAAAGTTGATCTGGAAATGTGACTGCTCTGACTTTGGTCTTTTGTTTTTGTTTTGTTTTGTTTTTGGAGTTACTGAGTGAGACTTGCCTTTATAGAACCAGAATTCTTTGTTTTTAATTTTAGTGATGTGTGTCTTATTGTGCATAATGCAAAAATAGTCTAATAACTGTCTATCCCCGCCACCACCTAAAAGACTCATTAGGAAACATTCTTTAATGGTCAATATAACCAGCAACACAAGATTTCAAACTAGTTATGTTCCAAGGACAGAACTTGGATCCTTGAGACAGGCAGAAGATTTGGATATCATCATGAAAGCAAATTGTTTCTTATGTGTTATTACTGTATTTTTACTACCAGTGAATGTGAGGGATATCTGTGAGATTTTCTGTATCATAATGGTAAAATAGCTGGCTGGATAGCTCATCAAGTTAGGCATCTGGCTGCAGACCCAGAGGCTGGGAGTTTGATTCCCCACTGTGGCTCCCAGGGAAACAGCCTATATAGTCTTGGGCACCCAGGATGCCCCCAGTAGAAGGGAATGGCAAGCCACTTCGGAGTACTATTTTCCTAGAACACCCTGGAAAAAGTCACCATAAATCAGAATTGACTTGATGGCACATTTTTTAAAAAGCTGAAATAATGTAGCTTACTTTAGAAACTACATACCTTTGCTTGAGCAGATGAGGGCCACCATTGTGCCTGCACCTTAAAGTGTCTTGGGCTGCCTATAATCAAAACATTGCTTCTTTCTTTGAAATATGTAGATCTCCTGAATTCCAGCACATTCATGACCTCTTTGTTTTGTTCCTTTCATCTGCATGATTTATTACTGCGCTTCCCTGCTTCTGCCCCTATATAAAACATCTCATTCTCAGAATACATACGGCTCAGGTGCAGTACCTTGCTTCAATACTGCCTGCTCCTGACTCATTTCCAGACCTGTCTTGACAATTCCTAGATTTTTGCCACATGAATCCCATTAGCCACTTTTCCCAAATGTGACCTAACTGCTTAGAAATGTCTTAAGCCTAATTTCCCAGACAGTACTGTTTGTCTTGTTGCACTCCTTGACGAGCAGACTAGTTGTGCATGAAATGGCTGGCTCCTCCACAGTTTGCTGTACTACTGTCCTCATATAACAGTGAGGGAAGGACATTCCTAAAAACAATAATATCAGATTATAGTACCAATAGGGGGAGATTTTTGATAATTGAGGACTTCCTCCTGCCGTCCTGCAGCTCCCACATCTTCCACTAGGCTTTAGTCCCAGTTGGGCAACTTTGCTGGGCTTGGAGGCCAAATTGTAGCCTCTAGACCCTTCTTTAGACAACACCAAGGTCCAGAATACCTTAAAATGGCCATTCTGGGAAACCAAACCAAAACAGACAGGCAATGTCTAAATAGAGCATTTCTGGTTTTAATTTTGTTGTTGTTTGGAGGATGGGGAGGCACGGTCTCTAATGCCCAAATCACTCCTTCAAGGGCCCTCTGGAAGCAGAAAAATGCTTCCTCCATATTTTTTTTTAAATTGAATTAGATTGTTCCACGGTGGCCTTGGTGGCCACATGGAGTCTGAGGGTTGCACTTTGCCCACCCTGTTAAGTCTGACAACACATGATGCATCTATCAATCAAAGCTAAGAGGTCTAGATCTATCAGTACCCGGCTGGGAGATTATGTTGTGATTCCATATAAACTGCTTTGAGAATTCCATAATAAATGTAAGAAAGTAAGAAAAGGAACCGATTGAAGCAGTGGCACTCCCCAGCAACACTGTTAATATTTCTCACTTGTTTTAAGGCCATAATATCTAGTAATTAGTTATTGTTCTCACCTATGAGTACTGCACCTGTGCAGAGCCTCTCCAGAATATTCTAAAGTTGAATAGGTTTTGCCAGCAGCCCTGACCCCACACATTCACCATGCATTTTAAACACACCTCATCTCCTCTCAGTTCTTTTCTGCCTATTGCAACCATAATTAAAAATTATCAGTAGCATTAATGTTTAGATCTTTCTGGGTTTTTTTTATTTATTTCTCACCATTTTGTAGCATTAGCTGCTTTATGCATAATTATATAAAATTGTTTCTTCTCTTATATGGTTTCAAAGGATCTTTCCCCCAAAAAAGTACCTTTTCTGGATGTAAAATTGTATCCAGTGATAGACATTCTCAATGTTTATATTCCCTTGAGGTGGAATGTTTGATGCAGACATGTTGGATTTTTGAGCCCCCCCCCCCCCCCGCAAAAAGGAGCTTTGTAACAGAGAGAACAAGATTCATCTTTCTGCTAGGAAAGCATCGTTTAAGGCAATTGCCCTGGCAGCCCAGAATTGGCCCTTATATAGAGACTCAGTTATTGTTGCACATATTTCTGTCTAAAGCCCTTAGATTAATGCCATTAACTATAACCACAGTGTATATGCTAGCCTCCAAATTGGTACCAACAGTTTCAGAACTGAGGACTTTGGTCTCAAGACCTTCAACTAAAGATTTGATTCCATCTGACATCGATAATGCGCCACTGATGCCCAGACATTCTTATTTGAAACCATGAGTGTATGTTGTTCATTGGGCATAAGCAAAAAATTGTAAGAACTGCTTCCAGTAATTAGTTTACATACAGGCTGATCAGTGTAGGCTAAGAAAAATGAAAATGAAAAGTGACCTCATATATCTACATGTGAAATGTGACTTACTTCAACATTGGTTTGTTTCTTAAACAATTATAATTATTTTTACCATTCAATTTAATATTTAAATTGCTTCCATGCAATATATAATTTTTTAAAAAAAACCTCCCTTAAAATGACAGTTTCTCTCAACCCTGTCCACACGTAAGCATCTACAATTTAATTCTGGGGTGAGCTTTGTTCAGCACCTCAGTTTGTAGAAGTCCATCTCATCAGCTCAACTACAGTACTTCCTATCCAAACACCAGGTGTCAGTCATGTGCTCATCTGTCACTACTTTTCTGTCTTAACTGCCAGAATTAATTTCCAAAATTATGTTGGGAAGTGAAAGAGCTGTCATTCAGAACCTGTTTTGACCTATAAATCAACTAGTCACCACTGTACTCTCTTGGGCTGACTTGTGTATCAAAATCTGTAGGTTCAAAAGTAGTGTCTCTTGAGAGCAAGTACTTCAGTAGAATTATTTTAGGCTTTCCACTTTCCCCCAGATATCTATCCAGAAATATATATGACAGTCTCATACTGTTGCCAGTAAAACTTTCAGGCTGCCAAATAATGAGATCGGTTGTTGACAAACATTATTGTGTCATTAGATTGCTATGTGCATGTAATGGGAACAATTCTGTTGTGTAACTTGGTGCAGCATGTCCTATAGATCATTTAAGTAGGAGAAATCACCTTACTTTTAGGCTCTCAGGCTCCCTTTTGCTCTTTGGGAAGCCTTTGGGAGCCTTGGTGTGTGTTTGTGTATGTGTGTGAAGCCTTTAACAGTAAAAAAATCACTTCCAGATCACAGCCACTAGGATTAGGGCTTCTGAATTTTTTTTACTGTTAAAGGCTCTCTCACACCAATAGGATTTTGCCCAATATATATCTATATATGTCACTAATCATAATTGTGTAATCTCAGGTGTTCATTATAGAAAGGCATGTGCCTATGTTCGGATCGCCAAAATATGGTTCCAAACTTCACAAGGAGATCTTAACATGGTGGTTTTATATCTTAAACAGCACATTCTGTGGTTTAAAATCCAAAGTCTTTCTGTTCACTGAAAGGAAAATTGGGATTCCAGTGAACCGCTTCCCTCTGAAGTCAAAGTTCCCCGAACAAGCAGGAATGAATTTTTGGGCTTTACATGAGTTACAAAGTGAAGTGAGATGTCTCTACTGCAAGGATGTGATTTCTGCTCCTTTAGAACTGTATTTAATTGTTTCACATATAAGGAAAAATTATTTTATTAAAGAGTTTTCATTAATTTCTTTGATAGAGGGTTAGGTTAGCTTCTAAAAGGGAAAACGTCAGTATTTCTTCATGTAAAAACACAGAAATCCACCATATATGTGTTACCATGTAATACAGTATATTACCTGAGCAAATATTTTCACACTTGTGTCTACATATATATCAATTACTGCAAATATTATAACCTCCTTGTGAATGCCTTATTGCTAATTATCTGATATATGAGTACAAATGCCTTCTTGCTAATGATCTGATATATGAGTACAAATCTTAAACCATCATGTAGAACCATAACCCATAACCTATTTTTCTTTGAAAAGCAGCTCTGTACACACAGGGCAAGCTGTGTTTCAAACCCATAGGCATTTTATATACGTACGTATGTTTGTTGATACCTGCTGTTTAAAGAAAAAAGTACCAAAACTGACCTTACAGATAAACCCACAAAGGTCCCTAGCCTCCAGTGCTTCTGCTGATCTGTTTTAAGCTGGCACAGACAGCTGTTGCAGTGGCCTGCTGCAGTTTCTGCCTTGGGCACAGAAGGGGGAGTTTCCTCCCTCTGGCAGCCCTTTTGGTTCTATATGAGAGGCAGAGCATGCCATTCCCTCGTGTGAAAACCTGGTGGCTCACCTGCATATAGTTCCATGTCAACTATAGCTTCTAGGCCAAATAACACCATTGTCATAAGCATAAGTACACGAGAAGAGCCATGTGGGATCAAAGGCCAACCAGATGTCAATGGAAAGCCCACAAGGAGGGCATAGTTGTGGTCATGCTTTCCAGTAATTGGTTTGAAATAGAGCACCGCACATGCATTAGAAATTGTCCCTTTGATACATCATTGTGTTTGTGCTTCTTTTTGCCAGAACAATATTAGATTAGGCCATGCCAAAATTGGACCCTATTTGTCCTTGCCTTGTGTTGATGTCTTTACTTTACCCAGATAAGCAGGAGGGTGGACCAAACGGAATGGGAAGGCTTACGTAGTGTTACAGCATGGCAAGTAGTGTTAACCACAGCAAGCCCATAGGCACCAGGAAATGTGTGAGTCCCTGCAAAAATATTTTCATTTATAACTTGCACCATAGGTATTGTTGTAAATGGACCACGTGATGGTAAGCTCAGTTCAGTTACTGACAAAAGAGAACTGGAGAAAATTAGGATTAATAGTAAACATAGGATTTCCCCCCAGAAATATTCCTCTAAGTGCTATATATATTGTGTGTGTGTGTGTGTGTGTGTGTACATACACACACTTCCAAATTGAGTTTTAACTAAATGAAAGAGGTATCTGTAATTTAAATGGTAGTATTTGTCTATTAAAGCAAAGTGTTCACCAATGTGGAGAATACAGTGGAATTGTCCAACATGTGCAAGCAAGTGCTGATTTTAAAGGTGCATTGTCTACCAAACTACAGCCACAGACTGTCAGAATTTATAAACATGTTTGTTATCTGCTTCATTTTATTTTATCCTTGTAGTTGTCTTATTCTAATTAAAAAATAAAATTCCTCTCCAGAAAGCTATTAGGCCACTGAGAATTGAATGTTAGTGCATGTGTTGTGTATTAGAATATTGTAGGTAATTTTACTGCTGCTAACTTAAAATCCTCAAGGGGGAGTTAATTACAGGAAACCTTTTTAAATATCAGCTGCATATTTTCCATGACAAGAGGTTTTTCAACTCTCATTGAATAATTCCAGAACCAAGGTTTTGTTTTTTCAATTGTACATTTTAAAAACGGGGGTGGGGGTGGGGGGTGGGGTACAGAGGAACTCTCTTCTCCTTTGCCCAGTGCTGTTTCTGGTAAACAAACCTTTCTACATCAGAAAAAGCTTCCCGGTTTGGAGAAAGTTTGTGAGATAACAAAATTGTACTTTATTACAAGTTCAACTTGAGTATTTTAAAAAGAAGTGATATAGAATCCAACTTCATGTTTGTCTATTGTGTTACTGTTAAGAGTTTTATTTCAAAGTTACGTTTACATGTTTACAGAGACAATTAAGCTTTATGTATGGCCACTAGGGATTGCCTTGCTCTGTAAATGTTTGCAGATTAAAGGTTTTTAAAAATAAGCCCCTGGAACCTCAGGCCGTGCATGGCAGTAATCAAAAAGTAATGAGCAATGTGTTGAAGCTGGTTGGCCAGGATGTGTTTGGCATATGTTTCCAAAATGAAACCTGGTCCAATATATTGCTTCTTTCTGTAACACTAAAAAAATTATGCACAAGTCTTCTGCTCTTCTCAGTATTAGAAATCTGAATACATTTCCTGCACTTTGCAGCTGTAACATGGAGAGTAATAGTGAGATAAGTAGGGAATTGCTGCCTCCTATCTGTTTCCTGTTGTTAGCTGAAAGTGCAAAGAAAGTGCCTTAAAACATACAAGGATGGCAAAGTTTAGAACACAGTGGGGGGTGCTTTCCTCCTTTGCAAAGCTGTTCCAAAAAGAAACAAAATGGACAGGCGTATGCATTTTAAAGCAGAATCTTTCAGATAGTAATATTATTTCAAGAAATATGCAGCTACATATCCTCAACTAAAATGTGTTTTTGGATGAAAGAATTATTCTACTTTTGGCTGGGAAAAGTGGCATTCTGCTTAACTAGGTTGCTGGGAAGAAAGAGTGTCAGCTTGCCCTCAGTACCTCCCAGTCTCGTCCATGTTTTCACAGAATTCCTATAAAATTTAATAGGGCTTAGTTTGTAAGTTTTCTTGGGCATTCATCCCACACATTTAGCTGGAGGAAAATTCACTCGCTAAATTCAGTGGTGTTCCTTTCAGGTACACCAGCTTTGTAAGATTAGGGATTGATAACACACCATCTCAATTTGAATTCTCTATAGGGTTTAAAAATTCACAGATCTGTTAATGCTGATAACCTTTCCATCCACATCCTGCAAGCTTCTGTGTAAAGCTAAGTGGCTTCTTGTGCTGGAGTGATGGTGTTGGTACTGCCTAGGTGAGGAAAGGAGAAAGTAATGTTGCCTGTCTGATGGGAAGCTACCTTGTTGTTCTCTCTCCCTCTCCCCCCCCCCCCGCCCATCGAAGAGTGCATAACCAAATATCTTGAGATATTTTCACCCTTGATGAAAAGGAGGGGTGGTGGATAGAGCTGGTGGCATCCTGTCTCCACAGAGAGAGGGCAGGCTAGCTGGCACTCACAAAGGCCTTGAGTCACAGCGCCGTGTGACTTAGCTGCGCTGTAAGCTTCATTGAATTGAGCGGTGTTTCCTTGTGAGTAAGCAGGCCTGGGGTCGAGGTAGGCCCGTCGCCCTCCGAGCCTTTGGGGCAGTCTAGCGCCGAACTGCGGAGTATCGTACATTATTTATAGCCCATTTGGGAGCGACGCTCCGAGAGCTTAACGGGGGGGAGGGGGGGCGCTCCCGTGGCCCCTCAGAGGCGAATCCGTTCTGTGCAGGATGGGCTTCGGCTTCTGCTGTAGACCGGGAGCCTGTTTTAAACTGGGGGTAACATTAATGCCATCGAGTCTCTTCGTTCTGTAACCACCACCACAAGGGCAGGGCAGTCGTACGCGTGGGAAGGCAGTGTGTGTGTGTGTGTGTGTGTGTGTGTGAGAGAGAGAGAGAGAGAGAGAGAGAGAGAGAGAGTCGAACAGCAGCGGTCACTTCGATTCCTGCAGCCGGGTCCTGTCAGAGAGCCAGGCGACCTTTTTTTCTCGCTTGCTCTTAGGCAGCCTGACCCGCGCGCCCGCGGGCTTTGCCTAGGAAAACGGAGCGCCGCGCGAGCTTTCTCGGCTCAAGTGTGGGGACGGCGGCCTCCCTTTCATTCTGCCCTTCGTTTTCCGTGCTAGCAGGATTTGGGTCCCCTGAAAAGAGAAGGGCTGTCCTCCTCCCCACATCTGGAATATCAACTCGCAGAAAGCTGCTGGGTTTTTCTTAATGCTTGGCTTGCTTGCTCCTGAGCTGAGGCAGATGCGGGTTAAGCATTTTAAAAAGGGTCCAATTGTTGGGTTGAACGGGAGAGAAAACCAGAGCGCTGGTTAGGGCAAGACAGAAGTTTCGGGAATAGTCGTGGCGGCCTGAATTTCGGGCCAAGAAGCGAGGGAAGCCGAGAGGATTCTCCTAATTCGGAATACCGAGTCGTCACTTGGTCCCAGAAGTTTTCGCCTCTTACGCCTTATACACGATAACGATGGTGTGTTTTCAGGTCCATTCCAACCTTTTTCGATGTTTCCTAGAAATAGAAATGGTTTGCCATTCCTGCGAGGGAGGCGCAGTGGGGAATTGAACTCCCAACCGTTGGTTCTGCAGCGGGGCACCCAACTCGCTGAGCCCCCTACGCCTTATACTAGCCCCCCCCCCTTTTCTTCCCAAGGTTGTCCAGCGGAGGCGATTGCAGCCATGTCCCCGGACGTAAGTGTGAGCCGGGCTTGCTGTTTGCAAAGCGATCCTTCTTCCCCCATTAGCCACACAAACCTTACGCATCGTTGCTTAGAAGAGAGTCCCCTGGTGTTTCGGGTTTCCTTTCAGACAAATCTGTTCAGGATTGCTGCTCTACAGTGTCACCCTATGCGTTTTCTCAGAAGTTAGTCCCAGCGCGCCCACTCTGCCCAATAGGCCTTTACTCCCGGGCGTGTCTGTTTGGAATTGCAGGTTTTCTGCCTGCCCGTTTTCTGCTACGCTGGGCGGGAGGCTTCGCGGCTCCGGGTCTTGCCTGCGGCGAAAGCGCCCGCGGCCGACGGGGGGGGGGGGAGAAGGGGAGCGGGTAGGCGAAGCTGGCTTTGACAGCTCCGGCCTGCCCGGCCTGGGGGGACGCAGGTGGGGGCTGTGTGGCGACGAGTCGGCCGTAAGTCCCCGCCGAAAAGGCGGCCTCCTTTGAGACAGCCCGCCTGAGAAAAAGCAGCCGAGGGAATCCCCTGGAACAGACGGCAGCTCCTTCTGACGTCTCTGCCAGCGGCGGGGATGGGAACGGGCGCAGCCCTGCTCTTTCGGGAGTCGGCTTTGCCTGTTAAGCAAACGGCGCTTTGCTGCCGACTCCTTGTTCCGCCGCGGGCTGAATCTGGTGTCCCTAAAATACTGAATTTCGCCCCGTTCCCAAAATGCGGGGACCGGTTTGGAGCCGGGCTTAAGTCACACTCTCAGACGATCCTCTGACATCCCTGGCCCGATTTAGTGTAACGCCTAATGTAAGTCTCTGGATTCCATTGGGTCTCCTCTAAGCGTGGCTTAAGTCTGGATTGAACCCAATAATTTGCTCGTCGTTTAGATGGCCTGCTCGGTTTAAACCGATGTAGGCTTGCTTGGATAATTTTTGGGTCTATCCCTTTCAACCCTTGAGAACGACCCGAAGTCTAACAAGTGCCTTCCTTCCTAACAAGCCCCACTGAATTTGATGGGGCTCGCCTCCAGGTATGCGCCGGCAGCCGCGGTCATTCAAAGGGGTAGGGTTGCCAGTTTCGGTACAGGGGCTCAAGGTATACATGTACTTACTTTTTGAGAAGTGAGGGAAAGGGATGCATGTTGCCCGCCCCCCCCCCCCCCAAGTGACTTGGATCGAGTGGGGAGAAGGGCGCACAGTGTTTTCATTCTTAAAATATTACATCTAATAGTGCATTAGATCGTGTTCTGTAGGGCTAAAAACGCAGAGCCCGGAGTCTTGGCTAGGTTTAATCGGATTACATGTGTTTCTGCCGGCTCCTCTCTCCCTATCTGCGGTGTTTAAAGCCGGCTGGTTGCCTGGCTGACTCGCCGGCGGATCTACAGTACTATTCCCAGCTGAGTTCTTTTTCTTGAGCCTTCGGTATCTCCGTGAGCAAGGTTATTTTCTCCCTCCCGCCTCCTATCGTAACTGTTGCCCCAGAAGGTTGATTGACAGGTGCATTTCTCTTTCATTCCAGCTCCAGATGAAGATGTACTTGTTAAAGGAAAGCAGTCTATCAAGAGTCAGGCTCTAGGAAATCAGAACACGGACAGCGAGATTCTGCTGGAAGGCGACGATGATACCTTGTCATCCGTTGAGGAGAAGGAACTGGAGAACTTAACTGGTAACATCAGCTGTCTCTTACCTCCTCCTGATGGGGTCTCCTTAGCAGTTAAGCTCCCTCTTCAGCATCATCCCCTTCTTTGCTATAAAGGGAGAGCAAGAGCAGATGCTCTTTCTCATCATCATGTTAATAGGGATAATTTTCTTGTATTAAAATTTGGAGTTCCCTCCATCTGTAATAAATGTAGGAACCTTCATATTTGGAGATAGCACATGTGTATGTAGACTGGGCTTCTGTATGTGTCTACTATTTAGGGGGCTGAGGAAGCTTCTCCCACTTTTTTCTTTCAACTGGCCCTAGTGGTCCAGCAGGCTAGGACTGTCTGTCAGTCTGGCAAAGTCAGATGTAAGGGTTTATAAATTTACAAACGCAGAAGCCATTCTGTAATCAGGCTAATGCTCTTAAAACATGTGGTCTAGCAACTTCTTCTTTTTTTGTAACAAAACTGCACTTCTTTTGTTTTTATTTATATTTACTGAAAATTGAGTGTTTTTATTTGTCCGGTTTGTGCTAAAAATGGACACCATGCTACATCTCCCATCTTTATACATTTTATATAAATCCCACCTTTCCTATATGCTAGAACCACACATCTGAGAGCATTTATGTTTCAATTTAATAAAACTTTTGGTCCATCAGCATGCCCTCAAATGAAGACTGTCATTTGTTTAAATTCTATTTCACTGGAAACAGCAGAAGAAAAAGTGTTCATTGTGATTTACGCAAAGAAACTTAAAATCTTATTGAAGTTCATTACGCATGGCACCATCTCTTTGGCACCTTATAATAAAAACCAAACGTGAAAATATAGTCTAATGTCAAAGCAATATACCAGTCAGTAAAACAGCAACATTATTTAGAGAGGCTCTTGTTGAAAAAGCTCTTCAATAGACCTGCAGGAGACTCCAGTCCATGTCCTTCCTTCCCCCCCCCCCCACCTCATTCTACATTTGTTGCTTCTGCTAATGCATTCATACTGTAATAGAGGTGAAAGGGGAGTTTAATTATATAATCTTGACAATGGCAATAGGATTAAGAAGTAATCCTTGCTAATAAAGTAGTATGGGTTAGAAATGAAGTTGAAATTGTCAGGGGTTTTCAGCAGGACCTGAGCTGCCCTAGCTCTTGCAGCTGTCTGCTTGCCTTGTAATTGAATGTCTGAAAGTGATTGAAAAAATGTTATTTCTTCCCTGCATTACATGCTAATGTACAGAGGGCAAAGGGAGACAGCAAAAGAACACATAGCTGCTTATTTCATCCATTTGTGGGAATGAGCTTTGGGAAATCACGGCAGTAGTGCAGCTATCAGATGCCCATCTGCAAACACAATGTACGTGTACACTGGGAATAGAGGGCAAAGCTGTTCTGATCTCAGCAGAGCATCTCCTCTATTGTCCTACTGGCACACATTGAGATTGATGCAAGATTAAAGACCATCACACCTCCTAACAATTGACAGAAATGACAATTCATCAGAATTTTTTTTTTGGCAGTTATTCACCCATTGATTACCTAAGCGTATGTGCACCTCATTTATACACACTTTATTAATGCAAAAGGGTTATGTGTCACATATGCAGTTTTACAGTATTTCTAAACAAAGGCCAGCAGCTGATAAAGGCACCCTTTGTTGGCATCAGTGTTCCCTGCTTTTTAATCAGTTAGATGCCAAATATAACCCACTTCTCTTTTCTGGGCCTGCATATTGTTAGATCTGTGCCCAGTCTATTGTTTTGAGTAGTACACTGATCTGTCTCTGTGATAAGCCCTGTGGAGATGCGATTATTCCAATAAAAATTCATTCATTTGGAAACCAGTGCTCCAGCTGTTTACTCCCACAGTCCCTGAGCTGCACTAACACTGTGGATTCTTTGGAAAAATACTGAACAGGCGGATGGAACCCACATTTCAAATAGTATACTTCTCAATCTCTTAACAGCGGGTAATACTTAATTTTTGAACAATTGTTTTTGGGGCAGGTGGCCATGCATGAAAATAAAAACCTGTGTATGGAATTCTTATACAACTCGCCAAATAGACGAATAATCAGGACATTGTGGGCCGGACTGGATCTCAGCATGCACAAGCGAAACTAATGTTTCCCATCCAGCCTTCCTTTCTTCAATTTGCTTTATTGTTTTGAGCATAAGGTTTGGTTCTGAAGTGTTTCAGAACTTCTACACAAAGAAGAGCCACCTAGATGGGCATACATAATCAACAGCATTACTTTCAGCTGTAGTTCAAATACTTGGCAACACAGCAAATGCATTACATGTGTACTTCAGGGGTGAGTTAAGAAAAAAATCATTTGTAAAGCCAGTTTTTTTTCCTATTAAGTTCTTCAAATAATGGAAGTAAATAAAAGAAGTAACATATGTTTATATTTGTGAAATATTTTGTGCTCTCTGTTCAGAGCATTCAAAACAAGGTGTTGGGTTCTCTATCTCTTTTCCTTTTGATAGGTCCGGTGAGTCTGTCTACAGCAGCACAGCTTGTGGCTCCCTGTGTAGTAGTGAAGGGCACACTTTCCATTACCGCCTCTGAACTGTATTTTGAAGTAGATGAAGAAGAGCCCAGTTTTAAGAAAATTGACCCCAAGGTAAGAGATTTTTCACCCCTCCCATGCACTAACCCAGGTGAAAAATTACAAGAAGCCTTTAAATTTCATCCAGTCCCTTTGAAAA
Organism: Intellagama lesueurii; assembly: GCA_037013535.1. Classification (NCBI taxonomy): domain Eukaryota; kingdom Metazoa; phylum Chordata; class Lepidosauria; order Squamata; family Agamidae; genus Intellagama; species Intellagama lesueurii. Next base: position 154,300,501 of record JBAJHW010000005.1, read on the forward strand.
TCTACTGGATACAAGTTTTCCTATATATGTGTGGGTTTGCAGTTTGTAGAGCTTTCATACAGGTAACACGCATGTAAGTATGAGAAAAATAAGTCATTCTAATTTTACTAGTAAATTGCCTTGTAGAGCAGAATCTTCCAGAGAGGTAGCTTAAATAAAGTTACTTCAGAACAAGAGGACGAGTGATTAAGAATTTAGCAGTGCTGTTTGTTAAAGCCTATTTCACTTTGTTTCCTCTCCTATTTGATACTATAACAGGACATTGGTTTTAAAACATTACTTTTTAAAAACACTGTATCAGAATTCAATCAGAACTCTGTTCATGTTTATTGAGAAAACATAATTCTAATTTGGTAATGCATATACTTTATGAATTTATTTATATATTTAGCTGGGAAATCCAAATATGACTTCTCCAGATAAATGCATTTATTTAAATGGCAGCAATATTGTAATACAGCAATCTCACAATGTAGAATCATTACTATAAGGAAAATCTAAACTTCTGTATTCTCCATAATAATGAAATATGATTACTGTGTGTTCTTAAGGCATTCTAATACAGAAAGTTGCTTATTTCTGAATTTTACTAGAAGAATTAATTGCTAAAATATAGTGCTTTTTAAGGGGGAAAGAGAACAAAAGTGAAAGACAGAAGTAATGTAATTATTTGCTCTGTCACTTCAGTTTTATTGTCTTTTGTGAATAAATGTTTTTTCAAAAATGAATAGATTTGATCTTTAACAAGTGGCTGTAAGTATTTACACTTTATATTTATTACATTAAAGAAAAGTTTTTCCCTTCAGTAACAGGAGTTAGTTAAAACTGACATTATCTGAAGTACCACAGCTTTTCAAATAAATAATGTGCAAGTGAGGAATTTTAAGTTGTTGAATAAGTCCATTTTTTGCATATGACATTATTTTGAGACCAATTAATATTAAAAGTAAACTGCAGCTATTAATAAGTGGTGATGGACTTGATAGGAACTGTTGTGGCTTGGTTCACTGCAGCATTAGAGACTTCAGTACATATTAACATCAAAAAATGTGGCTGTCTGGTTCTTGCACATCATGAAGGATCTCCCCCCTCGAGTATTCCTTTTCCATAAAAAAAAAAAAACAAGTAGCAAGACAATGCATAAAAAGTAGGCAGCTGTATTAATTTAAGATAGAACGTGGAAAGCTTTTTGAGAGAGGCTAAGAACAAGCAATTGGTTTCCTTTAATGAAAACTTTCTGAACTATTGTTATTTTGCTTATGAAGTAATGTGTTAACACAACCTAATTATCTTACAAGCACTGGCATTTTCCCATGTTCTTTCCCTCTTCTTTCTCTGGGCAGCTAGAGCTTCAGTAGCAACATGGCCCCTTTCAGTATCAATCTTGCAGTTGTTCAAATCTCTGTTTAATTAATAGAACTCCTTTTGATACATTCAACTTCTCTGTGTGTTTTTCTAAACTCCTGGAAAAGAAAATATTGTGACAAGATTTTGAAGTAAAACCTGTACTGGGCATAGCCTAGCATCCCTGATAACATCAAAGTTTATATTCCTACTGCTAGACTGTTTTCAACAAGGAAGCTGTAGTCCTGTGAGCTCAGCTGCCCTCCTTAAATCAGAGTGGAGAGGGGAGGGCAAGATCTGGCTTCATTCTGGGCCCTTTCCAGGCCAGATCATTCCAAAAGTAAACTCATTCCAATATTAAGCCATACCGGTTAAAGAAGAACGATAAATGAGTAATTATGCTGAGAGATACATTTATATATAGGTTAAAAAAGGAAGTAATAGTGCTTATGTGGTAGAATCTCAACCGCATCGCACAACTTTGCCTTTTAGACTAGTTTGGTGTGTTTATATTTCTGATGAATAAATCTCCCCCAAAGTTTTAAAAACAGCTAGGATTCCTCCCATTAAAAACCAAAGTAGTTTTTTTAAAACGGCAACAACCATACTACCTAAGACGGCAGCCCTGTCTGTGCTTACCTGAGAGTAAGCTCCAGTGAAATTAGTGCTACCTACTACCGAGTACGTATGCATTGGATCAGGGTGGACATGACGGAAAAACGTGTTAAAAATGGCCCAACCCTACATAGTGTTGCATTTTCTTAACGTGATAGATCGTCTGTAAAAATCGCAAGGTTTTTTGTTTTAATAAAACCCGTAACAGTAATATGCATCTGTCTTTTCAGAAGGGCAGAAATCAGTTGAAGTGTTTTTTAAAAATAGATTGCCAGATACTGCTATTTAAATATGAAAATAGGTGGCTGTCAGCCTTCAAAAGTAATCCTAACAAAACCAAAACCAAAACTAAGTCCTTCTGGGATGTGTATCTCTTGTTTAGTTCAGCGCCCATCCGCCGCGAGGCAGGCTGTGTTTAAAAGTCAAAGGAACCTAACGTTTGCATAAAAACAAAAGGGAAGTTTTAGGGAATTTATTACTCGGAGTAAATCCATGTGGCTTTAGAATTCAAAGCCTTTTTGGACTTCGTTGTTTTACCCAAGCTGTGGTAAATGGGAACAACCCACTTGGGCCAACGAAGAGGCAAACGAAGAGACAGACAGCTTTGCTCTCTCCTTGTAGCAGGAGGCAGATCAACTGGTATGTTGGTCCCCAAACCTGATCGAATGGGTAATTCCGGGTAAATTTATATTTAAGGCTTCCGAGTTGTTTTAAAAAACCAAAACTTATCGCTCCAGTATTTGCATATTTAGTTAAATCGCAAATAAAAAGGTTCAAATTACGAGTTCTTTAAAACTCGTGCTAATTTGTTCCATTGCCATTTTTAACAGTGCTTTTCTTGCGAAACCCTCTCTTTAACTGCCTCATTTTCAGAACAAATACACACCAAGGCAATATAAAGTTAAAATCCTTTTTATTATTACCATCACTGTTTTCAACAAGTCGATTTAGGGAAGGGCAGGGAGGCTGGCCATATATAATCTGTCATTGGCACTCGCATACATTGAACATCAGGGAACTTTTTTTTGTATCTGTGGCTTTTTTTGTGGCTTTTTCCTTTCTTTCCTTGCTTTTTAGAGAAAAGAAATGTCTACATACAGTTAAATAATTTTGTTTTTCACTTGGTGACAACATTCAGGCAAACGATCAAGGAAGAGAAGAATGAATGACATACACTTAATATGGGGGGAGGGAGGAAGAGAAATGAAATGAAATGTACCTCGAGTTTCGCGTGGTTGCCGCGAAGTCCCATCGCTGTTTTTACTGTCTTTTTAAAAAAGTTTATTTTTCGGGGGGGGGGGGAGAGAAAGAGCCGCTTTGAGTCTTTTGTATTGGGAGGGTTCCCCTCCCCTCTCTTTTGGATGTTTAAATAAGAGTTTGTGGCCCTTCGCAGTCTCACTGGTCTCTCCCCTCTTCCCGGGCTTTTTCCTCCTCCTCCTCCTCCTCCTTCTCCTCCTCGTTGTTCTTGTTCTTGTTCGGTGTCTCGCCCGGGGCCCCTCTTCCTATAGTTTGTCGAGGCTTTTGGGGTTGGTGAGGATCTCCCGGGCGAGGCGCCAGGTCTGCTTGGCGGCGCTCTCGAGGGCCGAGTGGGGCTTGCCCTGAAAGAGGTCGAGGTTGGGCAGGAAGTAGTGCGGGCATCGGCGGCACTGCAGGCAGGAGATGAGCTGGAGGAGGATGCCGTTGAGGCGGTCGCCCAGGCACGCCTCGTCCCAGTCGGTCTCCCGCGGGTGCTTCTCGCACTCGTAGAGCAGCAGCGTCTTCATGTGGTAGTTGTTGAGCGGCTGGCCCGGCAGCTCGAGGTGCCGGTCGCGCAGCGTCTTGAGCACCGACAGGCACTTGTTGCGGCAGCCGCCCAGCAGCAGGCGGTTCTCGGCCTCGCCGAACTGGAGCACCCAGGCGTCGCTCTCCGCCGAGCTCTGCTTGCCGGTCAGCGAGTAGCACTCCTTGGAGAGCAGGTTGAAGCCCTCGGCCTTGACCTCGGCCACGCGGTTGGGCCCCGGCCAGGGGATGTGCGGCAGCGGCCACTGCGCCGCGCTCCGCGGCCAGATCCCCGTGCACTTGAAGGCGGGCGTGATCTGCACCACGTAACGCTCCCGGATGCGCAGCTTGACCTCGCTGGTGTCGGCGATCATCTTGACCACGTCGCGGTAGCTGCACTTATCCACGGCCTGCGCCACCAGCGTCTGGAAGCGCGAGCGGATCTTGCGCGCCGACAGGTACCCCGAGGCTGTGATGAACTCCACCCAGAGCGACATGCTGCGCTTGCGGCCGTCGCTCAGCTTGAGGACGGCGCAGCCCGGGAGCGAGCCGTCGTCGACGAAGTTGAAGACGCCCATCTGGTTGAGGTAGAGCACCACCTCGAACTCGGTGGGCGAGATGACCTCCAGGCCCTCGTAGCGCGCGTCGATCTCGCTCAGCGAGCTGATGAAGCGGGGCTCCTGGACCTCCACCTCTTTGAGCACGTCGGAGACCACTTTGCACACCTCGCGGATGGTCTTGGCGATGGCCGCTTTGCGCGCCTGGCAGCGCTCCGTGTAGTACTTGTTCAGCTGGTACACCAGCTTGGCTTGTGCCGCGATCATGTTGGGGCACACGTCCGGGCTGTACACCGGGCTCTCGCAGTACGTTGACGGATCCAACGCCGCAGCCGCCGCCTCCGCGCGCGCGGGCAGATGCCGAGCCCGCTCCGCCCGATCACCACCTCCGGAGACGACGAGGAGCACCGACGAGGGCACCGCGAGACGCGCGCTCCACTGCCAGCGGCCCGGGCCGAAGGGCGCAGGCAGCGGCGGCGGCGGCGGCGGCGGCGGCGGCAGCTGCCCTCTTCCTCCGCCTGCAAAGTTTGAGCGCTTTGGGTGGTGGGTTTACATTGGAGCTGCGCGCCGCGACCAGCCTGCCCCGCTTGGAGAGCGCTTCAGTCCTCCTTCATCGGGGAACTCCTTCCGTCCTTCTGACTCCAGGAACTTGGCTTCCAGCTGCAAAGAGCAAACAGAGTCCAAGTATAAGGCAGGCAGGGGCAGAGGTGGACGGCGCGGGCGCTGCCAAGAGGCAGAAGAGTCGGCTGTCTGCCTCCTTCGTCCTCTCTCCAAGCCGTAGTAGTGGGAGGGGGTGTGCGGCAATTCCTCCTCCACCCCCGTTTTCGGGGTGGTGGTGTCGGTTTCTTTCTGGAGGCCTTGTCTGAAGAACTCACCGGCGTGGAAACCTCTTCCTTTTGTCCTCCCTCCCCTCTCCTCCTTTATTCTTACTGTTATTGTTCATAATAAACACAACCCAAGGCAACTGATCTGTGGTCATTCATTTCCCCCTTTGTTCTGATTTGTTTATAGGTAAATTTGTCTTTGTCCTGAATATATTTTCTTTGAAGAGCAGGAAGAGTGCTGTGTGTGTGAGAAAGAGTGAGTGAGTGTAGCTTTCCGCTTTCCAGGTTCCCCCCTCCCCCCCGCCGCCGCCGCCTCCTGTTTTCCGCTTCCTTCCCCCTCCCACCTTTGGAATTGGATGCCGCCTCTCTTGTTACTTTCCTGCGCCTCGCATCCTCTCCCGGCATGAACGTCTGGAGGTCTCTGCGTTTGCTTGTGACTCTTGTTTAGTTTATGAATGGTCCCAGGGCCTTGCTGAAGGGAGGCGGAGCTCCGGAATCCTACAATCGCGGCCCGAGCTGTCAGAGAGCTATCCAATCGCAGGGCCGGACGGAGTGCACGTTCTGCGGAGGGGCCCGCCACCATTGCATAGGCTATGGGGGAAGGGACGAGACAGGAGACGGGCTTCAAGCACATGTACAGATGGCGCGCACGTACGTGGAAATAGACGCGGGGGAAAGAGCTGCCTTCTCCAGTCAGTGGAAGACCGGGGGGGGTGGGTGGGTGGGAAGTCAGGGTCCTTAGGAAGGGTTCAGTGTTGGAGTTAGTAGAAATGGTTAAAGGCTGCAGTTGACAATATCATTGTCAGTGGCATTTTAAGATTCCCCCACGCCTCCTGCTGTGATGAGCAAGATCAAGGTGTAAGTGCTCTCTGTTTGAAGCACTGGGCAGAGGAGGGAGTGTGGCTTCCCCACAGGGGACCACTGCAGCGTAACGTTACTCGTAGATGCCGAGTGGAGTTGAGGAAAATACTTTTTAAAAAATGGGGGAGATGTAGGAGCTCTGTGCCAGCATAAATCTTATTTCGCTGTTTCATAGACCCAGTATTAGTGAAGGTAGGATAGTGACTGGAACAGGAAAGAGCACCTTGTTTTACTAAACGTAAATGAGGATCGCGCTTAAAAGCAGTAAAGCCTGTAATCTAACTGGTTTATTGTTATGAGATTATACCAATATTCTCAGGTACTCGCCGCGCAAGCACGTTTTTATAGTTTAACGTGGGGTGCCTTTTCAAAAGGAAACTGTTTTGAGACGTTAGGCAAATCCACTCACTTATTTGGAGTTAAAGACTGTGGCGTTACTATGCAGATATGTAAGCAGAAGGTAGTAGAAAAGACTGCTAAGAAATAAATATTTCAGAATAGATTGCGCTTCACGTTGAAATTCAGATTTCAGAATTTGCCTCCCATTACAGCCCCCGAAACAGTAGTTTCTTCTTTCCACTTCACATCGATCCTATGAAATCCAATGTTGCTTTCTTACCTGTGTGTCTGTGTATAATGTCTTTACATAATAAATTGTAAAGGCCATTACCAGATAAATCTTGTATATTTAATTAGTAAATAAAGAATAAAACGGGACGTCTTCTCTTTGGTCTTTAGTATGTGCTTCTTCCAAACGAGTAGCCTTGTTTCCAAAATTTCAGACACTCGTATCCCCAAATCCCTTTTCTGGTAAGATGTTTTACGGAATTCTCTCATAACTACTGAGTGACACGAACGGAATATATCCTGCAGATTTCCCGGTTGCCCCGCCGCCCTGTAGCGTTCCTCCTTTGAGCTTGTGAGGATGTGGCTTTCTATTTTTCAGTGTAGACGATCGCAGTAGCCCCAATTTCTTGATTTAAAAATACATTTCCTTGCAGCGGTATTATTCCTATCGAATTAAAGTTTCAGCACAGTGTGCAAAGCGACATTTGATCAATCCTCCCCCCCCCCCAATATTCTGAATTGCCCTAAGCCTGAAACAAGGGAGTGACAGAGATTTGTCATTCCTTCTCCCTCCCTCTTTCCCACAAATTGAAGGGGATCCACGAGGGTTTTGTGGATTTCTCCTGTCCCTGTTTTGCGGTTTGAAAAGTGTTCTCGGCGGGTTGATCACCAGTTGCTTCGAACAGGTGCCACCTCCTCCTTCTCTCCCGCCGACCCGTTCCTCTTGACACCGAGAGCCGAGTCTGGTTTTCTCTTTGGGGCAGGAAGAAACACCGAGCTACGTAATTCGGAGGGAAATGAATACGACCGTCTGTGGACATACAGAAAAGCCCATCTAGGCAGAACAGTTGCCTTGAAAAAGCGCTAAGGCCACGGAAGAGAGGCTTCGCTTTCCTAAACCGACTTGTTAGGGAGTAAGCCCCATTGAGCAGAGTGTGACTTGGAGTAAATTGACATTGCGACCCAATTACCTGCTGAGCACGTTATCAGTTAGATCCCCGCGCAGCACTGGAATATTAGTAGCCTAAATTTATTTTTCTGATCTTAAACACGCATTAATTCTCTGCTGCTTGATTTCGAGGGACCGAATGGTCAAGGACAGCGTGTCTTGGATTTTAGCACCTGGAAAAGGACCGAGGGGGGGGGGGAATCCATTGATTTCCTCCCTGCGTGGGACCGACGCCAAAACAACAGACAAGGGCTTGCATTGCTCGGAAAAGTTCTGGGCCAGAGCGTAACCAGGAGACACCGCTGCGCTTCGTTTTCCTTCGCTCCAGCCTTGGACCACGCCACAGCCCCAACCCGATGGGACCTGCGTGTCCTTCGAGCTGCTGCCCCGTTAGTTTTCTTTCGCGCGAGATGGGGACAGGGCCAGCGCTAGCCCTGCGAGCCAGACGGCCCTCGCGCCCCCCCCCCGTCCCCTGGGGCGGGGCCGATGACCTGAGCCTCCCCCCACCCTGCCCTCCCCGGTGCCACTCCGCGGCTCCCTGCTTGGCCCTTTCCGCGCCGGTGTTGCTGCTGCTGCAGCAGCGCCTTCACCTTGACGCCTTAGAGACCCCTGCCGGGCATCAGCCGCCTCGAGCCGGTAGCGCCTGCCTTGGACTCGGAGCCCACAAAGTGCGCCCCCCCCCCCAACTCCCCGGTGCTAGGCTGCCTCAGCCTCCCCTGAAAAGGACCCTTAGCCCGGAGGGCCAGCCTTCCTGCAGTCCCCAAGACTTCTTCCCAGGGAAGATGCCGGCGCGGTCGGGGACAGCTCTCTCCCTCTCTTCTCCCCCCTCCCCCCCCCGCCCAAGGTTTGTGGCTGGAGCGGATGCTCCTCTCGGGTGGATTTTCCAACCAGTTCATTACCAATTTCGCTCTCTTGCCTTCTTTCCTCCCCTCCGACAACCCACCCCACCGAGGTCGACGCTTCAGTAAATAATAAATCAGCTTGAAACAAAAACCGCTTCGGATTTATGGCCCGGAGCGCTAATTAGAAACATCATTTGAGCAATAAACTTAAACACTTTCTAGCAAATAATGCCTGCCAAGAGAGAGAGAGAGAGAGAGAGAGACGCCTGCGCCCTCGTCTTGGCTGCGGCGACTGCCTGGCTGCTTTAAAGAGCATTTTCTTAGGCAGTGGCGGAATTCGCTCTTGCCGATATTTAAAAAAAAAAAGAGAGAGAGGGAGGGAGAGAGAGATGAATAATTGAAAAAGGGCCCTTTCCTCTCTTTGGATGGGGGCAGAACGGTTCAGGATCCAAGGAAGCTGCCGTTGAAGAAAGAGCTCTTGTCACCTTGGCTTTGCCATCTGGGAGTCAAGGAGTCCATCAGCAGCTCCTTGATGGGGTATTAAAGCGAAGTGGCAGCCCCTCCAGGAACAGGAGATACTGTATTCTATTAAAAGGACCCAGCCGGGGGTTGGGGGCGAGAGTGAGTGAGTGTGTGTGTATGTGTATATGTGTCTGGGAGGGGAAGCTCTCAAGGCTAAAAGCCACTTGAAGGCTTCAGCCCGATTGATCTGTATTCTCCCATTATAATCCGTCTCATCATACTTGAGTTAATGAGGCAGGGGAGGGGAGGGGGTGATCTGATGGGCCTTGACAAATTCATTAGGGAGGCTGCGGGACATTTTATTTGACTGTTAAACATCGTGTTTGTTTGGTTTAGGCAGTGCCAACATCAGCATGCCGCTGCCTGGAGCAAGAGTGGGTTGTTAGCAAGAGCTTCTCTGAAGGAGACTTTGCATGGAGAGTGTCTTGCTCTTTTCTTGGCTTATTCTGCCGGCTCCTCTTGATTCTCCCAAGGATCCTTTCCTTTTGCCTTTTACTTTTGCACTGCTTTTAAGGCAGGTTAAGAATGGGTAGGTATAATTGCTGACATTTAAGTGGCATAAAAGAAATTATAAAGAGCTTCCTTAAAGAAGTGGAGGGAGTTAGGGAGCTGTGAGAGAATGATATTGTGCATGTACATAAAAATAGTTTAAATGGGTTAGCTGGGGAACTACAGTGGTCTTTTTGTAGCCATAGACTGGTGCAGATTCAACTTTTTATTGGCTTTTAATTTTTGAGGCTTGTTTTTCTGTGTGCAGCTAGTACCTAAACCAATATTTTAAAATAATCCTTATTTTTTAAAAAATGAGGGGAGGGCAATTGAGTTTGGGTCATGGCTGACATATTTTCCTGTCTGCTTTTGAATTTTCAGACTTAGACACAGAACTTTTTGGAGCCCTGGATTATGAGATGTGCTTCTTTTGTGACTGAACTGTGTAATTTTAAAAAGGGTCGGGTAGTTACTGGATACCTCCTTACTGCTGAAAGTCCATAATTAAGAAATGTTGTTGGTTTACTTTAATTTATATGAAAAGAAGCAAAACACAATAAACCAGAGGTTGTAGCTTCCAGGCAGCTTAATTTAATTTTTCAGCCCCTCTTAAATTTTTCAAAATATATTTCAACTAACTAGGTTCAGCATTCTCTGTGGAAGAATTCTGTACTTCCATTTATAGAAGAACACTCTGGGAAAAGAACTAATGCCCTTTGCCTGTCATTTTCATACATTCCTGCTCTGCTGATGGAGCTTGAACTGCTGCAGGGAATGTATGAATTTGAAAAGAAATGATTCGGGAGTGCATGTTGTGTTCCTCAACAGCAAAACTAAGTTAATGGGTAAAGTAAATGCATCTGGGGGAATTGACAGCTATAATCCTGTTTACGTTTCCAGGATCTTTTCTTTATAAATGTGTGGGTGGATTTTTATTTTGCTGCTCTGTTGAGGGTTTAGCTTGGTAAAATTTCCTGTGAAGCGTACTCCTTTTATGTCTGGGAATAAATGTTTGTTTTTCATTTAATTACTGCAGAGCTTGTAAATTTTTAAACAGCTATACTTGTATCTTTGTATTGTTTGAAATGTTGGATGGCACCATTGTTAACTAACGCATATATGATTGTCCAGTGATTTCCAAAGCTATATTTGTGGGGTAGCTCCCCAAACTCACTTTCCCCTCCATGGAATAGTACAAAGATTATCCTTTCCTGTTGTATCATGTTTTCTAGATACAAGCATGGACAATTTCAAGGAAAATGGGAGCATGTTGTATTTCTTTGGTATGCTTAGGACTGCACCTCAAGTATTTTTATAACTCATTGTAAGAGTTCCTGCCTAATATATTAATTTAACACCTTTCTGTGGTCATCTTTTTAACAGATAATTTCAGAACAGCTCTGTGTTGTGAAACACAGTACTTGGAAGTAACTTCTACTCAGATCAATCTGTCTTATTCTCTTGAAAATTTTGTGTGGGCATATATCCAGTGGTATTAATGTTCATGGTCATTGATATACTTGCTCACAGTCACATCTAAAAAACACTGGCTATAGTCTTGTTCGTCCTGGTGTAACATAAAGTTATTTCAGCATAAGCATGCTGTATATTACACCCAAGCAACCAGCATTGTGCAGCTAAATTGTGCAGTCAGTTGCACAGCTCCAAGCATGACTGTTGTGCAGCATGCATGTGGAGGTGCATTGTGAATAGCACTTCTTCCCTACTGCGCTTTTCACTTTAGTTGACAAAGTTTCATGTTACACATGTGGAGCTGTACAACATGATTTCAGCCACCGTGAGTGAAAGTGGAGTCCCACATATTTATCTTGAATGTACATCTAAGTAAAATTGCTTGGGAGTGTATCAATGGTATGACTGGAGCAACCAAATATTTAATTTATTAGCAGAGAGAGAGGTTGGGAGTTTGATTTCCCACTGTGCCTCATTGACAGGGGCTGGATTCAATGATCCCTTCCAGCTCTGCAGTTCCAAGATTACTATTATAAGATTAGGCAATCCAAGTTTTTATAGTAGCTCACAATCAGGAGAAGCTAATTTTAGTTTTTCTACATGTGGAGAAATTTCCTTTTTCTTTCTTTCTTGGGTATTTGATTTTGGTAGGAAAGTCTAGATCAACTTGCTTATGAGTAGTTTAGACATATGTGCTACATAGTTAATTGAATTACAGTGCAGTTCTACATATTTGTACTCAGAAGTCCGACCCACTAACTGAAAGTGTATACAATGACAATGATAGTTAAAGTTTACTTCCAGGTAAGTCTGTACAGGATGGCAGCCATAGTCAAAACAGTGCTCTGCAGCTCAGTTAATACCTAGTTTTAAAAATCTCGTCCATTTGAAGTAAAGTTGGCATTGAGTGTTGCTATCCTATTATAATGATGCCCTTTGTCATTTTATTGCATGCATTGGCATGGGGCTCATGGATTACCTCAAACTTTCTGATGACTCCAGGGACAAATGAGTTTTCCAAACCACTGCTGCACCGAACATTTTGTTGTTAGTTTTAAACACAGTAGATTTTATACAGTACAAGTTTATTCTGATCTCCTTTTGGCTTTTTCCAACAAGATTTCAAAATTTGTTTCCATTTGAAAGGATAAATATATAACTATTGTTTAATGCATGTTTAATATATAGACAGATGCTGTGAGATAGACACTCACAGCTATAGGAAGAGCATTTAGTGTAAGATAGTTATTTAAATCAGACATCAAAAATGTCATGTTACTGGTTGAAATGCAATGTCATTTATTTCTGAACTGATAAAGAATTATTATGTGACACTTGAGCTGTAAACTGTGTGTCAGTCTTAATATTCACTTATCTTTTAAGTAAAACCTCCTATAGCTTGTTTTGAAATTCTTGGGGGGGGGCTGAGGTGATTAGGGTAAATAATAAGTATATATTTCTAACGATAAGCCTTTGAAACTGCTTTCTAGGGTATCTTTTCTTGGAAAGTGATGGTACTTGAGGACGCACACAACCCTTGTAGGACAAGATTTGTGTGTTCGACTTAACATGTTTTATTGTCACAGAAAGCTAGTAAGAATAGAACTTTTGCCTTAAGAAATAGTAGAAACAAAACCAATTTAATGTGAAGGCTCTTGTAGCATCTCATAGTTTCACATACTGCTTGAAATTTCTTCACCCCTCCCCCATGCTTTGAATCAAATTTTTTGAAGAATATCATGTATTAACTTCTTTTGTTCAAGTGTGAATTGGCGATGAGAAATCCTCCTTTGAATGTGATATATTAATTATTCATTTTAAGAAAATGGTTTGGTACAAATTGGGCCCTTGATTACCAAGGGCCTACTAAGTATGGTGAAAGAGAAATACCTGTTCACACAAATAAAACACAGAAGCTTTATATGAACTCCAGTTGAAATAATGTTTCCTAAGCAAAGGGTTGGTGGCAACTTTTCTCTCTCAGGATGTAAAACAGCTGTCTTGCAGTGTGTATGCGGTAATTGTGCTTGTCTGTTTCTTTTCTACGTCTCTCACCGCCCACACCCCTCCCCAGTCCAAACTCCAAATCTTCTTTTATTATCTTTGGATTCTAAGGAATCTCTCTTGCTTTCTAACGGGTTTTGTCTGCACCAAAAGACTGGGCTGGTGTGTTTAAATCTACTGTGGATAGAGTGAAACATCTTTTGATCTGTGGCTATGACTGTTTCCAAATGATTTGCTTGCTGGAACTGGACACTGTCCATGCCCTTTCTCTTCCCTATCTGATAGGCACACACAAAGGACGTGACATACTACCAGATGCATAGTTAATCATCATGTTAGGTCTGTGGGGGAAAAGTAGACTTATTTTGCTCTGCTGTTCTTCGGAATGTATCACATTCATTCTGATCAAATATATTGATTTAACCCCTGAACACCAAGATAAAAACAAAACAAAAAAACAAAAACACTTGCATTGAGAAAGTTGTGTTTTCTGACCCCAGTGAGAATTTCAATGTATTAAAGCTTAGGATTTCATGCACAGTGAATGTATATCTTGAACCCAGTGAGAATTCCACTGTCCCCACCCCCACCCCAAATGATTGAGCATACCATGTCTGCTTCTCTGTGTTGTGTTCCTTTGTAGGACGGAAAAACATGAGACATTACATTGCCTGGCACAAAAACCAAAACTAAAACCCGACAGTAATGAAAACCATCAGATTTGTCAGGAAGTGTGCTTCATTTTGTTTCTGGTCCTGATTAGTTTTTAGTTTGTTAAAATATATTTAATATATATTTTAGTAGATGGTAATGGATGAAACTTGGACAAGTTGTTTAGGTAACAATGACAACAGAGGATTCCTACATTGTAGGTCTAGTTTTTAGTGGATTTAGCAACAAAAATATATCTGGGGGATTAAACTGTCCCATCTGATGTATGGGAGTTAAATACTCAGTGGAATGAAGGGAAAGGATATGTAAGTAGCCAAAACAGATCATTGTATATTTCAAAGACAGAGGTACATGTTTAAATTTCTTCCAGTGAAATTACCAGGACGTTAAATGTGCCTAACTTTGTCTGAGGTTTACCCCATAGTGCCATAGACTTAAGATTAATATACATTATACTGAGTGCAGTACTGCAAAAAAACTTTTCCTTTTTATAAATTGGAATAAATCATAATTGGTGTAATCCAGGAAAAAAGCAATGTTGCATAGTATTGTAACTGGTTCTTCTGATATATTGCAGTCTGTAGGACGAGGCATCATAAATCAGCGAAGGAAGCGTTTCACAGACTTCAGCACAGATCATGGTTTATCAGACAATATTTTGTGTCGTGAAGAGGCACAGTAAACCATGAAAAAGCTAATACTGTTAGTCTCTCTCTGTTTCTCTCTCTCTTGCAGTCTTGGGGTTTAAACTGAGTAACTAACACTATCAGTCAGTTGACTTGGCATGCTCTCTTCACATTAGTCCAAGTTTTTCCCATCTGTAGTCATCTGAGCATAGGTGCCCAGCTCACTCTTCTTGGTATCTAGGTTGATATGGAGGGCATATGATAGCTACTTCCTGATAGATTATCAGAACAGAGGGGGAAGTCAGTTCAGACACAGCATAAAGAAATCTGCAGCTGACTCTTCTAGCTCCTAATCTCCTTAGGAACGTGCAGAGCCTCCATAAAATGCTCTCTGGGTTCAGCTTGAATGGAAAAGAGGAACTGGATTATGTGTAACCTTTGCATAAAATTTGTGGGAGAGACTGTAGGATATGGACTGATCGATAACAAGCTTATTCTAGTCTTTGTCATTATTTAGTAGCCACTGGTATTCCCTTTTAGTATTTGCTTGCTCAGCTTTCCAAGTATTTTGACTTTCCCGTATTTTGAGATTGGCTCTAAACATTCATAGCCCAGATTAGCTGTAAACATTCACAGAGCAGAAAAAGATGATAGGTCTCATTGTCATGTTTGGGCAGAAGCATTATTTTAAGCCCTTGTAAATAATTGTGTTAGATACCTGGTCGTTGGTACTGTCAAATGCCTGTTTTAATATCCATTTTCAGTTGTGCCCAGCTGTAGGGAAACGAACAGCTAAGATCCTTGAGTTGTCGTGACAAAACCATGCAAAAGTACAGATACAAACAATTAAGGTTACAATCCTTTTACACATCTAAGGATGTTTTCATTTGATTTATATTTCAGTTGTGTTTATTTCATTTGATGCTATCATTGTTAGCTGCCCTGAGTGAGGGATGAATAGAATGAAAAACAATAAATAAATAAATAAATAAATAAATTTGGGTATAATCTTGATTTAACATAAGGGGATTCAGGTCTGAATAGATATGCATATGATTAGACTCTAAAATGCTTTTTCTATGGGATGAACAGCACTGAGCACAATGAGATTTATGTTTATGTAAACATGCATCAGATTACACTGTAGTAGCATACATTTATCAATTATTTTCATCCTCAAGGTTCCAACAAACATTGTAATGATGCTTTGTCCAGCTGCTTATGGGAAATACACAATAATGTCAATGTAAAATTGAAGGAAAGCATTGTACTTTATGATTGTATAGCTAGTGTATTTTAATTTCAAGCTCCCCATTTATTGAAATAGGGGACTTGTGTGTTTGAAAGAAGCAATTGTCATTATAGGCCTTTTATGCCTCATTTATGAAATTCACTGTCAGAATAGATAAAAATCAGTGGTTACCAAATGATTCAATAAACTGTTGTTTAAAATCAATGTTGGATTTTTAAAAATTTAAATCAGATTTTATCATATTTTTTGCTTTTTATGATAGTTTTAATTTAAAATGTGCTCAAAAATCTCATCTCATCTGAAAGAACAGGGATTATACATTCTAATTCTGTTATCAGGAGACAGTATATTCATGTGATTTTTAAAATAAAAATCTTGTTAGGTTTTAACCATTTTTGGATTTGGGTCTTAATTTAAGGGGGTTCCATAAGTTTCTATATATCAGTGTAGTAGTCAATCTGGAATATACTATGAGAAAAATTTACAGTTCTTAAACTGGGTTTGTGTCTGCAGGGATATGTACTTTTAATTAGTAATATATGAAGGTGAAAAATAACAAACCTGATCAGCTCAGTTTTCCAATTCTGACTGAAGTTATTTCTGGAGCTCTTCCACACAGGACATGATAAAATGCTCAGAGTTCTTTGAATGGTGGTGATTCCTTTAGAATAGCAACATTGGCTATTGTTCTTCTGTAACTTAGAGGCCGATTACTCAGGCATTTAGCCCACTGTCTGGTCTGCTGGAGGGATGGGGCTGGTTTTCTCCTAAAGATTGCAATCAGACAGTGTCTTTGCTGGAGCAAACTAGCCCACCTCTAGAGCAGTCCTACCTGCACCTTTCTGGCCCGTGCCAGGGGCTTTTACTTTTTGGTGCTGGTAGGATCGCTCTCTTTTGATACGTTTCCAGTTTGTGTGATTGTTGGAAATGAACCAAAAGCCTTCCTCTTTCAATTTGCCAACACTCAAGTGGCTTAATAAGAAAGCCACTTTGGAATGTCGGCAAATTAAACATTTCCTTTTTATAAGATGTGTTATGGCAATGCATATGGCTCTGCATTACTTAAAAAAACAAAAACAAAATGGGAGGAGACAGGAGAAGGCAAGGAGTATTTAATTTGCCAATATTCTGAAGTGGCTTTCTTTTTAAGCCTCTTCACAATATTGACAATTTAGCTGCTGAAGACCAAATAGGGTCCTAGCAACCTTATTTAGATACAGCTCATGCT
Organism: Intellagama lesueurii; assembly: GCA_037013535.1. Lineage (NCBI taxonomy): Eukaryota > Metazoa > Chordata > Lepidosauria > Squamata > Agamidae > Intellagama > Intellagama lesueurii. The sequence goes on from JBAJHW010000005.1 coordinate 154,317,084, forward strand.
AAAACAGACATGTAGATAAGCCCTTTGTGTCAATAAAGTCAAGCCCTTATCTTTTCTCTCTCTCTGAAAGTGTATAGAGATAGGAAGTGTCAATGAATGAAGCATTATTGAAGGTGGGATCAATTACGAGTAAGAAGATTGAAAAATATATATTAAGGTTAGGTATGTGTTTTTTTCATTTAGAAAAAAAATAGATGATTAAATCTTGTCTTTCTGAGTGGTGATTTAAATTGTGATTGAAATAATTATTTAAACCAATACAAGTCTTTAGAAATAAAAATGGGCAATAGTTAAAACTGGAAGCTTCATTTTCTGAGGGCATACACTCCTAAACCTTAGTTAATGGAAACAAAAAGGAAGTCCTGGCCAGAATCCTGTTTGGCAGTTTATATACATGTCATTTTATATGTCCATAAGTCATGGTGGCAAATCGCCCCTAATTCATGAGATGTTGTGTGCATTCCTGCTCTGGTAATGGGCACACAACCAGGAACCTGGCTGGCATCACATTAATTAATGATAATTCAAAATCGCTACTTACATAATTTCACATCTCTACTTGTAAATCACCATTAGAATTGTGGCCAAAGCTTGAGAAATTATTTGTGTGGTTAACTCATCCCAGAGCCTGGGGCTGGGCTGAATGTGAGATTCTGGGAGGTGTCATCTGTAAATAAATGATTTTTCCCCTTAATTTTGTTAATAATCTGGAGTTGAGATAAAAAACACATTTGAAAGTTTAAATACATACAGCTAAATTAAACATTAGTCCTACCCAAAGGAAACCCACTGAAATCAGTGAAATTTTTGTTACATTGTTGTAACTTCCAGTTCTTGTTTATTTCGGTAAACCTACGCTAGCTCGGGGTAATACCAAATTTAGCACATACCCTCTAAGTACTTAAAACATTTAATTATTTTCTGTCTATATTAATTTAGAAAACACTCCTAAACTTCTAAAATGTTAAATATAGTAACCAAGTTGTACAAGCTGGACATTTGACATTAATAACATTCTGATATGGCTGGGTTTTTTTGATAGCTTTCTTACACAATTTGTGAACTTTAAAGATGCAAACTTGGAAGAAAAGAACTTGAAGTAATTAGGACATTTGTGAATTTATGTTTTCTCTCACTTCACTTGAAAATTTATGAGAAGGGCAACTTAGGGGTGCTTAAGTTGTGTGTTCCAGGGCTTGCCCCCACTGATAACACCCTTGTTGGCGTGAAAGTGCAATGCAAATTATGACAGTTACAACCTTCTGTTTTGTTTAACCTGTCACTGAATTTCCTGACTCAGTGCGGAGGGCAATGGTGTGTTCAGCTAGTCCATATTCACCTAAACTTAAAAGGTCAGGTTTCTACAGGCAAGCCTAGTCAGAGCCTAATTGATGAGGAGGGCAGGAAGACAGAATTTACTGTTCTGTTGGCTAGTTTCATATCGTTAGGTTGTCCTGAAAGCATCAGGCAGTCACAGCCCCTTTCATGTAAGTGCTGACCCTAGACAGGAGCTGACAATCAAAGAAGGCAGCCACAGGAACCAGTGCAAGTATGCTATTGATTTTTCAGTTAGATCTAAGTAGTTTGTAGTATGGGTAATGGGTGACAGAGGCAGGTATGTCATTATCAATGAGCTCCAGAACAGTAGTGACAACCTTCCCTCATATTTCCTTCAACACTGACAGTATGCATCCAGAAGTGGTCAATAAATTGCCCAACCTTTTACTGACAAGTGCCTTGGACAGGGTTGGGGGGTGGGGTGGGAGGGAGCCAAAGAGCTTTACTTCTTTGCTTGAACTTGATGTGCAGGCCTTGGTGAAGGTATGTTGGGGAAGAAAGAAGAAGGGAGGAAGAAGTGTCAGCACCTGCAGTTTCCTGGGCGAAATGCTTTGTGCAATGTATACTGGTAGTGAATTTAAATATCTCTGTGTAGATTAAATTAAATTATGGTGTCATTTTGTGTTTTAAAGAATATCAAACCAGAAATGGAGAACAGTAATTTAAATGGGTTTGTTTAAAAAATGCAGTTGTATTACAGTGGCTGAAATCCTGTAGCTTAATGTGGTACGTCGCAACCAGCGTAGGCCAACTGAATCAGTGAGGATTTGGTGAGTGATCTCCTCTGTACGTTCTACTGATTCAATGAGCCTACTCCAGTTGTGACTTACTATATTAAGCAAGAGAATTTCAATCTCTATTTTTAAAAAAACTCAGATCGCCAAATAGTCTAAATGCCTTCTGCCAAGTTCAACTGCCCATCGGACCATGTCCTAACAAACCGCACATCTATGATTATTAACACCTTGAGGGACCCAGAAAACAACAGCCAGAAGCTGGGCCTTCTCAGCTGTGGCATCTTCTTTCTGGAATGTGTTGCCACAGGAACTGCGTCAGATGCCCTCCCTCTGTGCCTTTAAAAAGCAGCTAAAAACAGAGCTTTTTAAGGATCCCTTTGAGGAAGTTCTTCCCAATGGACTGAATTAGTAAAGGAGGAAAAAAAAGGTATCTGTATATGTTGATTAATGGTTATTTCTGCCTATCTTTTTGTTCTTTTGTATATTAGAATTTGTTCTATAATTGGGCTTTTATTTTTGTTGTACACTACCCAAAATAGCTGTTGGCTAGATGGGTAGCATAAAAATTGAATAAAAAAAGCAAAAAAAGCAAAGTGTGCTGCTTATATACCTCCCCATAGCGCTTCAAGCACTCTCTGGGCAGTTCACAAGTTAATTATGCAGGCTACGCATTGCCCCCACCCCCAGCAAGCTGGGTACTCATTTTACCGACCGCGGAAGGATAGAAGGCTCCGGCTACCTGGGATTGAACCCCGGGTCGTGAGCACAGTTTTGGCTGCAGTACAGCAGTTTAACCACTGCGCCACAAGCCACAATATTGAATCAATCTGTTTTGTCCTATTATTTATTTTGCCAGTCATCAATACAACTTAGCTATTTGGGTTATTTTGTAAAGGTGTTGATACTGGAACATTTCACATAGGTATAATGTTTAAAATAACTGTCATAGCATTCCTTAAATCTTAAAGATAGCAGCAAAACAGTGGGGCTTACTTTCTTGTAAGGCATTTTGCTTCAGAGTGCAAACTGAATGTATTCCATTCTAAGCACTCACACTAAGAGCTAAGCCTTTTTAAATGCAATGACACTTAATTCTGAGTGCACATGTGTAACACTGCAAATGTGGTCATATATTAATGGTATCAATAATATATAAAAACAATATTCTAATTATTAGTACTTCTGTTTATTAGAATATTGTGTTATACAACATAGTGCTTGACAATTCATGCTTTTAAGGCTATGCCTTTCTGTGGTTTAGAGAGGAAAAAGCATGTGTCACCATTACATGTTTTATAAATTAATTTCATGTGAAAATATACTGGATTAGATCTAGTTTTAGCCATTTACAGTTCCACATGGAATTGGACTGTCAAAAAGCATCTCCTTCCCAGGAAAGCTTCATGCTATGTAGGTCCAGGGGACTATGTGGAATAGGGTGGGCTTATGGTGTGAGGAGCAATGAGGGTTCCCAAAGATCAGGTCAAGACACCTGCTGTGAGTGGATCTATGCTCATGGAAGATGTGTTTGCTTATTTTTCAGGGAGCTTTCTCCTGCCCCTTCAACCTTCCATCACATAGGAGCCTTTGTTAGTTATCAGGGTACCTTGTCTAACTGCTATAAAAGGTCTGTGATAAAGAAGAAAAGGTGGGGAAGTCTGCTGCCATCACTCAGTTGCAGGTGCCTAAATCTGGCATCAACCCACTATGAACTCTGGCTTGATGGAAAAGCTTAGCATTCTAATAATTACAATCCTATAATTTTTTTATTGTTTACTTTTTAATTCACTTTATCTAGATAATGGAAAAGGGATGTAAATTATGACTCTTGCTTTCAAAAATCAAAATCCGTTCAGGTTTTGTACTATGCACGGATTTTAACAAAGTAACATATGCTTATAATTAAAATAAGCCTTTAAGCAAATTGAAATAAAGCTGAAGAATAAATGTTTTGACAAACTTTCTTAAAACAGTATGGGAAAAAGGCATAGCAACAAAGCATCTTGTTTTAATAATTTCTACAATACAATGTCAGATAAGTTATCAGAAATTAAGACTGAATTTTCGAAAACTACTGAGTATCTTGCATGCCTTTTCATCACTAAAGAAAATCATTTAAATGAAAATTATTTGATTGCAAGCTGTCACCTGCAGTTTATGAATATGATACACATATGCATTCCTAAGATGACCATGAAACAAGATTGGCTTTCTAAAAAAAGAAACCAATTCTGTTTATGTATGCATTTAAATTAAATCTTAAGGATAAATACAATAAATTAAAAAATAGATTTTAGATAAATACATTAGGATTGACTGGAAAAAGCAGATGATACACTTCAATGGATTCCTCTCTTCCACATTCATTTTAGAGGATGTAGAAATTTATAATGTGCCAATGGTTCTGAAGCAAAATATTTTTCTATGTTTGTATTGTGCTGCTGGCATGCCTTGTTAATACTGCAGAAATGTTTAAAGGCAATACAGAAAGGCAACAAATTAAATTTTCATGAAAGAAAACCCTAATCAGCAGTGACAGTGCTATAGAAAGATGATTGCCACTTGGTCATTGTAGAAAGGCACTTAGGTTTGGTGTCAGTGCTTCTGTTAATGATGACTAATGTCTTTCTTGTAGCGAGCACATGGGCAAACTTTGTGCTACATCAGCCTTGGAAGTGGACTGAAGGATAGGCATCACAGATCTTAAAACAAAGGTTCAGGCATTCAGTGGAATGGCTCAAAATGTTATTTCTTTTCTGAGTACATTGTACTGCTGCTTTAGAAACTGTTCAGATCTGTGTTTCTTAACAGTGGAGTGACTGGACTGAGCGTTTGAATAATGTAGACTGGAGTAATTTACCGTGTAGACCTGTTTTGATGGTAAGTACATGAACCTGCCTTTCTGTAGTTTAGAAATTCTAAACAAACCAAGTGCAAGATTTCTAGTCCCTAGGTATTATTCTGCACAAATCCTTTATACTTAAAGTGAGTGACTCTCAAGACCTCTTCAAGTGTTGTAGCTTGGCTGTTTAAATATAGTGGCAAAAAGAGAGGTGGCATGTGTCATTTCTTTAGCTTTTCCCAAAGTGAAACCTTTCAGAAGGGCATTTGTAATGCTTGTCATATTTTTTTTCATGTGCTTCTTGTTGGGCTGACAAGTGTAGAGGACCATGAGAACACAGATGTCATTGCATTCAGACAACACTAATTACTCTGGGATTTTTGCAGCCGCAGTAGCTGTATGCAGCTGTCGATTATAAGTGGTTATATGGGATATCATGGGTATAGTCTGCATGGTCATATGTTGCCCCTGGCCTTTTTCATTTCCGGTTGTTAAACAATAGGGCTTCTTAAACGTCCTAAAAAGAGAGAAAACCAAAGGGAGAAAAGCCAGTCTTTTGTGTTATGTATTTTTTTAAAAAAATAACCAATAATTAACATTGTTCATCCAAACCTTGGTTAGATGGGTGTGTTTGTTTATATTAAATGTATTATCTGCTTCCCATCTTTCTTACTACAACACTTTCTCCCAGTCCTCCCTATGGTATAGTTATATATGTATTTCTCTTCCCACCTTTCTCTGTGTCCTCTCTTCTGCTTTGCCCTGCCATTCAAAATTAAAGTTGCTAGGGTCATTGCTACCGTTATTTAGTTCCCTTGAAAAATAGCCATTTTTGAGTGGTGTATCAAAGATATTTTGCTAATTTGGATCAGAGGTCGGATTTACTACAGAAAAACCTTAACCAGGGTTTTAAAAAGCATTCTGTTAATACTCATCTCTGTGTTGAATTTTGTTTGCAATATTTCCCCCTCCAGAATCTCTTTGTTCTGTCACAGTTCATAGTGCGTAAAGCAGCTGATTCTAACAAAAAGTTCAAATGGTGGTCACAGCGTGAATGATATTAGTGTGTGTTTGTGTGCGTGTTTTAAAAAGGGGATGGTGGAGGGAGGGGGAGTGTATGTTAAGATTCTGTGCATTTCCAAAGAAGCACAGCCTCACTTAATCACAGATTGGAAAATAAAAGGACCAATAATGTAACTTCACATGCTGATAATGCAGAAATGGAAGCAGCTTTATCAAAGATGTATGATGAGATAAAACTGCAGTCTCTGCTGTACAGTTATAGTAATTATGACTAATGAACCGTCCAGTCTGGATGAAATGGCATGTCCGTAGGGACTGTGTCCAATCAGTTGTGACTTATGCAAGCTGTAGAAAACACTGGTAGACTAAATTCAATATTGTAACATAAAATAGACTGTGTTAACAATTTCAATTTTTGAAGTTATTTGAATTTAAAGATATTTAATATTGATAGATGGTGTATAGAGATGGGAATCTTTATAAAACCAAAAGTGCATATTCAATTGCAATTTCTTCCTCAACAGAGTGCCCATTACTCCATTGTCATATAATCGAGCAAGATATATTTTATAATCTCTCTTGCATAGATAATATATCCTGTCTCTCGCACTCAGGATACAGTAAAAACTATAGATAAACCCATATCAGATTAGGTTTTCTGTAGTTTTTTTCTTTTTAAAGGAATTTTTTTCTGAGATTGTGAAGTAATGTCAGGTTTTGATTGCATTTGAAACAACCTGAGAGTTAGCAATAGTAATATGGCAGTGCTTCCTAACATAAAAACATAAAGACAATGGAAGCTAAAGGGTATATCTGGATTTGATCTATAGGGGAAAAAAATCATGTATGCATAAGGTGATTCAAAAACATATTCTGTGATATTGCCTTGCTTCCATAGAAATCTGTTCAGCTGTTTCCTCACAATCAAGAGAGAAGCTAACAAGAAATTGAGGAGGAAGTAAATTACTAGATTGCATTAAGTACCTTAACCTAGCAATAATTATTAATTCCATTCAATGTACATTAGTGTCAATCCTGGAAATCTATGTATGATAATATTTGCAGCCATGGATTTCTGAAACATCAGGAGTTTATTTATCCTGAAGTTCACTGAGGATTTTTATGCTAATTATGGCAACTGCAAACAGGAGTGTACTATGCCTTCCTCCATTCCCTGCATGTCCATGTTCTTTATTCATGCTTCCATATACACCTTAGCCATTTAGATTCTTAGTTTCTCTGTCCCATCAATTTTTCAGTGTCTGTCTGATTTATGCCCTCTGAATTTTATTTCTCTCTGTGTGTGCCTGTCCCTGTTCCCCTGAGTGAGGTTATCCTCTTAATACAATTTGCTTTGAACCTGGAGTATTTGATGGATCATAGAGAGAGGATGGTTGCTACAAACCATCCAAGTCCATTAGGAGGACAGTAAACAAATTTAGATATATATGTTTATGAATTTGCGAACTGAGCTAGATTTTCACTACTGCTTAAAGTCCAAGCAAGAGGTCACATAGGCCAAAAAACAGTGTGAAGCACAGGTATATAGGTATAGGATTCATGGCAAACAGCAGTTTTCTAAATATATAATTGTAAATCATTTTCATCCTTCCCGTATCTATGAATACAGGGGACTGTAGTGTGGATATTAACACTGGTGAGCCACTAAAAATACCCTTCAGCCACTGTCATCTAACTTTTTATTGCATGAAGGAATTTAATAAACATTTTGTTGTGGTGGTGGAGATTGTAAGTTTTAATCCTGTGTAAACCTCTCAGTGTAGTGCTTGCACGAATAAGACAGTATATAAATTGACTGTATGAATGAATGAATGGTTTCGGTTTTAAAGTTATGTATATCCATGTTATAATATAATACTGGGTAAGACCACAAATGTGCTTGACTGAATTAGTGTCTTTCTGAAGTCATGATGGAAAAGCAAACAGAACTTGTAATTATCATTTTATTTAGTTCATCGGCTTTGGACACTAGTTTTGATCATTTTGATCATGTCCTCCCTTGGTCCCCCCCCCCCCCAGCAAAACAAGTTAACTTTCACTCCAGGAGTGTTGGTTCACATTTTAAATAGGCAAATTCCAAAGAAACAAAACAAAACAAAAACATGTGGCACCTTAAAGACTATTATATTTTAATGTGAGCATTCGTGACCACTTTATCAGACATATGGAAGCAGAATGAAATGTTGAAAGAAATGTCAGTTTCATACTAAATATTAATTGGCTCTTGGGTGTATGGTACATTTACATGCAGTAATTTGGCTTATAGTGTTTTAGGGCTCTGTTGTAAAAATTCCTCAGGAGACAGAAAACAGACATGAGGCCTGGGCAAAGATGGGGGGGAGGGAAGAGGGGTGTGGTGAGCTGTTGAAGACTGAGGATTCACTTAAAACTCAAGAGGGAGAGAAAAAGGGAATATTAAATATGAAGGTGAAACAAGATGGCAGAAGAATCATGTGTGTTAATGTAGGGAATATTGACAGTTTTTACCTTTGAGCCTTGTGATGATAGATGGGCTTGGCAGTTGTGAAGAAAATAACAATGGCAGTGGATAACAGCAGAAGTATTACATTTGGTAATTATTCAAGAAACCTAGGCTTATATTCAATCCATTTATATAGGTCTCCATCATGCATATAATTTTATCTCCGCTGTTTCCCTCCATATTCTTGATTTGTAATGATTCCATTCTAAATAGTGACTTTCAAATCTTCCACGGAGTGACCTGATAGATTTAAATGGTTGGAGATAGGTTTCTGTGTACTGTGGTTTCTGGTGTCAGATTTGTGACCATTGACCCATTTTCGTAGAGATTGTCCTGTTTATCCTGTGTAGAGTGAAGAAGGGCATTGTTGGCAAAAGATGGCATAGATCACATTAACTGAGGAGCAAGTGAAGTTGCCTTTGTGTGTGGCATTGTTAGGTCCTGTAATTTTGTTGCCAGAATAGATGTGTGGGCACAGTTGCCATCTGGTCTGTGGCAGAGGTTTAGTCCCCCATCTGTGTTGCTGTTTTGTGGTCCATTGTGTGTTAGTGTTTGCTTGAGGTTGGGGGGTTGTCTGTAGGCAAGTATGGGTCTCTTACCAAGGGCTTTGGAGAGAGAGGTATTCTTTTCAAGGATGGGCTGGAGATCACTTAAGATGCGTGTGAGTGGTCTCAGTTGTGGACTATAAGTGACAACCAGCGGTGTTCTATCATTTTGTCCTCTGCCTTACAGTATGGGTATTGCGCCTTGCTTCATTGATTTGTTCTTTAAGGTGGGTGTTATAGTCAGAGGAATGCATTTTGTAGATCCTTGAGTTTGGAGTCTCTATCCTGTGGGTCAGAGCAGATGTGATTGTATTTTAGGGCTTGACTGGATGGATTTTGTTGTGTGTTCAGGATGGAAGCTGGAAGAGTGTAGGAAGATATATTGGTCGGCAGGTTTCTGGTACAACATGGTGTCCATGTTGTAATTTCACGGTGGTGTCCAGAAAATTCACCTGTTGCATACATAGTTCCAGGGTAAGGTTAGGGTTAGGGTTTGGGTGAAAGTTATTAAAATCCTGGTGGGATTTTTCTAGGAATTCCTTTCCATGGGTCGAGATCAGAAAAATGTCATCAATGTACCTCAAATAGAGGAGTGTTTTTGGGTGCAGCAGTTAAGAGAGTGTTGTTCCAGGTCAGCCATGAATATGTTTGTATAGGCCACGGGGTCCTCTGCACAGTTTAACACTCCATAAACACCTATTTTTCACAGCTAGAGATGGTTGTCTGGCCACTTCAAGTTTCTTGGGGGAGCCATTTTTAGAAGTCTGTGTGGCTTCCATAGGGTTCTAGAGGCAGAAAATTGGCTTCTGGATCTGTCAAAATTGAGCACCCATGTCCTGCACTACAGTGAGCTAGCAGCCAGGCTGTGGCAGGTGAAATGAACCCCAAACACATCTTGATTATGTAGCTCTGTTGAGACAAGATGCTTTCTGATGGTCCTGCTTTTCCATTTCACATTGCTTCCATTGTTTGCCACCTCCATTTGGTATTCTTTCTCCTCACTAGAGGCCTCTCTCCCTCCCCACTGTTGCTCTTTCTGGGGAGTCAGCAACGCTCAATAAAAGCACTTAATCTTTTCTGGTGAGCCAAGGTATAGCCAGGTGGGTCTTTAGATCTTGTACTTTCTCTTTTAGTATGGCAACTGGTTTGCATTTATTGAAGGCACTGCTTTCTGCATTCTCAGGCAGGAAGATGAACATGGCACAGATGTTGCAGATCACTGCATCAGCTCCCTCATGCCTGCCCTCCCTCTCAACCTCTCCTTCTAAACACCCATGCACAACACACATTACTCATCCTGTTTGCAGGATTCTGAGGAATAAAATCAAATTTGCTTCTGCTGCCTTATATGTTTGCTTGAGAATAAATAAATTTGAAAGGAGCTATAATCTATTTCTGCATTGCATCTTTTAAAGTAAACATTATAATATAATTATCTGTAAGTATGTACATACCCTGGTTGGTCCTAATGATAAGATTTTTCAAAAATAAGAAAGGAAGAAATAAGAAGGTGTGCAAAATTAGCCCTGGTACTGGCCCAGGTGCTGATGCCCTGCCTATCTGCCAGATATCAGCTGCTATTTTGGTCTAGCCCTAGCTTAGCTACTGCTTTGAAGTGCTAATTAGGCACAGAGTTAAAGAAAAATAATTGCCCCCCCCCATCCCTAATCTAACTTTAAACTGAAGTAGGGGTGTCACTGATTCTTCAGATGCTTGGGCTCAAGCATCTTTGTATATGCTGGGTATATAGAGCATTTCATAACAGCAAACACCAGTTTATCTTTAGTACATAACATGTAATGAGCTTTTGTGTGGTATATACTAAAGGTAAACTGGTGTTTGCTGTGGTGAACGTCTGCATCAGAATCTACAAACAAATACAGACTTGATTACCTAAGGTTCCCTAGCACATGCCCACATTTCAGAAAGTCTGTTTCACAAATCACATGCAGCAAAAATAGGTGTATCTGCAGAGCAGTTGGCCCTTAGGTCACCTGTATTGTTTAAATGAAAAGTGTTTCTAGTGTTATAATATCACTAGTGCAAATGAAACTGTTTTAAGTCTGCTTCTTTTCTACATTATTTTAGGTGAAAGACTCTCCTTTGTATTGCTTTTCTTCCAGGTTCCAAAAATCTGGCTTAATCATCATGAGTTGTATGTAGTCAATGTCTCTCTTTTGTTTCCTGGTTCCTGTGCAGTATAAATGTCAGCCTTAGCATTGCTTATTTCAGTTTCATAGAAGACAAACCTTTTGTTCTGTAGTTGTATTTATTACTTGCAAGGAAGGATTACTATAATGAATTGTTGCAAGATGGTGGAAGAGCAGAATAAAATAAGTAGAAGACCAAGAAATTTTCTGCTCAGGGCTTTCTACCACATTAGTAGAAATAAATCATTAGAGGCTTGTAAGGTGAATTGATATATTGGTATAAACAGTAGATAGATTTAAACATGAGGCATTGCTATCTGCAGATCTTCTTTTAGATAGTCATGAGAACTTTAAACTGTGTGTCTAGATATATTTAAGGCCAGTTGAGCCTATATGGTTTTATTAATGTGTTGTAAATCTTACATTCTCAAGCAGTGTTTACTGCAGTGCAATATATTTAGAAGGAGAATTTACTTCCTTCTGCAGAGAGAAGATGAGTAAGAATATACAAGGGTAGATCCTGAACATTTATTCCAAACTGACAAGTGTTTGTAAAGAAGTTACTCAAAAGTGTACATTGCTTTTTTTGAAGCATGCCACCCAGTCATTTTACTTGTTTATTTTTAAAAGCTATATCCTGTGAGTTGTGGTAAGATAAAATGTAGATGCTATGGTGACTAAATGTATATAATGAATTGACATATAATGAACAACAAAGTAAATACACCAAAATACAAATGAGAATAAGTAAAATCAACAGAATTAAAACACTGATAGAGATGAAACAGTCAACAGGGAAAGCCAAAATTAATGATAGCCACAACATCACAGTAATCAAATTAGATTTATACTATATTAAAAAGGAAAATGTTGTTTACTATCTACAACTGTATAGTGTATTGGGCTGCAATTTCTGGGTACCCAGTGTAGTATAATGAACAGAGTGATGGACTAGAAATCTGGAGACCATAGTCCAAATCACTGCACAACCATGGAAACTCACTTAGGGAGTAGAACTGGTAAAAGCAGTCCTTAAATATCTCACTTACCTTGAAAACCCTATTAGCACCACTATAAAGTCAGTTCCAACTTGATGGCAATCATCAAAGGGTTGTTTTTTTTTTTTTACATTCTTGGTGCAACTGTCAAAAAAGTCCAACCAAGTACTTTTAAAATATGCAACTCCGGAGCAGTAGTTTGTCTAGATTAGAAAAAATAGCAAAGAAGTATCCTGTCTGATTTCTGTAAGTGAGAGATCCTTTTAGAGTCAAAGGTTTTTAAAGAACAGTTGTGAATATTCCATTCAATTCATTATAATAATTTGGCAATGTGTGGTTTTGGAAGAGCAAGAGCATCGGAATGCATAGCATCACTCTTTGTTCAAGGAGGCAATTTGCCTTATATATGTGCTAATGAAACTTACTGAATTTGATGAGAGTGTATTCAACAGAAGTGTACTGTCATTATTAAAATTAATTGATATCTCTTTCTTCAAATACCTCCTCATATTTAGATGCTTCCCTGAAAAGCATGATATTTGCTTTTAAGAAATGTCTAATTGCATAGAGATCAACCATTTAACGGCTGTGTGCTTATGTGTCTTGGGGGATAAAAAGATGTGTTGCACATGGTCTTGGACAAACATTCTTTAAGTTATACTGCCAGCATTATACATTCATACCCCTCATATTTCTAGTAACTCCATGTGTTTCTTTTCATGATAATATTTCTCTCTTTTTGGTGAAAGTGTGATGTGCTGACAACTCTGCTGATCAAGATTTTACAGCAACACGTAGAACCAAACCCAGTGGTTAGTCCCAATTAGAGTAGACCCATTAATTTAATGGGATTTTCATTAGTGTTGACCTATCAAAGTCTGGTTTATTCAGTGGGTCTTCTCTCATTGGGTTTAATAACTGGGTTTAGCCCTACATTTTAATGGAAAGTGCTCATGTGGATGGCTCCTGGCATTATTACTTAAAAGTTTATAGAACTATTCCAAATTTGTCTTCTAAATAAAACTTCTGTGATAAGAAAAAGGATGGGGAAAAATGGAATGATGGCAACCGGAAGACAGTGGCATTTGCTCTCACCACAGAATTCTATTAAAAAGACAGGGCAACAGTGGAATAAAAGTATCATTTGGAAGTACTTAGAGTGTTGTTTGTGTTTATTTACAGTCTGACTGAGAACATAACTATTATTAGGCATCTTGAAATATTTAAAATCAATTCACAGTTCGAAGTTCATAACTTAATAAATCATCATGCATTCAACTTCCAGCTTGAACATTAGAACTGTTTCTATTGATGGGTTGTGTTGAACAGGCCTTTAAGTAATATGTGGCATTTTGATCCGTTTTACACATACTTCAAAATGTGTTAAGCCAACATTGCTGAGTTTTGGGGGAGCTATACTCTTGGCTACTTGTGCTAAGTAAGGCTTTTGACTTCTGCCCCAAATTTCTGCCTTGATGGAATTACTGACTGTGAGAATCATCAGTTAAGTCCATAGTTGAGGGCAGTTGTGACACAAGATGTTAGTGTATTGATTAGAAAAATAATGGAAGGCAGGGCAGAGTTGGAATTGCCCTGCTCAGACCATTACCAGCTAGTAATTATGCTGGAAGGGAGGAAGTTGGGATTGTAATACGTAGGAATATGTCAAAAGTAGAGAAAAGTGAAAAGGACACATTTACCCTTGTCTTTACTTCAGAACTGTGTGCTCCTGCCTTATAGCTAAAACATGCTTGGGTCTGGAGATGACAACAGTGTAGGGAGAAGAAAAAAATACACTGTGTATGATACACAGTGGGAAATAGTGTATCATACAACTGCAGAGTAGAAAGGGACCCAAGGGTCATCAAGTCTAACACTGTGCTGAACCAGGAAATAAGTTTGGGCAAGAAACCTGAAGAATGAAATTATTTCCAAACTTCCAGTAACCTTTTAAGCATAAACAAAAGCCTAACCCAAGTGTGACTGGATTGGAGCTCAAGTAAAGAAACAAAACCCAGAAATTTTATCTGCAAGAATTTTTTGCCCATATTTCCAAGCCTGCCTGCTCTCACAAAATTGACTCATTACAACCAATTAAAAAGAAATGAATAGTATGTACTGGCAAGAGAACAAAAGAGATCCCGCTGTGACCTTTCCTTTAAATGCAATGTGTAATCCATTTCTAACCAAATCTGCTTGAGATTTTGATGGCTACTTTATGCTTTTGGTGCTTACCGTTTTGCACTGATGTCATAATTTCAGTATTTGCTTATGGAGATGCTCATGTCTTTTGACAGACATTTACTCAGTTTTCCAACAACTCAGAAACAACTGCGTTCTAATTTTTTTTCAATGTACTAGAAACTAAGAAAATTCTTACTCAGCTGATTACTGTTATAAGATTTCAGTGTCATTGAAATGGACATGGCAGATGCATCTAACATTAAAGTTACTGTATTATTCACATTATAAGTGACCTCTCAGTGGCTTTCGATACCATCAACCATAGTACAGTCAACCCTCGACTTACGAACGGCCCTAGTTACGAACATTTCGACTTACAAACCGCTCTGATAGAAAAATATAGCCTCGACTTGCGAACTTTGCTTCGAGTTACGAACCGAAAAAAAAACGCGCGGGAGGCAGGGAAAGTGCTAAATTTGAACTTTCAAGGTGTTCTGTTGAAAAGGTGTCTGTTCCCTCCTTCCCTCCCTCTTTCCTTTTTTTTAAACCTAAGTCATCTTAGGTTAAAAGGGAAAAAAAAGAAAAAAATTCTGCCCCTAGTGGTAGGAATAGATTAACCAGCTTTGCATTAGTTCCTATGGGAACTAATGCTTCGACTTACAAACCGCCCCTCGACCTAAGAACCAAAAACAGCCGGAACGGATTAATTGGTTTTTAATGCATTCCTATGGGAAATGCTGATTCGACTTACGAACTTTTCGACTTAAGAACGTCCTTCCGGAACGGATTAAGTTTGTAAGTCGAGGGTTGACTGTATACGTCTGGACCATCTCTCTGGGATGGGACTTGGAGGCATTGTTTTATAGTGGCTCCGGTCCTTCCTGGAGGGGAGAACCCAGCGGGTGGTGCTGGGGGACTCCTGTTCGACACCCTGGCCTTTGGCCTGTGGTGTCCCGCAGGGATCTGACTTGTCCTTTAGGCTTTTGAACATCTACATGAAACCACTGGGAGAGGTTGTCTGGAGTTTTGGGGTTCAGTGTTACCAGTACGCTGATGACACCCAACTCATCTCCTTTCCATCTAAATCCAAGGAAACTGTTTCAGTTCTAAATCAGTATCTAGTGTCAGTAATGGACTGGATGAGGGCAAATAAACTGAAACTTAATCCAGACAAAACAGAGATGCTGCTGGTCAGTCGAAAAGCAGATCAAGGAATAGGGTAGCAGCATGTGCTGGATGAGGTTACACTCCCTCTGAAAACACAAATGCACACCTTGGGGGTGTTCCTGGATGTATCTCTGAATCTGGATGCCCAGGTTTTGGTGGTGTCCAGAAGTGCCTTTGCACAGTTAAAACTAGTGCACCAGCTGCACCCATTTCTTGAGAGGGCTGATCTGGCCATGGTGACACATTCCTGAGTTACATCTCAACTAGATTACTGTAACACACTCTATGTTGGGCTGCCTTTGGAAGTTGTTCAGAAACTCCAGAGGGTCCAAAATGCAGCAGCCAGATTGGTGACTGGGGCTTGTTACAGAGTTCATGTGATCGCCCTGTTACAGCAGCTCCACTGGTTGCCGATCTGTTTTGGGGCACAATTCAAAGTGCTGTTTTTAACTTACAAAGCCCTAAATGGCTTGAGTCCAAGCTATCTAAAAGACTGCATTTCCCTCTATGAGCTTGCCCGGGCTTTACGATCATCAGGGGAGGCCTTTCTTTCACTCCCACAACCCTCACAGGTACGCTTGGACACGGGAGAGGACCTTCTCTGTTGCTGCTCCCAGACTCTGGAACTCCCTCCCATGAGAAGCTAGGCTGGCCCCATCTTTGCTGTCCTTCCGCAAGCAGGCAAAGTCCTTTCTCTTCAGGCAGGCTTTCCCTTAATAACTGGTGTTCTGAGAGGGATTTCTAAATGAATGGTTGTGCTCTGTTGTTTTAAATGTGTTTTAGTATTGATTTTTTTACTGTTTTTAATGTAATCGTTGTTTAATTCTTTTTTAATATTTGTATACCTACTGCTTCTAGCTTCTACATACAGTATTGTCTTTTTAATAATGTAAGCCGCTTTGGCTTCTTTTTAAAGAGAAAGGCAGGATAAAAATATTTTAAATAAATAAAATAAATAAATTAGTGTGGTATGAAGTTTAGCTGCAACACCAAATTTTACTTGCAATGTTAACTTTCAATTGTGACATTTTTAAACCTCAGCCAAAGGTTCCGGTTCCGGTAGGGTGCGGTAGCAGCATTTCTCTTTGCCCCTTGCTTTTATCTAACTCCCCTTGCTTTTATCTAACTATTTTATATAACTTTTTTATATAGTGCTTATAGCTCAATAGTTTTATCTAACTCCTTTCTACATAGTTTTTACAATATTTTTATATAGAGTCTTTTAGCCAAGCTTATTTTTTATTTGCTGTTGCTTTCTCTCTCTCGACAAGCAGCGTCTCAAGGTCTCCGCTGCTTGTAAGATTTTAAGTTTTAAAAAAGATTTTAAAGCTCCATTGGTGCTGTCTGCTGTCGGTCCTCATGTCTGATACAACTTGGACTCCAACCAGCAAAATCAGGGAGATTTTAGTATACTTTTAGTTTGTTTGTCTTATTAAGAAACCACCTGCGAGATAAGGCATTCGGTCTTCCAAGGGAGTTGACGGCAGCTTATCCTGAAGACTGCACCTCTTAAAAGACCCATACAAGGAAGTAAAGCGAACATAATGATGACTGCTGGCTGGTAACCTACTCAAGCCCTACGCTCACTCTTCTGTTTTGAGCTTTTACCTTGAACTTACTTTATTTCACTTTGAACTTACTCTCCTTGATTTCCCTGACCTTATTTAACCCTAATGGGAAAGAAAAAAATACAATGAGCTCTCTCGGGACATTCCTCCTCACTTAAGCCCTCAAAACAGCTCCGCATTGAAGAGGCTTTCAAAGATATGAAGTTTGGCTCTTTGGCCAAAGACTCCAACCCATCAGACCCGTCCGTGGCAATTGGCCCAAAGCAGAGTCTAGATGGATCCCTGGGTAGGTGCCTGGATAGGTCCCCAACACCTGGGGAAAATGGGCGTGTCCCAACAAACAATTTACCTGTTGGCCCTCTCAGAAGCACCATCGCAGGGTCTACATCATCACTGCCTCCACACCCTCAGATGGAGGGTGATGTGCTTTCCTCCTTACAGGGCCCCCAGGATTGTCCAGGAGCATTTTCAGATAATACAGTATTCTCAGCCCTAGAGCAAGAGCACCTTTCCACTACTCAGCTTCTTGACCTCCTGGGTGAATATGCCGTGCTTACAGGCAAAGCAGTGATGGCAATATTCTCCAAACTAGATCATCTTGCTGATCAGCTTGCACTAACTGGGCAGCCAACACTGTGTTCTGCAGATCATCATACTATTAGAGGTACCCCCAGTTCCAGCTCCAGCTTGGAAGCGAATACAGCATATTCTAAGGAGCTTCCTCCTATACATCTTGGGAGTACTTCAATTAAAATATATGAGCCGGTGGTGCGCACTCTTCATCTGAGACAGCTCTGTCTAGAAATTGTGAATACTCCAGTGAACCAGGGGAGATGGTGGAGTAGAACGCAGATTATACACTCTCTCAGCTGCCTTCTTCACATGGATCAGTGTTATATTCACTTGGAGGAATATGAGAGGCTGCCTGCTCCCTGGGCACAACAAGGGTGCTACTAAAATTCTCTGTCCCGGTAATCCCGATGGTGCTTTCCAGGATGACCAATTGCCTGTCTACCTTCCGCATAAGAACTAAAAGAGTCTTTCATGAAGTGGCTCCTAAACCTCTTTTGCCTCCCCGTCCTTCTCGACCAGGGAAGTTCCCTTCACCTTCCACAGCCATTGATATTAATGTGAGTGACAATCGCACCTTCTTAAAAGCTGCCCCAGAATTGGCTGGCCTGTGCAGGCATACAAAATGCCCAGTGCCTAGGACACCCGTATTCATCTCTCTCGGGATGTGGAAAGATTTACCCAAATGTCAGCCCAGACTGCCAACTTGGAGAAAGCTCTCCTGTCTCATAAAAAGAATGGTGAGGGCACCTTGGGCACACATCCAGCAGAACAACATGAAGTGGGAATCATGCCTTGCTCCACTGTCCCTTCCAACCAAGTAATTACCACAGCCCAAAGCCCCCCACATCTGGAGGTCCCTGCTGGAGAAATTCCAGCAGCAGCATGAGAACTTCCCAGCTTGAACTGGGCTACACCCAAAGTCCACACTGCAGACCCAACAGACTATGTTCCTCTCATACAATTGGATATAGTTGATGAGGTCCTCGCTCACGATGTCATCGAAGCTTTCAGGAGCATATCCTCAGGAGAACAACAGAAGATTATGCAGAACATAGATAGTGTCAGATCTCAGCTCATCCAAATACTAGACAACCCTCCCCAACCTACTGACTCCCTCCCCCCTCCAATTATTCCTACCCAAACAACAACGATGGTGGACACATATAACATGACTGATGGTCCTGCCCTGGCAGAATTACTCCATCGCACATCGAATGAACAGGGTGCCATGATCTCAACCCCAGTGACGGGGACCACCCCTCTCAGTGAAGTGGTGGTTCCACCTCCTGATTCCACCATTCAGTTGGTTTGACATCCAGCATATGCCCCCCTTTGAGAATAATTCCCACCCCTTAAGGTTTCTTCCTTGGAATGCAGCAGGATGGGCTGGGAAAATTCATGACCCTGAGACCGGAGAGCTTTTATTGGAGCAAGAGATCATCCTCCTCCAGGAAACTTGGTCGATTCACGATGTCTCCTTGGAAGGGTTTAACTCTTTTCCCCTTCCCGCTACCAAATGCAAGACTAAGGGCCACCCTTCTGGCAGGCTAGCCACGCTGATTACATCACACATTCCTTCTCAGCTAGTATTTATGTATGACAGCTATTGCAAACTCTTGATTAGTAGGGTTAAGACCTCTACTCACGAGCTACTTATAGTAAATATGTACATTCCCCCCTCCCAGAGGAAAGCTGATAGAGAATGACAGTGGCGCTATCTGTCTCAAGTGCTGGAGACGGTTGAAATTAGGTTTCCCCAAGCCTGGAGCTTGGTGGCTGGGGATTTTAATGCCAGGGCCTGAGGTCTTTAAGACAATGTATGACCCAGCAGATGGAGAGTTTTTGCCAGACCATTGTCTCTGGACAAGACTCTCTAAGGACAAACAAATCGGCCATGCAGGGCAACTGCTTGCTAGTTTCAGTATTCTAAGTGTCCTCGTTTGGCTCAATGGCCTGACTGACTTGACCTTCGACAGGGAGTTCACCTATATCTCACCTCACGGAGCGAGTGTGATAGACTACATCTTAATACCTGCTCCGCTACTTCCCACTGTGCTTGAATTTAAGGTTGTGCCATTAACCCTGTTTGCAGACTCCTGTTTAAGTGGGTGGGTGGGGGGTGTGAAACTGGTAAAACCATTTCTTAACTTGAAAGCCCCATTATGGTTGCTCTTAAGTTGGTACTGACTTGATGGCACATAATGCTCACACTTTCTGATAAGATAGTGTTATGAAGAGTTCTGGATTCTTCTCTTATTTGATTCTATGATGTGCACTAGACACAGGGATTGAATGTCTTCTGCTATAACTATGATTTATTCAGGTCTAGGCTTGTTTTCCATGCTGTGGGATGAAGTGATCTGCTTTAGATGACCCTATGAGGGGACATAGATACTCACGGCAAATAAGTAGGGCAGCAAGTGTGAGGACCAGCAAGACTTGGTAAAGTGTTGATACTAGAAGGGTAGAGATTTCAATTCAGACAGCAAACTGTCTTGGGGATAAAGTGAAGTAAGGCAAGTAGTCTTAAAAGCCTCATGGCGCAGTGGTTAAACTGCTGTACTGCAGCAAAAACTGTGCTCACAACCTGGGGTTTAATCCCAAGTACCTGGCTAAAGGTTGACTCAGCCTTCTATCCTTCCAAGGTTGGTAAAATGAGTACCCAGCTCGCTGGGAGTGAAATGTGTAGCCTGCAGCTTGTAAACCACCCAGAGAGTGCTTTAAGCTTTTCTTTTCTTTTAAAACCCAAGTAAGCAAAAGAAGAACAAGTGACATTAAAAGTAAATGCTCCAACTTTATTTGCTATCTGTTCTCCTTGCTTTGGTATGGTTGCTTAGTGGCAGAACAATAACATTCTGGGAGCAGATTTTTTATTGTCTCCAACATAACCCAAGCAATACAAGTATAAAAGGGAGCATGCATTAGTAGCAGCCACATAAAACCTGGTGAGACACCTAATGCAAGCAATATTGAGCATAATACATTCATAATAGGTTTTGAAAGTGCAATGTGCTTGTGCAACAAGCATCTAAACTTTGGATTTTAAATTGTGCAGAATGAGAAGACGATGCAGAAGCAGCAGAAAGTTTGTGCTAGGAGAATAACACAAGCCTTGCTAGAGATGGGCATGGTTTAGCTGTCAGCCCAAGAGGTGTTCTGTATTTCTGAGCCTCACCTCCTCCGTTGGGCACCCACTCAGAGGCAGCACCCAGAGGAGGTGGGGCAGGCTGCCTTTGAATGGGTGCCCACTGGAAGAGGTGGGACTTGGAACTGAGAAACACCTGTTGGGCTGATGGCTGAACCAGCATGAACCACCGAACTGGCAGTCCATGCCCATCTCACTACAACCCTTTGATCACACAATAGCTTTTCTTCTCTATTAAGAAAAAAGAGTGTTTTGGTGATGGGCATGTTCATGGCTTTCATTGACATTGACACTTTAATAATAATACATTTATAGCAAAATAACTCCTTCTGCAGTGGCAAAAATGCCCCAAATAAGATGCGATGCAGATGAGTGCCTGTATTTAGACAGCACAGTACGTAAAGATTTCTTTTCCCCATTCCCCCCACCCCTGACTAACAGGCTAGTGATATGTTTCTGTACATTTTGGTGGCATAAGGGGAAATTCTTCTGAGGTATCTTAATCTTTTTCTCCAATAGAAGGCTGGAGAGTACTTATTTTCTGTGTGGTGTGAAAGTATTTACCATCTTATCATGCCCCAAGGAAAGATCCCCCGCCACACAGTTTTATTCTCTTATAGATAACTGGATTGGATTAAGAATTCAGTATCTGACAAAAATGTATAAACTTGGCGTGGATATCCTATTCACACAGCCTCTGCTTTCTTCTTTACTTTTCGGTCCTATTTAATTCTGTTTTTTCATGCCAATACATGGTGAATTCTTCATGTCAATGTCTGTATATGTCTGAATATTGTGTTATCTCCTTCTGTTGTACTTTTCAGCAATGTTGAGCTATGACTGTTTAATACAAAACCTTCACTGTGGACGGAAGCTTTAAATTTACTTCAGAAAGGCATTTGTGTATAAATGTGGTAGCTTAGCTGTATATATCATTTACACTTGGGTCTCCAAGTCCTGGTAACTGTTGCCTGGATGTTTATTTAAAACAGGGAGAGCTTCCATTATTTGTTGAAAGTTGTGATCAGAAGCAGGAACATAAGATGCTAAGCCAATTTTATTTTCAATTTGCTTTTCTGTGTTTTGATATACCAGTTATACTACAAGGCAGAGTCCATTTATTTAGAAAGTTACCTGTTTAAGGAAACAATTCATTATATGTGGTGGAGCTGATGAGTTCAGTAGAGCCACCATTTAATCCTTGATTCCCTGTGGATTTTCTTTCACAATGCCTTTTCCCTTTGAGTCCCTAAAACTACAGTCCTTTTGACTGAATAGAGGCTATTTTATACACCACCCTGCTCCCAATCCAATTAAAGGTTCAATAATAGACGGATTATGGAAAGTTTACTTCTTAGCAGAAGTGAAGCTTTGGAAAAATAGTACGTTGATAGCAAGAGGGAATGTGAAGGAAAGCGGAGAAAATTAAGGAGATAATAGTCAGTAATCTTACCTTGTCTGATGTTTGCGCTGTTCACAATATAGCGGACTCTTAGAATAAGAGGAACAATGATTCAGATTCTTTAACCATTTTGTTGCTGGAGTTTAGCTGTCTCTTCAATTTTCTTCACTCTTGCTTTTGTTATCTGCATCTTGCACACACACCATCTAATCCTTTACTTCAAGTATGAGGCTGTGAAGATTGGAGAGGAGAGGGTTGGCACTTTCTGTTTTTGCAAAAAGAGGTTAGATGGTGGAAATGGTAATTTGGAGAACAACTCACTGTTTCTGTTTTATAAAAGTTAATGTAAGTTTTCTGGAGGATTTTGATTGGTTTTTCCTTGACTGCTTCAAGTAACTAAATGTACTGGTGAATTCTAAAGTATTCTGAAGTGGGTCAATTATAAATATTTAAATCACTTGTCCTTTATAATAAAGCATTTCATGACTTAGCAATAAACAAAACTAAAATGTAAATAATATATTTTTTAATTTTGCTTACTTTTCAACTAGGATTTCCTGCCAGGCTCTGCCCACACTGCTTCACTCAACAGGTTACTTTAGGAGTAACTATGCTATCACACTGGGGTCAAATATCTACAAATTCTGTTATTTTATTAATTCTTAAAAGGCACATGCCAGACATTTTGCTCTGCATCTTTGGTTAACAAAGTGTTAAAACGATTCTCTTGCTCTGGTGTCCTGATCTAGGTAGCTGAGCTGGGAATGTTTCTTTGTGCAGTCAAACTTTTTTTTTTTTTTTTTGGCAGATAAATTAAGCCTTCTCCATTTTGTAGAACAACCAGTAGTCATTATTTTCAGCTACTTTGCTACCTTATTATTGTTGAGATCTCTACAGAGCCTTTTTCTTTGGCTAGCATAGTGGATTTTAGTGGGCTAAATGTTTAATGAGTCAATGCGTTAAAGGCTTCACTTTTCTTCCAATTAACCCCAAGACCACTCTGGCATTTTTGTAAATCCACAGAAGTATTTTGTGAGGCCTAAAGGGTAAGCTGCAGGCAGACTGTGAAGAATGTAAAAAGACTAACCTGCTAACAAACACTGTGCAGTAGGACAAAGAGAGTTTAATCCGTATTATGGTAAATGCAGGCTTAGTGTTCCAAAAGGACTTTGCAAAGTGGAACGAAACAAAGAGGGCAGCGCCAATAAAAATCCAAGGCTTTTATTTTTTATACAGAAAATTGTTGCAAAAGAAAAACTGATAATAGCATTAAGAAAAGTTTTGAATAATGGTTTTAAATATGATACTAAACATTGTAATTGTTCACCAATTGAATACTGTTTGTTGTACACAGAGAAGCTAAAAGTAACACAAGGCGTTGAGATGGCTGAATATTTATGAGATTGGCCAGATGAGTACTTCAGTATAAATCTGAAATCCATAGAGCAGTTGTAGGGGCAATAAATAGATAGCAAGTAGTGTTACCTGCACGACTAAATCTAGAAATCTGTTTACAATTATAAATGAAAAATAAAGTTACAGAGAGCCATTCAGCAAGTAGACAACCAAAGCACATTTCTATCAGTTGTTTTTCAAACAGGTCCTTTTTCAAATAAAATGTGGTTTCCTCTTAACCCAAGCTAAATCAGTGGATATACAGGACTATATGCTTTAAATTAGAACAGTTAGTTTAAATTATCTACACTTCTTCTCCATAATTAGTACAGTTATGTTTTTAGTGCTTATACCACAAATTGTTCTTGTTGGGTAAAACACATCTCCTCTAGCTTCCCTCCAATACCTTTATTGGAGTTGTGAGTGCTGTGTGTATTGCAGTGGCTGAATTGTGAAAAGCGACTGGTGCCCAGAACAACTTCAGCTCTATCCATGTTTCCATTGTGTTGCAATTTCTTTTCTTCTCCTGTGTCCAGCAGAGGCTGAAAAACACCTCATACTAGCACATGTGTTTATAGTGATTCTTCAATAATTTAAAAATCCCAACCCCTTTGATGAATACTATAAAAGATCTTGCCTTTCATTAGTATGATTTTTTAATTTGTCTATAGTTGTCTTTAATTTTGTCTTTGCCCGTGTATAATTTTTTACACAGTTCTGTGTATTCTTCAAGTCATTTTTAATGGAGTCTTTGTGTGCTTCTTATCCTATGCCGCACCAGAATATGCATAGAATATTTTTAAAATGAAAAAAAATCTAATGGTTCCCTTACCACAATTAATATTGTCTCTAGGAAGACTTCTTACACTGAAATCCATGACAGTGACACAGAAAATAGAGCTGCTAATGTACATCAGATTCAGTGGTTCCATCAAGGCAACACACTGGGCACCGAAGTCAATGGCTCCAGCCCAAGTACGAAAGCACCCAAATGCAGCAAGGTTGCTTTGACTATATGAGGAGTGTCCCCACTACGTATCACTTAAGATGATTAATTCAAACATCTGATTGCACTAGTGATAGGGTTAGTGATATTTTACTATCAGCAGTTGGTGAACTGCTGTATAACTCAGTGATTTAGGTATCTGACTGTGGAGCCAGAGGTTTGGAGTTCCATTCCCCAATGTACGTACCTCCTTGACAGGGGCTGGACTCAATGATCCATAGGGTCCCTTCCAGTTCTACAGTTCTATGATACTTTAATACTACATCTTTATGGCCAGAATCCTATTGATGGTTTTGTAAGGTCTGCATAATTTGCTGTGGCTAATTGACAAGATGCCAGAGAGAATCTCAGTTGTGCAGTCTGGCTTGTTACCAAGAGTCACCTAGCACCTTGTCAATTAAGTGCAGCAAGTCGTGTAAACCTTATGCAAACACCTATAGAATTCAGGCCTATATATTTATACTACACCCAAGAAGCAAATCAAAGATCAATCAAAAGGACTCTGTACTGACTTCAGAAAGTTGATGGAAATAAAAATCAATATGTTCATACTAATGTGAAAGCTTTATACCAGATATAAAAAATTAATAAGAGACTGGATCCAGAGGAAATTGCTCATGCTTTAGCTACACTAAAATGAGTGGCCTAATCCAATTGCTAGTGTCATTTAGAGTGAATCAGCTGAATCAGTTGCTGACTGGTGAATAACACTTATTTATATCCCATTGGCTGAAATCCTATTACTTAGTAGTAAATCACAATAGAGTAGGCCCATGAATCAGTGAGGATTTGGTGAGTAAATTCCTCCATAAGTTCCATTGATTCAAATGAGCCTATTCTAGTTGTGACTCACTCTAGCCTAATAAAGCACAACTAGAGTAGGCCCATTTGAATCAATGGAGCTGACCGATATGTTGCTTCAACAAATCCCCACTGATTCAGTGGGCCTACTGTAGTGCAGTATATTACAGGATTTCAGCCAGTGGGACTTCCCTACTGAGATCTACCCACTGTATTCAGCACAACAGAATTTAAGCCAGCTATGTGTAGGAGTGTAGTCTTATCTTTTTATATGTTTCGCATGCATCTGGTCATCTTTATGAATTTTGTATTTATTTTTGATATGCAGATTTCCCTAACATATTTTTGTACCATCATCCTCTCCAATGTACACTTATATATGTAACTTTCCCTTAAAAGTCATATTTTGTATGCAAATTTTAAGCTGAGAACTCTATTTCAACAATGGGAATATAGTTCAATTCTTCAAAACTTCCAGTTTATGAACAGGGGAAAATCCCAGAACTTGACTCCTTTTTTCATATCTGCTTGGTGTCTCTTTGTAAATGGTAGTAAACACAAGAGAATATCCTATAGACAATTTTGACTGCTGAAATGGGTGTCACCAACATTCAGGCTGCCCTTTGCTATGTAAAGCTTGACATCCTTTTTCCTGCTGGCAACATAGGCATGATATTGTGTGGCAAGTGAGCCACTTCTTGGCTTTTTGAATTGTGGGTACAGAAGCACAGTATTCCATGGTCATAAACCGGAGGTTTTTTTAAAGAATTGAATTTCCTGGCTTTTTAAAACGGAAGTGTAAGTATACATATACAACACATAAAATCCAACAGAAACTTCCCTCATGTAGAATTACCTACCACTAGAGCAGTGGTTTCCAATTTTGGGTCCTCAGATTTTCTTGGACTTCAACCTCCCAGAAGCACTTGCCAGCACAGCTAGTGTCAGGAGGTGCTTCTGGGAGTTACAGTCCAAGAATGTGTTGGGAATCACTGTGCTAGAGAATCCCCAAAGATGGTCACATGATCGGTACTATAGTTGCTGGGGAAGACAAAACCAAGAACAGCTGGGATGTGGCTGCAGTCCATCCGTGCCAAAATATTTTGAAGAGGTGTTTTTGGACTTAATGGAATAGTAAAGCAAAGGCATGAGTGAGTGCAACACATACAATGGAGAAACACACATACCCTTTAACTTTTCAAGGTAAACTAATGTTGCCATGTCCACTCCACAGAATGCAGACTAGAAAGCTATCTTCCAATTTCCCTTTCCCTGGGGTAGGCAACCTGAGGGGGGTGTATAGGCCTCAAAGCTCCATGAAAATACTGCCTGCATGTTTTCCAAATGATGTACCCTCACCTTTTGAAATAAAAAAAGGGGGGGCTCAGAGTTGGCAAAGATTTTCACTGGAAACCAAGATCAAAATCCTCCATACCAAGTAAAAGATGCACAGCGAAGAAAGACAGGAAAAAAACAACAGCTAATTTGAAATGTGGTGTTGGAGGAGAGCCTTACAGATACTATGGACCACCAGAAAGGCAGAAAAGTGGGTGCTCAATCAAGTCAGTCCTGAACTCTCACTAGAAGAAAAATGAGTGAATTAAGGCTATCCTACCACACACATATAATGAAAATAAAGAACTGACTGGAAAAGACAGTATTGATGAGGGCAGTAGGATGCCCAGGTTTCAGTGGTGGCCAGGAGTGCGTTTACACAGTTAAAACTAGTGTGCCAGCTGCACCCGTTTCTTGAGGGGTCTGATCTGGCCACAGTGACACATGACTGAGTTACATCTCGGTTGGATTACTGTAATGTGCTCTATGTGGGGCTGCCTTTGGAAGGTGTTTGGAAACTTCAAAGGGTCCAGATTGTTAACTGGGGCTGGTTACATGGAACATATAATTTCCCTGTTACAGCAGCTCCACTGGCTGCTGATCCATTTCTGGGCATAATTCAAAGTGATGGTTTTAACCTACAAAGCCCTAAATGGCTTGAGTCCAAACTATCTAAAAGATGACATTTCCCTCTATGAGCCTGTCCGGGCTTTAAGATAATCAGGGGAGGCCTTTCTCTCACTCCCACAACCCTCACGGGACACGGGAGAGGGCCTTCTCTGTTGCTGCTCCCAGACTCTGGAACTCCCTCCCATGAGAAGCTAGGCTCGCCCCATCTTTGCTGTCCTTCCGCAAGCAGGGAAAGACCTTTCTCTTCAGGCAGGCTTTCCCTTAAGCTCACAGGACAGCTCACATCAGTCCTGCTCCATGTTATACTTATTATTGATAAAGGACTGGTCTAAAATATGAAAGGTCAAAGATTCCACACCTCTGCTATGTGCAGTTATCTAGGAGCAAGTCCCACTGAATTCAGCTCTGCCTACCTACTGAGTAGACATCTATAGGATCTCTGTGCTGACTCCCAAAGGCACCAGTATGGTAATGCTTTTGTATTAAGTTGCTTTAAAACTCCATAGAATCTAGAGATTTTAAAATACATGCACACTGATATACATTAATGTCTCCCCTCCACTTGTTTTTAGCAAACTACCACTCATTTTTGAAAAACATAAATATGTCCCAAATCTTTCTGGAGGAAGCCATACCATGGGACCCCTAAAAGGCCAGTTCTGCAGTGTCCTTGGCATTTTTGCTGGTTATAAGATTTACCACTGGAAACTAAGGTCCTGTAATTTCTTTTGCAGATGAACCTTGGAAAACATCCAGTTGTGTTTTTTTACTTCCAGAATCTTTGTTTCTTATGTTTACTGCTTTGTCACAAATAAAGCAAAGGGTATTATGAATGTTTGCAATAAGCTGGGAGCATAACAAACATGAAGCAGGTCGTGGCATCTGCATCCATTGTGGGAGCTACGTGGTTTTAACTGTGAATAACATAGTGGTTTCTTTCATATCTGTAGGAATGGATTAGATGGGAAGGAAGGGAAGGAGGTACGAGTATTCTGGATTTATGACTGGCAACATTCTTGATAAGTGTATTGTATGACCATAGCCCTCCTGGTAATAGGGGTTTGGAAGTTTAGGGGTATTCTTGTATGGTTCAAAGCAAAAATAGAATATGAAAAAGGAGAGCATCTCTTTCCACTTACAATACATGCCAGAGAGCAAAGACCCTTATTTATATGAAATGTTAGTTGCAATCATTGAAGAAATTCATGATGGTATTCCCTGGGCTGCCAGGGCTGCCTGCTAGCACCAAGATACAGGGCCTCAATGTGTAAACAGTGATAACAGCGATGTGCAATTTGTATTAAAAAAATTGGTTGTTAATTGTCCTGAAATTTGCAGCTTAATAAAAACACTCTCTGCCTGAGAGTGTGAAATTAGGAATGATTTTTGTCATGGCATGACTTACTTACAAAATTTAGAATTGACAGTTTGTTTATTCATTCTTTTGGTTCAGTATGGAAAGTACTTAATAGCATATCATATTTAATTATACTGTGCTAGTCATCTTATTGGCACAGTGGAAGGGAAAGTGGATTGAAATCCATAAATGCTCACAGTGAAATAATCTGTTGGTCCAAGGATACTTCTGTTTTTATTGTTGTTTTATTTTGCACCTGATATGGTTATAAGTACAGTCACACTAGCCATGATTCTCTATGGAGAGTGGAAATATATGCTGTAATATACTAGGTGGTGTAGTACTTGAAATTCTGGCAATAATTGGTTGAAATGCTGCAGTCTAATAGTAAAAGTTGAGTTGCATACTGTTGAGAGAAAGGAAAAACTGGCAAATACAAGAGAAACCACACACCCACACACACACACAAACACACACAGGTAGGTAAGTCATCAGCTGATAGTTTAACCAAGAAAATAGAAACAAGTAAGCAATGATTTTAAAAGGAAGGATTTGAATAAATAATTACTGGAGATATAGAATCAGCTCCAAAGGTAGTGGAGGTAGATAAAACAGAAGCCAATAACAATGGAGCTTGAGGAAAAACCTTACAGAGATACACCTGTGACTGAATTTGTAGGATCATACATTTTTACAACATGATTCACGACTGCTCTTCCCATTTATTTCCTAGTCTGGAAAGTCTTTCTTCCTCCCCCTTCCCCTGTTTTATTTATTTGCTTGATTTGAGCAGGGAAGTATGAACAGATTACACAAATGTATCTTGTTCTACTTAAGCAGAAGCTGCTCATGCAATAATGAGGTGCTCTATGGATATATTTACCGTTCTTTACTTCCATCTCAAAAAATGTTATCAGCATTTTTTTCAAAGCATTCAATTATATTTTTGAAACACTTATTTGTAATCAGTATGATTTCCTCACATTTTTGTCTGCTGGTTGCATCTCTCAGTTTGATAAGAATTAGGAAAAAAACTAAGAGCCTTTGCATGTTCACTTGATGTAGAGAGATCTACTCTCAGATTTGCAATTTGACAGCATTTCCGTGTCACATAATCACCACAATAGCATTTCACAGAAACAAACCTGACATACAGGTTCATTAAAGAAGATACTTGGTTTAGTAATTTTGTTAATTTGAGTTTATGTAACCTTCCTTCCTTCCTTCCTTGATTCACAATACTAACAGATCCTTAATATCACAATCTGTGTGATTGTCTTTGAAAGAAGATTAAAAAGTTAGCAGTGCTTTGGGGAAATTGTTATTTGCCAGAGTAGCTGAGTTAAAACTGACAAATACAGAAGAAATTTAGATCTTACTACGTATATGATTTGTAAACTCTATCCTTTAATGTTAATGAGATGTATGAGAGAGTAGCTTCGTCATAGTTTCATCAAACCAATTTTGTCAGCAGTGGTGCAGAACCTTTGACACATCACCGTGAGTGCTCATTAGGCAGCCAATTTCTTTGAATTTTGATTAATTTGATGAACTCATTTATCTGTGGAGAACAACATCTTGTATTATGTATAGTTAGGCTCATAGCTGAGAATAACTTAAGTTTGCTTATTAGTTCTTTCTTTTGTGAGTTGTTCCAGGGAATACTTGCCTGAGTGATTTGATTGAAGCATGAAATCAGCCAAAGGATTTAAAACAAGTGCTGCAGATTATTCCATTAGTTTGCCTGTTGCATTTAATTTTTAAATGTCAGGATGTCTCAAATTATATAGATAACTTTTTCATACTTAAATAACTGTTCAATTAAAAAAAATATTTCCTTTCAATTTGGAACAAGTATGAAATGAAGAAAATGTAAGTTTCCAGTTCTCCTTGTTCTTGTGTCTTCTTCTTGATAATGATAATGTCCTCTTTCCATTTATTAGTTCCAACTAGAGTAGACTCATTAAATCAACAGAATTTTAATAAGCCATGACTTACAGAAGTCTTATTGGCCGGTATCCTGTTGCATAGCTCCATCTGGGCAACGGACTGATATGACTAGCAATAACAGATTTCTGCTAATTAAACAGTTCCTTTATTAGCAGTTTAACAAATTTATTGAAATATGATTTATAGATAGATAGTAAAAAGGTCACAGATTGGATTGGAAGCAACAGAATGCAGCATAAGGACCAGATTCCAGCATCTGGTGACTGACTGCCAGCCAATGCCCATCTCTCAGGCTCATCCTGTGCAGCCAAGGATTGGCAATCAGAGGTGGATATATACTTTTCTGAGTGCAAGACTGCAAGGGAGGGACCCATTGCCACCTGTTTTAGGCAGCTGTGGGGGCCCTCCTGAGCTGGACACACCTCTATCAGTCCTTTCCTCCTTGATTCACACAGAGGGTGTCTCTTGCCTAGGATAGGACTGACTGCCCATCTCCTCACAGGGCATCCTCTCGTGTGTGTGAAACTTGCCACTTAACTGAAACAAATGAAGCTGTGAAATGAAATGGAATTATAACAAAGCACAACAAAAAACAGTGTCCCTTTCCTCCCTCTCAACCATGTACAAAAAAAATCTTTAATAACGTAATTACATAAAGAGAGTGGTGGGTGGGGGAAAGGCAAAATGAGGACTGTCAGAAAAGAGGCTGGATGACCCCATTTACTCTCTCTTGGCCAAGTTCCCACCCTCTGCCAGAGTTTTTTTTTCTATTGGCTGGCCTTCCCATGCTTCTGTGGCTCCTCACCCAGGTGCAAAGCAACCTGGGAAAGGGCCCATGAGGGATGAAGAACATGGTGGAAGGAGAGCAATAAGGGATAGTCATTTCTGCACTCCAGGAATCACCAGGCACAAACAGAGCTTTAGGGTAAGAGTAACGGAGAGACCCTAGCTTGTTGGGCTTCTTGCTGTGAATCGTAGTTATGACGTTTGTTTGGAAGGAAATCTCAGAATATATCATTGCACCTCATAAATAACATATGGGAATAGAACAGTTACCATAGGAGTCCAATATGTATTCATATAAGTATTTGCTGACTTTTATTTATTTCCATTTCATTTGGTAGTTAAAAATCTGAAAAAACTAGGCACCATCTTTCTGCTGACTTGAGAATGGTGATTAGTTCCTCTAATCACTGTAAGATATAACACATTCTCTTTGTAACATTCACCTATTTCACTATCTCTGGAAGCAATAGACTTGCTCTCTGCTGCACTTGCAGATAAGCTTGCACAGAAACAAATTAACTTTTGCTTGCATGGAAAGACGTTTCACCTGTAACAATGTTTGAATTCATAAAACATCTTTTTTTTCTTAATGACTTATTGTTTGAATTTTATTGTTAAGAAAAACAGACATTCCTATATAAGATAATATTATAGTTTTGGGATAAAAGAACAGATTTCATGTATTTAATAACCAACCCGAGAAACACTTCATTTTAGTTGTCTGTAGCAATACAGCACAAATTTCCTGTAAAACAAATTGCACTTCTGGAATATACTTTAATGCACATTCGACAAAGGGGAAAATGGGGTGATTGAAGTTCAATTTGTACCATGTTATTAACCATTTCCACTTGACTAGATGAGCAAAAGGATAATGGATGAGGGTTTTATTATTGCCTTTCTGCTAAAATGAAGTGGTATAAAAGATAAGGTAATGAGATTAATGAATATAAGGTAAAGGAGTAATCCATCAAACTCAAGAGGGAGAAGAGATGACAGTACACAAGAGCTGTAAAAAAATATTTTTCCAAGTGGATCCTATCCAGATGAGAAGAACTTTTAAAATCCAACACTTTTACCTGTTTTACATGCTGGATTTTTAAAATAACACAATCATTGTATATGTTTTCCGAAACCTACACTGTGAAAACATTTACTAAAATTATGCTTCTTTCATTCTATTTGTTTTTAAAAATCATGTTCTGTAAGTTACGCCTTGTAAGGCTAACATCAGGCATAGCAATTTTTCAGAAATAAAACATTTCTGAATACCTCCCTCCATCAAACATCCCAAGGCTCTGACAGAGTCCCTTTCATCATGGGAAAGTCATTGGGGACTGTAGGACTTTGGGAATTTTTTAATTACCAAAATTGCTACTGGTAAAGTCATCCTAGATGCTGTGACATTTGGTATTTAAAGACTCCCCCATCCTGAGGCCCCCAATGGCTTCCTGATGACAAAAGAGATTCCACAAGACCCTTGTAGTGTAAGTTATAGAACAGAATTTCAGGCAGTAAAATAGAATATGTAATGACACTGTGAGTACAAAAATCTTTTATCCCACTCTTTTTCCAAGGAGTTCAAAGCAAATCTAGTAAATTTCATTCACTAAATATAGATTTGGATCCAGATATGTCCATGTCAAATTTCGCACCCAATGTGCCAAAATATTTCTGATGAACAAAATATTTGTAAGAGTAGAAGAGACTGGAAAATCCCTCAGGAGACAGGAATTACAGTAGCTCAGTGTAGAACATATTGTAGTTATCCACCTTTTAAGGCTGTGCTGACTCATTGTTTTCAAATGTTTGTTGACAGCAAACCTCTCTTCTGTACCTGTCTATATGTCCCTTCTTTTTCTTCCATAGACCCAAAGGTAGCAAGTAAGAAAGATGGCAGACTATCCTTTGCTAAAAGCTTCTAAATGGAGGTTGAGTGGCCATCAGTCAGCAATCCTTTAGATGTGAAATTCCTGAATCAAAAGAGGATTGGACCAGGTGACCCTGATATCCTTTCCAATTGTATAACTTTAGAAATCTTAAGAAACACAGCATTTTTGTCCCTTTTGATAGTTCACCTTCACTGTACAATTACAATGAGACTCCTCCCTTTCCTTTCCCAATTCCGTTTAGTCTCCCTTTAAAAGAGTAACATTGAAGACAGTTTCAATTTCTGCATTCTATACATCAGTAACTTGCCTTATGAACGATGTCGTATTAACCCAGGGTATAACACCCTATTTTTGTTTTAGCTCAATATGTTTTTCACTAATATGGTGATAAAGTTTATTGCAGTCATATGACCCATATAATTATGCAAAGCCAATCACTACAAAGGAGAAAACATGAAAGAAAAGAGAAGAAAAGAAGAAAAAACAAGGAACACAGACAGTATTCAGGCATCTGCAAGTAATGCAGTCCTTCTATGTATTGCAACCAGGAAGAAATTAGCAACTTGAGCCATTATATGAGAGTTGTGGTCTGACAGGCAGTACAAGACCAGTCACGTATCTGAGCAGTCTTGAAATTTATTCAGCAGGGGGTGAAACAGATTATTCCTAATTTGTTTGTAAACTATACAGTGCAAAAGAGTATGTGACAAAAACTCTGTGGCCCTAGCTCCGCATGGGCAGTATCTTTCTTGGTGTGGGATTCCCTGAAATGTACTCTGGAGTAAGGCCGAGGGTAAGACATTAAATCTGGTAAGCATGAATTTTCAACAGGCCTGAGGTGTTTGAAGCATAGTTAAATAACCAGTGGGAGTCCCATACAAAGGGAGGGCACCACTTGCCAAAGGGGAACAAATTTTGTTTGCTGAAGAGAACAGTTCTTGTTTCTCAATATTATAGAGTTTCTGGATGAATCTGTTACAGGTCTGTTGCTGTCCAAGCATTAGAATAGAATCAAGTGGCATACCCATTGATCTAATATTATGTTGAATCATAGATAGGCACTTCCTTGTGTAGGAATCGGTTAGCATTTGGTACACATAACTGAGGTGCTCAGCTAAGAAGTGTAGTCGCAACCAGAATTTTAAAGTCTGGGTTCATGCTCTGATTTCCAGTCGGCCAACTCTAGCTTCTAAATATAGGGCTACATTTCCTACACAATTAGGAACACTCAGGATACAACACAGAAAGGAGGTTTGTATATTCTCTACCTCAGAATTAAACACATCAATCCAAATCCAATACTCTAGTTTTCACTAATATGTGAATTGTGGGGTCCCAGTTGTGCTTTGTTAGTTGCTCCTGAATTTACATTCATAGGAGAATTTACAGCTTATTAATTCATTTCACTTATTGATTGAAGTCTTTCTAGCTCCCTGAATATTGATGGATCCCAGACCAGGTTACAATAAATAAAATCACACTAAAACAGTCTACATTCAAAATCTTTAAAATAGTTAAAAACACAGAGGCGAGAATCCTATTAGATACTTCTCTCGTGATGTATCTTGCAGTAACACTAACAGTGCAGCTTCCACTGGCACAAATTAGGGAGCCAGTGCAGGTGTTTCCTATTACACACTAATTGGATTACTTGGTGTGTGATAGGAAATGCTTTCTCTGACTTCTTCCAGCAATTTACTGTAGCAGGTTATGTGGCTGCTGTTATGCCAGCAGAAGTATATGATAGGATCCTGGCCATTACGTCAACTTAAGTCTCAGGCAGGACCAGCAAACCCATGCTCCTGCTGGGGACTAGTCAAACAGCCAAAGGTGAGGAGAAGAGGAGCATGCTCCGACTAGTGAGTGGTCATTGGCCAGGGAGGTGGGGGAAGGGAATGCACATCACCTGTGGTGCCACACGTATGAACCGGCATGAACCTCCAAACCAATTAACCTCCAAACCTTGTGCAAAACTAGAGATGTGTCCATCTTTAGTTTTGCGCAAGGTTTGTGTATCATGCTATAGCTTATTGCTAGAATGCATCTTGTTTGCAGAGTTAGGCACCTGACCTGACCATGTACAGTATATGACTGAAATGGGCCTTGACAGTTAGCTGCAATTAGCCCTGATGAATTACGCAAATGTATGTGAACAGTGGCCAGAGAACTGGAAAAGATCAGTCTACATCCCAGTCCCAAAGAAAGGCAGTGCCAAAGAATGCTCCAACTACCGTACAATTGCACTCATTTCACACGCTAGCAAGGTTATGCTCAAAATCCTACAAGGTAGGCTTCAGCAGTATGTGGACCGAGAACTCCCAGAAGTACAAGTTGGATTTCGAAGGGGCAGAGGAACTAGAGACCAAATTGCTAACATGCGCTGGATTATGGAGAAAGCCAGAGAGTTCCAGAAAAACATCTACTTCTGCTTCATTGACTATGCAAAAGCCTTTGACTGTGTGGACCATAGCAAACTATGGCAAGTCCTTAAAGAAATGGGAGTGCCTGACCACCTTATCTATCTCCTGAGAAACCTATACGTGGGACAGGATGCAACAGTTAGAACTGGACATGGAACAACTGATTGGTTTAAAATTGGGAAAGGAGTACGACAAGGCTGTATATTGTCCCCCGGCTTATTTAACTTATATGCAGAATACATCATGCGGAAGGCAGGACTGGATGAATCCCAAAACGGAATTAAGATTGCCGGAAGAAATATCAACAACCTCCGATATGCAGATGATACCACTCTGATGGCAGAAAGTGAGGAGGAATTAAAGAACCCCGTAATGAGGGTGAAAGAGGAGAGCGCAAAAAATGGTCTGAAGCTCAACATCCAAAAAACTAAGATCATGGCCACTGGTCCCATCACCTCCTGGCAAATATGAGAAGGGGAAGATATGGAGGCAGTGACAGATTTTACTTTCTTGGGCTCCATGATCACTGCAGATGGTGACAGCAGCCACGAAATTAAAAGACGCCTGCTTCTTGGGAGGAAAGCGATGACAAACCTAGACAGCATCTTAAAAAGCAGAGACATCACCTTGCCGACAAAGGTCCTCATAGTCAAAGCTATGGTTTTTCCTGTAGCGATGTATGGAAGTGAGAGCTGGACCATTAAGAAGGCTGACAGCCGAAGAATTGATGCTTTTGAATTGTGGTGCTGGAGGAGACTCTTGAGAGTCCCCTGGACTGCAAGGAGAACAAACCTATCCATTCTAAAGGAAATCAACCCTGAGTGCTCACTGGAAGGACAGATCCTGAAGCTGAGGCTCCAATACTTTGGCCATCTCATGAGAAGAGAAGACTCCCTGGAAAAGACCCTGATGTTAGGAAAGTGTGAAGGCAAGAGGAGAAGGGGACGACAGAGGACGAGATGGTTGGACAGTGTCACCGAAGCTACCAACATGAATTTGACCCAACTCCGGGAGGCAGTGGAAGACAGGAGGGCCTGGCGTGCTCTGGTCCATGGGGTCACAAAGAGTCGGACACGACTAAACAACTAAACAACAACAAATAGTAATTTGGCCAGTTATTTTAAAAAATAGGTCTAGAAGGACACCAGAAATAAATCCTTTTTAGCTTTGTTTCTGTTCTGGATGAACAAGTAGAAAATATTATTAAAGATAACATGACTAATAACGTGACTAGCATGTAGAACAACTTTTCCCCTAGCACTGCATTCAGTGGTGAGCAGTGGGTCAGGAGTGCCCACAACGGTATGCCTTACACACAGGACTTGCACAGCCTTCCTGCTTACTCCCTGTTTCTCAAGCAAATCTGCCTCTTTTCCTTCCTTTCTGTCTGTAGTCAGGATGAAAAGGTTAGAATGTCTTTGCACTGTCTGCAGAAATGTCTTTGGAAAAAAGTATCACATCAGTTATATCCAGCAAGATCCTGTCTTTCAAGGGCTATCTGTGCTCAGGTGGAGAAGGATAGAGCCCTCTCCATCTTAAAGTGGGGATGAAACCAGCGACAGCCAGCGCATGTGTGACTTTCAAAGGCACTTCATACTGCAGTGAAGGACAGACCCTTCCCTGCTTCTCCCAGGCCATCGAAACCGCTTGGCGGACAGAAGAGTGGGATGTATGCAGAAAAAGCCTGGAGATCACAGTCCATGAGTCCCTCCCTCTCCACTGGTAGCAAGGAGTCAAGTTGAGGTTCAGGCCAGATAGTATGCATTGCTCACGTGGTGTAGGACAAACCTTACTGAGGGAGAATGATTGTGGTTTCACATTCCTACCCCATTCTGGGTGTTCTTGAAGAGTGTCAGCAATTACATAGAGAGGTGATCATTGCATACTTCAGCTTCCCAAAAGCCTTTGTTTAAAAATCTCAGTAAATATCCCTACTAAGTATAACAGTGTGAGGGTTCAAATATGGCCTCCTCAGGTTGTGACACAGACACTAGAGGCTTGTGAGGTGCAAAATCCAAACTAGGTTTTATTGGAACATTAAACAACTCTGATTTAGTTTCAATGTCAAGTCTAACATTGTCTCTCGTCGCCAACGGGTCCCACGAGGGCATCCAAACGTCTTTTGTAAAAGGGTTCAAGTCAACATCATTCCAAGGTCCCCTCGAAAAGGGGTTGCTGCCATCTAGGTCCCAAACATCCGCTCTTGGATCTAGTAGTGGTATGGTTTCTTCATCTCTCCCCTCTGGATTGAAGGGGTTCTCCTCTCCGGGTACAGGAGCCCACGGTCCAACAGAGTCCCCCTCCTCCAGGCTTCCTCCAGCCTCCATGCTCGTCTTTCCTCCACCTCTCTCTCCACGGCTTCCTTCTCCTCTCTCAATCTACGACGCCATTCCCGCGCCTCCGATTCCCCCCAATATGAGGGGCGTGGAGGCAGACCTCTCCTTCTTCGATAGTCTGCCTCTTCTCTGGGAACCCGGACCTTTTCACACCTTCCGGTCCAGGGATCTTTTACCCATATCAATTCCCAGCCCCCCGGTATATCATCTCTCCCTCCTTTTATATCCCCGATTCCCGCCTCCACCGTGGTTCTGCCCCTTTCCTCGTTTCCCGCCATTTCCCTCTCAGTCTGAGTGGCTACTGTCATTTTAGACAAACCCTGTTCTAACTCACGGGTGTCTACTCCCCTTTGTACCGTCTCTACGTGAGATGCTTGCGGGTCTGTTTGCGCCTCCTGTTCTTTCCTAAGGGAGGACGACACTCCAGCGAGGGCTTCTATCCCCTCGCCTCGTGTCTCACAAACAGTCATAAGTGAAGGGCTCAGATCTTCATATGAATGAATAAGAGGAGTGAAATAGTAAGAATAAATGTATGTTTCTCCCAGTATTGGGAAGTAAGTTGTGAGAGCCTCAAGAATATGTATAAGGCTCCTGCCTAATGTTCAGCAGATATTTATTAGGACTGGTGCTGTTGAAGATTCATATATGATCTGAATTATCCTGCCACAATAGTGAACAGTGTAAAAATGCAAGCAAGGGCCAGCAGAGAAATTCAAAAGGTTGAATAGAGGACAAAATGGCAAACGAGGTTCAGTATAGGAAATGGGAAAGAAATGTCTGGCAGTCCTGCTTTGGGTCTGGCAAGCTGCAGTAACAGTAGTAATGATACTATTTCCAGAATCTCCTTCATCCTGCAACTTCAATTACTGTATCTGAGCTGCCTGAGCTGAAGCCTGAGTTCATCTGTAGGAACAGCACAAGGTTACCCCAGCAGTAGAAGCCTCTGCAGCTAAGGAGGCCTTCCTTGCAAATGAGCACTTTGTTCGGTTTACATTCAGCCTCATTTTTGCTTTCATCTTGTGTCATTCTCTTAGTCTGGGAGGAGGGCCTGTCTTGTCCTTTGGTTGAGGAAGTGCGCTTGCTACCTCTTCAGGAAGGAATTCCAGTGTCTTCTGTTCCAAGGGTCAATAATTTTTAGAAGTGATCTGGTTACGATCCTCCTCTGAAAAGGATTTCTTAATTAAGGGCCTGATATCAGATTGTGGGTCTTCTCTTTGTCACAAAGGCCTGGATTTAGCCAGTGGAGGATCTGGAAAAGGAATTCCATCCACACTGTTGGAAAAGTGAGCAGAGATTACATGGAGATCCTACCTTGCTGCCTGTCTCCTCTTTTTAATGGGGAGGATGGAATGGGGGAGAATTGCTGTGTTATATGTGCTTATCGATTAGAGATCACATGGGCATGCCTTTCATGTTGCCTTCATTGTCCAGTGAGTATAAAAAATGATTTTCTCTGTGTAGCTGCTCCCTACATGGAGAAACTGGAATAAGGGGCCAAGGGAAGGTTTGGAACTTGGAGGGGCATAACTCACCTGACACTAACTTCTCCACCAGTCTGAATCCAGTGAACAACCCATCCCACTCAGGACAAGAAGAGATTCCCATGTCTAATATAAGCAATTGTAAAATGATGCATAGTTCTTTTAAAAAGCCACCTAGTTTCCAACAGGGATGTGTGAATTATTGGTGACTAATCTGGACAATGATTTTGGAATTGGGCAAATTATTTGAAGAAAATGTCAACTCTCTGAGGCAGTTGCTAATCTGACAGAAATTGTCAGGAAAGTAAAATGTTTGGTACTGTAATAGTGTTGTGGTTTCAACTATGAAATACTGTGTATAGTCCCTGTTCACTACTTGTTGAAAAGTCTGTCATAGAACTGGAAAAGATGGCAGAGCTTGAAAAGTTGTTTTAAAACAACTAATATAATGATGACTATTAATCAGGGCCCCAGAGTGTCATCTTACCATTGCTCAGTTATGGATAGTTTCAGCATGTGGTTCTACTCATTTTTCTTAAAAGTAACATTCTAAGGTCTGAGAAGGGGTAACTAAAATGTGCAGTGGGTTACAGCATTGTTTCTATACTATTGTAAACAAAAACAAAACAAAACACCAGGTCTGTTTAGCTGAGAAGAAAGATGGAGGTGGGGATTGGATTATAAAATTATGAATGTTGTAGAAAAAGTGGGTATAGTTTCCCCCATCTTCTCTAATGTTTCATTGCGAGTTGATTCATTGAAATTATTGGCAGAAGATCCAGGACAGACAAAAGGAAGCACTTACTCACGTAAGACATAATTAATTTATGGAATTTGCTGCCACAAGGTAATGATGGATGAGCACTTCATTGATGGCTTTCAAAATTGTTAGACAAATTCAAGGAGGCAAGGTCTATCAATGGCCATTAGACATGACAGCTAAATGGAACCTCTAAGTTCATAAGGCAGCTGCTCTGAATATTGCTAGAGGGCAAAGAATAAAGAAAGGCTGTTGCCTTAATGTCATACAGTGGACCCTCGACTTACAGACGGCTCGACCTGCAGACTTTTCGAGTTACAGACTTCTCTGGCCGCAAAATTTAGGTTCGACTTGCGGCCGGAGAATCGACCTACAGACCGGAAAATCAAACAAAATGGACCAAAAACGGCCGGTTACGGATTAATCGGTTTTCAATGCATTGTAGGTCAATGGAGCCTCGACCTACAGACTTTTCGACCTGCAGCCACCGTTCCAATACGGATTAATTCCGTAAGTTGAGGGTCCACTGTACTTGAAGGCCTTCCACATGTATCTCACAACTCACAGTTGAAAAAATTGTAAGTTGGTTGTATTTAAGGTGGCTATTTGCAAGTCACCAAGGAAGATAAGAGATGGCAGAATCCTGTACAATGTCGGGATCCAGTGGAACTGGGTGGAAGGGGGTGATACCCCTTTCTACTATAACCCTGCACACCAAAAATTATTTCTGCAGGGCAGGAAAATACTCTGGAACCAATTTTCACACAGCATAGAGAGTGGAAAAGGGTAGAAACTTCCAAACATTCCACTAGCAGAATGTTGCATTTAGCCCAGAAATTATGCATAAATTAATTTATGCATACAAATGCAAAATCTGAAATTACTGTGACTTTAACAAAAGTGTCATACATCTCAGCACAGTGGGAAAGATTCTGACCAGGCGTTTTTGTGTCTGCCCAGTCAGCTATTCAGGCTTGATGAGCAACTTCAAGATCTTCCTTCTTAAGGGTTCTTTATTTTTAAGCTGGACTTGGATCTGACAACCTTTCGAGGATACATGATGCCATAGCCTTATCCAGTAAGAATCTGACTCTGGTAACATGAGAGGAGTTGCACCTAACTCTGCCAATTCCATCTATTCGTAGATGGTTCTCATGAAATTTTAACCCAGCTGTATTCTGTCTGCCATGTTCTAGCCTGCTACTAGCACTCCATAAAAGTGGAAGAGATTATAAGCACTTTCATCAGCAGTTGCTTTTCTATTATATTCCTGGCTATTTATTGCTTTTCTGGTTTTTCTTTCTTCCTTGATATTTCTTTCTTGGCTCTGTTTAAAGATTATTGATTGCTCCGCTCCTATTTTGGACTGGTCTGTACTGTTGGCTTGCCAAGAGACCCATTACCTGGCCTCTTTCCACGTTATCAGGATTCTGCGGGACCTACCTTTTTTGCTGAGGCATCCATCCTGCAAGTAACAATTGAGTATAGCCAGATGCCAGCCATCATTAAGGCAGACTATTCACTGGTGCCATGTGGTTTATGGGGATCATATTAATTGCATGAGTTCACCCAAGCTCAACTGTACTACTTAGTTTGTGGAGACATGCTGTACAGCCATGAATTGCAGAGTGGCCTAAATTTTGCCATATTGCTTTAAAAAAAACCCTTTGAAAACACATAGATGGAAAAGGATTAGAAATCAAGCAAAACCCTATCACAAAAGTCAATGAATAATTTACAGGCCATGGACTTTGAGGTCCATGAGGTCAACACAAATAATGCATTATGAAAAAGAGATTTCAGTGTTTTATACATCTGACTACCTCAGTAGCTTAAAATAAAACAGGTTTTACTCATTTGAGACAACATAAATTTGCAAGTCACTGTTTCATGTATCAAATAGCGTTCTTTGAAAATATCAATATCATTGGTTAATATAAATGAAATTAATTTTTAAAGCTGGGCTAAAGGTTGACATATGAAAAATTGCATTACTTTGCAGAAGAGAAATTTCTGTCTTCTAGTGAAATTTCAGGTCAGGAGGGCAAGTAATTTTCACAATCTTCAATGGGAACCAGTGAAATATGAACTTCATTGTCACCTAGCCCCAAAGCGATAAGATAAAATGAGCTGATACATCATTTGCTGTGGTTTTATCATCCCTTGTAGTAATTGGAAGAGAAAACATAAGAATCTCCCCCCCCCCCCCCCGCAATTGTCTTGCCAGCTTATTCAAACCTAAACCATTTTAGTCTGATCGATGCAAAGGTCACAAAGCTTTTTATTTATTTACTTACTTCTTAAATTCCTTGTGCTTGGTAAAATGTCTAGTGAAACATTAAAATAATGAATCTGTTTAATTGCATTTGTCACCTAGGAAAGAACTGGATGAGATTGTATATGAGCTCACAGCGAGGAAAGGGGGCAAAAGAATGCTGAATTACTGAAGATAGTAGCTGCATGAATAAACGCATGACAATTAAACAGTGCTTGAATTAAGCATGCAACTGATGGCTCAGACATCTTTCCTTTCTTCATTAATATCTACATACAGCATTGCTGTATTAGCATGTTTAGGTGTCCCATAGGAAGCAACACATGAAGCTTTTGTTTTTCATATATAGAATTCAGGGGCATTTTGTTACTCAAGTAATTAACTATGGATCACATGTACATGTGAATGTGAGATTTCATTGTGCTTGCAAAAGATAAATGTTTTTGGGTGGTTCCATCTAAAATCTTATTAATTTTTTTAACTATGACATCATGATTTCTATACATGGTACGAGTTACTGATTTCTGTGTTTTGCCTCCTGACCATATACAGTATGTGTAATGAGGTTCTCTATAATATGGCAGTTTCATGGCAGAGAGCATTTTATATTTGCATAAAATCTTTGCTTTCTAGTTAAAATGACATGTATGTTGATTCATAAAAACAAATGCCTTCATTTTTAAAAATTATATATGGTTCTAGAAGCTTTTATGTGACAGGCTTCTACTAAAATCTCTAAATAATGATGCTAATGATGGGTGCTTCCAGACAGAGGGTTTTTACTACAGTTCTTAGTAAAAAGACATTGTGCAGCTATCCCATCATTTTTTCTTAATAAACTTTTGTCTGTTATGATAAAAGAAGTAACAGAGGGAAAATGTGGTAGGACTGCAAGTGGAAGGCAGTGACATTTGGACTTGCGTACTTCCATGCAGTGCAGTTGCTTAGTAAAAACCTTGTATAGAAGCATCCTTCTTCTGTACTGGGAGGAAGGTTTATGCCATTCACAGAGCTAACATCTGTTACTTATTTTCTGTGCCCATATTAATTGAAGAAATAAGCCCTTGTAAAATAGTACTCTTTGGGGAAAAATGCAAACAAACAAATTTGGGCAAACACCTTTTCATAGTGCATTGTGTAGGAAGGGAATAAAGAATAAGGTTGTTAATTGAAGGCTAAGGCCGCAACTCTATACTGCCTTATCTGACAGCAAATCCTGTTTCTCAACAGATATGTATAAGATTGTGTTGTAAGCTATCTGTTTTGCAGATGAATATCTCAAGATACGTTTTATTGAATCAATACCTGAAGTTTTACCTTTTCTTCATTTTTTAAAAATTACTTTCTGTAATAGGCAATCAGAAAATGTATGCTTGCTTGATGAAGAAAAATGCATTTAGGAATTTAGGGATACATTTTTTCAAAATACCTTAAGTTGTATATACTGGAGAAGGATATGTCTATGTTCTGTATCATTCAAACTAATATGCCTTGTGTGATAACAGTGGAGCAGCAGTAATGATGCAGTTTCTATAGCAACTGGTTCATTGGAGGGCTAGACCTCTGTCTAGGGCGCTGTCAGTATGTGTGGAGTTTCTAAGAAGAGAAAGTCCTGAAGAAGGTCTGCTTTCACCTAATCCAGTTTTAATTGAACTCTAGAGACTTTGAAGTGAAGCTACAGACCAAGTAGATACTATCCCAATAAGAAACGAAGGTCTGTTTTAGTCAGGATCAGCTGCTTCTAAACTGAGATCTTCTTCAAGTCAATGCCTCAGAAATTGTTTGGTGCTGCTTGTTGGCAGTTCTGTAGTTCTAGCTGAGAGTATACTAGAAGTCCAATTCTACTTCCTATTATGACCAGGTTTTAGCCAGTTAATATAAATGTGAGCTTTTAATCTGCATTCTGTTTGTCAGTATTATTAGGAAAACCAAGTGGTATCAGAAGTACCACTGCTATTCGAATACTGAAGGTTTTATTTGGGCAAAGTGTTATATTAGATACAGAAGCCAGCATCAATATATCCACTTCTGAAAGCAGATGCATACGTATCTTTTCTTGCCACTCCTTGTAACATTTCATGATAGGCTATGGGTGTTGTGATCTCCCTGTGGTCCCAGATTCTTCCAGTCCAGTCTATTTAATTGGCTGAAGCTTGCAGAAGCATGTGGATTCAAGAGTACAAAGCAAATTAGAGGGAACGTTGGTGCTGATGTAAAATAGCATGATGGAGGGCTGGGCCAAGACATTTTGTTGCCT
The DNA here is from genome assembly GCA_037013535.1 of Intellagama lesueurii. Classification (NCBI taxonomy): domain Eukaryota; kingdom Metazoa; phylum Chordata; class Lepidosauria; order Squamata; family Agamidae; genus Intellagama; species Intellagama lesueurii. Next base: position 154,361,940 of record JBAJHW010000005.1, read on the forward strand.
GAGACAGAAAAGTAAAAACTGCTCCCTGCCCAACTCAACATACACAGTATCTGAAACTATGGATTATGTGTGCATGTATTTCATCATCCACAAAAACTCATGCTGTATTAATGAGTTTAAGACTCTGTTTAAGATGGCCCAATATTCCTTCGTACATATCTAAACCCTGCTAAGTCATTGGCACAAGAAATATAAAGCCCCACAAATGCATCTCCTAGATTCTTGACAGTAAAAAAACGTAGTAAGAATAAATTTAAAAAGAATGTGGTGCCTTTTTGTGATGCCTCAAGTCTGCTCCTTGAAGTGGGTTCCTCACTCTGCCTAATAGTAGGGCAAGTCTTGGCTTGATAGTAGATATGACTCTGAACATCTGCTTTATGCACTCTGCACTAATGTAAATTCAGCTGTTGTTTGACATCTAAGTTGTACTCCCCTTCTTGAGTTATGACTAGATGGGCGGGCTATAAATGTAATAAATAAATAAAATAGTTAATTTGTTCACACAGTCATTCATTCACATCAGTGGTAATTTCTATCGATATATCAGGGATATGTTTCATATCACGTGTAATCTGGAATTTAAAATTCCCTGTTTTATCTTCTTAAATTTAAAATTACCTGTTTTATGGACTGCAACGACTGAAAGCAATGTCTGTATAATTTCCTTTTGCCCCTGTTACAGATAAATTATAATTCGAATTCTCCAAAGTACGGAAAGGGCAAAACCGAAAGCCGTGAAGTAAAGAATGAATTTATAAAAAAACTTTCAGCTATGTAGGCATATTCAGCCTCTCTGTCAGAATGGGATTACAGGAATTGTAACACATTATTTTGGTACCATATGATACATAAAGAGATTATGTTGTTTTCAATCATTCATGATAAAATAAACCTTAAATAGAAGTTTATAGTTCAGCAACATAAATTAGCCAGACCAGTTTATGATACACTTATCATATTAGATGTAATAATTTTGTATTAGATCAATTAGGACGCACAGTAATTTAAAAATCAAGCAATCATTATAGGAGTGAGAATCCAAGCATGATGGATAATATGGCTGGGAGGAGGTCACTCCTGAAGAATCCATGTTAAAAGTAATAGCTTTGGGAGAGGATTTCCCTCTGTTACATAAGAGGACAAAATTCTCCCCCCCCCTCATGCTCCGCAGTTCTAACACCATTTGCCCCTTCTACGAGCTGTTTAATTTTTTATGTGCATATTAATTACTTATGTGTGATTAACATCTTGTTTGGCCCTTAGACTGAGTAACAAGGGCCTTGAAATCAGTATTGTCAAATTTTATCTTAGTAATTGGACTGGTTTTTTAAAAAAGTCATCATATTTGACTCTTTGCAGAGTTCACAGTGATGCATCACTTGAGTTCACAGTTTCAGAGAAGTATGTTAATCTGTTTCCATGTATATAATAAAAACAGAAGAATTTTTTTAATTGTGGCACCTTAAAGACTAGCACATTTATTTCACTTTTTGTGGATCCACCTTTTGTGGATCACAATCCATTTTCTCACATGTTTTGGGAAGTGGATTGTAATCCACAAAAGCCCAAACTGAAATAAAGCTGTTGGTCTTTAAGGTACTTTTCTCTTTTCTATTCTTTGACTGACAGTGTTGTTCCCTTCCTAAATCTGAATACAGACAGAGTAAAGGGAAAAGCAAGCAGCAGAACTGTGTGTACTCACTATATGTCTTAAAGTCCATGAAGGAAGAACAGCTACTTAATTTTTGCCCTCCCTCTTTTTTTTTAAATAGGTACTTGCTTATACAGAAGGACTGCATGGAAAATGGCTCTTCTCCGATATTCGATCAATCTTTTCTCGGCGATATCTTTTGCAAAACACAGCACTGGAAATCTTTATGGCAAACAGAGGTAATATACTGGAATTGGGATCTGAGAGTTTGAAATGTACATCCCCTATCAGCTTGTGTTACATTTCATGTTCCTGTTTCTTTACTTTTTTTACTGGAGATGGACTGTATTTTAAAATGTGATTCATTATTTATGTTGGCTGCAGCTTTGCAATCTTGAGTGCATCCTTCCACCCTGCATATGAATAGCCTTTTCATACTTTGGTAGTGGAGAGCAGATATTGTGAAGGGAGGCAATTGGTCCTCTGTTTGTCCACCCACCAAAAACCTCTACATCTAGTTAAGATATGCTCCTATCAAGATGTAAATATTATTCTAGCAATATAGCATGAATACAAACTAGGAAAAGGCTGGGGATAGAAAAAAGAGTGAGGAGGTGCTGCTGTTGCACCGACTAGTACAGAGAGTGTTGTGTAGTGATTGGATTAGGTGATCAGGGTTGTAATTTCTGCTGAGACATGAAACTCACTGAGCAAATTGAACTAACTGCATGCTCTCAGGTTGACTTTACTAACAGGCTTGTTTTGGGGATGATGCTGGGGGGCAGGGAGGAGAGGAAAGCAAAGTATACTACCTTGACCTCTTTTGAGAAGAGGGGAGACATAATTATAAATAACTGGTGGTGGCAACAGCCACGAGCATAGCTACTAATCCAGCCTTCTGAACAGTATGGCTACCAGCTGTAATCCAGAATAACTGGAGGACACCAAATTTAGAAAGCTTTACAGTTCTGATATGGGAAGTGTTAGCGCCTCGTTCCAACCCTCTGTGACATAGTTGGAAGAAGGGATTGGCAAAATGGCCAGAGAAAGACATGTAAGGAAAGGAAGGAGAAGTTAAAGATTATTGTACTTTTTCCTGTTGGTCCTATGCCCATAACGAGTAAATTTACACTTGCTCACACAGAATTCTGCATGATTCAACACAATTCCCAACTAAAATTACCTTCAATGTTGTATTTCCATGTCCATAATCATATGAAAGAGAAGCCAAAAAATAGACCACAGATATAGTACATCTTTGCAACGTTGGCTTCCGGGATCTTCTCCTTTTTTGGCTTTCATAGATCTAATACCAGTTACTTCTTCATAAGAAGATACTCATTTTCGTATGTAAGGGAACCTACTTTCTGCAGTCAAATAATAAAATATCTATATCTAATTATTTATTTCATGTTATGCCATTTTACTTGTAGCTTGTATTTCTTCTAGTGACCTCAAGGCAATGTACTTGAAACAACGTAGGAAGTTATCTTAATATGAGGAGTGTGGCTAGCCCAAGGACATTCAGTAAACTTCATGACTCAGTAGGGACCAGAACTGGATCTCCATTTCCAGATCAACCCCTAACTACTATAGCACACTGGCTCTTATTTATTATTTGCATTTTCCAAGAAAATCTTATCTCCCATAAATTGCATCTCTCTAGTTTCTTCAACATATTTGAAAACTCTCCATTAATTACTAGGAAACTGGCAATCTCCAACTTAGTCTTATGTATATGAACAGTATATCTTCCTTAATGCACAGGTGGAAGCAAGTAAAGAATGCTCTTTCACCAGCTGCTCCTTCTTCTGGACTGAGTAGTAGGTTATAGAAGGAGGAGTTTCTTCTTCCCATGCTAAATAAAATCAGCAGCATGGCAAATTGCTATGTAGCTTCTTGATTTCTACCAGGAAACTGCCAATGTTGCGTTTCTGTCATAGTTTGCTCATAATAGGGGGAAAATATTTTAAACTGTTTTAAAATGTAGTCTCCTAATGTTTTAAAATGTAGTCTCCTAATAAATGCATAGGTAAAGGTAAAGGTTCCCCTTGACAATTTGTCCAGTCGTGTTCGACTCTAGGGGGCGGTGCTCATCCCCGTTTCCAAGCCATAGAGCCAGCGTTTGTCCGAAGACAATCTTCCGTGGTCACATGGCCAGTGCGACTTAGACACGGAATGCTGTTACCTTCCCACCGAGGTGGTCCCTATTTATCTACTCGCATTTGCATGCTTTTGAACCGCTAGGTTGGCGGGAGCTGGGACAAGCGACGGGCGCTCACTCCGTCACGTGGATTTGATCTTACAGCTGCAGATCTATAGACCTTACAGCACAGAGGCTTCTGCGGTTTAACCCGCAGCGCCACCACGTCCTAAATTCATTTGCTAGTCCTAGACAGAAGAAACCAATTAATCTTTGGTAATTCCACACTTATGTAGGTTACACTGACTTGATGTGGTCTATGCTAATACTTGGATTTAACTGTAATAGTTTTTTTTAACATTTTTTTTCATTATGCTGTATCAGCATGGCTAGAAATAATTCAGGAAAGTAAGTTTCACTTGCTTCTCCATAGGTTACACTGATTCAAATGGCTTGCTATAATTGTAGCTTATTATACTGAGCAACTGGATTTCAGCCAATGTGATTTACATGAGAATTGACTTATCCTTCAACATGTGATTTGGTGGTCTCAGGACTAGGAATTTGATTTAGGAATGATGGAACCTGGATTCTTGCAGAAAGAATCTGATCTTTATGTCAAGCCTATCACAACAAACAGAAATCCCAGTTGCTAGTATATTCAAGTCCATTGGCTGATAAAAACTGCTATGGTAGTAACTTGTGCAAATTCGTTTTAGGACAAATTAATTTTATAATATTTGCAATCAAATAATATCATATTGGGAAGTACTGTAAAGATGTATGTGCTACATTTCCAGAGTGAAGTCTTTCATTTTATTTTGTCATGAAACTCAGTATAAATGACAGTAAGTATTAATTATTTTTCTTTTTCACAGTTGCTGTTATGTTCAACTTTCCAGATTCTGCCACAGTTAAAAAAGTGGTTAATTGTTTACCTCGTGTTGGAATTGGTACTAGTTTTGGACTGCCCCAAACCAGGTACAGTGAGTCTTCTGGCTTTTGGGAATCAATTTCAGCTGGTACATTTCATTTTGTAAGGCATCTATCACAATGGCCAGAAAAGCAGAGAAGCAGAAATATGAAAAAGGTCGCCTTCCTCTACCTGATTTCAGCTGCATTGATAAAAATAAAAGATAATGAGTAGGATATAATTTTCTGGAACCACATAGTTATTGCCAAGGATGAATATCAGATGGATGACTTAGGGAATAAATGCAGACTAATTGCAGATATTCTCTATGAGACTTCTTTTCATGTATAAAGTAGAGAAGTCAGAGTGTGAACAGACTACCCATATATAAACCCCCTCCATTTCTTGCAGCCATTTTCATGCCCACAGTGAAACTTATTCAGTCCACCATAATAATTAAAGTGGCTGCTGACCATTATGTGTTCACAAGTCAAATTTCATGGACTTGTTTTGTTTTGTTTTCCATATAAGGAGAGGGAATCACAACTTGGTAGCCAACTATGTTAGAAATCTCCTTTAGAAATCTTTTATTTTTTACTGCATTTTCTTAGGACTTCTGCTAAAAAGATATAGTGTAACACTTTGTAACATTCTTATATCCTACACACTATGCTGACTTTTGTCTTTTAGGCGCATTTCTATGGCTAGTCCACGTCAGATCTTTAAAGCATCAAATATGACACAGCGATGGCAACACAGAGAAATTTCAAACTTTGAATACCTCATGTTTCTAAATACAATTGCAGGTAAATAACAGAAATTTGTCATAGAAGTAGTATGAGTAAATTATTCATTTTGGCATAGCACTTTCCGTAAATTAACAACAAGAATTTTGAGCATTTTCTCTTTGCTTCTTAATAGATAAAGAATTAAATATCCTGAAATCAAAGCCTAGGTCTGAAAATTAAGTTGTTGGGGTTCACCATTAGAAATGGGGAGACTAATTCATTGCTGTTAATGTTTCAGTCTGAAAATATTTATTTCATTGAATTAGCATTATTAATTTGACAATTGAATCATTAGTTTTAAAATTGCAAGCAAGGTCTACAAGAATGGCATGTGGGTTATCACGTTTGACTCCTAGTATCACATTTGCTATTGGCTCTTTCAAAAATGCACTTTTTGTTACTTTGGAATTGCCCTCCCTAATCTTGCATTCCAATGTATGTAAAGTTGGAAAAGGATGTATGGTGTAACATCTTTCCTCTCAGTTGGAAAACTTTTGCTTGTTCAACAGTACTAACTCCACACAGGGACAATAACTTCTCAGACTACTTTCCAATGCACTTCTTTAGAACAACACTATATACATTTTGTTTGAAAGTATGGTCCTAACTAGAGATGGGGGTATTTGTATATGAATATCCCTGCACAGGTGACATTAACGAGGGTTCAGACCCATGGGGCTGGACGGTCCGCTCACCAATCCGACGTGGACGGCGCGATTCTACGAATGGCTCCACAGCGCATGATCTGCTCGCCACTCCTGGCAGGAGGCGGGAGGACAAGCCTCGCTGCAAAGTCGAAGAGTGGCGAGCGGATCGCACGCTGCAGAGCCATTCGTAGAATCGCACCGTCCATGTCTGCGTCGGATTGGTGAGTGGACCGTCCAGCCCCATGGGGCTGGACCCTCGTTAACACCACCTGTGCAGGGAAAATTCATATTCTTATACAAATACCCCCATCTCTAGTCCTAACAAAAGGCTGCTCTGCTTCCCTGAGCCTTACTTGCTTATAGACTAGGCAGGTCACAGCAACCAATTCCTACCATACCTATCACTTCCATGGGACATTCAGACAACTGATAACTATTGACTTCTAATCTCCCATGGATAATGTAGATTGAGAAACATTAAGTTAGCATTTGGAGTGAAAGTAGTAAGTGCAGGATTAAGTTAGCAGGGATAATTTGCATGGACTCTCCTCTAAATGCTTCTGTAGACATTTAGAGGAGAGATAGTGCAAATCATCCCTGCTAATAGAGGTAGTTATTGTATTAGCTTTGTTGTAATAAGAAAATGTAACAACAAGCTTATTAACTTGAAGCATGTTTTATTTTATCCTGAATTTATGAACTTGAATCTGGTTTATTATGCTGTAATAAAATTTGGAAGGCAGCCATCCTATGCATATTTACCAAGAAGTAAACCTGCGACTTAATGACTAAACAACAACAACAAACCTGCACATGTATTTGAGACATACTTCTTTTGCTAGTGGCTCTTCTTTTCCTGTAGTTTTCTCTTGTTATCCCTTTAAATTATTTTAAAATTTGTTTTTGTTCAGCACTTGTTCAAAACTTAATATAAATTAATACTTTTTCTCCCATTTTTGATGGAAAAAGAAAAACCATGTCCAAGCTGTATGGACAATGTATTAAATGTAAGTGGTAAGAATTCAGTGGAGAGGTTCTACTGACAGAATTGTTTCCATCAGAAGAAGTGGAAGGGAGTGGCACCCACTGACACCCTCTTATGCTCACCCAAACCAGTTCCAGGGAGTCTGCAAAAAACCCCAAAATTGGTTTTCTTGCTGCAAATATGAGGGGAGGACAAGGAATTTCAATTGTGTTGAACTAAGCCAGTGACCTTTGGGTATCTAACCTGTGTTTCTTCTACTATGGTACTTGAATCTTTACTTTTATAATACGCCATGAATTCTAAACCATTTTTCAAAATTTCTAGGGGGTGGGGCAGATAGTCAGTCTTGATCAGTTACAGCAAAAAACACAAAGAGTCTTGTGGCCCTCAGGAGCATCTGCTCAAAAGGCCTGCAGTTCACAAAAGATCATTCTGAACAAAACTTGCTAGTCTTTAAGATGCCACAAGAATCTTGTTATTGACTTATTATCTCTACAGTCTTGATATGAGCAATATTCACTTGCTTTATATTTATCTTACAATATGTGACAGAAAATAGATTTCTTCTTTCTCCAAATAATTAAACCACATGGTAATCAGCTTAGACAGGTGGTTCCCAACTTTGGGTTCCCAGATGTTCTTGGACTAAAGCTACCACAAGCCTTCACTAGCTGTGCTGGCCGGATTTCTGCAAGTTGCATTCCAAGAACATCTGGGTACCGAAAACTGGGAACCACTAGCTTAGACAATGTTAACATATGTTAGGTTTTGTAAATTGCCTTTGGTAGCTTCCATCAGGATGTCACCAACATGCAGACTGGCCAGAAAAGTCCATTGTTTTATTCTAGGAAGTTAGTTAAAATAAAGAAGCTGTGATAATTAGTGTATCCCTTTGGCGTAGTGGATCAGAGTTTGAAATTCTTATCTTTCATATTTTGAACATCCAGTTTTTTAACTGCATTGCCTCTGAAAGAATATTGTTGTTCTTGTTCACCAGGACGTACTTACAATGACTTAAACCAGTATCCAGTATTTCCCTGGGTAATCACTAACTATGAATCTGAAGAGTTGGATCTTACACTTCCAAGTAACTACAGAGATTTGTCAAAGGTATTGCTTCCATTGTGATATTTTCAAATATATGCTTAGACTGTATGGTGAGCCTCTTTTTCTACTAAAGTATTCAACAGAGGAAGGGAAAGGCCTCTTAGAACTGCTGCTAAAAGTATGTCATTTTCCATAGTCAAACCACCTAGCCCAGCAGTATTGACTTGGATTTGAAAAACATGTGTGTGACGTTCACCCAGTGTCCCCTGTTTGTTTTCCCCAAACCTAGGGTTCACTCTGACGACGTTCTCTCTTTTCTTCGCTGCCACCAGTGGATTTCCCTTATCCACTCTGTAAATGACTTTAATCAGACACTTGCTGCCAACAGAACTGATTTATTAAAAGATATTAGGTTGAATCAGAATCACAGATGTTCTTTAATCATTGTATAGAATTAAACTCATTAAAACTTTGTATATTATGTTACGCCTCAATCACCATTTGCTTTATTTATTCACCTTAACCAGTCTATCTGTATTAATATCAGTTCTCTATATTTCTCTGACTATCTCTCTCTCTCAACTCTTCAATCTCTCTCCTTCACACTTCGCACTCTCCTCCTCTCTCTCTCTAACTGACCAACTGCCTAACTGACTGCATGATCCCGCCCCTCCAGTCCTCTCATAGGCTCCTGCACCTGAGCTCCAGCTATGAGTGACAGGAGTGACTGGGCATTCGTCACAATGTGCAAATGCAGAGTGGGCATATTAAAGCTTAAAAAGTTCCAGCCTTTCCTAAAGATAAGGATGCACACTATCGGTAAAGAGAACAGATGTTTTACACATGAAAGAATCCCCTCACCCCAACCCAGTTAGAGTTCCTACGGGTTTGAAAACCCTTAAACTTTTACCATCAGTAACCATTTGAAATTGTGTTCAGATGTAAGACAATCAATTTTCAGCAAAATTGAGAGATTCTTAGATAAATTAGAATCCATAATTTGAGGATTTTTTTTCTGTTTATCTCTTGAAATTATCACAATGACTTGAGACTGGAGGATAGGGCTTTGAGATCAGATTACATCCGTCTTATATTTCATATTACTTTTTACATTGTGTATATTGGTTTGTAGTTAGATGGAAGCAGGCAAGATACTGCAATAAGTGAACCCCTAGGTTTCATTTACCAGAACAAACTAAACCAGTGCAGGAAGCTGGTGAGACACTAGGCTGGGGTGGAGAACCTTTGGCTCTCCCAGTATTTTGGACCACCTTCCTTAGAACCTTTTAAACATTCACCATGATGGCTGGGAATTGAAGTACAAAATATCTAGAGTTCTATAAATTCCCCATCTTCCTGCTAAGCAGAAAGGAAATACTAAACATTCATTCTCTAACTTCCAAACTTGTTTCACAAGCTTTTTTGAACACATTGAACTACTGATTGGAAAAGAGTATCTCTGTACCATAGCTGATAATTGAACTGGACATTTTGTAGGCTGAAGGTAAACATCTGGGTTTTTGACAAAATAATCCCAGTAAATTGTCCATCCACTGGTAGAAGTTTGTGGATCAGATTTTTGACAGTAAATAGCAGTCTAATAAATTCAGTGCATCTTTTGGTGCCTGACAGCCCCTCTTTAGCATCAAAAGAGATGAGAAACTTTCAAAAGCACATGGACTCTATTGCCCACATACTTCATACAGATTTTCCCTCCCCCAACCTTTCCCCTATTCAGGATGGGTTGAATATCAGGCTAGATTTTGCAGCCTCAGCAGGAGCCACACTGTGAGCCTACTGGCAACAGCAGTTGAACAAGAGAAGTGGAAGATACAACTTGCTGACATGGTCAATATTGTTAGAAGGAGTTGCTTAACTTTCTGTAGCTCTGTCATCCTTTTTCCTCTCATAATTGAGTTTGCTAGCTCATTATGCCTACATCTGAATGTTCCCCCCCCCTTCTAGTCATGATGGTTAGCAATGTTAGCTGTTTTATATTTAAGTGCAAGCTGAACTCTTCAGGGCTGTGGTGAATCCTTCCAGAGGGCAAAATAAGATCAAGATGGTAAAATGTGTTGTATATTTAAAATGCTTTAAAACTTATGATGATAATTGGGCTTAGTGAGAGAATCCTGATTTTTCAACAGCTAAAAAATAAAAGCCTAAAGATTTGATGGGGCCACAGTGCACATAGTTTATATTTGTATGTAAACATGCAATTTTTAAAAAAAATCAGAAATATGGCTTTTGTATTTATTTTAGCCTCTGGTACAATTTCTTAGCAACATATCTGCCTTCAGTGTTGATTTATTGCTGCTCCTGCTGCTTGCCAGGCCCTGTTTGTGCATGGCAGTGAATGTCTGTGTATTTGCAATCTGCATCTCACCTTACGATCCATTCTTCCTGCATTTAATTGCAGTTGATCAGAACAATAGTGCTTTTATCTGCTGCATTATAAGTTCTGTTCCTAATTAATGCTATCTTCTTGTCAGACTCAATTTTTCAGAATTTGGTTACTATACAGAATATTTTCACTGCATTGTCCTTAAATATATTTTGTTCATTCTTTGGTACTTGCATTCATTATCTAGCCATTAAAAAAAAAGAAATTATGGTTATAATCCTAAACTCACACATACTAGGGTGTAAATCTGGCTGAGTTCAATTGACATCTGAATAAAAATTCAAGGTTGCTTTGTAATTATCTTGACTGACATTTAAATAAAATAAAATAGAGGATAGTATTTAAAATCTTTATGTCAGTCCAAATTCAAGGAAAAAGGTTTTTTTTATTTTTTTATTTTAAATTGTTGTATTGCACATTTTTGTTCTTTCCTGGAAGCTGCCCAGAGTAATGGTTTGTCCACTAAATGGGTGGGGTATAAATTTAAACAAATAAAATAAATAAAAAATAAAAAATCTTAACATAAATTACTATTTGATTTTTGAATGAGCTATATATTGTATAGTCTAGAACAGGGGTCTCCAAACTATGGCCCACGGGTCACATCTGGCCCACCTTGCCTTTTTATCTGGCCCAGCGTGCGTGCATGCATGCGTGCATGCAGGCATGTGGGAGTGCGTGTGGGCGCGCAGGCATGCGCTCGCACACTTCTTCCTTTGGCCCTCAAAAATCTGGAACATATATATTGTGGCCCTCACTCTGAAAAGTTTGGAGACCCCTGGTCTAGCAGATGCCATGCTTTTTAATTTTTTTAAAACTTTACTTGCTTTTGGCACTTGCAGCATTTAGTATCTTATCTATGATGAAGCTTATAGGTGAAAGTTTAGAGCCTTTGCCATCAGATGGGGTAAATGTCTACAGTAATGTACCATATTTTTCCGTTTATAACACGCCCCCATTTATAAGACGCCCCACACTTTTCTAACCCAAAAATTAAGAAAACTTAGCTTTGAGTATTCAGCCTCTGGGCTCAGAACTTCGGACATGTTGAGTCCCTGTTGAAACTGAGCCTACAGGCTCCACCTCCAAGAAGTGTGTTCCAGTTGGTTTGTTCAGCATCAGCTGATGTCAGTTCTATAAGGCTCATGATTGGAGGAAGCTAAGTCTCCTGACTGTACGAAGCTAAGCCTCGTGACTGAAGGAAGCCTGTTTACAGAGGCAAGGTACGGCTGTTTTGTTCTCTCCTCAGCTATTTCAGCTTACTTCTGTGTAAAAGATGCCCCTTAATTTTTAGTGTAATGATTTTAGGAAAAAGTAGCATTTTTCCTTATACACGGAAAAATACAGTAACTGAATGTTATAATGAAAAGTTACTAGAAGCTGGATTTTTTTTTAAAAAAATCACTTTCTTAGAGAGTGCAATTTAACAGTTTTTAATTACATACTATACATATAACACTTTAAATAATAGAATGGTCTGCTCTTCAGTCCCATACTTGTTTGTAGTTTTAATGCACTTTGTTTAGCATCACTGCATGCCAGTAAAAGCTATTTCAACACCCTACACAGATTTCAGAGATAGCTTATCTGAAACTGTGCTCTATTGCAAGCACAGATGAAAAAAAACACTTGCCTTTAGTACTTCTGCAGATCTTTGGTATCAGAGCTGTTTCTATGGTACAGAGTCAGCAAGTTATATATTGATATATCCCAAACCTTCTGATTACATGTTTGGTACTTTGCAGGGCATATACTTGAGTAAGATTTAGAGATGAGAGAAAATAACCTTGTTAAGATGGTCATCTGTTGAAACTCTGAAAAACAACACACCTCTTCTATTTACAAATTAAGAGCCTCCCTTTTGGTGGTTTCACTTTGTCGTCTTTTTAGCATTAGTCAGAAAGGTTGAAACAAAGGAATTGAACAGGATTTTGCTCATTACTGTCATTCTGATTAATACTCCAGACAAACACTGAGGAAGGTATTGCCCACGAGCTATTCTGCTGTGGAAGGATTGTTTATCCCTTAACTGAATAAGTGTGACATATTTTATTTATAAATAGTGCATATTTTATTTATGTAACATACAATGTTTCCCATTGTCTGGTTCATGTCTTGTCTTCTTTTGCCATCTCATAACTTTGCACCCTCATTTTGCATCACAGTGTGATCTATACCTGCACTTGAGCAACAGAAAATGTTGGTAATAACTATATGAAAAAAAAAAGTGGAAAATAGTTATCTGGAAAAATACTTACCATCTATGAAACTAGACTTCCTCATCTAGTTTGTTGGTTCTCTTTTTGTGGCCAAGCTTAGGCTGTGGTTAGCTATGCCTATTTACATTTTTGAGCGTGTAGCAGCATTTAATTTAAAGAGTAATGCAATGAACAAGATTGTTTTCAACAGTTACTTTTAAAGGCCATTTTAAGGCATTTTAGGGAAATGTTGATAACAATTATTCAAATTTTATTCCATTCTATTATAAACTCTAAGGTTAAAAGGAACCTGTAGAAAATAATGACAATAGGTAACTTTCTAAAATAAATAAGAGATCTACATTATTTTTGAAATGTAACTTTCCAGGCTTTGGTCACAGACTAATTAGAGGATTCCTTGAAATCTTTAGCTGTCTTCACTTTGAATTCAGTTGATAGACCAGAGGACAGCATACACATGCTTTCTTTTGTGAAGCTTGCTGTGTAGTAGAAAACTACACTGGATTCTTTTCTTGTGCTGAAATTCATTTCTATTAACACAACAGACCTTTCATGTGCACAATGGCAACTTTTAATTCAGCCAGTCCAACACACCCAACATTAACCATTGATAATGCAAGAAAGATACATTACTGTACTTACAGTGCATCCCATGTGTTCATAATAAGACCGATTTTTTTTGTGCACCAATACGCAGTCAGCTCATCAACATACAGACCAAAATCCTGTTGCTTAGTGTAATAAATCAGTGAGTCTACTCTAGTCCAATTTGTTTCAATATACTTTAGGATTTGGGCCATAAAATCAGAAATATGTATTGGATAGAAAACTTTCCACATGGGAATGCTTAGAAAGAGACACAAATACATGTCAACTCATAATTTATCAAGTGTTGAAAACAAAGTGCCTGTTCATATGTAAATGTGTTCTTCTTTGTTTTGAATGGCTAAGATTGCTGCAGAAGAAGTATTTGACTTTTTAACCCAACCTTGTAAACAACATCATGCTTTATGTAGTATTAACAGTGAAATTCAAATATTTGACTGATTGTATTTGTTTTCTGTTGGATTTGGGCCTGGGTAAATATCACAGATGAGACCCAGAGCTGATATATGTTTTTAGTGTCATAACCATAATTAAGAGATAGAAAGTTGGCAGCAAATCTATGCATTTTCTCCATATGAATATCCTTCTCCTTTTCCTATTTACTATTAGCTGTGCTACACTTTAAACCTGCACTAATGCCAATAGGTACTATTTAAACTAGATATAGCTACCATTCTGTTTGTGTGAGGTTAATGTTGTGTTGGTGTGACATATGCATTGGGAAAACTTTTTAGTTTGGGTCCTTTGGGAGGCTTGTCTCATTTGTTTTTGTGTCTTTTGTTTACTGTTCCTTTTGTTAAACACGAAAAGTACTGGTTCTTTCGGGTTCTTCCATTTTGTTTTCCTCCATTAGTGTTCTCTCTGGCACTTGTCCAAAAAAACAAAACAAAAAACCCCCTTAAGAACCCAATAAAAACTGTTGTATAAAAAGGCTTTTATACCTTTTAAGAGTGTTGGAACAGAAAAGCACTGTGGATTCTTATACAGCTAGCTGTCATGGTAAAATAGAGAAAGAGTCAACGGATAAAGGGCAGATATATATTTTTCTCTTGGCTCCCCACCCTAGATCCTGTAGGCACAGCAAAAGCATTTTAAAAAGAGTTGAAAGGTGGAGATTGCTCTATTCTTACTTCCTTCTCTCTTGGTTCCTGAAAGTTTCCTCCATAGGCGGCATAAATTTCAAAATCATGTTGATGAAGCATTGAAAGAGCAGCATTCCTCCTCACTGAGTTCCAACCAATCCAGGCCCCTTCACACCTTCAAATCCCCATTGCCTCCCTCCTGGGCATTCTGATTGGCTACTGACTCAGCCCTCACAATACTATTGCCTGAAGATTTCCCTAGGTGATTTGACAGACAAAGGGTGAAGAAAAGGTTTAACAAAAGAGGGAAACATGAAAAAACACAAAACTCTGGTGTGTACTTACTTTGTTTAAATGAATGCTTCATTTCAGGAATCGCTGAAGTAACCTGAAAACAAAAAGTCAAAGAGGGTCTCAAGACTTGCCAACATCCCTGCCCAGTGGTAACTCCTACTTACTGGCACTCTGTAGTCTTCCTTGTTAACCTCTTGCTGGAAAGATAGATTGGTTTTCCTTCAAGCATTGTGAAACCTAGGGGAAACTGTGTGTTGACTAATAAACAAAGCTCAGAATCCAAAGCCCAAAACTGCAATTGTTGATGCTGCTGTTTGCTGTATCTACAGGATTGCTCTGTTATATTTTCTTGAGAGCAGGGGCCTCCTCTTCTGCTTTCTGGCTTTCGCTGATCAGTGACACTCAGCTCCCCACAGCAACTGGGGCCAGACAACTGCATGCAGCTAGCAATACCCCGTATAGGCACAAACCTAATTTCTCATGTTTTATTATGATGATGGTCCATTAGTAGCCAGTGAATCCATCTGGTACCAACTCTAATGTTTTTTATATTTTACTTCAGTTCTTCAAGTGGATTCAGTGTTCTAAAGATGAAAGTATTTGCAAAATATTGCTCACCAAGAACATATTTGGCTACTGTGTATTCAGACAACTTTTCAAGCAAGACTGCATACATAAACTGCTCTTTAAAAATGCAGATATGAAACAGTAAGGCTTGAATATGATTCTAGCTATTAAATCAAATTAAGTGTATGAAGTGATAACAGTACTTGCATTTACACCATGTCTTCAGTGTATACAACAAAATGCCCATGGGTTTGATAAAATGCTTATCACAGTTCATTGGCTATACTTGTCAGTTAGATAAAGCAGCAGCTGCAAACTAGCTGCCTGAGCCATGAACTACGTATATGATCCTTAAACATACTGTGTGAAATGATAGTATAGAGTAAGATTAGCAGAATTTGAGCAACTGAAATGTAAGCAATTATTAGACAGAAATAATTCTATTTGTTCAATTTTTTTCATTAGTTGCAAATAGAATGAAAACCATGGCTCTGTTAAGACATACTTGTGATTGAGAATGAATAAAACTTTCTGCTTCTCCCTGAGGAATTGGCCACAGTAAAGTGAATTGATTTGTTCCAATAACCCAGAAATAGTTCAAATAGTGCCATTATATCTCAGTTTTGCATAGAACATTGGGTAGAATAGTTTGTGTTTTCGTATGGTCTACATGTATGAATTAATTGTACCCAAATGAAGCCCATTGCTGGCTGAGCTAACTAATGTTAGGAATGGTAAGTGCCTTTTTTCCACTGTGCCCCTGATGTATGAAAATAGTATGGGGTCATTAGGTACATCCAACCAGAGGAAGAATTCTGAAGTATTCAAAAGCTTTCCTTCCTTCCTTCCTTCCTTCCTTCCTTCCTTCCTTCCTTCCTTCCTTCCTTCCTTCCTTCCTTCCTTCCTTCCTTCCTTCCTTCCTTCCTTCCATCCATATTTCTTGATAGGCTAACTCTGCTTTTTTGATTTTACTATAAACATTGTGTGATAAAAGCCACACTACTGGCACTTTGTTTTTGCTATTGTATGTACCCTTGTAATATACTTTTAACAAAATATTAAATGGCATAGAACTTACTGTATAACAGACTTCCCCAACTTGGTGCTTTCTAGATGTAGCGGGCTACAGCTGTTGTCATCTTATCCAGAACGACACCTGAAGGGTGTAGACTAGAATAATTGACTAATGGAGTTAGAAAGGGCCTCTAAGGCCATCGAGTCCAACCCTCTAGTGCATTAGGGTGGATGCGACATCTATGTAATATAGAAAATGCTATGGGTTTCAAGGGATGCAGCTTTGTTGAATAAAAATTATTATTTTCCCATGTATGAGATACATTAGGCCAGTTATAAGTGTATGTAGTAGTTAAACCTGCAAACAGCAGTCTCCATGTACACATACATATGTCTTCCTGTCTGTCTAGTATACATACATAGTTTCTGTATAACTTCTCATTTTCTTGGTAACTGTTAACTCTTCTGAACCTCAGCAGACTGGGACTATTTGTTTCTTCCATTAGAGGTTTTAAACTTGTCATTTTAGTCTTCTTACATTTCTTGTACACTACTGTGTTAAAACTATACTACATATCCTTGAGCTTTCATGTGCTCAGAGGCAATTACAACTGCTTTAAAAGTGAAAATAGTTGTACAGCTGGAAACCACCTAGCCAGATATCCTACAATGGCTGGATGACCTTGAATTTTATCACTGTCTCTACTAGCTTCCCTTTTCTAAAACAGCCCTAGAAGTCTTGGGTCAGGTGGTGCAGAGTGATGCCTTTTCCCTCAAGAATTGGTAGCAGGCTGTTGAAATGGCACATTCTTCCACCAGGCCTCTTCAAATTCCCTTTCCCCGTCTTAATGCTAATTGAGAATGTTTGCAGACTTGTTAATCTTGTTAATAGTGTATCCTGGTTTATTATTGACAAGGACCAGGTCTGTGCTGATGTGGGCCTTACCAATGTTTATGGTCGACAGAGAAAATTGGCAGTGGAGAGTGAAAGAGTTGACAGGAAGGATTACAACTTGTTTCTTATTCTTCAGTTCCTTACAAACAATAAGGAAATTTAGAAAACCTGTGATGTCTTCACAAGCTCTTTGAACAAACATTAGGAAGCATAGTCTTGTTTTGCTGTGAGTGGAGTAAATTAGTCTGCTTTCAGTGCTCTTCACATATAATTGTTCCTCCTTTAGCACATTTGGGAAGGCACTTTTCTATCTTCTTTTACCCCCCATATGTAACCTTTCAGAATTATTTCAGCCTTTTGTTTAAATACTTCTACTCCCTCAAATTCTGTCCAGCTTGTTAGTATCTGTCTAAAAATGAGGTGAGCAAAACATAAGGCAGTGCTCTGGCGAAGGCCTAATCAGTGCTAATTGGAATGTGACTGTTACCCTGAATCTCTGGCATATTGTACATCTGTTAATGCAAGCCAAAGTGAGAACTGGCTTTTCAAAACAGAAGCTTCATATAATGTACTTGTAACAACAAACGTGATCAATATATTAAAATGGTAAGTGATTAATAGATTTTAAAATCTCTGTAAGGTTACATATCCTTCAATTGTACATTTACAAAACAGCATAAGAGTGTCTGGATAGAAACAATTGTTACATATGTTTAATGCTGGATCTCTAACCAGTATGTGGGCAGAATCGGGCTTGTACGACTTCCTTTAGACACACACTATGAATGAAAGAATTCCAAATTCTTTTTGGACTTTACTCTTGATCTCTGTTGGCAGTAACTAACCCAGGAATTTCTTTATAGTATCCAAGTACTAGAAATGAACAGAAGCTCACAGTATTTCTGTACAAAAACCAGTGTCTATTACCGACTCCTTCAAAATTTTTATTCTTATTTTTTGACACTTCGAAGTCACTAAGATGCAGCAAATCCAGATCTACCTCCTACCTACACTGGTTTTAAGATATGAGAGAGCAAGTATGGCATGAGATTGAATGTAGGGTCAGTCAAGCTGCATAGCCTGAAGTAGCCATACCAATGCCCCCAATGGTACTGTCCATGGCATATCCAAAAAAACCATATTCCTGTGGAGAAGCAAGGAGAGGAGAGCCTAAGTATGCATCCATATTCTTCAAAAACCTATTTGCCAATTCATAACCTGCAGCTTTGGTTTGCTTTCCTTGTTGTTTTATGACAACCACGCAATACTAGAACCAGGGGACATCCACTCAAATTGAGTGTTGGGAGAGTGAGAACAGACAAAAGAAAATATTTCTTTACCCAGCGTGTTGTTAGTCTGTGGAACTCCTTGCCACAGGATGTGGCGATGGCATCTGGCCTGGATGCCTTTAAAAGGGGTTTGGACAGATTCCTGGAAGAAGAGTCCATTGCAGGTTACAAGCCACGATGGGGATGTATAATCTCCAGGCTTAAAAGGAAGATACCTCAAAATGTCAGATGCAGGGGAGGGGTATCAGGAGACAGGTATCTGGTTGTCTTGTGTGCTCCCAGAGGCATCTGGTGGGGCCACTGTGAGATACAGGAAGCTGGACTAGATGGGCCCTTGGCCTAATCCAGCAGGGCTCTTCTTATGTTCTTATGTTCTTAACCACATCTTCATTATCCTCTTCATTTACTACAGCAGGTGGGTACTTTGGACCAGACTTATATCTGTGGTGCCAGAATTATGGAAAGCAGCCTCTGGGGAAACCTGCTTGGCCCCTTTTTCAGTTTCTGCTGCTGCTTATTATGTCAGAACATCGTTTCTTAGAGAAGGCTTTGGGGAGCAACTGCTGAGATTATGTGTTTCCTTCTGCTGTTTGGGTGTAGTATCTTCATATTCTTTTGCTTGCTTGATTTATAAAGATATGTGTGGCTGCTTTCTTTTTCAAATATATTTTGAATTTTGATTATTTTATTATGTGGATATTAGCTGTTTTGGGGTATGTACACCTTGAAACAAAAATGTTTTTAAAGAAGAAATCTTTGGTACCAGAACATCAAGTATGATTTATACTTAGAAGCTTTTGCATAAATCACTGAGGCGATGCCTAATGTTTCCCTTGCTAATGTCTGCAAATTATACTGGTAACATGTTTGGCTTCTTCTTGAACTTTGCACTTGAGCTGTGTTGGCCGTAGCTAACCTATAATTCGCATCTCTCTTACAGCTATATCCATTGTTGCAATAAGTAAGATCTATTGTATTACTGTAGGTCAAAGGACTGCTTTAAGTTGTTGTTTTCTATGAACGTCCTTCTCTTGTGTGGGCTGGTGAACAGCTCTTGGCACTCAGTTTCCATAAACACATTTATGGCTGATGCATCACAAATGGGAATTTCCTAGCTTTGGCACCCGTATGAGAACAATGCCACTTCAAAGCCAATTAAGTAGAACAGCAGTTATCTGCTAATTTCAAAATGTGGAAGCAAAAATAAAATGAACATTTTATGTAAGACGTGGATTTTTAGAATGGATTGGTTTTATTTTTCTTTCTTTCTTTCCTTCTTTTTTAAAAATCTTTAAGTGGTTGGCAATTAGTTAACTATTTGCAAGCCCTCATAGCAGTTGTCAGGAAAATATGGGTCAGCATGGTAGAATGTATTAGCCCAATACATTGTCTTCATTTTATTATGAAGCTGCTGAGGAAGCAGTGATATACAGCACTGTCATTACAGATCTATTGTTACAGCGGTTCCACAGTCTTCTGTGCACTGCCATTAATTTATAGCAGTAAACAATATGTAGCCTTCCAACTGCAGCAAAGCAGAATCTTTTAATGAGGTGGATGTTATTACCACAATAAATCAGTGCATTTGTGTAATGTATAATTCAATGTGTGTATTCCCACTGTAACTCCTCTGAGTAAGCTGATAGTGTATCATTGTCAGTGCACAGACCTATAGTATTTTATTTCTAAGCCTTTTCTCCCATTTGGTTAACTTTATAAAAAAACATTTGCTTGCAAATAAACATGGCATGACTTCACAGTTGTGCTATTGCCAGATTTCAGAAACCATATGTAACAAAAAGAGGAGTTAAAATCAATACTGTGCATTCTGTCTGTATGGATCTCCGCATGATACCTTTTATTTCTTTTTTCCAAAGCGAATTAAATCAATTGTAATTGGTTTTAGCTTTATATTCAGCAAATGTAATTCTGTAACTATTGATCTGTGGTGATCTTGGAAAATAATAAAAACAGGAACAGTTTAAAACATGTCTTTGAAAACATCAGTGCCAAACCAATACTGCACTATTCCTATTGTTACTGAAAAATAATTTATTTACTAATGATCTGATGTCTTTCTTTCTAAATCAAAAGCAAGCATGGCTGAATGCTGCCACATACAAACGTAGCTGGGTCTTTGACAAACAGAACAGTTAACATCAGATGGAACCTATTTCTGCCTTAGTGTATGTTTGCTTTTCTCACATAAAACCCCTCGATGTAGCAGCTACTTAAAATGCTGGAGGGGGTATTGTTCAAATTAGAAAAGGCCCAAGGTTAATTCCAATTTTTGTATGAAGTGCCCCATAGGAATATATGAGAGAAGAAAGAAATATAACAAAGGTAAAATGAAGTACTATTCTGCTAATAAATTAGAAAATCAATTCTGTTGTGTCAACCTAAACATTTGTACTTCATTGTCTTCTAAATTACAAAAGGGAATCAAAGTTACATAAGTGCTTCTGCTTTTCTCAGACTCAGTGCTCTTAAACTTTGGGGACTCAAAATGTGGATAACCATTGAAAGTTTGGGGTGCACGTAGTCAGTACAGCTTTCGCAGCTCCTATAAGATTTCCTTTGTTTGACTCCTAAAAGAAAACATTGATTTAAAGTGATTAATTTTTAATGTGCTTTTAAAAATGTATGGCTTTTTTACCTTTATGTTTTTGAAGGATCTATAATGTGGGGTTATAATTTTATAGAACATTAAGGTCTAGTTGGATAGCTTTCGTAGTGTGCTTTTAAATATAGCATTATGCCCATAAATACTCACAGGTACAAATGTGTCAACACTTGTTACTGATAGCAGATCTCTATCAGGAGGGCATTTCACTGTTTTCTTATTTGCTCCAAAGAGGCACAAAGCCTCCCATTATCGAAGACAAAAAGCAAAGCCCCACCTCTACATCGGGCATCTTATCACCCCCACTTTCCCTTGGAAACTGCAGCAATAGCAGAAGTGATAATGATAGTGGTGGCAAGCTGTTAGAAGAGAAGGAGGAGGAGCCACAATCCCAATGGGGACCTTATTGCTCTGTTCTGTACTTCTCTGTATTGCCTGGCCAGTTCTGGAAGGTGGCCAGCTATTTTAGTAATGGCTGGCACCAATGGATTCTTAGGAGCAAGACATTGTGGGAAAGGTAGCCAAAGAAATTGCCCATAACAGTCTTTTTTTTTTTTTTTTTTTTTTTTTTGCCCCTTCTTCCCTATTGGCTTGATTTTAGAACCCCTCAGGGCCAGGCATTACTGAACGAACCAGCCAGCTTCTGGAAACAGTCAGACAGTGTGAAACAGAGTAGTAAGGAGTGTTTTGGGGTGGCGTGAAAATGCCTTCACTATTACGCTGAAACAAGTGGCTCTGTTGAAATAATTATAGGGCTAGCTTTGACCAAAAAAAGAGTGTCTGTTGTATCTATATATCAGATATCAGGAGGAATAAAGAGCAAGATCTCTGATTTTGACCTTAAAAATTTAGGGAGAGGAACTTAAAAGCTGACACCAACACTTTCAGGTAGGGCTGCAAACTTCAAGCAATTTTGACTTAAGGAAAGTGAAACAATTTTATGTCCAGTCCAATTGTGACTCATTCAGATGTATTACTATAGAAGTAACACTATGTGTGTGTTTCAGGTGGGTCAGTAGTGTCAGTCTATGTCAGTACATAATTTCCTTACCACAGAAGAGGGTGATGATTCAATGGGAATGACCCATATGATTCAGCCTGTCATTGTGGTTGGATTTGCCTGTCTGGTTTTGGCATTTACTCATGATAGTGGAGTAACATAGGATATTGTCAGAAGAAATATTTCCAGTTTTATTAGCAGTCTGCGTGTATGTGAATTATGCAATATTCCCCTTTTGAATTATTGTTTTATTGACTGGCTCAAAACTTTTCAACAAAATTAAAATACATTGTTATATACAGTTGTATCTCATGGTCTCATTTCACTGGCAGAACAATAGGATCTAGTGAAACCTCCATAACCAGTTCTGGAACCTGTTCTTGTGCATGGCAAAGTGGGCTGAAGTGAGTGTGGGAAGAAATTTCACTGTGACAACCAGCAGAGTGTTGGATTTTGCACTCTCTATCTGAACAATAATTACATCCTATCAAGTCAATTCTGACAGTCCATTGCAGGGGTTTGTAGGTATAGAGTATCTAGTATAGAGTGATTTGCCATTCCCTTCTTCTGTGGGTACTCTGGGACTGTGCAGCAGCTCACCTAAGGCTACAGCTAGGGCTCTTCTCTAGGGACAGACAGTGGGGAATTTAAATTCCAAACTCTGGCTCCTCACTAGAGATGGGCACGAATCAGAAAAATTGTGATTTATTTTGATTCATGATTTGTCAAGGTCAGTGAATCACAAATTACAAATTTATGAATTTTTCTGATGAATTGACAAATTGATTTGTCAATTCATTGTTTTAACTTTAAAACCCTATAAAATAGACACACACACCCAGCACCTAGAGACACCATATTTTCAGAGAAGCTTCCCCTGACTCTCCTCTACAAGCCGTGCATGTTTGGTGAAGTTTGGGTTTTGGACATCCGAGTTATACACTAACAGGAAGGCCCCCTCCCAGGAAAGTTCCCCCCAGGCACCCAGAGACACCAAAATCACAGAGAAGCTTCTACTGACTCTTCTCTACAATCCCTCCAAGTTTGGTGAAGATTAGTTTCAGACATCCATGTTATATACCCACAAAGTGGGTCCCCCCAGGAAAGTGCCCTTTTGAAGCTGGCTTGGGGAAACCCAATCTTCACCAAACTTGGAGGGATTGTAGAGGAGAGTCAGTAGAAACCTCTCTGTGATTTTGGTATATCTAGGTGCCTGAGGGGAACTTTCCTGGGGGGGGGCTGTTTGTGGGTGCATAAGTTGGACATCTGAAACCCAATCTTCACCAGACTTGGGGGATTGTAGAGGAGAGTCAGAGGAAGCTTCCCTGCAATTTTGATGTCTCTTGGTGTTGGGGGGGTATTTTATAGCCAAATGAATTAATGAATCAAAAATTGCTAACAATTAATTGATTTGTGATTCATCAGGGGCATTGATTAGTACAGATATGAATTGATAAATTATCGATTTTTGAATGAATTTGGTTATTGATTTTTTAATTCATGCCCATCTCTACTCCTCACTCACTGAGCTTTCCAGCCAACTCTTCTTTCCAGCCAACAATCACTTTCCTCTTTACTTGCCTGACATATCTTTGTCCAAAGCCACCTGTTATCTAAAATAAAAATGATTATGATAATGATGATGCATAAATAATGTATAACACTTTGTTTCTAATGTCAGCAATTAATATAGGTGATTAAGTATTACAACAGCTACCAGTATTTGTGCTGAGTCTGTTGTTTTTCTCTTCTCCAGCCTATTGGTGCTCTTAATCCAAAAAGAGCTGCATTCTTTGCAGAGCGATATGAAACATGGGAAGATGATCAGGTTCCAAAGTTCCACTATGGCACTCATTATTCGACAGCAAGTTTTTCACTCACTTGGTTGTTAAGAATGGTAAGTACAGTATTCTTCTATGTTTCTTTCATTATTTTAAAAAAAATCAACAGATAATTAAACTAGTGGAGATTTTAGCTTGAATGACAGTAAAATAACTGATTATCTGAGAGCTGAATAAATCAATAACTTATTTTTGATAATCAATAAAACTGGTTCCAAATTTTGAATGCAATTTTATGGTACTAGCTAAATATAAAGATCCCTCTCTCTTAGGAAGTATTTTCCAGGTAGGACCTACTAGATATTTGTATTGACAAGAATTGTGTTTTGCTAGCATTATTTTTAAGGGAATGTAATCTGACCTCTTAGAATGGATTTAATGCTTATTACTGAAATGTGAAATAAGGTTTTGTGATACAATATAAAAACAGAATTGCTACGAACATTTTCCTCCAAAATTAATGTGGTATACTTACTGATAATATTGCAAGAGGTTAAATTTCTAAAGCAAGCCATGGAATGATAATTTATTTATTAGAAACCAATTTATTAGGGAAAGCATTAACAGCACATCATTAATTAAACCTTGTTTGATTGGTACAAGTAGACATAAATCTTTCAAGTAATTTATGATACTTAGCTAATTTCATGTAATCATCAACTAATATGTGCTTAAGTGTCCTTTGACTAGAAAGAGGCTTTTCATATGCTCAGTTTTAATTTTGGACTGTATAAGGTATGTTCAGTTTGCACATACAGTACATACATATGTTATATTCATAGGGAAGTTATCACTGAATAACACGTAATACCAAAAGAATACCATGACTGTGTGCACTGAAGAGACCTTGTCCTGACTTTAACAAGGCCACATTGCAAGCTGTTTTTGATACTAACAGAAGTTTCTAAGGATAGTTGGTGAAGGAACATGGGTGGAACATATCTGAGGCTCAAAGAAAGCAATGCAAATTATCACAGAGTCATTTAAAAGTTCTTGGGTGGACTTAAAATTGTGTTTTGCATTCTTGCCTCTTCACATGTGCTGGTCTAATGACAGGAGTGATTGTATTTCAATGTGCACTGAGTGTTACATGGGATCACAATAATATCTGATGAACAAAGGAAAGAAGTATAATGCATAGAATTCTTTTTGCTGTTCCAATATTTCTCCCAGCCGCCCTGTAAGATTATCTCCATTTTGAAGATTGGATGGGCAAGAGACTGAAAGATAGTTGCATTTCTGTGGCTTCTAATGAACTCAGTGTTGAAACTGGCTTAAATCTATTTCCAATTTGTAGTGCACATTTTTCTTAACTACCAGATCATACCTGGTTCTATCTATATTACTAGTTATTTAAAATGGGGGTGAAGTATAATGTTTAAAATAACACATGCCATGATATTGGAAATCTAGCTTTTGTAGTTATCTTTAAAATAAACTATTCCTAGGGAATAGATATTATTTTTATAACTTTTCACAGACGTAAAATCTGCCAATTGACCTTTAGTTCTCTTTGGAAATACTGAAAAATAAAACTCTCAGGAAGCATCTCAGTTTCTTCTTTTTTTCTTCTTCTTTAAATTTTATTTTCTTAGGAACCTTTTACAACATTTTTCCTGAACTTGCAAGGAGGAAAGTTTGATCATGCAGATAGAACTTTTTCTTCAATTTCAAGGGCATGGCGCAATTGTCAACGTGACACCTCTGATATCAAGGTAAAGCTCAGTGAAAATGGTTAACAACATTATAATAAACTTGATTATGATTTTGATGATGTTGTTCATGAAGATTTATGTGTCAGGTGCTACAAAGTGTATGATGCTTCCAAGTGTGTAAAAGAGTAGGTTTTCCCCTTGAAGATGTTATAATCTAACATCTAAAGGGGTAAATAACAGGAGAAAGGATTTAGGAGCAGAGTAAATAGAGAAGAAATATGCAATATTGTTGAGGTTTTTTTACATATGTTCTGAGGTTTACTTATACTGTACTAGGACATGCTAATTGAGGCAGATCTCTTTCTCATGTTTTAAACATTATGGGACTAATATCTAATGATTTACAGTGTATTAGAATTGCTGTGCATGTAGAATACTTGTCAAGAGCTACAAAAATTAGGGAAATAAATCCACTTAATATTATAGTCTGATGGTGAGTTTGTCAAACCATGACTGATATTTGTGGTCATGATTGCATTTTTCCGATTTGATGCAACTAGATTAATAAAAATGTGTTCCTGAACTTATTTTACAACATTCAGTTTACTACATTGAATGAGGTCAAGGAGGAAAGGCCACTGTGTCCTTACGAAAAGGTAGTAAAAGTATGAATTGGGGGAAAAAATAGCAATTTGTCAAAAGTCCTGGAAAATTTGATTCGTGGGTGTCTTAAAGCCTAATAGTGTTTGCTAGAATGACAAAGCATCTACAGACTAACGTCATTTTCTTAGTTTACTGCAATAAAATCAGATTTTGAGAATGATATATTATACAAATCAAAGAATGATATATTATACTGTACGTTGAAGGAGAGGAGAGATATATCTAGTTATAGGGTCACAATCTAGAAAACAATCTACATCTTAATGTATAAAGAGGTCCTATATGATTTCAGTCATATAAGCTTGGTTGGTTGCCCTTGTTGTCTTGTGTGCTGTCAAGCTGCATCTGACTTATAGGGACCCTAATAGGACTTGCAAGGTAAGTGAAATATTTAAGGAGAGGTTTCCCAATGCCACCCCCAGTAAGTTTCCATGGCTGAGGGGGGATTTGAACCTGGGTCTCCTGAGTCCTAGTCTGTCTCTCTATCCACTACATTACTATTATTAACAAACAAGTTGTCCTTAATTAAGTCTTTTTGGGGGGGGGGGGGTTTCTATGACATTTCACATTTTCTCTGCAACCTGCATTTGAACCCTGTCACGATTCCCTACGTGGCCCCTGCTTGTTCCACCAAACTAGGAGCTCATGCTACGTGCCCCTCAGCTGTCACCAGTTGATTACATCAACATTACCTATTATTAATAATCTAGGTCCAGGCCATATGTCATTTTAAACGAACTAAATAGAAATTGTTTATTGTTACAGATGTTGTTAGAATAAGAAATGTTGTTAACTCTTAAACAAACATTCTCCTTTATTCCTCTCAACCACCATTCTCCCGCTCATACCCCAAAACTTTCAATCTCTTCAACTCTAACTCTCTATCACTCAAACTCAAAACTCTCTATCTCTCTCTCCTCCTGCTGAGTCTCTTATATCTCGTGACTCTGCCCCTCCAGCACTCCCATTGGTCTATGCAGATATCCTATGAATATTCATGACCTGGGCGGATGCCACAAACCCATAAGCATGTTCAAACATGTTTATGAGCAATCTGGCCTTTCTCACATGTTACAGAAATCCTCACTGTAATTATTCTGAAAGTATGTCAGAATGTTTTTTTTAAAGAAAGGAGTGTAACTGAAAAGTTAGAATACTGCCAAAATACAAACAACTATACACTTATTTCTTTAGCCCTGTATTCCTTAACTTTGGTGTCTGACACATAAGGGGGAACATTTCAAAAACAACATTAAAAGTATCTTGGAAATTAAGTCCATATTTTTTAAAGTTAGGAACCCCACTTGGCCAGTGTGGAACTTTTACCTAAGTAGTTCTCTAGAAGCTAGAGGTTGTTACTGGAAGCCACTTCTCTGTCTCTCTGTGGATGCCATGGGGACTTTACAGGGGACTGAAGAAAGAATCAAAAAGGGTGGCTTTGCCATTTTGAAAGGCTTTTGGTGCATTAGATCAAAAGACAGTAGGTCTTTATTTGGAAAAACAAGTATGCTTCTCTCACTCCCTGTTAGTCTTGGGATGACTGGCAGGAATATTGGCTATATAAGCTTCAATTCCCACCATTAATTGGTGTGTTGGTATCAATCTTTAGTGGAGGAATCATATTTGTTGTTTGCTGTTCATTCAACGTGAAGACCAAGTGGTCTGATTTGTTTTTGTTTGTTTTTTAATGGAACATATACTTGACTATGATTTCCTCCCCTCTCCTCCTGGACAAGATGTATATAATTTAGCTGCATGAATGCTTCTGCTCGATTTAAAAGATTAGAAAGTTTCAATATGGAAGCAGGATTAAATATGTTAAGCATTTATTTATGGAAGGATGCTAGAGGCTGAGGCAACTCATGACATTGGAGTACTATTTGCGGTATTGATGGTATGGTACAATGAACTGAGCAGCTTCAGGTGGAAAAGTGTTGGGAGGAGGAATATGTAAGTGGATTAGTTGTCCATACCAGGACTGGGTTATTAATTCCCTTCCACACTGATCCTATTACAGTGTTGACTTATTAGTCTCAGTTTCTTGTATCCAAACTTTATTCCTTGATTCCATGATTTAGCAACTTTATATTTAAACTACAAATATAACCGAATTAATCACCAGTATTCAAGCTCATTTGCATTGGGGTATCAGATATTCCTTGTGTTGTGTCCTTGAGCAACAGATGATGCTGTTGAATGATTCTGTTAAATCCAAGGTTTTCTAATCTTATCAGATGACTTAGACTTGAGGGAAAAGGATACATTCCTGACAAAGTGAAATGATTACATTCTTGTCAAAGGGTAATTCCCCCCCCCCTAGAAATGTCATTTGAAAGAATTATTGTATTCATTTAAACCTATTTGTTTTCAAAACTGCTAAAGGGAATAGGTGATTTACGTATAGAACCATGGAAGCTGCTTTCAGAGAATAGCATTTGGTGACTATAATATGCTCCCTTGGCAACTGTTTTGTCTCCAATGCTCTTTAACATCTATATTAAACCATTTCAAGTGGAATTTAAAAGACTTGGAATGTATCTCCATACTCTGATGAAATCCAGCATTGTCCTCTATTACTAGTAACCTCTAG
The DNA here is from genome assembly GCA_037013535.1 of Intellagama lesueurii. NCBI lineage: Eukaryota > Metazoa > Chordata > Lepidosauria > Squamata > Agamidae > Intellagama > Intellagama lesueurii. The sequence goes on from JBAJHW010000005.1 coordinate 154,390,856, forward strand.
ATTGGACCATTGCAATGCACTCTGTGTGCAGCTGCCCTTAGGACTGGTTTGGAAAGTGTATATAGTAGAAAACATAGCAGCTAGGATTCTAGTAGAAAACTCTTTGTGTGTGTGTATTACATCAATGCTGAATGAATTGCACTGGCTGCTATTTTTGCTACTGAACCATGTGTTGCCTTTGAAGTCCCTGAGCAACTTGGGAATAGGTCTTCGGAGATGGGACCTCCTTCAGTCATTGACGTTGTTGTTCAGGACCGTCTTGGCTGTGCCAAATTCCACTTTTTGTGAGGGGGAAAGCAGCTTTTTGCAAAGAAAGTGGAGGGGGAAAGCACTTTCTTCCCAAGAAAGTGGAGGGGAAAAGCAGGAATCAAAGCGCTTTGATCTCTGCCTTCCCCCTCCACTTTCTTGCAAAGAAAGAAATTTTGGGTTAGAAAAGTGGGGGGCATCTTATACACGGAAAATATGGTATGTATTTTGGTGATCTTTTTTACCCACATTGAGTGCTTTTTCTTTGCTAAATGGAAAGGTGGGATGTAAATGGAATAAAAAAATTGTAATAAAAACAGTGTGGGAGAAAATTTGCTATTATGTTTGATACTTGACATGTCAGAATTCCTAATTAAATGGCTCTTTTTTACTGGTTATGTGTATTCCAAAACTGCTATGTAAAGTAGTTACTTATGCAACTGAAACTAAAGTATTTTTATTTCCTAAACATTGTCACATCAATATATTAAGATCTTAATATTTTTTTAAAAGCCCTGTACTTTTATTAGTATCCACAAATAAAATATTCTTCAGGGTATTCACAAAAAATACTATGGAGCTATTTTCATTAGTATACCATATCATGATTATGCAGATTAAAATAACAACTAATTAAAAGAATAATGAGAACCAAATAAACAGTCAGGATATTGTCCATTGGTGTATTTATCCATTTTTTCTAGGTTCAGTGCCAAATCATTATTCTATAATTTAAAAGTAACTCCTCAGTGAATTCAGTACATTTGTCCTAGCCACATATTATGTAACTACTGCAAAAATACAGTTGCTTTTACAATTAAATGCAGTATCATTAAATCATAACTTTACCCTGGAGCACTGAAGATGAATGGCTGATGGCTTATTTAGTATATACATGAGTAATTTTTATTACTCTTCTATACATTAATTTTTATTCTAAATGTAGTCTATTTTTTGAGAAATAAGATATTTACTGTAACAAATAAAAGGCCAACACTATATATTTAAAAAAATTTCTTCTGCCCTCTCTTGTAAAGTTGGGGGGAGAGTAACTCAGTGACGTTGATGCTGTATGTTCAGTTGAAAGACTTCATATGTCAGAACTGTTCTTTTTCCTGAGTTCTTGAAAAGCTGTTGTCTGTCAGAACAGGCAGAATACAGTTGAAAAAATTAAGATACTGTCTTGGTAATGGCAGATTTATATATTCACACATACTCAAAATGTGTATGTTTTTAGATTGTATATGTAGATTAATCCATCAAAAGCACACTTTAGGTCAAGGATTTCTTGAACTGTTGCCCAAATCAGAGAATTGGGCTTGAGAGTTCTAGTTATGGAATCCTCCTGTTCATGGAAAGAGAAGGGAAGAGGAACACACACACCCAAACCCAACATTTTTCTGAGTGGCAGCCTCTGCTGCGCTGCCACCACTTTCACAGAGGCCAATGGAAACAACTCCACCAGATAAATGAGATGAATTACTACAATATACAAATTCATATAGCACTGCTATAATATAATGTCCTAGTTATTGTGAGAGAGCCAGGCAAAATTCTTTCTCTCCAGCATCACCTGGAAACTAACATGTGTTTAACAGCAAACATGAAGTAATACCAGTGTGAGTGGGAAGGAAGCCAGTTAAGAACAAAACCAGACAAACCTATATTGATCCCCCTTTAGTTCCAGACTGAAGAGGGGAGTGCTGCAGTCTGGTTTGTTGTTACTGACTATGTGTATTCCAAAATTGCCCCCAACCCCAAACCAACTGCTGAACCAGCACAAGATGCAGTCGTGCAACACAGCCATGGGTACATAGCTGGCTATCGCATGTCCTTTTACCCTTCTCAACCACCAGTCATCATGATGCAACACCTCATGGAGAGTCCGGAAACCAATTTCCCCACTGCTTCGCAGCTTAAAGGGATGCCTGGAAACTTGGAAATGGCATTTCTCATGATTGCCAGGGCCATTTACAGGCTTGTGTCTTCTGTCCCTATTGCTATGAGGCACACTCACCAATCATCTGTGCAAAAGAAGGAATGTTCAGTAGGGCAGGGTTGAGGAGATTTGTAGGGGCAGGCAAAAGAGAGGACTGGTGGTGCTGATTGGGAGCTGAGCCTGCTTCAAAGGAAACACAGGGAGCCTGAGTGGCTGCAGTGAGTTTGTAGGCTTCCCTTTTCAAGATCCATTGGGATCACTTGGATATTGCTTTGGTGTGAGAGTGCCTTTATTATGAATAGAATACTTGTTTGTATGCAACAATTTAAACGCTACTTGACATCTAGTAAATTCACCTAAATTCAATCACTTCCCATGTAACTTTGTTCAGGAGAGAGCATGACTGTCCTTATTTGCTATATGATCCATCAGATGAAAATTATCTGCAGTAAAAGTCAAATTGTAGTTACCTGTGTCAAAGTTCACATCTGTCTAATATTTTAAAAGTATTTTTGGAAGGTAAAATATGCTCTACATTCTACATCACTATGGAGTAAAAACACATGTTTGACTTAACGAGTGCAAAGGAAGGGAGAGAGGCATTACCACTTACCTGACAAGAAAGTAAGAATAAGGAAGGCATATGTAATTGCACATTCTTCTACCTCACCATTTAACTATTAATTTGCAATATTTAGGTCAGACAGGTAGGAGGAAGATAATACACTGTATCATCACTTAAAAATAAAATTTCCACAGTTCAAGGAAAGGTTAGACTGTAGTTCAGGATTAGTCTCATGCTTTGATCACAAGTTTCAGAGCTTTCATGGAACAATGACAATTATTGCTATATATATGCTCTATGATTACTTCCTGGGGTGTGATACCAAATAATGCAAATTGTTTCTGAAGCTGATCCATTAAAGTCTTCTCACAGTGTGCAGTGCTTTCAACTACTGTTTATAGATTCGTGTGCTCCCATTGTTTGCTTTCTTGTTTCTTTTTTTTAAAAATTCCAAATACATTATTGTGTAACACATTTCAGTGAGGAGCAGATTCATTAGCTTACAATGACTGATGTCCCATTTTATGCAGTGAAATAAAATAAAGTATGTATATTATTATTACAAAGTAGGAAATTCATAGAAAGACTATCACTTATAAGCAATGTAAGAATAATCCATTCAAACATGGGCACTTCAGAGTCACATTGATTTCAATTGAATCATTAGTTAAATAAACCATAAAAGAAATTGGAATAATATGTTTTGGATTTGGCTGGATCATACTTTGTATCAGCTATTTTTTCATGTATTATATGACCAAAATTTATCAGTAGCCTAAGGCAATAGGGCCAAGAAAGGATCAAACATTTTGACACATCGGTTCAAAGTCTGTGCGTGTCTTTGTTAATTGAACACATACTGTGAAAATATATTCCCCTCTCATTTTCTGCTGAGAGAAAAACAAAAGAGTTGAGTTGCATACATTGGTGCAATTTTGCAAAACATCTTGAGAGCAGTAATATATATGTATAGCAGAAGCATAACAGTCAGCTTATGTTTGATGGTAAGTTACCAGTGGTTGCCTTGGGGACAGATGTTCTCAAAAACATGAGGTGAAATTTTTTGTTAACTTATAAATTAGTTTTTATCAGCTTATCATTAACTAAAGACCCTTCCGTACTATAGTGTATGTGACCTTTCTCCTTAAGAAACAAGCTTGGATTGTAATAGACACAACATGTCCATTGATGGTGTTACATAAATAAATAATAATAGTAATAATGGCAACTCTCTCCTTGATGACTGTGTCCCATTCTTATATTAGATCCAGCCATTGGGACTGTTTGTAAGAAGTCATTTCGTTTCTGTAGTATGTCCTAGCCATTAAGTTCCTGATTAGTTATCTTATTTGCTCATCCTTAAAAAAGGTTCTAAAGGTATCTTGTTTACTGCTTGCCTTTGCTCTTGGAGCACACTCATTATTCTCTGTCTCACACAGCGAGTATCCTCCTTGCACCCCAAAAAAGGTGGGAAGCAAATGCTACATGGTGTCGTGGAGGGCCTAGACCTTCATCAACCCAGAAGCATGTTTTACAGAGAGCCTGTAGTGGATGATAGACTTCACAAGAAACAGTGTTTCAAGCTTACGTCTGAGTTGGTCTTTACTGGCAGCTTGAGAGGGAATAGGAGGAAATGGAAGTGAAAGCTTCCTGTTTATTTCACAGTAACCAATGCAAATAGCAGATCAGAAGATTGTAAGATCACGGCCCTTTGTGCTAGTGACAGAGACTTGGAAATATGTAATAATATGCAACATGTGTATACAGATTCAGCTCAGAAAATACTTGCAGAAGGCCTGAAAATCTGGATACACTACCTCAGGATATAGAGGATGACAACATCGACCATGGCTTTCCACTATTGAAAGACATATTCCAGTATCATTCGTAGTTTCTATCTTCCTAGTACATATGCAGGAAACATCAGGAGACATATATTGGTATCTCTTGGAGAGTCCAGAATCAAACCTGAAGGAGCAATCACAATGCCATGCAATACTGTCTCTCACAAAGTGATGTTCACCCTCTATGTCAGAGATGATATCACCCTTGCAGGGCCAGCTAGCTTTTCTGGCCCTTGACCCCATTAGGAGAGTGCACAATGTGTCACTCCCTACTTTCATCACCAAAGGCATGGCTAGAAAGTAATTTCCAGGAAATTGCCACATCCCTGTGGATCCTGAAATACCACCAGTGATACAGAATCCCCTCTGCTCCACTAGCTCCACTCAAGATGACCATGGACCATCTGTAAAAAGTAAAAGTCATATCCAGGGTGACTAAATAAATCATATGGGTTAATAGTCTTATCAGTACCCAGAACAGAGATGGTTCTCTCTGTCTTGCCTTGATCCCAAAGACCAAAATAAAACCATGAAAGGACAATGCTTCCCCATCTTTGTAATTAAACCTGTGCAGCAAAGCCTCACTGGAAGAAAAAAAAATACTGTTCTGAATCCGAAGGATGGCTACTGGCTACTCAAACTAGACAAGGGATTTGCTAAGCTGTACATATTGAACGTTCTGTAGGGTTACTCTCATTTCAATAGGTTGTCCTTTGGAATTAAATCACCAAATGAAGTATTTCAGCAAAAGAGCCAGGGATACTTCTGTGATATCCTGGGCATACACATCATAGCAATGACGAAGCCCCAGCAACATCAGCATTGCATGAACCTTGCACAAGTCCTGATGAAAGTACAACAGAGAGGTCTGAAGTGTAATTGAAGAAAATATTACCTTATATCATTTCAAAAGTTTGTTTTTAACCTGATGTGCATACGTCCAAGTCTTAGGAGGTGCCATGAGATACAGAAGAAAGAACCACCAAAAACAAGAGTTGTTGAATTATTCAGTGCCCAGCAGAATTTGTCACAAGGAAGTGGTAAAGACTTGCCTACAATAGACAGGCGCTGGATTATGGATAAAGCCAGAGAGTTCCAGAATAACATCTACTTCTGCTTCATTGACTACGCAAAAGCCTTTGACTGTGTCGACCACAACAAACTATGGCAAGTCCTTAAATAAATGGGAGTGCCTGACCACCTTATCTATCTCCTGAGAAATATATATGTGGGACAGGAAGCAACAGTTAGAACTGGATATGGAACAACTGATTGCTTCAAAATTGGGAAAGGAGTACAACAAGGCTGTATATTGTCTCCCTGCTTATTTAACTTATATGCAGAATACATCATGCGAAAGGCAGGACTGGATGAATCCCAAGCCAGAATTAAGATTGCCGGAAGAAATATCAACAACCTCAGATATGCAGATGATACCACTCTGATGGCAGAAAGTGAGGAGGAATTAAAGAACCTCTTAATGAGGGTGAAAGAGGAGAGTGCCAAAAATGGTCTGAAGCTCAACATCCAAAAAACTAAGATCATGGCCACTGATCCCATCACTTCCTGGCAAATAGAAGGGGAAGATATGGAGGCAGTGACAAATTTTACCTTCTTGGGCTCCATGATCACTGCAGATGGTGACAGCAGCCACGAAATTAAAAGACGCCTGCTTCTTGGGAGGAAAGCGATGACAAACCTAGACAGCATCTTAAAAAGCAGAGACATCACCTTGCCGACAAAGGTCCGCATAGTCAAAGCTATGGTTTTTCCAGTAGCGATGTATGGAAGTGAGAGCTGGACCATAAAGAAAGCTGACCACCAAAGAATTGATGCTTTTGAATTGTGGTGCTGGAGGAGACTCTTGAGAGTCCCCTGGACTGCAAAGAGAACAAACCTATCCATTTTGAAGGAAATCAACCCTGAGTGCTCACTGGAAGGACAGATCCTGAAGCTGAGGCTCCAATACTTTGGCCATCTCATGAGAAGAGAAGACTCCCTGGAAAAGACCCTGATGTTGGGAAAGTGTGAAGGCAAGAGGAGAAGGGGACGACAGAGGACGAGATGGTTGGACAGTGTCACCGAAGCGACCAACATGAATTTGACCCAACTCTGGGAGGCAGTGGAAGACAGGAGAGCCTTGCGTGCTCTGGTCCATGGGGTCACGAAGAGTCGGACACGACTTAATGACTAAACAACAACAACAAGAATAGACAGGCATGTGCTTGGTTCTCAACCTTGGGCAGGTGTTATTTTATTTGAGAAGTATAATATTGGACAACAGCCTTTGAAAGAAGCAGAATGTAGTAAGCAGCACCTATCTGTTTAAAAGACAGGCTTATATTGTCATGGGAGCTCACTTTCATTGATGAGTATGATTGAGATTTTTATTTTATTTTATTTTAGATTCAGTTAAAACTGGTGGTTAGAAGTCAATCTGTTTCTTTAGTCATCCTGTTACTGTTCAGTATCTGCTTTGTTGTACATACAGGAAATTTCTGAAGTCATTTAACTACTTATCTCAGACCTAAGGGCAGATCAGTTATTAACACATCACACACAGTGAATTATTTTCCTCCACAGAAGAAGGTGTGAACAAGTACTACAGAAATGATTTCTTTAAGCATTGTTAACCTTCTCATTAGCCAAAGTGGGTTCCAGAGTGGCTTATAAAGAGAGATAGTAAGTTAGTCCTTTGCCAAGGCTTACAATTTACCAAACTCAAACATTGATTGTTAAATTGTTGTAATAACCAGTTTGAATGATTCAGGTCACCAGACTGGATGACCTATTGTTGGATGGCAAATAAAGAAAGGCCAGACGCAGTAAATATGATAGCATTTTTCCTCTCCTGTCCCTCTGTTCAGTAACCTGACAGAACATTGCTTCATTTGGGTGGCAAACAGGCATAGAGGAAGTACAAGAAATACATGACTTCAAGAGATAATTCCTGTTATAATTCAAAATTCACATTCTGGTGATACTTTTATTAGTTCAAATTAAAAGGTACAGGGATCTCTGTGCAGGCTTTTAGGATTAAAAAAAACTTCTTTGCCAAGCATGATTTTAAAAAAAAATGGGGAGGGAGAACTCCATGTTAGAGCAGTGTAGTCTGCTTACTGTCTTTTAAGATGTAAGTGGAAAAAATGTTGCAGACGATATAGCAGGACTGACAGCTGTTAGACTTCACTCTGAATGGACCCTAGTTTTCCTGTGTACAGGAAAGGCCATAAAAAGCAATAAACTTTTGAATATCCATTTTGTAAATCAAAAGCTTTCCCTCCCTGTAGCCACTTTATAAGAGGACAGCATTGACTCTTATGCAGTTACTGTTAAGTCAAAGCTGAAGAAGATTCTGTAACATGGCCATTATTGTTACCAACATGCCAATCAATCTAGTACTTGTAATAAATCTTGAGTCAACTGTCCTGCTCAGCTGTATGAAGGCATTCCAGCACACATTGCACACTCCATAAGAACATAAGAAGAGCCCTGCTGGATCAGGCCAAGGGCCCATCTAGTCCAGCTACCTGTATCTCACAATGGCTCCACCAGATGCCTCTGGGAGCACATGAGAACTAGATAGCTGTCTCCTGATACCCCTCCCCTGCATCTGGCATTTGTAGGTACCTTCCTTCTAAGCCTGGAGATTATACATCTCCATCATGGCTTGTAACCTGCGATGGACTATAAACCACTGTGAGTGGTTTATAGTCTTTTCCCTTCAGCCCTCAGATCCCATCCCTTACCTTCTGGCAGACCATGTACACCACAATCTTTGCCAGAACTTTAGACCTGAAATCTTATCTCCATTTTACTTCTCTGTGAATCTTGCTTCCTAAGTCTTGTTTTGGATCATTTACATGTCCTTGAAAGCTCTTAACATTTGACCATGGTTCCATTGAAATGTTTAAAAAAGAGCCAGACAGGGCACAGTAAATGATAATACATTAAAAAGGAGTATTCAGAGTACTTTATTTGCAATATTTTAAGCATTTGTACAACATCCGTAAGGCCACAACATGATGGAAATGAGATAGAAACTTGTCGTCTTACACATTTAATTAATTTGGGTTTTTTTTCTATTCTAACTTTCAGTGCTATAAGGGTGTGTAAGGTGGAGAACAGCAACACCATAAAAACAGCAATTGAAATCAGGATTATTTATTTTCTATTTATTTAAAATATTTATACCCTGACTTCCTCCTCAAAGGGACGTGGTGGCGCTGCGGGTTAAACCGCAGAAGCCTCTGTGCTGCAAGGTCAGAAGACCAGCAGTCGTAAGATCGAATCCACGCGACGGAGTGAGCTCCCGTCGCTTGTCCCAGCTCCTGCCAACCTAGCAGTTCAAAAACATGTAAATGCGAGTAGATAAATAGGTACCACCACGGTGGGAAGGTAACAGCGTTCCGTGTCTAGTTGCGCTGGCCGCATGACCACGGAAACTGTCTACGGACAAACGCTGGCTCTACGGCTTGGAGACGGGGATGAGCACCACCCCCTAGAGTCGGACAGGACTGGACTAAATGTCAAGGGGAACCTTTACCTTTACCTATCCTCCTCAAAGTGGGTTATAATGTTAAAAACAAACAATATGAGAACTGGAAAGGGGAGGGAAAAACAAAAAACAAAATAAAAATTAAGAAACACAACCCCTACTCTTAGGCAGCCAATCACCGAAAAAAACCCTGCCTGAAGAGAAAAGTCTTTGCCTGCTCTGTGGAAAGATAGCAAAGAGGGGGCCAGCCTGACATCCTGTGGGGGGAGTTCCATAGCTTGAGAGCAGCAACAGAGAGAGCCCTCTCTTGTGTCCTCACCAAACATACCTGTGAGGTAGGACAAAGAGAAAGACTTCCCCTGATCATTTTAAAACCTAGGTAGGCTCTTAGATGGAAATACAGTTTTCCAGGTAACTTGGACCCAAGTCATTTAGGGATTTATAATCAAACCCAACAGATTGAATTGTGTCTGGAAACAGACCGGCAGGCAACGGAGCTGCTCTAACAAGAGAGTTATTGTTAGAGCAATAACCAGCCTCTGTAAACAATCGGATTCAAGCATTTTGGATCTGTTGAAGCTTCTGAACACTTTCTAAAGGCATCCCCATGTAGAGCATATTATAGTAATCCAAATGGGATGTATCAAAGGCATATGTCACTGTGGCCAGTTCAGACATCTCCAAGAACAGGTGCAGCTGGTGCACTAATTTAAACAGTTATATCAAGCAGAGATAAAGCCACATATACTGTACAGTATAGCATAACAATTAAAGTCGCAATAGGCTGAAGAACAAACATGGGAGGCTTCCAAAGGAGCAGCAATTGGAACATCTTAAAAGCTTTTACACAATTGTAGGGTTTTGGAAGATGAGGATGAATTCTTGTGCCAGAGGAGTAACTTATTTGTAGCATGGATATTCTGTGCTATGTGTGCTACGAGACATACTAAAGGCCGATACTGTTTTCATTAGAGTATGGAGCTTTTTGTGGAAAAAATGTTGGAAGGTTTGTTGTCATCAGCAATAAACCCTGAGCTCTTCAAATAATGAGACACAGTGTGGAATGTGAGACACAGTTTGGAATGTTTTTGCATCCTGCTAATACATTTTTAAAAAATTAAAGTCTGAAAAATACTATTTGGAAACTTCTGGGTTGAAAGCAAAAATCATTTATGAGTTCTCACATTGAGCATTAATGAAAGACATGAAAGTTTTGAACATTGAAGACTTACCCATTTTAAATTGCATTGCAATATATTTTGTGTATTTCCTTCACTTAATATTGGTAGCACCCATACTACAATTTGAAAGGTTTCTGAAAGGGAGATTGGTGAAGTGGGGGAGGGCAAACAAAGCCCCTTACGTTTTGGCCATCCTATTCCCAGTTCTTTCCCACCTCCTCCCATTTTTCCTGAAAACTGTTTTAAAACCTCTTAATAGCTTAATTCCTGCTTGGTTTTTCCTGTCTTTGCTTCAGCAACTCTAGGCTGACCCTGTCCATAATCTGATGACCTGGCATTGCACTCAGCTATTTGAAAAACTGTTCCGGCCATAGTTGACCCTGAGGGTGGTATCTGGAAGACCACTGATCCATTGACCCATGTCAAGAGTGGATTTAAAATCTGTTCTACTGGGCCTCTGACATAGTTAGACACTAGGGCAAATGCACATAATGTGTTTTTCTGCTTATTAAATAGCAAGTCATTTTCGCATGTTAGAAGGAAAACCAATTTTACACCAGTTACTTGCTATGCAATCATTTCCTGAAGCAATTACAAATATTAAGCTTTTCCATTCATGAAGTAGAGCTACAAGAAATTAATAGATTTTGCATGAAGATCTGTTGCTTTGCTTTGTTTCCTTATGCTTTTGCTTGCTAACGTATCTTAATGATGTATAACGTGTCTATTCTGGAAAATCCAAAAGAAACACAAAAGTAAAAAGGCAATTATGACTAAACACTATTCAATAGATACATATTTTCAAAAATAATGGTATAATGGTGTTAATTTAGATAAGGATAGCTGGATACTGACTATCCTTACCATAAAGTGGCCTCGCTGTCATTGGAACCTTAGATGTGGCTTTGATTTTGTTGACAGAGATAATTGTTTGGCCATTCAACCAGGTGAAGTTTCAGCAGTTTATTTTAGCTGTTTTAATGCATCAGAATAAACAAGCATGATGTAATTTCAAAGCATAGGTTGCTTTAAGGGGATAGAATGAAGCTGCATAAAAATGAAGCTCACTGAAGCTGAAGAAAAATATCTACATTGTTAAGAAAAAGAAGTTTTGATAGACCTGGCCCTTTCACATGAAATTAGCACAATGGGACAATGGCTTGATTCAAACTTAATCCTAAATTAATAGCTTCATTTACATTAAAATACTTTTGCTTCTGTTTCCTCAACTAACTGCTATTCTATTTAAACCAGGACAGAATGTGGTTATTTTTTTATTATGCAGACTTAATAAGGAACAAGCAAACTTCAAGCTGTAGAGATAAATCTGGTTTATTTCAATCAGAGCTTGGAATGTTACTTTTTCAAAAGAAGTTTGTTGCATTATTTCTCAGTAGTCACACTGTTATTGGGGGTGAAAGTTATTGCTGTTTAGTTCATGTAGGTAATCTGTTGCATTCTGTGTTATCAGTGCATCACCTTGTCATTACCTTCACACACACACACACACCCATGTATCAAAATAGTCTCTTGTTCTTGGTAGTGGCCAATTCTAAAATTGCACTTCACAAATACTCATGAAAAGGCAAAAGAGAATGCATCCTTTGCTACTTAGAAAAGGCATAAAACCTACATTCCTGCCAAAATGCCTCCAAAAGTGAGCTATCAAAGTTAATGTTTGAAGGTCAATGGAAAATATTACTTGTTACACCTCAAATGTAACTTAATGTTTACTTCTTGCAGTACTTGTACTGAGATTTTATAACGACTTATTACAGTGCTTGTTACCTGAAAAGAAACTAGTGATAGGTAGATATTACATGCAATGAGTCACTTCCAACTTCCAGTTTTAATGAACTGTAATTAAAATTACTTATTATTTATTTATTTATTTATTTATTTATTTATTTATTTATTTCATTTATACCCCGCCTATCTGGTCAATTGTGACCACTCTAGGCGGCTTACAACACGCACTAAAAACAATAAACAAAAACATACACATAACATAACATAATTTTCCCAAAGATGGCAAGAAACAGAGTGTATTATAGTGAAAAAGAAAAAATAATAATAGGAGTTAACTGGAAAGGGGGAAGGCCTGCCTAAACATCCATGTTTTCAGTTGTTTCTTGAAAATACCCAGCGAGGGAGCTGCGCGAATCTCAGGAGGTAAGCTGTTCCAGAGGCGAGGAGCCACCGCCGAGAAGGCCCGGCTTCTTGTTTTTTCCTTCCGGGCCTCCCTCGGCGTCAGGCTCCTCAACCTCACCTCCTGACTCGCGCGAGTGACACGGGTAGAACTGGGTGGGAGTAAGCGTTCCGACAAGTATCGAGGCCCTAAACCGTTTAGGGCTTTAAACGTAAGCATCAAAACTTTGAAGTCAACGCGGAACCGAATGGGCAGCCAATGCAACGCGGCCAGGGTAGGGGAGATGTGATGGTGTCTTCTCACTCCACTTAGGAGTCTGGCCGCTGCATTCTGCACCACTTGGAGTTTCCGCGTCAGCCTCAAAGGTAGCCCCACGTAGAGCGCGTTACAGTGGTCTAATCTTGAGATTACGAGCGCATGGACCAAGGTGGTGAGCGCCCCCACATCGAGATAGGGTCGCAGCCGGGCTATCCGCCAGAGGTGAAAAAAGGCAGTGTGGACCACCGACGCCACCTGAGTCTCCATGGAGAGCGCCGGGTCCAGATGGATCCCCAGACTGCGAACCCCACTCTTTGCGGCCAGGGCCACCCCCCCAAACGAGAGGGAGTCGCCCAAGCCGCCAACAGTGGGGGCACCCACCCTCAAGACCTCCGTCTTGTCCGGGTTCAGCCTCAGCCCATTCTCCTGCATCCATTCCAGTACAGTCCCCAGGCAGCGCTGAAGGGACAGGACGGCATCACCTGCAGTAGGTGAAAAGGAGATGTAGAGCTGGGTGTCATCCGCATACTGATGACACTAATTAATTAATTAGTTTAGGATTGAGATATACTTGGAAGCAAATAAGATTATTTGGAAACAAAAACAAAAACATAAGATCTTATTCTTGTGGCCACCCAACAAGAAAAGAGGAAGGGGAGGGTACAACCTTAAGGTTCATTCGTGTGCTGATAAATCCAATTTAATGTTCAGTCTGAATGAGGCCAATGGGGGCACATATGCTTACATTCATATCTTACTATCATATCATAAACTCAGGGCATTACATTCAGTGTTGGTGACTCTCTTGGCAAGAAAGTACATAACCAAGAGAATGAAGAGGAGGTATTTTCCTTTATTCCTTCCTCACCTTGCAGGCCGCTGCCCTTCCAAAGCTGCTCTGGAGGTTTGGAGAACTATCTAGAGCAGGGTATACAGTCGTGTGCAGGGCCTATGGAAAAGCACAGTAATCCTACTAGTGGATCAGTTTAATGGGTACTACAGGATATAACCCCAAATATTATAAATATGGAGGCCGCTTTACACTCTCTTATTAACATTAGGGTCACATCATGGAAACACTTCTATAAATGTAGCTTTGATATATAGGTTTCAGATAGGGATATGGATACAGAACATGTAAGCATAGTGTTGAAGTATGAACGATGATGTACAGAAATAGCTAATCTCCTGTTACATTAGAGAACAGCTTGGCTTGGGTTGTTGTGTAAAACAAACTGCACATAAACTCTTGCAATTCAAACTTATTCAGAAAAGTACATTAACTTAAACAATCCATTTGGAATCTGTATCTAGAGATTCCCTACTGCTCACAGAAGTTGCTCTCAGAAGTAATCCACTAATGGAACAAAATATTTGGATCCAACTTAGTACTGTAGTTCACTAATAATGCTGCATTCAATACTACTAGTCTTATAACACTTAAGGTTATAACCTATTGGTGTTTGCATAAAATTTGCATAACATGATGTGGGTAGTCAGAGCTAATTGATGACCAGGTATGCAGATGAGACATGTCTCACTACATCAATGAGCCACAATTATTTTCAGCAAGTTATACAAACTTAACACACACACCAATAAAAAAGCAAAAGCAATGTGTGCTGCTTATATACCGCTCCATAGCACTTAGAGCACTCTCTGGGTGGTTTACAAGTTAATTATGCAGACTACACATTGCGCCCCCCCCCCCCCCCCGCGAACTGGGTACTCATTTTACTGACCTCAGAAGGATAAAAGGCTAAGTCAACCTTGAGCTGGCTATCTGGGATAGAACCCTGGGTCATGAGCATAGTTTTGGCTGCAGTATGGCAGTTTAACCACTGCACCACAAGGCTCCAATAAGATTCTGGCCTGTGATTTTTGGTTCTTGGAAGTTGCTTCTGCAGAGAAACAAGTAGAAGAACGATAAAGGCTTTCTTGCTTGCTTTGAGTGATTCCTACTATCTAGGCAAACCTCCAGCCAAAATATATAAGCCCAGATAGTCTTCATCAGGAGCGGGAGTTGCTTGCATACATCATACTTCTCAGTTAGACATAGTAACCACTGTAACTGGCATGAGAGGCAAATATAATTGTGTCTAATGTGTTAAAGCTTTCCCATGGCTGTTTCTTGAGAATGCAAGTATCTTTTCTAAGACTCAGTTACTAGCATTTGGAAATGGGATCTATTTAAGGAGTACATTAAAATGGATGGAGTGTGGGGGAGGAGAATATATAATATGAATATAAAATGTTTTCAGCCCCCACTATAAGTTTTTTATTGAGGGATAGCTTTTGTAGTTCCAGCAGGGTGTTCCTGTTTTTCTTACTCATTAAATACCACATTGCATCTATTCTGGTCAATGAAAATAACCAGGTATTTCAGGACAGTCTTTCATTCTGCATTATTGTATTGTATTGTGTCACTATAGAGATGCATTGAATATCAAATGGATGTAGAAATTAATAGATGATAGATGATGTACTGGAAAACTAGATGTGTTAGCAAAATGTTCTAAATACTTTTCCATTGCATTCCTCTTTCTCTTATTAATAGCAGTGCTCCCATAATGGGGACACTTCCACAAACCCGATTTATAACATGCCACTGTTTTTCAATTCCATACAGGAGCTTATTCCTGAATTTTATTATCTCCCTGAGATGTTTGTCAACTTCAATAATTACAATCTTGGAGTGATGGATGATGGAACAGTAGTGTCTGATGTTGAACTTCCACCATGGGCCAAAACCTCAGAAGAATTTGTTCGCATAAACAGATTGGTAAGATAGTCCTCAACTATTGAATGTGTTAAGAGATGGAGTACAAAATGTCTTTCCTTGGAGTATTATATTTGTCCTCTTTTTTCTGTGAATTTATGTAGGCTGGACTTTAAAGAGGTACTTTGGGGTTTGGGAATGCCTAATGGGATTTCCCCACTGGCTTAAACAGTTCTCATGCTGATTCTCGTGAATTCATTTGTTCTGATGAAATTGTAAAATCTGTTAATCTATTAGTTTGCTTTTCTCTCTGCTTTGATGTACCTATTCACCTAGCACTTTCTGAAACAAGTTTTCAGATGTCCTATGACATGCTTTGGCCTCTTAAATACAGAGTTACTGAAATTACTAGTGCATCCTAGAGTAGTGAGAAATAGGCACGCCTTTTCACATCAGATATTTGATTAGTGCCACTAGAAAGAAGTGATAACCCTTGTGTGTGTGTTGACTATAACATATTAAAAGTGTAGAATTTCAAAACTAATGCTTGCCATTTTTCAATTCACTTGATTTTTTGCAAGCTGAATATTTATTCTTTCTGAGTTCTCAGATTCATGGGTATCTGCACTCTTGAGTCTCTTATAGATATCCTGTCATTTATTGCAGTATGGTAATTTTTTAAAAAATTATCTGAAACATTATGGAAGGCGTATTTAATTAGTTCATGTACTTGTTACTGTTATGTGCTATCAAGTTGCTTCTGACTTAAGGTAACCCTACTTGGATTTTCAAGGTATATGAGATGTTCAAATAATGGTTTATAATTGTCACATACCCCCAATGAATTTCCACAGCAAGGAGGAATTAGAACCCAGATCTCCCGTGTCTTAGTCCATCCTGAATCTTACATGCACTTAGGCTGCATCTCCCCCCTTATTTTGGATTAAGTCCCATTAAATTGAAAATACTTCTGTTAATATGCTTGATGGGTTTTTATATCAAAAAGCTTGTGGTAAAACAAACATAACCATCGAAATATACTGAGATTTAGCTCTAGGGCCATAACTAGTATGAAGCAACTGGGACTATGCTCCTGGAAGCCAAGTTTATAGAGCATAGCAATCATCTGATGAGCTAAAGGCAGGTGCAGATGTTCAGCTGACGTTTTCCTGTTACCTGTGATGAGAAGTAAAATGCTGCCTCTCCCATTGTTGAGCAATGCCATTGCCACCTACTGAATGCATTGGAAAAAAACAAAAGCTCTCTACCACATGTTGCTAGAGAAACAAGAGGAGGCAGCTCCTGCATTTCCTGAATCAAGGAGCTGTCTCTGCAGCACATGCTTCTTTTCTTTGGAACCAAGATACGAGGTCATTTGCACTGTGAAGCAGATAACTCCAGAGACTCCCATTCCCATCATGTTTTGGTTCCATGGTACTCCCCGTGAAACCAGCATGCAAGAAAAAAAGCTGACTCTACATGGAAACTGAGTGCTTTGATTCATGCACTTGCGGTGCTGCATGGTGGAGGGTGAGTTTTTTAAATTGGCATTCACAAAGCTCATATTGACTGACTTTTAAAATAAGGCTGCAATCCTATATCACTTTCATTGAAGTAAGTCCCACTGAACATAATGAGATGTAGTTCTAAATAAGAAGATATGAAATTGTAGTGGAAATTAGTAATGTATACTTGTGTGGAGAATCTTAACATTATTTTACCACTTTCAAGATGAAATGAACATCTCTGCTTTCCTTCGCTGTTTAAAATTAAATAAATGGTGAGTGTCATTTAGGTAAGAAACTGCCCTGAATTTATGAAAAATGGGTTGATTCTGTGGCTTAAATATCATATAGCAGATGGATAATTTTAATTTTTTTGAGTAGTAATTGCTAGGATTCTGTTTCCCAACAACCAAAATTATAAAATTTACTTTCTAGATCCCTTATATAGGAGAATCAATGAATTTTGCACACAGCAATAATGGCCTCATTAGAAGAATACCTTCAAAACAATGGCTGAAATCCTGTTGCTTAGCATAGTCAGTTGTAACAAGAATAGACCCATTGAAACAACCTATGGAGGAATTAAGTCTTAAAATCCCCACTGAACCAATGGGTAGTACTCTAGTGCAATTCACTATGCTAAGTAACAGGATTTCAGCTGATGTATTGAATGAATTGTGTGGGAATTTGTTGAAAAAACCTGTGTTTTTTTAACTGTATTTAGCAAAAGAGAAATGAGCTATCAAAGATCACAGTGGCATTCTTAGTATTTCAGCTAGATTAGTTTCTGATTCTGTGTATAAATCATGTTGCCTAATTGGAATTGTTGCTGAAATGACATTGGTAAATAAAAAGGAAAAGTCTGATAGGAGCAAGGTTGTTGAACAAATAATCACTGCTATAAACTTTGAAATAGCCGTGTTAGTATGTTTCAGCAAAAACTTATCAAAAACCAAATATTTTGACACCTTTACAACTAAAAAAATCAAATTGGGAGCACATTTGAGCTGTTTGTCGTAGCTTCTAATATTGCTAGTTACAGCTCTGTTTGGATACTAGGGGAAGATGCTGCCAACCTAGCAGTTCACCTGCCAACCTAGCAGTTCAAAAGCATGTAAAAATGTGAGTAGATAAATAGGTACCACCACGGTGGGAAGGTAATGGCGTTCTGTGTCTAGTCGCGCTGGCCACGTGACCACAGAAACTGTCTACGGACAAACACTGGCTCTACGGCTTGGAGATGGGGATGAGCACCCTAGAGTCGGACACGACTGGACTAAATGTCAAGGGGAACCTTTACCTAGGGGAAGATACTATGTGAATTATTACCTATTTATGCGATAGAAATCTTTTAATTGAAACTCAAAAGGTAATTTACTTAATATTAAAATAATTAGCATTAAAAGTAGTAAAGAGAGGCTATTAGAGGAAAACGAGTTTTGAAAGCCAGATTCTCCTCTCCTCAGTAAAATACCTGCTGGATAGCTCAGTGGTTTATGTATCTAGATGCAGAGCCAGAGGTTGGGAGTTCAGTTCCCCACTGTGCCTCCTTTACAGGAGCTGGACTTAATGATCCATAGGGTCCCTTCCAGCTCTGCAGATCCATGAGTTTGAAGCTTGAAAGTGTCCTTTAAATGGCCTTGAGGTAGAAGATGGAAAAGCTGCTGCAACTGGAACACTAGAAACTAGATATTGGACAACTCCGCCGGCTGTTCTGTTTTCTTTCATTCCTCCCTTCAAGCCAGGAGAGTCTTCAGCTATGCCAGCAGTGACACTTGGAGAAGGAAGTGCTGCTTCATCTAGAGAATCAGATGGTGAGAAGGTCCCTTGGTATTGTACCTTCTTTCTTTTTCCCCTCATGGCAAAAAGTAGGACTATATTCTCAAGTAGGACCATAGATGAGGATGAGGCTATTTTAGTTTGGAATATGATGGGCTATAGGGTGAGCAACTTGCCTGGTTTCCCTCTTTTCTCCTTTTAGGATGATCTACAATAATGGTCTACAAATAGTCCTGTAGACCTAGTTAAAACTAGGAGTAAAAACTGAGAATTCTACCTTGCATATCCTTGTTTCAACTTGACAATATATAGCTGTGACCTCCAATATAGGTCCTTCTCTACTATTCTCTTGAGGACCAAGATAAGCTGAAGTGGTCCCTTAGATATCTATTAACAATATAAAGTCAATATAAAGAACTACTTCTTCACTATAGAAAAAAAAAAGTAACAATGTAAAAAGTTCGTCGTAACATTAAAGAGGACCATTTATAGAGGCCATAACACAGTGTCTTTTAGAAGCAAAGCAGATCTGCATTTAGTTAGTGCCTTGAGGCCTTGATGTAAGACTATCTAAGAGCCCTGTGTGTACATGTCCTAAGCTCCACAGTAGAAGAAAAGCAGGAATACAATAGAATAAATAAAAAATGTTATATGCGCAGCACAAAAACGTGTTTTTTGTGTCTATAAACCTATGTCATATTTTCTTTTTTCTTTTTCACAATGGATGTTGTTTTATTTTTAATTAACAAGGGGACTACTGAGTTACAGCAACATTGTAATGGTATTTATGCAAGTATTGTCATTGCACAAGTGGTGATTTCCATTAAGAAAACCATCCTTTGCTTGCCATTGGTAACTTGTGCAAGCAGTGTGATCCTGTACTACTATGCTCCCAGGACTTTCCACTTAGCAGAATCTGGTACTGGAATTTGTCATAGTTGCTTATTCTTAAGCAGATAAAGGATAGTATATCAAAACATATTCCATAGGCTGGTGTGGATAAAAGCCTGCATATAAGATGCCTTGCAAGTTGATTTTTGCTCTGTTTGCAAGGTCTTGCACATACTGAGTATGAATGATACAAAATAAGATAAAACAATTACATGATTAATGAATTCTTTTCTGGTCTTACGAAAAATATGTTCTGCTTTTGTAATTATACAGTACCAATTACTGTATTGGTTGACTGTCTCATTAGTGGTTTTATAAGATGATAAAATTGTGAGTAGTGAGCAAAATTATAAGAATACGTTTGTTTTAATACTTTGAAAAAGAATTCACAATAGCACATGTTCCTTCCCAGGAATGTAACAGAGTGAGAACTATCCATTTATTACATTCCTGCAATGTCCTAGATCATAAGAAATTATAATATAGTTGTAAGTGCCCATTTTGAAAGCTATCGCAGATTTTTCCCTTTTTAGTTCACTCTACAGATTTTCCTGCAGTGATTGGACCCCATGAAATGCATACTGCTTTGATCTGTGACCTTTTTGTGGTGCTAATCGGGTTCTTGATATCATTATACCTTGCTCATTAATCATATTTCCTACATCCCATCCGCCAACTAGACAGTCCTAGCCTCTGTTTCAGCCTTGTGCCTGGCAGGTTTCTGCTTTTCCAGATTATTACGCTGTGATACTTTGGCTTCTCATAACCAGACCTGCATCAAGCTGTGCACTACAATTAAAGTCAGATGGTCGTCAGGTTGAACAGGGATACAGTGTTGCAGCTGCCTGTCTATTATTGGAATAGACCAGCACGAGGAACAGATGATCTATAGGACAGTACATAATAACAGATTGTACAGTACCAGTTCAATAGCAGGGGTTCATAATGCTAATTAGCAGCGATTGTTACTCTAATGTGACTCCCCATATTAAAAATATTGTACGAAATGCAGTTTCGTTATACAAGTTATTGCATGCCCGCTTCATCTGTGTTTTCAAAAAAAAATACAGGAAAACAATGCAAGGATTCCCTTTTTATGGTGTAAACGTTTTAATAACTGTACAGTTATGTATCATGCCAATATTCTATCAAGAATTTGCCAGTGAAGAGGGAGAGCAAAATAATTGCCCTAGACTGGAAACATTCAGTCACACAGGAAGGAGATGCCACAGATTGCAGTAACTGGAGGACCATTGCATTAATTTCCTAGGCAAGCAGAGTGATGCTCACGATTTTACTACAAAGAGTTTTACTGTATATGGAGTACAAAATGCCAGATGTTTAAGAAAATATATTACAACTATATGTTGGTGACTGGTACATACCAAAGAATTTTTTGGAGAAAATCAATCTGTATTTTATAGATTACAGCAAAGCCTTTGATTGTATGTGTCATGAAAAGCAATGAACTGTACTAACAGCAATGGAACTGTCATAACATTTGATTGTCCTAATACAGTACATAATGTGTACTGTACACAAAAGGCTACATCTAGGACAGAATATGGAAAACATAATGATTTCCCATTGTCAAAGGGCCATCAGCACAAAGTGGGTTGAATATCTTTTTACTAAAAGCAGGAACTTGCTTTTTCTCTTTGGTATTGCTCTTACTTTTAGGATAAATATTAATCAATTTGGGGGCAGGGAATTGGAACTAAGGACGTGTATTCAGATTTGGAAATATTCAGAATTCACTGATTAATGCCATAATATTTCAGTAGTTCTGAATATATCCAAATTCGATTGTTCCAAATATCTGTATTACTATTTCCTAATATATGGAGTCCTATTTACTCATATAGATTAGAAAGCAAAAAGCTAGGTTTCTGCTTGCTAGAGGAGTGATTCCCAACCTTAGGTCTCCAGATGTTCTTGGACTACAGCTCCCAGAAATCTTGGCCAGCACAGCTAAGGTTGAAAGTTTCTGGGAGTTTTAGTCAAAGAACATCTGGGGACCTAAGGTTGAGAACCACTGTGCTAGAGGAAGAAGTGCAAGTGAAATCTATTTCTCAGTGTGATTTCTCTTAGTGGGGAGATAGCCATTCTTAGTCATATGATCTTAGTGTTCCAGGGGCTTGGTTGGCATGATGGATGGCATAAAGAGGGGACAGTCTAGGTGGATGGGGGAGAGGGAGAACAGCAGTTTTCCAGCCCCGAGTGGTGGCCCTGGCAAACAAGCTAAAGGACCTTTTCACTATAGGACTGCCTCCTTGTCAAAGAAAGAGTAGGTAAAGGTAAAGGTTCCCCTTGACATTTAGTCCAGTCGTTTCCGACTCTAGGGCGTGGTGCTCATCCCCGTTTCCAAGCCATAGAGCCAGCGTTTGTCCGAAAACAGTTTCCGCAACTAGACACAGAATGCCATTACCTTCCCACCGAGGTGGTACCTATTTATCTACTCGCATTTTTACGTGCTTTCGAACTGCTAGGTTGGCAGGAGCTGGGACAAGCGACGGGAGCTCACTCTGTTGCGTGGATTCGATCTTACGACTGCTGGTCTTCTGACCGTGCAGCACAGAGGCTTCTGCGGTTTAAACCGCAGCCTCCTGGACCTCCAAATTAAATATCAGTCAATAGATACTAAGCAGCAGCAAGAGGAGGGGCAATACCAGCCAACTTTCCATCACATGCAGCAGCTATTGGAGAACGTCTGGCAAGCACTGAGGAGTCAGAGCAGGAAGAAACTAGCAATGTTCATATCACCCCAAACATCAGTACCAGCAGTTGTAGTCTAGAGTCCAAGTCCCTCACCGCTGCAACAAGAGGGCAAGCTTTCTGGGACACTGTCTTGATAAGAATGCAGGGACCTGTTTTCCAGATATAACACCCTAGAGGAAAGACATGGCAGAGGTAGAGGCATATGTGCTGGAGCCCTACAAGCCAAAAGAGACTGATCTTACTGGGCTGAGAAGGAGTCTGTTTGGGGAGGTCTGGCTGAGGTCGCAGTGGGACTTGTCTTGCCCACCATCTAGTGTGCCCTGTGAGCAAGTGTTCTCTTAGGCAGGGGACATAGTCAGTTCACATCGCTCACATCTGGAACCTGGATTTGTAGAAAAAACTTACCTTCCTTAAAGTCAATCTATGATTGCTGGGCTTGCTGAAGTCCCCTTTAAATAAGAGAGAATGGCACTTACTCTGCTCACAATACTAGATATGCCATGATTCAGTCTGCTGGCCTCTCCTTCAGCCTTTTACGATTCTAGCAGATGCTACTCCAAGATTGTGCTCACTCCTTCAACTGTGCAGTGCCCCATGCTGTTGGCACAGTTCCCACCCACTGCAGGTCACCTGCTGCTCCAATCTGCATGCTACTGCTGCCCAGGATATTTGCCCACTCCCTAGTGCAATCCAATGCTGCTCGCATTTCCTCCTGGCATTCCCACTGTTGAGGGTTCAATCAGTATGCCCATTACAGTAATTTCCTAATAACTAGGCACTGTTGGCTGTTGGTGTGCACTCTTTTGGTTTGGCACAAATAGTGGGAAGGTGTTAGAGGACACAGGGAAACCTTTTAAAAATGCTTTGCAAATTCCAAATCTGAAGGGCTGTAATTCTGAATCTGAATTTTGGTCCTAGTGCACATACCTAATTGGAACCCTTGTTAGGAATAACAGGACAAGGTCCCAGCTGTAGCTATTCATCTCAGAACAAGCAGCTAGTACGTATAGGGTGCCTGTATTCTCAACTCATCCGCGATACATGGTTAGGAAAAGAACCAGAGTTGTCAGTGGTATCTGGTTAGTATGGGGAAGTCTGTAACTGAAATTGTTGGGTAAAATTCTGAGTTGTTTCAGAGTATTCTACTATGCATTATCCTAGAAAACACTCACCAAAGTCTTGCCAACTACCATGGCAACAGTACTCTGGGCTTCCCACCAGGCAACCTGTTCTTGTTTTCTGGTGTGGTATTGCCTTTTAACTGTCATAGGCAATTAATTTGAGAACTGGCAATTGTCTTTAGAACTATGCATTTTTGTATCATGCTGATCATTTGCTGGTCAGATATACAAATTTTGTGTGAAAGCCTTGTGCTTTAAACACATGGCCATCACTCTGCAGTTGACGATCATTTAGTGCTTTGTTTTGTCGTGATCTGAATGCCTCTTCTATACCGTGGCATCCAGTGTAATGTGAGTGTGAAGTATATGATAGAGAATTCTCCCTGTACCAGGAGAGTGTTGATATGTTTAAGGCTTATGTAGATTTAATACCTTGAGACATCAAAATTATGTTATGTTGTGGCGGTACGTTATTGTATTTAGCTAGATAAGTTCACATTTTATGTAATGTTCTGATTTTGTATTGTATTTCAGCAATGTATTGAATAATTGGAGACTGTGATAATAGATGCAGACCAGGCAAATTTTGTATGAGAAACTGTTTACAGGTGATATCTTCTACTTGTGGGAATGTAAATTAATGCTACTTAAATGGATTAAGATAACTTTTCTAGGGAGGATTTTAAGGTCAGGCAAGATTTTGGGGGCCAAATATGTGCAACAACTGACAACGCTTACACATTCCTGCATGGAAATCTGTGATTCCCTGCCCAGATGATCTTTTCACTGTTGGCAAAGAAAAAACATTCCTCACTGCATATTCATAGGCTGCACGTATATAGCAGTAAAAGTACAGGTAGGTGGGGCTGGATAGTGTGGGCTCCAAAGCCTTGGAGAAGCAGAGTTAATTTCTCTATACTCGGTTTACACAGAGAAACTTGTTGACCGTTGTTTCTACACAGGACCTCTCTCATCAGAGGGCAAGCCACCTCATGGCAGGATGTTGACATCAATCCTTCTGCAACAATGTCCCCAAAGATGGCCTTTTACCTCACAGGACTGAGTGACTAACAACCATTGATTTATGGAGGGAAAGTAGAGGGATCTGTTCAGAGACTTTTGGGGCCCCATTTCTTGGGGAGAGCAACAATATTGATGGTTCAGTCTTTTTTCACTTTGGGATGAATCCTGAGGAGTTTCTTTTGGTGGAGGAAGCTCCTCTGGCTCACGACCATTTCTGTTCTATACCCCTATCCTAGATTCTATGTCTCAGTCATGCTTGCTTGTGACAAAGAAATAGTACCTGCAGAACTCATGAGAGCCTGCCCATAGAGTGATGTCTTACCATCAAAATATTATCCCGGATTCCCTTAGATCTGATTAGTCTACATGGGACTCATGCTCAGTGTTAATATGTTTTAACTCTGAACATGAGTACCATGTAGACTAATCAGATCTAAGGGAATGGTTAAGTTTGTTTATAAGTAATGTATATACATGCGCCAGTTCTTTTAAATAAAAGCTATCAAACAGTGTGCCTGCCTGCTTTTTATATATATATATACCTTTTTCTCCCCTTTTTTTTTTTTTTTTTTTTTACTTTTTTCTTATAGCTGCTGCTTTTATTATCTTACACTTTCTCAGTCAAGCGAAGAAATGCGGCTTGGGTTTAATTCCCTTGGGGACAGCAGTGCCATCTCTCATCTTATATATCTTTCTGGCTTTGTAGGCTGCCTTAATGGAGAAATAGAAATGAGAGATTCCCCCCTCACTTTTTTTATTGTCTACAGCAAGTACTCCACATATTGCATATAGATGGAACAGCAAGTTTATGCCATTCTTTTGCTGAAAATATTTTTTAGTAAAATATAATGTTTGAAAACATATAAATGTAAGGGGAGCAAATATTTTTAAAGTACATTTCGTACTGTGCATTTTGCACAGAAAAGCTGATTGGCGCATTCTTTAAGGCCATGAAATATAAAACTCATGGGTTTTTTTACAGTAAAAATTCCCAAATATATGTCTTATTTCTCTACACTGCTAGAGGGTGTTCTAGCAAACAACATAAAATACCATGTTTTCTAAACACGAAAAGTGTTCAGTGATGTTTGTCTCACTCACTGGTTCATTGGTGTTCTGTCTCAATTGCTTGCCTTTTTGCCAAGCAGCTCTTTCAGTCACCAGTTTTAGCACTAGATACCATATGTAGGTTTCCTCCCTACGTATGTTTCCTATAGATTTTTGATCATTCAGCCACATGCTTTTATTCATCTACTGTTTCCTCTTTGGCTTGGTTTTCCTGCCAAGTTGCCCAGTTCAGACTCCTCAGTTATTCCTAACTGCCTGGAATCAAGTGCTTCCAAATTCTAAAGATTGATGAAATTGTATAGGTTTCCCTGTGCTAAAACTCCATGGTGAATTGGAAAAGCTGGCATGGCTTTTGCCATTCATTCCTGGCCTGCACAACTACGTATCTCAGCATGCATGACTCAAAGGTTTTGTAACGGCAGTCACTTCAAGAGCCTACTTCCTTGATGCTGAAACAGTCCTTGATGAGCTGGTGTATGCTGTACCAAAGTGGGACATTATCCAAAAATGAGAGATTTGAATGCTCTGTTTTCACCATCTGTTTGCCATGAGAGGTACAATTCAGCCATGCATGATTCCTCCTTGTGGCACACATGCTGGCACTAGAAGCTTTTTAGAACATTTCCCCCTTCTTCAGGTGAGATGTTTGAAGCAAGTAGCATGTGGAGAAGTGAGACTAGAACTGGCAGGAAAAACTGTTCTTAAGCCCCTCTCATATCCATATTGTTCTGTGATGTTGAAACAACATGGCAGGCAATAGAATGGGTCTCATCAGGTGATACAGCATTATTAAGTTTAATTAAGGTAGCCCATGGACTCAGTGAAGACTGGAAAGTTAGAAACTCTCAATCCTCCATCTTAAATAATGGAAGTATCCCACAACAAACTCAAAACTGCATCTGTCCCTTGAGCATCCAGGCTTCTTGCTTGTTGGAAAACAGACTTTTAGCAGTCTATACATTGTCCATAATATAGTTCATTTTAAGTGAAAGATTAGGTGAAGAAAGTCAATGTAGTAAAATTATTTATTTATTTATTTATTTACAAGATATTTTTTTTAGCTGCACCATTACCAATGGTCTTTTGTTTGGTGAGTTATAGTGTTTGAGTGAAAACAGTATCTGGTGGTGTAAACCCCTCTGGTAGGTTGCCCTGCTGAAAGCCTGAATTACGTGTCCACTAAATTATGGACAAAGGCAGTGATAGCTGAGTTGGCATGAAATTCTAAAAAGATTCTCACATGATTATATGATAATTTTTTTGTTCATGATTTTTATACATCAAATGGAATGTTGCAAGGAAATATGATGGATCTGTTTACAGATCATAATAACAATATTGTTTTGTGTTCAACATACTTCATATTCTTGCCATTACTTCCTATTCACTTGTGCTCTACAGTATGAAAGCAGTGGCTAGAGAAGAGCTAGAGAAGGACCTCCAAACTGCGAGTAGGTGTGCAGGTTAACTCAGAGGGAGAGAACATCCTAGGGTTGGTGTCCATTGACAGCATCTTATCTAAAGGCTCCCAGAAACTCTGTTTCTTTGGAACTCATTCAGCCCCTCTCACTATAAAAGAAGGAGCTCAAGAAATAATGATTCTCAAAAACCCCTTTGAATTAGGGTTTTAATTTATTGTTTCTGCCACTGTCTGTCCTTACTTTCTTCCTCTGTTTTCTTTCTTTCTCTTTGAAGGACCTTGTTTTCTTTCAAGCATTTTAACAGGTGATAATCATGATAGTATATGAATCCAACTAGAAGGGTTCCCAAATCCCAAATAGAGTAGATATTATGATATATCGAACAAAAATAGTAAGTGGTTTCTATGTGGCTCTTTTCTCTGTCTATTTAAGTCTTGCACTTTAGTATTCTGCCTTTTTAGGCAATGGTGTGTGAACAAATCTCAGGAATTCTGAAAGTTCTTGGGGCACGTTGTACACTAGTGACTCACTGATTAGTAGATAAAGGGTAATACCTCTTAATTTGGGGTCATGAGTGCTTAACTGTCATGTGCTGACCTTTTAGTCATTACATTTCTAAGTCATGTCATTCAGGAGGCTGAGGAGAAACCTGAAGAACAATTCTGTATGGATGCTTATTTGGAGTTTGTGTTTGCAACACAGCATATATATGTATTTGCGGTATGTGCAATATATATGT
This sequence comes from Intellagama lesueurii, assembly GCA_037013535.1. Lineage (NCBI taxonomy): Eukaryota > Metazoa > Chordata > Lepidosauria > Squamata > Agamidae > Intellagama > Intellagama lesueurii. The sequence goes on from JBAJHW010000005.1 coordinate 154,418,520, forward strand.
AGGATTGGATAAAGAAGTTGAATTTTAAGCAAAAATAAAAGCAACAGACATACAGTTTCAGGGGCTTAGTTTTATAGACAGTAGCAGTTTTTCAGATTCTCAGTTTTAAGAAGAAACAGTACACATTTAGTTCTTGCAGAAGAGTTTGCTTATTTGAACAAAGTTAATTTAGGTATTTTTGTTTCAACATTGGTTCAAAAGTGATGGGTAAAGAAAGAAGTACTTTATCTAATCAGAAGGGTCAATAGTAGAAAAGAATCTTTTAAGCAAAGGGCAGCAACCTACCTCTTTATCTAAATTATCTGTGTGAGGAATTTTAGTGGTGGTGGGGAGGAATGGAGAGACTAACTGTCAAAAATTGTTAGAGGGAGGAAGTATGCTATAGGCAAAGAGAGGATACTGTGAAGCTTAAGCAGTCAATTTATCTGTCTTGCTAGGTGAGCATTATGTAGTTGTTCTAACAGCCATGAATATTATCAGAAGAAATGCATTCCAAGATAATCAGTACATCAGATCTTTCTAACAATGGTGGGGGTTCCATCACAAATTAGCTAATATTAAAATGTTTTCAATACAGATTTGTCTGAAGTTTGAAAACATTTAAAAGTCAGGTCGTTTTATGTCAAACATCAGGTCTCAAGGAATCTGAATGGTGCGGTTATAGTGGTCTGTTCTGGTCCAGGAGGAATGAGAATGGCCTATCTATCATAGAATGAATAGTTGTAGTAATCACTGTGGGGATCTACAGCTGAAATCCCGTTGGCACAACTCTGCTGTTTAAATGGCGATTACATCATCACTCAGTGATGTCAATCTTTATTTTAATCTAATTTAACATTTCCTGCCCCTGTCTTCAGGCTCCTTATGGATCCATTTTGCCCTGGAGAAGACTTAGGGAGATGAAGCCTTAACTTTTGGTGGTGATTTTTTTTTAACTCTTAAAGGCTGCTTTCTCCATGTCCCAAGGCTTCCTAACACTTCCTAAGGGCAAAAGGGATCCCTATGGAACCTGAGAACCTGAAAGAGGGAGGGAATAGAAAGTCTTAAATTAAATTAAAATAAAGTAAAGATGAATACCACCAGGTGATGACACAATCACTGTTTACGAGTTGTACAATGGGATTTCAGTCAGTATGTCTTCATTTCTCCTTTGTGTATCTGGTTTCTGAAATATCTGCAGACAAAAAGTACAGATACATTAGAGGGATAGAGAGGGTCTATTCATAACATGGAGATAATTAAGAAATATAGACTTTGATTGAAGGTAGGAGAAAAAGAGGAAGACCAAATGTGAGATGGATTGACTCCATAAAGGAACTAGAGCTTTGATTTTGCAAGAGCTGAGCAGGGCTGTTGACTATAGCAGTGGTCCCCAACCTTGGGCCTCCAGATGTTCTTGGACTTCAACTCCCAGAAATCCTGGCTAGCAGAGGTGGTGGTGAGGGCTTCTGGGAGTTGTAGTCCAAGAACATCTGGAGGCCCAAGGTTGGGGACCACTGGACTATAGGACAATTTGGAGGTCTTGGGTTGGAGGCATCTTGATGACACATAACAATGACAACAGAATTTTGTTATAGGAATTACCAGCTAAAGGCTTCCCTCATTAATTTGTGGTGCCCAAGGCTGAGAATTAAGGACATACTTTGGTTTTTGAAGCTGTTTACTTTAATAAGGCATGGAAACTTAATTATTATAATAGACTTTTCTTCTAACCAGAATTTTAAGTACTGAATTATTAGTTAGCTACCATTTCATTTCTCAAAAAGCACATCATTTATTTAAATTTAAATAATTAATCATATGCCTTTTAACTGTATTAGCCAATTGAGAATCTCTTAATCAGAAAACAGCTTGACAAAAGACACATATTTTTCCCCTTACAAATATAATAAAGGTCTGTGAATTAATGTGGTGAAATATGTCCCGAAATATCAGTATCCAAAATAATTAAACAAGTGAACCTATTTCAAAAATTGTAGCAAAAAAAGATGTTAACTAAAAGTAATTGCTTAGAATAGCCTGGCTTTCTAAGTACTCAGAATATTTGTAGGTAATGATCTCAGAAGCTGTGCTTAAGTCACCTGCCAGTCTTTAGTCTGTCACAAGATAAAAGTGCCCTAGTAGTGAACCAAGCAAATAAATAAGTCTACACACATTCAACTGCATTAGCTCCTCTTGGGCATCTTTAATAGCCTTGCTTCACCTTTCTTTTTCCCCCCTCACTGAAAGAAGTTCCTTTGGTCAAACCCCCCAAAAAATATTGCGACACTTTAAAGACAAATTTTTATTGCCATAACATTTCACAAGACTGCCATTCTATGTTCAAGGATCTACTGTCCCAGCCTCATATTTTTATATATCTTTCATTCATACATAAATATGTCACCTTATTTCTTAATCTGCATCCATTAATAGAAATAAACAAAAATAAAGTTCTGAAAACAATATTACAGGCTGTGTTCTAGTCTTAATGTTAGTAAGACAGTCTGACAATTGGGTCTGCATGTTCTTTTGATTCAAAGTTTTATTATTATTTATAAAGTCTGTCCGTGCTTGTTTAACATCGTGTCCCCTGGGTTCCACTTACAATCATTTGTTAATACAGCTTCAATACATATAAAGTCCTTCGTCTATACAGCGTGCTTCTAGCCATTGATAAAACAGATTCCAAGTTTGATAGGATTCTGAATCTTCCTTCCCTTTGCTTTTTAATGTCAGTCTGTCCATTTCTGCACAGTCCAGTATCTTTTTTATTATTTCTTCATCTGGAGGTGCTTCTTCATTCTTCCAGTACTGTGCAGATATAATCCTCGCGGCTGTTAAAATATGCAGTATTAAATATACATTTTGCTTATCAACATTTTCTGGTATTATACCTAATAGAAAGAATTCTGGCTTAAAGTCTACATATTTTTGATTATTTTAACAAGCCATATATGTATTTTTACCCAAAACATGTTTGCTTTATCACATGTCCACCAAAGGTAATAGTAAGTTCCAGGTTTTTTATGACATTTCCAGCATTTACTTGACCGATTAGAAACCATTTTAGCTAGTCTGTCAGGTGGTAAATGCCATCTATAGAACATTTTATACAAGTTCTCTTTATAAGATGATGCTATTGCCATTTTATAGTTTCTAGTCCACAGCTTTTGCCATTTTTCAAGATCAATATTGTATCCAAAGTTTTTTGCCCATTGTATCATTGTTTCTTTGACTTGTTCATCAGCCATTTTCCAATTTAAGAGAAATTTATATATTTTCCCAATTAATTTATCATCTGACGTTAAAATTATTTGGTCAAGCGTTGTCTGTTCTTTACAGAAATCATATATTTTTAAGTCTCTTTCATACCTAGATTGTAGTTGCATTATGAGCCACCAAGATGAGTCTAATCCTTGGTCTGTCAGATCTTTTATTGGTTTTAGTCTCTTATTTATATCTAAGATATCTGTATATGTCAAGATTTTCTCAAAGTTCAGAAGATTGGAGTGTACGAATGTTTCTATAGGTGAAACCCATCCTGGTATTTTTGTGTACATTTTCATTTTTCCCCAGATTGTGTACAATTAATTTCTAATATAATGGTTTTGAAAGTACCTGTGGGTTTTGGCTTTCTGGTACCATACAAAGGCATGCCAACCCAACTGTAAGTCATGCCCCTCTAAATATAAAAGTCTTTTGTTTCTCAGACTAATCGATTATTTCAACCACATTAGAATAGTTGATTGATAATATAAGGCCCAATCTGGTAAACCGAATCCTCCTTTTTCCTTGGATTCTTGCAACATTTTCAATTTAATTCTGACTTTCTTCCCTTGCCAGATAAATTTTAATATTGTCTTGTTTAGGCCATCAAAATATTTTTTTTCTATTTTCACTGGCACTGTTTGAAATAGGAAGAGTAGTTTTGGCAGGATGTTCATTTTAATTGTTGCAATCCTTCCTAATAGTGATAATTGTAGATTTTTTTTCATTTTTCTAGGTCCATTTTTATTTGATTGAATAGTTTTATATAATTGTCTTCTTTTATAGTTACACATCTAGCAGTTAGATATATTCCTAGGTATTTAACTTTCTTAGCGATTTGTAGGTCTGATCTCTCTGAAAGTTGACTTTTTTGTTTGGATGTTAGATTTTTCACTATGACTTTAGTTTTTTCTATATTTATCTTCAATCCTGCTACTTCTCCAAATTCATCAATTTTCCCCAGTAGTTTCAATATTGTTTCTTCCAAAATGAACACCAAATCATCCGCGAATGCTTGTAATTTGTAATTTTCATCTTTTATTTTAGTGCCTTTAATTTCTGGATCACTCCTCACATTCCTGTTTAATACTTCCAAAGTTAATATAAATAGTAATGGAGAGAGCAGACATCCCTGTCTAGTACCTTTTTTATATTAATATTTTCTGTCAATTCACCATTTACCATTACTTTGGCTATTTGTTCATTATAGATTGTCTCAATTGCATTTATAAAATTTTTGCCAAAATCCATAGCTTTTATTTGTTGTATCATAAATTGCCAGTTCATATTATCAAATGCTTTTTGGGCATCCAGAAATACTAGTGCCATTTGTTTCTCTGTATGCACCTCATAATATTCTAATATATCTAAAATTATTCTTAGGTTGTACCTTAATTGTCTTCTTGGGAGAAACCCATTTTGGTCTGGATGAATAAACTCTGTTAGAAACTTTTTCAGTCTTTCCGCTATAATTACTGCGAAGATTTTATGGTCCACATTCAATAATGATATTGGTCTAAAGTTTTTTATATTTGTAGAGTCCATATCTTCTTTTGGTATTAAAGCAATATTTGCTTCTAGCCAGGAGTTGGGTATTCTGGCTTTTAATAAAACTTCGTTGCAGACCTCTTTCATTGGTTGACTTAATATATCTTGAAAAGATTTATAGAAATTTTTTTTATAGAATTCCGCTGGTAGTCCATCGGGTCCTGGGGTCTTATCATTTTTTTATTTTTTAATGGCTTCTGTTACTTCCATCATTGTTATTTTTTCATTTAGGGGACTTTTTATACTTTCTGGTACTTTAGGAAGATTTGCTTTTTCAATATATTGTATTGTTTTTTCGAGGGAAATTTCTTGGGTATCATACAGAGTCACATAGTATTCTTTAATTATTATTTTTTTATTTTCTATTTTTGATATTGTAAGACTCCCTGCATGTTCTTAGGATGGTGGAACAGGGTCACTGGACCAAAGATGACATTGAAGAAGGAAGATTTTTTCTGTTGTTCTGTGCCGTCAAGTTACCTCTGACTCATGATGACCCCATGAATGAGCGATCTCCAAAAGGCCGTGTCTTCAACTGCCCTGTTCAGCTTTTGCCTGTGGCTTCCTTTAGGGAATCAGTCCATCTCATATTTGGTCTTTCCTGCTATCTTGCCCAGCATTGTTGTGTTTTTCAGAGAATCCTGCCTTCTCATGATCTCCTCAAAGTAGGACAACCTCAGCTTCAGCATTTTTGCCTCCAGAGATAGTTCAGGCTTGGTCTGATCTAGAACTCACTTGTTCATCTTTCTGGAAGTCCAAAGTATCCACAAAGCAATTCTCCAGCACCACATTTCAAAGGAATCAGTTTTTTTTTCCTGTCAGCTTTCTTTACTCTCCAGCTTTAACACCCATACATGGTGACTGGAAATACAAGAGTGTGGATGATCTTTGTCTTGGTCTACAGTGACAGATCCTTACACCTGATGATCTTTTCTAATTCCTTCATTGTTGCCCTTCTTAGTCTCAGTCTTCTGTTTTCTTGGCTGCAGTTTCCATTTGGATTGATGATTGAAGTAAGGTATACAACATCTCTAATTATTTCAATTTCTTCATTGTCAAAGTTGTGCAGTTTTTCTGTAGTCTTCTTCTTCTTCTTCTTCTTCTCATTTACCTGGAGTCCTGCTTTGGCACTTTCTCCATTCATTTTCACTCAAAGTTGTTTTAAATCATTGCTGCTTTCTGCCAGTAAGATGGTATCATCTGCACCATTGAATTATTTATGTTTCTTCTACCAATTTTCACTCCTCCTTCATCTCAATCTAGACTGGCTTTCTGTATGATGGGTTATAATTATGGGGCATATATTATATTCCTCGTATGCCCTAGACTGGGACAGCAGACAGGCAACCCCTTCTTGTGGAAAAATAAGAGTGTGCCTCCCTTCCAATACAAAGGTCCAGGAAGTTCAAGTAGACATATCAACCCTTTAAAATGTCTGCCAGATCAAATCCTGTTATCCTGTACATGCAGACATAAAACCTATTTTTCATTTAGGTAGCTATTACCATATTGGGAAGTGGTCTTGAGTGACAAGCTGTCTCATGGGAATAGGGTTACATTTACTATGAGGTTTCTGTTTATCCTTGTATAGGTTGAGAAAATCTGGCTCATTGTATAATTTGTACCATTAATGGCAGAGATTATTAGGGAATGCCCAGGTCTATGTTACAGTTCCTTTTTCCTTTGAACAATTCACATTTGAGTTGGTTTATTTTACAGCTCTTTCATGTTGAAGCCCTTCCAGGTCTGGAAAATATGCCTCTGGAGGAACTTCTTTCTTATACTGCTCTTGCATAATCTGAGTAGTTCAGACATTATCCTGTATAATGTCTGATTCAATGTCTGCCTGCCACCTGGGAGAGGTATCCTTCCAATTTCCAGACTGTGTTACTGGAATTAGGAAGGACAGGATTTTACCAATGAACAACAAAATCCCCACCCCCTTTCCCAGTGTGTGAATGAGGGAAACCATATTTATTATTCCATTGTAATTGCTAGTGGTCTTTAAGATTAAAAGGCTTGCATTAAATTTCCTGGCAAATTCTCTTGCTGTGCAAGATGACTGAAGGCTAATCAAACCAATATATATGTTTTGGTTCACCTCATAAGAAAGTAGGAATATGGTTGTCTGGAACAGGTGAAATTTTTCGAACAGATTTATATTGGCACAGGAGAATGATTTAGAACTGTTTCCTTTCATGGCCAATTATAAATGGACCATTGGTTTAAAGTTATAATTCAGTTACTTTAAGACTGTTTATAAAGTACCCTTTTGAAAAGCTATGGGTGCCTGTTGGTTGTTGTAAAGCAGAAAGTCCAGGACAAGCAGCCTGCAATGCATAAAATAATTTGGTTTTACTCTTTTTTAAAATTAAAGACAAATATCTGTTTCTATTGGATTATAAACAGGTTCTGGACAGCTTCAGCTGCTACATAACCCAGTGATATTTTAATTTGCTGGGCAGACATGTTTACTGTGTACCATGTAGTTTATGAGTGTTACCATAAATGAGGTAATCCTGCATTTTGGTTTCCATGTGTGAAACATTACATGAGCAAATGCAGCTGGGTTGTTAGCTGATGATATTAGTGGACTTTATTTGGATATACACATTGTGCTGGACGGTGTAAAATATATGTACAAAAATTGAGAGCACTGCTTTTTAGCATTTTTATATGACTTCTGTGAAATCAAGATTCAAAATAGGTATCTCAAACTCATTATTAGCTGTGATGATATAGAAAAATAGCACCACTGTACATTCCTGATGAAAGTGCATTTCATATCCATTCCATAGAAGAGTTTAGATTAAGCATATGCAAGCATGGTCAAGTGGTATTCAAAATCTGAGTTTTGGATTGAAAGCAATGTTTTTTTGAAATAACTCTCCCGCTCCCACCCACGATCTAAAATTAATAAACTTAAACTGTTCTTTCTCAGGGTTGTTTTTCCTCCAACACAAACAACTCCAACATTCCTTGCCTATGTGCTTTTCTATGGAGCTAGCATTCATGGATATGTTCATTATCAATTCCCATGGTTGCAGGATCATTTTTTTCTTACTATCCAAAAATACTCTTCTTCATTTGATACAAATACTTTTGCCAGACTTTCTTTATTGTGAGATACACTTGTTAATCTAATAATAGATGCTTACAACTAAGGTATGTTTCAACAAACAAGTGTAAACTTGCTTTGGATTTTTAGGATCCAGTAGTTAGAAGCTTTTATATGGTAATCACTGTTTGGTGCTAATGAGTTTAATATGCCACAATCTATTCAAGTTGTTGGTGACTGTGTATATAAAAATTAAGTGGTAGGCATCATATATTGTCAGTTCAGAGGAGTAACTCTGTAGTACCATGGTTATACTTGCTTTGCTAAAAAAATCTCTAACTATATGTAACAAACACCGTACAGTGGGTTTGCATGGAATTTCTCACTTTCTAGCTTTGCTTAATGATAGTGGGGCGAGAACTGGAGACTTTTGAGAAATTAGAGATTTGGCTTTAAACTCCACAGTATTGTTGGGCTTAGGATCTAATGAGATAGACATTAGTTCATGGAAGATTATATTATAATAAAGTTAGTAGTCTTTAAGATGCCACAAGATTCTTGCTCATGTCGCCACCAAGTATATCCTGCTCGAAATTAATAAATAGCATCTTCTTCTGCAATAGACTTTTGTGCAGCCAAATGACTTAAATACAATTTTTCATCCCTACAAGAGCAGACCTACTTGAAATAAATGGGACAAGTTAGTTAGGATTTACTTAAGTCCCATGAACTTAAATGATTCTACTCTAGTTGGAAATTAACTTTGGATTTAGTTTAATTTAATACCTTTTGTTTGTAGATTTCTTCTACTGGATAAACTATGCCTTGTGTAATTTGGGGTGCCGTTCTTATCAGGTAAAGTTTGCGACAGGATTCACATATCAATAATTATCTGCTTTGTACAATTTTGTACTTGGAATGGACTTGTTGCAGTCTGTGTCCAACTTACATTTATTCAGTATAATTTGGTTTTGTGGTAGTTCAGTATATGTAGCAATTTTTAAATTTAATTTGTGCATATGTTAGTAAAGGTGGACCTTTAATTAAGAGGCCAACCAAAGGTCAGACATGATCTTTGATTAATAGCTACTGAATGCAAAGTATACATCATATATTTTAGACTTTGGTAGGAGCTCTTTGCCTACTGCAAAGTAGTTTTAAGCAGGATGTCAGCAGAAAAGAATGGCTTGGAAAATAATTACAAATTAATGTATAAGCCAGTCTATTTAAAGCTCAGAAAAGAGTGAAAGGGAAGAGAGGGGTCAAGGAAAACAAAGTAATACTATAATGTTTTTAGATGTATACATGGTGTTCCGACATTTGCTCAATTTAAGTGACTGACGACTTCATGCGTAGTTTAAACAAGATTTTGTTCTTGGGCTGCTCTTCCTTTTCAGCTTTCTTCTTAAAGAGATGGATGATAAATGGAAACATAAACATACCAGGAGAATGTGAACTAGCTCCCAAACATTTCAATACATTTATAAACAACTGGTCATTGTTACCTTTAGTTGGATTACAGTTTCCCTCAAAGTAGTAAGGCACTTTATCTGTATTACACAGCTCAATCGTAATGTTTTTGTGCATCTGCTTAAAGACTTCAGTGTTTAAATAATTGGTATACAATTATACATTCATTAAACAGTGTGTTTTAAGACACAATGTTTTAATGACCCTGGCAAAAGAAATTTTTCCCATAAATGGACAAGCTTTAGTATTAACTCTTTTGAATTGATTATTTAATTTTAATTTTGCCTCTTTATAACAGTCTTGGTTTTTCCTTGTCATTGTTATTGTTGTGTATAGGGTCTGGTTGCCTTTAGGTGCCCACTTAAGGCAGAGATAATCCACTTAAAATTTGTCTCCCCTACGCTTTGTGTCAATTAGTTCTTCATTAGAAGTTAGCATCTCCTTGAGAAGAAATCCTTTGTTGAACCACATGAGCATAGATCCTAACAGTTGTGGGGAGCGGCTGCAGCGCAGTCATAAAGTATAATTTGCAAACAAAAGGTTCTAGGTTCAACCCCAGTATCTCCAGCTAGGACTGGAAAGTTCCCCAGTCTGAAGTTCCCCAGTCAGTGTAGAGTATATTGACCAAATGACAATACAAAGCTTGATAAGCTGATTGTCTAACTCAATATAGGGTCACTTGAGACTAAAAATGGAATCTCACTGGAAATATACACCTTATACAATGTAGATATTATGTGCTGTCTACCACCACATATGTATAACTCCTCACATAAATTGTATTGGAAAGTGATTGAAATGCCAGAAAAAGAACAAACTATTCCCTAGTTGCATTTTCATTTTATTTCAGTACACTAGTCTGATATTTTGTTAGAGACTTTAAAAATGAGATTTAAAAAAATAGTTCAGTAGAGAATCAAAAATAAAATCACAATTGAAAAGCAGACTGACACTAGTCATATATGAGTGAGAAAAACAGTAGTAATCTGTTTTTAACCTTCCTAAAGGGACATTTTTGAAAGCTGGGTACTCCACATACTATTTTGATTTTAGGTACACTAGCCATTTAGGCAGCTTTGAAATTTATACAATTTTTGTTTAGCTGTCAAAACATTTAATTATACTGTGCCTTGAAGGTGTAAAGCTGTCAAATAAATCAGAGTCTTTGCATAAATGTTTAGTGAATTGCTGTGACTACTATACTGTAGATGCTACTTGGTAAAACTTTGTGGTTAAGTGTTTGGTCAGCAGGTATAGGACAACATTGGTGCAATTATGGCTAAATACTTGTAAAACAGCAGGTAGTAATGGAGTAGTTTAAGTTGTTCCATATACAGCTTCAAGGCACTGGGCAACAGCAAACCTAAATTCAAAAGCTATGGGTTTTTGAGAAAGCTAGCTATCCCTAAATAAAACAAGCGTTGAGTGAGAAAGGAATCTCTGCATTAATTAAATGAACCTGAAATCTGTGACTCAGAAGAAAAGAGTGTTGCTTGTTTTTAAGGGGAAAAAGTGTAGATGTAATTACTAAAATTTTGAGAATCTGGTTGAAAACAGTTTTTTTTCTAAGAAGAATGCTTGTTCATATTTATATGTGTAAAGAGGGTAGCAGTGGCAATGTAAACTCTGAACTTGCCAAAGGTGATTGGGATGAATTAGTCCCCTTTTGAAGCTTTTCTTCCCCTTGCTTTTCAGAATGAATGGAGAGGCTAGTGAATGAATGGGGAGGCTATTGAATGAAAGCTGCTTTTCATTAGTGTGACCCAGTACCTATTTAAAAGAAAGTGCTCTCCTAACGCATACAAACACTCTAGTAAAGGAAAGCTTCCCCTTTCTACAAGGAAGAGTTCAGCAAAACAGCTCCTAGCTTCTCTTTCCAGTCAGGTGGCTTCAAATCAAAGTTAATTACTCTAGTCATTTATTCTAATCACTCTCTTCGTATGGCTAGCTGCATTCTGTCATGGGGTGGCATCGTTTGAAGCCAGTTAGGTTTGAAAGCCACTGCAGGGTACTTGAGCCTCATTAGTGAGGCTTATCCATGCCTGGCTGTGGATGTGATCCCTGATTAACTCTCCCTAGCCTTCCTCCACAGACAACACTCCTCCCTTCCTCTTTAGTTCCAATTAACTCTTGCCTTGCTGTCTCCCCCCCCCCCCCACTTTTTTTCTTTAAACTCACACTGGGACACAGAAGCATGAGGAGATGTTATTTAGCTTGTCTTTTTGTTTGTTTAAGCAAAAAGCACAAGATCCATGCTAGCCTTATCCATGCCTTTTTAAATTTTGGATCTTTTTACATAAAATAGGAAATTATGTTTTGGCCAGACATTTTCTACCAGCTTAAAAAAATGTTGTAGATACAAAACAAGTTGTATATAAAGCCATCTTACTCAGCAACAGGAGGTACTGTACTTTAATCAGAAAACTGTCATTTAAAAACATATGTTTATGTATGTGTTAAATTAGTGTTCAGCTGTAGTTTGCAGGCCTCAAATTAGTTTTGTTGGTTTCATTCCAGTCTAGTGGAGGATTCATAAGTAAAGTGAAGTTCAATAGCAGGACCTGAAAGCAGTTTATTTCATGTTCAGTTGAGGAAAAATATGTTACAAAGGCCATCTCCAAAAGTGAGGCCTAGCAAATTAATGGGATTCCTTTACCATCTTCTTACGAATCTCTGCCTCAAAGTTTTTTTAAATTATGATAACACTGGGATCATCTGACTCAGTAGGAAGTAGGTCCCTGTGCTTTCTCATTTTGTCCAGAAAATGAAATGTTGTAGTGGATAAGAGGAAGACACACGCTTATCTATATTTCAGACAGGAATAAAAACTAGGAAGAATGCCAAGACGTCAGGTGCACTTGAAGAATTGTGAAGAAGATGGGTGATAGGTTGGTCAATTCAGGGTCACACCTGAGTGACTGTTAAACAAATTGGAAGGATTTTTCCTGAAATCATAGGATTGGGTGGTCCTGAAATCTCAAAAGTGAAATGTTGAGCAGGTAGGATTAGGAAAATCTATGGATAGCCATGCCTTTTAATAGAATGTTTGGGGACAGAAGTTTTTTATAGTACAGGCTAGGTCATGTTGGGGAAAGCATGCATTTTACTTTGCGGTGCGGTCCCAATCCAAACCCAGACTCCTGTGGTGGCTGCTATTTGGAAAAGATAAACAACACTTGTTTATCATGACTACTTTGAGCCTTGGTATCTGGTGTCTTTCTCAATTATCAAAAAATCCTTATTTTGAGGTAGGCCTAAACAATGGGACTGGGACATAGTGCTAAACATTGAAAAGACATTAGTATTTGTTTGTAAAAATTCCTAGAAATTTCTAAAATTGACAAAACGAATGCTGTGTTATATGGGAAACACAGGATGCAGGCCTACTGCTGTTTAGCAGTTCCTGTGTTGTCTATCTGTTACATCTGGGATTGATATTTCCTAATGCAGTAACTGGTAACTGAAGATGATTAAAATAAGTTTGCAATTTTTCTCCATGTAAATAGCCAGGACAGTGATTTTAATGGTATATTATATTGAGAACATGAGCACATGCTTTTTTGTCTTGATAATCTATGTTATTATATTCATAACTGATGTTAAAGTTATATATATTTACAAATATTGTGGTAGCAGCACTGTTATAGTTTAACATCAGTTTAGTGCTGCTGGTTTAACTAGAAATTTGCAATTAAATAACTGTTATGAATATGAACTATGTCCTACTTCAAACCACAGCTTGTCTTTAAGTTCATATGTGTTCTTCGGCAAACACTGGTTCTTAGCCACAAGCTATTTTTGCAAGATTTAGGTGATCGTACTGGCCCATCAGAGGGCTTATTGAGAATACATTTAAAGTGTTTTGAGCAGATAGGGAAATTCACCATATAACACATCATAATAGAGTTATAACCATCATGATGTAGATATGCCAAGATGCCTTTTAAAGAGAGAGACCATTGGACTGCCAAGCCCACAGTTGTTTGTACTTCCTCTTCATGCCCAAGGTCTCAAGCAGGATACTTTACATGGGCATGGTAGGGGTTGAATCTGGGCACATTTATATTTGCATTGTTTATTTTTTCTACCAGTGAGGAATAGCTCCTCTCCACTTACATCACTAAAGCAGATGACCATTCAATAAGTGAGGAGTGGTGTAATCACGGGTTGTAACAAAAATTTAGACACAAAAAAAAGCACATGGGATGTAAATAAAGCTACTTATTATTATTGTTATGTGCTGTCAACTCGCCTCTGACATACACCAACCCTGATATGAGTTATGTGGGATGTTCAAGGAGTGGTTCACCAATGCCACCTCCAGTGAGTTTCCATGGCCAAGTATAAATTTGAATCCAGGTTTTGTGAATCTAGTCCGACACTATCCATTGTACCACACTGGTTCTTATAAGACTAACTGATTGTCATCTGGGATTATAAATGGATTATACCTCTGGTTTCTTTAAACCATAGCACATTAGTTACTGTATAAATTAACAAGCATGGTCAGAGGAACAGATTTTAAAGAACAAGGGAAAAAGAATTGACATGAGTAGTTGTGGAACTGAAGAAGGAGTTGAATATCAGGAGAGCCTGTGGGCTGCATGAAGCCCTTAAGGTTCCATGTGCAGCTCCTCAGAATCCCTGGGTCTTCCCAGCAGCTCTCCCTCATTGTTGTTTAAAATGTCCCCTTTTGCCATGCTTTACCTCTTCCTGTGCTGTTCCATGCTGAGAAGGTTTAAAAAAATATATGAAAATAACCTGGAAGAACTCAGTACAGGAGCAGTCCAAAATGTGGTGAAATTGCTTTCCATGATCCCTAGAAGGTGCCAAAAAAAAAAAAGAAAAATAGGGAAAATATTTTTGGGGTAGGAGAATGTTCTTGAGCAGGTCAGTAGATGCGTGTGATCCCAGACGTCTGAAAGTTACCCATTCCTGCCTTACAGCCAGAGCAGCTAATTTTGTTCCCTTCTCCTTTTTTAGAGGATTTTTTTTTTACTCCCAGCCCATGCACAGCTGATAACAGATCACAGGCAGAAAACTTTAAGAGACAATGCTAGGAGTCAGATGTGGACACATTTAAATGCACTGCATTTGCTCTGCCAGTGATCTCTCCCCCATCACCAGTGAGATCAACAGGGAACGTAATCTTCTAGGAGAAAGAAATGACTTCAACAAGGGATGAATAATGTTGTATTAGATCTGCGTAAGTCAATTCTATCCCACTTCTGCATTTTTTGCATTTTTGGAGGGGGCACAAAAATTTGCATGCATTTAGAACACCTGCCAATCTGGATGTCACAAATCACAATCCCATATTCTAACTACTTTATCATTCCAAATGTTGTGGTTCCTTCTTGCACTGTTTTTCATCCTTTGGATTAGGACTAAGGCAAACAGCTACATACATAATTAATTGTAGTATCATAAAAAGATGTTACATTTCCAAAGATGGTCTTACAAGTACTAAGTATTAAAACAGCACCAGCACATTGGCTGAAATCATGTTGTGCTGCTATATAAAAAGCATAACAATTAAGACATCATATGACTCAGACCTCAGCAGATAATCTCCACAGAGATTTCTTGATTTGAGGCAATTCATTTCCCAAAGTTATGCCTTTTGTTCAGCAGTGCAGCAGAATTTCAGTCTGAGAGAAAATAATTACAATCTGAGAATCATACTGTTATTCTAGAATGCAATTGTAAACATTATTTTATGTTGGTAATAAATTATAAAACATACTAGGTAAAATAAATATTCAAATACTATTGACATTATTGGAGGCATTAATTGTTTTAATAGTGAGCTTTCATGTAAATTTTGTATTGCCTTTTTATTCATATAGTTTTCTTCAGTAGATTTACCTCAAGATTTCCAAAACAAATCCAGTATTTTAAAGGTTAATTTCTGATTGGGAAAAGAGGAAATCTGGTAACTATTGAAGGGACTAGACCTAATGGTGCACACAAACAATTTGTCAGTCTTCTTAAATTTGAATAGCTTTCTGCAAAGTGGCTGTTCTTGCTTTGTTTGAACAGACTAAACTTTTCCTTTTTGGACTTTAAATCTTAGAAGGGAATGTGATCCACATATTCAATCCAAATCATTTAATTCAAAGTATATTTTGATTGGAACAAAGCTGACACAGAAAAAAACTCAAGTCTTTTTTTTTAAAGTTGAAAGGACTTTTTATCATATATTTAACAGGGAAATTTGAAATGGTTCTAATTAGGCTGAAAAAAACAGCCTTCATCGTTGCAAATTAGAAAGGTCATATATCAGTGTTAAGGAAACATTACTGCTAGTGTTTGAAATCCAGCACATGCAAACATAACAGCCTCTTGATTTTTAAATTTTGTTTCCTATAGTATCATGTGATTGTGAAAAACTTATGAACTCCTTTGGAAAAAATGTGTCTGTAAAACAGAAGTACATAATTTTAAGTCGTAAAAGTAGTTATTTTATTGTCTTAGTTTTTAAAAAATGAACATTTGGCTCATGTTGTTGTATTACCTTTTTTAAGAACTCGCAATTTTATATATTTGGAAAACTACTTCTGAAGAGCTCTAAAACACATAGAGATTTCTCTTACATCTTGGAGCTGAGAAAATTGAAATAACTTAAGTTGCAGTGAAATACTGCAGTTAATAAGGAGAGTCCACAACCTTATGTAATATGTTTTGACACCACTGACAATCTTTATCTTGCACTGGAGTATGTACAGTATAGCAGCTGACCCATTTTCAGAAGTTTAGCTTAGTTTCTGCTTGTTTCATTCGTTCTAGGGAATAAGGTAAGTGAGAATGAAGGCTATTCCATTGAACAATGTTAGCATAAATATTTCAGCCTGCATAAAACAAGAATTCCTATTTTGTTTTTTAAAATATTTTTGGTACTAGTCCGTATTTTATTTGTTTTTAACTTCCAAAATAGTTCTTTTGACTCTGATTTCCTTTCAGATTGATTATTTAAACTGTGTTAAAATTTGTAAAAGCTTAAGTGCTTATACACAGAATTCAAGAAGTGCGAAATAATAAAGCTTGTTTTCGAAGAAGGCTCATAGATAATTTTTTATCTTATTTTTTGAAACCACATTTATGGAACATGATTAAAGTGTTTTAAAGAATATTCATATAATAGTGGTATTTTCCAGTTGCTAGATCATGTAGATTATGCCTGCTAAATACCTGACTTACTTCTTATTGTGTTTTAGGTGAGTGCTTCAATAGTGCATGATCAAATTGTATGGCTCTTAAAATTTGGAGTTTTCCTTTGCTGCATCTTAGTCCAAGTATTAAAATTAATCTGAAGTGTTTTGGCTTAAATGAAAGTTGCTAATAGTGCTTGTGTTTGACATCTGTATACTGTACTTTTTAGCATGTCTCAAGTGTTTTAGTCCTGGTCCAATAGATCTCATTAAAAGAACAGATATCAGCCCCAAGACAGTTTGTCAAAGCTAATATGAGTCCCACAAGACTGAATTGACAATATGTGTGTGGCTTTCCATGGCAGTCCTTTCATGGTCTTATTTGATCCTTAACAATTGGGCATTAGTCTCTGATTTATTTTACAATAACTCAATGCAGCTGAATAATATTGTACTGTCTTGGATGCTTTAGTGGCTTTCCTTTAAAAAAAAAACATTTTCTCACAGCACATACAGAGTGTAAATGATGTGTCCTGTCTATTGTGGGAGCACTAACAATTGATTGGTTAGGGTTAAGAGCAGCAAGGGGAAAGAACGTTAGTATCCCCTAGCTGCACACTCTGTTTAACGGTAGTTTTAATGAGCATTGTCTGTCTAGGAGGCTTTGAGTGATCCTAAATGTTTAGACTTCAGTAGTTTTCCTTTAGTTTTAGAAAATCACAGTTTTCGGAGGTTGAAGAATGAATTTTGTAGCTTGAGATTTATAGAGAGAATTTGCTCTTTCAGTCTGCCACCTATTTGAATTTATACAATATGTATATCTGTTGTAATCATCCTTGTGCTGCCTTTCAAGTTCCTATAATCTGCTTCAACTGTAACTGATTTTTTAATATTTATAATGGTTAATCAAAGTCTATGAAATATAAATATATATTTTTCAGAAATACGACTTTTGCAAGGTTTTTTTGGCTTCATAGTTCTGAGCATGTTCCTGTTACACTTAATCGCTTTCTGTTTAGCCATCACAGTTGCATGTTGGAAGCTAGCCATCATATTTGTGTCAAATGGCAAATATATATGGAATTATCTCATTGCAGTGAGAAGGAAAAAATAATTCTTGGCTAATCCACTACTGTTTTCTTATGTTTATAGGTTGAGGCAGCAATCTTTTACACTCAACATAGCAGGAATTATTTCTGAGTAGACCTTTATAGCTTTGTAATCCTAGTATATTTTGCCTAAATATATCTTTCTATGTTCACTTGGTAAGAAGAACATGACATAAATAAATAGATACCACATTTCTGAATGAATGTTCAGGGTTGTTGAGGCTCCATTGCAAGGGTTTACTGAGGACGTGCGATGTAGAATTTGGAATGACTGCAGAACAGTATAGCAAGGATTGATCATTGGCATTATGAAGTTTACTTTGGGAATTTAGCATGTAGGATTTTAGAGCAGAGTAGCCCATGTTGATTTTACATTTTGAGCATGTCTTTCCTTTTCACACCTAACCTTTTTAAAAAAATGAACTAGGTACAAGACAAACGATGAATTAGCTATGTGACACTTAATTGTTTCTGGAAAGAAAGCAATAACAAAATGAATGCACATGATTGTCATTTGCTTATGAAATTTTATAGCCTCAGAGTGGAATGCTGTGGGGACACGCGTGAGGGTTCTCACTGTTTTAAACTTATTAAACAATTTTGAAATCATTAATATTTAATTGGATTGGCTGTTCTTTATAGTTTTAATTGTGTGAGTGTTTATGACTTTTTTTTTAAATAGAAACTACCAGCCCGGGTATTGCTTACATAAATAAGGGTAGCTTCCCTGGTAGCTATATATTTTTCCCATATGTTCATGTATGTATTTTTGTTGGTGACTGGGCAGAAGAGAATGATTTGCTATACTGTCAAGTCATCTGTTATAAAAGGTGTTCATAGTAGTTTGCTAACTGTGCTTTTAAATGAAAAAAATAGTATCAGCATGAATTGTTTGTTGCGATTCACTAACGGAGCATCTAAATGAAAAAAATGATATGAACATGAAGATATGGATAGACCCTTTCTTGATTGAAAGTTCTAATTAAGTGAATAGAAGAAAATTAACTGAAATTAGCTGTCAGAAAATCACATTTAAATGAGTGATGAGTTGCTCAGGCAGTAAACATTTAAATGATATAAATTGCCATTTAAGTGTATGGTTTAATGTTTGTCATGCATTAACATGACATGAGATTGCAGTGACAATCAAGCAGCTTGCTCTAATTTGAACATATTTAGAGCTTTTGTGTGGAGTGTGCCACACAAATTAAGACAATTGCTGGGTTTTATGTGTCAATTTAAATGTTTCTCCAGGCATCAGTTAATGAAACTAACCAATCATTCCTGTGTGCAAACTACAGAGTATTTTCCCAGGGTTTGTGTACATTTCCCAGACTAAATTAGGTGTTCCTTGAAAATAATACCATTCTTAACTTCTGTTCAGTTTATATCTATATCTATATAATTTCCTCCTTCTTTGTATTATTTCATCCGTACTTACTAACACACACACACAAACGTACACAATTTTATTTAAAAACAAACTGCTCTTACAACTTGTTTTATTCCTCCTCTCCAAAATGCTGATATTATTTTTTTTATCATATGACTTTATCTATATTTTGTTTCTGTTCCGTAATGTATGTAATAGCCTCCTTAATAACACTTGGAGACTGCATTATTCAATACAGTTGCTCTCGTATCCATGGGATCAGTATTTGCAGTTTCAGTTATCCACAGTTTATCCAGGCCCTCTTACAACATACAAAGGGGAGGGCCTTGTGGCCTTTGTCCCATCTCCTTCTATGTTGCATGTAGGGTTCACTACTATCCATAGTTTCAGACATTTGTGGTAGATCATGGAATGGAACCCTTGCAGATATGGAGATCGTACTTTTACATTTATTCCATTCAATACAGAGGTGTTGCAACTGATCTCACCAACAGGCAGCTTTATATGCACAAAGAAATATGTGTGCAGGCCAACCCTGTTTTGAAATGAAGAGTAAATTCTTATAAGAGAAAGAAATTTTGTTGTGTAACGTAAAGGGTGAGATGAAGTTTCTCCTATTCCACATACAGAAACTAATCAGACTGTCAGCTAAAGTTTACTTCAGTATAAGCAATAACTCATTATCCTTCACCACAACGAAAGGAAGCAGGCTGTAAGGAGGAATAGGGCGGTCCACATGGCACACTGCCATCATTCTCACCCTCCAATTCACTACCTCAGAGATTTGAGAAGTTACTTTGTTTGGATTATAGCACTCAGAGTTACCCAGCCGGCATGGCTAATATATATGCTGGTGGAAGGATTCAGGAAGCTATGTTCCAGATAGGTAATTTGTTAAATCTCTGCTTTGCCTAATCATCTAACTGGACATGAGTTGGGAAAATATATGATGGGGTAATCCATGTTACCAAGGGTTGAGAGCATGTCAGATTTTCTCACGTGCACACAAAAGTAGTTTCTTTGCTCAGGGCCTGTTTATATTAAAGCAATAGTTCAGATTATGTGTCAGTGTAAATTTAAATCAACTCTGAGTCGTCTGACATCAGATGCTATTTGAATCACTGTTTGTGCACATACAGCCCAGGCAAACCAGGAAGCAAGAGCTGGAACTGACCAGAGAGATTGCTTGCCAAGGAGGGAAATAACCTAGAGCAGGAGTAGGGAATGGCTGTGAAAGAAGGACTGGCCATGACCTCCCCTTCCTCTCAGGCTCCCTCCGCCTGTCCATCCATCCTTCTTTCCCCCAGTTGTGGCTCTTGTAGCGGCAGCCACCTCTTCTGCCACCTCCACTGGTTAGCCAAAGGTGCAATTTGCAGTGACAGAGGGGTTGACATATGTGGAAACAATTGGAATCAGGTTTCACATGCATGCTAAAATAAATGACCATCTAGTGGAAGAGTATTTTATGTCACTTTCCAACTAGAAAACATGCTTCTCTGGCAAAATAATCTGTGCTTCCTTTAATATCATTTAAATGTGTGTGTTTTTAAAAAGCAGAACCTGATTCAACAGTAGTATTGCCAGTAGGACTAAGCCCTCAGTTATGTGTTCTGTATGTGCTTCTCTGTGTGAAACCAGTTCTGTGGATTGTGACTAAAGCTATTAAAATGCTGGTCCTGCAACACACATTGGAAGTAAACCTAGTTTGGCAACTAGAAACTAGTTTATGTGGCATCTGTGTCTTTGACAGATGTGTGTCTTTGATAGACTTGTGTAATGCTTTAGTGAGTTAACATTTGAAAGTTGATGATCTGTACTAATTATGGTTTGCTTTTAGAAATTATTAATTGCTCTTAATTTACTGTCATTCTTTTAGAAAACTAAGCAGGGGTTAAAAATATTGTCTCTGTAACAATTTAATGGTAGTCCATGTCATGTAAGGCTGGTGCCAACAACTGTTCTTTTATATTTTCATATTCTGGTCCTTTTCCAGCTGGTGAACTATATGGGAGAAAGGGAAGGCAGCAATTCAGTGTCTTAAAAGCAGCAGTATACCTTTTTCAGTTCTGTTGTGCTTGCCAGAAGTCCCCATCACTTTCAGTCAGAGTTGTATGTTATTACTTAGGCATTGTGCATTAAATTATCCACTGTTCTTTAAGGAGAATCTTATCTTGTCTTTCTTTCCCTGTTACCATTATTTTCTTATATACTAGAACAGACTCTGCTGCCAGCCTGTATTATAGCCCTGCCAGGGAGATATACAGAATTGCATTATGTTACCAAGCCATATATTCTGACTAGTCAGAATTTAACAGTATATTGACAAGTCAACATGTTTGTAATTATTTATTAGTTGCAAATTGTTTCTAAATAGTTTTGTATTATATTTTCTATCTAGTAACATGTTTCTATTTTTAATTTAGAGATATTATATCAAGTGATATGTAAACACCACGATTAATTAGCTAATTAATGGATGCACTAATAGCACCAACTATTAGCAAATTGTTTACAGTTTGTAAAATATTTTCACCCTCTAGGGAAAGATAGGTATGTGTAATTATGTATTATCTGGGATACCCAGTTTGATGTAATACTTCGAGTGACAGGCTAGGACTCAGCAGGCCTGAGTTTGAATTCCTGTTCAGCCATAGAAGCTCACTGGGGGTGTGAAACTGGTAAAACCATGCCTTAAATGACTTACTTACCTTGAAAACTCCATTGGGATTGCAGTAAGTTGGTTCCGACTTGAAGGCACATAACAACAGTTATTATCTAGATGGCAGTCAGGTTCCAAAAACCATATAAACAACAACATTGTGTTCTGTTGCAGGCTTTGGAGAGTGAATTTGTTTCCTGCCAACTCCACCAGTGGATTGATCTGATTTTTGGCTACAAGCAGCAAGGGCCTGAAGCTGTCAGATCCCTCAATGTGTTCTACTATTTAACCTATGAAGGGGCGGTCAATCTCAGCTCAATAGCAGATCCTGTTTTGAGAGAGGTAAGCTTGTTTAACGTGTGAGAGAGTGAAATCTCACAAAGGTGTTTGCATAGATATTAATGAAAATATATCTATTAATATTATTTTTAGTTCAATTTAGCAATCTTTGGGGACGTTTCTTATCCTCCTCCTTTGCTTATCCAGTCATCTCTGGCCATTTCTATACTTAACCTGTTGCTAAGATGTGAAACGGTTGTTTCCAATGTCCAGTGCTTGCGGAGCTACTCTTGCTGCTTTCTGGCCTTGTGCTTTAGGCAAATAAAACCATCCTAGTATTGTTTTATGGAAGCATAATTCATATGGCAATTATGTGCATAAACTTACCCTCTGTGTTTACATTTTTTTTTTTTTTTTTTTTTGGCCTCAGGAGAACACAGGATCTTTTTAAAAGGCTTATCTGTTAGGCATACGTTGAAAACTACAACTATCATTCTGGGGTAACAGCATGAGCAAGCAGAGAAATGCACTTCTGTATTATGATTGATTTTTTCTCAGCACTTCCTTTTTAGCCTTCCTGTTTTTCTTCATTTGTACAAAATCTGTAATTAATTTGGGATTTGGACAAGAATTCTGGAGGCATGCCTTTTTTAAAAAACACACAATTAGATTTATTCTTAAGCAATGGCATAACTATCTATTGAGCATTAACACAAGAACTCTAAATAAAATGCATTTTATTAAATACTTCCCAGGGTTCCTGTCAAATTTCAGATTGTGGATATTCGGGGGGGGGGGGGAAGATGCCTAAAATATTTCATGACTGGTGTTGCTTTCCCTTTTCAGAGTGTTCAAAGAACTAATAGAGTTCCCCGCCCTCACATGTGACTGTGCAAATATCGTAAACAATTTGTCATAATTTAAAACAATCAAATGTTTATCACTGAGAGTGTATTTATACAACCCATTTATATATTAGGTGTTGCAAACTTTATGTGTTGTCATATGAAACCAGTGTTTTGGGGGAAAATATTTAACTTGAGAGCATGAAAACTGTAAAAACAGCAAAACGTGATGTGAAAATGGCTACTGCTCTGCTGGTGTTCTTATAGACTGCTGCTTCTATGCACACAATCATGAAACCCATTGGTTCCTTTTATCAATATACAACCCAGCTTTCAAAGGGTTTTACAAAATGCAATGCCAGTTGTATGACAGACCAGTGAACATGACGTATGACTTGTGGCTTATCTTTGTACTTCCAGTCTTTAGACTTCTGAATCTCAGATTCAGAGATACATACTTTGATAAACATCTTTTCCTATAGTCATACTGCTAGGGAAATTCTGTGGTTAAAAAAACAGAAGTAAGAAAAGTCAGACAGACAAACTAAAATTTAATTCAACAGGTTTTTAGATTGCCAGATTCTTTTCTTCTTTGGTGAACTTTTTGGTATGTAACAAAAACGGAAAACACCATGTGGTAATTGCACAAAATTCAAAAACAAAGGTGGGTGATAGATTTTTTTAGACCAGTAAATCTCCGTAGCAGGCTGTCATGCCTTACCTTGCTCAGTCATCTTCAGAAGAGGAAGAAGAGATCTTACAGCTGGAAGCAAGCAGTGAAAAGGAGGAATTGAATGGTCTGGTTGACAGCAACTGCAAGGAAGCCTTGGGTAGAAGGGTTGAGGCCAGGTCTGTCAGTGAGGCATTGAACAACAAGAAGAGATTGGCAGATGGGAGGCCCATTTCTCCAAGAAAAAGATGAAGACTCAAAAGATTTGAGCAGAAGCAATGACTGTGTCTTAAGTTCTCTTGAGAAAAAATTGGAACCAGCTTGGATACCCAGGAGAGGCATGCTGAGAGCTACAAATTCTGTCAGTGCTGCCACTTAGCTTGTGGGAGATGACTCATTAAACAGGCTATCACTCCTGCCCTTCTTTGCCTTGCCTGGATTCCTCTGAACAATTTACAATGTACAGTGTAAAGTGTAGACCATTGGCTGGCCTGTTTCTTCCTGTCTATGCAATTTAAGGTGACAAATTACTTGCACTAGACTTTTTGGCTTGATCCATGAACATGGACAACTGCTCTTTTGGAAATGGGCTGCTTTTGAGGATTGATTTATTTTATTTATTTAAAATATTTCTATCCTACCTTCCTCCTTAAAAAGGACACAAGGATGCAGCTCAGCACCTGCTCCCCACAAACATAACACAGGCAAGCTTTTGATTCTACTCCCCCACTCCCAGCTCTGTGATGCCCAGTCTGATGAAGAGTCCCACAGGAGTCAAATGTTTGCCTGATTGTGAGATTTTAGTGGTCTAATGTAAGTATTGCCCACTCTTGTTTTTGGATTTTATGATGTGTAGAACATAGGCAGTCTTAATTTAGAGCATAACTAGACATTTCAGGTGTCTGATATCTGATAAAACATTAACAACATCATGTCAGCATATGAAGTGTTCCTTACTGCTGCAAGCAGGAATTGGTTGGAATAAGATATGAAAATGTTGAATACATGTCATCATGAGTTTCTGTTACACATTTTTGTGCAGATACTGTATATGGGGGATACAGTGGTGCCTCGACTTACGACCATAATCTGTTCCAGAAGATGGACGTAACTCAAAATGGTCGTAAATCGAAGCACCATTTCCCATAAGAATGCATTGGAACGGGATTAATCCGTTCCAGCAGGAAAAAAAAAATCACACACACACACAAAAATCACAGTCAGCCCCATCGCAATGCGAGGGGCTGAAAAACAAAGCAAAAAAGCACCCCCCTACACACAGTCAGCCCCATCACAATGCGAGGGGCTGAAAAACAAAGCAAAAAAGCACCCACACACACACACAGTCAGCCCCAACGCAATGCGAGGGGCTGAAAAACAAAGCAAAAAAGCACACACACACACAGCCCCATCGCAATGCGAGGGGCTGAAAAACAAAGCAACACACACACACACAACACACTCAGCCCCATTGGAAAACACAAAAACACCCCCCCCACACACAGCACAGAAACATAACCCCCCCCCAACCCAAACCCACACTGCAAAACAAAGTAAATGTACTTACTCACGAGCAGAAAGCAGCACCAGGCAGTCCCAAGCCTCCTCCGACGCACACACTCTAACCGTTGGAGCGAAAGAGCTACAAAGAAGCTCTTCCCCGACCAACGGTTAGCCCTCTAATTTGAATTCCCCGCCTTTTTTCCCTGCCTCTTTGATCACAACTGGAAGCTCCGGCTGCAAGTCGAAGCAAAATTTTGCGGCCGGAGCTGGTTGCAACTCGAAATGGTCGTATGTCAGGACGGTCGTAAGTCGAGGCACCACTGTATGTGGGTCGTTGGAAGCCATGTATCTCTTGTAATGATTTGTTACGCTGTTAGATAACAATAATGTCAATATTTTTTAAAAAAACAAGTAAGAAGTGTTTCAAAGAAGTCTTGAATAATAAAACACATATGGATACAAAATTCAAATTATTTCTTCCTGTTATGATTTTCCCAATAGTTAACACATGTGTCGAACTAGCATCCCTATGATTTCTGAATAAAAGAATTTTATTACCCACTTTACTGTTTCCATCATGTAATCAGCATAACAGCCTGCAGCACATTAAACTTTTATGTAGTTGTTAATTGTTCCAAAACAGCTGTATTATCAATAAAACAGGGAGACAAGGTTGCTTATACTTTGTTCTCAAACAAGTTGTTTTTAGTTTTTTAAATGAAATTTTGAACTGTTGAGATGCCTTAAATTGAGAAGACTTCACTCTCCTGTTGCCTTTCTGAAATTTTTGTTGTTTTCGCTGGCTTTTCCGTGCACTAATATTTTTCCCCCTAGATTTTAATTCTCTCCTGGGTAAATCAGGAACAGGGCAAATACAGTAAAAAGGTCATATCTGTAGTGATAGACAATACCATATGAGTGGAAGTTTTAGTATGGGTCAGCGAAGTTCCCTTACTACTATCCAGCAGTTGGCATCAAGCATTATTTTATTCATCATACTTGTTTGAATCCCTGCAACCACCATCACCATGGAAGGACTGTATTTTATAAGATTTTTAAATGTCTTTTACTGCATGGGTGATAAGAAGAAACCCTTGTAGCACATTTTACAATAAAGAGAGCTTTCTGTATTGATGTTTAGTAGAAAGGTGCTCTGTGTTCCAGAACATGAAAGATATATCAGAAGGGAATTCAGAAGCCAATTGCTGTAGTTCAGAAACTTTATGAAAGCCAATACATTTTAAAAGTTCCTGCAGCAATGGGGAATAGACATAGAACAGGAGAATAAAAAGTGGAGAGGTTTGAGCTAATCTATTATGGTTGATGTATCTTCCTTTTTTTTACTCCTCAAGAAGAATTAGAAGGAGGACACATTAAAAGTGTAGCAGTTCTCCTTACCACCACCACGGCCACCCCAAGTACATGTGGTAATCTAGTCTGAGTCTGGCCTGTATGCTGTATCATCAATCCCTGCTGGTCTGAGGATAGAAATCCTATCCTTGCAGGTGTTGAGCACCACTCCCATGTGTGGGAGGGCCAGGGATGGAAGTAGTGCGCTTTTGACAGGATTGAAGAATGGTCAGAATTAACAGTGATCAGTGGATTGTGACAGTCCCTAGATTCTAATAATTGTCATGAGTGCTACTGGCATTTTTAAACACCTAGATGCTAATGCTAGGCCAAAGAGGAGAGCCTTGTATGTGCATTTTCTCGTAAGTAAATTGCAATGAGTGAGCTACTGATATCCTGAAGATCTATTAAGGAAATGAAATCTCTTTTCCAAACACTTTTATACATGGAGTGTAGAATCTGTATGCAGAATGTCTTTTTAATTAATTGTTTTGTGGTGGGAAGTCACTCTCTTGAGGTCTAAGATATCACAGGTGTTCTCATTCTTCAGCATTATGAAAAAGACTGAGGAGATGGTCCCTATCTGCTAGAGGTAGTGGGTGACTCCTGGAGTCATCAGGTATTCAGACGGTGAATTTTGAACATCATCAAATTATAGCCATTTAAGAACTTTTAGAGAACTAAGTGATCAATGGAAGATTGTCTCCAAACATCTGAGAAGCTATGCAACTACTCTCCACTCCACTGTGGAGACCTGGCAGAGGCAATGGGACCAAGCAGGGCTTCTTGTTTCAAAACGATATTTCTCCTTGGGGTTGGGTGCCTGTTCTTTCTAGGCATTTAGCTGAAGAAAAAGGAAGGCCTGACAAACTGCACTTGATGTAATTGATTGATCCTGCTAGTCCACTGATATTTCATTTTTCTCTCAGGATAGCCTTGGACGTGAGGACTGCCATCAGATCAGCAACTCTTTGGATAGCTATGTATTTCATGGCACAGTCAGGGGTTCTGACCTTTGTTTGGTTTGACACAGTGCTGCTCTTTTCTTCTGGCCAGCTGGTCTACTGATGGTGGCTAGTTCCAGTCTAGGCTGTGGTGCATCAAAGTAGCCACCATGAGACTGTAGGGCCCTTTGGGAGTAACTGCATTTACTGTGGCTTGAGTAGACCCACCTGGAATAGTTCCTGACACTGTTCCATCTGCTGCAACGTGACTGGTCCCTCCTCAGGTGCAAGTTTCTTGCGCATCTTTAGCAGCAGATGAAGTAAGGGCACTGGAGGCCAGATGATCTTTGAACAGAGAAATCCATCTGAGAGCCAGGCCAGATGTAATGTTCAGGAGAACTGCCCTTCAGGAAGTCTCCAAAGCTTTTTCTGTGTTTTCAGGAGCTTAAGAAAGGTATGCAACGCACCTCACTTCCTGACTTGTCTTCCTGTTCCTAGTAGTATTTGCAATCATTCTGCAAGGGTTACAGCCTCCTCCACTGCCTTTTTGTGATGCATGTCCTTGCCAGATATCTGCAAGGCAGCAGCACGGTCATGCCTATTAACTCTTCATCAACTACTAGAGACTTGAAACATGTATGTTATTTTAGCCCCAGGTCTCCTTCAGATACTTGTGAGCCACAAGCCATCCTGGAACAAGGGCTCAGAAGAGCCCCAGACCTACACGTAAACCCTTTATATTTGACATACTGCCAGTGCATTTTGGATATATATTTATGTAAGCAGTAATTTCCAAAAATTTTTAAAAATGGCTATCAGTGGAAACTTCGATACAGGTTTTACATTTTTCAAAGTGCTGTAACCATATCATATTTCTGTTAACTTTTCAACGGTTTACATGCAAGTAAGTATGTAAGTAAGTAAGTGATTACACCCCTCTGTCATATTCCTGTACTATAGTGGAAAATGCATTTGTGTGCATATTTTAAAATTAACTGATCTTTTCTGATGTATTGCATGTGTCTCAAAGATTGCAAGAAGAATTCTGTACTACATCAACCCCGACTGAATTATTCTGCTTTTAGTTATGTGAAGGTAAAAGTAATATGAAATCAGGTCGTGTGCATATCCCTGTGTAATCATACTGATATGCATGTGATAAATTGTCGATCCATGTGATAAATGGATTTGTCATGCACCCTCTGACAGCCTCATCATCTCTCTGTCTGTTAATCCATCTCCTCAAGGACTTATTCTAGCATTCCAAAATTCAGAGCAGCTTATTTTGACCACCATTTCCCTGCCAGAAAATAAGCTTGCCACAGCCTGCTACCACTCAGAAGTCACAACATATGCAGTTAAATTGTAATGATAGCTTTGCTTTCTATGAGGATGTTTTCTTCTGTAAACATCTTTAAACTTCATTATTATGTAACATTAGACACCAGGTATAAAGAAACATTTTTTAAAAAGTAGATCAGAGTAAATATACATGAATCGGCAAGCACAAGTTATTTATTTTAAAAAGAGGTAATATAACTCATACTATTGAAGTATGTGCAGCGATTAAAAGCAAATTGCACATTAAACTTGCTTTTAAAAATGTAAAATAGCCAGAATACATCCAGTGCCATAACTCAATTGATGTGAATATTGGTAGCAAACTATCACAAGAAATCATTGTAGCTCTTTGCTGTTGCATGCTAGGTTGCATGATTCAGCATGCAACAGCAAATGACTACACTGACTTCTTAACTGGTGGTAAAATTATCTACTGGGGACATCCAGACTAGTCACCCCTAGAGAGGCCCCAAAAACTACCAACAGGAACTGGGCTTTCTCAGCTGCAGCGCTATAGAACGCGTTGCCTGCTGATATACGCCAGGCTCGCTCCCTTCTGACCTTCAGAAAATGTGTTAAATCTGTGCTTTTTGATGAGGCCTTTAGGAATACTTTCCCCCTTCAACACTGTCATGGATCCATGAGTTTGATGTTGAATTTGGGTTGCTGTTGCCTTTGGGTTTTTTTCTTTGTTGTTTTTAGTATTTATGTGCTTGTGCTTGGTGGGTGGGTTACAGTGTTTCATTGTTGTTAGTGACCCAAGTAGTGCTTTGTCACAAGATGGGTGGGATAGAAATGCAAACAACAACAACAATAATAATTTTATTTTTATTTTAATCTTGATTAATATTCAATTGTGTTTTAATATAGTTTTGCATAGTATTTTAAACTTATTATTGTACTGTTTTAATTGTTGTGAGCTGCCTTAGGCCCCCTATGGAAAGGCGGCATATAAATAATACAAATAAATAAATAATAAATATCTGGTTTGGTGGATGAGAGGGCAGTGAATGATGAATGTAGTGGTAAACAAAGAGAAAAAATGCTTACTGCTCTCAGAGAAGGGGAAGCTTATGTCATGTTAATAGGTGAGGGGAGAGGAAAACTAACTGGGTAGCTGAGAGGAGAGAAAAAGCATCTGGATGGGTGGGATAAATGGTAGACTGTGGTAGAAAAGAGACTAAGACGTTTCTAAGCCACGGAAAGTTGAAAACTTCTGCTAGCATTTCTATATTCTACTTTTTAGATAGAATATATACATTCTTTATATAGAATATGTATATTCTGTATATTCTATATTCCGATCTCTATATTTTAGGTGTATAAGTATAAAATACTAGTCAACAGTAAAGAAATCGACCTCTTTGTGCCACATATTATGAACTTGTTCCCAGTAAAACATGTGGATATGTAATAGAGTGTCAGTGATCAGAGAACCGTTCTTTTAAAATTGTATTTGTTACTAACTCATGAAACATAAAATAGTCCTTCTCTTAGTCTTTGATGCTTCCTCTTATTATTTCCTGTCTGGCATATATTACTTCCTGGCATGTATTCCTTAGTCCTGAATCCTTCCACATTTTCCCAAAACAGGATTCAGACATTTCTGTTCCCACAGTAGGCAGAGAGCACCAGGCCTTTCCTAAATGTGAATCCAGGTATTAACAAACTGACTGAGGCCTAATTGCAGCCTTTGGGTATCACTTGTGATTGGAAGCTATGATTAGAAAGAGGTCTTGGTGGCTCTTCCACTATTTTGTTTTGTGACAGGTGGACTGGCAAGAATTAAGCCAGTTTTCCAAAAATGATATATTTTATTCAGGCCAGATTTTGACCACAGATGAGAAATTTATGGTGGTGGTTCTGTGTAATTTGTGAGACACTTCAAACTATGCTGAACAACTTACACTGTAGGAAGTATTAAATCTGTAGTATTTATGTGACTGTTGGTTTAACATTTACCAACTCATTCAATAGATCTAATCTAATTAGGACTAGAGATCAGATTAAGGCCCTAACTTTTAAATGTGCTTTTCATAATGAACTGCTGGATAGCTTCATGTTTTAGGTACCTGGGAGTTTGATTCCTCACAGTGCCCCTTTGACAGGGGCTGGACTTGATGATCCATAAGGTCCCTTCCAGTTCTGCAGTTCTAAGGTCTTTATTATTTATTATAAAAATATATTGTTATTAAGAGTCTGATGTTTGAAAACAGACTGTGCTCTTTCAAAGAGGACAAGTGTAAGATTCAGTTTACTCCAATTTCACAAGTATTTCCACAAAGTTCTCTTTATAAGTACAGTATAAGGTAAACTGCTTCTCTGCTTTACTGGTCTCAGCAATGTTTAGTTTGCATGATCCTAATCCTAAAAGTAGAAGCAGATCTGTCTGGTTAAAAAGATGGTGGAATCCAGGTATTTTAACTCTAAATCAGAGAAAAACAGCCCAAATAGTGAGTAATTTGGGAAATCTAAACACAATATATATTTATTGGATGGTCTTACAGTTTCTGTCTACTTCCAAGTTATCGGATGATCTTGTTTATACCCAGGTGAAGTATAGACTTTACTGCATGTCTTAGAAATGCAGAAAAATGGTGCTGTGGCAAAGAATGAATAGTTTGAATACGTGAATAAAATAAAGAGAAGAATGCATTTATACATATCACCAAAATGTTGCAGAAACAAATTATACTAGAAGAATCACTGGCCAGAAGTGTGCTGCCCAGATGGTTTGCTTGACACAGCACAGCACAGGAACTTTGCGTGAAAAGCTAAATAAATGTTAAGGATTAGCTTAGGTTTAATTGAAAACCTGCATTTAAAATACTATAAAGCAGTACCAGACTTAAAAAACAGCAACTTCTCAAAACCAAACATATTGTTTTCATGGCCACCTGGAGTTTGGCTTGTCAACAGTACCAGGCACTGAGCTCTGATCTCTTCCTCTGAAGCTTAGTGAAAAACAGGTCCAGATATTCCCCCCCTCCACATTTTTAAAGGAGGCCAAGGCCTGCCTTCAATCTTAGTCTAAATTATTTTTGCTTGAATAAAAATACTCTTAAGGAGAGGGTATTGTCCCTGTATCACTCATTAGCTGTGAAATAAGTATGTGTCTGCACATGTGTTATGTTCTGTCAAGTTGCTTCCGACTTATGGCAACCCTAATAGGGTTTTTTTTAGGTCTGTGAGATAGAGAGTGGCTTACCACAACCCAGTGAGTTTCCATAGCTAAGCAGGGAATTGGACTCACGTCTTGGGAACCCTTGTTCTACCGACTACATCACACCAGCTCTCAAAACAAGTATAGCACCTTTAAAAATAAAGCAAGTACATGCCACTTATAAAGCACCATTTGGGGACAAAATATCTGTTTTGCACTAACTTGTGGGGTGTTTTATATAGCGATCCATCGATTTTTATCTGGCCATTTTAGTTTCTGTTTAAGCGATAATAGTTTAATGGAGATAAGAAAAGAGCATCATGATTTTTTTGATCAACTTGTACTTGTGCACATGAGAGTCAGTTGACATTGGCACAAAGCAAGCAGAAAAATTACCTTCATTTTGCCAGATGAAAGTTCATTTAATCTAATAATCTAAGTAGAATTACATGTTAGAAGATCAGAGAAGTGTTGACAAAATTGGTAAATATTTGTGAAGGTCTCTTATTTGTAAGTTATTTCAAATATTTATACCCTGCCTTTTTCCTCAAGAGGACCCAAAGCAGTGTACAATATAAAAACAAACAATATTAAAACCTTAAATGAAAAACAAAATCAGAAGCCCCATTTTTAAGAATCCCCTTTTGGACAGCCATTTACTGAGAAAAGGACTTCCTGAATAGCCTTACCCTCTTGTAATGGCAAGACAGTCGGGTAGAGCTATTCTCCTGGCATGCTTATACTAACTGCTTTTCTTCCTCTGCTATCCGGCATTGTTAACTATGAAATGTGGCAATACAGCCTGAATGATGGTCTTATACTCTGTGAAAATAAATGCAGTGGCTCTTAATCTTATAATGAAATCTGTTCCATTCCCCAACTATTTGCAGTTTTGGATGGATTACATCTAGCCATCCTTCCTTCGAGTTTCTTTGAATTCTTTTGCCATTTTCTCCTAGTGTCTTTGAAGTATTTGCCTGCTCATTTTTCTTGCTCCACTTTATCTGCTTATTTCCAGTAGCCAGAGATTTAGGTGTTTTCAATGAGCACATCAATGTTCCAGACAGAGATACTGTTTGAAATTATCCATGAACCCAGTGCCTCTGAACATTATTGAGTGACATTTGTTTCTGTAGGTTGTGTCTGCTCTGACTAACTGGTTTATTTCAGATTGGCAGCTGGGATTACAAGGTAGTAGATGGACAGTTTGCATGAATTGGAGATTGCATTGAAGCTGTATTAGGTCTCCGTTTAATATGCCTGGAATGTACAGAGTCAGATTAGAGCAAGTTGCAAGACTCTGAAGGGAGAAATAAATCCTTGTTTTTGCAAACTGTAATTACTTCTCTGTTTTACCTCATTGACTCTACTGTAATTACATGCAACAGGCATTCTCATAATTAGGCTGGACAAAAGTATGTTTTCATGCACCATTTTCCCCTTCTCGTGTGGAGTTTATTTTTAAAATGTGATGGAGTACTGGAGAACTTCAGTCTTTCCTTTCATTTGCTTTTTCTTTTTGAAGTATTCTTTTATCCACACATACACACTCACATTGAAAAGCATGGTAGAAATAATCACAAAGTAATAATTTCCACATAGCATTTTAGAACAGAGAAAATAGCATATAAATTTATTGGCATCTGTACACAATCTTGGATAATTAAAATACCTGAAACTAAAATGCATGCTTTTTAAGCTGACCAAGTTCCTTCCTTCCTTCCTTCCTTCATATCAGAGTGTTGCACATTTTAAAATTATGGATATATATGAAATATAGGCAAATTTTTAAAAAATGTATATGTTGAGAAGACTTAGATAGAAGCAGGCTACTTCAATAGCATTATCTCAGCCATTTGCTGGATCTTCTTTTGTACATATTGTGGGGCATAAATTGCATACACATAAGTGGTGCATTGATTGAATTTCTCTACAGTCACAGGAAATTTGTCCTGTATCCAAATAACACCATTTTACTTTATTATTCTTTGATCTTCCCACTTTGCTTCAAAGTCTATTAAGTGACTTCCAGATGGTCCAGCTAGAGTTTGTCCTGGTGGGAGACACTGTTCACCAAGTTGCCGAGAACATATGAGTTTCTGAAATGTGTTCCATCTGTCTCAAAGCTTGGAAAAGTCATGATTTTTTTATTTAGACCACAGCAGCAAGAATCCCCTTTCTGGGAGTTGTAGTTCAAAAAAGTGACTTTCAAAACTCTGGTTTGCCCATATGGCCTCATCTCCATTCTGTCAGCTAGTACCTGACATCAAGAAAATCTGCAGGAAACAAAGTATATCCAAAGGGACAAATCTTCAGTTGATTCCTTGCATTTAAAAAATAAATCGAGAAGAAAAATGGAATAATGTTTATGTATTATCAGTCCATTCCACTTGCTATTCTGGTTAGTAGTTCTTAAGGAAGCATACTTCTCTGAACTTCAAAAATCATTGTTTCTCGTGGTCAGTAGAAGAAGAGTAAAGCACAATTGGGCTATCAATGGTCATCCCATAGAGCAGCTTTCCAGCTACAAATACTTGGGCATAATCTTTCACGCCTCGGGTTCCTGGGCCCCCCATATAAAGCATGCAGCACTGAATGCTCATAAAAGTGCAGCGGCATTAACAAGATTTTTTTCACACCAAAGGGGGTCACCATATCCCCTCAGCCGTTCAGGTTTTCAAGGCTAAAGTTGTTGCTCAAATGCTCTACGGGTGCCAATTGTTTGCTTTATCTGACCTACGTCCTCTTGAGGTAGTTCAAACCAAATTTTTGAGATCTATTCTGACTGTACCCCCCTGTACACCTAATGTAGCCCTTCGTTTGGAGGCTGGCCTAATCGCCATAAGAGCAAGCGCCAAAGTCCACATGTTTAATTACTGGCTAAAGCTTCTCTTCTCTTCAGAAGGCTTGGCACAGAAGGTGTAAGCTATACTATTATCGTGTAATATGTGAATGTCTGCTCACCAGTAAGCTTCAGTTATTTCAGTTGGGACTATTCTTGGAATAAAAGGGTGTAGGATTGTGACACAGTTTTGTTTATGTGTGTGAGCTACGGGGTGAGAGAATGAGAGAGCAAGTTACCTGCTGTTACCAGGTTATCTAAGGAAAAACAAATATACTTGCTTCTGTAATAGTAGATTTTTCCAAATCATGACTTGCCCGGCAACCTGCCTGTGCTCTCTGGACTGTGGTACAGCGAGGCTACTGGGAGGGTGGTTGAATATCCAGGGAAGGACAAGCCATACCACACAAGTAGCCTTCCATTCACACAATTTGGGATCCATCTCATTATTACTTTTAAAATACAATTCAATATTCATCCCCCCTCTGTTTTTTTTAACTATTTCTAAAGTTTGTTAAACTCACAGTTGTAAAGGACAGTAACCCTGGACACAGTATATTTAGTTATATGATTATCCTAATTGAAATACAATATAAATAAAACAGAATGTAAGTATGATTGTTTTTGTGTTAAGGATGTTGTTAGAGATTACAAAACAGAAACTGTAACACTACCTTTATATAGTAATTGCATTCATGTGTACTTAACAATTTGTTCACCTAAGAGGCAATGGGATTAAACCCCAGTGACATTTCCTTCACTTTGTTCTCATCCCAACCTGTTTGCTGGTAACACCATTGTGTTTCACTTGATTGCCATCTAGACTTGTCTATTTGTCCAGCAGCACTAGTATGACACAGTGGAGACTGGTTTGTCTGGATGTAAATGATCCAGGTTCAAATCCTATCTAGCTAGGGTGATGCTTCCTGGATGGCTTTAGGGCCCGCACTTCCTCTCAGATTCATTTGCCTTTCAGAGGTTGTTGTATACAAGGACAAGAATGCAGAGCAACCTGCTGTGAACTATGAAAGATGTGGATAATGCCATAAATACATAACTGGTAACTATATCTGACAGACAAAACTTCCTTTTTTTATATTTGTGCCCCCAGCTCTCCTTGAAGCTGAGAGACCATTCCAGCACTTACAGTTCCATAATAGAAAATTGGCATATAGGTTTTCAAGGACCCAATGGAGCCTTTTATGACCTAAACCACAGCTTGGGAAGAACATACTGATATTAATGTGTAAATGCTAACTTGTTACTTTCCTCAACAAACTGGGAGAAAAGGCACCAATTTATCTCACACTTTAAAATAACTTTAAACATACCATTTCCAGTGTATGTTTGTGTCTTTACTCCTCCACCTCCTCCTCCTCCTCAGAAAGAAGGCATTCATACTCTTTTCTATAAGAATCGGTTCTGTACCAGTGGTTATTTTAAAACCTATAATGTAATAATGCTAAGTCAATGTATTATAAATAATATTAATTAAACAGGTTCCTGTTTAAATGTTAACAGCAAAAAATTAATCTCCCAATTTTTAATGATAAACACTAATGAATTAATTTTCCAGGGGTAATGTTTCAAGTTCTGGCAGAATTGCATACACAGTTGATATTGTATCTTGCTTGATATTTTAGGAAAAGTTACTTTTTGTGGGCTTTGAAATTCTGGGAGAGGTAAATGCAGAAACTTTTCAAAGATATGGTAATGACTGATAAACATCCTTGTAAGTTATTTCATTAACATTAAAAACTTCTGTTAAATCTGATACATGCAGGGTTTTTCAGTCGTTGTACTGGAGCTGCATTAATCACTCTCATTATTTTCTTTAAGAATTGTAGTCAGTATTCCCTTCCTTCTCTCATTTTGTCTCTTGACTTCCCCCTCCTTCTCATTCTGTTTTATAGTCCTTTTCAGACATAAACACGGAGGGGAAGCAATTTTGATTTCATTTCTGAGTGGTGCTGGGAAGAAAAGTAACAAACATCTGTTTTTGCCTTAACTGCATCCATATGTTCAAACTCTCTAATACCCGTCTCCTGGAGAAATTTACAACCCTATTTGGTGGGTACTGCATACTGTTGAATTAACTTTTTTCACAGTTAACGCAGAGCACTTTAATTTGTGCCAGGGCTCAACAAGCCTCATCCCTACTAGCTGTTTTTAATAGTAGGACAAAACACTAGAACATGTGAAGTAGTTTAAACATGGCTTCAGAGCATGTTTAGAGTTCCATTCCTTCATCACTGCTGAACAATTGAGTCCTGTCTCCACATATTTAATATTAAGAGGTAGACAAGACATGCAGGGCCAATATTATGCCTCTTACACAGTCTTGGATCTCACACACCTCTTTTCTTAGATGCTTAGGACTCCCATATCTGTGCGGGTTCCGTGATCTACCCTGGATGCCTGAAACAGCAGATATGAGGGAACCCTATATTCAACATACATGGGGGCGGGACAAAGGCCGCAAGAAGGTACTCTTGTATGTTGTATATAGGTCTGCAGCAAACCATGGATAAGTACAAATGCAGATACTAATTCTGTGGATACGGGGGCCTTACTGTATTAGAATAAGTAAAATATTTAGACAATGGAACTACTAATTATATTAGAAACAGAATTACTGTCAAGGAAGGCTTAATGCTGAAGGCAGAGGAAAGCAAGTAAATCTTTCCACATGTACACCCTAGTAACTTATTATTTTCTGTGTGAAACACAATCAGCACAAGTGATCAATACTTAATTATTTGTCGCTACATGACACGTATTTCAGTTTAATATGTTGCAAATGTTGTATACTCCGTGTGTGCATGTGTATGTATGCATAGCAATGAATTGTAGAGGAGTCTCATAGCTCACTCTGTTTTATAGCATCATTTTAAAGCACCTGAAACAATTAAAGAAAGAACCAAAGCTTTGTTACTGGCAAAGTCTAGTAAAAAAGGGCCTTTTACTTACAGGAATATTTTAGATGACACACCTTTAAAAATTACTCTTGCAGTTTTTTATGAATTGTAGCTGAAGCAAAAATAAGTTATAAAATGTTAGTTTCTAAGGAGGTGGTACAGATTAATAGTGTTGCTTTTTTACTTAATGATGAGGTGGGAAGTTTTGTACGAGACAAAAGCTGATAGGATAAAGTAAAGACGAATTGCCTTTCCAGGACAGCACAAAACAAGAGAGAAGCTTAGGGTGCAGGAACAAGTTACAAAGAGCACAAGGTGTTATCAAAAGCAAAAAAATTGTATTGACTTTTTCCTTCCCAACGTGTGCTTATTTTTACACCTACACACGTGTTCTGTGATGGAATTCAAAGCACAATGCATACATTTTCCAGATTATCAACAAGTACAGTATAAGGAGCACAGGGCCATGTATTCCATGCTTCCTCAAGTGTGCCCACCTGTGCTAATCTTCTTGTGCTTAAGGGAAAGATCTGAAGAAGACTTTATGAAGCTGGGTCTACAGTCATTCTCCTCCTATTAAACCAAACATGAACAGAAACCTCCTTCAGACCTCTGTGCCCAGTACAGCGAGGACCGTGTGTGTTGCCCCATGCTCCCTACCTGCATTGATATTGCCTATTTGAACATGTCTGAAAAGGGCTAGTGTCACATCCACAAGGCAATCAAAACTGATCTACCGTGTTTCACCGAAAATAAAATAGGGTCTTATATTAATTTTTGCTCCAAAAAACGCATTAGGGCTTATTTTCAGGGGATGTTTTATTTTTTTCATGTACAACAATCTACATTTATTTAAATACAGTCATGTCATCTTCTGGTTGCTGCCCAATGGTGGAGGGCGGGGTTTCACTTAACTGGGGTTTATTTTTAGGGTAGGGCTTATACGTATTACGAGCATCCTGAAAAATCATACTAGGACTTATTTTCAGGTTAGGTCTTATTTTCGGGGAAACAGGGTAGTTAGCTTCAGTACGGTTATAACATCATGTCCCCATGGCCCTTTCCTCCATCTGATATATCCCAGATATCCTGAACTGCAAGAAATATGAATAAGTGGGCCCTAGACAAATCAAGTCTGAACTTTCTCTGGAGGCAAAAATGACAAACCTAAGGCTGTCTTATTTTGGGGCACATCATGGAAAGGCAAGATTCTCTGGAAAAGACAGTCATGCTGGTAAAGGTTGAGGGGAACAGGGAAAGAGGATGACCAAATATGAGATGGATCAACACCCTAAAAGAAGCCACAGTCTTGAGTCTGCAGGAGCTGAGCAGGGCTGTTGAAGGTCACTGTTTCACAGGGTTGTCATAAGTCAGAAGCAGCTTGATGGCATGTAACTAGAACATCTGACATTGTTCAGAAGCACTTCCAATACTTTGGAACAGCTTTCTGCAAGGTTGCAGGTGGCTGGAGGGATGAGTAAGAAATGGGAAGCCTCCCTTCTGTTCACTTCTTTAAATGCCATAGCATCCAAGCCACTAGCATTCTGGGTATATTATTGCCAGTATTAACAGTAGTGTTATGTCTTGCCAATCTACTTAAAAAGACACATCTCAGACCACTACTTGCAAGTATCTAAAACCATAGATTACAACTGTCTGAAAATATCTGATGAATTAAACAAAAATAAATAAACAAGCAACAAAACAGACATAACAGCTGTTTATACTCTGAAAGTTTAAAAACTACCAGGGCAGGCACAAGAAAGGGAAAAAATGTTTTATTGTATTTCAGGATGATTTTCTGCTTAATTATATAGCATATCTCTCTTCATTATCAAAAACAGATTGGCCTTTATTAGAAAGATACAACTGAATCCTAAACCAAATCGGACTGATTTAAATCAGATCCAAAGTGGTTTGGATTGGTCCAGATTAGATCCTTATTGACCCAAATAGCTTCAGATGTGTCCATTGGTCTGGACACTTTAAAAAGCCAGAGAGTGTTTCTGCAAAATGTTGCAAAACAGCACCATGCAAGGAAAATAGTGAGCTGGTATGATGGGAGGAGGGGAGCTAG
The DNA here is from genome assembly GCA_037013535.1 of Intellagama lesueurii. NCBI lineage: Eukaryota > Metazoa > Chordata > Lepidosauria > Squamata > Agamidae > Intellagama > Intellagama lesueurii. Next base: position 154,458,089 of record JBAJHW010000005.1, read on the forward strand.
ATTTTGCTCTTTGACAGCTCTAGCTTGCTATCCTAGACTTTGCATTCACAGGGCTTGGTGTTGGTGAAGTTAAATATTCACTTTTTGCATACACCTCTTCATTTTCTTACCTTTCATAGCAAACCACAGAAAAACCTGAAATGAGTGTTCTGCAGATTGATATTTGTCTTGATTAGGTCTCTGCCTCTTTACTTTGAAACCTTTTGATTTTGCAATTTGAATAGTCTAGCCCATACCTTTTTTTAAAAAAATCTTTCTTGTTACTTTGTTTTATGTACTTTCATTTCTTTGTCATCTTTCCCACAAAGAAGAGACCCAACACTATTTATTGTATATGGATTCATTAGGTAGTGGCCCTTTCCCCCACCAAAGCTTCCACTCTGGACTGGGCAAGAATATTTATTGAAAAGAAGTTTGTTGGAGTTTGGTGATGGTTCTGTGTTTACTATAGCATTTGTTTCTTCTATTTTCATTGTATCAGTATTCATAGAATCATAGAATAAATAAGTTGAAAGGGACCTATAAGGCCATTGAGTCCAACCCCCTGCTCAGTGAAGGCAGCTGGATTTAACCTCCAGTCCTCCTTTCCTAATTCTTTCCCATCCTTATTCTTTGTACTTGTTTATTTGAGTAAGTCTGTGTGTTGTTTCCTGTGTTATTTTGAGAGTAATAATATTAGACATTGGCAATTTCCTTATTCCCTTGTACCTTTCCCTTACAAATGTTGGTGCTGGCTCTTTAGACCAGTCATTCTCAACAGGGGCCATGTGGCACCCTGACTAGCCCTGGCACATTTGAAGGGCACCATACACTAGAAACAATTCTTCACAAACCACCTTATAAAGTTCATTATGTGACTTGTATAATCCTGATTCGGCCTATATTTCTTTCATATAGTGTTTATGGTTGTGGCCAAAAAGGTTGAGAATGGCTGCTTTAACCTGTATTTGATTTTCATTCAGTAAGTCTTTATGCAACTCATCATGTGTATATCAGAGACACTACCATAGTTCAGAAGAGCAATATATGTATTAGCAAACTTTGCATATTAAAGTTAATTTTAAAAGCAAGTAGCACAAATATTCTGGAAAAGCATATATGAAACTTTTCAGGAATCATCAAATCAGAAAGGGCTACACAGCTGCCATATTTCATAAATGTAAGTGAAAAAGTCATCATTTTATGGCTGTTTTAAAGGACAGATTTAAAACTGGGTAACACAAACACCCATGAACCTATTTCACTGGAATTTGGCAAGAATTATCCTCTCTGAGAGTTCTGCCATGTTTCCCATTTTCATGCATATCCATAAAAGACCAAAAAAAGAGAGGTCACAACTGTCCTGATTTACCAATGTTTAGCACAGCAAGTTGCAACTAGAATATGTGTATTGAATCAGTGGGAATCTGGTAAGTTGGTTGCTCTGTAAGTTCCATTGATTCAACTACTAGTTCTGATTTACTATATTAAAGAACAGGATTTCAGCCAATGAAGGTACAAAGCTTTGGATGTTTGGATTTGGATTTGGGACTATACTGGATCAGATCAGGTCTGAATCAGCCCTGAATTAAGTTTGAATCCAAATAATAGACTCAGATCTTGAACCAATCTCAAGAACCCTTGTATAGCCCTTACTTAAACTGTTATATCCAAATAGAGTTTTCAATCTAATCAAGACTTGTTTCGGTCATAGTAGGTGATGAAATTATTTTTTCCCCTTGTATTTGAATTGTATTCCATTGGTACTAGTTATACCACTGATACCAGCTGGAATGTATTTTAAAGGTAACATGCCTTGTTACCTTCTTCTGTTTTGGGATAATAGTGATGCCTAGGGTGAAGCATTAAAAGTACATGTGAGTTTTTCATAGTACCTGTAAAATATTAGCTTTTGTTGCCTGTCTCCACATCATAGAAGCAAAATAAGCCAGTTGAAGCGAAGAAAAATGGAGCCCATACAGGGAATTTCTGATTGTAATAGCTGGTCTCTGTTTAATATCACAGAGCTGAGTGAAGTTTTGCAGTTTCTCATGGAAATAGCATCTACAGTACTAAAAAGATTACGTCACTCTTATTACAAGTGCCAAGCACTTAGCCCCACTGTGCACACATAAGTTTGACTTTCAAGATGAAAAAACCCAGAAGTGTAGAATGACATTTTCAGGTGACAGTTACAGTTCTTTTGCCTGTAATTAGCACCTCTTAACATGCAAACCTGCCTATGTCTTTTCCAGGCTGTTGAAGCTCAGATCCGAAGTTTTGGACAGACTCCTTCCCAATTGCTCATAGAACCACATCCTCCAAGAAGCTCAGCCATGCAGGTGGTAAGTTAGTTGTCAGGACAATGTTTTGTGCATCAGTAGCTGTAAATTTGTACTCGAGCACACGTACACACACTCTTCCCAGTACAATATATTTAAACAATATACTTTTTCCTGTAACCTTAAATAAGCACATTATAAAGTATAAAACAGAGCTCATGTACAAAATGAAACTACTAAAATGCAGAACTTGCATAGTGCATTCATGATCTATTCCAATCACTGGTAATTCTATCACTCTTAAGACATAAGCTCTTCCCCCCATCTTCTACTTTGTAGTAATTTTGCTAATAACATTCACTCAAATTGCATCTATTGACTCTGCCGGGAAAAAAATTGTTCACTTCTTAAACTGGGTGTTAGACACACTAAGTACAGTCCACATCCATTGACTTCGGTGGGAATTTGTCTCTTGCCATCTTTTGGTTGTGGTGTATACCCAATGTGTGGTTTTTGTAAGGGGATTTTGTGAGTCAACTCCATAAATTTCATTGATTCAAATGGGCCTATTCTATCTGCAACTTCCTTTGCCATGGTAAGTAACAGTTAGAGTAGGCCCATTTGAATCAGTGGAACTTATGGAAGAGTTGACTCCCCAAACCTCTGTTGATTCAATTGGCCTACTCTCCTGCAGTTTACTACGCTAAGCAACAGGATTTTGTCCATTCATTTTTACATTTCGTGATTTTTGTTCCTTGATTAAAGTTGTTTCTTATTCCAGGTACCAGAGAATAATCTTTTCTGAGCAATATAATCTGACTGCAAATGCACACACATACACCATAGGCTCTCAAACAACAAGTAAAATCTTGGCTCTCTGTCTGTATTAACATGTTGGGTTTTCCCATCACAAAACCAAACGTTTTACCACTGTAATGATTGGGTTAATCAGTAAAAGTTTCACTGTGTTTTTTCTGGGTTATGTGTGGAGAAGAAATTAGAGGCACCATGGGCTGTGTTAAGTGCACAAGCCATAATATGCACCAGGTGTAGTAATTAGCAGTCACATGAAGGCTGCCTATTTGTCTGGTTTGGCTGCTGTTGCTGTATCCCCTTGTGTTTTCACACCATCAGATAGCTGGATTTAATTGAGGCCACATCAGATGAGGCATTACTGACACCTTTAATTGAATGAGCATCCAGGGAGGATTAACTCATAATATTGATTGGCTTTTAGCCACTTGCTCAAAAGGGTGTCTGGTTAGCTTATTAGTTGTTTTTATTTACACCTTTATATAAAGATTGTAAATAGGAATTCCTAGTGCAATATGTTTTTCTAAGTACTTCTGATAACTTTTTTAAAAAGCAATGATAATAAAAATGCAAATTTACTTAATTTTTTATTAGTTCTGTATCAAACTATGTTAAATGTGCACTTTTATATACACATTTACATGTTTGTGCATGTATTACAATACTGATGATAAATAGGTAAAAACTATTACCAGTGAATTCAGATTCCATTAACAGTCTTATACATGATTAAGAAATAGTGTTTTCAGATATATTCCAAAGTAATACTAATAAACAATGAAGTAAAAATGCCATGTGAACATCAGTTCTATTTAGAACACTGTACATTAAAGCCATCCTCCCTTGCAGCCCAGTCTTTAGATCCTCGTAATCATTAAACAACAAAAAACAAAAATAGAAGTATTGTATCTTTAAAACTAACACATTTATTTTGGTGTGAGATTTCACAGATTGCAATCCTCAAAAGCTTGCACTGAACAAAAATTGTTAGTCTTGGAAGATACTACACTGTTTTGTTTTTTCCTGAAACAGATTAACCTCTCTGAAAACCACTACATAACAGGATCTAAACACTTGCACTAGCAGTCTATGCACAATGTTGCTACCACAAAAATAGCCCTCATATCAAGAAAACACCACAAAATATGAGGGCTAATGTGGTAGTGACATTATGCTAGTGCATTTAGATCCTTAAATTTTTGGAGGCAAGTTTCAAAGATCTAATGATAATAATGTGTGAACATTGAAACAACCCTTGACATTTCTTTACCTAAGAACTATGTGGAATTAATTGTTTACTCTGATGTCCCCATTATCTGGTGTTGGTATTATATGTGCTGGTCTGTTTGTCTTATGCCTTCAGCTATTTTCTTTCATTGGAGTCCTGGTTGCTTTTTATACATTGAATTTTTAATTTTTTTTAGAAACATACCTTTTAGAATATTTTTTGTTAACATTTAAATGTATAGGTTTGGATCCTATTTTCTTGTGAGCAAAATTGATCTCATATAATAGTTTTGCTGGTAGAATGTGGGAGGCAGTTTTCGTAAACTCCCATTTATTTCTGAGCCTTCCAGAGGTTTAGGGGGCTCCACCTGTAGAGATTGGCAGGTTGTGCTGCATTCTGAATGGGGAAAGGAGGATTGGATGACATTCATTGAAGAGCAATTTGGAATCCTAACAGCAGCTTTTGCAATGTAATTATATATATATATAAAATAATTGTGTTTTAAAGGGGAGCATGGAAAAAATCATGTCCTGATATCCTTAAATTTATTCTTATATGTTTACAGTCAATATATATTGCTTATTTAATTTTTTGTGTGTTTTCCATCTCTAGTTTGCCAGGGATTTTATTCTGTGCACTTTAATACAGCTTTTGAAATTCTCTGGGAGCAGGAATTCTTTATGCTTCATTTTATTTATTTCTGTGTTGTGATCTGCCTTCCTTGAAACACTGCTTCTGTTAATCTGAAAGCTGTACTATTTGCAAAAACACAGGCAACTGGAAACATTATTGGTGCTAGTGAAGCTTCCTGTACATACTGATTTTAGATCTTTATCTTGTTCCACATGTAATTAACAACAAATATCAAAGTTTTCACTGAAATGAATATTAAAATGTTTCACTGAAAAGTTTCCATGAGCCTGTCATAAATGCTTTGGAATTTGTTTGCAGCTTGGTTCTTGCTTGTTTTAATTGGGTATTCCTTCTTTTGTCCTGTCTTTTCCTTCCTATCTTCTTTGCCTCTTCTTTTCCGCATGTGGTTTGGTCTTGTTGTGCCCACTCAACAGTATCTCCTTCTGCAGAGTCCGTTGATGTTCACAGACCAAGCTCAACAGGATGTCATCATGGTCCTAAAATTTCCATCCAACTCCCCTGTCACACATGTAGCAGCTAACACCCAACCTGGCTTGGCAAATCCTGCTGTGATTACTGTCACTGCCAACCGTCTGTTTGCTGTGAATAAGTGGCACAGCCTTCCTGGTAAGTATGGATGTGCATGGGGAGAACTTTTGGGTTTGTTTTATTTTAAATTCTTTTGGGGGGTGCCTCCTTTGTTTTCACATCTTTCGGACACCAGTTCTTTCATTGAATATGAAAGGGACTGTTTCTTTTGAATTATTTCATTTCATAGTTCCCTTTTTGTGTTCTGTCTTACACTTGCCCAAAAGCCCTAAAGACCCTTAAAATGGGAGTGTGTGCGGAAGGTGGGGATGCAGAATGAAACACACGTACACTACCTCCTCTCCCAAAAACAAAAACAAAACAAAAAAACACACAATGAAGCAAAAAAGGCAATAATACACTCAAAGATTATCCAACAAACACAACAACTAGAATATAAAAAGATTTTTCTCCCTCCTATCATTGATGTCTTCTTTTCACTTCATTAATACCACTATCAGCAGGTTTTTTGTTGTTTAGTCATTAAGTCGTGTCCAACTCTTCATGACCCCATGGACCAGAGCACGCCAGGCCCTCCTGTCTTCCACAGCCTCCCGGAGTTGGGTCAAATTCATGTTGGTTGCATCGATGACACAGTCCATCCATCTCGTCCTCTGTCGTCCCCTTCTCCTCTTGCCTTCACACTTTCCCAACATCAGGGTCTTTTCCAAGGAGTCTTCTCTTCTCATGAGATGGCCAAAGTATTGGAGCCTCAGCTTCAGGATCTATCCTTCCAGTGAGCACTCAGGGTTGATTTCCTTCAAAATGGATAGTTTTGTTCTCTTTGCAGTCCAGGGGACTCTCAAGAGTCTCTTCCAGCACCACAATTCAAATGCATCAATTCTTCGGCTGTCAGCCTTCTTTATGGTCCAGCTCTCACTTCCATACATCGCTACTGGAAAAACCATAGCTTTGACTGTGCGGACCTTTGTCGGCAAGGTGATGTCTCTGCTTTTTAAGATGCTGTCTAGGTTTGTCATCGCTTTCCTCCCAAGAAGCAGGCGTCTTTTAATTTCGTGGCTGCTGTCACCATCTGCAGTGATCATGGAGCCCAAGAAAGTAAAATCTGTCACTGCCTCCATATCTTCCCCTTCTCATATTTGCCAGGAGGTGATGGGACCAGTGGCCATGATCTTAGTTTTTTGGATGTTGAGCTTCAGACCATTTTTTGCGCTCTCCTCTTTCACCCTCATTAAGAAGTTATTTAATTCCTCCTCACTTTCTGCCATCAGAGTGGTATCGTCTGCATATCTGAGGTTCTTGATATTTCTTCCGGCAATCTTAATTCCGGCTTGGGATTCATCCAGTCCTGCCTTTCGCATGATGTATTCTGCATATAAGTTAAATAAGCAGGGAGACAATACACAGCCTTGTCGTACTCCCTTCCCACTTTTGAACCAATCAGTTGTTCCATATCCAGTTCTAACTGTTGCTTCCTGTCCCACATATAGATTTCTCAGGAGATAGATAAGGTGGTCAGGCACTCCCATTTCTTTAAGGACTTGCCATAGTTTGCTGTGGTCCACACAGTCAAAGGCTTTTGCGTAGTCAATGAAGCAGAAGTAGATGTTATTCTGGAACTCTCTGGCTTTCTCCATAATCCAGCACATGTTAGCAATTTGGTCTCTAGTTCCTCTGCCCCTTCGAAATCCAGCTTGTACTTCTGGGAGTTCTCGGTCCACATACTGCTGAAGCCTACCTTGTAGGATTTTGAGCATAACCTTGCTAGCGTGTGAAATGAGTGCAATTGTATGGTAGTTGGAGCATTCTTTGGCACTGCCCTTCTTTGGGATTGGGATGTAGACTGATCTTTTCCAATCCTCTGGCCATTGCTGAGTTTTCCAAACTTGCTGGCATATTGAGTGTAGCACGTTAACAGCGTCATCTTTTAAGATTTTAAATAGTTCCACTGGAATGCCATCACCTCCACTGGCCTTGTTGTTAGCCATGCTTTCTAAGGTCCACTTGACTTCACTCTCCAGGATGTCTGGCTCAAGGTCAGCAACCACACTATCTGGGTTGTCTGGGACATCCAAATCTTTCTGGTATAATTCCTCTGTGTATTCTTGCCACCTCTTCTTGATGTCTTCTGCTTCTGTGAGGTCCCTGCCATTTTTGTCCTTTATCATGTTCATCTTTGCACAAAAGGTTCCTTTAATATCTCCAATTTTCTTGAACAGATCTCTGGTTTTTCCCTTTCTATTATTTTCCTCTATTTCTTTGCACTGTTCATTTAAGAAGGCCCTCTTGTCTCTCCTTGCTATTCTTTGGAAGTCCGAATTCAATTTTCTGTAACTTTCCCTATCTCCCTTGCATTTTGTTTCCCTTCTCTTCTCTGCTATTTGTAAGGCCTCGTTGGACAGCCACTTTGCTTTCTTGCATTTCCTTTTCTTTGGGATGGTTTTTGTTTCTGCCTCCTGTACAATGTTACAACCCTCCATCCATAGTTCTTCAGGCACTCTGTCCACCAAATCTAGTTCCTTAAATCTGTTCTTCACTTCCACTGTGTATTCATAAGGGATTTGGTTTAGATTATACCTGACTAGCCCAGTGGTTTTTCCTACTTTCTTCAGTTCAAGCTTGAGTTTTGCTATAAGAAGCTGATGATCAGAGCCACAATCAGCTCCAGGTCTTGTTTTTGCTGACTGTATAGAGCTTCTCCATCTTTGGCTGCAGAGAATATAATCAATCTGATTTCGGTATTGCCCATCTGGTGATGTCCATGTGTAGAGTCACCTCTTGTGTTGTTGGAAAAGAGTGTTTGTGATGACCAGCTTGTTCTCTTGACAAAACTCTATTAGCCTTTGCCCTGCTTCGTTTTGAACTCCAAGGCCAAACTTACCTGTTCTTCCTTTTATCTCTTGACTCCCTACTTTAGTATTCCAGTCCCCTAGAATGACAAGAACATCTTTCTTTGGTGTCAGTTCTAGAAGGTGTTGTAAGTCTTCATAGAATTGGTCAATTTCAGCCTCTTCAGCATTGGTAGTTGGTGCATAAACTTGGATGACTGTGATGTTGAAAGGTCTGCCTTGGATTCGTATGGAAATCATTCTATCATTTTTGAGATTATATCCCAGTACAGTTTTTCCCACTCTTTTGTTGACTATGAGGGCTATTCCATTTCTTCTACGGGATTCTTGCCCACAATAGTAGATATGATAATCGTCTGAATTGAATTTGCCCATTCCCGTCCATTTCAGTTCACTGACACCCAGGATGTCAATGTTTATTCAGCAGGTAGCAGCAGTCAAAAATAGTCCATGAAAAGAAAGGACAGGAATCTCCAAGAAATTGAGGGGAGAAATCAAAAAAATAATCCTAAGGAGGCAAGCTGGCACAAAAGGCAGGCTGCCTGCTGGCAGAGCAAACATAATCCTAAAAAATGTTTGAAAAAAAAGTCTCCCAAAAATCCAGAAAAAACAAAAACAGAAACGATTCATAGGCACAGAAGGAGAGCACAATCATGATAGAGGGTGCCATGGAGCTCAGCAGAACACATCCCACTGACAAAGACTAGCACAAAGAACATTATTCATTGGGTTCCTACCAATCCAGGTTCTTCTACAACTCAAAATTCCCTTTCCCCTCTGAGATGTTCTAATTGGCTACTGAAAGTAGCCCTCATTACACTATTTGATTAAACCTTTCCTCGGTGATTTGACAGATGACGTGAAGAAAAGGGAGATAAAAGAAGGAAACACACAAGAATGTGAAGCTTTCATGATTCTTTCATTAAAACAAAGCATTTGGGTTTCAGGGACTCTTTTCCACAAATTATTGAAAGAAAATGAAAACAAGAGCCTCTTTTATGTTTTTTTCCCATTCATGTTAACCTGAAAGTCTCATCTCTAATAATTGACACATTGAGATATATTTTTTGAGTGTGTGTGTGTGTGTGTGTGTGTGTGTAAGAGACATTTTCTATAGAGAATGGCCTCTGCTCACTTGTTTGTCCTTTAAATGTCTTTCTTCTCAATACATTTCTGAATGTATTTCAGCTTTATATACCAGATGATTTCTACCTATTTAGTGTTCATTATTTGGGAGTTTGATTCTCTAGTGTTTTTTTTTAGGGGGGGGATGTCAGCTAGCCTGGGTGGCCTTGGGTCTCAGAGCCACCCCCAGAAGATAATATTATTATTATAGTTGAATATATATTGCCATATACCAGTTGGTAATTTACTATGGTAAGCATTTATCAACTTTTGCAAGCTAATTGTCCTCACCATTCCACATGATGAGGGAAATTTTAGACAGTTGTCAGGGTGTGAGAGATCCAGCATAATACTTGTATGTGATTCTGTTTGGTAAACAGTGGTGTGTACATATGCTGTAGCTCTTCACTCAGCTGTTCTTCCTCCCTTCAAAGTCCTGTCTACTTTATGCAGGCTTTTCCTACTCTCAGACCCCTTTGTCCTCTTCCCTTTACTTCTTTCTAGTATGCTGTATATCATGTTACCTCCCTTCAAACAGGCTTTTCTGATACAATACAATGTCCACTGTTCTTTATTTCCTGTTCCGTATGAATCCTACATGACCACCTAGGCTTTTCACTCTTCTGTCATACGATGTCCTCTCTGTTCTGCTTTGATATGTCTGTTCTGATTGTAAGATAACTGGAGAGAGATGCTGTCAATCAAGGTTCAATACTCGCTGTACAATTTCTGCTAAAGTTTTTTAATCCTAAATAAGTACTGTTGTAAAGAATGCAAGGTTGATTGGGATACACGGACATGGATGTTTACATAGTAAAGTAAAATTGTGCCCCTATTTCATTTTGCTAACTTGTCAGCCTGAGCTGACAAATATTGTGTTATATTCAAGCTGAGAACACATATTGTGTAATCATTTTTTCAAATTTTCATGAAGCAGGAATTCCATAACTATGTAATCATTCCACCAATGCTGATTTTATAAATAAGCATATGCTTTGCAAGGTACATGTGAAAAGTCTGAGGTATTACTCATGTGATCTTTATTATGTTGATTTCCCTTTCCAGAAGAGTTCACTGATGCTTGAAAGCTGACATCAACAAAAATGATCCAGATATTTACATAAAAGATTGTAGGCCAGAAATGTTTCTTGATGTTCTCTTTAAAATTATATGTAACTTTCAGATGATGAATGGTATAAAAAGAATTCCTTTCTTTTTATCATAAAAATAGTAAGAAAACTATTTGATAAATCCTTTGTGCTGCATTGTTAAAAAAAAATTTAAGGGGAAAAATAATATTTGCCATAGTCAGCAGATGGTTGTCACATTTTGTTTTCGGTGCTCTTTACCACTTAATTTTGTTTTGTTGCAATGTGAGAGGCTGCTGGTCAAGCATCTGCTATAGCTTATGGCCCAGATCTGGAGCCTCCAATGATTGTACACACTGAGAATAGCAGAAGTAAATGTAATAAGCAGCCCTTGAGAGCACCTGGATTTTTTTTTTCCTGATGGTGTTCAATAAATGGAAGAAACTTCCAGTTTTCCAGCAAAAGAATAGCACACACTCTTTGATTTATAGGATTTTCCATGGGTTTAATGCCTGAAAATAACATAGTTTTTAAATCTTTGCGTTTTTTAGCTCATCAAGGTGCCGTACAGGACCAGCCATACCAGCTGCCAGTGGAAATCGATCCCCTCATAGGTCTGTCACTTCCTTCTCTCTTTGCGATTCATTAAGCTCTGTATGGTGGCCCTGAAGTGTAGATTACGGTTGTTTTTCACTTGCTGGTTGCTGGGAATGGAATTTTCCTGATAAACCATTTGCATGCAAATTGGAATGCAATGAGCTGTGGCTATGCTGGTATTTCATCAACTCCCCCTCATTGGTTTGCCTAATTTGAACAGGCCTAGGACGTGTGTCAGTGAAAATTAATATGGATGCCGTAATAATGTGTGATTGAGAATGCGCATGAAGTACTGTCAGGATAATATTGGGCCTTTTCATCACTCAGACTTGTTGATGAGCAAGAGCGAGGCATGTTATGATGAATTGGTGCACCAGTAATGCGATGGGGCTCCTTTGCTGAGGAAATTTTCATAATAACAGTGGGATTCTTAACAGCCCTGTGTTGTAGAAAATAAAACTGTGGTGCCAGAATTTCATCATTAAGAGAAATCAATCCTTTCTTCACAGGCCTGCTGTTCAGGCTGAGGGAATTAATCTGTAATTGCAGAGCAGTTCCTGAGTGAAAATATATTGCGTAGCCATTTTTAAAAGGCATTGATATTCATTTTTCTAGGATATGGCAGAGTTTAGGATCAAAATCAAGGAAGCAGGAAAAGTGCTTCTTAGCTAGAAAAAAAATCCCTATTTGATTTGAATGTATTTTGGAGGTAGAAGGGTGGTCTGCTTTGAATGCAGACTTTTATTTTTAGACATTTCTGGTTTGGCCATCATAATTCAATACAACTTGTACATGGGTTTAGATCACAAACCATTGGCTAAAGTCCTGTTGAATGAATGAATACTTTATTACGGTCAAAGACCAGTAAATGCTAAAGTCCTGTTGCTTAGCACAGAATGGCAGTACTGTAGGCCCACTGAATCAGTGGGAATTTGGTGAGTCTTACACAAGTTCCATTGATTTAAATGGATCTACTCATGGTACTCAGTGTAGTAGTGGATAGAGTGACAGACTAGGACTCTTGAGACCAGAGTTTGAATCCTTGCTTAGCCATGGAAATTCACTGAGGGAGTGGAACTGGTAAATAATAATAATTATGTGCTGTCAAGTCAATTCTGACTTACAGCAACCCTTTTCAAGGTTTTCCAGATAGAGAATATTCAGAAGTGGTTTACCATTTCCTTCTTCTGAGGACATCCTGGGATTGTGCAGGCCACACAGACTGGCTTTTCCCCTAGGAGGCACAGTGGGGAATCAAACATCCACCCTCTGGCTCTGCAGCCAGATACTAAAACCAGAGTTATCCACTCCTTAAATAACTTACTTACCTTGACTTACTGGTTTCTATTTGATGGCACATAGCTAACTAACTCTAGTTTTGACTTATTATGCTAAAATCATAACTGGTTTGGTGGTTCGTGCCCATCTCTTATCACAGTCAATGGAATCAATGGAACTTATGGAGGAGTGGACTCACCAAATCCCTACTGACTCAGTGGACCTACTCTGCCATGAACTGAGGGTCTGACTACATTGACAATAAATGTGAGAAATGCTGTGATATTGGGATGGACTTACTCACATTTTTTGTTGACACAAAAGAAAATGCAAATCAACTTGGAGTTCATCCACCATCCATAGTTTCAGACAATGTGATTGTTTACACCAGTGGAGAAAAGTATGTCCTTAGCATTGGCAAGTGTTGTTCTATTGGGCACCTACACACACACCAAAAAATAAAAAGAATCAAGAGGAGGAAATTGCCATCGAACCCTCGTTTACAGCTTAGTAAGTTATTCCCCTATAATTGCACCTCCTGCAGGGCTACAAGAGAATTATGTTTAAAAGCTGCAAACAAGGGTGCTTAGATAATTTCCTCCTCCCTCTTCCTCCAAACAGATCTAGGAAATATATCTGTGAAGATTCTCAGTCATCCAGGTGTGGTTATCTGGAAATTGAATCATGGCAACTGGACTTCTTTCTTGTTAGGTTGAAACGTTTTGCTACTCTTCCAAGTAGCTTCTTGAGTCTGAAGAATCTACTTGGAGGAGTAGTGAAACGTTTCAACCTAACAAGAAAGAAGTCCAGTTGCCATGACTCAAATTCCAGAAAATCTAGGGGATCCTTTAATTCCCCAGTGCAACTTCACTGTGAGTGAATTCGCTTTTCCCTTGCTGTGTAGTCTCATCTTCATACTGCTAAGCTGCAGGATTTCATCCAGTGTTTCGCAAACAGGAACAGTCTTCAAGCATAGTATTTACTTTCTGATTTAACATTTACATAATAACAATATTTTGGTTTTACAGTCTCTTCAAAAAAATTTGTACCTCTGTTTCTTTATGCAACTATTTATGAGCTCTTTAGTTCCTGAATGTGAAAATTAGTCTTACTTTTGAAAACCAAGGGCAATGCTCCAGAATTTGGCTGAAATCCTGTATTCTCTGGCATTAGTAAACTTACACCAGCAGAAGAGTGCTGGATGTTAATGCCTATGCAAACAGCATTATTATAAGGCTCCTGTTTTGTCCATTGTGCAGCATGCATGCATGCTTTGTGAATTGCACTTCTGACCTGCCATGCTTTTCCATAACACTGCTGCAGCTTTGCAATGAGCACATAGAGCTGCACAACATGACATATTAGTAAACATACAGTATGTGCATATCAGTATAACCATAATAGATTAAAACATTTCTTCTTGAGATTATTAACTGGTTTTCATTATGCATATACATATGCATATGCATACACAAAAGGAGAGCAACTGAAGAAGGTGGAAGCCAAACCATTTTGCTTAAATATTTATTGATTAACTGCATCCCTCAAACAGATCCAGAAAAACCTTGATTGAGGTGCTGTTTAGTTCTTGTTATCTGTTTATATACAAATTAACAAGAAATATACCAAAATAACAATTTTGTTCTTATGACACGTTGAGCTTTGGTCTATGGACCTTTGTCACTGTCTTAATAAATTTCTCAGATCCTCATCTAGAGCATGCTGCTTCAACAATAGCACCTTTAAGATCTGCCACCAAAACAAGCTATCTGTACATTATAGAAACCCAGTAGCTTTGTTCCTAAGCAAGAGAATAATTTGCATAAGAGGAGTATTTCTTTTTAGATGGTAAGCTGTGAGTGCTCAAGAGTTTTTATGCTTATAATTTGTAATACCGAAGAGAGTGTTTCCCCAACTAAATAGGTTCTTAGTAGCTCTTCTGTTAGACCAAAATTACCTAATCTTCATCTCAGCCAGTTACTCACGATGAAGATTGGGTACTGCCTAGGAATTTTGTCCCAGACTCTTCCTGATGCTTTGGCTTCTAGATTGATTCAGATGTTTTAAGGACTGCATGGTGAACCTGTTCCTCTGGTCACACCTATACTTGTGTTTTGCTGCTGCTCATAGAACAGAGCAGAACAGAAAGCTTCTTCTGGTCACAGATGAACAGTGTCCCCAATGCAGTTATGAACTGGGCATCCTACTCCAAAGCTTACCTTGAAGGGAGACAGAATGACTTTAATAATTTTTCATATTTCTAAGAAGCAAATATGCCATATTCTGAGAAAAACCCCTTTTCATTGGTGGTTCATTGGTGGTTCATTTTTGGTCTCCAATTGTTGTTGGACTTCAAACCTCAGAAGCCTCCAGCCAATGTGGCCACTGGTTAATAATTTAGGAACTGTGGGAATTCTGGGAAATGTAGTCCAACAACAGTTGAGAACTCAAGTTTTATAACCACCAAATTACTGATAAAAAAGAGGGGTGACTATAAGAACAAAGGCCCATTCACACCACAATTCGGTATCATTGCAATGGTTTTAAGGAATATACTCATATGCATATATTATCTTTCTCAGACACCTCATCCCTATTCTCTCTAAGCTTAACTGCAACCCCCTTAAAAAGTGGAGGGATTTTGTTGTTGTTGGGAGCTACCCCTAATTTATTTTCTCTCATTTGATCTTACATGGGCAATTAAAACCGATCAGTCTTACAAAATACCTACTCCTGATGGAGATGGAAACTCCTATAGCTGGTCTCGTGATATGGATTGTTATGGCTGCCTGCATTGTTGGATCTTTCTTTGGGGCATGACTGTGAGGCTTATGACAATGAGTAGCTGCATTTTGAAATTTACTGCTATACTGATTTGCCATTGATTGAACTGGATGTTAAGATAACCCTTGTGGGCCAAGACTTACAGAATTTGTTTCTTCACATAAAGAGGGCAAATTGTAGCAAAACTGGAAGAAGGAACTGAAAGGATGTTGTGGGGCTCAGCACTAACAGCAGCACATACAAATTGTTTTAATTACTTATGCATTAGTTTGGCAATAATTTAATGCTCGTTTGCAAATAGGCTAAATTATTTTTATTATGTATTTTTCTTTTCTCAACCAGCCAGCAATACAAACATACACAGGAGACAGATAACAGATCTTCTTGACCAAAGCATTCAAGTCCATTCCCAGTGTTTTGTAATAACTTCTGATAACCGATATATCCTTGTCTGTGGTTTTTGGGACAAAAGTTTCCGTGTGTACTCGACTGATACAGGTATGTCATCTATTTTAGTGTAACACTAAGTTCTTTTCTAAACTTTGAAGAAGGGATTGATTGTTGTTCTTACATGTCATCAAGTTGCCTCCAACGTAGGGCAATCCTACAAATTAGTGATCTCCAAAAGGTTCTGTTGTTAACAGCAGTGCTCAGTTGTTGCAAACTCAAAGATGCAGCTTCCTTTATTGAGACAAACCATCTCACATTTGGCTTCCACTTTCTCTGTTACCTTCAACTTTCCCCAGCATTATTGTATTTATCAATGAGTCTTGTCTATACTGTTCTGGACTGCAGCCAGGAAATACTATATTTAGTATTTCGCTCAAAATCCAAAAGACCAGAACCTCATAATTCTGTGAGAACTACAGCTCTCACAAGGTTGGGGCAAGCAAAGCACTTGTCTCAGTTGTACAAAGGTGAAAGGCACAGGAAAAAGAAACATATCTGTGGTCCCAACCATGTCTTGCCATTAGGAAAAGGGCACATTTCTACAGCCCTGTTCAACTGTTTCCCACCCTGATACGTTCAATATCCTGGGAGGGGAGCAGCTTGTCCCGTCCCTCTCTGTCATTGCTTTCCACGTCCAAAAATTGACAGGTGTGCAAAGGAGACAGGACTGCTTGCATGTAGGTTCTACACATGAGTAAGAAACCTGGAAAATCATGATTGTTTGATAAGATCATTCAAGGCATCAGGACTAGACAGACTTTATTTATTTTATTATTTGTTTGCTTGTTTCATTTCTAGGAAACTTTTCTGCTACTCAGAAGACCCAAGGCAGCTCGTAATGATTAAAACAAGCCAGACGAAAAACACAATACATTATAAACTTAAAAAAAACCTAAACATACAGTAATTATTTAAAAAGCAATTAGTTAATTATACAGTAATAATGAAACAGCATTTTAAAACGTTAAAAACACACTTAAAAAGAATATGTGCCAAGCTTCCGGGAGGGACTCAATTTCAGCTGCCCGGAGGGGCAGGACTTTAACTGTTGAGAAGGGATAAAAGGGAGGGAGCCAAATTATGTTTTAAACAGAATTTGTATTAATGGTTTCATGTCTAAAATAATAACAATAATTGTTTTTTGGTGTTTCTTATTATTTATGCATTCACCTTGTTAACCAAAATAACTACAGTCATGGGTGTCAAAAGCAATCCAGTGGTGCTTGTGGAGTAGAAAGATCAGCAGACAGGGAACAGCTGTAGCCCACAGGATGCCAAAACATGTTTACAGTCCTCACATTCTTTGGGGAGACTCCTTCTGTGTCCCCCTTTTTTTTTTTTTTTTGCTGTTACATGCCTCTAATTTATGGTGACCCCAAGACTGAGTGATCTCTAAAATGTCCTGTCTTCAGTTGCCCTGCTTAGCTCTTGCAAACTCAAGCCTGTGCCTTTCTTTTAGGATGTCGATCTATCTCATATTTGGCCTTCCTCTTTTCCTGCTGCCTTCAACCTTTCCCAGTAGTGTCCCCTATAACTGCAATGAAAGTATGGAAGGGGCACAATTCTTAGCTGTAACCAGATAACTTTGCCACGGGTGCAAATTTAGCTAGTTATAGATCTGGTGAGAACATTTCTATCCCAGCCAGGCCCCTCTTGTGCTAATTTCCTAATGGCATTGAGATATTTTAAATAAAAGAATTGTTAAAAAAACAACCAGGTTCATCTACCTCTAAACTAATGTAGTGCAATCCATTCTAGCCCCTCATTCTTTCCAGATTCCACTGCATGTGTAGTCCACGCTTATATCTTAAACAGAGAGGTGAGACTCAGCTAAAGTACATTGTAATCTAGGACATAAAAACGTTGCTATTAAATGTGACCTTAGACATGTGTTTAATAATTCTCAAAATGTGCTATTTGAGACACATGTGCTCTCTACTAACTAAAGGGCCGGGTGAAGGGAAGGTAAAACTGAATCACTTTGTTCTTTCTATACAAATCAATTATTAATAATAGATGTTTGTGTGTTTAATAACAACATACACCTTTGTCTTCCCTTTTATTACCCTCATTTAAAAGAATGCAGAGCCATGGTTTTTGAACATAGCTTGACAGCAATGCTTTAAACAGAATTCAGTGTTCATATTCTTTTTTTATGTTATTCTGTTTTATTTTATTGTAAAATGTTAGTACACTGAGGACTTTGTGTGGATGATCAGCCAACTTTATCACACTGAATACAGATGCCTTGAAGTGTCAAGCTTGGGTCCGTAACAGATTGAGTTCAGCTCTGCTCTGGTGTTTTTCTCTTCCCATTTTCATGAATTCTTCCCTCCCACTGTTCTTTTCTGTGTCATATCCCATACCATTCAGAACTCCCCTTACTATCAAGAATACTGTTCAGTGGATCAGAGTGCTGTAGTAGAGAAGGCTGGGAAGTCTCACTACACAAATGGAGTTCTGCTCATGGTACTTTTGATTCCAAAACCAGGGAGTTAGATCCAGACTTGCACTTACATGAGTTTCTCTGACAGTGGAAGGTGGAGGATATGACATCATCCCCCCCCCCCCCCATGTAGCCTTACCTCCCAGGCAGTTCAAGGGATTAGGCACACTGCAGTGCCTGCAGTGCCTCCAGATCACTGCAGGCACTGTGGAAAGAGGGAAATCGGGGAAATCATCACCACTCATTTCCTCCAAACTGGAATCCTCTGCTTGATCGCATTTCCCTTTTGTTTACATTGGCACAAATCCAAAGTATATATTTAACTCATCTAGAAAAATTGCATGAGTATAAGGCATTCTGTCTGAGACATCATGTGGCAGAATGTAGCTTTATGTTACAATCTGGCTATATCAACATACTATAAGACAGCGGTCCCCAACCTTTTTAGCCCCGCGGACCGGCTGGGGAAGGCGGGGCACCCCCCTGCGCTCGGCACATGCGTGAAGGAGCGCTCTCGCGCGGGCACACTTGTGTGCATGCGCAAAGGAGCGGGGCTGCTCGTGCAGGCACGTGCACGCTTGTGTGCATGCACAAAGGGCGGTGCAGCGCTCGCGCAGGCGCTCGTGCACATGCACAAAGAGTGGCGTGGCGCTCAGGGGGCACTCGTGCGCATGCGCGAAGGGGTGGGGGAGTGCTCATGTGGGCGCAGGCGCAAACGGGCTGTGTGTGGGGGAATGCGTGCGGGGGTGGGGAGGAGGTCTGTCTCCACGGACTGGTCCGGCTCAGGCCACGGACTGGCACAGGGTTGCGGACCGGGGTTTGGGGACCTCTGCTATAAGAGATCTAGTTAGGACTAAGGTGACTGATAAACATTTAAAACTATAATGGAAGGCTTCTTGTTTGTTTTGAAACCAGCTTATCTTGTCTTCTTCTTGTTTAGAAAATGTTCAAGAAATATTCATTTGTAGTCTTATATTTAATTATCCCCAACCAAAACGTGGAAATACTTTCTGTGAGTTATGTTGTAGGGAGAGAGAATGAACAGAAGATGATTATGTGATCAGTAATAGATAATGGCAAGTTATCACAAATGGTGAACTCAGTTATATTTTAGCACTTAAGCAAAAGGCACCTTTTTCTTCTTAATTTGGGGTGGGGGTGTAATGGGCAGAACTGAATTAGGTGGACCAAAGGCCGTTTCCTATGTCTTCTAACAAATAACAAAATTAACACTTGGGTATCTGCCAACTAATCTTTTAAACATTTTTTAATTTGAACCACAAATCAAAGACAAATTCTTAGATGGTAACCCCACATATCCACACCTTTTCACTGAATAAACATAGTATACAGACAGTGTGTGTTAGTGATGCACTAAAAATGCCAAAGAGTTAAAAACTGAAAACCACTTGCATGCACATAGATCATTACACTCTGCTAGTGTTGCTCTGTGCAGTCTCTGCTTTGGAAGCTGACAGTGTGCATTAATACGAATGAGGCTTCTACTTGTATATGAGTACTCATTGCATAAGCTTTCTCATTGTCCAGCTGCTTGCATAATAGAGCAGTGTGCAAGCAAACAGACACAAGAGGATATTGGCCTAACACATTAGTAGCAGCATAAACTTTTTTTTTTGTGGACTACAGGTTACAGATAGTGTGTAGTCTTATGCTTATTGAAAATGAGCAAAGTACTGCTGGATCAACAGTATTGTTCATATTTCTGACTGAGGAGGAGACCTGTAGACAGGTCCTGCAGAGTTTTTTCCTACAATTTTTTTTAATTAATTAAAAATTATTTTACAAGAATACAAAACAAACAGTAAATATACATGATCATGAGACATTTAGAAAAGTATATATTTCAAAAAATATGAGAGATTGGGAGATAGAAACAGTATGGTGAAGAGTTATATAGAAGAGATAAAACAATGACATACTGTTTTCAAGAGGAATCCTATGATTGCAGTTCTAGAAAGGCTTTTGCCTTACATGCAGCATTTCATGAAATCCTGAAGTCCAAAAAGAGAAAACAAATGGGCAAAAGCAGTATATATGAATATATTCCTGTCACACCACAACCTGTCAACATTTTGGAAAAGCTTACTTACCTATATAACTTTTTTTAGTGGCGTGATATTCCACAGATTTATTAATTTTAGACAGTGTTTAATAGGAAAGGATTAGTATTGTACGTCCTTAGGTTTAAAAAGTGCTAATGCCAATGTTAATTGGGCACCAGTATAATCTTTTTTGCATTCTTATCGGGAGCCAAACATTGTCTGGACCTTCTTTAATAATTCTAATTAATTGTGCAAATTGACCATCTTTGTAATAAATGTTTAGCATAAATTTTCCCAGTCCTCCTTTCAACTCCTTATATATTGTTGAATTAGTGGGCTTTTTTCTATTATTAACCAATTTCATAATTTACTTCTGCCAATCTCATAAAAGTTATCATAAATACATTATGGAATTGCCTGAAAAAGAAAGACGTAAGAGGTAGTCTGTGGTATTCCATAATTTTTTAAAAAATGCATAGGGTTCTACCTTTTCTGTATTTTTTTCTATATTTCTATATTTTTTCATTAGGAGTTGAGGTATAATCTTTTGTAAAATAATCCCTAGCAATTTTTTAAAATTTTAGGAGTTATAACTGCTAAATTTCTCTTTTGACCTTTAAGGGCTGTAAATATGATCCTAAATTTCTTTTTCTAAATATAATTATCCAGCAACATTGAATTGTTGTTCTCAAATTCAAAATGTTTCTGATTTGTGTATTAAAATATCTTGAATTTTTATTGATTTTTAAAGCTTTGAATTCTTCCCTTTTAGCTCTTAGGATATTTAATACCCTAATGTCACCCAATTTCTTAGGTTTACTTTCTAAATCTTTAATTTCAGTGGCACATCTAATTCTTGTGATAAATTTTTAATTCACTTAGCCTTGCTAATACATTCTCCTTGAATTACCATTTTTAGTGGACCATATAATGTACTAATTGTAATGTTCTGAGAAGTATTTTCTTTAATGGTATTCTCAATAACCTTATTTAATTTCTCTTTCGCATCACTTCCATTAACTATTAAGGGACTAAATGCCCAAGAGAAAGACTTTGGAGCAATGTTGGGAAATTTTAAGGTCAATGAAACTGGGCCATGGCCCGACTTCAAAGTAGAACCTGTCCCGGCCTCTAGGATAAGATTTCCCCACTCCTTAGAAATTAGAAGATAATCAAGTTAAGAATAATTATTAAATCTTCTCGGGAAACGTGTATAATGACCGGTTTCCAGATAAAATTCTTTTCAGGAATCTAGTAAACTAGTCTTATCTGTAATTGAGAAGAACAATTTAGAAGGAATCCAAGATTTACCACTAGAATCTAAAGATCTAGAAGTAGCAGTAAAATCTCCTTCAATAATTGTTTTTCCTTCTCTCAAAATCCTTCATTTTTTCTACAATTTTCCAGTCCACTTCATTATAAACAGTTTTAAGGTGCCTTCCCCCAATCTGAAAAGTTGTACTGCAGTTTCAGTGCAATTTGTGTATGATAGTAAAAAGTGCAGCTGTGTCAACCTGATGGCAACCTGTTGAATCATTGTTCTTCAGTGAGATGACTGGTTTTAAATGGTATATATTACTGTAATTTTAGTTAGGGACTATAAACTAGTGCTTTTTCTTCAAGAAATTCCACATTCAACCTCCAATATCTTGAGGTGGAGGTTTTGAGTCAGCTGGGCTTGGGAAGTTTTCCAGCTATTTCTTTGGGGAGCTAATGTCCTGGAGTGGACAGTTCTTCCTAGATGGATTGGGGTGGTCTGCCACAGTGTAAGATTCTTACTTACATACATAAATATGACATAAATGCACTATAATGCCTAAAATTTACTGTCTAAACACATAGCTGCTATGTGCTGAAAAAAGCTGTTTTGTTTATTTCAGGGAGACTGATACAAGTTGTGTTTGGCCACTGGGATGTGGTCACTTGCCTTGTCCGCTCTGAGTCCTACATTGGAGGAAATTGTTATATTCTCTCAGGATCTCGTGATGCAACACTGCTGCTGTGGTACTGGAATGGCAAAACAAATTCCATTGGTGATTACACAAATGGTAAGGAAGAACTTTGTTGTTACTGGCATTTTACATATGTGGCAAATCCGCTGCATTCATGTGTCTTTCAAGCAGCATTATATCTGGACAATTATTGGATTGAGAAAGGCAATTCCCTAGATTAGAATTAGTTCTTGAATCTTCCAAATGATGTGATGTTCCCCTCAAAAGACTTTACTTCTGTGGATCCTTATAGCATCATACCTATTGGACAGCTATCCTGATAGTACAAAAAAGAAAAATGTAACTGAGATTTTAATTGCTATATTTTGAATAGGGCAAATATTAGAAATGTATACAAATTTGACAGACAGGCTCCTTTGAAGAAGAAACCTATGATGAAGAACCTGCATTTCTAGAAAGTAAAGTGAAAGTAGTTCTGAAAGCAATAGGAAGAAATAAATCACCAGGAGTAGATGGAATACCAATAGAACTATTTCAAGCCACAGAGACCAATCTGCCCAAATTCTAACAAGAATATGCCAACAAATATGGAAAACTAAACAATGGATTCCAGACTGGTAGTGTTCAAGATACATTCAGATCCCCAAGAAAGGAGATGCTAGGGAGTATAGTAACTATAGAACCATTGCTTTAATTTCCTGTGCAAGTAAAGTAATGCTCAAACTGTTGCAATAAAGGATTTACCTTATAAGAGGAGCAAGAAATGCCTGTTGTTCAAGCTGGATTCCAAAAAGGAAGGGCATATCATGAGAATGCAAGATTATCTGGAAAACGTAATAATACTGGGAAAGATTGAAGGCAGGAGGAAAAGACAAAGACCAAATATGAGATGGGCTGACTCTGTAAAAGAACCCACAGGCTTTTGTTTCCAAGAGCTGAGCAGGGCAGTTGAGGACAGAACATTCTGGAGAGCTCTCATTTATAGGGTCGTCATAAGTTGGAGGCAACGTGACTGCATTTAATAACAACATACAAGTTTTATATTTTATTGTTTCGTCATTTGAGGAATGATTCTAAAACATACCCATATCAAACAGTAAATGCCAGTCTAACCAAATCCTAACCTGATTAAAGAATCAGGAAGCCTCAAAACAGTTCAGAATGCTCTCCCTTTCTTCCATTCATCTTGTGCCTTGCTTAATCTAATGACACTTCTCCAATGTGACATGGAGAAGGTGTTAGAGGGCAAAGAAAAGGAATACCATTGTTCCCCTTACTTTTTCTTCTAACATTTGAGAGGGAGATAAATCTCTGGGCATGCGCATAAGAGTGCCATGGAGTATCAGTGTGTAAGCATGGGTGATTGTTGTTGTATGCGAGTATGCAACAGATGGGGATAGATGTTTGTGTCAAATGAAATGCCTTTATGAAGATGGTTCTCAGAGATGCCCAACAGCTGCAGGCGAAACAAGTACGTACACACCAGATATTTTCTGGCTTATATACTGATTGGATAATATTTGCATGTTGTTCTTTCATTACTAACCTCAAAAAAGCAAAAAAAGAAATCTGATCCCTTCTTCATGGTTCTTTTACCCCCATAGTGTGAATCTTCATTATAGTTTTGATTTAAGGAATTAAAGATAAACTTGTTTTACTGGGCACTTTACTGCAGTATTAGTTGCAAATTCTACAAATAAAATACAAATACGTATAGCTATTGTAGTAAGTAAAAATCATTTACATCTTTTAACATGTTGTATATACACTTTAAAAAAATATTATTTTAAGTTTGACATTTAATTTGATTCCCTTAGCTCTTAGTGGAGTTTTAAAATTTAATAATAAGCAAGCCTCACATAACAGGGAGGGAAAAATTAAACACAATTCATCTATTAGTATCACAGATCACACCTCTTTACATGAAGCAGCATACCCTAAGGAAAAAAGATACCCATTTTGGATCAGCTCTGAGTGGAAATATTTTGGAGGATTAAAATTAACATTTTAGAAATGATTTTACCACTGTTTCCTCAATTCTTACTTTCCTTGTTTTCTCCTTTAAAAGTATTTTGATGTCTTATAGGTAAACAAAAAGTTAGTTTAATTAAATGCAGTTTTGGAAGGATTCAGAATGAAATGAAAGATCCCAAGAATTGTCAAGTTATCTAAAAACGGGATATATTACATTTCTAGAGAAAGATTTATCCTCTGATAAATAGGTTGGTATTGTAAACTTTATAGTTAACTCATCATTGTGATGCCAGCTTATATATGCATCATAGAATTTTGTAGCTTGCCTTATAGAAGGAATGGCTTAAACAGCCTGGTCTTCAAATATAGCAAATGGTTCTGATTTAAATACTTTTAGAAGTAATTAAATGAAAATTCAGTCTAATTTTAAAACTATTTCATGGCAGGCTGTTGCAAGTATATTTGTTTAAGCAGTCCATTGCTGTTTTTAAAGCATGTTTTTTGCTGTTCAAAATCAGATATCCTAGACTGACATCTGGTGGTGGTACCTTCAAATCACGTTAATAAACCAAATGCATTGGTGAAAAACTTGTTTATGCTTATGAAAAATCAAAATCCCATCGTCTCCCTGAACAGTTATAAATCCCAGTTGTTTCAAAGTTGTATGTTCTCTGGAAACAGAAATGTTAGACTTTTCTAAAAAGACTTCAGAACTAAATCTCAAAGCTCAGTTAATACTGCCTAACAAGCAAATTAAAAACAACCAGATTGCCCATTGGATAGTAAGAGGCACTCAGATTCAGGGATATTTTTTCTGTGTTTTTTGATTAGTATTTCTTTGCCAAAATCCCAGAATGCATTTCTATGCTTCTCTGCTACATTGCACTTTTCATAAATGAAAGTAGTCTGAGGCTGGGTTCTGTTTTCTTCTTACATCAGACATCCTGTGTCCCCTAGATATATTAAAAGCATTTGATTCATCAGGCATGTTTTAATGTTTTAAAGATTTACTGCAGTGAGGACCTAGAAGACAGTATAAGGAATGTCTGGCTGCTCCTGCTCCACATCTTCCCTTTGGTATCAGTAGAAAGCAATGTATAGGAATCTAAGAACAATTTTCATTCATTCATTCATTCATTTAATTAATTAATTAATTTATATGCTACCTTTCTACCCAAGGTGTCTCACAATAATTAAAATCATACAATAATAAGTTTAAATACCATATAAAACTATATATTAAAAAAACAATTACACATTGGTCAACATTAGAGATGGGCAGAAATCACCGGTTCGGCAGTTTGTGCTGAATCATCCTTCAGAGGAACAGGTGTTCAACGATTCCCAGCCCTGCCTCCTCTGGCAGGCGCCCACTCAGAGGCAGCACCCCGGCTTCCTTGCCTCTCTTCCTCTGTGTGCTGTCTCTGAGTGGGCACCCATTGGAGGAGACGGGACTGGGAAGCGCTAAACATCTGTTTGTCCAAAGGATGAACCAGCATGAACTAAAAACAATTTAAAAATATTTAAAACAAACATTTAAAATGTCCACAACTTTCAAATGCTTAATGCTTTTAACACTGAACTCCATCATGGCACCGTGTTCTCTTCTGCTGGGAAATACTACCTCATCTGCTGAAAGAGGACAGGAATATGGACCAGACACCACTTATTTTTATTTTGCATGTTTTGGTACCATAACATGAACACAGTGCGGATTACTCCGTCACATGATTTTCCCATACAGTTTCCATATATTCTTGGCTATGGAAAACCATGGCAAGGTGACACATGTCGTAAAATTGCAGTGAGGATAAAATACCATATGGAATTGTTCAAACAGTCCACGAAAGCATGGAGGGTAGTCTTCATTTCCATTTGCAATGTTTTTCTTTTGTGTTCAGTACAATTTGTGCTACTTTGTAGCAGTTTGAAAAATAAGTAAATGGAGAAAGGAAAAGGAGCAGGGGAGAAATAAGTGCCAGATTATCTAGTGTGCACTGTAAATTCCTTAGAGTGAAGGAAAAGATTTCTTGATTTTGAATTCTTTTAAGTTTCTAGCTTTGCTGGTTCCTGTTTTGAATGAGAAATGTTATGTGGGTAGCAGTGGCCCTCACTTGCTTATTGTAACCATGTCTTAGAATTATTTATTATATGTTCTTCAAGGAAAGGGTTGCTCCTCCATTTTAGTGGGGGCTTCATTTCACACACACTGTGGAAAGCTCCCACCCTACATTTTCATGGAAAAAAGAACCAGATGCTATCTGTTTGAACACTGAATACACTTTCACAGCTGTAATGTTTCATAGTTGCATATAAATCTTCATAAAAAGTGTTCACCTAGAATGTGTATCTTGCCCTGATGAATTACTTCCGAGTGAACAGGTGGAAAATTATGGGTTGCATCGTCACCCATTCTATTACTGTAGTTACAGACACCGTGTATTTTACTGAACACAGTGCCAGCATACTAGGAATTTTAAATTAGGTGGAGAGCAGCTATTGAATGTTGCTGTGTTACCAATGTTCAGGCTCAGGTGTCACTGAAATGGTATACATGAAATTCTCCATAAGGGCAGGGATAGTTCGGTCCTCCATGATGTAATGCAGGCTTTAGTATTCCAGGTAAAAAAAGACTTTGCTTAATCCTTGTAGTCAATAGTAAATTCTGTACTAAAAGAATATCCTGATGGTAAATGAATTAAATTATTCTTTATATTGTATGTGTAGCATGGAAGTAATAGTTTAATATATCATATTTATTTCTCTTGTTACCCACCAATAATTATTGGGATAGAATAACAGGATGGAATGACAAATATATATTCTTTTATCACTACAGATGCCCTTTTATTCTTTACAAAGTTTTTGGTTATTGCACTCCTTTTAGCAAGCAAAGAAAATAAATTTCAGAGCATTTCCTTTGGATAATTTGTCTTAAATATAGGATGCTGAAGATTGCTATTATCTGAAATGGGACATAGTGAGTGTTCCACTTGATGTAAATATTAAAGTGAGATGGTTGAATGTAATTTGCCTCAATGTAACTTTTGTCCATACTGCAAATTTGCATTATACAGATGTGGATCCTATTTTTAGATTATCTGGTAGCCACAGTAACATAAAATACCTCTCGAAATGCATTATGCCTCAATTATTACATTGTGCCTTAATTAACACTTCGTGAAATATAAGTAAAAAAAACAAACCATTCTAGCTAATACAAACATTTAGTTATGATGTTTTAACTGGTGTCAGAACCCGTAAACACTGCATTATTACTTTAATATCTGTAGGCATTAAATTGTGTCATTTGTGGAGTTATTCCCCAGTTTTCCTTTGTGAATTCATTCTCCGTCACACAGTACACCATTGCTCACTCTGTGTTTTTAAAAAAATGAAATGATCGTTAAGATAGGCTTTAAAAAAGCATTCAGGCAATAAGCTTGCAAATTGCTATGTTTCTGATGTTTTAGAAGTGTAATATTATGTAGAAAAAAATCATAGCAATCTATTACCATTCTCATTATTTTATATAATCATTTTATATGGATTTATTTAAAAGTTAGTGTTCTTAGTCAATATGTTTGAAATTTCTAGGCTTGATTTTTGTAAAAGGACCACCTGAATATTTAGGATAGAATTCTTACCTGTATGGACATGGTGACTATAGATGAGGGGATTCCCACAAAGCAGTTCTCTTTCTCTCTCTCCCTTTTTCTTTTCATATACTATTTGAAACTTTATGGGTTAATGTGTTTCAACCAATCACTTAATAAACGTTTTTTGTTATATAAATAGGGCATGTGCACAATTCATATTTTAGTTAACACCTCCCATTTTGAGCCTTTAATTATAGTTAAAATAAGTGTCATATTAAAAAATCATGGTCACTACTCCACGGCCTTGCTAGCCTTTATGATAATCTGGCTGTGGTTGAAATAGCCTTGATCCTTTTGAGTCAAAAGAACAAAGACCCAACGACAAAACAAAAGCATGTTATGGACTAAGTACATATTCCTGATCGTTGCACAGTTTTGCAAATCTCCTGGACTGCAGCTTTCAAACTTTTACCTCAAGTCATGACAGACCTTCAAAACTCTCATCCTTTCTCCTGGGCTCATAGCTCATGTTTCTTGGCTGAGTGTGAAGGCAGGAGCTAGAGAAGGCTATGAGGGCAACAGACCACCCATTCCCTTGGTATGACTTGTGCCTGCATGCCTGTGGTGTGTCATGTGAAGAATGGCCTCTTCCACAACATGGAAATTCTTCTTCATGTTTTTAATAGGGTCAGTATGGGAAAGATTAGTGTTTGAAAAACCTCCTCTGCTCATTAGGTACCCATAATTTTTGACATTACAGGCTTTTCAAGTGATCATACATTTATTATTATACCAGCAGTCGTTAAAAATAGCATTTGTGGTTTTATTTATTATTGTATATTGAGAGAGAAAAATAGCATGAATGTGAAAGTAGTGTATAGATTCTACAGCTGCAAATCATAAATTAGCCTTTATTTTTCAACTCTCAGACTCTTACACAATATAGTTTCAAATAAACAGAGTCTAATCATTATTGTTTTAGGAAAGCTCACCTTTTAAAGGAGTCTCAAACCTGGTAGAAAGAACCAAAAGTAGCTGTGTTTGTAATGACACATGGAACAGATTTTACTGAGTATTTTAGAACTGGGGGGAAAAATGGAAGTCTTATTTTTAAAGAGCTGTTGCCAAGTAATTTACACTTATTGTAATAAATTTTACCATACTATATATGAATCATGCAGCATTCTTTTACCTTTTGAAATTTGGATTCCAGACTTTAAAATATGCTTTTATTCTCTAAACATTGATGGTTTATACAGAATAGTACGGGATGAAAGAGAACCCTACAGAACTGACAGACTTGTTTTGCGTTTGATAATTGTTTGCGTAAAATGCTTCCTTTGCTCTGTATGATATAGTTCCACTCTTTGTTGTGTTGGGAATGTTATGTTAAATGTCAAGTTCAAGTTGTAAATAACAATATAACAGTTGGCTTCAGTCTGAATTTAATATAATATTGCACAAAGAAGATCTTCAAAATTGTTGTGTTTTAGATATTAGTAAAGGATTCGGATTATCCTTAATTTCATTTGACTTGTTCATCTTTCTTAAAGGATCTCCATAAATATGTACTCAACATTCCTTTCAGGCCTTACTTAAAGCTTGGATCAGTGATCGTAAACCTGCTTAAGGGACAAAGCCTTGCCCTTCTTTGAAGTCATTTCCCCAGGATTTCAAAGAAGTTGTAGAAGGCAGTTTCCCTGAAACAGTTTAGAGAAATTTGAAGTGGTGCCCCTTAAACCAGTAGCAAAGTAAAATCTTCCCTTTGCTTTTCTGAAAACCATGACAGTCTTCTGAAGTGGTAAGAAATCTCTTCTGCTCTGCAATCAGCTTCTGAGGATCCGTTATTTAGAAAAATCAGAAGCATGAAGAAGACTCCTAAATGCTTAACATTTTTATCAAAGGAGCCAGTCTGACTTTTCAAAGGACCCTTATTCCATAAGGCTAGACTGGAGAGGAGAAGGAATAAGGAAATTTTAGAGACAGAGATAATATACAAACACGTAGATACTGTCAAATCAACAGAGTTAGCCAGGATGTGATTTATGATAAATATACAAAATTCAATTTAGTAATGTCTTGTGTATCAGAATTAATTATATTATTTTGAGATATTAAATTTATTGAAATGAAAACATTGTAGAGAATGATAACAAAGAAGATATCTATGCGGTAATCAGTCTTTTACCCCCAGCAGGATAATCTGAGGAAATAGACACCAGTCCAGCACTGAATAACATATATATTTTTGGTATTGTGTTTAATATTTCTGTTGAAAATTTTGCAGTTCAATATTTGCTATTACATCATCAGTTAAACTCTGCTCTCTCTATACCCCATTCAGCTACCCCTCACATGTGAGCTGCCCCTTTCCATCTCTCAAAATATTCAAGTTCATAATGTCTTCCATATTTCTTTGAATAGAGGAGTTGTAGCTTCTCTCTTTATAAACATGTGCTGCTGATCACTCCTTTGTAATGTGAGCTCAGAATATTTTCAGAGTGTAGTGCTTTTTGAAAGACCTAAATATAACCCATACCAATAAAGCAGTTCGTCTGAACTAGGGGCCCTGGCGAAATGAATCCCCTTAATCTGTAAGAGGGAAAGCATGCAAATACAGAATCCTACTTTATGCTACTAGAGAACAGCAGCACCATTGGGATACTAGTACCTTTGTTGGGTTTGCATTCCTCCTGAGTGCCTGATTGGGAGAAAGGTAGCATGTAAATAAAACAAATTAAATATTACCTCTCGCTGATGGTGGCCCTTATTATGGTGCACCCTTCTTATAATGTGTGGACTTTCTTCGTGCAGTGTAAGCAGTAAGTGATTTGTCCTTATGTTGTCGTTTACAGGAAAAATGAGCTTGCTTATCCTTCATGTGAATGAGAATAATATTGAGACAGTATGAGTTTGTTGCCTGTGTGTTCCTTTTGTAATGTCCGATAAACCAATGATAATTTTTTCTAATATTGTTTCAGATTGTGTTGTGGATGGAAGATTCTGTAATTCTGGTTGCTCTGTTTCACATTTTTCCATTCTTAAATTTGGTTTATCCCATCTCTATATCGCTTTGTATTTTTGTTTAAAAAAAGTTGGCACAAATGTTTATTTGCATATTTTAACATCTTTCTCCCAAAAACATATTCTTGCATGCTACTTCCAGTAATATATGCATGTCCATGTACACTTTCCCTTATATATGCATTTTTTGAGAATTGCATCACAAAATTTGGAGAAGTGTGAATAATAAAGAATAACTGTTTTAGTTAATATATTGGTATGGAAAGTGCAAATTAAATATGTTCATGGTTGTAGGTTTTTTGGGCTATTTGGTCGTGTTCTGAAGGTTTTTCTTCCTAACGTTTCGCCAGTCTCTGTGGCTGGCATCTTCAGAGGACATCTGAAGATGCCAGCCACAGAGGACATCTGAAGATGCTAGCCACAGAGACTGGCAAAACGTTAGGAAGAAAAACCTTCAGAACACGGCCAAACAGCCTGAAAAACCTACAACAACCATCAGATCCCGGCCGTGAAAGCCTTCGAGAATACATTAAATATGTTCACTTTATACTGGGATAATCATGTTTCTGAATTTTAAAAAAAACACCAATTTTCTCCCTATTTCTAATATTACACAGTATAGCTCTGTGTATCAGTTCAGTCATAATTCAGTTTGTTTGCATCCAGCCACCCCCAAACGTTGATCAGAACTTTGCCATCCATTCCATGGAAACAACAGAACACAAACGCAATTCAAATAATCTTGGCTACATATCAGTAAAAGTCCTATAGCAATTCCACTGTTAAAGGTTGAGGTGAGGCAGCCTTTCTGTCCAGTCAGGCACATTTATGTCTCTATTCACAGTGACTTTTTTAAAAATCCTGTTAGGCTTTCTCCTATATCACATGAAGAAAATTCAGTGGATACAGCTTATCTCTGATTTTCAAACTTGGTGAGGCACTACGTAATAAACATAAGGAGATATATGCTTCTTGCTCTACGCTTTTAATGTGATACCTCCCCTAACCCCCAATTCTTTCCCCAGGCCATACTTCCTGGAATTAAGTGTATTTTGAAAAATCTTCTGTGAAGTAAAACCTTTTTAAAATATATGGCTGTTTTAAAGTTGTCCAGTTTAAAGTTGTCTTTTTAAAAGAATTTCTGGAGTGATTATTCTTTAAATAGAAACTGCATTCCTTGTGAAGGGAAAAAAGTTTATTTAATGTACAATTGAATAAAAATATAGTTTGAATGCTGAGGGTGTTCTTGATGCATTAAGATCAATAAGCATTTTGTTGTATGTTTTAGCAGGATATGTATTCTGTACTGGTAGCCCTACGTGTGTGTTTTAGGTACCATCAAATCAGGGCTGACTTATAGTGATTCTGATAGGGCTTTCTAGGGAAGTAAAATGTTTCAGTGTTTGTACCACACACCCATGAGTTTCCATGGGCAAGTAGGAATTCGAACAGAGGTCTCTTGAATCCTAATCTGTCACTCTGTCCACTACACCACATTGGATATTGCAACTGCCTAGGTTTTCCCCACATCATTTGGTTTCTGATACTTTTAACTGGAAAGTGTTCAGTCTTGAAAGCTTCCAACCCTGGAAGGTACATCGAATTCGCGTTTGGGTAACTCATATGTTGAGGTAGTAGCAGGACTGCACTGTTGATTGTGTCCCTGATGTATTGTTTCCATGTTAACTCCATTTCCTAATGTCTGTGTAAAGGCTTTTCTTCTCCAGCATCAGCACTCAATGCACAGATGTTGGAGGGCATAGCCTAGTCATGTGATATCAAAGGTAAGGCCAACATTCTGGCCCTACTCATCCTTGAATACATGAGTGCCCTTTAGAACACTCAAGGATAAAGAAGTCCTTTAATCTGAATTAGATATGAGTTTTGGAAACTTTGAAAGGCCAAAGTAAGTTGCAGTAAGTGAACACCTATGTGAGCTATGATAAGCTATTTTTCATGGTTAAAATGAGGGTGAAGCTCAGCAGTAGAACACACATTGCATGGATAAGCCAAGCTCCAGTGCAACACTTGCAGAACAAAAAGTCCAGCTAATTGACTTGCATGGGACTTTGGGGATGAAAGAGAATGGAAATGTCCAGACTAGTGATGGACTGTTCCAGTATGTCAAGAGACAACTGGGAATTTCTGGTGCCTTCCATTGGGTGAATCAGTGGCTGTCCCTACTCTTGAAGGCTACTATGCAAGAAGTCAGCCAACACTGAAGCTGGTCTATTGCAATGTCTGGTCAAACAGAACAGAGAATGGATTCTGTGGAAAACTACATGTAAGAAGGGCGAATTGCCAGTTCAGTGGTTTGTGCTGGTTCTTTTTTTCAGGTAGGTGTCTGGTGCTTCCCAGCTCCACCTCCTCCAGCAGGCACTTACTCAAGAGGCAGCACCTGCAGGAGGCAGGGCAGAGAAGCCAGGGCACTGCCTCTGAGTAGGCGCCTGCCAAAGGAGGCAGGGCTGCGAAGTGCTGAACACCTGTTCAGATGAAAAATGAACTGGCACAAAGCTGAACTGGCAGTTTATGCCCATCTCTAGATACAACCACTTGGGAGTAGCCTAAGCATAGTGCCACCCTTGTGTCCAGATCAGAATGTCACTGATTAATTCCTGGTATCTTCAGGTAAAACTGGAAAACTCCTGCCTGAAACCCAAGGGAATGGCTGGCAGTTTTGATGGTGTTGACAGACTTACTCAGAGCAAGTCAGCTTCCTGTATTTCTAAGTAGTACAAGTATATGGTATGTTTGGCATGATGGCAAAATTGGTAACCTATCCAGAAGGAAAACATAGGGCAGGCAAACCATACTTAGAACCACTGGACACTTCAGCCTCATAGAAATGGTTGCACAAAGCAAGCTGATTGCGAAAGCAACTATAAATCTTGATTTGTTATAATGTGTGCTCAGAGACTCAAGTTACATTATTACCTGAACTGAGTCTCAGTGGTCTAACTGTTCCATATTCAATGCTTCATCTTAGCTAACGAGAATTAGCCTGTACACACACTGGTGTGGACCATTATACAAGTTGAATGAGTAGTAAACAGATTAGTTACATGTGATTGAGGAACTGTGGCAGGTACCATAATATCCCTGAAAGCAATAAACTACCTCTGCAAAAACAGCTGTGTAGATTTGAGAACTGCTGGATAACTGTAGGTATCTGGCTGCAGTGCCAGAGGTTGGGAGTTTGATTCCCAACTGTGCCTTTTTGGCGGGTTGGACTCAATAATCCATAGGGTCCCCTCCAGCTCTGCTAAAGTGATGGTGATGATTCTTATGCAGTACTTTCTATTCTTCCCACTATACCTCTGGCCTAAGGGTATTGGTTGTTGCAATTTGTGACACAATGCAATGACTTGTCTGTTCAGAACATTGTAATTTGCCTGCTATCTGGTTGGCAGGAACATGTATCTCATCTATACATTACGGCAAGTAAGAGGACTGGAGTAAAAACTTTGAACCAAAGAGCACAGGATTTTATGGGAGAATGAACAAGTTAATCCTGGGATAATTGGAGGATGTATTTAGGTATTTTAAATGCACATTTTTCAACTGGGTTTTAAATAATTTTGTAAATTACATTTAAACTTAAAAATATTTACTCTTTCTTACAGTTCTTCCGTGCCTTTGTAGCACCTGTATTACCAAATATTTTATTGTATCATACTATGTGGTCACGCACCTGCAGTGGCAAAAGGCAATAAACATTCAGTTGGAATTGAGAAATCTTTTTTATCTCGTTGCAGGTGAATCTGCTACTCCTCGAGCCATCTTGACAGGGCATGATTATGAAATCACCTGTGCGGCAATTTGTGCTGAACTTGGCCTGGTAATCAGTGGTTCCAAAGGTACTAGAATTTTGCTTGGACGTGTTCTCTTCCTTTAATACTGAAGATTATTATCACTCTTTGAACATGATCATGATGATGATGATTTATAAAAAGAAAGAAATCATTTCCCATAGTTGTTTTTAAAATTATGTTTGCTATTTGTTCTTTCAGCAAGAGGTATTCAAACAGAAGAGATGGAACATTTTTTTCCCATTCCACCATGATTTCTGCATTCTCTTTTTCATGTCATGTCAATGGACAAGGCAGGTGCTATTGTCTTTATGTCATGCTTGGGGTCTTCTGGAGAACATCTGGTTGGTACTGACCACTGTGAGATAGAATGCTGAAATAGACAGAGCTTTGGTCTCATCCGGCATGGCTCTTTTCATTTTCTAGCATGTTTCCCTATGGTTTCCATCTTGTTTTGGTCTCTCTCTGGATACCTCCAGTACTGCAGTATTTTATGGTATCTTTGCAGGCATTTTCACATTTTTTTGTCATGATCATATATATAGACATGAATATGTCATTTATAGCAGTTACATTTCCTCTGTGTTAGTCCAGAAATCAGCAACTATGCTGGGTGTGGATTCTTCCAGAGAATCATCTCCCTTCAAGTATGCTTGCAATATAAACAGCTGTATTACTTTTCCTTCTCCATAGGCTAACATTTATGAGTTGACTGGTTATCAAAGGCAAACTGAATTACTTCTGCCAGCTTGCCCCAAACCTTAAAATGGATATACGTCAGTGGGCTCACTAATTTATTTGTCTATATATTGATAAAAGCCCCATTCCTCTCAGTATAGCTTGTCCCTATAGGCTAAGGTGGGCAACAATGGCCTTCCAGCTATTTTTGTTTGCAACTCCTGCAATATTTCATCATTGGCTATGATGGCTAGCCAATGGAAGGTGATAGAACAAAACATCTGGAGGGCTACATTTGCTCACCTGTACTATAGCCCTTGCTGCAATCTGGTTTGGCCAGAGAAGCCATCTGTGCAGAGAATGAATGACTGTAGACCAAGGTCCTTTTCTTATCCTCACATGGCAGTTCTATTATCATGCAAGCCATTAAGACCCAGGCTTCATTTCCAGTAGATTTAGGAAATGTGAAGGCTAGTTAAATCACTTGAGGACAGGATTTAGTCCAGGACATGCAGACTGCTTATTCCCTCCTTATGTTTGGCAACAATACAGTTCTGAAATGGTTAAAAAGGAAAGGAACATTGGTTTATGCATTTTAAGAAAAAAAAATTCCTAGTTGGTATTTGTGTGTTGTTTATACTGTTCTATTTGATTTTTCTTCATAGTGTTTTTAGCCAACTGTAAACTGCTCAGAGTAGTGCATCACACTAACGGGGCAGTATACAAACAAACAAACAAACAATTCTTGTACTCATCTACCGTGCATCATCTTCATTTTGTTATCTGCCTGCTACACTTGCAGTTCTCAAGTTAAGATTTAAAACATATTGTTCCTTTCTTAATTGTGCTCTCACAGAAACAAACACATAGCTTTGTTCCTTACAAGCACATATTGAGTTATGGCTTTATTTTTATGGCTCTGGAGCTCAGATATTACAGCAAAACTAAAGATAAGAGAACGTGGAAGCTGCCATAGCTTGGTTATCACAAGTCTAAAGCACTGATGCTGTGTTCAACGCATATTGCAGCAACAGTTTTGACTGAGGTCTTCTGCATAATTACTTTGTTTATCTAGTAAAATATATACCAATAGCGAACTGGCTGTCACGTCTTTTCTTTTGTATCTGGATCTCTAACTCTGTAGGGAAGAACAGTGTTAGAAATAATTACACCTTGCACATATGTACCTTTTCAAGAATAGATAAACTGTCTTGTGGGTAGGAATATATGTATTAGGAAACTGGCTTCCAAAGGTTGAGGTTGCATAGCTACACTGGTGAGCCAGAGGAGTATAGCATTTATTTTTGGACTAAGAGAAGAGAGACAGGTCCAAATCCCCACTTATTTATTAGTTTAACCTTCGGCCAGTCCAACCCACACTCTGCATAAGCTACCTCACAACATTGTTTTCAAGATAAAGGGTGAAAACACGGACACAGCTTTGAGCTTCCTGAAGGAAGGGAGAGATAAATATTTAATAAATTAAGTTATAATGCTACTGTAAGCTCTCTTTTAGGGTATTCAGGAAAACCAGTTTATTTTCCTATTAGAACTGCAGTCAATCCAATAAAATCATATGTACTATAATAGTATGTACAGAAAATGTTGATGTCAAAAATATCTGATGATTTTGCTTCTTTCTTTAGAAGGACCATGTCTCATACATTCTATGAATGGAGACTTACTGAGGACATTAGAGGCTCCTGAAAACTGTCTGAAAGCAAAACTCATTCAGGCATCAAGAGAGGGACACTGTGTCATATACTATGACAACGGTCATTTCTGTGTATTCAGTGTGAATGGGAAACTGCAAGCCACTATGGAAACTGATGATAACATAAGGGTATGTTAAACCAACTTGTGCATGTAGCATTTTCTTATTTTTGATTTTGAGTTTTAATTATCAGACAGTAATTTAGTAAAAATGAAGGCTTCCCCCAATTAAGTCTGTATCCCTTAGGATATGCTCCATTCTAATTCCAATGTATAGTCTTAGGTGTGTAGTGAGAATAATGAATGAAAGTGTATTCCAGGCATTTTACCCACCTTCCTATCCAGTTATGCAAGGGTTTATTTTCAATGTAAAATGCAGACTTATCCATATTACTAAGTGTAAACCACTTATTCATAAAACATTTTTGAACCTTTGTGCCCTTTGGAGTGTTAAATCTATCAGCTAAGTATTAAAAATTGATACCTTCCGATTGTCACTCCAAGAAAACAGGCAGGTTCATAAATTGTTTATTGTCACAGTTCAAACTGATATGTTTCCTAGCTGGTATTAATTAGCATTGAAATAACAATGGCATGATTCTTCCCCATGCACGGGTACATCACTTGCACATAGGAAGACCCTGGTAAGGCTTGAAAGAACTCTCATTTGACACTGCAGGAAAACGTCAAAGGTGCTTTGACATTATAGATTTTAGAATCCAGAAAATGTTAGGTGCTGGATGTGTTCTGCTCATCTTCATCTTGAATGTGTACAATATTTGATAAGGGAGCCACCCACAGACTTCCTATTCCTTGTAGTGCTGTGCATCTACCAATGCACGTGTGAAGGAAGGAAGAAGATCCTAATAATCTCTGTGGACAATGTTTTATATGCATGCATCCTATATTGTGTAGAGAGAGATTCCACTTGGTTTGTAGAGAAATTTAAAGAAGAAAATGATTTTCTCTCTATCCTCATAACTTGTTTCACATATCAACTTGCATTAAAAATAATATATACATCTCCTTTATAATTTTCATACCATTCACAGTTCACATTCAAGTGTTTATGGTCTTTTTACTATAACTCTCCCAGTACTTAGTATTTTTAGTTTGCTTTTCCTATAGCAACTATGCTGATAATGTGTCGTTTTCATTGTGATTATGTTGTCAGGTAGGCCAGTCAATCTATAAAATATCTAGCAATCCCTTGCTGGCTAAAACAATTTCTGTAGTGTTTGTCATTCCCAAGGTTCAGGGAATGTTGCTTTATGCAATGGAAATTCTGTTCTCTCTAGGCTAGCAGTACACATAAACCATGCTATTATTTTTGCTCAGCAGCCCCAGATGAATTTTAGTCTTAAACAACCCACAGACTTTTCCCTGGAGGTTCAGTATTTTATCATGCCGTAAGGCAAGTGGCAACAGAATGATTAAAACAAGAGTGTTCAAAATGTCTCTGCCCACAGGCACTGGAGCCCAGCACTTTCACAGTTTGTTGCTGGTAAAAAAAATGGAGTAAAGGGGAGGAAATAGAAATTTAGTTCCTTGTCCAAATTCTTTAGTATACTTTCCCATAAAATGATAGGCTTGGCTTACAGGATGTTGACAAAGCTGAAGTTTTCAGTTGTTATATTCCGACAGTTTAATCTTCTAATTTACTGTCTTGTACACAAGTAGGGAAAAAATGCTACCAAGAGGACTTTTAGGTTGTCTGGATATGCTCAGGGCCGAATCAACGCTTTCCACCTGTTTTTGTTTTAAATATTGTATTGCTCAGCAGAACACAGACTAACAGGATATCACAGCAGATCTGCCTTGCAATGTTTAGATATCTTAATGAGTAACTTAAATCTAAGTAGGCAGGCAGCCCAGAGAACTAAAGTTATTCTATTCTAAACAAGGCCAGCATGCTATTCCACCCAAAGGAACCAATTTATTTTTCTTTCCTGAGTCTGTTTTGAAAAGTCAAGTGTCTAACAGGCTCATGCTGCTTTATACCAAGTTTGTCAGGCTGACAGGTCTGGTTTTTAAGAATAATGGTCTCTTAAGAATCAAGAGTTTTGAGACTCTTCAAGGGGTGTAAGCCAGAAAGAAAAGAATACACAACATTCCTTAACTCCACGTTGTGGAGGAATGTATATGCCTCTGAACTATATGCTGGAAGAAGGCTTGGCCAATCCTTAGATCATTGCTTAGTAAAATCCCAGCTAACTGTCATAGTGAGGCAATATCAGAACATCAGATCAATTCATTTTCTCTAGTCCAAATCTGAGACCAACAGCATCCCTGGGGCCCAAAACCTTGATAACACTTTCTACCAATATATTTGTATGTTTTGGCCCATCAGTGTTTTTCTCGTCCACTGCTAGGTAACTCAATAAACTCTATTAGCAAATAACTCCAAATCCATCTTTTAAGAGCAAAGAAATACACTGTATATTCATTGGTAGTAGAAGAGTTTAAAGATTTATGGCCTTAATTTGCCTTTTAATATAGCATTTCTCTGATAAAAAGCCTCCAGTATAACACTCAAGTGAACCATAACCATAAGGTTAATGGATTTTCTTCAGATGAATTTTATAACTGTAGCAAATAATTATTTGTCATGGCCTTCACTGCAATTTCAAAAATACCCTTAGGAGATCACCATTTGTGAAATGAGGATAAAATGGATATTGATTTTGCTTATAATGAATAATCTTTTCAGTAATTGTATTTGGTTTCTTAGATATTATGAGTCCAGCATTTTCTTTTAAACAATTTACTGAAGCTTCATCATCCCTTCTCCTGTCTGCATTGTCATCTGCTTGTGTATAATGTACCCAAGATTGATGTGTTCCCTTTCTAAGCATATCTCCATAGTAAATATAGTTTCTTTTATATTTATGTAGAAGATGCCTAGAATATATTTGGGTCTTGTTATAAGAAATCGGTACCACCGCCATGAGATAAATTTTGGACACATCACGCTTTAAAGCAAAATTCAATTTGGAATGAGTGGCTGATTTTGATTATTCCATATTTAATGCACATGGGTTTAAAGTAAACCATTGTTGTGCTCATAGCAGAGTATGTATTTGACAGAATGTGTAATAGTAATTCAAAACTGCTTTTCTGCACAGAAGATTGGTACCAGCTTTCTTTCCATAGGGCTTATAAACATGAAATGCATTTTATTTTAAAACTGTTTCGATAAGCAGGTGCAGTAAATTATGAGTTTGAAATCACTGTATCAAACTAACTGAAGTTATCAATAAGGAAAAGAATAAAAAATCTAGACACTCTTAAGGGATTGCTAACTTAGGTATGATTGTTCATGTGAGAAATTTAAATACAAGCCCACCTTAGGTATATGGCAGACTAATGTCTGTTATTTGGATACAGACCTGCTGTATAGTACTTCCTGTCCAGGAAAACTTAAATAAGGGGAAGGTGCTCTTTTGGTACAGAGTTTCTGTGTAGATCCTTCAGACCTAATTAAATTGAAAAGGCCACCGTATTAAATTAGTAAATTTTAGACCAACACATAAAATATCATAGTTGCAAACTTTCTGGTATGTGTTTACCTTCCTCCCTCCCTCTCTCTATTTATATATCTATCCAACTTTTGTACCAAATATAATCCAGTCTTTTAAAAAGGTGATTTAGGGAACACAGAGTTAAATGGTAAAACTTGTTGTTTTAAAATACCCCTTTCCCTTTTCTAAGGCAATTCAGCTGAGCCGGGATGGACAGTACCTGCTTACAGGTGGAGACAATGGGGTAGTTATGGTGTGGCAAGTGTGTGACCTCAAGCAGCTTTTTGCCTATCCTGGTTGTGACGCTGGAATCCGATCCATGGCCCTTTCGTATGACCAAAGGTGAGAATCAGCCAACTTTGGGACCTTATCTGATGATAGTTCATTCAGTGCAGATCAGGAAAAATAATTTTAAAAATAATACTGGAAAACTGCTTCCTAGAACACCGATGCATACCATGCTATTGCCCACTTTATGATTTTTATCAAAAGACGTGCAACATTGACCCATTAGCAAGAGAGTACAGGTCAAATGGAACAGGACCTTTTTGTGACAACATCCCAATTATGAACCTCTCTCCCTCAGGAATGCAAATTGGGCCCATCTTTGCCTAGCACAGGTGGGCCATAAAGGCAGTCTTGTGTAGGATGGATTCTGATGGGTTTTAAATAATTTTATTTGCTCTCTATATATTTTACATATTAGTTCCATTCTTAGTTCAATTATTTTATTCCATGATTATCTATCTGACCAGATACAGAACTTTAAAAACAATCAAGTAAAAGGTTTATGTGATTTTGTTCCATTCAGTTGCAGAATGCTTTAAACTACTGCTAGTTTATCTAAATAAAGCCCCAAGTGGTTTGTGTTTTTTGAGACCTGGAGTGTCGTCCCCTCCCCCCCCCCCCCCCCCGCTCATCCCAAATGAATCCATTTACATTTTGTTCCTTCAGGAAAATTACTGGAAATGTAGATCTAGGGATTATGGAATACTATGGTTATCTGCATAGCTTTGCGAGAATTGCGTGTACAATTAAATGCCCTTTTCCTTTCACAGGTGTATAATGACAGGAATGGCTTCTGGGAGCATAGTGCTTTTCTACAATGATTTCAACAGGTGGCACCATGAATACCAAACTAGATACTGATGTTGAAAATAAATCAAATCAGCACATGGAGCTGTTTTCAAATGGAGACTTGAAGCACAGCAAGTCTCTCTTCAGTATCTTATCTGAGCCTCAGTTCTTATAAATAGTTATGTAACATCTGAATGTAACTTTAAATCGCTGGGAGATGCTATTTTTAAAAAGTTAATTGCTATTTTTGTAGACCTTGCTTGACTTTTTTGGGGGTGGAAGAAGCAGAAAATAGCTGCTGGGTTCTGTAGCTTATAAAGAAAATCTATATTTTTAGTCATAGTATGTCTATTTTGATCCATGTATTGGGAAAATACCTAAATTAAGATGGTGAAATTTCTTGTATTAGCTCTATTATAAAACATGTTTCTCATAAAATTCTTTATAATCTAAAGGAATATTTGATTTGAAGGATGAAAACTTGATATTGTACTGGAAGTTGCTTACAATACTGGTGTTTTAACATGGGCTGATCCATACCACATTTTGTCTTTTACCTTTATAATGATTGTAATACTTCAAGCACTGAATTTTCTGCCAATCAAGGATATTTAAATTATGATAAATGTAATTTTGTTTCCAACAGTGTGATGATGAAGCATGCTTCTAAGTTTTTGGATTTGTTTTTCCCCCGTTTGCTGGCTTGTTGTGCAATTGATGAAAAAAATCAGCAACAAAGCTGATGTATAAGTACAAGTCCTTGTTCTTCCCTTTTCTTGTTTCAGTGCATACATGGATTTGTGCACACTAAATCCATGTTTTGAGAATTTAGGATATATCTTTCTATTATCAGCCTTTGTAACTTTTAAAATCATGTGCAGACTTCTGTCATGTGCTTATAAGCCACTAGGCTGGACCCAGAATATAAACCTGCCCCGCAGAAGCTATAGAGGCAAAAGCTTTTGTTTCCATTCTAAACACAGCTTCTGAAAGCTGCGTAGCACAAGCCATATCTGGTACTGTTTATGAAACCAAGGCATATTTGCAACAGTCCTTACCCAATCATGTTGACAATACAGAATACCCTCCCTTCCAGTTCGTAGGAATTTGAATAAAAGTTTATACTAAGGTAACAATGTTATATTGGTCTTGCTTAAATTCTACTTTTTCTACAAGATTGCTGTGCAGAATAATGTGAAAATATTTGTGTAAAGAATTGTACTGTTTTGTAGGTCTGTATTACATAAATATTTGTATGTCGTGCTTTATTAAGATTTGAAACTTACATTCTATATCTGTATTGGAATACAGTTTTCTTCAACTGCTTACTTGAAGCAGTTCCCATTGTCCCACTCCCCAGCATTCAGCTACTCTCTCCTTAAGTAAAAATCTGAAAGGGGAAAAACTCAGTTTGAACTAAGAAATTAAATAAAAAGACATTTGTAATTTAATGCACCATTCATTGCCATGTCATCTTATCCTACTAATAGATAAGAGTGTTAAACTGCGAAAGTCTGGATAACCTTAAAACGTGAACAGCAAACACCCAGTTTGCGTTTATTGCTACAGTTGTGGCCCACAATCAGCATCAGTTCCACAGTAGCGCATCCCCATGCAATTTGTAGGTGAGAGTAGTCTTGCAAGTGACTTATTTACAGTACAACAGTGTCCCAGAAATGTTTCCTACAACAATGTAATACAGTCCTAGTGGCATAGCTACACAAACAGTGGAAATTTTGAAGGCAAATTGCCCCAAATTAAGAAGCATATAAATTATCAGTTTCATCTAACATAACAAGCAAGTATCTGCATACTAGCAACATTTCCATCTAGTTGTTATTTACATGCACTTATTGTATAGACCAAGTTCTCATTTGATTAGTCTGTTCAGTCTTCACCCCATCTTACTATTGCTATCAGGTACACAGAGATTGGTTGCAGAATCCTGCCTCCATGCAGGAGACCACAAAAAAATGCAAATTTTTAACAAAGGAGGATTGAAATGTGTGAAAGGAGAAAGTGTTAGCACTGAACTTAAGTGGGCTGCAAGGTATTAGTCATGAAGAGCTCACTCGTTTCTTGTCCAATAATCTTATGTACAGGCCTCTGGACTCCTCCTTCTGTCCCAAACTTAGTCAAAACAAACAGTGAAAAATGAAAAGAAAGAAAAAAGCATTTCAGTTACAATGACCAAATATCTGGGGAGCTTCTTAGGATGCTTGAATTTCATGGAATGATTCTTCTCATTACCTCAGCAGTTACTATGCTACTGGCCTGGATTAACTGGCTATTTCAAAGACAAACAAGGCCTTTGGTATTAGAGGTTTGGCACTACTATAGGTTGCTTAATTTTACAGAGCACAGGTGGCTTAAACTCACATGGAAAATTGCAGCTAGGAGTTTAAGCCTATGCTAAGACAAAAATAAATATCTCTACAGTTATCATGGCTTGAAACTGCCAGACCTTGGGACAAATTTGGAAGGGGACCAGTCATCCATCTATATTATATAAGTTTGTGTCTTACGTGTAAGGGGAGATAGACCACATTGGGACTTCAGCAGTGTAAGGAAAGACAGCATTATCCTGTACCTATTTACTTGGAAATACATTGCTCTGTGTTCTGTGGGACTCTCAAGTATGGTACAATCAGTATGTATAATGCTCATCCATCTAACCTGAATCGATTCCAGATTGTTAACCTTGAGAATATAGTTGCCACATAGACCAAAAGGAACTCAACCCATATTGGACTTACTTTCTCAATTATATATACATTAAAAAATACCATTTACTTTTTTCAAGAAGAATTTTTATTGCAGGTTTTATAGTCCTAATGTAAAATAAAAGCTAATAGAAAATGATTTAGAATTGTTAAAAGGAGCAAAAGGAAACAGAGTACATACAACAGTAAAACAAGCATTAATAAGACACAACCCCTTCTACCCTTGATTGCACATTTTAGAGTAATTGTTCCTCAAATATCCCACCCTCTTTCCATC
This sequence comes from Intellagama lesueurii, assembly GCA_037013535.1. Lineage (NCBI taxonomy): Eukaryota > Metazoa > Chordata > Lepidosauria > Squamata > Agamidae > Intellagama > Intellagama lesueurii. The sequence goes on from JBAJHW010000005.1 coordinate 154,502,600, forward strand.
AGTACAAAAAGAGTGGCCTAATGGGGAAAAAAAGGCAAAAGCAATCTGTGTGGGTGACCAGATGTTCACTGCTTCAGGCAGCTTGTTTTAAATACACTGCTCCCTTTTAGGTAATGCAACACATGCAGCAAGCTTTCCACTCCAGGCAGTTTTTGTTGTTTGTAATAATTAATGATAAGTGTCAGTGGCAGAAAGTAGCTTATGAGAATAACAATAGCTGAAGGTTTTGTGACCTTCAGTCTTCTTACAAAAAAGAGTGAAAAATGATTGCCCCTTGATTATGTTATTTTTGTATTAAATTCCACATTGTAAAGTTTGTGTTATCTAAACTTTAATTTCAAACCATATCTTTTAATATTAAAATGTCCCCCCCACCCCTTCCTAGGCCCACGGTTTCACACATTCATTCTCACGCACACAACCTGCCTTTCAATATTGTACAGATTGTCCACTGGGACCAATCTTGCCTCTCCAGAGTAACTCCAAAACTGAACCATCCAAATTGCATAAAAGAATAATAGAACTTCTAGTTTTCTACTTTTTTTTTTACATCCTGGAGATGGCTGAATGAGGCTTCTTAATATTTCAATGTAAAGTCTGTATATCAAGATATGATTCGCACTAGAATAATTATTTCGTTCAAATCCAAGTGTTTGAAATTATATATAATGCTAAAAAAAAGGTAACTTTCCAAACATAATGTCCAGAGCACTAAAAACTACTGTACGTACTACCTGCATCCTTTTCAAACAGATGTGAATAAACTACAGTAGTGAGGGCAAGAGAACAGTAGTGGATAGATTTCTGACCTAGCTGTGGACCTCAGTGGAGCGTGTCTTAAATAAACCCTGCAGTATCCTCATGACATGCTGAGACGAGGTGTGTAGATAGTTTGAGTGGCTCAGAAGCAGCAGGAAATAATGTTTTAAGACCAACCATTGGAGGCTCATGAGCTGCAGCATTTATTGTTGTGGTTTGGTTCACAGCAGTTCGACCAGAGTCCTGATAGCGCTTGTTGCAGAAGATCTGTTTTTCTTTATCTAGAGCTGTGTTCTATAATACAAAGGGGTGGGGAGGAGGGGGTCACATCATTAACTACACTATTTGAGTATACGATAGAATACAACAAACACACCCTGCATGCATTAGTCTGAAGAAAAGGAGAAGTAACCTTAGAAGGCTTTTTCAAACGTGGGTGTTCCAAATGGTTTTTGGAGACCATTTTCTCACCACATGCATAGCACCCAGAGCATTAATACCATGAACTGCATGAACAACATGCTACTGTAAAGCCAATGGGAACAATTTTAAATGAATTGCTTCAAACAGAAAGAGGTGTAAATTCTCATTTCCAAGTCTGGTGAGGAAGAATACATGCATGGTTACAAAGAAGAAGAAGAAAAGTGGGGGGGGGCGGCGGCACACTTCTTAAGTACTTGGGTCCTGATATGTGGCATAGCGCAACTGGTAGCCCTAACGTGGATATGCATCAAGGCACATGAAGTCAGTTCAATGGGATTCAGATAAGTGCTATGCGGCAGATGGACTGTGAATCCAGATGCACATTTCACATTGCCAACAGAGAAACTTCTCTTGGAGGACCAGAACATATAAATAAATTGTAGCATAGAATCATATTGACCAGAATGGGTAAAGATGGTACTATTAGGAAGAGAAGCAATATAAAATTAGCAAGCGTATTTAGTGTTACAAATAACTGCAGGTAAGAGACTGCACACATGGATGCCTTTATGGTCAGCCTTGCCTTATCTGTTTAAAGACTTGGGAAACAAATGTGTAGTCTCCACCAGTTCCCGAAATCCCAGTAGAAAATGGGCCACTGTGATAAGACGAACAGCAGCTGATAATGGCAGTTTTAAGTTATATTATAATCTATGGCTAATAGAGAAGGCTTGTACAGACAACACATTGGCCAGTACTCTGTTCAATATTTAAACATTCAGAACTGCAGAAGCTGCTACAGGGATCTGAAGAGGTGCCAGTTATGCATGGGCTTGCATGAGGTTGGCACCTTATCAGATTGCCACACCAGTTTCTGTAGTCAGAGCACTGCTCACATGTAAATACTGTACAAGATACTAGCCTTTATTTCATGAAAAGAACCAACAGTACTCCACCGAAAGGCAAAACACTCTCTCTCTGCAGTTAGTGGGACACTTGCATATGGGCACATAGTTGCTACTTCCTTGGCAGAACTGAGGATGAAATTTCTCAAGTTTGTCAAGAAGGGGAAAACCCGACATGGATTTTGTTTTGTTGAATTATACTTACCTCTTGTTCCTTCTTTCAACAGTATCAAACACAAACTAGCTCAAGTAAACTAGTTTAAAACCCATATTTTTTGCTAGTAATTAGAGCAAAACCTTTTTATTTAAACAATTGGTACAGATCCACTCACTAATGAGTTTTGAAGCATTATGACTTGAAAATGATATTGAAACGTGTAGACTGTGGAATAAAATGTTTCTCTTGTTAGATTCTAAAATGAACCTAACATAACCATTAGATTAACAGGTGTATTAACTGCAGACACCAAGTTTTACTAGGTGTGTCTTTTCCTTTAGAAGGCATAAATAAATGATGCTAGTCCTCAAAGTCATGGTCATTCTCCCTGGAAATTCTGGCTTTATTATAGTATTTCTGAGTCTATACAGCAAACTTTGCTGTAAGGAGAGACCACCTGTTGAAGAGTCTGTAAATAAAGTTATTGCTTGTTTAGGTTCACTCAGCTGGATTTAGATTTTATGGTAGCTGCCTCCACACAAATATGCATTTTGGAAAGAACATGTGCTATCAAAATTGGTGCATTTTATGTATGAAGTATAAAGAATGCAAGACTATAACTCCAATAAGGTTTATAACTCCCTTTACTTAATATTTATTACTGATATATCAACTCTGTAAACACATACAGCTTATGTATAAGCCTTGAAAACTGGCAGAAAAGTTATAGAGGTTGATCCTAATTTTGGCACATGCAACTAGATTTACCGAAATGGACATCCTTACTGCTTTTTCCCCGTGGCAACTTCTCCATCCCACTGAATGCTACACAGAGTCAGGCTGTTAAATGGGTAGAATACAGTATGAGAACAAGGAAGAATCTTTGGAAATTCAGCAAAGGCAGCTTCTGTGAGTTGAGTTCCATGGAAGTTACCGGCGCCTGATTTTGGAGACTCTGATCTCTCCTCTGCACCACATCTCTACTCATTTAACTGGTTTTCCTGACTTTCTGTGTGGCGTTTTTGGGAGCTGGAGGGAGTGCGGAAATCTGTTTTGGTCACTCCCACTGCATGTGCCTAAATCTGGATGCAAACTATTCGTAATGAAAGTTTTCCCTCACCCACCCCCAAGATTTGGAATTACTTTAATGTTCCAGTTAGTTTAATGAAAGGACATGGAGGTGTGGATGTTATCACCTAAAGATATAATCAAACTTTAAATAGTCAGTCTTTTCATGGACAATACCATTTCTGGATTCTAAGTGGGAGGAATGGTTAGCCTATCCACAATTAAAACAATTGCCTGCGCATTCACAACAAACATCAGAAAGAAGGTTAAGTTGAAACTTTATCCCAGTGTGCTAACCTTGTAAGGGCAGGGAGATTATTTACTATTTATTGAGGAAACATTTCAAACATGCAGTCTTGTCACTCCCACTTATAGGCCACAAAAGTTTTAATGCTGCTGTCTATAAAAATGCCCAAGGATTGTTTCCACCATAAACAAGGGAATTTGTAATCTGACCCTAGCGAGTTTAAGAGATGGCCACAGAAATGCACATCCATGAGAACATACAGTAACTATTATGGAGGCTAGGAATCATGAATCAGTAGAAGAATCCCACAAGCAATGTTCTGAAAGATGCAGCTCTTTTCCTTCAAGGACCCACAGTTTGAAGTTCCATTATTAAAAATTTCTGCACCCCTAATCTGCAGGAAACATGCATGGCTGAAATGGTACAGAAATGGTGCAAACATATAAATGCAATGAATGCCTTTCATGTTCAACATAAAACATGACAGATGATCCCCACTTCAGACTGCTAATGAGTTACTTGTCCTTTTCTTTCAATCCAGGAAAGAGCATTTTTTTAACATGGCAAAAAGCACTGTAATTAGTACATACCATTGCCTTGGACCTACTCAGAGGGAAGTAATGCAGGCATTGGGAGAGGAAGCAAAAAAAGAAAGCAAGGGACAGACACTAGACTTACTTGAAGCAGAACCAATAGCATTGCAACATTTATAAACATAAAGAATCCCACTGTGAAATCAAAAAGCAGGACTAAAGCTAATTCAATGAATGGCTTAAAGTATTTTTTTAAATCATAGGGTGGAAATGCAAACATGTTTTGGTGCAATTCTATATATCTACCACATGAGGGCCATATCTGCCTTAACACAAAATTTCAGTAAAAAACTTTTATTTAAAAACACAAAAACAAATTTAAGACATTAACCTGAATGATGTCTGGAAAAGGAAATGGATGATCCCTTAGCAAATATGACAGTAACTTTATTATAGTGCATAAACCATGCTGTTAGTTTGAGCAATTCTTTCTCAGTTGCCCTAAAAACATTATAGGGCTTGGAAACAAAGAAATTAAGAATCAAAAAAGGTAAAAGGAAAATTCACTCTGCTACATTCCCTGCTCTCCATTATATTCTAAGTTTTACTATTTCTTTTTAAAATGGCCATTTATACTTTCAAGATACAGAAGTGAGTAATGTAACCTGGTTGCTAGAATGCTAGTAGTACTATGACTTTGGAGGTAATTCTGCAGTTTATTAGAAAGTCCATAATGGAAACTACAAGTGACTTACACTTCCTCTTTTCCTGTGTTTATGTAAGACGAGCATTTATGCATCGCCCTGATGAAAAGACAGTTTTTGCATCAAAAGCGTATAACATCTTACCACAAAAAAGATGCCCACATTTCTCTATCATATTACCAAGGAAAAAATCAACAGAGGAAATGCAATAAACCTGCACTTTCTAATACATGACAAGTGATCTGAGATTATACAGTGAGACATTTAGTTTAGAAGTGGCATACATATCTTGAACATATCTGAAATCTGATTGGCTTCCCTACTACACTCTCTTTACTAATTTATCCTGGGTGGTGGTGGTTTTACTTCCCAATAATTATTGCAGAAAATGTCTTATAATTAAAACTATTCAAATTTTTCTAGCTACCAAGCAGCCTGCCCTATCAGTTTCAGCAAACTCAGTACAAACTCTCAGGGTGGCAGCCTTAATCAGCAGAGAAGGAGATGAAGAGAAAAATTAAGACTTAAGATATCAATGTGCTTCACTGACTGGAAGCAAAATTCTCAGGTCAGAGAATTAGAAAACTGCACACCAGTAAGAAGCCAGAAGCTGCATTATATTAAGGACTGGAGGCAAGCTTAAAGGGCGTGCAAACGTACAAGCAGCTAAGAGTTAAAATTTAAAATCAGTCTATTTAATAACGTATTTTATACCAGATCTCTCCTTCAGACTTATCCATAGCCTCAAAAATACAAAGTATTGAGCTCTGAGGTCTCAGACTGTCAGGTCAAACTGTCAAATAAAATGCAAGCAAGAACATCAGTCTAATTTTTTTAAAAAACTTATTTTATTCTTATACTGTATCCAAAAACAAAATGTTACTTGTAAAGCTGGCACATATTAGCTTATATATTCACAAATGTAAATAGGTATGGCAACATAAAATTCTTCTCACAAAGTCTAAGCTCCTCCCCAACCTGAAGTGGCTTTGTTTGTTTCATGGACACGGCAATACCTATTGGTGCTGCGTATTAGTAATGCAGTGCAAAAAAAAAAAAAAAAAAAAGAAAAAAAAAAGAAGTGCTAACATGAAGAGCATCTTTAAGAACTTCATTGCCAAGTGGCTATATTTCATGAGTCAAAAAATCCTAATAGTGTGGGTTTAGGAAGTAAAAAACTATATGTAACAAAGCTGAGTGATGGCAGATAGTATACAAAGCACAGAACTATTTGCTATAGGTGACATAATACTGTTTTGAACAGAAAATCTCCATAAGAACAATTTTTTTTGGCAACTCTTAAAGTATAGTTCTTAAAAATGCATCCACTATATAGGGAGAAAAAGACACAACTATAAATGTGCACTGCTGTTTTCAATGAAAGAACTGAACAATTGCATTTGCTAAGGAGGAGGGAAGTGGGAAATGTATGATAGCAAATTAGTAAAATAAATAATGGAAATGTTGCATTTGCTTACCATGATGACAGAAACCCCTGCAGTTGGGTTATTCTGTTTGGGTAGTGTGTTGTTAAAGTGCTGCTTTAATTTACCTGTTACTTCAGCTTGCATATTATTTTCCTGGGAGGCATCATCCTTTGTAAACAACAGAAGGCAAGACATTTTACCACACAGTATAAAAGCATGGTTTTTTAAAAAATAAGTAGAATGTGAATTTACTGTATTTTTCTGTGTATAAGACGCCCCCATGTATAAGATGCCCCCCACTTTTCTAACCCAAAATTGCTTTCACTGCAAGAAAGTGGAGGGGGAAGACAGGGATCAAAGTGCTTTGATTCCTGCTTTCCCTCTCCACTTTCTTGCGAGGAAAGTGCTTTCCCCCTTCATTTTTTGCAACGAAAGTGGAGGGGGAAAGCGATTCCTGCTTTCCCCCTACACTTTCTTTGCAAAAAGCTGCTTCCCCCCCTCCACAAAGTGTAGGGGGAAAGCAGCTTTTTGCAACAAAAGTGTAAGGGGAAAGCAGGAATCGCTTTCCCCCTCCACTTTCTTGCGAGGGAAGTGTAGGGGGAAAGCACTTGATCCCCCCTTACTTCCGTGTATAAAACGACCTTCAATTTTTCCTCTAATTATTTTAGGAAAAAGTGTCATTTTATACATGGAAAAATATGGTAATCTGGGAGTAATATATTTTTGAAAATAAGCATTGTGCCATACATAGCAGAGAAGCAGAAATGTTAAGAAATCAATGCACAATAATTCACCATTTTTAAACACCATTACTTGTGATGAGGAAGTTATTCACTTTTTAATTCCAATGCAATACAGCTACAGCTTATCTTCAGTTGGATCATATCCCCATCTAATTCCATCGAAATGAACAGGAACATTTTAGAGGGCATCCCAATTTAAAACTTCGGAATGTTTTGATAACATGCAGGCTAGCAAACCTCTTTTCTTGTTACACTTTTTATCTGATGATAGGAACAAACCAAGAAAATATATATTAACTAAAACTATAAAACTAAAGTGCAGTGAATATATAGCCATGATACCTACAATCTTTTCATTGATTCATTACAATCACAGCACAGAAAGCATCAAGCCTCTTCAAAAAAAAACTCCCCAATCCAAGTATGGAGATCCATAAGCACATACAAAGTCCCCTCTTGGGAGATAGCTTTCTCTAAATGCAAGAGGCCAACTAGGAACAGCTAACTATCCAGAGTTATCATCCACCATGTTGGGCCTGAACGAACACACTCCTCTCCCTCTTCTTAGCCAACAAGTCAAGAGACACTGCCAGGATTATTTGTGATGAGCACCTAGTTAGCACCAAACAAGTCTCTTTTCAGTTGAAATCACTCATACCAAATTAAACATTCTCTCACTGTTCTAATATTAACAGGAACTTCAAAAGTTCAAGGAAGTATCATGATCAACACTGGCCTTTTGTGTGTGTGTCAGCAAATACAGAAAATTAAACTACTATGCAAGATCCTTCACCAGCATTTTTAAAAAAGGGGATTCCTTAGAAAAGATGCTATAGAAGTGGCTTAAGTGCGGACTTACAGTATGTGATTACTCTGATTTTCAGTATCTGTTTAACTGCATATGCCAAGTAGCATTTGAGAAGTGTAGGGCTTAAAACAAGTTAGGTTTCTTTAAAAACAATTTTGCATAAATGTAATTATAAAAATGTTTTGTACTCACTGATACCCAAGGGTGGTTAAGAATTTGAGCAGCTGTATATCTCGCTTCCACATTTACTTGTAACATCAAACTAATTAACTCCTGAAAAGTGAAAAAAAGATGAGGAAAATAATGAGCTTATAATCATAATAGAATGAGAAGCTGCCTTTCCCAATTTCCCCCCCTCTAGTCTTCCCTTCCTAGCCAAGGGAATAGCAGCATTCACTGAAGTTGCAGGTTCTGTCTAAACTTGGACACTGGAATTCCCAAGAAATGCAAAATATGACCTTAAAACCCCTCCCCTGACTACAATGCTATCTTTAATCCTACTTCTAAACTAGAATACATAGGCATTCCCATTGAGGTAAGGAAATACTCTACAACTCACTCCATGCACATTTTTTTCCTCCTCGTCATGAGGATTAGTTACCTTTTTGGACTCTATGCTTATATCTGCAGTGAGGTGCCATTTAGAAATATTTTAGTATAACAAACTGATACCCCCACCCACATAATTTCTCTTGGCCATCCTCTACCATGAAATAATTATTTAGTGTTCTACTATTATCATAATAGTAGTATAATAGTATAGTAGTACAGTATATAGTATCATATAATGCTATAAGCTGGAGGTATAAAGATTTAAAATAAATAAGAAGCATGGTACTGATCTACCATTTTTTTCTCCCTTGGCAATCACTCCTCCCTTTTTAATAAATGGCATGCAGCAACAATGCATATAGCTAGAGAAAAAGCAAGTCACTCAGACCACAGGAATGAAGTTGGACCATTATCAGTGACAGCAGATGGAGAGCTTGTAAAGTTACTTATACTTCCAAGATGCCATGAAGTAGCAAGTTACAGTTCATTGTTTAAAAAAACATTTTACCTTTCCATTTCTCTAAAGTAACTAAAAGTTACATTTTAGAGAGGTTTTTTTTTAAATGTCTGCCACCAGCCATTGATATTTGATGGAAAATATACTCTCCTCTTGCCCACATCAATGTTGCCACCATCCCCTTGTCAGTACATGGGAGACACTACAACCAACTCTTGAATCATGTCGTATTCCTCTTCCACTATTTAATTAGGGTATACTCCCATGAGTACAGAGGTAATTAAAAGTCACAGTTATACCACAAAAGAAGCAATATTATCACTCATTATTTACAATTGTTATCTTATGTCCATATAAATTTGTTAAAAGAACAAGAAAATAAATGTAAGTGACCAGCTGTTTGTGAGCAGTAACTTACAAGATCTGAGTAAATCAGCACAATCACTGTATATATATAATACCAGCAAGCAACATACTTGAAACTGTTGGCTCAACATTTTTCCAGCAAAGATTCAAGCTCTTTGCAGTCAGATGTGGTACCTGAGTAAGTTGGCTCAGCCTATGGATGTAAAGAATACTCTTGAATTCTTTGTACTCCTCAGGTTAGGCTGCCTCAACTCAATAAGATATTACAATGAAGAATTGTCAAGCCATCTCATCTCAAGGGGAGAGTTTCTTTCATTTGTTTTCTTTCTTGCAGGGGCAGTGTTTCTGTAATCTGCACAACTCTCTCCACAAAACTAATATCCTTCCACTTAGGAAACAAAACACGTACACAAAGCAAGCGCAAAAGCACTGGTTGTTTAAAAAAAGAAGCAACATCTCAGAGATTTTAATACTTAAATGTCCATGCAACAAAAGAGCAGCCATCAACATTTTGTGCATTACTTGTGTTACAGAGTTATTTTGCCTTAAATGTTCTTTGCACAATTTTGCTTCCTTTGTGCAAAATAATTGTTCTTCTTCTGAATAATTTTGCTCAAGATTGCACGCAAGAACAAGAGAAGGGAGGATTATACCCTTATTTCAGCTCTAATGTTATTAAATTTTCCAGTACCTTAGCAGAGTCAGTGATGTTATCCCAGTATGGAGATGGAAATTCTAACTTTCCAATCAGAATCTGATCGAAGAGATCTTCTTGGACGTTGTTCTCACTGTGGATTAAGACCAAGAAGGGCAAAAAAGTGTTCAGAATATCAATATGCAAAATCAGCATGTTCATTTTGAAAAAGTTAAGTAGATATATAGCACTATGTCCTAAGTTCCACTCTTATATAGTTTTTGACTTTGTTAATTGGAGTCACAAGAGTAAAGAGAAGACATGGGTTTCCAGCTGATTCACAATGAAGGAAGACCTCAGAGCATTTCAGTGTTGCATACTATCTCTACTACTGAAAAACAAAGCTAACTCATAACCATACAAATGATTCTCTATAGAGCTTCTTCTTTGGGCTACCACTCTGAGAATGCCACTGGCAGATTCTAGGAATGGAAGTCCCCACCCCCCAAAACACTTTTCCAAACTTTATTCTAAAGTCTGTGACAATACTTTACATGCAGACAGACTTGGCAACCTGATAACAGTCTGTGTAATCACAAGGAATAGGGAAGAAATAAGAAATAGGGAAGAAATATAAAACAAAATCCTCTGCTACCTACGTATCTACAGCAGCAGAAACTGATAACAGAGAAACATAGACTTTCTCTGCAATTCAAGTTAGAAGCAGCTTGAACAAGTTAGCATAAGCCCTGTTTTTAAAACTTCACTTGCCTTTTAATGGATTCTTATGCTTTAAAACAGTGGTTACTAACTGTGGTGTTCTTGGACTGCAGTTCCCAGAAGCCTTCGCTGTGCTGGCCAGAGTTTCTGGGAGTTGCAGTCCAAGAGCAGCTGGGTTACCCAAAGTTGGGTAACTTGCTCATTATAATTGATGAAGTCTTCCAGTTTCCATGCCCAGTTTCCAAGAAACAGATCTGGCTTGCTCATATCAATGGACTGTACTTGGGTGGTCTATGGATGTCTCTTCATCATGAGACTCAAGACCATTTTAGACACTGACTTGCAGGAGCATTAATGGCTTGGACTTCTGACACCTCGCATCCTACAAATGACTGAATTGGCTCAAGTTGTCCAGCTACTCTGACTGTGAGAAAATTTACAGTTAATAACACTGGGTATTTTAAGACATATCAACTAGGTCAATTTTTTTAGACTCAAAAATTACACTATCAAGGATGCCAGTCCAGGTTCTACCACAAGGGGGAAGGCTCTGCATGCTTAATATGGCACATAGAATGAGACTCAAGGACAACAGGACAAGGGACCTGCAGCCAATACTCTCCAATACTCCATTTAGTTTTCCTAATCTAATTCTCTTATTTCTGAATTTATCAGTAACATATAAAGAAAACACATCAGAACTGGGTGAATTCTAGAAGGATGAATGAAGGGGATATGAATCCTGCTCTAACAGCCAAATGAACGGAGACATATTTATGATTTTAAAGTTGGAACTGGTGTGGTGCAGGAAGAAACATATCAGTTTTTGCTACTTACCTACGAAATGGTGGAAACCCACATAACAGTATATATGTAATGACACCTGCAGCCCAAATGTCCACCTTTAAGCCGTAACTGTTAAAAAGACAGAGAAACAAATGGGTTTTGTTTAAGATATTATATACCTTGTGAATTTTGTTACTTGAGGTTTCTGTACATTCAATTTTTTGTGCTTCTATAATGTGTAATTTTAATATCTCAATGGTGGTAATGTTTTCTAACAGAAGTGATTACAGCATGCTGTCTGCATGGAAGTCATTAAAGATCATATTGAACTGTCACTCATACTTCATACCAAAATTTGTTCTATCCACAAATTTGGATAGAAATCCCATTGCTTAATTGTGATGTGGAAGGCAAAGAGCATAACACTCAGTTACTTATAGCTGGCAATTAATGAGTCCCAACGGTGATTGTCTAGCATACACCACACCAGTAGATGTGGATATTCCAGCAACAACTTGATAATTGTTGGCTAGAAGTCACTGACTGTTATGCCATTTGTCTTCTGCATGCCAAAGTAACAGGATTTCAGCCAGAGTCAGTTCTCTGGTTCTCACACAGAGTGTACTGTACATTATCTTCTTCTTGCTCTCCTATTGGAGGGTAAATATCATCACGGATGTGGCAGCTATAAGCAATCATTCTAGTTTTCAAACTGCTTCAGACAATAAGTTCTTTTTCCCCCTGTGTTTTTACCTCCATTATTTCAACTTTTGCCATCTGCACTTTTCATTTCTTACTATGCATCCAAAGTAGTCTACCTTTCTGCATCGTATGAGTTTTATGCTTTTTTGGTAATGTTGGATTCTGTCAAAGGTCTTCTCACAGTCAAAAGAACAAGCATATGCATTCACATTCATATCACATAGTATCTCTCCCCAAGGATGTGTAGGCAGAATAGTGCTATCCTGGTTCCCAAATCTCATCTAAATCCAAACTGCATGTCTCCTGCTCATTCTTCATCTTCTACCATGTATTATATTAAAGAAAACACTAAGCTAATAACATATGGCTGCACATTATCTGTTCAAAAGAAGCTAAATGGGGAGTATTGCACATATTGCATCCTGTCATAAGTCCTGCTGCATTAGTAACTTGTGGATTTGAACCAACACACCTACGATTTGTGTGGACTTTGGAAACCACTTTTAAAATAGTCTTGTATATAGCATCTGAGATGACCATATAAATAAATAGCATTCATCACTTCAGACAATGAAGTGAAGTGTCTCTAGTTAATGAGGTATTGGTTGGGTTCCTGTACATGTGATTCTGAACAGATTTCTTGCTCAGAGTTCCATGTTTTTAAGCACACACTTTTTTCTCATGCATCAAACAAATAACAAATAATGCATTCTCACCCTGTCTCTGCAATGATTTCCGGAGCCACATATGTTGGTGTGCCACAGACTGTATAGAGAGGTCCTTCTACCACTGTGGCTAGTCCAAAATCTCCTAGCTTCAGGGACTTTGTCCCATCTGGATATTCACAGACCTGAAGGGAAGAGACAAGAGCAAGCATCATATTTTATACTTGAGAAATGCAAAAACAATGCTTTACAAGACTGTTGTTTGAATTAATGCTCAGTAAATTGTACTGAGAAACTGGGAAAGTGCAGTAGGAATACTTTCCCCTACCCCAAATAGTGAAACCATGGGTTCCAAGCTGCCCCCCTACAGATGCCAAAATAATAAACAAACAAACAAACAAACAAACAAACAAATAAATAAATAGAAGTATTGAATGTTATACATTGCATGGTCTCTGGCTGCCTCTAATGGCCAGCTCTGGTAAATGCACCTTGGAATCACACAAATACATATTTCTGGGGTTTTTTTATTTAGTATTTTCCTGTGGATAGGGAGGTCCTACTGTACAGTAATGCAAAAAAGTGGTGCTTTTGCTTCCACCTTCTACGTAACCACATGTTGCTGTGATCTCTGAATAATTCACCTTATGTTAAACTTAATTAGAGCTGGTTTCACGAAAATCAACTTTTGAGCTATGATTGATCAAACCAGCATATTTGTAGAAATAAAAATTAAGAATTTTCACAGAGGTAGCCATGTTAATCCTGTTAGCATGTATAATTAAAGCAAAAAAAAAACAAAAAAAAGAGGCAAAAGTGTAGTAAAGCAAAAGGGTTCCCTGGACTGAGTGACCAATACATACAATACTTCATGTATGAATTCCCAGATTGCACCATCAATATACAGCTTTACGAAGCAGAAGGTTGCTTGTACTGTCTTTTCAGTTTCATGTACTTTTAAAGTTTTATTTTAACAAAAACACTGTAATTTAATGCATGCTTATATTTAATGGATGGCTCTTTATTTGTAAGTAACTTACGTTAATATTGTATTGGACAGTTATGGTTGAGTCTCTGAACCTGTTTATCAGTCTTGAGCCCAATTATAGGACACCAGCCCCGTAGACCAGTGGTTCCCAACATTGGGTATCCCAGGTGTTCATGAACTGCAACTCCCAGAAACCCCAGCCAGCACAGTTAGTGGTGATGGTTCTGCTCTAGATGATGGCTAAAATTAAGGAAATGTTTTCTGCACACATCTCAACCTGTAAATATTAAACCAGACGAGGCTAGGCTAAACCTATGGAGAACAAAAAAACACCTTGCCAAATGGATGAAAGCTGAGGAGTGTCTCCCACCAGGGCAAGACTATAACTGGACCATTTGGAAATCACTTAATAGATGCTGAAGCAAAGTAGGAGGATCAAAGAATAATCAAGAAAAATGGGACCACTTGGACACAGGACAAATTTTCTGTGACTGTGGAGAAATTCAATCAGTGCAGCATTTATGTCCATGCAATTTATGCCTTACTGCGTGTACAAAAGAAGATGTGGCAAATAGCCAAGATAGTGCTATTGAAGTAGCCCACTCTGATCAAAAATAGTCTAATTATCTTAACGTTTCAGTTTGTTTTTAATTTTACCTATATTTCATATATGTCCATAATTTTAAATTTTGCAACACTCTGATACATATAAAGAAAGAAGAAAGGGCCCAATTATTAGCAGATATGCAGCTGCAAGATGTTAAAATTAACCTACCACCCAGCCATGGAATATACTGTGGTAGTTCACAGCCTCAAGAGAAACTTTCCTGATTCTCAACAGCACATCACTTTTGTTATTGTATATAACAATGAAAAGCTGATAAAAGTGAATGCAAATGAGACAATTGGCTGACCTTACACCAAGCAATTGGATGTATTTCTAGGATAAAGAGCCTACACTGAGCACTATTACGACATCCTAACGTAACATAAAAGTCCATGCCAGTCATGGCATCTGTCAAGTAATCTCTTTAGGCTTTCTAAGTGAGAAGTGCATCTGTGTCTATTTATACCTGATTTGATACTAATGAGAGCTTAAAGTGTCAGATTAGCCCAAGAGCTTCAACTCACTTAGGGTTCCTGATGTCACTGTTGTTATTTTAACATAGGCAGAATCAACAATAGGGATCCATACCCTGCCATTGTACCTTAGCAAACAGTTTTTATTCACTAGATATCTTTGGTCGTAAAACATGACACACAGTTTCATGATTATCACTCCAAAATATTTCTCAAGGTACAGTAAAGATGTAGTCATATATGCATGCATTCATTTCTGATAATAATGTTGTTCTCTGTACTGTTCTTCCTTTGTTGGCCAAAATCCTCTTGTGGAGTTATGCTGGCATAACGCTAATAGTGTAACTTTTAGATGTAAATTGTGCCAAATTGAGAAATTACCATAGATATTATCGATTGAATACTGCGCCACACAATTCAGTGCACAACAGATAATGTATTTGATGGTATCTTAATTTCTGGCAATTTTCTTCCAAATGTTGCTCCGTTAGCATGATACCAGCATGACTTCACAAGAGGATTTTGGCCATTGAGTCAATCCATCTTGCTTGCTATCTCCTTTGGAAAGAAGAGGGGGAGGAAGGGATTGTAATCCATAAGGCTCCGTTGTTTCATGGCACTTCCACTACTCATCTGTTTTTTTCCGACTGAAAAGTTAGATGGGAGGACAGCCTCCCCACCCTCAGCAGTAGCCTTTCTGGCTCCAGAGGAAAAACAACGAACTGAGATACGAGTACCAATTTGGGACTGCTTCTGGTCATGTGATTCAACTCTACGTAGCTCTACACACCTTGCTCATGCTTTCAGCAAACTGATTCTACTGTCTCTTAAGTATATCTGCAATATTTTCATTTTTTTCATCTCATGTGATCTGTTTTTAACAATTTTGTGTTTTATTATAAATGTGGTTTTTAAAATTCTTATTTAAAAGCACTTAAATGTACAGCTTTTAAAAACAAATACATGGATAAAAATAACTGGAAATTTCTGAATCATTTGTTATTTTTAGCCTGTTCTTATAAAGACTGTTTTCCCCATTTAAAAATCTTCATTGGTAACAAAAATGAAATTCTACTTACTTAAGGCATAATCGCTAATCAAAATGTGAATAAGGATAGGATTTGGAGAAGTTATGAGACAAATAATGTGATCCAAGGCTATTAATATTTCATGTAAACTGATTCAGTTTTAAGCATACAATCATTTAATTCAAGTTTCACTACACCTCTGATTGCTTCTTAACACATACATGGATTTATCCATTTAGATTACTGTGGATGAGAGAGACAAGACAAAAATAAACCAAGTGAAAACAAGGAGCATACCAGGAGGTTTTCTGGCTTGATGTCTCTGTGGACAATACTGAGACCATGGAGATATTTAAGTGCACTGGCTAGATTGTACACCATTGCACTTCCATCACGTTCTGTGTATTTTGTTGAGGATGTAATAGCATCAAAAAGATCTCCTCCCTGTAAAAGGGTTGGGGTGGGGAGAAAGGAACAATTCTTTAACAATACAAAACCCACCAATCTAAGGAGTTTAGAGACATTACATCATTATTCTTTTTCCAGAGCCATACAATCAGGTCAGTTTAAGGCCCTCACCTTGACCAGCTCCATCACCAAATACAGTTCAGTTGCAGTATCCATCTCCTCTATCAGCATGATAATATTGGGATGTTTTACTCTGCGCAGTATTGAGACTTCGTTTTCGATCAAGTGCTCCTGTATATCATTGAGAAAGTGGAAAAATTCAAAACATATCTTTCTTTAAATAGTATAGTTTGAAATGTTTGTGTGTGTGTGTGTGTGTGTGTGTGTGTGTCTGTCTGTCTGTCTCTCTCTCTCTCTCTCTCTCTCTGTGTGTGTGTGTGTGAGAGAGAGAAGCTTCATATAGTGTTGCTTCCAACCTATTCCTCTCTGCATCATTTAGCATGTGGTTGTCAAGACCTCTCTGATAACACAACATAGATACAACCTGAATGATCTAAAAAGCCCTTGCAAACAAGATTATACAAAACATTCCTAACAAAATTTAATTAAAAATGAAAATAAAAGTCAGTTGTTTTATAGATCGATGTTCCAAGGTTTCCAGTTGTGAAAAACCAACCAAGTGTATTGTGGCATGAGTTCATTTCATTTTAAAAATCAAGAAAAGTGGCTCCAAACACCTCTGAAGATGCCACGAAACCCTATGAGTAGCCTAGTCTTCATCACAGAACAAACAATCTAACATCATGCACTTCATGCATTTGTGAGGAGAACTGCGGGAAGTACATGTGAGCATTCTATGAAAAATGAACATTAAGAGTGCTTGAAAAATTCAATGATGTTTGTCCTACATCCTAAGTGTAATTAATCAAATGTATTGGAAAGCTGATCTGCATCCAAATCTGTGCAGTTCATTAAATTTTACCCTAACAACGTAGTTACTAAGAACGCACATGCTAGCCGTGCATCTCCTCCTGTGAACATGTGGTATATCAGACATTGCTTAAACAAGTCGCACCTTTGAAACCCATTATGTGAGAGAGCATCAATAGTCTTTCTGGAACAAACATATGTCTGCTCCAAACAATCGTATGCTGGAGAAAAGAAGAACAAAATATGGGTTTGAACAATATGGTTAATTCTTAGCTAAACAAAAAGGTCACAGGATTGAGGAAAATAACCAAATGCAAAAACTATACAGTTGGAATGCGATATGGAGTGAAGTCTCTCATGCCGCTATGGTGTATCAATTGAAAAACCAATTATGTTAGATGCTGTAAACACAAAACAAGGTGTACTATTTTGATGTGAAGTAAAGCCTATTGCTATAACAATGTCTCATTCAATTGGAAATTTTGAGCTCTGAAGCAAGCTGTCTTGACATTTTATGAGTGCCTGTCATGTGACTTGGTACACACATCTATTTCCTAATTTCACTGTGTCCATTCATAGTTTCACATATACTGTACATCCTTCTCCTTTCCTCAAAAGTAGACAAGGCTTTGTACATAATCCAAGTCCCTTACAAGCCCTCAAGGCAGCTACATATATGAATTTTAAAAACAGATACAAATTTAAAAATACAATTAATTATAATATTAAAACACTATTTTAAAAACTTCACAGGATTCACACCTTTTCCAAGGAAAATAGAAATTCTTGTCATCTGTAAGGTGCATCACAGTGCAGTTGTATTTTGGGCTACTTCTGAAGGGAATTCTGGAAATAACTTTGCTTCCATTCCCCACTCACTTATCTCTTACTCAAAAAAGCAAAAACATGGTTATGAATTCATCCTTGTTCCTATTATACAAAATACATATCTGCCCATTTGAAGTAATGTTTCTAATATGATTCCACTCTCTACAGAAATGATATTCAACCACAGTTCATGTACTTTACAATTTTCTGCCCATGCTTTACTGATATATACTGGACTGTTACTTTTCAGTAGCTCTTTTTCCCCACTTCTTACAATGTTGTTTTTTTGAAAATAATGGCCATTGCCATATCAATACTGAAAATCTTTTAAAGAAGTAACTAGTGCTTTTGGTCATCATTGCTTTTCTAAAAAGACAACAGACTTTTAAGATGGTAAGTTGAAACTTGAAAAATCTTTGAAAAATCCAAAAGTGTCTCTAAAAATGTCCCCAAATGCCATAATGTTAACTTGGAAAAGCAATTATTTTATTTTATTTATTTATTTAAAATATTTCACCCCTCCTTTGTCCTTAAAAAGGAACCAAAGGTGGCTTACATCCTTGAAAGACAATATTTAAAGCTGAAAACCAGCCGAGTATACAATGATAGTTTACATCATTAAAAGACAATATTTAAAGCTAAGAACAATACGTATAAAGAGGCAGCTTACATCATTAAAAGACAATATTAAAGCTCAAACAATAAGTATGAAAATACTAAAAAGGAGCAAACACCACTCTGAGAGATGGTAAACACAAGTAGTACTAAAGACCTAGTCAGAGCAATAACGCATAACAGTCCATCTAAAAGTCAGTCATGTAGCCAGTCGCTCATGTAGCCAGTCACTGAGAGAAAGCTTGCCTGAAGAGAAAGGTCTTTGCCTGCTTTCCTCATCAGACACAGGTGGTGGGATCAAGAGAAAGCCCTCTCCTGATGATCTTAACACCTGAGCTGGCTCATAGTGGGAGACATGGTCTTTGAGATAGCTTGGACCCAGGCTATTTACGTAGGGCTCTGTCGGTTAGAACCAGCATTTTGAATTGTGCCCAGAAACTGACTGGCAGCCTAACAGGAGGGTTATGTGATCCCTGTAACTAGCCCCAGTTAGCAATCTAGCTACTTAACATTGTTGTTGTTGTTTAGTCGTTACGTCGTGTCCGACTCTTTGTGACCACATGGACCAGAGCACACCAGGCCCTCCTGTCTTCCACTGCCTCCCGGAGTTTGGTCAAATTCATGTTGGTACTTAACATTACTTAACATTAATTAGCACACTAACAAATCAACTTGATTCTGGTTCATTGTATTACTTCTGAAATATAACTTCAATGAATCCTTGTTGTTAGAGAAAATAGTATTATAGGTAACTACGTATGTTACTTGTTACCTTGCTTTTTCCTAAGTCTGGTTTGGACCCTGTCATGGCCTCTAGCAACAGAAAGGAGTTTTTAAAATTTCTATCAGCTACCCATGGTACACTAGTACAGTACTTCCCATGCAGCACAAAAGTCCACGAATAAAATAAAACTATAGCTCTATAAAACTGTAATATATATATAGCACACTTTGTTAAATAGTTGTAAATGTTCTTACTTAATTTTTTTTCCAATAATAGATGGATACTAGAATAAGCCACTCAGAGAAATGGTAAATTTCAGTTCCTCTAAGTTTTGCAAACATGTCAAAAATTTGGTAAGTAACTTGGTGCAATAAATGTAGACAAAGAATATTGCCATCATGGGGAGATGAATGAAATTACTGTAAACGAGTCCTGCACCTTAAGCTGCTATGATATTCACTCATACCTTTCCACAACATTTTCCTTTGTCTATAATCTTCAGTGCATACTCCTTTCCAGTGGATCTACAATGGGGGGGGGGGGAGGGGGGAGAGGAAAGAAATATTAAATAAATTATTGCATTTCTGTCCAGTGTTAGTGGGGTTTCTTTGACTATATGCACTGATAATAAAACCTCTTTCATCCAAGAAAAAAATGGGAACAGATGATAAAATTATGGTAAAAATGATCTTATATTGAATGAATTGTTTATTTACGGTCAAAGACCAGCAATTTTATATTGTTTTCTCAGTAAGTCATGTCTGCTGTTGCCTTGACTACCGAAACCCAGGTGTTCTGCTGTCATTTACTCGAGTGTAACCTAATGGTTCTGCCCTATTTGAGTGTCAGTTGTTCCATATATTTCACCAATTTTATTTAACTGATGTTTTGTAATTGCATGACAATGTTTGCAGGCTTGTTTGCTATTTCAGATTATTAAAAAAAAGCAGAAGATGAAAGGATTTATATTCTATCATGTGTCACTCTATTGTATTTAGAAAATCAGACACTTAATAACTTTCAGATGTAATTTGTGCTTGAAATATTCTACCTAATACTATTACAGATTCTACTCATGTCTGTTAAACACCACAGGTGCACTGTTTTAAAAATCTGTCATCCCAGTTTCAGATACAATAGGATTATTCAGTCACTTTCCCACAAAAGAATCACCACACTTAAAGGGGAGTACATACTCCTCCTCTTCTCTGTTGTTGCCTTCTCCATGTAGAAAGTGATACATATGTAGAAGGGGCATGTGTTGGTCCCAGTAAGAATCTTGCAAAATCATGCAGGGCCTACATGCAAGCAGATGTGTTGCATCTCACAAGGAGAAAGCAATGACGGAAGGTGAGGGGCTAAGCAAGCTCCTCTAAGGCCCTTTAAGAGTGTATTCATGTGAGTAATGGGTGAATAGCTGTAATGCCCTGCCAGCTACATTAGGTGGCTTTTTGCATTTAGTAATTGTTCCAGTGGGTCTATTCTCTAGGCAAGATTAGTAATAGGATACTGGTCTGATTTTTAAGGTTATTTCATATATATCACACTTTTTAGTTTCCATTTTTTCACCTAACAGATTTTACACATAACAATACTATGTTCTTAACAATTTCCACTAACACAAGGCAAGGTATGAAACATTCAGAAACAAAATTGTACAGATTAATTCAATAAAAAGCTTGAATCAAGTTTCGCTGCATATTCTTACAAAAGATACACAAGGTTTCAAAAAAAAAAAGAACACCTTCACACCATATAGGATGAAGAATCATTCTCAGACCTTCAATATCATCCATTCCTTTCTATGCAGTGATCATCACCTCTGCTTTTTTTTAATGAATCAATTGTGCCAGTTAGTATGAACAGCAACAACTTTAATAGGAAACCTATTTTACTTCATGTACAGCTGAACAGTTCATACTATACATTTTACTGCCTGAAGTGAATTCATTAAATATTGTCATAATGAAACCACACAATGTGTGTGGAGAATATCATTGATGTGAAAGTACAGCTCTATCTGATATGTTGTCATAGTTACTAGTGAATCCAGCAGAGAACAGAAGGGGGGCGGGAAGGATCTCAACAGCATTTGCAGAAGTAAGTGCAGTAAATTCTGATATTACTAACATTTTTGCAGACTGTTGTGGAACTGGATGAAAAACTTCACACAGCACAGAGTTAACATGACACATATCTTTATGACATTATGTGTCATAGAGCACATTGTTGGATTTTATCTCCCTGATTTTGTGTATGGGCCTTGTGTTGTAAAAAAATAACAACACAGAAGGAGACCTCTGGATCCAACTATATTTCTAAAGCCAACTCAGCCATCACCATCAACATCATCATTGGTCATTATTGAAAAAATTATAACTTGGCAGCCTTCAAAAACCCATGGGAACATCAGGTAGAAAAGGTGTCGGAAAATGATGAAGTCAGGATCCTGTGGGATTTTCAGATCCAAACTGATAGACACCTTGAACACAACACACCAGACAGAATTGTAATAGAACAGAGAAATGTCTGGATAATAGACATTACAATTCCAGGAGATGCCAGAACTGAAGATGAAGAAATGGAAAAATTAACAAAATACAGAGACCTGGCAATTGAAATATCCTGCTTGTGAATGAAACACATTTCAGTGGTCCCCATTGTCATCAGAGCTTGAGAACAATATCAAGAGAAGTACTACAGCAGAATGCCACAATTACAATTTAATTCTTTCCTCATGAACACTCATTAAGTGAACCGTCATATGTTGAACCATACTTTATTACTGGGGTCAGTATTAAAATAAAAATTTACTTCCTGCATAAAGTTCAAATCTCAGTTTCATTTTTATTTATTTATTTATTAGATTTATATACCGCCCATCTAGAACGTGTCTACTCTGGGCGGTTTACATATAATATAAAATAAACTAAGGTAAAATCCAGATTGATCCAAGATGGGAAAGGAAAAAAGAAAGAGAGGGGGAAAAAGAAGAGAAAGAAGAAGAAGGAGAGAAAAGAAAAAGAAGAAAAGGGGAGATAGGCTAGGTAATGGCTGTAGGGAAGGCCTGCCTGTATAGCCATGTCTTCAAGCTAGTCTTGAAGGCCCTCAGCGAGGGAGCCAGGCGGATCTCAACAGGTAAGTTGTTCCAAAGGGGCCACTGCTGAGCAGGCCCGATTTCTGGTTTTTTCCCACCGGGCCTCTCTTGGCGTTAGGCCCCTCAGCGGCCCAGCCTGATTGGAGCGGGTGATATGGGTAGAACTGGGCGGAAGAAGGTGCTCTGCCAGGTATCGAGGTCCTAAACCATTAAGGGCTTTATATGCAATGGTTAACACCTTGAAATCAATGTGGAAGAGGATAGGTAGCCAGTGTAAGGCAGCCAAAGTGGGGGAAATATGGTGAAATCTTTTCACCCCTGTTAATAGCCTGGCCGCCGTGTTCTGGACCATCTGAAGCTTCTGCATCAGTCTCAAAGGAAGCCCCACGTAGAGAGCGTTACAGTAGTCTATTCGTGAGACTATGAGCGCATGGACCAGTGTGGTGAGCGCCCCCGTGTCTAGATAGGGACGCAGCTGGGCGATCCGCCGAAGATGTAAGTGGGCAGACCAAACCACGGATGCTACCTGGGTCTCCATGGTAAGCACCGGGTCAAGATGGACCCCCCAGACTGTGAACCAAATTCTTTGTGGTGAGAGTCACCCCGCCAAAAGAGAGGGAGTTCCCCAAACCACTGACATCGGGACTCCTCACCCACAGGACCTCAGTCTTGTCCGGGTTCAACCTTAGTCCATTAGACTGCATTCATTGCAGAACGGCCACCAGGCAGCACCCAAGGGACAGAACGGCATCCACTGCAGATGGAAAAAAGGAGATGTAGAGCTGGGTGTCATCAGCATATTGGTGACATGAAGCTCCACATCCCCAGATGACCCCCCCCCCACGGCCTCATATAGATTAAACAGCATTGGGGAGATGATCGAACCCTGCAGGACCCCACAACTGAGGGACCACGGGGCTGATACAATCTCCCCAAGCTGCACTCTCTGGGGATGGCCCTCCAAGAAGGAACAGAGCCAAGCGAGAGCAAGGCCACCAATCCCCAACTCGGAGAGCCTCCCCAGGAGGATACCGTGGTCGAAGGTATCAAAGGCGGCTGAGATATCAAGGAGGATGAGCAAGGACATTTTGCCCCTCTCGGCCTCCCTAAGTAGGTCATCCAGCAGGGCGACCAATGCTGTTTCTGTGCCGTGGCACGGCCTGAAGCCCGACTGAAATGGATCCAGGGCATTGGTTTCATCCAAGAGAGCCTGAAGCTGGTCAGCCACCACCCTCTCAACTACCTTGCTGAGAAAAGAAACATTGGCAACGGGCCTATAATTGCCAATGTTGTCCGCCGCCAAGCTTGGTTTCTTTCTAATGGGCCTAATGAGCGTTTCCTTAAGGGCAAGAGGAACCTTGCCCTCAAGAAGAGACCCACTTATTATTTCAGTGGCCCATTCAGTTATCACCAGCCTGGCAGCTTTGATTAGCCAGGCCAGGCAAGGGTCAAGGGAGGAGGAGGTGGCTCGGCAGTTATCAAGGGCCTTGTCCACCTCTGCAGACGTCACAGGTTGAAACTGAGTAATTCTCAACGGACAAGGCGCTGCGCTGGATGTCTCAACTCGATCCACTGTTTTCAAATAGGGTGCAAGATCCCGGCGGATGGCCTCCACTTTTGATTTAAAAAATGCTGCAAATTGGTCACAAGAAATGCTAGATGGAGGCCAATTGTTGTGGTCAATTGCGGATAGGTCGTGTACTATACGGAAAAGTTCCACCTGCTGATTGGATGCTTCACCTATCCGGACAGTGAAGTAGGCTTTCCTAGCAGCCTCTACCTTAGCAAGGTAGAGGTTAGACGCGACCTTGGCAGCTTTTAAGTTATTTTCCGTCAGGTTCCGCCTCCAAACACTCTCTAGCCTTCTCCTATTCTGCTTCATAG
Source organism: Intellagama lesueurii (assembly GCA_037013535.1). Taxonomy (NCBI): domain Eukaryota; kingdom Metazoa; phylum Chordata; class Lepidosauria; order Squamata; family Agamidae; genus Intellagama; species Intellagama lesueurii. The sequence goes on from JBAJHW010000005.1 coordinate 154,526,838, forward strand.
CCTGCAGCTGGTGGTTAAACCAAGGTGCTGGTCAGGCTCTGCGGCGGAGAGGACATTTAGGAGCAATCGTGTCTATAGCCCTGGCAGCGGCGGCATACCAGCCATCCACTAGGGCCTTGACAGGAGTGCCAGCCAGGTCAATTGGAATCCCAGGTATAGCATCCTGGAATCCAATAGGATCCAGTAGCCTGTGAGGGCAGACCATGAAAATAGGTCTCTGCTCCCCACGGGGAGGGAGGGCCACTGTGAGATTTCACTTTATCAGGTGATGGTCTGACCATGACAAGGGGACCAACCGAAGGTCAGTCACCATCGGGCCACACTCTCTCTGCTCAGTGGAGAAAATCAGGTCCAAAGTGTGGCCACCCATGTGTGTGGGGCCGTTAACATGTTGGAACATGTCCAAGGAAGCCATGGTTTCCAAGAACTCAAGAGCCGGACCGGTAACCTCCACCTCCGCTTGGATGTTGAAATCGACCAAGACAATCAGTCTCAGGGATCCCAACAGAGCCGCGGAGATGAAGTCGGTTAGCTCCGGTAGGGAGGTGGCAGGATCGCGGGGAGCACACTATAGCAGCAAGATCCCAATACCATCCCTGGCCCCAGTCGACATGTGGAGGGCCTCTAGGCCTGGCATCGCCACGGCAGAGAGCCTGAGAACCTCAAGGGTGTCCTTATAAACAATGGCAATTCCCCCACCCCAACCCTCTGGTCTACCCTGGTGCTGGACAGCATAACCGGGGGGACAGGCCAGAGACAGGGGTACACCCCCTTCACTACCCATCCATGTCTCGGTTATGCAAGCCAGATCTGCATCCTTTTCCAGAGTAAGATCTTGTATTAGCTGGGCTTTATTGGATACAGACCTGGCATTCAACAGCACCAAAGTTAGAGTGGAGGGACGACTGAGCTGGCTACCTCAAGCCTGGTAGGTGGTAACAGTGCCAGAACAATGGACAGCTTTCAGGCATCTGTTCACCGTTCTTCTGGAACGACTAAGAGCTGTACCAACACCATATCTTCCCCTACCCATAAAAACCTGTATGTTCTTGAAGCCCCCGCTGGTAGGCAGGCCTTCCTCTCCATTCCTAGCACAAAACAGTCTAACAGTAGCAGAGAACTCAATTAAGGTAAGAGTAAGTACACATTAACAGTAACAAATTAACATAAACAAAATGAATTACACACTATTAATTGAATTAGAATCAATAAAAACAAGCAAGACATTAATACCATTTAAATAATTATTGCAACTTAGGGTAGGATAAGCTAGTTCATATAGTTAAAGAAAGAAAAGCCCATCCGACCACCCTACCTCTAAGTGTAAGAGTATAAGTTTGTTTAATAAAGATGAGTGAGGACAAAAGAACCAGAGTAAAGTGAAATAGAATGAAATAAAATAAAGTAAAAATAAATAAATAAAAAATAAAGAATATAAAGAATATAAAACCAAGTTGTCTCCTTCTCTGACTTCTCCCCACTATCCTCTCACCCGTCTTCCACCAGTGTATACATGTGAAGACATTCAGCTGAGCTTGAAGCAGAATTTGGATTCCTTTCACCTTTAGTACAAGTACACTCCGCACTATCTTGCTCACTCCGTCTCCCATGCTTCACAAGAGATTTAGAGGTAACAGAAATGAGTTTTGGATGCTAAAGCAGGGTAGTGGGTAACACTGGAGTGATCACAAAGGCAGGGGGTCAAAAACAAATTGCCGCAAGTTGGGGTCTACTGTAAATGGAGGCAGAATTCACTGCAACTTCCTACGTTCGCATGGTTAACTAATAACTTGAGGCTTATGTTGCCTTCATTTTTCCTTTTCTATTTCTCTCTCTTGCTTCTGTCTTTGTAAAGGTTGTCCCCTTGAAACAGGCACCAGTGTAACGTGTGTGTTGTGCAGTATTATAAACATCGCTGTGTATATAGTGCCTGAATCAGACTCAGATCCTTCCCTTGGCTGGTTTCTGGATTTTAATGCCAGCCTTTTGATTGTTGAATCACAAGAAATTTTGATGTAGATTGAAAAGGATAAATACTTTGGTTTTCTACTCTTTGACTAATACTTAATCACCACCTTTGCCAATGTCTGGCAGCAAATGTTTCCATTTCCATTACTATGTAGGTTTTTTATGCATGTTGCTTAGATTTCATGTGCTGCCTGAAGGGTGTTTGCCTTTGCAGAAAGCTAGGAAACATCTTGAAGCTCCAGAGGCAAAGGCTTTCAAGCTTCTTGAGGAAACTGAACAAGGTTGACATGCATAGACTCCATTAAGTAGAAGATTTTAAGACAGAGTTGCTTATTTTTCCTAGTTAATCACTGTAGATGTCCTAAGGAGTTTGGCTATATTTGCTACCAATATTGATTTTGACAGTAGAAAGAATTTTTAAAAAAATCTCTAAGGATGAACTTGAATTCAAGATTCCCTACAGAACAACAAAGAATTACTGTACTGTAGCAAAATGACATCTATATAGTATATGTTCACAAAAACAGACTGTGGTGCTGATCCAAACATATTTTTCCTGTACCCAGGTCATTTGACCACCACTGTCTTTCCCACTGACCACTGTTTCTTTCATTTGAACTCTTACAGTCATGGCCAAAAATATTGGCAATTCTGTAAGAAAATGCAACCCTTCTCTCAGAAAATTGTTGCAGTTGCAAATGTTTTGGTACTCACATGTTCATTTCTTTCATTTGCGTCGGAACAACACAAAAAAACCAGAGAAGAAAAGTCAGATCTGATACAATCCCACACAGAAACCCAAAAATACACTGGCCAAAATTATTGGCACCCTGTCTAAATTGTAAGAAATAATTGCTTTTCAAGCATGTGATGCTCCTTTAATTTGTATTTAGACACACCTGTCGCAAGTAAGAGGTGTGGGCAATATAGAAATCACACTTGCAACCAGTTAAGATGGAGAAAAGTTGATTCAACCTTTGTGTTGTGTGTGACACTGAGCATGGAGAAAAGAATGAAGTGTAAAGAGTTGTCTGTGGATTTGAGAGAAAAAATTGTGGAAAAACATCGACAATCTCAAGGTTACAAGTCCATCTCCAGAGATCTTAATGTTCCTGAGTCCACTGTGCGCAATATCATCAAGAGGTTTACAGCCCATGGCACTGTAGCTAACCTCCCTGGACGTGGATGGAAGAGCAAAATTACTGAAAAATTACAACGAAGGGTTGTTCGAATGATGGATACAGAACCCAGATTATCTTCCAAACAAATTTAAGCTGATTTGCAGACACAGGGTACAACAGGGTCAGCTCACACTATCCGTCGCCATCTGAATGAAAAGGGACACTGTGGAAGGAGACCCAGGAGGACACCACTGCTGACACAAAGGCATAAAAAAGTAAGACTGGAGTATGCCAAAACATATGTGACAAAACCACAATCCTTCTGGGAGAACGTACTGTGGACAGATGAGACAAAAGTAGAGCTTTTTGGTCAAGGACATCATGGCACTGTTTACAGAAAAAGAAATGAGGCATTCAAAGAAAAGAACACAGTACCTACAGTCATACATGGTGGAGGTTCAAAGATGTTTTGGGGTTACTTTGCTGCTTCTGGCACTGGACGCCTTGACTGTGTGAACCGTATCATGAAATCTGATGATTACCAAAGAATTTTGGGGTGCAACGTAGTAGCCAGTGTCAGAAAGCTGCATCTCCACCAGAGGTCATGGGTCTTCCAGCAGGACAATGACCCAAAACACACTTCAAAAAGCCCTCAGAAATGGTTACAAACAAAGCGCTGGAGAGTTCTGAAATGGCCAGCAATGAGTCCAGATCTGAATCCCATAGAACACCTGTGGAGAGATCTCAAAACAGCAATTGGGAGAAGGCATCCTTCAAATCTGAAGGCCCTGGAGCAGTATGCAAAAGAAGAGTGGTCCAAAATTCCAGTAGAGAGGTGTAAGAAACTCATTCATGGTTACAGGAAGCCATTGATTTCAGTTATTTTTTCCAAAGCGGGTGCGACCAAATATTAAGTTAAGGGTGCCAATAATTTTGGCCAGTGCATTTTTGGGTTTCTGTGTGGGATTGTATCAGATTTGACTTTTCTTCTCTGTTTTTTTTTTGTGTTGTTCCAACGCAAACCAAAGAAATGAACATGTGAGTACTAAAACATTTGCAACTGCAACGATTTTATGAGAGAAGGGTTGCATTTTCTGACAGAATTGCAAGGGTGCCAATATTTTTGGCCATGACTGTACATCTCTTCTTCCAAGCACCTGCTTTCTCTTGCTTCTTGCTTCTTTTTTGTCTGTACCTCTCACAGCTAGTTCTGACTCCTCACTCTCCAGATTTCAATGCACTGGTGATCTTCTGCCTTGACTCCTCTTATAATGCTCCCACTTGAATCTGTCACCATTTTAAAGCACTCATATTTTCCCTCTATCTACTACTGAGCTCTAATCCACTCTAATGTCTATGGCTTCAATCCACAATTATCTTTAGCACAGTCACAGAAGAGCTGTACTATTTCCACTCTTCTCCCTCCCAGTGGTCTCCATTCCACACTATTCAGCATCATCATTCCCAGTTGCTTTTGACCATTTATGCTGAGTCTGTCACATAATTCTTTAATGTGAAAAACTGTTCAAATAGAAATAGGTTTAAAAATCCACACTACAGGTAAAGTGATTTCTTTCCTTTCCATGATGCCCTATTTAGGACATTTGTCAAATGACCAATCCCTTAGCACAGCTAAATAAGCCTCTAGACCAGTGGTTCCCAACCATGGGTAACTGAGGTGTTCTTGGACTGCAGCTCCTAGAAACCCCAGGCAGCACAGCTGGTAGTGAAGGCTCCTGGGAGTTACAGTCCAAGAACCCCTTGGTGACCCAAGGTTGGGAACCACTGCCCTAGACAGCTACTTTTTTTCATTAGCAAAGGTGTGTTCAGGAATTACTGTGATGAAAACACCTGTAACATAGGGAAAGAGGTGATGTATTCATCAGATAATGATGTCATAAATGCATTTCATACCCAATTATTCAACAGCTTATACTTTCTACTCCTTTAGATTTCTGATACAATACTCTCCCTGACCATGCTAGTAAAGAGGTTGAGAAAAAGGAGTAAATAAACAGAAGTAAACAAACACTTATACTCATACTTGTCCTTACAGAATTTGTTTGCACTTGTTCTGTTAACACTGGTAATCAGCAGTCTGGCAGTTTTCTAAGAAATTACAGCTTAGTGAAAAAAATTGTCCTTTATAACAGATTATTTTCACTTTTTCCAAAAGTATTTAGATGCCCTATCATTTACTAGTAAATATCAAAATTATTCATGAAATGAGGTCTCCTTTGGACATTTACCATTTTTCTAATAAATGACAGAAATGAGGAAAATTTACCAGACACCTGCTTTTTCTTGAAATTACAACAATTTCTCTATAAAGAGACAATACAAAGCCTCTTTTGTTCATGACGTTTAAACAAAAAAACTGCCAACGAGTCAAAATCACTTGCTAGGTAATTTCCTTGCTCACCGTTCTATGCACTCCTTTACCACAGCAAAATTACCATCTCCAATCACTTTGCCCACTTTGTATTTTTCAAGAATAGTTGATGTCCCTGAGCATTTGTTTCCATTCACACCTGCAGGATGGAAAGGGCAAAAAGCAAGCTGAACAGAAATGTAAGCAATCTGGACAGTCCCTCGCCGACCTCTATCACGCTGTGTGGCTATACCCTTCCCTTCAACATCTGAAATTTAAAATAAGCTATTTTAAGCACAGCGTGTCCCTTCAAATTTACATCTAAAACAGAAGGAAAGAGCAAGTGAGCCTAATCCAAGTTATATGACCTTGCTATGCTATCAGAGGGCAAGCATCCAAACATGGTTTTCACAAATCGTTTCCTAATATATTCCAAAAGGTAACAAACCTTCCAGCTAAGTATCAACGTACAGTTGCCTTTCGATCCAGTTGAGTTGCTTAAGTTTATTTACATATATTGAAATGTAGATGGGACAAAGCTTTGGCAACTGCACTCAACTATTTGTTTCATATTAATTTTCAAAACTTGGCTATTAATAATACTGTTCTCAGTTTTCTTTTTAATGATCTATAATTAACTGTGTGCTGTCAAGTCAATTCTAACTTACGCTGACCCTTTTCAGGGCTTTCTAGTACTCAGAGTTGGTTTACCATTCCCTTCTTCTGGGGGCATCCTGAGACTGTGCAGCTTGCCCAAGGCTATGTAAGCTGGCTCTTCTTCAGGGATGCATAGTGGCAAACTGAACTCCCAACTTCTGGTTCCACAACCAGATACCTAACTCAGGGCCTGTCCAGATGGGTATACAGATCACTGTTTAGATAACTGTACGGTTTGGTGAGAACCAAATTATGGCATCCAAACATATTTCTCATTAGATCAATCCAACCTGCCCCTTTAAGAACTGTTATGTTCCTTTCTGACACAGCACAAGGGGTTTCTGTGTGTTTTTTATATGTTTTTTCCTAAGAATCAGTGTCCTCCTAATTATTCTGTTATGTAGCCCATGCAGATGGCTAGTATGAACACAAAAAGAGCTGGGGGCGGCTTTAGTTTAACTGAGGAGACAGCCCCGTGACGCATTATGTGGGGTGTGACATTAAAAGGGAGGCAATTACATTAACAACAATATTAAAAGACTCCTGTATTGAAAACAATTGAAAACATATTCATCAAATAGAAGGCAGCACAGTGCAGATTCATTAAAAACTATTTCTTTAGCCTGCCAGTCAATTAATGAAGGTCTGAAAGAATTAACAGCAGTGGTGAACCTTTGGCACTCCAGATGTTTTACACTATAATTCCCAGAATCCCCAGCCTGTACTGCCAATAACAAAGGTCTGTGGGAGTTGTAATCCAAAGCATCTGGTGTGCCACAGTCCCTAGTTCCTCATGGTGGTGGGACTAAGAGAAAGATCTCCCAGAAACTTTCACAGCCAAAGCAGGTTCATATGGGAGAATAATTTTGTCAGATAGCCTGGATCAATGGATCATGAATGAAATATTATAAAGCTGTTCCTATATAAGTGGAGACTAACATTTTGAGGGCCTCTTATAATCTTAAAAATTCATGACAACTTCAAATGTTTGTTGAGGAGCTAACTAGATCTTTGGTAAATTTTATCTTGTAAAAATTTTATCTTGGCAAAGATGTCCCTGCTGAGATTTTTCCTGAATAGTCCTATTATGATACATGCATCTTTTAACCACTCTTATGAATATAAGAGAACAGATGGCTGGATAGTTCAATGCATTGGGCATCTGGTTGCAGAACAAGAAGTTGGGAGTTTGATTCCTCAATGTGACTCCCTAGAGAAGAGCCTACCTGCATAGTCTTGGGCCAGCTGCACAGTTCTAGGATGCCCATAGGTGAGTGGAATGGTAAATCACTTCTGTGTACTCTGTGCCTAGAAAGGACTGCCATAAATCAGAACAGATTTGATGGCACATGATTATTCTATAATTATGAAAAGAATAATATTCTAACTTAATTGTTTCTCATTTTAAGCCGGACCTTAGAAAAATTACTCCCTGGAATACATTTCTTTGAGAATGCCAGCCATCACAGTCAGTAACCATGCTGGCTGAGGCACTCTGGGAACTGTAAATCAAAGAGTAACTTCGCAAGTTTTGGAGAAGTTTATAATACAAGGTGCCACAGCCAAACTCAGCCCTACTCCAGCTATTCCTCTGTTATGGCACTTGCACTGGAGATCAGAGAGAATTCACTAGATTAGACTTTCTGTTTATCCAAAACAGGTTTGCTGGACTGTCACAGTGGTAGAAATTACTGCTGGTGTCTCTGCATCTGAACCTGATCCACACCCAGAACTACAAGTTAGAATAAATGAAGGCAAGACAACGTTTCTAGGCCGCAGTTTTATCTCCAGAACAGACATTTATGACTAAAGAACCTCAACATGCTGGTAATACAGTTTTAAAATGTTTTTACCTTCAGGACTCAGGCAAGGAGAAAGTTCAGGCACACCATTCACATTGGAAGCAGACCCACAATGTGGTGGAATCTATGAAAAGATGACAAAGTTAATTCTGCAACAGGTAGAGAGACTACCGAGCAATTACACAGGGAAACTAATGAAAACGTTCAATAGCCATACTGTGAAGTAGTATTTCATGGAACCACTTGCCAAAAGCCAACTATAACTTTACAAAACAAAAAACAAAAAACCCTTAAGATTAGGAAATACTTTGTTTTGGAATGAAAAAAAACTAATTAAGACAAAGGCCAGGATACAAATGTGTACTTAAAGCCCATTGCAATGTTTCCATCAGAATCTGTGACCTCCCCTCCCCACTGCAGACTCTCTAAGACAGGCGTCATCAACCCCCGGTCTGCGGCCCGGTGCCGGTCCGTGGGCTTGCCGGAACTGGGCCGCGGACACAGATCTCCGCCTCACTGCACGCACGCGAAGTGGGCGTGTTGCACTCGCGCGGTGGGCGTGTGACACTCGCAGGAGGGGTGCTGCGCTCATGAGGTATGTGTTGCGCTCGCGGGGGTGTCATGCTTGCATGCATGCACGCGAGTGTGACACCCCCGCGTGAGCGCAACACGCCCACCACGCTCGCACGGGGGTGCACCCGCCCCCCCATGCATGGAGCTCGCTCCCCCCAGCCGGTCCGCGGCCCCAAAAAGGTTGGGGAATGCTGCTCTAAGATACTTGTTGTGGAAGGCTGGACAGCCCTCTGCATCAGGTTTTTAGGAAGCTGCAGAGCTAGGGGGCTGCCAGTTCTGGCACAAACAATGGAATCAGCCTAGGTACTCATCTGGGTCTTGGCCAAGCTGCCCATGTGGTCTTTCACTCTCCAAATGATTTTGAAGAACACTTAGGAATTAATATTGGAAAGGAGCTTCCAAATGCTGCAGAAGACAGATAATCTTCAAGCATTTAATTGAGGAATATATTCTGGATTCTGCCAAGTATATTCCTCCTGCAACATAGTGGCAAGGTATCAGCATGACATATCCTCTGATTCTTACTTTTCACCTACATCAGAACTGTCTATCTTCTGCAGCATGTGAAAGAAACTGCCCTATTGGAAAATACAACAAATCAATATATAAACTGACTTGTGAAAGGGCAGACAAACATGTCTCACTCTAGGAAAACACCGAGTTCCATTAATGAAGACAACAACAACAAACCCAGAACAAGATAAAAGGAAAAGATGGGCCTCAAAAAGCAAAAGTAGTATTCAGTGATTCCCAACATACACAACTTTTTCTTAGCTCTTTTATGGAAATAAATGCTTTCTGTGTTTTTACTTAACATTATGAAGAGGATTAAATTCAGAATATCTAGTACCTTTCTTATGTACCCACTGTGGTGTAATGGATAAAAGGATATACCAAGACCTACTCAGTCTTAAAGCTTAAAGTTTTATTACGCGGTCATAGACTCGATTATACAAAGATAAATATATAGAATAAATACACAGTACTGTATAGTATAAAATCTTGCTATAGCGTTTTGCAAATTCTCATAGCTGAAAATAAAAACTTAGCCACTCAGTCATGGAAACTCATGTGGGGTTGGGGGTGGAACTGGTAAAACTATTGCTTAAATACATCACCTTGAAAGCCCTATTAAGGACACTATAACCCAATTCCAACTTGATGGCACATAAAATAACAGTAACTTACTTTCTTTTACTATCATGCTTATTTATGTCTTATTTCAAACCTAACCTTCTGCCTGCTTCCTATAAACTGGAAACAGAGATCCTGCATTGCTCATATTTTCAAAGAGGTAATCATATTACATACTGAAATAAACTGAGGTATACATGATTCATTTTAAGTTCTTCATGTAGCAAAGTTACTTTAGATTTGTCAAAGGTGCTAAACAACACCCATGTATCTTTCCATTTCCAAAGCTCTCTGTTTTCCCCATAGCTTCAAAACTTCTGGAAATTTTCTGTCTCTTGCTATTGGTGAACAAGAGAAGTATTCTGTGGGTTTGGAATTATAGCCCTTCAGATACAGACTCAGAATTTTAAAAATTCGCTATTTCCAGATATCTAAACACTTTTAAAGTCAATATGAATATTATATAGTCATTATTTTCTCCTTTAAAAAATAAACACAAACAGGCAAAACTTTTTAAAAGGATTTCCCTGAGTTCTCCACCAGAAACAATGGCTAGTTCTCCAGGGCTATCACCTCTCCTAAACAATGAGTAGTCCTAGCATTTTTACATTTGCAGAAGGCTTTTTCCTGCACGCCTCCAAGCTCCTACAGGGTAGCCTGGAACCTATTCTTCAGATGTGGGTCTGGTGCCTCTTGCTATTTGCCCATCTACCTCCTTGCTTTCTTGGACTGGTAGCTCAACTTCTGCCCTCTAATGACTATGCCCCTTCACAGTAAGTAAGCCACTTGCCCCCATAGTAGCACTGCATTTGCCAGCAGCAATGCCCTATGCTGAGTCTTTTGGTGGCCGAGCATGCTACTATTAGAGGGGTAGTCCACATCCCATCCATGCTTGAGCTCCTTCTTGCAATGCATGCACTCAACCATGCTAGCATCTGTTGCACACTGTTGAAAATGCTTCCAGATTATTGGGCCTTCTAGTTTTTGACTGTGTGTCCATCATTACTAGTTCTAGCAACTGGTGGGGCAAGTGCAGCTTGAGAGGGAGGGGTGATTTCAGGATCACATGCTTCTGAAATAGCGCCTACCTGAGTCCCCTCAGTCTCTTTCTCCCCCATGTCAGATCTGTATATATTTGAAGAGGAGTTCCAGCCAACCATCATGCTGCTTTGCACAGGAGAGATTTGATGAGAATGGAGGCTTGAATATGATGAGTTGCATGGTATAGACATGGAAGGAAATGTCTGGTGGTCTTCATAAATCTCTTTCCCAACCACACAAAAGAAGCAGCAGCGTTGCTGCTTCCCAAACTGACAGTGTCAATTTGAGTGCTGATGCCATCATTGTCCTTCTCTGGCACATTGGTTCTTTGAAAGAAAAGTGCCTTCTTCATCATCTTTTTTGGTCCCTTGCCCTGGCCTGACCTGACCTGGCTAGATTGCACAAAGATTTCACTGGACTATGTCTGAGGTTCACTCATATCTATCCCATCTTGAACCAGAGGTTTCTCTGCCACCTCCTTGACAGCAACACACACACCTTGCACTACTACCTGCTGCTTTTTCATATTGTTGGTGCTGAACAAGGCAACTGGGTGACAGATTTAGTTTGGGGGACTCATAATAGCAGTTGTAGTCTGTATTTTCCTCTTCCTCTCCCACTCCTCTCAGTAGGTGCTGCTGCAGTGGGTGTAGGCAGCATTCCTGCAGTCTTCCCCAAGTGCCTGCTTCTTCTACCACATTTCATACTGCCTGCAGACTCTATGCAAAGAACAGCGTCTGATTCTGCTACTGAAGAACACAAACCCTTCCAATGAAAATCACACACATACACACACATACACAGTCTATTAATATATCTGTGATTATATAACAAAATATTCTTCCTCTGCCTGATATACCTCTAACCTAATATAGTATTTCCCTGTTACTTTAGAATGTATAAAAGTATGAATTCACTAGTCCTAAATCTTCTTCTTAACTATATTAAATAAACAATATATAACGAGATGTAGAGAATGTTCATGCAAGTTGAGGGTTCATAAAAGGACACAGAGAAAACAGCTGCAGTGCAGGCTTGCACCAGAGCATAACCTAACAGCAAATGCTGAGGGGGTTTATAAGCAGCTATGCCCACCTTTCAACTGGAAAGAACCAATGTGAAAAAATAATTTCTGGTGTCTACGCCTGCTTCTAGATTTCATTGATGTAGACAGATATCATTTACTGGTTTTGCTCTCACCCCAACCCCACTTCCTTGGGAAGCCTATGGCAACACCAATCAGGAGACACTGAGTTCTCTCTGCCACACACACTACTCTAGGTGCCAGAGTATCTTTGAGTTTTATTTCTCAAGAAATTATTCTAGTATGCTTCAGAAATAGGTTTTACTTTCACTTCTTCCTCTAGTAAGCAGAAGCCTAGTAAACTGGATTCTGAATGTTAGGAATTATTATTAAAGATATTCAAAACTATCACATTTGGATTCAGATAGATTTGGAACTATCTAGATATGGCATTATTCAGTGAATTCTGAATATTTCCAAATCTGAATGCATGTCCCTAAAGTATTCCTTCTAAGAGGGTTTAAAGAACAGATTATTCCCCCGCATTTCTCATTTTCATATAAATGAGTGGATCTACATGGTATGGACATGGCCATTATAGCAATTAGAAGCTAACACTGTATAAAAGGTAATGGAATCCAAAGACCTGTTTTCTGTACCAGAAGTGGATAAGAGGAGACTGTCTTTCATTTACTGATTTATTATGTTTAACCAGAATGTCATCTTTTTATTCAATGTAATACAAAGGAAGATTTAAGTACAATAGCAAACCTTTATGAGATGTGTTCATGGGATACATCCACAGATCTTAGTCACCACAATAATGTAACCAGAATAAGAGAGTACAATGTAATCTGCTGACATATCCAGAAACAACATCAAAAGCAGTATTTAATCCTCAGTGACCCAAAGAACTCTAGTGATTATTTATCTGTGATTAAGAGGAATTGCATAAGCCTTGATGGCAAATTGCCATTGATTTATTTCTATTTGTTGCAGTTTTTGTCTTTTTGTTTGCAGAAACATTTTGAATAGGCCAAGGCCCTCTCTAGGGATTCCTGCACATCTATGCCATTTTGCATAAGAATTGTAACAATTCTTTGCAAATTGTTTGCTTCTTTTGCAAAGTCTGACCACAAGTATCTGAGAAATCCTGTGAGATTTCCAACACTATTTCTCAGAAAAACAACTCACATAGAGAACTTTTGCTGCAAGAAAAGAGGGAGTTTTCCCCCCCCTAATTTCTTGCCAAGAATGAGAGACTGTTAAGATTCACATCATAGTTTAAACTTATTTGTTCAATATGGTAAAGTTAAACTCGTGACAAGAGACAAAAAAATTGTTTATACATATTAGGCGCAGCCAGAATTCAAGTGGCAAAACAATGGAAAGACAAGGCGGAACCTTCAGTGGAGGATTGTTTAATAAAATTACAGGAACTAATATTAATGGGCAAACTAACAGACTCATTGAAAGGAAAGAGTAGAATGGAGCACGAATCTCAATGGGGGAAAGTAAAGAGTTATCTTAGAGAGAAATGGAAGAAAGATTCCAAACCTGTACCAAGTAACTTAGGTTTAAATTAGACGTAGAACTGCTCTCAACAGAAGTAAAAACAAAGTAAAGCAGATTGTTAATATGGATATAAAATAAGAATTAAGAAAGGTATTTATTAAGACTGCGAAGAAAATAAATGTCTGGTGGAAAATAAGAAAGTAAAAACATAGTTTAAATGACTATGTTGCTTTAAAACCAAAAGTTTAATGAGAAAAATTCTAGATCATTGAAATAAGTTATGTGTTGGGGCCAGGTTTAATCATGCCTTCAGTAAACTGACTGGAATCAATGTGATCCCACGGATTTCAATGGCTACCCTAAGCATGTATAAGCCTGAATCCAACCCATAGAAAGCGTTTTTTTAAAATTATCCAATACGATATTAATTCTTATCCAGTCCTCCCACAATTACATCTTTACAAATTCTGGAAAATCAAATCATTTAATGTTGTGCAGTTTGATTGCAACCAGAGCTACCGATGATCAACACGGAAGTACTTTATACTGGGGCTGTTATGTTAAATAAAATATTAGCAAACGACAGAAATGAGGCATCAAGCCATCAATTTAGTACAATAACCCCATTTTACAAATGCCAGCCTGTCTGCTAGTGTAGAGAAACTTTTCTCCCTTCCCAGTTTCCCAGCAGTCCCTTGCACCACCCAAGAACTAGCTCTAGAAGGACTCCTTTATGAAGCAGGTTTGAGGTGTGCATAAGGAACCTTTATGAAGCAGGATTGAGGTGTGCATAAGGAACCCGCGGGGCTTAGCAAGAAGAGGGAAAGCAGGGATCAAAGCGATTGCACAGCCTCAGCTGCGGGATTACCTTGATCCCTTTTCCCCTCCTCTTACTAAGCCCCGTGGGGCTTAGCAAGAAGAGGGAAAGCAGGGATCAAAGCGATCCTGCAGCGGCTATGGGATCCCTTTGATCCCTTCCCTCCTCTTCTTATGCTGCAGGGGCATAGGAAGAGGAGGAAAGAGGAACCAAGCCATCCTCCAGCCCCGCGGGTGGGATTCCCTTCGGGCAGGCTTTAGCAAGCCGTCCAAAGGGAAAACCCCTCTCTGCTTATGCCCCCGAGGAACAGCTGATCTGCGGGGGGCATAAGCAGATAGGGAACGAAGGGACGAATATAAAAGGATTATATTTGTTGCTTCATATTCATTGGGGTCTCTGGACCCCAAAAATATGAAGCAACAAATATCTGATGAATCTGATTTGTTTTTATATTTGTCCCCATGTCTAGTCACTATCATTAATCACTATACATTAATAAAAAGGCCACCCGCAGCTGATCTCGGACACAAAATAACTCCAACCAAATTATAATAAACCATAACAAAATAAACAAAATATCATCCTAATATAACAAAAGAATAATAATAAAATAACATTGAAATATAAAATACAACATACAGGTCACAAGAAATTAATATATGATGTTGGCAAAGGCCTCCTTGAACAATTCCTTGTTCAATAACCTTCTGGTAGTCTGCAGGGAGGGGGCCTTTAAGTTTGCTAAAGGGAATTTATTCCACAAGGAGGGTGTCACTGCTGAAATGCCCAATTCTTAGTGTTGGTTTTCTTCAATTCCTTTGGGGTAGACACTCTCAAAAGCGAGGCCTGAGAGGACTGGGTTGACCAGGTAGACATTCTTGGGGAGGGGCGCTCTAACAGGTAAGGAGGTCCCAAACTGTTCAGGGCTTTGTATGTCATAATTAACACCCTAAATCGGGCACGGAAGCTGACAGGCAATGAGTGCAGGTGAGCCAGGATAAGGGATGACCCCCTTGCAGTTCCATCAGTGCAATTACACTGTGCTCCTGTTCGCCATCTTGACATGTCATGAGCTGTGAGGAATGTAACAGTGACACCAAGACCCCTGTCAGCAGGCTGTCATCCTTTCCAGGGGAATATTATTGTAACCACCAACCACCTCGAAAACCCTTCTTCTCGGGAGAAAGGAAGAGACAAGAGAGATGACATCAGGCCCAGGAACAAGTTACTTGAGGGTGCCCATATCTCCCTGAACAACCCAGGCCCAGTACCTGAGAGAGGGCTTGCCAAACCCCTTGGTACTTTGAACAGGGGAGAGAAAGAAGGGAGAGACCACTGGCATGTTCCCACTGTGGCCATATAATCCATCCTTGTTGTGACAGTCCTTGCCTGGGACATGCAAGAACCTTCCAACAAACAAGCCAGATGGTTGTTGTAGGTTTTTTGAGCTGTTTGGCCGTGTTCTGGAACACGGCCAAACAGCCCGAAAAACCTACAACAACCATCGGATCCCGGCCGTGAAAGCCTTCGAGAATACAAACAAGCCAGAACTAGACTCCTTGTCAGTAGGCATAACAAAGGGTGATGTGGTCCTAGAATGGGAAGAAGAAACTGAGACAGACCAGGAAGTGTTTGGTCCAAGGTGGAGATTGGTTGATGTTGCCTCTGTTGCTAAGTTACCTTCATGTTCAATAAATCCTGATTGTTTGAATAAGACACTGTCTTATTCAAAGTATGGAATAAGGGAACCCTATCGGTCCAGTGGCAGTTGAGGGTAGTGATCTACAACATAAAAAGAGGAATGCAAACAAGCCTGTGACATCTACTTTGTTTCTTTCCAGATGTCCTGAACACCCAATGAACTTGGTATAAACCAGATACCTAATTCATTGAGTTATTCACCCAGCTTCCTATCAGCTCAACCTCACCCAAAGTAAATAGGAAAAAATCCCCACACCTCTTAATCTTGATTGTGGACAGAAGCTATAGCAGTGGTGCAGATATTTTAAAAATCCTTTTAATTTTGATACAATGTTCTTGCCATCACCCTTTCTCTTCACTCTTGTTGTTGTTTAGTCGTTAAGTCATGTCCGACTCTTTGTGACCACATGGACCATAGCACGCCAGGCCCTCCTGTCTTCCACTGCCTCCCGGAGTTTGGTCAAATTCATGTTGGTAGCTTCGATGACACTGTCCAACCATCTCCTCCTCTGTCGTCCCCTTCTCCTCTTGCCTTCACACTTTCCCAACATCAGGGTCTTTTCCAGGGAGTCTTCTCTTCTCATGAGATGGCCAAAGTACTGGAGCCTCAGTTTCAGGATCTGTCCTTCCAGTGAGCACTCAGGGTTGATGTCCTTCAAAATGGATAGATTTGTTCTCTTTGCAGTCCAGGGGACTCTCAAGAGTCTCCTCCAGCACCACAATTCTTCTTTATGGTCCAGCTCTCACTTCCATACATTGCTACTGGAAAAACCATAGCTTTGACTATGCGGACCTTTGTCGGCAAGGTGATGTCTCTGCTTTTTAAGATGCTGTCTAAGTTTGTCATCGCTTTCCTCCCAAGAAGCAGGCATCTTTTAATTTCGTGGGTGCTGTCACCATCTGCAGTGATCATGGAGCCCAAGAAGGTAAAATCTGTCACTGCCTCCATATCTTCCCCTTCTATCTGCCAGGAGGTGATGGGACCAGTGGCCATGATCTTCGTTTTTTTGATGTTGAGCTTCAGACCATTTTTTGCGCTCTCCTCTTTCACCCTCATTAAGAGGTTCTTTAATTCCTCCTCACTTTCTGCCATCAGAGTGGTATCATCTGCATATCGGAGGTTGTTGATATTTCTTCCGGCAATCTTAATTCGGGTTTGGGATTCCTCCAGTCCAGCCTTTCGCATGATGTAGTCTGCATATAAGTTAAATAAGTAGGGAGCCAATATACAGCCTTGTCATACTCCTTTCCTAATTCTGAACCAATCAGTTGTTCCATATCCAGTTTTAACTGTTGCTTCCTGTCCCACATATAGATTTCTCAGGAGGTAGATAAGGTGGTCAGGCACTCCCATTTCTTTAAGAACTTGCCATAGTTTGTTGTGGTCCACACAGTCAAAGGCTTCTGCGTAGTCAATGAAGCAGAAGTAGATGTTTTTCTGGAACTCTCTGGCTTTCTCCATAATCCAGCGCATTTTAGCAATTTGGTCTCTAGTTCCTCTGCCCCTTCGAAATCCAGCTTGTACTTCTGGGAGTTCTCGGTCCACATACTGCTGAAGCCTACCTTGTAGGATTTTGAGCATAACCTTGCTAGCGTGTGAAATGAGTGCAATTGTACGGTAGTTGGAGCATTCTTTGGCACTGCCCTTCTTTCGGACTGGGATGTAGACTGATCTTTTCCAATCCTCTGGCCACTGCTGAGTTTTCCAAACTTGCTGGCATATTGAGTGTAGCACCTGTACAATGTTACGAGCCTCCATCCAGAGTTCTTCAGGCACTCTGTCCACCAAATCGAGTTCCTTAAATCTGTTCTTCACTTCCACTGTGTATTCAAAAGGGATTTGGTTTAGATTATACCTGACTAGCCCAGTGGTTTTTCCTACTTTCTTCAGTTTAAGCTTGAGTTTTGCTATAAGAAGCTGATGATCAGAGCCACAATCAGCTCCAGGTCTTGTTTTTGCTGACTGTATAGAGCTTCTCCATCTTTGGCTGCAGAGAACATAATCAATCTGATTTCGGTATTGCCCATCTGGTGATGTCCATGTGTAGAGTTGCCTCTTGTGTTGTTGGAAAAGAGTGTTTGTGATGACCAGCTTGTTCTCTTGACAGAACTCTATTAGCCTTTGCCCTGCTTCGTTTTGAACTCCAAGGCCAAACTTACCTGTTGTTCCTTTTATCTCCTGACTTCCTACTTTAGCATTCCAGTCCCCTATAATGAGAAGAACATCTTTCTTTGGTGTCAGTTCTAGAAGGTGTTGTAAGTCTTCATAGAATTGGTCAATTTCAGCCTCTTCAGCATCGGTGGTTGGTGCATAAACATGGATTACTGTGATGTTGAAAGGTCTGTCTTGGATTCGTATTGAAATCATTCTATCATTTTTGAGATTGTATCCCAGTACAGCTTTTCCCACTCTTTTGTTGACTATAAGGGCTACTCCATTTCTTCTATGGGATTCTTGCCCACAATAGTAGATATGATAATCGTCTGAATTGAATTCGCCCATTCCCGTCCATTTTAGTTCACTGACGCCCAGGATGTCAATGTTTATTCTTGCCATCTCTTGTTTGACCACATCCAGCTTACCAAGGTTCATAGATCTTACATTCCAGGTTCCTATGCAGTATTTTTCTTTGCAGCATCGGACTTTCCTTTCACTTCCAGGCGCATCCGCAGCTGAGCGTCCTTTCGGCTTTGGCCCTACCACTTCATTAGCTCTGGAGCTACTCGTACTTGTCCTCCGCTCTTCCTCAGTAGCATGTTGGACGCCTTCCGACCTGAGGGGCTCATCTTCCAGCGTCATATCTTTTAGCCTTTTGTTTCTGTTCATGGGGTTTTCTTCGCAAAGATACTGGAGTGGCTTGCCAGTTCCTGCTCCAGGTGGATCGCGTTTAGTCAGAACTCTCCACTATGACCTGTCCGTCTTGGGTGTCCCTGCACGGCATAGCCCATAGCTTCTCTGAATTACTCAAGCCCCTTCACCACGACAAGGCAGCAGTCCATGAAGGGGATTGCTCTTCACTCTATTCCCATTTAAAGGATTACTGTATAAACTTCCAACACTTGTCACAGAATGTTTAAAATAAGCCTCTAACCTGACCTTTGGATTTGTCAAAAAGTACTAGAAAAATGCAAGGTCAACATTTTCTCTCTCTACAGTGTAGCAGAATATTTTATGCCCTTTCACCGGTAATGGTGGCAATATTAACTAGGTAAATCATGTTTTATTAAAAGGTTTCCCAGGATACTAACACATACTGAAAGCATCCAACAGGAGTTCCATGATCAAAACAGCAAAATGCAACAATAACCAGATAGCCTGCCATTTACATTTTAGGAAACAGAGGAATTATCGTACCAGAAAATTATGCAAAAATGATTACAACAGGCAACTGTGCATTTGTTTATGATCCTGAGGGTTTCTCTGCCAAAATCCAGCACAAGTCTTCCAGATGATATTTCTTTGCATCAAACTCAGGAACAAGAGAGTCAAGACTGATTACAATTTTATTAGGTCAGGACACTGTGCTATATTTACATTCAGTTCAGTAATTTAATCTGGGGCTGAGGGATTCTGGGAAAGTCAGCCCCAAAAACTTTTCAACTTCTCATTTGAAAGCACAGGTCTGTACCAAAACAAGCATTCTCACAAAAAATAAACAGGATGATCATGAAGGTTATGGCTGAAATCCCTGTTGTTTAACGTAGTGAGGCACAATGTGGCATAAGTTCCATTGTTTCTAATGGGCCTACTCTAGTTGTGACTTATTTTAGCACAGTAAGTCACATTTAGAATCAGACCGTTTGATTCATGGAGGAGTTGACTCACCAAATCCCCATATATTCAGTGGGCCTACTCTAATGTGATTCACTACAGTAAGCAACAGGATTCTGATCATTATGTCACTTCATTCATTCCTTGCCATACAGTTTTCTCACTCTATGAGAAAGAGTCCTCAGGTTACTGAAAAAAAGCTTTCCTGACAACCATTAATTTGGGGTTAGGTTAATAAGAGTCAGAGGTGCTGCTCTAGGCACTTGGGTCCTAACATTTTAGAGTTTAAATGTAGCAAAGAGATGAATAGTATAGCTCTTTCTGAAATGAATTAAATCATCCAAGCCACAGAAGAGCTTTGTACGTCAAATGGGTGATGACGTCCTCTATAAAAAACCCGAAATTCCTGGGGCTACCAAATTACTGCCCTTGCCATAAATGAAGTTCAGAACTGATATGAGTACAGCAGGATCCAGTAAAAAACAAGCAAGCATTATATAGTTTCTAATTGACTGCCTTCTGCTTTCAGAAGAGTCAAAAGAACATTGTCCTGTATTGTTCTGGATATAATTATATTGGCTTCATTGCCATGTTTTTGGATGAGTCAGCAAATCCAGCATTTGCACTGAATAACAAAACAGCTCCAGTGATTATAGCTGATGATTTTCTTCTCATGTTAGGTGGGCTTTCTTGTGAAGTCTATTATGTGGGTGCAGATATGTTAGAGAATGCAGCATTCTTCCAGTGAGCATCAGAGATATGAAACAGCAAATCCCCTAGGTATACACTCATGTGTTATATAAAGCCAGTCCTTTTAAACAGTACAGTACGAGAACCTTCTAGCAACTGGAAAAGAGGAGCAGCCCTAATCAGCAGAGCTTGGAAATATTATTATTTTTAGACTACAACTTTCAGAATCTCTTAGCCAACTATAACTGTAATGTTTCCAAGCTCTGCTGATTAGTAGGGATGTACTTTTTGGGCCCCAACTCCAAGAATTCTTCATTCTTTATTCTGGGAGTTTCACCTGACAGACCCACATCTACAGAACCTAAACGTCACTCGTCTGGAGAAGATCTTAGCCCAAAGTCTTCATGGTCAGCTCCACTGTAGCTTCCTTTTTAAAAAGAGAGCTGCCCCAGTACTTTTTTAGCATGAAGAAAGGCTGGAGCTAGGCCATGAAGCCTTCAAGCTAGAACCTTTTCCAGGTGGGTGAAATTTAGATGTCTGTATGTGTGAGTCTGTCAAGTGGAAAATTCTAGGAGTTGGGGTCCAAAAAATCTGAATAGTACCTCTCTATTGATTAGTATGGTTTGGTATATAAAAACCAAAACCACTTTTTCAATGTAATTGAAAAGAAGTCTCCTTGTGAAAATCTCAAAGTGCAGCAGGTACAAGCAACAAAAGAGGATTTTAAACAAATCATCACTTACAAACTTTGTTGGAATCTGAGTACAGAATTGCTAGTGAAAGAAAGAGGAACTGAAGAACAAAAGTTTTGCTATATACAAACTTCACATGGCTCATTGAGAAATTGAGAGAACTCTCTTTGCAATGCAGGATACATGGCCTAGGGAGTATCAGACCTGTTGCACTGAATGAACTAAGCAGTGCATTTTACACTTCTGACACTTTCATTGTGGCTACTTTAGGTACCTGAAGTGGAGTACCTCTTTATTTGTGCCAAATAAAACTTGTTAGTCTTAAGGTGCCTCAAGACTTTTTGTCATGTTCACTGCAATGAACTAACAAACTACCCTGCCATCCCAGAAAGCCCTTCACTTGTTACACCATGCTATGCTGGAAAAATTGAGCAAAGTCTGAATCTTCCTGACACTGCAGTCAATGAACACAAACAAAATAGGCTAGTGAAAGCAAAATGCACCCTGAACATAATTCAAGGAAATCAATATAAAATATAAAATTAACCTAAACAAAAGAACAATCCTGTGGAAACCTTTTAAGCAAAGAACAAAAGAGAAATGCCACAAAATGAAGAAATTCATTTCCCTTGGACAAGTCAACAAAAATACAATACAACTGCAGCAGCTACAGAGTATCTGTCAGTTTGGTGACATCTAAACCACAATGGTTCTATTTGGGAGGTTAATTTCTTGGACTGCATAAATTTCTCTTGGACAGCTTCCCAGAAACATGAGTGTTGGGAATACATTCCAGATACAGACACAAGTATTGTTATAAACTGTGTTCTAATTCAGATATATCAGTTAAGATTACTCAGATCCCAAATGAACAAAGCACAGCTGCAGCCTATATCCAAACATCTGCATTCTACAGAAACACAATACATTATTTTTGAAGACACCATCAACATTCTGAATTTTAACATTTACATTTTTTTCCTTAACTGATCATCTTTAATGATATATCAAGTAATGGTATACACACCAACATGGTCTTACAAAGCTAATTCTTTAACACATTGCCTTTAAGGTTTCCACTGAATGAAAGAAGTCAAATGGAATATATAAAATTGTATACTTTTTTTCTAGTTGAGACACATTTACAATTTCTATTTTTTGGACTTGGTTTTATTAGATTTTAACTGATTATGCTTTATGTTCCTCTTGTTTTCAGAGCTTGCAAGCTACCAGGTGTGTATTTATAAATAAATAAATAAATAAATAAATAAATGGTATAATTAACTACTAAAAAAACAAAGAACAATATAGAGCTTATTGAGTGGACTAACAAAACTTCTCTAAGTACTGTACTGAAAACATACAGTATTAGCCAGTGAAGAAAACAGAAATTATAGCACATTATCTTGTTTATTACAGCATTTTCTACCTAAACCTCTGTAATTATTTCCATGTACTATACATTTCAATGGATTAGAAAATGCCTCTTCTTATACAGTATTAAACTAGCATACCTCTGCAACCTCAAAGTCAATATTTACAATATAAATATTCCAAAGTAGTAGTAGATCTATAAGTTGAAAGTAAAAAAACTATTGAAAACATACCTTAAGTCCCCGAAAACTTCCTGGGCTTGTTGGAGAAGAGCTAGAAGATTTTGTTGATTTAGGAGTGGAAATCTGGCTGCTTGTAGCTCCATTGACTAATGAGAATAACCAAGGCAAAAAAAATTGAAATTAAAACTGAAGATAAATTTAAAATGTACTTATTTATTTAGTTATTTTCTACCCCACCTTTCCTCTGTAGAGGAAATTATTTTTATATTTTTTTCTTAAAAGTAGAGTATCCTGCTATGATACAATGCATTCATTTTATAAAAAACCCCAATCATATACATTAAATGTCAGCAGTTTGAGTCCAGGAATTATCTTAAGAAGGACAACACTGCCTTCCCCAGCACTTTTTCTTTCCATCATTCCTCTTTTCTTAGTTCTTTGCTTTCCATGACTCATTGCCTTCTTGGGCCTTTTCTGGCATACAAGAAAAGAAAAAAAGAAAAATGACAACAATTTTTCTACTGTAGTAGCTCTACCTGTCCAGTTATTTGCAGCTTCCAAAAATCTCCAGCAAAGTCAGTAACAGGATCCTCTTTATCAGACCCACATCTTGAATGTCCATGTCACCTTTGGATTTCTTGGTGCATTTCTAATATTTATTTATTTATTATTTATTTAAAACATTTTTTACCCTACGTTTTTACCCTGCCTTTCTCCTTAAAAGGAGCCAAGGCGGCTTACATCATTAAAAGACAATATAAAAGCTAACAAAAGTGAGTATACAAATACTAAAAAGGATCAAACAAATGCCATACAAAAAACACAAGCAACACCAAAACACATTCAAAGCAGTAAGGTACAACAATCCATTTAAAAACACCCACCCATCCATGCAGGTCTTAAAAGTGCACCAGTTTCTTAAGATGAAGAACGAGCAGCGGGTATGTTATAAGGGGTCCTCAGGCTTCAACATCCCAACTTCTAATTATTTCCTGCCCATTCTTATCAGATAACAGCTCACACCTGCAACCAAAGAATTGGCTAGATCAGTGCTTCCCAACCTTGGGTCCACAGATATTCTTAGACTAAAACTACCAGAAGTTTTATTAGACTAAAACTACCTTAATCACTAGCCATGCTGGCCAGGATTTCTGGGAGTTCAAGAACTTCTGGGGACCCAAGATTGGGAACCACTGGGCTAGATCTTCCATAAACTTTACTGGTTCTTAGCAGTAGCTGGGCTTTAAGAATTGGTCAACTGGTCTCCCTTCTGCACTTTTAAAACACAGGAATCTTCTTGTTAATGGGACATGCCAGTGCTATGACTTTACGGCCAACAGTCCTCAGAGTTGTTTCTTTACTACTAACAGTTTTAGAGACTGACATTCCTTGGGCCCTATGTGAACATTTTGATCCAACTCCGCTTTTTATTTCCCCCTTCATTTTTAGACTCCATATGTTTGTCAACTAAAGTTTCATCCATGTCGTCTTTTTTTAACAGGGATATAGAAGAATTTTGGAAATTGCTGAGTTTGTAAATGAACCCTTACAATCTGAAAAATCATAATCTATTAATTCAAAACATGAGCCTATCACCTTTCCCCCCCAAATCCAACAACTAGCAGGGGGAGAGTAAACAGCAGCTGAGGGAAATATCAAAAGCTCTTGTCTCTGAATTGCTAGTGTAACCGTTATGAAATATTGGTTCAGCTCAAAGAGGTGGGAGTAAAAGAGCAGGGCTGTGAGTAAGAGGCTTAAATCAGGAAGAGCGGTACAGCTGAATAGGCCAGAGCTGCTGTTGCCATTGAGAATACTAGGTCTTTGCCAACTTGGTCAAGGTATAATTCCTATATGTTTGTGTTGAAGGAGTGAATCTATATAGTGAATTCATGAATTTCATACAACTGTATTTTATTTTAAGGTTTTGAAGATTCCACATGGGGGGCAGATTCTGCTATGTTAAGGACACCCAACCCAGTTGTGGAAAATGTCTTTGATTTTTGCCAGAATTTAAATTCAAAGGGACACTTGAACTTTGCAATTCTACAGCAACTTCTGTATTGGTGCTGTTGCCAAGGTCTTGGATGCACAAATTGTAGCATTTTCTGTTGTTACAGTTGTTCGTGTTCTCTGTTATATTATTGTGAATAAGAAAAGCCTCATTTTGTGAAATTGTGTTTGCAAGGTTCATCAATATACATCTAGTAAGCAAATAGCCCCATAGACCTTTAAAGTGTTACACTAGCATGTATTCTGAAGTGCAGTTACTTCATTCCACCTAATCCTTTTACTAAGATGAATGTTAAGAACACACATCCCTTTCTCAGAATGTTTATCTCCAGTAGAGTCTGTCTTCATTGCAGAGAGCAGGAGATGTCGGAAGAAGTCTGGCCAGATATCTCAGATGCTGTTTTCTCCTTCCCTCCCCCCTCCTGCCACAACTTGATGCTTAGTGAAAGCAAATCTTCCAAAAAGGTTTGGGGAATGCCCTCATTCTTACTTTCTTAGCAACCCTGACTTATATCATTTCAAATCTGCACCCTTTCTCTCTTTCCACCCTGCTAAGTAATACTGCTGCTTCTTCATCTTGGAATCGAAGAGTATTTCCATAGCAGTTTTATTCATTTGGCCCTGTTAATCCCCTATCTCCTTTATTTTACCTAAGCCTTCTCTTCCTCTGTCTACTGAGTCTTATCCCCCCTTTATTACAAATACTACCTTTCCCCCTTTCTTCTAAGCCACACTAGCTTTTCTACCTCCCAGAACATCTTCTAACTAAACTGTCCAACCCTCTGTCTTTCTGCCTAGACAGTTTGTCCTCTATTTATTATAAATTTTAATTCTAGCCAGGCTGATTACATGGTTCCCTTAGTGATAACAGTCAATTGTGCTATTCTCCCCACCTCTATATTTAAAGCGGTCCCTGTTTTTTGTTTTGTATGTGTGGTTTTGTCCCCCCCCCTCTTTTTTTTCTTCTTCTTCTTCACCAAATCTGTTAAACTGCTTCGGGAAAAACTCTTTAACATGGCTGGCATTGGTCTGTGACTAAAACAAATGTAATTCTTTAACATGGCCTTGTAGGGCCTTTCCAACACCATTTATTCTATGATTCTATGTATCATGTATTAGGTCATTCGAAAGTTTGTCTGGTGAACACTCTGGTCCATGCTTCTTTGAATCTATATTTCTTCACAGGCATTAAAAAAAGAGGAGATGTTCCCCAAAGCAAGACTGTTTTCACATAGAATTCAGTTATACTGTTTCTTTAAGTGGGCGAAAAATGAGCCAGCCAGCAAGACACTGGTTTCCATGGAAACAGCAGTTACCACCTACACTTTTTTCAGCTGTGTAAAGAATATCTATAATGGATAAGAGAACATTCATTTAACAAGCACCACTGTTTTCGCTGTGTGAATGCCTGCAGTGATAAACTCGCTTGGAAATCAAGTTATCTCACACCAGCTCCTTTAAAACAGGAAACCTATTTATAGTGCTTCATCATTTAGGAGCCAAATTGTTAATATGACTGTAGAAAAACTAACACCTTTCCCCAAGCCTTAAGCATCAGATTCTAAGGTGTTGGGGTTAGCATCTAACTGAAAACAGGAAAATTAAATCTATTCTGTTTTATATCTAGACACATATTCCACCTGTGAAACGGCTGCCTCTGAACAAGCTTTGCCCTCCCAACCCCGGAATGAAGACGCGAGACAAGAAGTATGGATTAATCACGGGTCACACTTTATTAAACATAATCGATGTTGCCATCCTTTGGCAAAGGGGGGTCGTGCCGTAGTGCGGAATCAGGTTTAAGCACAGAGGTCTCAAAGGACCCCTTAAGCAACAAATGGGCGAGTCCCTGGCCCCAAGTTTTCGTGGTCTTAAAGACAGCTAGAACCTGGCCGGCCCCAATTTGACCACCCCTGGGCCTCAAGCCAGCTTCTCCTTGTTGACTGTTGGTCCGGGTGTGGCCCCAGCACATCTTTCCCCCCAAGCACTGTAATCACACGATCCGCAGCGCTGGGAGGTCAGATGGGCTATAGCTTACCTGAGATTGCAATGGGACTCACCAACAAAACCTGTTATATCCACACTACCCGCCAGTGTGACCAATTTTCCACCTCTAAACATGCCAGTGCACCTGTTCCAGTGTGGGATAGGCGAAAAATCCCCACATTCAAATGCCAATCAGGATACGAGTCAAAAATTCCTATCCGGCCCCATAGGCGACCAGATGAACTCACACTAGAATAAAGGGCGGGCGGGTGGGTGCCAGGAAAGGAAGAGGGCGGGGAGAGGGGGGAACGTCCCTTAAATAACTTAACATTCCCCCCTCTCCTCCTATGCCCTTCTCATGAGACTAGAAGTCTCGCACTATCCAGGGAGGGAGGCAAAGGCGAGCCGCGCTGCTGAAGTTCAGCTCAGCAGCAGCTCGAGCATTTATAGCAAAGTGTTTTGACCTTAATATGTTTATGCATATTCTTTTTTACTTCTTTGTTATTTTTAACATTCCTCAAACATTGCTTCTTTCAAGGCAGTTTTACCTCTGAAATAATTCTGCAACAAGAAAACTCAAAATCCCTGAGCAGCTGGAGCAAAGGAGTAAAGGAGCTACCGAACTCAAAAGAGTATCTTCTGCTCTTAGAGCTACTGTAGGAGAGGCTGAGGTACTCTCAGTGCCATCATCACCAGAGATGAGGACAAGAACCAACTGGCCACACTTAGATACTCTACTCAGCACTGAGCAAAAGAGCTGTAAATTCCACCATAACAAATGCAAATAGCTTTCTAGTAATTTAGCTTAACATTCAACCATCTTGCAGTAAAGTTTGCACAAGAGTGACCTATAAGTAACCATCCTTCTTCTGTGATGTTTATGAAGCACCGTGGTTTTCTTTTGTGAATTACTTACCCATTTTTAAAAAGTTCAAGTCACCTGCACCAAACAACTACCAGCACAGCATACTCGTTTTCTGAGCACCGTGTCTGATGAACATAGACCATGCAGGCACAATACAGGCACATATATCTGTAATAATTTCAGCTTATACTAGCCTTGTATTTAACCCACATGCACCAGGACAGGACATTTTATTGCTAGAGTTATGTCTTGTTCCAGAATGTACACAGAACTAGACCTACAATAGAGACATTCTGTGACATTATCACCTGCACAACTGTAAACGTTTATCCCAAATTTCAGTCACTTACTATGCACAGCTTTTTAAAACAAAGAAAGGAACCATGAAGAAAATATAGACTCAAAAAAATCTACTGTTTTTTTTTTAACCACTGGGATAATTTCACCTCCTTCCCACAGCCAGTATAACGTATTGGCACAAAACCATTCCATACCAGTTTTTGGAAAATGCAATGCAACAAAGCAGAAATGACAAGTTCTGGTTATGAGTTGACTTCCTAATTCAGGTGCAATAAAAATCCCTTACATTCCAGGGGATGCTGGAATTCTTATCAGAAATGTTAAGGCATAAAGTTAATGAACTGTCAATTTCACTGCAATTTTTGATAGGGTCAAAAGATAATCTATAACTCAAATGGTGTAAATTCTTTTATCCTGGTGCATGAAAGTTACCAATTTCCATGAGGTGACAAGAAATGCCATACAAGCTATAGGGGGCTAGCAGAAGACAGCCCAAACATTCTGTGCTAGCCATGGAAGAAAGGAGGCCTTCCTTTCCTCCACAGCCAACACCAATGTGGAAATAAAGTTTGCTAGCATCTTAGACGTCTAGCAATACCATTCTTTTTTGCAGGCTTATTTACAGGGCTGACTGATTTATACTGTAAGTATATACGCTTACAATATATGCTGCAAAAGAGGTTGCTTTGACTACATTCATCTATAGCAAACTAGAAAATTTGCACTGTACATCAGATATTGTCAAACATGGTTGCTGAGTATTACCTGTTAATACTAAATAGTCAGCTGAAGAGAATAAATGAATCTATAAGTTCTTAAATTATTCTAACTAAAGCATTACCATTGGCAAACTTTTTAAAATAAGCAGACGTACAGATTTAAAGTATGTTTTATTTAATTCTGAATTATAATTATATGCCTCTATGGTTACATATAGTTGTGAAATTTCAGAAATTCTGTTACTCAGCCAGTATTGATCGGATTTAAAAACATATTGCCCAGTAACTTTTGTCCACTTATACCTTAATAGCATTACCATGCTATCCACAGATATCTGAATTAGATGTAACAATCTCTTAAACTCTTAGCTTCTAAGATCTAACGTAAACCCTCCATGCCTTGATTTTTAAATCATAAAACAGTACAGTGCAAAGTAATATGTACACAGAAATGGGAGGGACAAAATAAAAATGTAGGCAACAAGGTGGTGGTACAAAGCCATAATTGCAATGGCTCACCTGGGGATTTTGCTGAAGAGTAAGCACTGGAGTGGCCACTCCTCTTTACTGTGTTCATTCAATTGACAAAATATGGGAAAAGACAGGAGAGAGGTTATTCATAGACATGAAAAGAAAGTAAAGATTTAAAAGGGGGAGGGAGACTTCGTTTTCCAACAAGTTTTGTAGTAGACCTATGTTTATTTGTATGTGTAGCCCTTTGAAACAACCTAAGTCTTAATAAATGCAGGTTCAGAAAAACTAAACCATATGAATGTGCTCAAGTTGTAAAAAAAAAAAAAAGAGGTAAGGATGCCAAGCTGGAGATACAGGAGTAGATATCTTTATTAGACCACTAAAGAGAATCAAACAATCAGCAAGCTTTTATGGATCATGTCCACTTCTTCAGGCCATTCACCAATATTGGGTCATGTTGGAAAGCGGATCAAACCGCTCATTGTTAGAATAAGCAGTGACTAAACTGTCCATCTTCTATCTGGAAGAGGGTCTCATAAGACTTTTCTGTATAAAAACCGACAAACCTATCTTTCCAAGTCTCTGCGACATGCAGACTAAGTAAATTGATAGGATGCCTATGCTTTCATTTATTTGCAAACTTTAAAATTCCAGAGCTGCAGAAGGTAGCAATGGGTGACAGATGCTTAATCAGAAAGCTGTTCAACAATAAACAAACCTCAATCTAATTAGTTACACATTCACCTATGTGCAAATCACTTCTACAAAACGCTAACTTAAAACACACACACCGATATGTGAGTTTTACACAATTGTTCAAAACATAACTAAA
The DNA here is from genome assembly GCA_037013535.1 of Intellagama lesueurii. NCBI lineage: Eukaryota > Metazoa > Chordata > Lepidosauria > Squamata > Agamidae > Intellagama > Intellagama lesueurii. The sequence goes on from JBAJHW010000005.1 coordinate 154,556,458, forward strand.
TCAAAACTTAATATGACTTGATGTAAGCAAGAATTTAGGTCAAGCAGAGGATCTCAAAAATTAAGAATCGGGGTGGGAGATGAGGTAGAGTGGGGACACAGGGGGAAAAAAAGAGTTGAGGCAAGGGAACAAACAGACAAAGGGATTATGGAAGCAGTGGGCCTTGAAGAGAAAAGCAGAGTGCAGGAAGTGATTAAGCCAAAGTGTGCATTTATTCAAAGAAAAGCATATATTTATTCTTATTCATCTTTCGGTTCTGCTTCTGAAGATTCTGATGTAATCCTCACTAGGGAGAAGAAACTTTTTTCTTTTCCTTTCCTTTCTTTTTTGGCGTTCTGTCTAGCATCATTTACACTGGGGTTTTACAATCATAAACTTGAAGGAGGGGCCATGGAGAGGCAAAACTTTGAGCAGGAAGAGAAAACAGGACAATGGCAGCTCAGCTTTTTAGCTATGATGTATGATAAAATGCCATACAACACAAAAACCATCACTGGATTCTCAGTTTCTAGCACAATTCGAAGTCCTTTGTTCCTTAAGGACTCCTACAGTCCAGGCCTAGCATACCTCACAAGGTACATTAGTCTGCTTCCTTCCACATAACCTTATTTGCATGCTGAGATGTTTCTTAGAAGCCCTTGTCCATGTTTCCCTTGGAGATGAAGGAGGTGCTGACTTATATGTTGTTTTAATTAGCCTTGTTTTTAAAAATACTTTTTTTACTCCCGTTTGTTACATTCTTTTTGTAACTGCTTTTTGTTTTATGCTACAGAAGAATTTTTTTAATTGTATATATTTATTTATGGAGAACTATTTAGAATTTGTTAAGAAAAGATGGGGCATAAACGTTTTAAAATACCTTATTTTTCCATGTATAAGGCAATCCTTTTGTCTAAAACCTTTAGACTAAAAATTGAGGGTCATCCTATACACAGAATTAAGCTGAGGAGAAAACAAAATAGCCCATACCTTGCCTCTGCAAACAGGCTTCCTTCAATCAAGAGGCTTAGCTGCCTCCAATCAGGAGACTTACCTTCCTCCAATCATGAGCCTTATGTAACTGATGTCACCTGATGCTTAACAAACCAATTGGAACACACCTCGTTGGAGGTGGAGCTGTAGGCAGTGCTCAGATACAACAGGGACTTGTAATGTGTTTTGTTTGTGTGTGAACGACTAAGGGGAGGGAGCCTCCGAGAGCTGGGAGGGCAGAGCCTGGAAGGGGGAAAGCAGTGACAGGGATTTCTAGCAACTTCTAGCCTCGCTCTGATTTGGGGAGCAGTTTTTTCACTCTATGCCCCCCTTCCCGTGTTCCTCCATGGCGGACATGAGACGGAGCCGCTCCAGAAGCACTTGAGGCATTGCGTCTCCAGTTCCGAGGAGAGTTCTAACCTCTCTGGAGACCAAGCGCTCATAACCATCCTTCTCCCTGGGAAGGGGAAAGAGGCAGAGAGAAGGGGGGAGGGGTTGCTGGTGTTTCCTCCTCCTCTGGGATTGATCTCTCCCTCTGACCATAAGGGGGGGACCCTACTACAAAGGAAGGAAGGAAGGAGAGGTGGTGGTGGTGGGGTGCGAGTTCTGAGGCCCACCCTCTTTGACCCCAGGTTGCCTCTGACTTATGGTGACCCTATGAAACAACGATCTCCAAAATGACCTGTCCTCAATTGCCCTGCTCAGCTCTTGCAAACTCAAGCCTGTGGTTTCTTTAGGGAGTCTGTCCATCTCATATTTCACCTTCCTCTTTTTCTGCTGCCTTCCACCTTTCCCAGCATTAATGTCTTTTCCAGATAATCCTGTCTTTTCAAGATGTGCCCAAGTAGGACAACCTCAGTTTCATCATTTTTGCCTCAGAGATAGTGATAGTGCCTCAGTATTCAGGTTTTATTGCAGTGTTGGCACTTTGAAATAAATAAGTTGGTTTTGTGTTGTAGTTTGGGCACTCGGGCTCGAGGTTCGCCATCACTGAGTTATGCAAAAGAGGCTGAATGAAGTGATTTGCTCAGCTAAGTGTGATGCATAATATCATAGTAGTGGTATGTAAATGTTGCCTAATTATTAAAAATGTGTTCCTTTCTAATGTTTAAAATATTGATTTCTGAATTTGGGGTTAGAAAATTGGGGGTGTCTTATACATGGGGGTATCTTATACACGGAAAAATATGGTAAGTTGGAAATGCACATTTCCCTGTTAAAGTGGGTACCTGAAGCAGGTGATTTGCTTCGACGTGAAGGTCCAGGACTTTTAGATCCAGAATATTTTTGCATCCCAGATGAACGGGAGTAGGATGATTTCATAACACGACATTCTGTAAAGAAACCAAAGAATAGCAGGAAAAAAATATATATTTTCAGTGTGCCAACACTTCAAACAAAGCCACCTACAGCAGCAGATATTTTTACACTCAAACAGTGCCATTTGTTAAACAGTTTTATTCAAATGATAGGCGGTTTATAAATCCACAAACATTTGGGTTTTGAAGAAGCTAGCCATTTTTTTCCAAGTTGATTTGAAACTAGCTTTGTTTTTTGTTTGTTTGTTTGTTTGACTCTAAAATGAGAAAGAAGATTTATGTTTCCTGTTAAACCTTGTTCCAGCTGGCATAATAGATTATTATTTTACAGGCTTTACCAATCTGACTGAAATTAAACCTCTTCTACCTGTTCCCACCAGTGTCTTTCTAATTGTAACTTTAACTATTCTGCCAACAAGAGTCTCCTGTCTGCTTACTTCTTTAACATCAAGGAGGAGGCAGATGTATGGAGGTTAATGAGTGCTATTTTTTTTCTTAATCTGAGCAATTTCTGACATTTTCCTCTAACAGAGTATACCTCAGGAACCCCACAGAGACCAGGAGATTTCCTGGAGCAGAAATGTTGAGCACTGGATTTTCTGCCACCGCCCCCCCAATACCCACACACACACACACACACACACACACACACACACTTGTCAATTTCCTGCACAAGATTATGTCTGACAGTCTCAGATTCCCTTTGCCTATTTCTGTGCTGCTTTTGTCAGTTTCAGACTTTTATTGTTGTGTTAGCCAATTTTATGGCATTTTACACAACCATTTGAAAAAGATCAGTTAAGAGTGTTAATGTTCCAAGAGCAACATATCCTGCAGAGGATAACACTTCAGGCACAAGGAACACAGGACTGCCGAATTTAACCTTGCACATGAAGCAGTAAAGTAAGATTTATCTATGTGCTGATAAGGAATCCTGCAGAGAATGGCATCAGTTCCTATGCAGTATCTACGGAGTTATTTACAATATTTCACAGAGAGAAACAGGATTATTTTGCAGGCCAGGCAAACCCAAGTGAAGTGGGGGAGGCAGAAAATACTTTAGAAAGCAGTGTGGCCATGAAGCAGCTAGACTCACAACCTAACCCTGGATGATCTACAGGAAATAGGTACGTAAGAGTCACTTGAACAATGCCAACAATAAAACTCTAGGGTGCCCCCCCCAACTTCAGGTTGCTTAAGTTGATTATATTAAGGGGGATACCTCTAGACATCAGCTTCCTACCAAGTTCACTGGATGGCTGTAGATTCCCTTCCTTAACCATCTCCCTGTTCAGCTGTGGCCATAACTATTTCATCAGAGAGAGAGAAGCCCAGTTTCTGTGGCATTAGCCCTTTCTGTCCCTCTGGCCACAAAGGTTTTCTTCACCAAGACAGGCAGATGTCTTCATCCATCTCCTAGCATTGCTCTTTCTTTGAAATGAAGATTCTATTTTCTGAGTTTTTCTCGCTTCTACAAATGGAAACAAACCAACATGCTTGTTTTGGATTGCCTTCTGGTCTAGCCTTTCCAGAAGCAGCAAATAAAAGACCGAACCAAGTATGACACTAGTACCAGACCCTTAATGACATGCAGAGAAACAGCTAACCCTGTTCCCAATGCTTCATACTGTAAACAAGCTACTATCAGGCTTATGACAACACAGTGCTAAAAAGAAAGCCATCCAGTAGGTTCAATCCACTGGCAAAGTGATATAAAATCCCTGCATGAAACCTTCCCTATTCACATTGGAACTTTAATTTAAATACAGGTCCTGAAACTTCAACACCCTAAGTTCATCCACAGACAGCTTAATCAAAAATCAAAAATTATCTTTACAACAGCTTTGCATTGCTCAGCTCCTAGCAGGGAAGAGCTGACAAGGAACGGCCTCTGAACCACCCTTTGGGCAGTCACAGTGGGAGGAGAGGATCCATGAAGTCTCTCTGTGTGTGTGTGTGTATGTGTGTGGGGATGATAGGGAACAGTCTTTGCAACACCTTTCCTTGCAGAGGATCTAGTGAAAAGGCACTCATGGGGGAATAAGATCCATAAAAGGGTTGGAGCCAAACAGGTGGTGAGGTGAAGTAAGTGGCCTCCGTCGCAAGTTCATTTGTATAGGATCCACCGAGAGATAAAAATTACATATATCCACTTCTGCCAAATACTGCTGCCACTTTGCATAGACAGCACTGACAGAGTAGTCCTTTTCTGGTTGAAGTGCAAACATTACTTTGGAGGTGGCTGTAGCCCACACATAAAAATGTGCAAATCTGTACCTGCAATACAACACACTAGAACCAGTACCTATGGCCTAAGATATTCCCAAAATTGATGGCAATGTGTAGTCCTCCCAGATCATAGTCCATTTGCATTTCCCCATTCATGAATAGGGTTTTCAAAGAGAATGGAGTTTTAATTGGAAATCTGGAGATACAGAAATACAGACACAGACAAGGAATCATGTTGCAATGTCATCCAAAGATCCAAGGCAGGTCAGAGACCAGTCTGTGCATCCTTACTACAGTAAGAACCAGATTGGGGTGGCAGAGACAATGCACATTCCATATATGCTGTACAAAAAATGTCCGTTATTAGTGGCAGAAAAAAAATTCATAAAAATTTTATAGAACATGGCTATTAATTTCTTGGTTTCATGTTTTATTATGTACTGTATGTGATTCAAATTTCTTAGCCAATAATGGTTGAAGCCACTTTCAATGTCAGCACCTATAGATAAATACAGAAGAGTCATTTGCTTTGAGCTGTGATGGATTTTTATCACACACACACGCAAAAAAAACCCCAAACAAACCCTGGCGTAGTCTATGTTCAATTTTATCTTGAGCTGTTGTTGCAAAAACAACATTTTTGTTTCTAAATACATGTGTATTCCACTTAATAGTTCTTCATCTTCACAAGTCATTTTGTCACCTGCTTATCATGAGCACAAGTGATACTTACATTTCTTTATATTTGCTGTCTCCATCCTGGAACTTTTGTTTAAATGCAGTAAACTTCAACATCTAGGCAGGATTTTTTTTTTCATTTTTTAAATTTCTCCTCCTACCTAAGCTAAGCAATGGCAAGCCTGATGGATAGTCCTATTTATATTTTAATTATGCAATACAAATATTACCACCATCTGTTTTGATATTTTGCCCATAGACTGCATGACTGTGTTTGTTTGTTTTATTACTACAAAAATACTCTAAATTGCCACTTTGAGTAGGATCTGCATCCAGAGGAAGAAGATTTTTCACATGCACAGAAGGGCTGTACTACACTGAGAAAACTCTGTTTTCCTTTTACACTTCCACTGGCTTCAGCTAAGGGTTATTTGCTTACTGTGCCACTAAATTAAAATCTCCATCTTTTTGGATATAGGCAATGCCATGTTTCTGGGTGCTTCTACTTCTGTTCCCAACCAAAGCAGGAGCTGTGTACTTCAACATAGCACGGTGGAGGATTCACTGCATGACTGTTCATCTCTTTGTCTGCAGAGAGGGAGAAAATCAAGTCCACATCCCCTGAGGTGAAACTTGATACTAACAGCACATTTCAAAACTGACTTTTTAAGGGAGTTTTCACATTCCCTTATAAATCACTGAGGCGTACTGTGTGTTTTTTTTCCAGTGGGAGTATGATGTGAATTTAGAATGACTAAATTTATTCACAACTGAGTTGTGTCTGAGATTTTGCTTTGTTCCAGCTTCACACCCTTGCAAATCTGTGATTCCACATAAAAAGGTCATGCCACATCTCCTTCCCAGTTGTTCTTGCACCTTCATTATGCATGTTCTTTTAAAAACATTTTTACTGGAAGTGTACAACCACATACATATATGCAAATGACACTACACCTCCCAGCCAAACCCTTTGGGCTGTTTATGATGTTTCAGTGGACCAATAAAAATATTAGCAACCTTGTTTTTGGATTTTGTGCATCTTTTCTAGTTAAGAAGGGGTTACTTAGCCTACATCAATCATTAAATCCCCTGACCAAGGATCTCTAATAATACACTAGACTTCTGTGGGAATCAGTGTCTAACTGGATAATCTGAGTGACAGACACAGTTGCAACTATACCTTTCAATCATTATCAATGCAACAAGGCCAAAAACCCTTTTTGGGGGAAGGGGCAGCTGCCGTGGTAATAAGTACATACAAACTAGCCTAATTGGAATTCTGATTCAGAATAACCAACGTAAAACACATAGACTTACTTACCACTGTGGTCCAGTACAAAATCATCCTGAGCGTAACGGTATTTCTCAGGTCCACAAGCAATGAAGACATCATCATCACCAAAAAAGTCTTGCAAGCAGGTAACCTTTAAAAAAGACAGGACAAAGCAAATAATTTCTCAGTAAACCATATAAACTAAGAACAGTTTGTATTTTGTGGTATGATGCTGCATTACAAGAGGCATTATTGTTGTGCCCATATTTGAAAAAGTTAAGCACAAGTCTTTAATATAAGGAAAATATATTTGTACTCCTAACCTGTCTTGGGTCCAGGCAGCAAACTTTGTTTCTTCACGAAGTGTGTAGTCAGTAGCAACTTTTTGCCAAGCGTGTAAGTAGATGAGAATGCATGTGGAATGCATAAATATGGATATGTGTACACAAGTATGAATGTTTCCACACATAAGCACAACTGCACGCATGCTTGTCACACCCTAAACTCACAATATGTCCAATCTCTCTTTAACTTGCCATTTGAGCTATTAGACCTGGATTTGCCCAAACTCACAGGAATAATAAAAGAAAAATAAAAAATAAAGAAGACAAAAATGCTGTGGCACCTAGCACAGACTATTACCTCTTCTAAAGGAATAATAATAAAGTATTCTAACATCATTTTCTTTTACAATCTTCACCAGTCACTGCCACCAACACTTAGTTACTCCGATGTGTCTGTTATTTTTGTTCTCTTTCTTGCATTTACCATTCCCACCACCTAGTCAACCCTCAGCTAATCAACATGCTGGGCCACTTGGCTTGAACTAAATTGAGTAACTTTTATTTCAGAAGCAATTTTGGTTTTATTTCTAAATTTAATCTAATTCTTATCCATCCCCCCACTCTTTTCAGTTCAATCCTCACCAACCTGCTCTACTTGGCTCTCCTTTCTCTCTACCCCTCCCTTCCTATCCAGCCGATAAAAACCATTCTTGTCAACCACTCCATGCTCCACACTCAGCCACACTCCTCACTTACTTACTATGTTTATATACTCTAAGCAAGTCACTTGTCATGTTTACATAAATCAATACATTTAACACAACCAGGCATCACAATGCTCACCCCCATTCTCTACAGGTGTTCTCAGGGGACTCTTGACACATATATTTGCCCATCTCATAGGCACTTTTGTGAGTCATCCCACTCATCCTCAACTGATACAGCTTCCTTCAAAGAACCCACACATGGAGTGCAGCAGAGTGAAAACATAAATAGAAATAATAAAAAGAGGCTACTTACCTGTAACTCTGGTTCTTCGAGTGGTCATCTGTGAGTTCACACTAATGGGTTAATCTGCGCCTGCGCAGAGCAGCCTCAGAACTTTCCAGAGCTCGAGCACATGGTGCCAGGACCTCCCACACGCTGGCTATAACCCCACCCCCAGCACCGAGTGCCTCAGTTCCTCACAACCGTCCGCAGCTGCACAGCATGCAATAGGACACGTGACGGACAGCGGGGAGGAAGGGCGAGGAGTGTGAATTCACAGATGACCACGTGAAGAACCAGAGTTACAGGTAAGTAACCTCTTTTTCTTCTTCATGGTCTCTGTGAATGCACACTAATGGGTGACTAGCAAGCTCACTTACCCGGAGGAGGGATGTCACGAGAACACAGAAGACAGGACAGCACGACCCACTGCAGTCTCAGACCTGGCCCGGATGTCAAGGCGGTAGTGGCACACGAAGGTGGATGGCGTGGCCCATGTGGCAGCTCTACATATGTCCGCCATGTCCACCCCTCGAAGAAAAGCAGTTGAAGAGGCTACAGCCCTTGTTGAGTATGCTTTAAATGTGCCTGGGAGAGGTGTCTGAGCCAGCTGGTAGGCAAGGCGTATGGTCGCCACAATCCACCTGGAGATGGTCTGCGAGGTGGCCGGCACCCCTCTAGAGGGGCCATGGAATGCTACAAAGAGTCTTTTTGAAGTGCGGAAGGTGGCAGTTCGATGAACATAATAAGAGAGAGCCCACTTAATGTCTAAGGAGTGCAACGCTCTCTCCAGTGGTGAGGTAGGTGCAGGGAAAAAGGTGGGCAGCACAATTGGCTGACTTAAATGAAAATAAAATTACACCTTAGGTAGGAAGGAAAGGTCTGGGTATAGGGTCACCTTGTCAGGGTGAAATTGGAGGAATGGAGGGTCCATCCTTAAGGCAGCTATCTCCCCTGCCCTTCGAGCCAAAGTAACTGTGAGAAGAAAGGCGGTCTTCAAGGTCAAAAGGTGGTCTGACGCTGAAGCTAAGGGTTCAAAGGAGGCTTCATAAGCCTATTAAGGACCAGCTGGAACGACCACTGCAGCGTGAGAGGCCTGTAGGCCGGGCGCATGTTCCTTAGCCCTCGTAAAAATTGTTTCAGAGTTGGGTGCCGAAAGAGTGCAGCTGCCTGAGAGGAAGACGGCTGGTGGGCCACTATAGCCGCCATATATACTTTTAGAGTCGATTGGGAGAGACCCCACCGAAACAAGTGAAGCAGAAACTGCAGGACTGCGTCGAGGGATATTGGGCTGACTGGTAAGTGACGGGATGTCGTAAACTTACAGAAAGCTTTCCACTTATAGCCATTTGTCAGGGAGGTGGAGTGCTTTCATGCTAGACTAAGAACCTCTGGTATAGACGGGGAAGCCTCCACGCCATCAGGTGAAGAGACTGCAGGTCCAGATGGAAGACCTTGCCCTGGTCACGGGTCAGCAGGTGGGGAATGAGTGCCAGCCTGATGGAATCCGATGCCCTGTCTTGGAGCGCTGAGAACCACGGTTGGCGGGGCCACCAGCGGGTATGAGAATGGCATTTGCATTGTCTTGCCGGATTTTCACAATGGTTCTCTGTAAAAGCGGAATAGGAAGAAACATGTAGAGCAGGTGTGAAGTCCAGCTAACCATAAAGGCACCCCCCAGGGAGTGGTGGCTTATTCCCGCCCCGGAGCAGTAGGTCTTGCATTTCCTGTTGTCCTGAGCCGCAAAGACGTCCAGCTGTGGAGTGCCCCAACAATGGCAAAGCTGTTGGAAAACGGTGTCGTCTAGAGACCACTAGTGAGAACAGGACTGGAGCCTGCTAAGGTGATCCGCCAGAGCATTCCCCTCGCCTGCCACATGGACTGCCTCCGGGTAGATATGGCGCATGAAGCACCACTCCCAAAGGTCGATGGCAAGATAAAGCAGATGAAGCGAGTGGGTGCCCCCCTGCTTGTTGGTGTAAAACACTGCTGCCATGTTTTCTGTTGCGACTTGGACTACCCGGCCAACCAGAAGGCTCTCGAATGCTCGAAACACCTTGATAATTGCCAGGAGTTTTAACTGGTTGATGTGTAGGTGCGTTTCTGCCAACGACCAGAGGCCGTGGATCGTGTAAGAGCCCATGTGAGCACCCCAGCCTGTCGGGCTGGCATCTGTGGTTATCTGAATAGACAGGGAGAGCTGGCCAAAGGGTCTTCCTATCTGAAGGATGGCTCCACCAAGTCAACTGAGCAGCCAGCTCGGGTGTAACCTGTAGGCACTTGGTTGGAGGATCCAGCGCCACTGAGAATAGCGAGAGGAACCATACTTGAAGTGACCTCATCTTTAGGCGGGCATGCTGCACCACAGCTGTGGTGGATGCCATGAGGCTGAGTAGTCACTGAACTTGGGAGGCTGGTACCCACATACCTGGGCAAAAAAGGCATAGCATGGACTCGATCTTCGAAATCCTGTCTAAGGGGAGAAAAGCCCGACCCGATAAGGCATCTAGGGTTGCTCCAATATAAGCCACTCGCTGAGTAGGATGGAGCGTTGACTTTTCCAAGTTGACCTTCAGGGTCTACAGCAGAGATAGTGTTAGTGCCGTATGTCTTTCCACCTGCAACTCAGACTGTGCTACGAGCAACGAGTCATCCAAATAGGGGAACACCGTGATGCCTTGGAGATGTAAATGTGCTACCACAGGTGCCATACACTTGGTGAAAACCCGAGGTGCAGTAGACAAACCAAAGAGAAGGGCCTTAAACTCGTATGTTACTCCTCCAACCGAGAACCTGAGAAATCGGCGGTGATCTAATGCTAATATGAAAATAGGCATCCTTCAAGTCTATAACTGTAAACCAGTCACCTTGCCGAAGCATGTGAATGGTGGCCTCTAAAGAGACCATACAAAACCGCCGAGGAGTAATATACCAGTTCAGGTTACGGAGTTCGAGGATGGGGCGAAGTCCCCCATCCTTCTTTGGGATGGTAAAATATCCAGAGTAAAATCCCACTGACACATTGGGATGACACAAACAGATGATAGCATCCTTCTGGAGCAGGGCCCTGATTTCATTTTCAAAAGGAGGCGAGGGGGCAGTGGATAGAAAGTGGCCTGTGATAGAAGGACTATCAAACTCAATGGTGTAGCCCCTGGCTATGATAGAAAGAACCCAGAAGCCTGATGTAATAGTGCACCAGAAGTGAAAGAAGGGGGTCAGACGAACGGAATGGTCAACTGCAGACAAGGTGAAGGTGTCAAAGTGGCTGCCTGTTTTTTCGGTCCTGGCGGCACGCCTGCTGACGTGGGCGCTGCCTGCCAACTTGCCTAGATGACGAGGGCAGAAAACTTGAATTTTGAGGCCTTTGGCGGTCCTGGAAACCCCTTTGTTGATAAGGCCGACACCAGGATCCCCTGGGGCGGGACTGCTGGCTAGAATAATACCTGGCAGTCTTCCTCAGTTTCAACAGGTTATCCAAGATTTCATTGGTCTTCTCATCAAAGAGGCCTATGCCATCAAATGGCAAGTCCTCTATTCTTGCCCTCACGTCTTATGAGATTCCCGCAGAGCGGAGCCAAGCATGGCAATGGAGGGAAACAGCTGTGGCCAGCTGTTTAGATGCTGCATCCAGAGTATGACGCACCGCAATATGCTCCTGTCGAGCCAACTCCATGGCCTCTTGGTGATAAGACAGGCCTTGGGTCCGCACGTCCTCAGGAGCTGCCTCAAGGATGGGCAATGCCAAGTTCCAGAGGTGGCAGTCGTATGCTCCCATGGCTGCAGAGTAGTTGGCAACCCTCAAGACAAAGGAAGTCAATGAATACATCCTTCGGCCAATGACGTCCAGTTTACGACCCTCATTATTGGGTGAGGACATCGAGCGATTTCATGCTCTGTTCTGAGTGGCATCCACCACGAAGGAGTTGGGAAGCGGTTGTTTCAGGAGGAAGTCAGTGTTCTCCCCATAGGTTTTGTACAGGTTTTCCACCCTCCTGGGAATTTGATAGGAGGAGGACAGTTTCACCCAAGACTCTCTCATAAGCTCCGACAGAGATGGTATAAAGCCAAGCCTGAGAGGGGGAAATTGTTCCTTGGTTATGTCTTCATAAACCTTGTCTATTTTCTTTGTTGCAGGCTGCTCGACATTGAGATCGAGGACTCTCGCTATGCGAAGGATGAGATGAGAGTATGAAGAACAGTCCTCAGACGGCGAAGGAGGATGGTTTTACGCAACATCCGATGCCGGCGTGGGAATATTAAGGGGTGAGTCTTCCTCACCCTCGGACACCAGAAAGTCTGAATCCAAGGTGTCCTGGTCTGCAGAGGGGGGATAGCGTCCTGTGCCAGATGAAGGGTGATAAGCCTCTCCCTCGGCCCGGGACTGCAGAGTACCTGCATCCACCTTAGCCGAAAGGCGTGAGCGCTCCAGGTCCGGCTGTCTGCTCTCCGGGTCCAACACCGGACGAGACGGCCGCTTAGCACTCCCAGCAGCAGCGAGGTCCAGAGGCAAATGCCTCTTACAGGGTCAAAGTGGAGACGGAGGAAAATAATCACCGTTGGCCCCAGCCGCATAGCTGTCCAGCCTTCGGTGTGGAGGTGGAGACGGAGAGAGAGACGGCGAATAGGGCAGGTACTGCCGATATTGATGGTATGGGTCATATCTGTAGGCCCCTGAATAGAATCCTGGATTGGGCTCGAACTCCTCCGATCCAAAATATGGAGGGTAGTCATAATAATGCCATTTGCCATAATGGGCAGGATCACACGCCGGCATCAATGGATGGCTGTATGGCTCAGGCACTATAGGTGGCTCCAAATGCCTAGCCTTGTGGGTCCTCTTCCGAGGCACCACCACTTGTATAGATTCCGGCGGCAAAATGGAAGGTTGCCGCATAACCGAGCCTGGAGAGGATCGCGGGCTAGCCTGCACCAATTGTGTTACCTCCACCGAGGTGTTACCCCAGTCAGGATAGTCACTGACACATGGGGATGGCGGAGCCTCCGGCACCGGTGGTGGCATCTCCTCGTCCCCTGAAGGCAAGCTAAGGCATACCAAATGTCACTGGGATATCTCCGGCATTGGTGCTGATGCATCTGCCGCCTGCACTGGTTTCGGAGTCTTCTTCTTTTTCTTCAAGATCGACTCCAAGGGCGGCTTAGGTGTTGATGCCGCACCCGTCGACCTCGAGCCCGAGGAGGAAGATTTGGGCTTGGCCACCATTTTAGAACCTTTCTGTGCCTTAGAGGCAGGTGGAGATCCCGTGACCGAGGGCTGTTGCTGAGCCTGCGGGAGATCCATGGGGGCTCCTTGAGACGGCAAGAGGGACTTCTCCCAAAGAAAGGAGCGCAGGGGTTGAAGCCTCAATTTCAAGGCTGGCTTGGTAAAGTTTTTACAAAAAGTACATAAAGCCGGTTGGTGCTGTTCTCTGAGACAAAATAAGCACCGAGAATGCCCATCGGAGAGGGGAATCTTGTTTGAGCAGACCTTGCACCTCTTGAAGAGGCCTGGTGAGGCCATAAACTCCGTTAAAAACCATTAAACAGTACTAACAGTCCATTTTTATTCTTTCAGACAAAAAACTCACTGTGAAGAAGAATGGTTGACAAACAACCGAAACAAAGCCAGGGAGGTCAAACGTAGGTAAGGTAGGTAAAAGGTTTTGCAAACGCACAGAAGTTCCTAACGAAGCTGCTGCAGCGACGGTAAGAAAGGAAACTAAGGCACTTGGTGCCGGGGTTATAGCCAGCGTGTGGGAGGTCCCAGCACCATGTGCTCGAGCTCTGGAAAGTTCCAAGGCTGCTCTGCGCAGGCACAGATTAACCCATTAGTGTGCATTCACAGAGACCACGAAGAAGAACAATATTTCTTCTGAAACAAGACTAAAAGATATCTGACATATCTTTCATTGTGTTTCAAAGGACTTAATACAGACATATCAGTTTCTGTTTACAATTATATTTGCCTTATGATTTATTTTTATAGCCTGGTAACTTTCCCCGCTATCTCATCCCTGTCTGTGGTTCTCCTCAAATGGGACATAAACATGAATGTATCTGATATTTATGATACTTCTCTCTCTTTTTCAATTTAAATCTACTACTGAAGCTTAAAAACAACCTGCTTTCTCTGTTTCCATCCTAGTTGCAAGTATTCCTCACTCAGTGACAACCAGCCCTTAACTGTGTCTGGATAACAAGACACTGACAATGGGAGATGGGAAAGCTACCCTTTAACCAGATCTGATTATTCCTCCCTGCTTAATCCTCCATCTTTGCCATGACTTTGAGGGATGAAGACATTGCTTTTTACATGACAGTTAATCTCACACTAATTACGAATAAGTGGTAGGCCTCCTTTGCATATTCTAATGTCAACAGCAGATGGTCTGTGAAGAGAGCAAGAAGCTTTTTTAAAATAAAGGGAAAGGAACCAGCAATTATTTTTGAAAAGATAGCAATGAACATATCTGAAGACTAAATGATATAAAGATAAAATATAACTTATTTTCCTAAAGAATAAAAACCTCCCTGACTTTAATCACAGAAAAGAAAAAGGAACAAAATATAAGATAGGAGAGGAAGAACTGGCTGAGTGGGTAAAGAGACAAATGACTGCTTCTCTGGCTCAAGGTATTACACTGCTCCCTTGAATTTCATGGGTTTGAGCCACAAGGTTTTAGTTATACACAGATTTTTTCCACTAAATAAATGAATAAATAAATTTTCCGAAAAATAAATAAATATTTCAATAAATAAATATTCAATAAATACTATGCTACTTATTCATCTCCAGGAAGTGACCTGAGAAAGGTGGGTCTGTTATTGACTGTGAGGTGGCCCCCAGTCCAATGGCACTGGCCCAGCTACCCCACTCTCCTGGCATGGTGGCTCCATGTCGTAGCTGGGGTATGCTGTACAATTAATACAGTAATTTATTTATTTATTTTATTTATTGAATTTATATCCCGCCCATCTAGTCAATAGACTACTCTGGGCGGTGAACAACATACAAAATAAAACAATTTAAAATATAACAATGATATAAGACATCATAATCAAACTGATTCAAGATGGAAAAGGTGAAACGAGTAAATCAAGTAGTGGTTGGAGGGAAGGCCTGCCTAAACAGCCAGGTTTTCAATTGACTTTTAAAGATGCCCAGCAAAGGGGCCATGTGGATCTCCGGAGGGAGATTATTCCAAAGGCGAGGACAGCTCATATGTTCTCTATGTGTGTGTGTGTGTGCATGTGTGAATCAACTGTTTATGCTTTGTAGTTATATTTTGGGGGGCATAAAATATTATATTTTGGGGGGCATAAAAAATTACACATGGATTTTGAACTACATGGGGACCCAGAGCCCCAACCCCAGCATTGTTGAAGGGAGAAGTATATTCAAATCTGAATAAAAGAGGCAATTTTAATGTCTTTTGCAAAAAATTATCCCCCCGTAACTGAGTACATTACCTTGCTTTCCAACTAAAATACATGCTTCCTATGCAAAAATAAAATAAAAAAAATCAAAGAAATCCGTGCTCCAATGTGCATCGCGTAGCTATCTTTTAAAAAACTGATTTCATACAAGCTAAACCCAATTCAAATTCAGTTTTTTTCCATGTGTAAATTGCACTCCAAGTCAGCTTTTTAAAAATAAATAAATAAATAAATAAACACTTCAGAAAGTCTTCTAGCCTTCAGAAGTAGGTCGGTTAGAAAGCAACCTTCAGGAGACGCTATTTACACATGGCGCTTTCGATCCCGGTTAGAGCCCCTCCCGGCTGCTACTCCTCTGATTGTTTAATGTTTTCAAGGTACAGTAACTCTTCACTTACTGTGATTTTAAACATATGTAATTCTTTAGCTGTTGTTCCTTGCTTTGAGTCCCTTCATTGAGTGACAGGCAGGATATAAATACAGTAAATAAGAATAAACATTTCACAAAAGTAGGGTATATTTGGATAGCACAAAGTCTTCGAGAAATATGTCCCAATATATTTAATAGGGCTTAACTCCTAGTTAAGTGTGTTTAATTTCTTATTAAGAATGTAAATCTACTTTTCTTTTTTTTTATTCAGCTGTCTAAAGAGAATATTTGCATTTATTGCCCTCTCTGATAATAGTAAATATTGGCTCAAGTACATGGAAGGTTTGTTGCTGCCTGCAGTAGAAAAACACTCAGAATATCAATGACTTTCAGCTCTCTCAAAGATCATTTGTACAAGGCATTTGAAAGCAGTGCAGTTGTCATGGCAGCTAAACCAGAGATAAAAGCAGGCTGAACTTACAGTAAGACCATCTGTAGGCTGAAACATGTAGCACTGAGAATTTGCTTGATTCTATTATCAAGCTGAATAACATAACATTCTCTCCACCCAACACTCGGTTAGCTTCAGCATAACCCCATGATAAAGGATAAATGTCTAACATTAGGCTGCTTTTCTGGAGAATAAATTAATTCACCTCAGCTTAACTATGCAGTTTGACAAGGCGAATACTTAACTCTTCCTGCTTGATCAACACAAATTCAGGAAAAAGTTCTTTGTACATGATAAGGTCCTCTTTCTGTACAAATGCCACTCTTGTACATATTTTTCTTTTGTATTTCTAAAATTAAACCTTACCCTAAGAGAAGCCTCCTCTCACCCTGCAAGGAAATTATTCAATCCATCCTTTATAGTGCTTATTACACACAAGCCAGAAAGTGTATACGCCCACAATGCCAAGCCACAAAAGAAAAACCTACACCCAAAGCTCTAAAGCATTCTTCCCTGATTTTAATTCACTTTCCTTTGTCTCCCTATTATATCATCTAACGCAAGTGAAAGTCTCTTTGTGTAGTCTCTGGCATTTCCGCACTTTAAAAGTAATATAAGCATTTTCATAATTTAGAAGTTGCAAAATAGTAAATAGAAAATGAAGAAAATTTTGCAAAACCTGGGACAAGTATTTGCAATTTTGAGAGGTTTATATTAAGATTTATGCAGCTCTTCTCTTTGCTTTTTGATGTGGTCTTTGAGCAGAAAAAATATTTGAGTGTGAAAATTATTTTAAAAAGCTAGCAACTTTAACAGACTTTGTTTTTAAACAATGCTTTTTTAAGACAACATATAATTACTCCTTTCCCAGGTCTCTGTTATAGTCAGCTATTCCTTACAGTGAAAAAACAATAAGATGATAATTCTTACCACAATATCTTAATCCGCTACAACCTGGATTCAGAAAGACAGGAAGAATATTCTGTAACTTATGGTGGATGCTGTGCAAGACAATTTAAAGTTACATACTACAGGACTACCCATTTTTCTGTCCAGCTGCAGCTCTTACACACATTTAACACTCCAAAAAGTCATCTAGCCTTCAGGAGCAGGTCTGTTTGAAAGTAACCTTCAGAAGATGGTCATGAACTTGACACATGGCCTTTTGATCCTGGTTAGGACTGTAAATCATGGCTCCTATCTTTTCTAGATGCGAGAACAAGAAATATTATTTCCCCCCCCCCCTCACTGCTGGACTGTGAACTATTTTTTGCTTTAACTGTCAGCAGTTTGCGCATTTGTGAGAATAATTTCGGGGCAAATTGCTAACTTGTCATTGATTCTCACTTCCCATGCTGCCTAGATGAAGCTGCACCTGCTGCTGCTGCTCTTTCATGGCTATCTTTTTTCTTTCAGGAGGGGTTGGATTTCACTTCCTTTCACTGGTAAAAAGGAGCAGTGGCAAACAACACAGGAATGAAGAAGAGATGTGGTGAAGGATAAACAAGGAACCCTGCCAGCTACTGGAAGAGACAGCATCAGCTTCTGTGCCTGTCTCACTCACTTGGTAGCTAACACAATCACCCTTCAACCTAAAGCCAAACAAGTAGGCAAGGAGAGAGAAAGAGACATGCCAAAAAGGCTAAAGTCACTAACTCAGAAGGCACGGCAAATGAACAATTAGCAGCCCCAAGCCAATAGTGGCCTGAGATTTCAGCTACTTCTTCATGGCCATGCTATGCCTGTCCTCAAGGGGCAAGGGCTGTTGCTGGTGGTAGGTGCAGAATCTATGGGTTTCCCACAGAGAGGGAGGTGAGAAGGGGGAAAGGAAGCAGGAGACCAATATATATGACTCCACTGCTCGGTAATGCTAGACTCCACCACAGAAATAGAAAAGAAAGAGGAGCATATCACTTTCCTTCCTCACTAGTGGTACTACATATGTGCCTGCTTCTTTCCCTCACCCCTGCCTTAGCCCACCTCTATCTCAGTCCCCCATTTCCAGTTTAAAGGGTGACAGCAGTGATGTAATGGGCCAGAGCTTTGAGGGTTGAAGCCTTGGGGCTTTCTGATTAGCAAGGACTATGACATCATCTACCATTCCTCAGGCTTGCCTGAGCTTCAATCTACATAGTAGCTGGGGAAAAATGGATTTTTTCCAATTATAATATGTTGTTGCAAACTATATATGTTGTACTGTAAAATGTTTGAGGGCAGTTTATCTTGGAGGGGTAATAAAGACCTACTAGATTTACAAAAGATATTTTATTGTGTAAAGAAAAAATGCTAGAGCTTATTTGTTTATACGAAGTGATTCAGGTATCTGCATTTTTGTATTCTGCTTGCAGAGGGATTGTGGGGACTGTCATGATGAGCACCTTCACTTCCCATTTACCTCAACACTACTGGCTAGCAAGCAGACAAGCAGGGGTTCACCTAGAGTGGCATTCATTCTAGACTTTGAGGATGGCCGCTTATCTCAGTTATGCTGCTTCCTCATCACCCACCCATCTACCTCTGTCTTTTTATAACTCCCTTCTACCTTCTATAGGAAGAACAGGGCAGACATTAAGAATGGGCGAAGCATTTAATGGAGAACAGAAGGGGGAACGGTTGGCATGAGACAATGGAGGAAGATTTGGCTTGATGAACTAATTATTTCTTCTTTATTTGCTGTGTGTTTTGGTGTAGTTTTATTAACAGAAGAACAAGAATGTTAGTTATGTGCAGTAATAGCATCCACACACTATGGAAACCTCGCTCCAAAGAACGAAGGAAAGAAGGAAAGAACGAACAAAAGAAAAGTCCCTGTCTCACTTTCAAGTGTAAGGAGAAAAATTTCACAACCAGCACTTAGCCTACTTCATCGAGAATGAGTAATTTTGCATGTATTTTTCACATCTCTAATCAAGCTGGAGTCAGAAAAGGAAGAGATACTAGACGTCATATTACAAACATATGTTGGCTACTAAAGCATATCAAAGAATTTTCCCAAAAGAATCAGTATGTATCTTATGAATTACAGTAAAGCCATGGGCAGTGTAGATTGTGAAAAATGATGGATTATTGTAAAAGAAAAGGGTGTGCCACAATACTTGATTATCCTAATGCATACCTACATGCTGGACAAGAAACTACTGTTAGGATAGAGTATACAGAAACAAAATGATTTTCAATTGGCAAAGATGTCATACAAGGATTCATTTTATGTCTCTATATGTTCAATCTATAAGCGGAATTTATCATTGCAAAACTGAAGAAGATTTAGATAAAAAAGAGTAAAAACTGGTGGAAGAAACATCAATGATTTAAGAAGTGCTGATGACACCATACTACTGCAGAGAGCAGCAACTTGAAACAAATAGAGATGAAGTTTAAGGAAGGAAGTGCAAAAGCATTACAGCTGGACATTCAAAAGACAAAAATCACTACAGAAGAATTACATAACTTTAATGCTGACAAGGAAGAAATCAGAATAGTTGAAGAACATGTCTAAATGAAGCCCTACAGGTGGAAAAATAACTGAAAATTTGCTCTGCTGAAACAGTTTCTCTGCTAATAATAGTCCAGACAGAAGTACTTTGAATAAAACTTCTGTTGGACTGCAGCCTCAAAGCATACTTTTTTGGAGTCATCTGTTTAAGCATACCACACACTTCAGAGACAAAGATATCACAAGAAGAATATTAATGTCTTAATGTCAGTAGTTCCAAACTTTCATGCATAATGTATTACATGAAATGTTTTTGTAGATGCGCTATTGGATATCTTCCCACAAATGAAAGAATCTCCCAGCCATACTGTATGTCATCCACAATTAGCTTCTCATTTAATAAGACTCCATATTTGCTTCCATCTGTTCTGCAAGATGAAGAAACAGATTCTCCTGTATTCATGTCTTTTAAAAATAAAGCTTTGCAGCCTATTTCTTTTTTAACTCAAAGCATGCAGTCCTTGGCTGCTGAGCTATTCTTCATTGATCTAAGTCTCATTTTCTAAGAACATGCATACAGGGTCTGGTAAGTGGACCCATTCCAAGACAGTTACACTGCTTCCAAGATACAGTCACAATGGACTCTCGAGTCTGGCTCGGCCCCAAGAAAATGAAAACAAGGTTGTACTGTTTAAAGACAAATACTAGATGGCAATCCCTCTTTCAAAGGAAACAAAGCCTCAATGGAAAAGACAGCCCTTGACCTGAGATGCAAGCTGTAGTAAAACATCAAGCCAGGGAAGATGGTGAAATTCTCTTTTGCACAAGATCTAATGCCACCTATGGCCTTGGATGCTATTAACATCAAGAAAACAGGATATGGTATAACATTTTGAAGAAGGAAATGTTTAGTTTAATAGACAAAGGAAAGGAAGCATGGATGTAGAACACACCCAGTAATGACTAAAATGTTTATGTGTGTATGTGTTTAACAGAGCAATAATGACACACGGTTAAAGCAAAAATACCTTTCAGTGAATTCTGCTCATTCTCCATGTGCTCCTGAAATACAACATCAATATATGGGATAGCACAATATGCCACCCTTCTGTTGCATTCAATAGAATGGGTGCCAACAATCTTTCAAGACAACATAGCTTTGATCTCAGCAAAATTCACTGCAGCTGCTTTGCTACATGACTGATTGCGATTCCTACTACACTGGTATTTACATTCACAGCAAGAAAGTACAGTGTAATTGATCAGCCATATTTCTTTGTCTGTTCCAGTGTAAGGAATAACACCCTCACCCTCTCTCATGACATCACAATACTTGATGTGGTCTATTGTTCAGAAAAACTGTCTGCAGCTCTGGTGTTAATACTTCAGAGCTTTAAACTACAAAATGCAAGGAAACCTGCTATAGAAAGAGGTCAAAACTGATTTCCCATTTCATATCTGCTACCAACAAGCCTAAGCTTAGACAAAGTTATCTCTTCAGCCTCCAGCAGAAAATAGGAGGTGAAAAGGGCACTCTGAACACACACCCCTGAACAGCATTGCTTGCTCAGACTGCAGTTTTGTTTACTGTCAAAGCATCACATGGACTTTTACAAGGGGACCTGCATAGGGCAGTGGAAAGGAAAGGGATGTGTGTGTGTGTTAATCTTTGCTCATAAACACTGAACTACTACAGTTTCTAAGGGCTGAAACCCAGCTACAAAGAAACACTCAATGTTTGCTTGAAGGAACAGTGATCCAAGCCGAATGAACTGAATTTCAGAAATAAATTCTTCCTTGTCAGACCTTTTTTGCCCACAAGCAATTCATTCTGTTGTCAGGTTCCAAAGACAGCAGGGCGCTAAACTGTGTTAAAATATTAATGAATGATAAACTATTGGATTTACCAAAAGACTTCAAATGCAATAGGCAGATCAGTTAGAAAGCCATGTATAAAAACACAGTTATCTATGATTTAAAATTCTACGAAAAAGGGAGTGATGGTTAAAACAAATGTATTTGGGCTATCTATCAAACTGAACTTTTGCTTACAATTCCTAATACACAAATGATTTATTGACAAACTCAATGAAGTGCAAAATTAAGACATACAACCAGAATAATTAAAGCATTAAAATGTGAAATCAAGCAATTGATGTTCTCCATTGCCAGTACAGTAGTTATAACTTTATCTGTAATATGCAACAGAATAAGAAACAGGGTTTGTAGCCAGGTTTTATTTGATTTAAGCACAGGCTAAAATCATGTTGCACTACTTTATGCCATGTAAGGCTAATAATGTCATCAGCCATAGCTGTTTTTCAAGAATCAATACTTCCCATGTTCAAAGGCTCTGAGGCTCCTTTGGGATCCCTTTCATCCTGGAAACCTTTGGAGTCCAAGAAATGAGGGGCAAGAGTCTTTAATTTCTGAAGATTACAGCCACCAGTAAAATCATCCAGCAGGTGGCAATTTCAAAAATTATAAACTCCTCCCCCTTCCCTGGAGCCTTCAAAGGATTGTCCCAAGGGAGCCTTGGAACCTTCAGGGGAGGTGGACTCAGTCACAGCGGATGATCTCATTAGCCTTACATGGTATAAAGTTGCAGAACATGATTTCAGCCTTCGTGTTGTATCTCAGAAAGACTTGATTTAAACATGTGACTTTTTTCATATTAAAAAGTGCACACATGTTTGGAGTCAGCAGTACAGAAGAGAATTAGATTTAGCTTTGACTAAACATGCAGAGAAAACAGCAGTTTTGTGAAAACAGCACAAATTGAGCTAGACGTAACTGAATTATTCATGATGACTGTGGCGGAATGCCCACGTCACTCCTGTCTATCATAGCCGAAGCTCAAGGGCAGGAGCCTATGAGAAGACAGGAGGGGCGGAGACAGTCAGACAGTTAGACAGAGGGAAAGAGTTAGAGAGGGAGTTAGAGAGAAGAATTGGAGAGTGAAGGAAAGAGTGTTGGAAAGTTGGAGAGTTAGAGAGAATGAGAAGGAGATAAATGGAATAGTAAAGTTAAATAGATAGTCAGAGAGTATTAATGAGTTGGTCAATGTGAATAAGCCAATACAAATCAATAAGCAAACGTGTAATCATATATAAGAAGTTTAATGAGTGATCCTGAACAATAATAAAAGAACATCTGTGATTTATAAACCAAAAGATAAATAAACAAGTTATATTGGCAGCACGTGTCTGAAGCATATATGATACAGTGTGGATGAGAGATCCACTGGTGGTAGCGGAAAAGAGAATAAACGTATCCAGAGAGTGAACCTGTGTTTGGGGGAAACAAACAGGGAACACGGGGTGGATCGTCACAATGACTAACATACACTGGACTGGGATTAAGATTATATAGGAAGGAACAGACAAAACATGAACATGTGAAATTTAACGTACATAGGCTGATTAAGATGAAATCCATGGATTATAGGGTAATGACAAACCAGTTGTGCATTCAAGAAAAGCAGGAAAGCACATAAATTGCCTTAAATCCGGATGGCTATTTGTCTGCCATACCCAATATTGTCTGCTCTGACTGGTAGCAGCTGCACAAGATCTCAAATCATGCATATCACGTGTTGTGCAATCTACCACAGGACAAGTGAGCATCCTGCAGCAAGCAAGAATGTGAATAAACTGTTGAATTATAACCACCAAGAACAGACCATTTTATTAGATAATAGAGAAATTGGATTTACTTTAAAGACGAATATAAAACATATGGATCATCATGGCAATAAGTGTCATTTCAGAATGAACCTGTATTTTCATAGCTATGATGAGAGAGACTGGTGGGAAAAGAAAGAAACCACCCCTTTTGCTCAATGGGATTCTGAACTACACAAGGAATTAAGCAGAAATGCCAAACTTTCTTGCATTGCTGTCAGATCATAAGAAAATCCAGGCCGTGTTCCCAGAAGCAGCCTAACTCAATCTGTGTGAGACAGAAGGCGAGAGGGATACCCCACTCGCCGGAGAGCCGTCCCTCCTCCACAACGAGGATAAGGAGGCAAGACCCCAGCCAGCACCCAAACCAACGGAGAGAGCTCAGCAAGGGACAGAAATAGAGGAACTGAGTGAACAGATACAGAAAATAACGATGGAGGAGGTTCAGGAGGAAAAGGTGGGAAAGGAGAGGAAAAAGAGGGTGGAGTTTGAGGCAGGAATAGGGGAGGTAAAACGGAAGGAAGGGCAGTTGCCGCCAGGCTGGGAATGGGTGTGGATGGAGGATCCCTGGACTGGGTCATGGGAGAGGCTAAGAGTGCCCAAGGAGGAGGCTGACTATAGAAGGAGAAGGGAGATTCCACCCAGACCCTTGTCATGAGTTCAGCCGAAGAAGATCTGGAATCTGAGGGGTTAATTACAGCTGAGGAAAATGCTGGGCAATTAGAAGCACAGACAGCTGAATCACCACCAGATTCTCCTCCCCCAGTAGCCAGAGTGAGGGCTAAGCTTCGGCAAAGACTCATGACACGAAGATCAGAGGATCGCATGAATGCTTCCCACAGGAACATCAGGTCAACCAGTCCTAAGTTTTAACAGGATGGAAGGCTTCTAGGAGTTTGATGACTATTTTGCTATATAATCTGCACCTAGAAGGCTTGGAAGCTTGTGGAAGCAACAAGTCAACACTCTGGCTCGCATCCACGCTCCTGCTTATCTTGGACCTTGTTCTCTGGACCCTTGGCTTTGGACTCTGACTTCTGACTACGGTTTGTGTTTTGGCTTTGGCATTTTGGTATCTGCTTTGCATTTTCTGGACTTCTGATATCGGACTGGCTTATTGGACTTTTGCCTGTTGAAACCCCCTGGGAACGTGACAACCCTCATATTGGGGAGAAGCCGAAGCGAGAGAGTGGAGAAGGAGACTGAGAGAGGAGAAAGAGAGAGTGGAGAGAGAAAGGAAGGAAAAATTAGAATGGAGGATAAGAGAGATGAGGAGGAAGAGTTACAGGAAGGACCCTGGGAGAATCGAGACCCAGAGAGATGAACCCTGTGGATTGATGCCCGGGATGACGAGACCGTGCCCCTCTTGGAAGGTTCGATTGGACAGACCATAAGAGACTGGGTTCCTTCAGATTTGCCGGGACCATGGAACACCAGTTGTGGAAATCCGTTCATGTTTGAAGATTGGAAACCCCTTCGGGACCCGTTGGCAGAAGGAGACAAATCTCAAGATCATGTTATGGACACTCGTTTAATGTTAAATGCACCAATAAATCTTTCACCTGTTTTGAAGCAACAAAAATCTACTGATTTCTTTGAATCGAACATGGAGCCAAAAACCAAACCCTCACAATCTGACAACATGGAAAGGCTAAACATTAAAAAAACTGTCATTTTTTAGAGTACTATGGCAAAGATCAGTTTAAAAAGCAGAGCTGAGATAATGATTTAATGTTCTAATGCAGATCCAGAATAGATTGTATACATCTGATTGAGAATGCATAAACTGGTTACGTTTGGAAACAGGGTATCTCTGCTCAAATTAATTTAACAATTTTTAAAAAGCATTAAAACAACAATAGTATTTAACAGAATACACTGGACAGATGTGTCTCCACAGGAGCTACGTATTCACTCACTCGCCTTTTATAATTCTGCAAGAACCTCTGGGGACAGATTATTCTACCACTTCCTCCCAAGAGTGATGAGAAGATCTGCCAACAACTGCCAGACATTAGAAGGTTCATTGTTTATTAATATATAATTGTCCAGAGATTACATGTGATCTTTAAAAGTTAAAGATATACTACTCATTTTGACCTAAAGTATTCCATTCAAACATGCTCCAAACTTGCTATTATGC
Organism: Intellagama lesueurii; assembly: GCA_037013535.1. Taxonomy (NCBI): domain Eukaryota; kingdom Metazoa; phylum Chordata; class Lepidosauria; order Squamata; family Agamidae; genus Intellagama; species Intellagama lesueurii. Next base: position 154,581,717 of record JBAJHW010000005.1, read on the forward strand.
TTCTTAAAGAGTCTATAACAAGCCAACTCTACATAGTTACTTCTAGGAATCAGGAATGGAGATTAAATTGAACTGTACTTGGAATTAGTGTCAGATTAAGACTCCAGAAACCTAGGTTCAGGTCACCTCTCAGTTATCGAAATACAGTGTGGGTGTGGAGGCAATGGCAAATTATTCCTTTAACATCTCACACCCCTAGAAAACCTTATTAGGGTTACTGTAAGTCAGAGGTGGCCTGACGACTCATAACAACAACTTGGAATCACACAGTGTGCTATACTGGTTAAAGCAGCAATTCTCAACCTTTTTTTTTTTTTTTTTTTTTTTTTGGTAGTCTTCATTGAACTATCAAAATCACTGGATAACCTTGGGCTGGTTGCTTTTCCTCAGCCTAACCTGTGTCATGGTATTGTTGTGAAGGAGTACAAGGACAGTCATGTAAGACCCATTGAGTTCACTGGAGGAAAAGTGAGATAAAAATGTAACTAGGAGGAGAGCTTTGATGGCAGCAAGATGAACAAGTGGGTCCTAGATCAAATCAAGCCTGAACTATCTCTGGAGGCTAAAACATTGAAACTGCAAGTGTCCTACTTTGGGCACATCGTGAGAACACAGGATTCTCTGAAAAACACAGTCATGCTGGGAAAGACAGAAGGCAACAGGAAAAATTGAGAACATGACATTTTGGAGATGGCTCATTCCTAGGGTTGCCATAAGTCGGAGGTAACTTGATGGCACATAACAACAACAAGAAGAAATCTCCAGAGCCACAACTCATTATGCAACAGACAATGTCTAAGGAGATTCTGAAACCTATGGCAATTCACTTCCAAAAGTTACACTATTCGCATAACTGCACAATAGGAATTTAGTCAACAAATAAAAAATAATGGAAAAAGGAATGGTTTCAGGATTTTTTAAACCAGATATTTTCAAATCCTTTAATATCCAGAATGAAAAGAATTTAATAGTTAAATAAAAAAGAATGTAGAAGAAACTGAAACAAGCATATTTATATATATCCAGTCTCAGGACTGCAGTACCTTCTAAAAGTCTGGGGTTTATTCCCTGCATATCCAACAAGACAAGCACTGAATCAGGTCTGCACAAGTTTTCACCTGCCTTCCAACAGGTTCCTCTTTTAAAACACTCTGTACATGGCAGGCAGGCACAACTATGTCCTCTTTACGCTGAAAACACAGGTACTTATTGAATTTGGCCACCACAAACACGTCAATGTTTCATTTCAGTTCTTTTCTGAAAGAATAATCAACATTCTCAAATCAATTATTCAGGGCAGAGAGAACATGGTTTTTTTTAAAAAACTAAACACAGAAGGAACCAAATCTGGTATCACCCATGTATCCACTCACATGCAGACATTCTCTCAAGACGTACATAGAACGTTTTTAAAAATATAGCGCAGATACTTATATTTGTGTTACACATTAAGATGAAAGAGATTTATTCTTCCATATAGATGTAATATATATGTGTGTACACACACACACACACACACACACACACACACACTATGTAACACTATTATTATTATTTCATGAATTCACTGGTGATACAAATCATGGGGCACTTAAATGTCAGCTAATAACTGCAAGGCCATCTTGATCACCAGAAGTGATTAATGGGAATAAGAGTAAATTATAATGATGTCAACAGAAAGATATGTCAGCTGTGCAGCAACTCACATGCAAGGGAGCAACAGAATTACCAGATACTGGGTGGCCAGGACATGGAAATGTTAGCAATAGAGTGTGAAAGCTCTAAAACAGTAGTACATACATTTGAGGCAACAACATAAAAAGCAATCCAAAGGCAGATAATAATCCAAAGGCAGATAATAATCCATCAAAGCAATCCTAACACCCCAGTGATCTGCCAACTTGGCAAGGATATTACAATATGTGAGTTTAAACAAAACAGGAGGAGCTCAACAGAATGACAGAGTGACTACCTTGGGAAGTCAAGTAGCCCCATAATTGACTCGCCAGACAGTGTTGCTGATAATTCTCAGATGCTGGACATCATATGCCTATCTAGTAAACTGGTTGTGGATTTTGGTCGTATGAGATCACTAGACTTAAGCCCCTTACCAGATGCTTTTCTAGGTGGAAGAGCCCTGTCAGATGCATCAAAAAGCCCAAGGAATACTGGAAAGGATTACGCCCTGGTAGAAGCCAGTGAGGTGGAGAAAGCCCAGAACACTCCAGATCAGCCCATCCCAGCGAGAGGGTTATACAACAATACCTCCACAAGAGACGATCCCTATGCTCATAACCAGACCCAATTATCAGAAATCAGGGATTTCTTATTTGACATCAAAGAACTTATGATAGTCATAACAGGCTACCTGATGAAAACACAACAACTTCCTGTAGCGGAAAGTGAACTCCTGTGGAGGCAGAGAAAGGACAACTCCACACAAGAGCCTGACACGGACTACCACAATCTGTCACTGAGCACAGTAAACAGAATTGCTGGTCTGTCCCTGGAGGAGTTACTGCTATGTGTGGATCCTAAGAATGTAGAGCATCAAGGTCCTAACTCCTTAAAAACCTTTACAGCAGGTACAGAGGACAATTACCGGACTTCGTTGGATGACAAGGAAAGAGTAACCCGAGCCACGGATCCCCCAAGTGGAACAACAATAAGCTCAGCTGTGAACAGTGGCAGAAAGGCCTGGGTATAGGTGCATCAACAGTTAGGTTGAAGGGGAGAAGGAAAAACACTGTTAGGTATGGTAGTAAGAAGGTGGCCAATCCCCTGCAGGGGAATGTAAAGAAAGTAAAGAAAGGTATTAATTTTAGACCACTCTTTAAACTACAAGGATGCTGCTACTGATAGTAATAGAAGGAAGCGGAGTACTAACAAAAGCTCCCCTCAATGTGTCCCTAAGCCAAAAAGGAAACAAATAAATAAGGATGTAGTAGTGACGCGCAAAGTGTTGCAGCCAGGCCTTGACACATCTTATGCATACTCAAATGGCCCTGTTGCCAGTAGAGTAGTGCCTCCTCAAAAGAAAAGACGCTACCAACCAATATTAAATACTAAGCTAATACAGATGATCTATCAATTGAGTCTCCTTATTTTAAATGGGTCTTACCCAGATGACCACCCTGCAGAATTAACGTATTGGTCTGGAGAAAGGATGAGCATTTTAGACTACTTTATAGTCTCTGAGTCTGTAGTCCAATACATTGAATCCTTTAAGGTTGGCGACTTTCAGGATAGCGATCATCTACCTTTGATTATGGTGCTGGATTTACCATGGTTTAACCCACGCATCAAAAACCTTTATAAAGATGTTTTAGTTCAAGATAAGTCTGTGAAAGTGGCTAGATGGAACCCTAGAATAGAAAATAGGATAGGTAATCTGCTGGCCTCGGATGAACTAGACGAGATTCTACAGGAAATCTCTACGGCTGAAAACCCGGAGGGCTGTATTGAGGGTTATGAGGAACTAACCCTAGTTATCTATAAAACCATAGATAAGGCCAGCAAGTACACCACAAGAGTAAACAAACGGTTCTTTGCACCCTGGTTTGACCAAGAGTGCAGAGTAGCAAAAAGAGACCTAAGAAACAGCTACAGTAGGTACAGAAACAACCCAGAAGGCACCCAATATTGGGTACTAAAACAACAATGAGCTCATTATAAATTCCTTCTTCGACGCAAAAAAAAAAAGATGCTGAAGGTAGAATGTGGAGTCAATTAAGCTCAGCAGTTAAAACTAAGAACACTTCCCTTTTTTGGCATCTGGTATCTGACCATCCAATTAGCTCCCCCATTGGCATGAACAATTACATCCTAGCAGAAGTTTGGGAACAACATTTTAGAGGATTGTATAGTAGTTCTGAATCTGCAGAGTATGAAATTGATGAATTGGACAATCTCCCTCAATGGCCACCAGTGAATTCGGTAGAAGTGAGGAATCTTATTCAAACCTTGAAACCTGGTAAAGCCCCGGGATCGGATCTAATCACTTCAGAATTAATTAAGAAAAACTCTGACTGGTGGGTACCAACTATAACATCTTTATTTACAGCAATCGATAATACTGGGAGAATTCCCAAGGATTGGGGGCTGGCAATAATTGTTCCTATATATAAGAAAGGTAACAAAGACCTTCCATCAAACTACAGACCTATTAGCTTTCTTAATATATTAAATAAACTGTATGCTAGATACCTGCAGTGGAAATTACAAGATTGGATTGATCAAGAGAACTGTTTGGCTGAAGAACAGGCAGGATTTAGAGAGGGCCATTCAACCGCCCAGAGACCTTTGGGTAGTGTGGGCGGCATATAAGTTAAATAAATAAATAAATAAACTCTGGATCAGTGTTTGATTCTGGAGCATTTAATCTCAAAATATTCTTCTAAGAACCCTGTGTCTCTATATGCAGTTTTTATTGACTTTAGAGCCACCTTTGATTCAATCCCTGCCAACCTAGCAGTTCGAAAGCATGCAAATGCAAGTAGATAAATAGGTACCACCTCGGTGGGAAGGTAACGGCGTTCCGTGTCTAGTCGCGCTGGCCACGTGACCACAGAAACTGTCTTCGGACAAAATGCTGGCTCCATGGCTTGGAAATGGGGATGAGCACCGCCCCCTAGAGTTGGACACGACTGGACTAAATGTCAAGGGGAACCTTTACCTTTGATTCAATCTCAAGGAATATTCTATGGGCTAAATTAAGAGGTTCTACTATTGACAAACACCTCTACTATTGACAGAGTGATTGTAACAGTAGGGGAAAGTAAGTTAGGCATTCCAATAGAATAGCCTGCAGCTGGTTGAAATTAATGGAGTGGGGAGATGGGATGATGCAGACAAATAAATAAGTCTCCATATATCCGGCTCCTTTTCTTCATTGATTACTTTTATTCTTATTCACAAATTCCTTTTAATCATTGACTATTTTTGTTCTCACTTCATCCAAATATTAGTCTAACAGATACACACATCGTTTTGAACAGCTATTTCATTTTCTGCAATATGTTCTTAAACTAATCCTTTGTTCTCTCTTATGAGTGCTCCATTTGTTTTCAAGAAGTGGAATGAACATGTGATCTGCAGATGGCTGTAATTTCACCAGACGCCGAAACAAAGACAATTACGCCTCTTCAGTGGACAATGACATCACAAAGGCCACCTCTTTAGCTGCCGTTCCAGGTTGTTATTCTGTCTCAATGGCAGATCAGTCTGTGCCAACATCTGAACAGACAGAAAATGTACCGTGTCTGAGAAAACAAATGTTTTCCAGCAACAGGCACATGGGCCTATGAATTTTGTTCATAGCAGTCACAGCGAGATATTAACAGAGGAAGATGCAAAACAGTCTACCTCCAACCCTAGAGCCCATCAGTTGGGCTGGACTACAATTTCCACTCTTCCCAGAGAGCACGACCAAGGGTGAAATGCAATATTTCAGGCATAAAGGATAATGCGCATCTTTGACTGGCTGCTGGCCCAACCATCGTTTGCACTTCATTTTAAAAATAGAAAAACTATAAGAGACATCTATTTATTGACCTGACAAGACTGAAATATAAAATGACCCTTTTAAAGTTCATCAGAAAGGAAACAAAGCTGCATCAAATATTTATGCAAGCAAAAATGTCTCCACTAGATGACCTTTCAGCTAACAAACCGAGACATATACCAAGCTGTCAGACAGTCTGTTTGATGAAAAACACTATTTTCAGCACCCTTCCGTTTTTTGTTTTTGTTTTTAAAGAAAACTAGGTTAACTTCCACAGCCTGGTGTTCTGCCCACCTGGTTTTCTACTTGTAACAGAGGAAAATAGCAGGTGTCATAATTAACTCTACCTTTTCTTCCCTATTATAGTCATTAATATTTGGCTTCTGCTGTTCTGCCCAATGTTGTAGTATCACTAAACAGCGAAGAGTTCAAATTGTTCTACCTTTGAGAGACAGCTAGTATCTGAAACACTAATAATAATCTTGAAATACGGGGGATCATGCTGCCAAAGAATGAAGACTGGTGTATACTAGAGCTGTGCATTAGCTTTGGCCAAAGCCTGAATTATTAACCAGATTAACTTAATTTGGACTGATCTGTATAAGATCTGGACTGCAGTGAAATGGCCAAATTCAGTCTGAGGATGAAGCAAACCCAGTTCAGAAAATGATTCACATATCAGACACAAATAAAATTAAACAGGGCACAAAGAACCTCTGCCTATTACCATTTTTAAAGAAAATTCTATAGTTTCTAAGTACACAAACTCCTGATACTTAGCAGGCTTGCTCCCACTTTATGTATATTATATCTCCAAATTTCAGGTACATCAGTGTCAAGATTTTTTTTTTTTTAAAAAAGGTACAGCCATTGTGGTTTTCCAGTGGAAATCAATAGGAAACTTTACAAATCAATTTACAGACCATGCCGCAAATTGCACTGAACAAGGCACAAATCATTTTGGACTGAACCTGAATCCATTTTGAAGCCCCAAATTGGCTTCCAAAAGGAATCAGAAGACTCATGCACAGATCAAGTTTATCCATTTTGGCTACAGTGTGGAGACCTCTTGAAACCTTTAAATTAATGTTACACTGCATCTTGTTTCCATGCCACCAGTCAAAATCTGTACCTGTATGCAAATACAATAGAACTGTAGTAGCACAAAGGAAAAAGAGATGTTACCTACCTGTAACCATGGTTCTTCTAGTGGTCCTCTGTGAATCCACACAATTGGGTTGTTCTGCGCCTGTGCAGGAAGTTTCGGAAGTTTCTAGAGCTTAAAAACATATGATAATGAGACGTTCCCCCGTGGAGCGCATGCTCCGCCCTCCCAACGTCCCCTCAGTTTCTATAATAGTCCGCCGCTGTCAAGGTACTGTATTAAAAGACAACATGACAGACAGAGGGGAGGAAGGGTGGGATGTGTGGATTCACAGAGGACCACTAGAAGAACCATGGTTACAGGTAGGTAACCTCTCTTTCTTCTTCGTGGCCTCTGTGAATGCACACAATTGGGTGACTGACAACCTCACTTACCGGATGGTGGGACGTCATGGTAGAAGAGATGTCAGGATCGCTCTGCCAAATGCAGCATCATTCTCTGCCTGGACATCAAGGCGATAATGTCTCACAAAGGTCGATGGGTTAGACCAAGTAGCTGCACGGCAGATGTGCGGTAGCTGTATTCCACGGTGGAGAGCAGTAGAGGTTGACAGTGCTCTGGTAGAATGAGCCTTTAAGTGTTCAGGAGGTGTCTTGCCTGAAAGCTCATAGGCCAATGATATAGTTTGAACAATTCAGCGAGAGATGGTTTGGAATGAGGCTGGAGCACCCTTATGAGGGCCCTGAAAGCATAAGAAAAGTCTTGGAGACTTCCTGAATACCTTTGTCCTATTGATATAGAAGGCTAGAGAACGTCGTACATCCAGCATGTGGAGCATGCGCTCGAGGGGTGTAGAAAGAGATGGAAATAAAGTTGGCAAAATCAAAGGTTGATTAAGATGAAAATCAGAGACAATTTTGGGTAAAAATGATACATCAAAATAGAGGGTGACCTTGTCTGGATGGAATTGAAGATAGGGTGGATCTGATCTGAGGGCTGCTAATTCACTTGCACGTTTGGCCGATGTTATTGCAACAAGGAACGATGTCTTTAAAGAAAGCAACTTGAGATTACAGGTGGCCATTGGTTCGAAGGGTGGTTGAGTGAGGGTATTGAGGACCAGTTGCAAGGACCACTGAGGCAGAGGTTGTTGCCTTGGAGGGCGAATATTTTGGAGTCCCTTGAGGAATCTTTTTAGAGTTGGGTGGGAAAAAAGTCTTGCTGATTCAGAATGAGAGGGCTGATGGGCTACAACCACTGAAATATAAACCTTTAAGGTAGAATGAGATAGTCCGAGATCAAAGAGATGGAGGATAAAGGACCCTACTTCCTTAGAGAAACTGGAATTGCAGGTAAGTTTCGAGAGTGAGTGAAGGAGAGGAAAGATTTCCATTTGTTTTGGTATAATTTTTGGGTAGACGGCTTTCGAGCTCAATCTAGGACGTTTCGAATGGCGGGAGTATTCTCCAGGCTGTCAGATTCAGAGAGCGTATGTCGGGGTGGAGGATCATTCCGTTGTTCTGGGTGAGAAGGTTGGTTATCGACGGGAGATGGAATACATCGTTCGACATCAATCTCAGATGGATGAACCATGGTTGACGTGGCCACCATGGGGCGATGAGAATAGCATTGGCATGGGACTGCCGGAGTCGAATGACAGATCGTTGAATGAGAGGAATTGGTGGGAACAGGTAAAGCAGTTCTCCACTCCAGTCTATCATGAATGCATCTCCGAGTGATTTCGTGTCAACGCTGGCTCATGAGCAGTACCGTTGACACTTGGTGTTTGTCTCGGAGGCAAAAAGGTCGATGGACGGGAAACCCCATCGGCGGCAGAGGAGGTTGAAGACATTGTTGTTCAGAGCCCACTCGTCTGTCCCTGTGGTAAGACGACTGAGGCGGTCTGCAAGGCGGTTGTCATCTGTGGAAACATGGACGGCCACTGGGAAAATATGGTGTGTAGCACCATTCCCAAAGTTCGATCGCCAGATACAGAAGTGAGAGGGACTGGGTACCTCCTTGTTTGTTGACATAGTACAGTGCTGTGGTGTTGTCTGTAGCTACATGTACTGCTCGTCTTGCAATGAGTGGGAGAAAGGCATGGAAGGCTCTGATGATTGCTAAAAGTTCGAGATGATTGATGTGTAGTGATTGTTCTCGTTTTTTCCACAGACCGTGTATCTTGTGATGTCGACAGTGCGCTCCCCATCCAGACGGGCTGGCATCGGTAGTGACTTGTATAGAGAGCTGTAGAGGTTGGAAGGGTCTGCCTACCATCAAATGAGGAAGGAACGTCCACCAGGTGACTTGAGTGGCGAGTTCTGATGTTACTATGAGACGTTTGGAAGGGTGGTCTGCTATGGGATCAAATAGTGATAGGTACCATGATTGTAGGGATCTCATTTTGCGCCTTGCGTGTTGGACAATGGCTGTGGTAGATGCCATGAGCCTGAGGAGGTGCTGGGCTTGATGCGCCGATACTGAAGCTAACGGTCGGAATGGTCGGATGGCTTGTTTCAGTTTCGTGATTCTCTCTTGGGGGAGAAAGGCTCTGGCTCAAAGAGAGTCAAAGTACACGCTGATGTAGGTGGCGGTCTGCGAGGGTTCTAGATGAGACTTGGCAAGGTTTACCCTGAGACCCAAGTTTTGGAGAGTGTCGAGGGTTAACTGGGTAGCTCTGATTGCATCGTAATAAGAAGGAGCGACTATTAGCCAGTCGTCTATGTACGGGAAGATAGTGATGCCTTGGAGTCGAAGGTAAGCTGCGACTGGTGCCATATATTTGGTAAACGTCCTCGGTGCCGTGGAGAGTCCGAACGGAAGGGAGCAGAATTGGTATGAGACGTTGTTGAATCGGAATCGTAGAAATTTGTGATGAAGTGGATGAATAGAAATGTGGAAGTAGGCATCTTGTAGGTCGATAACGACAAACCAGTCTCCCTGCGAAAGGAGAGGGATGATAGTTTCAAGAGTTAGCATTCGAAAACATCTGGGTCGAATGAACTTATTAAGCCTTCTTCCAAGAATGTCAATTTTTCGGCCTTCTCTGTTGGTAGGAGCGACAGATGATTTGTTGCGCACTCTCGACTGGGTAGATTCTACTATGATAGAGTTTGGCATAGGGTGTTTGGACAGAAAAGCTGTGTCCGCACCGTGAGTTTTGTAATGATTTTCTACACGGCGTGAAATTTGAAGCGAGGAAGGGGGCTTATCCCATGATTCTTTAATTAAATCAAACATAGCCGGAATAAAACTCAGACTAAGCGGTGGTGTTTTGTCCTGATTCAAGTCATCAAAAACAAGGTCTTTTTTCTGAGGAGGTGGTTCCTCGATGTCAAGCTGTAGGGATTTTGCCATTCGGAGGATCAGCTGGAAGTAAGAATCCTCGGATGGTGATGGAGGTTGATTCTCACCCACATCAGATGGAGGAGTGGGAAGATTAGATGGTGATTCACTGGATAAACTGGATGCAGAATCTAGAGACGAAATGGATGATCATGAAGATGATCGGTGTGATCTTGTAGTTGATGTCAACGGTAATGATTGATGCCTGGTATGAGTTGGTACCGAATGTTGTTCAGTGTCAGAAGGTGGGCGAGGAGGGCCCTTGTAGGTAGTAGTGACCTGGAGAGAGGTACAGTGTCTTGACTGCTTGGTCCATTTTGATGTGATTTGAACTTCTGGTACCTGTAGAGGTCGCTTGAGGGCCGATTTCGTCGGGATCAACACATGATGAGTTGATGCAGAGTAAGTAGAAGTTAATCAACGTTGATGACGTGGTGGTGAAGGTGATGTGGAGGGTGAATACTGTGGCGGAGAGGCGTATCTCACTCTCCTTGGCTCATCGTAATAAGCCTGTTCGGTAAAGGCCTCCGAATAATAAGGATCGTAATGGTGATACCGATCTCTATGGTCGCTCCTGGTCTGGTATTGGAACGGCTCAGGATAATAATAATGTGGCTCCCTATGTGAAGGAGCACAACGGATTGGAGAGATGTGACGTCTCTTTTCCCGGTGTTTATGGGGGAGAATGATGGGAAGATTCCGATCCTGAAGGCTGAACAGGTATTGCCCGCCCTGATGATCGAGGGCTTGAATGGGCCGAGGCCGGGCTGGAATGCACATCAGCTGGAGATAGGCCGGTACTAGGCGACAGGCTAGCGATGGAAGCTACAGCCTGAGCCGGTGTTATAGTTGGATCATCCCTGTCTGATGTTGAAACAGGGGCATCTCTAGATGATTCCTCGAGAATAGGTGAAGGAATCACTGGTTGAGGAGGATCAATTTGAGTCGATTTTGTCGATTTCTTTGGCTTTTTTGTCTTAGCCTTATCCTTCTTTTTAGATGAATCATCAGGACGAGTTGGAGCTCTCGAGATGGGAGTCGAGCTCGACTTCGAAGTAGACTTTGAAAGTTCCTTCTGACGAGGTGGTACCGTCGTCGGGCTCGATATGGAGTGAACCGTTTCTCTTGGAGTTGGTGATGTTGTCGGGTCCATGGTCGGATTGAGGGACCATTCCCAAAGGTAAGATCGCAGTCTTTGCAACCGTAGTTTGAGGGCCAGTTTGGTAAGTTTTTTACACTCGGGACATGAGTGAGTCTGATGTTGTTCTCCTAGACAGAATAAACAGCGAGTGTGCCCGTCTGTGAGTGGTATTTTGTTGGCGCAAAGGACGCAGCGTTTGAAGGGCCCTGGGGCCCCCATAGAAATAGGAGAAGAGGGGGGGAAATGGCGATTGTGGGGGGGAAGAAAAACACGGGAAGAGAAAACTGTGAATGGGGGGACAAATTAGCTGATAATCACAGGGGAACGTCAAAGAAAAAGATGATTGAAATATATATGAGAATTTAGCTGATCGAAGAAATACTCGCTGCGTTATCGCTCTAGCGTTCCAAAATACGTCCTACCGAAGCGGCGGTAAAAAGGAACTGAGGGGACGTTGGGAGGGCGGACCATGCGCTCCACAGGGGAACATCTCATTATCACATGTTTTTAAGCTCTAGAAACTTCCGAAACATCCTGCGCAGGCGCAGAACAACCCAATTGTGTGCATTCACAGAGGCCACGAAGAAGAACTGCCTGCTGTATGCCAAGATACTGTATACAATGCAGTGACAGTTACTATCTTAAGCAACTGAAAATTATCTTTTATTCCAGTAGTTTCCAACTTTGGGTAACCCAGGTGTTCTTGGACTGCATCTTCCATAAGCCTTCACCACTAGCTGTGCTGGCCAGGGTTTCTGGAAGTTGCAGTCCAAGAACACCTGCATTGCCCAAGGCTAGGAACCACTGTTTTAGGCAGTCACTAAAGCCACTAAAACATGATGACCCAGAGACATATAAAGTGGAAAGTTAGTAAATTTATCACTACTCAGCTGCTGATTCCTCATTTTTACACTTCAGAAAATGGCTACAAATAGACAGATAGGAAAATGACAATAGAAAAACTTCAAAGAACTTGGATGTGATGCTTTTCAGTTCACAAAGAATACATTCATGGAGGCAAAACTCCAATTAACACATTCATGGAGGTAGAACCCCTATTAATAATAGAGTATTTTTAAGAGTGGACTGCTTCTAAATATGGAATCAAAGTTTTATCTAGTAAGGCTCTAAAACAGATATATAGGAAGTGATTTATATGTCACTAGATCATTGGCCCATCCAACACGGTACTGTCAAGACTGGCAGCAGCTCTTCTGAGTACCATCTGGAGACTTAATCTGGGAGCAAAACATCTATCACAGAGCTATGGTCCCTTCCAAGATAAGAGAGAAGACATGTAGGCTGGCATTCTCTTTTAATTTCAGGACTCAACCACAGCTCATATAAAAACCAATCTGGACAATGCATAAAAAGTACTCACATCTCAACCTCCAACAGCCTATATCACTTACAATGGACAGTCAAGCTCCATTCTAGCTGATAATCATATTTATTTTATAGTGCAACTCCACATCACCAACCAGGCGTTATCCATGCTGACTTCAATGGGCTTATTCCCATTGCACCTAGGAATAAAGTCTCAGTAACTAATCAGTAAATGTGTTTACTGAATGAATTGCTGGATGATTAACCATCTATAATTCCGCATATACTGGTTGATTTTAACAATAGCAAAATGAATGGATGAGGAGACATACACCGCAGACACGACATGATTCCATATAGCAACAAATGCTAAATAAACACACCAATATCCTAAGACACTAATATTCCTTTTCCTGTTGTATTTTATATATATTTTTAGCAGCCGTAGGCAATGGTAAAATTTTGTCCTTCACTAGTTCTACCATTCTGTTTTCACTACACTAAAAAGATCTAAAGCCAGAAAAACATGAATAAATTGCCTGTACAGATCAAATAGCTCAGAGGTTGGGGGTTCAATTCCACACTGTGCCTCCTGGGAGTAGAACCAGCCTAAGCAAGCAGCACAGTCTCAGAGTATCCCCAAAAGAAAGGAATGGTACTTTTACTTATGAAGGGTTACCATAACTCAGAATTTGACTAGACAGCACACCATTATTATAACTGGAATACTGCCTGTGTAGGGATTTTATGAAGAGAATTTACACTTGTGCAATTTAAGTCTAGTCCTCCACAGATTTCCAGCAGCCATGATCTAAAATGGAATTACTTCATTCAAACTATTTGGCAAGAGGTACATAACTTCTGCTCCACAACTATTTCTTTGCTCTGACGTTTTGAGTATAATTCAATGCAAGTGTCTACGGTTAATCTCTCTCTCTCAATCTTAAAAGGAGCTTTCAAAAGCAAATTTTAACTGGTTTTAGATACCATTTAACTGGTTTTAGATACCTAAGCCAAAGACTCATCTTTGGAAAACTATCAAGTACTAAGTCCTTTCGCTCTATTACTTCGTACAATTATAATTATACATGAAAATTGCAGCTCACCTTTCTGTAATAGAAGAATTTAGCAACTCTCCTTGAATTTACTTTTCAAAACAAACACTTCTTATTTAGCAAGACCATTGTCAAAATTATTTGGCTACATCTAGGGCCTCCGTGACAAAAATGAACACCCTGCTATGGTAACTTTTATGCCCATGTGACAGATATCATTATAACAGAAGGATACATTTATTATAACAGAGCAACAACAACAGAAGCTGAAGTCATGTCAGTAGGAAACCTTGATATATTGAAGCAGAGACTTAACTGCAATCAGTTATCAGGCTTTATTAGATTACCAAGTATCTTATTGTGTCATTATAAGGTACATGTTTCCATGCAGGGATTAATAACTGCACTGAAACCATTATTGTTCAGACCCACCACAGGGGACAAAAAGCATTTGATTTATAAACAAAAATAACCTATTATATTAGTAACACTAGACGCTGTTCCAAGTCCTCCATACAGAGCACGTTACCATAGTCTTTCGAGACTGAAGGATGCCTAATACTAATACTTAATTTTACTTGTTCCTGGTAAACAGGCTTGACAACACCCAAGGGGCTGTTTTGAAAATCAAGATCTAGAGATTTACCTATTAAATATTTTCACTCAAAAATTATGTTTTGTACACAAACTTATTTTATCACTACCAGGGTAGATTCTCTGTTTTTCTCTTGGCCTAGCAATAACAACTGTCTTTCGAGTGATTATACAGCTTTTTTCACATAAGAAAATGAGGTAATAGAGAAGTCACCAATATATGCTGAGTATTGCTGAACCGTTGGTTAACTCCTTGCGATATACTGAAAAGTTCTATTTTAAAAATGTATTTTAAAATATTTTGATATGCCAGTATTACCCATCAGAGCCATTTAGCAGAAACTGAAAGTAGTAAATAAAAATAAATAAAAAGCCACACACACTTAATTTAATACTTTTCAAGCATTAAGTGACCAGAGAAGGGGTGCTAAGAAATGAAGGTGAACAGATTTTTTTTTTAAATGACAGTGTTCCTGTACCTTTAATACTTGTCTAGAGGCTGACATTTTATCAGGTGTAGCTTTTAGGAAAAATTACACCTGCTGAAATGTCCTAGTCCAAGCAACCATTCAAGGTACAGGAACCCTGTTTTCTTTTTTATCCAGTTACCAAATAACATAACACAGGCAATGTTTCTGTTAGAGATGGGGAATGAGAAAAGGTCACATCTTTTGACATTAAAACAATATAGATTTATCAGTAGATTCCTACCAGTGTGTCGTAGGTAGAGTAACAGGTAAACCTGTGGTCTGAATCCAACTGATAGTCCTCACCAGAGTAGATCTTTTGAATCAAGACTAGAGATGGGGGAATTTGTATTCGTATACAAATACGAATATCCCCCCCCCCCCAGGTTGAGATAACAAGGGTCCAGCCCCATGGGGCCAGACTGTCCACTCACGGTTATGCCGCTGCTGCGAGCTACACAGAGCCTTTCTATCCCTCCATTGCTCGTGATAGATTAGCCAGTACTGGCAGAAGGTGGGATGCTGAGCCTCTCTGCCAGGTCGCAGAGTAGCTAATCCATCGCGAGCAATGGAGCAATAGGAAGGCTCCATCCAGCTTGCGGAAGTGGCGTAATCGTGAGTGGCCAGACCCTCATTATCTCCACCTGTGGGTGGATATTCGTATTCGTATACTAATACCCCCATCTCTAATCAAGATTCTAAATATTGAAATACCTTTCAGCAACTGATTCAATGTGTCTAAAGATAAAGTTCCTACCCAAAGTCACTAGAAACCTCATTATTCAGAAAAGCTGAACATTTTCACAATTCCTGTATCATAATACATCCTTCACTATGTGGAGGATGTTAAATTTTGATTTAACACTTCATATTCTTACATGTATTTTTGAGTTGCAAAAAGATTTTTTTAAAATTGGACTTAAATAGAAGATATTATATGGGGATATTTTGATTACTACTTCCAAGCAGGTAACGATTGCTGTTTATAAGAGAATACCAATACACGTGAGTAGGAAAATCATGTTATTGTGATGGCAAGCATATAATCATGCCAGAAAAACAAACAAAATGAATTTAAACATAAAACAAAGGCGGGATTCATAACTGGGGCAGGAGGAGAACCAACTTCTGGATCACTGAACACTGCAAAATCTTGTTAATGAAGAAAAGATTAAAGTGCCTGGGAAATGTCAACTTGAAACAGTACAGAAATTATCTTTGTTTGATGTTAGTTACTGCACAGTTAATTCCCAGACAGAATCTGCAGCAAGACAACACCTGCCTTTGGTAGATTACATAGCAAACTGATACATCCATTTTGCTTCTGGAATAGTTTTTAACAATCAAATAACATTTTAAATATTCTCTCAAATATGAAAAATCTAGAAGTACTTTCAAAGAATGTTTTTACCAAATGACTTCTCTTTGTGTCAATTCACAAAGGTGTCATGAGGTTCATGCCTCACAGCTGTTCTTTAAACTCTTAAACCATTCCAAATTAAATAGGTAATATTAGCTTGAAACAAAAACTGGTCACCTCAAAGAAACTGAATCAAAACAATTGAGACTTATTATGCAAAATCTAAAGAGGCATAGGCCATCTGCAACAACAAAAGCATTTTTCTAGACTAATTGTTTGCAAATTGTCCTATTCAGTGGGATTCAAGAAGATATTTAGATTGAACCTTCATTACTTAACCCTTTGAAACATATGGTAAACCATAGCAACAGTGAGCAATTTGCAGTTCATCTCATTTTTATAGCATTGTTACCTAAAATTGCTAAAAAGTTAAGACTATTTGAAGCTCGCTAACAGTGATCAGACCCAATAAAATGCCTTTCACCACAATGTTAAACTAGGAAAAGTTTAATATATATACATACAGATCCTTCAGTTGTTAATTAAGGCGATATTGTCCAATTCCATCCATGACAGCCTAAATCCTATTGCTAGTCCTAGCTAGAGCAGACTATTGAATAAACTGTTTAATAGTGAGTCAACATTTATGTAAATCTGATTGACTCAGTTGGGCTACTCTAGTTGGAACTACCAATAGAATTTAGGCCACTTAGTAGTAATTCTGGTTTTGTTACACTGCTACATTTCCATGAAGCAACTGATGATTAAAACGATTTCTCGTTATTTCTGTGTCTTTCTGTAAGGTGACAGCATGTCTTACTAGCATCTCAATATATATCATGCCATGCAGCCAGAGTGCAGGGGCACATAGGGTGTAGCTCATTACATTAATGTACAGATTCATTTTATGTTTGCACTCTGGACATGCTGACCAGGGTGGATAAAAATCAATGATTTTTTTAAAAAATGATTTAAATCATGATTTAATTATTTTAATTGATTTTTTATTTATATAATAAAAATCCATTTTTAAAAAATTTAAATCAAATTAAATTAGGTTTAAATCAAACCCACCCTTATTCTGACCTTTGTGATTTTTAATCAAGGTTATCACTACATTTGCACAGAGCAAAAGACAAATACTTTAGTTCCCAACATTAAATTACTTCAGATACTTTGTACCTGGTCGAATATGCACCTGACTTAATAACAAATAGAACCAGAATTTGTGGCCATATTATTTACTGATTTGGCCAAAACAACATAAAATTCAGTCCCCAACCACTTCTTGGTCACTCTTGGATTAGAATGGGTCACGTTCAAAAGATTTCTAGGAACACAGTACCTAGAATCCTGCCTACCCAGGATGGCCATTTGCCATGGTGGCTGGTGAGTTTTCCTTCTGAAAACAGAAGCATTTCCAAACTCTTTTCAAGTTATGTTGTGACAGGAGAAAACTGTTGCTGGCAATATGTTAAAGGATGATCTAGACCCCCAAACCTATTGTCCTCCAGCTTGTTAAAGGCAGCAAAGATGAAGAGTTAAAGGCAGAGGCTACAAATAATTCAAGCATCCTTTAGGAATTGTAAACATTCTGTGTACGAGTGAGGAACTCTATGTACCAAAAGGCTGGGTGACACTTTGTTGGCAGTGATGTTTAAAAGGTTTCCTTTTTAAACGTAAAGCCAAACCCTATGTGTTTTACTTGCCAGTTCTTACTACTGAGTTCAGTAGAAAACAATTTTTAGCAAAAAGGAGTGGACGAGAAATTAGAAGGTAATTTGATTACCTTCTATTTGATCGATTTGATTAAAATACCGTTTCCCCGAAAATAAGACCTAACCTGAAAATAAGCCCTAGTATGATTTTTCAGGATGCTCGTAATATAAGCCCTACCCCAAAAATAAGCCCTAGTTAAGTGAAACCCCGCCCTCCACCATTGTGCAGCATTGTGCAGCAACCAGAAGATGACATGACTGTAAAATAAAACATCCCCTGAAAATAAGCCCTAATGCATTTTTTGGAGCAAAAATTAATATAAGACCCTGTCTTATTTTCGGGGAAACACGGTAAGTAGAAATAGTCTTCAACCTACAGCTCTGCTTGTAGCCACCAAGTCCTCCTCTACCTGCTACCTTCTCTCCTGCTGAGCTTCCCATTGGCTGGAAATGTCATTCTGAGTATTCTTTCCCACTTGAAATGTGTGAATTGCAACCCAAACTTATTATCCTTGCTGGGAAGAGGCAACCAAGAGACTTTTCCACAGGAGCAGAAATCCATCTAATCTCTCTCATGATTGTTAGACATCCTTCACACACTAATGTTAAGAAAATAGAAGATACAGTATGAGTTGTACTGTCCAATTAAAGTAAGAACAAAAGGCTTTGTAAGAAGGACCTGAGAGGTACATCACAAATGCCAGGAAAATTTATTTCTGGGTTGCCTTTTTTTGTAATATAACTCTGATAAGTATTGAAAATTTAAAGAACTTTGATATTCTGGATATCTATCACAGCCATAAGCAGAATACCAAGGAGTGTCAAAGTGACCCATACGTCATCATGCACCCTTTTCTGTAAAAATCTGACACTGTACGGATGACAGTAGAGCATTCAGATGGCAAATATGTTTATAATTCACAATCTAATTCTTGATACAATGAAGAAGTCTTGACAAGATTTCATAACTGAGTGAAGTCTGTCTAATCAGAGAAATAACTTCCCTGGAAAACCACTAAAAGGGTGGGGAATTTAGATTCAGCCCTTTTAAGCCTGAGGGTTAAATTCAGTTTCAGATGCTTTCCAGTGGTGAGCAGGCCCAAAGGCTAAAGAATGGAACCAAGAATACCAGAGAATTTCAGTTTAAAGAACTTATTGACACTTATTAAAGACTTAATAATAATCTTAGAGCTGGACGGGACCCTATGGGTCAGTGAGTACAGCCCCTGTCAAGGAGGCACAGTGGGGAATTGAACTCCCAGTCTCTGGCTCTGCAGCTAGATACCTAAACCACTGAGCTATCCAGAAGTTCTTACGATGGGAAAAGTTCCATACAAAACCTGGGAAGCCACCAAATAGTGTCATGGTGTGTGGAACTCTGGGAAAATCTAACAGGTCAGACTGGGATCCCAGGAAGATTCAATTAGGCCCCAAGGATTTAGGTTCCCCACTGCTATATTGCTGAATCCTTGATTACCTCCAAGACAGGATTCACTAGGGAACCCATCTGCAAAATAAATGGTTCCAGTGCAGTAGTGTTCTGGCACATCCTCCATTCCCATTAGCAGAATAATCAGAAATGGATAAAGAAGAAAGCAAAGCAATGGGAGGATCGGAGATACTTATTCATTGGTAATCATCTCCACAAGCATGCAATGACTTTGCTTCCTTCCCTATCTGTTATACAAGTGAAACAAGGCAGGACAAGCAAAGAACCACAAACCCTGAGGAGGTTTAAATTTATTAAGAATTTAGCTTTAGCATGTATAAAATAGGGTCTTAAACTGTGAAATATTAATAATTATGAGTTTCTACAAATTTCTCCTACCTGCTTTCCATCCAGTGTACAAATTCTCTTGACAACTCCCGAATCTAACTTAATGGCTTCTGTTATGTCAGTCAACACTTGGTCAAAGGAATGAGCAGTCTTTTTATTCAGCAAAATTCTCACAGCTTTCCGTGGTTTCACTCCACTCCGTATAACGGTCACCAGTTTGGGTTTAATGAAGTCTTTGCTCTCCTTCACATCACTTCTTGCAGATGTCAGAGATGTAAGGGATCGAGATGATACAGATTTGATGTTAACAGACCAATTTGGATTAACATTCTTGGTGTAATCAACTTTGCGAAATGGTTCATTGGATGCGCATACATAACTTTCACCTGGTTGAGATGGAGAGGGGAAAAAGAAAACCACATTATATTTCTAGGATCTCATTTATTGTTTTAATATTCCATATATTACCTTGATACAGTTTCACCTCTTCCATGATTTTGAGAACCAACTATATGAGCTTACAATAATATTAGCAACAATGAAGTTAAAAAAATAAATGGCATTTCATCAATTAGATTTCAGAGACATACTTTAGCATTAAATACTAGATAAAATTTAAAATTATTTTAAAATTTATTTTTTTCTTCTATTGTAATTTTTAAAAACATCTTTTGCCGAACATTCTTATTTCCTTCCTACAACCGCTCCTGTAATCCATGTACAAGTACATTTCAGGTTTTTGTATATATTTACAAATTATATATTTTATATATAATTTAAGAAAATATGAATATGTATATTTTAACAAAATATGAATAAAATAGGTTAACCAGTATGTATGGAGAAATTAAAGGTAAAGGTAAAGGTTCCCCTTGAGAATAAAGTTCAGTCATGTCCAACTCTAGGGGCCGGTGCTCATCCATTTTTGTAATCCGAAGAGCCAGCATTTGTCTATAGACACTTTCCATGGTCATGTGGCCGGCATGACTAGACATGGAACGCCATTACCTTCCCACCAAGGTGGTACCTATTTATCTACTCATATTTGATGTTTCATGTGTGTGTGCTTGCGCACGGGGGGGAGGGGTGTGGGCATCCGTGCAGGGGGGCAGGCGGCCGGCCGTGCATATGTGTGCACACACGTTCCTTCAGTCCTCAAAAATGTTGAAAATATAGGATATAGCCCTCACACTCAAAAGTTTGGAGACCCCTGTCTTAAAGGAATTGCACAATTTAAGGGACATTTGTCAAGAGTTCAGCATTCTCTTTCCTACAGAAGTGAGATGGGTATTTTAGGAAATCTAGAGGCAAATCTATTCAAATCTGCATTCTCTTATAATCTGTTTGGTTTCCAGCGGCCAGCTATTCCCCTCCGTCTAGTCCTCTGTAGAAGAAAAGCCTGGGAGTAGCCACTGAAGAAACCCTCTCTCCTGCCCTCACCAGATTTGCCTGTGTGGGCGGTCAGACTGACAAAAGGTCCCACCATTCTCTTAGGTCTTAAAACAGATCTCAAACCCTGAAGATGTGCTTAAGGGAAGATGCAGTCCTTCAAGTCACCTGGACAGAAAGCAAAAGAAATAGAATCTATTCCCACACCATGTCCCACTTGGCACATTATCAACAATGTGATCTGGGTGTGTTGAACAATGGTCTCAAATAGAGTGATATACCTAGATGATCACACAAGCCAAAAGTTAGACAAAATTATGTGAATGGAAAAACTATAAAACAAGCCCCACAAGCACTGTTGGACAAACAAAACATACTGTATACTTAAGTCAAAAGTTTGGATCTACTTGGGATTAGCACTAACATAATATAGTCGATGGAACAAATATCAGAAGAAACAGTGAGGAACATGGCACATATAGTGGAACAAATACCCATCTAGTCACATCTGGGTTTTCATGGCCCAGCAGGAATTTGAAATGAGATCTCCTGGGTTCCAGACTGATATTCTACCCACTACACCATACTGTCTTTATACAATATTATATACACAATATGGTATAGGACACATGGGTGCTCTTTGTGAGAACTGTTAACTAGAATGCTGTGATAAAATTTTAATAATGATCTTGTCTTGATGAAAATTATGAAAAAACAGGATTTCCAAGGTAAGCACATTCTAAGAAATTTTAAGCAAGTTTTAAAAGCTCACATTACCATCTGGATTATGTATAAATTAATATAGTAGGACAGTAAAAACCTTCCAGTTTTTCCTTATAAGTAAGATAGCATTTTCTAAAGCTCTCAAGTAGTCTTCAAAGTCAATTCCATATACAACACATTTAAATAACAAAAACCAAGTGTTAGAAAAATACAACTGCCAAGCTTACATCCATGAAGACCTACTTCACAGGAGCATCTGTCAAAAGAGTACGAACAGCTTATAAGAAAATCTATGCAAAAACAAACACATGAATGGATTCAAGAGCAATTCAAATGACAGTCTTGATGTTCAAGGGCAGGGACTCATCAATTTAAACTGTTCCAATTGGAAGTCATAATTATCCCTAAGTCTATTGTACGCTGATATTAATATGCCTGAATCATATATTCATATATTCATTTTACACAATATACAGTACATATACACTATACTCGTATATTCATTTTTTTCTCTTTTTGATAAGTAGTCTACTCAATATCCTACCCTGCTACTTTTTTTCCTGGATATATGAGGACATAGAAGACATACTGCTATCAGATGCTTTCCCTTTCAGTTTTCCTTACATCCAGATAAATATCTCTGGTACTGCAGACCTCATTTGTATATTCTAAATTGATAATTGTATTTTTCTGAATACAATAAAAATGGTCTGAATATAGGCAAAAGTCACCAGTGTTTAGGACACTGTGCAATCACTACTTCAAAACACTCTAGAGATATTTCTCTTAACTCTAACTTGCTTCAAAGAAAGTCTTGTCAAGTATGATACTGCCTTGCTTCTAAGAGAATCTTCCAGTGATAAGTGAGCAGTTTCACCTTGATTGTCAAATCTTTATTGTCACATTTTCCCACTTGTTATTGCTCATTTTGACATGGCTTACTAAGAACTCTTCTCATCTGAGATTAAAACTAGATTATGGGGCAGTGGGCTATAATGTGCACCCTACTCTTCCAAGCTTGAATGCCCACACAACAAAGATACACATCCACAGGAACATACTTTTAAGATACTTATGCTATGCATGACAATGGACAGGGGAGGAGAATCACCACATATCTTAGTGCAGAACACTATAAAGACCCCCTTACAGGTTAACTGTGCATAGGGTCCCTCATCCCAAGTACACAGAGATGAGTCGCAAAGTTAGGTACCATCAGAATCAGGACTAAACTTCACCCAGCAGCCCCATATGGAAACAGATGAAACAGTAGCAAAGTCTTCAGTCTTCAAACAATATCCCTAGCAACAGCCCCAGCAAATCCTTAGTACTCAAATGATGGCAAGTGTTGTTGAAATGCAAGTATTAGTACAGTATAAAGGGACAGAGTGTATTACTGAAGTATTAAGTTTTCTGGCACCAAGACTTTGTCGCAAGGAGGAAAGAATAGCTGGCTAGTAGAAAACAGACAAGAAAGTAAACACGAAGCACCACTGATGAGTATAAAGTCCTAACTGATTGACCACAGTCCCTTAAATGATTGGTCACCTCTTAACATGTCAGTGTGCTTAGATTTAACATAGAATAACTGAAATCCTAATGTGCTGTTAAATGAATAGTGTAAGTTTTAGAGGTGAATTGCTTTAAGCTAAAAAAAACTCTGCAGAACTTGTCTGTTGCAGCTCAGGATGTAACAGAGAACATTTATGGAGATTTCTTCGCTTATGGCAATTCACTTCCAAAAGTTTTGCCATTTGCATAACTGCACAACAGGATTTTAGCCAAAGTGACCCATTAAAGCTCATGGAATTAAAGCTGCAATCTTTTGATCCTCAGGAGGGCATTCTAAGGGTGACAGAATACTGTGCATCACCCTTCACATGATAAGAGAGGGCACTCTGCTTTCTAAGAAGGAAAACCATCCTCAGAAGCCTTCTCACTGCAACCATGGAAGTCTCTGCAGCACATGCTTTTCTAATATCAGTGAAGTGGGGTGGGGAAGGTGGAGAAATGCTTGACTCCAGAGCCACCCTCCTAATCTGCCAGCTCTGGACTGAGCATAATGATTAATTTCCTTCCCACAGAAGCCAATGTTATAGGAGATGGAGTCCAATAAGGGTAGCCAAACCAACAGTGAAGGGGATGTAAAAGCATACTATCCCCCTGGTCTTCCAGGAAAAGCCTGACAAAGCACAGGCATTTCTCTACTTTAGATTCTGCCTCCTTCATGCCATTGGATTTCACTGTAAATTTACAATACAAGCATTTCATTTAAAATGATTGTATTTGTAAACAGGACTTAAATTAACCACATTCATCGTCATGGGGCACTTATAAGCAGTTATTTATATGAAAGCGCACATACTTCAAAGATCACATTTAAGGTGAAGCAGAATTTAACAATAAATGAAAAAAAATTAATAGGCTTTGAGCAATTGTCATATAGTTGCATTGATTTTGGGTTGCAAAGCAAAAAAGCAAAGCAAAGTGTGCTGCTTATACACTGCTCCACAGTGCTTAGCACACTCACTGAGCAGTTTACAAATTAATCATGGAGCCTAAACATTGCCCCCCCACAGCAAACTGGGTACTCAATTTACCAACCATGAAAGCTATGTAAGCCCTGGATTGAACTCAGGTCGTGAGCAGAGTCTTCACTGCAGTACTGCAGTTTTACTACTGTGCCACAAGGCAAACAGACTTTCATATCTCCCAGATCTGTGTGGGACAGCTAAGTGTGAGGGTTCAGTTTTTGCCCCCTTAACCTCCCCAAAGAAATCCAGAGCTGTCTTTAACTTTGAACCATGATTAAGATTTATTGAAGTATTAAACAAAAAGTCCTTATGTAATTCTTTACTCAAAAACTGTTCTCCTGTCGCCAACAGGTCGGACAAGGGGTTCCAAGCTTCTTTCACAAAAGGATTTAACATTGAATCTCCCCATGGTCCTTGCCATAAGGGTACAGAGTCCTCTTTGTTCTCTTCTGTAATTCCACCATCTAGAAGTGGGGTGGTCTCCTCATCTCGAGGGTCGAACCAATCTGAGTCTCTCCGTTCCTCGAACGGGGTCCAGGGTCCGTCAGGAATCCCCTCTTCCTGGCTTCTTCCGCTCACCATGCTTCCTCCTGCTCCTCCCTTGTCACAATCTCCCTTTCCTCCCTCAACTTGCGAGCCTCAGTCTCTCCCCAATATGATGGTCTTTGGGGAAGTCCCCTCCTTCTCCTGTAATCTGCTTCCTCTCGAGGGACCCTTACTCTCTCCCATTTCTCCGTCCATGGGTCTTGTACCCAGACTACTTCCCAACCGCCCGGTATCAGATCCTCCCTCACTTTTATATCTGCTGTTCCCGCCTCCATCGGCACTCTTTCCTTCCTCTCTTTTCCCGCCATTTCTTCTGGGGTTTGAATTGCTACCGTTACCCCGTGTAATTTTGTCTCCAAGTCCTGGGTATCAGTTCCCCGCGGGGCGGTCTCCTTTGGTGGTGTGAGAGGGGTCGTTTGTACTTCCCTGTCAACCTTGGAGGTGGACGGCACTCTGGCGAGAACTTTCACACTCTCGCCCCGGGTCTCACACTAAGCCATCACAAAATAATAACATTTTAACTCTGGAGCACTGTAAACAACTTAACGTGGAACACTGTAAACAACTTAACTTTCTTAGATAAGCTGGCAAGTCACATAATCATGCAATAGAACTTAGGAACTGCAAGTTGACAGAATCACATAAACTAGAAATGGAGCTTTTTTTCACCTTAGAGAAATGAAGGAAGCTAACATTTTCAAAAATGAGAAGTGAGAAGGAATAAATATAGTCCTCTGAGGCTGCAAGACTATATCCCATATTTTTGGAATTCCTTTCGAGTAGAAATGTATAGGGCTGTGCTGTGAACAAATTTTCTCACCTTCAAAATAGGACAGTGCTTATAATGAAAAATCACCAGTATTACGCTGCCCTCCGAGGAAAAGATACTTTTCAAGGGGGAAATGTATATTCATCTTCCTAGCATACATATCTTCTACATCTAGAACCCTTGATTTTGATTATATGGTTTACTATGCAGTAAGTATTCTGCATAAATATTCTTGAAGTTATTAAACACTTGATTTTAATCTCAAAGGGTCCTCGCTTACAGAACAGAATAATTAAAAAAAACAACACAACTCTGATGTTTAATTTATTAATTTCCCTCAGAAAGCCAGCATCAATTTGCAGAAATAATTCCTCTCCTGGGTTATAGTCAGTTTTTATGCTACTGCTACTGAAGTGTTCCTTTTACCATTGATTACACTGACTTAAGTTACACTAAGCACTGAAATTCTGCTGCTTAGTGTAGTAAGTCATGCTAGTGTAGACCCACTGAACCAGTGGAGATTTGCTGAGTCAACTCCTCTGTAAATCTCACTGTTCATTTACAAAAATATAAGCATTTCATTTAAAATGACTTATAAATAGGACTTAAACTAATCACATTCATTGTTATGAGGCATTTGGAAGAATCTATTTATGTGAAAGCACACATGCTTCAAAGATCACATTTAAGCTGAAGCAGAATTTTATAAATGAAAAAAACACTTTAATAGGCTTTGAGCAATTGTCATCTCTGAGCCTGGATGCCTGGATTTTGATGGTGGCCAGGAGTGAATTTGCACAATTAAAACTAGTGCACCAGCTGCAACCATTCCTGGAGAGCTCTGATTTGACCATGGTGATGCATGCCGTAGTTATATCCCAGCTGGATTACTGTAATGCACTCTACATGGGGCGGCCTCTGGAAAGTGTTCAGAAACTTCAGTGGGTCCAAAATGTGGCAGCCAGATTGTTAACTGGGGCTAGTCACAGGGATAATATAACCAGATGCACTGGCTATTGTTCCATTTCCGAGCACAATTCAAAGTGTTAGTACTATGCTATAAAGCCCTAAATGGCCTGGGTCCAAGCTATCTTCAGGACCACACTTCCCTTTATGAGGGTTTTTAAGGCCATCAGGCCTTCCGCTCAGTCCCACCACCTTCACAGGTTCTTTGGAACTTGCTCCCATAGGAGGCCAGGTTGGCCTCATCTTTGCTGTTCTTCCACAAGCAGACAAAGACTTTCTCTTCAGGCAAGCTTTCCCGCAGCGACTGGCTACCTGACTAAGGTTTTTTTAATGGATTGTTGTGCCTTACTGCTTTGAATGTGCTTTTGGTGTGTGTGTGTGTGTTTAGGGTTCTATTTCTTTGATCCTTTCTGTATTTGTTTACTTGCTGTTTTTACCTTCAAATATTGTCTTTTAATGATGTAAGTTGCCTTGAGTCATTTTTAAAGAGAAAGGAAGGGTAAAAATGTTTTAAATAAAAATAAATAAAATAATAAATTCCTCTGATTTCTACTCTAGTTCCAGTTATGTTAAGCACTGGCTGAAATCCTGTTGCTTAGCATAGTAGGTTGCACTCCAGTAGGTCCATTTGAATCAACAGAGTTTATAGAAGAGTTGATTCATCAGATCCCACTGATTCAATGGGCTCACTCCAGTGCAACTTATTATGCTAAGCAACAGGATTTCAGCCAATATCTTGAAAACCTGCAATGCAAACTTTTATAAAGCAAACTGGAAGTATAAATTTTTAAAAAATAACATGTGTTTTACTAGGTAATTAAAGGTCAATTCAAACTTAAGTCATATACTTTTAATGTTTTTGATGGTTCCTGTTTTTAACATATCTTAAAACTTTATTTCCTTTTTTGTGGCATTCCCATTCTTTCTCAAGTTGCTAGAGAACTAGGTATCTTCTGTCATACACATACATACACACGTATTTCCCAAAAATTAGATTAGAAAAACTATTGCCTTTGCATTAAGCTTTTGAACAACAGTCCCCATTGTTACATTTTTTGTTGTTGTTTAGTCATTTAGTCGTGTCCGACTCTTCGTGACCCCATTGACCAGAGCATGCCAGGCCCTCCTGTCTTCCACTGCCTCCCGGAGTTTAGTCAGATTCATGTTCGTAGCTTCGATGACACTGTCCAACCATCTCGTCCTCTGTCGTCCCCTTCTCCTCTTGCCTTCACACTTTCCTAACATCAGGGTCTTTTCCAGGGAGTCTTCTCTTCTCATGAGATGGCCAAAGTATTGGAGCCTCAGCTTCAGGATCTGTCCTTCCAGTGAGCACTCAGGGTTGATTTCCTTCAAAATGGATAGGTTTGTTCTCCTTGCAGTCCAGGGGACTCTCAAGAGCCTCCTCCAGCACCACAATTCAAAAGCATCAATTCTTCGGCGGTCAGCCTTCTTTATGGTCCAGCTCTCGCTTCCATACATCACTACTGGAAAAACCATAGCTTTGACTATGCAGACCTTTGTCGGCAAGGTGATGTCTCTGCTTTTTAAGATGCTGTCTAGGTTTGTCATCGCTTTCCTCCCAAGCAGCAGGCGTCTTTTAATTTCGTGGCTGCTGTCACCATCTGCAGTGATCATGGAGCCCAAGAAAGTAAAATCTGTCACTGCCTCCATATCTTCCCCTTCTATTTGCCAGGAGGTGATGGGACCAGTGGCCATGATGTTAGGTTTTTTTTTATGTTGAGCTTCAGACCATTTTTTGCACTCTCCTCTTTCACCCTCATTAAGAGGTTCTTTAATTCCTCCTCACTTTCTGCCATCAGAGTGGTATCATCTGCATATCTGAGGTTGTTAATATTTCTTCCGGCAATCTTGATTCCGGCTTGGGATTCCTCCAGTCCTGCCTTTCGCATGATGTATTCTGCATATAAATTAAATAAACTGGGGGACAATATACAGCCTTGTCGTACTCCTTTCCCAATTTTGAACCAATCAGTGTTTCCATATCCAGTTCTAACTGTTGCTTCCTGTCCCATTTATAGGTTTCTCAGGAGATAGATAAGGTGGTCAGGCACTCCCATTTCTTTAAGGACTTGCCATAGTTTGCTGTGTCAAAGTTGCACAGTCAAAGGCTTTTGCATAGTCAATGAAGCAGAAGTAGATGTTTTTCTGGAATTCTCTGGCTTTCTCCATAATCCAGCGCATGTTGGCAATTTGGTCTCTAGTTCCTCTGCCCCTTCGAAATCCAGCTTGTACTTCTGGGAGTTCTCAGTCCACATACTGCTGAAGCCTACCTTGTAGGATTTTGAGCATAACCTTGCTAGCGTGTGAAATGAGTGCAATTGTACGGTAGTTGGAGCATTCTTTGGCACTGCCCTTCTTTGGGATTGGGATGTAGACTGATCTTTTCCAATCCTCTGGCCACTGCTGAGTTTTCCAAACTTGCTGGCATATTGAGTGTAGCAACTTAACAGCGTCATCTTTTAAGATTTTTAATAGTTCGACTGGATCACCTCCACTGGCCTTGTTGTTAGCCATGCTTTCTAAGGCCCATTTGACTTCACTCTCCAAGATGTCTGGCTCAAGGTCAGCAACCACACTATCTGGGTTGTCCGGGACATCCAGATCTTTCTGGTATAATTCCTCTGTGTATTCTTGCCACCTCTTCTTGATGTCTTCTGCTTCTGTTAGGTCCCTCCCATTTTTGTCCTTTATCATGTCCATCTTTGCACAAAAGGTTCCTTTAATATCTCCAATTTTCTTGAACAGATCTCTGGTTTTACCCTTTCTATTCTTTTCCTCTATTTCTTCGCACTGTTCATTTAAGAAGGCCCTCTTGTCTCTCCTTGCTATTCTTTGGAAGTCTGCGTTCAGTTTTCTGTAACTTTCCCTATCTCCCTTGCATTTTGTTTCCTTTCTCTTCTCTGCTATTTGTAAGGCCTTGTTGGACAGCCACTTTGCTTTCTTGCATTTCCTTTTCTTTGGGATGGTTTTTGTTGCTGCCTCCTGTACAGTGTTACGCGCCTCCATCCATAGTTCTTCAGACATTCTGTCCACCAAATCGAGTTCCTTAAATCTGTTCTTTACTTCCACTGTGTATTCATAAGTGATTTGGTTTAGATTATACCTGACTAGCCCAGTGGTTTTTCCTACTTTCTTCAGTTTAAGCTTGGTTTTGCTATAAGAAGCTGATGATCAGAGCCACAATCAGCTCCAGGTCTTGTTTTTGCTGACTGTATAGAGCTTCTCCATCTTTGGCTGCAGAGAACATAATCAATCTGATTTCGGTATTGCCCGTCTGGTGATGTCCATGTGTAGAGTCGCCTCTTGTGTTGTTGGAAAAGAGTGTTTGTGATGACCAGCTTGTTCTCTTGACAAAACTCTATTAGGCTTTGCCCTGCTTCGTTTTGAACTCCAAGGCCAAACTTACCTGTTGTTCCTTTTATCTCTTGACTCCCTACTTTAGCATTCCAGTCCCCTAGAATGAGAAGAACATCTTTCTTTGGTGTCAGTTCTAGAAGGTGTTGTAAGTCTTCATAGAATTGGTCAATTTCAGCCTCTTCAGCATCGGTGGTTGGTGCATAAACTTGGATTACTGTGATGTTGAAAGGTCTGCCTTGGATTCGTATTGAAATCATTCTATCATTTTTGAGAAGATAATTCTGAATGTATCATTTTAAAATAAATGCAGCACACAACATTGGTACACAGTATCAACTATACTTGAATTACTTGGGACTTTTAGGATCACTTGCTTCAAGACAAGATGTTAAAGCTGCAGGAAACAAGCTACAGAACAAAGTTACATGCTATCATCAGTAACTATCTGTAATAGCCAGTCTACTCTGAAGAAATTTCTGCCAAATTATTATCATGCATTCTTTCTTTGTTATCTTCTGTCTACTCCATGACTGGAATATTTACATACTGATCCTTCTTTCCAACATGGCGTGAAGAGGGTTTCATTCAATTTTAAGTTGTCCAGATAGCAAATATGTAATTTGCATATCAAGCACTACGAATGTGCTCTTTTGTAGACATGTCATATACTATTTATGCCTGTATTTATATTGTTTAAGTAGTCACCTTTCTGATGAACACATTATGAAATATAAATACAAATATATGGAACAGAAAGTTTCAAAGTAGGTTGCTAATCATGATATATTGCCGCCAGTACTAGAATTCCACTGTAAAGAAGTGATGAACAGTTGTTCAGGAGTATTACTGATTTTATTCATCCATTCAGGCTTGCTATTATTGCACTCCATAATCAGTAGTGATTAGATGAGGCATGCAATTATTGTGCCTTTTAAAGGGGGGGGGGGAGATGACAAAGTAAGAGTCCTGAATGATTGCAATATATACAAATTGTCAGATTTTTTAAAAGTTACTAAGACTGGGAGCTCTCTTGTCAAAAACATTATCACTGCCATCTGCCACCATATTAAATGTTAAAGACATCTTAAGAGGGAGCACAAGTTGAGAGTGGAATTGTGCCAAAATTCAAGTAATACACAGTCACTTGGAAACCAGCTTTCCATCTCATTCCCAACAGGAAACATATAGAAAGAAAGCACCAAGGCTGGACTCTAAGGCTTAATATGTTCCTATTCAAATTTGCAAGATGCCAGCTAGTTTGAACAAAGAAGGTTGCTGGTTTCCATCTTTGGAAAACACCCTGCCTTATTTTAATGTGCTATTACATGATGATGCAAACAGTCTGCACACTATAATAATAATTGTATGCCGACAAGTCAATTCTGACTTTTCTGGGTTTTCTAGGTAGAAAGTACTCAGGTTTACCATTACCTTCGGGGGGGGGGGGGCAGGGCTGGGACTGTGCATCATCCTTCACAAGATAAGAAAGGGAGGAATATTTCTGGAAGAAGCACTTGAAGTTAGGCTTAAACACAATCAAAGGCAAGCACCACACATAGAAGGTTTAACTACAAACCTACTTCCATCCTCTCACTCCCAGATCCACATGCTTATACACAGAATTTCTTAAAGTTAAAAAGTCCACAATAACTCCTTAACCTTAATTCCTGTCCTATATAAGATTTCAAGCAAGTAAGGAACATTATTATCATTGTTGTCATCTCAATGGATTAGATGGCTTTTGATTTAAAAAGAGTTAATGCTTCTCCATAGACTTTTATTTGACCTTTTCCCAGGGAGTTCCTGCTTATAAAATGGCAATACACAACTGGAAAATGCTTGGAATGATTAGGAGACTCCCTAACCTGAAGGCAAAAGTCTTCTAATATTTTAAAGATTAACATCTTTTTAAACAACATGTGCATTGTAGACTGTATTCTGCTTTATCAGGTTTTTGAAATGTTATCCAGCTATAAGAAACAAGCAGTTGTGTTTTTTTTTAATGATGGTCCATATGGAAGAACATAGCTCTTCTATTAACAGCAGCTTATTCAAACAGCAGTTGTTCTTTCCAGGCAAAATTACAAGTTTCTTTATTGTTTTTTAAGAATGTTGCAGTGCTGGTTACAGTAGTTCTGATTTCAAGGCTCTCAGAGTTTGCCTTCTGTTTTTAATTTCCCAGGTACACCTCTGAGCAATGAAACTCAGGAATGCTAACAATGTTGCTACTTAGGAGTTCTTGAAATACACACTCATATATATTGAAATGCCCAGGTCAAAATTCAAATGGCCAGATTCTACCTGCACAACAGGTATGACTCATCATCATTGGGATGCTCATAACTGTCTCACTGTGTGTGAGCTGTTTGTACCCCAAAATGAAAAAATAAAGTCTTAATCAGCAGCAATCCGGTGAAGTCATTCTAGGCACAACTAGATTTTAGTAACTGTGAGCCACCTTTTTTTCAGTGAGATATAAATGTTTTCTAATATCCCAAGAGATAACCTGATACTAAACCTCAGCTACTTTCACTCACAATCTATAAAACTCCCAAAGCTGTTCCAAAACATTTGGCTCCCTGAGGCACTTCACCTCCATGCCATGTACAGAAAATTGCTGAAACGGCAATCTGACATCTTTATCTGAAAATAGTCCACAACCAGGAAGATAAGAATACATCATTTAGAAAAAATCACATATCAGAGACATTGGTCAAGACATGTCACCATGGGTTGAAACCGTAAACTGATACCTGGAAGTGATCTGCCATCTACCTCTCACTTTGCCAGCAGTCTACTTTCAAGTACAATGGCTTCAACATCTACTCAGATTTTTTTTTGACATTTTCTTTCTTCACCAGTACCCCAAATTTTATAACATCTACAGATAATGAGTTCTGAAAGACTTGAAAGTCTGCTTGTTTTTTTTTAATAATCCAGTAAGGCTCACATATTTCACAGTTAGTGCAGAAGTGTAGTAAAGTGAGACATTTCTGCTGAGGCCAGGCACTATCATCATCCCCACTGCAGCTTGGACCTGTTGATGGGTGAGTTCACAGAGGATAAGGACAATCTGTGACACTGCACAAAATATTTCCTGATCACATCACAGCAAATATATGAAGACATTGGAGTTAACTTTCTATTCCATGTGTTTTTGGGGCTTAATACAACATGAAATGGCCTTAACTGTCTTAAATCAGTAGGCACTTTTTAAAAAATCATTTAATATAAAATATATTTGAAGGGAATGAGCCTAAAATATGACTGGAATGCCACAAATGATGACAAACATTTTTGTAACTAATTTTGCTTATCTTACATTCACCAACCTTGATTCTTTTGTACCTGTGCTACACAGGTCAATGTGGGAAATATTAATTAAAAAGCAACCAAGTGAATTTGGTATGCAAATGCACTAATGTTGCCAATGTGTACTTCTAAACTCATTACCCACGAAAAATAATCTACATGAAATTTAACTAACTTCACACTGCTATCACAATGACAGAATTTGGATGCTACAATAAGTCATGATTTCAGAAAACACTGACTTATGGTACATGCTGCCTGGTCTCTCCCTCAGCAGGATCAACTGACAACAAATTACTCTTCACTGGTTGATTGTTTAGTCACTAAACCTTATTACAATGTCTAAAGGAGGTAAGAAATAAGATAGAATGTCCAAACGAGAGATGCACAAGCCATGGTTTGTTGTTGGCTTATAACTCTACTTTATTTGAAGAGAGCCATTGTCTGGACATTGAAATAATCCAAGAGCTTTTGAGTTGTTTAACCACTCCGGTTACCTGAAGAGTCAAGTGTGAGTCAGTCCAATATGTCAGGGTTTTCCTGAAGCTATCTCATCATCACATCTGAACTGGCCAATTCTTTTTGGTTTTAAAGAATAATAAACTCTTGAATTCTCTTTGAGAGTTATCACATCATTTCATTACTACTGTGCAACTTACATTTGTATACAGTTACCTTACAAAGAGGCAATCACATTAGTGACCTACAGAGCTGTGTACCTTATTATTTACATATGAATTAATGCCATTTAAATAGCCAGTGAGCAACAACAGGCCAGATCTTTCTGCCTTACAATTAATATATAATTGGTTCAAAAAATTTCTCCTCCCTCCTCTTAACTAATGAGCATCGGTGCTACCCTCTCTTCTCAGTGGAGGAAACAATGCCTCATAGTACTACTTCTCATTAGAGAAAGAAAAACTTTCCATATGGCCTATCAATATGCCTGCTTAAATGGCATCCTTCCATGCATTTGGTGTCACTATGGATGCCAAGAGAACTGGCAAAGAACTTGCAAATAAAGAATGATAAATGAAGCCAACAAAGCAAATTTTTAGCTTATAAAATACCAGTTTACTTGGGAATTTGTGTCTGTAGAAATGCAGAATTCTACAAAAAGATATCCTAATTCATAGAAACCCTTACAGAACGGGGTATTCAATAGACTCCTAGGTGCAAGAATCAAGGTTCAGACAAAATATGCAGATAACTCTTGGAAAACATGATAATCTGCATGGGAAGCTATGATCATAATATATAGCACAATGAAGACTTACAGTACATTTCTTTCTACACTGTAGTTTATTGTAACACAAGCCCAGCTGCATCACACTCACGTTAATTAGGAAAAATAAGAAGATATCATTATACCATTGCAACATTTAAGCAAAATACAGAAGATAACAACTTTGTTGCAATCTTCCTATTTATGTTTGTCATTCTGTTATCATGTGAAACAACAAAAACTGCAGTCTATATAAACACATCAGCCTATACGAGGCTTCCCTTACTAAATTATTGTACTGGAATACTCTACAGTGCAACATTTACAAAATAAGTGGATGTGGGAAAGGAATATCCAGCCCTGCAGGTTGACAAAGTTAGACACCAACAGTCTATATATTCTCTTATTTTATTTTTTTAATAATTCACCACTGTTAAAAACCAAGAGACAGATGGAATAAATCTGATCATCTGTCACAAGCTCAACAAAGGTGGAATAAGAGTAACTTCCCTAGAGAAGAAGTTCCATAGATAAGATGCTTCTATAGAAAACCCCCAGTCTCATGTGCTCACCAACCTAGCTTCTCAGGGTGACGAGGCATGCAACAAGATTATCTAAATTATTTAATACTTTCATAATAAGAATCAAGTGTCTGCATGATTTCAGATATATAATTATAAAAAGAAAGACCTGAGCATACAAAATAAAGTTTAATAGAAATTCATATGATTCACACATTCCAATCTTGGACAAATGCCCATATATTATAAACATGCAAAGTTGACTTCTGTCATACAATTTTAATGCTACCATATTTCTTAGTCTGCTTCCTCAAAATGAAAAGCTACAGGAACTAAAGCTGGGATTAAATGTTTACAGAACATTGGCATTTGGATCAAGTTATCAAAATCCTTTTGTTGCTGGAACAAGCTCAGTATATAAGCTTTTTTCCTCTCAAACACACAAAATGTTATTTGTTTGTGAGCTGACCTTATGACCTTAATGCTATTCAAGTGAGAGTATGTCTTGTAATTGTAATTTTTACTGGTCTAATAAAGTCATCACACATCTTTTGCATCTGGATTATGTACAGGGTCCAAAAAGTCTTTTTAAAAATTATTTTCTAAAGTGACAGAATTCTATATAAATGTTAAATATAGACTAGAAATGACTTGTCATGAATACCTAACATTAAGCAGAAGTACTCCAGAATGAATGTCTTCATTTCCAGGCCCTTTTTTTTCCTACTATTGGCATTGCACACTAGACATAAGAGCTTCATATTTGTCTCCCAGGGAAGACGAATATGAAGTCCTCCAGCACATGTATCCTAATGTTCCATTCACACCCCCCAGAACCAGCCAGATCCACGCACTGGGCTC
This sequence comes from Intellagama lesueurii, assembly GCA_037013535.1. Lineage (NCBI taxonomy): Eukaryota > Metazoa > Chordata > Lepidosauria > Squamata > Agamidae > Intellagama > Intellagama lesueurii. The sequence goes on from JBAJHW010000005.1 coordinate 154,617,332, forward strand.
CTTGGTGCAAGAATGTTCAGCAGCAGCAACATCATGCCAATCGCAGATGTAGTCCCACTGGTGCTTCCCCACGTCTCCCCGCAGCCAACCACTCCAGCAAGGAGGTGGGAAGATGAGTCTCCCCACTCAGCTGCAGTGCAGTCAGGTGCAGGGAAAAGTGGGGAAGCATCAGCAGGACTACATCCATGATTGGCACAATGTCACCACTGCCGGGCGCACGTGTGCCAAGGGGCCCAGTGAGTGGACCAAGCTGGTTCTGGGGGATGGGAATGGACCATTGGGACACCTGTGCTGGCGGGCTTTGTATTCATCTCACAGGGAAGATGAATACAAAGCTCCCATGTCTACTGCACACCAATATAAAGTATATGCACCAACTGAAGATAATCCTTCAAACAACCAATGAAATATGTTATTTCTCAGGTGATAAAAAGTCTCATTGTTGCTATTTCTCATCAATGTGAGTGAAGCCTCAGGGTCAGGGAGTGGGAGAGAACCTATTATTAAAGGAGCAATCTTAAACACAAGTACTAAAAAGTAATGGTGGGACTTAGTTAAAATATCCACCTTCCTAAGAAAGTTGGATTTTTTTGAAGTTGGATTTTTCCCATACAGCCAATTACTTAATAAAGCAACAAAGCAAGGTGTGCTGCTTACATACCATCACATAGCACTTAAAGCACTCTCTGGGCAGTTTATAATTCAATTATGCAGGCTACACATTGCCCCCACCTCCCAGTGAGCCAAGCGCTCAATTTACTGACTTCAGAAGGACGGAAGGCTAAGTCAGCCTTGAGCCAGCTACCTGAGCCAATTGGGATTAACTCAGGTTGTGAGCAGAGTCTTGACTGCAGTATTGCAGTTTGCTTCCTTGGAGCAAGCCTTGAGGAACATTCATCAAAGGCAGGGATGGGGATGATGTAAGTCAGCAAGTTTTGTTGTTGTTTAGTCGTTAAGTCGTGTCCGACTCTTCGTGACCCCATGGACCAGAGCACGCCAGGCCCTCCTGTCTTCCACTGCCTCCCGGAGTTGGGTCAAATTCATGTTGGTAGCTTCGATGACACTGTCCAACCATCTCGTCCTCTGTCGTCCCCTTCTCCTCTTGCCTTCACACTTTCCCAACATCAGGGTCTTTTCCAGGGAGTCTTCTCTTCTCATGAGATGGCCAAAGTATTGGAGCCTCAGCTTCAGGAAAATCAGCAAGTACTAAAGCAAAAAAAGCTTTTAAGGAATTAGGCAGTAACAATGTCAAAGCTTAATAGGTGGCTCATGGTCTGAGCTGGGAAAGGCACCTTATACCAATTTTTTTTTTTTTTTTTTTGAGGGGAGCAGCTGCAGTTCAGGCCACAGATTGTCCTCCTTTGGTTTGATGTGCTAAATCCACAAATCCATAATCGTCCCTGTTCAGATTGATTATTCACTCACTTACTTTAGAGGAGGGGTGAAGAAAGTGTGGCCCTCTAAAGTTTGTTGGGCTGAATCTCTTGTCATTGCTCACAATTGGCTATGCTGATAGGACCCATAGTTGCAATGCAAAAACATCTAGAGAACCTTGTTTTGCTCACTCCTGCCTTAGCACATTCTTCTTTCACTACTCAACCAACTCTCACCATCTACTGGCAGAGTCCCGTGAACAAGCACACAGGTCAATGCTCAGGTGTAGGCACCGTTGGAGTGTGTAAGCACCTGGGATGTCTCCACATGCCTCTTGAGAGAAAGACTGGGATGAAAATCAAAACAACAAATAAACACGACCTTCAGGATAGGGCAATGCTTATCATTTTTTACCCAGACAGAATATGAAGCCACAAGTTATCAAACAGTGTCCCATCAGTTACCCAACTATTAGTCTAGTGGCTTTGCACATTTGAGAACTACCAGCTGATGCAAATCAGCTAAATGTCCTTCTACGAGTAATAGACATTCTAGAGTTCTTACCCATCCTAGAGTAATGTGAGCAACAATATAACACATCCACCCACCAATCTAAAAATTCTTCATAGCTGAAGGCCTCAGATACACTTTTAGGAACACTGGCCAAAATTCTATTGATTAGTTATACCAGTGTAAGCAAAGTGGTGTAAACTTCAGTTGCTCTTTGTTAATGAGTTCTCACTTTTGTCTCTTGCCACAGAACAGCTCACAAGACTAGCACAGAATGAATAGTACCAGCAATGGCTTGTTAACTAGTGCCAACCTGCTTGCATTTACATCACTGCACTTCTGCCAGCATGACCAACCCCAAAAGTTCGGGACATTGCTTTGAATGTATCTTGACCACAAAAGGCATGTAGGAATGCCACGTAAAAACTCTCAAAGCATAGGTAATAGCAATCTCATCTTTCAGTCAACTCTTCTGTCTCTACAGATCATTTCAGAAACTAAGTAACTTGAAACAAAGTCAACTGTGGCATTTCTGCGAATCACAGTTATGGGTGCCCTGACAGAACTCAACATGAGAGTTTGGAACATAACATATTTTCCCTTTTATTCAGGCAGTTACAAGACAGAGGAGGCAGAGGGGGATTAAATCTACAGGGTTTTGTTCTCCATGAAGTATGTCTATCCCAAATACACCTGCCTATGGAAGAATCTTCCAATGTCCAAACATTGACATAGTCAGAGTTTATTTAGTAATTGTGATTTTTAATGCTGCTTTCCCACACGGTGACCTTTGTTGTATCTGAGAATATTCATAATAAATGATAAACAGGCAAGGTGTCACTCTGATCTCTATATGCAAGCTGTTGCCAGTTGTTAATCGTGTGTGTCCTTGCAAAAAGGCAGAGATTGAAAGTGTTGATCATGTCCTCTTAAAGTGCTCTTTCTATCGAGACACTCGGAGCGATCTCCTCTAGCCAATATTGCAACAATTTCAAGGGAGGTCCAGAGAATTTTATGTCGTGCTCTTACTCTCGGACAAGAAGTCTGATATAACCATAGCAGTGGCAAAGTTCTGTGCAGCAGCAATGAAGTGTTGCTGTTCCCTCATTGCACCGATCAAGGCGAAGCTAGATGTTTAGTAATGCTTTAGTAATAATGTGTACTGGCCACCCTATATTCTGTATGCTACACGACTTAAGACGATGAGACTGGAGGTGGTACAGAGTTTACTGAATTTATTTACTGAACTCCTCAGTCCAGTGAAACTAAAGAGGCTCCATCTAATTTAGTTACATTGTAACAGATTGTGTACATGTGATATTATATTGCTACCTTATGCTACTTTTCATTGTATTTTTGTGTTATAGTCATATCTGAATATATCTGCTGGTCAGTGACTGTAATAAAACTCATTCATTCAAATATGCAAGCTGAAATTTGACTTCCTAATCTAGTCCAAAACTCTTGGTGTTTTCACAAGTGACAGCGAAGGTATCCTGTATTCCCTCTCTATTTGCAACTGTTGTATTCTCTAACTTTGTTGGAAATAGAGAAAAAAAAAAAAACCTATTCTCCAAATAATACAGCAACTCCCTGAGGAAGTCCTTCTGGGGTGTCATGAAATGTCAAAAAAATGTTGTTTATACTTGGTTACTGTATACGTTTGCTGCCAGAGATAGGGAACATATGCTTGTGGTCATTTTTTTTTTTTTTTTACCACATGCACCACACTTGACTGTTGGTGGGTACCATTCATCCTGGGTGAGTGAAGGGCACCATTTACTGCTGTGCCTGAGCTGGCAAAATATCTTGGGCCAACTCTAACTTGAAAATAGATGCGAATAATTCCAAAAGCTTTTGGAACTTGGAAGAATCCAAATTTTAATCACAAAAGTTTCTAGCTCCACATTCTCTTGACCTAATGAGTACTCAAATTAACTAGATGTGTGGAAATATTAATAATATAAAGAGGAGGAGGAGTGGTAGTCTTGTGGCACCTCATAAAACACCCCAAAACTGTTCACTAGCTATGCTGCAACAGATTAATAGGCCTGTTGTTGCACTTACGTGCAGCCAATTCATTTCTGATTTTTGGCAACCATGCCAGGTTTTTAGAGAATGTGAGATGTCCAAGACATCGTTTCCCATTGCCACACCTCAATGAATTTCCATGCCCAAGCAAGGATTTTAACTTAGCTCTCCTGAATCCTAATCCAGCTCTCCAGCTACTGCACCACACTGGCTTGTTACTGGAAATCTCAACCTGATAAAATCCTCATTCATGAGCACAGGCAAGGAAAAGGTTGACATCATCTATCAATGTCACAAAGAAATACCTTTTTGGAAGACTCTGACTGTGCAAATGCCCTTGATGGCTGTTGTATAAATCGTATACAGACTTACCTGAAAGCAAGCCCCCCTTGAACTCAATGAGACTTACTTCCGAGTAGACCATATATGAGATTGCAATGTGCTGCTTCTCCTCAGCCCACTGAGGCGAAGATGTTTGCCCCCGCTCCCCTCCTTACCATCCACCAGTTCGTCAAGGCTGGAGAGCTTCCGACTGCCGTCGATGGTGTAGATGGTACGGACGCCCTGGGGCAGGTTGACGTTGTCCGACAGAGACCTGGTGAGCTCGATGAGGAGGGCGTCGAACGACCGGAAGCGGTCGCTGGAGATGGGGTAGACCAAGCCCTTGAAGTACTTGTCCCCGTTGCGGTAGAAGCGCGCCTTTTTCGCCTTCTTCTCCGAGCTGAGGGCCTGGAGGGTGCGCGTGCGGTAGAAGCTGCAGTGGGCGCTGTGCGCGGGGCTCGGGATGAGCCCGTTCCCTTTGGGCCCGGAGCTACTGCTGCAGGTCGAGCTGCCCCCTCCCCGTCGGGCGCTCGAGCGCGGGTGCCTTTTGTCCCTTTCCTCGAAATGCTCCAGCTCTATGTTCCTCCGGGGGCTGGCCATTGGAGCCCCTTTTTTGCCAGCTGCGCCGCAGCCGCCCGCCCCCTCTCCAAATTAAGATTAAAAAACGCCGTACACGAATAGCTAGCTAGCTAGCTAGCTATCCCCAACGGCAGCTCACACGCCCCTAGACGTCTTCCTCTCCTCGTCACGCCGCCTGCCAACAGGAGGACCTCAAGAGGATGCCGCCTATCTCAGCATCCCGCCAAAAAGCGGGGGGGGGGGGGGAAGAGTGCGACACTCCTTCGCCGCCTCAAAGCCGGTCCTCCTCCGAGAAGCAACAGCAGCAACGCTGAGCTGTGCCGAGGTCTCCCGCGTCCATCGGGGGAGAGCCGGGCGCCCTCTCGCCTCAGTCACGCGCGCGCCAGCCGCGACACGCGCCCCTCGCGCCTAGCCTCGGAGTCTCCGCTCAGCATCTCCCGGCTCGAAGGCGACCCCTGGGACTCAATGCGCGCTCGAGGACGCCCTTGCTGAGCTGCCGAAGGACCGCCAAGCTTCCAGCCGGCTTCCATCCAGCCTTAGGGCGCGTGCCCGGGGCTACAGGCGGGGAGGAGGAGGAGGATGCTGGCCGCGTCCCCCTCGGTCATTCCCTTCCCTTCTTGCAGCTACTGAGGAGAAAGGAGGTGCGGCCGCCGCGTCTGTTCCGCTCAGTGCCAGCCCGTCCCCGCCCCCTTCTAGAATCTCTTCTAAAATCCAGCCAGTATTCCCAATTGACGAATGCGCTATAATAAAACCAACCCAACCCAACCCAAGGGAAGACCGCCTCTCTCGCGCGCTCTCTCGCCCCCCTTCCCCGTCTCCTCTGCGTTCCTTTCGAGCCTCACGTACGAGGCAGGGCTCTAGCTGCCCAACGCGCTCGCTGCGCCTCCAAAGACACCCGCGCGCCCGCGCAGGCGCACGCACCCAACCCTACCGGCGGCCCTAAGCCTTTCTCAGAGAGCAATGCCCCACCGTTCCGGCGCTTATGGAACAAGCTGCCCCGCTTTCAGAGGAAAAGGAAGGGAGGAAGGCAATAGGTTTCCTTCTCGCCCCTTTCCTGCCCTGTGCCGGCACCTCCTTCGGAAGCCAGGCGCAGGGAATCCAACCGGAGAAGCGAGCAGGCGACGGCCCCGGCTTCAACCCGGCCAGTAGCGGTGCACTAATAGCAATGCAGTGTGACAGAGACAAGGCGAGGTGGTTGCTGGGTCCTAAAGAGACTCAGTTTATCTGTGAACTCCAAAAGGAAGGGCTGGTCCTTAGTCCTTCACGCAGCATTTTGAAAACCGAGAGCGGATCATTAAGAAGAGATAGTAATAATTCCTGGGGGGGGGGGGGGTACGATCTATTTCCCACCGACGCACTTCCTTTTCACCATTAGGCAATGTGAAGAAATTCCCATGGGATGCTGGGGGCCGCGGTGGCTGAAACCATTTCTGGAACCTCAGGCATTGAATAGGAGCTCCTGTGGTTTTAATCGGTGAGGTTGTGCAAGCCAGTGATCACAGAGCTGGACCAGATGACATCATCTGTTCACCCACCCTTTTCCCCTGTTCCTCATCAGTTTAAAGTCAATTCTCACAATGAGGTGAAGAAATGAATTTCTCTCATCAACAATATATGCATGTGAGTGGTCCTGGTCATTGTGCAAAAAGTATTTCGAAGATAGCCTGTCCTTGAATGGGAAATCAAGACCTGTTAGCTTGACAAAATATCTATTCCGGGTGGAGGTGAATATTGGCTATAATAAATGAGCACAACTGCTTGTATTTTCTTACTCTCCTTGGGAACCTGGCAATGGAGACAGTCACAATGACCACCTGCATTTTATCATGCACTACTACAGCCCTGGATTTTGGCTGTGCAATTACTGGTGGCAGTGATCCTGATATGTAAGAGCCTCAGTCCAAATTTTTTTTTGAATGAGTGAAGCACCTTGCACAGGCCAAATTCCCCACAGCTTTGTTTTAAAACTGGAAAACTATATGTATGCAACAGAGAATTGTCTTGGGACAAGTTGGACGAGACAGCAGCTCAAGTATAATAAAAAAGTAACAAATTATCTACATGTAGAGCAGATATTTTTATTTATTTTGTTTACTGAGTTATGTGCTGCCTTTTTCCCAACAGTGAGACTCTAGACAGCTCACAAATCATTTAAAAAGACAAGAACGGAAAACAACATACAAAAAGTAATTAAAAATTATTAAGCAAGGAAATATTAAAACGATCACATGAAACAAATTAAGAAATGTACAAGCATTTAAAAACCCATTAAAAAGATGTATTGGCATCACACATAACACTGGCTATGTTAAAATGAGATGATAATAATACGTAATCTCAGAACTGCAGCTGGGAGGAACCCTATGGATCATCAAGTTCAGCCCCTGTCAGGGCAGAATTGAACTCCCAACCTCTGGCTCTAAAGCCAGATACCTAAACCACTGAGCTAACCAGCAGTTCAGATATTAAACATTAAAAGCCTATTGAAATAAAAAGGCTTTCAACTGATGCTGAAAAGAGAAGGGTGGGGCCAGCCTAGCCTCATGGGGAAGAAATTCGATAACCTTGGGGCAACCACCAAGAAGACCTGTTCTTGGATCCCTGAGAAATGTGCCCGCAAAGGTGACAAGACCAAAAGAAGGGCCTCCTTGGATGATCTTCAGACCTGAAGAGGGTTACAGTATATGGGACAATGTGATCTGTCATACAGCCTGGATCCATATCAAGAGAGTGAACCAAGCCATGGATTACAGATCACGTAGGAGATGTCCTATTGTGATGAAAGAACTTCACATGTAGAAGATTTCCTGGAAAGTATGTGCCCATTTTAGAGATGAGATGTGCGCTAAACCTTGAAACATGTCAACACTCTTAATTTCTCTGATTTTTTATTCTTGATTTTTAGCTGCAATTATGTTTTAGATGTTTTGAGAAATCTTTTGTAAGAGCTGTTCTTAATCGCTTTTAACACATGATTTTAAAATAGTTTATCAGACTCTAACACTCCTAATTGCAAGTCTTTTTTGAGATCTGCCTATCTTTGCCACTTGTATCAAATCCTGAACAATATTCTTTTGTGTCGAAGCAAGTATATTACAACTGTGAGGAATCAACATTTGTTGTTGTTGTTTCGTCGTTAAGTCATGTCCGACTCTTTGTGACCCCATGGACCAGAGCACGCCAGGCCTTCCTGTCTTCCACTGCCTCCAGGAGTTGGGTCAAATTCATGTTGGTAGCTTCGATGACACTGTCCAACCAACTCGTCCTCTGTTGTCCCCTTCTCCTCTTGCCTTCACACTTTCCCAACATCAAGGTCTTTTCAAGGGAGTCTTCTCTTCTCATGAGATGGCCAAAGTACTGTAATGGAGCCTCAGCTTCAGGATCTGTCCTTCCAGTGAGCACTCAGGGTTGATTTCCTTCAAAATGGAAGGAAAGGTTAGTTTGTTCTCTTTGCAGTCCAGGGGACTCTCAAGAGTCTCCTCCAGCACCACAATTCAAAAGCATCAATTCTTCGGCGGTCAGCCTTCTTTATGGTCCAGCTCTCACTTCCATACATCGCTACTGGAAAAACCATAGCTTTGACTATGCGGACCTTTGTCGGCAAGGTGATGTCTCTGCTTTTTAAGATGCTGTCTAGGTTTGTCATCGCTTTCATCCCAGATCAAACTTGTCCACATATAATTCTCAGTTTTTGAGATATGATGCTTTTTGACCACCACAAACAGGAATAGCTTCATGCAGCTATCAAACAACTGCCGCACATATCACAAATATGTGATATTCAACTCAAGGAGTTCTTCAGAACAGTACATTCTGTCGCCCTCAGAACACAACACATGGCTTCATGTTTTCCCAGTGAAATGCTGCTTACTTTATCAGCCCCTAGGCCCAGAATTTTGTTTGGTGTGACGTGGTCTGGTTGTGCTTTAACTATCTCTGTAGTTTCCTGAAATAATTAAAAAAGGATTTTAAAAGGGGGGCGGGCGGTGGTTTCAAATATAAAATCAACATTTGATGCTAGTCCCCCTCCCCCTTTCCAGAAATAATCACATACCGGTGCTTGACAATACCCTATCAAAGTTATCCTCCACAAAGCTAAAGGAGATGGCATCTGGACTGATGTTTCTCAAGCCTCTTCTTCGGCATCTTGGTGCATCCACTCTGTGCATCCCAGCCTCTTTCAAAAATAAAAGCATGTTCTGTTACTATTTTCTACTCATTAAAGCCCACTACCCAAAGCTATTTTAGAAAGAAAATTCTATTCTACTCTCAAATACCCAACAATACCAGAAGGAAAATTTCAGAGCTTTTCTTGCCTGCCTTACAGCTTCTCTGTAAACGGAATCCTCCATATTGTGCACTCACATTTACTGCTGCTGTAAGATATTATGTTAAGTCCATATACGGCCACCATTATATTGGTGGCTTATGCATGTGTAAATGAAATTGCCTTTGTTGTAGCAGCAACTTGCTGCTAATTAACAAGGTGCAGTCACGTTCCGGTTGCAGGCCTGTTGTGTGACCAGGAATGTGACAAGCATCATGTTGGTTAGCAACAATTTGCTGCCATGTCTTATGCAATTACATGTGCACATATATAAATAATCAATAAGACTCTGGCCTTTATATATGCAAATGATGATCCAAGTTGATGGATTCTGATTATCCAAATAGATGGTGGTGAAAATTACAACTACATCAGCATTTCACTACTGTCATTCTGTTCTGAGTAGTTCTTCTCTCTGAGACATTCTCTTCTGAGGAATAGGCACCCGTCAAAACTGGCATTCCAGCTTAACTTTACCAAGTTCCAAAAATTGGTCCTGACCCAACATTTTGGGACCATATTTATGTGATATTGTAACAGATGAATGGTTTGCATCTGTCTCCACTCATTGTTTCCAATTTGCCCTCTAACTGCTTCTATATTTGGCAATTTTCTCTTGGTCTTCCTTATTGTATTGTATTGTATTTTATTTAAAACCTTGCATTATATAACGGCTATGTTCCAACACATATATTCGAATTATATTTCCTTTGCTGAGTCTTAGCATGCATGCACCATGTTCTGACATCACGTCTGTGTTGATTAATTGTTTAGATACTGCAATTTGGATGCACTGCTTGCACAAGCAGAATTCTATTGAAAACACATTTCTTAGATATTCCACACATTACTTTTTTAAAAAAAGTCACATGGATATCTAGTGACTATGTTGTTTTCTGTTTTCAAGGTATAGATTGAGACAGTTCAAGAGTATCTTGTTCCTATCTGCCCTAGCATATTCATGGTTTTTTGTTTTGTTTTTTAAAACAGAACTGCATTGTGGTTAAGCTGATGTGACAGCACTGCCTGAAGATCTCTTCCCACATCTGCAATGATGTGGAAGGGTAAGAACCTTCCATCACATGTACACAACAGACAGTGTGGGAAGATTAAGGGAGATATGATCATGTGGGTAACCAGTTGAACTCTTATTGTTCCATTTATTTGATTGGTTGGTTGGTTGGCTGGTTTTTGTGCAGCCAGCTCCTTTGAGCACATTTTCTCCTGGAAAAGTAGCATATACATCAAAATAAGGTTTGTTCCAAAGTGGGTTATTTTTTTTTAGTACAAGAGCTTTTATAACCTTTTCTGTGAATGAGCGCAGAAGTTGCCAGTCCCTGTTCATTCCTTTGAGCGAGTGCATCAGGATTCTGGCCCTACCCGTAGGCTGACTGAAGTATCTGCCCAAGGCAACATATGCTGACATGGCAACAGCTCTTTTTTATTCCCAAACTGGCTTCCTCTTACCCCTCACTAGATTTACTCTGCTGTCCTCAAGGACAGTGGAGGCTGCTCTCCTAGTAGCGGTGTTAAAATAAGATTCAACTGTCATTCCAGCCAAATTCTGAGGCCCTTCTCCTCAGGCAGCACAGTGTATTGGGCCAGCTGATTAGGAGTAATTACTAATTATGTGCCATCAAGTTGTTTCTACTTATGACAATTGTTCCAGGGGTTTCTTGCTATAGAGTATCCAGAACTATTTTAAAATTGCTTGTTCTCTTGATGCTCTTGGACCCTGCAGTTTGCCCAAGGATACTTAGGTGGCAGGGCACTTAAGCCACTTATGTCAGGTGCACTCCAGGTGATCTCATCTGGCCTCTTTCCTGGCAGGCACAGTGGAAGTTCAAACTCCTGGCCCCTACCTCTGCAGACAGGCTGTCCAACCCACTGAGCTATACTACAAAAGATTAGGGTAGGAAAAATGCTTCTCATTTGGAAGTTTAGAGGTACACACACGACCACATACCTCTGCAATCTCTTGGGGCCAGCCCTTAGGCAAAATAAGGCAGTTGCTTCAGCATCACATGTCAGGGAGCTGGGAGGGAGTAGCAAAAGTTGCAAAACAGATCTACATGTTCCCTATGGCCTGCTTTGCATTGTTCCCTCCAAACTAGTCTTCTGTCCTTGGATACCCTGGAAGATCCTGCCTCATTCCCAGCATTTAAATGAAATCCAACTGTTTAGTATTTAAATAAAATTCAGCTTGGCTTTCGTATATGCAATGAAGAGTTAGGCACATAGAGTCATCCTTTGTCTTGGGCAGCAGTGTGTCCTGGGGGAAGTCCCAATCAATCTTACTTAACAGATTGGAACAACAAACAAAAATCAAGTGAATTTTCTTATACTACGATGAGATGTTTTAGTCCCCCCAGTTGCACCTTTTGCTTGGAGAATGTGCGCAGAGGTAGAGTTCTAACGTAGGTCATTGTGTAACATTGTCATCTGCAACACTAATACACTATTTCACTACATTTCAGCCTCCCGTATATTTTGTAAAAATAGAAGCAAAAAATGGTTAGGACAAAAACATCTTCACAGATCTATTGATTTTTGCCATTGGGGCCTCTTTCTTTTCATCTCAGCTGATATAACACATTGAAAGACGCACACGAAAAAGTTCTGTACAGGTTTTTGGGTAGACCGTGGGGAAGACATAGCATGTTCTGATTGCCCATGGATTAGTCCAAGGTGGACAAAACTGATGATTGATTGACTGTGTGAAGTGGGCATTGGAATTAACTGAGGCCAAGCTCAGTGGTTTAGGTATCTGGCTGCAGACCTAGAGGTTGGGAGTTCGATTTTCCACTGTGCCTCCTAGGGGAAGAGCCAGCCTGTGTGGCCTTGGTCAAGCTGCACAGTCCCAGGATGCCCCAAGAAGAAGGGAATGTGCACTTCTGAGTACTCTTTACCTGGGAAATCCTGAAAAGGGTTACCATAAGTCAGAATTTACTTGGTGAATTGACTTATTATTGTTAAGAACTATCCCACAACAGTAGAGGTTGATATTTTAGTTATGTTACTTTTGTTTTTCTTTGTGTTAAAAGACTCTGGCTTTGGTTTTGCACACAGGACACTTATTTGGATATAGGGGAATTTCTACATGTCCCCAAATACACTGGCATTCCCACAGGAGAGTGTAAATACACCATTATTCACAATAGTGCTTCTTATTATCTCCAATTTCAGAATATACACATTTGTTTATCCTAGTGTGTGAAGGTTAAGGTCTGTTTTTTTCCCTTCCTCATGAGCTTAATATATAACAAACACTTCCTTTATTACTTGCTCTCTTTCTGCCTCTCAGAGCAAGGCAGAAAAGGGGCCATGATGTTACATTTATAAACAGAAGTGTGATCTGCTGCAGAGGTGTTTCTTGTGCATAATTTTAAACTGCACAAGTATTTTCGGCTATAAACAGAACATGCAACTAAAGTCTGAAATATCTTTACAGGCACTGCAGCATCATGTTTCCAATTTTGCTTCCATTTATGCTTTTATTATTGGCTATGCTTGTGGCTTGTTTATGTTTGTTAGCATTAGCTACATTACTAGAATGCTTTAAGACTTATATTTGGTACTCATGGGGAATATATTAGGTTTCAGTTTAAACAAAATAACAGCAGAGAAAAAACTCAAGCATATTGCTTTATATTTAAGTTGAATTATAGCAGTGGTTGCCAACCTTGGGTCCCTAGATGTGCTTGGACTACAATTCCCAGAAACCCTGGCTAGCACAGCTAGCGGTGAAGACCTCTGGATGTTTTAGTCCAAGAATATAAAATAATGAATGAACAAGTGGGCAGATGTATATGTCTCTCTCAGAACTGTATTCACTACACAGTTAAATTGTATTTTAGTTCGTATGTTATATGTTTTTGTTTATGTTATAGTTATATAATAATAATAATAATAATAAAATAAAATAAAATAAAAGAACTGTATTCACTGAGATTCTTCTAGATTATCTTTGCTTCCAGACTAGAGATTGCTGAGATGTCTCTTAATTTCAACAGCATCAGAGGGACACAAATAAGGATAATCTAAAAATAACACGCATAGCACTTAAGGTATGTGCTTAAGGGGGCTAGTCCACACATTCCTAGTGGAAGTGTGGTAAGCTAGGCATCTAAAGAGGGAAAAGAAAAACAGAAGTGTTGGAGATGTAAAAAAGAAAGGGGAACATACTATCATATGTGGTGGGCATGTGAAGAGAGACAGAAGGAATGGATGATTATATTTAATGAGATTAAAGAAATTCTAGGGACAGATATACAAAGATGTCCAATGTTAGTATTGTTAAATATATTTGGAAACAGTCAATTAGATAGGGGAAAAATGGAAGTAATTGTTATTATGTTAACAGAAACTAGACTGATATTTGCAAGGAATTTGAAAAATAATAATAAATTGATATTGGAAGAATGGTATAATGAGATGTGGAACCTAGCTATTAATGATAAATTAATTTGTGAATTTAAAGTTAGAAAAGGATTATTGAAAGAAAATAGTTTTAATGGAATCTGGATATAGAATACATATTTACAAAACATAAAGTTGTAGCCCAACACAAGAATCATTGTATTTTTGAAAAGAGACGGGGCACATATATATATTCTCATCAGTATGTTTCATCTTAATTTATATGTATATAAATTCCCAATGATGGTGGGTTACACTGTATATTTGAGTTATGATTATATTTGTAATTTATGTTTTTGTTATATTTTGTTATATTAACTAAAATTTATTTTAAAAAAAGAAAAGAAAGACAGAAGTGGCAATTTGTAAAGGACTAGTTTATGCAACCACTATGTAGGAATGGTCCATCTAATGGTTACCCCCCAAAAAAACATACTGGCTCAAATCCTGTTGCTTAATGTAGTAAGATGCACTAGAGCAGGCTCACTAAATCAATGGGGATTTGGTGATTTAACTCCCCATAACTTTCATTAATTCAAATGGTTCTATTCTAGTTTGGCTTACTATGCCAAGCAATTGGATTTCAGCCACTGAGAGGAAATAGATGCTGGTTGCTATCATGGTCTTTCCTACTGTATGCTCATTTCTTTCCCTTGCTATTATTCATTACATGTTTCTTCCATGCTATTTTTATTCTTCCTCCCTCTTCCTCCATCCCTATCTTCTTGTTGTTGTTCTGTGTTGTCAAGTCTGAACCAACTTATAGTGACCCTAATAGGGCTTTCAAGGTAAGTGAGATATTTAAGGAGTGGTTTTACCAGTTCTGCCCCCCACCCCCGTGAGTTTCCATGGCTAAGTGGGGATTCAAACCTGGGTCTCCTGAGTCCTAGGCTATTGCTTTATCCACTACACCACACTGGGTACCCCTCCTTGGACCTACAAATTGCTATGTATTTGTTGTGATGTCTGTCATTCCCTTGTGGGTGTGTTAAGGCATCCAACAGGTAAAGCCATACCCACATTCCCCACACTCTCCCCACCCTTGTGCATGTTTCAGGGCATGTATAAACACTTCCTTTATGTTGAGACTGGCTGAGAAGGAGAGGGAGAGGTAGTGAAAGTTCATGATAATATTGTGCTCCTTTTTCATTATAGAATCTTAGAATCATAGAAAAGTAAAGTTGGAAGGGGCCTACAAGGCCATCAAGTCCAACTCCCTGCTCAATGCAGGAATACAATCAAAGCATATCTTCCAGGTGATCATCTAAGTTTTTCTTGAATGCCTCCAGTGTTGGAGCACTCACCAACTCCCAAGGTAACTGGCTCCACTGTCGTACTGCTCTAACAGTTAGGAAGTTTTTCCTGATATTCAACCGAAATCTGGCTTCCTTTAACTTGAACCCATTGTTGCGTGTCCTGCACTCTGGGATGATCGAGAAAAGATCCTGCTCCTCCTCTGTATGACAGCCTTTCAAATATTTGAAAAGTGCTATCATATCACCCCTCAGTCTTCTTTTCTCATGGCTAAACATGCCCAATTCTTTCAGCCTTTCCTCATAAGGCTTGGTTTCCAGCCCCCGATCATCCTTGTCGCCCTCCTCTGAACTTGTTCCAATTTGTCAGCATCCTTCTTGAAGTGTGGTATCCAGAACTGGACACAATACTCAAGGTGGAGCCTAACCAGTGCTGAATAGAGGGGGACTAGCACCTCGCGGGATTTGGAAACTATACTTTTATTAATGCAGCCTAAAATAGCATTAGCCTTTTTTGTAGCCACATCACACTGTTGGCTCATATTTAGCTTGTGATCTACGACAATTCCAAGATCCTTCTCGCTCGTAGCTTTGCTGAGCCAGGTATCCCCCACCTTGTAACTGTGCAATTGGTTTCTTTTTCCGAGGTGCAGTACTTTGCACTTATCCATGTTGAATTTAATTATGTTGTTTTTGGCCCAGTGCTCCATCCTATCAAGGTCATTTTGAATTTTGTTTCTGTCTTCTAGGGTATTAGCTATTCCGCCCAATTTGGTATCATCTGCAAATTTGACAAGCATTCCCTGCACTCCCTCATCCAAGTCATTAATAAAAATATTGAAGAGCACCGGGCCCAGGACTGAGCCTTGGGGTACCCCACTAGTTATCTCCTCCCAGTTAGAGAAGGACCCATTAATCATCACCCTCTGAGTACAAGTCTGTAGCCAATTGTGTATCCACCTGACACTTGATCTATCCAGCCCATACCTAGTTAGCTTGCTAATCAGGATATCATGGGGCACGTTGTCAAAAACCTTGCTGAAGTCAAGATATACTACGTCTACAGCATTCCCTCTGTCTATCAGGGAGGTGACCTGATCAAAACATGAGATCAAATTAGTTTGGCAGGATTTGTTCTTGACAAATCCATGTTGGCTTCTAGTTATTACTGCATTGTTTTCTAGGTGCTTGCACAATGACCGCTTTACTATGTGTTCCAGAATTTTGCTTGGGATTGATGTCAGGCTGACTGGCCTGTAGTTCCCAGGTTCCTCTTTTTTGCCCTTTTTGAAGCTAGGGACAACATTAGCCCTCCTCCAATTCTCTGGCACCTCACCCGTTTCCCATGATTTCAAGAAAATAATGGATAGCGGTTCTGAGAGTTCTTCAGCCAGTTCCTTCAGTACTCTCGGATGCAGTTCCTCCAGCCCTGGAGATTTGAACTCGTTCAAGGTGGTAAGGTATTCCTTGACTATTTGTTTATCAATCTCCAGCTGCAATCCTGTTCCCCCCCAATTGCACTTCCAATTTGTTTGGAAGTTCATAGTCTGTCTTATGGGAAAAGACTGAACTAAAATAGGAATTGAGCACCTCTGCCTTCTCTTTGTCATCTGTTATCATTTTTCCATCTCTATTGCGGAACTGTGCCACTATGTCTTTTGTTTGTCTTTTGCTACTCACATACCTGAAGAATGCTTTTTTTTATTGGTTTTAGTGTCTCTAGCTAACCTCAGCTCATTCTCAGCTTTTGTCCCCCTAATGCCATCCCTGCATTTCCTTGCTACTTGTCTGTACTCATCCTTCGTGGCCTGGCCTTCTTTCCACTTCCTGTACATGTCTTTTTTTGGTTTTTAGGTCCTCCCTGAGCATTTTGTGAAGCCACACTGGCCTTTTTTGCCACCTCCCACCTTTTTTTCTTGTTGGAATTGTTTGTAGTTGTGCCTTTATAATGTCTTTTTTTAAGAAACTCCCACCCTTCTTGGACTCCTTTTCTTGTTAGGATCTCCTGCCATGGGACTTTATTTATCCTTGTTCTGAGATTATTAAAATTATCTTTTTTAAAAAATCCAGCAGAAGAGTGTGGCTACACTCTGCTTTCATTTCCTTTGAAATCAAGAATTCTAGAAGGACAGGGTCACTCTTGTCTAGAGTTCCCCTTACTTCCACTTCCCCCACCAAGTCATCTCTGTTGTTCAGAATCAAGTCAAGGATAGCAAATCCTCTATTATGTCATTATAGCATCAGGGAAGGCACAAAGTGGCTGAAATCTAGTAATCTAGTAGTAAGTTGCAACTAAAAGAGGTCCATTGAATCACTGGAACTTACATAAGTGTTGACTCATCAAATCCCCACTAATTCAATAGGTCTGTGTGGGGATCGCCCTTGTGGCTGTGTTTGTTGTGGCCCTCACAAAGGTTCTCTCCCTCTTGAATTTGTCTCGGTGTCACCCGGTATTATTTCCTTAATACCACCTCTGGGTGTTAGACACATGTGCTGCCATATGCAAGGCTTATTGAACTGCAGAATCAGTTGGTTGGAACAACAGATAATCTTTTATTATTAATCATATCACACAGTAAATCACGTAGTCACTGTAACAGGGGTTTGATTAGGTTTGGATAGGACGGGACATATATTCAGACTTTTATTATATACTTTCAATCACTTAATATCTATCTTATTCTAGGTGTTCTCATTCCTGCTTGTTCAATCTCATAACCTTGTTCTTAATTCACTTTCCTAACTCAGTATCCAGATCACTCTAATTCTTCTCCTCTCTAAGCTCCAACTCCCCAACTGTCTAACTGTCTAACTGTCTAACTGTCCCCTTGGTTCCGCCCCTCCTGCTCTATCCTTGGCTCCTCCCTCTAGAGCTCCTGTGACTGACAGGCAGGAATGACGTCACCTTTAGGCATTTCGTCACACACCTTCCCCCTTAAAAGTTTGTTTCAGGGAGCAAAACTTAAAGTAGTTTGCTCCATGAACAACATAAAACAGTTTTGTTATTTTCAACATGTATTAATACTATTAATAATACTTTACATTTTTAAATCACATTTATACTTACTTAAATAGTGCTGTGTAACTCATTCAACATTTGTTTGATCATTGCTTACCATTAGTTCATTTCGCAGAAAGTTTCAATCACAGTTGTAATTGCTTATCTTTATTTGTACATTTCAAAACTAAACATATTATCACTTTTTATCACATTTTAAGTTCTTTTTTTCTTCTTTTCTGTTCCTCAGTCTTCTGGTACTCTCGAGAGTGCGTCAGCTACTACGTTTTGAGTCCCTTTGACACTCTGTACCTCGAAGTCGAAGTCGTGCAGCAGTAGGGCCCACCTCAATAGCTTGCTATTGTTCGCCCTTATAGTTCTCAGCCACAGCCGTGGGGAATGGTCTGTGCATAGAACAAAATGTCTTTCCCCATATGTACGGTCCGAGCTTCCACAAAGACCATAAAATCACCAGACACTCACGGTCTATGATGGAAATGTGTCTCTCGCCAGCCTGCAGCTTCTCGCTCAGGAACGTCACCGGATGAAGGTCCCCGTTGTTGTCCTCCTGGCTCAGCACGGCTCGCAGTCCGATGTGGGATGCCTCTGTGAAGACGGTGCACCCTCGCTGGAAATCTGGTTCTCTCAGGGCAGGACCGGTCATCAGCGCAGTCTCCAACCTCTCGAAGGTCTCTTCACAGTCGCTCGACCACAGGATCTCGCCAGCTTTTCTTTTAGGGGTTATGTCTGATAAAGGGGACTCTATTTCGCTGAAGTTCTGGATAGAACGCCTCTCATAGCTAACTAACCCTAAGAAAGATCTGACCTTCTTTGCTGTTGTTCTAGGCCAGCTACTGATTTCTTTCATCTTCAGTGTTAGGGTTTTGATTATGCCTTCTCCATCAATATGGCCTAATTCTTTTAACTTGGAGTTACCCAGCTGGCATTTGCTAACCTTCACTGTTAATCCAGCCTCATGTAGTACTATTTAGTAGTACTATTTCATTATGGTCTAGGGGATCTGTCCACGTCTGACTATAGATCCTTATCTCATTTTTGTATGCTACCGTGAATTCTCTACACTTGATCCAGTTCACATGGACCACTCTCTGACCTTCCTTTCCTTCCTTCTGAATTACGTAATTTTTTTCCATTCATCTTGGGTTTTATTCTAACAGGATTTGCCCAGTGTATTTGCATCTTATTTCCTTTTATATACTTCAGCCTCAGGACTTTCTCTCCCGGACTGAACGATCTTTCTCTGGCCTTTTTACTGTACCACAACTTGGGCTTCCCTTGTTGGCTCTGCAAGTATTCTGTGGTTAACTTCAGAGATAGTTTCAAGGGTTTCATTACCTTATTTATGTACTGGATCACTGACTCTGGGTATTCTCCCTGTTGTTTCTCCCAATTTTATCTGTTTAAATCCCAGGGTCTCCGCACCTGCCCTCCAAATAGCAGTTCAAATGGACTGAACTCAGTGCTTTCCTGGAGTACAGACCGGCATGCATATCCCCAGCGTTGTATCTCATGATCCCAGTTATTGTGTTTTTCTGCTTTACAAGCTCTGATCATTCGCATTAGGGTCCCATTAAATTTTTCCCTGCTAGTTACTGTAGGGAATGGTCCCACAATGTCCAGGCCTAAGCGTTGGAAAGGGTTGGAGATGATGGGTAAAGGGCACAGTTTAGCTTTTGTTTTATCATTACTGCTCCCTTGTCTCTGGCGTATGTCACAGCTCTGAAAAAAGGCTTTTATTTGCTTCCCCATTTCTGGCCAATAGAAATTCTGGGAGATTCTTTGCTTGGTTCTTGTGATGCCTAAATGCGCTGACAAGGTGTCTGTGTGTCCCTTTTCTAATATTTTCCCTCTATATTTAGACGGGATTATTAGTTGTTTATGTAGGCTCTCACCTCCTCTTTTGGGATTTGTCAATGTTTCCCTGTACAACAAGTCTTTTTCTATCATGTACCTCTCAGGTTTCTCAGGGCTTACTGGCCTCTCGCTGACCATTTTAAAGCATAACTCCAGGGTAGGATCTGCTTTTTGTTCCCTTTTAAAGGTACTCTCTTGTGGGTTTCTCATGACTATTAATTCAGCTACTTTATCTGTTCCATTCTCATTGGTGTTAGTGAGGAGCTCTCCTTTTTCCTCAGAGGTTAAGGTTGTT
Source organism: Intellagama lesueurii (assembly GCA_037013535.1). Taxonomy (NCBI): domain Eukaryota; kingdom Metazoa; phylum Chordata; class Lepidosauria; order Squamata; family Agamidae; genus Intellagama; species Intellagama lesueurii. The sequence continues at coordinate 154,637,314 of JBAJHW010000005.1, forward strand.
TCTTTGATTTCTTTTTGGGACCGGGTATTTATTAAAACCCTCTTAACGTGTTCAGTTAAGTCTAGCCCAATTAAGCAAGGCGTAGGAAGTTGATTTGAAATTCCTACCCTCCACCAGCCTGTCCACTCTTGATACTTCACTGGTATCCTTGCCACTGGTAGTGAAATTGTTTCTTCTCCTATCCCTTTAACCTTCAGATTTTCACCTGGTATTATATACTCTGGTGGGATTATTTCTGGGTGGCATACTGTCACCTGTGAGCATGAGTCCTTTAACGCCAAATATTTAATTTTATTTATAAAGATATTATCGCCAGAACATCTAACAAGCTGTTCCTGGTCATTTTCCATTATATAGCATTGGAGAATTTTAGCCACTGGGAGTTGTGATTCTTGCTGCTCTGGGCCCTCTGCTCTAGCAGTAACTGGTGTTGCTATGGAGCCCTCCCCAACAGCTGTCCCTGTGGGTGCCTCATTTTGTTGTATGCAGTATACTTTCTTAGGCAAATTCCCCTTTTGTTGCTCACTATTTCTGTTTTTAGCGCATTGTGCTATAAAGTGATTTCTTCCACCACACCCATAACAGGTTCTAGGGGTTTTTGATTCCAAACTAGGGAATTTATCTCCATTTCCTTCCCAATTCCTGTATTTCTGCTGGTTCTGCTCTGAGGTTTTGCCCTTAAAATGGCTTCCAACTGCCTGTTGGTTCCTAAGGTACTCTCTGGGTTCCCTTTTTCTATCCTCCCAGGTTTTTCCTCCAACTTTTACCTCAGAATATTTTGGATTTCTTATATTTGTTATATGGTCCGCCATTTCACTGGCTTCCCCAATATTTCTCGGCTTTTTATCTGTCACCAGGTACCTCAGTTCCCCAGGTAGAACTGAGAAGAATTGTTATATTTATTATATTTTTCATTTCCTCTAGGGTCTTAACTTCTGCCTGCTCCAGCCATTTATCAAGATATCTATTCATATTTGCTCCCAGTTGGGAGTAGGATTCATCTGGCTTTTTGATCAATGCTCTAAATTTTCGTCTTAGATTTTCTGCATTGATTCCAAAGTGTAGGAAGACCATCTTTTTGTATTCTTGGTAGTCCCTAGCTACCTCTACTGGCATCTGGGCATAGATTTCGGCCATTTCGCCGATAATTTGAGACCTCATCACTACCATGCGTTCTGGCCCCTCCACACCGAAGTCCCAGCACGCGCGTTCGAACAGGATCATGAAGGCCTCTGGGTTATCGCCTTTCCTATATATAGGGAACTTCTTAAGGTCTGCTTTTGATAAGCGTCCCCCCTCAGAATTTGTGTTGGTGTTATTATTATTATTAGCTTGGGCTTCTGCTAGCTCCATTCGCCTCATTTCCAACTGAAAATTTATTTCTTTTTCCCTCAGGGCAATCTCTTGGGCTGCAGTCTGAAAATTTATTTCTTTTTCCCTCAGGGCAATCTCTTGGGCTGCAGTCTGAAAATTTATTTCTTTTTCCCTCAGGGCAATCTCCTGGGCTGCAGTCTGAAAATTTATTTCTTTTTCCCTCAGGGCAATCTCCGCCTCCCTTTTAAATTCTAGCTCTTTTAATTTAAATGCTTGCTCCTTTTCAAATTTCCATTTTTGATACTCTAGTGAGGTAGATTCTCCCCTTGAGACAACTACTTCTTCCCTTGAGGCGGTTTCCTCCCCTGAGGCAACCTCGCCCCTTGAGGCAGTTTCCTCCCTTGAGGTATTACCCTCCTGATTTACAATTCCATCATCCTCCTGCTCTAAGATTCCCTCCCCGCGAGGTAAATCTTGTGGATTTGATGATGCTCCTTTTGCCACCTTTCCTTTCTTGGTAGGCATTTTTATTAATGATTTGTTTGGATCCCTAAAGACAAGCCTCAATTCAAACGGCTTTTTTCCTTTCTTGAGTTAGAGAGAGTGATACTGTTTCTATTAGCCTTCTGCTGGCAGCTACTGAGTTTTTAGTTACACTGTTTTCTCCTCTGGCCCTCAGCCAGTCCCTTGGCCTGATACAAAGTCTCTTTTTGCTCTTGGCCACAGAGAATAAACAGAAATATATGCCTTTAGAAATGGTCCCAGCCTTTACTGTTCAATCACCTCAGTTCTCTGTCCCCTCGGCCTCCACTTGTCCCTTCAATGCTCACTTAGAGCTTGGGTCCCAAGCTAGCCTGGACTTGACTTCTCACGTGAGGTAATTTGAAACCCCCTTGAATTTTCCCTCAGAGCTTTGCTTTACTATTTCAGTCTTTTCTACGTTGTGTGACCTGGAGTCCCTAAGTTATTCCCTAAACAGAGGGTTCACTACTCCTTCACACATCTCTCTCTGACTGATTAATAGTTCTCCTTAGCTCTGAAAATTCAATGGCTTTTCTTGCTGGACTATTATTTCTTTTGGCTCACTGGATTTCTACTTGAATCCCTTCACTTGTGGAATTCACACCTCTTGTAGGGATTCACTTCGTATCCCACTGCCACTGCCACCACTTGTGGGGATCGCCCTTGTGGCTGTGTTTGTTGTGGCCCTCACAAAGGTTCTCTCCCTCTTGAATTTGTCTCGGTGTCACCCGGTATTATTTCCTTAATACCACCTCTGGGTGTTAGACACATGTGCTGCCATATGCAAGGCTTATTGAACTGCAGAATCAGTTGGTTGGAACAACAGATAATCTTTTATTATTAATCATATCACACAGTAAATCACATAATCACTGTAACAGGGGTTTGATTAGGTTTGGATAGGATGGGACATATATTCAGACTTTTATTATATACTTTCAATCACTTAATATCTATCTTATTCTAGGTGTTCTCATTCCTGCTTGTTCAATCTCATAACCTTGTTCTTAATTCACTTTCCTAACTCAGTATCCAGATCACTCTAATTCTTCTCCTCTCTAAGCTCCAACTCCCCAACTGTCTAACTGTCTAAGTGTCCCCTTGGTTCCACCCCTCCCGCTCTATCCTTGGCTCCTCCCTCTAGAGCTCCTGTGACTGACAGGCAGGAATGACGTCACCTTTAGGCATTTCGTCACAGTCTGTTCTAGTTGCAACTTACGACTGGATTTCACCCAATGAGTCAAACATATTATAAAGGCCAGAATCTGGCATTGGGTGTTAAACCATATATCCAGGGTTTGTTATTAATTTCCATTTTGTTCCTGACAATGTTAGTGCAGTTCAGTGGTGTTGACTTTTTCTTCTGAGAGACTTCTCAACTTTTAAGATCCACTTGGCAAGCAGGCACAAGATTATCCTCTTAATTCTGGAAATCATTGTATGTAACCTATTTGCCTAGTGTAAATGGGGGAGAAATTTTGTTTTGTTTTGTTTTCGAATAATTTTTGAAAATCTTCAGATGTCAAGATTTTCAGAATAGAAAGAACCTGACATTTAAAAATACAGTATTCAAAGGTGGGAGAAATCAATATTCCTGTCCCTGTTGTGTAAGTATTGATGGCAGAAGCACATATATATCTGAGGATTTGTCGCTAGAGCAATTTTCATTCCTGAAGAGTAAAGGTGTGATTCAGTTTCAAAGAGAAAAAAGAAAATTGGTATTCTGTGTTGACATTTAAGAAAGAAAGAAAGAAAGAAAGAAAGAAAGAAAGAAACTCATAAGGTCTCTCTTATGAGTTCATCTTACTTTTTCATATGTGATCAATATTTATATAAGTGTCAAAATACACACTTGAAAGGTAATATCTCTCTAGATGGAAGTTGGTTGCATCATCAAATGTGCCACATTTCCAGATGCCTCTGCAGGAATCGGTTTTATGGACAGATTACAGCACAGAGAAATAATAATAAAACACGAATGATTGTTTCCCTCTAAAAGTACTGGGTTTTTTTTTTTGCTTTGTTTTTAAGTCAGCAGATCAGGTGTTTCCTGGCAGTTAGTTAATTTCATGACTGGTTTAAGACACACAGAGGTCAGCAACACATTCAGGCCCTCTGGATATCTCAGGAAAGCAGTAATCGCCTGGAAATGGCCTCTCTGGTGGAGATTACAGCACAGATGTGGTGCCTGGGAAAGCTTTACTACTACCATTCCTTCTCCCTTGTTGTGTTAGCTTGATGGGGAAAACATGATTCTTTTAGCCTTGTGACCACCCCACCTGGCTAATCACTTTTCCAACTCTCCAGTCTCTTTCCTGGACTGTTCTTAAGCCCAAAACATGAAAACCAAACTGATTAAATTGTAAAAGAAACACTAATGTATCTTATTTTATGAAGCATAATGGTTACATGGCACAAATCTTAGTCATGCAGTTTCTTGTGTTTAACAGAACCAACTTCCTAACTATAACTTTCTAATGATAACAAGTTCTTTCTTAATGAGGTAATTATTCTCTTTTGGAAACCCACACTACTACACTGGTAAACTACATGTTAACCTCCCTCCAGCCCTCTGATTGTTAACTCTTGAACAGACTCCTTTTTACTTTACTTCAACCCACCTGGTGAGTAGTGATTGGCTCCACCCCAGCCAATCAGCTTCTCCTTGCTGATGCTGAGTAAGGCTGCCTGTCACATACCTCCCCCCTTATTTTCCTTTACTGGGGTGGAGAACTTAATACAGTTCTCTGTCTTCAGCAAAGGATACCAAAATAACAGCATTATAACTCACATAGATGATGTACATATTCCAAAACTTTCCATAATACATACATGGCACTTTAGACATACTTGCTGTCTTTTACAATTCTATTTCACATTTCACCTATTTTATTAAACTTTATTAAATAAATTTTAACGTGTTAACTTACTTATACTTACCCACATTTTACAGTTATGGATTCATGTTATATGACATATTACATATTTTCCCATTTATAAAAACATTATCTGTTATTACATTTCATTTATCTACATTTCTCATTCAAGTCCATCTTCACATTTTTCCTTGTTTAATAAAACCATTTTGTATCAATATAACAGATATATACGCATATTTAAATTCTCAACCACATAACAATCACGTAATAGGTCTACCATTAAATTATTTTGCTTTTATAAACCAGTATTAATTACTCAGTTTTCAACCAGAATAATATATACATAGAATGTCATATTTCCCCCCCTCATCTTTCCGAAGAATTATTCTTTATCATTACCTTGCTGAAATTCTTTCCTCAACCCACCACCAAACTTTCAGTTGGGGGAATCTAGACTAGAGCTTCATATGTGCACGGTTCTTTTGTCTCTCCAAGGTGGTTTCCTTTGGAACAACAATCTTTCAGGGTAGGACAGTTGATCAGGATTTTGAACCTTCTGTTTCCTGTGCTGAGATGAATCTCCCACCTTCTCTGATCTCACACTCTCTAGCACTGCTTCTGGGAATTTCACCGTAGTCTCTTTGTAACTGTGCGATTTTTTTCTCCAATGACAATGTAAATTTAGGATTTGTCGACACTGGAACTCTTGACTCTGCCATTTTGACCACAGCAAATGACATAGTCACTTTTTCCTTTTAAGTCTCTCTCTCTTGCTTTTCATTAACTGCAGATTTCATAATGCAAAACAATTTCTTCCCGCATGGTGCTTTGCCAATACTAGACTGAGATAAGCATCTGACAGGTGATTCTGGTAACTCTCATGGCTCAAGGGCCTTTTCCAGAACTCTCACATAGCCAACATCTCTATTTCTTTCCCTTTCTGTCCCAGTGTTGTCTGAAATGAACTCAGCCTGAAATCCTAATTTACCATAGGTGTTTAGTAAGGCATTCTATATTATTGTCCACTTCTCTGTTTAGATCTGACTGTGAATGCATTGGTGCTTTTATGTCTGAGAGAGGTGTGTTGTACTGATCTTTTCCTTCAGACTTCTTCAGTAGTGTTTCTCCTTGATCTACTTCCTCTATCTCATCACCATCAATTACAGGTTTATTACTGAGTTTTCCGCACTCTAAATTTCTTACTATCACAATTTCTCCTTTTCTATGCATTAGATTCACCACTACTGTCCATTGATTTTGCCTTTGGTTTTCTCTCAAATCTATTATCCTTAGGAACTTTTTATCTATTGGTGAGAAATAATGTAACATCAGAGGGGAAGATATCTTATCTAAATTTAAAAAAACAAATAAACTTGCTTTGAAAAATTCTGACTTTGCAAATGGAATATTTGGGGATTTTTTTATGTGTGTGCATGTGGGTCTGGTCTCTGGGTGTCTGTGTGAATTTCGTTGTATGTGTATACTATGTATATACTTACAATGACAATAAATTTATTTGAAATATTGTGCTGATAGAATATGTTTCTCTTCCAGGAGCTCTAGATGTCTCTGCATGTAGAATCAGAGATAGGAAACTTAGTAGCAAAGTGTTAACAGTTCAATTAATTTTTAGTGTGCTCAGTGGCTGTCTCAACTAGAGCTCATTAAGAGCCTGTCTATACTGGCATATAGGCATGGTATATGGTTCCTTGATAGCACTGTTTGGAATGGAAAAAATACCTTGTCCACTTGTGTTTTTATTTAAAATGATCCATCCTTTCCCTTTAAGAACTGGCCTGTATCTTTCTGGCACAGGGCTGGGGCATGCAATCTTTTTGGGATGATTAATTAAGATTAGAGATGGGCACGAATTGAAAAATGAATTGCAAAATTCATCAGAAATTGCTAATTCATAGATTTGTATTCATATGAATCAATGCCCATGACAAATACAAATCATTGAATTTTTAGCAATTTTTGATTCATTGATTTTTTGGGCTATAAAATGCTCCCCCCCCCAACACCTAGAGATACCAAAATTACAGAGAAGCTTTTACTGACTCTCTACAATCTCTTCAAGTTTGGTGAAGCTTGGGTTTCCCCAAGCTAGCTGCTAAAAGGTATTTTCCTGGAGGGACCAATTTTGTCAGTGTATAACTTGTATGTCTGAAACCCAATCTTCACCAAACTTGGAAGGATTGTAGAGGCGAGTCAGGAGAAGCTTCTCTGTGATTTTGGTGTCTCTAGGCTTGGGGGGAACTTTCCTTGGGGCTCTCTTTGTGGGTGAATAATTTGGACATCTGAAACCCAAACTTCACCAAACTTGCAGGGCTTGTAAAGGAGAGTCAGGGGAAGCCTTTTTTTGCCATTTTGGTGTCTCTATGTGCTTGGTGGCTGTTTTATAGGGTTTTAAAGGGGAAAAAAACAAATAGACAATTCAATACATACATTTGTTATTTGTGATTTGTCAACCCTGAAAAATCACAAATCAAAATGAATCATGATTCATGCCCATCTATAATTGAGATGCAAAATAGCTCTATGTTCTGCCTTTGCAGACAGGTACAAAGAGTTAAAATAGATTGCACTGAAGATAAGTACCTTTTAAGCACCAGCCAGATTACGACAAATTTCACAGTGTGAACAGGCCCTAGCATTTAATTTGTTTTTTCTACTGAGTTGTCCATTTGCGTACAAAACATATCCCATCTAGAACTGTCCCTTTGTAAGGTAGCAATACAGCTTTTGATTTTGCTGCATAAAAATAGGTTTTGCCCTGGCTCTTGTAAGAATTATAGGTGACACTAAATTCTTACATAGGAATAACTCTGCTAACCTGTTCAGCTCCTTTGATAGACCAGCGGTTCTTAACCTTTTCTTTGCCACAGACTCCCTTTAAATATCTTTTGTTGCCATGGACCACCAAGATTTAACTCAAGATTTAAACCCTAAAGTGCATCAAGTATTTATTTAAAGTTTCTTATGAAGGGTCTCATAGATAGATATTCCTTGCCATAATGACAACACTTTTAAAGATGACTGGAAGAAGCTTCATTTTGCTTTGAACTGGATGCACCCTCATCAACAGCATCAGTTCTTTTACGTTTCAAATTCAGCTAGCTATCCATTCTGTGGCTCAGTCAAAATGTATTGTTACAAAATACACTGCAACAATATTGAAAAGTCACTTTACCTAACATTAATTAAACTCTTTTATCAGCAGAAATCGAAGAAGAAACACGATCACGAAGTCTGTCTGAACACTCACTCACTCACACTGACTGACTCCATCTCTCTCTTCCCACGGCTTCTGACTGACTGCGCAGTAGCAAGAAACGTCACGTGCCATCTCTCAGCCACTCAGCATCATTCACTTGCATGTTCTCACCATGTGCAGAAATATCAAACAGTTATTTGTTATCAAACAGTTATTTTCATATCCAATGTTTTACTTTTGTTTGTTTTTAATGGAGGTGATAGGTTAGAAAAGCCAAATCTAACACAAACAAGAAAGGGAAATTAAGATTTTGTTATACATTTCCTTCCTTCCTTCCTTCCTTCCTTCCTTCCTTCCTTCCTTCCTTCCTTCCTTCCTTCCTTCCTTCCTTCCTTCCTTCCTTCCTTCCTTCCTTCCTTCCTTCCTTCCTTCTTCCTTCCTTCCTTCCTTCCTTCCTTCTCATTTTAACCACAAAAGCTCATAACATTTGTTCAAGCCTTCACAGAACCCCTGTGAGAATATCGCAGCCCCCCTCCGGGTTCAGGAGACTACAGTTTAAGAACCTATGAGATAGACCATTATCATCAGCTTTCAGCAAACTCATAATTCTCCTTCCCAGTTCAGCCTTCAAATCGACAAGCTTCTGTTTTGCACATAAACACACAGACATATATACATTTTCTCCTATCCCTATCTTGTTAAAACATACAGAGAGGCTTTCACCTACTTTCTAACCATAAGCCTGATTACATTCTATACTCTTAACCAACAATCTGCTTAATAAAGGTATGCTAGGCTAACCACAACTGCATATTATAATTGTGTGTGCTTATGGAGCTTCACTCTGAAACTTGTTGGGCTTGACTTTCAAGTACAAATATATATGAATTCAACATATGGATAACATATTTTGAACAGGAACATCTCCTAAGCTTATGGGCAGTGGCAAGCTTTTAACAGTAAAGTGACAGAAGTTAGAAGGTAAATGAGATTGATTTAAAAGATAAACACACACTTCAAAGCATATAGCCCATACATGCTTAATTCAATGTAATGGTTTGAGTCAGCTCAGGAATGGAGTCAGGTCTTTATTTATGTTACTGTTCAGACAACTAATAATATTAAATGTTTATATTTTTACTTCTCCTTTGATCTCTAATTTGCTTTCCAAAAGGTAAGGAGAGATTTTGCACCTTGGGCCATCTTTGTGGCCAGTACAAATCTATGCTTCTTAACATGTGTGGGTTAGATGACTGCTATCTGTGTACAAAAAGACGGCCTAGACATAGAAATATCACACATGTACAGAAGGAGAGACATTTTCTAGGCTATGCTCTTGGTGCTAGCACTGCCATCTGGTGGATAAAAAGAGATAATACATTAATGCTGCTATTTCAAGGTGATGATGTTAAACTAAAGCAGATGTCAGCACATAAGCAAAGCTAGTCTCTCAGTTCTGCAAGGCCAAAAGCATGTTATATCTCATCTCTCAGCGATACCTCTAAGAGAGGGGGAGAGAGAGAGGAATTCCGAAGGCAAAATGTAATATTCAAAAGCAAGGATATTTGTTTCAGCACAAAGTACATTCCATAATCCATGCTAAGATGGAACCTTTACCAGGCCAACCAAAAAAGTATTAAAATGTGTGCAAGATTTTAAGAATATTTTCTGTACATCAGGCAAGGTAGGAAAAATAAGTGGGGAGGCAGAAGGGAAAGTGGAGTATCAACAAGTAAATAACCCAGCTGCCATCTCCTGAATCAGTCCACTGAATAAGGGCAGCTCCACATACAATGTGATGAGAACATGGTATATTGGTCAGAATCACTTGGTACTCATGTAAACTAATGGATAAGGTTATTGGAGATGTCTTAGTTGCACGATAGTCACTGCTTATCTTCCCTACTGTGCTGGTTTAATTTTTCTTTGGGAATTAATGTGAAGTTGGATGATCAGGAACAAAGGCTGTTTTCTAGTCATGGAAGACTCTAAACATAATAGTTTATTTTTAAGAAAGTCAGCTTTTATTCTTCCCATCCCCTGCATATATGAATTATTGACTGACTGGTCTGAGTTCCAGGCAAAGCTCTTTTTGATGTTTGTTTTCTCATAAACACGAAAATGCTGAACAATGTATGTCCATTCCAAAAACAATCTGATCTCCTGTGGCTTTGAACCTAAGGGTGTATTGATGTTGACGTCTCATACAAAATGTAAAGGCAATGGAACCCTTCCCATTTAACAGTGCAGGTCCACAATACTGAACGCTGAAGTGGTAATCGCACTAGAGATAGTTGAAGTCAACATCTTCCTTTTTTAGTGAGAAGCAGAGATGGAATTTTTGTTTTTGAATGACAATGTCCAGAATATTGGTATTTGGAGATTTGTAGTCCAAAAATGGAAGCCTTCCCATCTTTGGTAAAAAGTAGAGGAACATACTATAAGAAGCTGCAAAGGCAGGAGAAGAAACTAGGTTACCCATCTTCAGTTTCAAAATTGCATCACTGCTCCTTTTCTTTTGCCATTTTATTTCCACTAGTGGTGCTAAATAATTGAGTCACATTTAGGCATGCAAGGAATGCAAGCACTGGCTCTGTCCTGCCAGTAAGACATGCCCCCTATGATCACATGATCTCTTGCAACTGTCAGAGTCACTAATCTCACTAAGTTGAGGTGGCTGGAGAAGAGCAGGATACCAACAGTTGTCATGTGCCATCACGTTGCTTCCTACCTATGGCAAACCTAATAGGCATCTGAGATGTTTGAAGGAGCAGTTTTCCTTTGCCATTCCCCAATAAGCTTTCATGGCTGTGCAGAAATTTGAACCCAGGTCTCCTGAGTTTGAGCCCAACAGTCTATCCACTGCACCACATTGGCCCTCAGGCTCTCAGTAACTATGTTTATTTGCTAATCTCCTTTTTTGCTTACTGTAGTAGATATGACATCTGGGGATAGGTTATGTGGTGTAAAAATATCCACAATCCCTTGCTTTTTAAAAACAGCTTATGTTTCTAAGAGAAGCTAGACTTGCAGTTTTATGACAGACCACTGAGATAGTTATATAAATAAAGACAAAAAGGTCATAAGCCTTTTGTGCTGAATCAAGCTTCACTGTCTTTAGGACAAAGGCAAAATAAGGAGACATGGGTTGCATATTTCAGCAGAAATGAACATAATCATAGGGCAAAAGAAGGAGAGAAACATCCATTATGTTTTTATTCACAGTGACTTTGGATGTCCAGGACCCAGTTAATTATGTCCAGCAGTGTAACTCATTCAGCTCAAATCTCAGTGATTCTGCATGCAATGGGAAATGCTTGTGCTGACATCATTACTTGTGACAATTAGCTACTGAGATTTTTGCTTGTGTAAAAATGTATTAGGATTCTGGCCATTGGTTAAAATCCTGTTGGTGTGTGGAAGGTTGATGATGTCATTGGGGGTGATTTTAGGAAATTAAGTATGTCTTTCTTCTGTTCTGCAGCTCCTGTAGGTCTTCTGTAATCTCTTTTATCATGTGGAAGCTGTAGCAGCTGTGGGACAGGAGGAGGAATTCTTTAATTGCTAGAAATCACTGCTTCTAGGCTGATATTATTGTTAGACTTAAATCCTGCCAACTCTGTGGCAGTGATTAGAGCTGTCATAAGACATTTTTCTGGCCCAGATAGAGCAGCAAATGGTGCCCTCCCCCCAAAAAGCCCAGTCAAGTTAATTTGGCACCTGAGGCAGAACATCTCACAAGTTCCTCTTTCTGAGAGTAAAAAGTGAAGAACCTTCATTAAAGGAAAAAGAAAATTAAACAACCAATTTGCAGCCCTTTTGTGGCATCTAGAACTGGCTGCCTGAGGTACCTGCCCAAAAGATGGGCTGACTGAGAAGAAGCCCTGGCAAATGAGGGTGTGAGAGCAATACAACATTTAGATAGAGAATATGAGTAAACGGAATCGTTCTTACTTAAACTAAAGTGTTCATCTGGTGACAAGCCATTTCTTCCCTTTCAAGCACTTGGAATAAATTAGCTGCAAATTGCTTGGTAAAAATGTTGGCTCAAACATGATCTTCTCCCTCTTTTAATCAGATATGAATAGACATGGATTCTCACAGCCAGTGATGCTTAAGGGGCAAACTGGGCTCATAATTATTTCAATTATATATTATTATTTTATTATAAATAAGTGGCATTAATGAGGCATTCTCTATCCACACGAAGTAAGCACATTTGGTCCCCTGATTCTTCTGGAATACATGTCCCTGAATCTTAACTGTCTTAACTACAGCCAGGAGCAAAAAGTAGCTCTGATTATCTGTTGAAAACATTCTTGGTTATATTGAAAATGCATGTCTGATTTCATTGTTTTCTCAGCCTATGAAAGGGTTACCTTTATCACAATCTTCTCCCTTCTGATATATATTTTGGAGTCCATCTCCTTAATAACTTTGGCTGAACAATTCACTCTGCCTTTGGCTGCCCTTCTCTTTTTTGCCTGCAGCATCAATTCACACTCCACTGCGTATATTTTTATTGCTTGCTTCTCCTCAATTTCCTTTACAGCTTTAAAAAAAATCCCTCTCAAATCCTTGACTTATCAGTTTTCCCACCATTTTCCTGGATTCTTTCCTCCACTGAATGATGCTGTTCCAAACTCTTCTGCATTTTGTATCAAAATTAAAAAACTTTCAAGATTGTTTTTAAAAATCTGATTTTCAGAAAGTGGGCATTTTAATTACAGTTATTTGAGACACAATTTCAACAACAAGGTCTTGCTAAGTACTTTACAGGTGGCTGAAAAACTGAATGAAATAAGACAAGCAAACAAAAATTTAAACAACTAGCTGTGAATGTAAGTGGTGTGTATGTGTGTGTGTACGTGTGTGTGCGCACACACACGAAATCTATTAAGTACATTACATTATTGAAAGCCTCAGGTATGGAATAGAGCAGTGATTCCCAACCTTGGATCCCTAGACATTCTTAGACTGCAACTCCCAGAAGCCTTCACTACTAGCTGTGCTGACCAGGATTTCTGGAAGTTGTAGTCCAAGAATATCTGGGGGCCCAAAGTTGGAAACCACTGGAGTAGAGACACAGGTGTTCAAATATCTTCTAAGCCATGAATGCTCTAAGATTTTGCACTGAGCAGCTTGTGAAAGGGAGGCAATGAATGGACTTGAAAGAAGGACAGGTTCTGTTTCAACCCCATTTTACCATCTACAAAATGGACTTTTAAATATCTACACAGTGTTTGAAACTAGTAACAATATGTTATTCTCTCTCTCTCTTGTTTTGTCTCTTTCTCTCCCCAATGAGAATAAGATGGCATACATGGCTTTCTTCCTCCCAATACTGTCCTCCTGACAAGCCAACTAGATCAGGCTGACACAATATGACCAGCTCAAAATGACCCAGCGAATTCCATAGCTGACTGAGGATTTCAGCTCCGATCTCCCAAATCCTAATCCAGCTTTCTGACAGCTACACCAAACTGGTTCTCTGGCACTGAAGGCAGGTGTGTGTGCGTGTGGAGAGGTCTCAGCAAGAACAGAGTGCTGTATTGGTATGAGTAGAAGTGCTTTCTGTTGTCACCTTATTCAGGCAGTATATATTTAATGTATAATTACCATGTGAAAAATGAAATTCTCTACCTCTTCTGTTGTCATTTCCATCCCCCTCCTACACATTGTGTCTGCAAAGTCTAAAGAGGGAGGCAGAGCTCTGGAAATCCAGGGTCTTGATTCACATGGAGAGTGTACATGGAGAGTGGTGCTCCCCTTCTTCTGACTCTGCAATCAGCACATGTAGGAGGGTGCCAAAACTAGGGCGAAAGGTCTAGGGCTAAAATGTTTTACTCTTCATGAGTGGAAATGTACATGGATTACAACACCTTTTAAGAGTTTATGGCAAGAATACCACTGAACATGATTGATAACTATACATCTAGGTGCCATTCTGGGATCATGGAAGAATTTCTGGCCTTTAATTGGGCTTCTGGATGTTTTTCTTCTGACAGATGCTTCCCTCAGAATCTATATTAGAAGTTTCTAAAGCATCTTGTCCATTGTAGTATGAGCCAGTGTTGGAAGAAATGAGAATTGGGAGTCCAGTTTATGTATGGTATTTGTTGTGTTCTTTTTTTCTTTTCTTTCAACTGCCTTGAAGAACTGAGGATCAACTAGTTTAAGTTCATTAGACCAGCAAATATTAGAAACACATACTAAAATATGGATTGAAGAACATATTTTCCTCACTTTTAGTCTGTAATGTCTGACCTAGAGGGACCCTACAGCAATCCCCCCAACACAAATTAGCAGTGCATTAGATAAAAGGATTACAAATGTGTACACTTCCCTTTGATGGGCGCAAACAAACATACTGTCTAATGAGCTGTGGAGACTTAAATGGGCAACAAAGCCTCTGACTTTGGATTGACTACATAATCTCATTCAGGACTAATACAATGCAATTACTGTGACTGAAATTAGGGAGAGTGAAGTTAGCAAAACAAATAAAAATGTAACCAGGAGAGAAAAAGAGACTTGGCTGAAAAAGAAACTGCAGAAACGAAAATAAATGATTTCATAGTGCTATGCTTTACATTTTCCCCATTAACTCTTTATTTCTGTATATCTGAGAAAAAGGTCTTCATGTTGTTGCTATAACAGGAGCTGGTGTCTTTGTGTATTGAGCTCCATGAAAGGGAAGCTCCCTGAGTTCATGTGTCTTTGGGGCTGTGAGCAACAACAAATTAGTGTCTTCCTACAAGTTGCTCATGTGCCACTGAAAAATGGTCTGATATTTACAAATAGGTGGTATAAAAAGCAGTTCAAAGAAACATGAGATAGCAAAACTTGCAAGAGTTGACCCAATTGTTTAAAAAGAGGGCTAACTGAAATATATTTGCAACAGAGCCCAAAAACTGTGTCTACCAGGGATGTTGGCAAGTCTTTGGGTCCAAGTCTGAAGTCCGAGTCCAAGTCTTTGGTACCAAGTTCTGGGTCCCAAGCCCAAGTCCCTATTAAAAACAAGTCTCTCCCCCCCCCCCCAGAAAAAGGGGATAGGATGGGTGGGTTCTGAGTCATGAATTGAGTCCAAGTCATTGAAAATAACCTCTAGCCAAGTCCAAGTCTAGTCACCAGTGCGACTGAAATCTGACTTGTCAGCAAGTCCCGCAACTTGAGTTTGCATGTCTGATATCTCCCAGTATCTCCCAGCCATCATGGCTATAATAGTTGCAGATTCTGGTGGATATAGTCTAAAAACTAACTTTTTCAAACCTTGATTTAGAAGATGAGATGTCATGCCCTAAAAGAGTTTGTTGCCAGCTTGATTGGTTCCAAATCTTTTGCTTGTTGAGTCAGATCTAAAAAAAAAAAAAGAAGAAGCAAATATGGTTGAGCGGTGCAGAAGACAGAGCTGTAGATCAGCAGAAGTACTGGTTAATGTTGAAGAATTTAATACAATGAGGCTGACAACCTAGATTCACCAACCAGTAGCCTGCAAAGAAGTTCCATTGAACTCTGTGGGACTTAGATCTGAGCAGGCATATTTAGGATTTCAAGGTCAGAAAATTAAGTGCCACACTTCAGTAACTAAATCATAGGACAGTTTACAAAAATAAAAGATCAGTAAGACAAAGTTCAACAGAAGCTCACAAATGTCATTTTTTTTTTTAAAAAAAAAGCATGTACTGGAAATTTCACAATTTGAAATTGTGGGCCAAGAAAGCTAGATGTAGATCTCAGTATTTAAATTCAGGGGGAGCTTTGTCACATGTTTGCATAGAGAGTTTTTTTTAAAAAAGTAGCAGAATATTTGCACAGGCAACAGCTGCTAAAGTGTTGCTTCCACCTGCTACTTATATATGGAAGGATGAAGACAAAGTAATCCTTAACAGAGCTTAGAAAGGTTATGTTCTGGATTACAGGGTCTCCCAACAGATGAGATACATACCCACTTCAAACGTGGCACTGAATGTTCTCTGACCACCTTATGTCAAATGTTGTTCCTCCATTCAAACTCCATGACAAGTTAATGTCTTTATGCCAACCATAAACTTCTCTCTCTGTATGTACAGTATGTATGTTTGTATGTATGTGTATATGTATGACAGGGAGAGAGAATTCCTAGCCTGTCCCAGTCATGATGGAGAGGAATAATCAGCAAATATTCAAATATGGTTCAATCAGGTGACTTGCGGGTGCTACGTTGTAGCAGAGGGGAGCTAAGGTGTTTGATGAGAAGAGAGAGTCAAGGATTGTTTTGACCCTCTGTTATGCATTCTCTTCCAATGCATAAAAATGAATGGCTTAGGGGGACTTGTGTGTCTCCAGGGTGGAACAGAGAGCTACAGTTTGCCCACAGGGTGGAGGAACACTCCTATAGATCTGGATTTGTTGGGTCTCCCAACCCACTTCAAATCCAGCATCCATGCATTGTTAGTAGAAGTGTGGAAAAAAGAAAGAAAAACTAAAGAAGGTGATGGTTACCTTAGAAGTGAACCTTTCTTGCCTTTCCTGCAGCAGAGTCATTGATTAAATCATCAAAGTTTTGTGACCATGGCATCATAGAAGAAGATGGGGCTGGAGCATCACCAAAAGGGCACAACAGACTGACCCTAAATGATTTATTTGGGAGGTGGCTTCCACACATCCCTAATTGTAAGCATAAAATCCAACTGTGATTGCAAGTCTGCACTGTTCCTCTACTTTTTCAGATGAACATAACATCAGATTGGACACATTTGGCTTATTCACCAGTACATGGGATGCATATTAACAGAACTATGTCTCCCTGTGCTTGTGATCTGAAAACGATTTCATAAATGGCTCTTCCTAGTTTTATATACTATATCCTGATTTTATAAGATACCTGGCATTTTTTAAAGCCTGTGCAGAGTAGTATAAGCTGCAAAGGAACTTTTTTTTTTTTTTACACTGCAGGATTTACTTCACTGCATTCAATTCTGGCAGCTGGTACACTTCCTTTTTCTTATCCCCTGTCAACTGTAGGTCATTCAGATTTAAAAGGACCAGACTGAGTAGTGTATTAGCTAGGGAAACAGAGTTATTTTTAACCAGTTAATCAAATTAGCCAGTCATCTGTTGAGAAGTAAAAGAAGATTACCTTTGTTTGTAATGGTTTCAGGCATTTACTCTGTTCAGACCTGAATCTTTACTTCAAAACAGGACCCTACCCTATCTTTAGTTTTTGTTACAGATTTTCTGTTTGCAGTGCTTCACTATCCAGAATCTCTCCCCTCTCTCCTTTTCTTTCAGATAGAAGGGACAGCTCCTTTCTGCTCCTCAGGAATCCTCTTAAGGATTCTCCTTTTCTTCATCTTCCTGCTGGCACTCAAGTGGGCATGATGCCATTTTGCTGGATGCACAGTGTGACCAGACATTACTGATCAGTTCCTCTTAGCTCATGTAGAGATGAGCCCATGATCTCCTCCTTTCCATGTCCTTCTGCACAGAACGCCTTCTGCAAATAGCACAAATGAACTGTATAATGGCAGCATGAATAGAAACCATGCTTTAAACCAGTTCCTTAAAATCTTTCTTGGGATCTGGATGGCTGGTTCTATAATAATGGAGAGTGTTGTAAACACAGGGGGAAAGTATCCTTTAAAATTAAAAAGCAAACAATCGCTCTAAACTTTATCTGCCTGAAATGAAGCACCTAGCAGCAAAGTCGGGGGCTAGGAGTTGGATTCCCTTCTGTGACTTTTAAGAGAAAAGGTCAGTCTGTACAGCCTTGGAGAAAAAGACAGTCTGCACAGCCTTTGGGAAGTCCCAGACTGTCCCCAGAAGGAAATTAAACTACTTTTGAGTATTCTGTACCTTTAAAAAAAAAAGCTGGAAAGGATTGCCGTAAGTTGGACTTGACTTAATGGGCACATTTTTCTCCTTCATAAATTTTACTTTAGAATGCTGTTACTTGAAAAAACTTACATAGACACACACAGGAGAAAGGGCCCATCTACTATTATTCCTGAAAACATGAATGAAAATATCACCTATTATTATACTAAGAGAAAGGTCTTTTAAAACAAAGAGTACTGTAGATTGTGAAACTACCATTTAAAATAAATTAAATAATTGCAGAGGCAGAAGGTATGATTAGGATAGCTGATATATTGTGGACAGCAGTAGTTCAAGATGTTTCCCTACCTGAGGAAAAGAACAAGGTAGCAGCACCTGACTCATTCTCTGTACAAACCCTAACAGAACTGGTAATTGTGTTTTACTTGAACACTAGTAATGGGACAGAGTTCTCTGTTACATCTGAAGAGTACTCAGAGGTGATTTACCATTCCTTTCCTCTGGGGGCACTCTGGGACCACACAACTTGTCCAGGGCCACATAAGCTACAAGGCACAGTGGAGAATCAAAATCATAATGCCTGGCTCTAGAGCAAGCTGCTCTGACTCACAAAGTTGTCCAAGCAACACAATACAGATATAGTAATTCATTCTAACTTTTGAAAGGATGTAATTGTTCAAATGCTTGCAACTGAAGTACACTATACTTTCCTCCTCCTAGGTAGTACTCTATCCTGAGGGAGATCAGAATTTTAAGAGATCAGAATTTACACTTTGTTTTACAACCCCCTTTTATTGTGTTCCTGTATTGTATGATGTGAACCATCTTTCTCTATGTTAGCTGAAGTCAGTGCAATTGTAGAACATGGAATGAAGAAGCAAAGGAATGTATTAGGTTTACTGTGAGGTAAGGGTAGAGCAGTTGTAATCTGTGCTTTGAGAAAAACAGATTAAATTTAAACTTCTAAAGTACATCATATGTCTAAAGCTTTCACATCTCAATTGCATTTCTCACGCCACCCTGTAGTTTCACCAGAAGGATAGGGTTTTACCTGAATAAGTCAGCTGTACCAAATGTGTGTGAAACGCATTCCCAAACAAATCTAACTTGCACTAACATTTGAAATATGTGACAGACATTAGTCAGCTCACTTACTGTTTGCTTGTGCCCTTGGGCTGCAGGTTTTGTGGCATTTAATAGGTATGTCCTTTTAATAGACATGGTGTATCTCAAGGGTTTCACTGACATCAGTTTGAAATAATATATTTTTAGATAGACAAAAGCATGTGGGGAAAAATGGTCACAGTACCGGGGAGGGGGGCTCTTTCCCATTGTGCCAGACAGTCAAGTATACATATCCAGCAACACTTTCAGGTTGAGTTCTCAATGAGATGATAAATCTGTGTCTGAGCTGCACATTTTAGGCTCCAAACAGAAGTGGGGAACGGCATGACTGTATCAAGCCCTTCCACATAGAAAAGTAGACATCAGTGAGATGTTTTGCTCAAGTGTGCTGTGCAGATACACTTGCTTGCTTGCAACATTATGTCTGTTTGTGTGTATATACACACACTCATGCATGCTCTCTCTCCCCCCCACCCCTTTCTGTCTTTCTTATATGAAGGAGCATTCAGGCATATGAGTGAACCTGTGCCTGCAGTCTGAAGTGGCAGATATTTGCTGTTTGAGTTAGAACTAGGGTAGCCAGGCGACATATTTCAAATGATGACACCTTCAAAGGGAGTACTGTCCTCTGTACTCTGTTTGAAGGTGTCATCTGTTTGGAGGATTGCCCGGTCAAGAAGGGAGAACAGCAGCCAATGAACCATTAACATCTGGAGAGCAGATTGAGCAGACACAGGTTACCTGGGCTTAGTTTTCCACATTGTGGTGAGCTACATTTCATTTCTATTTAATTATAATAATTATTTCTGAATTTTCATCTATACATACACATTAATAAGTGAAAATTTTAGATAGATCTGTATCCTCTGTTTCACCCATTCAGTGGTAGAGGGAAAAATAAAAATAAAAATACCTGTATGTGCAGGTATTTACCTTAGTAACAGAGACTGATTTCCCTGATTCATATGAAGGGCTAGCAAGGTAAGACCTTATTAAAAGGCAGGTACATCTTGGGGGGTGAAACTGTTTTTGAATTGGGTTTAGCATGTTTGAAATCAATTTAAAAAATTCTGACTACACAGGGGTGGATTTTCTTTGCTCTCTGTGTGTGTTTTTTTTGGTTGGAAAGTGAGGTATTTTACTTGGTTGTGAGAGGATAATTTATGTTAAATCACTTGTGAAATTGATTAGTTTTTAAAATCATTTCAGCATATGTGAATGCCTCTGTTGGTGTAAATTGTGTCTGTGGAGTGTAAAGTAATGGATGACAGGATCATGGGCTTTGAGCTACAGGGAAACCTTGTAGTCCAATCTGTTATACGTATATTTGTCTATCTGTAATATTGATCTAGTGTTATCCCACTTTGAAACGAATACAAAAATAAAACAAATATTAAAAATAACATTGGCAGCAGTGAGTGGCTATGAGAGGTATGTGTATTTGCCTCTCTGTTCTTTCTCCACTTCATTCTTCCTCCTTGAAGTCTAAGCCAGAGGGAGTCAGAACAGCAGTATAGCTTAGGTTTTTTTTAAAAAGAAAAAAAAATCAGAAAAGAGAGCCAGCCAAGAGATAAAGCTTGGATGAGAAAAAGTGCTACCTTCTCCGCAAACCTAGAAGCTTGTTAATTTCTAAGGTCAGTTTCTCTATGCCACTCACTGGTGTGCCTTCCCTCTCAGCAGCCCTAGCTGCCAGTTCTGTCCTTCCCTCTCCTTCTCCATTCTGCCCCCCTCTCCCTACATGTGTGTCAGGCTGCAGGGAAACTTTGCAGTCTGGTCTGTTTTATTATTATTTTTCTATCTGTAATATTGATCTAGCCCTATCCCACTTTGAAAGAAATAAAAATTATTAAAAATAATACCACCACAGCAGTGGCGAGTAAGTGTGAAAGGCAGCCAGAGTGAGGGTGGAAGACTGCAGGACAAAGTCTCAAATACCATTATTCTAAAAGCCTGTATGTATTCCCCTTGATTTGATCAAACTCTGGGAGGCAGTGGAAGACAGGAGGGCCTGGCATGCTCTGGTCCATGGGGTCACGAAGAGTCGGACATGACTTAATGACTAAACAACAACATCCCCCTTGACCGATATACAACAATGTTAAAAATGAGTTAAAATTCTTCCCAAGATGATCTGCACACAGACCCAAAAACCACATGACGACCCTGTGACTTTAAACCAACTTCAAAAACCCCAATCAATCTCCTGATTATTTTCATGGTGTAACTGTGCCCCAAAAGAATTCAAGTAACTACTGAATAGCCTTTCATAGCCACCATTTCTCTCAGGAGTGAGGTATAGGTGGCCTGTGGTCCATGACGGGGAGGGGTAGATACCTCATCCTGAATTTTTAGTTTGAGGTCCCACTGCTTGGTCCATGAGTCAGACATAGTCTGTTCAGCCATTGCTCCCTTTTGGCAGGATTCTACCAGCACTAGAGATGGGAAGGCCTGGGGGGAAAATGGAAAAAATGGGGAAAAACAGTTTTTTTTCCTGTTTGTTTCCAAAGCTGTTCCCCCCCCCCCCAGAAAAACTGGGAAAAAATTGGAGTGTGGAATATGTTCTTTTACAGTGATAAATAATATGTATATGACATGGTATTCAAGCTATATAACATGAAGACTTTAATGAAAGACTTCTGAGACATTATGTATTTAAGTTCTGCACAGATTTGTATCTGATTATATACTTTCAAAGAAATGTGCCTATCCTCACATTGATTTTTTTAAGTTCTTGAAGTTTGAATACATAACACTAGCTAAAGCAATGGAGCCTTCTAAGCCTTAGATAGCAGTACAGACACAGGTCCCCTATGGATGGGTGAAAATTAAGCAGAAAATGGGAGACAGGGAAAGCGTTCATTGGCACCTTCCCCCACTGCCCCTGCAGCCAAAATCAGTCTCTCAAGGTATCTTTTTAAAATTTAAAACAACAACAACATAAGGTTGGGGTTTGCATCTATCATGTTTGTTTCTGAAGCTTAAAGGAAGAAAATCAGGCCTTACTTCAGCATATCATACTTAGCTCCAAGCTTCTTTAGGCTACTTAGTCTTCGCTCAATAATGGTATTCCTGGGTCCTGGTGTTCTATTTCTTCTGAACATTTATTTGCTATTAACATTGTATTACAAATATACATGATTTAAATGTCTTACAAATTTGCATCAGATGGGAAGGGATTATAAGGGGGGAAACAGGAGGGTACAACAGCTGCTATGAGAAGTGAGCAGCCTGATCATGCACCCATAAAAATCCAGGATAGGTTGCAACACAAGATTTTCCCTAGGAAATTGCAAATTTCACAATCTGTTAACGAGAGCTGATGGTATAAGCAACTGTGCCAAGCAACAAGTCTGGGAGACACTAGACTTTGCTGGAAAAGCTCTGTTTGAGACCTTCAAAGATCTTGTTAGTTTTGGCTCCAACCTATTGGCACGTCTAGTGCAATCCCACTCATTCAGGAAGGTGATTCATGGCTGAAGTGCAAGCTGAGATTCAAAATGTCATTGTAATGTTCACTGTTAGTTGATTTGCTGAAGCAACTGGCTCGCTATGCTCTGTAGCACAGATGGCCATTTAAAAAGTTTTGAAGGTGTTCATGACATTTCATTAAAAGTCTGCCATAGTGTTTAGCATTCGGCTTGGCTTCACAGACAGCTTGCACTGGGTTTGTATCACAAGAATCTCTCAGGTTCTTGTCATGTTGGACAGTCGTACCTAAAATGCATATGTCAGGCATCCAGCCGTAAGAAGCTGCCCCTCCCCCATGCTTTTTGGAGAGTGAGTAAAATGAAGTACCTATACTAGAAAGTATGGGTCAATACATTTCCAGCTCACAGTTGTCTCCTCCATTAACTCACCCAGTGGTCTTAGGTTCAATTCCAACAGGACAAGGGAGGTGAGCAAATGCATCTCCTGGCTTTGTTGTGGTGGTTGTTAAAAGAAACCATATCCTTCCTCCATTGTGATGAAGTGGAGGGCTGAGGTGGCTCGGCACTCTAACTTTTTCCTATGCTGTGCCATGGCTTTGAAACAAACCATTCCTCAGGAGCCTGCTGTTAGGAGTGTCCTATTGTGCCTGCGTTTTTCTCTGTCCATAATTAATAAAAGTTTCGGGAAACGAGACAATTTGGGTTTTGCATCCTTCCTCCTCATGGCAGCCCCATTAAAAAATCTTGCCCCGGTGACAAAAAAGACATTGAGAGATGCATGCATGTATCTTATGCAGCACACTGAATTCGGCTGTCGGGCAAGCCCTGATTTCAGAACCACCGCTCCATATCTGCAGTGCACAAGTAACCAGCAAACCATTGTTGTATTACTGGCCAAAAGTGTCTTGTTGTTCAGAGACTGCTCTATATAGCCTGAAAGTTGCTTTATCAAATGCTCGATGCCTTGTATAAGATAGGTAGGTTAGAATTGTGGTTCTCAGCTGGTAGTTGGCAGAAGTAGTCAAAGCAGAATGTAGGAGTTTAATAATGGAATTATATATACATTGCTGTTGTTTGTGTTCTAGACATACAGTAAGACCACTGTATCTGCCGGATCAGTACCCACGGTTTCTTCCTTGCCCCTTGCTGCATGCTTCAAAATACAGACGCAAATCCCAGTCCCATTTAGCATGTCTTGCTCAGTCCATGGATTATACCAATGGAGAGAAGATAGAATAAAATAAATTTACTTTTTGGTTCATTTCATCTTCCCACCTTTCCTCAAAGTTGCTGACGGCAGCACCCAAGGGCCTCACAACAAACCTGTGAAGCAGGCAGTGTGGAGATACAGTTTACAGTTTTTGGGGCAAAGTTATCTAGCTCTCTTCCTAGGACTGAGAAGACAAACAGTAAGCCAAAGGCCAGCTAGTGAATCAGTGGCAGAGGCATGATGCCACATCTGATGAAAAGAATGTTCCTTTCTCCCCTGTGCCATATTGCATGCCTTACGCTATAGATTGCACTCAAGCCCTCACCCTAGGTACCCTTTAGCCCCCATCCCCATGGGACATTGCTCTAACCACTAGGTGACAAGACAGTTCATTCAAGAGACTCTTGGACATCACCAGGAGGTAGGCTGGCCAGCCTGTCACCACTTTACTCCATGTCTCTGTCATCCCAAAGACCAGGTGAAGGATTTGGGATTTTTAAAATTACATGCAAATTAGATGATAATTGGGGAAATGTAAACACAGTTTCAAGCTATTGTGTTGTGATTTCTTTCTTTGGAGGACATGCGTGGATCGCCATTGCCAGAGTTCAGTTCATTTCATAACTTGGGGTAGAAGGTTTTCCTTAAAGTTGCCCTCCCCATGTGCTATATTCTTTGCCATCCTCTCACATTTGAGGGAGCCTACCCAGAAATAGGGGATGATTAATTCTAATATGTTAAAATGCCATTGATACTCACACAGTCCAGAAGTACAGGATCTTGAGAGCGTAGGGGTGAGAAGAAAAGAAGAGAAAAGGGAAACATTTTCAAAAGACATGATGGGATTTTTAAAGTGAAAAGCCAGCCACTGGAGAAAGAGGAAAAGCCAGCCTTACTGCTGGGTAAAGCACGGGCTACACCAGTTGAATTTCTGCCCATTCAAAGTGACTTTGGCAACTATTAAATAGTGCCTGGTCCTTTAAGAGTAAAAAATCAGGTATCTGTTGCTCTCATTCAATTGGTGAGAAAGTAAGGGCAAGCAAGTGCTTGGGAACTGTTCTTTCTGCGAAGATTCTACTGAGTACAGTCAAAAGTTATGAAATGGCTGGTTTTCCTGTTTGAAGGAGCCCTTTTAAGTTATCATTTGTTTTTACAACTACAGTAGGACCCCCATATCTGCTGGGGATTGGTTCCAAGCAACCCTTTTAAAGGGTTGCTTGGAACAAAGAGAACAAAACGGAAAAAACTATATTTTCACATGCATTACCAAAACTGGCCACTAGAGGGAACGAGAGACCATGCTATGTATTCTTCACTAACAAGTATTCATAGCATGGTCTCTAGTGCCCACTGGTGGCCTGTTCTGGAAATACATGTGAAAATAGTTTTTTCCTGGATTTTTTCTTTTAATATTTTTAATATTTTCAGACCACAGATAAGTGAAAACACGGATATTGATCCCATGGATACAGGCATCCTACTTTATTTGGGTTTGCTTCAAATAAAACAGGAGGCTAAGGTAATTGATGTACTTTTAAAACCAAAAAAATGTTAGTTTGTAATACACTTCAGCAATCCCTTATCTTCTGGAGAAAAAGGTTGTCAATGTCTGCACCGGAGTGTGGGTTAAATCATATCTATACTTTAAAAATCATATCTTTAAAACTATTTGACCACATGTCACCAATTTTGGCATAGCACAACATCAGACTGTCTACTCCTACTGTGTCAAATATGGTCCTGATCTGAAGTCTGATTTTAAAGTAACATTTGTTTTTGTTTGGGGTGCCCTCATTTTAAGAATTGCCTTGTAGAGGGTTGTTTTGCTTTGATAGCAAAATATCACTGCACTCTCATGCAGTGATAATTATGAAACATATTAGCAAGGGAACACGGGGGGGGGGAAGCAGGTGTTAAAATAAAAGAAAAATAAGTCTCATTATGCAACTCAATGTATTCAAATTTCAGATTTAAGAGCTGATATATTTTGATGCAGTTAGTCATAGGTGAGAGACATCGTAAATGTCAGTGGATAAGGGATGGGTGTAGCTGTGGTCTTCTGGGTTTCCGACAAGTGTCTTTCCCAGCCTTACTTAAAGATGCATATTTAAATAAATAAATAAATAAATGCAAGCGATAGATGCTGGGCTCTTCAGCTGCTGGGACCTTCTACAAAACACACTCTCTGCCACTGAGTGATGTCTTCCCATATGAAAATCACAACCTTTCCCTTCTACAGGCTGTGCTCCTGGAGATGTTTCAGACTTTCTACTGTGGATATAAATTTCAGCATTGTTGAGGAAACTCTGAATAACTCTGAATTTTGTACTTTACATATGGATTCTGTACAGCTATGAAGTCCAATATGGGCCCTTCAGTATGTACTCCACATATCGATTCCAAATGACTGCTCAGTCTAGTTTATGTTTTCTGCTTTACACTTGAATCATGTACCAAATGCTCAAATTATATTTTATTCACACAGATGAATCCAAAATTACTTCAGATATTAATGTAAACTGTCTTTGTGTTTGGAACAATTATGGCATTTTGATAAATAAGAAATCATGATTCTTAAAACAACTGGGAGAGACCTTATACCAGTGGTTCCCAACTTTGGGTAACCCAGATGTTCTTGGACTCCCAGAAATCCTGGCCACCACAGCAGCTGGTGAAGGCTTCTGAGAATTGTAGTCCAAGAACGCCAGGGTTACCCAAGTTGGGGAACCATTGCCTTATACCCTTTATGACACTATCTATGAATATGATCCACAATCTATACATTTGCCTAGAACTTGCTGCTTGTCAAATATACTATATTCTCTTTCCTGCACTGTGAGCAGCAAGTGGGCAACTCAACCCTGCTTTTGCTCTGATGTTCATCCATTTCATCATCCCCCTTAAAATTTCTGAAACACTTCTTTGCTTCAGAAGTTATCAAACAACTCTCCCTTTAGACTTCCTCAAATACCTGTGCCTCAGCTTTTCAAGTTACTCAAGCTGCTTCCTTTTTTCTCTTGCGCTAACGGCAGAAGCTATTAAGAGCTCCCCTGCCAATCACCCAGAAAGCCTCCCAGGAGACCAGACTAGTATTTGAAGTCCAACCAGAGAATCAAACTGAGTGTGCTCTAACAGCAGAAGGGGGAGGAAATCCGGGGTGGGGTGGGGTCTCATTAGAGGAAAAAGCCTTACTTCCAGACAAGTGAAACTGAAGTTTTGAGAAGAAGTGTCTATATAGATTTTAAGATGTGGCAACAACAGCTCTTCTCAGTGGCTGAATATTAGAACTTTGTCATTTAAGGAGTACACAGAGGTTGCTGCTCTTTGCTTTTAACATGCTCATGTCTGGGAATCCTCAAAGTGAATGGATGATTTTGTGAGCACTTTGTAAAGCATGCTTGATGGACAGCCTAGTTTGCAGATCCCCCTTCCCTGCAAGAATTTCTCAAAAGAGCGTTGGTATGTATTGTATGCTTGGACATTTACAGGAGTGGTATTAGTGAATTCATTCCAAAGAACTACACAGAGAAATTGAGAAACACAAATGACCTTTCAAAAAGGAAGCATCAAATGTCAGACAAGAAGTCTGGTAAACTGCAGCTACATTGAAAATAACTTCCCCTAGGAAAGGAACACAACGAATTCCATTATCAATATCTGTGACTACTGAATAAATGCTGGTGAGGCCAGTTAGTTATAGAGTGTTCCAAAGTCTGGAGGTGGGGTAGATTGGACCTAGGATTTCATGAGTTCTCTCCTGAATCTATTTAGGCTGGGATGCAGACCCCAGGCTGGAGACTGGGTCAGTCCTAAAAAGAAATATGTCATAAAGCACCGAACTTTCCATCAGCCTTGCAGCTTTCCCAAAGCAGGGCATGGAATCATTGCAATCATTATATAGCCCTACTGGGCCCAACTGTAAGCATATGTGGCAATGTCCAGAGGAGCCAGAAACCAGAGCTTGGAAATAGCACAATAGAAGTAAACACGGGTGTAATCGCGTGGGAAAAGAGATCACATTTTGGACCACTTATGGAGCAGTCCATTGTGATCTATGTCTTGGCAATCACAGGATGGAAGAGAAATGATTCTCCAGCCCAACCACAAGACATGCCCAAACTGGACCTTTCTGACCCATTTGTAGGGCTACTACTTTTTGGGGCCAGCTGAAGCAATTCCCCAGCAGACAGAAGGGTCACTTTAAGGAAAATCACTTCATGCAAAGCAACCCTTTCCAATCTGATTGGATGTGCACCTTTCCCACAGACTGATCACATCCTGAAATACCACCAAAATCATGTTTGATTTTTTTTCATGCATGCAAAGACTCACTGTACACCATGGTTGTCTTTCTTTCTTTCTTTCTTTTTTTTTTTTGCCAATTTTGCAACAAGGTGTTTGCACTCAACCAGTTCTTAAACTGATGCCTAATGACTAACAGATAACCTTTGACTTTTGGATAGTGGGATGCAGTACTCAAAAGGATAATGTTCCAAGCTGTACCAGAAACTATGGGCCAGGTGGAAGACAGAAGCTTTGTCTGTCTTTAGCTGTCCTATGATACCTGAGATTTGGCCCAGAAACCTTTATTTGCTTTCATTTGTTGCTGCCAAATGGCCTTCCTTTCTGAGTTAGTGAGGGTGGTTTGGAATTGATGGTAGAATCCTGATGGCTGTTTACACCTGGTCTGGTTACATCTTGGAAGGTTATTCAGTTGGGTTTGGATTCTCCTTACTTGGCTTACATTACTTCCTGGCAGGACTCTTTGTTTCTGATCTTAGCATTGTTTTCTGGGATTTCCTTGCTTAGTTCATCTGGTGGCAGCGCAGTTCCTCAATCCTGGCACATGTAACTTACTTTCTTCCCATTTGAAGTACTGTAGGGATGCATTTGAAAAGTGTTCAGAAACTGCACCTGGTTCAGAATGGTGCAGCTAGACTACTGACTGAAAGAGAGCATGTAACCCCCTTGCTCACAACAGCTGCATTGGCTTCTAGTCTGTTTCTGGACACATTTCACATTGCGTTTTGATCATATGACTTGAGACCAGGCTACCTTCAAAAACACATTCTCTGTTATGAGTCTGACCATATTGAGATCTTCAGAACAGGCCTTTCTCTTAGCCTTTTGGGGCACATCCAGATGGAGATAGTTGGAGTAGTCTTATCTAAAAGGTTCTTATCTTTAGTGCAATGTATTTTAACTCTCACTTGAGCTATCCTTCCATTTAAACTGATCCACATTTTTCTTTCATAAGAAGGGTGCATAAAGATATTTGGACTGCCCCAACTTGCCTCCATTTCAATCAATAACACTCAGTTTCCTGCCCCCTTCCCCCTTTTCCCTCAGCCATCATTCAGCAGGCTGTGGTGACTTTCCTTTAAAAATAATAATAATGATAAAGTAAGTGACATAGTGAAACAGCAATGCATCTACCTATACACAATGCCACCAATGTATCTTATTTATCTAGAACAACACTGCATCAATAGGAAAAAAATATTTTTAAAACTTAAAATGGTAGAGCAAATTAAAATAGAGGAGGGGGGATTCTCCGTCATCCCTTTCAATGCCACTCCCCACCAAATAGGTCACAGGATTATCACCTCAGATAACATTGCCCACAGTTTTAATTTGGTGCAGGCTAACCATCCACACAGGGTACAGAATGGGCTAATTAAAAGCACTCTGAATTGTGCAAAACAAAACAAAAAACAATACAAAAACAAAAAACAAAACAAAAACAAACAAACACCTGTAGCCCTATGTCTGTGCCAAAAGAGGAATGGGACAGCTCTAAAAAGGGACAAAATGGATCTCTGTAGGTCAAAATATGTGTGGATGCCATAAACCAAACAGCACTGAAAGCAATCCAAATAGTGAGCTATTTTGCCAGTGTGGATGTACCCTTAGCCTTGGTGCATGCTTGGGGAAGATATGAAAGAGCTCTCTTCATGGTTGCTTGCAAGCTATGGAACTACAGAGGCTAGATAGGTCTCCTCTCTGTTGTCCTTTAATAGTATATCAGGTCTGCAGACAAGTCCTTCTTCAAGACTTGACTTTGATGTTTAAGCCAGGTGGGTGTTGGGTGATTTAAATTTTTTAACTGTGTTTTTAATGATTTTAAATATTTCAATAGCATGTGTTCTGTTTGAATATTTTTAAAAAATGTTAGTTGTCTTGAGACCAATGAGACAAGAGACTGCAGTATATGGGGGGGGGGATCGGTTCCAAGCCCCCCGCAGATGCCAGAAACAGGGGATAAAAGAAGCACTTACTTCCAGCTTCTCTGGTGTTTGTGCATGGTGGAGAGAGGGAACCCTGGCCCAATATTGCTGAAGGGCTCAGTTTCCTGCCTTCCTGTTCACAAGGGAGCCTTCTCTGAAACTAGCAACTGCCGCCTCCCCACTGTGTAGCTTGTCCATTTCACTGAAAGATGTTTCCCTCAGAGAGATCAGGCCACAAGTACATTTTCATTAAGCCACCTGTATATAGCATAGTCTCTGGTTCATCCAGTAGTCAGTCTTGCTAATACACCTTCAGAACATGTATTTCTGGGTTTAATTTTAATTTAATTTTTGTTTTCAGGCAGTGGATAAGTGAATCAGCGGATACTGATGTATGGGTATGAGGGGTCCTACTGTACATATACATTAACAGCCTGTTTCCAATAGGGGGCATTCATACTTTTGAAGCCCATATGAATGTTGACGGGTACCCAGAGCAGAAGGAGCAATGCATCATTGAACAGCAAGACATATTGCCACCTCTTTTTCAAGGCTGCTGTCAGCTGCAACAGCAATTTTACCTTGGCCCCAGAATGGTTCTATAATAGTATCTCATTGTTTTTGTTCATGATCCTTCCTCCCTGATATTTGTTTTAAGAATGACCCATTTCTGCTGTTTTGATTTCTATTACTGAAATAAAATGTTCATGTGGGAAACGGATTCCTTTTAAGAAACAATCTGGGATAACAGCTGCTGTAACTTTGACATAGCATGTCAAAGGTTCACATACTTTCTGTCAAATACCTGTACACATGCATTACTTCTTCATAGTTTTCCCTTTTAAAAGCCCTTGTACCAATCCCTCAATACATTTTGAACGAAGCTGAAAAGGCCATTTGGAGATTCTGTGGGGAGGTTTCTGAGAGGGGAAAACTTGGGAAGGGGAGAGGAGGAATACAGGTCACCTGTCAATCCACTGAATCACAGTCATTATCTTTGAATATGCCACAGCTGAAACAGTGAAACTGAAGAAAAACACAAACTTAGACTGAAGAATTGATTCACACGGCAGTCAATTTTAAAATACAAATGTTTTCTCCATTGTAGTTGTCATTAGTAAGACCCTTTCACACAGATGGTACACTGTATGTTCATCCACCCATTGCCACTAACGTAGGGGAAACTAAGCAATATGACAACTTATAAAGAGAGAAAATACTAGTTATAACACAATTTAAAGCTATATTTTATTGTTATATTATTATTAATATTTATATATTGTTTAGTTTCTCTCCCCCCTGTGATTTTACATATGCAATACAATAACATAAAATAAATAAAACCACAAAATTTAAGAGAACCAAAAAGAAGAGAAATTAAAAGCAGTCAAAAACAAAAAAACAATAGAAAAATGGAAATAAATTACCTGATCAGACCAGAAGCCTGCAAGAATGCTTTGAAGTGCAGGTTGAAAGTCAACAGAAAAGGTTTGCTGAATTGCATTCCCTGAAAAAAGAGTCCAAATAGGTCTGCCAGCTCAGTGGCATCCAATTTCCTGAGGTCTCAGGACCAAGAAGTGCAACTAGAGGAAGGCCCTTCTGATATTGTAATGGAAGGCTCAGGGATGGGGACTTGAGTTACATGACTTGTTGTTGAGTGGGACTTAAGTCACACTGGTGATGTGACTTGGACTCAGCTTGGTTTTTTTTCCCAATGACTTAGACTCAACTTGTGACTAGGATCCATTTTTTTCTAGTCACATTTTTAGTCCCTGTTCTTTTGATGAAGAACACTGTAAACCCAGAAAAAGCTTTGCGACACTCACCAGAAGATGCAGGAGAGGCAGGCAAATGGCAGCAAATGGCAGTGGCAGAGGTAGCAACAGAGAGGGAGGGTTTTTGAGAGGGTGGGGGAGGGAGAAGGGGAGGGGGGAGGGAAGGTGAAGCAGGCAGGGCAGATGGAACCAAAAATGGGTGGTTCACAAGCCCCAGACCTCCCCATACCCACCGACACAGAACCCACCCACCCCTCCCTTTTTTTCTGGGGGAAAAAGCTTGCTTTTAATAGGGACTCAGGCTTGGGACTTGGGACTTGGTATCAAAGACTCAGACTCAGACTTGGGACTTGGATCTAAAGACTTGCCCACATCCCTGAGAAGGCCAGTCAGCAACAGTTGTAAAATGGTGTGTGTGTTTGTATGTGTGTGTGTGTGTGTGTGTGTGTGTGTGTGTGTGTGTGTGTGTGTGTGAGAGAGAGAGAGAGAGAGAGAGAGAGAGAGAGAGAGTGAGTAAGAGAGACAGACAGACAGACAGACAGACAGATGGACAGACAGCGTAGAGCCTCTGATGAATTTTAAAGACTAATGTGTGAAGTCCAATAGCAGAGGCAACTCTATGGCATGGAAGAGAGTGAACAAGATGAGAGTGCTTTCTGAGCATGTCTATATGGCATATCATGAGATCTTGAGAATGAATCCCAACATTAAGAATTTCCAGACTGAGAGCATTCCATTACCTGAGATATGTCTGCGATGCCAAAAATGACCCCCAAAGCTTAGCCTCTGGGCCAAAGCCTGTGACCTGGCAACCCTGGCAAAGCCTTTGTATACCCACTGAGAAGACCTTTCTTCCATCCCTGCAGTGCTGTGGATGTCTGTTGGGTACAGAGAAGTGCCGCTCCTGAATATTTTAAAACTTGGAGAACTTCATATTTGATCAGACATTGCTTCCAATACTCTCATTTCAAATCATTTATTATATTATATTATATTATTATTATTATTATTTTTTACCCTGCCTTTCTTATTTCACACCATTAATTTTATTATTTATTTGTTTAGCCTGGCTTCCTGTGGGAGGGAGTTCCAAAGTTTGGGAGCAGCAACAGAGAAGGCTGTTTCTTGTGTCTTTGCCGAATGCACCTGTGAGACTGAGAGAAAACCTCCCCTGATTATCGTAATATCTGGCAGGATCATAAAGGGAGATGCAGTCTTTAAGTTAACTTGGACCCAAGCCATTTAAGGCTTTATAGGTTAAAACCAGCACTGTGAATTGTGCCTGAAAACGGACCTCTGTAACCAGCCCCAGTTAACAATCTGGCTGCAGCATTTTGAACCCGCTGAAGTTTCCAAACACTCTCCAAAGGAAGCCCCATGTAGAGTGTGTTACAGTAATCCAGCCAGGATGTAATTAAGGCATGTGTCACCGTAAGCATATCAGACCTCTCCAGGAATGGGTGCAGCTGGTACACTTAGCTTCTAGAAGTCACATCTAGCCCTTTGAATTGTGCTTGGAAATATGTTGACAGCTCATAAAGCTGTTGCAGTGCTTTCCATAACCAGCCAAAGTCAACAGACTTATCCACAGCATTCTGAACAGATAGCCAGCTTTCACAGCACAAATACTGTGTTATAAGATAGATAACTCCATGTTCTTAAACATATTACTTCTTTCAAAAGATGAAATTTGACCTGGGTAAAAATCATAGAAATTCATAGAACTTCTTACAAGAATGAAATTGATAAAACTTGGTGGAACTTCCTACAAGAACAGGTTCTATTTCTAGAATAGTAATTTTTATTTTTACGTTGTGTTTTTCATTCCCCTACCAAGAAAGTCCAAGTTACCTCTTACATTTTCCAGAAGGTGGCAGCATTGCTAAAGAAAACAGGTTCAATATTTTACTCACCACCGTTAACAATCAGCAAACTGGTGAACAAGCCATACTAAAGAAATTATATTTTGTCTTTTCTCTTGAGGATGTAGTGATTACATATGATTTGTCAACACGTATGTTCCAGCTATTCAAAATTCATTTTCTTTAGTTTATTCCTAGAGACAGCAGGCTGTTATGTCAATGAACTGAAATACCTGGCTGGGGAGCCAGGGATCAGGCATATGATTCTCTACTGTGCATCCTGGGAGAAGACTCAGCCTGCATAGCCTGAGTGAACTCTTCAGTTCCAGAATGTCATTATCAGAAGAAACTGGTCAACCACTTGTAAGTATCTAGGAAATCCTGGCAAGCACTGCCATAAGTTGGGATCAACTTGACAATACATTATTATTATTATTATTATTTATATGTCTAAGAATACTTGAGAAATTCGGTTTTCATTGATTCTGATATGGATATAATCTGTATCCCATGAATGAATATGCAGAACGAAATTTAGGTGTCGTCCCTAAATATTATGAACAAAAAATATTTTAGAAATGTACATATTGAGCCATCTTTAAAGATGTCCTCCACAAAGCCCAGCTCTGCTGCTTCATACCATGAAGGTGGCCTGGGGTTGTCAAAGGCTAAGCCAGTGAAACAAAGTTCTAATAGGGTCTACCAAAGTCCTGGTGAGTCTTTCAGTATCTGGATGAGCTAACTGTGTGAACAGGAAGAATGAGTTAGTCCCTGCCTCATCCATGTGTGAAGTGACAGGTTGGAAGAGAGGAGACATGAAGCCTCTTTGGGCAGACCAGAACCATGACATCGTTGTGTACTGCTTTGCATGGAGAGCCTTCATGGACTGACAAGTCTCCCCCTTTCAGAACTATTGCTTCATATGAGCAAAGCTGTGTTGGAGGGGATGGGACTAGCTCATCCTCCTTCCTCATGCATTTAGCCTACCTCATCAATGAATGAAGCTGGTAAATCTCTGGATACAGTCCTTGTGGTAGACTGTGCATCTGCCACTGAAGGACCAACCTAACTAAGTACAGAGAATTACCAGAAAGTTGGCCATCTGGCGGTGAACTGACCACAGCAACTCTGAATAGAGTGATGGTGTGAAACACAGGAGGACCCCTGTATCCGTGGGGGATCAGTTCCAAGCCCATTGGGCACCAAATTGATGAAACTTTTCTTTAAACATAGATGAAAAAAATTCTAAAAGCCAACATACTGGAACAGCATGACCAGAACAGCTAAATTGATATACATATGGGCATGCTTTTACATGCAGAAATCCCGGGTTCAAAATCATGTATCTCCAGGTAGGGCTGGGAAAGACCCCTATCAAAAATCTTGGAGGACTGCTGTCGGTCAGCAATCAGAGTGCAAACCAGGGGTATCAAACTACGTCACCTCCCATAGTTTGCAATATGTTTCTCATTTAGTATGGCTGGTGGTGAGGGATCGCTGGAGATACGTAATCCAAAACAACTGGAGGGAATCAAGTTGCCTATTGCTGGTGTGGGTAATATTCACCTAGTTGAACCAATTGTCTAACATGATATAAGAGAACTTCTCTGTTCCATATCTATGACTGGACTGTCTTGGTTTATATTTTGGAGTGAGGCACTTCCCCAACTTGATATACAACTGCCCACCCCAAGGTGGCATACTAACAAAATATGATTTCAGTTATCTCTAGGTAGCTGAATGTTTACGTCTTAGTGGTGGAAAAGATAAGTAAGAATCCATGGCTTTAACTGCAAAATTCCACTAAAGTTTAGAAACAGATGGCTGCTCCTTCAGGACTGAACTAATCATTCCAGAGGGGATGACTAGATCCTTCACCCTACTAGAACGGTGTTCATTGCCTTGTAATCCCCAGTTTGTAGTTCACTCTTGTGCATATGTTCTCTTATTTTGTACCTCTGCCTTTTTTTTGGTATATTCTGGCTTTTTAAAAATTTAAATTGTATATTAGAGATCAGAATCATTTTGAGAAAAAATAGACAGTGCAGTATTTCTCTTGCTTCTAAATTCTTGAATAGTGTATGTTAGTGTAAGGCAGAAGTCTTAAGCAGGGAGACTGGCTACAGTAGGTAATATATTATTCTATTTTGCTTTGGAAGCTTGGTTTCTTTTATATCATGGTTGAGAAATATAGGGCATGTAGAGTCCTGCTAAATACTGAAAAATAATGTTTGCAATTAAAACCAAATGTTTATGAATTTCATTACTGAATATTCTGGGACTGAAGTGGCAAAATTGCCACATGTACTGTAAACTAAACACATAAAAATTCTGATCATTGCCAAATCCATATTACGAAAGAGCTCCCCCAAGTCTTTCAAAATTATTGCTCACAAATATGCACATTCCTGCCAAGTATTGTCCCGCTCTCATCATCATGCTCATAAAATTGATATGGAAAGCATAAACTTCTTAACATAAATATACAAATTAATCACACCCTCAACCTTTTGAAGTGTTTCCAATTTGACCAACAAGGAAGCACTAAAGTTGTGATATCACATTTTACCCTACTTTCTTTCCACTCTGTTTGATTTTTGTATTTTCCTCCTTTCCATTTAATGTCTTTCTCAAGAGAGTAGGAAGCACACTAGTTGCCTTTATAAATATCTGGTTACTAAGGCCTTGCTTCTTCCCATCTGCTCTTTTCCTTGTCATATTTCCTTCCAGTCTCTCTGGATTCTGATCCTGGGTTTTGCATGAGAATATAACCTTGGATTTCAATTTTGGATCCTAGAGATTGGTTTCACCTGAGTTTGAGGTCCAAACCTAGCATCTCTTAAAAAAAAAAAAAAAATCCTGCCGGAGACATATGTTAGCACAGCTACAGCTTGAGGTGGATGCACCATTTTTGGCTGCAGTTTTCCAGAAATATAGATAACCCTGCTGAAATAAATGGCATTGAGCTCTCATGCACTACAGTAGGATTATTATTTGTTTAGCTCCCCATGTGCACTTTTGCCTTGCAGAATCTGCACAGAAATAGATATGCAATGTAGGTTATGGTATAGCATTAATATCTACACGATCGCAAACAGTATGCTCAGATTTCTGCCATTGCCACTTTTTTTTCCAATTAAAAATATCTATTAACATTTGCCACTGGGATATTTTTTCAGCTCCAGCTAGTCTTGGAACAAATTGTCCTACCCTATTTTTCAACATACCTTTATTAGGGTAGAAATTGAAATAGCTTCCACCAGGGTGGGGGCGGAGAGATTAGAATTAATTGGAGTCCAGAAATAACGCATAAAAACAATAAATGTACATTTTATTTTATCTGATTTTATTTTATTCCAGGGCATGAGGATTAAGGATCTTATAAGTATAGCAGTCCCTTTTCCCAAACTGGTCAATAAAACTGTCGCCATTTTCTTTCTGTGTCCTCTCTTCCTAAGTCTGACCATTATCCTCGATGGAATATTGGTAGAATGTTCTTGCTGCTTTCTAAACTGTTGGGTTATTTGATGCTAAAAGATTGCATAGCTAAAATATTTTATAAGATTAATGATTTAATTAATTAGGTTCTTTAATTCCTCCTCACTTTCTGCCATCAGAGTGGTATCATCTGCATATCTGAAGCTCAACATCCAAAAAACTAAGATCATGGCCACTGGTCCCATCACCTCCTGGCAAATACGAGAAGGGGAAGATATGGAGGCAGTGACAGATTTTACTTTCTTGGGCTCCATGATCACTGCAGATGGTGACAGCAGCCACAAAATTAAAAGATGCCTGCTTCTTGGGAGGAAAGCGATGACAAACCTAGACAGCATCTTAAAAAGCAGAGACATCACCTTGCCGACAAAGGTCCGCATAGTCAAAGCTATAGTTTTTCCAGTAGCGATGTATGGAAGTGAGAGCTGGACCATAAAGAAGGCTGACCACCGAAGAATTGATGCTTTTGAATTGTGGTGCTGGAGGAGACTCTTGAGAGTCCCCTGGACTGCAAGGAGATCAAACCTATCCATTCTGAAGGAAATCAACCCTGAGTGCTCACTGGAAGGACAGATCCTGAAGCTGAGGCTCCAATACTTTGGCCATCTCATGAGAAGAGAAGACTCCCTGGAAAAGACCCTGATGTTGGGAAAGTGTGAGGGCAAGAGGAGAAGGGGACGACAGAGGACGTGATGGTTGGACAGTGTAATCGAAGCTACCAACATAAATTTGACCAAACTCCGGGAGGCAGTGGAAGACAGGAGGGCTTGGCGTGCTCTGGTCCATGGGGTCACGAAGAGCTGGACACGACTTAACAACTAAACAACAACAACAACAAAAGATTGCCAATGTTCCTTAAGTGAATTCTAGTCTCAACTATTCACATTTCCACATATATACTTTTTCTATAATCATCTGCCTTAATTTTCAACTGATATCAAACTGCTTCTTTAATCAGTTTGGTTGGTTTATTTTCTATCATGAGATCCAATTCCCCCATGTTCTCCTGGTTATTAAAATTCTTCATTACGTTGCTCCACTTTTTCTCTTCTTTATATCCCAGTGATCTGTTCCTTGCCTTATTCTTCACAGTTCACATATTGGAACCCTCTCAATCATCCCCAGAGACTGACCTGCTATTGTTTAATTTCTTATCTGCTGAAGATATATACTTGGAGGCCCTTTGAGTACATTTTTTGTGCCGGCTCTTCAGCACGATGAGAAAAATTAACTCAAAACTTTGTTTCCTGTCTAAATAGAATTTTAGGCTGTGATCTTGTCAACAGTTTTATTGCAAGTTTCAAAAGGACCAAGGCTGATTTTTTTTTTTAAAAAGATGTGTTTATAATTAACCGAGCCTCTTCAGTTATTCCAGCATCTCCTGAGCAGATGGTATATTTTCTCTTTCCTATTTACTTAGAACATTTATAATCTACTTTTTGATGAAGAGAACAACAAAACAGCACAATAAAAAAAGAAATGAAACAATGTCACGAACAAACAAACAAACAAACAAACAAACAAACAAACAAACAAACCTTAATAGACAAATTAAAGTAGGATTGCATACCAGTGTGAGAGATGAAATCTTTATGGACCACAGTGATTCACTCTCCCTGGCCTTTACATTTATACTGGTTCTGCACTGAGATCCTATTTCTTTTCTCACTTCTCTTCCATCTATATCTATTAAATGGTTGAATACTTCCAGAACTGCTCGATATCTCAGTAGTTTAGGTATCTGGCTGCAGAGCCAGAGGTTAGTAGTTCAATTCCCCACTGTGCGTTCTTGAAAGGGGTTGGACTCGATGATCCACAGGGCCCTTCCAACTCTGCAGATCTAAGATGATGATGATGATGTTCCTGGCAAAGAAGGATGATGGTATTAATTGAATATTTGGCTCATAGCTCAGTGGGTCTGAGACTAAACTGAGAAGTAGTAAGATTCCAGAGCCAAGAGCTTTGTGGGGGGACATATATGGTATTTAGAGTGGAGAAATATTCTATGTACCAAAGCAGCTACCTAAATTATAATTCTAACCAAACGTGGAGTACAAACCATGTATTTTTGTCTCGCCATCTAAAATAATACCAGCAGACGAGTTTGTCCATCAGCTGATATGACATGACACAGAAGGATTGGGGGAGGAGCTCATTGCTTTCAGGGTGGGACAGTACTCTTGCTCCACTCACAGACTCATTGTGACCATCAAGGGTGAAATTACACAGGGAGGAATGCAGTTTGCTTCAGAATTTTAAAAGCTATAGTCACTGAAGTAGTTAATTGTTGTGTTGTGAGAGTCCACACTGCACTTCTCAAAAGGTTCAATTTTCACTGGAAACACAGCCTCATCCTATTAATTCTAGCCTCATCCCCACCTCTTCCCTTTGTCTTCTTGTTTTATTTTTTAATTCATTTTTTGGAAGTGACACAGCACTTGTCTAATACAACACTAAATTTGACAAGCATAATGATTTTAAAAACAGAAAATTGGTTGGAGGAGAGGAGATGACAGGCACTCAGTTGAGAGGAATTATCCTGCTGTATACCATACCCCACTGTCAATGTCACTGTAGAACGTACCCATCATAGGCAATGACACATTCCAGAAAATGGAAAAAAGCATTGTCAGCTAAATGGGTACATAAACCACCCTCTGCTAGCTGAACAAAAAGAAATGAATGCCCATTGAAAAAGACTGGACTTCCCCATGCTTAGTTTTCTGTCATGTACCCACTGAAAAATGCTTCAATTTTAATTGTGCCAATGCGAACATAAACATGAGGTAAATTGAAATATAGTGTCACTAGTCCCTAAATGATCAGAGTGAGTCATGAGTTTTGTAGAAGGCAGGGAAGCTGGTTAGGATGATGACAATGTGTGTTGGGAATCGTAAGACACACAACAGAGGATTGGTGTTGTTCACTGAAATTCAGGGTTGATAATAACATAAACACAATTGTTAGTGTAGATGAAAGTCATTGTCTTGATTTAATATGTGATAGTATAACAGGCAGTGTGACAGTAAAAGACACAGTACTAGAATGGACTATTGGGATCCTGCAAAAAATTTGCCTTGTGGAGGGCTTCAGCTATGTCTTTTTTGTAGCTATTGTAAATATGGTACCATTACTATAGATATACTGCAACAAGTACAATTGGTGGAGGTGTATTTGTTATTGCTTTTATTTATTTCTACTGATGTGTTTTACTTGACAATTTTTTTGGTATTTTTTATTTTGACCTAAATCCAATTGAGGGAATTCCAACTTGAATAGACCTGTTGAATCAGTGGAATTTACATAGATGTTGGTTCGCTATTCAGCAATTGATTCATTAGTTTTGCTCTTGTTGGCACTGGATTTAGGCTTTGGTATTCTGCTCCTCTTAATCACCTTGAGCACTATTTTGTGGCAAAGCAGGACAATATCTAGCAAGCTCTGGATCTGGAATTAATCCTATTGTTTTCCATTGCAGCTCCATATTTTCACTCAGATTCTCATGTTTGTTTCTCTAATTGATTTCTACCCAGCCTTCCTCCCTGTAAAGGGACTCATCTGTTTCTTTTACCAGCAGCATGACAGTAAAAGTTGTACTAGGTCATATTAAATCAGGATAAAGGATGTTTCTGCAGGCCCACATGCAGGAACATGCCTTATTTTAGCTGTTAGCTTTTTCTGAAAAAGGATTACTGAAATTCCTGTCAGGTTAGTATGTTCTCTCTTCATCCTTGAAGGTTCAGGAGGAGTTTTTTATTTTAATTATCTTTCATTTTAATCAAAAGACGTGGAAGTGTTTTCAAAAAAGAATAAATTTCTTCTACATGTACTGCGTCACATTTAAAATGTTTAGACACAATGTGTTTCACATTTTGCTTTGTTAGAAAGCTAAAAAGTAAAAGTATAATTCTTAAGTTATAAAGAAATAGGCAATGGAATATTAATATGAGAAAAGAAACCTCTTC
This sequence comes from Intellagama lesueurii, assembly GCA_037013535.1. Taxonomy (NCBI): domain Eukaryota; kingdom Metazoa; phylum Chordata; class Lepidosauria; order Squamata; family Agamidae; genus Intellagama; species Intellagama lesueurii. The sequence continues at coordinate 154,678,155 of JBAJHW010000005.1, forward strand.
TTATCTGGATATCCATATTTTGTCTTTCAGACTTTCTCTATAAAGAAATATTTATACATATGTATTTCACACATATTTTTACCTCTTTTCTATACCCACTGACCTCTTGCACTGAATCCAACAACTTCTTTTTAGCACGTATTTTTCTTGGCATATTATATAATACAATAGGACTGCAGTATCCAGGGGAATCGGTTCCAAGCCCTTCCACAGATATGGAAAACAGCATATAGTAGTGGACCTTATATACATCATCAACTCTGGCTCTCTCTAATGGCTAGTTCTGGTAATTACATGGTAGAAATATGTATTTCTGGGTTTTTTCATTTAATATTTTTAATATTTTCAGACGGTGGATAAGTGAAATCGTGGAAATGGATCCCATGGATATGGGGGTCCTACTGTAATGATATCCATGCACGATAACATGGAAAAATATATGCCAGGTGGAGAGGTGTAACCCAGTACTACCCATAATGTGCCAAAGAAAATAAAACACATTTTCCATTGGTCTGAACTTTGGCCACACTCCTTGAGGTTATATGGCTTCCTCATCCCACTCTCTGACATGAGCAGCTCTTTAAATGGCCTCCTTAAGATGGCTTGTGATATTTAAGTTTAAATTAATTATGGATAGAAATAAATATTAATGAGAATGGTTTAAGAAAGAATCAAACAATAAAAGGCAGTAAAGTCAATTCATGGAATAAGAGAGGAAAAGTGTAGATGGTAGGTGCTGATCAGGCAAGGTGAAAATAGCCAGGGAAAGAAGTGTAGGCAGGAAAACAACTTATTAGCTGACGATCCTTTGAGACTGATTTGAATAAACCAAAGCAACATTTTACAGAGCTGTGCATCTGACGCGGCTTTAGCCACAATGATAGGACAGCAACAACAACAAGAAGAATGATGATGCAGATACTAGGAAGGAGATGACTAACTACGAGAATGTACAGTACATGGTGATAGATAGTTTATTGGGCGCATATGGCCTCAGCATAATATTGAGGAAAAAATGTATAACAGAAGAGTTAATAGAAATCCAGTATCGTGAAGAAGGGAATATGACAAAAAAGAATTGAAAAGGACCCTGTTTTCAAATGAGATGGCTTTTAACGGGTGCTGACTCTTATTAACATTTTCCAAAATCTGGCCTCAAATGTCCTTTTCCCCCCAAAGATGCCGTGCACATCCCCATCTGCTCATAACAGGTGCAGTTAGGATGCAGAAATGAAAATATTATCAATGTTTGTGATTTTATTCTCTTTGCTAGGAATTTGGCAGATTGCTTAAGCTGTCGGTGCCTCAGTGCCAATCTGTAAAATGGAGAAAACTCCCCCCCCCCATTCCTCTGCAAACAGATCCTTTTGTTTGTTAGATCCTTTTATCGTCATAGAAGTTCCCATTAATGGTAAAAGTTGCCTTAGAACAATGAATTTGGTCCAAAGACCCTTGGAGCACGGATGAGGGTGTGTAGTTCTGTCCAAGTGGAGGTGCCCCTTTCATTACAACACTAAGCAAGAGAATTTCAGCCATTATCTAGAGAATTAGCCTAGCATCATACTAGCAGAGGAAAGCACCCTACTAGGTTTGTCCTATTGGATGCAACCGTTATGCAAATAGGTGTGTAAGAGATTATATCTCTTGCACAACCAGTTCTGCAAAGGAAAATTCCTTGAATCCTTTTCCTGCACTAACTCTAGAAAGCCATTTTGATTAATGTGATGGTTGTACACTGTACCATTAAATTCAGGCCTGAGAAAGAGGGCTGCTACAGCTCACAATTACAGGGCATAGTGCAGTTAATTTGCCTTCTTTAATGGATTTTCTTTGTACAAGAAAAGATGAAGGAAACAATGGGAAAGAGCAGAAAGATTACCAGTGGAAGATAAGAGTGTCTGGACTTTCCATGAATGAGGATGTGCTAGTGCAGTAGAAGTCTGATCTAGAAGCACCTTTACTGCCAGGTGAATCTGGGCAGGAAAGTTCAAACAGGCAGCCCAGGTGGCATAAGTTTTGGAGGTAAATTACCTCAAGTTAAGAAATCGCGATAGACATTATCAGTTGGATATTGAACTGTATGACTCAGCTTGCAACTGATAAGTCTATGATGATTTTTTAACATGGCACAATTTCCCTCCAAAATGTTTGCTATTTGCATAGGTACGAAAGAGGATTTTGGCCAACATGTTCCATAATCAATTAGGTACCTGTAAGAAATACGACACATTTCAGTTGGTAGTCAGAATCTTGAAAATACCTTGTCTGCAATAAAGCCACTTTTTTTTTTTAAAAAAAGGAGATAAAATATGGATTAAACCTTTTGCCAACCTGAACTGGTTAAATATTTTTATCAGTTTTTAAGAGATCACGTAATGCATACTCATCAGAGATGATTTTAAGCAGTAATGTAGTCTTAATACTAATAATCATGTGCTGTCAAGTCAATTCTAACTTATAGCAACCTTTTCAGGGTTTTCCAGGTAGAGAGTATTTAGAAGGGGTTTACTGGATGCAAAATTATGCCTGTGTAGAACTCTTCATCCCTAGTAAATGCATTTGCACTATTGTCTTGAAGTAACTTGTTTGTATTCTTTTCTCGAATTCCTCACAGGTATGCCAATTTGATGAAACAAATAATGATTTTTTAAAAATCCATCCAAGAGTACACAAACCTTTTTGAAGGATAACTCCTGAAAGCGTGTTCAGTGCAAATTGTAAGGCAAGTAGTTACTGAATTATAGTCAAGGTCAGAAAAAGCACATTTATTTTTCTTGTAAGTCTATCATTATCACCGGCCTCTAGTGATGGATCCACTTGAAGCAAAATACAGCTTACCTTGGTGAATTTGATTTATTAATATTGCTGCTGACAAGGTTGCACGTTTGTTAGTGCTTATTTTAGATTTGAATAGCTCTCAACACATAAATTTGAAGAACTGCTGCAAGTTTGTTACTGGGTTTCATATATCATGTGGAAAAGCAGACCTAGAGAACAATGCTTTTGATACAGTATTTATATTGGAAAACTGTGCTTTTAACAAAATTCTTTAAGGATGACTCAGCTTGTAATGACTTAAGATGCAGGTGAGAACCTGTGGCCCTTCACATGTTGCTCAACTGCAGTTCTTGTCCCCCCTCACAATTGGCTCTGCTGCATAGGGCTGATGGGAGTTATTGTGCAGCACCAGCTGGAGGGCCTCACATCCCCTTCCTCCAATGTATGACATAATCTTATTGTAGATAATTTATATTTTGAGTAGTCTCCTATTTTGATTTTTGGGTAGAAAATTCATGGGGAGGCAATGTGTGTGGGGAAAAAAACCCCATTATGAACTCAGCTTTTCCCAGTCCTTTTTGTTGCCATTTGCTTGTTTGTTTATCTGCTGCCGCTTCAGCACCATATTGTTTGAAATATTGACTAAGTATTCATATCTGAGGTAAAAAAAATATTAATAGTGAGTGCACCTCAACAATGTATATTGTCAGCTAATTAAGAGGGTCGTCTCTGGAAAGAGACAATTAACATATTCTGTATCTAAATAAAATTCTGTTGTATATATTTCCATGCTAAATTATCCATATAGAGAGAGGTTCATAACAAATATACCAGCTTTATTCTTTCATAATAAGATAGTCACTATGTAATTGCTACATTTCAAGTCAGAACATGCCCAGTGTGACTTATATTTAATTCAAATTTAATTCACATTTTGTAGAATTACAGTGCAATATAAATAGTTTTTCAATATCGTAAGTAGGCTAAGATATACAAATCAGATGTTTGAACATTACATTTATCCTCTGGTGAATTAAAATTACCCCTGCTAATTTTAATGTTGTATTTTAGTATGTGTTAATCTTCTAATTGAAGGATAAATATGGGCTTTCTCTTATGCAATTAGTGGAACTAAACTATTCTGAAGAGCACCGACAGGTTGAATCATACATAGAAATTAGCTAGGGGTATTTCATTACCAAACTAATTCAGTTATTTCCATGGATTTATAGAAAATGATATTCATCTCTTGGGGGAAATGCTTGGCAGGAGAAGGTATTTCTTTTCTTGCCATTTACTGTACACCAGTCTACTAAAACAACCTCATTCCCAAGATGACTTTTTCAACACATGGTTCCCTTTTATTTTTTAATGTTAATAAGAACAACAAGACTTATTTTCCACCAGCCTCCCATGTCAATCTTTGATGCAATATTTTAATCTAATATAGATTACAATGGTGTGAAGGAACTTTATCAGATTATACATTTTAGTGAAAGACTTGTACTATTATTTTATTGTTGTTGTTTCTGTGTTCATTCCATAAAGATTTTTTTCTAAAAAGGGAGGAAAAACAATTCAGCAGTTAATACGTAGCCTTGTTTATCAGATGCTTAAAGGGGCATGAAAAACATTTGTGTAATGAATGTATTTGGATGAAAATAGGCAAGCTAATCAGACAGTTACTGTGGGTTAGGAGAGCACGAGTAGCACTATGTATCAATAACTGCTTGTTCACATTACAATTCTGCTATATTTTATTTCCATGATTGTGCATGACTTATACCAACATCTATGTTGTTTTTATGTGCCATTAACTTGCCTCCAACATATGATGATCATATGAGTGAGTGACCTGTAAAATGTCCTGTTTTTAACAGCTCTGCTCAGTTCTTGCAAACTCATAGAGTAGGACTTCCATATCTGCTGGTGATTGGTTCCAAGCCCACCCATGGATACTGAAAACCATGGATAATAGAAAACGCTATATAAATTTATATTTTTATATAATATAAATATACATATATCAAAGGAAAAAACAGGGGAAAAATATTTTCACATGCATTACCAGAACTGGTCACTAGAGGGTTGGAGAGACTATGCTGTGTATTCTTCACTAACAAATATTCACAGCACAGTTTCTGGCTTCCTCTAGTGGCCAGTTCTGATAGTACATGTGAAAATAGTTTTTTCTGGATTTTTTTCTTTTAATATTTTTAATATTTTCTGACTGTGTATAAGTGAATCAGTGGATATTGATCCCATGAATAAGGGGGGGGGGGGTTCCTACTGTATTTGCAAGAAAGCAAAGTGGCTGTCCAACGAGGCCTTACAAATAGCAGAGAAGAGAAGGGAAACAAAATGCAAGGGAGATAGGGAAAGTTACAGAAAATTGAATGCAGACTTCCAAAGAATAGCAAGGAGAGACAAGAGGGCCTTCTTAAATGAACAGTGCAAAGATATAGAGAAAAATAATAGAAAGGGAAAAACCAGAGATCTGTTCAAGAAAATTGGAGATATTAAAGGAACCTTTTGTGCAAAGATGGACATGATAAAGGACAAAAATGGTCGGGACCTTACAGAAGCAGAAGACATCAAGAAGAGGTGGCAAGAATACACAGAGGAATTATACCAGAAAGATCTGGATGTCCCGGACAACCCAGATAGTGTGGTTGCTGACTTTGAGCCAGACATCCTGGAGAGTGAAGTCAAGTGGGCCTTAGAAAGCATGGCTAACAACAAGGCCAGTGGAGGTGATGGCATTCCAGTTGAACTACTTAAAATCTTAAAAGATGACGCTGTTAAGGTGCTACACTCAATATGCCAGCAAGTTTGGAAAACTCAGCAGTGGCCAGAGGATTGGAAAAGATCAGTCTACATCCCAATCCCAAAGAAGCACAGTGCCAAAGAATGCTCCAACTGCTGTACAATTGCACTCATTTCACACGCTAGCAAGGTTATGCTCAAAATCCTACAAGGTAGCTGTGATGTTTGCCCCGTGGCCCCTGCTTGTTTCACCAAACACAGAGCTCACGAAGGTATCCCAACATGCCCTTTAACACGCTGCCACCAGTTGATCTCTTTACCAACTATATTTCCTATGAAAGACTGCGGTCCATTCAGTACTGAACTTTTAAACAGAAACAGGTTTATTGATTACAAGTTGTTTTAGGACTAGTTCTTAAGCACATTCTTAAAGTTACACAAAGCTTCAGTATTTTACTTTAACCTCTTCTATCTTAATTAATACAGGTCACACTCTGACTAATCACTACTTAAAGACTCTCTCTACCTCAAACTCCAAACTATCTTCTCCCTTCTCTGTCTCTGAAGCCACTGAACTCCCAACAGCTCTCATTGGTATATGCCAATAATCTTCTACCTGAGCCAAAATAGGGTGATCGCTACAGTAGACTTCAGCAGTATGTGGACCGAGAACTCCTAGAAGTACGAGCTGAATTTCGAAGGGGCAGAGGAACTAGAGACGAAATTGCTAACATGCGCTGGGTTATGGAGAAAGCCAGAGAGTTCCAGAAAAACATCTACTTCTGCTTCATTGACTACGCAAAAGCCTTTGACTGTGTGGACCACAGCAAACTATGGCAAGTTCTTAAAGAAATGGGAGTGCCTGACCACCTTATCCATCTCCTGAGAAATCTATATGTGGGACAGGAAGCAACAGTTAGAACTGGATATGGAACAACTGATTGGTTCAAATTGGGAAAGGAGTACAACAAGGCTGTATATTGTCTCCCTGCTTATTTAACTTATATGCAGAATACATCATGCGAAAGGCTGGACTGGAGGAATCCCAAGCCGGAATTAAGATTGCCGGAAGAAGTATCAACAACCTCCGATGTGCAGATGATACCACTCTGATGGCAGAAAGTGAGGAGGAATTAAAGAACCTCTTAATGAGGGTGAAAGAGGAGAGCGCCAAAAATGGTCTGAAGCTCAACATCAAAAAAAAAAAAAAAAAAAAAAAAAAAAAAAAAAAACTAAGATCATGGCCACTGGTCCCATCACCTCCTGGCAAATAGAAGGGGAAGATATGGAGGCAGTGACAGATTTTACTTTCTTGGGCTCCATGATCACTGCAGATGGTGACAGCAGCCACAAAATTAAAAGATGCCTGCTTCTTGGGAGGAAAGCGATGACAAACCTAGACAGCATCTTAAAAAGCAGAGACATCACCTTGCCGACAAAGGTCCGCATAGTCAAAGCTATGGTTTTTCCAGTAGCGATGTATGGAAGTGAGAGCTGGACCATAAAGAAGGCTGACCGCCGAAGAATTGATGCTTTTGAATTGTGTTGCTGGAGGAGACTCTTGAGAGTCCCCTGGACTGCAAACCTATCCATTTTGAATGAAATCAACCCTGAGTGCTCACTGGAAGGACATATCCTGAAGCTGAGGCTCCAATACTTTGGCCATCTCATGAGAAGAGAAGACTCTGTGGAAAAGACCCTGATGTGGGGAAAGTGTGAAGGCATCTCGGTGATCACGGGTAGAGGGAGATATGGCGTTGGCACAGTCCCCACTCATGACAGAAGAACGATGAACAGATGTTTGAAGGCTGTTCATTGTTCTGAGACTGTGACCAACCCTCAGTATCGAGGTAGCCAGCCCAGCCTGTCCTCCACTCTAACCCTGGTACTGCTGAACGCCAGGTCTGTATCCAATAAGCCCCAGGTGATTTACGATCTTATCCTGGAGGAGGATGCAGACCTGGCATGCATAACCGAGACGTGGATTGGCGGAGAGGGGGGTCCTCCCCTGGCTCTTGTCTGTCCGCCCGGTTATGCTGTTCAGCACCAGGGTAGACTGGAGGGGCGGGGGGGGGGAGTAGCCATTGTTTATAAATCCAGCTTGGAGGTTACTAGGCGCTCCTCGGTGGTAAAGCTGGGTCTAGAGGCACTCCACGTGTCGATTGGGGCCAGGGATGGTATTGGGATTTTGCTGGGTTACCGTGCTCCCCGCAACCCAGCCACTTCCCTTCCGGAGCTGGCCGACTTTGTCTCTGCGGCACTGTTGGAGTCCCCGAGGCTCCTGGCCTTGGGTGATTTCAACGTGCATGTGGGGGAAGAGGTTTCTGGGCCAGCTCTCGAGTTCTTGGAAACCATGGCTTCCTTGAACATGTCCCAACATGTCAACAGCCCCACCCACGTGGGTGGTCATATGTTGGACCTGGTCTTTTCCTCCAGTTGGAGTGAGTGTGATCTGATGGTGACGGACCTAGTGTCAGTCCCCTTGTCATGGTCAGATCACCACCTAATAAAATGTAACCTCACAGTGGCTCTCCCCCCTCGCAGGGAGCAGGGACCCATTTTTATGGTCCGCCCTCGAAGACTACTGGATCTGGTTGGATTCCAGGATGCCATGAGAGGTGTTACGACTGACCTGGCTAGCGCTCCTGTCGACGCTCTGGTAGACAGCTGGTTCACCGCTGCCACCAGGGCCATAGACACGATCGCGCCTAAACGCCCTCTCCGCCGTAGAACTCGGCCAGCGCCCTGGTTTAACCAGGACCTTCGAGTGATGAAGCGAATGAGGAGGAGGCTAGAGCGTAGATGGAGGAAGAACCCGACGGATTATAATTGGATAGCTGCTAAGGTCGCAACTAACCTTTACCTGAATAAGGTAAAGGCTGCATGTCGATCATTCTTCGCTAACCGGATAAGCGAAGCGTCAAACCAGCAGGCGGAGTTATTCCGTATAGTGTGCGACCTATCCGGAGCTGGTTCAGGTGATGGGCCTCCCCCTAGTTTTTCACCTGACCAGTTTGCAGTTTTTTTTAAATCTAAAGTGGAGGCCATCCGCCGGGACCTCTCTCCTTTTTTGAATACAGTGAGTCGAGCTGAGATGTCCAGCGCTCCGTCTTGCCTGGTAACTGTTGACTCCTTTCAGCCGGTGACGCCTGACTCTGTGGACAAGGTGTTTGATCGCTGTCGAGCCACCACCTCCTCCCTTGACCCTTGCCCGGCCTGGCTAATCAAAGTAGCCAGGCTGAAAACTACAACATGGGCCACAGCAATAATAAATGGGTCTCTCCTTCAGGGCAGGTTTCCACCTGCCCTCAAGGAGACACTCATTAGGCCCATAAGAAAGAAACTTAATATGGCGGCGGACGAAATTGGCAATTATAGGCCCGTCGCCAATGTTTCTTTCATGAGCAAAGTGGTCGAGAGGGTGGTCGCTGATCAGCTTCAGGCACACTTGGATGAAACAGAAGCCCTGGACCCATTTCAGTCAGGCTTCAGGCCGCGCCACGGTACAGAGACGGCATTGGTCACCCTGTATGATGACCTGTTGAGGGAGGCTGACAGGGGCAAAACGTCTCTGTTGGTCCTCCTCGACATCTCGGCGGCCTTCGATACTGTCGACCACGGTATCCTCCTGGGGAGGCTCTCCGAGCTGGGAATTGGTGGCTTGGCGCTTGCCTGGCTCCGTTCCTTCTTGGAGGACCGTCCCCAGAGAGTACAGCTTGGGGAGAGTGTTTCAGCCCCGTGGAGTCTCAATTGTGGGGTTCCACAGGGGTCGATCATCTCCCCAATGCTGTTTAACATCTATATGAGGCCGTTGGGTGGGGTCATCAGGGGGTGTGGAGCGTTGTGTCATCAGTATGCGGATGACACCCAGCTCTACATCTCCTTTTCACCAACGGCAGGTGATGCCGTCCTGTCCCTTCAGCGCTGCCTGGGGACCGTACTGCAATGGATGCAGGAAAATGGGCTGAGACTGAACCCAGACAAGACGGAAGTTCTGAGGGTGGGGGCCCCCGTGGCTGGTGGCCTGGGTGACTCTATCTCGTTTGGGGGGGGTGACCCTGGCTGCAAAGAGTGGGGTCCGCAGCCTGGGCGTACATTTGGACCCGACGCTCACCATGGAAACTCAGGTGGCGTCGGTAGTCCGTACCGCCTTTTTCCACCTCTGGCGGATAGCCCGGCTGCGGCCCTACCTTGACACGGGGGCACTCACTACCTTGGTGCATGCGCTCGTAATCTCAAGATTAGACCACTGTAACGCGCTCTACGTGGGGCTCCCTTTGAGGCTGCTGCGGAGGCTTCAGGTGGTCCAGAATGCGGCGGCCAGACTCCTTACTGGAGTGAGAAAATACCAGCACATTTCTCCTACTCTGGCCATGCTACACTGGCTGCCTATCCGTTTCCGCATTGACTTCAAAGTCTTAATGCTTACTTATAAAGCCCTAAACGGTTTAGGACCTCAATACTTGGCGGAACGCCTGCTCCCACCGAGATCTACCCGGATCACCCGGGCGAGTCAGGAGGTGAGGTTGAGGAGCCTGACGCCGAGGGAGGCCCGAAGGGAAAAGACACGAAACCGGGCCTTCTTGGCGGTGGCTCCTCGCCTCTGGAATGGCCTCCCACCGGAGATCCGCGAGGCCCCCACGCTGGGTACATTTAAAAGCCAATTAAAAACATGGCTGTACATCCAGGCCTTACCTCCTGTCAGCACTTGACTCTTTTTTCTTTCTTGCTATTCATTTTCATTTATAGTTTTGCACTATTTTGTTATTGATTATGTTATAATGTTTTTATGTCATTTTAATGTATATATGTTTGTTGGAAGCCGCCCAGAGTGGTAGAATATACCAGATGGGCGGGATATAAATCAAATAAATAAATAAATAAATAAATAAAGGCAAGAGGAGAAGGGGACGACAGAGGACGAGATGGTTGGACAGTGTCATCGAAGCTACCAACATGAATTTGACCAAACTCTGGGAGGCAGTGGAAGACAGGAGGGCCTGGCGTGCTCTGGTCAATGGGGTCACGAAGAGTTGGACACGACTTAATGACTAAACAACAACAACTGTATTTGATCTTTCTCTTTTCCTGCGGCCTTCAACTTTTCCCAGCATTATTTTCCTTTCCAGTGAGTCTTGTCTTCTCATGATGTGCCCAAACTATGATAACCTTAGTTTTGCCATTGTTTGCTTCCAGCGAGTCCAGGCTTGACTTCATCTAGGCCGACTTGTTCGTTTTTTTGGTGGTCCAGGGTATATTTTTCAGCACCATATTTCAAACAGATCATTTTTCCCTATTGCTTTTCTTCATTGTCCAGCTTTCTCATGCATAAATAGAAATTGTGAACACATTAGTATGGCTTATGCTGGCCTTGGTCTGCAGTGATCCTTACACTTGAAGATCTTTTCTGATTCCTTCATTGCTGCCCTTCCAAGTCTCAGTCTTCTTCTGATTTCTTGGCTGCAGTCTCCATTTGGATTGATGATTGAACCAAGATATAGAAAATCTATAACAATTTCAATTTTTTCATTGTCAAAATTAAAGTTGTGTAGTTCTGTAACCATGATTTTTATCTGTTCAAGTCACAACTAAAGTAAACCCATTAAACCAGTGGATGAGTCAATACCTATGTAAGGTCTACTGATTCAATGGGCCTACTCTAGTTGGTCCTTACTGTTGAATGCCAGCCATTGTGTGAAAATGGATGAGCTGGTCATATTTGGGGCATTCATATTATGTGGAGCTACTCATCTACTAATTCTTTGCCTTCAAGTTATGTACACTGGTTTTCCCTAGAGAGTAAACGGTGAGCTGGCAGAAATCTGAGGATGTATGCCTCAGAACGTCAGTCCCAGTTAGTAATGCCGGTCCCAGCCATTGTGTTGCTAAAGGAAAGGTAAATGGCAAATTGATTCTGACCGTGTAGACAACTGTAAAGCTCATCTTTATCTGGAGAACCATAGAAGCTTGTGATAATTTCAGGGCTAAACTAGATAGTGTGAAATACATCACTTGCAGTCAGATGGGGGAAGGGGAGCTTATTGTTGAGTGGTGTATTTTTGCCAGAATGTGAGAGGGTTAATTCTTTACTCTGACACATGGTCCTAATGAAATTACCACCTCCATGCCTGACGTTAGCCATGGGAGGAAGTCATACATTGACAGCAATGAAAATTTCTCTGCCAGGGCTAATAGACACTGGGTAGGGTGGTTGGGAGGATTTGGGACAGCCCACAAGAGAAGAAGGGAAGCTTAAATCCTTCTCACTGTGATCTCAACAGAACTCTCCACACACCTACTATTAATTAAGTAATGATTTTCAACCATGATGCAATTCAGATGAAACATATACTATCACAACCTATTTCCTCACCAGTTGATGAGATCTCTGATGTGCCCACCTATTACAACAACTTGGAAGAAACAAATTGTAACATACAGGAAGAAACAGCACTACTTTTTTGGGGGGGGAACACTGACAAAAACACATTGGAAAAACAAGATATGGGGCATCAATGAAGAGACTTTATTGTTGTAATAATAATGTTTTCTAATTACTTAATTAGAGGCAATTTTAGAGGCATTTGATAGGAATTTTAAAAATGTGCATTATTTTTGTTTTCAGCCTGGAAAGGTGGCATTTTCTCCTGTTCTCACTACAAATGTGTTTCTGTAACTACTATGGGCATGGGAAGAGAACCTTCCAGTGGATGGAATGGCATCTGGTATGAATCTTCCAATATCAACAGCAGGCATGGGCTAAACAAACATGGGTTAGAAAGACAATAGGGGTAAAACGTTACAGCTCATAACTGCCAATTTAGGGTCCTCCGGATCTCCCTCCTTCATGCCTGATATTTTAGTGTTTAGAAGCCTTGACCACTGGCTATGCTGGCTAGGATTTTTGAGAGTTGTAGTCCAAGGACGCCTGAGAAACCAAGTTTGGAACTACTGTGCTACTTATTTTGTAAAACCTAATGTCATAATTGCTGATTGTGCACATGGTTTCTTGTTTTGTTTAATCAATTAGTGGTTTACTTATCTGACTGCAGAGCCAGAGGTTGGGAGTTTGATTCCCCAATGTGCCTCCTGCAAGTAGAGCCAGCCTGTATGGCCTTGGGTAAGCTGCACAGTCCCAAGGTGCCCCAAGAAGAAGAGAATGGTAAACCACTTCTGAGTACTCTCTATCTGGAAAACCCTCTATAAATGACAAGCCTATATCCAGTGTCCCACTCTTGTTGCAGCACCAGTGTGATGGAACTTTCTTGGCTGTTCCCATTGGCCCTTGGTACCAACAAGAAACTAGCTCAGAGGGGTCTCCTGGCCCTCTAGGCCTGGCTGTTTGGAGTGCATGGGTTGTGGCAACAAGGAGGGGAGATCATCCTACCATGAGATTCTGTTGATGGAGGCAGTTCAATTCCAGTTTGGATCCTGGGCACAGCATTCTAAAATGCAGAGCACATTGGTTCAATGTTGCATGTAATGTTTAAAGGCCTAATTTTTAAAATAATTGTTTGCTTTTATATGATTGTAATTTATTATGCTCGTAACAAACTGAGGACTCTCTGGAAATTGAGATGATTCATTTTAAGTGTTTTAGCCTTGTGAGCAAAATTTTAATCATTTGGTTTTTCTAATACCAGCTCTGTTATTGGCACGCTCTGTAAACTTGGGGAGGTCATTCCATCTGCTCCAAATGCAAACATCCTTATTGCACAGTCATTAAGAAGGACTATGTGCTTTCTGAATATTCTAAAGAAATAAGAGGAAAGTATAAATCACTGAAATCTGCTCTCTTAAGATTCTGTGCAGCAGTATCAGGTATGCAGTATTTTATTGTAATGAACAATGACCAGGAGAAGAATGAGTTATAAAATAAATGCTATAATTTACAAAGCCCTTGGCCATCTTTGTTGGGGTCACTTGAAACAGCTGTATCATACTATTTAGTTTTCTCTTAGCAGATTGGATAGCTTAGTATCTTTGTTTAATTCTCCATTGTGCCTCCTAGGTAAAGATCCAACCTGTGTAGCCTTGGGCAAGCTGCACAACTCCAGAGCATACCCCAGAAGAAGGGATTAAAAAACACTTCTGAATATTCTGTACATAGCCAACTCTGGAAAGAGTTGCCATAATCATCCATGTGACAGCATGTTGTTGTTGTTGTCGTTGTCATTGTCATTATCTTTCCCTTGAAACATCACATTCCAGTGGTAAGTAATTTTTTTCTTTCCTTATTGATTCACTTATTCCTACAATGCAATCTGTCCCAGCGATATCAAATATAATGATTACTGAATTAATTTGTAGGGGTTTAGATTTTCCATTAGGTGGATCTCTATTAGAATGTAGTACCTGACATGCTCGCATAGCTTAGTAAACAGTGTGATATGCTCTCATATGCTGCAAAACATTAGAGTTCTAGTAGGTGCAGGAACAAAATTTTTTCCTTTTAAAAAATTTTCATTGGAGCTCCAGACCACTGGACCTTCAAGCCCCTGGAAAAGAGATTGTTTACAGATTGAGGGAAGGTGTTAAGATCTGAAAGAATCATTAATATAGGGAGATAAAACACACAAACAAGAATTCCACTTGTCATAGCAAGGCAACTTTACACTATGCTGCATGCACCAGATGCCAACAACAGTCTGTTGTAATTTAGCTACCTTTGTACACTGCCTTTAAGAGGTTTTGGCTGGGAGGGATCTCTCTGAGCTGCAGTGACTGTCAATCAAGCTAGCAGCAACCAATTGTTTCCTCTCTGCCTCAGATTTTGAAGAGAGCAATGCTTCTCTACTTAAGAGTCCTTTTCCCACTCTTTTCCAGTCATGAATTCAGTTAGCAATGTAGTCTGTCAGTACAGTAATTCTATTAGTCATGTAGTTAAAGTCAGTCATGTAGTCAGTAAGCAGACTGTGAATCAGGTAAGCTCTGTTCCTGTAACCAGTCATTATTTTGTCCACAATATGATGTTTTCGAACTATTAGAACTGTGAGTAAATGGAACTTTTTATTCTTTCTCTTACCAGTGTCTCTGAGTGAGTTATTCCAAGAGTAAGTGCCAGCTGAGGAAAACAAAACAAATAAGGTATGATTCACTGTAGGGAGTTTTCCAGAAGTCAGCGACTACAATCATCAGGGATTTTCCTCCATAGATTCAAATTGGTCTGGCTGGGTGAGCACTTAAGAGTAATTTTGCTTATGTTCTTCATTTTGCTTAAAGGCTAAGAAATGCTTTTTACTTTATATATTCTTATTTTTAACAAATTTGATATTTCCCTATGCTTTTAAAAAATACTTTTTAAGGCTATAAACTCTTGTAGTTTTAGAATGTAATTTAAACACAATTTTTGGCATTTTATTGTATTTTTATGCTCCTGTATTTTGTATTGTATTCTAACTTGCATATTTGCCTGCAACTTAACTTTAGTTTTCATATATTTTTAAAGTGTTTGTGCCCACAGTTTTCCATAGCTGTAAGATTTTTCAATATTATGAAACAACTTTGAAGTAATTTTGAGCTTATGGAACATAGAAGCAATGTAGAAATAAAGCATATAGAATTAGACATGCTGATCTTGCTTGGAATTATTGCAACAATGAAAAGGCTTATACCGTGATGTTCAGATGAATTTTGATGTGATTGTCAATGATTATCTGGTTTCATTGTGGAATGAACCTTTAATTGGGATAAATGTCAGCTGTGACAAACACAGGGTTCTTATTTTCCCTAGAGGTCTGTAAAGTTCTGTAGGGCTCCTGAGCAGCATTTTTTGACCTTACAGCATATGATACTGTCCATAACCAATGCTGCTCAAAATGCCTGATTTCTAGTTTTGGACTTTCTGGTCTACATTAGCGTTGACATTTTCAATGACATATGTTGTGATGAGTGATGGGGATGGGTAGATTGCTTCAGGGAGAGATGTTTCATTAGATATTGAGGTCCCAAACCATTTATAACATGTTTATATAATATATTTTGACAAATTTTAACAAATCAGTAGCAAATGCATTGTTATTTTATTACATGTGAAGACTTGGTGAATGTTTTCATCAGTAGAAAAACATAGGACATTTCTCAAAAGTGATTATGTGAATATATGTGTTTCTGTGTGTGATCAGTCAGAATATTTTAAAAAATGTAGAAATGGCAGGATATTTCACAATTTCTGTTGCTATGTGCCATCTACTTCCATATGCATCTGCAGGTAATTTATTTGATTTTCTCTGTGTTTAAATTAATCACTGACCTATTTTAATGAACACTGTATTATGTATACTCCATATAATTTATATCATGATTCATTAATTTGTCATATACGTATTCAGATAGCATTTACTTAGTGATATATTTTGCCATCAGAAATGAGTTGAAGTTGATAGGTGCTAACTTTGATTCAGTTTGAAATATCTTTATCTTGCAGTTTATCTGCAACTTCTAAGGCGATATATCAGTATGACAAATAATCTATTTTTCTGTAGGAAAAATAATAATTTATTGCAATGAATGAAATCTTCATTCAAAATGGATGAGGTGCAAACACAAACAAAGTGTGTTTATTTTAGGGTGCAACAGCTAATCTTAATTACTTTATGCAGCAAATTGTTGAAGGAGTGTGTTGCATCCAGATTTGAATCAGAATTCAAGATATTAGTCAGTCTTGAATCAGTAATTTGTTTCACACAGAGATTCAGGCAGCTGAGCAGTGGTCAGTTTTTGATCAAAGAAGAAAACTACAGAGACTAGTTACAGTAACTTAGCCAATTATTTGCTCCACATATGAGCAACCCTGGGTCTGCAGGCCTACTTTCCACCTGCTCCCTTTCCTGTCTTATTTCCCTTATGCTTCTACAGTCACAATATTTCAAACTGAAATTGCTGGGAATTGCTATGCTTCCCAGCTCTCCAGGCAGAGAGAAAAATCTCTCTGAAGAAGAGATGGCCTCACATCCTTAATCGCCACCGAACCCTGCCCCCCCTGGTTCCCTCATTCTGAGTTATCTCATTTTCTGGTCAGCTGGGTTTTACCCACATCCCCTTTATGTCTATTTCTTTCTGGCTCAGAAAGCAGTTCAGGTCCCCTTCCCAACCCTTGCCTGATCTACTTCAGTGAGGTCAGAAGGGCCAACTCTCTGATCTCTGGGTTTAGCCCTAAGTCCCAGGGAACAGGATGCTGCTGACACTGCGACCTTCTCAGCTCCCTGCGTGCTCCTCAGTTGTTTCCAATGATGATCGGCTGTGAATTAAAGAGAATTGTGAGATGGCATCACCCAAGGATTCTATTCCATGCCTGGCCCTCTGTGATGAATGTAACTTTTCTCATTTGCCTGCCTCCCCAGTTCTGCAATGCATGCCAGTTACTGCTGCCTGTCAATGCCAGACTATGTTCTGCTATAGGTACCAGCAGTGGGAGGCAGGGATGATCCTTGAGATCCACTAGCTGGGACCGGGTGCAAAAGACACATAATTGGAAAGAAATCATGATGTGCCCAGAAATTTCTTTAGAGTGCGTCCTGTGAGTAGAACCAGCCTGTGTGGCCTTGGGCAAGCTGCACAGTCCCAGGTTGCCCCCAGAAGAAGGGAATGGTAAACCACTTCTGTGTATTATTATTATTATTATTATTATTATTATTATTATTATTATTATTATTATTATTATTATTATTATTATTATTATTATTATTATTATTTTAAGAATTGTAAGGAGCTCATAGTTCTTCTGCACCAAAATCCCACTTGCTTAAGAAAGTCTTGGATAACCAGGGAAGTAATATTTATTTATTTATTTATTTATTTATTTATTTATTTATTTATTTATTTATTTATTCATTCATTCATTCATTCATTCATTCATTCATTCATTCATTCATTCATTCAATTTACACCCCACCCATCTAGACTGAAGTCTACTCTGGGCGGCTACAACAGTACATAAAAGTAAAAGCAATTTAAAATAAAAACAACAGTATTAATATACTGTAAGGGAAGTTAAGTGGGCAGAGTGGGGAGTCATACAATAATAAAACTGAAGAGTTGAAAGGAAACCCAAAGGGTCATTTAGTCTATTTTGTTTATTTTGACTCAGTTTTCCAGTATATAGGTCACCCTGATTCTGTCCTCTGAAATATTAGCTACCCCTCTCACCTTGGGGATACCTGCAAATGTGATAAATATTCCCTATTCTATTTAATCTAAAGGTCATTTGTTGCTGCCATGACTAAATATCTGGGATATATTTGCATTAAAGCAGCAGAAACCATTGCTGCTTTAATGCAAATCCCCCAGAGAGCTACAAGTAAATCCAGAGCTTTCTAATGCCCATCCCTGCTGTAGTGTAGTGAATTAAAGTATATGAATCATATGCTTATTCTATCCTCTAGATAAAGCCTACCTTCATATAATAGAACAGAGGATTCAATTAGCATAACATGACCTCTCATTTAACTCCAATTTTCCAAAGTTAAAGCAATTTAGAAGGCAGTCAAGAGTGAATGTAATTTTAGTTTTTTTCTTTAATGACCAGCTTATGACCAGAGATCCTTCCTGAATACCTCTGTTCTCCTACCGTTAATTCTGTGAGCTATTGTTGCCCACATTCCATCAGTACTGAAGGAAAGTTCTCATTTTTCCATTCCTCTGATGATGTCACAATACAAAAAAGCTTCTCCATAGCTCTCTTTCTCTGGAACATTGCAATGGGCCAGCAAAGAATCCAAACGTGAGTGTATTGTGTATGTGTATGTATAGATATAGATATAAGTTCTGTTCACTCATTACTTACCTTGTTGACAACATCCCTAGAGAGGAGTGTCAAGCCCCTAATCTCTCTGCTGTTGCCTTCTCCATTTGAAAGTCAGTGTATCTGAAGAGGATACATTCATATTCCCAGGTAGGATCTACACATAAGCAAACCCTCCAGTTTTCTAGGGGTCTTGCCCTTGTGTACATCCTACACACAAGTAAGACCTTAAAGTGATAATGAGAGAAGATGAGCTACATACTCCTCTCTAAATGGTTGAATTTTTATTTATTTATTTATTTATTTTATTAGATTTCTACCCCGCCCATCTAGACCAAAGGTCTACTCTTGAACAGATATAGATATACCACTGTTTGGTATTTGTGCTGTATTTTTAAGTATTTTATGTCTACATTGTCCAATATTTTGAACTGGTACTTCTGAAATAGCTTCTGTTTCTAATATGAGCTTTTGGACTGTGAATGAAAGTACCCTGCTGAACTGAAATTATGTTTGACTAAACCTATTACCAGATAAGTGGTTTGGAATTATAGCCACTCCAGTTTTGATATTGAACAACCACTAGAGATAAACATTTCATATTGTGTCTGTCCATGGTTGTTGAGGTCCATTTCTTCAAGTGGGAATCATATACTGTGAGATTGTACATGTTTACTTTGAAGAAATCCAATGGAATTCAATGGGATGTTCTTCTTGTTAAGAGTGTGTTTAAGATTGTAGCCCAAACATGTGCATACACTTTTACATTTTTGTTGAACATACAGACTTTAGGGGGTAGGCAGAGCCAGCAAACAGAATCCTTCCTTCTCTTTGTAGAATGGACAGGGCTTGAACACAGAACAACCAGTAACAGGAACATAGAATAATCAATTGATGGGAATCAAGTAACTATTATCATGCACATGTGATCATCCTGTCTAATGGGATTCAGAGCTCTTAAAGTGTAAAAACATATGTGAACAGAAACAGTGGAAAATCAAGAAATTGTTTAGTCATTTTACTAAAATAAAAATACAATAATGATTAAACTCTCAACAGCCTAATAATATATACACTCTGTTTTTATCTTTTCTTCTCTTCAGTTTAAAAGCTCTACATGTTGGATTTTCTGCAGCAATACCCTTCCTTTCATAATTATTTCTGTGCTCTGTGGAAATCTAAGAAAAAAGGCAGCTGTTATTCTCCTTTTCTGAATTTCTAATTTTTTAAAAAGAAAAACAATTCCTCAATTCCCAAGATCACAGAGTACTGTTATAATTTCCCTTAGTAATATGTAGGATGCAAATTCTCTTAAAACATAGTTATCAGTAACAATCCAAAAGCTGTCATCACAGGATTTTACTATAGAGCAGTTCCATTTGATCTGGTATAGAATCACATTGCAGTCAAAGAACACAGGGAATTGAAGTTAGTGGGTTTGCTGATTTATATGGGGAGAAAATATTGGAACAATGTTCTTTTCCTTTCAAAGATAGCCTTTTGTGATATCAAAATGATCTTTGTTGTAGATTGTCAGTGGAGGCTGATCTATGGCTTGAGATAAAGCTGCTCTCTGGCTAATGAGGTATGAAGCTGTATCTTACAACATAATAAGAAACTGACATGAAAAAGTGACAATGTGGTGGAATAAGAAAGTCACAGAGGCAATACTTGTTTAAATTTTCATATTGTTCTGATGGTTGATGAACAACGTATTTGCTGAACCATGGGTGCTGCAAACATGAGGTCAAATGGCCACCTTTCAAGGATGCTTTAGCCATGGATTTTCTGTGCTGGCAGGGCATTGGACTCAATGACCCTTCGGGATGCCTTCCAGCTCTACAATTCTGTTTCTATGATTCTGTGATTCAGTCTGCACCTCACATTCATCCCCAGACCACATAAACACCCAGAACACTCTCCTCATAGGATCTTAAAATTATACATCTGTGATCTGCTTTTGTCAGAGCTGGCCCAAGATATTTTGTTGCAGGAGGTGGGCCAACAAATGACATTTCCCTTCCTCTCCCAACCCACGTCAAGAAACATGTCTAAAGCCAGCCATGTTGTTTTGGCACACGAAGCAGAAAAACTCATAAGCAGTTCTCCTTTTTCCTGGGAACAAAAAGACAATAATAACACATTAAATGACTAGCAATTTGGTGTCATTCCTTAACAACAATGTGGTAGGTCCACCTCTAGCTTCTGCTACTCTTTTCCGCCCTGTCTATGAGAATCGTTCTTCATTTATCAAGCTAACCTCCATTTAGAAATCTCCAGCATTTACTTGTTCTTAAGGATGGGAGAATGAGCTTGATGTATGATGTGGCCCAATGGGGCATTCCAAGGGGAGACTAAAGGAATTAGGACTATCAAATGATGAAAGAATATAATCTGTTGGCTACTAATCTTTCATTTCCCAAGTAAAATTTATTATATTTGCATGTTACCCCCCCACTTGCACTTTTAGTAAGGAAGTGTGGCATAAAATTTAATAGCAATAAAATCTATCCCTTGTTTTTAGAAGGGAAAGTAATCCCTCTTACATATAGAATAAGAATAACTGGTCTTATTGATTGAAATTTGGCTTTACTGATCACAAATTGATTTTTTTTTTGTTTAAGTTGCTAATATACATTCTGCTTTTTGATAGTGTCTGTGATTTATATATGATGCTTGTGGACCAAGGCTTACTGAGTAAAGACAAAACAAACACATTAAGCAACAAAGACTGACATCAAAATTAAACATAACCTTAAAAAATAGGGCCACAAGGTTGGGAGGAAATGTTTTGGGAGGGAATGCAAAGGAATAAGGAAAGATCCACTGACTAATAAAAGGACTAGTGATATAACTAGTAAGTGATATATGTAAGCCACCCAGAGACCTTTGGGTAGTGTGGGTGGCATATAAGTTAAATAAATAAATAAATAAAAATAAATAACACTGGAAACAACACAGAGATGCACTCAAAGAAGCAGCAAATTTAATAAGAAAGACAGAATGGCACTGGGTTGGAAAAGAATTGGGAAAGAAAATTAGGAGGTTAGGTATTGATACAATGAATGAAGGAGAAACAGAAATGACAATAAACACAAAATGACCACCCAGCCTCAACAAAGTTGTTTCAAAAACTATAATCAAAGAGTACTGGTGAGAGTCTTGCTGCATTCATACTGGAAGCTGTATGGTCTGGGTGGCTAAATGATAAGGCCAATACCTAACATATTCACATACAATAAACAATACTGAAATAAACAAATTAACAAGAGCCGCAAAAAGGATAAGGCTAGACTATTAACAAGGAAAAAGATTTCAACAAGAAAGACAAAACAAAACAAAAGCAAAAAATACATGTTGTGGCACTTTAAGGACTAACTGCTATATCTTAATATAAGCTTTCATAGAACATTGCTCAGAAAAAAAGAGGTTCAGACACACTCAACCATCTCTGAAACATTCAGTGCAGCTTTTTCAATGATCTGTTAGTAACAACTGAAGAGAAGCAAAAGAGTGAAGAACTACATGACAGAAATGCATATGTGACTTCAGTGACATCACACAATCCTTCCTGCCAAGGATTGTGATTAGCAAGTGCTGATGAGATTCTTGTCTTATTATAGCTACCAATGAGCAAACTCCAACTCTCTTCCTCATCCATCACACTGGTCTTTATGTGGTGCTGTTCTGCAGCATTTTGGACACACAATCTGTCATTAAATTTCTGAATTGATTAGAAACAATTCTGACTATTCTAGATGCGGTTCGGACTTTATTTGGGCCAATTTGATCGGCTTCAGACCAAGTCTAAATCAGTCCAAGTCAGTCTGGTTTAGTGTGGAATTTGATTTAACAGGTTACAGACCCATCGTATTCCATTTCATACAAAATAGGTGTGATTTGTGGCACAGTGGCCAGATTTCTATAGCCAATTTATGTTCCATAAGGGAAATCACGTAGGTCTTGGCAGAAAATATTTTGTTGTTATTATGTGCCATCAAGTTGCCTTTGACTTTTGGCTACCCTATAAATAAACAATCTCCAAAATGTCCTGTCCACAACAGCCTTTTTCACTTCCTGTAAACTCAAGGCTGTGGCTTCCTTTAGGAAGTTAATGCAATATTTGGTCTTCCGCTTTTAATGCTGAGTTCAAATTATCTTAGCATTATTATATTTTCTAGGAAATCTTGCTTTCTCATAATGTGTACAAAGTGTGACAGCCTCAGTTTTGTCATTTAGCCTCCAGAGATAGTTCAGGCTTGGTTTGCTCTAGGATCCGGTAGTTTGTCTTTCTGGCAGTCCAGGATTTCTGCAAATCTCTCCACCACCACTACATTTCAAATGAATTAATTTTCTTCTTGTTAGCTTTCTTCACTGTCCAGCTTTCATACCTATACATAATTGGAAATACAAGAGTGTGGATGATCTTCGTCTTGGTCTCCAGTGACATGTCTTTATACTTGAAGATCTTCTTCTGATTTCTTGGCTGCAGTTCTTCTGTAGTCATGATTTTTGACTTCTTAATGTTCAGCTGCAGTCCTGCTTTGACTCTTCTTTCACTTTCACCAGAAGTTGTTTGAAGTCACTGCTACTTTCTGCCAGCAAGATGTTGTCACCTGCATATCTTAAATTATTATGTTTCTTCCACCAATTTTCACTCCACCATCATCTAAATCAAGTCTGGATTTCTACATGATAATGTTCTGTGTATAGATTGAACAGATAGGAAGACACCTTTGGCTATAGGAAACCATTCTGTCTCTCCATATTCTGTTCTAATAGCAGCTTCTTGTCCACAAGACATCAGGGTGCTGCAAATTGCTGCTTGTTAATCTGGTACTGGTTGTGTTCTTGGGAGTGTGCCCAATTGCTCAGCTGGGTGTGTGCCCAGGAATGCAACCAGCACCTTATTAATAAGTGTCAATTTGCTCTCAAGGCTCACAAGATTTCCCTTGAGCAAGTTAAATTGGCAATATGATTCTGGCCATAAATGGACTAGCAAGGGATGGGATCTTCAAATAACCAGGACATAAATTGAACATCAGGAATGGCAATACACAAGAACCTGTTTCAAATAATTTTAATTACCTGGACACTCTGCACAGGATCTGAAAGTTGCCATTCTGGAAAAGAAAAATTACAAGACAAGAATCCAGGGAGAGACAACTGAGATAAAATATATACAGTACATATGTTTAAAACCGATCTCGGTGGACTCAATATTAGCCATGGTAAATGTTATACACTGCAGTAATCGTATTGTGTCTGCTGTATTTCCCAGCTGTTTTTCCTTCCTAATTAACCAAAGGCCCCCATTAGTGATTGGGCATACTCATTTCCATGTTATTTTTGTTTCTTATCTATAGCCTGGGATTAATTTAGCCACCAATCACTGTTATTGTTTACAGAACAATGCTTCCTGGGAGGGGAACTGAATATCAATAGGTGTCTTACAGGTCATTGCCAGGGTGAAATGCCGCATTATCGACAACCTGTGCCCAGGAAACAGTATCTTTGTTTTGGGGCCATGTATAAATATTTACCATGTAGTCCCATTCTTATGTCTGAGGAAGTGGACTTGTCCAAGAAAGCTCATACTAAAATATAGCAGCTAGTCTTTAAGGTGTCACAACATTTTTGTCTTGTTTATTTTTTATTTCTCTTTTGTTTTTTGTCAAATAACTAGGTTGCTGAATGATAATTGCAGTTCTAGTACAGCAGCAACCATGAACATAGTTTGTACATCTATTACCAGCTGGTGAAAATGAAGCTGTCTTCCAGCTGAATGAACAAAAGTATTTCTACTTGAGACAGGTTTCCTCCATAAAGCTTGACACTGCAAATGGAAAAAAAAAAAAAAACCAGCCACCACTAATTCTGAAACTTCTACCTTCTTACTTGTGCAGAAAAGAATTGTTTTGATACATTGACCTCATTTTCAGGACAATATGTAGATACCATGCTATAGTATGTAGTACTGTACTTAAGATGATCTTGGCAGAGAAAATTATTCAGGATTCATTTTATATAACATAAAGCATAACCACAGAGCTGCACAAACATATTTCAGATGTTGTAATATTTAACTTGCTACTTTAACATTATTAGGGAAAGAATTGTGAAACTGACCAAGTTGTAAAGCATATGGTTCTTATTTTATGCAATAAAATGGGAACAGAATTTAACCTGACTTTTGACAAAAACAGTAGCTCTGTTGCAGCCAGCTCCTGTTTCGAGAAACCAGGATAGCTCTGCCAAGATACCAAAGATTCATGCCAGGCATCTCAATCCTTGAATTTTCAAAGGAGACAACGCAGATTAAGAGAAAGGGAAATGGGAAAGGTGGCATTGGGCAGGTGAATCTAATCAGAGGGGTTACCAGTGTTTAGACGAGAGCCCTTCCAACATCATGCTATTTGTCAGAAGACAATATATAATAATATAATAATAATATAATCTCTACTGCCTCATGGTCAAGAGGTCAAAGAACAAAAAGGGCAAAATGTTTCCCAAGTAAATAAACTTAAAGATTCGATTTGTTTCCGCTCCAAGCAATGACATTAGAATGTGAAACTTGTTATGCTAAATACAACAAAAGCAGCACTGTCAGCTGCATTGTTATAAGGTAAGTAATGGAGATATTAAATCTCAGACTCCTAATTTTTCAGCTGTTGACTCATAACTATGCTATTTTTACAGCAAACAAATCAATAATGTCATTGAAAATGATTGCTCTTGGTGGGTTACTTTTAATTTAGTTATTTAAAGCACTGTGATCTTATATATGTGTCATCAGAATTAAGTCCCATTGATTTCAAGGAGGCATAATCCCAGATAAATTAGCATATGACTGTAGTCTATTTACATTAGTAACCATTTAGGCTTATATATGCATTGGGAATAAGTAATAGGGCGTCCTTCTGAACAAACAGATACAGGAATTCCTTTATTCCTGCAATTTTAGCCTGGTGAAAAATACTGTAAAGACTCAACAATTGAGAAGAGTTGTAAAATTGACCCCCCCAATGAATATTTCTTCAAAGGTTTAATGATACAAAATTTTTGCACATTTTTTTTACTTCTCCAAAATACAAACAGTGGCCAAGATCCTTATGCCTGTGTATGGATGATGGTGTCACTGGCAGAGAAAGATTTTTGGTACTTAAAGAATTCTGCTTTCATCCCATGTATGCAGCTTGCATGGCTTGCACACAGTTAGACTTACTATAGCCTAGTCAGGCATGGTCACACTAGGAAAAAAACTCCCTTTCAATTGAGTTTAGCATGTTTTAAATTGATTTTTTAAAAAGTGGTTACACAACACACATGAAAGTGCAAATTCTTCTCCCCAGGAAGAGTGGTTTTTTGGACAAAAAGCAAGGTATTTCTTCACTCGGTGGCAAGAGGGTCATTTATTTTAACTTGATTGTGAAAGTGATTTAGTTTGAATCATTTAGGCATATGTAAATGCCTCTGTCAGTGTAAATGGTTTCTGTGGCATTTGCCACACCCACCACTCACTGACCTGCATTTCCTCTTGCCAGTGTTGGCTGCCTTGCTCTCTACTCTCTTTCTCCCCTGGGTGTCCTCACTCAGAAGCTTTTAAAAATCTACTTCTTTTTTTTAATCGCGGCATTATTTTACTGATATGTGACTTCAAAACTAAAATAAAGCCATGTGACTTGTCTAGTATTGCTGCCAATTTTTGCTTCAAGCAGGTGAAGGGTGGAGAATGAGCCAGGGAATCAAGCAAGCATGTCTCTAGAGCTAAGGGACTGCCTCAAGGTTGCTGCTGCTTCTCTCTCCTCCACTCCCTGCCAGGATTTTAAAGTCTGTGCAACCTTTTTTGCTGAGAGGCTTTCTCTGGGCCAAGAAGCATGCATGTTATATGTGTTTGTGTGTGCACACACAAGTGTGCAAGGAAAGAAGAAGGAGAGGGAGTTGAGGAACTTGTCAACACCCCAGGTGGCTCTTTGTGAACCAGCTTGTTTAAGGGAGGAGAGAGGAAAAGGGAGAAGCATCAAAAAGAGCTGAGCAAAAATACCCTGCTTGGAAATTGAAAGGGTATGCAAAAAAGGAGTGCTTTTGGAGGATGCTTTTTGAGGGAGATGGGCAAACCCCCCCCCAAACACAACAGATTGAAAGTTCTCTCAAGCGGATGCACGCACTGATCCATAAACCACATGACTACCATGTGACTTTAAGCCGATTTCAAAAGCTCTGATCCTTCTCCTGATTCATTTTCATAGTGTAATGGCATGCTCAAGTGAGCTGTAGGATATAAGCAGGATTTCTCTAATTACAAAAAAAACCTCCCCCTGTTGGTGATTTTATCACCCTGAGGCAGGTGTAATTTATGGAGCAGGAATTTGACCAGTACATCAAAGTCCTGATAATTTTAGTTGTCTAGTATTACTCCATCATCATCATCATCATCACCGCCACCACCATAATCAAAAACACACCTCACGGGCATATTTCCCACAGATAATGAAAAATAGGGACACAGTTTTCAGTATCCCGTTGTTTATCAGTGATCTCTTAA
Organism: Intellagama lesueurii; assembly: GCA_037013535.1. Taxonomy (NCBI): domain Eukaryota; kingdom Metazoa; phylum Chordata; class Lepidosauria; order Squamata; family Agamidae; genus Intellagama; species Intellagama lesueurii. Next base: position 154,704,986 of record JBAJHW010000005.1, read on the forward strand.
AATATCCATGATAACATCTTTGAAAAAGATTCTAGAACTTCAGCTTCTGAAATAACACTCTGAGTGACTGGGAGAAGATGCTGTCATTTGGTGTGAATTCATTATCAATCCCTCCAAAACAGTGAATTGCCCAGTCAATCAATAACAGCTGTTTGGTGGCTCTCTGTGTGTGTGTGTGTGTGTGTGTGTTGTGTTGTGTGTGTGTGTGTGTGTGTGTGTTGTGTTGTGTGTGTGTGTGTGTGTGTGTGTGTGTGTGTGTGTGTGTAGGGATGTGGCCAACAGATGCCTTTGTTATCATTTCCCTCACAGTTGTTTGGCAAAAGATGAAGAGACTTTGCCAGGTAAGTGTAGAGCAGCATGGCAGGAACGCCTGAGAGCAAAAGAGATTATATGGCCATCCCTGCCATTCAGATGGCACCATAGGAGATAGCCAAGCTTGGAATGAGTTACTAGTGACATAGTTACCTTTAATTAATTATTTGTGAATGAGGGTGCAGGAATCTAACAAAGAATTAATGAACTGCTGGGTAGTTCAGTGGTTTAGCTCTCTAGCTGCAGAGCCAGAGTTTGGGAGTTCATTGCCCACAGTGCCTCCTTAACAGGTGCTGGATGATCCCTTGAGGGTCCCTTCTACCTCTGCAGTTCTAAGATGATGATGATGATGATTACATATCAAAAGTAACAGTGAATAGAAGTGAAGTTAAACTTTATGTGGTAATATTTTCTAGTTACTTTCAGGAGTGTCTTTTAAAGGACACATGTAAACATATTTAGAGGAACTTTGACAGGAATGTTTCAGTTTTTCTGCTATTTGCATATCAATTCTATATTTGTTTCCCCAAATAAATTAATGGAAGGCAACATAAAGCAATGAGCAAGCAGTACAGCAAGTGACACAATATGTTACTTTTTTGTCATTGTGATGAGTAATAATAATGGATTCGTTTTCAAAATTGTGAAGTGTTGCAGCAACAAATTACTTTTAAAAAGTAACTTTCCGGGATTTGAGAGGGGGATTAAAAAGGAGGAACCAGCATTGCAATGGGTAAGCAGGGTTTTTGAAAGAGATAAGTCCCATCAGTGCTTGGACATTACTTCATGCAGCAAAATTGGGGGAAGGAACGCTGTCATTGATTACTGAGATTATAGAATTGGACTTGGGCTGGATGTGAGACCCAGGCTGAAACCCCCCAGTCAGCCATGAAACTCAGTGGGTAATCCTGAACCAATCATCATCTCTCAGCTTAATGTGCCTCACCAGGTCATTGTGAGAAGAGTGGGAAAGAACGATGCAGGCTGCTTTTAGATCTTTTAAGTAAAGATGAAATATAAATGTAATAATAATAAATAATGCAGATAAGCCAAATTTCAGCTGTTGAGAATGAATATAAATTTCCTTCTTTTTTGTAAATTTCCACAGTTTATTTATCTACATATGCTATATTTATGAATTCCAACCAATATTTTTGTGTTTTAGTATTTGCGTCTAGCTGTTTTCCATTGTCTCTATCAATTTATTTTTGCAGCTGTTGAGAGCCTTGAAATCAATAATCTTTTCTTCTAGTTGTAGTAAAGACTATGATATACGGATAGATATGACATTATTTATGGTATCTAATACTCTGGGAGACTAACAAAATCATAATCATAACATCATAACATCAACAAATAATAAAACAACAGTAATAATCTAATAAAACATTCCTCAAAAGGAACAAAATCACTAAATATAAAGCAAAAAAATTTGTTTATCATCATCACTACCACCATCGCAATAATAAAGAGCCAATAAGCTTAAGAAGAGTAAGAAAGATAACTGGAAATAAGGGCCAGAGAGTTGTCTTAAATGAAAGATCAAAGAGTATTACAGTGACACAGAAAATTATTATTAACAGAGGGAGAAACCTTGAGAGAGAGATCATATTCCAGAAATTATTTTAGTGAATATCTGTCAGGTTGGGAAGCGAGGTTAAACATGGCTGCAGTGGAACTGTATTTCTTGAATTAATGGAAACAATAGTTATTCCTGTTGTGGGCTTTTCAAAACAAAACACCCACACTTCCCAACCCCCACTGCTCTGTGTCTTTCTATCTGTCCATCTATGTATCTAACATGAAAGAACTAGAAAGGAAGAAATGATGGCTAATTAATTAATTCATTTTTTTTAAAAAAATTAAAACATTTATAGCCTGCCCTACCCTATGTCATCCCTATATCATGGGATCTCAGGTCAAGTTACAAAGCTGCAGAAACAATTTAAAAATATAAGATATTTTAAACAATTTAAAATTAATCAATTTAACACACAAAATCAAAGCATTCAAACATTAAACACATTTAAACCATTGCAATAAACCTGCACAATGATTTTAGTGTTTCTTTCTGTGCAATTGTTTCTTAGCCTACCTTAAACTATGCACAAATTATACATTTTTTAAAAAATCATTAAACAAGGACAGATAAATAAACATAAAATAAGCATGCAAGAGGAGATACAATATCTTATGTAGGTATTTATAGCTTTCAGACACAAGGAAAATTTTTAGTGACAAATAATGACCCTTGCTTCTTACATATGTAGATTCCAAACAGTGCATTCAGAGCTGATTAAACAGCCTAAGGTTATTGCAAACAATGTCACTATAGTCTCCACAGTCTTAAGTAGATACCACAGATATTTGTTTGGAAAAACTTCACTGTCATTAATTTAAAAAAAAAATCAGGAGCATTTGGATTACAATTTACTTACCCATACATTCTTCCTCATCCATCTGTATAATGGATGCTCGCAGCATTTAATAATATTTATTTATTTATAAATTTATCTCCTTTGTTTTACTATATCCAGAGCAGCTTATCATTATTAAAACAATATTACAAATAATGAAAATCAACCATTTCACAACAACACATTAAAGCACATTTAAACAGTAGAACAATACATATTTTAAAAAGAGCAAAAGGACAGTTAAAAGCAGCTTATCCAATATTTTTAAAGCCTAGGAAAATGAGAACGGTGAGCTATTAAAATAGTAACTCATTTCAGACTGATGGGCTTTAAAGCAAGTGGATTTGAATACTTATTAATCTTGGGAGATAGTGTCATTAAGGTGGGACAACTGAGACGTCTCACCTCCTGAGAAGGTCCTGTCTCTGGTGTCCACTAGAGATTGGCACAAACCCTCCCCTGCCTCCTCCAGGCAATTGCACTTACCACCAGCAGCAGCATGCTTGCCTCCTCTGTCTGCTCAGGTGATCACCCACTCTCTGGTAGCAGCACACTTCCCTCCATCACCTCCTTAGGCAATCGCCCACTCAGAGGCAGTGCCATGGGCTTCCCTGCTCTGCCTCCTCATTTGAGTAGCTGCTGGAGGAGGCAGAGGAGGGAAGTGCAGTGCTGCTGATGAGTGGGTGATCACCCAGAGAAGGAGGGGCAGGGAAGCAAATGACACTTGTGGAACACCTGTGCAGGTGCTATGCCAAACCATGCCAAACTGCTGAACCATAGTTTACGCCCATCTCTAGTGTCCATCTATCTAGCTGATTGTAAGGGTGCAGCAGTGAGGCAAGGAAAACAGGAAAATTTTTTACTAAAACATGTAGAAGAACAAGCTTTGTAGAAGACAAAACTGATTTGCTCCTACCTTGTCATTAACCTTGTCTTCCACTGTGCATGTGTAACTTTTGGTCTTCTTGTCACCATCTTTCTGCCCCTCACCAGCAGACTTCTCCCTGAAATGGAAAGTGCTTGGAAGAGATCTAAGGAATTTTTCCCCTGCTACTTTTTATCAGGGAACAGTAGGGAAGATAATACAAAAATTCTTATTTTTGGCAGTTCACATAGTCTTGCCATGCTGAGGTGTCCCTCTGTATCAATTAAATTTTCCAACTTCCTGTGAAAATGGGACCCTTAATCTCATTTTTCTTTCCTCTGCTCCATTTTTGCCTCTTTTATTATGCAAGAAACTGCCAAATTCTGCACAGCTCAGTACCCCTTTCAGAACTGTAATAATTATGTGCAGGTTGGCACTTTTCCCAGAAAAAAAAATGGCCAAAATATATCCAAGAAATTCAACATGGTTTCCCTTTTCCCATAGTTTCTTGTCAAGAACGAAAGGCTACAACATCTACAATTTCAAGGCATAAGTAAATTTTCCCTACTTCAGATATTCCTTCCCTGTTGCTACAGAGCTGATTGATGAGGAAGGAGATTCATCAGTGGCACATCTACTCTAGTTGAAACAGTGATTGCCCATGAGGTTCCTTTAGGAATGTAATGCATATGTTTCCTTTAAAGTTGATATTGTTCCTTGCTTTTCAGTGCCTAATGGAAAAGCAACTTCACAAATACTCTTTTGATACTAGCAGAGTGAAGCATGACTTTCAGAGCAAAATTAATGACAATTATATTTTTTTAGTTTTCTTGACAGAAAATACCATGGATCAGATTTCTCTTAGAAAAATGACTTGGGAACCAACAAGAAGAGCATCTGTTAGTGCTCCACCTATCCTAACAACTTACATGGACAGTAAACATAATGAAGTCACCCAGAGAGCAATGTTGCCTAGCAAGATGGCTTCAGAAGAAATATCAGACAAACTGACATCAAGCCCATACCTAGACATATGTCAGCTTCCAAGGAGTCTAATGTCATGCCCTAAGAAGAAGAGATCTGAATCTCAGTTACTTCTGCGTGGAAAGGGAAAATGTGAGATACAGATTGATATACATATATAATGTAGACAATGTAAAATAGACCTTCTGAGCTCATTGTGATGCTCTGGTTCACCTGGTATCCTTGATGGAGATAAATGGCATTGTCTTAACATATACAAGCAATACATATGCCTCAAAAGCCACCATCCCTTCTCCAGCCTGTTCAACAATAGACATATATAGGGATGCATGAAAGTATGTATTGCTCAATCTCCCTACTTCAAGTGATGTGACCACCCATAATTGGGGGCTGACTTCATTGTTTCATTTGGATACAGAAATCAATGGTAGGGAATGTGTTAGAGTCTTCTCACCGATGACATTCTAGGTGAGACTGGCCACCTATTGATTTAGCTTCAGATCAGGGTTTTTTTTAAAATTATAGAATAATAATTAAAAGCACTTGTTAACTTCGAACAAACCTACATAGAATCAGACTTTTACAGAAGCATGATTTAGCAATAATAATGATTTGTAGAAAAAAAATATTTGCTTTATGGATCATAAATGTATTAATGGAAATTATTGTTATAAGATGATGTATGAGTTTAAGTATGAGTTCCTGGTGCTATGTAATGGAGCCTTGGCAGATTCATCCACTGTTGGTAAGCAAACTGCCATGTCAGCACCAGCAAAAAAAAAAAAAAAAGTGTTTCTTGAAGATTTTAGCTTGTGAAAAATAGTTTGAAAATGTCTGGACATTTTCCTAGACATGTCCTAGAAGACATCCTAGAAACAGTCTGTTGGAAGAGAACTTGCTGAAAGATCACATTGGAACATAGGGGAGAAATCACTGGCAACATAAATCACTCCCTTTTATCACTATAAACTTCGTAAGCTTTAGTTAAAGTTTTTTTTGCAAAGTTTTGATATCAATTTCGGTATGAAGTTACTATAAGTTTTGAGTACTTGTTTGGCCTTTAGCATCCTTTCTTGGCCATGAATTTTACTCCCTGAGTAGACATAGTGAACAGTAGATGTACTTTAGGGAATGCTCAGTTGGTAAACTGAAAATATGCCTTCTACAGGGAGAGTGCTTCGTGTGTAGCCATCAAGGCAATGCACTTTATTTTGGATAAGGTTACATTATGGGAGTTAAAAGTATGGCATTCTCTTCTGTAGCACTAAAGAGCTAATCACACTTTGAAATAACTGCAGAGTGACAGCAATGTACAGTGTGTGTGTGTTTGGCAGAGGGAGACAAACCACAAGGCTCACACACCTGGGTTACCCCTATCTCTTTCCTTTTCTCTGTTAAGAGAGTTCCTCCCTCTGCTTTCCCCTAAATATTAGGGGCAGAATCCTTTTGTTCATGCACAACTACTTGTTTCATTCATGGTGAGGCTTTGCCAATATCTCCTTGCATGTGTGTAAGCTCTTTTGAAATCAACAGAGTCAAGTTCCAGCTTGTGCAATGTCAAGTCACAGGTCATGAAAACTCATCAAGTTCAGCATATCACTCCAACCATAGTAAACAGAATATTGCCCAAAGGTTACTGGCTTACTAATACTGCTTGGGGGGTTTCATGACAGATGCATGGGGTAGAAAACAAGGAACTGAGCTATGGAGGCTGCATGAGTAGCAAACTTTAATACTTAAAAAATTAAGGAAAATCAAGATGTGCATCCAGCCATAAGCTGATGTAACAGTCACATGTAGCTGTACAAACAAGTCCATCTTGAGTATCTCCAGTAGAGATGGCATGAATTGGTTCATCCCAGTTCTTCCCAGTTCATAATGGTGGCAGCACAGGTGCTGCTGCTCTCCTCCTCTGCCTCTTCTGGCTCAACCAGCCACTCACCAGGTCCAGTGTGCTAGCTTCCTGCATCTCCTCAACTGATCTTCCAGTCTTGGCAACAGCTCAGGCTTCTCTACTAGAGATGGGGATGACTCACCATTTTGGCGAGTCATCCCGTTTCGTGAGTCGTCAAAAGTTGACGACTCACGAAGCACGAAGTTGTCTCCATGAAGTGACGAATAACAAAATTATTTGTCAATGTGTGGAGGGGTTATTTTTTTAAAAAAAACACCACCACCCCTGCTGCCACCCCACCACTGCCACCCCCCACCGCTGCACCCCCCATTGCCACCCCCCTTCCTATTAAAAAAACCACACAACCGTTCTGCATACCGGCCGCCCATTATTTGATCGGCGGCCGATAGGCAGCCATTCCCCCACAGCCACCCACGCCCACAGTCTACCCCCACTCCTTCCTCTCCCTACCTTAGCCCACCCCCACCCCCGCCAACACCCCTTTACCTTAATCGCCGTTGCCGAGGTCTTCATCTGGCCTCCCAGACACGGCATGTAAAAAGGGGGACTGGCTGCCCTTTGCAAACATGGAGGCTGCGGCTTCATTTAGGGTAGGGAAGCTGCAGCTGCCATCTTTGCAAAGGGCAGCCAGCCTGGATTCCCTTGCAGAATGGGGTTTTTTTTTTGGTTTTGTTTTTTAATATGAAGGACAAATAAAAACAGGTAAATATTCGTCCCTTCATATTCGTGGGGGGGTGTCTCTGGAACCCACAAATATGAAGGGATGAATATTTAACGAATTGGCTATTTTCATTGAAAAAGCCTGTCCGTTTTTATATTCGTCCCCATCTCTATTCTCTACCCCATAAAATGGTGGGGCAAAGAGATCTGTGCTCTTGCTTGTGACTGGGAGATTATCCAAGGAGGTGGAAAAAGCAAGCAAGCTGGGCCTGGTGAGTGGCTGAATGGCTGAAGAGGCAGGGGAGAGGGGCAGCAGAACTTGTGCTGCTTCTTTATGAACTGGGACGAACTGTTTTGTGCCCATCTCTAATCTTCAGTGATATCATGCATGCTTTAAAGATATGCTAAATGCTTGTTCTTCCTATAAGGCTGAAGTACTAGTAGCACTACTGACAAATTTTCAAGGAGAAGCCTCTTGAGTAACATTGTTAATTTATGTAGCATGTCTTTCTTTTCTTTTCTTTTTTTTATTTTTTATTTACACAATGATGGAAGTTCTCCAAGTGGATTACAAAAAGCTGGAATAATAAAATGCAATATAATAAGATTCAGTGCAATACAAAGTAGCAAAGAAAAGTATGTTTTAAAAAACCAAGCTGCTGTAAAATTTTATATCTAAACATTTAAAATGCCAGGAAGCTCTTTGCCTAGTGAAAATTTAACAGTGCAGGTGCCAAGTGAGTCTTCTTGGGAAGAGTTTTCAACAGGTGAGGTGCCACATAATTGAGAAGACCCTCTCTGATGTAGCCAACTAACTGTCTACTGGTGGTAGCTGGTACTTGTTGAGACTGGTAGAGTGGGGTGCCAATATAGTTTATTTATTTTATGGAAGGGAAGCCAAAGCAGCTAACATATTTTGGCTTTGTTTCCTTCCTCTTTCCATACGATCACATTACATATCCCTAATATGTCATATGGAAATGTACTGAAGAGTACATCTCCCTGAACTACTACTGATTATCATACATAAGTCTCTGGTGCAGGAGAATGCAATCTCTGCCACCCTTTCTAGCCAGTGGGCAGGCGGCACTACCTAGCTGATCCAAATGGACAAGCCTCCATGGCCACCCAATTAATTTCCTTTGGAATCTTGATGAGGTCCTTGGTGATGATTTCCTAGGTATATATAGGAGGACATGTTCCTTGAGATACCACGACCCTAAGTTTTAAACAGGATGTGAATTGCCAAGGCATTCATAAGAATTTTTTTTAAAAAAAATTAAACTTGGATACCTTTGTTGTTGTTACATGCTGTCAAGTTGGAAATTACTTCTAGCAGCCCTAACAGGGCTTTCAATGTATGGCAAGTACCTTTGTTGGGACCAATCAAAATAATAAAAATGTTGGAGCTTTTGAATACGCAAGAACACTTCACCAGGCTAGATACTACAAAAAATTAGGAATGAAAGAAGAAAATGTTAAGTTCAAAAAGCTGGCTGGATATTGTAATCTTTAGATTTACAGTTATACTAATGTCCAAGGTGGAGAGTGCAGACTGAGTGAAGAAGAATTAGGTCTGAAGGCACCAGTTTATGCTTGTGTTGTCTGCTGAAATACATACATAGTTAATGTCTGATTTTATTTCTGAAGACAAAAAGTATCTGACATTCCTGAATGCCTTGATCAAAGTGCACGGGTTCATGAGAGCAGAGGCATGGAGGAAAATGGCAGTTTTTATATCAGGAAAGCAGGATGTCATACAAATCTTGGGACATAGAGGAATACTTGCTAGATGCAGTTAAAAACAATATAGAAAGCCATTTCCAGTTAATGATGTGTTTCTATATATAAAACAGATATTAGAGTTTTAGGTCAAAGAGATGTACATATGAGAAATCTAATTGATTCTTCCCCCAACAGGCTTAATAGTCACAGGTGAGAGAAGAAAACAAATCTATATGACAAAATGAAGAAGACACGACACACACACATATATATGAGATGGGCACGAACCTTGGTTTGAAGGTTTGTGCCAGTATGTACACCGGTACGTATGTGTTCCCTTCCTCCATCTCACCAGCTGGATTCCCCTATTCATCAGCCAGTGTGTGCTCGTCTCCTCCTCCTCTTTGGCTATTCAACCAGTCTCTAGCAGGAGCACAGGCTTCCCTGCACCACCTCCTTGGCTGATTGCCCACTCAGACAAGAAAGCAGGACAGGCAAATCCATGCTCCTGCCAGGGATTGGTCAAACAGCCAAAGGGGAGGAGGAGACAAGCACGTGCTGGCTGGTGAGTTGGTAATTAGCCAGGGAGGAGGGGGAAGGGAATATGTGGCACCTGTGGTTCATGCTCATCTCTGAAAAATATATAGAGTTTAAAATATCTCTTTCCAAATCATCCTTAAAAAAAAAAAAGAAACTTGTATATATATTGCCTTTGCCCTCCCTGTTTGGGACCAGAAAAACAGTTTACTCACTCAGAAAAGCCAGCAGGATGACGGCTGCTGTCAAGAAGAGCTGACACCAACCACCGGCTGATTAGAGATAAAGGGTGGGGCTAGTAAATCTTAGATACCTACTAGAAGTAGAGAGGAGCACTCTTGCCATGGTTTCCAGTTTAGATACTCTACTACATGTGGAGAAGGACATGTCTGAGGAGGAGAACAACCTCTTTGTGAGAGCATTCCATGTAACTCAAAACCTTGGAAAATTAGTGTCCCGACTCGGCTGGAGGATCCTCATAGATAGTGAAGGCTTTCAACTACAGATTGGTCACTTTTCCCATATGGAAGAGGAATTGAAAATAGATTTATTTAATTAATTTATTTAATTTATATGCCACCCACACTACCCAAAGGTCTCTGGGCAGCTTACAACAATTTAAATACAGTAAAAAGATAAAAAGATTAAAAAAAAAATACAATTAAAAATACAGTGCTCTAAAAATTGCCATCAGGACCCACAGTTGATGTTATTTCAATTAAAAACCTTCTGGAACAGGAAGGTTTTGACCAGGTGCCGAAACGTCATCAACATCGGCGCCAGACGAATCTGACTCAGGATGGCGTTCCATAGTCTGGGGGCAGCTGCCGAAAAGGCCCTTTGTCTACAAGCCATCCCTCTTACCTCCATGAGGGATGGCTCTTTCAGGAGGGCCCCCTGGCTAGATCTTAATTGCTGGGTAGGTTCATATGAAAGGAGGTGGTCCTTCAGGTATCCAGGGCCCAAGCTGTTTAGGGCTTTATACATCAAAACAAGCACTTTGAATTGGGCCCAGTCAGCAACTGGTAGCCAATGTATGGTTTCCTAACAACTGAGTAAGACAACAGTTTAAAAGAGTTTTTTTCCAGCAAGGAAAGGAAGAAAAACGTGAACATGACATGACATTACATGATGACACAGATGAGAAGCTCATCTGGGAAGACAACTGTTCAGAACTCTCCAGAAGAGCTGTGGGGAAAAAACATTTTAAGGGATGGGCAGGATGCTGCATGGGTCCAGGAGCAGTGATTCCTCCACTTATTGTTTAGTCAGGGTTCTCTGGACTATAGATGGGCAGGATCCTCAGAATTCCCAAGAGCAGTAATTAGAAACCTTTCCAGTAGCACCAATGTGTTAATGCCAAATTGTTAAGGTGAACTAATTTGGTGATCATCAGATGTTAAGAAATTTAATGTCTTGGTTCATTGTTTCATTAATTTGCTACTTTGTTAACTTCTCTGAGTTAACAGAGACAAGACTGGAATGCAACACCCCTTTCAAGTGTAAAATGGGCACAGAGATTTTCATTAGCAAGCATTTTAGATGTGGCTTAGATACATCATGGTAAATTAATCTGCAATGTCCTAAACATGCTGAAACAGAAGTGCATGATACTTTTTGTATAATTTTCCATCCAGAATTCTTTCCCTTCTGTGTGGGAAGAGAACAGAAGGAGGTTCTTCCCCCACCCCTTTTTTTTTCATGAATGGAAGTTGTCAAAGGCTCCAGAATTTCCCCACCTCCTCTGTCTTGCATCTTTAAAAACACAGACTTCATGCTTGCATAGCTGGTAAACCCTACTCAACTGGCAGTTTCAATCCAAAATTAATAGTCTGTATAATTAATTGTATGTGAATTGCTTCCACTGATATCAAATATTCAAATGTCTAAAAGTCAGAAAGAAAATGTACACTCCATTGCTTTTGGTGAAAGTAGTATATGCAGTTCTTTTATTATTGCCAGTTGTTTTAAATATACTTCCTGTCTTTCTACTTTTCATAGACAAAATGTGGCTAAGTGATGTATACACAAGAATTGAATCACTGAGTAGAGCTATGGAACAAGAGAAAAGTCAACAAAAGCAATTTACTGGGTAATATATCTACACTTCTGGCATAAAAATTAATATGTAATCTTCATGTCCTTTTTTGTTTGTTCCTTTTCAAAATGGTCCTTAGATCTGGTAAGGTATATGTTATAATTTCACATGATTATTCATCTATCTTTTCAGTTTTTCAACAATAGAATTCTATTATATGTGGTATAGCTGGTATAGTTCAGTGGGTTGGAGGACTTGGATAGGAGATCAAATCCCCAATGTACCTTTGGGGAGAGGGACCAACAAGCTCAGCTGAAGCAAGTGTGGCTGATGGGATTATGTGCTCTGCCACTGCTATAGCTTTTGGCAAACGGTAGGGTCCTAGAGTGCAACCCAAAGAAAAGTCTTGTAAACAATCTTTGAATACTTTGTACCTAAAAAGCACTGAGAGGGTCACCATAATTTGGAATCAGCTTGATGGCACATATTATTTATTTATTGTTTTATATTATATTAAATATACAAAATGAAACTTTATTTGACATACATACATCATTTACTGAATTATTCCGTTTACATGAGGATTCTGTTTATTTATATGCCTTCTCAAAATTAAGTCCCATTGAACTTAATGGGACGTACCTCCAAGTAAATGGAGATAGACTTAAAATGTGTATATCCCACTACATTTCTGTTAGTATCAATCCTTCCAGGCAGCCAAAAATAAGAAATAATAATAGTAAAAAAGATAAATTTGATGTATACATGTGATAAACATCCATGGGGAGAGTGTTCTATATGTGAATGCCATACCCCAAAATGAATTGTCCATAAAGACTTTTATATGTCATCTCTGAAACACAGGTGGCTCATAACTGGAACAGGGGATGCCTCACTCCAAAATTTGGAGATGTCCACTTACCCAGTCATGGACATTTAATACTCTGAAGCAGGGACATTTGGAGCGGGTTTTAAACAGAAGATTCAAATAGCAATAGTTCTTACAGTACAATCTTATGTGTGTTTACTCCAAAGTAAGACCCATTGAGTTCAATGGGGCCTTTTCTTTGTAAACTTTATATATATAGAGAGAGGCACACTTGTCTAGCCAGCCAGATCAGCTGACTCAACCATGGTGGTCAATGGGGTGTTGATGTCACAGCCAGATTGCCCTCACACCTGATAGTTATTGTCATAAATAGCCATTGTAATTTCCCAAATTCTGCCAACCTGGAAATGATAGACATCTTTTAGGCCTCTTAATGACAGCACAATAACGTGAATGTTTAAACTGTGAGAGTTTTAAAAGGTGTTGTTGTTCCAGTTATTTTGACTGTGATTTCTACTGGGCACTGCCTATAACAAATGTTAAGTGCACAAATTGTTGTAAGCAAAGTTACTGAGCACAGTGACAAAAAGTTTTTATTCATAAGACAGCCATAGCCATCTGATGTATTAACAAGTGCCTGACCAACATCATTAGATTTTTCTAAAAGAGACATAATCAGTATAAAACAGTTGAAGATGGGGTGGGGGGAGAAATATTCAGAGATACAATAAGTATCTCTGTAGCAATTTGTTTCCTACAGCATACTCATCAGTTGCATAAATTCAAGAACTGAATTATCATGGCTCCAGACAACAATCTTACAATACTTATTCTTTTATTAGTTCATATTATTGAAGGCTTCCCTTGACAAGCTAATTTTCTATGTGGAGGAAGTTATATGTGCATGGCATTTATATATGGGACCATTCAAATTAACATTAGGGCTAAGAAGGTAAACCCTAAATGAAAGGACCTAGAAAAACCATCGGAAAAGAGTGTATGCTGGTGCTGACATCTTCCGTTTTATTTTTATAGATGCTTTTTATAATTTTTATATTTTATATGTGGAATAGGCCTATCTGTGGAAAGAAGATTCCTGCTTCTTTCAGGCTTCCTGTGAATTTTAATGTTTCTTCCCGTTCCACTCATGGGAAGGACATCTCTCTTATCCTTCTTTCTTTTGTTCTGCCAGTCAAGAACAGGTCAAGAATAGGGAAAATTTAGCCAGTCAGTTTCCTTAGGTCCCAGCTAGTATGGCTGGAGGTAAGAGAAAAAGGGAGTCAAAGTCCAGCTGTATCTTGAGACTCTGCACAAAAGATGGGGATCATTATGGGCCACCATAAACGTTTTGCTGAATTTGGCAGCAGATCCTGGAGGAACAAGTGTTGAAAGAAATCATGTTGCTTACTTTACATGTCTTATAGTGGTTTGTTGCCAGAATTTGGAATGGGGAAACCCAAATTTAAACCAAGCCAATGCTTTCAGCATTTCCCCCCAGCTGCCACCAATTTTTGGTGCCTTAGTCAGTAGATAAAAGACAACCAAAAGAAATTTTATTAAAGTTGGTGTATGAAGCATTGCATTTCAGTTATTAAAACAGGACAGATTTAAATAGACTGAAAGGTTTCATTGAAATCAGTGGGATTTAACTTTGGCTGGGTTGTGTCAATTGTGCATGGAATGATTATCGTAATAATAATAATAATATAGCTTTGAAGCTTGTTCTGTAGAAGTGTGAGTCTCTCAAAACCAAGGTCTTAAATGAACCAGATTGTCCCCCTGCCTCTTTTTTCCTTCCTCAATATGCCCTGCATGACACCTCTCAAACTTCACTAGCAGGAGAATCTGAAGGAAAAATTAATCTTTCATGAAAACATGTGCATTTGCTTTGACATTTAGCTTCCCTTGCCCTGAATCAGAAAGCATTTTCATGTGAAGTTGCTGCCATGTTTCAACCCTGGCTTTTGCCTTGAATCCTAAGCAAATGAGAAAGTGTTGATGTGCTGTTTCTGGAACAGATCACAAAGCAGATTGGCATCATGGTAGTTATGGGGTTTAGCCCAATTCCACCCACTTTTACAGAAGGCAGTGTCAAAGACAGATCAGACAGCTTTCCATCTTGCAAACTTATCTGCATTAAAAGATATCTGGTGCAATGAAGAATGGGCAGGTGCTCTTCTTTATTTCCTTGCATAAGCCGCAGTTCAGTCTCAAAAAAGCAGCCTGTTTGGGGGGGGGGGGGGAAATCAATTTGAACTTTATTTCATTTTTCTTTTCCTTGCAAAATGTATGGCCTGCTTTTCAGTCCCATTAGACTACTGGAAGTGGTTGCAGGGTACTGGCTTTTTCAAATGACTCCTTACTGTTCACAAAATGCATCAATTTGGAGAGTACATAAAAATCATATATTTTGTGCCACTATTTCTCCAGAATACATGGCCATATTTCTTTATTTTTTTGACAGTGTACATTAGTTACCAAAGTAGAAAAATAATAAAAATGAGAAAGAAATAATGGATGTCTGTTTTGTACTTTTAAAATACAGCAGTAACAATTTGCTTGGATTGTCCAGAAGCAAACAGAATAAGAATGCCTGGTTTATGAAAAATCATCAGGGTAAATCCTTATTATTTTTAATAGTTATATCTATTGTAAATAACTGCCATTAAAATGAAAATTAGTACACTTTCTTCATCAATTTAAGAATATTTCTAACAGCAGAAGGGATATATTTTTTGTGAAATAGATCTTTTTCCTCATTATTAGAGATAGGCATGAACCATCGGTTTGATGGTTCATGCCGATGTGTTTTTCAGGAGAACAAGTGTTCAGTACTTCCCAGCCCCACCTCCTCTGGTGAGCACCCACTCAGAGTCAGCACCTCAGCCTCCCTGCTCCCCCCCCCCCGGTGCTGCCTCTGAGTGGGTGCTCACTGGAGGAGGTGGGGCTGGGAAGTGCTGAATATCTGTTCGGCCAAAAAATATACTGGCACGAACTGCCAAACAAGCAGTTCATGCCCATCTCTACTCATTATACATGTTGACACTTTAGGAGAAGAGTTTGCTTCCATCACAAAATGTAATATATCTCTTATATACCATCATAGCATAAGTGTATGAAAAAATATACTATTTGTAAATGAACTAGATTCTACTTGTAAATCATAAAATAGAGCTTTAGTAGTATTTGTAAAACATGCATTTTCTTCAGGCTTGCATTATAAAAGTTTGAAATTATAAAAAAATAAGTTCAGCTCAGCTTTACTTCTATCCAGTCATGACCAAGTAAGAGTTGTTCCATACATTAGCATTGCATATGGGTTATATCATGAATTGTCAGTGACAGATGTTCAAAATTACTTTTGCTATGTTTGTTTTAATCTTTTTTCCCCATCCTACAGTTTGAAAGACTTTGAAGGGCCTGTCTTTTTACCTGTCATTCAATGCTACAAAGAGCCAGTGAGCAGATCTCTAGCATGTCCCACAAGTGTATAGTTTGGATAGAAGGGTTTAAAGGTTATGTGTGTATAATGTGATGGTGATTTTGGTATTCAGTCACAGAAAATGATTGGTTCTTCATAGATACTCAATGGGAAGTGGAGTTGAAACAGCATTGTGGAGGAGTCATACTGGGTTTTACCCTCCTCCTATGTGAAGCATTCATAAATGAACACCCAATTGGAAGGAGGCCTGAGTCACACAGTCATCTTCCTTTTCTGAGTGGATGGAGTCTCACAAACTGAGTCCTGCAATTAGATGCTCACATGGAAGATTTTGTTCACATACTGGCAGCTACTTGCCTCATGCTACTTCTTGGTGGTATCTCAGCTAGGCCAAAAGACAGTACAATCCTATGCATGTCTACTAAGTACTCAGTAATATATATTGCATCCACTGGGACTTAGTCCCATTTCAGTGGTTCAGAAGGTTGGGAGTTTGATTCCTCACTGTGCCTCCTTGCCAGGGAATGGACTTGATGATCCATAGGGTCCCTAGTTCTGCAGTTCTAAGGTTATGATGATGATGATGATGTATCTAGGTGATGGCTTTATTTACTCCATACAATTTAGATTATATCTCACTACTGAGTTTTTATGTCACACACACACACACACACACACAGAGCAACCTAAGTCTAGAATGTATTTGCTCACTCATAGTATTACATTTACATAATACTATATATTTGTAAATGTAATACTATGAGTGAGCAAATGCATTCTAGACTTAGGAGACTCTTATCACCTTATTGCGAGATGGCTTCAAATTTATAATGAGCCTGACTATTTGAGCTGGAAAATAAATTTTAGGTTTGTGGGACACAGTCACAGAACCAGAATAATGCTGGTTTCTTACCTTCTTGGTACAGAATATGAGCAATAATATTGGTACATATGGTGTATATTGGTTAGGTGCATATCAACAAATCTAGGACATCACCAAACCTACATTGCTTCTACTGATACCATGATTTTTTCAGTTCTCGGCTGTCCACTGTATGTTTTGTCAATTTCACATGAATTTCCTATATGTAAAAACATTATGTTAGTTTGACTCTAAAAGGGCTTTAAAGGTAAGGGAAATATTTAAGGAGAGGATCTACCAGTTCCACGCCTATATCCAGTGAATTTCCATGGCTGAGTGGGGATTCAAACCCAGGCCTCCTGAGTCCTAGTCCATCACTCTATCCACTACACCACACTCGGCATCAAAAAGCACTATGACATATATCTTATTGCCATTATCACATAAAGTTATGCTTTGAAAAAACACATTAATGGGAGCAACATCCAATTTATTGTGACTCAGGGAGCTCATTATTCCCAATATATGCATGCAAATTAATCTGGATATGCAAATCCACTTCCTGTTTTATGTCAAGTCATGTCTTCAACACTTCCACTGAGTAGAGAGCAGAGCAATTGGGATGTATACAAAGGCTGTTTATTCCAAATATTTCGTGCACATAAATGTTTTAAACATGAGTTGGCACAGACGTTTTGCATAAAATGTGCTACAATGCAACTGCCTTTAAAAAACAAAACAAGGTTGTTCTGTTTGCCTGTTAAGTCAGCTCTCACAGTTCTTAGAAATGTCATTTATTAAATGTCACGCTAATTGCTTGTAATATCAACCCTGAAAAGCAAACCTTTGTGAGTGATCTTTCAGAAGCTTTATTTTTCTCTGTTCTGTCTGTCTGGTACATTTTGCAAAGAATAAACAAACAAGATTTACCTTTGATACAGCACCCCTTGCTTAAAAAAAATACAGCTGACTGGTGCAGTTAAGGATATTTCATGTGGGAGAACAACAACAAAAGGCTCTATTCTAAATTAATCACCTGGTTTAAAATTAATTCAGTGAAATTAATAGCCTAAGCCAGACATCATCATTCATCATCAATATTGTATAACCTGAATCCAGTTTATGAGTTGGGGGTCTAGTTCGTATATTATATTCAGATGGTTTGTCTGCTGAGATGAATGATCAATAAGAATGTAACCAAACATCCATCAGTCCCTTTTCCAGGTTTGGGAGAGCTTTGGGGCAAAAATGGAACGGCCCCTTACAGTAAGTCTACCATTGTTGCGAACTGCTGCACTTCCTCATCACTGCAACCCATTTGTTTGCTCACCTCATAGAGAAGGAACAAGCAAGCAAGCAGTGGCATTTTTGCTCCTGCTTCCTGCCATTCTTGTTGGTTACAGCAAAAAACCCATTCTGGGTTACAGCAAAGTATGGTTGAATAGGCAGACTGCAATGAAGAATGACAAAGAGAAGGAGCAGCTCCAGAGGGCTCTTTCCAGTGCTCCCCCTGCTGGAGTGTGGCCCCCTTGGGCCTCATTATGTGCCTTACTATGGGGCCTTTTGACATCAGCTCTGTTGTCCAGCATCCTATTTCATTCAATGGCCAAGCTAGTTCCCCTGAGGATTCCACAACACAGGATATGGAAGTAGGAGCAATTTCTGGTGTTGCTGCCCCAACAGGGGATATTCAGCAGCATATGGAGAGGCTTGGGAAAGGAAAATGACACATTCATTTGTCCAGTATCCTACCACCTTCCCAGTGGCCTGAGGTGAGAAGTTTGGGCCTCCTTTGTAGGTGGTGTTAATATTTGTTCCTTGACATACAGAGGTCAGAGACAGGATCCTGATTGTTTTTACTTCTTTTTCCATGACATATTCCTCTCTCTTGGAAGCTTCCTGTGCAAGGCAATGTTGCCTTAAATTGCTTTGTGCTGTAAATGTGATAAAGAGATCTCATGTTGAACTACTTTTGAGGGAATGTAGCAATTTATATGAGAAATTCCAGGTCTCCAATAATATGGGCATTCACTTATTGGGTCCACACCTAAGACTCACAAAGTAATCATCATTTTAGGAAGTGCTTGTCATTGGAACCACTGTAAGTTGGCGGCTGTTCTTCTTCTGGCAAATATCTTGGTTATTATGAGAACAGCCAAAGCAAGAGCACAAACTGCGTAACATCTTCAGTTCAAACCAATGGACAGAGGAGACTTCTTTCCACTCAATCCTTTTAGTTTAATTGATTTTCAGTTGAAATTTTCTTGGACAGATTTGGGTGGTGTTTCTTTTCATGCACAAAGGTTATGGATCAATGTACTTAAGAGCAGAGGAGAATTTCCCATACAAACTTTGCAGTGATGTTATTGATTGGTGCAAATTTTGCCCCTTTCATTACAGAATAAGTCTTGGCTTGATTGCCTGAATTATGTCGAGTGGTTTGATCTATATGCAGTTAGGTGTGGTGCACCCAAATTCTTGCCTACCCATGGCACTCTGGATAGTATATGCAATTCTGAAGGTAATCCTACTGGATACAAGCTTGTGAAGGTGGACAAATATGGTATGATCCATCCACCTATCATGACACACTCAGAGTCTAACTCATACTGGCAGGTATGATTGTTAGACAGGGATAAATGTAAAGAATCATCTTTTGAAGGTTAGGACTACTTATTTTAAATGACTTATGTGGATGTATTTGTGTATCTGTCAGATGCAACATCTATAGTGCAGTCCCATACATATGTACTCAATCTGCCTGATTTTAATCCATGGAGTTTAGTCTCAAAAAAGTATGTATAGGATTATACCCTTGATGGATGAAGCAGTTCAAAATCTCTTGATCTATTAAAAAGGTGCAAAGGTGCCTCCAATTATTCACATAATAGATTTTTTCAAATGAAATGTTATTCAAGAGGATTTGTGCTATATAATCATCCTAGAGGAAATTCTGGGGCATTGAACCTAAAAAATAAAAATTCATTGCAATAAAAAAGTAAATCTAAGCATAAATACTAAAACTGTCAACTGGCATTAAAGATACAGAAAAAGATTTTTTTTAAAAAAATCATATTTTTAATTTTTTCCTCATGTGAAGGCATACAAATGTATGTGTAACAGTGACCCTTCACAGCAAAAACATATTATACAGCAGAGGTGGAATGCCTTTGGGTCCCGAAGTGTTGGTCAATGGATGAAAGACCTCTTAGTCCTCACAATCAGTTGTTTTTAAAAAAAGAATAAATATCGATTAGAATTTGTTAAAGGTGACATAAAATGTATTTTTAATGGATCAGTGATCTCACATCATAGACATATTTGTGAGAAACCTGAAGTTATTTCCCTTAATTTGCACTGTTCAAAAGAATAATGAATACAGCCCTATATGCAACATATTTAGGAAACCAATATGTTGACTTGTTCAGTTTTATACAGTATCTGACTTCTATACTTGTCTATCTGATGAAATGTAAACTGTCCAAATCAACCCATCACACCATAACAGTTCAAATAATTACGATTTGAACTGACACAAGATCCTCCCTCCTCATTTTTCTAATTATACAGATAAACTGGGAGCTGCTAATTCTATCTTCCAGCACCTAATTGTTTGTAAGTGCCTAAAGATTAAAGCTAAATGCCCAATTAAAAAGGCATTAAACTATTGTGAGAGTTTATGGAAAGATAGCACTAATGTTGAATTAAATGGTCACCGAGGAATAAAGTGCTATGGAAATCAGTCAGCTTTCTCTCCATTCTTTATTGCCTTGCTACTTTGCCTGATGTAACACTGGCAAGGATTACAGTTTTAAGCATGCAAGCTTTAACTTAGGGAAGAAATTAAACAAGCATGGAATGACTTCAGTGGAGCTTTTGACAGACAGTGGTAAGACAGGGATTTATTATACTTAAAAAATATTCAGCAAAACCACGCTTGTATTTTCACTCTAACATCCTGAAGTACTGAGGTCATGCAGTTTAACTCAAATGTGCTGCAACTGTTCTAATAGTTCTGATTTTAATAAAGCATCAGATTATTCTTAGGATTTTGGAACAGCAACAACAGAAAACAAGGGCTGAAAAAAATGTTAAGGAGGAATTAAATAGAAAGGGAAACACCTGCCCTTTGTACCATGTTCATGTTGCAGAGTTTTAAATTTTTGGTAAAGTTCCTCTAGCTGTAGAGCAGAAGTACAGGGGATTCACAGAGCAGAACCACTTCAGGTTTTCCAGAATAGTCCAGTTCTTTTCTCATTAAGTGGTACAGTCTCAGTAACTCACTCTTAGATGTTAATAGTAGAAAGAATAGAGAGGGGGAAAGCACAGAGCAGAGAGGCAGGGCTCTTGTTTAATTTAGAGGCAGGGAAGGACTGATTGGTTAGTGCTGGATAGATTGTCACCCAGCCTGGAAAAGTCTCTCCTAGCCACACCTAGTAGAGGCAGCATATGAGGTTGTAAAAGCTCCAACAGTTCACTGATTATTATGAGACATTGGAGTGGGCAACCTGTGTCTGTCTAGTTGTTTTGGAATTCTTTCATCCCTGACTACTGGCCATGCTGGCTTGTATCCAACACTGTCCAAATAGCCAGAGATTGCTTTTCCCTGATTTACATGACTAATTTACCTTAAGATGTATGGGAAGTGAGTCAAGTAGCTGCCAATAAATGTTTTGTCCCTTGGTCTGGAGACTAGCCATATTTCCTGGTTAGCCAGTTTAACCTGGATTCTGGGCCCCTTACTCAGCCATTCTGCCCTTCCTTCTAGATCTATTGTTGGCCAAGTTCTATGATATCATACACAACATGAGAAGGGTTCCTCCCTGACAGCACAAAGGTCTGCCCCCTCCTTCTAGCTTTAGGCCCTGAAATCTCCAGGAATGGGGTTGTGTTGACCTAGTAACCCTATTAGGTCTCTGGCTGCAGAGCCTGAGGTTGTGAGTTCAATTCCCCACTGTGCTTCCCTTACAGGAGTTCACTCAATGATCCACAGGGTCCCTTCCAGCTCTGCAGTTCTAGTATGATACTGTAATTACTGGCCCTGATCCATGTCAAACTACCATATAAATAGCCAAATTCAAGACCATGGGAGTGGATCTACTCTATGAGTATCGCCTCAACTATAGCATTCATTGTCCTGGGACATCTAATAATCCCATTCACTTTATGTGTTTAGGCAAGAAATTTAAATAGTCTTCTTTAGACCAGAAAGTACATTAGAGCCCAGAAGAGGGAAATTCTTAAGTAATGTAAGTGTCTGACTGCCACAGGATGAGTTTATTTATTTATTATTTATTTAAAATATTTATATTCCACATAAGAAGAATATTCAGAACACAAGTAAAACACAGAATAAAATACTCCCTTTAAAACATCTCCTTAGTCAACCTGTCATTTAAAGGAAAGCTGCCTGAAGAGAAAGGTTTTTGATTGTGGAAGGGGAGCAAAGATCGAGCCAGAGGTTGCTTTCACCTCTGGGGATATACGGATTAGCTTGTTTTGTTTGGTGATTGGTCTTCAGAATTTAAGCATGTGATTTCTTTGAAGTGTGATTTCAGAAACACAGGAAGACTGCCTCTATCATCTCTCTAACAACTTTAATGAGCTTTGATGTGTTCTAATTATGGGCTATAACTGATGTCTGTTTCTTTACCTTAGATGCACCTCCTGAAGTAGTTTCTACCTTTTGATTTTCTTTGCTTTTAAGATTTGTTTTCCATTTATTTCTCCTGAACTTGTTTGACTGTAATTTTAACAAACATTAGTTTTTATATTTGTTCTTTTAGATATCTTAACCATGCAGAATAATATTGACTTGATGGCACATGATTATTATTCTTATAGGGAGATGGGAGGGAGGCAGAGAGATTGTGAAAGTCGGGATCCTGGATTAACCAGGCTCCTTTCAATCCATCTGTTGAATACATAGGGACTGAAGAGTTCTGGGGAACACAAAATATCCATAGATGTTCTGGTGACAGAGAATTGTAATGGGGAATTTTTCATCTACTGGGTATTGTTCTCTTCTCAGAGCTCTGGAAAAAAAGATTTAGTGTTCTTTATTCATTCTTCCAGTAGGGTCATTTCAACAGGGAAAATGAATACATTTAAAAAATAAAAAGCTGGCAATAGTCACACTGAATTTGCATGGATACTGAAGTTCTTTAACTTGCACATGCTGCAATGGCATCGTTCTAACCTGTGTTTATTTTTTCTAACAGCAAAAACATACCAGGACTGGAGAGGGATAATAATATCAGATACCACAACCCCTTATACAATGCTCAGCCACACAGAGCATCAAGAAAGATTAAAGAGAATAACAAAAAGACAGAGGTCCAAGGGGGTATGTAATGCTGATTTTTTCCCCAGTCAAAGTGGATAGGATTAAAAAAAAGAGAGAGAGAGAGAGAGAGATGTCTTGGCAACAGTAAAAAAGGAAGACATTTGTTGAGAGATCTTGGTCTATGGTCTATTTTCTTTAAGTTTTGGAAATCCATATGAAAGAATGGAGCTGTTCATAAATAGGAAGTTAGGGAATCTTGGCTTTAGATGTATAATTTCAAAAATCTATGATCTCATATGCAACATGAGAAGGGTTCCTCCCTAAACAGAGAAGGCTCCAGCTTGAATCTCCAGTATCTCCAGTTTAAGAATTCTAAGCCAAATCTAATATGGCTCCTGAGAAAGTATCTCAGGATTAAACAGGTGTGCATGTGTGTTCTACCCCGAAGGAAGAGACAAGACACCACTGGCTGGGCTAAATAATTGCTCAGAGACTTGCTTGCAAAACATGATACAAAATGAACCCTCAAGAAATTAGGAGGGCTTGTGGCTTACATCTCATGATCCAATTAAGTTGGTGGCAGCCTGGTGCTTCCACTCCTGGCCCAAGTCCTTGCTACTGCTTAATCTTTAGCTAGGATGGTCTGTTTTGGCCAGGATGAGCTGCCCCTGTGTTTGCAATAGCCCTTCCAATTGATCCACCTGCCAAATGTCTGGGCCTACACCTGCTACTCTATTCTTTCTCTACCCACCAAACTATGACAAAACAAGCAACAAACCAAGAAGCACATTAAAGCAGACATTACTGATTTCTAAACTGACCATATAAATTGGCCAGTGATATGCCCAAGCGAAGGTATGAAAACATTCTTCAAATAGTTTCCTATATATGAACACGCCTTGCTTTTAGTTTTTTTGTGGCTTGAAAACAAGCCACATGCCTAAGGAACCCTGATGTTATAAAACAGGGTGAGCAAGATGGGGCCCATGGGCTGCATGTAATCCTCAGGGGTCCAAATCCTCAGGGCTTCTATCACCATTGGGGCTCCTATAGTCTACACTGCAAAACTGCTTGAAAGAATTGCTAGAGAAGTCTCTTTGTGTCCTCTAGGGTAGTGGTTCCCAGCCTTGGGTAACCCAGGTGTTCTTGGATTGCAGCTCCCAGAAACCCAAGGCAGCACAACTTAGTGGTGAAGGCTTCTGGGAATTGCAGTCCAAGAACACCTGGGTTACCCAAGGTTGGGAACCACTGCTCTAGGGAGACACAGGGGCAATTTTGCAATATTTTTGAAGTCCCCCAGAACTCTTGGGCCCTCGACCTTGGATAATCTTTTTTTTTTTATTTGCCACTACAGAGCAAAATGGGGCTTCTTCAGTTAACCCCTCTCCATTTTTGTAAGAAAAGAAATTGGGGTGAGGCTTGTGGGAATTGTCTGGAAGTTGGCATGTGTGGCTCCAGGACTTCTGGAGATGATCAACCCAAGCTATAAAGGGTGTATGTGTGTGTTGTGCTGGTGGTCTGTCCTGAAATAAAATGCCTGGAACCATGTGCGAGCTGCTCCTGTACAGGGTGGCCTACACCAAATCTCACAAGGTGCAATTTCCACATCTTGCAAGATTTCTGTGCAAGATTTGGTCTAAGCCCAGATTTCACAATACCAGGGATTCCTGCCATCATGAAATTGAAATATCCAGCAGCACTGGGTACAGGTGACAACTTGTTGCACTGGAGAGCTGGGTGCCAACCCTCCATGTGGTGCAATATCTCCTCTCTGTAGAAGTGTGGTTGGGGTGCCCTTCTTCCTAATGGGGAGCAATGGTAACTTCAAGTCTAGGGATTTTCATAACATTAATCCCATCATAGTATGCTGCAGTTTTAATATAGACTGGAGCCTGTCTTCTGTGTCTGATGCTCTCTGCATAAAAAGGCCAGAATGCATTATTCATTGCATTTTTTACCTATTTTGGTCCACAGATAATGTGTGGTGGGACAGCTCAGAGAGCTGCTGCTCATAGGATACATTTTTGGGCTAGGTAGGCCAACTGTCTGTGTACAAGTTAGCTTCTAATGTTCTAAATATAGGGATAGTATAATAATGTATTTAAGGCTAAAACGTAAGAACAGCAGAGATTCTGAGATTGCAATGTAATTAGGAAGAGGTGAGTTTGCTAGCCAGCCTTAGATAATTAACCATTGCAATTGCAATTAATTTCTTGAAAAATAATTTTTCACAGTTATCTAATGAGATACTTCCTATACAGTTAATGTAAAATCTGTGTGCTCAGTAGACAGTGCATGTAATAACAGCATATGTGTGCAGTCAGTCTATTAAATAATGGATGTCAGACACTTCCAGATTTCGAATTATATAATTAAAACTAAATAATTTTTAGGTATAAGCTCTATACATGAGGAGAATGGAGAGGAAAGAGTGTACTAGCTTTGCACCCTCCCTTACAATTTTCATTGCCCTCAGTATACTGAGAATATCTACCTCTGTCTCTAGAGGCTTTGCTTGAGATTTTCAGAACCATGGAACGAACAAGTTTCTAAAATTCTGAGGAATCCTCCATGGGTAGAGAATGCTGTGCTTTTCAAACAGACACCCACCACACACAGTATAGAGGCTGCTGAGAGAAGGGTGGGAGGGTACACAGCTAAAGCATATTTTCCCTACTCCCATCTTCATGTGTAGAGTTTATACTCCTATTCTAGAAAAGGCCTGAATAGGGCTTGCAAAACAGTAGACTCAAGCATAATCATAGAATCATAGAACAATTACGTTGGAAGGCCATTGAGTCCAACTGCCTGCTCAATGCAGGAATCCAAATCAGAGCAGATCTGACAGATGCTTATCCAATTTTCTCTTGAATGCCTCCAGAGTTGGAGCACTCACCACCTCCAACGGTAATTGGTTCCACTGTTGTACTGCTCTAACAGTTAAGAAGTTTTTCCTGATATTCATCCTCAATCTGGCTTCCTGTAGCTTGAGCCTATTATGACATATCCTGCACTCTGGGATTATCTGAGAACAGCTCCTGCCCGTCTTTTCTATGATTACCTAATGAAA
This sequence comes from Intellagama lesueurii, assembly GCA_037013535.1. Lineage (NCBI taxonomy): Eukaryota > Metazoa > Chordata > Lepidosauria > Squamata > Agamidae > Intellagama > Intellagama lesueurii. Next base: position 154,730,928 of record JBAJHW010000005.1, read on the forward strand.
TTGCCCATGCAGTTTAGGGGGCCTGGCTCCTACCTCTTTCATAGATATAGCATTTCTAAGTGCCCATGCTAATTTTTCCAATTCTACAACTAAATGAGATTAAATAACTTTATAATCTCAGGTCATTAAATGTTAAGTATCAGTGGTACTGTCTTGATGTTAGCTCTAGTTAAAGGGCTTTGCCCTTTGAATGGAACAGAAATCAGAATAACTTATTTATTTGATTAAAGTCATAACTATAATTAGAGAAACACATGGCCATGATTGTAAATTTGGAGAGGCACCTCTCAGAGAGTGGATAGTTAACTTTTGAGCCCTTAAGTAATTATTTAAGCAAACTCTGTTTAAGAGATAACAACCTCTCTCCTGTAGAAACAAAGTCAGTTCATTGCTACAGAGCATTTAACACCTTATCTCTCTGAGGTTATCTCTCTGGCTGAATTTGTGGAAATAGAACCTAATCATTCAGCTGTAAAGGGCTATTCACTATTTATTTACATAAGTACTGTATGTGTCTAGCTTGGTTTAGAGAAGTAAGCTCTAAATGGGCAAAAGGGATTTATTATCAAGTGTTTTAGGCTGGCATCTTATTCTACCCTAGAAAGTATTGGAGAGGGAGACTAAATAAATATTCCTAATTGAGTTTCCAGTATTTTTTGTCTCAGAATGCCATTTTATTTCTAGCTTTTTTTTAAAAAAAAAAACAACAACACATTTTGGTGTAGGTCTCTCCATTCCATGAGATTTTGTGGCACATTAAGTTGAACTAACACTGCACAGGTTCATTCAGGGTCCTCCAGACAATGCTGGACTGCTTCCGACTGTACCTGCTGTAAGATGTATGCAGAAGTGGAGATATCATCCACCTCCCAGCATAGGAATCAATGGGGTAATTGGGATCGAGGAGTGGATGCCCAACCCAAGCCACCTTCAGCCTTCCAGCTTTATAAGGTTTGGCGTGGAGAGCCTCCCTTTGCAATATTGAAATTTAAAATATGTGAAATTCTTCACATTTGTGACAAGACAGGCTATATTGACACATTGAAACAAACTGTATAGAAACTGATGCTAATTCACCACTTGCAGCTGACAATCGGGTCACATTGGAATAGGCAAATTAATGCAGCCTCTTAAGGGTTACATTGAATATGTTGACATGCTTCCTGCACCATTCCCCCCCCCCCCCCAATTTTTGGCTCTGTGAGTCAATTAGGGAACAGGAAATTTCCAAATGTGAAGTAATACAAGATTGAAAGGAATGGCACATTACAATTTGATAGCAATTGTTATAGTATTTGTTATCAGAAGAATCACTAGTAGTCACTGCTGGCTTTTAAAATATCCTTACAGGTTTAAAATAATGTTTCTCCACACATTCTTCAACTAAGAATAGTTGAGTGGCATCTCATGGCAAGAAAAAAGTGATTGCTTGATTTTTCCCCAGACTGTAGCAAAAATGTGGTTATAGTTTGGAAGCTCAAGGTCTGATTCATGTATAACATATAACTGGTAACTGCTGTTTTTCTACAAAGAACACAGTTTCTATCTTATCTATCTCTTGAATCATGTCGAGAATTGCCAATGTGCTCTAGGGCAGCCATTCTCACCTTTTTTGTGGCCATGACCATAAACATGTTAGAAAAGAAATATAGGCTGAATCAGGATTGTATAAGTCACATAATGAACCTTATAAGGTGGTATGCAAACAATTGATTCTAGTCTATGGCCCCCTTCAAATGTGCCATCCCTCCCCCCCTGGAGGCCATATGGCCACGGTTGAGAATGGCTGATCCAGGGTACGCCCCCTTTTCTTTTTTTGTCCATTTAGCTGTATTAGAGATCTGTCAAGGAGAATGATAATACTAAGCTAATGATTTAATTAGCTTCTTTCTTCCTAGATGTTGCTTCTGCAAAGTAGCAAGTCAGAAAGGCATGCACAAGAGTTCAAGAAGGATGGAAATAAGCGTCATGACAGGTGCTTTCAATTATTTTTGTAAAAACATGTGACTTGTGTTATGTTTGGATTGTTTTCCTTCTTGTACAGTATAACAAAAATGCTAGCATATACATTTGAAAAACAAAAGGAACAGGCTGAAAAAAATAACAGGAACAGGCTGGAAGTGTTTCAGAGGAGCATTTGAAGTGTGGTCTGATTTGGTGCTATACAAAGTTTCTGCACTTGCAAGCAGAGCTTGGAAAAGTTACATTTCTGAACTACAGACCCATCCTATTCCCCAATCAGCATGTTCACTAACTGATCCAAAAAAGTAACTTTTTCAGGCTCTGCTTATAATGGATCCTTGCTCTGGCCTATAAATGGCCCCAGCATTTTGAATAGACAGTGGGCTGGAGTAGCAGGCTATGGTACAACAGTGACAGGCCCTTCATCCTCCCTTAGGACATGCCAACACTTGAAGTCCATGGAATCCCTGCCTGAGGGTCAAACTGGATGTGTTGCTTTTAATGATAGCCTGCAATTTGTTGACACTCCCTGGACACTTCTTCGGCAGTTCCAAAAAAGACCTGTGATTTTGATTGCGCATGAAGTTTCTGAAGCCTCTGCAGAATAAACTTATTTTTGTTCTATTCATCATTCCTGTAGCTCTGTTTTTGAACTACAAAACACTGCATGTTGCCAGAAAGGGAGAATAAGGATTGCAATGAATTAACTGGCAGCAGTTTTCTGTCTGTACAGCTAAAAGCAGATGACAAGCAATTGCAAGAGTTACTCTTGGAGAAAGCCATGGGACAATCAGAGAATTGGGAAAAAAATTAGACAAAGGTTTGAACGCTACGTAGCTGTTATCAATAGGGACAGATGAGAAAACTGAGAAAATCAAACCCCCAAGTTTTTTTGTCATTCTGAATATTTATAAATATTCTTTGTTTATGTTGGAAGCAATCTAGTGGTGCTTCTGGAGTGGATAGATCAGCTGACAGGGTGCTTTCATTGCCCAGGGGATGTCCAAACATACTCTCAGTCCTCACATTTTTCAAGGAGGCTCCTTCTGGACTTGATGATCCATAGGAGCCTTCCAGCTCTGCAATTCTACGATGATGACAACAATGGTTTTGGGTCATCTAATATTTATAATAATAAGAATGATCATGAAACCTTTGAAAGAAGTGAGTTTTCCACATGCGTGAAAAAAGCAGATCAAACATTGGGCAAATATGTAACTGAATTCAAACAGCTGAGTAAGTGACTTGACGTTTTGGTGACTTGAAGGAGTCTCTAATAAAGGAAAGAGTTTTATGTGGTATTAGAGATTATGTCATCAGGGAGTAGCTGGTTCATGAAAGAATCCGTCTCTAGGTGAAGATGTGCAGATGTGCAGGGTCTCTTAAACTGTGACAATGAAGGCCAAAGAGCTGAATTCAGCAGATGGTGTTTTACATGCTTCCAGTGGGCAGGGACCAGAATATAAACAAGGCAGGTCCAAAAGGAGAACAATTTTCCTCACAAGCAAACGAAGGGGGGGAATTCAAAAGAACCAATAATGCAATGCATGGAATAAAGCACGGTCCACAACCCTGTCATGCATTTAAGAAACTGTTTTAACTCTTTTGCAAAATGCTGCCAAATCAGAGCACAAACAAGTCAGCAGGGCAATACTGAAAACGCTTCAGATCATGAATTTTATACTGATGTAGTGAAAGCAAGAAAAACTGACAAACGAGACTGGATCCTTTCTCCATAGATGAATGAATGATTTACCCCCATTTAAACTGGACAGGGGTAATTAATGTTAGCATTCTATCTGGAAAGGATTATAAACATTTGCCATCAGGCCCAAACTGGGACCAACAAATAACAAAGTTACTGATCATTACGGAAGACATATCCAGCACTGGGGAGATGCGTTTCTAGTGTTAGGTATAAAAAATACACATACGAGCTTCTGTTCCTTATTGTATATAAAAATGTGACCCACATTGTGCATTCAACACTGTGAAAAAGGTAATCTGTACTCAAGTGTATGTGTATATTCCATCCAGACTAATAAGGCAGTGCCTCCATTTATTCACCCATGCAGGAAAGTACCATTTGTTTTTTCGAATAGATTTAAAACTGAGCTAGATGGGATGGTTGCTGCTCATGTAGAGAAAGCAAGAACATCTTCTAACCATGTTGAGGGTGCTGGATAAAACCACAAGAATTGGGTTTTTAGTGTGTTATCCAATCCAATCTCTTAATCAATGCTGGGATCTTGTAACTATAGCATTCTTGGCAGGCAGCCATCTAGACTTACTATCTTCAAGGAGGCAAATTTGTGGAGCTGTTCGTGGAGTTTCAGTTTTAATCTTTTATAAACCACCTAGAATATGCTTTGGCACTAATGGGGCGGTATATAAATTAAAGTACTATCTATCTATCTATCTATCTATCTATCTATCTATCTATCTATCTATCTATCTATCTATCTATCTATCTATCTATCTATCTATCTATCTATCTATCTATCTATCTATCTATCTATCTATCTATCTATCTATCTATCTAATTTGCACCTTTTACCATTAGGAAATTCCTTCTAATGTTTAGGCAACATCTGCTCCTTGAAGTTTTCTTTCATTGGTTCTAGTCCTACTCTCTGGAGCCTTACAAAACAAGCCAGTTGAATCTTGTGAGGCAGCTTTGCAGATGTTTAAATGTGCCAATCTAGACTCCTGTTATTTTTATCTTCTCCAGGTTAAGCATACCCCTCTCTTTCAACCATTAGTTGCTTGGTTGAAGCAACTAATGAGGTCTTAGTTGACCTAATCTGGATGAGTTCTGATTTCTCAAAGACCTTCTTAAAATGTTGAACCCAGGACTGGCTGGTAGATTTAGTTTAACCAGAACAAAACAGAAATGGACTATTACTTCTGACAGAATACTGAAAAAGTACCTTTTTTGGACCATAATTGGCCATACTGACTAGGAGATTCCTGGAGACAAGAGTCCAAAAACAAGTAACTTTCTTAAACTCTGACTTCTCATACTCTGGGCATAATGTTTTTGTTAGTGGCCTAAGATTTCATTAGCTTTTAAGTAGCTGTACGAGGCAGGTTATGCTTTCTTAGCGTGTTTAAATATCATGCTTCAGGATGGACATATGTCTTTCTAATTTCAAAAGTACAGGGGGTGGGAATCAGTCTATTTGTTGCTGAAAGTATTATTGGCTGCCCCTTCCCCCATAACATTGCCCTATTCCAGACTGGCATCTTCTGCCAACAGTAAAACCTGGGCTTTGTTTTGTTTGGTCTTTTGTTAAGAAAGCACCACATGGCTCATATAATGTGTAGTTCAGTAATAAAAGAGCCATCTTAACAGCTTGATTTTTACTGGGTTTGATGGTATTGGGAATGAGACTGCAAACAGATATTAGATCTTGCAACCCAGGTCCCCCAAGCTATGTTGAAATTGCCACTGCGATTTCTTCCTCTTCAGTGGAGTCACTTGTTGAATCTCTGTCATTAGCAAGGATCGTGAACGGTTAGGCAAGAGGAGTGTTTGCCTTACATAGATTGAAGAAGGCAATAAAATGGATTGGGGCAGTGGGTGGTAGATCATATAACCAAGGGCTTTATAATAATCTGGCACATCCTATCTTCTTATATCCATGGTAACCCACTGGCAACATGCATCTAGCAGAAGGATATATGGTATGTCTCACTCCCCCACCCCCATTTAGTGCAGCTTTACTCCTCCAAATGTTGCATCCTTGTCCAGCACAAATTATATGAATTTCTTTGCTGTCCCATTGCAGTTCATAAATAGCTCACCTATTCTTTGTTCAAGTCCTCCAACAGTTTGCTGCTAATCCTCAACAGATTAATATGCTTTCAGCAATAATCCTTTCATCTGCTGAAGTTCAAAGATGCTTAATCACTGAAGTTAATGCTTGACAGATTTTCCAGTAAAATGGGACCATCTTTCATTGTGGATAGAACAGTTTAAATATTCTTTACTATTTGTATGTCTCCTAATAGCTTTACATCTAGGCTAATGACAACCTGTATTAGGTGTAGCCATCAGATTTTATGCCGTGTGATGTAAGCAAACTAAGGGAAGTGTAGGTATGGGTAGCTGATACTTGGCATATAAGCCATTAGAGTGTGCTCTTCCATGTTTTTTGACTGCAATTTCGAAAATTCTCCAAGAATTCTAGGAACTGCAGTCCACAAACCCAAATTTCTACACCTGTAGATTTTACTTCCCTAGAGAAGAGCTTTTGAGCTATTCATCTGCACCATCAGCTTCTCTAGCCTTTACTTATTGTTGTTGATTTTTTTTTTTTTAAAGACAGTCGTTGTGGTCCTTCTTGGGAGTCATATTTGCACTGCTCATTCTGCTCTCTAAAGAGTGCCTCCTGAAGAACTACGACTCCCAGAAAATACCAGGGTGGATCCCCTCAACAAATCAGCATCAGAAAGTAAAAGCCAAGAAAACTGATGGTGAAGGAACCCCCCCCCCCGAGCTCTTTCCTTAGAGGGATGAACCCTACAGGTAGACTGATTTGGGTCTGTGGGCTGCAAGTCCTGGAACATTTTGGAAAATTTTGGGAATTGCAGTCCAAAAACATAAAATAGCACACACCCACAACTCGCCATGGCAAGAGCACTTTGCTTGCCAGGGAAGTCCTTTCTCCTATTTCACTTTTCTTGAGTGTGTTAGTTACTCCCCAAAGTGAACTAACAAATGAAGAAAAAATTAACAAGAGGAGAATGGTGTACTGTAAACATAAGGTAATTACCAGGCAGTCTTCCTTGTACTATCTGCCCTTCCTGTATATTTTTCTCCACAAAAGGGGTTTGCTTCCTTGCATGTCTGCAGAATATTGCAGGCCTAGCTTTCCACATTTTCCTAGCTCATTACAGAGACAACAAAACATACAAAACTGCCATCATATAAGGGAAGTTCTGTCAGCTTCCATTTTTGCCCTGAAGTTAGTAGTATGGTGTTTTTGTTTTGCCTTGACTTTGGGTGCGGTTACACTAATAACATAAATTGGGAGATGATCATTTTTAAAATTGGTTTAAACTAAGTCACATGGCAGTTATGTGGTTTTGGGGTCAGTGTGCATTCTCTTTGGACAACTTCTAATCCTTTTAAAAAGTGTGCTATATATTGGTGGAGGGGGCTACATTGGCTTTTACAATCATTCCATTTGAGTCTTTGTCCTACACCTGCCCACCCTCACACTGGCTGCCTCCCACAGTCACTCCCTGGTGCTGCTGTAGATTATTATTAATATTTATTTCTACCAAGTGATAGTCTGACATGACAAGGGAAAAAAAACCAACAACCCAGATTGGAATGCAAGTTTTCACTGGGGCCCAACACACTCCCAGCAAGATAGTGAGAGAGACAGAAAGGTTTGGTGGGGAAAATTGTTCTCTCCTTGGCAAAGAGAAATTGACCATAGGAATTTACAAGACCAGGAGATTTAGCGCTTGCAAAGGAGGAGGGAATGCTTCCCCGCCCCTCCTTGTGAGGGCAGCTGAGTGAGGAGGGGAGTGTTGTTGTTTCCTTTGAAGAAGGAGGCATGGCCTGCTCCACCAAAGTTTGAGAAGAAATTCCTCTCTCCTGTGGGCCAAGCATGAATGACCCACCAGCTGTCATTCCCCCTTCACCACTTCTCTGTTTCTCTTTCCAGCCATTTAGGTTGGGCATGAGATGAAGAAAAGTGCCAGTACTCTCTAAGCTGCTGGGCAAGGGAGTCACATGAGGTGTTTATATGCCACCAGTGCACACGGTGGCATTGGAGGTGGTGGGTGGGCAGGCTTGCTGAGGACCGGTAACTCCTTGCTTCTTTCCCAGCAAAGCTGGACTAGCCTAGAAAGGATGTGCTGCAGGAGGCTGCAGAAGGCTAAAAGGCATAGAGGACCTGCTCTCATTATGGGCCCTGCAAGTCGCTTCCTGCTTGTGGTGGAGGAAATAATTCCTTCCACTTCGTTCACAAGCCTAGAAGCTCCTGATCTTGTTCAGTTTCACTTTGCGAAGGAGGGAACAATTTTCCCACCAAACCTTTCTCTCTTTGCTAGCTCATAAATTTCCACTCACTTCCCCTCTTGCCAGCCTAGCAATGTCTCATTCCAATGCATTTTTTATCCCCTGTCATGTCATATTCTCACTATCCCACTTGGAAAGAAGTTTTTTAAAAATAAAAAAATAGTCTAAACCAGGAGCTGGAGTGGCTGTGGGAGGCAGCCAGCCCAAGGCAACAGATACAATTTACACTGACAGAGGCCTTCACATATGTTAAAATGATTAAAAATAAATCAATTTTACATCTGTGCTAAAATAAACAGCCCTCTGTCAGCCCAGTAAAATACCTCGCTTCTGATTAAAAAGCCATGATTCCTTGGCAAGAAAACCTGTGCTCCCATGTATGTTGTGTGTAGTCACCTCCTAAAGAACAGATTTGAAACATGCTAACCCAATCCAAATATTGTTCTTTTTCCTAGTGTAAATGGGCTCTTTGTCTTGTCTTTGTTTGTAGGGCTGGGCCTTCTAGACTTCACCAGCAGAGTGCCAGTGTTGCTCCTCCAAAATGGATTGCAGCATGTCTTCCTACTGCTAGAGTTTCATATTAGTAACTGTCATGGTCATTACATGGAGAGGTTAGATAGGAAATGTGGCCTGTGGTTGGGCACACTATTATGGGCATATGCTGTAGAGCATTAGCTGTCTGTTTAAAGTTTTATGCGTTCTTTTCTTAGTCCTCTGATTTAAGCGGGAGGCAGAGGAGCAACGGATTCAACTGTAATTTTGTTGTTGTTTAGTTGTTAAGTCGTGTCCGACTCTTCGTGACCTCATGGACCAGAGCACGCCAGGCCCTCCTGTCTTCCACTGCCTCCTGGAGTTTGGTCAAATTCATGTTGGCAGCTTCGATGACACTGTCCAACCATCTCGTCCTCTGTCAACTGTAATAGAAGAACCCTATTTACCCAGGAGTGGGAGAAAATTGTCCCGGAACCCCAGGGGTTTGCATGGGAGACCAAAATTCTGTGTTCCTTGGGGGAATTAGTTTGGAAAATCTGGCTAGAAAATGCGTTTTGGAGATAACAACATTGAAACATCATTTGTTTAGGGGAAATCTTGGTGAAAGACAATTTCTTAAAAGAAAACTAATGGAAGGTAAAATGATCTTCTGATTTGGATTTTGACCTTTGAAGTTCAGACTCCACTACTGCTCTGAATTCAGTAGGTAATCTTTGACAAGTCTCTTGTTTACACAGTTTACCTTCTGCAAAATGGATGTTCTAGTAGCGAATATGGGTCAAAGACCTAACTCCAAGCTGCAGGTTTCTCATCTGGTGGTCTCCTATCAACAGCATTCTCTTGCCTGTCCCCAGTGTCTGATAGAACTGAAAATTAGATGAAAATGGCCAGAATTAGAATTTGAGCAGTATGTTTTGAAAGACCAAAGTACTTCAACCTAGTTAATTATCAGTTATAGAATAAAAACCAATATTTCTAAACAAAATATATCTCTTTACATATACGAAGTAAAATATTTGAAGAGACAATCCTATGTATATTTACCTGGGAGTAAATTCCACTGAACTCAGTGGAACTTACTGATGAGTATAATTCAAGGAATGGCATTGTAGGATGACCTGTCTTCAAGAGAAGCCTTGAATAGCTCCATAATATTAACTTGCCTCTCTTTTATTTATAGCCCACTATGGCCTTTCCAACCCTGGTATCCTCTAAATGAATTGAATTACAGCTATTGCATTAGCAGCTGAAGATGATGGGAGTTGTATCCCTAAATGTCTAGGCGGGCATCAGGATGGGGAAGACTATTGTATTTCTTATGTCTCTTACATCAGCATTTGCTGGCATTTTTTTCAACCTTGATCTTGTAGTCTTTACTATAAGTGTTCCTTTTCTATGAAAGAAAAGAACACAAAAATAGAAATGTGATTTACAGTGTTATGACTGTTATCTGTAGATATATACAGTATATAAATATATATATATAATATAAATAAAAGAAGACCCTCACAGAGTCTGTGAACAGAACAGAAATTCTGCTTCAAGGTCACTATGCAGTAAGCAGCAGCCTCTTGGCTCGATCTAATAATGCATCAGCCAACTCAAAGCAAGTTGCAATTACACTAGAAATTACATTTGGACAAAATAGGAAGGCTGGGCCTGTTAAAGGAGAGATAATATTTGCTTTGAGAGAATTTGGGTTGGTAGGTGATTGGATGGGGAGGAGGCAGACATCTGATCTTGAACTTGGCAACCCTTCCAGCTGGTTTAGTCACATATTTTCAGCTCAAAATCTATTTGGCCTTTACAACAGCCAAAATAAATGTCCCTTAATCACTTCCAACCTATTAACAGATGGGTAAACAGCTTTTATAAATGGGGCATACAAAATACTTCAATATCAGCCAAAACTAATTAGTGGCAATAGCTGCACCAAAATGTATAATTCAAGTAATATATGTCAAGGTAGATAAAAGTAAAATCCATCTTTTTAAAATCCTTTCAAATAATATAATTGCACTTTTAAAAACAGTGATGGGTTTAATTTAAACCTGAGAAGTCTAGAATTCTAATTCGGCTTTCATCTGCCATTAAGGGTACAAAAGATCTTCCATCTAAGGGGCTATGAGATTTGGTTGAAGGCCAGCTATGATGGTGGAAGGTCTGGTGTGGTGGAATACACTGGCTGAAAAACTTGTGGAACACACTCATGGAACCAGAGCTTGGAAAAATTACTTCTTTAGACTACCACTCTCAGATACCCATCCCTTGATAGATGCAGTGGCAAGGCAGTGAATTAAAGCAAGCCAGAGTCATGGGCAGGATGAGGGCAATAGAAGTGAAGGAGCACAGTGCTGCCATTTCTTATCCCTCTTCAGTTCCTAACCATGCCCCGGTCAATGATACAACTTTACACCAACACCAGACTTGCTGTAGCAATGTCCTTCCTTATGAGGGAGAGAAAATAATGAAAAAACAGTGGGAGGCCCTGCTGCTGCTGTTGTGCCAGCATATCCAGTGGTGAAAAGTGCTGGTACCTGCAGTCCAACAACATCTGGCAGACTTCCTGTCCCCATCCAAGCTATTTGTTGTGCAGTATTGTCTAGTTCAGTGGTTCCCAACCTTGGGTCCCCATATGTTCTTGAGACTAAAACTTCCAGAAGCTTTCATCACTAGCTGTGTTGTCCAGGATTTCTGGGAGTTGTAGTCCTAGAACTTCTGGGGACCCAAGGTTGGGAACCACTGATGAAAGACTGGTAGCCCTTGCTATTATGTTTCCTGTTTCACTATTTTTACATGTTCTACGGCAGAAAGTGAGGAGGAATTAAAGAACCTCTTAATGAGGGTGAAAGAGGAGAGCGCAAAAAATGGTCTGAAGCTCAACATCAAAAAAACTAAGATCATGGCCACTGATCCCATCGCCTCCTGGCAAATAGAAGGGGAAGATATGGAGGCAGTGACAGATTTTACTTTCTTGGGCTCCGTGATCACTGCAGATGGTGACAGCAGCCACGAAATTAAAAGACACCTGCTTCTTGGGAGGAAAGCGATGACAAACCTAGACAGCATCTTAAAAAGCAGAGACATCACCTTGCTGACAAAGGTCCGCATAGTCAAAGCTATGGTTTTTCCAGTAGCGATGTATGGAAGTGAGAGCTGGACCATAAAGAAGGCTGACTGCCGAAGAATTGATGCTTTTGAATTGTGGTGCTGGAGGAGACTCTTGAGAGTCCCCTGGACTGCAAAGAGAACAAACCTATCCATTCTGAAGGAAATCAACCTTGAGTGCTCACTGGAAGGACAGATCCTGAAGCTGAGGCTCCAATACTTTGGCCATCTCATGAGAAGAGAAGACTCCCTGGAAAAGACCCTGATGTTGGGAAAGTGTGAGGGCAAGAGGAGAAGGGGATGACAGAGGAGGAGATGGTTGGACAGTGTCACCGAAGCTACCAACATGAATTTGACCGAACTCTGGGAGGCAGTGGAAGACAGGAGGGCCTGGCGTGCTCTGGTCCATGGGGTCACGAAGAGTCGGACACGACTTAACGACTAAACAACAACAAATATTTTTATTAAATTCATCAAGAAAGTACATATGCATGATTGTTGATATAGTTAGTTGTGCCATTTTTTAAATGGCAAAATCATTGAAAACATTCCATTGATTCATATGGAATATTTGCATTCTGTTGTTTTAGATTAACTTACAAAGATGATTCCAAGCAACAACTCATCTCAGATAAAAACACACCAATTGTAAACCCCCTTTTAACATTTAATATAAATCCAAAATCCATGAGTTCAATAAAACCAGATTAACAACCAAGAAATATCATTCTAAAAAAACAAAAACAAATCAGCACTGCTATTCAAAAAATCACCAAACAAAAGTTTTATAACCTACTTCTAAAACCTTGTTAAGAAGACAAAAATCATGACTACAGAAGAACTACGCAACTTTAGCATTGGTAAAGAAGAAATTGAAATAGTTAGAGATTTTGTATACTTTGGTTCAATCATCAATCCAAAGGGAGAACTGTAGCCAAGATATCAGAAGACTGAGAAAAAGGGCCGTTGAGGACAGGACATTTTAAAGATAGCTAATTCATAGTGTCGCCATAGGTCAGAGGTGACTTGACGGCACATAACAACAACAAACCTAGCAGGATGCCTGATGAACAATTTATTTGGACTTCCATAACCAGGGTGCTGAAAGGAAAGGTCCTTTACCTCATCACTGGCCATTTAACCTGAAAGGCTGGGGGATCTGTAGACGGTTCCCAAGGAAGACTTTAAAAATTGGACAAGTTCGTTTAAGAATGCACAGTCACTTAAATAACTGGCCGCAAGGTTAAAAGTTCAAAAAGAAGCACTATCTGAATTGTGCACAGAAACAAGCAAAGTTATGTGCTTATTAGATTGTGGAGATGGGTTCAGAATTTGCAGCAGGTTTTCTCCCTGCTAGAGTACAATTTCCAGAACACTATGAAAGCATGTTTTCGTAGGTTTTGCCATGAAAGCATTCATGTGAAGTGATATGTACAAAATTACACTGAGAAATTATTCATGTTTCCAAATTAGTCACATTAAGCTTCTGAATATTTGGGATGCAGTTAAGCCAGCTCACATCTCATTGACTTTAGTAAGGTGCTTTTGAAGCAAATGGATATAGATTATAGCTTTAGGAGGCTTAATTATAGCGTTCTGTTGAAACATATATAGTCCTGGTGTTAAAATTTTAATTTGCCATTGTTTCCATACATGTTAAAGTTTTTCTTAAGCATTGCTTTAATGTAAAACAAGCAACTCCTCTGCTATTTCTTCTTCATTTTCATAGAAAACGTGGGCTTAGTTTAATTAATGAGAAAGTCAAAAGGATTGGACCTCACCTAGAAATCTTTGAAGCTTTTAATCAAATCCGAAGGATACACACAAAAGATCATGCTTTTTCTGCTGCCACTTGCATTCAAAGAATTGTCAGAGGCTGGCTTGATCGTACCAGATTGAACAGATTAAGGATGAAGGTAATGTATTAGAATGTGAGTAACATGTAGCAATAAGGTGTGTAATGCTTAGATTCTCTACGAAAGGAGCATTAATTTCTTAAGAATGGAACATGGATGAGTCTTATGCACTATTATTTGTCCAGCAAATTGGAAAGGATCTGATTTGAAGGGTGGGTACTACTTCTATGGAATTTTTTTACCATTCCTCTGTTTATCTAAAACACATTCTTTAGGTGCAGAAGATCGTGGCTCCCTAACCAAAAACTCAGTTGAATATCCTGAAGTACCACATTTTTCAGTAGAACCCAGGGACAAACATTTTCTTACAAGTAGCCCATCATTAGAAAACAGATTCTTAGGTGCTGAAAACACCAGATGATGTTCATGTCTCCCATAATTTGCAAATTCATTTGTGTTATTTTGTGATTGGTCTTTTGCATATAAACACAGACTTCTTTTGCAAATCTGAAAAAGCAAAAAAGGAAAGTGTGCTGCTTACATGCAATCCCATAGTACTTAAAGCATTCTCTAACTGCCTTAGCTTGTTTTTAAGGAGAAAGGTGGGATAAAAATATTTTAAATAAATAAATAGATGATTTACATTTTAATTATGCAGGCTACACATTGCCCTCTCCCCAGCAAGATGGGTACTATTGACCTCAGAAGGATGGAAGCGCGAGTCAACGTTGAGCCAGCTACCTGAGCCCAGGATTGAATTTAGGTTGTGAGCAGAGTCTTTGACTGCAGTACTGCCATTTAACCACCACACCATGAGGCTCACTGTGCCATGAGGCTCTAGATGAATCATATCAGCTAGAAGGAAGGGTTATGTGTAATGTACAGTTTGCCCTTAGGGTCCTGTAGCCTTTTAATTATTAGAACAGATGTTTCTGTGTAATATCCTTACAGTCACACAACTCTAGTTGAATTCTCCTGAATATTGGTATGTGTGTGTGATTCTACTTTTCTGATCAAATCTAACATTTGTACCTTGTTCTGTTTTTGTTTTAAATTGATATATGGCATACTTACAGTAATTTGGACTGATCTTTCATTTGCCACATCACTTTTTTCCCCGGTTGTGATGTTGTGCTTGATTGCAAGGGATATGTCTTTTTTCACCACATGGAATATTTTCTTAAGATATGTATTATTTTTCCTCCTCTTATGCTTTCTTCAGCCCTTCCTTACAAATCTTTAAAGTAAATTAAAATGAAATATATCTGTAATTACAGGCTAAGAGCCATGGACCAACTTTGCTAGCTGTAGTAAGAGAATACCGTAAAATGATGTATCGTATTAAACGCCGATGTGGAATCATGGACCCAACAACACCATTAATATTTGACCAACTGGAAGATTGGCTCGATCAGAAAAAGTGTAGGAATTACTAATATTTTTCATATTTCTGGAATCACCACTCATTTGTTGTCATTAAACCACTTTTAATTTGAGGGAGGCATTGGGAAAAGGTGTGGAAACATTCTATCCTTTTTTTTTTTTTGCCACAGATGCTGCTCTTATACTTTATTAATGGTAAAGGAAAGAGAAGAGGGAGTGTTTGGGAGGTGTGGGGGCGAGGAATGTCATGGCAAAGTTATGGCCTAGTAGAAGAGTATCCAAGGCATTGAAAATTGGTGTTGATGGCCTTTGGGCTGAATTTTGAGCCAGTTTCAAGTGTGAGTGATGAACCATCTCAGTGCATTGTGTGGCAAAGTTGCTGGTCTATTGCTGAACAGGCCCTGGGTTGTCTACCTTACATGTAAAAGAACACAACACACAATTCATTGGAGAGAAAAGGCAACTGTAACCGACTTTATTGATTACAGCAGCAGTCCCTGGCTTAGCATTGGGGAATTAGATCCAGTGCTTCAAGAGGCTGGAAGGCCCTCCATTGCCCCCCTCTGTCTTCTTCAGCAGCTGCTGAAGGTTCCATGACTCTCTAGTGCTCCGTTTTTATGTTGGGTGGGTGGACTGGAGTGAAAACTGCCAACTTTCAGTTTGTCCTATTTTTGAATTCCCTGTCAGCCAATGTGAAGCTGGCAGGGAGTTCTGTTCTTCATTGCCCAATGGGAAGCCAGTGGGGGTGGGAATCGCCAGCAATCATCTTCCTGTTGCTCCAGGCTCCCAGCTACATCATGTGAGTGCGACCATGCCACCTCCATTCTTTTTGCCACCTTGAGCTACCCAGAATCCACCACTCCACCGGCAACGGGCGATGCCCAGGTGAGACTGTGTGGAAAAGAGATTTACGATGTTAAATGAATTTTAACAATGTCTGCTGTAAGGTCTGGTTCAATGGAGAATATTCAGACCCTGTATGAGCTGACCTGACCTTTGCAAGTAAAAGACAGAAAGCAGTTACTGAAAGTTGGAGAGTGCAGGACATAGAAAGTCACAAATAGTGTATGGTAGGTAAGTAAGGAGAAAAAGGGGAACTCATAAACACAGTAAGGAAATGTTCCAGCAAGGTGACTGCAAGTGGAAGATCCAGGTCATAACACTAGAAAGTCCAGATCAATGTGTCCATTGGAAAGTCCCACTTCAGAAAGGAAAAGTGGAGGTACTCAAAGTGCCTTATTAAAAAAGTGTTTGCTTCTTTATATCTTGCCTTTGTCTCTGGGACTGTATTGACCCAGGTATTCTGAGCTGTTGCATGCATGCATGCTCTTATATTAAATGAAATGCTTTTATAATTAAATGAAATGCTCTTGTAATAAAATGAAATAATACCTGTGAAGAACAGTCTTTGTTTTTTATTATTACCATAAAAATATTATTGAGAACTGGGTACCCATTTTTTTCAGAAACTCTTGTAATGACACTAGTTTCCTCGTACTTTTTTCCTTTGTATAACTTGTTTTATATTTCTGGTAACATACTAATATGGTTATTGTTGTTGTAATGATAGACTTCATAATTTTACAAAATTGTGGACTAAACATTTTGTAGAAAACCCAATATTTATGGAAATTCTCATGCAATAAAAAACTAATCTTAAACATAATCCAACCTATTTTTTTTATTTCTTAGTTTATGAAACCATGTTTGCAAAGCGAGAATACTTGAAAGAGATGGACAAAAATGAACTACCTAAATTTTTCAGGGATTGTGGCTGTTTCCCCTCTGCAAAAGAATTAAATAATACTATGAAACTTGTTTTAGAAGGTAAGAAATTTTGTTTTGTTCAGGTTTGTTTTGTTCAGATGCAGTAGAGAAAACTGTTCTTCAGCAAACAAAGATTATGCTATTTGGCAATTTACGAGAGCCATTGGAAATTGTGCACACACATCCTTCCAATGGAAAGCTTGTTAATCATAGTGAATGGTGATAAATGTGTAAAGATTTTCTCTTTTTAAAACCCCCTACTTTTTATATCTGTGAAGATCCCTACTTTTTACCTTGATACTTATATCTCACTCTTCAATACCAATATCAGGGCAGATTACATGGTCAAGGAATAGAAGAGCAATTTAAAACATATACTATAAAAATACATATTAGCAATTATTCAAAACTTTAAAATCTGCAGAGAAATTTGGATGACAAGGATCTTGGAACCATTCCAAATGCTTGCCCTGATTTCCACCAATAAAGGAAAACTGCCAGACATTTTTTTCTTGCTTAGGGCTGGTCAAGACATTTGCTGATTTATCTATCTTGTCCCCTTCTCATAAAACTGAACTGATGATTCTACTAAGGAGTAGCTTCTATATGGTTTAGTGTGTGACAGGGCACCTATTAGTCTTTCTTAAGTCTGGAACGTCCAAGGTTGTTTTCTTTCAAACAGTTGTACAGATGGTTTGTCAAAGCATGCTTTATTTATACATTTGTCAGCTAAGAATACATGAAATGCAATGCTAGCATATGTAGCTTGTTTATTTCCAAGGACAAAACACAGTGATGGTTATGACCTTTAAAGAGCAATATGGTTCGGTACATATGGTGTGAGTGGACCTGATCTGTCTCTGTGAGCAGAACCTGTTGGGACATGTACTCCTAGGAAGTAAAACTAAAGAGGAAATATTATAGTCCTCCTTGAAAAAGATAGGAAGTTGGAAAATGGGGACAGGGATAGGACCATAGATGCTGGTTCTGCCCCAAATGTGTGTAGTTAGGCCTGCCTCTTAGTCCTCTGTGAACCGGCAAGGTGTGAATGGAGTTTCTATCTGTTTTGAACTGAACACAAGTAAAAAACTTCACATTATCTGGAAGAGTATTTTATTGAGCTTCCCAGATATATGTTGTGTTTTACGTGTACTCAGTAAAACGTAAGTAGACCTCTCATTCATACCTACAGAATTTACTTCATTGTGTAGGATGAAGGGGATGAAGGCGTATGATCAGGCACCTTCACATGTTTTTCTGAACATATGGAAAACCTTTTAGCCCATAAACCTCCTCACCCATTAATATAGTATTCTGTGTCTAACTATATGACAGATATGATTGGCTGTAAGACAAAACAGGACTTTTTGAGTGATAGCCCCTGTGCTAGAGAACTGTCCCTCATGTTCCTTGAGAATATTCTGTTTTACAACAGCTTTAGCTTGAAGATATTTTTTCATGACTTTTCTTTTTCTGCTGTTTGTTGCTGCAGTTCTCTTTCTTGTTGGTATGTCTGATTTACACTTCATAAGCCCACTATTTCAAATTTGGGCTTTTGCACATACGTTTTCATCATTTACATCCCTTTGAAAGTTGTTTTATTGGGAAAGTGGCCTAAATTGTAAACATTTAGATACAGGGCCAACAAAGTAATGTTACTTTGGCTAAATACACTTAATTTTTTCACTGAAATCCATGAGATAATACGGTCAAACCCAATCATATTCAGAATTATTCAGAAATAAATACGTTTTAGTATTTATGCACAGGTTAAAATATTCTTTCTGGTTATATTAAAAATATGCTTTTCAGCTATATCACCTCATGACTGTCAGAAGCAGAAATGGCTTCTTAAAAAACAGCACCCAAGGGCAAAAAATGCCTCTATAATGGACTAGGTTTTCTTCCCCCTAAGATATTATTGCTCAAAAGAATCAGTTGGATTAAAAAAAAAATCAACAAGAAATAGTTGTGCAAAATAAATAATTTCAAGTGGTTTTTCATTCCTTTTGGACATACTATACCATTTCATTTATTTAAAAATCTCAAGGCAGTTTACAAATAAAATCTCTCTGTATGTGTGTTTGTGTGCATCAACCATGGCTTTTAAGGCCACTGGAGGAGCTAAAATTTCAATTTCTGGCAACCTTAGCTGGCTTGCACCACAACCTGTATGTTGTTAAGATTTATTTAATGCTAGGTAGCTTTCTGGATATCTCTTTAAAACAGCCAATGTTCCCTGAAATTCACTTACCTTACCTGACGTCTGTTACATTTCAACCTGATTCCGGGTCCCACAATGGTAATGTTAATTGTAGCATCCCAAAGGTTTTTAGTATTCATCAGATATTTGATTTGCATTTTCTAATAAGGCTTTTGGAATGCAGGAGCAGGAAACCTGTCTTCTACCATGATTCCTACTACTGTCTCTTTTATTAACATGGTGAATTATTTTTTCTACAATAATTAAAATCTGTAATTGAATACACTGCAACAATTTTGGAAAATTAGCTTAATTATTCCACAAGTTCTATTAGGAAACACTGCATCTTTAATTGTAATGGAAGGGGTCGCTTTTTAAAAGCCCACTTGCATTTCATTTTATTTTTGTTATAATATAACTAAATCCTGTTGATGGGCAGAATTGTCTAATGGATACAGCAGAGATTACATACCTGGGAGACCTGAGATCAAGTTGTCTCCATCTTTCCCAGTATAATCTCACTTATCTTTATATAGACTCTCAATGTCTCCTAGCAAGCTGCAACTGTCAGATTGCAGCTTCTGTTTTCAAACATTACCTGGGCAAGAGAGTTACTTCCCTGCAGTGGTAGAAGAGAAGCAAACAGTGTGGTTACATTATGAAAACGAATCAATAGCTAGATCAGGGTTTTTGAAATCTGGTAAAGTCAGGTGGTAGTTACATGGCATTTAGGTATTCGGTGTGTGCATCCTCTCGAGAAAAGTTGTAATCAGATTTTATGCCATGTTGTATATCAATTGAAGGGGCTACATGGGCTTTTACAATAATTGCAATTGAAGCTTTGTCCTGAGCCCACCTGCCCACCCTCATGCTGGCCACTCACTGCTGCTGTTATAGTGTTATTTTTAATACTTTTAATTTTCTTTCAAACTAGCATATCACAATGGCTCCTTGCATGACATGGACGTGTGCACACAAACACAGGAGTGAGGGAATGGCAACTAGTGTTGACAAGAGGAAAGGCAAGAGAAATTAACAAGCCCAGCACCTTCTAGACTTGTGAGGGAGGGAACACTTTCCATATTGTTATGTCAGACAGAGGCTCTTCAGCAGGGACACACACACACACACACACACACACAGAGAGGCGGGGGGAAGCAAGACTTGCAAAGGAGGGAGCACTCCCCCCCTTGTGCTGGCTGCCATTTTTTTTAAAATTTCAAAATATGACAGATAGCCATGTCAGACAGAGGCTCCTTACCAGGGACACATGAACACACATGGAAATGAGGCTTACGAAGGAGGGAAACACCTATGCACACACCCATGCACACCAGTGAGTGGCAAACCCCTCAGACACAATTTACACTGATAGGTGTTCATGCATGCCAAAATGATTCAAAATAAATCAATGTGACATCAAGTTAAAATAAATGACTCTCAGGTGAAAAAGAAAAATACCTCACTTCTGATCAAAATAACAGAACTCCCTGTCAAAACAATCTGCATTTCCATGTGTGTCATGTAGTCACCTTTTAAAAATGATTTAATACAGACTAAACCCGATGCAAATATGTTTTTTTTCCTATTGTAACTATGCTCAAAGTATATTTAACTACTATAAAACTGGCTTAGAGGTGGGAGCTGTATCCTCAAGAAGAGTAACAGATAAGGGATGTACTGTAAATCTTTGTTTCTTCCTCACAGGAAATGATAAGCAAGTGCACTAATCTTTGCACACTGACGAAGCTGGTACAGAATTTCCTGGTCTTCTGACAGAGTTCTTGAATTGGCCAGAACAATGCTTAGCATAAAATGGTTGGATTTTGTACAAAATCGCCCAAATTTAAGACAATTGCTGCTTTTAAAATACCCCCCACCAAAGGAAAAAAGGACAGGACAGGACAGAAAAGGACAGGACAATATGTTGTGGCATCTTCAAGACTAAGAGATTGACTATTGTTGGTGCTCCTTTTGCCCGACATTATGAGGCAAATTATGTGTCTGAGTATCTCAGCCCGGGTTGAGTGGCAAAAGCATTCAGTATAGAAATTCCATTCCTTGCTTCAGATTCCAAGTGATTCTCCTCTTTCTGCAGTGAGGGATGCTGGGGAGCTATGTGTGTTGATGCATTCTTCCTCACTAGAAGCCTCGGACAGTATTTGGGCTGATTGTTTATTTATTTATTTATTTATTGAATTTGTACCCCGCACCATCTGGCAACCAGACCACTCTGGGCGGCTAACAACATATTGTTCCCTTGGTATTTAATGTATCAAATCTAAGATGACAGTAAAAGGTTTCCTGTTTGTCACCACAGACCTATATCATCTGCCTGGGCTTGGTGGAGCAAAAGGATAAGGTGCTATGATAGGACTAGCTGTTCTGCTCAGTTCAAGATATGACTAGATAGATTCACTGATCAAGGTGTCTTGCCTAAATAAATAAGAACTAGGAATTTAGCAAGTCTTGTTTGAATCCTTGGTCATGATATTCCTGAAGTATACCTTCTTCCAGCTGCTTGCAAATATCTCTCTTTTTCACCCAGCTGTAAGGGACAGATAGACATAGAAAGAAACAGAGAGGCAGACAGAAGATTATCTTGACCAAACTGTATGTTATACATAGCTCTCTGTAACATCATTAGAAGGTAATCCAATAGTGTTCTAGAAATGCAATTCAGGCAGGCCCTCATGGCTGTGCAATCATATTTGCAAACAAAACCTGCACTTACTTCCTATTATCCAATCACAAAACAAAGTATGCAGATTTGCAAACTAGGAGATGCTTCAAAAGATATTTTTTAGCAGTTAAGGAATTCCCTCTCGCAGACTACATAATTTTTATTTTTTTCCTTTCATTCTCTTAAGGGGCAAACTGTGCAAATTCCTTCTCTGTACGTTAGACTGTATCCATTTCCATTCAGAGAATGCCTATAATTCTTCATGAGTACAGTTATAGAGGCAGGTAAATGAAGCTCTTAACTTTATTTTTCAAGGGGGAAAAAGGGCCAAGATATAAATCCCAAGATATAGAATTTTGTGCTTGAAATTCCTTCTAACTAAATGAATCTCCTAAGCATATAATAGTAGGTAGATAATTTATGTGATGAAAATTGATGCCTCTATTCCTGGGCAGGAGCCACAGCTTGAGTCATCCTCTCTGTTTTTGGCAGGACACCTCTAGCAGCAACCTGACATGTAAAACTTTAGCCAGTGTAACTCTTGAAGGCATGGAAGTACACCAATGGGGAAAGCATGACGTGTTAAACATGCAGTGAAGCATTGCTTGTGCAGTGTGGAACAATAGTGGTCTGGCTCCCAGAAGTTAGTGTCTTGTAATAACCAGCAGTCCTGGATGAAATGTGTACCTGATGGATCCTTAATACCAAACAGAGCTTGGAAAAATTCCTTTTCTTAATTACTGTGGCTTGATTACTGTTGTGATTTGCCCTGTCCCACCCCTGAAATTCCAGTGACACTGGAATGTCATATGCACATTTTGATGGGGCTTGTGGAGGTGAGAGGGATAAGGGGATAAGGATTCACACATAGTTGTTCCTTGCTGTTTCACAGTAAGTGAAAAAAAATCTAATGAAAGAAGCAGAAGTATAGCCTTCTGATACATACATACTATATCCAGAAATTTATATTTATATATTTATATTTATCCACGTACCTAGTTATCATCTATCCCCTAACAATCTAGGAATGAAATCTGGCTAAATACCTCTAAGCACCTCTACGGTGCTGGGTTCTGACAGCAGGGGATCTGTGTGTATATTGAGCATAGAATGACACTGTGATAAAGACTGACCTCTTACATCTTCTGTCAGGGTATTGTCAACAAGAAAATTCTCTGTAACCTGAATCCGCCTACATCTACTTAGCACTTTCTCAGCTTATGACAGAGGAAAAACATGTTTAACTAAAAGACGGCAGCATAAAGGAATGTTGTGATTTTAACTTTTTCTTAACACAATGTAAAACAAGGCGTCAGTGGTCTTGAAGCAGGAAGTCTAGTATCCTAATCCAGTCAACTTGCTCCTGGTATTGCCATGGCAACTTCCAAGGACAGGGCATGGCTGGGCTGATCTTTGCACAAAGCCTGAAGTTATAGTGTATCATTTCAGCCTCTGGAGTTCAAGTAGACCTTTGGAAACTACTTAAAAAAAAAAAAAAGTAATTAGGTACAATTATAATTCCAAGGCCCAAAATGACAATTTGTTGTAGTTACAGTTTATGTTTCTAAAAAGTTAATATGTCAAGACACTTTCTTTTGGCATGGCCAACAACATCTGTTTTAGCCGTAGTGCCTTGGTTCCAAGAACCCTTCAAAATCAGGCACTTTTAAAAGAGACGGCTCTATTTAAAGCTGACTTCAGGAAGCAACCGGGTGATGGTCTTGTTTGTGCTTCTGCTGTTCTGGTGGCAAGTGGAGGGAGTCTTCCCTGCCATCTCTTCCCTCTCCTAGTCTATGGCTAAAGAAGATGTGGAAATGCTGGTGCCGCCTCTTATGGCAGGAACATGAAATTGTTTTCACATCCTCCCCAGTGCAAGATGGTTTCTAGGCTGGGATGGTGGGCCCATTTACTTACTATGCATGCAACTAATAGGTGATAACTGTGGTATGAAATGACATGGTGGTGTTTTGCTTCCTGTTTGAAGCAGTATGAGAGTTTGAGCCACCCTTGAATGTCATGCAATTATATTTTTGCTATTGAAATTTATTGCAAGTAACTTGTTACTTATGAATTCTGGAATTAGATGACCTCAGGAGTCAATAGGGTTTAAATGGACCTTCAGCTGCTGTTTCTTACTCGGAGCTCTTTAGTCTGAGTAGCTTGGTGCTGAGCTGTAGGTTGAGCTGCTCCACCTCTTTCTCCGAAAATAAGTCTCTGTCTTGGTACAAGCTGGGTTACTGATCCAATGGGAGGCACTGGCCCTTTCTGTATTTTCTTCCTTTGTTATTTGGAATAAAACAAGAAACGAAAGACCTGGGGGGCAGGGAACCCTTGACAATGAAGAATGTGAGTTTGGCAGACACCAGCAGCATTCAATTTCCTATAAGGACTGCAAGACTAAATCATGATTAAGGATTTGAAATCTCTCAGTCTCAATTATGTTGCATTTTCTTCTGTGTTGTTAGAATTTTGTTTTTTCTTAAACTCAAAAATTTTGCTCCATTTTTCCTGATGAGCATGACTGTTCTTACATTTTACCTAACATATGCATTTTCTCCATTAACTAAAGTGTGCTTGCACAATCATTTTTTCAGTGATGCACATTTTTTCAGTGATGCACATTTTAGCTCTTCAAATTTTAAAATGTGATGCATTGTTTTATAGCAAATTTGCTTCTCAGAGTGAGACTATACCTATATTCTATACCTATTCCTATATCTGTATATTACAGCCTCACTCTTATGTCTGAGGAAGTGGACTTGATCCATGAAATCTCACATTAAAATATAGTAGCTAATCTTTAAAGTGCCACTATGTTTTTCTCTCTCTCTTTTTGTTTTTGTGTTTTGTCTGATGAGAAGAAATGGAGTGGCTTTAACAAAGAGGCAAGATGTAGTACAGGCATTGTGCTACCTACGGTGGTGCCAGTAGCAGCCAAGTCTCCCGGCAATAGTTCTATGCGCTCCAGGTTGTGAGAATGACCGAGAACTGACATTACTGCAACCAAGGAACTGGCAGAAAGAGGAACATTGTCCTTAACTCCCTCTGGGAGCTTCCTGGAGGGTTGAGTTCCCTGCATTAATCCTCCAGGGAATGTCCTTTCAAAAGGGGACAATAGGTTTCTGGTCAGTAAGTCCTGTTAAACTCAGTAGGACCTATTTCTGAGTAGGCATGTATAGGATTGCACTGTAAATAACCCTGTGCCACTTTGAAACAAATGTGTATTGACTCTATATAATAATGCTTCTTGTTGATAATGATACTTTACCTGTAACAGAATGCTGACCATATTGTAGGGAAGGTACATTTTAGGATACGTCCTTCCACTTTAACACTGTGCAATAGGCCTTATAAGTGTGAACATTACTGCAGACAGACATTCTGTGCAAGATCCTTCCCTTCTACTTGTTATTTTAAAGGCTACACACTTTACGCCCAACTCAGAGAACTGTTATAGGCATATCTGAATAAAGATTTTGCCGTGGAGATGCTACCATTTGTTTGAGTTCTCAAAAAGTCTTCATTAAAAAGTGTGGCAAGGAAAGCAAAGAAGAAAACGTCAAAGGAGGAATGTTTGTTTTGTTTTAGCTTCTGCCTGGCAGAGAGTTCTAGATTTTAATCTTTCTAGACTAAACAATAATATAGTTTTGAATATTTCAGAATAAGTAAACTTAATCATGCATGTGAGTTTGGGTTCACAGCAGCACCTGCTGGTTGGTGAGACACATCACACACTCATAAGTTGTGGGGAAAAGAAATTTATAGAAGAACTTAGCAGTGGTGCAGAGAAAGTGTGAAGAAACAGAAAGAAAATGGACTCTTGTGCCATGGGGGCACATTATGGAGAAATCTGAATGAGAATTGTGATGTGGCTCTTATTTGTCTCTCTGTGCTTGTATGGATAGATGTTTGTGTATTTGTGTATGTATGAAAGGTTATACTCTGTTATAAAGTAGGTGTGAATAGATTGTGAGGTGTGTGAGAATGAGTGTATGTTATGCAGGAATGGATATGTCCTCATTAACTAGTTACCCTCTGTAATATTTGAGAGGGAATGCAATGTCTTAATGCTACCATGGTAACAGAATTAAAAAAGCCCTGTCTACTTTGGTGTGACACAAGGTGTACAAGAAGTGTGCACCCTGACATAAAGAAGAACTGGGGTGCCTATATTAAAACCAGCCACATAGGGAGACCCAGCAGAGTTGTGTACAACAACTGATAGACACAGTAGAGAGGTGACAGGTGGGGGACACATCGTGTCTGTGGGCTGTATGTTGCTCAACCCAGGTAGAAGGTTGGGCAGCACACAGCCTGAACTACTCTGCAGTCCTAAGGGGTAAAAACACTGCAGAAGAGGTCAGTGGTCTAATAAGGGCCAGATCCTTTATCTGTGATGCTTGCTGAGAGTCCTGGAATTCATCACCATCTCTTGGCCAGAGATCAAAGCAAAAGAAATAACGCAAGTTAGTTTTTTGGGTATCAGTAAGGCAACACAGTTTAAATTTTATTTAAAATTAAACTATGCATTAATTGTATTCTCGAAGGCTTTCACGGCCAGGATTCAATGGTTGTTGTAGGTTTTTCGGACTGTCTGGCCGTGTTCTTGAGGTTTTTCTTCCTAACGTTTCGCCAGTCTCTGTGGCTGGCATCTTCAGAGGACAGGAGTCAGAACTCTGTCTGTGCTCTGGTGCAGTTTTGTGGGGTAGTTGAGTATTTATAGCTGTGGGATCAGCTTTTTGTCCTTTTCAGGAGATTGGGTGATTATGGTGATCAGTGTGTTTTTGTTGTGGGTGTATTGTTGTGATAAGGGAGAGAGACAACACCAGCAATCATTATGTTAGACTGCACAGGGAAGCCATTGAAATCCACAAACACCAGCAGAGCTTCAACAAAAAAAGAAGAAAGTCTAAAACTCAACAAAGTCTGGCTCCCAGCACTGAAAAGCACAGCCTGCAAAAGGTCAACGAACTCTACCCAGCCACAAGGACCAGTGATCACTGCACACAAAAGACCAGCTAATGACACCCATCAATCACAGTGACAGATCATCTCTCCCCCTTATCACAACAATACACCCACAACAAAAAACACGCTGATCACCATAATCACCCAATCTTCTGAAAAGGACAAAAAGCTGATCCCACAGCTATAAATACTCAACTATCCCACAAAACTGCACCAGAGCACAGAGTTCTGACTCCTGTCCTCTGAAGATGCCAGCCACAGAGACTGGTGAAACGTTAGGAAGAAAAACCTCAAGAACACTGCCAGACAGTCCGAAAAACCTACAACAACCATATGCATTAACTCTTAGAAAGGTTGGAATTTAAAGTGATTCCAAATTAATTTGGAACTTTAACTACTTCATGGTGCCTTATCACACTGAAGAAAGACTTGAGGAGCAGTGCTGATGTTAGAGTAATTTCCAAAGAAGTAGCTGTGTTAGTCTGTCTTAACATGATGGCAGAATAAAAATTCAAAAAAGAAAAAAAGTGCTACAATATCTTGCATTTCTTTCTTTCTTTCTTTCTTTCTTTCTTTCTTTCTTTCTTTCTTTCTTTCTTTCTTTCTTTCTTTCTTTCTTTCTTTCTTTCTTTCTTTCTTTCTTTTGCCAAATGCTAGAGTACCTATTATTTGTGCTTTCTTTTGTCTAGAATCTTCTGTGAGATTAAAACTGCATGTTGAACTCAGAGGATGATTATATATAAAAACATCATTTCACTTTGTTGAGGCTGCATTATATTTACATGGAACTTGCAAACTAATTGAATAGGTCATTTCATTCATTGTTGCTGAAAGAGACCCAAAGCTAACACAGCCTTGAAAACAGCTTAGTCTTTACAGGAGGTTAAACTCAAATGCTGGAGCACGTCTGCCACCCACTGTAGCCAAAGCAATGAATCAGAAGTTTGCTAAAAGAGGGTTAAGAGCTAAAACAGCTGGATATTGAATGCATGTCAGGAGGGAAAGGTTGAGACGGCTTGAATCCTATTTTCTAATGTATTTCTGTACTGGTAGGAAGCCTACTGGATGAGGAGGAAATAACATATTATGAAATACTAAAACTGCTCTGTGGCATCTTTTAAAGGAAAATATACTTTTGGCTTTTTCAATGCAAAGAAAAATCGATCTACTGCTGAGTTTGTATGGAGCAATTCATACTTTCTTTTATAATGCCAGATTAAAGAGTGCCTTCTTCTTTCTGGAAATGTTTACAGTAGAGATAGAGGTTCTGAGAAGAACCAGATATGGACTTTGTAGGGACCTCTGAGCTACTCTGCAGCTAAAGACACCTGAGAGAATGGTGAAGTAATGTGTTAGAGACATGGGTATGCATCATTCAAGACCAATGATGTCCAAACCATTTGTCAGCATATAGATTTATATGAGGATAAAGATATCTGTTCAAAAGCAGAAGGACAGAATCTGAAAGAGTAAGGAGTGGACAAACAAGTTTTCCCTGATTGGATAAGCCCCATTCAGGAGTCTGAATTCCCAATTTCCCTGACATAGAAGGGAGTGCCTAGCCCACTCTCTCCTCACTTACTTGCTGTAATATCTGAGAAGTCTGCAAAAATATGTTCCAAGACACTGGGGTAGGGGGACAGAAGGCAGTTGACTTGGGTCTTACCTGTGACAGATGCCTCATACAAGATGGGGCACATATGAACATTGGCACTGCTGCAATGTTGTCAACTCTTTTCTTTAAAATCCCACTAACTTGAGCTTTGTAAACCTACGGGATGGGAGGGAGACCCAAAATGAACTCTTCTCGTAGTGGTAGTGCCCTTTTGACATGGCAGCATGAGCAAAATCGTTGTATCCATGGGTAGTGGTCAGGGTAGCAACCTAGTCTCAGCCCAGCCATAGCCAGACTTTTTAAAAAAAACCAAAACTATATTTATATTCCAAGATTTTTCTCAGAAGGAACCCAAGACTAGACCATTCTTTCTCAAAATCATGCTACGGTAAGAAAGGATACAGAAGCCTTAGTGAGAGTGTACCATATGATATACAAATTTCTCTCTTATCTGAGTAAAAATGTTTTACTCATTAGTTACTTCAGAGCACCATTTTTCCACTGGATGGTAATGGAGGACTGTGCAGCTGCTGGAGTGCATGAAGAAAGAGTGGGTGATGAGGACAGGTACCTGTGATCCTGGCCAGTCACCACTCACGCGCACATGGCACATACTGTAGTATGACTCCACAAACAGAGATTATTTTTGAGGCCACATCTCCCACAAGTTTCAACATTTTTGCCTCCGGAGATAGTTCAGGCTTAATTTGATCTAGCTCCAACTTGTTTGTCTTTCTGGCAGTCCAGGGCATCCACAAAGCTCTCCTTCAGCACCACATTTCAAAGAAATCATTTTTTTTTTGGTCAGCTTTCTTCACTGTCCAGCTTTCACACCCATACATGGTGATTGGAAATACAAGAGTGTGGATGATCTTGGTCTTGGTCTCCCATGACACCTCCTTGATTATTATTTTTCTAATTCCTTCATTATTGCCCTTCCTAGTCCCAGTCTTCTTCTGATTTCATGGCTGCAGTCTCCCTTTGGACTGACAATCGAACCAAGGTATACAAAATCTCTAACTATTTCAATTTCTTCATTGTCAACATTAAAACTGTGTAGTTCTTCTGTAGTCATGAAGGAGAAATAACATTATCCAAATTAAATGTCATTAAGAAGAGGTTCAACATTGAATACTATATTTGAAAGTTTCATCAGCTTCAGGTTTTTTTTGCATAGACTGGGACCTTATGAGAGAAATATCTTTTCATAATCTGATCTTTGAATTTGCTGACAAGCAGAGTAGAAAAAAGGTTGAGATAACTTTTAAAACATTCTCCGTGTAATTTGTCACTGTGTGTAAATAGTTTCTTCAATTTTAGTCATAAAATCTTGACATTCTAATGCCAAACATATTTTGATTTTTTTTTTTTTAAATGCTGGAAGTTTTCATCTTAGCACAAACAATTAACTCGCTCACACATTAATTTTTATTTATCTAATATTGATGGGCTATATCTGCTTTGTTATGTAATTGCATATGATGCAAGCATTACTTCTGCTCTGGGAACCTCCCCTCTGTATGTCCCATCTCATGCTGGTTGTGAACTGCTGGTGCAATCATATGAGATGCTGGGAGGGACACCAGAGCAGGGGAATGTTTTATGTAGCTTCCCTTATGCTCTTAAAAGGCTAAAGCAAAGCGTGCTACTTATATACCACCCCACAGTGCTTAAAGCACTTTCTGGGCAGTTTACAATTTCATTATGCAGATTACACATTACCACCTCCTCTGGCAAGCTGGGTACTCAATTTACCAACCTTGGAAGGATGGAAGGCTGAGTGAACCTCAAGCTGGCTACCTGGGATTGGACCTGGGTTATGAGCGGAGTTTTTCCTGCATTACTACTGTTTAACCACTGTGCTACAAGGTACAAGCTTATACAGAATGTAGCTGCTTCACAAAGTAGTCTCAAGCTTTCTGTAGAAATGGCTAAATGAATAATTGTACATAAAATATTGCTGATCAATTATTTGATTCCATATGTAAGAGAGAAATGTTTCACATTGAAGGAATGTCTGCAATCCTGTGCAACATTAGACACTTTTTAGATGACAATTTGTCGTGAAAGATATGAATTGGATCTAGAATAATTCAGTTTTCTTTTAGTTTCACTAAAATCAGTGACACTTAAAGTGACTCATGTCATAGATTGGAATGGGACTACTGTAATATGGAACAAGCCCATAGAAATGTTTGTCGGATACAAGCTATTAAGGCTACCGTGATATCCAAAATCAAAAGTATGAGAAGGTTTTTGTTGTTCGTTTCTTACTTGCTAATCTTCTGGAAGTATGGAGGAGAATGTGGTAGAAATTCCTCAAACTAGTCTCTTCCAAGTCCATTTTATGGGTGTGGATAAAAATTCCCTTTCTGTTCAGTACCCTCCTGGTAGGTAATTAACATTTCTGTTAAGTTCTAATTATAGTTCTTGTATCTCAGCCATTATGCTAATAGTGTTATTCCGCAGAATGTGAGATTGCATTCATTATCACTGGTGAGTTAAACCTTTATTAAAGAAAAATTCCCTCAGGTCCCATTCTGGAGTTAAGTAATTATTCATTTGGTTTTATCCGTGCAATTAGCTTATATACTGTAGCGCTTATTATTCAGCTTCTATACCTCCCTGAACAAGATTAATCCACCATGGTAAATAAATGCCTAACAGCTCCCAATATGTTGCTTTTGAAGTACTTTATTATGTAATGAAATAAGGAATTGCAGTGTGCCTGTGCAACATCCTACTTCCCAGCACACTCAAAGACAAGAAATAATAGTTCTGTAGGGCATCTTAGGCTTCAGTTAAGCTGTCATAAAGAAGTAGGATCCCGCCATCAGGTCAGAACCATGGTGGGTCAAACTGTTAAGCTGCATTTCCTATCACGTAGGCCACATTATGTTGCCTTCAGTTGCTGCTTGTGGGGAGCTCTGAGGCGTACAATGTGGGATGAATGCTGGTTAATTTGGAAGCAGAAGTGACATAGAAAGATCTAAATTCTTGCTTCAAGTGTCTCTTTGTTTTAGGGGTAATTCCACTACTGTCTCCTCCCTTTCAGGACAGAAATTCCACTACTTTCTCCTCCCCTGAAAGGAAGTGTGCTGCTGTTTTCCCTGCCTCTTGATTTTTCCCCCTTACTCCAATTACATGTATCCTTTCCACATGCTATTTAAAAAATCTTCTTTTTCTGCCTATTTAATCAGAATATATTTTCCGAGTAATTAAGTATATGAGTAGGGGAAAGGAGGTAGTAGCAATTAGGGAAGACTTATTTAAATGTTGAGTTCTTAACTCTATAGTCCCCCCCCCCCCCCATATTTGAAAAGTGGGGAAAAATGTGGAAGGAGAAGCATATCTTATTAATTTCTTTCCAAATGCTTATTCTTTCTATAAATTCTATTTGTGGAATAAATACTGTAAATTCTCATTCTCATTCATATACATAGACATACACATCCTATGAAATCTTGTTCTGTTTTATCCTGCTGAGTCAGAGGAAAGAGTCTGGTTGATTATTTGGACTCCAGCTTCTTAGTTACTGAGCTGTTCAGTATTTCTTTGTCTTCAGAATCAGTAGATCGGAAAAAGTGTTATGTCTGAGCATAATTGCAAAACTTGTGATGCCTCAATGATGGATTTAGCCTGCCAGCCATGTTCAAGAGTGTGATAAACTTTGAAGCTGGAAATCACTTCTTCATTTACTCATGGATTTATTACTTTCATCAGCTGAGTAAATAGAAGTGGTGCATATAAATACACAGTTAAACTAGCAACAAATCAAGGAACAGTAGAGATAGTCACACTAGAGACCCAGGTTTTATGAGAGATTGTATATGTGCATTTGAAGAATACTCTATTTTCTTCAAGCAAAATCCAAAGAAACAAAACCAAACAAAAACAGGCAAAAATATGTGGCACTTTAAAAACTATTATATTTTAATGTGAGCTTTCGTGGACATGTCCACTTCACCAGACATATGTAAACAGAATGAAATGTTGAATGAAATATCAGTTTCATACTAATTATTCATTGGTTCTTGAATGGATGTTACATTTACATGCATTTACATTTATGGCTTATGTTGTTTTAGGGCTCTATTGTAAAAATTCCTCAGGAGCTGGAAAACAGACACCAGGCCTGGGCAAAGATGAGTGGGGGAGAGAGAAGAGATGTGTGTGGGTTTGGTTTTTTTGTTTGTTTGTTTGTTTGGAAGATTGGGGGTTCACTTAAAACTCAAGAGAGACAGAGAAAAAAGAAAATATTAAATATGAAGGTGAAAGAAGATGGCAGAGGAATCATGTATGTTGGTATAGGGAATATTGACAGTTTTTACCTTTGAGCCTTGTGATGAGAGATGGGCTTGGCAGTTGTGAAGAATGTAACAGTGGTAGTAGATAACAGCAGAAGTATTACGTTTGGTAATGACTTAAGAAACCTAGGCTTATATTCAATCCATTTATATGGGTCTCCATCATGCATATAAATTTTATCTCAGCTGTTTCCCTCTGTGTTTTTGATTTGTAATGATTCTGTTCTAAAATAATGGCTTTCAAATCTTTCATGGAGTGTCCTGGTAGATTGAAATGGTTGGAGACAGGTTTCTGTGTATTGTGGTTTCTGATGTCAGATTTGTGACCGTTGACTATTTTCTTCTATTTCTGTTTTGTAATGTAATTATTCTTTGAATAAACCAGTAATGATGTTTAAATATGCCTGAACAGGACAGAAGCCTGGCTTTGTAACATTGGTTGTAAGTCAGCTGTGGCTGCCTTGGTAACAGTTGCTATAAAAAGAGGATTCAAGCTTGAGTTTGAAGATTACTGGTGGAAGAAACTACCTCTGTTTGGATTGGCTGGGAGGATTTCAGCAAAAGAATTTGGCATTTAGAAGTTTCATAAAGAATGTGGTTGGTTGGAGTATTTGGTGAGAAAATTTGAAATAAGATAATCAGGAAGTCTCTTGAAGGACACTTTGTTATAATAATTGATTGTGGTGGCAGCAGCTGAAGAGAGAGCACTCAAAGTTAGGAGGGCAAAAAACTAATTCTGGGGGAAGAAATAAATCTGAATACTAAATTTAATAAACATTTTATTTTTGCTTATCTTGACTCTGCTGCCAACAACAGTCTCTTGCCATGGCAATCAGACTACTGGGTTTCTAAAGATCAAACTAGATGATAGATGTATCACTTTCTAGAAGAGGTGCTCCCTCATGTGATGAAAAATCTCTGTTTGCTAGACAGAGTATGTGTTTTTCCGCACCTAGTTAATCTGCATTTAGAATGTTTTGTTTCTGCCCTGTGAACTAGTTAGGCATTGGACAGTTAATTTACAAGTCTTATTGCTGAACTATCTGAATAAATCCCATAGTGGGAGGGAAAATTGGTTAAATATAAAGGATATGAATTTCTTTCAACATTTAGTTTACAAAGGTAAAGAGGGTTGATTTTTTAATCAGAGCAGTTAAAGCTTGCATGGTTGGGACAGGCCTGGGACAAATTCCATATGCCAAAATCTTGAACAGTTCAACAGGAGAAACATAGCCAGGATAACTTGTTGTTGGGGTTTCTTTTCATGCACAAGGTTCTGTTTGTGCAGAGGAACTGACCATGAGTCTTTGAGGTTGCCTTTGCTAAATGCATGTTGCTCCCATAAGTAGCATTCATTTATTTTGAATGCATAAGTAGAGTAGTCATTCAAGCTAACTTTCTTTTGTTTGTATGATCATAGAACTGTAGGGCCGGAAGTGGTCCCATGGGTCATCAACAGTCTACCAAATCAAAAGATCCACAGCTAAAACATCCTTGACAAGTGCCCATCTAAACTCTATTTTAAAACTTTCAAAGAAAAAGAGCCCACCATCTTCTGAGTTAATCCATTCCACAGAAGTTTTTTCTAATGTTCATGTGAAATCTCCTTTCTTGTAATTGGATTTCATTACTTTGGGTCCTACCCTCTGGAGCCACAGAAATCAAATTTGCTCAATTTTCTCCATGAAAAACCTTCAAAGTCATTTGATGATAGCTATCATATAATCTCTCCTCTTCTCCAAGCTGAACATATCCAGTTCGTACAACTGTTCCTTACAGGGCTTGCTTTCCAGGCTTTCCATGGTCTTATCACCCTCTCTGGGCTCATTCCAATTGGCGATATTCTTATTAAAATGTGGTGCCCAAAACTTGACATTGTATTCCAGATGAGGTCTGACCATAGCAGAATAGAGTGATACTATTATTTCTGTATACTTTTGCTGACTCAGCCAAGGACTGTATTTGCTTATTCTTTTTTTTTTTTTTTTTTTTTTTTTTTTGCCACCATCTTACACAGTTGGCTCTGGTTTAGCTTGTGGACTATAAAAACCGTAGATCTTTTCCACATGTGCTACTGCCAAGTTAGTTGTCACCCATCTTATATTTGTGCATCTCATTTTCCCTATCTATATGTAGAATTTTACATTTTTCCTTGTTGAAATAGATTTTATTTGCTTTGGTCCAATTCTCCAATTCCTCTTATACATGCTCAGTGTTTCTTGATCTAGAATGGAAAAAAGTTAGAACTAAGACCAGTGGTGATATATTCCATATCCTGCCAACAGTTACATGTTTAGAGTTATTAATAAATCTCAATAGAGAGAATTATATTTGGTGTGAAGAATTACAGGCCACACATTTATTTATTTATTTATTTATTTATTTATTTATTTATTTATTTATACATACCCCACCTTTCTCCTTGAAAAGGACCCAAGGCGGATTACAACAATGACAGATAATATTTAAAGTTGAAAACAATGAGTATACAACAGTGGTTAACATCATTAAAAAGTGATATTTAAAAATTATGAACAATGAATAAGGAGGCATCTTACATCAATTAACAGGTAATATTAAGGCAAAGATAAACAAGTATACAATTTTTTAAAAAAAATGTCATTCTGAGAGGAAAACACAAGTAGTACTAACAATCCAGTCAAAGCAGTAATTTATCTAAAAATCACAAACAGGTAGTTGGTTACTGAGGGAAGGTTTGCCTGAAGAGAGGTCTTTGTTGGCTTTTGGAAGGATAGCAAAGATGGGGCCAGTCTGGCCTCCTATGGGAGGGAGTTCCAAAGTCTGGGAGCAGCAACAGAGCTGGCTCTCTCCTGTGTCCCTACCAAACACACCTGTGATGGTGGTGGGACCGAGAGAAGGGCCTCCCCTGATGATCTTAACACCCGAGCCAGCTCATAATGGGAGATACGGTCTTTGAGATAGCTTGGACCCAGGCCATTCAGGGCTTTATAGATTAAAACCAGCACGTTAAATTGTCCCTGGTAACTGATTGGCAACCAGTGGAACTGCTGTAACAGGGGTGTTATGTGATCCCTGTAACCAGCCCCAGTCAGCAATTTGGCTGCTGCATTTTGGACCCGCTGAAGTTTCCTGACACTTTCCAAAGGCAGCCCCACATAGAGCGCATTACAGTAATCCAGCCGGGAAGTAAGTAGGGCATGTATCACAGTGGCCAGATCAGATCACATAGCGATATAAAATATTATGTATTTTAGGAGCTTTCTGACTTCATTAGGATTTGCTTAGCAAATATCCATAAAATGACTTGGAACATCACCATGATATTCACGTGCTAAATACTATGTAGGAAGTCATCATTGCAAGGGATTTAAATTGTTTACTGTAAAGTTTACACAACATTAATTTTAAATGATATATATTTTTAATATACTAGCCAAAATCCTATTTGCTGAGCACAGTAAACAGCACTAGAGTTACTAAGTAACAAGATTTTGGCCATTGTGTTTCTATCAGATATTTTGTTTGTCAGGGATGTAAAGTAATCCTGCAGTCCTACTAGTCAGTCAGTACTCAGTCTTTATTGTTTTGACCACTTTGGTCATCCAACATCCACAGATTTAAAACATAGGTATAAATATAAATATATACACATGCTTGGAGCCAGCTGAACATCCACAGAGCTAGCAAGTTAAAAAGTACAAATACAAATACATACTTTCTACAAAATGCTGGATTAAAAACATAATACAAGAGGATTAAAATGTACACATATTTCAATTCTAAAAACCAAGTCATTTCAGGTGGGTCCTCAGATGGGGTATGAGGTATTCCCACAGCATAAAAAATTACAGTGGTGCCTCGCAAGATGAAAGTAATTCGTTCCACGAGTAGCGCCGTCTTGCGAAATTTTCATCTTGCGAAAAGCGGTTTCCCATAGGAATGCATTGAAATTTAATGCGTTCCTATGGGGAAACAAAGTCAGAAAAAAGTCACTTACCAAGTACAGTAGACCCAGCCCCGCTCCTCACAGTCCCTTGGTAGCCCCGGAACAGCCAGACTCTGTGTGAGCAGAGCGCCGAACAGCTGAGATTCGGCAACCAGCAGAGAGGCAGCAGCCATTTTGGAGAGGCGGCAGCCATTTTGAGAGGCAGCAGGGTCGCCTGGTTGCCGAATCTCAGCTGTTCGGCGCTCTGCTCACACAGAGTCCGGCTGTTCCGGGGCTACCAAGGGACTGTGAGGAGCGGGGCTGGGTCTACTGTACCTGGTAAGTGACTTTTTTCTGACTTTTTTTTGGTTTCTGACTTTTTTTTCCCCATAGGAACGCATTAATTAAATTTCAATGCATTCCTATGGGAAACCCGCCTCGCAAGATGAAAAATATCGCAAGATGGCCCGTCTTGCGAGGCACCAAAAAACTCACAAGACCCGTTCGTCTTGCGAGTTTTTCGTCCCGCGAGGCATTCGTCTTGCGAGGCACCACTGTATTATATCCACTGACCGTTAAAACCACGAACATATAAATATACATTAAAACACACAACAAAATGACACAACAACAGTAAGGTTGTACATCTGATAACCATATAGACTCTAATCAGCTCCATATGCTATACCATATCCCCAGTACTTCCTATTCTATCCTTATCATTCAGCCAGCTATCCCTTAGTTTTATCGCCAGCCTTCCAAACTTGGCCACTCTATTTGTTACCTCCTTATTCCTATCTTCCAAAAGCTTCTGAAGGCATTCCTTTCTATCTCTGCCATCCAAGCGAGGTATGCAAGGTTTTATGAGCCATTCCCGGATCTGCTCATAAATTTTACACTTTAGGATGACATGACTCAGTGTCTCTATAGTACCCTCACCACATACACATAACCGACTCTCATAGGGGGTATTATTGTACCTTCCCAGCAACACCGCAGATGGCAACAAGTCCATGCGCAATAACATAAAGGCCCTTCTAGTTTCAGGATTAAATTACTTAGAGTTACTAAGTAACAAGATTTTGGCCATTGTGTTTCTATCAGATATTTTGTTTGTCAGGGATGTAAAGTAATCCTGCAGTCCTACTAGTCTTTCTGACATCTCAATGATCCTCTGCTGTGATTTTTATAAATCTTTTTCTTAACTTTACATTCCAAGTTGAGATGTGGAGGGCTGGCAAAAATCTCTCCAATCTCCAGGTCTACAATGTTGTCGGTAATCATGAAGCATAACAGCTCTGTGGCTGGAACTCCATCATCTTGGGCTTGCTGTTATGCAAGCCAGAGGCATCCCTAATGACTGCAGTGGGCTTTTTGTTTGTGCCTTGTAAAAATGCCAGAAAGCAGGCAAATCTGTGAGAAGTGGATTGTAAAAAGAAGCAGGATACTGTTCCTGGTGTTAGATTTTCCTTTCCAAAAGACAAATTCCTTGCCTTGGCATGCTGTCAGCACCACAGTGAGATCCCCTTTGTCTCTCAGAAAGAACTGCCAGACTCCTTCTTTTCAGAGGGTGTCTCCTCAACTTTGATCCCTGCATTTCCCAGAGAGAAATTGAAATCCTCAGCTGCTCCCGAGCTTGCTTGTAATTGATTCAAAGTGGGGTTCTCATAGAGACTTTGCAATGCTAACTCTGGACACAGTTCACCTTTATGAAAAAGAAAAGAATACATTCTCAAGCTGTTGCTAGATATATTTTTTAACAGGCAAGATAAGTTTCAGAAGTTTGGTTTACTGAAAAGAAGAATGCACCATCAGATGATTCCAGACAAGAAAAGCCAAAACCCTAATTGCATTGAAGCTGTGTATTCCCTACACATGCCTCTGTAGAACACGATTCTGGCTGCAGTCATGGCCTGGCCTAATGATTGTTCAGAGCAAGCCAACACTTATATCTTCTTCCTTGTGCAGCCAAAGAGCAAAAGGGCCCCAAACACAAGCAATTAAATGTTTAAACCACCTCAGATTTTCTGATTGGTCGTTCCCTGCTCCTTCTATCAAGCCTGCTATTCTCACCTTATTGTTATTGGTCCTGGAAAGTCTGTAATTCATTATACTGTCTTGGCAAAAGATAATAGGAAAAACAAAAAAACAAGCTATTGTGGTACCTTTCATTTCTGTGTTGGTTTTGTACATTATAACCATTTCTTTAGAAACAAAATTCTGTCTCAACAGAATCCACTCTTTTCAGGAACAGGGGTTGTACAGAGTTTTGTGTTTGGAGTAGAATTAAATTATGAAAGTTCACAATGAAATTAAGGAACCACAATACTTTTTGTTTTGTCTTTATTGCTGCAAAACACTTAAGTGCCATCAAATTGCCTCTGACCATTAATGAGAGACTTCCAAACCTATGAATGAGAGACATTCAAAAATGTCCTGTCGTTAACTGCTCTGCTCAGTTCCTGCGAACCCAAGGCCATAGCTTCCTCTATTGACTCAATTTATCCCATCTTTGGTCCTCCTCTTTTTCAGCTGCCTTCAACTTTTCCTAGCATTATTGTCTTTTCCAGCAAGTCTTGACTTTTCATGATGTACCCAAAGTATGATAGCCTCAGTTTTGTTATTTTTGCTTCTAGGAAGAATTTGAGCTTGATTTGATCAAGGACCCACTTGTTTGAATTTCTGGTGATCCATGGTATTCTCAAAGCTCTCCCCTAGCACCATATTTCAAACAAATAATTTTTCTTTTCCTGTCAGCTTTCTTCACTGTCTAGCTTTCACATTAGTCTTGTGATTTCTTGGCTGCAGTCTCCATTTGGACTGATGGTTGAACTTACATGACCACTCCTTGGAAAGCTAGGCAAAAGCTGCCACCTTTGTCATTACCACCACAACTGCATCACAGGGCTATTTTTATGTGGTTCAAAGGTCATGCCATATCCTAAGAAAATTAAATGAGAGAACAGAGAAAACATTGTTCCCTCATATTTGTCATTGTGAAAGTGTTTGTGCCTGGTTGCTAGCATGATGGGATGTTGTCCTTCCCCTCTTTTTAAGTCCTCTGGGCCACCCAAAACCTACTCTAACAATTTTCCAGGCACTGTGCTATGTATAGTAGGACACCTGTATCAGTGGGGGATTGGTTCCAAGCCCCCATGTGGATGCTGAAAACCACAGATAATAACGAATGCTATACATAGCATGGTAAAAGACAAAAAAAAAAACAAAAAACATTAAAAGTATTTTCACCATGTATTACCAGAATTGGCCACTAGAAGGAGACAGAGACCATGCTATATATTCTTCGGAAACAGTGGCCAGTTTGGGTAAATACATTGTGAAAATACATATTTCTAGTTTTGTTGTTGTTGTTTTTTTAATATTTTTAGTATTTTCAGACCTTGGATATTGATTCTGCACATACGGGGTTCTACTGTACTTTCAATTGGTCCAGTAAATTGACCAGACGCCAGTGGTCAGTGTTGTAAAACAAGGGTTATGTGCTCTCTTAAACCAATTATGTTCAACTTTCTTGCTGTATTCTGAACCAGCTAAAGTTTCTAGAAATTTTTTTGAAGACAGTTCAACATAGAGTCCATTCCAGTAATCCAGCATTTATCTAAACAAGGCATATGTGACATGTCTGTTACTGACTGCAGGATTAGTAGTGGCTCAGGCACTTCTGGTCACATTTGGTACCTTAATAACCAGGAACAAAGTAACCCCCCCAGGCACAGAATCTAAAGTTTCAAGAGGATATGGTGTTTTTTCTGTGGAATATCGGATGATGACTTTGGGATACCTGTTACTTACCCTGCTTCCTAAACTCAGAAAATAGAAGAATTAGGACTTTACAACTAACAGTTCATTTATTTAAAGAAACATTGATACTTGCATGGAAATACTGTACGTAGAACTGAAATATATGTTTCCATTTGTGCTTAATCCAAAGCAATTGGATTACATATGTTAACAATAACTTTGCAATACAGGGGAAAAATTACCTCCAAAGTTGGTCATTATGAGTTTATTGGATAGCAAGTATAGTTGTTAAAAAAGTTAATGTCCTTCTAATGTACCCTTTTTCTTCTGTGAGATGCCAAAAATAATATCACCCAAGGTTTTGTTGACTCAGCAAGAAGTATTAGTATATTTTTATTGGAAAAGAAATTCACAAGACTGCCAGTGAAAATTCAGCAAAAAGTATATGGTACCTTCTAGACATATTTCTGTCCATTGGAGAGTAACATTTCTGTGAGGATCCTATGCAAATTCTTTTGTAAAATAAAAGGTAGTGTTTCCCATCACATGTCTTTTGAGGAAGTTCCTGGCTGTTGAGGGCATAACAAATGATATTTTATAAGCACTATTTTCAGTCAATAAGAACAGTGTTGTGTGGTGGATAGACTGTTGAACTGGAGACCCGGGTTCAAATATACACTTAGCCATGGAAATTCCTGGACTGGTGGTGGCAATGGTAAACGCCTCCTTGATCATCTCATATATCTTGAAAACTATATGATTGCTAAAACTCAGAAATGACTTGACAGCTTCTAACAACATTTCCAGTCAAGAGTCATACTTATAAAATAATAGGGTAGTTAGTAAAATAAAATGGTGAAGTTAATATCAAATATTTTGCTATTCAAGGGTAAAATTTCTGTCTTTCTTTCTGAAATAGCAGTATATATTTCTTGTTGCCGTTCTTTTCATGCTAAGGTAAAAGGAGCCCAAATTAAGATATTTTTATGAAGAGACATCAACATATAACAAAAGGTGTGGTGTGTATGTGTGTGTGTGTGAAGCAAAAATATGTTTGTTGACCACTAAGTAGAAATCTAAGTAGAAAAAGTGGGTCCTAGATCAAATCAAGCCTGAACTATCTGTGAAGGCAAAAATGTTAAAACTGAGGCTGTCCTACTTTGGGCACATCATGAGAAGAGAAGATTATCTGGAAAAGACAATAATGCTGGGAAAGGGGGAAGGCAGCAGGAAAAGAGGAAGACCAAATATAGGATGGACTGAGGCCACAGATTAGTGTCTGCAAGAGGGTGGCTGAGGACAGGACATTTTGGAGAGCGCTCGTTCATAGGGTTGCCGTGAGTTGGATACAACTTGACGGCACATAACAACAACAGGAATATATAAAAATATTTTTAGATATAAAGAATGATGAAGATGACAGTTAAAGCAAATATCTGTGCTAAATGTAACTGGTTCATTAGTTTCCATTAAAACATAGATTTCAAGAGAGCAAAGGACGATACAACAGAGTGACACTTTTGAGTAGTGTCTTAATGTGGCTCCTGGAATGTTTCTTACATTCTGATATCTTAAAGCAATTTGAACAAGTAGAAATTAACTGCAAAATAATTAAATAATAATTTCTACTATATGCTAAGCATTAAATGTATCATACCTTCTTTTTAGGGTATATGTTCCATGGTAATCGTATTCTAAGGTTGCTTTCCCCCCTCAGTGTCAAAAGTACTTATATTATTGTGGAAAAGTCAAACACAGAGTGTTAAAATTTGATGTCCTATCAAATCATTTGAAACCTCTCTATGAAAATGTGACAATTTTCTTTTGTTTGCCAGCGGTCCACACATTTGGCCATCTCACTGTTCACATTGGATCATTTATGAAGGAAAAAACACCAGCTCTCCTATTGCAAATCATTGGACCCCAACATTTACATTCTTTCATTGGAAAGACGGTCTGTTTATTCCTGTTACAGCTTCTTGTTGTTTAACCATTTACCATAAGGACTCTGTCCTCATGTTCCATGATGGTTTCATAAGCTTAGCAGTTTGGGTGAGGGATTTGGTCAAAAGTCTTTTGACGTCCTAGTAAGCAGTGTTGTTCATTGGGCTCGCCTCTATCCATATGTTTGCTGACATTTTCAAAGAACTCTAGAAAATGAGCAAGCAAGGACTTTCTTTAGCTGAAGTCATGTTGTCTCTCCTTCAGCAAGACTTTTCCTTCTGCATGCATGCATGATAATTTTAATAATTCTTTCCACCAATCCATTTGGGAGACATTAATTTAAACAGCCTGCAATTTCCTGGATCTGCTCTTGAGCCCTTAAAAAAAAAGTGGCCATTTCTCACTGAGACCTTCTGAGATGCATGTACATCTAGTACACTCTGCTTTCCCCCTGATATCTGACAAGGCCATAGCCCTTTTAGTCAAGTTAAAACATTGCTAGTAAAGGGACTGGTGACAATTCGCTCATGACTTAGTGACCTTTTTCAAAACACTTGCAGTTTTGTAGTTTACAAATGAATTGTTACAAATAGAGCTAAAGAGAACTCAGTATTCAAACATTATTGGCCCTACAGGGACTAGCGGGCTGTCATTTCCACCCCCCCTTTGATCACATGTGCTCGAACATTCCTACGTTGTGAATAAAATTCTTCAGGATATAGGATATAGGGTAATGTACTGTGGTCTAGTACCTACCATACCAGGGTCTGGCTGTCAGCTGTACTGGGGTGAAAGACTGAAGTGCTGGAGGAAGCCTGAAATACCTGAAAGACTAGGGGCCCAGCCACGTGTTAATACAGCCCTGATTCAACCATTTCATAACTAGATTGAATATTATCCTTGCAGGCTTGTTAGCCATCCATGTTTCATAACCACTTTTTTCTCCAACCTTTAAGAACATTAAATTTTTTGGTTCCCATGGTAATCCTGAATTCTGAAAAAGGCCATATTTTCCATAAATAGATGATAAAATAATTTAAATAAGTGACCAGCTGTCTGTTATTTAGGCATTTATTTGTGCCACAAGAAACAGAAATATATTATGGGTGCAAGAGTCAACAACCACCTGAGATACAGCATGTTAAAAATGCCTGGTAATGATCCTGCCATCATAAACCCAACCCCCATCTCTTTTATTGCCAATTTTTCTTTCTGTTGCTGTGCTCTTTGTTAACTACATCTAAATTTTAAATGTTTGGTGGACTAGTGGGAGGACAGTGAAATTTGCAGTATTTTCAAATGCCTTTTAATGAATTGTAGTGATCTTCTTAATGCATTCCTTTTATCAAAGACATGCTTCTCTAAATTACAAAATACACAGAGATATTGTTTTATGCAAGTTTTAGCACCTTTTTGGATTCATCTCTATTTGAGGCAACCACTTAACAAGTAATTCAGTCAAAGATTCTCTTATTCTGTCATCCTGTCTGTGTTTTGTTACCTCCCTCCCCCAGTAAGAATCGTGATCTATTAATCCTTGGCATAACTGGAAAATTACCATATATCCTAAGCAACAGCTTTTAGAGGAATGAGAAAAAATATGTCATTGATCTTTTGTTGCATAAAATAGTCCACAGAAAGTTCTTCGGTCACCTTGATTTATCACCGAGGATGCAGTCATAAAGCCTGAGCAGTTTCTGGGTTTAACAGATTACAAAATATTGTCATAAAATAAGTTACAGGGAAGTGTCAGTAAGTTCCATCACTCTGCTTTAGTAACAACCTAAATAGGTAAGATCTGGCTTTTGGGTTTTTCTTCTTTAGTTAAGCATGGCATAATTTTGCATTCCTCCACTTACCTAAATAATGAGAAGTTCCAGGAGCAATTGCTATTTAAGCCTGATCATATTAGGCCAATAAAGCACTGGAAACTTCTGCCAGTGTTGTGATCTTTTTCTTTCTTTCTTTCTTTCTTTCTTTCTTTCTTTCTTTCTTTCTTTCTTTCTTTCTTTCTTTCTTTCTTTCTTTCTTTCTTTCTTTCTTTCTTTCTTGC
The DNA here is from genome assembly GCA_037013535.1 of Intellagama lesueurii. Taxonomy (NCBI): domain Eukaryota; kingdom Metazoa; phylum Chordata; class Lepidosauria; order Squamata; family Agamidae; genus Intellagama; species Intellagama lesueurii. The sequence continues at coordinate 154,774,975 of JBAJHW010000005.1, forward strand.
TCATCAAGTGGCAAACCACTACTCTGGGTAGTTCACAGAGGAAAAAAAACATGAACTACCCACCCCTCAGCCAAAAGCAAACATGTAATTCAAGTGACAAAGAGAAACCCTAATGGCAACAGCTAAAGGAAGTGATAAATTTAAACATAATGGATCAACAAACCTACCACAGGGGAGTATATTCTTAAAGACTTAAAGAGCTCAGTTTTGACAAACTTAAAGAGCTCAGTTTTGACAAACTTTCTAAACGTTATGAGGGAAGGCGCCTGGCATACCTCCACAGGCAAAGTGTTCCAAAGTGTTGTATTTACCATTGCCGTCTTCTGGGGGGTGCTCTGGGACTGTGCAGCCGGCGTATGGCTACACAGGCTGGCTCTTTTCCCAGAAGGTACAGTGATGAATCGAACTCCCAATGTCTGGCTCTGCCATATTTACAAATGTACATGTAGTGCTTGTATGAGGCTGGCTGGATAGCTCAGTGAGTTAGGTGTCTGGTTGGGAGTTTGTCCTTCCCAGGCGAAAACCCAGCCTTGGGCAAAATGCACAGCCCCAGAGTGCCCCCAGAAGAAGGGAATGGCAAACTACTTCTGTATATTCTCTACTTAAAAATGCTGGAAATGTTCACCATAAGTTAGAGTTGACTTGACAGCTCACAATTACTATTAATGCATATATGAAGGCAAATAGCAGCTACCCGTATGAGACAGTAGATCTCCTACCCGCCCCCATCCATGAGATTCTCAGTGAGAGGCCCTATACTACTGAGGTGCTCTTGTGTCTGTGTGTTTTCCAAACTGCAAATAGTTTCTAAACACATCGATGGAAACACACAGTAACCTTAAATCTGCCCCTTTCAACAGCTAGAAAAGTGTGATCTTGCACAGGTTTGAATTTATATATCTCTCAGACTATATAGAAAAAATTGTCAGCTGTCTTTAGAGCATGGAAACATTGCTTTTGCTGGATTAGGTACAGTGTGGTCCTCCAGATGTTGCTCGATTGAATATCCCACCAGCCCTAGCTAGTATAACCAATGATGAGGGATACTCTGATATGCAGTCTAACAGCATCTGGAGGGTACACTTTGCCTAGCATATATCAGTATTAGTAACATTTACATTATGTTACTCTTATAAATATTGCTCACTTTTAATGTAGTACATTAAATAGATGAATAATGATGAATCTTAGAGCTGGAAGGGACCCTATGGCTCATCGAGTCCAGCCCCTGTCAAGGAGGCACAGTGGGGAATTGAGCTCCAAACCTCTGGTTGGACAAACAACTTCAAGGAGTAACAGCATTACTTTTAATGAGTTGTTCCCAAGTGCTGGCTACGTCTTATGGAAGAATTAGCTCCCATACTGTGCTATTAAGTGTCTTTCAAGTAGAAGGCATAAAAATCAGTACCCTTAAACACTTTTGTTTATATATCATAGGGCACAAGAAGTGAATGGTGAAACTTTCAGAGCGTTTGGGGGGAAAGTCATAATGATAATAATTTTCAGATGACTGTAAACTATTACGGATTAGATAGCCAGGAAGAGGTTGATCTGTTCTAGCTTTGTAAAGACCTATGCAGTCATCGCTGCAAGGTACCTACACTTGGGATTTTGACACCCAAGTAAAGTCTCCACAGTCTATAAGAAGAATTCTTCTTAACTTGATCTGAACATACTGTAAATTCTTGCCTGCCATGTATGAAGACAGATTTGTCAGAATGTACTTTTTCTCTGGCCAGTTTTAATCTATAGATTCACTATCTTTCATCATAATGCATGTCTATTATTTTGTAGTTTGCTACATCTACCAGTTTCCTGGTTTTGTTTTCTTTCAAATGATAAATGATATTGAATAATATCATTTATCTTATTTCTTTTATCCCCCCCCCCCCGGTTTTTAGCTATAGTTTATTGATATCTTCAAAACTTTACCTAGTTATTTTCCTAGTATCGCAGTTACTTCTAGCTCCTAAAGCTTGGGATTAATTTTTCCTGTATTTTGCCAACTTTCTTCCAACTGTTGTGTGACATATTCTAGTATGATTGGGTAATTTCATTTTTGCTCATATTTTAAAAGAGTTTTGTGTAGTTTGGAGAGAACAGAGAATTGATCATTTGGATTGGAACCAAAATTTTGCATTGATTCACTGAGATAATGCAACATGAACAATAAAAAAGGTATTTGAAAAGAAGAGCTGAAATACGTATTCCTACTGTTATTTTAAGAGATTAAATCTCTCCACATTCTGCTGAGCCACATCTCTTACAAACATACAAGAAAATATTATAGGTATATGAACATGTATGTGTGTGTGTGTTTGTGAGTAGTGTGCAAATATTGTTTGATCTAATTTGTAATCAAATACTTCCTGTACAAATTGGGACTCCACCTCCCTGAGTTGATTTGGAGCTGCCTTGAACCAATTTGTCTTTTGTTTCTGTAGATATTTGCATGTTTTTGTGTGTTTCTGGATGGGGAGGGACTACAAATCAGAAAATCAAGGACTATGACCCAGAATGGGGGGCTGATACACAGCACCATTAGCTTTGGGAATGTTGCTCAGAAAGTGGACCTTCAGTATGTAAGCAAAAGCTCCTACTAATTTCCTTCGTTTCTTACACCCCCTCCCCTTGGAGAACTGGGCTCAGGGAAAGCATATGTTGAGATATGTGGAAGATGTCCCCTTGACCTCAGTCAGTAGGCTGGCTTCCCCAGGTTTGCTCATTCACTGCCTAGCCCAAATCAAAGTGTTGCATGTTTGGCACTCACCCACAGCAAGGCAGAAAAAATAGTTCTGCAAATGAAAGGTGAGCAGCAGGCATTAAAAAAGTAAAGGAGAAGTATTCTTAATCAGTTTAGCTACCTAAAAGAAAACTCTAGAATGCAGGCAGTCTAAAATGTGATATACTACCTTCCTGTCACCATGCTTGAATGCAAAATGGTTGCTTGGTGAGGGAGGCTGGGGAATAAATAGTCTTTTGAGGTCAATCGGAGCCCTCCCCAGGGCTCAGCAGCTGGAGTTTCCAAGAGATATTTTGGCTTTCTTTGGGCCTTCAGCTGTCAACCTAATTTAGCACTTTGCTGTTTTGTTATAGCAACTGGTGCCAAGTATTTTTGTTCAGATTTCAGCATTTTCACCCCTAAAACAGTGGTGCAAACTTATAATTTGTAGAGATGTGCAAACCAATCCAAGCAATACTGGGAGCTTTTTATCTGATCTGGAAATGGACACATATTAATAATAATAATTTTAAAACTGCAGGCCTGGAAGGGATCTTAAGAATCATTGCGTCCAGCCCCTGTAAAGGAGACTCAGTGGGGAACTGAACTCCCAACCTCTGGCTCCGCAGTCAGATGTCTCACTAAGCTATCCAGCAGTTCATTATTCTTGCTGCACCTCATTTGGACATTTTTGCCCAAAGCCAGTGTACACCCCACATATATGCACATATACACATAAGTGCACACACAGACGTGTGTGTGTCAAATAGCCTAAATATGTAGGGGAAAGCAATTGCTTGTAACCATCCATAGGTAGCACATGTACTGCTGCCCTACGCTGATGTCATGCAGCTCATTTACCTTGCTCTAAGCCCCATATTTAGGCCTAATCATGATTCATCTGTCAGGCATATTGAAATCACTTGGTTAAACCATAGGTAGACATACTGCTGACTATAAACTGGGCCACTGTTGTTTCACCGAAAGACAAAGTAAATGAGAATTAAAAACAAACTTCTTTCTCGCCATCAATATTCTTGAGGTAATTTGAGGCTTCTTATGACAAGTGTTCTTTATTACCATTTTGCTCATATGCTTTTCCCCTCCACCCAAAGGAAGACTATATTTTATTCCTCACTGGAAGACCTGTTATATTCTCTTAAAGCAGTGTTCAAACTACCATCACAGACTAGTAGACAATCCTTCAATCATTAAAAGCAGTCGAGGTTGCAGTCAGACAATATAGCAGCCCCACGAACAGTTAACATAGTGGCAGGGGGGAGGAGGAAATAGTTAGCTCTTGCATAACATTCTCACATATTGCTGCACCATTCTTCCCTTCTGTTGCAGAATCATAAGAGGGATTATATTTTGGCAGAAGAGTAAGGCTGTATGACTGGTGTTCTCAAACCACTAGTTCTACTGTCTCCTTATTTATTTTTTTTTCCAAATTATGAACTTTTGCTGGTCTGCTTTTGATTTTTTTTTACAGTCTCACCTTTCAGCTGTTAGAATCTTGACCTTTTGAGTCTTCATTAATTAGTTTACAGTTATCTTTCTTGCTTAAGGAGAAAACACTGTAACTAAGCAACAGATGCTCCATTAATTTAGGAATAAGGACAGTCTATTTTGACTCCCCTTTTCTTGGTATAAGAGCACAGCATTTTTCACTTTGATGAATGAATTGCCATGTTTATAATTTTTATTACTAATGAAGAGAAGTGCTTGATAAAAATGACATGACAAAAATGTATGACATCCACTTATTTCATGTTGAAGAAAATAAACCCTATTACTAAAGTAATTTTGGTGATTCAAACTTTATATTGGACATCTGTTGCTACTAGTCGGACAAGTAGTTGAGACCAGGACCTTTAGTATTCTTAAGATCAAATGTAGTTTGGTTCAATTTAGCCATCCAAAATTTGGTGCCCTCTAGATTTTGTGGATTACAGGCATCTCAAGGACCATGCTTGGTGAGATTATGGGGATTGTAGCTAAATACATTTGTAGGGTACCATATTGCGGTGCTTGAGTTAGTTTAAACAAAGATGGCATCTGTGTTTAAATGGATAGGTCAAAAGGTCATATTTATATATTTTCTTTAGAAAGCTGAATGAAGAGGGTGACATGTTTGTTTTTAAATTGAAAGGGTCTGATATGAGTTGAGATGCTAACAGTAGTGTTATATTCTTTTTATTGCCTTGCAACCATAAAATGAAAGGTGGCCTAAAAAAAAAAATAGAAAGAAGTTATGTAGAAAGAAGCTGACTGCACAGCTGCATAGGTATCTAGCTATGGAGCCAGAGGTTGAGAGTTTGAGTCCTCACTGTGCCTCCGAGGAGAAGAACCAGTCTGTGTAGCCTTGGGGAAGCTGCACAGATCCAGGGTGCTTCCAGAAGAAGGGAATGGTAAACCACTTCTGAGTACTCTATACCTTGAAAACCCTGAAAAGTGTCACAAATAAACTGGAATAAACTTGACAGCACTTAGCTGGGGTAGGTAGGTAGGTAGGTAGGTAGGTAGGTAGGTAGGTAGGTAGGTAGGTAGGTAGGTAGGTAGGTAGGTAGGTAGGTAGGTAATTGTCTTGTCACGGGGAATGTTATTTAGGCAACTCTGATTATATGCACCGGAGAAGCTCTGTTATTAACTGTTTAATGAATAAAGTTGTGCAGCATATTGCCAATGTCTATTATATCATCTGGCATCTCTGCAGAAGCAAACATGGCAAAGCATCATCTCCACTTGGCTGCCTCAACCTCCCACTTCACAGGAAATGATTTCTCTCATTGTGCCTCTGACACACACTAAATTAATGTCTAAGACTCTGATGTTTTGTGTTGGGCAAAAACATCCTATTCATGCAATATTGTTTAGAACCAGTTTCTGCCCATTTTGGATGACATAAGAATCAGACACCACTATTATAAAATGTCCTGTGTCCATTTAACCACAGATAGTTGCAAAATTTATTTTAAAAAACATCGAAATCACAAGGGATACAGATTAAAACAAAATGGCAAGGTGGACTAAACATCAGACCAAAATATGTGTTTTTCTTCCCTTCTTAAAAGCAGTCTGAATGGAAACAGCTCTTAATTCAGAAGGGAGTGTATTCCTTGTTGTAGACAACTAGGTTGCAAGCCATTTGGGCTTTAAAAGTTAAATCCAACACCTTAAATTGGCACTGGTAATCAAATGTCAATGAGTTTGAATACTGTGGGCCATATGATCACAATACTGTGTACCACTTAGCAGCCTAGCTGGCACATGTTACATCCATTGACGATCTCAGACTCACTTCAAGAGCAGCCCCATGTAGTGCATAGTACTTAAAATGTGATGTAACTAAGGCATGGATGACTGTTGCCAAGTCCTTCACTATGTAAAGAAAGCCCCTTACTATGTAAAGAATGTTGATTTGCTATGCCAGCACAATAACTTCACTATGATAATATGATCGTATGCTGTCAAGACAGTTCTGACTTATGATTACCCTTGTCAGGTTTTTCCAGGTAAAGAATACTCAGAAGGTGGTTTACCAGGCCGATATCTAGCTGTTAGTCCCAGTTCCCACTGAGTCAGTGGGTTTTGCTCTAGTTGAGATCAACAATTGGATTTTGAATTCTGTATCCATCAGGACTAGTAGATAATACATATTAGATTATATTTCATCTTGTGGCACTGAATATGTTTTTTATATCTTTTGTGTTTTAGGTTCTGATACAAAGATAATAAGCATCAATAAGACTCAAGCAGTTGAAATGGCCTTCATGTTGTATCCACCTCGTGGTCTCAAACTTGCAACTGCAGCTGTTGCTAGGTCAACCTGGTTGAAACCAATCGTTGATGGGGAAGAAGGTTACAGATATTTAAGCAAGTATTATTATTACATTTAATTTCTTATTTCTCAGCATTGCTGTTGCATGTAGGCAGATCAAAGAGTCGAGCCTAAACATTTGGAGTTAAGATCTAAAAAATTTGTGGCCAAGATAACATATTTGCAAAACTACTGGCTTTTGGATTTCAGGAAGCACACTAGCAGCTATTTGCAATTGTTTTAAGTTGGTAAGCAAGGATTTTGAAACAACTCTCATTGCTGAAATTTGTATGGGGAGGAGGATAACCTGATCTTACTTTCATATTCTTTTAATGTCTTCCCTCAGTGTTTGGTACTTTGCAGTTTTAGTAGTTTCTGTACTTTGGAGTTTGCTTATTGATGGAACTTCAACTTCTATATGTTTTTCTTTGTTGCTCTTCCAGAATATCTGGCATGTTTTATCTATGATGACTTACTTGTCCCGCTATGGTGTTGTGGTTTCATTTTCTAAAACTGGAGGTGCCAGGAATTTATAATATGGAGCAGATGCAAATAATCCATAAGACCTAGCCAATTGCTGAAAAATTATCTTTGCAACTTGGTTATGGCTGTACATGTTGGTGCTAGTTTAGGGCATCCAACTGTGACAATTTTGCTGATATCGTGAACTGCCAGACAGACAAACAAATGGGTCCTAGATCAAATCAAGCTTGAACTATCTCAGGAGGCAAAAATATTGAAACTGAGGCTGTCCTACTTTGGGCAAATCATGAGAAGACAGGATTCTCTGAAAAAGACAATAATGCTGGGAGAGGCGGAAGGCAGCAGGAAAAGAGAAAAACTAAATATGAGATGGACTGACTCCCTATAGGAAATGAAACACCTTGTTTCATAATTATTTTCTGATAATATCTAGTGCAAGTCACTTGAACTGTGCATACGAATCCCTCAGTTTCAGCCTAAAATGGCCTAATTTAACTCACAGGCTTGATTCCTGCTTATCAACATTATCATCCAGGAGGTACCTGGGATTCTGCTCATGTAATGTAATAATAATAATTGATGATGATGATGGTGGTGGTAATGATGATGAACAGCAGCAGTAGCATTTGAATATTAAAATGTTTGAAACTGACGTTTGCAAAGGTTAATATACCCATCTTCATGTAACTAAATGCTGAAGAATATATACTAGAACTCATTCCTACAGATTTCTTCCGCTTGTATTTAAGAGTTTTCCTTTCTGATCCCTGTCCTCATTCTCATGTTGAAACAATAATATTGTTAATAAAAGCATTTGTTTACAAGTGAAATATTACATTGCTAAGGGAAAAAAATCAGGAATACAGCCATTTCTCATTTTTGCAGTTTTTTCCCCTAGACTTTGATTCTGCATCCAAACACTTTTTTCTTTTCTAAAGGCTAGCTGGAATTTAGATTTATATTGAGATAGTATTTGAATAATGGGAACGTCTGCCTTTAGGGTTATCTTGGTCCCACCAATTTCCCAATGGCAGTCAGGCTGCTACAAAAATAAGTTAACCAGCCTTGTTATTATGAAAGTGATCTTGTATCTCAGTTAACCTCATCGCATTATTAGCCCATGCTGCATCCCATTAATTTCATGTGTTTATTTTCACCGACAAGAAATGATGCAGCAGTTATACAGTAGTTTTGTCACTGTACAATGTGGGTTTGTCTGGGGGAATATATGTATTCTAGTATTTTTCATTCAATTAGTTTATGGGGAAATGTTATCTATAATAATTTAAATAAAGGATGCTGGTCTACAATGAAAAAGCATTCCTTTGTAACATGAGTTTTATTTAAGATCGAATTCCTCCTCAGAGTCTAGCTGAATTTCATAATTATAAGCCAAATCAGAATACTCCATGCTTGAGCCCAGCTTCTTCCCAATTGGAGATCTCATCCTCATCTTCATCATCATCCTATCCTCATCGTGATATGAGTGTTTTCTGTTGGTGGATAGGTATGTGGACGATTTATGTGCCACTAGTTGGGTGAGATAAATAAATAAATAAATAAATAAATAAATAAATAAATAAACAAGCAAACAAGCAAGCAAGCAAGCAAGCAAGCAAGCAAGCACCAGCATCTTAGACTGCAGAGCTGAAAGGAATCCTATTGATCACTGAGTTCAGCCCCTGTCAATGTGGAATCAACTTCTGTCTCTGCAGTCAGGTACTTAAATCATTGAGTAATCAATCCATCAGTGATCTGGGCAAAAAGAAGACTACAACTACAATGGTCACCTGGAAGCATTTATAGTTTTGTTATAGGGTCCTCCTAATCTTATGGCTGGTTCTTGTTAGCCCTTGGGGCATGTCTCAATGCTTCTTGAACTGCAGGGGAGAGGACAACAATGAGAAATTATGAAGATGGATATTCCTCTTTAAAACAGGTTCACAGACCTTTGCTCTGCTCTTATCTTTTCTCCTACTCTTGGTTTCCCTATTTGTTGACAATGAAGTCTTCTTCAGGAAGGCTTTCTAGATTTTTTTTTCTTTTTTTGGTTACATGACTGGATATTTTATCTTTTTGAGCTACAACGGTTATTAAACTAGTTGACAGGAGAATTACAGGAGTTGCCTTGAAAAGAGATTAGTCTATTAAAGGAAGTCTACTGTGGCTCAGCAGCTTCTCTTCCTGTAAACATGTTTTGAAAGATAGCCCTGGAAATTTATTGTAGGTTTCACTATTGGTACTCAAAAATACTGAAACAAGTCACAACTGCCTTTGTTTCTTGATTAGGTTTCTGTGACTTCTGTAAACTTACAACATCATCAGCAAAGAACTGAGTTATTACAGATTTTTTATTTTTGAGTAGTTTTATTGCATTCCTATTCCCATATATATATATGAATAAGCCTTGTTTAAATCAATGAGACTTACGTCTCAATATGCATGTAAAAGCTGAGTACTTCCACAGTCTGGTCTGTATCTCCTTTTCCTTCCTTCCTTGAAACATCGAACATAAAAAAAATGATTTGCATGTTGTAGGCTGTATCCAGGGCTGCCCTTCCCTGAAAGGGATACTCTGTTTATTTCTGGAAGGACTGAGATCTAGGGAAGATCTTGTTTTGTAATGCAAGTATGTCATGAGAGAAAGGATGATAAATTGGTATGAAGCTGTGCCTTTTAATGACGGCCTGTAAAGTTGACTTCTGATTCTAGCATGTGTGTATGCTTGTGTACACACAGAATGATGTCTTTTTATTGTGGCACTGAATATGGACATAAATTCTTGCTTCTCTCACCCTTGCATGTAAGGATGAAGAACCACATAATTATTCTCTTCACTTCTATCAGAGGGCAAAGTGTTTCGTGGTGTGCTCAACAAGGCAAAATGAAAACAGGAACAATTTTTTGCACCAGTTGGGCAAAATTGTGCTAATAACACTTGAATACAGATCATGTAACTTGCACAACCAAGCAGCAGATTGAGTGCTACTTTGTTGCATGGACTGCTAAGGATTGGAATCATTGAAGGATAAGTGTGTGTGTGTGTGTGTGTGTGATTAAGAAATCATCCAGGTCTTCTGGGCTTTGCTGTGTGTGTGTGTGTGTGCTTTCCAACAAAAAACAGGGAAAGAATGGCTTTTGGGGGCAATTTGTGCAAATTATGGAGACCTTATCTCACTCTTGCCTGGAGACAAGGAAGTGTGCAGAGCTTGAAAATTCCTGGTGTCAAAACAGCCTAAAGCAATGCGGATAAAGAATTTAGCATGAATGCTTTTCATCCATTGTCCTGAAGAGAGACAGATCTGCAGTTACATTTGCTATATCACATAAGGTAGCATTTTAAAATTTTTGTTATGTTTTATTTGCCATGTGTGGATCTCCTCAATGTCAACTACACTGGAGCATTACTGTAACTGGCTGCTGCTACCTTTCTTTAAAAATTATGCCTCTTCTATCTGCTTACTATACTTACTCTTGTAGTCTCTGATCCAAACTAAATGTGGAATTCCAGAATGTCAATGCTGGGGTAGTTTGACAGGTAGAACCACATTCAGGTAAAATCCTAATTTCTTCAGGTCCTGGTTTTCTTGGTTCAGACTCACTGTTAAAAAACAAATATTGATTATTTTGCTGGGAAGCAGAAGTAAAATTACTGTTAGAATACGACTGGGAAAATAATTGAGTGGTTTTTCTTAAAATGAATTATACATCATAACTAAATGGTGTAGTGCTTCCCTCCCAAATCAAAAGTATATTTTGAAAAGTCCAGTAAAAGCAACTATGTTTGGCATCCCAGACACAACATTAAAATTTTATTAAAATGAATACAACTTTAAAGGAGACAGTTTTGCAAAAACAAATTGGGGCAGAGACAGAGTGCTGAGAACTTTTTTTTTAAAGCTGAAGTTGGCTGAAACAAAAGCATTCATAGGGCGCAGCTGCTATTTGCGATCTTCATGCAGTATTTGAAGTTGTTATGCCTAGTTTTAGGAATCTGTTCACTGAAGTCTAAATAAAAAGGCATTAGAAAATGAGAATAAAGCACCATGGCCAAAATCCTCCTGCTTGTTACTGTTCATGTGGAAAGAAAATTAAAGACCATTGTGGCGTTCACCCTTGTTATGTTAAATAAGTCATGTATTATTCATGTTCATGCTGATGTGGTGGAGAGGTGGAGCCGAGAGAGAGATTAAAAGGAGGAGCCTGAGAGTCAGAAGGAGGGTCAGAAGAGGGAGTCAGAGGAGAGAGTGGAGTCAGAGCAGAGTGGAGAGAGAGTTAGAGAGAGAGAGAGAGAGAGTTGGGAGATCTGAGGTGTGATTAGTCAAAAGAGTGAATAGTAACCTGTAAGATCAAATAGAAGATTGTTATTGATGATTGATAAACCTGGAGAAGATACTTATGAATTATTATAGAAACATCTGTAATCAATAAACCTGTTTTATTTAAAAGTCAGTGATGAATGGACCTGCATCTTACTTAAGCAAAGTACGTTGATTTAGTGATCAACTGGTGGCAGCGTGTGATAAGGTGTTTGGTTTGCCTTCATGTGCTCTGTGGTTGGAAGATAACCAGGGGCAACAAAGGGGCAAACGTCACAACCATATTGTAGCAGGTTGACATGGTGCCATCATGTGCCTGGTCATGCACCCAGTTGTGCATCCAGCATGTGCACAACCCCTTCTCATTCTGCAGACCTTCCACAATTTCACTTCTGTGTGTGGTAAAATATAATGGGATTCTGGCGCATTACATTTCTAGAACATTTTTACATCTAAATATCTGTGAAGATTCTCAGTCATCCAGGTGTGGTTATCTAGAAGTTGAGTCATGGCAACTGGACTTATTTCTTGTTAGGTTGAAACATTTCGCTACTCATCCAAGTACTCATCCATGACTGAAGAAGCTACTTGGATGAGTAGCGAAACATTTCAACCTAACAAGAAAGAAGTCCAGTTGCCATGACTCAACTTCCAGATTTTACATCTAAAAGAAACTAAATCTGCAATTCTATAGTGCAGGAGATCTGGGAAAGATACTCCAGACTCCTCTAAGGGTCACCTCTCTGGGCTCCTTACTAAACAGCAGGTTTCTAAAAGGACAGTCAAAAGAAGCCATGGATGTTGGTACTAATGCTGGAACAATTTTAACTTTATAAATATGTTTAAGGGCTGGGTGCTGCAAGAAGCTACCACCATTTCTCATTTCTGGCTGGAGTTAGATCTGTGGGAAAGAAAGTGGCATGTGCTTCCACCTTCCTTTCCCTCCCTTTCCTTTCCTAAGCAGTGTCAGTGTCAGCTGCAGTCGGCCTTCTGGGGTTCCAAGTCCCAGCATGTGCCCAGCCATGCTGAATGCTGATATTGGGCACACCTTATCTTCTTGGGAAAGAGGAGAATACTTAGCAAATGAATAATGCAGTAACTGTGCTGTTTTTTAACAAGGTGAAACCTCACTCAGTCATATTAAAGGAAGACATTAATAACATAGTGTTGCTTTTAGGATGAAAACAGTCTCTTAATCTTTACATGATGGTGTAAGAAACAGAACTGCAGCAGTGCATGTTCTCTGTAGCAACTCCAGTGTGCCTTTTGATCATTTAAAATGAACCCCATCAATTAGCTCAAAAGTACCATGTATGTGTTTTAGAGCATGCCATAAGTCTCACTTACACTGTGCCTGGTTAAAATTTCTTTAATCTTTGGATGAGGAGAAATGTATTGCTGTCATGGTGACAATATATGTTGTGTGTCACACATGTTCAAAAGATGCACCACTGTATTAAAATCCAATTGCAATGGTTCATTCATGAGCATATACTCACCCTGGTGTTTACTGTCTTTCTACAAGCAAGCGAAGACCTTTCTCCCTGAGTTGACTAGCCACCTGAGTGGGATTTTAAATGGAGTGTTGTACCTTACTGCTTTGAGTGTGTTTTGGTGTTGCTTATGTTTTTAGTATGCTTTTCATTTGAGCTTTTTTGTATTTGTATGCTCACCATTGTTAGCTTTAAATACTGTCTTTTAATGAAGTAAGCCAACCTGGGTCCTTTTGAAGGAGAAAGAGGGGTAAAAATATTTTGAATTAATTAATGAATTGCAGAAACAATGATTCAAATGCTGGTCTATGGTATCAGTGGCACTCATGGGAGCTCTCCAATCAGTGCAAGTCACTGTACTGGAGGAATGAGCTGGCTGAATAGCTCAGTGGGTTGGCTAGCTGACTGAGGAGCCAGAGTTCGGCGCTTGATTCTTCACTGTGCCTCTCAGGAGAAGAGTCAGCTGATGTAGCCTTGTTTAAGCTGCACAGTCCCAGAATGCAACCAGAAGGGAATGGTACACAATTTCTGAGTAGTCTATTCCTAGAAAACACTGGAAATGGTTGCCATGAATGAGAATTGTCATGTCATGCAATAACAATAACAATAACAAAAATAACTATTATTATTATAATATTAATTTTCTATCAGAAGCACGGTATATTTCTCCTGTCCATTTGCTACACTCAGAGAGGTTGTAAAAGTTACTTTTTAGGAACATAGCTCCCAGGGTCTGGGATACTGACTTGAGGATACAGGGAGTTGTGCTTAATAAAGGTAATTTTCCCAAGTTCAGGCTTGTAGTAGTTTGTGGTAAAGCATAGTTCAACATGCTAGTAAGACGAGCTTATGAGCTTCAAGAAATTAGTTTTGTTCTTTGTTCCTTTTCTGCAGTACATAGCTGGCATACATGAAGGTGCCTCTGTATTGGTCTTCAGCACAGTTGCATACATAGGCCAAAATCCTCTTGTATAATTATAATCCTCTTGTATAATTAATTATTGTATAATTATTGTAGAGCTGGCTACAATAGCCAAAGCCCTCTTGTGTAGTTATGCCATTTACCATGTGCATAACAGTACACGTGGTATTCCTAATTCTGGCCTTCATGCAAGATGTATTTGCTGCTCCTTGCACTTATGGAAGCCCAATTGTTGGCTTAACTGGAAGCTGGACATTGTGCAGAGTGTTCCACCCATGGAGGTGTTAGATTCCTCATATCCTAACAGGATGCTGCCTGTTACGAGCCAATGAAGTTGACAGAATTATGGCCAGTATCCTTTTGCAGAGCTCTCCTTGCACAGGGGAAATGATGTCACTCAGCAGCAGCAGATTACCATTAATGAGTCATAATAATAATAATCATGTGCCATCAAATCAATTCTGACTTACAGTAACCCTTTTCAGAGTTTTCCAGGTAGAAAATACTCAGAAGTGGTTTACCATTCCCTTCTTCTGGAGGCTCTTTGGGACCACCATGCAGCTTGCCCAAAGCCACATAGGCTGGCTCTGCTCACAGGAAGCACAGTGGGGTATCGAAGCACTGAGCTATCCCAGCCAGCCACAGACCCTGTGAAGTAGCTATGTGGTCCAAACAAAATAAAACCAAATGCAAAAATAGGCAATACCTTTATAGAAAATCATTATACAGTAAACAAGTTTTTGTGGATTAAAACAACGCTTCATCAGGTTTGTACCAGTGTGAAACACTTAAAGCCCAAAGCTTAAAGTCTAAAACTACATGGCAAGATGGATTTTGCCAGGAGAGTTGCTCTTAGATGTTAAGTCCAGCAGTTCTTGGCAAGATGGGTTTTGCCAGGCTTGTCTCTTAGTTGGAAGTTGGGAATCTGGTTGCTATTTTATGGTTACAGCTTAATAGTGGTGACATAATTCATACTGCATAAGTGGAGTTCTGCAAGTGATGTTGGTCAATAAAATTGTATGTTCCATAAAACAGCTATAGTTGTCATAGTCTCCAAAATAATGTGGTGTTTGTTGCACACTGACATACAGAATTAATACACTGTAAATAATTTTGAAACAGTTAGTTGTGTATGCAGAAAGTTCTGAATCTATGAATCATATAAAAAGATGCAAACAATGGATCACTATGGGAAACAGCAAAACAACCAAACATATTGAGATTTTAAACTAAATAGTGGCCAGGTCAAATTGCATATTTCTGTTGAATCCTGCTGCTTCCACTGGAATTGGTGATCTCCCCCGCCTCCCCCATGCCATCTAGAAACCTCCACTGGAGGGCCAAGAACCCCTATGGAGCAGGGTATTAGGGCCACAGAGGGTTGTATAAGGAAGGAGATAGAAGGAAAATTGTGGTTCCATCAGGATTTAATGCAGAAGTATACCATCAGATCTTGCCCAATATGTTTCTTAATTAGTGAATATATCATATCCTCTCTGATAGTGTGCAATCATAATTTTAATTAAAGTAATGGTTGCATGTTCTCTCCCAACCAAGACAACTGTTTCCTGACTAATCAGACAGAAGAACGGCTTCAAATTTGCAGTCAATTCAAGAAATTCAGGAATGTCAAATCTGTGATTCATATTTTGTAGTCTCTGGAACATAAAAACAACTGACAAGATTTATTTCCAGAAGATTCAGCAGTATACTATTCATTTGAAGGAACTGCTTTTTAATTTGAGCTTGGAAACATATTTAGTATTTATTGCAGGACTATATGATGAGAGCCTATATATCTGAACAAAGTAGGGTGCTAGGTTCCTTGCATTTGATAAACACATCTATAAATATTATACTGCTGCATCCCTGCCTCCTCTTTCTTCTTGAGGTGTAAGCACACAAATAATCCTGTGTTCCTGTAAGAAAAACACATGTTAGATTTGTGGCACCATGGATTAAATATCCTGTGCCTCCCATTCTTGTTTGTTTTCCATTGTCTGAGAGATAGTTTGTGTTCTTAGCCCTCCTCTGTGACTCTCCTTCCTAAGGAAGTCACAACTTCACAACTTCATTAATACCGCTACTATCATCATCTGTAAGTGATATGATTTACAGCATATTGACACATTACCATTTTTGAGCGTTTACATCCCAGTCCTGAATATGCTTGTAAATAAACTGCTGAAATAATAGTGTGTCAGTTTGTCAGTAGGCCTTTATCCTGAACATATATCAAGCTATATTTCAAAGAGAAAAAGCCACTCATAAGTCTTCCTATGTTCTGCAGATTTCAAAACAATTTTTAAGTCAATACTAAAGAAATAGGTGGTCCATTATTGCTTTTATGTTTTAGTATGGAGCGTCTTAGAAGTACAATTCTATACTTAAGTTTGTGGCCCTTCAATTTGTCTCCAGTCATACCTGATCACTGGCCATGCTGGTTGAGGATAACAGTACTTCCTTATTCTGAACTTATATGATCCCTTGACCACAATACTTGATTTTTATTATTTAGATATGGTGTAGCATCTTGGATTTGCTGGTGGTACTATGAGATCCACATTGTGCTTGAAATGTTCACATGGTTCTGAATCTTTATTTTCAGAATACAATACAAAGGTAGGGCATTTCTGTTACTTCCTTGGTTGTTTAAATTAATAAGGTGACAAGAGAAGATTATTAATGTCTTCAAATAAAGAGGTGGCTTTGGGGTTCTTTTTTTTTGTCAAATGCAACCCTCTATTTTATCATCTGATTGGTTTTGTAGTTTGTTTATTAATAGGGTGGATAAAAATCAGTGATTTTTAAAAAATCAAATTAATTTAAATCACAATTTAAATTAAAAAATGATTTTTTAAATTTAACTTGTTAGAAAAACAATTAAATTTTTTTAATAAACCCTGTTTATTTTATTTGAATGGTTCAGACCAGTTATGACATTTCTGCCGCATTCCCCATATTTAAGACAGTAGTTACTAAAGTTCAGCTGCAGATCTGTTTTTCAAATAAACTGGTTATTACATTAGCAGATATTTACAAATAGAAAGTTAGAATTTGCCAGTGTTCCATGTAGAAAGATTTTGCTTTTTCTTATGAGAGAACATCCATCATCTGAAATTTCACTTGCAGTCTGAATGGGTATAGCTCAGGATGCATTTTTCTCTGTCCAAGAGAACTTCACCATGTGGACAGTTGCTAAAAGAAAAATAATTCCAACATTTTCATTGGCTGAGCCTGAAGAGTTCTTTGGACCCTCGCCAATAATGTGCAAAATGTCCATCACATGAGGTTCAGTGGGATTTTCCTGCAAAAACATTTTCTGAACTCATGTTCAGAAGCATACTGCAAGACTAAGAACTATTTTGGAATAACTTGTAAGGAGGTGAGTAATTTTCTAGTAATTGTATGTTAATTTCTGTCTTTTGTTGCTTGTCTGAAAGGACTTTTTTTTTTGCAAAGCAGGAATTCATCATGGGGAAATATTTACATATTTAAATAATAATATACATCCTTGTATTTACATCTAACAGGATGGTTCTTTCCAGTTATAAAGCTGTCAGATGGATTTTTCTCATTTTTAAATCTACAAATGTTCTTGTCATTAGAAAGTGCAAAAGCTAGAAAAACGTAAGCATCTGTATGATTGAAATAAATGAGATACAAGTTCACCGTGAACTATTTAAGCTCCAGTGATTTAAATGGAATTTGAATCTACTTAATTCCTTCTAGTTTACAAATGAGGTATATGAGCCAGAGCAAGTTCTATACATTTTCAGTGCAGAGATAATGCATAAGCATTTTCTACTCACTTGAATAGAATATAGCCATGCTTAAAAATTACTGGCTTGGGACCAATGGCCACACAATCCTTGGTTGTCTGCATGCCAGACATATCTTTGCATTCATTTTTATTCCTGAATTTTCTTGAAGCAGCTACTACCATCAAAATGCCAGACTTGTCTTTTAGCTTGAGAGAAGTGTTAGGATTAAAACATGGGTGAGTGGCAGTCCACATTTCTCTGAAATTCAAACTCTGAAGCCCCTGTTTAATTACAGCTTGCTGTTGTTAACTCTTATGGCAGCCTTCCTCAAACTGGTGCCTTCCAGATGTTTTGCGATGCCCTTTCCATCAATTCATGGCCAATGGTGAAAGAACGTGAGAGCTGAGGTTTGAAACATCTGGGGAGCAACCCATGGGGAAAAAGCTGACCAATGGTATAAGATGAACTTTGTCCTTTTCACGTACTTTCAGAAACGTATTATTTCAGCCAATTACATATGTGAAGAGAATAGTCTCAGTCATGTACAAGGTTTGTGGAATGTAACATCTGTCAATCTCAGGTACTGATGTGGGTTCATCTTTTTTTGAAGGGAAATAAAAAAGAGGCAGAATTCTCAGGTGAAGCAATTTATTAGGACAAATGTGTTTTGACAAAGGTCTTCTTCTTTGGTAGTTACAGAGGCAACACGACAGACCTCAGTGGCAACATTTTTTTTAATTTTTTTTAAAAGTTTTATTTTAGGGGTTAGGGTTAGGGATGGGGACAGGGGACATGGGATTAAACGGGTTGTAAATCAACATGAACATTTTACAATATTCATTCTTATACTTTATACTTTATTACATTTATAGCCCGTCCATCTAGTCATATAGACTACTCTGGGCGGGTAACAACATAACATATAACAATTTACAATTTAAAATGGCAATATATTACTAAAAACACAATGATCCAAGATGGAAAGAACACAAAAAACAAAAATTCAGACAGTGGATGGAGGGAAGGCTTGCTTGAACAACCAGGTTTTCAATTGGCATTTAAAGATGCCCAGGGAAGGGGCCATTATCTATTACATTTCAAAGATACATAAGTTTCCAGTGTAACTAATTTATAATACATATTCTAATTCTAAATTGATCTTAGGCTTTCAATTATCAAATATTAATTTACATTCTATTTCTAAGCAAATCATAAAATTTATGCCAACAATCTTCATGATTCGTCTTTCTTGTTGAGTCTAGCCATTCTGATAGTTTATCCATCTCTGCCGTATACAGGATTTTTGCTATTAACTCATCTTGAGATGGATTCTCCGGGTCTTTCCAGTGTTTAGCAAAAAGAATTCTTGCAGCTGTCAAGATATGGATAACTAAATATTTTTCCATTAGGTCTATTGAATCCGGGATTATATTTAGAAGAAAAAATTCAGGGGTTACAGTTATCGGAATCTCTAAAACCTCATGCAAAAGCATTTCAACCCTTTTCCAATATTTTTGGGTTTTCCCACATGACCACCACATATGATAAAAATAACCTTCTTTTTGTTTACATCTCCAACAGAGATTTGAAATTTTAACATCCATTTTGGCTAATTTTGTGGGAGTTATATACCATCTATAAAATATTTTTAATATATTTTCTTTAAAAGCTACTGACTTAGTGAGTTTTATATTGTTTTTCCATATTTGTTCCCACTGATCAAAACTGATATTGTGCCCAATATTCTGTGCCCAACTTATCATACATTCTTTAACCACTTCCTCCTGGGTATCAAAATCTAATAAAAATGATATAATGCTTTAATATGCTTGTCTTTGGTATCCAGGAGAACTCTGTCAAAGGGGTATTGTCTACATAAAAACCTTGCTGCTTATCTTTACCATATCTTGAAATCAACTGAGAGTGTGACCAACAATCTATATCAAATCCCTGTGTCATTAGTTCATCTTTGTTTTTTTAATGTCCCATCTGATTTTAGTGCTTCTCAATAACCATATTTTGAGAAAATCTTTATTATGGTCTTGGACTAAAATTCAAAGACAGATGTATGTCAAAATACCATGTTGGGTAACGCCAGTGGAGGCATTTTCTCTTCCAAACCTGAGAGAAAAATAAGAAAATCTTAAGGTATAGAGTAGCAACATTTTTGAAAAAATCACATTAATGAGTTTTATGAAAACTTTACTTTTAAGCCACTACAGTTTTTATCTCATGTTGATGCTCAAGAATACCTTTGTCAAAATGCATCTGAACCAGAAATCATGTTGGATGATATGGTTAAATTTGCAATTATGCATGTTTTTGATGAAGCTTCCAGGAGTCCTGGTGGTACTTTCTGCCCCAGAATTCTTCTCAGACCATATTGTGCCTCTCTAAGGAAGCAAGAAATGGCTAGAGTGATTTATCAAGCTTTTCTTTGCCTTTTTTAAAAAAAAATTGTGGGTGGGGAGAACTAAACAAAGTGTGCATCTGCACATCGTTTTAAAGAGAACTCCATTTCTGGAGTGTTAATTTTTCTTTTCAGATATATACATATGGGACTTTGTTTTCCTTTTTGTAAAGGAAGTTGTTTATAATTTCTGGAATTTCCTGTCATAATTGAATGGAATTTGTGGGCTTAGTGGTCCCTTTAGCTGAGATAAAACTTGCCAATTTCAGAGTAATAGGGAAGTTTATGCAAGGACAGCCTTTCTAGCAAAGATGGGAAACTGTACCGAGATGGAGTGGGCATTGTATTAATTGTTGTTGTTTAGTCGTTAAGTCATGTCCGACTCTTCGTGACCCCATGGACCAGAGCACGCCAGGCCCTCCTGTCTTCCACTGCCTCCCGGAGTTTGGTCAAATTCATGTTGGTAGCTTCAGTGATACTGTCCAACCATCTCGTCCTCTGTCGTCCCCTTCTCCTCTTGCCCTCACACTTTCCCAACATCAGGGTCTTTTCCAGGGAGTCTTCTCTTCTCATGAGATGGCCAGAGTATTGGAGCCTCAGCTTCAGGATCTGTCTTTCTCCATAATCCAGCACATGTTAGCAATTTGGTCCCTAGTTCCTCTGCCCCTTTGAAATCCAGCTTGTACTTCTGGGAGTTCTCGGTCCACATACTGCTGAAGCCTACCTTGTAGGATTTTGAGCATAACCTTGCTAGTGTGTTAAATGAGTGCAATTGTACGGTAGTTGGAACATTCTTTGGCACTGTCTTTCTTTGGGATTGGGATGTAGACTGATCTTTTCCAATCCTCTGGCCACTGCTGAGTTTTCCAAACTTACTGGCATATTGAGTGTAGCACCTTAACTGCGGCATCTTTTAAGATTTTAAATAGTTCAACTGGAATGCCATCACCTCCACTGGCCTTGTTGTTAGCCATGCTTTCTAAGGCCCACTTGACTTCACTCTCCAGGACGTCTGGCTCAAGGTCAGCAACCACACTATCTGGGTTGTCCGGGACATCCAGATCTTTCTGATATAATTCCTCTGTGTATTCTTGCCACCTCTTCTTGATGTCTTCTGCTTCTGTTAGGTCCCGACCATTTTTGTCCTGTATCATGTCTCCCGACCATTTTTGTCCTGTATCATGTCCATCTTTGCACAAAATGTTCCTTTAATATCTCCAGTTTTCTTGAACAGATCTCTGGTTTTTCCCTTTCTATTATTTTCCTCTATTTCTTTGCACTGTTCATTTAAGAAGGCCCTCTTGTCTCTCCTTGCTATTCTTTGGAAGTCTGCATTCAATTTTCTGTAACTTTCCCTATCTCCCTTGCATTTTGTTTCCCTTCTCTTCTCTGCTATTTGTAAGGCCTCGTTGGACAGCCACTTTGCTTTCTTGCATTTCCTTTTCTTTGGGATGGTTTTTGTTTCTGCCTCCTGTACAATGTTACGAGCCTCCATCCAGAGTTCTTCAGGCACTCTGTCCACCAAATCGAGTTCCTTAAATCTGTTCTTCTCTTCCACTGTGTATTCATAAGGGATTTGGTTTAGATTATACCTGACTAGCCCAGTGGCTTTTCCTACTTTCTTCAGTTTAAGCTTGAGTTTTGCTATAAGAAGCTGATGATCAGAGCCACAATCAGCTCCAGGTCTTGTTTTTGCTGATTGTATAGAACTTCTCCATCTTTGGCTGCAGAGAATATAATCAATCTGATTTCGGTATTGCCCATCTGGTGATGTCCATGTGTAGAGTTGCCTCTTGTGTTGTTGGAAAAGAGTGTTTGTGATGACCAGCTTGTTCTCTTGACAAAACTCTATTAGCCTTTGCCCTGCTTCGTTTTGAACTCCAAGTCCAAACTTACCTGTTGTTCCTTTTATCTCTTGACTCCCTACTTTAGCGTTCCAGTCCCCTATAATAAGAAGAACATCTTTCTTTGGTGTCAGTTCTAGAAGGTGTTGTAAGTCTTCATAGAATTGGTCAATTTCAGCCTCTTCAGCATCGGTGGTTGGTGCATAAACTTGGATGACTGTGATGTTGAAAGGTCTGCCTAGGATTCGTATTGAAATCATTCTATCATTTTTGAGATTATATCCCAGTACAGCTTTTCCCACTCTTTTGTTGACTATGAGGGCTACTCCATTTCTTCTACGGGATTCTTGCCCACAATAGTAGATATGATAATCGTCTGAATTGAATTCGCCCATTCCCGTCCATTTTAGTTCACTGATGCCCAGGATGTCAATGTTTATTCTTGCCATCTCCTGTTTGACCACATCCAACTTACCAAGGTTCATAGATCTTACATTCCAGGTTCCTATGCAGTCTTTTTTTTTTTTTTGCAGCATCGGACTTTCCTTTTACTTCCACACACGTCCGCAGCTGAGCGTCCTTTCGGCTTTGGCCCTACCACTTCATTAGCTCTGGAGCTACTTGTACTTGTCTTCCGCTCTTCCTCAGTAGCATGTTGGACGCCTTCTGACCTGAGGGGCTCATCTTCCAGCATCATATCTTTTAGCCTTTTGTTTCTGTTCATGGGGTTTTCTTGGCAAAGATACTGGAGTGGCTTGCCAGTTCCTGCTCCAGGTGGCTCGCGTTTAGTCAGAACTCTCCACTATGACCTGTCCATCTTGGGTGTCCCTGCACGGCATAGCCCATAGCTTCTCTGAATGACTCAAGCCCCTTCGCCACGACAAGGCAGCAATCCATGAAGGGGAGGCATTGTATTATTGACTCTTTATTCGTTATTTTTATTTCTAGACACATATAATGCACGTTCCCCAGATATCATACAAATGAATGAAAAGCAGAATAAAATAATCCAACAATGGCTGAAATCTTGTTGCTTAGGATAGCAAGTCATGCTAGAGCAGGCCCACTGAATCAGTGAGAATTTGGTGACACAGGTCCTCAGTAAGTTCCATCGATTCAAATTTCCATCGATTCAATTTTCACTCTAGTGAAATTTACTATGCTAAAGTAGGTAGCAAATAGAATAAGCTCATTGGAGTCAATGAGACTTACGAAGCAGTTGACTCACCAACCCCTGTCTGATTCAGTAGACTTACTCTAGTATGACTGTGCTAAGTGACAGGATTTAAGCCAATAAATCTTAAAAGTCCAAGCCAACAAGGTCCTCTTTTTCATTGCCAGCCCTGGACTTCAAACTGAGGAGTCACTTCCAATCGAGAGCGTGTCCATTATTCAGACTTAAGGATAGAAGGAGTAAGGCTAAATTAAGTAAAATGTTGTGGTCTTTCCATGACACTCAAAATCAGCTGATTCAAAATTTACCTCACTCTGCCTCATGATGATGTTCTGAATTCATGTATAGAAGAATGTAATATTGCTTTTAGTGTCACTAAAAGATGATGCCTAAAGAAAGAATTTTACAGTAACATATTTTTAAAAAGAGTCTTGGAACATCTAATGATAAAAATCTGCATTATGGCACGATATTTGCTCCTACATGGGTTGAATGGAAGATGTTATTGTCTGTTGAATTATGCAGTATTTTAAAAAGTGGGTTGTGCAATATAGAAACAGGAAGCCTTTTATGCTAAGGTGTGTGCATGGCAAGCATAGATATCAGAGTCCCAGTTACCCTGATTTAAAAGATCTATCTAATGTTTAAATTGCTGTCACAAAAATAAAAATTGGTTCTACCCGAATTAAAAACATGGAGTAAATATAATGAATTACATTCACACAGGAAAAGGGATCAAAAACTATTACATGATGTGGGAGGGTCCACAATTGGGCGATACTTTCTTAGAACTAACCAAAATGGCACAAAGGTGTGCAGATTTCTCCAGAGGTCTTCACTGGACTAGGTGGTACGAAAAGTAGGGTATGGATTAAAAGAATAAAAAATGTCAAAAAACCAATGTCAGATGTCTTCACTATGAATTCTGCAGTTACACTCAGTCTTGGGACAGAGAACTGAACAACTATGCAGGTATCTGATCACACCTACCAATGCACAATATAACAAAGATCAATGGGCAATCTTTATTTCTGATCACATAAAGCCTGGCTGCACTTCAGAGTCTGGTCTCATGCCTTTGAGGTTCTTGAGTTAGTATACAGCAGAAATACAGAAAAACAAGCAAACTAGAATTAAATTGTAGGTGGTGCATTAGGTTTTTTTAAAAAAGTAAACTGAAGCCAAATTGGGACAGTTACCTGGTGGTTGGATGGGATGGAACCCTTGGTAATTTTCCTGGGTATGGGGGAAAAACATTCAGAGATACTTTAATGTAATATAACAAATACGTTCAGGTTTTCTCACCCTTGTTCCAAAAAAAGTCTCCAAAAAAAAAAAATGAGCCAATGGGTTTTGCACAATAAATATGTCTGCTAATTTTGTTTTTGGTTTTGGGTGTTTTTTTGGTTTTTTTTGTAAAATGTGCCAAAATGTGAAAAATGCAGAAAAACCTGTAATTTTGAGAATTCTCATGAAAAAGCCTTAGAAATGTTTAATTTTTGCTTGTAAGAAGAAAGTAAATAAAGATTCACATCTCTTTTTAAATATGAGCTCATGGATAGGTTTATTTTTGTTATTTTATCCTTAAAATGTATTCTCGAAGGCTTTCACGGCCGGGATCCAATGGTTGTTGTAGGTTTTTCGGGCTGTTTGGCCGTGTTCTGAAGGTTTTTCTTCCTAACATTTCTATCCCACACACTACACCACATTCATAAACTGTTTCTATCCCACACACTACACCAGAACACAGACAGAGTTCTAACTCCTGTCCTCTGAAGATGCCAGCCACGGAGACTGGCAAAACGTTAGGAAGAAAAACCTTCAGAACACGGCCAAACAGCCCGAAAAACTTACAACAACCAAATTATCCTGAAAAGTTCAAAATAAGGGAATTTAGTTCAAAAAGACTGGAGTTGGAAAGTATCTATGTTTTAAAGCTGGACAAATGCTCTCACCTCTGTGGCTACAAAACCAAATCAGTAGTGGCTTAGGAATGACTATATTGAGTCAGAGAGACTGAATCGAATCAGAACAAATGATGGATGAGTTTTTCCTCAGCTTTTCCCATAATAATCAACTCAGTTTTTCTTGACTTTATCTTTCATGGGCAATAACTTGGAGAAAACTTGGGATCTACTTCTAGTGAGCAGTCCCGATTCAGTGGGAGGATTATAGGAAATCTCAGTTACAATCTCTGACATTTCAGGGGAAAACGTTTACCTAAGACCCTGGAGATCTTTTGCCAGCATCAAGTTAGAGTAAATAGTGCTAGGTTTTACCATCAATCCTTCAAAAAACCTCCAGTTTATGAATGTGGGATATTGCTTCTGTATCTACAACATGATAGGAATGTTTTTTAAAATCAGAAACTAGATGCTTAAAAGTACTTGTCCAACCTTCTCCAAACTTATCACACAGCAAGCCCATACAATCTACAATCACTCTGTCAAATATGAACATGATTCAAGAACCTGTTCAAAAGTTTTTTCAACTTTTTGTTTGGATTGCCCCTTGTATCAGAAATGGCTTAATGGAATGTTGCTTTGACTGGTCACACAATACCAGTGGTGCACTCTTGGTATAAAGCCGCTTCCTGTGTTTTTATTGTTTTGTACTAGTGTACCCATCTTCTAAGTGCCCCAGAATTTTTAGGAGAAATGACTGTGTTTTTTCTTAGAGAAGGAGTGGGTGACAATAAAGGGAATTAATGGTTCCATAACTGTATTTGTAACTTGGCATGATAAAGGTGTAATGGTAGACATTTTAAGGATCATTACTTTAACTCAACTCATTTTTCTTAATTATACCAAGCTCCAGCGATGGGGACTTGAGTTGTGTGACTTGCTATCAAGTTGGATGTACGTTACACCAGTGACTTGACTAGTTTTTTTAAATGTTTTGGAACCCACCCACCCTCCCTATTTTCTGTGGGGGGGGAGCTTGTTTTTAATAGTGGCTCAGACTTGGGGCTTGGCACGTGGGACTTGGTACCAAAGACTTGGACTCAAACTTGGGATTTGGACCCAAAGACTTGCCAACATCCCTGCTAAGCTTACAATTTCACATTAAAAGTGTAAGAATTAATGCCAGTGCACATGAAGTCCTAATAAAAACACTGTAATTGGCTGGTTATCATATTGGTTTGTTGGGATGGAAATACACATTTTCCCCCTCAGTAAGAGTGTTACTGTCTGAAACTTTTGCAGACAGTTTTGAATTACTGAAAGGAGAAAGTAAATCTTCATATTGCCAGTGCATATAGAGCTTCATTAGCTAAGGTCTGTGTTAATAGATACTCACTGAAAATATTGCAGTAGCTGCTTTGTTTCTGTTGCTATAAGACAGCCCAAAGGAAGCGTGAAATTCTTATCAATGTGGCCATATAAATACTAATTCGATGCACTTACATTTATATAAGGGTGGCAGAGTGCTGTTTGTGCAGAGCATCATAATATAAGGAACAATCAAGATCAGTTATTCACTGCTTTGTATCACCAGCTGAGTGGCCTTGACAATAATGCAGTTTGAGATTATTGTTCTTTTTTTAAAGCGCTAATATTAGCCCAAGATGCAATCATAATTATTTCAGATACTAATTGCATGCTTTCTTTTTTGGCAACTGAAAGTTGTCTTTGCAACAGGCTTTATATAGGTTTGGATAAAGCCTCTTAATAAATGGTTAGTGGGCAAGTGGTCTTTACACATTCTTCTAGTACAGTAGGTTAGGAGGTTCACCACCCTTTTGAGTCCTCTCAGATATAGGGAGGAATGTTGATACCAGCTTGGGAGCAGCCTGAGTGGCAAAAGAGTTGGGTTGGAAAGAAAGAGTTGGTTAGCTGTACAGATGGAAAAGTTCCATTTTGGACTGCAGCTCATCAAATATAAAAGCCAGCAGGGTTGGCTGTGATGTTTGGGAACTTGTAGTTGAATAAAGTGACTTTTCTCAAACAGTGGTTAACTGTTTTGCATAATGGTTCCCAATCTTGGATAACCCAGGTGTTTTTGGACTGCCACTCCCAGAAGCCATCACCACTAGCTGTGCTGGCTGGGGTTTCTGGGAGTTGCAGTCTAAGAACACCTGGGTTACGCAAGGTTGCGAGCCACTGTTTTAGCAGATTATTTAGAAAGTACACTACTGCCTTGAGAGATACAAATCTTCATATTTCACTGTCTGTATTGTTCATTTTTTAAAGCACAAGTTTGTTCTGTCCTGTTTCTGTCTCAGTTCAGTATTTTCCCTTTTAAAAAAAAACCTTTATTGAATGAACATGAAAGCAACAACAACACATGCTGTCAGTGGATACCCAGATAGCATCTGTGGTCCAGTCACCGTATTTCCATCTTAGGTGGATTGCACAGCTGCATTCCTACCTTGACAGTATGTTCCTATCTATGTTGGTCCATGCACTGGTAGTCACAAGGATTAACTACTGTAATGTGCTTTAGGCAGGGATTCCATAAAACTGATACAGAAACTATCACATCAAGAACATGGTGGCCAGATTAGTTTTGGGAGCTTGTTGTTGTTGTTGTTTAGTCGTTAAGTCATGTCCGACTCTTCGTGACCCCATGGACCAGAGCACGCCAGGCCCTCCTGTCTTCCACTGCCTCCTGAAGTTTGGTCAAATTCATGTTTGGGAGCTACTAAATACCAACACCTCTCTCTAATTCTGGCTGCCTTACACCAGTTACCCATTTGTTTCCATATCACGTTCAAGGTGTTGGTTTTGATCTATAAAGCCTTAAATGGTGTGGAACCTTGGTACATGGCAGCACACCTCCTTCTGAGAACAATAGCCCATCCTATCTGTTCATCCTAAACTGGGAGGCTAAGGGTGGTTACCCTAAGGGAAGTGCAGAAGGAGAAAACAATGAACCACACCTTCTCAGCAGTAACTTTGCCACTCTGGAATGAATTGCTACCCAAGGTTCATCTAGCTCCCCTCCTGGAAACTTTTAAGAAATCCTTTAAAAGTTTTGTTTTTCGAAAGGCTTTTTAAAATGAGTCACCATTTAAATGCTCCACGTTGAGTTTTAACATCTGCAACCATCTGATTAGTTTTAGTTTTAGTATATATGGTATACTGTATGCTGTTGATACGCTGCCACCAGTTGATCTCCTTATCAACTTACTTTACTCAGAAAAGATGAAGGTCCATTCAGTACTGACTTTTTAATAGAACAGGTTTATTGATTACAGTTGGTTTCTGGAACAATTCATAGGCACAATCTTCAAGTTTCATCAAGCATCAATTTTAATCTTCTATATTAATTACCACAGTTCTCACTCAGACTAATCACTCCTCAGACCCCAAACTATCCTTCTCTCTCAGATTCCTAACACAGCCTCTCTCTGACTCTCACTCCAACTAACTCTCTCCTCTCAGGCTCCGCCTTTTAACATCTCTTTCAGCCCCGCCTCTTAACCACATTAACATGTAACATGAATAATGCATAACTTACAATGCATAACTTAGGGTGAACGCCACAGTGCTCTTTGGTTTTGATGTCTTTTTACTGTACACTGCCCAGAGTGACCACTTGGCCAGATGGATAGTTTAGAAGTGCAATAAATAAACAAACAAATAAAAGTCACAAAACATTAGTATAGATCTTTCACTAGAAATGTATAATTTGATAGAGTTCCTTCACACCATTGTAATCTGCATCAGATTAAAATATCATACCAAAGCTTGACATGGGAGGCAGGTGGGAAAAAAAATCTTGTTATTCTTATTATCATAAAAAAAGGAAACCATTGAAAACCTTTTAATGTAGTTGCCTCTAATGTACACATTTTTGTAAACAGTATTCGCAATGTACAGATTTCTCCATGTAGAATTCCCTAACACGTGCATTTTAGTAGGCAGTTTTCCATAACATAGGTATTTTGTGTGCTCTGCCTTTCTTATATTTTTTATATTTTTTGCTAATCCCACTTGAAATAGCAGGCCAGTATAAGAGACACCTTGAATATTACCCAGAATCTGTCAGTCTGGGACAACCATCCCATTCTGTCTAACTGTAAGGCCAGCCCTAGGGAAATACATTGCACAATTCAAAATAGTTTGAAAACAGAAGGATAATTTTGTCTGTTAGTTCTGAAAGTATGCATTAGGCTAGTTCCTGTTGAAATGCAAACTAAGTAAATTTTGCCCAATTCCTGATATTGTCACTAACACAGAAACTGATGTGCATAGATTTGTATCTTAAATTGTCAGATTTTCAGTACTCTTGGTGCTGGCATGACTGGCAGGCAATATTTGCAAGGTAACATCGATTATAGATGTTACCAATTGTGCTGCTACTATATGAAATGCAGTAACACTAAACACTAAAATACCTCCTTCCTATTGTACTGTCAATTTTTTGCTTCCTGATTATTTATATATTTGATGAACAGGTATCTTCTCAGCATATCATGGTTGCTTAAAAAATAATGCTCCTTTCTTGTCTTGCTAATACAGTTTAAATGATGTGCTTAATCCATACTAAGTGTGAATTCCCTTGCATTAAGGTTAATAGAATTTTAGCCTTATTTCTTAACATATATTCAAGCATATTATCTTTTTCTCCATATAAAACAGCTAGAGTCATAGCTTAAGGATCAACTCACGGTGCCTAAAATGTGAACATAACTGTGTGAGAACTGTGTCATAATGTGTGTGTATTTTTTAAAATGAACTCAAGGTCTGCACATTTCATTTCTTGCTGTTCTTACACTGGACATTCTATATGTCTAAGTTGATTGATTATACAAAAGTAGAGATCCTGAGTATGTGGCATAAATTTCCTTGGATCCGTGTGGCAAAATGTTGACTTTAAAATGAGTAGATAAAAGTTGTGTTTTGTATCATAGCACATAAGGCTAGAAGCTTATGAATTCTACTCCTTCCTTTCACCTGTGTTGTGGATGAAAGAAGAGAAAGAAAGGGCCAGCAGCATGAAATACCTGGAAACCAATGTGTGGAATGTTCCTTTTAAAAAGTAAATTATTACAGTTATCATTCCAGGGTCCAGTCATATTTAGTTACTGTTATAATTTTGAAGTAGTTCTAAAAAATAACTAAAACAGTTACAGTATTTCCAGCTACTTAAAAACAGCTGAATGCTACAGGTTTCAGGCCATTATATAAACAAGATTGGCCTTAATGTTACGGCAGTATGAAATGGCTGTCTCAGGAAACAGATTTTGAATGTCATTAAATGATGTGTTAATTATTTAATTTGTCATTTTGGTAATTTTAATGTCAAGGAAGGCATTTATCAGAATTTTTGGTGTCACGTGCCAAAATACTTGGCCTCAGACAGCAAAATGTTTTGGGTTGGCCAAAGCACACTATTAGCTCTTGTCTTGTTAGTACCTCAACGTTAACAAGACTGGAGCACAAAGAAACTGTACCATCTAGCACTTGATCCACATGATGTTCTTCCTCCATCATTTCTTGAGGCCACAGGCTCATAACTATAGAAGAAAGCAAGAAAATTACATCCTATCATGAAAAGAAGTTCATTATCTTTTCTTAAGTTGGAATCGTAATGCAATGTTCCTTTTTTGTTTCCTTTATTATTGAAAAAGAAAATTAATTATAAATAACATACTACTGGAAGTAATTATTTCCAAACTCTGTGGCAGATCCTAAGAATTTGTGTGTTTTCCTGCTCAGTCCTGGCCATCAGGAGGCATGCAGATAGACACTGGCCAACATTTTAAACCACCACCGCCTCACTTCTCAGCAGACAATCCCAAGGTTTCTCAGAGGCTAAGGGCTGTGGGTTACTCAGTTCCCACAAAACAATGGTGACAGTGGTCATTTGAGTGTGGAGCTCTTAGAAAGAGGAAAACCATGGTAAAAAGTGACATGGGCTATTGTGTTAGTAGCACCACTCTTATGGATATAAAGAAAATTTGCCACTGTCTCAGTTTCAATCAAGATAGGATGTCTCAAGTTGAAGTATTAAGTGCATTTCAACCAGTATCTATATTAGAAAATACATATAATTAAAAATTTACAGAAGCACACTTTAGTCAAGATGGATGATCTGTGTACACATTATGAAAATATGTAAATAAATAGATACCTTGGGTAGGAGTTATAAATACATATACATTTTCATTAGGGGAAATGTATTAAAACACACACACACTGGCTGAAATCCAGTACAGTGGACCCTCGACTTACAGACGGCTCGACCTGCAGACTTTTCGAGTTACAGACTTCTCTGGCCGCAAAATTTAGGTTCGACTTGCGGCCGGAGAATCGACCTACAGACCGGAAAATCAAACAAAATGGACCAAAAACGGCCAGTTATGGATTAATCGGTTTTCAATGCATTGTAGGTCAATGGAGCCTTGACCTACAGACTTTTCGACCTGCAGCCACCATTCCAATACGGATTAATTCCGTAAGTCGAGGGTCCACTGTAGTAAATTGCAGCTTGAGTAGGCCCATCGAATCAATTATGCAGGAGATGACTCACTAAATCCCCACTCTAGTCATTTCTTATTACTGGATTTCAGCCATCTCTATGTATCATCACCACTCCCACCCCAAGTAAAGTCTCATAACCTGCTATGAAACAAGAATGGGAAGAAATTGAAGATGGGATTCACAGAAGTGCAAGGAAATGAGAAAGGCAGATTTTCCAACCCTATAATAAATTGATGCCAAGAAGAGATCCATCAAGTTCATTGTTAATAATACCATTCCTAATAGAAATCTTCAGGAGTTTCCTGCTAACTTCTGAAAAGCTCACTTCTTTTAAAATTGGAAATTGATTTAACCAATCCAATCTACATTCTGACACCTTCAAAGAATTCTAAATGCTTGGTAGTACATAATTCTCATTTGGAGACACCATCTTGATTATCCTTCTGTATGTCTGCAGGACTAGTGTGATCTTTCTGGCAAAGAGTATGAATTCTGCACATTACTCAGACTGCAAAAAAAAAAAAAACAAAAAAAAAAAAGGATGTGTGTGTAAATGGACTATGTACCATGCATTAACAAATCCAAATTCAACTCTTTTTATTTGGTAGATTAACTTCATTTGTCATGGGTCATAGGTCATTTTTATCCAGAGAAAGGGGTCTGGAGTGAAGCAGTTTTCACAAGTGGGAGCCCTGAGTCTCCCCAGGCCATCTGTGGCTCACTGGCCTGACCTCCCTCCCTCCCTGTTTGTTCATGTTTATTGATTGTTATTCTGGAGGTGAAGGGGTTTTTGGTGGAGTAATGAGTGCATGGTGATTGTAAAATGGCATCTTATTCCTTTTTAATTCATTCTGGCACAACTTTGTGGGAGGTTGGGACATTGGTGTGGATCCTGGCAATGTTAGGAGTGGCAGGCAGGAACCTGTTGCCACTGAGTATTAAGGGATCCCTTTAAGGGAAG
The DNA here is from genome assembly GCA_037013535.1 of Intellagama lesueurii. Taxonomy (NCBI): domain Eukaryota; kingdom Metazoa; phylum Chordata; class Lepidosauria; order Squamata; family Agamidae; genus Intellagama; species Intellagama lesueurii. The sequence continues at coordinate 154,807,319 of JBAJHW010000005.1, forward strand.
CTGGGGATGGGGTGTGATCTGACTTAGTTTGTGGGCTGAGAGCCCAGCTCTGTGCCCAGGTGGCAGGGAGCCATGGAGTCATATATGCCCATATGGCCTTCCAAGGGACTGTCATCCCTGACTAGGGTTGCCAGATACATGGGTACCAAAAGGAGGACATAGAAAGACAAAAAAGAGGACAGAGGAGGACGTATTGAATGTTTCATTTGAATTGTTCCGGATTAAACCCGCAATCAATACATTTTATTACAATAGCTGCCAATAAATGTCTCTTAGTGATCTGCCCAAGAAACAGTCATGTTAAAAAATAAAAATAAATTCAATGGAGGCTTTTTTTCAAAATACCAAAAAACATTATTTAAACAGCTAATTGTACAATTATTACCTTATAATCTTTTATTAATTACACGACATATCCCGGCACCTGCTGTTGTTGCTCCTTCACTTGCGCTGAGGCGAGCTCTGCGAGAAGGTTCCCCTTTCTTTCCTGCATCCTTTTGCTGCGGCGGCGGCTGCTGCCTCTTCTCCCTCTTGCTCTTTCTCTGGCAGGCGCCTGGCGCGGAGCCCCACTCTTGCTCTGGCTCCCCTTCCCTGCAGCTTCACTTCTTCTCCGCAAGCCTTCCTCAATCTTTTCTAGCTGCCGCCGCCATCTCTCCTTTCTCAACTCCTGCTGCTCGCTCGAATACCTCTGGGCAAACCCACTAACTTTTTCCCCCCTTAAAAAAAAGAGATTCTGCCCTTCTCCGGCCACCGCTCTCTCTCTCTGTCTTTCCTTGCTAATCTTTACGCACAGCTTGCTCAAAATGAAGCAGGAAGTCACCTCAAGAAGCAAAGGCTCCACGTGGGCTTGGCTGATTTACAGCCCGAAGTGGTGTCTTAGATTGTGACTCCATCAGAGACTGCTTTCCATCTTCCACCTCTCCACCTCCCATCCAAAATTATAACATAAAATATTACAAAAGCCAGACATTTTAAAGGTTTTTAGCTTTGCCTGCCGGATGGAGGACATTAGGCTAAAAAGGAGGACATGTCCTCCTTTGCCGGACGTCTGGCAACCCTATCCCTGACAGTAACCCTCAGTGAGCTGCTGATGAGTGGTGGGAAGCACTAGGTCTCTCGATTCACTGGATCCATTCATAATGCTGAGCCAAAAAAACTGCTGCTATAACCAATAAAGTGGGTTAGTGTGTTTATTGTTATTGTACGTGTTTTATGAGGCCTGGGTTTGCTCAGCCCTATGCCAACAGTATAACTAATACTACAGACTGATTGAAATTCTGTTGTTTAGCAAAGTTAGTCAATACTAGAATAGGCCCATTAAATCCATGGAACTTAAAGAGGAATTGACTCACCAAATCCCCACTGATTTAATGGCCTACTCTAGTTGCACTTATTATATTAAGCATCAGGATTTTAGCCACTGTGTTGTAATATATAGTTTGTAATCACATACTCAACAGTGGCTTGCAGAAAACTGCTTTTCTCTACAACAAATCCAAAAGAGATTGATCCTTATTCTTCCTTTCTTTCTTTACTAATGCATCTGCTGATTTTGTGTTACAGTGGGTGCACATCCAGTTTTAAAAGCAGCTGATATTCGAGTTGCTGGGGCTGTTGTAGCTGCATCAATACGCGAGAGGAAGAGGAAAGAACGTGAGGCTAACAGATCACCTTTTTCAGCAGACAGTGACTAATATTGGGTGAACAAATGGCATCATCTGATTAATTATAACGATACCAGATTGGAACCTTAGTTCTAACTTCAGTTTCCTGTGATAAAAATTCCTACTATGCAGTGGAAACTGTTTCATTTTTACAGAGGCTGATTTGGACAGAAGATAACAGAAACACAACTCCTGAATCTGTGCTGTACACAACATTCCTGTATGGTTAGAAATAATGTCAGGAAGATTTAGTAACCTATCTCATAAAAAACTCCACTGCTTATTTCTTTGGATTACTGTTGCAGTAAACACTGTTATTTTGGTTTTGGCCTACTGTCTGGCAGCATATACCATCAAATAAATGTGTTGGACTATAAAATTTTATAGTCCATCAGTGCTTTTTGATCTCAAAATTCTTGTATGCATTTTTGATTATCAACCCCCGCCCTACTTCTCTATTTTATTCTCTAACAATATATTCCTTTACTGTACAGTTCTATACATTTCTACTCAGATGTAAGCCACAGAACTTCAGTGTGTAGAGAACTGCAACCTATATATCTTTCACACATCCCAAAACCACCACAGTATAAGGTCAGTGAAGAGAAATCTTTACCTTTGCGTAATCAGTTTTCTATAAATAATTTGGCTCTTGAGCCTCATCAAAGAGCAAGAAATATTGGATATGCTCACTGAATGTCCACTGTAGTTTTTTGAGCCAACTACCTGATGGAAGTCATCACTTATATGTAAATGAACTGTCAGTGGTTTGCCATTGTTGGCAATCAGTGGACTGTGAAGGGTATGTCTTAATAAGAACCAAAGCTCTCCAAAGACTTTGATTTACTGGAAATAAAATAGAAAAGTCCTCTGGGATTACGAAGGACACTTGTTTCAGATAAAATGTCTAGACAGTAGCAATATATCTGGGGCTTTTATTATAGCAAAACTGCAAATTAGAATGGAGTGCAAAGAAAGTTCCTATGACCCAGCTGAGTTCAAAAACACAGCTTCTTTTTTCAACACCTAAATTCATATTAAGTTCATAAGCAATGTTCTCTCATACAAAATAACAGAAAGAATTCAATTCAAGGTCTCAAAGTGATCGTTCTTTGAATTTTTCTGAGTTTTTCCAAACGCTGCACCATTGTGATCAGTATTTCCTTGTTCAATAATGAATTATTCTTTTGTAATGGATTGTAGTTTAGTTATGTAATAAAAATTCTTCTACTTTCATTTTTTCAATGTTTATGTTGAAATTATCTCAATATGAAGAATGATTTGACAGATGGCAAATGATTTTAAAGGAAATTTCAGCTAAATTATGCATCATTCAAAATTTTGACATTCAAAGAACTTCTAAAAATTGCCACTGATGTAATTTGTTACATCTGCCAACAAGAGGAAAAAAGAGACATGTTGAATGAAGCTCTATTGACTTAGAAATGCACCTTTCTAAACTAAGTTGTTGGAAAAGAGAACCTGTTTAGGGTTAAATTATTGAGCAGTTTAAATAATCTCATTAAGATTAGTTTGTTACAAAAAGCGGATCTGACTCACTCATTTTAAAAAAATCATAAAGATCTGGATCTTTATAAGGGCATTAGAAATCAACGTGTCACCATTGGTCAGGATTCTCCTTCTCATTGTGCAGCAATTATTCTGAATTCTATCCAAAACAAAGTTTGGCAATACATTTTGAATATTGATTGGGCAACCCACACTGGCAGATGGAGTCAGATTTCCAGAAGGTATCCATGACAATTCCAGACACTATGATCAATTTTTCAAAAATCTAAAAAGAAAACTCAAGTGTTAATGTAGGACTATGATATGATAGGTTTGTGTCAAGACCTGAAGATCTTTAAACAGTTTGTTCTGTCTAGAATGGATTACATTTGCTACTCTCCAGTGCCTTTAATCTATATCAAGGACATGTCTAACCTTAAGGCTGTCAGGTGAGCAGCACCCCATTACCTGAGATTTCAAGACCCAAATTAGAGATCCCCGGGAGAGACTTGTGATGTCACAGAGGCAAGATGAGCAAGAGTTTGGGGCCAGAACAGTTCTGGTGATAGCTGATTATGGAAATGGGCACAGAAGGAATCTGGGTGAAAAAGTCCAGAATATTGTTAACACCTGGCTCACTAGGTAATGTAACAGTTCAGGGAAATGATTTCCTCTAAAATCATTTTTTTTTTTTTTGCAGCCAAACAGTTAACAAAGTGTGCACAGTAGCTGCAGTGGTTGTTGCCATCCTGCTAGGGTTTTCCCAACTTGTCTTTTTTTGCCCAAGTCCTAAACTGCTGGTGGTGCAAAAGAAGTCCCATGAGTCTCAATAGTTGAATTCCAGTCCCTGCAACCTCCACCATCTGCCAGATCCCTCCCCCTCAGTCCTGGCTTAGAGTGTGTCCAAGTTGTGCAGACACGACATGCAAAAAAGCACTTTTGCACTGAGACAATGAGCCCTGGTGCCAACTGGCAGTGGGCAGATAAGGGTTGCCCTGGCTTTAAAATCAACTCACAAAGAAAACTCAAATGTTTTCTCGCCCTGAGCACAGTGAGTTTTCAGCCAGCATCCTGTGGTGCTGCCATTTTGCATATAGACCCTGAAACATGAATATATGAAGGTATCAAATATTGAATCAGAGACCATTGGCTATGCCAATAGCAAATTTAATTTTCAGTGACTGGGGCCATGGTCCTCTGTTATCTGGGGTCTTTATGAACTGATATGTGGATAACTGATTCTAGGACTTTCTACATGCAAAATGCATGCCTTGTCATGGAGTTATATATCTTCATATTTCTACCAATCAGGTTATACTTGTGATGAACAGAGTTGTTTTAAGTCATGGCAAGTGAAAATTTCTATGTAGTTGATGATTGATTTCTGAGAGAGAGAGAGAGTGCTTTGGAAACAAACTGAAAATAGTAGGGGTGTGTGAGTTATCTCCCCTCCTGATCTGTATCCAACAATTCATCATGCAGATTGAGACCCCTGCTCTGAACTGTTTTGGAAATGGCTTGAACCAATTTGTTCTTGGGTCACGCAGGCATTTGTGCTTTTCTTGATCAGTGGTTTATTTTTGTTTTTACTGCAAACAGGGAAAACAAAAGGCTATAGTCTCTGTTGGAGTCGCACTACAGAGTGGCTGATCTGAACTGAAAAATACTTAGTAGTTCTACGTATCAGACTACAAGATCAACTGGCATTTCTGTGTAGTGGATGACCAAGGAGAAAATAGGAAAGGTAGAGGAAGGAGGGGAAAAGCTGTTGTGACCTATCCAAAGCCCAAAGAAGAAATAACACATTTATTCACCACCACCCCTCAATTCTGGTAGTATAATGCAAAAGTATAAGCTGATTAATTTTTTTCCTCAAAGAAGAAAAGTGCAAACCACGATGGCTAGCCTAAAAGCAATGTACCACCTGCCTAAATATGAAATGGCTGCTTAAGCAGGTGCAGAGGGTCTCAGCTGTTGGACTAGCTAGGAGAATCCTGGGGCTTCGCTGGTGGTTCAGTTGCCTTCTTTCATGATGCTTCTTTCTTGTACTACTGTTTCAACCCCAGTAGTGCTGGAGTGAACTTTTGTGATCTGTTGGGATGGTTAGGTCATCTCAAAGGTGACTGGAAGGTGTCTTGCTGCACTTTGTCATCAGTCCAAAAAAAAAAAAAAAAGGAAAAAAAAGGTACAGATGCCCCTAAAACGGTCCATTTTGCAAATTTCTTAAAAGTGAGTGCCATCATTAAAAAAAATGTCACAGAGATGGTAAAAATTATGCTAATTTTTAATCCAGTCACGGTATGAGGAAAAGCATAGTAGCAGATTCTATTATATGGTTGATTCTGATTGCTTCACATATGGCAATTTCCCACCCCCCATGAGAATAAATGAAATGCTTACACAGTGGAGAAGCTTTCCCCTGTTTTTTTGTCCTAATATGGTGCATATTAATAATAAATGGCTGATAGTAATTTTGACTAGGGATGTTATTCCTCTGTGCTTTACTGTTTCATAACTAGAGTTGTCTTTCTGACAAACACTTTGTCTTGTCTTCATTTTTCCCATGGTTTTCAGATTTTACCATTCTATTCACAGGGTCAGTTCACAGGTTCTCTTTGTAATAGTAGTATTAACCTTTCTGCTGAATACCTGCTGTTTCCATAAGGTACTTCAATTTTCAATCAATTTTTTCTCTGTGTGTGATTTTTTAAAACTAGGAAGTTGTAGGCTTTAACAGCCAAAATCTTGTTGCTTAGTGTCGTAAATCATACTACAGACAACTCATTGAATCAGTGGAGATTTGGTGAATATCCTCCATAAATTCCATTGGGCCTATTCTAGTTTTGACTTACTTTAGTATAGCAAGTCACAGTTAGAGTAGGCCCATTTTAATCAATGGAACATGGAGGAGTTGACTTATAAAATTCAAATTTTTGAATTTTGAATCAAATCAGATTTTTCAATGTGTCTGGTAACAGTGATATTGCATATGCATCTTCTCAGAATTATGTCCCAATTAATTTTAATGGTACTTACTCCCAAGAAAAATGAGGATGTACTACAGCTGTAATCATGGGGGGTTACAGTACTTTCTTTTCATGTAGAACCCATGTGCTTCTGCCACAAATAATTCTTTCTGAAAGCTATGACATTAAGAAAGAATCTATTCATCATTTGTAAACTGTGTGATTTTAGCTATGCAGAACAGAAGCGTCTAAAAAACTGTGGTCGCCCATGGGTATGCAGGCCATTGTATTTATTACAAAACATTTTCAAAGCCAAGATGTTTTCCTAAGTTATGATTAAAAAGAGCAATGGCACTCACCTTCACACACACACACAAAAAGTCAGCAAAATGTTTTATTAAAAACATTGTGTCATCATACTTGGAAATCAATGCAAACAACTCTTTTTCAGTATGATTTAATTTTTAAAATAGAAAGAACAGAACACATCCTAATGCCATTTAAAAAACAACAAAAATAGTTAGAAAATTCTGAAAAAATAGATGTTGAACTAACAGTTTCATTGCTTTGTAACGGAAAGAGGAAGTAATTAGCCATAGGACTTTATGACCAAAGAATAGTACAAATGTAATCACAATCATTTACATTGCAGTTTTTTAAGCACCCATTTAAGAAACAAGGATATTGCTGCTTTCCCCTTATGGCAAGCTATAGGTTACCTGCAATCAAATAATGATGTTACTTTTGCAACTTAAAGCATTTGAATAGAGGTACAGGCAGAAGAATATGGGCTGAGTAAGCCTGTGCTCTAATTGCATCCCTGGTGAGAAAGAAGCGTTTGCTATTTTGGTCATTAGGAGACCTGAGGGAGGGCCTCAGAACAGGGTTGGTAGGGGTCACATGGAGCCCATGTGCCTCACTTTGTCTACCTCTGTGTTATGGAATTGCAGCCATAACTTCCCTTGGAAGAAGTGAGGTGGGCTTCCTTCACAGTCTACATGTCATGTACACCTACATGGTCCCATCAACTTCTTCTATTGGGGAATGGCCCAAGGAGAACAAATAGAAACCTAGGGGGGAGGGGGAGGGAGAAGTACAATGGACAACCTAGGGGGGAGGGGGAGGGAGTACAATGGACAACCAACCATGAGCAGATGGAAAGCATAGTTACTGGTGCTGGAGGCAAAGCAGAATTTTAAGCTAGAAGAGAGGGATGTGAGTGCTCAACCCATTGTCTTGCTTCAGCCTCCCAGTACTGGAGGAAAGGAATAGACTGCAATGAGTATGCTTGGGAACATGTGGCACCTGTGGTGCCATGCTGATGACTTGTGATAAAGCAGCACAAAGCAAGTTATGCCCATCCCTAGTGGTGGGCATTCCTTCCACAGATGAAAGTTGGGATGGAAGAGTGCAGAGCAACAGAGTTTGAGCAGCATAACATGCAACCCTTCACCACCAGCAGAATGCTGCTCTTATATATGGCAAGAAAAAGTGGAAAGATTGAGAAATCTTTTAAAAGATCACACACACAGCTTGGATATGTTCCTTTTTTGGACTACAGCTCTCTGAACAGCCCATCCAAGCTCCAAGTTACTTTTCCAAGCTCTAAACAAAGCAGCCATATTTGGAAACATAGCTGCGTAGAGCAGTTTTTCTGACCTGCCCCTCAGACACACACATTGCATAGTTTTTGAGTGACTCCCCCCCCCCCCATCTTAACAGCTTTGGGCAGAAGTAAGAAAGTATTCCCAAGCAACCAAGGAGTTAATTCCCTTTCGTCTGTTCCAAGCACACTGGCTGAATGTCACCCATCCAGAACCCTTCTTTAGCAGCAATGGGAGGGACCTTCAGCTTTCAGCATTATGAACAGAGATATCTGCCTCAGTTAAAGTACAGGGAATCAATATGATGCTATGACAAGTAGCTCCGCTGTCAGACCTTCTCCACACTCCTTATTTTCCTTATTTTTCAGATATTCCCTGGAAATCAGCTGAAGTCTGTTCACAGAACTTCTAATTTTTATGCTGCATTAGCATGGGTTACAAGAATGACAAGATTTGTTTTTCTATCCATTGTATGTTGTAGCTCTCCCTTTCAAAATTCACCTCTTGTTTGTGTTTCTCACAAATATTCCAGCTCAGGATGTAAGAAACAGTCATAACAGTCATAACCCTGCTTACATCTATTTACCAAGTGCTGTTAGTTTATTTCAGCCTGTGGGGCAGAAACCCAGTCCAATTTTTCTGTGCTTTCAAGCCTTGCCTCTCCTGTATTGCACAGCTATATGCATCCATGTTCTGGTGCAGTACACTATCCTTTTATAAAATACCTATGAATGATATTTTCTTCTGAAATGTCTGTTGCAGAATTCTGCCCTTGTTCTGAGATATCCTTTGAGCTATTTATACTCTCCTGTGCAGATGGTATCCTTATTTTGAGATATTCCTTGAGCTGTTGGCTTTTCTGTGCAGATATAATTCTATTTTTTTCTAAGATATCATCTCCCAATATTCTCTTCACTTGGCCATTGTTTAGTTTCTCTGCAAAGCTGTTATTTTTCTGCTGCAAAGGACTCTAAAAACAAAAACAAATAATATTTCTGAAGCTATTTTTACCTGAAGATTCCATGAACTGTACCAACAGAGGAAATCCTGATTGTTGCTTCCCCCCCTTTAAAGCAGAAAGAAAATGATTATCTTTCTGTATGTAGACTTGATGATCCATAGGGTCCCTAGCTCTGCAGTTCTAGGATGATGATGATAGTCCGGGGTGGGTGGGTTCTTAGGCCAGGGCTGATGTAGCTTTGCTCGGGATATATTCCCCGAGTCCTACATCTATTTCCTAGAGCCTTGCAGAATACATTGATACAAATGGCTTTGTTTTTCTCAGTTTAACTGCCATGCAGGAACCAGTATTCAGAGGGGGACTGTAGCAAAGGGAGAGAAGGGAACTGTCCCCTTTCCACATCCCATAAGCAATTTTCCAACAGCTATTTTGAAGCATTGATGAAGAAGTATGTTGCTGTAGAGACTGTGCAAAACAAAATTAAAAAAATAATATAGCTGTATAAAGAAAACAAACATTTTATTTATTTATTTATTTATTTTTATATTTCTACCCCGCCCCCCTAGACAACGTCTACTCGGGGCGGCTTACAAATATCATCAAATATATAAAACATTGAACAATAAAACAATTGAAACAATAATATAAAGTATTCAAGATGGGAATAATAAAAAACAAAAAACTAAAATTTAAGAATTGACAGAAGGGAAGGCCTGCCTAAATAGCCAAGTTTTTAAATGGCTCTTAAAAACACCCAGCGAGGGTGCCAGGCGGATCTCTGTTGGGAGGCTGTTCCATAGTCGAGGGGCCACTGCCGAGAAGGCCCGGTTTCTAGTTCTTTCTTTCCGGACCTCTCTCGGCGTTAGGCCCCTCAGCCGTCCCTCCTGGCTATGCCGAGTAATTCGGGTAGATCTAGGTGGGAGAAGGTGGTCCGCCAAATACCGAGGTCCCAAACCGTTTAGGGCTTTGTAAGTCATCATCAACACTTTGAAGTCGATGCGGAAGTGAATGGGCAGCCAATGCAATGCGGCCAGAGTGGGAGAGATATGTTGGTATTTTCTCACCCCACTGAGCAGTCTGGCCGCTGCATTCTGCACCATTTGAAGCTTCCGCAACAATCTCAAAGGTAGCCCCACGTAGAGCGCATTACAGTGGTCTAATCTCGAGATTACGAGCGCATGGACGAGAGTGGTGAGGGCCCCCCCATCAAGGTAGGGCCGCAGCTGGGCGATCCGCCACAGATGAAAATAGGCAGAACGGACCACGGACGCCACCTGGTTTTCCATGGTGATTTCACTTCCCAAGTGCCATAGTTTCCCTTGATGCTGTAGCTGGAAACCAAGAAAGGAGAAAGCAGGAGATGACCCCAAATTAGTGATGTGAATCTTTTAGCCTCTCAGCCTTGGTGAGAAAATGAGAACACCCCCCCCCCCCCCACATACACACACCTTTTAACTGGTACAGCTTGGGATTCCTTCCAGAAAAATGGCCATGAAACTTTCAAGAAATGCCACAATATTTCCTGCGAGATTTCTTGGGGTCAGGGTTGGCAATGGAGGAAAAAAAAATATGAATTTTTTCCCTCCCATTTTTTCCCAACCCAAGTGTGAGAGGTTGTGAGATTCACAACCTTACTTTTGAAGTCTTCATTTTCTGCATGCCAAGTTTAAAGTAGTACTAGTAATACTGTAAAAATAAAAGTGACAGTGACAGTCATTATGTAACATAAAATTCATTGTTGTGCGGTTGTGTAGAAAACAGCCTTTGGTATAAATATCATACTAAAGGAATAAAGATACTTTCACTAGTCATGTTATTGTCAAATTTCAAAAGTGTTCCTAGAGTATGCATTATAATATTTGACATATGAATGAACAACTCAATGTGAATTCTCTTTTTGTGAAAATCCTTGCTGTCATAGCATAGTAATTTTAATGTTTAGAGTTTCATTTATCACATGCATTCAATCTTTACTAGAGAAGAATACAAAATAAATACACATACCTCAGTTCAGCCTCACAGAGCAACATGGAAAAGCAGGCATAGATATGGATCTGCCTGACCATAGTAGGGTGCTTCATGTATGGATTTCTTGAAGCCTGTGATGAAAATGATAGCTTTATCCCTTGTCCTCACCTGTGTTTATAAATGGCCGTGCTAATTAGGGGTTTTGGAGGAGGAGGTCTCAGAAAATAATTTTGTCTGAGTTCCATTCAAACTGTGTGCTCAGAGTTCAGCAATTCATGGGGCAAATTATGTGGCCAGAGTAAGGTCCAATTAATTATCAGAGTAAAGGTCCAATTAATTCAGCATCCTTAGTGGCCAACTAGCAGACGACAAGAAGTGCACAAGCAGGATGTGAAGGTGACATCTCTCTTCTGTTGCTGCAGCCCAGAACTGGTCTTGAGAAGCATACTGGCTCTGAAACCTAGCGATTTATTACCCAAACATTACTAATCAGCTGCAACACTGCTAGGTAAAACTGTTCACTCATCAGTAAACTGCTGGCTGAGTTCGGTGCAGATCCTTTGATGTTACTTACAGTACTCAGGATGCTTTTTGCATTCTTCCTTATGCCTACAATATTTTCCACCTACAATAGTTTTGATAATACGTAAATGCTTTCCTACTCGTAGTGGATCAAAGCAGCCCTATATACCCACAAAACACATGCAGAACAAGTCTACAGTTTTAAAATGTAAAGTAAATGTTGGCAGAGCCGATTTGTATCATTTCAGTTCTGTATGACAAAGGAAGGTGAACCTGCATGATTAATGAGGCATGTTTCAATTTGGAACCTATCTCGGTGTCCTTAACAGTATAATCTGTTGTCAGAAAAAATGCATGAAGACACCTTCCCACTGATTCCTTGACACTGTGCCTCCAAGCTCTATACTCTTCTGCAACATCTGTCTTTTGTGTTGAAGTAGCTACTATATTTAGAACCTATTTTCACTCTGTTTAGAGTGCATTGTATACTAGACCTTAATGTGTCCTTTACGTACATGCTTCAGGGGGAAAAATATTAAAATTGCTTAGACACTGGATTAAAAAAAGTAATTCTCAAGGTGTTGTTTACAAAGTGCTCACCTTGCCAATAACTACCCTTAATTAACAAATGGTATTTATTGAAGCAAAAATATGTCCTGACGGATATACCTTGCAGTCTGCTTGTACTTTGCTGGTTATTTATTAGTTTCCTGTGGCAGAGCTGATTTTCCACAGCTGACTTGGCCAGACCTCTGCTTTAACGTGCATGGGGAGAGCTTCATTGTCCATACTCACAACTGTCTGGGAATTGGTGTTGCATGAAACCTCTGTCCTGAATGTCAACCTGCACTATTTTGGATTTATTCACTCTCATGTACTGTACTACAAATGCCTGTATATCCATAAATCTTGGTTACAGGACCTTGCTGTGATTACAGAAGGCTATGTTTGCTGTATGGTTTTTTAGCCATTGCCCCCTTTGTTGTTCAAAAGGTTTAGTTTTGCGGGATTTTTTCCTTGATGGCCCTTATACACAACAATGTGTAGTCATAATCAACAAACATATAACTGTGTTTTAGAGGATAGGCAGCACTCTTGGACGTGTCGAAAAAAGTAAACCATTGCCATGCATCTTAACTAGTCTCAGACTAAGATAGTGAAAGGAAGAGAAATGTACAGGCTGTATCTAAAGCATTTGCAAACTAACTTCTTACTTAAACAGGAATCAGGTCATTTGCAATGAAAAGATGACTGGAATATTATATTTTGCAACATAAGTATATGTGGTACAAGCTAATCAAGTTTTTCTAACATTCCAAGTTTTAGGATCATATAGAGTTTGTCTCAAGCCTTATTTAATGTTCATATGTGACCTACCACACCATCCATGTGTACTATTGAGTGTAAATGAAAAGCAGAACCATGGTTTAGGGTAGAAACTAAGAGAATATTTCTCTCTGGTGGTCTTTTGTAGTTGCAAAGAGGTGAGAATCAAGTAGAAGGCTCAGCCTAATGCTATGCATGTTTATACAGAAATAAACCCTGCAACAGTCAATAAGACTTCCTTCCCGAAATGGAAGGGATTGCAGCTTATGTTGTTTCAAGGTTTTCAGTAAACAATGAATTTGATAGCTGCTACCTTAGCTTTTTCAGTGTCCTATTATATTCTGAATGGGAGGAGAAATGGTGGCCCCAAACACAGTCAATAAGAAGCTCATGTAGTACTGTCTTCTCCAATGACAGTCCTCTCACCATTCACTTTGTGGTGTTGCTCCTTTGTATGTCATGTCATGTTAAAATTATGCCAGATGTTAAAATTTAAGAACCCCAGACAGGAAGGTATTCAGCAAATAAATAAATAAATAAATAAATAAATAAATAAATTTATTTATTTATTTATTTATTTATTTATTTATTTAAAATATTCCACATTTGGTGGCTTTTGGCAACATGAAGAAAACCATATGGTGAAATAAATAAATACATTTATTTATTTCACCATATGGTTTTCTTCATGCTGCCAAAAGCCACCAAATGTGGAATATTTTATGATGGCATAGAAAGCAGTGATGTTCTTGTATACAAACAGTTTAATGTGCAGAAATCATATAGATGCTATTTCAAGTGCCCCCCTGCCTGCATATGGTTTACATTTTTTTGTGAATGGAAATAAGTCAAAAGAACCGTTCTGGGTCAGACTACCTGCTCCAGCATTTGGTTTCTATGGTGGCCAGCCAGGTACCTGTGGGAACACCACTAGCATGACCTGAGTAGAATAAGACCCTCCTGCTCATTTTCCTCAATGTACTTACTCTGATATCAGAGGCAATATATAGCCATCTTGACTAGAGCTGGTAGCTACTACCGTAGTAGCCTGAGATGTTGAATAGTGGACTTTGCGGTGCATTCATACAATAGTAAGGAAGGATTTTCACCACTATATGTTATATATGAATATGTAATCTTTTCTTGGCTGCTGCTTTTCCACCAAGTTTTTCATCTATGTGGAAAACTCATTCATCACACCTATCATACTGGGAAGATTTATAAAAATAAATTATTGTGCACAAAGTTCTCCAATAATCTCAACAGAATGGTTGTTTCCCTGGATTGGATTTTTATCAGTCTGAATTTGTACGTGTGTGTTTTTAGCCTGTGGAGAACTTCAATGAAAAGTGTGTTATTTTATGACTGAAGCCAAGGAAAAATCATTGGCATACCAAAACTGCAGATTTTACAATTTCAGTGCAGCTGCTCCATGACTTTTAAGCAACTGTGGAAGCACATTGTTTAAAATGCATTAACGAGAACTGATATCTGGATGTCTTTCTTCTCCTTGCTAGACTCAGACAAAAAACCCTTTCTAAACAACTGCTCCTAAAATCAGTAACAAATAAGAAGTGGTGCTAATCAACCACAAATTGACTGTTCTTAATAAGATCCAGAATATTCTGTTTTAAGGGAATATACCAGCAACTGGGATCATTGAGGAAATAGCACACCACTAGGCATGTGTACTAGCTAACTAAATGCTAAATATTTCTGGACATCTATTTCCTGGACACAAAATGCCCCTCTCTGCTACATTTAACATTTTAATATTGTTCGTGACTGAAGTGTGAGCTATAAAATTAAAACACCATACTATCTTCTAAACTACTATTATTTAAAAAATTGTATAGTATTGATTAAGTCACTTTTTTTCATTAGAATGCCTAGACTCCTCCTGCCAGCAAGACCAGGGTCCATGACTGCCAGGGAATTCTGAGAGTTATAGTCCAAAAATAGTCCCCACCCCCCCCAAACTCTGTGAATCATAAAACTGAATCAAACATAATGTGGATGTTGGCCTCACTGAAATCTTACCTTTTTGTGCACCTACAGTATATACTTCCCCCAGATATTTCACTGTGACAGTGGCTCTTCAGGCACTTCAGCCTGATGTTTAGTGAACTTCTTTATGAAGCAACAAAAGTGAAGTTGTTCATTTAGGAAACAATCAATGATTGCATTTCTTTGCATAGAGGGATAAGTGGATAGCTTAATCTGTTCCTTTGCTTAAGCCTCTTGATGATATCCAAAAAAAAGGAGAAAGCTTCCTCCCACTTTCCTGAAGAAGGGGAGAGAGAGGAAGCAAAGTTTGTTGCTTTTTTAAAGCCCCAAGGCAGCACTGATGCAATATGTCATTTTAAAAAATATTGAATATTGAATCCATGGGGGAGTGGGAGAAAGCTTTCGATGTCCCATGATCATGAAGTGGCTTAAGCAAAGCAAGGTAGAAGAGACAGAAGAAGACTATGAAGAAGATTTTCTTTAGTTTCTTCTTTCTCTTTTCTTTCTTTTTCCCATTAAAGAAAGGGAAAGAAAAAGGCCAAAATAGGGTGTGCTGTGTGGTCAACCCTTGCATGTGGGTGCAAAGATTGCCCCAAATGGCATAACACACTTCAAAGTGACCCTGTTAAGCACAAAGCAACCCTCTTAAACACAATCCAGCCCGATCCAGGCTGGAATAATTTCTGCATCTGGTCGCAGTGAATCTACAATAGAGATGAAAAATATTGAATTCTTCATTCTTGTTGATTAGGCAGCTAATTGTACCTTGATGAGGGATTTGAAAGTCCCAGGACATTTCTTGTCTCTAGTTAAGAGCAAAGCAAAGAGATCTTAAATATTTTCATGTAAGAAACAAAGCATACACCACCAAAAAGAAGAGAAGGACTGGCTGAATGTCAACTTATCCAGTGCTTCAGATTCTTAAAGAAAGCTACAGTAATCCTGATTTTGCAGAATCCAGCAAGTGCATGAATTATGACATTTTGCACAAAAACAGGAACATTTTGCATCAAATGTTGCTACTTTTCACAAAACATCATTGCAGCGACTCTTTTGAGAGCCCTAGGAAAGTCCTCACGATTTAACTGGGGAGAAAAAGAATACTTATTATGATCTGGAACTTCCTATTGAGAGAAGCTAGATGGGGTTCTTTCCTATTGTCTTTCTGGCAAGTGTACATGAGGAATACAAGGAGTGACTCCTTTACCAGCTACAATTGACTACTGTGATTTTACACTATTGCACTTATGCTAATATAATTAAGCAACAGAATTCTGGCCAATAAATGAATTAAACATGTTGTCAAATAAGTATTTGGAGACTTGAGCAGGACTACCCAGAGAACTGAAACAATGTGTGTACAAGGCTGTAAATGGCTCCTAGTGTGTGTTTATGTACAGTTTTGAATAAACTGGTGATCACAGGGCTGAGTAGAAGAATATGAATTTCTTTTCAATCCCTACATTCTGTAGGCTGAAGTACACTAACACTACTATAGATACCGTAACACTGCTTTATGGAACTGTCCCATGCACCACAGAGAATTCAGATTAGATATCTGCAAAGGGAGAAAAGCCAGTGTGGTGTAGTAAATATGGTGTTGGGTTAGGACTCGAGAACCTGGGTTCATATCACTGTTGAGCCATCAAAGCTAATTTGGGAGTCATGGTAGCAAATGTGAACCACTCCTTAAATAACTGTCATACCTTGAAAATACTCTTAGAGTCGCCATATGTGGACATGATGTGACAGCATTCAACAACAACCATTTGTAAAAGTTAAAATGGTTGATAGGCACTAGTTTAAGAAGTGAATTCTTCAGATGACTTATACCTAAACTGCTCTTGATATGAGTGAAATCTACTATATATTGGGGCAGTTTATTGGACCATTAGCTAGACTTATACTTCAGTGGGTTGGAGCACCTGGCTGTGGACACAGGGACTGGGAATTTGATTTCTCATTGCACCTTTTGGGAGAAGAGCAAGACTGTGCTGCCTGAGGCAAGATGCGCAGTCCCAGGGCACTCCAGAAGGTGGGGTTGGTAAACCACCTCTGAGTAGTTTATACCTAAATTGCAGGGGGAGGGAATTTGCCATAAGTTAGAATATCTTGACAGCACATAATGATGAAAGGAAGAGAAATGATGAATTATGGACCATTAGGAATTTAGTCATGCAAACTAAAAACCCTACAATGCTATACGGTGAAGTTAGATTGGAAGAATATCTGTACTGAAATTTTTCAGCACCCATGGAATAAAATATTTATCCAGTAGACTTCTGTTCATCTTTAAATTGCAGTCTTCAGCCAAACACTGATTATGAATTGCAAAACGGCCTGTATGTTAACAGCGATAAAAAGTTTAACTCAAATAAATTTTCACAAATCATAAACACCAGAGGGCCCCACTCTCTTTTGTTGGCATAAACCCGAACCTTGTATAACAAAGCTGCTTGCAAAATGTTTTGGTTAGGTTTAACTGCTGAAATAATATATATGCTTGATGACTGTATTTAACAAGTGGTCATCAGGCTGAACTTTTGACTGTAACAAAGGATACTGGTGCTTTTTTAAAACAACAACAACAAATAATTGCTATATGTATGATGCCATCAGTATAGCAGAATGTGCTAAGTTTTGCTGAGGAAAATAAATGAAAATGGTGCTTCGAGGAGCTTGCATTTTGTATTGGAATAAAAAAGGAAGTTGTGTTCAAAAAGCTTAAGAACGGATGCATGTCAGCACCTGCTGCTTGAGGTGGGAACCTGGACTTCTGTAAGGCCAGTAGCTGTGCACTGTGGATTGCCCCACTGACTAAATGACCCTCTCCCTCCCTTTATGTTCCATTGGTTCAAACATGGTGCGCATGGAGTGTGCACCATATCTTACATGTACTGTCTTCTATTCTAGGCAGCAACCTAATTCCCACTTTCTATACTGTTGGCTTGGAACACTGCCATTTTTTGAACATCTCCAACTTTTGAAATGCAGGTTATGTTGAGATAATAACAATATTGCATGTAGTATCAGTGGGAGAGGGGCTTTTAGAATCTAAAGGGATTCTCCTTTCCCACTAACTTATTGTTAATTCCCCCCCACCTCTGGCTTGCTCCTCCCCTCTCCTCTTCCTGTTTGTTTACTTCGCTTCCTTCATTTATTAATCTCTCCTTTTCTGACCTTTGAGCATGCATGAAGCATGAAGGGGTCTCTCTCATGACTTGGGACTCTATTTTCTGTATTTTTTTACCTACTGTAACTATGGACATCAACTGTACATAAAGATACCTTTATTTTTCACCTAAAATGCTTCCAGAGTGATTTTTAACATATAATGTTCCAGTCACGGTGAAAAGGGGTGGGCTATGGAAGTGAGAGCTGGACCATAAAGAAGGCTGACCGCCGAAGAATTGATGCTTTTGAATTGTGGTGCTGGAGGAGACTCTTGAGAGTCCCCTGGACTGCAAAGAGAACAAACCTATCCATTTTGAAAGAAATCAACCCTGAGTGCTCACTGGAAGGACAGATCCTGAAGCTGAGGCTCCAATACTTTGGCCATCTCATGAGAAGAGAAGACTCCCTGGAAAAGACCCTGATGTTGGGAAAACGTGAAGGCAAGAGGAGAAGGGGACGACAGAGGATGAGATGGTTGGACAGTGTCATCGAAGCTACCAACATGAATTTGACCCAACTCCGGGAGGCAGTGGAAGACAGGAGGGCCTGACGTGCTCTGGTCCATGGGGTCACAAAGAGTCGGACACGACTTAATGACTAAACAACAACAACAACTGAGACTTCAGCTATTGTCTCATGCTTTTTTTTTGTGCAGTGGTTGTTTGTACTTGATACTTTCCTAGCTATAAAAGGAATTAACTAAATGTATATATATGATGAGGAATATTATTTATTTATTTATTTATTTGTTTTTTTGTTTGTTCATTCACTCAATTTGTATCCCACTGCCCTTAGTATCACAGCACTTCTCTGAGTGGTTTACAACATGTAAAATAGAAAACAAAAATAAAAACAGAGATATTAAAACCAACAGCAATAA
Organism: Intellagama lesueurii; assembly: GCA_037013535.1. Taxonomy (NCBI): domain Eukaryota; kingdom Metazoa; phylum Chordata; class Lepidosauria; order Squamata; family Agamidae; genus Intellagama; species Intellagama lesueurii. Next base: position 154,825,900 of record JBAJHW010000005.1, read on the forward strand.
CCCTAAAAAAAACCACACCAGATGGCACTGACTAATCCCAGAGCTGATGGAGGAAAAGAGGGAGGGAGAAGAAGAGGGGAAAGGGGAAAAAAAAGGGGGGGGGATGGTGGTCAGCTGGGGTCGGTGTGGAAAACCTCCCTGAAAAGCAATGTGTTTAATTGCTTCCTAAAAGTCCACAGGGAGGTGGCTAGGCAGAGCTCCTCCAGAAGCTGGTTTCATAAAGTTGGAGCCACCGTGAAGAAGGCCCTACCTTTTGTAGATGATTTATGGGCCTCCCTCAGGGTGAGGAGGAGCCTTGACTGGGAATACCTACAAAGCTGTGCACTTTAGGGCAAGCTGCACATAAAAATACATACATTATGGACTGAATAAATGCAAAACTGGCACATAGATATAGACTGATATATGTATCTGTTAACAATTAACTAAGCATTCTGATACTGTCTTTACTGAATGGCATTTTTCAGTAGAAAGAAATCAGAGCAGAGAACTGGTAAAGGACAAGTTATACAAAACTCTTTCCCTATCTGTTTGTCCTTTCCTCCAGATCTTCTTTGCCCACATGGCTTTTCTTTCTATGAAATTCCAACAGTATGCGTGTACCTGCTAATCCATACCAAGCTACTCTGTCAGTGGTGGCTCATGGATTGAAAGGGAAAGTGCCTCCCTTGCAATTCTGATGTGAGTCTTCCCCTGCTCTGTCCCTGAGCCACCACTTCCTATGCCAATCTACACAATGCCGGATTTTTGAAATCTTAACACGGTGCTTGTTCACATCAAGCATGCTTAATTTAAAAAGAAGTTATCCATTAACATTTAAGCACATGTGGGTAAGCCTATCAATCTATTTAAAGATGTAAATTGATTCTGCAACTTTTGAAGGATACCATCAAAATCATGCATTCAGAACAAAGAAGCGAGTGTCAATTCATCACAAATTTTCAGAAAAGAATGGTTATACCAATTGAAGATGGAAGTATTCTCTTCTCCCCACAATAAGATCACAGGCATGGGCAACTTGAGTTATTAAAGGAAATCCATATTTGGAAGGTTTGACAGTTCCCTTCCAGACTTGGAACTGCTGATATCCTTGCTAGATCCCTGAGCACAAGAATCTGCAAACTGAATGAATTGTCCATTGTTATGTAAGTATATATATGTTATTTGCATATTTTATAAACTGTTCTCCTTACACATGGTATAATACAACATATGGTACCTTATCTATTATAATTGATATAACTGATATAAAAATTGATAGCTAACTATTTTGATTATGTGTGACCTTTGGCAGGCATTTATGGTTGCTTGCTCTAGATTACAGTTTGTTATGGCAGGTAAGTAGAAAGATCACAGGAATGGAAATATGCAGTGATTCTAAGAAGTAGACATTCCAGCATTAGCAACTGGTGCCCCTTGTGGCTGGGGGAAATAAAAGGCACAGCCACTAATGCTCAATGGAGCCTGGGTGACAGGCAGAACCCAGGGCAAAAATGGGCCTTCATCCTCCCACACATTAATGGGTAGGCAGTCAGGCAAACTTTCACATATACAGAAATATGGTGACATGGAGTCATTCATTTAGACTCTGCTTTACCCCCATCCCATTCATTCATACCACAGTTTAGCTAAGGAGCAGAAAAATACAACTCGCTCCCCATTTATAAATGTTCCTGACTTTTCTAACTGAGGTGGCCTAAGTCTGATATGGGGACAATGTCCTACCCCAGTGGACCAACATGCATTGTTCTTTGGTTTAGGAAAATGAGTCTTGGAGATTATTTCTCTTTTATAGTCTTGGGAAAGTTATGGTATTCCTGCATGTATGTATTAGATAGGATAACATGGGAGAAGGACCCTTACTCCTTCAGGAAAAACAAACACTACTTATGCTCTGAATTGTCAATAGGTATTTATTGCATTTGCTGTATAAGCATTGAGCTTTTCCTTGTGACCAGGAATGGTAAGCCATCCAGGGTTCTTGACCATGAAGAGGAATCCTATAGTCCTCCAGAGCAATGGCAGGGCACACCTGGTACTCCACATCTTGTTCAATTGCAGTTGCTATGACCCTTCACCATTGACTATGATGGCTAGAGCTGATGGGGGTGGTGGTCTTGAAATACCTGAAGGGCCACCTATTTCCCAGTTCTGCCTCAAAGCAAGCACCAAAGGCAATCACATCAATTTATATGTTACCTGGACTCTGTCAGAACTATTCTTCCTCATAGGCTCCTACAGGAAGATGAGCCAAGGCTCCTGTCATACTGTCAAAACACAAGATGCTGAAAGTTACAATATGGTTCTGGTCTGTTTCTCTTTTATCTGGTTGGTTGCTTTTCTTTCTCTCCTTGTCTCCCTACTATGGTATTGATTTAGCACATCTTAATACACTTCATGACCATTGGGAAATTTATTTGGGTATAAATACAGATGAGTCATGTTTAAAACTAAAATGTTTGCATAAAAGTCAAAGGCCAAAACCGAAATTTAAACAAGTGTCATGATATGTAAGTATGTGTACTCAACAAATCCCACTACTTAATAGTATGCAGTTTAACCTCTGATCTTTGATGGTTACAACAGAGAGAGAAAAAGAGAAATATATATATATGAAAGAAACTACAGCACACACATTAAAAATATAATCTACCCAAGTTGTTCTTAGTTCTCCAATTAAAATCCAGACAAACAGCTTTTACAGCAATAATAGCTCCAGCTGAATACAGTATAGTCCTTTCATTGACATCAGATTAGCTCCTGGAGCCAGTTCAGGCTCAATTGACGACATGAAAACCAAAGTTACTTTGAATCTTCCATTCCTATCTGATTAATTTCCAGACAGGCTGTCAATGGAAGTACTGTACATGCAGAAGCCACTTATTCTACAGTTCCTTCTTTCCCACACTGTAACCTAACCAAAAGTTCATATTTAGTTTCATTAGAGGTTTTTAGGATAAGCAAATGAGAATGATATCCTCTGTTAATTAATCCATGTTAGCATTTCTTAGGAAAATATGTATGCAGTTTCACTGCAAGGTGAAAAACGGGGGCAGCCACCACAAGAATCAGCTATTGGGGTGTCAGGAAAAGTCACCAAATTTTTATTTGTTTAATTTGTTATTATTATACTTTGTTCATCAAGGGTGGGGTGGGGAGAGGTGCTTGCAGTAATTTTTGCCTTTTTTGTGAGAAAAAAATACTCTGGCATTGGATTTTCTACACTAAGCATGTATACAATTTTGGGACAAATATACAAGAACACAGAAAATCAGTGGAATTAGTACAATTCTTGGGTGACTATGGCATGGAACAAGGAGCCTCTGTTGAGTCCAAGGATGAAGCAACACCATAATGAACTCTTCATATCCTATTTAGCATTCCTAGGGTTAAAAAGCTAGGCCAGTATCTTATTGCTAGGCTCAATCAAAAAGCAGACCCATTGAATCAATTGCTAAATGGAAAGTGGATAGTTAAATAAATCCTATTGAGTCAATTAGTCTATTCTTGTTGAGGCTAAGAGTGGGATAGTGGCCATGCTCAGCGATTTGAACTGAGGGAATGGTAAATCTAAAGTAATGAAATACACTGGGCAGCTGATGCAAAGGAGAATGAGAGTGACAACTGAACGCTCCATTAAAGCTCAAGATTTTCCCTGCACACTCCAAACCACTAAGGCACTAGAAAGAGCTCAGACTGTTGACAATGCATGACATATATATCCCATTGCAGCTGTTCTGCCAGCCATTTTGTAGTGCAAAAAGAAAGACTTGTGTCTTTCTTTCTGAAAAGATAGCCGTTTTGCATTCTGGAATATTCTTTGTTCTCTCACTCAGCTTGGTTCACTAAACTTTACTGAAGTATTATTACAGTATTAGAATTGAAAGTTGGTGTATGTGTGTATACGCGCGTGTGTGTGTGTGTGTGTGTAAGAATGTCATCTGTGTTTTCAGTGGATATGTTGCACAATCAGGGCACTGCACAGCTCCCTCCTCATCATAGTCATTTGTGGGTTTTGTTTTGTTCTTACAACAGAGTCAGAAAGACAGAGATAATGTCACGAGTCTGGAGAGAGATGGAGCAGCTTGGAATGTTTCTTAAAAGACACAGATTGGATTAGTTCTAATCTGTATGTCCCTTATTTGGACACATAGTGGGTTAGGGAGCTTCCTCACCCACCCACCCTCTGCACCTTGTCCTGAGTAAGTTATGAAGTAACATTTGCTGATCTTCCTTAGGCACCAGAATACCCGGTCCAGGTATGAAAAGGCTGAATATTGTGATAATTATGAAGGAAAGATGTTCTCTGTACTACATTTTGTTGTGATATGTGTATTCAAGATTACATTATTAATTTTTAATATTGATGGAAAATAAATTTGTATTAAAATGTATCTCATTTTTGGTCTATGAGACTATCACCACATTCCCTTCAGTTTCCTGTCACTGAAAGAAAAACTGCAAGTGGCAGATTCTTGTCTTTTTATTTTTCATATTATATACATGTAAATGTGCACATTTCAGAATACATATTTTTGAAAAATGCACACATATATGCATGTGTCAATTAGAAAAGAACCTAATAAATAATAATCATGTGGTGTCAAATCCATTCTGACTTATGGCAACCCTTTCCAGGGTTTTCCAGGTAGAGAATATTCAGAAGTGTTTTATCATTCCCTTCTTCTGAGACTTGCAGCTTGCCCATGGCCACTCAGGCCGGCTCTACTCACAGGAGGCACAGTGGGAAATCAAACTCCCAACCGCTTGCTTTGTATCCAGATACCTAAACAACTGAGCTATCCAGTCAGCTAGAAAAGAACATATAAAATGCATATATTAAGAAAAATTACTAAAAGGTACAATTAGAAGAGTATGTAACAAAATATACAGTTTCCGTGTGGACCTCTACCCCAAGTCTCACAATCCAAAACAGGGATGGGAAGAAAATGTTAGTAGAAGTCAGAGAAAAGCAAGTATTGAGGTATTTGAGACTGAAACTGAGACTGAGGTATTTTCATATCCTTAGTTTTTAAGGTGACAGCTGTGTCTCTTAAAATGGGGAAACCCAGAGAAAATTAATCTTAGTCTATAGATTTCATCCTATATCCTGAAAGTTACAGGGTATAGGATGAAGTCTCAGACTTAGCTAGTACTACACATTACAGTAGTTGCTTACCGGTTTTCTGGCTTGGTTATGGTTGCCAGATCAGCAGGTTTCTTTTCCCACAAATTTGGGGTCAAAACTTGAGGTGCGGAATCCTGGAGATATTGCAGGAAGTTATGTCATTGGAGGTGGGTCTTTTCTTATCAACTGCAAAATAATATGTGCATGTATTACATATCATAGAATCATAGAACAGTGAAGTTGGAAGGGGCCTATAAGGGCATCGAGCCCAACCCCCTGCTCGATGCAGGAATACAAATCAAAGGTATCTGCCAGGTGATTGTCTAAGTTTCTCTGGAATGCCTCTAGTGTTGGAGCACTCACCACCTCTCGATATGTGCATGTACACATGGGTGTTTGAGACAAAATGGTATCAACCTTAAACACACATTATGTGTGCAACACAGTTATAAATATGTCCATGTAAGCCAATGAGCACTACCATCAATTAGGCATGGGGAGAAGATGAGTGCCCAAGGTGTAATGTGACTATGCACAGTAAAATCAATGCTAGGACTGTAACATAGAAAGAAAGAAGTACGCACCTTGTAAAACAAATGGAACCCTAGGAAAATCTGACTCCTGGCCACATATAGAACTGGGTTACTTGGAAGTCACTTAATAGGCCACAGACTTGGCAGAACTAGAGGTGGGTACAAGCTGGCTTCCCTGCCCCACTTCCTCTGGGTGCTGTTTCTGAGTGGGTGCCCACCAGAGGAGGCAGGACTTTGAAGCACTGAACACCTGTTCAGCTGATAAATGAACCAGCATGAACCTGGAGGTTTGTGCCCAACTCTAGGCAGAACCAAAGTGAACCTAAGAAAATGGGGCTTTTTGCACTGACTCAGTCCTTCATTAGTGCAGAGCAGAACAGGTAACTTCACACCTATGTCAGTGGACTCTTATGCCCATCAACATGTACCATGGAAGACTTGATGCTAGTTATCCCACATTCTCTTGACATTACCCATTATCGGGGGAAAGTAATCTGATATATTTATCAATAGTACTGTGGGGCTTCTGACACAAACAAAGAAAGAAGTAAAACCAGTTCTTCCCCTCTTCTAGCGCCTCTAGAGACCCAGGAATGCACTGCAATTTCTTTAGATTTCACTGGTACTCTAACACCCAGCAAGCCTTTGTTCAGTCTGTAAACGCAACAGAATGAGGTAGGAATGAATATTAGAGTCCAGAGGTGGTGAAAGGAGATCACTTCATACTATGGTTAAGGGGTTACAGTCTTGAATAATTCCCTGGGTATTTTGTTTTGTTTTTATTTTGCTTCTTTTTAAAACAGGTCCAGGCCACCTGACTTGCTAGATTCGTTCCCCACCCCTCTACCAGCACCAGCTACCAGTTGTTCATGTGTGGATGCATTTAAAATGAAATCCTTCATCTGCAGTGTGAAGTCCAATCTCCTAGCCCATTTCCCTGCATGTTTTGAACGGGTTTGATATTTGAGACTTCTGAAGCTGCTTTGGAGACAGGCAGAGGAAGGAGGAGAGGGCAGCCGAGCCACTGGTTGCTTTTCTTCATCAGCACGGATGGAAAAGAAATTCACATTAATGACTTTTAAGAAAGAATTTTCCAATTTGCTGTCTGTGAGACTATTAATAAAAGCGTATGCATATATTTTGGTTTCCCATCAGTTGGAGGAAAATGTGAGCATCTGATGCTTTCCCCCTATTTCTGAATTATATGCAAATAAACACACACAACTGAAAATGTAACTTTACAAACATGCATGAAGAATGCATAAAAGAATGCATACATTAGGAAAGCTGCATACATTAGGAAAAGTATGTCTTAAAAAACACAGGAATTTCCATGTGAAGTAGGGCATATCTTGCAAATTGATTGAAAACCAGGGTACAACAATTTAGATTTCATTTCTCCTTTACTGGTGAGGTACTTGGTCCCTAGAGAATTTTTCGTGAAACTGATGACCTAAAACTGGGATAGACTATACCACTCTCCGGAAAGCACCTCATTAGGACATAACATCAAGATATCCAATTCATTGCATCATCTATTGCGCTGCAGAAATCATGACACTGATGCCCCACATCAACAGTTAGGGATGTATCCAAACTATCTACATATAAGCCCTATTTAGGCATTCAAAAATGGTTAATTTGGAAGTGTAAGCAAGAAGAAAGTTCCAGTCTTGCCCCCACCTCTTGCTATCTCCATATGTAGATGGTCAGTCTAAAGAGGAGTCAGTGTGCTGCATGTGAACCCTTTCCATGTGATTGGGAAACCTGGCTTGTCTCCACATGTAGCAAAATCTTCCTTTTCAGACAGTCTTTTTTCCCATGAAGACTCTATTCTGCTTTGGTCAGACCTCACCTGGAGTACTGTGTCCAGTTCTGGGCACCTCAGTTCAAAAAGGATGTTGACAACCTGGAACGTGTCCAGAGGAGGGCGACTAAAATGGTTAAAGGTCTGGAAGTAATGTCCTACGAGGAGCGGCTTAGGGAGTTGGGAATGTTTAGCCTTACAAAAAGAAGGTTGAGAGGGGACATGATAGCTATGTTTAAATATTTGAAAGGATGTCATGTTGAAAAGGGGACAGGTTTGTTTTCCAGGACTCCAGAGACTAGGACATGGAGCAATGGTTTCAAACTACAGGAAAAGAGATTCCATCTGAACATTAGGAAGAACTTCCTGACGGTCAGAGCTGTCCGGCAGTGGAATAGGCTGCCTCGAAGGGTGGTGGAGTCTCCTTCTTTGAAGGTTTTTAAGCAGAGGCTGGATGGCCATCTGTTGGGAGTACTTTGATGGATGTTCCTGCATGGCGGGGGGTTGGACTGGATGGCCTCAGTGGTCTCTTCCAACTCTATGACTCTATGAAGACAGTGACAGGCAGTGGACGGGACTAGCTCTCTCCCGCTGCTCACTTTTTTGAAATAACCCTTTGCTGAATGCCTGCTTAGAGGTTGAATCACACAATATTCATTATAGCCCTATTAGGTATTTAGCCTGAACTGGATAGGGCCGAGCACGTGAGTAGGAAGCAGTCTGTGTATGCAGATGCTGTTCCCTATATTCCAGTGTGAAACCTGAAGAGGAATTCTCTTTGTGTTCACTTGTCTTTCTAATGGGTTCAGCCCCCCGAGCTCACTCCAAAAAATTATTCAGGCACCAACACCCTACTGTGGACATGAGTTGCTTATGTCTCAATGCTGTGTGTATGTGTATGATGCCTTTCTAAATATGCCAGTTCTTTATGGCAAAGCCTGAAATGAGGGGGACCGAAGTAGTAATCCCCCTGCAAACATTCAGTAGTGGGACATGCACAGCCTCACCCTCTAAATACATGACACCCTTGCCCTGCCTGTGCATGTGACTTACCCTGCTGAACATTTGAAGAGGGCTACTGGGATTCCTGGCATTCTTGATGTAATTAACCCTAGAAGTCTTTATAAGAGCCAAAAATGACATGAACTTAGCAGCTGGGTCTTGCTAAATGAGTATTTTCAGCATACCACAAGTGGGAAAGAGGATTTTCCTACTGGTTCCGGGTGGAGTGCCTATGAGTACTATAAAAATACTAGCAGCCTGTGACTCTAGCAGGAAGGGAAACCATGCCCGTATGTGCGTGCGTGCGTGCATGGGTGCGCATGAAGCACCCTCCTCTGCTTGGACCATTAATGAAATAAGATATAACAACAGCCAACTATAACTGGATTTTCAAAGCAAAACATTGTGTGACAATGTGTGAAATTAGAGGTTTAAAATGTGCCATTTTATATTGGTTCTTTTATATTTGCTTTTAACCCTCCACTTTCCCTACCTTGGTTGCTTTGTTTATCGTCCAGTTGTTTCAATTGTGGAAGGAGATGCACTCATATGCCTACTGACCTGAAGATGTGCTTTAATTGGGGGTGTTGCTTCATAAATTCTAGTAATAGAAAAAAGAAAAAATGAAGCAGAAAATTAATATTTCAGGCATCACTAAAATTATATTGTTCCATGATCTGATCTACTGAATGTCCATCAAGGCACGCCTCTCCTCCTGTTTATATTCCACTTAACTATGGCTGAGTAGTACTGCTGGATTTGTAACACATTTATTTAAGTAAACTTGTTGGTAGAAAACACATGGTACTTTTTTATTACATATCTTGCATATAGATTATGTGGCTGCCATTGTTGTGCTGGCTGGATAGCTCAGTGGTTTAGTTATCTGGCTGCGGAGCCAGAGGCTGGGAGTTCAATTCCCCACTGTGCCTCCTGCAAGAAGAGCCAACCTGTGTAGCCTTGGGCAAGCTGCACAGTCCCAGGGTGCCCCCAGAAAAAAAGAATGGTGAACCACTTCTGAGTAATCTCTACCTGGAAAACTCTGAAAAGGGTTGCCATAAGTCAGAATTGACTTGACGGCACATGATGATGATTGTGCACCTTCCATGTTTGCCTTTGTGAGCAGGTTGTTTACAGTTCTTTCAAGAATGTCTCAGCTCTGATAGTTTTCATAGTCTGATCGTTGTGATTCCTTCATTTGATACGGTATTCAATTTGTGCTTGGGAAAGCGGATTTTTGAAACTCCTGTTTAATTAATATTCCTATCCCAGTAACTAACTTTCATGAATTATTTCCTGTCCATACTGAATTGTTAAAGAAAGCAGAAAATTAATATTTCAGGTATCACTAACATTATATTGTTCCATGATCTGATCTACTGAATATTTACTGAATGCACCAGTTTCTTGTTATGGCTAATAAGAAATCATTGTTGCTTTACAGCAGCATGTCAGAACGACTACAAAGGCTTGCTGCTGGTTTTTTGGTGCCTTCCTTAGCATCAGGTTAAATTTTGAACACAGATAATGCAAAACTGGGGTTCGGGTTTGCATTCTCTAGAGCTCTCACAACAAAAGCAAAACAGGGGTGAAACCAAAGAGATGAACAGCACCGAAGGAGAGGGTGACCGAATTATCTCTCCAGAGATGCATTTCCAAAACTGCCACTCTGTAAAATCAGCCCAAATTTCGTCCCAATAACCAAATACCAAACAAAAGCAAGACATTTTGAAGCTTGTGAAGCTGTGAAAGACATTGAAGGACAATCATGCCTTCTCTACTGCTTAACTCACTGTCACCTCTAACTATTAAGCAAAGCAAAAAGCAAAGCGTGCTGCTTATATACCGCCCCATAGCGCTTCAAGCATTCTCTGGGCGGTTTACAAGTTAATTATGCAGGCTACACATTGCCTCCCCAGCAAGCTGGGTACTCATTTTACCGACCTCGGAAGGATAGAAGGCTGAGTCAACCTTGAGCCGGCTACCTGGAATTGAACCCCAGGTCGTGAGCACAGTTTTAGCTGCAGTACAGCAGTTTAACCACTGCACCACGAGGCTCTTCTAGGTCTCTGTGTCATCTGTTTAGGTCTCTGTGTCATCTGTTTTAGCCTTTAGGAGAGCTTTAGCAGTAATATCCTTGCTTCAATTAAAACATTACTTTAGGTGCATCTTTTCTGCATTGCAGGTGATTGCTATGTCATTTAATCCACCAGTTGCTGCAGTGCACATTACTGTGATGTCCTCCTCAGGTACAAATCTCATGTGTTAAGGATGCACAAGCATACAAGAGAAATTCTTCAATTTAAGGATGTAAATATTTACTTCTTTCATTTTCGTAGGTGATAAAGAAACATTTCAAAAGTTTTCTCCCCTCTGAGCAAGATGAAAGAGTTTTTTCCCCTCCATTTTTCACAATATAGGACTATTTTTGGAAATATTTCTTGAAGTAGTTTTTGTGCAAAAAGACTGAGTTTTGTGCAGGATGCAAGAGTTTTTTTTTTAAAAAAAAGCAAAATAAGTATGTTACATGCAAAATACAATTTTTTCAAAGCCTTTTTTTTGGGGGGGGCATATGCTACTGTCAATTTAAAACAGGTCCTGGTCTTTTGGCAATGGTGTAAATCTCACAGTACCTGACAATATTTTGTGACCTTTTCAACATTTTTTCACTGAGAATGAGAAAATTGGTACGTATTCATTATCCCTGCTTTAAGTAAAACAGCAGGTGAACAGAATGCTGCCCTGGTATATTTTCCTCACATGCCTACCATTACATTCAAACAGAGCCTTTAAAATGAAAAACTGAGAAATGAGCATTCATTTTTTTATTGGAGCTATTAATTTCTGCAATGCTCTGGAGCTGAAAAGAGGAAATGACAAAACATCACCATAAGTCATGGTTACAGCTCACGTTTTGAAATTCACAGTGCAGCATTCTAAAACACTCTCCAACAGAGTGAAAAAAACTTGCTTTTTGTGCTAAAATTGTGCAACTAAATATGGAGAAAATGGCCAATCACCCATTGCAACACAAACTAGGGGTCATCAGGATGCTAAACCACAGAGCAAGAAACATCCCCACCTCCACAGAAGCCAAGAAGAAGGAAGATGGACATCTGAGGACAGCATTTAAGGCCTGTGGATATCCAAAATGGGCCTTTAACAAGGCAATGTCCCAACCCAGGAGAACAATGGAATAGTCTGAGACCCAGAGCCAACAGAAGAACCTGGTCATTCCTTACATGGAGGGTGTGTCTGAAAAGCTCAAAAGGATTTTTGGTAAACACCACATACTCGTGCACTTCAAACCCACAAACACACTGAGGCAGAGACTTGTCCACCCAAAAGACCGGATACCAAAACACAACAGGAGCAATATAGTATATGCGGTCCAATGCAAAGAGGAATGTTCAGAGCTCTACATTGGAGAAACCAAATAGCCACTAAACAGGAGAATGGCCCAGCACAGGAGGGGCAATGGCTCAGGACCACAATCAGCAGTGTTCCTTCATTTGAAGGACAAAGAACACACATTTGAGGACCAAGATGTACTGATTTTGGACCGGGAAGATAGGTGGTTTGAGAGAGGGGTCAGGGAGGCTTATACTGTACATGTGCATATAGAAAATCCCTCACTCAACAGGGGTGGAGGCCTTAGATACAATCTGTCTCCTATTTATCATGCTGCTCTTTCATCTGTCCCCAGAAAGATTAGGACCACACACACCAGAAAGACCACTGTTAACAACCGTTAACGACCCATGAAAATGGGTCAAGAAGAACTGCAGAAGTGGGATTATCCCTCACCCCCAGTTCTTTGTCCTTCTAACAAGCCTATTCAGACCAGGGGGAAGTGAAACCAACATGGAGGATATATCAGGGATCTCTTACCAACTCTCCTTAGACTGAAGAAGCTACTTGGATGAGTAGCAAAGCATTTCAACTTCACAAGAAACAAGTCCAGTTGCCATGACTCAACTTCCAGAGTACTATAGGCAGTTTCAGATTTGAGAAATAACATAATCAGAGCTACAAAATGACAATATTGGGAACAGCATACATACTGTACCACACCAATATTTAACAGATACTAAGGTTTTTGGTTAAAACTTGAATCTGTTATATAATACCAGTCAGTGTTTGTATAGTTTTGATCGAGTGTGTCTGGTATTTTTGAATAATAATAATAACAACAATCATCATCATCATAGAACTGCATAGCTGGAAGAGACCCTATGGATTATCAGGTGTCAAGGAGGCACAGTGGGGATTGAGAATTGAACTCCCAGTCTCTGGCTCTGCAGCCAGATGCCTAAACCACTGAGCATAGATGGAGGCTGGAGTAGTGATTTTTATCTCAGGGCCACACCGACACACCCCACAATCTAAAGGGGAAAAAAATCTAACCCCAACATTAAGTATCCATCTGGACACTTATTGTTTTGTTATTTAATCATTTAATTTAATTTGGTTATTTAATTGAATGCTGGAGGCATTCAAAAGAAAATTGGAAAACCATCTGTCAGATCTGCTTTGATTTGGTTCGCTGCATTGAGCAGGGGGCTGTACTCAATGGCCTTATAGGCCCCTTCCAATTATTCTTTGATTTTATGATTCTATTTTTAAACAATTTTATTTAATGGCTATTCTGGGCCACTTCTAGACTTGTGCAGTCTATAGTGGGTTCTGGGGGCAAGGATTCGGCTCTTAGCCCCATGGAGGACACCCACCTCTTCCTAAAGAAAATAATGAGGATGAGGAGAAGAGTTGTGTGTACAGATTTGTGATCCACCAATCATAGTGCTTTTGAGAGGAATTTATCAGAAGCTCTCTTATGGTTTCACTGCATTTTGTGATTGTGTATCTGAGGCACCAGAGGCAGTGCTAGTGTTCAGAACCACTACAAACTGAGAGGTAACTGCATCTACTGCCGCAGTGGGTGGCTGCTACAGGCATCAGCTCCTAAAAGAAAGCATGCAGAGTTCCACCAAGTCCTTGCAACCTGAGTTAAGCTCCTATAGTATATTCAAAGTCACTGCTTGCTACTGGGAGTCGAACACTTCTTTGTACCCAGGGTGCTACCTATTCGTAATGTTTAACTAGTCTCACCTTTACCCTTTAATGTAAAGCCCTGTGATGAGCCAGGCTTCGTGACCTTCAACAAAGAGCAAGAAGGACAACAGGTCTGCCTGGAAGAACATAGGGAAACATGATGAGATGTAAGGAGAGTTTTATAAGCAAGTAAGGCAGGGTCTTTTCCCCTCCTTTACAAAAGCACAGGATAATACCCATTGTGGCAGGCTTTGGCTTCAAGCATGCATACCAAGCATACAAAAATGTTTAAAGGGAAAAAGAAAGAGTCCGCGTGTCAAAATGAGTGCAGCAAATGGTTTTCATTTGGAAAGGATTAAGGAAGTCACTGGGGGCACCTTGGCTTTCAAATTGGGCTCAGATGTCATCTGCTGTTTTTCCTAGTGCTGCCTTTGATTTAATATCTGGAATACTGTAGTAATTTAATCCAGACACCATATGACGGAAATGTTACAAACCAGCACTGGTGTTTTTTTAAAAAAATTACATGCTAAATTTAATAGAGTAAACGATCTTCTAAGTGAGATTCTTCTACCCCATACTGTGTCACCAAAAAAAAGCTCTTGCAGGCAATTTTATTTGTTTAAACTTGGTGAGAGGCATAGAAGCATCACACCAAGTAAAGATGTAATGTCATCTTTATTAAACCATTGATAAGAGAACATTTTACCTTGTTTTAATGCCTCACACATACAGTATATATGTAATACCTCCTAGAATGTTACCATTTGTATTATTAGATATCTTTCCATCCTACCTTTCTACTAACAAATTCAACACAATGTACAAGGCTCTCCCCACTCCCTCAGTTTATCCTTCAACAATTCTTATGAGGTAGGTCAGACTGTGAGACAGGGGCTAGCCCAAAGTCACCCAGTTGGTTTCATGGCTCAGTGGGGACTTGAGCCTAGATCTCCTGGCTCCCAGTCGGACATTTTAAACTACTAAACCACACTAGCTCTCTGAAGAAAAGGTAAGAGCTGCTATTTTACTTTAAAGAAGGGAAACCTGTTGATTAGCAGCGGAATGAAGGTTCATGTCCAGGTTGGGGGCCTGAGAAAATTAGGTGTTCATATCTGTGCACATATAGGTCGAGGTGATGAAACAAAGCATAAGAAACACAACTTGATTCCTAGCAGATTAAATATATGTTCATGATGATGAGTTGGATCTAGATTTTGATAGCATGCAACTAGGCTGGCCTCCTCCTTCACAAAGCAGACTCTATCTCCTTGAAAATGCTACATAGAGGGTCGAGAGGGGTGGCTAAATAGCACAGGATGACATGGAGGGGAAAAGGGGGAATTTATGAGACTTGAGCAAAGTCACCTTACACAGTTTCACCCCATCTGAGGGCTGCTACTTATATTAGTCATAAAGTTAGGGTATAATCAATTTGGAATGGTTGTGGAGTGGTCCAGTGCAATCTACTTTCTGGCAATCACAAAGCACACAGAGATATGCACTCCCACCCAACCCCAATCTGTGCCCAAACTGGACCTTTATGGCCCACCTATAGGGCTTCTACTTTTGGGGGGCTAGACCACAGCAATTCTTCACAGACAGAAGGGTTGCTCTAAGGGCGATTGCTCCCATTAAAGCAATCATTTCTGGTGTTGTCAGGTGTGTGCTTTTGCAGCCATCTGATCATACCCTTAGAATCACATAAAATGTTTCAAGAACATTTTTAAAATGAATTTTAAAAGAGCAATGTTTGTTACTGTTTATACATATTTCAGAATGTTGAGAATGGGAACTCCTATTTTCCCATTAAAATTACTGTCCTCTCTGCTTATAGCTGATTTGCTACTCTTAGTGGAAAGACCATGGAAACAGTGAGACAGGAACAACTAGAGGCATTCTTAAACAACATATTCAGTGCAGAAGAAGCACTTACATGCAGTCCAGCATCCTCTGTGATGCATTTATAGCCCATGCATAGAAATTTCTTAGTGTAGCATTCATTCATTCTGTGTGGCCCAGGTGGGATAGAAAGTGTGATAGTTTATAATCTGCATTGATAATACAAATTATGAATAAGAAAAATTTGTTTGGCCTTATGATATCACCATACCACTATAGAAAGTTGACCCAAGACATTTTGCTCTGTTGGGTCAAAGAAGACAAGATAGTGACTCCTCTGTGGTTCTGGTTCAGAAGCTGACAGGGCTAGCAGAAATTTAGAGCTTAGATGTAATTTATTATAAAGAACATGTTAACATAAGAAGAGCCCTGCTGGATCAGGCCAAGGGCCCATCTAGTCCAGCTTCCTGTATCTCACAGTGGACCCACCAGATGCCTCTGGGAGCACACGAGACAATTAGATACCTGTCTCCTGATACCCGTCCCCTGCATTTGGCATTTTTAAGTACCTTCCTTTTAAGCCTGGAGATTATACATCCCCATCATGGCTTCTAACCTGCGATGGACTTTTCCTCCAGAAATCTGTCCAATCCCCTTTTAAAGGCATTTAGGCCAGATGCCATCACCACATCCTGTGGCAAGGAGTTCCACAAACTAACAACACGCTGGGTAAAGAAATCTGTTCTTTTGTCTGTTCTCCCAACACTCAACTAGAGTGGATGTCCCCTGGTTCTGATATTGCGTGAGATGGAAAAGAGCTTCCCTTTATCCACCCCCTGCATAATTTTATACGTCTCAATCAGGTCCCCCCTCAGGCGCCTTTTCTCTAGACTTAAGAGCCCCAAACACTGTAGCCTTTCCTCATAAGGGAGGTGCCCCAGCCCAGTAACCATTTTAGTCACTCTCTTCTGCACCTTTTCCAGTTCCACTATGTCTTTTTTGAGGTGCGGCGACCACAACTGTACGCAATACTCCAGGTGGGGCCTTACTAGCGTTTTGTACTATGGCATTATACTGTTGACTGTTTTATTTTCAATCCCCTTTTTAATGATACCTAGCATGGAATTGTTACTTGCAATTAGACCTTTCTGTCTAGTAACAAAGGTATAAATATACTGTATTATGTTTGTAATTTAATTAAGGATAATGTCAGTCCTTTTTGTAGTATAATTGGAACTTTTGAGTTATTTTTATATTGTAAAGGTGGAGCCTCACTAAATGGTGCAGGAAGACTATCACATGGTTCAAGTGCTGTGCTCTGTTGTGGGTGTTGAGGAGATGGGAGGAGAGTATGTTTTGTATCATGGTTTGATGGGTTGCAGAATTCAGGTTAAATGAAACTACAAAGGAACTATTCTAATTACTTTTGGAAATGAGAAATTAAATGTAAAACTTCAAATATAACAGTAACTAATTTGGGGGCCTTGGTGCTATAAGATCAACTAATTACTTACAAAAAGTAACTTTCCAAGCTGCGGCTGAATTTTGCTTCTACACTGGCAAAGGGATAGCATCATTCACTATAACCGATGCATCAGGCAAGTTTACAGAACCCAAGAAGGTTGTTTGCCATAAATAGCTGTGTCTTCCAATACAAGGTAGCCACTAGATAATTCATGAAGAACAGCTGGGAAGCTGTCACTACTGCAGTTCAGTATCTACTGCCTGAGATGGTCACCTCTGCCTAACCCTCAGACTAGCACCCCAAGAGGAAATCTGGAATTTAAGGGACACTGATCACATTGTGCTTGTATATTCATCACAGAGAGATACAGACTGGTGCTTTGCACTAGAGTTGTATATATGCAGGACGATTTAGCTCATGGACCACCAAACTCCTGTGGAGAATCTCCCAACTCACATATTGGATTTCTGGCAATTGACAATGTTGAAACTGCTCATCTTTAGTTGGTTTAAAAAATGGTTTTGTTCTGCCTTTCCCTCATGAAGGACATCCAGTATGGCTAAGAAAATTGGGTTAAAACCAATCCAAAATCAATGTAACATTAACTGGGAGTATAACAAAACTATACATAACCCTAAGAGACTGCCAAAATAATAGCATCAAATTACAAGAAAAGTCTGAGGATATTTTTGAGCAGTCAAATTACCATATCCGAAAAAGCCTTCCTAAAAATTGGCATCTGGTAGAAGAGAATTAATGATGGAGCCAAGGATGGGAGAGAAGCCTCCCTCAAAGGCATTCCACAAGAATGCTACAACAGAGAAAGGCTTGTCTCTAATTTCTATCCATCAAATGTAAGATAGCAAAATGACATGAAGGTGGCCCTCCGATGTTGATTGGTGTATGCACTGGAGAAGTTTAGATATGTGAGGAGGTGGTCTTTAAGGCATTCTGGCCCAAATGTGTTCAGTGCCTAAGGCCCTGGTCAGAGAAGGGAAATGTTATGTACCCTGTTCCCCCAAAAATAAGACCTAACCTGAAAATAAGCATAGTATGATTTTTCAGGATGCTCGTAGTATAAGCCCTACCCCAAAAATAAGCCCCAGTTAAGTGAAACCTCGCCCTCCACCATTGTGCAGCAACCAGAAGAAGATGACATGCCCATATTTGAATAAATGTAGATTGTTGTACATGAAAAAAATAAAACATCCCCTGAAAATAAGCCCTAATGCGTTTTTTGGAGCAAAAATTGATATAAGACCCTGTCTTATTTTCGGGGAAAGATGGTAGTTATCCACCAGTTATGTTTGTATTTTTTTTCCTGGTCACACAATACAGAGTCAAGACCAAGACATTTTCCGGGCTAGCGGTGTAACTGTGGAACATTTCCCCATTGCCAGGAGGGATGTGTTATTTTGTACCTTTGTTGTACTGGTGCATTCCTTACTGGGATTGCCTGTGTGCATGACCTGCCCCGCTTCTTCTCAGAATCGAAGCCAGGAATGGGGCCACCATTAGTGCAGTGCACACATTTTTTGGGAAATTCTTTTTGTGCCCAATACATCAATACGTTTGTAAAAGTATCTCACTGGGGGGGCTTCCATCATTACTGGCGAGTAATATATATTTTCTTTCCTATGGGAAGATACATTGAAACATCAGTATGCCAATGTCACGGGGGGTGGGGGGTGATTGCCAGTACTGCTGCGTGGATATCCCAGGTCCATTGTGTGCAGTGCATTTCTGCAGGAGCAGCCAGTGCAACAGAGGGACACTTTCCTAAACAGAAACCCCTTTCCGATCAATGTTCCCTCTAATTCCCACCCCTCCTGCGTACAAGTCTGCCTCCCCTCGCATGGGGTTCCATTGCAGTAGGAATGAAAGGGACTGGAAATAATAGCTGTAGTTGCACGGGGGAGGAGGAAAGCTGTGTGGAGGGGAGCAGAGTCAAGCACGCTCACGCAGTCCTCAGAAGGAGACTTGTTTCTGATATATTGATGTATCTATAAATATTATTTTATATATATTATCGTTCGTCCTGGGATATAAACCACGTGAGCATGATTCAGTACAACAGAGATATGGAAAGTATCAGAAGAACTAGAAAACATTTCCCTTGTGTGCCCAGGGCCTAAGAATCAGGATTTTGAACTGAAGCAAGTTACAAGTAAGCAACCATGGCAAATGTAGAAATATCATAAGAACATAGAAGCTTAAAAAAAACTCCTGCTGGCTCAGATCAAAGGCTGATCTAAAGCTTCTTGTCTTCCACAGTGACCAATGAGAAAGTCACAATCATGACATGAGCAAAATACTACCATCCATCTTGCTTTCCCCAGCCTCTGATATGAGAGGCATGATGCCTGTGATCGTAAAGGGATGTTTAGCCACTGTGAGAATGATAGTTTGTCCTTCATGAATCTATCACCCTTTCCAAACCACGTGAATCAGTGGCTATCACCACATCTTATGGTAGTGAATTCTCTCGTTTAACTATCATTTAGCTATGTACAGTGTGAACAGTTGCTTCTGTCAGTGCCAAATCTCCTAGCATTCAGCTTCAGTGAATAACAATGTTTTCTCTTCAAGCCTAAGGGTTACGTCACAGATATTAAGACAAATGTGTATTTCTTCCTCTTAAACATTTATACCTCCAGGTGGGATGTCTTTCAGTGTTTCCTGCCTGAGATATCAGAAATGTAAACAAAGCCCTGGTATCTCTCAGTTAACCAATTACAAATCAAAAAGAAGCTATGTTGTCAAATATGGATTGGGGCAAGCTTGTGTTAGAATGAACTGGCAGGTTTCTCCTCTTAAAACTGTACTGCTTCTAGAGTCTTGCCTAGGGCAGAGCTAAAGAAAAACCTCCAGAATTCTAAGGGCACATGTACCCAACCTTTGACCCTGGAGATGATCTTGCACCCTGCCCACCACAAAAACAAACAAACAAACAAACAAAAAACAAACAAACAACAACAATGAAAAAGGGCCTTCACATCCTTTAACTGTTATTGTTTAATTTACAAGAAAAGGAGGTAGGTTCGTGGGGTGGGGGTGTTTTAAAAACATGGCAAAATTGCCTCCCACACCACCCCTAGGCACAAAGGGGCTTTAAAAGCCATTTTTAAAAATTAAAACTTTTTCTGTTGGGGTATGAGGTATCTCGAGACTCTGGGATGCTATAGGCTGCCTCTGACTTGTGGGAGCTTGCTGACAGCCTGTAGGTTGAACTTTGCTCACCATCTGCCTAAAGCTATGCAACTAATTTTGAAACCTGATCCTCAATGCCCCCTTCTTCTCTCCTATTCTTTCAATATTATAGTAATTGGATGGGACTGTTTGGGGAGGGGTGGAAAAAGAACTTTAAAAAAAAACACGCACAGTAGCAGGACTTTAGATTTCAGTCATGTCTACAGAAAGAAACAGAAATATTTCTTTCTTTCATCCTGAACCATATGGGAATACAAAGTCAGTCTCTCTCTCTCTCTCTCTCTCTCTCTCTCTCTCTCTCTCTCTCTCTCTCTGCCAAAGAGAGTCCACAGCTGTGACATCTTGAAACCTTCTGGAATCCACATAGACATGTATTGAATCAGATCAGCTCCTGGCTTGCCACCTGTCCTATGGCTTTTCCTCATGTAAATTGCTACCTGTGAGCTCTCTTCTTCTGTGGGTCTAGAGGTGAAGACAGAATCAATGCACAATTCTGACTCAGTCAATTGATTTGCTAACAAAGTTTTCTCTTGGAAAGATGGTTTCAAATGCTGACATTCTCATGACTCTTTTTTTCTTTTTCTTTTGAGAAACTATCAAGCTTTTTCTAGTGTGCTCACCCTGCAAAAAGCAGCAAAGGGCTTGTGACTCTTAAAGACTATCAGATTAACAAATTCATTTTGACATAAGCTTTCATGGATGTTGTCCACCACCAGATGCAGGAAGTCTTACTTCAAGTTGTCAGAATTTTGTACGTGTGCTCGAGTGGTTTAAAAACAGGGCAGGTCTTACAATTAGGCTGAGGGAGGCCATAGTCCCATGAGGCTAGATGTGAGGGGGTAATGAATTGTGCTGTTTGCATCCACCCCATAGCCCTGCTATGACTTCCTCAGTTCCCTCCCTATTCCTCAATAAATTGTGGCTATTTCTATTACCCCACATCTCTTCAGTGCTACACAACTGTTCCTGCTTTCTTACCTGTCCTGGGGCAGAAAAAGACCTGTCGCACAAAACATCTGGCATGTCTTTGCATAGAATCAGTGTTTTCCATCCCAACACAAAGCACTGGATCCCTTCTGAGACATGAAGGTTCCTTTATGTACATCTCTATTCTGGGGCTCCCAAGGAAGTGGACAGAGACACTTCATGGTGAGTGCTTCTTTGCAGCAGAGTTTCTGTGTGTGCCTTGGCCTACATGTGCTTCCTCCCTGAGCAAGGAATGTCAAAGAAGTTCAGCTTCACCAGGACATTGCAAATGCCTCATCAGCCAAGAGATGCATAGTCTTTCCCACGAACATTTTGAGGCTGAGAAAGCATTTTTCCTCTTGGTATAAGATTTGTCCCTCAGACAATTCCAACTCTTCTTCTGGGTCCTGTCTCTCTGCATTGAGCAGCTAATGATCATTAAATTGCTGTAGAGTCACATTTCAATGCAAGATGGTATGTTTTTTATTTTGGAGGCTGTTCTCTTGCTTTGGTGGGGATTGCTCAGGATTGACCTACTGCTTTCATGCCCAGGTGATGCAACAAATGTTTAGCCATTTAATACATTCATGCTTTTTTGCTGCCAGAGTGGGGGAGCAGTATGTGGGGAGTTTCCTACCTTTATGGCCAAAATAATATAAGAAATTGTGACTTGAAAGAGTTGGATAGGTGGTTTGTTCCTCTGCTTCAGACAGCAAGGTTTTTGGGGTCAGCACTGGTTGGGAATGGTAAACAATATATAAAAAAAGAGAACATTAAATGTTCAAAACACAGATAGTGGTAATTACCTGAACAAGAGACATCCACAAAACTTGGTTGTGTCATACACAGCCATCATTGCATTGGTGAGCAGATTAACACATGTAAAGTAATAAAATACTTTTGTCCTTGTTCAGGCCACAGGAAGTCAGAAGCCTTTAATTACATCTCATTGCTATTCTAGCGTTACAACACCATTACATTAGCTTTTGCAATGGCCCTGGACTTCTAATCTACTGAATGAACCCTGAAGAGCTAGAGATATTGGCAAGAAAAACATTTGTTGTATCATAACATTTCTTGCATTTTAATTGCTAATGTGACAGGTGGCACATGGACCAAAGGTTTGCATTGGGTCTAAACACACACACACACACACAGCATGATGAATCTTCCAATACATATATAATAAGTAAGCTACATCAGACATGCATATATATATACTTATGCTTTGCTTTAGTTAAGCCGTAGCAGACATTGGCCAAAATCCTGTTGCGCACTATGCATGCCCAACTCAAGGTTATGCCAGTGGAAGTAGCACAACAGCTGAGGCAGAAGTGTGATCTCTGAAGCTCTTCTGGGGACAGACGATTCTGCAATTGCATAGTGTAATCCCTTGTTGCCAGGCACACTGGCTGGCACAGTCATGCCAGCATAACTGGCACAGTCATGCCAGCATTACATTACACTGGCATGAATTAGATACTGGTCATTAAATCTGGGACAAATGAGACATGGTGCTAAAATGCATCCCATGAAATTGAACTTCCCAATGGTTGGGGTCACAAATAGTGTTGAGCTTTAAACTCAAATGCCAGCATCTTGATTTGGGCTTGAAAATGAAGAGGCAGCCAGAGCAGCACCTTCCGAACTAGTATAACATTATTTGCTTGGCTTTACTGGCTAAAGTTCTTATTATCGCATTCTGTGTTATATGAAGTTTTGGAGCTGCCTTCAATGAATGCCTCACCTACAGTATGCTATGGTGGAGATTTCTCTTTGGAGACAGCTTCAGCATCTCTACCTGGAGGATGGTAACCTCATTTCCCCACCATGCCTTTGGATCAGATATGTATGTTTCTATCCTATGATATACCTGCTGAATCTGAAGATGCAATTGTGACTTATTGTCAGGGAATAGTCATTAAATCAGGATGGAATGTCATTGTACACAACTGCCTGGCCACTTCAGAATGTTCTCTTTTTAAGCAATCTTGCATACCATTACATTATAGCTATATCCATTTATTAAAACAATGGTGAAGGTTCAATATATTATGCACCACGCAGAAAAGAGGAATAACCAGTTTATTTGCTTTTAGCTAACCAACATCTGGATTTAATGACAAGTGGAGTTTAAAATTTTCATTTTTTGGATATGCAACAAACCCGCTGAGGTTTCCATAATCTGAGTTTTTAGCCAGAGACAACAATTACCCCCTCTCAAAAATGTCTATATTTCAGTTAAATAATTTAGTTTCAGGAATATGCTATCCTTATTATATTTTTTCACAATAAAAATTTGTCTAAAGTTTAGATCAACCTCCAAATTCAAAACATATTCAACTAAAGTATTGAGGCTCAATGGCATAGCACATGTTTTGAATACAAAAGGTCATAGGTTCAACCCTGCTATAGCCAAGTATACCTCAAAAAATCTCTGTCTAACATGGTGAGTGGGCGTTCCTCCAGTTTTGAATACAGAACTGATAAAGCAATTGTCTTGAAGAAGATATATATGCTATTTTCCTACCTATATTTGCAGTTCTTAACAAAACCCAAAACTCTGTAGCAGTTATTTAGAGGGAACTTGAAAGAGCTATTAGGATTGCCCTTCTGAGCATTTTATTTCTGGGAGTATGTGCCACTGAATACAGTGGAACTCAAGTTTCCTTTTTAATAAATATCTAGAATATTTGGATTTTTAAACAAAGAAAAATATGTGTAGATACAAAAACATTTGGTCTTTTTGTAATAAAGGCTCTCATGCATATATTAAAGGTTGGCAATGCTTTGTTTCATGTAATTGTTACCAGACAATGGATGAAATCCAGTAGAGTAAGCCCTCTGGAACTTACAGAGCAGTTGGCAGATTAAATCCCCATTGATTCGATGGGCCTATTCTAGTTGTGATGTTCTACTAGAGATGGGCACCAGCCGAACTACTAACTGGAAGAAACCACAAATTGGGATAGTTTGTGTTTCTGTTCATGCAACCCATTTTGCCGAAATGAAATGAAGCGCTGAACTTTTTTCTGCTTGGTGCTTCATTTTGCTTCAGCAAAATGGATGCCTGCTCTCCCTCTTCCCGCTGACCTTTCACCTCCCCACCTGGTCCTACTGCCGCCTCCTCTGCCGCTGCTGCTGCCATCCCCAGAGACGGCAGGTGCAGCAGGAGTGGGGGCAGTGGCAGCAGCAGCAGGGCAGTGAGGATGCGACAGCAGAAGGGAGCCCCTCCACTGGGTATGAACTAAAAACTGAACCATAAAAAACTGAATAATGAACTGTAACATTATTCTTTATTTTAGTTTAAAACTTCCTGTCCTCCCACTTCAGGTTCCAAAGGTCCACAGAGATACCCTTTGCCCTGGGGAAGCCCTTGGAAGCCTCATGGTGCAGGAGTGGGGAGCCTTTAATACCAGAAAATCACTACCAGATCATCACTGGCGGTCATGATCCGGTGGTAAGAGCATGCTGGCAAGGCTCCCAAAGGCTTCCCCAGGACAGAAAGGACCCCTACAGACCTCAGTGCCTGGAAGAGGAGGATAGGATGTTTTGAATAAAATTAAAATAAAGACTAACGGAACAGAGTGATGATATCATCACCATTTACACCTAGCAGAGTTGCACAACCATGCAAAAGGGTGGCAAGAATGAACCTGGAGGTCTGCTTATTTTCTCTCATCTCTTTAATTTTCCTGACAAAGCAAACAAGAGAAAAATTCTTCAGAGGAAAGTGTACATTTTGAAAAGGAAGCAGGGAGTACAAAAAAGCCAGAGGTATGACAGAAAAGAGGAAATATGGTAGTTTTAACATGGGGAGTGCTATTTCCTGCAGCCCTTTACACTTTATTGTGGAAGATGTTTGGTTTCAGTTGGTAACGTCATAACAACAAACAAACATCAAAACCAAAACAAAATTGGCTGTACCCTCTGCACCCTAATTGTCTGCTGTGTACTTTACTTACCGTGTTTCCCGAAAATAAGACAGGGTCTTATATTAATTTTTGCTCCAAAAAATGCAGTAAGGGTTATTTTCAGGGGATGTTTTATTTTTTTTCATGTACAACAATCTACATTTATTCAAATACAGTCATGTCATCTGGTTGCTGCACAATGCTGCACAATGGTGGAGGGAGGGGTTTCACTTAACTGGGACTTATTTTTGGGGTAGGGCTTGTATTAGGAGCATCCTGAAAAATCATTCTAGGGCTTATTTTCAGGTTAGGTCTTATTTTCAGGGAAACAGGGTAGAATGAACTTACTACCAATATAAAATTCAGTGACAACAAATGTAAACATTGCACATCTCACATTAGCTGTTTCATCGTACAGTCAAATGAGCTGTGTCACGCTGTGGTCCAGTTACATTGCAGATTTCAATGACTTTTTAACATGCCACTGATTGTCCAGTTAGGGAATTAGGAATAGTGAGGGAAAATGTTTGTTTGTTTCTAGAACAACATCATCACCTGGAAACATTTTGAAAAGTTAACTGAAATTCTTAGCAAAAGTAGAATGATCATTTAAACAACAGAGTCATGTTTTGTTCCCTCAGAAGCCCATTCTGTTCGGCCATCCATCTTGGCCAATGTACCTGGTCTAAACGAATTGCAACGTGTTAAGAGAGAACAAGAAAGAGCGAGCAGTGACATTCTTCAGTAACATTCATATTGACACATCCTAGTGCCAATATGAAGTACACCTAGCCTTCTATGTACAATAGTACACCTAGCCTTCTATGGTGTACTATTTCTCTAAGTGGGACCTGATGGAGGATTGAGGTGAGGTGCCTGCCGATGCTGATGGCCAAGAGTGGAAGAAGAAAACTTGGGCTGAATGCCACAGATGTCCTGGGCAGCAGCCCAAGAGTCTGCACCCATACTTGGCACAGTTCTTCAAATCACTTCATGTGCCATCTTGTGACACTCTGTGGAAACCATCTCTGCCTGCTAATAAGGAAACGAATGAGCAACATCTGCTGGTGAGCTATATTACGTCACTGGCCAAAACTGGTTTTATGTCCTGGCCAGTTCTGCATGAACATGACATTATGCCAAACCAAGCAAAACTTTCTCCTCAAAGGAGGTCCCCAAAGCTCGTGGGGTGTCAGAACAAATAAATCACCTGAGATTGCCGCCTAAGAAGATGGCTGTTCAAGGGGACTATCAATCCACAGTTTGACTCGTTCCACCTTCTACCTTTAGGCCTTCCAAATTTCATTTAATTTCTCAAATGTGACATCTGGGGTCTCAAACTCCTAGCTACCTGTAGTATTTACCTTACAAAGATGATAGCAATGACAATGACACAGTGTCTGTTTTAGATCTAAGATCTGTAGTGAAACATTTTTTAGCCTAATTCAATCAAACTATCGTAAGTGGAGCTTTCTTGTTATATAGCCATAGCACCTGCCAATGGTGACATGTTTATTTATTTATTTGCTTACTTCTTCCAATTATATATTGCTCAACGATAATATTTATCTAGGCAATGTACACAGTAAAGCAGATTAAAAAATCACAGTCACAAGGAAAATATTTCTTGTTTAATTTTGTTGCCCTCAAGGGATGTGTAAAGTGACCCAGCAAGTCTGTGGAAGAGATGGCTAAGGAAGTGCACGGCTATGACAGGATTAATCCATCTATTTGAGACATAATGGACAGTTCAATGCCATCGCTGCAGACTATCTCAGGCTTTAGGAATGAAAATTTTATAGACAAAGATATCACCCATCCTTTGCTACACTGGGAATCAAAGTACTCCTGTCAAAAAGTAAAACTCAGATGATACCAAGCTGTAAAGTGACCATGTTCTGTTTCCAATTTTTTAATACCTACAATAACAATGAAAACAAAACAAAACAAAAACAAAAAAATACACCAACAGCGAAGAAAATTAATATCTTTATTCACTTAATATGATGCCCATCTTCCTTATTCAGATACAAAAACTGGTATAATCTAATCTGTAAAGTAAATCTGCAATGCCATACAAACTTCATTTGGGTGTATGACTGGATGTATGGAGCTTCCTTCTAAGTAGATAAGGATAGAACTGCACTGAATATTGACAAGATGCCATTGTAATTTCACAATGGAAGAAAATCTTCTTTTCCCAGTGCCCTTTTTAAAAATCTAAATATTTGCCTTCTATATCAGCTGAAATGCCACACAATTCCCATGCTTTATCAAGGCATTCAGCTTGCAGGTGTGAGGGTCAAAAGTGCACTAGTGCAAGCCCTGCTCCAATGATGGACCATGGTCTCAGGGTGGAGAAGGCTGGAATGGTTTGCAACGTCCATTGCGTAGTCCCCACAAAATAAAGTGAACTTGACAGGGGGACATAATGGGGGACAAATTTCAGTGTAGCCATCCTCTAATTTTATGATTTTACCTCACATTTCCTTGAAATCTTCTTTGATGTCTGCTATATAATCTTGATTCGCTTGGTCCTTTTAAAGTAACATTCTTTATCAAAGTTTATATTTTCAGGCTTGATAATGTACTTGAAGCTTCTGCTTTAGAAAGTAATGCTTCTTTCAGAATGTCTAATACTGTTTTGAAACATCCATACTAACTTATTCAGAAAGCCATTTAGATTGAAGTGTAGACGCTTAAAATATAGGAAACCCATTTGCTGTGGCTACTCATGAATTGCAACAAATAGATCTGAGGATAAGTACATGGAAATTATTGGTAATGGTTATATACATTTTCGAACAGAATAACTTTCATCTATATTAATTCTTGGGGAGACAAAAATGAACTAAACTGTGGCTTTACCATTCTCCCCTCACTCCCTTCTCTTCCCCTCCCTCTCTTTGTAATCCCCTGTGTGTGAAACCAATTGACACAGTGGCATTTCCCACCCCACTTTAGTACTAAATCTTCTGATAAGAGAACAGAATTATTTATATGGTGCTAATAGTAAAACTTTTTGACACTTCCAACTTTTTAGCTGCCATTTCCCAGCCCTGGCAGCTTATTTACTCAGCGATCTTAATCTATATTTCATAAAAAATGAAGGTCTTTGGACTGGACAATTTCAAATGTGATTTAAGTTCTTCCCAACTTTATTTTTGAACATGGTGTGTGTGTGTGTGTGTGTGTGTGTGTGTGTAAGCATGAACATTAACTTTAATCAGAACATCAGGCTTCCACATGATATAATAGCTGGAGATACTGAATTTAACCCTTATTCCTTATTTTAAAACAGGGGTCTCAAACATGCGGCCCGCGGGCCATTTGCGGCCCGCTGGACGATAGTTTGTGGCCCCCGCCTTGCCTGCCCCTCCTGAAGTGCCCACGCATCCTCTGCTGTCAAGAGTCAAAAAAAGCCTCGCCTTGCTCGCCGGCTCTCTCCCAAGACAGCGCCTCTTGCACCCTCCATCCGGAACTGCAGCCTGCCAGCCAGCCCGCCTGTCTGCCGGCTGGCAGGCTGCAGTTCTGGATGGAGGGTACAAGAGGCGCTGTCTTGGGGGAGAGCCAACGAGCAAGGCGCGCTGCTGGCCCTTTTCCCCAAGCGCCCGAGCCAAGCCGCCAACAGCAGCTGCCGCTGCCGCCTCTTCCAGGGAAGCGGCTCTCTGGCTCTCTTTCTCTCTCGGCACCCCCAGCACCAGCCCGGCCAGCGGCCGTCTCAGCGCCTGGCGGTGCTTCCTCCTCCTCCTCTTCATCCTGCTTCAGCCGCCTCGGCTCTGGAGGCTGCCAGGGCTCGCCTCGCAAAGTTTGCTCCTCTGTCGTGGTGGGGGTAGCTGCTGCTGCTGAGTGCGCCTTTTTTTGAGGGGGGCCCTCAGAGGAAGGTTGCCGGACCTCTGTGTGTGTGTGTTTGTGTGCGTGCACCTGTGGGGGCCCCCGCCCCATTCTGTTTAATTTCGCAGGTACCGGTGGGGGCTTTTCTCCTTTGGCAAGGCGAATTCTGTGAGGGTTTTTTTTTTTAATTTTATGTCGTGCCCTCCTCCCCCCGGCTAGGCGGTTGCCGGCACTCCCTCCCTTCTCCGCTTCTTCGTCCTGCTGCTGCTGCTGCTGGTGGTGGTGAAGAAGGAGCCGGAGGGGGTCGTGGCTGGGCGACGAGGGCTCGCGCGCCCCCTCCTCCTCCTTGGAGCCCCAGCCGGGCTAAGGAAACTCCCGGGCGGCTTCCTCGGGCTCTTGCTCCGCTTGGTGGAAAATCTGATGCGGCCCGGCCTCACCCAGACTCTGCCTCCAGCGGCCCCCAGGTAAATTGAGTTTGAGACCCCTGTTTTAAAAGCATACATACATACATACATACATACATACATACATACATACATACATACATACATACATACATACATACATACATACATACAAGCAAGTAAGTAATATATATAAGTAAGTGAGTAAATTATCTTTTAGGACTTGAAGAGGGAAAGAAAGGCCTTGGATAGAGAGGGCACTGTAATTTCTTCTGATCTTTATCTATTCTTCTTCTTGCTTCATTTTTTCTGAAGCTGTTAATAAACCTTAGAAGTCAATCTGAAGTTGGAGGATTGACTATAAAAGTGTTGCCCCCCCCCCGAACTGAGCTTTTCGTTGATCTGTGTTGTACCATGTTTCTAGGCATTCATGTTTTTACATTTACCAATATGGATTGGAAATTCCCTGTGTTCTTCCATATTGTGCACTCAGTGTGAAAATGTATGCCCTTGATTCAAAAGGTCCTGGGTTTAATTACTGACATTTCCAGCTAGGAAAAATCCCTATCTGAAGCCCAGGAAAGTAGCTATCATATCAGCCTAACTTGCAAGGCAGACCAACAGCAGACCTTAATATAAGGCGGTTTCTCACTTCACAGGTAGGAAGGAATCACTGGGATGTTTTGTAGGTGTTCATAACAAAGACAGCACTGAGTAGGCTGGATTCAAACTGAGCTCATTGCACTTGCTCCCCAGTGAAGTCAATGTGACTTGAATCATGAAGAAACTCTCACATTGGTTTCAATGGGAACCAGGTTCCACACCAATCTCTCTACTCAAATTAGAGCCTGTAGGCATCCTTCAGTCTCGAGAGACTATGGTAACGTGCTCTGAATAGAGGTCTTGGAACAGCATTTATTTATTTATTTAAAGTATTCCCCTCCCCCTTCTCCTTAAAAAGGACCAGGATGGTTTACATCATTTAAAGACAATTTTTGAACCTAAAGACAGTATGTATACAAATACTAAAAAGGATCAAACAAATCCCACAGTAAAAAATGGTAAACAAAAGCAATACCAAAACACATTCAAGGCAGTAAAGAACAACCATCCATTACAAAACACCACTCAGGCAGCCAGATGCTTAGGGAAAGCTTGCCTGAAGAGAAAGGTCCTCACTTGCTTGCAGGACAGCAAAGATGGGGCAAGCCTGGCCTACTGTGGGAGGGAGTTTCAAAGTCTGGGAGCAGCAACAGAGAAGGCCATCTCGCATGTCCTACCAAATGCACCTATGAATGAGGCAGAACCAAGAGAAAGGCTTTTCCTGATGGTGTTTGTAACCGAGCAGGGTCATAATAGGAGACATGGTTGTTGCAACACAACAGCTTCGGCCCAAGCCGTTTAGGGCTTCATAGGTTAGAACCAGCACTTTGAATTGTGTCTGGAAACAGATTAGCAGCCAGTGGAGCTGCTGTAACAGGGGGGTTATGTGATCCCTGTAACCAGCCCCAGTTAGCAACTTGGCTGCTGTTTTTTTGACCCGCAGAAGTTTCTGGACACTATCCAGAGGCTTGCCATAGAAATATCTGCACTGACCATCTGAATACCTTAGCTAACATCTCCATATAGCACATGCTTACATGATACAGTGGTGAGAGGTGCTATGCAGGGAGTTAAGGAACATTCATAAAATTGTTCATTCCAATTGATTTAGGCTATTTCAGGAGGATTCCTCACTCCCAGTAAGAGCAAGACAAGGAATGCTATATTTTTTAATAAGGAAAAAAAATCATGCCTCAACTGACTCACCACAAAACCAATGTTCTTTCCCTTTGAGAAGTGAAGGGTGCACAAACAACAAGCAGGAAACAATTGTCTGGTTGTTATGAGAGATAAAAACACCCTCTTGGGTGCTTCTAGTCATTAAAGCCATTGTCATTTTGTGCAGTTCACATTCAAAAGGTATTCCCCCTCCACTGTTCTTTTCTCTAGTTGAGAACTCCAAAAAACACTCTATTCTTCTGCAGGGAAAGGAGAATAGCTCTATGGTTCTTTGCCCTTGAACAAGAGGACCAGATAAACAAGGATTTACATTCCAAGTACTACAGTACAGTACATTTACTCTTCCCAGGATGGAAGCGTAGCTCATTGACTGTCGTGTTTTGTAATGATTTGAGATGTGAATAGAAACTGCTACACAAATGGAAAACGGTTTGTACTAGTGGGAAAGTGCCGTAGCACATGGAAACTGTCATGTACAGGTTTCTGCACAGGTTTCAACTAAGCCCTTGTTCAGAAAGCATTGTGCTGTACAAACTTATGTAATGAAGCCTGACAGCAGAAGCTCAAATGGATCACAGGAACTATATCCTATAAAGGCATCTTTGGCCTTGCCGGTCAGGAAGCCGTTCCATAGCAGTCTTCTAAATTTTTTACATTTGGCATGAAGATGAGTTAAATTAAATTCTGGAATGATTACAGTTGACTTTACATTTCAAATTTACATCTTCTGCAGAGCGTTTCGTCTTTCCCTTCCTGCTTCCCAGACTATCAGCCTGTTACATATTTAAACCAGTGAGCTAGGATATCATTATATGGCCATATTGTCCCCTCCCACAGACTTCTGCGAACCATTTCAAAGCTGTTCATAAGCTGTTTGAAATACTAAGATCAAGTGTGAGTGAGCATGGACTGATTTTGCTTTGTGGAACTCTGAAAGGAAAAATACAGATGCATTATCTGGGATTTTAACATTTCTTTCCCCAAGGTTACATTTCAGCAAGCTATATTTCAACATTTCCCAAATTGCTGCAAAGCAATTTGTCACTATTGCAAAGTGCTTCTGTCCTAAAGCAGCCAAATCCAGTTTGCAGCAATGCCAATCACAAGGACACCCTTCTCGTCTTCCAAATGTCCTGAATGGCAGCTTCTTCCAGACATTAGTGATCCAATGTCCCAATCCCCACGAGTCCTCTCATTCCCATCAAGTTTTGATTAATTATATAATGGAATACCTGTCTTCAAAGCAAACTGCTTTTGCCAGTTAATGGACATGGTCAGTGATGTCTGGACACAAATATGTAACAACTGAATTAAGAAAAAAATTATAACTGGTATATCTCAACAAGGAAATAATGCCATTGGACTAGAAGATGCACCATAGCATCTGTCTTTCCTTACTTCCACATGTTGTATTCAGTAAAGAGATGGCATATTCAACAATATGTTGTGCATTGATATATTGTGGGGCCAGGCTGCTAATTTGCTGTGATCCAGACTTGTAGTTAATATAGGTGTGTAATATAGCTGGCTAGTTGGTTCAATGAGTTAAATATCTGGCTGCGGAGTCAGAGGTTGGGAGTTCAATTCCGCACTGTGCATCCCAGAAGAGCCATCCTGTGTAGCCTTGGACAAGCCACACCCAGGGCACACCCAGAAGAAGGGAGTGGTGAACCACTTCTGAATACTCTCTACCTAGAAAACCTTGAAAACAGTCACCATAAGACAGAATTGACTTGACAACACACTATTATTATTATTATTATTATTATTATGATTATGATTATGATTATGATTAGCTCAATAATATAGCTCAATACCTATAATAGCCTATTAAGTTGACAATGTACGGTAGGTTAATATCTGTAAGAGCACAATATTTTAGAGACCTTGATATTTTAGAGAAGTCTGACCAAAGCAAAATAGAATGGTACTATTACTTCCCTTGGTTGGCACACTATAGTTCTGATGATATGGCCTAGAATTGCTTCGGCCGTATCATTGGTTTAGGACCTCAATATCTGGTGGAACGCCTCCTCCCACCTAAATCTACCTGAATCACTCGCTTTAGTCAAGATGGGCGGCTGAGGGGCCTAACGCTGAGGGAGGCCCGAAGAGAAAGAACAAGAAAGCGGGCCTTCTCGGCAGTGGCCCCTCGCCTCTGGAACAATCTCCTCCCAGAAATTATATCGGAAGCGATATAATGGAGTCATTGCATAATACAATCTGCTTTCATGAGAGCTGTGGTGAAGGGCTGGAACAACCATATGGACATGATACAATTCAAAGATAAATCCACACACTGACTAAAAGCACCCGTGTGACATATTCTGCTCACTCCCTCTTAAAATAATTTGACTCAGCTTCTGATTTTTTGTTGAGCAAGGCCGTTGATATAAGGGATGATAATGCCTTGTTCATTCATAAACTACAAAATAACCTTTTTGTGAATACTACAGATTGTCTTCATTGCCAACCAGCTTCCGATTGTCTGCCATTAGTCATTGGAGCATTATTGGTTTGCACAGATGCCAGTGATTCATACTTCCAGTTTATGGATCTATCCATTGAAATGATTGTGAAGGAGTTGCTGCTACCTGATCATTTAGCAGTTGTTTCTGAAGCTTTCTGCAACTGATTGATAAATATATATAAATCATCCACTGAAGCAGGCAGAGCAAACAATGTGGACTGCAAGGTCTCATTTCATATAGTTGTATGAGTTTGGAACTGCCATTATCATTGTGGGTCTGCTTCCACACACATATTTCCTATGTATGACTGTGAGATTAAATATTCCCCAGGTAGAAATGTAATGCCTAATAAATCTTGTGTGTATCTGTTTACTGTTAGTGTTGACCAAATGGTGCCATCTATACACACAATGTCCAAGCTCTTGCTCTGGAGTAGATCCATTTGTTTGTATCGAGTTACATCAAGTAAATTATCTGATGTGTGCTCTGTATTGTAACTGCATCTGTTGTAGAGGTTTCTCCTTGTTTACTAGTTGTTCTGAGGTGTACATTTCTCTGTTAAACAACATAGTCATATTAAAAGGTTTCTTTCTTTTTATCAGTGTCTAATCCATTGTTTTTATTTTCTCAGCTCAATCTCAGTAGAAGTTGCCTGTTGTAATTTCTTGGCCAGCAGATCATAATCTAGAGTGAATTCTTCCTTTTTTAGAATGGAAAATCAGATAAAAGAAGATAGTTCTGTGGAAATGTTTACAGGTTGGAATCCTATTACGTTTTTATGCCAGCAAAATACAATCAGTGTAAGATCTACTCTGATTGAGTTATGGTGGCAGGAATACGAGTAACTAAAAGGATTCTGGCCACTGAGTTATCAAACATGATAGAACTGATTGTCTCAATTTCACTATATAAAATAATGTATTCTATAATCTGCTATTAAAAGTGGAATCTTATATACCTAATCCCACTGAATTATTCCCAGGTAAGTGAGTATAAGGTTGCAAACTCAAGAGTAGCCATAGCAGTGTGAATGACAATGAGGATTTTAACAGTTTTTATTTTTTAGTCATTTAAGGTGATACTGATCAACTGATCTACTGATGAAAATATTACAAGTCTTTAGGTCTGCAGATTCATTAGCAGGATAGAATATAACAACTGGTTCTAACATTATTAAACCAAATTTTATAAAGTACTAGCATATAAAATTTGTTTTGCATACTGTATAAAGTTTATGAAACCTACTGTATGTCTGCTATTCTATTTGTCAAGACTCTTTAACATACTCTGCCCAGTGCTTAGATTTGGAAACACGGTATTAGCCTTGAATTTGCTAATTGTAAATTTCTGTTTGATGAAATATTTGTTGTAGGATTGTCAGTGGGTTTTTCTGTTCTTTTCAAAAAGTCCATTTATTATGGTATGCCAAACTTAACATTGGCAGTTGCCACATAGCTGTATTCTAAGTACACAGAAAGAACTATTTTGGATTACAACTTCTGGAATCACTCAGCAAGCATGGCTGCCAGCATTGCAGGTTTCTGGGAGCTGTAGTTCAAAATGGCTTCCCCCCCCCCCCCCCGAACTCTGGTTTGAAGCTCCTAACCTCCGAATGAGGGGCACTTATAGTGGAAGGATAATCATGCTTAATCATATGGGAAGGGTTGCACTGATCATATGATGTCCATTTAGTTATTAAAATCTGCTCCCATAACCATAATGTAAAGTAAGCGTAAATGAACAAAAGCCTTTGGGGTAGCCACCTATAAACAAAAGGGGGGAGACCCAAAGAATTAGTGTTTGCAGAAGCCGTATCTGAAGGTTATGATACAGTTCCGTGATATTCTTATTTTCATGAAGTAACTATACAAGGCAGTGATCTGCTTATTTTCAAAGTTCCTGAAGAAACTGTCTGTGGAGGTTGGTAATCATAATTCAGCTTAAGTAGAAAAAAAAAAGTTAAGAACCATTTCAAACTAGACAGAGGAACAGACATAATTACTTTGAACCACATTCCTAGGATTGCCATCAAGCAGATATGGTTACAAAATAAAGAGAACTATACATCAACACACACATACACATGTACTTGAATGTACACACACAGACACGCGCACACACAGACACACACATGCATGCACACATGCACCCCCCCCCCCCCGTTTCTTGGCTTGCTTCCAGGTTAGTTGTCTATGTCTATGAGGGAGCAGAAGACAAGACGGGCACATGCCCCTTTAAACCCTCAGTTTGTTATTTTAATGGATACAGATGGACACCTTATATTGTAGTGGCATCTTAGGCTCATGAATCATGCTAACTGACCACTGTGCAACTTTGTCCCCTGGAAAATAAAAGTCCTGTGGACTCTCTTCTTTGGCTGCAGCCAAACTCATTCAAAATGCACTTCTTACTGAAGACAGTGAATACTGAGCTCTGAAATATTAAAAGATCCAATGGGGATGGGAAATGAATTATTTTCCTTTTGATCTGCAGTGGAACTTTATGAGCTGAACTTCAGTGAAAAAATAGTCACAGCATCTCTCAGTCACCGACTGCAAAGAAGCTGGGCTAATTCAAGGCCCATTTTGTCACTAAGTGGAATTTGGGTCTGGACACCACTGATATTGAATATGAATTTCATGGTTAAAGACATGTACAGTACTCCATAAATATATTTTATACCTCTCTACTAGAAATATTCCCAAGGCATATATTATAGATTATCCATCGATTTTAGCATTTTTTTCCTTTTCTTTGGTAGTATATAAAATATAGCAGAAAATCTACATTAATATTTAAACTACTGGGGTATAGAATCATAGAATAATGGAATTGGAAGGAGCCTATAAGGCTGTGTCTCAACCCCTGCTCAATGCAGGAATCCAAACCAAAGTATATCTGACAGATGGTTGTCTAATTTTCTCTTTAATGCCTCCAGCATTGGACTGCTCACCACTCCCGAGGTGATTGGTTCCATTCTAATATTGCTCTAACAGTTATGATGTTTTTCCTAATATTCAACCAAAATCTGGCTTCCAGTAACTTGAGCCTATTATTATGTCTCCTGCACTCTCAGATGCTTGAGAACAGATCCTGCCCCTTCTCTGTATGACTACCTTTCAAGTATTTGAAAAGTGCTATCATATTTCCCCTCCGTCTTCTTTTCTCAAGACTAAACACACCCAATTCTTTCAGTCTTTCCTCATAGGGCTTGGTTTCCAGTCCCCTGATCATCCTTATAGCCCTCTTCTGTACTTGTTCCAGTTTTTCAGCATTCTTCTTAAAGTGCGGTGTCCAGAACTGAACACAGTACTCAAGATGAGGCCTAACCACTGCCAAATAGAGGGGAATTAGTACTTCACGGGATTTGGAGACTATACTTCTGTTAATGCAGCCAAAAATAGCATTTGCATTTTTTGCAGTCACATTGCACTGTTGGCTCATATTCAGCTTGTGATCTACAACAATTTGAAGATCCTGCTCACTTTTACTATTACTGAGCCAAGTATCTCTCATCTTGTAACTGAGCATTTGGGTTCCTTCCCCCCCCCCCATGTAGAAATATACACTTATCCCTGCTAAATTTCATTCTGCTATTTTCAGCCCAGTGCTTTTGCCTATCAAGATCATTTTGAATTTTGTTTCTCTCTTTTAGGGCATTAGCTGTTTCATAAAATTTTGTGTCATCTGCAAATTTAATAAACATTCCCTGCATCCTCCCATAAAGTAATTAATAAAAATGTTGAAGAGCATTGGTACCGGGAGTAAGATTTATTGTACCCCATTTGTTACTATGGGCAGAGTGTGCAGAAAAGTCTAGTTTAAAACCTTCAGCTACACAGTGGAGTAGCTATAGTCCAGACAGGGATCTATAGATCAGATTAACAAGTCTCCCTCAAATATACCACCTCTTATTATATAGGTTAGTTTTAGTTAGATTTACCTCTAATGGCATATACTCTCAATATATTCAGTCAGAGAGTCTGTTATTGAGAAAGAATAAAAATGTTTCTCTTTTACTTACTGTTTTTCTATCCAGCCCACACCTAGTTATCTTCTTAACCAGAATATCATGGGGCACTTTGTCAAAAGCTTTGCTGAAGTCAAGATATATTACGTCTCCAGCATTCCCACCATCTACCAGTGAGGTTATTCAATCAAATAAAATTAGTCTGGCAGGATTTTTTCTTCACAAATCTATGTCATCTTTTAGTTATTACTGCATTGTTTTCAAGCTGCTTGCAGAGTGACCACTTTATAATCTGCTCCAGAATTTTCCCTGGGATTGATGTTAATATGGCCGATCTGTAGTTCCCAGTTCATGTAGTTCCTCTTCTTTGCTCTTTTTGAAGATAGGGACAAAGTTAGCCCTTTTCCAATCACCTGCACTTCATCTGCACTCCATGATTTCAACAGATAGTGGTTTTGAGAGTTCTTCAGCCAGTTCTTTCAATATTCTTGGATGCAGTTCATCCAGCCCTAGAAACGTGTTCAAAGTAATAAGGTATTCCTTCACTATACATTTATCAACCTCAAGCTACAATTCTGTCCTCTCCACTTGTACTTCATGTATTTCAGGAGGGTCATAGACTGTCTTTTGTGAAAAGACCAAGCCAAAATAGGAACTGAGCACTTCTGCATTTTCTTTGTCATATATTATCATTTTTCCATCCCCACTGAGTAGCTGAGCTACTGTTTCTTTTCTCTGTCTTTTGCTATGCATGTAAAGAATGCTTTTTTGGTTACTTTCAGTGTCTCTTGCTAACCTCAGCTCATTGTTGGCCTTTGCATTCCTAATGTCATCCTTGCACTTTCTTGCTACTCGTCTGTACTCTTCCCCTGTGGCATGGCCTTTCTTCCACTTCCTATATATGTCCCTTTTTATTTTCAAGTCCTCTATGAGCTTCTTGTGAAGCCACAGTAGTCTTTTTTTTTTAAATCTTCCACCTTTTATTTCTTGTTGGAATTGTTTGTGGTTCTGTCTTCAGAATGTCCTTTTTAAAGAACCTCCCACCCGTCTTGGGCTCCTACTCCTGTTAGGATCTCCTGCCATGGGACTTTATTTATCATTGGTACAGGTTTATTAAAATCGGCTTTTCTAAAATCCAGTGTACATATGTGGCTACGCTCTGATTTTGCTTCCTTTGAAATAAAGAACTCAACTAGAACATGGTCACTTTACCCCAGAGTCCCCCTTATTGCCACTTCTTCCACCAAGCAATCTTTATAGTTAAGATTAGCTAATCTTCCAGTGTCTTCCTCATCTTTTTGTAGGACAATTTTTTCAGCAGCACAAGCCAGGAATATCTTGGACTTCTTGGACATATTTGACATAATTTGCATTCTAACAGATATCAGAATAATTGAAATCTCCCATTATTACTACATTGTGTCTCTCTGAAATTCTTGCAATTTATTTTTGTATCTATGTTTAAGTTATGAGTCCAATAAATTACATTTAGCAAGCTGCTGAAGTAGGTTTAATTTCCTCTTAGCTTCTGATACTCCTAATAAGAAAATAAAAAAAACTCCTTACTGTCATTTTGTAATACGTATTTTCCTCTGTGCAAATAAGCACATATTAGGAGAAATAAGCCAGTGTGGAGAAATTATAGACATAAAGGTAAGTTTTTTTAAAAAAATTGGTTAATAAACTTGTTAATCCTAGAAAGAGCCCACAACATTTTCTGCCAGAAAAAAGGGACATGGTGGCATTTAGCATCTAGTTCTGTGTCCAGAACCCAAGCAGATTGGCAACTGAGTCTGACTTCAACACAGATAACAGGACAGTATATGTCACTGCTCCCAAAGGCAGCAGATTAGCTTAGATGGTGCAGGGCAGGTGATGAGGCACATGGCGATGTGTCTCTCAGCACCTTGCTCCTGTCCACCCCCAGGGATCTTATCTGATTTGCATGTTTCAATAAACTGTAATGGCAGTGAACGTAGCCTTTATTTCATTCCTTGCATTGTATGCTGTCTTTTAACAATTTCTGCAACCAAATGGTTAAATACTTTTCTGCAATGATGAGGACTAGAATGTCTTTTTAAAGTAAAAACAAGAACAGAAAAATCAGCTTAACAGGGGGATTCTAGCAGGACTCAATGACCAAATACTTCCTATATCCTAATTAAACGAACCCCTGTTTTTTTTTTGGACAATGGGCCTGGTTACATAAGCTAAAACAGACTAGCTGAAACACATGCAATGTTAATGAGTATAAATTCCTGGCTGAATAACAGTAATGTATTATGCATAGAGGGTACCCTTGAAAATGGTTTGGGAGTTTCAAGTAGTAAAGCTCAACTGCTAAAATTCTGGCTGGTTTATTTTCATGGTGCAATGTTAACATCAGTTCTGAAGGATAACAATAACAAAAGGTTCTTCTCTTATTGTTCCATCAAAAGTTCAATCAATACGGGAAATTCTGCCAGGGCCTATCATGTAAGGCTAAGAATACAAGTTACCTGCTCACCATCTTCACTAGTATGTATGGAAAGATCTATTTCTATTAAATTATGGTCATCATAATTTCTGATTTTGTGGGGTAGTGATTAAATTGTAGTATTGCAGTCAAAACTCTGCTTACAGTCAGCCTTCTATACCCATGGATCTGACAGCTGGCCTGAGGCTGACTCAGCCTTCTGTACTCCCGAGGTCAGTAAAATGAGTATTCAGCTCACTGTGTAGCTTGTATAATAATAATAATAATAATAATAATAATAATAATAATAATAATAATAATAATAATAATAATAATAATAATTGTAAACTACCTAGAGAGTGTTTTAAGCACTATGGGGCAGTATATAAGCAGCACACTTTGCTTTGTTTCTTCACTTTTAATCATTTCTAAATTTCTATAAGCACTTTTTAGCTGTGCCCCACCTTTGGAATGCCCTGTTGAGGGAAATATACCTTGCATCGAGAATGTATTCTTTTTAGTGCCTTCCTGTTTGTCCTGACATTTTTAATTACTGTATTCTCATCAGTTTGTTGAAGTCTAAATTGAGTTCCCCAATTAGAATAGAGCCATTGAATCCATTATTGAATGAGGAGTCAATTCCATTGATTCTACATGCTTTAGTTGAGGCTATCAGTTGGAATCAGGCCATAGCTTTTATTCTTCTTAGTTTTAATGTACTGCTGTCCATGTTCTATTTTACTTTAACATTCCATTGATTTTAATTTGTATGTGTTTTGCCCTGAGTATCTAGTTTTGGACAAAGGTATTGTATATGAATCCTTTAAAAAGCAAACAAATAAACAGCACCAACAGCTATTCCTCTACTACAAACACCAGGCATTTCTGTAGATAGTTGTGCTTGTTTTTACCAAAGCTGCCAAGAAAATTCTAAGTGTTCTCTACAATTAAAAGAAAAGGCAATTACTAGACAGCTGTTGTATTTTTTTTCTTATGAGGTGAGATTATATAGCAAAATGATAGCTAGATCACAGAATTTGAGAAGGTTCTTAGATAACTACAAAAACCACATATTCCTAGTGTTCAAACTGTTTAAGTTCTCCTTTGTACCTCTGTCTCTCCACATTAAAGTAACACAGATTCTTCAGACAATTCCTGTGATGTGCATAGAGTGAAAAATAAAAGATATAAGGAGTTTTTATAAGGAAAACAATATAATACAAGACGTATAACCCCCTCGGGAAAATGTTGCGTATTAATTATAATTCTTCTCACTGCTCTTTTAATTCTAAATACTGCTTTTTTTTAAAACAGTGAAGAGCAAATGCTAGCATAGATGGCAGTGAATTTTCATATTGAAGGTGGCAATTAGAATCACAAGACATCATCTGGAGAAATTATGCTTCTCATTTTTATTTCCTGTAGAATTCCCAATGTTCTGCCTTCACAACAACCTTCAAACTCATTGTGCATTTAGCTTTAAGGGAGACAGAGAAGCAATGGGCTGAGCTAGCCAATTTGTTTTTAATTTTCGTCAATAACTCAGTCCTAACTGCACCAGAACTGCATTCATTCATACATTTAATAAATGGATGAATTAGCAGAGGTATATTTTTATCAATATTTTGTTTGTTTGTTTGTTTGTTTGATTGATTGATTGATTGATTGATTGATTGATTGATTGATTGATATTCTCAAAGGCTTTCACGGCCGTGATCCGATGGTTGTTGTGGGTTTTTCGGGCTGTTTGGCCGTGTTCTTAAGGTTTTTCTTCCTAACGTTTTGCCATCTCTGTGGCCGGCATCTTCAGAGGACAGGAGTCAGAACTCTGTCTGTGCTCTGTTGCAGTTTGTTGGATAATTCAGTATTTATAGCTGTGGGATCAGCTTTTTTGTCCTTTTCAGGAGATTGGGTGATTATGGTGATCAGCGTGTTTTTGTTGTGGGTGTATTGTTGTGATAAGGGGGAGAGATGATCTGTCACTGTGATTGATGGGTGTCGTTAGCTGGTCTTTTATGTGCAGTGATCACTGGTCCTTGTGGCTGGGTAGAGTTCATTGACTTTTTGCAGGCTGTATTTTTCAGTGCTGGGAGCCAGGCTTTATTGAGTTTTAGACTTTCTTCTTTTTTGTTGAAGCTCTGCGGGTGTTTGTGGATTTCAATGGCTTCCCTGTGCAGTCTAACATAATGATTGCTGGTGTTGTCCAGTACTTCAGTATTTTGAAATAGAATTTCATGTCCAGCTTGTTTTAGGGCATGTTCATCTACTGCCGATTTTTCCGGTTGTTTTAGTCTGCAGTGTCTCTCATGTTCTTTGATTCTGGTGTGGATGCTGTGTTTTGTGGTTCCAATATATACATGTCCACAACTGCATGAAATTCTATGTTAGACTGTACAGGGAAGTCATTGAAATCCACAAACACCCGCAGAGCTTCAACAAAAAAGAAGAAAGTCTAAAACTCAACAAAGCCTGGCTCCCAGCACTGAAAAATACAGCCTGCAAAAGGTCAACAAACTCTACCCAGCCACAAGGACCAGTGATCACTGCAGACAAAAGACCAGCTAACGACACCCATCAATCACAGTGACAGATCATCTCTCCCCCTTATCACAACAATACACCCACAACAAAAACACGCTGATCACCATAATCACCCAATCTCCTGAAAAGGACAAAAGCTGATCCCACAGCTATAAATACTCAACTATCCAACAAACTGCAACAGAGCACAGACAGAGTTCTGACTCCTGTCCTCTGAAGATGCTGGCCACAGAGACTGGCGAAACGTTAGGAAGAAAAACCTTAAGAACATGGCCAAACAGCCCAGAAAACCCACAACAACCAACGATTGATTGATTGATTGATTGACTGATTGATTGATTGATTTATCACCCATCTGGCAGCCAGGGCCACTCTGAGCAGTTTACAACATTTTCAAGGCACCTCACAGAATTACATTTTTTAAAAAAAAACAGCAAATTAATACAACATTATTAAAAGAAATTACTTTAAACGGTCTAGAAAAACACGTAATTTAAGTTATAATACTAATTATGTACCATCAGGTTGATCCCAACTTCTGGCAACCCTTTCCAGGGTTTTCTAGATACAGAGCACTCAGAAGCGGTTTACCCT
This sequence comes from Intellagama lesueurii, assembly GCA_037013535.1. Taxonomy (NCBI): domain Eukaryota; kingdom Metazoa; phylum Chordata; class Lepidosauria; order Squamata; family Agamidae; genus Intellagama; species Intellagama lesueurii. Next base: position 154,868,870 of record JBAJHW010000005.1, read on the forward strand.
TCCCTTCTCCGGGGGTTCTCTGGGAATGTGCAGCTTGCCCAAGGCCACACAGGCCTACACTCATATTTTCCATTCCACCATGTGGTCTGTCTCTGAGGCTGTGACTGCACTGGCTGTGATTTAATTCACAGCCTGTATTAAGGCTGTATTCACAGTCAGTGACCATACAGGGGATGCAGATTAATTTGAGAGTTCAGGGTTTACACTTCATGTGATATGATTTGCATTTCAGCCCACTGCCCCCTTTCTTTTCTTCCTTTCTCTGATCCCACCTCTGCTGGTCCTTTTATGGTTCACGGTCACATGGTTTTAAAGGGTCTGTACAGTGTTCTGGAAAAGGTGGCAGCATTCCAAAATTCTTCTTTCTACCAAAATACCCCATACCACAGGATTGTCTTTTATTTCATCTTATTTCTGTTTTGTTTATATATATTTTTCTCATCTGGAGGTGATCTAGCACTAAAACAGTCTATCAATATTAGTGATCATTTGGTAAGCTGATCTAGCACTAACCTCATACAGTATATGTAAAAAAATTTAAAAAGCAGAGGACAATTGCGGGAAAGAATGCAGGAGCAGGTGTTCCTGATGTCCTAAATATAAAGCCCCTACTGCCTACATCACCAAAACCCCACACAGAAACATTCCCCCTGTCTTTACAATAATGAATCAACTGATCACATGCGGAAAAGTCAGTTCGAATTGATCAGTTTGAATTGTTCCGAAAAAAAGTAGAAGCCTGCAGTGGTAGAGAAAAAAAACTGTGTTAGGAGCAAAAAGAACTGGACCAATTCAAACTGGCTTTTGTATTATGTGATCAGAACCCCCCCCCCCCCCCGCTTTGAATTGACCTATACTTGGATATGTAGTCACAGTCTAAGTCCTTGCCCTCTCCTTCCCCCATCCCAACTATTGCTTGGAGGGGGGTGGCAACGAGCACTTTGCCCAGTACCAAAACCATGTCTTCTTGAGGTAAGCATCCCATCCATAGAGCATGTCACAGTGAAAGATTTTCATTTATTAATTGCCACCAACTCACTTTAGAGAGAAGGAAAGCTGGAAAGAAAACTGCCCTCAGTTCCATTAAATACTCTTTGTAGCAGATGAAGAAAAAGCGAACACTACATTAAAAAAAAAAGCCGAGAACTTGCTATGTTTATGGGGTAATTTCAGGTTATGTGCCATCTGTGGCATAGCACAGAGATTAACAAAACACAAAGTTGTCTCCTTATGGCTGAAGCACCACAATACTTCAACACATGTTCAGTACCAACAAGTCAGTGACTGCAGAAAACAGAAGTCTGATTATCACTCCATGTTCCTGGTTCACAAAAAGCGAGACTGCCCACCCCCTCAGTGCTATATTCATGCCAAATCCTTTTTCTTTTCTTTCTGATTCAAGAGTTCATAATACCTCTTTTTGACATACTGATATTACCTTCACTGTTCCATTTTAATTCTGGAAACAAGTGGATTGACAACTGTAATGCAGAAGAAGAAAAATATATAGTAAAGGGTTTGTTTGTTTTTTGTACTGTTGACAATGGGGTCTCTCTCTTACTACATGTTGTGCAGTTAACATGGATTTCAGATGGAAGGTTTTTGATTACTATCATCATACTCAACATCTGTCCAGAAGGACACATTGAGTTCCTTCAAATTGGGGGTATAATGTGGTGTAGTTCCATATTTCATCTGCACAATTCAGAAGGAGGGTCTGGGAAAGATGTATGCACTTAGGGATTGCAGAGGTCAGATATCTGTTGGATAAACAAAATTAGAACATTAAAGCTATCTTTGCTGAACTAGTGTAATGCCTTGGCATGGGACTGCAAGCAGAGCAGGTCAGTATTACTAGCGCACTACTGTGTGGGCAACAGTCAACATCAGCAGATGTTGTATAAAGTTAGTATTTTAACTGGGGACAGCCTATTGGAGATCAGTTAAGTGAGCCTTATGAACCAGAACACTTGAGATATTATAATTTTCTAGCATCTTCCCCTTGCATCCTCCTTGGAGAAGAGATAGGGGAGCCAGCTGTGAGCCCTCTAAGCTGGTGAGAAAAACCTCATTCTACCATGACCATCATGGTAGAGTGAGGTTGTTTAAACGGAGTTGCTGTGGACCCTTGCAGTGCAACAAAAACACAACAAAAGAGTGCTGTTACAATTGGTTTTGGTTTTGTATTGGTTCTGTACAAGTCATCAGACTGGACATTTGTTTTGCTTGCTAAGCTAAAGAGGTCACCAAAATTGAGCTCAGTGAGTCTGTTTTTTTGAGAACACTGTCTGGAATGAGGTAGGGAAAAAAAGAAAGACGTTGAAGTCCAATGTTAGTCCTACCTAGAGTTAACCCATTGAATAAACGATAGTCATGACTAAAAGAAATTGAGAGGAAGAGATAATGATAATAATGCTGTCAAACCTTTTTTTCCAAGAAAGCTATAAGTTGATGGGGAGTGCTGCTAAAGGTGTTATTCAGGTCACTCTTCATTCTAGGATCATTCCTTGTGTTGTATTAGCTAACTTTGGTCAGACGGGTATCTTTCAGTAGGATACTGAGTTTCTTTTATGATATTTTCAGTGAATCCTTGGTTTGGTTTGGTTTGGTTTGAATTTGCTGATTTCTTACCTAATTGATTTCAAGTGAAATGTTGTCTTTTACCACTTATCTGATGTTTACTGTGATCTTCTTCAGCTAGTTTTCACTGTAGAAAAGCTGCATATCTCTAAACTAATATTGACCATGACATGTAGAAGATAAAGAAGGGAACAAGACAGAAATTATTTAATGTATCATCTGATATAACTTTTACACAGCTAAGGCAATTCTGATTCATACTAGGGATGAACAAACCAGTTCTGCTTCCTGTTCACTTTGCTTTTGCATGTAGTCCTTCATATCCATTCTGCTCCATTTCCACATGAATATATTTAAAAGAGAGACACACACAGAGAGACATGTGTACAAAATATGCACTTAAATATGTATTTAAATAGATCTTTTAAAATGCATTTTGAAATGTTGCTTGAACTTCAGACTTCATTGGAACATTTGGGAATGGCAAACGTTGATGAAGAACTGTGTTCCAATCCATCCATTAATCAGGAAAATGAGACGAGGTTAGTTTACTTTGGAATTCATGAAAATCAAATTCCTCACACATCCCTTGTTTATGAATACGACCACAACTTGAAGTGGGGATGTTTGCTTATTTGATTCTCATGGGCAACAGCTAAGCATTTAAAATGTTTTCTGCTGGGAGAGATTGCAAGAGATTTTGTGCTCCCCCCTTTTTTTCTGGGTCTTTTTGCAAACAAACAAACAAAAAAATTATGAATGTTTTTTTTTACAACACCCTCCACACCAGTTGCACAAAATACAAGGTTTCTAATGCAAAACACAAGACTTGAAACTGTGAGCAACCCACCTTGAAGTTGTGGAAGAGTTAATGGCACATTATGCAATGGCAGTATTGTAGCCAATGAGGTTAATCTGAGGCACAATTCTTTGAAATTGAAACACAAGGCTTTGTTTTGTTTTGTATTTTGTTGTTGACCAAAAAGAAGTATGCCCTTTTGCCATCACAGTGGAGTGAAAATGTCAATAGTGATGGTCCATTTTTTGACAGTTTTTGTGGATGATGAGAACATTTGTGAGTATTTGTTACATCCTTAGCTTGAAAGCTACATACCAGAAGGAATATATTCAACATATATATACATAGAATATGTATATCAATCTACAAAAGAGCAATCCATTCTCTCCATTTTGGTATCTGTAGCAGCAATGGACATTTATAAGATTAGACAGCTGAACTCATAAGAGGGAAAACTTCAGACTAGTTCAGCAAACTAAAATGATCAGGTAAGGAGTGAGTGATTAAGAAGGTATTTCTCATTTTGTACTTTGTAAGTCAACATTTCAGAACTATAGGGAGCAAATCAATGATTTTTACCAGAAGCAACACTCAGTAAAGGAACCTGGGACTACAAAGCTACAAGGAAACAAAGATTTACTAGTAGCTGAAATTATATGTTATATTCAAGAATAAAGCTATAATCTACCACAGTACTGTGAAACCCTGATTCTTTCTAATATTATTGACCTTGAGAGTTTGTGCAACACAGCAGTCAGGATAATGAGTTGTGACTCACAGACTATCTGCTTTGAAGCTCATTTCTGCCATGTAGTCACTAGGTGACATCTACACACTGATTTTTCTCATCATCCTCTCCTCCTTCTGCAGTATGGGGTGACATTTCAGGAGCAGGATATGTGATGCATGGAGAAAAACCTAGGTGCAATTCCTGGAACAAGAGGTGTCATGCCTGATTTCTTCTTAAGATTCCCAAAGAGCAACTGCCAGTATGAGTAGATGATACTAGACTTGCTTGACAGGTGGAGTAGTCTGATATATAGCAACTCCCTATGTACAGTGCTGCTATAAGGGTTACTATGGGCAAACAATATGTTATAGACAGTTTGTAATTAAGAAAGGGAAGTTTTCTAACCGCTGAGAATGGCTGACTGTCATTGCGGGATGTTTATACACGTCCCATAGTCTGCAGAGTACCTTGCTTTGTTTTGTGATTGGTCATTGGGATGTAAGCACAAACTTTTTTTGCTTAGTCACAAAAGTCTGCCAGAGCCACATCTCTAAAGAATAGTGGACCTCATATTCTAGTGAGGTGCTACCTACAAAGAATAACTTCTAAGAGAATGTGCTTAAAGCACTTGGAATAACCACTTACATAGGAGTAAATATTGAATGGACTTACTTTTGAGTAGACATACACAGGGATATTCTGAAAAATACTAAATATATGTGATGTGATGCTAACATTGTTGCTGTTATGTCTCTTTATCTGTAGGACTGAATCAATAAATACATTTACTCTCTTGTCTGATGGGGTTATATGTGTATGTATGTATATGTACATATGTGTATGTGTGTATGTATACATTTTTAAATGAGTATTCAAAACACAAACTTTAGAAAAATGTTTTTATATATGTATATATAACAAAACAACAACAATGATATAACGCATCTCCAAAATAGATGCTAAAATTTGTACGCCCTGAGTTCTTTTCACCAGCACCAAAGCAGGAATTGCTTGAATTAAAAAGGAAGAATGCAAATGTCTGTTTGCAGCCAGATAAGAACAAAGTCCAAGATATATTTATTGACTGAGGTAGGACATCTACAACATAAAGGAATCAGTTCAAATCAAACACTCTAAAGCCATAAACCAAGGTGGTAAGGTCATGATCATGGGAACAGCAATTCCTGTTTCTCCAGCTCTTCTGTTCTTTCTTAACTGCAATTTTGGATCACAGCCCTTTTCCTAAGATTTCTTCACCCAGTGGACTGAATCAAATAGTCCATAGGACTTATGCGAACATGTATAAAAGTAAATCATTTCCTACTTATCTGTTTTCTCCCAATAGTGCCATGTTTGACAATACAATTTTCATGTCAAGAAAATATCCAATATACATAAAATAAATCAGCAAGACAAATTATCTTGCCCATATTTTTTTTAAAAAAATCATCACATAAATCATCAAGACAATCTCCTCCTTAAGCCCCAACTGAATACTTAAGGAATAGGAGTAAGTGTGCTCAAGAAATTCTTAGTTCTATAGTTGCATTCTAGAGTTAAGGAAGTGAAGTTGGTCAGTCACTTCACAGAAATGAGAATCAGGACCTAATACATTTTTCATATCTTTAGAAGTACCATCTATTATTGCTTCGAAGCCATGAAACCAGGAAACCAGTTGTATAAGTTGCCCTATAAAATGTCAGCCACAGAGCTCTTTCTAAAATGGTACCAATACATTACTCTGAAATATTTTCCAACTCAGAATAAATGCACCATAAAGCATTCCCTAAGTGAATGGCATCATTATTTCATATGCTGTAATTGAGTGCGGGTGAGGTCATTCTGTAAATGGAGAGTTTGCAATGATGCAAGGAAATCAGCTGATTATTTGGATGGACTGAAAAACAGACCCAACTAGCATGAATAAATCTGAAGCGGGCCTGCCAATGCTTAGTCTCAGAACATGCTTAGAATTGCAGACAAAGCATTAGACACATAGAGATCATACAAGACAAGACCATGCTAAGCACATGAAAAGTTTTTTTTTTAATCTCTGAAAAGCCACAGTGCCTCTGATAGAACTGATATCTCTTTCCAAAACTGGCTTGCAGGTTTGCAAACTGAGCAGAGGGGGAGAGTGGTAATAGGGCAACTTATACAACTGATTTGAATTTCAATTTTTAATAATAAAATATAGCAATAGGTGTTATATTATTTCATTAATACAGAAAATAAAATTCTTGTATTCTGGGACCTCACCCTTTTGCTTTATGATATTGAAGCCCTGCACTAGAGAAAAAGAATTACATTTTTAAAAGACTGGAGTCCACTTTCTTGAACCAGCTTACCAGAGAGCCGTTAAACAGTAGGACAAACAGTGTTTGGATCTGTTGTTGTGACTTATAACAGAATGCTGCATGCGTCTAATCAGAAGTAGGCCTAAATACCATTCAGAAACACTCAGTAAGAGATTATGGGATGAACAACCTATTAATAAGAAGCTGAGCAAGACTGGGGCTTACTCATGAATAGACAAGTTTGAGAGGTGTGCAATCTTGAAATACAACCGACTATTCTGTTTAAATATTTGTTTCTTTCTTCCCCTCTGCTCAATTTGCAGATCCAGTCCTACCATTGAGGCAGGCATGACAGGCAACAGGTACTGGAAGGTGGAGACAGGAATGGCGAAGTGTGCAGGAACTCAGAGGTCTGTGTACATTACAGCCTACTTTGTATCTCTAAGCCATCCTGTTGTCACCAAATATAGGGCAGAATGTTGTACTACGACCAGTACTTAAGTCAGATTTGGCTGCCAGTCTGGTTGGCTTTTGGGTGTGGAGTAGCAGGCAGAGTGCCTGTCTTTTGCCTTAGAAACTAAAAAGTCTTGAGACAGTCCTGTAAACTTGGAAAACAATGTCAAAAAGAATTGCTTCAAAGACTTCTCATGTATTTACTTTCAAGTTCTATTTTCATACAAAGGAAGGTATGTATTAGGTCTGAGTTTGTATCAGTCTTTTCCAATTTTATAGTTAGCCTGCTGCATCCACAAACTTCTTCTTCAGGAAGCTCAGTAAGAGATCAGCTTCTTAGAAGTAAGATTGCTTTTACGTTTTCTTAGAATGTTCTTAATTGTGGTTTAATATAGATGTTTACTTATTTTTAGTGTAGATTTTTTGCCATTTTAAAATCTGTGATGACTGCAGTTTTAGTATGCCACCTTGGATCCGCTATGGGGAGAAAGAGGACATATAAATAAAATAGAAGCATACATAACTATATAGTATGTTTGGCATACATGGCCTATGGTGTGAGCAAAGAGGCACTTCAGCCCCAAAACTCAGGTTTAGCCCTCCTATGCTCAGACCATGAGCTATGTGTAATGCTTGCAAGAGCTATCCTACAACCAGCCAATATATAGATCAAATCAACTACGGTGTTAAGTGGTTGACCCTGAGCCCAACATTTTTCCCGTGTAAATCATTTTGCAAGGATATTCTGAGAGATATATAATATCATATGTACTTCCACGAACTGCTAAAAGAAAAATAAGAGATAGATAAATTAAATTTATATATCACAGTGATTGGCCTCCCCCTAGTATCTCACCTGACCAATCTGCAGCATTTTTTAAAGCTAAAGTGGAGGCCATCTGCCGGGACCTAACCCCCTATTTGAAACCAGTAAATCGAGCCAAAACATCCAGCACACTGTCTTGTCTGGTGAGAATTACTCACTTTCAGCCGGTGACGTCATTTGAGGTTGACAAGGCACTTGATTGCTGCTGTGCCACCACCTCCTCCCTTGACGCTTGCCCAGCCTGGCTAATCAAAGCGGCCAGGCCTGTGACAGCTGAATGGGCCACTGCAATAATTAATGGGTCTCTCCAGGAGGGCAGGGTTCCTCATTAGGCCCATCAGGAAGAAACCGAGCTTGGTGGCGGACAACACTGGCAATTATAGGCCGGTCACCAATGTTTCCTTCCTTAGCAAGGTTGTAGAGAGGGTGGTGGCCAATCAGATTCAGGCTCTCTTGGATGAAACCAATGCCCTGGAGCCATTCCAGTCGGGCTTCAGGCCACATCACGGTACAGAAACGGCATTGGTTGCCCTGCTTGATGACCTATTGAGGGAGGTCGAAAGAGGCAAAATGTCCATGTTGGTTCTCCTTGATATCTCAGCCGCCTTTGATACCGTCGACCACGGTATCCTCCTGGGATGGCTCTCCGAGTTGGGGATTGGTGGCCTGGCTCTTGCCTGGCTCTGGTCCTTCTTGGAGGACCGTTTCCAGAGAGTTCAGCTTGGAGAGAATGTATTGGTCCCGTGGCTCCTCAATTGTGGGGTGCCGCAGGGCTTGATCATCTCTCCAATGCTGTTTAATATCTATATGAGGCCGCTGGGTGCGGTCATCCGGGGGTGTGGTGCTTCGTGTCATCAGTATGCTGATGACACGCAGCTCTACATATCCTTCTTTCCAACAGCAGTGGATGCTGTTGCGCCTCTTGATTGCTGCCTGGGGGCTGTACTGCAGTGGATGCAGGAGAATGGACTGAGGCTGAACCCGGACAAGACAGAGATTTTGAGGGTGGGTGCCCCTCCTATCAGTGGTTTGGGAAGCTCCCTGTCTTTTGGGGGGGTGACTCTCACCACAAAGAGTGTGGTCTGCAGCTTGGGGGTCCATCTTGACCCAGCGCTTACCATGGAGTCCCAGGTAGCGTCCGTGGTCCGCACCATCCATTTACATCTTCGGCGGATTGCCCAGCTGCACTCCTATCTTGATATTGGGGCGCTCACCACTCTGGTCCATGTGCTCATAATCTCGAGATTAGACTACTATAATGCACTCTACATGTGACTGCCCTTGAGATTGATGCGAAAACTACAAATGGTCCAGAACACGGCCGCCAGATTATTGACTGGGGTGAAAAAATATCATCACATTTCCCCCTTACAATGGCGGCCTTACAATGGTTGCCCATTCATTTCCGCATTGACTTCAAGGTATTAATGCTTACATATAAAGCCCTAAATGGTTTAGGACCTCGATACCTGACAGAGCGCCTGCTCCCACCTAGCTCTACTCGTGTCACTCGATCTAGCCAGGCTGGGCGGCTGAGGGGCTTGACCCCGAGAGAGGCCCGGAAGGAGAGAACTAGAAACCAGGCCTTCTCGGCAGTGGCCCCTCACCTCTGGAACACCTTGCCCCCTGAGATTTGCCTGGCACCATTGCTGGGAGTTTTTAAGAACAAGCTGAAGACTTGGTTCTTCAGGCAGGCCTTCCCCCCTTCCATTTCTTAGTTTTCTATGTCTTACCATCTCTATGTTGTTTGATATTGTTGTTTTAATTTTTGTTTTATACCTGGACTGTAAGCCGCCCAGAGTAGATTCGTTGAATCTAGATGGGCAGGGTAAAAGCCGGGAAAATAAATAAATAAATAAATAAATAAATAAAGATTTGAAATTTAAAATGATTTCAAGAAAACGATCAACAAAATCAAAGTGAATAGGCAATTGCTAGTTTAGAAAAAAACTAAGCAATGGCTTAGGATATTTTAATGCATCAGTGATATTATTTTCAGAAACACTGCATAGAGAAGCCACAGATATAATTAAAAAGTAAGCTGAATTCCTATGATGCATATTTATTAGGAAGTAAATCCCAGTGAATTCAACTTGTTTCCAAATAAGCATGTTTAGCACTGGACTGTAAGTCATTGACAGGACCAGAAAAATTACTTTGAAATGTTATGACATGTTTTCAGTTTTAAGCTGAAGGGTGTTTACTTCTGAGTATCCATGTATAGGATTGGGTTTTTACATATTATATAGCTTATACGGTAGAATATGGTGCCTACAGAAAACTTTAAGCACAGAAACCCCCATCTTCACTACTGTGGGGATAGCTAAAACCAAGCATGTATGGGGAAGGAATACCATTACAGGATTTTAACTTTAGGAACAGATTGATGCAAATGAATGCTGGAAGGTAAAATTAAATACTTTGAAATTATAATATCAGATGTAATGAAACAGTAGACATCAAAATGTTATTTACTCAGACCAGTGTCCCACTGAGCTTCTGCTGAGCAGAAATTTCCACTAGAATAGTAACATAATCTCCTGCTGCTTGCTTGAGCACTGGCGTTGCATCAGAAGAGGACAAGTCTCCAGTTAAGGAGACAAAATGGAGGGCCAGGGAAGAAACCATATCTGCCTAGACTGGAGTAGACAAAGTGTGGCCTGTACAATTCTACTGCCTCTTTCTGTAGTGGTTCCAAAGGAAACATTTATCTGTTGCAGCACAAACGTCAAAGAACCTTACGGTGTCTGAAAACCTAACGCACTTATTACAGCATGAGCTCTTGTGTGCTGTAGGCTATAGTCCATGAAAACTTGTGTTAATAATAAATTGGCTGGTCTCTAAACTGCCACAGGACTCTTTTTAGTTTTCCTGTTATGTTTGTGGCAGATCTATTCATGCATTCCAGGGTTTTAGAATTTCATCTTCATCTCCTTCTCCTCTTCCTCCTTCCCCAGACTGGATGTCATCATGGCTATACTCACTTTGAATTTAGCAGCGATGTTGGATTGCATCCAAACAAGTCCGCAAGGTTCTTGGGAATGCTGTGACTTCATGATAGATTGCTCCATCACAGGACATACACTGTAGCAGAAAAGCAAGTGGAATTTTGGAAGGAAGGATTCTGTTGGGGGATCTGTGCAAGGACATAACAATAAATTCAATTCTCTTTTTTTAAAAAAAAACCCTCTGGATCTGGGATATTATGCTTCTTTATTCACAATTCAGAACACCAAGAAACGGCCTGATATGGCTGCATATTATTATGCCCACATTGCCAGCAGGAAAAAGGATGCCAAACTTTACATTCCAAAGGGCAGCCTGAATGTTGAGAACACCAGTGGCAGCAGTCAAGATGGTCTACAAGATACCTTCTTATGCTTGTTACCATTCATAAAAAGACACTAAACAAGGGAAAATCTCAGAATCTGACTCCTTTTTTCATCAATTAACCACTTCTCACCCAAACAGAAACCAATTGTAAGGACTGTTTTTAAATGGTTTTTACAATGCATGCCTGTTTACTCAAAAGTTAACCAAGTAACAACTCATGAACTATAAAGTTGCAGATTCAGTTTCTTTTACATGTAAAAGAGTACTAGAAATGTAATGGGGCAGAATCCCATTGCATTTTACTACACACACTAGTTTCTGGCCTTCCATATATTGTTTCACTATAGTATCTATCATCCCACACCATTGGCTAAGGTGACTATGGTTGTTGTAATCTGTAATCCAGCTACATTTGGAGGGCCACAATTTGACCATTCTAGTCTACTGCTTTGTATTAGTAGTATTTCTGATTCTTACTCCTACGTTTCTTATTTCTCCAAGTGTTACCCCTGAATATAACTTTTCCCTTCTGGTTTGTCTAGGATTCTCTTGTTTTCCTCCTCTACTAGAACTGAACCTAGGTGCAGTCAAATTCTTTCCCTGTGTCATCTTTGCCATCTCCTTCTGAGGCTTCCCTTAAGCAGAATTTTAGATTGCAAGTTCCTTGGGGCAGGGATCTGTGCTTTTTCTTTTGTTTTTAATCTACAGTGCACCGCAAACACAACTGGTTCTCTTTAAATGATAAAGATTTTTTTTTAAATTGTTGCCATAAGACAAACAACTGCAAGAGCTTCCGAAGAGCAACTGAATTCTGGGTAAAAGCTTGGCCAAGAACAAGGTGATAACCCTACATGTTTTTCTGTTGGACTGACTTGGCCTTTTACTTCTCAAGCTGGCCCATCCTGATCTCTTGCTCTGAAATGTTGTAAGGTCACAATTTCAAAGGACGGTGAGAGGAGACACTGATGGCAGGGGGGAAAGGAAAGATGCATGATACTAGCAAGCCGAACAGAAGGCAATGATGAGGAATATAAAACTGGAAAAGAGCATTTTCTGTACCTAGCAGAGCAGCTGCTGTAGAAATCCTGAGGCTCAGGAGGCGGCAGCAGCTGGTGTATTGGTAACATTATTCGATTTCCAGATAATCAGGCTAGCTAGACTTTTGTGGAGGCAGACCTGCCTGGCAGTTAAAAAGGCTGTGTGCTACTCGTGCTTGCTGAGAATCAGAATTAGAGCACAATCTCTCCCTGCTGAAAGGAATAAGAAATGCCATGAAAAATGCACAGCGTTCATTGAACACAAAGTATGAGGAGAGAGGGTTGTGTGGATACTCTCTCTCTCTCTCTCTCTCTCTCTCTGTGTGTGTGTGTGTACTGTTAGCACTACTCTCTGCAGCCTCCTACCCAAGGCAAATTTCTTCTCTAACGTCTGTTTACAAAAGCATAAATATTGTGCCTGAAATAGATAATGGAACCTAACTCTTGTGTATAACAGAGTAACTCTCCCTCCAACTTCACTCCACTAAGTATATGTTCCTCTCCTTCTAGATTACTTACTCTGAATATGAAAGCAGACCACACTAATAGATAGTGGATGTTGGTTGACAATGTTTGAAAGAATATGTTAGTACCAGGAGTTGCTGTTGCATGATTGTATGTGGTCTGTGAGGATAATAAGCTCCTTTTTAAATAGTAAACCAGAAGTAAAGGAAGGAGGTGTGCCGTCTCCTCCTAAGAAAATAGATGACATTACCATGGCTAAACTGAAAGAGCTAACGAACAGAATGACTGGGAATTTTGATTTAAATCTGGAAACGTGAGAAAGCCTGGGAAAGAGTGAACCAATAGAGGGAGCAGTTTTGGCAGGAAAGGAGGGGGATAAAAGAGAGGGAGAGGGAGAGTTGACTGAGGAAGAGGAATGTTGGTTGACAAAGATGAAGAAAGAAGATGAGAAAGACTGGATAGAGATAGTGAAAGAAGGCCCCTGATCTGGAGAATCGGTGCCTTTTAAAGTACTGAAAGAAGTAGCACAAAGGGAGTGGAAGGAGAAACCGGTAATAAAGCCTTCCTACTGGGGAGAAACAGAAGAGAGGGAGCAGAGGAGAAAGGAGAGAGAAAGGTTCGCAGGTGAAGCTAATCACCGAGAAATCTGACGATGCTCAAATTCCCCTGGGACCACTTGTGGGGAGATCCAATTGCCTGTCAAATTTTGCAAAGATCTGGACCACAGGGTTTGGGAGCCCAATTTGGGTTGGATTTTTCACAAATGAACCCGTTGATGAATTGTTACTTCTACACTTTTGGTAGAGGATTTGACGTTACCTGTTAATAGACTGGAGTTAAGACTGGAGATGCTTCTATGGACACAGTTTTAAAAGAACCATGGAACCCAAAGAGTGAAGTTTTAAATTTATCTTTTATTAAAGAGGAAAAGGAGTTAATATATGTGGAAAAGAATAAACTGTTAAAAGTTCAAACTGAGTCTATGTCTGATGATATGAAGGAAAATGAAGGTTCAAAGGAGGGAGTGGGTTTGGCAGAACCTCACACTTACATAATCAAGAGTCCATCATGATTATACAGTCAAAGCCAGGTACTTTCTGGAGACATAGTTTTTAAAGGGGGATAATTCAAGAGTTGAAGCCTAAGACCCATGATGGTACTGAATTCCATCTCTCAGATCATCACAGCTTGGAAAAGCTACTTTCCGAACCACAGTTCTCAGAATCTGACTACTGCCTTATTGGCTAGGAGATTCTGGGAACTCAAATCTAAAAAAGTAAATTTTATAAGCTCTGGAAATCACACATGGCATCCCAAAGATTCCAACATGACACAGACACTTGATTTGCAAAATATCTTGACCTGGCCCTGTACACTAGTTTTGTAACAGATTATTTACATGACACAGTACATTCCTAACTATTCTTCACATTATCCATGGTGTACAACTTAAACCACATTGACACTAGAACCGAGAAAGAATCTGGCAAACAAGGGCTACCATTCATTATGGCATTGCTGACTCCAGGTTCAAAAAAATGAACTTCTCAATACCAGTTGTTGAGGAACTGTTGTGGGAAAGCACTACTGCCTTCATGTCCCACTTATAGTCTATGCCATTCTCCCTTGTCGTTGGCAATGCAGGCTGGGGGAAATGGGACAAAAACCTCCCCCCCCCCAAGAATCACAGTAATGGAGGAGAGAGAGAGAGAGAGAGAGAGATTGAGAGAGAGCAATCAACATATCTTGGATCAGACTGTGAGGTTAAAGGCACTGCAAACAAATAATGACAAGTAGTACAATGGAAAGGATAATTTACAGTATGAGATATGAATAGAAATGAGAAAAAAAGAGATAACAGGTGTTTTAAATAACACCTTTTTCACATCAAATGGCACCTAAGGAGAAAAATATGCAAGGGAAAAGCAAGTTGGAAAGTGAATTAGAGCTTAAATTTTGATTCATATACAGAATAAAATGCCAGTGATTTTCCTGTCAACTATGTCATATGGGAACCAAGAACCCTGTTATATAACTAGCTTGTTTTCTTTTCTTTCTTTTTTTTTAAAAAAGGTGAGTTCCTTAACTTTCCACTGGCTTTTTCAAGACAAACACATTGTTGGGTGAATGTGGTATACTGACTAAGCTAAATGAGACAGCTGGTCCATCATGGTAAACAACTACACCTGTTCCATGAATATCTGAAACTGCCATATACATTCATGAGTGTGTAAACATATTTTCACACAAACTATTATCAGGGTGGGTAAACCAATTACTCATGATTTACAGGAGAAACCAAACCTTCTTCCTAAAGTGAGTGTTCCACTTGGCATATTTGGCCAACTTCCAGTGCCAGACCGATGCAGGAGATTTTCAAACACAAATCCAGCGACTCTCAATCCCTGGTCTTCACATAAAATTTTATTAGAGTTTGGTATATATAGGAAAACCAACTGGTGCTGTACCAATCAGCATATATGGATATAAAATTGCTATCTGCACTGTGTGAAGGTTGAGGCACGAATAGGAATTTACACATCTGTTAGACTTGTGTAGCATCAGTAAGGAATTGTACTACAGAGGATGAATATGTGATGAACATTTTCATCTTTGAGTCCAGGGAGCTCAGATAATTTGCACACACATCTTTACTTATTATTCAGGTTATCTATATGCCGTTTCACCTACTAGTCACAAAATCGAGTTCTTTGGATTGGAACCTCTTTGCCCTCCTTTGCAAAGCAGCGGATGGAACAGACTTTTAGCTATGGAATATAATATATATCAATAATAAGTATGTACGTCTTTGATGTGGTAGATATTTCACATTCAACTGCTTTTGAGTGTGGAAATACATACCTGGAAACCATATGTAGTTTCTTAAAAGCTTATTCTATGGTATACTTGGAAAGTCTCCAGCAGTGCAGTAATACAGGCATTTACTATGATGTTACCTGAATCCCCAGGAAACCTAATAGGATGGTTCTTTGGCACCAGAGGCTACAGTCAGTTGACTTCTCTACAGAAACCTTCCCTACTACTACTCCCAGTTGCCCCAATTAACATAGCTAAAGATCAGGAATCATAGGAATTCATGCAGAAAACACCTGAAGGACATCCCATCGAGGGCTGCTATATAGAGTTGCAACTCTTATGCAAGTGATATTTAAGCAGTATTTAGGGACTTCTATTGCTGTTTTCACTCTGTTCTATAGGCATTAATTAAGCCATAACTAGGTACTTTTTAAAATGGGTACCCCAAACTTACTTTAACATTGTGCTCAAAGTTTAATTCTTCTGGTGTAATTTATCAATCACTCAAAACAGATATTCTGAAATGAAAACAATTTAAGTACGGTAGTTAAAAGTGGTTGTTTTTTTTTTTTAAAGGTGCCTCTTTAAGAGATGTTAATCTTCACAGCAAATGTTTCATTCCTTTTTCAAAAAATAAAAAATGTAAGCAGTTAGAGCACTAAAATGCACAGCAGAGAAATTGAAATGAAAGCTAGTTAGTTAACATTCCTTGTTCCTGCTTCTTAGCGGAAAAACTGGTTTTTACAAAAGGTAGGAAAGAAAGACAAACACACCTATTTTGGAAACATGGCAATTACCATCCTGAAAGAAATAACTGGCTTGAATTCGAAAGGATGGAGGACTTCCCCAGATCTCGAACATTTTGTGTGGATCTATCTAAATTTACAAGTTTTAAATGTGGGCATATCAGAGGTTTACTCTTTTGCCTTTATGACATACCTTTACCTTTTGGAGGCTATGCTCCATTCCTTCGTAACCTTGAGGTTAAGTCATGGGATCTGTTCAGATGGCTCAGCAAGATTCAGTTTTAGACTACCAAATAGGAATTAGAAGACCACATTAGATGTATCATAAAATACTGTAAGTCCTTGTATGGGGTGCTGTTGCTGCTTTTGTTGTTGCTGCTGTTTAAAATAGAAATAACATCGTCTTGGGGAGGAGGGCTAATGAAAACCTATACTGCAACAGGTGCAGTACAGGTTTTCAATAGCCAAACAGGGAGTTTGGCCATTTCCCTCCTTTTTGCTCTCTTTAGGGAAAAATGGTTCTCTGATTTGCTATCTGTGTTGGAAGTAAATATTGAAATGCAATGAATAGGAGATCCTCCCCTAGTGGAAATACCAGCCTTTGATCAAAGGGGGAGTAGACAATTAAATTCATCCTCCTTGTCACTTGACTCTCCAGATGAGGGCATCTGTCTTTGGGGGGAAAACCCCAAACTATTCTATTACCAGAATTGCTTAGATTTCATATTGCTTTGGTCTTTTGAGTGTTCTCTAATTCCTTTTGACAGACGACTAGCAATAAACATCCTGTTTCTTGTGATCTATTTGACATCATATTTCAGTCGGTGATTATAAAACTATATACACTGTTTTGGATGAAAGCAGAGATCAGTCTATCATTCTGATTTGTAAGCCCCACTGAGTTCAAGGGGCTTTCTCCTCAGTGAGGTGGTGGTGGATTACTGTCTTAAACTACTCCACCCACTCATATCCACGCACAAACACTGATCAAGAAACCCTAAAAAGATAACAAAAAATTTAATGGATGCAACAATTCCGCAGTTATTGCCAGCATATATTAAACAGATGTACTTACTTTGCACATGGAGGTTTCATTCTTGCATGTAGTATCTACTGCGGTGTCATCGTGTGTATATGTGTTAAGAGTTCGGCTCCCTTGGGTTCAAGAGGACTTACAGGTGTGTATAGGAGTGTCGATTTACCTTAGGATATACTTTTCTTTCATGAATAATTTTGAACACCCATCCATATTTCTTCTCATTTGAGTGCCTTAATTTTTTTTATAAAAAGTTAAACATTCTTGAAACTGTTAATAAAAAGAGATATTTTATCCTTTCCTCCTCCATACAGAGCACTAGAGAAAACATTCAAAATGTACATATTTTCAAATGCATTTTTAAATTCTTGGCATTACTATTCATGCAGTGCAGGTAGGAAGTAAGGGAATACTTCTTCTTCTTGATTTACACTTCAGAAAACATATTATGCAAAGGCCATCCATTTTATTAAGGTAATGCAAATTTGTAGATTTTTGCAAGTTCAAAGATATCACTTTGCACTTTGGGACATATTTCATGCAACCATTTCCAAATGTGACAGAAAATAATCTGCCCCAGTTTTGCCAGCAATGCATAATATATAACTTAGCCACTGGTGCTTTTTCTGCTGTGAATCCTATATGCTTTTCTAAAAACACTCATATTCCATGATTCTATGAATATTGCATTGCTCACCATTATGATGTGTGGGCTTAGCAGTGAACCATTTCATATGGCTTCCCATAGAATGTATGAGGATATTTTAAATTGATCTAAGTACTGTCTGAATGGCTGCTACCCATCCTCCTCTGCAAGTGCTATATAAACATCTAATCTCAGCTGACCACAATCCTCCACAGGTCTCCTCAAAACTAGCTTATTGTACAGATATAAATGGACATAGGACTATAGCCTGAATTATATGGCCCACAAATTCTTGATGCATGTGCATACCATTTTGGGAGTGTCCACACTTCAGAATGCATAAATTGTTTTAACTGGGGATGTGCACTGTCTTCAAATAAATGTGTAAATATGAACCAAATCAGGGGTACATTTCTGGAGTGGCCACAGGGAAGAGCAAAGATGCTGGAGGTATTAAGAGGGTGGAGCAGCAACCCTGTGGATCCCTCCTCTAAAATCCAGCTTTCACACATCACAATTAAGTAAAAGGCAAATAAAAACTAAGAAAGACACTGAGTTCCTTGCAACAGAGATGGAAAATAGGCTCTTTACCTTAGAAACAATCTTTTCTTGCCTTTCCTGTTGGTGCAGGAAAGGCAATGTTAAAAGGGCAATGTTCATGCATTGCCCTTTTAAAAAAGAATCAAAGAGGAATGTGACCCTTGCTCTTTTAAAATCCTTTATTCACTTCCTTCTTAGGAAGCCAGTGGGTTTTTCCTGTCAGCTGGGAAAAGAGGTGAGAAAACAAAAATAACACAGAGCTCCTAGCTCAGCTGATGCACTTCTGTCCTACTGATATCACACAGTCTATGACCTGGCCTTACTATTTGAGTTTCTTCATTCATGGGAACAGAGGCTTTCACAGAGAACTGGAAATACATTATGGACTTAGACAACGATCCTGCTTGATTGTCTCCAAAAGGGCAGAGGGCAGGTTGGATATCAATCTGTGTGCTCTTATTCAAGCAAGGACTGGATTGGAAGATCAATGCACATCTGTCATTTTAACTTTATTAGGGCATATACCTATCTAGCTAGCTACCTTCCTTCCTTCCTTCCTTCCTCGACCAATAACTGAACAGTCACTTAATTTATCTGATTTTTATCTCATCTCTCTCCCCTAGTGTGGACCTAAGGTGGCGTATAAAAATATTTAAAGCCAACAATTAATTTAAACAAATTGATTGAGACCTAAAACTATAATATATACATATTTAATACATTATTTAAAAAACATAAATTGGAAAAATTTTGAATTTTAAAAGACCTCCTCATCTCAATTGCCTCCTGGCTCCCTAAAGCCTCTCTAAAGAGGTATGATTTCAGGTAACAGTGAAAGGAGAGGACAGAAGCAGTCCCCTGCACACCTCCTGAGGGAGGGAGTTCTATAATCTGGGAGCAGTTACAGAAAATAACTATTCTACCTTTTTATGGTTTAAAGAAACCAACAAACCTCAGGATAGCTTACAGATAAAAATGTGTATCTCAGGAAAACGTAACCACACCAGTAGGAATTAAGTAGTTATCTTCCAGTTATTACAACATCATATCATTTGTTATAATCAACAGTGCTGTAAGATAAGTCAGTATAATTATCACATTGCAAATGTGGGAGGGGAGTGCTAAAGCTGAGGGAGAAGCTTTGGTGATCCAAATAGCTGAATTTAATCATCATCATCATCTTAGAACTGAAGAGCTGGAAGGGACCCAATGGATCATTGAGTCCAGCCCCTGTCAAGAAGGCCCAGTGGGGAATCAAACTCCCAATCTCTGGCTCTGCAGCCAGAGACCTAAACCATTGAGCTATCCAACAGTTCTTCAGCATAGCAGAAGCACCGTGATTTCTAGCTCAGTGCCCTACCCTTACACTATTATCATTTCTCTGCAAACAGAAGGTATGGTAACATGTACTGTCACTATGACCCTCACTTTTCATAGTATACAGTATGGGCATTGCAAATATATTTCAAGTCATGGAAACAAAACTCTCAAACCTCAAAGAGTCTCAAACCTCTGCATTCTCATAGCTACTTTGGTCTCCAAAACAGTGGTCAGGAACCTCAACTGTATTTTGCTACACAGTTCCGATTCTCCCACAAGTGGACCAGGCTTGAGAAATAGTCCTTCCCTAAGCATGAGCAGACTCTCCACAGGCCTATTTTTATATGGCCCAAGATAATGAGATTCTTTCCCACAGGCTAATTGAAAAAAACCTAGTTGCTTTATCAGAGTCCTGCTCTGGTTTATTTCGTAGATCACATGTGTTTGTGATCTCACACTGCTCTTTTTATGTTATGCCACATGGCATGTATTAAAAACCATGTAATGTGGGACACTGCGATGTTTCATATGAGGCATTTCTTAAAGTACCATCAGGAAACTTCCTCCTTAACAACAACTACCGAGTCTCTGACAAGGTTATGCCACTTTTTAAAAATTTCTAGGTCAATCCCTTCCATTCCTGCCACTGGATCCAACCAAAACTTACATCTTGGCAGATCAGTATTTCTTGGTATCTAACAATAGAATGCCAGTGGAACTGTACTCGTTTATCTATCAATAGCAGACCTTTTGGTGCCCTTTCCAATGATTCTGACTTGTATAATAATAGTTATGGGCCGTTAAGTTGATTCCAACCTGTGATGACCATCCCAAGGTTTGTTTTCTTTCTTTCTTTCTTTCTTTCTTTCTTTCTTTCTTTCTTTCTTTCTTTCTTTCTTTCTTTCAAATTTTACCCTGCCCATCTAGTGGCCAGGCCATTACTCAGCGCAGCTAGCAATATCACGACATAAAGCTAAAAAATCAAACAACAACACCCTGCAAATCTATACTAACTGTATATAAAAATAACTGATTCAGGAAATGGTAGCAGAACAGAGATAATTATTCCAAAAATAACAGGGTGTCAGTAATCAAAAGGGCAAAATTAATCCAGGGTAAGGCTATGTAAACAACCACATCTTCACTTGTTTTCTGAGGTACACAAAAGTGGTTTACCAGTCCTTCTGGTGGCATTCTGGAACCATGCACTTTGCTCAAGCTCATGTAGGTGGCAGGGCTCCTGAACCCCACTGGCTGTACATGCACGTCTTTATCTCAGCTGACCCCTCACCTGGAAAGCACAGTGGGGATTTGACCTGCTAGATCTTGGCAACTCTCCAATCCACTGAGCCACACCAACTTTCTGTCCTTTCAGACACTGAATATTTCTGTAATTGCTCTTGCAATAAACATAAGCTTTTCATATGATAGTAGCCATTCCTTTGCCTACAACAAAAGAAGCATCTCTTTATTTCTTAAAATACTACTTCTTGAGGGCCATGAAGTAACATTTTGAAAAATCCCCTAAATATTTATTTAGTTCCCCATCCCCCATACTTCCATTGTGGGCTACTTTGCAGATCTGATTAATTTTTAGTTAATAATACCTATGAGAACTAGCATCACTTAGTTAAATGTTAACATACTGCTTAGTAACAGAGAAGGAGTGCTGTGCTTGTGGTTTGTTGACCATTCTTGCTTTAAAACAATATGAAGAGCTGGCTGGTTCTTCATGAAATGGGTTTAGCTGCAGGAAACTCTTCCACATGTCATATAATCCCAAGGAAAAACTGGCAACATGGATATGAACTAAATAACTTATGTTGTATTGTATGTTCCTGGCACTACATTCATATTTATGTTGTCTCCTCTAGAAGACTGCTGTCCATATTCAGTGTTTGCCAAGGACAGTAAGAAATGGAAAAGCTGAAGGCTGTTGTGTTTGTATCCTCTTTCCGCCTAACCCAAACGCAAATTTTCAAATGATCACTGATGCTATTCACGCTGCTACATATGATGCAAATTATAAAGCCACAAATTGCAAAAACCTCAAAATGAAAGAAACTGAGATGGGGTAGGCCATTTTCCTGCTGTGGAATCTGTGTTTTATTTCAAATAGGTTTTTGTGGGTTACATTCTGTAGGCTGGCTGTCCCAGTTTTTCCTTTTGTGATAAAGTTTCACTCCACTGCCACTCTTTGATCTGTGGATTCTAGATATACTTCATCACAGGATCGTATAAAAACTGTTCGGCTCCTTATTCAAAAATCGAAGTCTATCTGACTTTATCAAGAGTTTTGCATTGCAAACCTACATCCCTACCCAATAATACCAGCCATCTTCACTCTTAGCTGAATGGGGAAATGGAGGCTGCACACACAGCTCCTCTCAGAGGTTAGAAACTTACTTATATGAAGAAAATATATAATTCTCTTGGACTCAAAGCATCACCCTTCCACTGTTCTGTTATGGATTATTTCAGTATGTCATTATATCTGCTCTTCTAAAACACATTTTTTCAAAGCCTCCTCTTCTTTAGCGCCTGTGCAAAACTCTCTTGCACAGAAAAATAGTAATTATGCCTCATATTGGTTGTTCAAGGAGGAAGAAAGCAACTGACACTAGTTCCTCTATTTCTGCTTCCTACCAAACAGCAGATTGACATAATTATTTCTTTTTAAGAGGACTCCATACAACCATCTTCACTGCTGTACATACTTACAGATGAATGTATGAAATTTTCTTAGGTAATCTGCCTTGGGAGGGTTTTTACGCTTAAAGGCAGTAGTAAAATATGCTCAATGGGGACTTTGGAACATATGGTCCACAGGCTGTTATGAACTGCAGCTTCCATCACCTCTCATCATTGTCTATGCTGGCTGATGTGATTCTGCACACTCACAACATCTGAATGGCCTGATGAAGGAAAGGAAATTGAGGAGGCCCTCTTTGCAGCTGCCTAGTCATTTATTGGATCCTAGTGCAACTTTTTGCAGGTCACTAGTACTTCACTTGACCAAACTGAGGTACAGTGAATATAGGTTGTGTGGATTCCAATAGCACTGTGAATAAGTTGAGGAAATGCAGTGGAAAGAAGCCCACATCTGTTAGTATCTGCTTAGAATGCTGTTGTTTTTCCAGTAGTGCCTCTGGATATGTTTCCACATCACTAGAAACAATTTGCTACATAATTAAAATATTTTCAAACAATTGTACAACAAATACTCTGAAGTATATCACACGGCTACACCTCCAAATAAGAGCATTGGTGTATTCCCAAGGCACATCAAATTGTAACATGGTGTTATAGAGACCACAATGATTTTGCAGTGTTTCTAGACTCTTAGAATTTTCTTATTGTGAAGACAAAGCTTGCTGTGTAGGGAAAAAATATATCACTATAAGAAAATTAACAGAGATTTGAACGTGTCTCTGTGTATGCACATGCGTGCACACATGTGTGTGTGTTTGGGAGAGAGGGGGAATCCATGTAACCTTAAATCTTTTTTATCCCCAGAACTGTTGGTTCATTTCAGAGGGTACAGTTTTCAACACAATGTGCTTTTCATAAAATGCTATCAAAGTCTTTCCTTCTCTTCCCAGGAGTTCAGGAAAAGTTCTAGTTCAACTGGTTGTTCTGTTATAGTTTGGTTCTACCTGTGCATACACATCCTTTTGAATCAATTTATAGCTTTTATCCTTAAACTCTCTCATCTATTTTTCATTTCTCTACACTCTGGCTAAAATCATGCCATGGTGCTCCATCTGAGTAACTTGAAGTTGTGCAAGCCATTGCACAATTTGTACCAAGGAGGATATTACATTCAGGAAGCAGTTCCACAGGCATAATTGTGCAGTCAATTGCATGATCTGTGCATGGTTAGTTGCATGATCAACTGCAGGGTTCATTGCAGGGTTCATTGCACAACTAGTTGTGTAGTCAGACACACAGACTGCCTGGGCTTAACTGCCTGTGACTTCACACTGGCATAACTTTATGCTATGCCAAGTCCAACAGGATTTCAGCTTCTGTATTTTCTCTGCCATACCACCTCTTATGCATGTATTTCTTCTTAACTCCTTTAGTGTTGTAGATGCATAAAGAGAAGACCTTTTCACACCCAATAATGACTCATGAAACCTTAGATCAAATTGGAACTCCTTCATTTTTCCATAAGTGTTTTCTGTTGGTTTCTAAACACTAATTACTTGAACTCTACCCACTCAGGTCTTATTCAATAATTTGAAAATTATGTTGAGGGTGAAATAGCTTGTGGAACTGAACTGTTTTTCAGTACATATAGAGAAGGTGTTTTTTTTAAAAGTTAGGTTCACGCCAATCCTGCAACACTATTGAGTACAGTGAGAGAGAAGGGGTACTTTTATGGATGTTTGAAAATCTAGGATACAGATGCAGTGGGGTAATTGGGAGTGTTAGCAGTTAAAAAATGGAAATGGGAAAAATTGTTATGATGGAGAGAAATTTTAAAAATCATGTTAAGGAGGAGGAGGAAATTGAATGTGATTTTAAATAGCCTACAAGTGACTTTTAGAAATTAAAAAAAAAAGACTTTTAAAAACCCCACAAGATTAGGCTGCCTATAAAGTATTGATGATACCCTGTGAACTTGGCAAAATGGGTGCAAAGCAGACTGGGGTAATAATAAGGCAGCAGAGCAAGTGAGAATATAGCAGAAATGTAGCTAATGGATACTATTAGGATAAGAAGAAAGATTTATTGTGTTCATGTTATATAACAGTGACCTTGGGATCAAGGCAATTTGTTGATAGAGAAAAACATAGGTGACAGAAATAAACAAAAATACAAAAGGAAGGATCATTTTAAAAAGAGGTTCAAAAATTCTCTCATCTGCCCTACACTGAGATTATTGCTGTGTACAGAAATATGCCTTTTGAAAACTTCTTTAACATTTATATACATTAACTTAAAAAAAAAAAACAGACAGCATTTCTTCACTCAGAATACATAGACTGGCTTCAGTCCAGCAGGTCCCCAAACCACATAACCATAGCAGAGAAATATTTCTTCTTATTCTTGAGATGATCTGACCTGCATAGGTTTTCCAGGATATATATAAGTATATATAAGAATATATACTTATAAGAACAATTAATATGCAAGTTTACCCAAAGAAGTTCAATATCAGAAACTCTATTCATTCTCTCATCCATCCATTCATTCTTTGAATTGAACATTTTAATACCATTCTTCATACTATTTGAGAGTTTAGGTCAGCACATAGCGAATATTTACTCTCAATTTCTATGAGAATGAAAAGTGGAGGAACACATGCAGAAACTGGGGTAGCTGCATAAGGCACTTTCAGATAAGTTAAGGAGCATGTATAAGAAATGGAAGGGGGGGGGCAAATCACAAAGGAAGGGCACAAATAAGTAGTCAATAATTGTAGAGAGTCGGTTAGCAAGAGCAAAGCTCAGAACAAGCTCAGGCTTGCAAGAGAGATTAAAAACAATAAATGGGGATGTACCTGAATCAAGAATAATAATAATCAAGAAATGGAAGGTCAACTGTGAGGAGGGGTTGAAGAAATACTAATGGGAGACAGAGAGAAGACAGAACTGCTGAACATCTATTTTACCTCTGTCTTGTCCCAAAAGGAAAACTGTAGCAGGTGGAAGATAGGAGGAGGCTGTTGCCCAAGACAGCCAAAGAAGTTAGAGGAAAATATGTAACTGCTTTAAATGAATTCTAGTCTCCTGGGCAATTGAACTGTGTCCCAGGGACTTAAAGGAATTTACAGATATAATCTCAGAGCCTCTGCCTCTGATCTTTGAGAATTCTTGGAGAATAAGTGAGGTCCCTGAAGATGGAGGCAAGCAAATGTCAGCGGTATCTTCAAAAAGGGAGGAAAAGAAAATCCAGACAACCATCGACCAGCCTGACATCAATACCAGGAAAGGTTCTGGAACAAATAATTAAACAGACAGTCCTTGAACATTTGTGATTTATCAGCAAGTCTATCAAAAAACAATTCATGCCAGACTAATCTTCTCTTTCTTTTTGATACAGTTATACATTTGGTAGATGAGAGGGATGCTGTGGTATAGCATATCTAGCTTTCAGCAAGGCTTTTGGCTAAGTCCCTCAGGATATTCTAGCAGCCAAGCTGTTAAAAACTGGGCTAGATAATGGTACTGTTAGGCAGATTTGGACCTGGTAGACCAGATGTTAGTATATAACAAAGTAAACATAAGTCAACAATGTAATGCTATGGGAAAAAGTTAAATATAATACTTGGTTGCATCAACAGAAGTACAGTGTCCAGATCAAGGGAAGCAATACACTTTGTTGTTGTTTAGTCGTTAAGTTGTGTCCGACTCTTTGTGACCCCATGGACCAGAGCATGCCAGGCCCTCCTGTCTTCCACTGCCTCCTGGAGTTTGGTCAAATTCATGTTGGTAGCTTTGATGACACTGTCCAACCATCTTGTCCTCTGTCGTCCCCTTCTCCTCTTGCCCTCACACTTTCCCAACATCAGGGTCTTTTCCAGGGAGTCTTCTCTTCTCATGAGATGGCCAAGTATTGGAGCCTCAGCTTCAGGATCTGTCCTTCCAGTGAGCACTCGGGGTTGATTTCCTTCAAAATGGATAGGTTTGTTCTCCTTGCAGTCCAGGGGACTCTCAAGAGTCTCCTCCAGCACCACAATTCAAAAGCATCAATTCTTCGGCGGTCAGCCTTCTTGATGGTCCAGCTCTCACTTCCATATATCGCTACTGGAAAAACCATAGCTTTGACTATGCGGACCTTTGTCGGCAAGGTGATGTCTCTGCTTTTTAAGATGCTGTCTAGGTTTGTCATTGCTTTCCTCCCAAGAAGCAGGTGTCTTTTAATTTCCTGGCTGCTTTCACCATCTGCAGTGATCATGGAGCCCAAGAAAGTAAAATCTGTCACTGCCTCCATATCTTCCCCTTCTATTTGCCAGGAGGTGATGGGACCAGTGGCCATGATCTTAGTTTTTTTGATGTTGAGCTTCAGACCATTTTTGGCGCTCTCCTCTTTCACCCTCATTAAGAGGTTCTTTAATTCCTCCTCACTTTCTGCCATCAGAGTGGTATCATCTGCATATCGGAGGTTGTTGATATTTCTTCCGGCAATCTTAATTCCGGTTTGGGATTCCTCCAGTCCAGCCTTTCGCATGATGGATTCTGCATATAAGTTAAATAAGCAGGGAGACAATATACAGCCTTGTCGTACTCCTTTCCCAATTTTGAACCAATCAGTTGTTCCATATCCAGTTCTAACTGTTGCTTCCTGTCCCACATATAGATTTCTCAGGAGGTAGATAAGGTGGTCAGGCACCCCCATTTCTTTAAGAACTTGCCATAGTTTGCTGTGGTCCACACAGTCAAAGACTTTTGCGTAGTCAATGAAGCAGAAGTAGATGTTTTTCTGGAACTCTCTGGCTTTCTCCATAATCCAGTGCATGTTAGCAATTTGGTATCGAGTTCCTCTGCCCCTTCGAAATCCAGCTTGTACTTCTGGGAGTTCTCGGTCCACATACTGCTGAAGCCTACCTTGTAGGATTTTGAGCATAACCTTGCTAGCGTGTGAAATGAGTGCAATTGTACGGTAGTTGGAGCATTCTTTGGCACTGCCCTTCTTTGGGATTGGGATGTAGACTGATCTTTTCCAATCCTCTGACCACTGCTGAGTTTTCCAAACTTGCTGGCATATTGAGTGTAGCACCTTAACAATGTCATCTTTTAAGATTTCAAATAGTTCAACTGGAATGCCATCACCTCCACTGGCCTTGTTGTTAGCCATGCTTTCTAAGGCCCACTTGACTTCACTCTCCAGGATGTCTGGCTCCAGGTCAGCAACCAAGCAATACACTACCCTGGAAGATGGTTGGACTTGACTGTAGGGTAGAGCAATACACTACCCTACAGTAGAACTGCTTTGATCAGACTCATCTGGAAAGTGGTGTCCAGTTTTGAGCACCACTGTTTAAAAGGATATTGAAAAACTAGGATATGTTCAGAGCAAGGCAATCAGGATGGTAAACGATCTGGAAACCAAGCCCTACGAGGAGGACCTCGGTATGTTTAGCCTGGAGAAGAAAATACTGAGACGTGATATGATAGCCATATTCAAATATCTGAAGAGCTTTCATGGATAAAATGGAGCAAGCTTATTTTCTGTAGCTCCGGAAGGTAGGATCCAAAATAATGGATTCAAATTACAAGAAAGGAGATTTCACCTAAACATTGGGAAGAACGTCTGGAATGTAAGTGAACGGACTGCCTCAAGGTGGGGTGGGGTGGGTAGACTCTCCTTCACTGGAAGTTTTTAAGCAGAGTTTAGATGGCCACCTATCAGGGATGTCTGAGTTATGGATTTCCTGCTTTGGAAGATGGTTGGACTTGACTTGATGGCCATTGGGGTCTCTTCCAGCACTACAGTTCTATGGATATGCAAGGCATTATTACAGAGGAATGAAACAACACATACAGTCAATATTGTATGTATTTACAACAGTTTTAATTGCCTGTGTGAAAGAAAACAATGCTTGCAAAGCAGAATTCCCTTAGGGGGAAAACCTTTCATTGCAGAGCAATCATGGAGATCCTTGTTTACCCCATCCTTGCATGTGAGGACAAGGAACAATGAAATTATTTTCCTCATTGAGGCTCAGCCGTTCCTTATGCTTTTGGAAACCAAAGAGAATGAGAGCCAGAACAGTTCTTTTTTCGTAAACTAATCAAAAGTACAAATAATGCAAAATGAAAATGACTGCTGCTTGTGGATTTGGACTTCTAAGGGTTAATAGCATTGGTGGTGTCCTCCCCCTTTTGGAAAAAATCAGCCAGTCATTCTGTGCTTGCTGTAAGGAAAGGACACCCATTTCACACAGAAGAAAGTTGTGCTGATTATGGAGACTTTGATCAAGTAGGTGACGGTAGCTTCTTGACTTGCTGTCATGCGGAGGAGAGGAATCTTTGGGAGCTGGAAAATTCCTCACAGGGTTGTCTCATCCTCCAGCCCCTTGGATGCCAGAGGAGTGTGCAATCTTAAGTTCTAGAAAGAGTCTCCTTCAGGAAAAAAATACTCATGACTGAATAAGCTAATTATAATAATTATACACTTAATCTAGTAACTGCTCAAGGCAATTATTGCTTGAGAAAAGGGAGGAGCTCACAACTTTTGTCTATTCCCCCTTTCTGTTTCAGTTGTCTGTGCCACAGTCCATTTTGTTCTAATGGTTCCAAATCTCTGAAGGGGGAGAGTACTTGACTGAAGAAAGAAGGGGGGACAGTATACCCTTGATTACAAAAGCATGCCCTCTTCAGTGAGTTGTAGCCATAGTTATTTGTGCTTACAGTGGATACCCTGAAAGTAGCTCAGTCATTACTAAATCTCACTGATTTCAGTGGGTTACTTTAATTCTGATAAAGTTTGCAACCAGCTTGTCATACTTTGCTTGTTGTGACTTGATTTTTGTCTTATTTGGAGAGCTTTAACTAGGCATGGGGGAGAATTTTCTTTGGTTCAGCTTCCCAAAATGAATAAATTTCTTCATAAGTTGAGTGAAAAGAACTTTAAATTAAAACAATGTGAATGTGGGACAATGACAGATTTACCCATCTAGGCACAGGACTTTGTGTTCACTCTTTCCTGTGGTTGTGTGCTGGATTCAGCCAAAGCCTATGTCACTAACTGAATCAGTCTACATTGCACCAGTTTATAGGAGGTTCTGAGTGAAGCAGAATGGGCAGATTTGGTTCAAGGACAAAACAGATTTACAAACTGATTTGTATCCAAAGCACAAAATGCATTGTGATCAACTCAATCAACTCAATCTTTTTTTAATTTTGTAAAAGAGTGATTAAAAGTATGTGGTGTGCAAACCCCTGAACCAAGCTATCTGAAATTTGCCTTATTTACTGCGGGTTAAACCGCAGAAGCCTCTGTGCTGCAAGGTCAGAAGACCAGCATTCGTAAGATCGAATCCACGAGACGGAGTGAGCTCCCGTTGCTTGTCCCAGCTCCTGCCAACCTAGCTGTTCGAAAGCATGTAAAAATGTGAGTAGATAAATAGGTACCACCTCGGTGGGAAGGTAACGGCGTTCCGTGTCTAGTCGCGCTGGCCACGTGACCACGGAAACTGTCTTCGGACAAACGCTGGCTCTACGGCTTGGAGACGGGGATGAGCACCACCCCCTAGAGTTGGACACGACTGGACTAAATGTCAAGGGGAACCTTTACCTTTACCTTACCAAAGTCTATTGGGTCTCCAAGTTAATCAGAGCAAAAATAAAAAAATTATTGCCATTTTGTTTTTCCAATTCCAGTCAATGGGAATTTCCAAATCAGCTTCAATCTGTGGCACAAATAAAATTTGAGGAGGTGCAAATCACTCCAGACTCAATAAGGATACCTTCAGAAGTGACCTTTGAATCAAATTGTGGGACTCCCATGCAGCCCTACTGGTAACACTCATGCACCAAGCTGGCCATGTTTTGTTGCAGAAACTATACAGAATTAAACCTACAGTGTAGGCATTCTGCAAATCTCCTTAATTTCAGTGGGTTTACTTTAGGCCTGTCCAAGCCTGACCTGTATTTAGTCCACCATATTTTGCTTGTTTGTTGTGACTTTATTTTCACGTGCTTTGGAACTATTTAAATAGAATGAGAGAGAATGAACCTGAACGGATGTAAACAATATCCCCATTTTCAGCCACTTGCCATGTACAAATTCTAAAAAACAAAAGCAAAGAAACAGTTGGGACTAGAAATGTCCTAACATATCTATGATTTTTTGTCACTGGGGTTCAGCCCAGACAAAGTAGTGGAACAAAAAACCCTATATCTCCCATTCTATTTTTCAGTGAATTGTGATGACAAGAATCAGAAGTTGTGTACTTTGGTCATCAGTACACTGGCCCAGGGGAGAGACTGGAGCTCTCAGTGATGCCAGGAAATACAACAAGTGTACATTGAATCCTCTCCTTCTCCCTGTCTCTGGCTTCTACCCCAACCTGAACCACATGGTTAAGTTTACTAATAACTTTCAATGCATTTGAATTCATATTGGGGTCAGAACATTCCCCACAACTCACTCAATGAGAGTTTTTTTAAAAAAAACCTTAGAACATAATGTTGAAAAGTCTTCCTTTTTGTTGAACTTTTTCTTCCCCAATAGCATCCTTAACTTTGGTAGCTATGTGGCAAGAAGGTACAGCATGCCTCTCCACATACTGAAAATCAGTTTACCCATTTGACTGGGACCAACACAGGTAGTTGAGAATGTTGTTCAGTTTGTTTCTATGAAGAACTTGCCAACATTCACCAATTTTTTGAGAACTGGTTCAAAAAGATGACAAAAAATAATCTCTATATTAGAAACCTGGACATACAATATTCCAAACCACCCGGGTGGTTTTCTGAGCATTTTAGGACTAAGAAATAATTTAACTCTAGGAAAACTGTTGCTGAGTAAAGACTGCATTGTCTGAAAGTATTTTTCCATTATTGATAATGAATGCAAATATATTGGGCAAAATCCTGCTCACTTGCATAAGTTGCACTATTTGACAGAGCAATCAATTGTGTGATTCCCATTGCTATCGGTATGCAATGTAGCAGCAAGAAGTGCTTTGTGGATAGTACTCCCACCTTGGTGCTATTGCAACATTGTGTTATGCCCACAATTTTGCATATAGTTTTGCATATAGCTTTTGCATATAGTTTTCACTTGCTGACATATGTATTTATAAAAGATCACTATATACAAAATCAAATTAGAATAGTGGAGTTAGAAATACACCAAAAATATTTTTTCATCATACAAATTAAGCCAGGGACCTTTCTTTAGCTCCATGATTGAAGCCTGAACATGCTGAAAATGGTAACATCTGCAGAAGAGCCATTTTGGACAACAGACAGAAAATAATGGTGTAAGTATGAAATAGGCAAGAACTGAAAGCTTCCATCACAATTCTTCCATTGACTGTAATCTTGGGTCCAGTTTTCATTTGCTATTATGAGTTTTAGAAAAATATTGCCTTCTTATTATACATAGCAAGTAGCTGATTATCTAAGGGTGGAAAAGAAGGGGAGGTGGCCAGAGAAGGAAGGGTTTAAATTGGAAGCTAACTGTCAGAACAACATTTTATAATGCACAGCCTGCTCTTTATTATTGCTTATCAGAGAGCACCCCACATGATGGCAAGAAGATAAAATTAGATATGGCTTCTTTTATAGCTTTAACCGTTAACATTTGCTCTTTCATGACACTTCAAATGGGAGCTGGAGTTTAAGCAAGAAAGCACTTTGGAAACTGCTTAGTGTTTTTAGAATGAAGTGATTAACTAGAACATAAAAAGGAGTGAAAGTAATTGTTTCTCTGCTTGGACAAGTATATCTTTTTTCAAATGTGTTTCACACTGAGATTGCTATCAAAAGATCAATATAAAATATCAGAATTGCCAGGGTTTGGGGGGGGGGGGAATCCTCCCAGTAAGGCCCCATTACAAGAGTTGTGTACCCCAATCAGAGGTTCAGGTGTTGCTCATAACTGTCTTTCATTGTCAAATACAATGCTTGCGTAGCCTTCCTGCCCTTTACTTATGTGAAGAGAGAACCCTTCCTTGGGTTTGCTTTTTATCAGAGTTTTTGGAGAACTGTCAGAATCCACTTGTGAGTTGTCTGAGAAGGTTCAGAGAACTTGAGCTCATTCTGAATAGAACTGTGATATGCAGAAATACAGATTTTAGGATTTATCCCTGTCTGTGAATAGCTGGGCATGTATTCTGTTCAAATATATGTTCTAGCAGAGAGTAGGTGAAATTGAGTTCATCCCAGATTGTAATGTATTGCAAACACCAGCAATACTTCTACTGGACCCTGGACTTCAGGTCACTTCATAAGTTGGTAACCAGCAAGAAGTACAAATAATTCCCTGCGTAAGGACAATTTCAGCTTTTCCAATGGTGCTCCTTATGAAATCAAGAATTTAGTTTCCAACCTCCTAATGTAAGATCCTGCCCCTTGGCATTCAAGTTTTCCTGGCACCAAAAGCAGTGTGAAAATCAAGCTCATCCAGAATATTCCTTGTCCAAACTCTGTTGATGTAGGTTAGCTGGACTAAGTGGCTGGGACGTTTACACTCTTGCCTCTATCAGTTTCTTGGCTAGAGGGATAAAAATTTATGATGTAACCAACAGTATGGACATACCACTCACTGTACCTCAAAAAGGATACTGTAGAGCTGGAAAAAAAGTGCAGAAACGGGCAGCTCAAATCATTTCTGAGTACTTTCTACCTAAGAGATCCTGACAAGGGTTACAGTAAGTCAGAATTGTCTTAATGGTGCATAATTATTATTATTAGTTTAGAAAAAAAATGGTGTGAGGGGAGGACATTATACAGATGTATAACATTAATGATATGGAGAAAGTAGATAGGGATCTCTTTCTCCTTCCCTCCTTCCCCTCTCTCATAATCATAGAACCCAGAGTTATCTAATATACCAGTAGCCCCAGTAGATGGGGATACTGAGAGTTTTACTCAGAAAAAAAAATGTTTCCCAGACTTTGTGCTAAGAGTGCGCTCAAGCATTCTCTTTTACACTATTACTCTCACATGCAGGGGACAGTAAGGCCATGTTCAGTGGCTCTGCCCTTTCTCTTGTGCCCTTGCTACCATCTCCACTGCCTTCCACTCAATGGAGGTGAAAGGTCTGAAGTGGGGAGGCTGGCTTCCGAGTCACATGATGGATCTGCACACACTGAGCAGACTCCCTTCTGCAGAATATAAACCTGTGAGAGATCCAGATGGGAAAAGGCATTCATATAAAAGGAAAAGAACCAGTAATTGAAAGGATGGTAACCAAGATCACAAAAGTCTATTACATTTGGCTTCAGCCCCTGCCTGCTAACTACCTCCTCCTGTGTTTCAGCCACCACACACGGTCTTTTACTACACTCTTAGTATGAAAATTCAGTGGGTCTTCTTCAAACATAAGAGTAGCTTCTGTCACCTTGTGGTAAACAGTAAAGGCCATAGTAAAGGAAGACCAGCCATTTGGCAGCTGTTTGCTTCCCCCACCAGCTGCTTGTGGTATGACTGAGTTCCACCAGCTCATATCTGTACACTCAAGAGGCGGGTGGGGCATGTATCATTCTCCTCCAGCAACAGGGATATTCTTTTCTGATATTGGCAACATGAGGACAGAAGGATGAACTCGGAATCCCTTTGTTGGCGACTCCAAGAGTGCTTCATTCATTCACATATCTGCAGATCACTTTTGAGATCACTTGTCAGTGTGTGCCTATCTCTAGGGCACATACTGAAGTGGCTTTTCCACCTGATTTGCTATCTTGTAAGCAACTAAAAAGTTATTTTCTCAAATACGGTTTGAATCGTACCATGTGTATGATGAGTGATATCCTTCTGCATTGAAGAATAAGTTGGCCTCATGCCAACAGTCCATCTGAGGAAGGATAAAACTCATAATAGCATGGTGTTAATCCCTGCCACACACCTCGTATCTTCCCTTAGCAACATGTGAGGTCTTTGCTTAACTCTTTAGCACAACTATTTCTGCTTCCTGCAAGAAAAAGCTTTTTTAGCCCGCTAACCATGTGTTTCCTTTTTTCCTTGTTACTAAGGAATACTGCAAAAATCTGAAAGGCAACAGATTGTCCTATGCAACAATCTGAAAGGCATAATATAAGAGGGAAAAGAGATAACAACACACATACACAAGCTCTGTTAAAACAGTATATCTTAATGAGATACAGGAACATGAATAAGAGGGATGAAACATGGGTAGGCTCTTTGTGGCTGGATGCGCTGGGATGCACTTCGCCCTCCCAGGACCACCTGTTCACACATATCCCAAATTTTTCTTGGAGCTCTCACTCCCAATGCAGATTGCTGTCCTCTTTTGACTATATTTCTGTCCTCTCCCCGCCCACTCTACTCTCTTCTTCCTTTCCTACTTGTTTTACCTGTACATGGGACACAGAGAGGCAGAAGTTGACCAGCAGAAAAAATGTCCATAAGGAAACATCACCAAATGACATCCACCCACAAAGTGCAAAGATCTGAATGGAACAACACAGTACAAGAGTCTACACTAGCAGATCCTGCACTGGAGTAAATTAGAGCAAAATATAACAAAAATACACCAGCACCACTCCCAGCAGTGATGTTAAAAAAACCCTGGAAGGCAATGTTTGTTGCTCTGCTTTGACTCTGTTAGCACTAGCTTCAGCCCTGCACTGTGGACACCAGCATGGTATAATGAGTGAAAGAGAAGCTGAACAAATGTTCAATATGGACATGAGCTTTACTGCATATAGAGGAGTCCAGCTGATATTAATGGGATTTAAGTTATTTATGTTGGCTGGATAGTTCAGTGACTTAGGTATTTCGCTGCTGAGCCAAAAGTTGATAGTTCAGTTCCTCACTGTGTGTCCAGAAAGATATGGCCGATGTAGTCTTGGGCAAACTGCACAGTCCCAGAGCACCCACAGAAGAAGGGAATGGTACACCACTTTGGAGTACTCTGTACCTGGAGAACCCTGGAAAGTTGTGATAAATCAGAATTGACTTGACGGCACACAATTATTATTAAGTTACTCATGACTAAAGGACCAGCGTTCCTGCACTCAGGAGGAGCCAAAGACTATCTGCCGGCCACAGCTCACTGTGTGAGAGGCAGTGGGACTGTGGTTGGACCCCTGCCGGCTGCCAGCTCCTTTCCAAGGGAGCCGGCTCAGTCTCCCTCTGTTGTTGCAGGACTGGGCCCTGCTGCTCCTGGCTGCCTCACCCCCTCTCAACATCAGCCACCTGGCTCAGGGGGAGAGAGGGCTTTTAAGTCGGAGCTGCTCTTGGGACCCACCGGACCAGCGTTCCTGCACTCAGGAGGAGCCAAAGACTATCTGCCGGCCACAGCTCACTGTGTGAGAGGCAGTGGGACTGTGGTTGGACCCCTGCCGGCTGCCAGCTCCTTTCCAAGGGAGCCGGCTCAGTCTCCCTCTGTTGTTGCAGGACTGGGCCCTGCTGCTCCTGGCTGCCTCACCCCCTCTCAACATCAGCCACCTGGCTCAGGGGGAGAGAGGGCTTTTAAGCCGGAGCTGCTCTTGGGACCCACCGGACCAGCGTTCCTGCACTCAGGAGGAGCCAAAGACTATCTGCCGGCCACAGCTCACTGTGTGAGAGGCAGTGGGACTGTGGTTGGACCCCTGCCGGCTGCCAGCTCCTTTCCAAGGGAGCCGGCTCAGTCTCCCTCTGTTGTTGCAGGACTGGGCCCTGCTGCTCCTGGCTGCCTCACCCCCTCTCAACATCAGCCACCTGGCTCAGGGGGAGAGAGGGCTTTTAAGTCGGAGCTGCTCTTGGGACCCACCGGACCAGCGTTCCTGCACTCAGGAGGAGCCAAAGACTATCTGCCGGCCACAGCTCACTGTGTGAGAGGCAGTGGGACTGTGGTTGGACCCCTGCCGGCTGCCAGCTCCTTTCCAAGGGAGCCGGCTCAGTCTCCCTCTGTTGTTGCAGGACTGGGCCCTGCTGCTCCTGGCTGCCTCACCCCCTCTCAACATCAGCCACCTGGCTCAGGGGGAGAGAGGGCTTTTAAGCCGGAGCTGCTCTTGGGACCCACCGGACCAGCGTTCCTGCACTCAGGAGGAGCCAAAGACTATCTGCCGGCCACAGCTCACTGTGTGAGAGGCAGTGGGACTGTGGTTGGACCCCTGCCGGCTGCCAGCTCCTTTCCAAGGGAGCCGGCTCAGTCTCCCTCTGTTGTTGCAGGACTGGGCCCTGCTGCTCCTGGCTGCCTCACCCCCTCTCAACATCAGCCACCTGGCTCAGGGGGAGAGAGGGCTTTTAAGCCGGAGCTGCTCTTGGGACCCACCGGACCAGCGTTCCTGCACTCAGGAGGAGCCAAAGACTATCTGCCGGCCACAGCTCACTGTGTGAGAGGCAGTGGGACTGTGGTTGGACCCCTGCCGGCTGCCAGCTCCTTTCCAAGGGAGCCGGCTCAGTCTCCCTCTGTTGTTGCAGGACTGGGCCCTGCTGCTCCTGGCTGCCTCACCCCCTCTCAACATCAGCCACCTGGCTCAGGGGGAGAGAGGGCTTTTAAGTCGGAGCTGCTCTTGGGACCCACCGGACCAGCGTTCCTGCACTCAGGAGGAGCCAAAGACTATCTGCCGGCCACAGCTCACTGTGTGAGAGGCAGTGGGACTGTGGTTGGACCCCTGCCGGCTGCCAGCTCCTTTCCAAGGGAGCCGGCTCAGTCTCCCTCTGTTGTTGCAGGACTGGGCCCTGCTGCTCCTGGCTGCCTCACCCCCTCTCAACATCAGCCACCTGGCTCAGGGGGAGAGAGGGCTTTTAAGCCGGAGCTGCTCTTGGGACCCACCGGACCAGCGTTCCTGCACTCAGGAGGAGCCAAAGACTATCTGCCGGCCACAGCTCACTGTGTGAGAGGCAGTGGGACTGTGGTTGGACCCCTGCCGGCTGCCAGCTCCTTTCCAAGGGAGCCGGCTCAGTCTCCCTCTGTTGTTGCAGGACTGGGCCCTGCTGCTCCTGGCTGCCTCACCCCCTCTCAACATCAGCCACCTGGCTCAGGAGGAGAGAGGGCTTTTAAGCCGGAGCTGCTCTTGGGACCCACCGGACCAGCGTTCCTGTACTCAGGAGGAGCCAAAGACTATCTGCCGGCCACAGCTCACTGTGTGAGAGGCAGTGGGACTGTGGTTGGACCCCTGCCGGCTGCCAGCTCCTTTCCAAGGGAGCCGGCTCAGTCTCCCTCTGTTGTTGCAGGACTGGGCCCTGCTGCTCCTGGCTGCCTCACCCCCTCTCAACATCAGCCACATGGCTGGGGGGGGGGGAAGAGAAGGGGCTTTAGAAGGGTTTTATTTATTATTTTTTACTTATTTTACTGCCATCAATTAAGAGAGACCCACAGTGGATTTGAGGGAACAGGAAGGGGGGAGGGCATTAGAGGGGGCAGCCATTGAGGTGGTACTGGGTAGGGGAAGGAATGGCGGTGGGGGTAGAACATGCCCACGTAGGAGAAGAGAGGTTAGATACCTTACATCTATCCCCTCTTCTAGTCCTACCCCCAACCAGATGGTATCAGGTGACCATATCAGCAAACCCTCGAGCCACACGGTGCTGTTGATGAACGCCAGGTCAGTACAAAATAAGACTGCCCTCATCCATGATGTAATTCTGGATGAGGGTGCTGACCTGGCGTGCATTACTGAGACCTGGGTGGGAGAAGAGGGTGGTGGTCCCCTCTCCCAGCTGTGTCCGCCTGGGTACTCGGTCCAGCACCAATGTCGCTCGGAGGGTCGGGGAGGGGGAGTTGCTATAGTCTATAGGAGTTCTATCTCCTTGACCAGGCTTCCTATCCCTTTGAGAGGAGGTCTTGAGGGCCTGTATTGTGTGTTGGGCTTGGGAGACAGATTAGGGATTCTGTTGGTGTACCGCCCACCCTGCTGCGTACCAACAGTCTCCCTGCCTGAGCTGACGGAGGTGGTCTCGGACCTGGTGTTGAGGACTCCCAGGCTGTTGGTGCTGGGGGACCTCAACATCCATGCCGAGGCTGCCTTGACTGGGGCGGCTCAGGACTTCATGGCCGCCATGACAACCATGGGGCTGTCTCAATGTGTCATCGGCCCAACACACGAGAAGGGCCATACCCTGGACCTGGTTTTCTCAACGGGACTGGAAGATGGTGGTTTGGATGTGGAGGGGCTGGTTGTGACCCCATTGTCATGGTCAGACCACTTCCTGGTCAAGTTTAGTCTATTAGCTTCTTCTTCCCTCTGCAAGGGTGGGGGATCTATTAAGATGATCCGCCCTCGGAGACTAATGGATCCAGATGGTTTCCTGAACGCTCTGGGGGATTATCCGTCTGATATGGTCGGCGCTCCTGTCGAAGCTCAGGTCACCCTATGGAATAGGGAGATGACCCGGGCAGTTGACACGATTGCGCCTAAGCGCCCTCTCCCTGCACGCAGAGCCCAGACAGCTCCTTGGTATACTTCTGAACTGCGGGCGATGAAGCGAGAGGGGAGACGGCTGGAGCGCAGGTGGAGGAAATCCCGCTGGGAGTCCGATCGAACACGACTTAGAGCCCATTATCGGGCCTATTTCGTGGCAATACGGCTGGCGAAACGGCAATATTTCTCCAGCCGTATTGCTTCCTCAGAATGTCGTCCAGCAGAGCTGTTTCGGGTGGTCCGGGATCTTCTTCAACCGGGAAATCCGGTGGAGGTCCTGGACTGCTCATCAGCTCGCTGTGATGAGTTTGCTATTCATTTTGAGGGGAAAATCGCTCAGATTCGCAGTGGGTTGGACTCCACCGTTACTGCAGAATCAGAGGATGTGTCCAGTGTGCCGTGCTTAGGTCAAGTATTAATGGATGAGTTTCAATTGTTGAGACCTGAGGATGTGGACAGGGTGCTTGGATCTGTCCGTTCTACCACCACTCCGCTCGACCCTTGCCCATCTTGGCTAATTGGAAGATCTGCCAGGGGGGTTCGCACCTGGGTCCAGGAGGCCGTGAACGCCTCTTTGAGAGAGGGAGTGGTCCCTACCACCTTGAAAGAGGCGGTAATTCGTCCACTCCTTAAAAAGCCTAACCTGGACCCAAGGCTGGTGGTTAACTACCGACCAGTGGCGAACCTCCCTTATTTGGGCAAAGTGTTGGAGCGGGTTGTGGCCGGGCAACTCCAGGCGCTGCTGGATGAAACGGATTTTCTGGATCCATTTCAATCGGGTTTCAGGCCGGGTTTTGGTACGGAGACTGCCTTGGTCGCCCTGTATGATGACCTTTGCCGGGAGAGAGACAGGGGGAGTGTGACCCTGTTGATACTCCTGGACCTCTCAGCGGCTTTCGACACCATCGACCATGGTGTCCTTCTGGATAGGCTGGCTGGGTTGGGAGTTGGGGGCACCGCTTTATGGTGGTTCCGCTCCTTCCTGGCTGACCGTGTCCAGAGGGTGGTGCTGGGGGACAGTTGCTCTGTCCCATGGCATTTATGTCATGGGGTTCCTCAGGGCTCAATACTGTCCCCCATGCTGTTTAACATCTACATGAAACCGCTGGGAGAGGTCATCAGGAGGTTTGGGCTGAGGAGTCAGCAATATGCTGACGATACTCAGCTCTACCTCTCGTTTTCCACCAATCCAGGTGAGGCGGTTTCTGTGCTGAACTCGTGTCTGGACCTGATAATGGACTGGATGAGGGTTAATAAATTGAAACTCAATCCAGACAAGACGGAAGTGCTGTTAGTGGGTGCTTCACCGGACAGGCTGGAGGGCCATTTCCCTGCCCTGAATGGGGTTACACTCCCCCTAAGGGACAGGGTCCGCAGCTTGGGGGTGCTCCTGGACCCCAGTCTAACACTGGAAGCCCAGGTGGACTCGGTGGCCAGAGGCGCCTTCCTTCAGCTGCGGAAATTATACCAGCTACGGCCCTACCTGGACGAGCGGAGTCTCATGACAGTTACACACGCACTGGTAACATCTCGCATAGATTACTGCAATGCGCTCTACGTGGGGCTGCCTTTGAAGACGGTCCGGCGACTGCAACTGGTCCAGAATCGAGCTGCGCGGCTGGTGAGTGGTGGGGCCGCTAGGGACCATATCAAGCCGATTCTATTTAAGTTACATTGGCTACCAGTTGCTGCCCGGGCCCAATTCAAAGTGCTTGTTTTGACATATAAAGCCCTAAACGGCTTGGGCCCTGGATACCTGAAGGACCGCCTCCTTCCATATGAACCTACCCGGCAGTTAAGATCTAGCCAGGGGGCCCTTTTGAAAGAGCCGTCCCTCAAGGAGGTAAGAGGGATGGCTTGTAGACAAAGGGCCTTTTCGGCAGCTGCCCCCAGACTATGGAATGCCCTCCCGACTGAGATTCGTCTGGCGCCGACGCTGATGACATTTCGGCGCCAGGTCAAAACCTTCCTGTTCCAGAAGGCTTTTAATTGAAATGATATCAGCTGTGGGTCCGATGGCAATTTTTTAGAGTATATATTTTAATTGCATTTTAATTGTTTTGTCTTTTTATTGTATTTTAAATGTTGTAAGCCGCCCAGAGACCTCTGGGTAGTGTGGGCGGCATATAAGTTAAATAAATAAATAAAATAAATAAATAAATAAATAATTTAATTTCCATTTATTTCAGAAACTCTATTCTCTGTATGGCAAAGTCTGTGTCCAACTCATTGTTTCTCACTTGTGTAGAAGATACTCTCTATTAGATGAAACATGGAAGCAGCTCCAAAAGCTTTCATTTGATCCTTTATTGCTCATGCCATTGTGATGATTTGTATAACTGAACAAGGAAACAATTTAAACAAATCACAATTTCTATATTGTTTGCACGTCAGACTGGGGGAATAACAGCAAAAGTCCAATATATTGCCTTGATACATTCAGAGTGTACTACAACGTATGAATTAGCCAAGTCTGAATCAAAACCATGAGTAATAATGGTGAAGAAAGAGAAAGAAAAAGTGTTTCCAGTTAAAAGGAAATTAAGCTAGTGCCCTTAATTTATCAGTATGCAATGTGTGTCTGAGCATTTATATAGGATTATGACCTCACAAATCAAGGAGTGATGAAATACGTCCATTTTTTTTGTCTCCCAATGCCATGTAACTCCATTAGGTAATGCTTAAATATATAGCCTCTTAATCATGGATGTTCATAAATGAAAAATGCACACTCCCCATAAAAAGTTTATCATACAGCTGTGCCTGACTATATATAGAACATAATTTTATTAGTTCGTAGTTATGAAACTACCGAGCTGCCCTTGAGTGTCCTTTCTGAGATTCCAGATAATTAAGCATAGGGAAAGGATTTCTCTAAAGTTATTTTTGTTATTTGAATGGTTCAGAGGGGGGGAATAGCATCATCAGTAAGCAGAGAGAGAGAGAGAGAGAGAGAGAAATCTTGGGTTCAGTATCAGGATAAATGAAACAACATTAGCTTCATAAATTCTTGGCAGAATTGGACCACCAATGTTTAGTTTCAGCTCACAATCTGAACATTACAGGGCCCAGTAAATGAACTGTTATAATTTTGAAGTCTCATCATTATATGTGAAAGAACATTTGATAAACATCTAGAGGGAACTAGATCATGAAAGATAAAGAGAATTGTTTAAAATAACATATACTGCAGTGGTTGGTGGTTGCATAGCTAACTAAAACATGTGTATGAATTCCTGTCATCCGTATAATCTACTCTTCAGCTCTTTGGCTAAGAATGATTCATGAAGCACTTGATCAGTAATATTTCCTGCAGTAGACAAAACCACCCCTTCTGTCTTGCTGCAGTACTAGTCATGCTGGTTTGGGTACTGCTACCTGTACGTGGGAAATGAAGGCTGAATCTTGGATGAGTATATAATGGCTGTAGACACCTGTTGATTAGTACTGATATCATTTGTACCAAGAATCATGCAACTCACCCTTTCTGCCAGAGCAATTTGCTCCCTTTACATGTATTTGATTATTAAGTATGGAGGTCAAAGTGTATGCACATGGATCTTTTAAAAAGCGTAAGAACAAATATTATGAGGTTGCATGGTTCCTCACAACAGTGTATCCCACACCAAGATCTTTTTTATACATTTTAAAACTATTTCAAATGAAGCCAGTGGCTTATTTATTTATTTATTAGATTTATATACCGCCCATCTAGAATGTGTCTACTCTGGGCGGTTTACATATAATATAAAAATAAACTGTGTTGGTTTCAACCCAACACAGAGTCACGTGTGCTTAAACCCAGTGACTGTGGCCATATTATTCTCTTTGGGTTTTACCTTTCTAAGGGCATAATAGGCTCCTTTTCTCCCAGGCAGCAAGACTGCAGGCCAAAAAGAAAAGCTTCTCTTCTTTGATAGATTAATATGCTTATCCAGCATGGACAGCCAGAGTTTGAGTAGAACCAATATGTGGGAGAGAGAATATATGGCCATAGAAGGAAAGTTAGCTGTCTGTACAGAAGGTAACAGGATCAATGCATCTGGGAAATACTTTCAGAGGAAAAATAGAGCAACTCCTGTCCACCACTTTGTGTATTGTTTCATGGGTATTTCATAATGACCAAAGGAAACTATTATTAGCTGGATCCATTTAGTTCCCATTCCATGTCCTTGCATGCTGGATCACATTGTCTATATTCAAAGAGTGGCAGAGGAACACAGAAAAGGCACTTGAGTTTATTTCCAGCTTCTAGGATACACCAATAGGGGTCACCCTCAATTCCCACACTTGCTGACTGTACTGTAAATGCATCTCTTTTATTACAGCACTGATTTTCATCTCATCCCTGCCAACAAAGTAATGTACTGCAAACAGAACATTCCCAGCCAGCAGACCTTCTTCTCTTGTTTACATGTGAAACTTGCAAGCTATGTCATTGGCCCACTCGTAACATAAATACAAAATGACTCTGTTCAATAATGTTAAAGGTCAGAATAGCATATGCAGAAAGTGGCTTCCAGTTAAGATAAGCAGCTTATGTCTACTACTAACTGCCTCCTGTTTACAGCTCACCCTTTACAATCTGGAAGGTCCAAGTCCAGGTATTGGGCTCTTGTGATTTCTTGCATATTATGGAGAACTTGCTCCTTCTCTGTAATGGTGAACTACACAATATGCACTTTCACAGAAGAGCCATACTTAATATCTGGACTCTAATACATATTTTTCCAACACTCTCTTCATGTACAGGGTGAAGACACACTTTTATTATATAGTATATTCCTGCTGCAAATGTGGAATCTCTTTCTGGGTTTTTCTTTGCTGTATAGGATGCTGATTAGGTGATTCAGTAATTTTTCAGAGAAAGTGTTGCATAATCTGGAACTTAAAGTGAAAAACACTTTACAGCCAACATACTCCACTGATTATGGGAAACGATTTTGCAACACTCTCTCCAAAAAATTAGTGAACCGCCTAATCAGAATCGCTGCTACAAATTTGTTGCTCACACATTCCAGTTTATCCTACTGCAAGGTAAATATTGCCCTGAACATGTGCCTACAGATGGCCCAGTCAAGAAACAATCAAGACGGTCACCTGGGATACTTCCACAGAGAGAGGTGTCTAGTGCTAACAATCAAAATACATTGCACAAAACTCTTCTATCTTTTCCTCCTTAACACACTGGGTGATGGAGAAGGTTGTGGGAACATTGTGAGGTGTCAAGGGGAAGATACTAAGGCATTGGAAACTATGGACTGCAAACACATGAGGAGGGAAATGTTTTAATTTCACCCCATCATTACTTCATTATTACCCTCTGTGTGACAAGCCTGAAGGGGAGAACCCCTTGCATCTGTCCATAGGAATGAGGACCCTGAAAAACTACCCTGGAAAACTGCCTTGAAAAATGGTGTGAAGAAGCTCTCTCTACTGGTCTCTTTAGGCTTGGTGCCCAGAAGACAAGAGATGGTGTATGTTTAAAGTGTTCTCTCTCCTCCTGTGGCTAAAGTACAATATAAAATCCCTATAATATTCCATGAATGATACAAGATGATTACAGAATGAAAGCCACATCAGGTAGGAACTTGAATGTGAGGAAGGCCACTGTTCCTTTTCATCACACCTGTGACCTCAGAATTGATATGGACACTAATCATCAAATGTCATCAAAATTTATCTGATCCACTGATAAATATGTACTTGCAATTACATGAAGAAATTTAAAACAATAATACTTAATAATATTATGTCATTCAATAATAACAACCCATTACTGCTGTATTCTCAGATAGAGCTAAGCATTTAAAGAACCAACCATTATACTGTTCATACTAGGAAAAAAAAACCTTGGCAAAA
Source organism: Intellagama lesueurii (assembly GCA_037013535.1). Taxonomy (NCBI): domain Eukaryota; kingdom Metazoa; phylum Chordata; class Lepidosauria; order Squamata; family Agamidae; genus Intellagama; species Intellagama lesueurii. Next base: position 154,913,351 of record JBAJHW010000005.1, read on the forward strand.
AATATATCAAGGAAAACTTGATAGCAGCATCTTTGTCTCAATGTGTAAATACAAACTGAATATGGGTATCTGCACATTTCCAGAGTGAATCCTGGGAGGCACAAAGAGCCCAGAGGCATTATTAGGGTGAACCAACAGCTCCATGGAACCCTAGTATAAAATCCAGCATTCACATGTCATAATTACAGCTAGGGAAAGGGGAAGAATAACTAAAGAAGGCACTGAATTAGTGGCATGAGAGAAAGAGAACATGCTCTTTACCTTAGAAATGATCCTTCCTTGCCTTTTCTGCTTCCAAGTAATTGATTAAAACATCAAAGTCTGTGGCTGCAGCACCACTAATTTCAGATCGAGGGAACAGGAAAGGTGGTGAGAGAGGAAAAGGATGGAAAGTGTAGAATAGCCCTTTTAAGAAGGAATGAAAGATAAATCAAAGATCACTTCACCCACTCCTTTTTAAAGGTCATTCTATCTCTCCCTTTCTGTTGGCTTCTTTGAAAGCTACTCAGGGCTTCCTAAAAAGGAAAAATAAAAAATAACACAGAGTACCCAAAAGTACTACTGCTAGTACCTTTTTTTCCTTGCTTGCATGATTTGGCCTTGCCCTGTGCATTTTTCATTCACAGAGAATGAAAAATGCACAACCAACATCCCAGACACAGGGAACAATCAGGTTCAAATATCACTATAACGGCACAAGGCGAATAGGCCCCCATCTGCTTTCCTTTTATTTGAGCAAAGACCAAATTGGGAAGCCTATGTGTATTCTTATGTGCTAAACATTTAATGTATTGTAACAAATCCTGACAGAAATAAGAGCCACTGTTTTGCTATGTTTGGAGGGTTGCTATCATGTTCCAAGGAAGAAGCTCTTCTATTATATAATACATATTCATGGAGTTTGCATGTGTTCCATATGGGTTCTTCTGACATGGCTATGCTTCAGTGGTTTTGTCCATTTTTCCTGTGAATCATCTTTTCCTCGAGTTTGTCAACATATCTGAACATCCCTTGAGTCTGTCTTTTTCTGCAATGTCTTATTAAAGTTTTGACCATAGAAAGGAGGGGTTGGGGAGGCACCTTCTGTAGCAAGGTCACTATGTTATAATCATTTTGTAGTTAGGCTGTGTTAAGGTTTGTCTTATGCATGTTTAACTAATAAAATGACCTGCCATCATAAAGGAGGTGTTAGTTATATTACTATATGCACCAGTTGTTTATCTGTTTCTGAACCCAGTTCAGAATCCTGGCACATACAACTAAATCTCCTAAACATCAGGGGATCCAAATAACAGTTTTACATGGAAAGGATATAACAAATATTTGAGTAATTTTGTGAGACAGTCATTGAGCTATCAACTGCCTTTAGTTTTGGAACATTTTGCTGTTTGTTTCAATAAGGTAAGGCTAAAGAGGCTTTTAAAAAAAAAAACCCAGATGAACCACCAGATAAGCACACTATTTCCTAGTTACTTCTTCTTCAAAAAAGACAAAGGAAAAGTATGTAAAACTCAGTCTTGCCAATCTTTGAAGCCTAAGGGCAGATTTAATTTACCATGACATAGTATAATGAAAATATTGTGCCTCCAAATGCAGGGTTGTTGTTGTTTTTTTGACAGATTGTCAATGAGTTAAGTCTAAGGAATCAACACAAGCTGCACGAGAAAGTTCTTACTCTATTTACGGTTTTTAAGCTTGCTATGTGGACTTGCCAAGCTTCTTCAACATAAAAGAAGAAATCCATTCTGTATCTGTCAGTTACAACAATGACCACCCATCATTAGATACCAGAGTTTTTCCATGCAAAGGTAACCTAAGTACTGTAGCCACCACCAAAACAATCCCCCAATTACATGTTACATAAATACACTTGCAAGAACAAGAACATACATACTGCATCTCTACTTGATTGTAGAGGTCATGCTGACATAGCTTCTTACCAACCAAGCTTCTTAGCCTAATCCTTTTTGCATTTTTGGAGGAACATAGGAAGTCTGACACTGAATCAAGTCTTTGATCTCTCTAACTCCAGACTATTTACCGTACACTGAAAGGAAGCAGCTGTCCAGTTTTCACATAGGGGTTGGACTTCACATAGCTATGGGATAGTGAGCCGGTGTGGTGGGTAGAGTGCTGGACTAGGACACAGGAGCCTTGGGTTCACATCTCCAGTTGACCATGGAAATCCACAGGAGAGGGAGTGGCAATGGTAAACAATTATGTGACCATCTCACATACCACATACTGGGGTTGGGCAAAGTTAAGGTTCTTGATCTTCCTTCCTTCTGGTTCTTTACATTTGAATCATATTTTGACTGTCATCTCTTAAAATAGAGGACATGGATTGTCCTCTCACAGTCTTTCAAACAGGGGAAACTGGGACATTCATTATGTAAATCATGTGTTCCATCACAGAGCTACAGCCTTTTCCCCAGAGCCCCATGAGTGCCATGAGGCATCGAAATGCAGATTTTCCAAGGCCGTAATCTGCCACCACAGAAGCCAGTAGGTGGTGCTCAACATTTTTCAATTTTGTGGCTCCCTGTTTTATACTTCATACCCTTCATCTCTTAAAATTTTAGATTAATTTCGCTAGGAACTGGAAAAACTCAGCAGAATGAAGAAACAGCCAAAGGAACCTGCCCAGCACACAGAAAGTTTATCTCTCTGTAGTAGAAATGAGACTTGGCTTGTAATGGACTGGGCAACAAGTTCAAGGAGCCATCTTTACTTGCTGTAGCCACCTCTTCCCTTTCACAGGAGAACTGACCTGGCAGCATCAGTAAAGAACCCGTGTCCAGAAAAACTGCCACAGCATGCTTTGGAAGCCAGATGTAAGAACACCCTCTTGCTGCATATCACAGAGTTCTTTTTACCATGAATGCCAGTGACAATAAATGGAGCATGTGTCGGGGGGGACAGGTCATAGTGATGGTGATCCTGAGGACCTGTGATAAAGAAATGCTGGATCTTCTGTTATGTCCAAAAATGTTTCCACCGGAGTATCCTAGGCAGAGATCCTTAGGATAAAGTAGGGCAATTTATATGGCAATTCCTGAGGCCTTACTGCTCAGAAATTGAAGCAGCAAGAAGCAGAGTGAGATACAAACTTGAAAAAGAGCTCACACAGACTATTTTCTGCTTTGGGAAAGAAATAATTTGTAACAGCCAAGCCCATTCTGCATTGGGATGGGAGGGGAACTGTGTATTATTAGCTCCTATTACCTGTTTAAAATGTTATGAAGATTGTGTTTACAGGCTGTAAGACATTTAGCATTTGCACCAAAATAGGAAGTACATCTTGTGGAAGCAAGTCTTTCACACAATCAAGTTGCAGTTCAGGAACATGTATTTAGAACTAATCATATCTAAATAGGAAGGGAATCTTCTCATCTGCAAGATAGAGTAAGTTGTTGGAGGGACAAAAAGGAGTCTAGCTTCAAAAACACAATAATTAAGTTCAACATCATGTTGTTTAATGGAAAAGGAATGGATCATAATTCATAATTAGAAAGGGATAGCATTGGTCACTGTATTATTCACTTGGTTAATAACATTAATCAAGATGACTGTTCCATTTAGTCATGTAGATGAAACTTTCAAGTCTATGGGTACTCAGCTGCAGTTTAACATTAATTTATGTCCATTTGCTGGAGACTTTATAAGAAACAATGTATACAGTGGTTTTAAGTACACACACACACACACACACACACACACACACACACACACTTTCTCCTCCCCTGCTCCCTGCTCCCTATCTATTTCTTAGTGGAAACTAACCAACAAGATGTGTTGTTGACTGGAACTCTTTACAAAAGAGTGTCTGTAATGATTTCCTGGTGAAACATATTATACAGTACTAGCTTGGGAAAGCTACTTTTTCAAACCATATACCCCAGAATTCTATAGCTAGCATGGTCACTGGCTACTCTGGAGCTGTTTTCTAAAAAGCAACTTCCCCAGGTTGTGAAATCTACACAGTATTACTGTTTTCTGATACAGATGAGGATTTAGTGGAGTCCCCTAGAGCAGTCCTTCATCCAAACCCCATTTATTTCAATGGGGAAATGCACTATATAGCTAATGCCTCTGCCACAGATATGTGTTGTAGCAATTCTTGTTATCACAGTGACTTGGATGGATGGATAGGCAACTCGAAATGCTAGTAATAGAACTGGCAATTGCTTATATTCACCTAGATTATTTATTACATTTGCTTATGCAAGCAAATATCTGAAAATGGCTACGAAAGAATATGGAGAAAAATCTTTAGTGTGAAAGAGCCCCTTATATCCTCATTAAACACAGGTTCAGTGTACATGAGCAATTCCAGGATGTTTTTGTGGTGCATTGCACACAAATACCATTGCACAAGATACCATTGTGCAAGTCTGTTCCCTCTTCCTGGAAAAAATTCTCTGGACACTCCTGGGCCAAACTGGAGAAGACCCAGAGAGATCAGTGCTGGAAGTCCCATTCTCATTAGGATTTCCTTTAGTGTTAGCTGCAGAGAAGGAAACAGGCTTGGGATTGTGGTTGACTCTTTCACCTGCCCCACTCAATTCCTTCCCTGCATTCATCTCATTGGGAAAAATATATGGGCATACATATGTCCTGACCAAATAGCTGAGGCAATCTGCATCAGGAATATGGTGTTGAGCAAACCTTAAAGCCAACAACCTTGCAGGGTCGTTTTAAATCTAATCTCTGGAGATCCTGTGACAAAATACCTTATCTGATCTGATCTTTGCAAATCAATCTCATACTAATAGATTACTTGAAATAACCTTTGTAAAATCTAGCTGGCATTTTTGACAGCAATTGGCACTTCTTACAAATGTCTTTGACCCTGGTGTAATAGTAATTTACCTCTGGGCCTAGGGAATAGGATAGTGGGTGGCTCCCTAAATTAGTATTGCCAGTTACAGATTGCAGACGTTCTTTCAGGCCCTCCATAAAAAGACTTCAGAATATATGTTTCCATCTGGTACCAAGTCAACCTATTTGTTCATTTGTCCAGTGGTTCCCAAACTTTTACAAGTCACAACCCCATTTTGTAATAGCCAAGTAACCTGCAACTCTACCACCATGTTTGCATCAAAAACTGTTTTGGGGGGGGGGGGGTAAAATCATCCCTTCTCAGAAAGTAGAGGCTTCTTTCCCCTTCCCCCAAGGGCCTGTTACTCCTACATACACATACAGTATAAAACTATTTTGTTACTAAACTAAGATATGTCTGTGTATATTGTCTAAGAAGGGGTTCATTCGTGCTTCTTTTCACACAATTCCATTAGTTTTCAGATTGATAACTTGTACATGTCCTCTGCAAAAAGATGCATAGCTTAGGTGTACAATTGGAACACATGCATCTCAGCATGTAGTAGATGCACAAGCTGTACTCTGGTCATCACCATACTGTAATCACAATTCAGTGCCTAAAGTAAATAGTGAATCCTCTTGCAGCTTTTTCTTACAACAACCAAAGCAACACATTTGTTATAGGGCATTCAGAAGGCGAGCTTAGTGACTGTCAGCCTATTTGATGCTGACAATCAATTTTAGTCTGTGAATTAGGTATCTGGCTGTGGAGGCAGAAGTTGGGGGTTCGAGTCCCTACTATGACTCCTGGGAGAAGAGCCAGCCAATGTATCCTTGGGCAAGCAACGCAGTCCCAAGGCACCCACAGAAGAATGGAATGGTAAACCACTTTTGAATAGTGTCTACCTAAAAAACCCTGGAAAGGTCACCATAAGTGGGAATCAACTTGATAGCACACATTATTTATTTATATATCCACAGTGATTACTGCTCATTCAAACTGTAGCATACATATAGTAATAGTACCATCAGATTGCTGCAATAGGTGGTATCTTTTATGTCTTTCCCTCCCATCCACATTCATCTTCTTGTTTGGCGCTGTTGAGTCAGCTGTCATTCAAAGTAACAGGACATTACATCATAACATTTCAAGTAACCCTGTTCATGATGACTGACATATCAATAAAATATTTACTAGAATACTTTTAGGCTAAAGAGTAAATACAAAGAAACTGATGAACAATATTGAATGTACTGTACAGTTCCAGTATGAATTTTATTAGCACTATGTCAGTGCTTATGGGACACTGATAAACCATAAGAAAGGTAGTGATTGTAGCTTCATGCTCCCAAATTGCCTTTGCAGGCTAGTGTAGCCTTTATTCTCCCTTTTTTTGCTGCTCTAACTGCTGGCTGTTACAAATCCTTTCATGAATGCATTATGGAAAACTGGGGCAGGGTTTTTCACTTGTTAGCCAAGTGCACGCCTGCTGTGACTTTATACTGGGAAACAATGGGGGGGGAGGTAAAGCTAAAGTACGCTAGAAACCCACTTTAAAGGCGTAAGCATCTGGCACAGAACTAATATTCATTAAAAATGCCCCATGGTTTTGTGAAATGCATATTTCTTTGCCGTGTAGAATATATTTGTCAGGAGTTTTGCACAAACACATTCATTTTCCTATTGCATTTCACCTTCTGGAGCACAGGGAACAATTTTAACAAGTCTATTCTTTTGCTAAGAATTCATATTAAAACAGTTTCAGTGTTTGTTCTCCATGGTCTGGTGAACAGCACATGCATTCTTTCTAAATAGATACTTGTGTGCAATTTAATCAGCTCGTTTAAATCAGCCTTGTTAACATGAGGCGCAATGAATTCTGCTTTGACAAATGCACATCTTAAAACTAGACTAGGACAATGGTCATGGGTTAGTTAGCATATTATTTTATAAGCTGGTCTAGTTAGTTCATTCATAGGATGAGAAGGTTTTGGTCCGGGAGAGGAGCTTCAGATTACAGACCTTTCATCTGACTACCTGTTACCATGATTGTGTGAGCCTTGGCCTCTGAAGGACTCATTCAATGATATTAATGTTAATGGGTGTGTGTGTGTTGCCATTCTGATATGGGTGGAGTATCTAGGTGAGTTATAATGGTGATATGTTGATGCTTGTATGACTGTAGCAGGTTGGGATTCCATGCATGATTGACAGATGGCATTTGGAATGCTCCTGTAGAGAGTTATTGAGAGGGTCTACTCTAGTTGGACTAGCAGTTGGATTTAGGTCACTCATACAGAAGAGATGTAAGTTTTCAATTCAGTATGAATTTATATTCATATTCATTGCAGTAAATGAATATGGGATGCCTTTGTCTCCAGTCTGTGTGACAGTCAGCAAGAATTAAATTATCAAGGATTTTTCATAATGTTAATTTTATTAATGTCTGCATGTCTTCAGTACTCTAGTGCAGGTGAAATTACTCTTCAGTTCAAGGAAAGGAGATGAGCAATAGTTTATTTTTTAAAATGTGAAGGGTATTATTGTGCTGGATTTTTAACAATGAACATTATAGATCTTTTCTGCTGAACTTACCATAAATGACTAATTAAATTTCGCTTATCTAAGAGTGGAATTCATGTGCTTGCTCAGTGTGTGTGGATGTGGGTGCGGGTGTGGGTTTGTGGGTGTATGTATGTAGGAAGAACAGATTGAAGAAAACCTACATAATTTTGGATACCCCCCCCCCCAGCTCTAAATTACATGCATTCCTTATCATTACAGTGAAATATGGTGAGAACAAGCATGGAATAGTAATTAATTCTGAGAACATTCTGAGCATGCATTGAAAGACTGTGCAGAGTGTAGGTATAGACAATACTGTAACACCCCTAGATGATAATAGCATGTCAAATGCAAACTCCACCTTAAATTTCCTAAGAACACACCCTAGAATTTGGAGTGATGGTTCCATTTTCAGGATTGTGCTAGTAAGAAATTCCATTAAAGATGCTTTTATGACAGTCACATTAACCTCAAGCAGTGAGAGATGTTGTGGGATAGAGCTACTGGTTGTAGCTGAGAAAGTGCAGCATGACGTATCGGTAATATTTGCTTTACATACAAATATACAAAAGAGTGCAATTAGAGGCAACCACACACTCCTAGGTGAGTAGAACATTACTCCAGAAAGGTTTTAATCTGTCTTTCTGCTCATTTCAACTACAAACTGGTGTCTTCCACTTACCCATCTTATTCATTTCTTTACCTTTTTACTTATTACATTTATACCCTGCCTTTCCCCCAATGAGCTCAAGTTAGCATACATGGCTTCCCTCCCCACAACCTGTGAGCTAGGTTAAGCTGTCAGTGAAGCTGGCCCAAAGTCACCCTGTGGTTTTTTTGGTTCAGCTGGGACTAAAACACAGGTCTCCCAAATCTGAATTCTACACTATAACCCTCCATTTCTGAGGCCAAACAGAAAGCCAAAGAGGAACCAGAAGAGAGACTTTAATTTCTGGAAGGATAGCTATATAAAGGTGCCATCAAACGGGCATTTGTCATGCCGTTTGTCCACTGTGGGGACTGGCTGGTTTGTTCCTTTTTCTAGTGATCACATGGCATAATTGCTGAAGTGCACTACTTTGTTCTGAGAGTGTTCCTATTCACACCTTCCTGGGTCCTTGTCAGGGGCCTCTACCTTTTTGGAGTGGAGTGCACCAACCACCAATGCTGAAGAGGCTGAAATTGACCAATTCTATGAAGACTTACAACACCTTCTAGAGCTGACACCAAAGAAAGATGTTCTTGTCATTATAGGGGACTGGAATGCTAAAGTAGGGAGTCAAGAGATAAAAGGAACAACAGGTAAGTTTGGCCTTGGAGTTCAAAACGAAGCAGGGCAAAGCCTAATAGAGTTTTGTCAAGAGAACAAGCTGGTCATCACAAACACTCTTTTCCAACAACACAAGAGGTGACTCTACACATGGACATCACCAGATGGGCAATACCGAAATCAGATTGATTATGTTCTCTGCAGCCAAAGATGGAGAAGCTCTATACAGTCAGCAAAAACAAGACCTGGAGCTGATTGTGGCTCTGATCATCAGCTTCTTATAGCAAAACTCAAGCTTAAACTGAAGAAAGTAGGAAAAACCACTGGGCTAGTCAGGTATAATCTAAACCAAATCCCTTATGAATACACAATGGAAGAGAAGAACAGATTTAAGGAACTAGATTTGGTGGACAGAGTGCCTGAAGAACTCTGGATGGAGGCTCGTAACATTGTACAGGAGGCAGCAACAAAAACCACCCCAAAGAAAAGGAAATGCAAGAAAGCAAAGTGGCTGTCCAACGAGGACTTACAAATAGCAGAGAAGAGAAGGGAAACAAAATGCAAGGGAGATAGGGAAAGTTACAGAAAATTGAACACAGACTTCCAAAGAATAGCAAGGAGAGACAAGAGGGCCTTCTTAAATGAACAGTGCAAAGATATAGAGGAAAATAATAGAAAAGGAAAAAACAGAGATCTGTTCAAGAAAATTGGAGATATTAAAGGACCCTTTTGTGCAAAGATGGACATGATAAAGGACAAAAATGGGAGGGACCTAACAGAAGCAGAAGACATCAAGAAGAGGTGGCAAGAATACACAGAGGAATTATACCAGAAAGATTTGAATATCCCGGACAACCCAGATAGTGTGGTTGCTGACCTTGAGCCAGACATCCTGGAGAGTGAAGTCAAGTGGGCCTTAGAAAGCATGGCTAACAACAAGGCCAGTGGAGGTGATGGCATTCCAGTGGAACTATTTAAAATCTTAAAAGATGCCGCAGTTAAGGTGCTACACTCAATATGCCAGCAAGTTTTGAAAACTCAGCAGTGGTCAGAGGATTGGAAAAGATCAGTCTACATCCCAATCCCAAAGAAGGGCAGTGCCAAAGAATGCTCCAGCTACCGTACAATTGCACTCATTTCACACGCTAGCAAGGTTATGCTCAAAATCCTACAAAGTAGGCTTCAGCAGCATGTGGACCGAGAACTCCCAGAAGTACAAGCTGGATTTCGAAGGGGCAGAGGAACTCGAGACCAAATTGCTAACATGCGCTGGATTATGGAGAAAGCCAGAGAGTTCCAGAAAAACATCTACTTCTGCTTCATTGACTACGCAAAAGCCTTTGACTGTGTGGACCACAGCAAATTATGGCAAGTTCTTAAAGAAATGGGAGTGCCTGACCACCTTATCTATCTCTTGAGAAATCTATATGTGGGACAGGAAGCAACAGTTAGAACTGGATATGGAACAACTGATTGGTTCAAAATTGGGAAAGGAGTACGACAAGGCTGTATATTGTCTCCCTGCTTATTTAACTTATATGCAGAATACATCATGCGAAAGGCAGGACTGGAGGAATCCCAAACCGGAATTAAGATTGCCGGAAGAAATATCAACAACCTCTGATATGCAGATGATACCACTCTGATGGCAGAGAGTGAGGAGGAATTAAAGAACCTCTTAATGAGGGTGAAAGACGAGAGCGCAAAATGGTCTGAATCTCGACATCAAAAAAACTAAGATCATGGCCACTGGTCCCATCACCTTCTGGCAAATAGAAGGGGAAGATATGGAGGCAGTGACAGATTTTACTTTCTTGGGTTCCATGATCACTGCAGATGGCGACAGCAGCCACAAAATTAAAAGACGCCTGCTTCTTGGGAGGAAAGCGATGACAAACCTAGACAGCATCTTAAAAAGCAGAGACATCACCTTGCCGACAAAGGTCCGCATAGTCCAAGCTATGCTTTTTCCAGTAGCGATGTATGGAAGCGAGAGCTGGACCATAAAGAAAGCTGACCGCCGAAGAATTGATGCTTTTGAATTGTGGTGCTGGAGGAGGCTCTTGAGAGTCCCCTGGACTGCAAGGAGATCAAACCTATCCATTCTAAAGGAAATCAACCCTGAGTGCTCACTGGAAGGACAGATCCTGAAGCTGAGGCTCCAATACTTTGGCCATCTCATGAGGAGAGAAGACTCCCTGGAAAAGACCCTGATGTTAGGAAAGTGTGAGGGCAAGAGGAGAAGGGGACGACAGAGGAGGAGATGGTTGGACAGTGTCATCGAAGCTACCAACATGAATTTGACCCAACTCCGGGAGGCAGTGGAAGACAGGAGGGCCTGGCGTGCTCTGGTCCATGGGGTCACGAAGAGTCGGACATGACTTAACGACTAAACAACAACAATGATTGCTCTGTTTTGGTTCATTTCCAGCATATACAATCACTGGAATCAAATCAAAGTGGATCTCTGATATGTTCCTAAAAATGACTGATTGTTCACTTATAGGCAGAAAGACAAGTCTTACATTCTTTTCGTATTTCATTCCATTCCAATGAATGTGCATTGGCTGAAATTCTGTTGTGTAGTTATGCAAATGGCATAACTTTTATAAGTAAATTGCTGCAAGCTAACAAATCTCCATAGACATTATCTGTTGCATACTGAGCTGCACAATTGCAGACATTGCTTAACTTACGGAGATTCACATCTAAAAGTTATGCTGTTTGCATGGCCATGCAACAGGATTTTAGCCAATGGATTACCTAGTGGACACATTGAATCAGTGGGAAAGTAGTATATCAACACTCATGTAAATGTATTTGATTCAGAAGATCTACATACTCTAGTTCTAGTTTAACATTGGATTTAGGCCTCAATCTCCACCTCAGACAGAATTTCCAACATACATCAATGCTACCCATGTAGCATGAGGCCTTTGAGAAATACGCTTTTCACATGTTCATCAAGTACATTAATTGTCTTGCATTTCATAGAACAAAACTTCTTAGAGTCAAATGATACAATGACAGTTTAAAAGAGAACTATAGGATACAAGAGAGAAGTGTATTCTCTGGCAGTACAGATGGAACGTTTCATAATATTTTTAGAAATGATTCTGCAAAAAAGCAGATTTGGATTGCTGCTACTAGTTAACTGATTATCCCATCTGGCTTGTTGCCTTTGAGGTGATATGTTATACGATCTTTTTAAACAAGTAACTGTAATTTTCATTTAACTGATTTTTTACCTTAAACTACAATTCTTCAATTAGAATTTATTTTAGGGCAGAGGATGCCTCAGTATATATGCAACTGCATATATGCAACTGCATATATACTGGTAAAAACATGCTATAAAGCAATGCATGACAAGGAGAAACATCTTGTATTATAGGTTTACTCTCATCTTTGCTTACTGCACTGCGAGATGTCCTGCATGGTTTGTTTTGCTTTTGATGTAATTATGAAATATGTAATTTACAAAGAAAAAATGCAGAAATGTATGGAAGCTTATGTTGCAAAAATTGTAATAGTCCTCATTTGGAGGCAGTCTTCCACTTGCTGCAAGCACAAATTAAGTTATTTTTAACATCCAAAACTCAATCAAGAAGCTTAGAGAATACACTGGCTCCCTGTACAGAGGAGTGCATAACTTCCTCATCCCCCAAGAAAATCTAGAAAGAACTTGCTTAAAAATACACTCATCTTAAAACCTCATTTGCAGGAGAAATGTGGTGGTGATCTGTTCTCATAGTATACAGAAGAGAAAGTCGGTCAAAGAAATCCAAATCTATCAATGCATCTGTCTTTTGCTTAGCTTGGAACTGCTATTTTTGAGACTACAGCTTTCAGAACCTCCCAGCTAGAACAGCTATGATCGTGTTGGTAGCAGCATTCTGGGAACTTCAGTCCCCCCCCCCAAAAAAAACCCCACCCTTCTCCAAGTACTGGCCTACCTTATTATTAACTCTGTTTTTTGAAGCTTGATGTTCAGCCCTGTGCATGCAGTTAAGGTCCACATAAAACATGGACAAATAGATTTAATCTAAGCCAGTCTTGCTTTAGTCTCTCTGAATCAATGAGATATTGATCACAACTAATTTAACTTCAGTTGAGTTCAGTGGTGCTAATACATAATGTAGGGTCAAACTCATACAGTGTAAATATCAGACACACATGCCTGCACATTTTGGGTGTGTGTCAGACCTTGACTCAACACACAAGAGTAAATGCCTATGCTGACTTCTTGAGTAATTCATTTCCACAATGTATGCTGACTGTGTTATCCTGGCCTAAAAACCACTCTGGGTTTTGTCCAAAGTAACTTCAATCCTACTAATTGTGTTACTTTGGAAATGCAACTTTGTTACATTTTATTACCCAAAATGAAACAAGTTGCAGATAACTACCTCACTTATAACTTGTTATACACAAGCTGCAATAGTAGGCACTTTAATCATAGTCACCACATAAAAAGAATCTCATTTTGAGTGCTACATTTATCTGAATCTTTCTCAGTGCATTGGTATTTCCAGAACTTTGCTAAAATCTCCCTTTCTGACCCAGCTGCTGTTCATGTCCTGATGAACCCTTGAACATACAGCTTTAAAGTAATCTGAAGTAAATCATGGGTTTTGTTATACTTCCACAGGCCCATAATCAATGCAGTATATTTTCTTTGATGGTGGCAGCAACACCCAGGGTCTCAGATAAATTGCAAACCTGGATTCATGTATGATTACTAGCTCCCCAAATAGACATTAAGGTGAATTAAATGGAAGGTGAATTCAAGGTGAAGTGAATAAATTTATTTTCAGTTGCCCAAGGAAAAAGCAAACTCAACTTTGTTTTCTGTCTCTCCTAACTTTTCTAGCATTATTAAAAATGATAGTTCCAGACACAAGAAAGAATGTGACAGGATTGTTCCTAAATGTTTTGAGAGTTTTTCTGCCTCTTTGGCTAAAATCCAGTAGTAAATAATAACTAGACTAGACCCGTTGAATCAGTTGACTCACCAAGTCCCCATTGATTCAGTGGACCAACTTTGGTTGTGACTTGCTACTGGATTTCAGTCTTCATTGTATTCAGTTACACCAGAAATAGAGAATGTGGCACCTGGTGAAGCAGTGGTGAAGGATGATGGAAATTGTAACAACAGCTAGAGGACCTCACGTTCCTCTTTCATTATTTAAGAGTTTTCACCATTCATTTCACGATACCTTTTGTCATCGTCTTCTTATTCCCCACCTCTGTTCCAAAACCTGTTCACAAGTGCATCTTCTGTTTCTCTCCTTTCTCATCCTTATACTCATATTGTCCTTGAAATTTGAAGCTGACCCACCATTAAGCCATGTTGCCTGGAAACTGTGGGACTTGCAGTTCAGCACAATTAGGAGAATTGGTTCACTTTCTTCTTTGGGTCATTTTCTTCTTCATATTTGAATCAAATGGCTACCTTGTAGCAGTTGGTATTTAATTAGTTGTTTCTTTGTTTGCATGCACTGCCAGATTTGGGATGGAAAGTTACTGAAACTGTCAGTGATAATTTTTATCTAAATGGTGCTGAGACAATGGAAAGTAAGAATAGCTTGATAAATGTAAGTGGGAAAGCTAAGTACAGACAAATATCAATGTCACCTACATAGTTTGCAGACTACCTGAAAGAAGCTTTCCACAAATGGAATAAAAATGACAAAGGTTTAGACACTTGAGGTTTACACATACCATTGAGGTTTTATCAGATGAGATAATCTTGAGGAATTAATGCTTTCAATAAGAGAAATGCAGCAAGAAGGGTAAAGGTTAAGCTATGAACACAAAGCAAGCAAACATAATGTGAAAGCATCTTGATGAGAAAGAAATATTGCATTCTGCTGGATAATTACATTCCAATGAAGTCTGCTGAAGAATTTCAATGCTTCGCTTCAGAAATGATTCCTGAGAGAGGAGAAACCAAATGATGCCTGCTTAGAATGGAAAGCTTTCAAGCACCCCACAGTTTTCTGGAGGGTTGACTCTATTTAGAATTTTATTCCACTTATCAATGATGCATAGAGCTGAAATCAAGGTTTTTGAATGTAGATATATACCAAAAAATGCACTCAACATTATCAAAAGGAGGCTGTAGAACCCATTGATGTATTTATGAGGGTACGACAAATGGTCTTGTGGCACTTTATGACTAACAAGTAATTCTTTACCACCATTTTTTATTTTTTTAACATGAGCTTCAGGAAGCCTGCTTCTTCAGATGCTTTATAGGAGATCTCTGGTTTTCAGATCTGCAAATACTGCTGGACTACAGACCCCATCATCTTTGGCAGTGTTGTTTGAGGATGATGGGAGTAAAGGAAAATATATTAACTAAGCTAGTTTATTAAAGAACCATGTTCTGAATTTATAGGTCACATTATATTAGGTTCTATTATAACCAGACTTCTATCTTATGTTATAAAAGATGTTTACCATATCTGGAATGAGAAAGGCCTGATGTTAAAGCTGAATTTAGAAAAGGAAGAAGCTGTAGAGATCATATTGCAAATGTACATTGAGTGGAGTGTAATGAAGAATTTCAGAAGAAAATCAATGTATGCTTTATGGATTACAGCAAAGCCTTTGTCTACAGTTTGTCTGGAAATAAGTGGATGTGCCACCACATTTTATTGTCCTGCTGTGTAACCTATACTCAGGACAAGAAGCAGATGTTAGGATAGAGAAACAGAATGCTTTCTAATTGGCAAAGATCCAGGTCTTTATCTTCCTATCCTAACTAGAGAAAGCCATGGCCTTGAATCTGTAGCAGGGATGTTAATGATAGGACCTTCTGAAAATCACTGATTCACAGGGTCTCCATAAATCAGAAGCAACTTAATGGCACATAACAACATGTTATACTTACCCATATAAATCTAGTCATATTTAGTCACAAGTAAGAACAAATGAGAGAATTATCTTCTGCTCCAGTCATGTTTATAGCAGGCCTGAAACCTTCCATGTGTTCTAGAAAACCCCCTCCCCATGTACATAAATACAGTTTATGTACTCCAATGCTGTATTTCAAGCCTTTTGTCTTCTCATATTCTACTTCCTGACTTTTTCCTATGGTTCTCCCGAACCTCATCCTGTCACCTGTCCTCCCTATTAAGAGCTTCTAATCCAACTCCTAAAACCTCTTAACTCAGCAATGTGCAATCCACACACTTAGAGCCTCTTCTTGGAATACTGATTTTGCTGAAAAGGTAGAGTTTCTTGAAACATGCAGAGATCTGGAAAACAACCGTGAGCTGAATGTTGTGAAGCTCTGTTCTGGATGAAGCAGATTGGATACATTTGCTTATTGTAATCTTTCAGTTCATCATGTTGATAGAGGAGCATTTGTAACTGACCTGCAACAATGCAGAGCAGTTTCATGGGAAGTTAATGTTTTGAAGCATTTGGAATTTGTGCATTTCAATCTCAGTAACCCTGTTCGGGAGATGTAAAAATGTGTATTCTTCACATCCGATGAGGGAAAATGTGCTTACCCTGCCCCGTCTGCCATCATATTCAGCCTGCAAAAGTGAGTGACTGAAGGGGGGGGGGCACTGTTTCTGTGTATGCTCACCACGTTGACCAGAACTCTCCAAAATTCACCACATGAAAAACTTATACGGATAAAGCAGGCTCTACCTTTCAGATGGACACTTACAGGGGCCAGTAAGACTAGCAGGTTTCCCTTTTCACAAATGAAAAAAATGAATGCCTGAATAAAAACAACATAAACCTTTTTAATTCATTTTTATTCAAATATTTATTGGTACCAAGTTAAAATGCACTTCTTTATTAGAGCCTTTAAGGATCATGGCCTCAGCAGGTTTTAGTGCTATGTTTTTAGTGTTTGAGTCTTTTAATTTTATAATATAATAATCTATAATAATCTACAATAATCTTAGAATTGCAGAGCTAGGAGGTACCCTATGGATCATCAAGTCCAGCCCCTGTCAGGGAGACACAGTGGGGAAGTGAACTTTCAGCCTCTGGCTCCTAAGCCAGATACTTAACCACTGAGCTACCCAGAAGTTCACAACTTGTGAAATTTTGTGTTGTTTGATGTTATATTGTTTTAAATATCTTACATTTTTAAATTGTTTTGTACAGTTTTGTAACCTGCCCTGAGATCCTATGATATAGGGCGAGCTATAAATATATGTATGTTAAAGATGGGCATGAACCGCTGAACTGGAGGAGGTGGAGCACAGAAGCCATGGTGCTGCCTCTGAGTGGGCGCCTGCCAGAGAGCTGGGAAGTTGTCTTGCCAAACAACTGTTTGGCATAAAACCCAGCTGGCACAAACTGCCCCTTTGGTGGTTCGTGCCCATCTCTAATGTATGTATGTATGTATGTATGAATAAATATTCCACTGTAGAATAAGAAGGCTGTTCTATTCATTGGCATTTACAGTGAACATATGGTAAAGAATGTTTACTGAATTTGTTCTCTGCCCTTCCCCGTCCTAATTTAAGAAACATGATTTGTCTAAGTTAATTCCACAATATGAACTCCCTGGAATCTATTGTATTTCTACTTCAAAAGTGAAGATAATGAAACAAGTATAAGCAGCCAGGCCTGGAAATGTGAGCAGGAATATGTTTGGAAGCAAAAATGCCTGGCTTCTCAGCATGAATTTGATGCGATGTGACTAAGAGACTAATTCAGTATGGCTGAGCTTGAATAAAAGGGTATGATGATTTAGAATGACTGTAAAGAGAAACAGCATGTTTATATGTAATAATCAGAAATGATGTATAAAATGGATGAGAAAACAAAATAGTGCAATCAATAAAAGAGAACATGGGCATCTTCTGGTAAACTAAATCATGACAAAAGTAAATACATGTCCTCCCTAAGAGACTAAGTGGAAAGAATCCATTTTTGAAATGTATAAAATATTTTACAGCAGTGGGTTCTTCATAGGGTTGTGAACAAAATGTGCTTTACCTTGTCTTCCTAAGCTTGCCTATTTAATTGTTGAATATCATGAAGCTTTACTAATATCTATTCATTTCCGAGTGTTCTGGTTTGACATGAAAGAATTGTGTACTATATGCAGTACTGTTCACATTCTGAAAATTAATAGCTGAAGTCTGAAAACTGGGAGCTCGGTTTTGAACTCAATCAAAACATTGTCAGCTAAAAATTCACAAAACTTGAGCCTCATTCTTGAAGTTGCTGCCCCAATGACAAGATCCCCAACCATTGCAATGACTACTTCCATTTCCACATAAGCATACCTAGCAGACACATGGAGGGGGTCAATGAGACCCCTCAAAAGAGAAGTGAGGGAGGTCTCAAGTGATTTGTCTGTGGTAGAGTGAAAGCGGACAGAATTTCAGAGAGGTGATCAGGGTTTGCCTTGCTCTCAAAGATGTCACTAGAAATGCAGGAGAGTGACAGAGATGTTATTTTCCTCCCTTTTGGGGACAAATGCATCATGTTAGCTGACCCTCTAACAAGTTCAAGATGAGACAGCAGTTTAGTGCTTGGAAGCTGATAGCACACTATTCCTTCACTGATTGAATTCCACAGTGCTTCAGGCCTGGGCAACTAGCCTTGCAAATAAAACCCACATTTATCTCCTAATTATCAATCACAAAGCAAGATCATTTACCAGATAAGGGAGGTGGGCAAATTGTACTAACACAAACAGATGTATTTAGAGATGGGGGCTTTGTATTCGTATACGAATACAAAACCCGCTGGCACAGGTGGCCAGCCTGATTACCTCCCACTCCCAGACCCTGCTGGACCACTTACCGCACGGCACACAGTGCACATGGTCGGCATCATCTTCTGTGCCCCAATTACAGCAGTAGCTCGGGTGCCACAGCCCTGCCTCCCTGCTCACCCAGCCGTGCCGCAGCTGAGCAGGGAGACTTGTCCTCCCACCTGCTTGCTGGAGTGGCCGGGCAAGCAGGGAGGCAGGGCTGCAGCAGCTGAGCTACTACTGTGATTGGGGTGCACAAGATGACACTGGCCATGCACACCACATGGTAACTGGTCCAGTGGGGCCTGAGGGTGGGAGGTATTTGGGCCGGCCACCTATGGCAGCAGGCTTTGTATTCGTACAGGAATAAGAAGCCCCCATCTCTAGTTGTATTCCCTCTGCTTTGATCCTGACATGCATGCAGCTGGTATTCAACTTTCATACTTTGGAAGTTAGAAAAAGTGTTTTTGCCCACCCCATCCTGGAATAAAGAGGCAAGGCACAGGTGATCGGTTTTGACTAGAACCGCAACTTTATTAAACAAAAAACTAACTTTTCACCTCCTGCAGGGGGTCTAATGCAGTGCAGAAGAATCTGAGTCAGGAGCCAGGTGCCCAAACTGATCTCTCCTGATCCCAAAGGATGAGCCCCAAGTCCTGGAGCACTACTGTCTTTAGACAGCCTGACTCCAGTCAGCTAACTGCTGTAAGACCTTCCCAAGCTTGCCTCCTAACCAAGCCTTGGGAAGCTTAGGCAGGATGACAGTGGGTCTGGCCCACCCAGTACATCTCGCATCAAAGCCCCTGAATCTCAGGACCCAAGATGCCAAGGTCTGAATGCAGTGAAACTCTAAGGTATTGACTAATAGCTCACCATTATTTCCCTCCCTTTCTGCACCACTTGCCAAGGCAATGGAACTATTATTTGGCAAATTCCTCATTCCCCACCAAACTGTGCATCATGACTTTGAAGCCTCTGTGCAGATCCTGCAATCATTATCCTCGGTAGGTATACTCAATTCCTCTATAAAGTTTTGGACACTCTACCGCTATCTCCAGATGAGTAATGACATTGGCTCAAGCCCACCTCATAGCTGATACCTCACCATACCCAACCCATGCATCTTGGGTCCCTCTATCTTCCAATTTGCCTGGGAATAATAGCCAACCAAAGTAAATACACCCTAGGCCATCTCTGCCTGATGATCCTAAAATCATTAGTGGCTTTCATGATCAACAACTTGCCCTTATGCTGATGTAAATTGTTACAATCCAGCAATTGGTATTCAACTATTGCTACAGTTTGGTGGTTAGAAAAGTGGCTACATTGAAAAGCAGCTATATGTGGGTTCTTCATTTTTCCTCCAAGTCATTCTTAACTTTGAATCACTATCATAACATCAAATGGCTAAAATAATCTAGCAGTCATTTGAAACCAAAGCCAGGCATCCAATATATCCTTTCCTTAAATGTGTCTGCTGTAGGCCAGAGAGTGATGCCATCAGCAGTCAGAAGGAATAGTAATAGAAGATTCCACATATAGTTCTACAGGAGGAAGTATACATTTGAAAAATATGCAGACATACTTTAATCAATAAAAGAAAATCACCAACGTTTGTCTAGTTTGGAAAATACATATGGAAGTATACACAAATTTTGTTCTTCCATGTGGGATGGGAAAGGCTCACAACCTGATGCTGGCCTGTGTTAGAACAAATCTAGCACTGGAAATAATAAGAACTTCCAACTAACTCACACCTGACAGATTCATGCACACCAACTCTATGGATAGCAATCAAATGGAATGAAGATGCCAGTGGGATTGGCATGTTAAAGAACAGTGTGCAAAAGATTTTGGGGGAAAGCTGTCACACCATAAATCAAAGAAAGTCAGTTTTGTTTAATTTAATTTAATTTGCCTGACATGGAACCTCCAGCTGTTTTTGTTTCTTTTTGGTTTGGTTTGCAAGGAACTATACTAGGTTTTGGAATTATCCTTGTTCACTGTAATCTGCTAGTTCACCAACATGAGAAAAAAAAACCACACACAGTCATACCTGATCTTGAAAAATGCAGAGCAGTTTCATGGAAACCCACCCATCTTTTTATTGCTGCTGCTGTTATAAGTCAACAAGAGCTTTAGAGGTGCACCTACTGGGAATTCACAAATTGTGCAATGATTAGGTGATGAAGGAAGGCAGTGCTTGGCATACCTTTGTAAATTTATTTGCTAAGCTTGCAGATTTTATATTTTTGGAACAGAGGAGAAGAACTGTAGCTCAGGGGCAGAACATATGCTTTGCGTACAAATGGCCCATCCTGTAGCTTGGAATGTTAATAATAATACTAATAATTGTGTGCCGCCAAGACAATTCTGATTTATGATGACTCTTTCCAGGTAGAGTCTTGAGAAGTGGTTTATCTTTCCTCTCTTCTGTGGACACCTTGGAACTGTGAAGCTCCACAGCCTGCCTGTTCTCCATGGAGGCACAGTAGAGGATTGAACTCTAGATACCTAACTCAGTGAGCTATCCAGCCAGCCAGGTTCATTTTGAAAATTAATTTATTAATGTTAAAGACAGAAATAGGGAGATCATTCATTGTTGTTATCATTGGGGGGTGAAATTGTTCAATTCATTGGCTTGGCATTCATTAATTATCCATTTCATCATTAGTTCTGAAACTGGGATTTACTCAGAATGGCACAGACATTGTCAACTCTGACCCACAATGGCAAATGTGTACTGGCACCTTCACGAGTGTTCTTCTGATCATTTTAAAGTCACCTTCCACAATCTGGCATGTTTTTCCCAGATGGACTACATATCCCATAGTGCAATTGTTGGTTGAGGATGGTGGGCTCCAACATGTTTGGAAACTGTAAGATTATGAAAAGCTGTATATCATAAAGCATACGATTCTTATCTTACAAGCTGTTCTGTAAACACTTTGGTGGAGATCAGCATCACACTTCTTTCTCCTTTCACCAACCAGCAGTTGCCTTTTACTTTTTTATAATTTTTACACACACACACAAACCTTACACTGACTTAAGAGTGAAAACTGCATTTTACTAGAGAAATAGATGCATGTACCTTACTATCCGTTGTATAAAAACCTCTTAACCTTGCATTAAAAGGCTAATGAAATAATGTGAAGCTGAACTGATCACGAACTACAACAAACAACAGTTTCCTACTGCTCTTTTCACTGAAGAAACCACTTAATTACAACATTAAGAGTTGTAATTAATGGATAATGGATCTGCACTCAACATATGCACTGAGACAATGCCTTTCTGATCGCACTCCTCAGTATCTTTTTTTTAAAAAGTTCTGTCCATCTCCTGGCTTTAAAAACTAGGTTGGATGGATGTTCAAAGGATGCCTGACAGAGATAAACATTGCTTTGCTGGATATTCTGGGAAAATTGACTTACTGGAGAACAGACTGAACTGAAAATGAAGGTGACCATTTTTTAGCCACTTATCTAAGACTAAGGATGTGACTACATTGGAAAGCTGAATTGGAACAATTTGGCTATGCTGTGATTTGATTCGTAGCTTGTATTACATTTGAAATTGCAATCAGTCCTCAAACAGGGGCTGCAGATTAACTTGGGAGTTCACTCTTCATACTTATATGCCGCCCAGAGACCTTTGGGTATTGTGGGCGGCATATAAGTTAAATAAATAAATAAAATAAATAAATCCAACCCACAGCCCCCCTCTCTTCCTTCCTTTCTTCCCTGATCCTTTTATGGTTTGCTGTGAAGCAACTTTCTCATCTAAAGCTTCAGACTACTACATTTCTCAAATACTTTTCTATTTAAAAAATAGCATGGAAAGATACTTAACAGTCTAAGAGTACAGAGCATCAAAAACATGAACAGTAATTTTGCAAAATATATCATAATTCATATGTCAGAATGATTCCAAAACAGGGATCACCACCTTCCTCTTCCCATTCATTACTGTTTTTGCTTATTTTCAAGTAACGCATACAGGAATTATCTCATCTCTGGTCACAGTTTTGTAATGGCAGTAGTTTAAAACCATATATGACCAGAGATGAGGTAATTCCTGCATGCATTTCCTGAAAGTAAGGGAAAAGAGTAATGGAGGGAAAGGGGATTTTAATGACACTTTCAGATCTGTCAATTAAGCAATTAATTGGCATTAAGCTTTTGCTTCTCAAAAAAGGGCCTCCCCACACAATCTGACAGGATTCAGGATTAACACCCAATACCCCACATTAAAATCATGGTACTTTGGCTTTGCATGGGCCCTACCCCTGGATCTGAACATCTTGTTCCAACTGCTTATGTCACTGAAACACCACCTACAGACATGACCTTCCCCTTCTTTACAAGAACACACCACAACTAACTGCATTGGGGGGAAAGGCCATTTGAATCATTCCAGCTTGAAAAAGTAGAAGCCCCATAACAGCAGAGGAAAAAAATCCACTTTGGGAGCAAAAAGGGCTGAACCAATTCGAATCAGCCTTTGCATCATGCAGTCAGTAAAAAATACTTTGAATTCTCCCATTTTATAAGCAGCGCAAATCCCACGGTATTTGACCATGTACTCTCACTCTAAGCCCCATGGAACTCAGCGGGATTTACTTCTGACAAGACATATATATAACGGCACTGCAAGAAATAGGCAAAGACAGGGCATGCCTTACATCCTTTCCATCCAAAATAACTGTAGAGACACTGTATAGAAAATAATTAAGGAACAACATTTCATTCTACACTAAGTAGATGAACATATTTTAATACCTTAAAAATTTAACATTAATAAAATAGTACATTGAGAGTGTTCAAGAAATAAGAAGCAGCTATTTCTAATAGTGGCAATGAACTTGTGAAGAAACAACTGCTAGCAGCTGTGAGATTATCACAGCCTCTTACTCTCAAAAAGAAATAGATGGGGGGGGGCGGAATCCCTCTTTTATCCTTGCAGTGAGATTTCTCTGTGCAAACATTTTTCTCTCAGGAAATTTTGTGACAAATCTCGTGGGATTTCTGAAGTTTCTGGGGTCATTTTTTTTTTTCAAAAGAAGTGCCAAGCTGCAGTGTTTCATTACCATTTCTGCACAGAATGACATCTTCCTGTGCAGGATTCACCAGAAAGGATCTTGGGCCGCACAGAAGCTGGTAGTTTCCTGTGCAAAACAATGGGGGGGGGGGGAGGGAAGAAACAAAAGAGGTGGTGGCAGGTATGGGGTGGGGTACAAGACCAGGCTAGCATTTGCACAGGAAGCTGGGAAGTTCCATGGAACAAAGGAGAGTTCTCAGCAGTCTTGGAATAGCGAGACGCCAACAGTCACTAAGAACAAGATATTTCATGTGAAATACATCCCTCATGAAGGACATCTCATATAAATTGCATGCATGCAAATTGGATAGATCATTATATGAATAGATTATATGACCAATCTCAGATCACAACTGAACAGAATTTATTCCCAACTCCCAAGGTTTATCCATTCCACTCATTTTCAGTCTCAATTGCTGAGTGTTACTATTTCAATCTTGGATTGGAATAAACCAATCCCTACCCTTTCAATGAGAAACCAGAAGAATTAGCATATCAGATAAACCTTTGACAATGAAGGAGAGAAGCCATCCATCTGCCTTTAAGGTAGAAGGCATTCTGCTAATTCATGATGTTTAACAAGAGAAAATCTAGTTAAGGTTACAATGAAAATCTTAAAATGTTAAATTGCTGCCCTTCTGTTCTGTTAAATGGGGGGGGGGGAGAGGAGAAAGAGATTGAATTTCAGCCAATTAAAGTCAATGATTCCCCTCCACCCTCGAAGGTCTGCTCTCTCCTATATTCATTCCCCAGCAATTCTGATGGAACTGGAAAAGACTGGAGGATTATTGCAATTCAATGCAAAGAATACTGAACTGGATGGACCAATACTCTGATTTGTTATCTGACAGTTACTTTTCTATTTTAGAAGGTTATAAATTGTAGAAATAAACACAACCTAAGTATTAGTGTTTGTTTTCTACTAAAGTTCTGAGAAGTACATGAAATGGCAGGGAGAGTATCATATTTTAAAGATTTCTATAACTGAGTTAGCTAACTGGATAGCTCAGTGGTTTAGAGGTTGGGAGTTCAATTCTCCACTGTGTCTCCTGTGAGTAGAGCCAGCCTATGTGGCCATGGGCAAGCTGCACAGTCCCAGGGCACCCCCAGAAGAAAGGAATGGTGAACCGCTTCTGAATATTCTTTACCTGGAAAACCACAAGTCAGAATTGACTTGATTTCAGATGATGATAACTGAGTTAGACTTGCACAGCTGGGGATTGCCCCCACCGGTTTAAAAAAACAACAACAGGCAAGACACAAGAGATTCAAAACTGCCACAATTTTATTAACTGTTTAACTCTCCTAACCTGCAGTGGGACTTTGGGTAATGAATAAACCTGGGAGCAGGTGAACCATCCATGCCCTTCTCTTGCCCAGACTGGGTGAGTCCCTGGCCCCAGGACCCTGCTGTACATTGCCAGCCTTACCCTGGCCAGCTCTTTTGAGGAGATAACCTTGAATTGGTTTCCAGCCAAAGTCCTACAACCTAAGGCCGGTTGTAGCCTGAGGCTACCTCAGAGGGCCATCTGTCAGTGTCCCTGATTCACCATACCTAAGCAAGGGATCCAATTGCCCAACGGCACCCTATGGGGCTCATAGCTAATGCCCCTTTTCCAGAACTACTTGCTAGAGGAGGGGCTAGCTAATGCTTAGCTCTTTATTCCCACCATGCTGTCAAGTACAGTCAAAGGACCCCTTCTCAGGTCATCCAGAAAAATGTCTGCCCCAGCATCTGACATGTGATCTCCCAGAAACAATTCAGGGTATGAAGAAAGGGGCCCCATATTGCTGCAGGGTTAGTCTTTAAGGCTTCACCCTCTCACTCCCAATGCTGCCCAAGCTGTGATGTTCCTGCATCATGTGTGTAGGCTTCCCCTTCTTTCCAGCTGCATAGTAGTGGGATCATGGAGGCAGAAATCTGGCTGGAAGTTTTGACAAGTACTCAAAAAAAGAAAAAAAAGGTGTTTTTTTAAGGTCTGTCTGAATCATTCTTAAGGTGCCAAGAATTATGCCATCTTGGGTGTAGACATGGTATGTCTCGGAGAAAGTTACTCAAAACCTTTTGCTGCTCCTTCAGATCATGTAAAACCACACTCTGGACATAGATGATGCAACACACAGGCTATGAGGGGAACAGTAATTAACATGCAACTTCAGAAAATTGAATGCCTGCCAAGAAAACCAGGAATTACATAGAAGAATACTTTGAGGGGGAAAAAATCTCCTGAGATCTGATGAAAAAGAAAGTTCAGTGAGAGAAAACACAGCCCCATAGAACTTGAGCCAATTGCCAGAGGCACCTTCAAATATGATTATTGTATTGGGAAATCCTATTGAAGTTGTAAAATTAACTCCTTAATCTGATTGCTCTGTTATAAGGAATATTTAAGAACAGACTGACAGGTGGTAACACAACCCTGTCCATGTATACTCAGAGGTAAACTCAGCTGATATCAGGGGGGCTGTGCCATTGAGCTAAAGTAATTTGTTCATAACAGTTACAGGGCTTACTCTCAATGGATCTTAGGTGGAGCACAATCCTCACAGGTTATGTATCTTCTTATTTCTCTCTAACAAAACCGAATGCTTTCTAGGATGTAAAAGGAACATATGAACTGTCATGATGTGGTGGGTAAGAAACATTATCACCTGAGAGATATTCATGATATGATTTGAGACTCAAGGGAGAATGCATAATTTGCTTTTTCTTAAAAAAAAAAAGAGAGAGAGGGAGAGAGAGTGATTGTATCTGTTAATGCCTCATAGGACTGTCCCATGAAAATATTTTACCACTTCCCCCATTCTTTGGGTTCATGCTGAAGTGAATAAATCCTAATGTCTAAATCCAGTTTTTATTGTCACTTAAGTAAAACCAGGGAATCAACGGCACTTAACAAATCCTATCCATTCACAACAAATCCATAAATTAAAAATTCCACCCATTCAATGGGTCTATCCTAATTAGGTTTAACCATGCACATTTTTAAAGGAAAGGTTTAAGATTCTAAATCTATCACATTAGACAGATTTATTTATTTAAAAAAGTGCAATATCAGAACTACTTCTGATAGTACAACTACAGAGGCATTGTAACATCTATGTGAACTCTGGCAATAATGCCTTGTCAACATCCTGAAGGCTCCATTACTGCAATATCTCTTTCATGTTTACCTGATGTAAAATCTCTGGTTAGCAAAGGAAGAATAAAGCAAGCCCACAAACCTGCTGAAAGGCATCCAAAGCATTAAACCAGGCTTATATAACATGTACAGAAGAGAAGGTGGGGGGGAAGGGAAACTCTTGCTGTATCATATTATCTCTCCACAAAGTATAATCCCAGGTGACACCAACTCTGCCAAGGTTAAAGCAATTCACCTGCCACATCTATATTAGCCTTTATTTGCAGCTGCTTCAGAAATTAGCTAGCAAACAACTAGCAGGTTTGTCTACAAATGTTGGTTATGAATGTGAGAATAATTTAAAGGGATCTTTGCGTGGGTTGTATTTTATCACAGGTCCGAACTGCTACATAAAATGGAATAGATCAGGCTGGAGGCTACCCTAGGACATCTGGGACAGTTTTTCCAGAACACTCCTCCAGCTAGGGTGGCCATATGTCCTCTTTTTGGTAGGGCGGTCCTCTGTTTGGTAGGGCAGTCCTCTGTTTGCCATCTTTTGGGAGGGATATGTAAGTGGCCACCCTACCCCCACCCCACCCCACCCCCCGTGAATTTCTATAGCTGAGCAGAGTAAATAGAGGTTTGATTAGTAAATGTTTCTAATCATGCCTCTCTCATTTTTTTTTCCTGGGAAGGGAGGACGTTGTAGGAAAAGATGCAAACTATGCATACTGATACAACTACTGGTCAATGGCAGGTAGGATATGGCATGGCATGTTGGTGTTGTAGGAGAAATGTAGGGAACAATGACAATGACAGCCACTCTTCGTGGCCTTCATAGATCTTACAAAGGCCTTTGATTTGGTTAGCAGGGACAGCCTTTTTAAAATACTTCCCAAGATTGGATGTCCACCTCGACTCCTTAACATCATCACGTCCTTTCATGAGGAAATGAAGGGCACTGTAGTTTTTGATGGCTCAACATCAGATCCCTTTGACATCTGAAGTAGAGTGAAACAAGGCTGTGTCCTCGCGCCGACCCTGTTTGGGATCTTTTTTGCTGTCATGCTGAAGCACGCCTTTGGAACTGCAACAGAAGGTGTCTACCTCTGGACTAGATCAGATGGAAAGCTCTTTAATCTCTCTAGATTGAGAGCGAAGACCAAAGTCCAGCTGAAATGCATGCAGGACTTCCTCTTCGCTGATGATGCAACTGTTGTTGCCCATTCTGCTGAAGACCTACAACAACTTATGAATCATTTTAGCAAGGCCTGCCAAGACTTTGGATTAACAATCAAGCCTGAAGAAAACACAAGTCATGGGCCAGGGCGTGGACTCACCTCCCTCTATTACCATCTCCACACAAGAATTGGAGGTTGTTCATGACTTTGTGTACCTTGGCTCAATGGTCTCTGACACTCTCTCCCTAGATGTCGAGCTGGATAAACGCATTGGCAAAGCAGCTACCATGTTCTCTAGACTCACAAAGAGATTATGGCTTCATAAGAAGCTGACGGCATATACCAAGATCCAGGTCTATAGAGCCTGTGTCCTGAGTACACTCCTGTACTGCAGTAAGTTCTGGACCCTTTGTGAACGGCAGGAGAGGAAGTTGAACACGTTCCATATGCGTTGTCTCCAACACATTTTTGGTATCACCTGGCAGGACAAAGTTCCAAATAGAGTAGTCCTAGAACGAGCTGGAATTTTTAGCATGTATACATTACTGAAACAGCGACGTCTACGTTGGCTTGGGCATGTTGTGAGAATGGCTGATGGTCAGATTCCAAAAGATCTCCTGTATGGAGAATTAGTGCAGGGAAAGCGCCCAAGAGGGAGACCACAAGGATATCTGCAAGCGGGATCTGAAGGCCTTAGGAAGGGACAACAGATGGGAAACTGAGCGTTCAGATGGACATCTGAGCGTTCCGTCTGGAGGCAGGTGGTGCATCATGGCCTCTCCCAATTTGAAGAGACCCTTGTTCAGCAGACCGAGGCAAAGAGGCAGTCACAGAAGCAGCAAAATCAGGGAACTGGACAGGGGACAGATTGTATTTGTCTTCAGTGTGGAAGGGATTGTCACTTTTGAATTGGCCTTCTCAGCCACACTAGATGCTGTTCCAAGTCCTCTATTCAGAGCACGTTACCATAGTCTCTCGAGACTGAAGGATGCCTTAAAAAAAAAAGTTGGTGTTGTATGAACTTCAGATGTGAGTTCAGGCCCAGGAGTGGACATTCTGAAAGCATTGTTCAGACCATTTCTCTGAAGTAAATCATTGTTGCCTAGCTAGATATTTCAACTAAACTAACATGAACTGCTGAGTGGTTTAGATCTCTGGCTGTAAAGCCAGAGTTTGGGAGTACGATTCCCCACTGTGCCTTCTTGACCAGGGCTGGACTTGATGAGCCATAGGGTCCCTTCCAGCTCTGCAGTTCTAAGGTTATGATTATTATATGACTTATGTTTATTTTCTTTCTATATATATTAATTTTCAGTAAGCTGCAGAAAATAGAAGGCATGTGGCATTTCAGAGAGTTATCAAACATTATGCCTTATTTATTTGATTTATATACCATCTTTCTCTCAGTGCTGTATCCCGAGTTACAGTTTTGTGCAACATGGTGAGCATTACTGTAGTTCCACTTACATTGTGGTAAGAATGTTTTGTGAGGGGGTGCAGGTGTGCACCCTTAGCGAGCCATCTGTCCCCAGCACACAAGTATCTGGCAGCCAGGAGGAGGGTACGTTTTTCAGGATCAAGCTGACATAGCTGAAGGAAGTTCCCTGATGGAAAAACAGCTGCAGGAGGCAGGGTCAAGGAGGACTGGGAAGGCAGAAGGTTGTTGCCTATTTCTGAAAAAGAAGGTGTGTGGGAGGGTGCAAGAGAGGAGAATGCTAGAAGCTGTTTATCCTCACCTGGGTTGTTTGCTTGCGACATGGGTCAGGCACCAGAGACTCCAGCCATGTGCTTGGACAAGGCTACATTAACCTGGCCACCACCATAGGCCTGGAGAGGCAAGTGAGGGGGGGTGGAAATTGGTAGAGACAAGCTGCCAAGCTTGACTTCTTTTGCTTATCTATGCATGCCTTCCCCAAGAGTGGTGCTTCCTGGGCCTACGTTCTCCTCTCCTTCCTGATTTCCAGAACCTAAACTCTAGTGAAGCTAACTGGGTCCCTAAGCTGGCAAGTGGCACCTAAGGGTTCAGAGACTATAATTCAGCCCTATGAGACTGTGGGAGAAAAGGCAACTGGGAAGTAATCCTGTACAACTAATAGAAACTATTCTGAGTCAAGATCTGAACTGGAGCCCATGGAGTTACTGCTCCATGAGCTCCTTGGCACTGCTGGTGCTGCAGGAAGGAAGGCTGGTGGAGTGCACAATGTTGAATGGTGGTGATACTTGCATATATTAGCTTAAATTGGCATATGCAAATTAATGCAAATATTCTATCTCTTTTTGGTGTTTCTTGTCCTCTGTGACTTTCATGTTGATGATATCTGTTCTCATTTTGGTGATGGAACAGTTGGTGCCCTACCTCCAGCAGAGAACAGTTAAGCAGCTGCTGCAGTTGCAGTTGCAGTCTCCCCATATCCAATATGGATGCCTGAGCTGACTGTCTCACTCTGCTTAATGCTAGGTACTTTTCGGATCTTTCCCACAGAGCAATAGGTGAAAATGGGCAAGGGTGGGAGGGGGTAGTTCTCCTGGAGTGTTGGAAAGAAAATAGGCAGTGGTACATGAGCAATGTTAACTTGTGGACTCAGCCCTTTGATGCTCAGAATGATTATCTGGGCATATTTCCCCTTCGTAAAGGTATTGTATCCATTCTTTTTTCTAAGGAAGTTTGTGTCAATTAGAGAAATACACTTTGGGTAGGAAATGTGATAGATGTCCTAGTTCTAGCAAAGAACTAGAGTTGGAGATATTGGGAGCCATGGATGCCCCTTTCAGCTTTAGAGAAGAAAGACAAGATGCCTCCTCCTTGGAGGGACAAGAGGAGGGTGTGAGAAGGAACGAAGTGATGGCAGCAACCCTTAAGAATAGTGAGCAAAGGTTGAAAGAAGGTCAGCACAGAACAGAGGAGGTAAAGTACAGTCTAGGAAAGTGGAGGTGGTCCTCCTCCTCTGCTTTTTCCCATGCAGAGCCATGCATCTTCATGAGTATAAGCTGAGTTGCATCTAGTTTCTGCCAACATGAAACAGGGCGATGAGATGGTCTTCACCTACTGCATTTCCTGCCTCTCATTTTGGCAATTTTAATCTGGCAGCTCATAAACATGTAACCATCCTGGGAATCTGGTATTTGCTAGCTGGGAGAAGTTATGACCATGGTGGCTGAGGTATTCTGAGAGATATAATCTGAAAATAAACTTCTCCAAGCTTTGAGTTACTTTAACTAGAATTACTCATATTACCATAATTATAGTTTCACCTTGGGAATGGCTGTACATGAACCATCCCCTGTGGGCAATGAAATGGATCCAGAATGACAAGTCATCCACAAAGAGAGCAAATCATGCCTGCAAATTGTAAAATTATTGCCGCAGCCACCGTCCAGAGAGAGAGAGAAGCTTTCTGCAACTTTCAGCAGTTCCCCAGTGACTCATGAAAAGGAAACAAAAGTGATCACAACCATTTTATAGCTTGTGCTCTGTGCTTCACTTCCTATGTCTCACATTCAGAGCTTCTTGTCTGAGTGAAGGAAGAGGTTAGATACCACAAATGGTACAAGTACATAAAAGATATGAAGATTTGGTTGAAGAACAGTGATGGTTAAATCGAGCTTACTAATAAATTGCTTTTGCTTTATAGGCATGCAGATAGGAAACACATTTGTGTTTGCTAGGAACGGAGGTGGGTTGTGGAGGAGGTGTGAGAAATTAAAATGCAGGACAAACATTTCATTCACTGTTCTCTCCCAGCTCTGGTGCTGAAATCTGTATGATATACAAATATTATGTTTACCCATGATAATTTAATAGATAAATAAAGATAAATGGCTGCATTGAAAAATACATGACTAATGTGTGGTGTAGTAGAGGGAGTAATGAATTAGGACTCAGGAGGCCTGGGTTTGAATCCTCACTCAGCCACTGGGGGTGAGGAGAGTGGAACTGGTAAAGCCACTCTATCAATGGACTTAATATAAGTCAAGGCTTTTTAATGCACTACCAGATATAAACACCACAAATATTGTGCTGTACCGCATCTCCTAGATATTTCCTTCCTGACAGATCTACCCCAGAAACTTCAAAGGTAAAACAGTTTCTTTATTCTGCTCTTGTGGTCATCCATTGCTGGGGCAATTCACACACCATGGCAATGGATAACAAAGGAAAGTATGTAGTCAAGGGAAGTTCATTAGCAACTAGAAAAAGGCAGTCTAACCAACATTCATGTTGTTCTACCATTGTTATTTTATGACAGTTTCTCACATCCTTTACAGCACAAGTGTCAATGAAATACCTGAACGTCAAAGATGCTATTACCAGAGTGTTAAACTGCCACTGACTTTCTTACTAACCAACCACAATCTCTGTATTTTGATATCTATATTTTGATGCCATGTATACATTTTTGTTATACAGTATCTCTTTCTCTTATGTCTGGTGAAGTGGACTTGTCCATGAAAGCTCACTTTAAAAAAAATATAAAGTTAGTCTTAAAGGTGCCATTATGTTTTTGTCTTTTTATTTGTTATTTTCTTTAATATATTTTTTGGGTTGTTGGGGTTTTTTTCGTTGTTGTTTTTTACCTATAACATTTGCACAGATTAACATGGCTACCTCTTCTACATCACTTACCTTGGAAACACTATTTGGGTTGCTATAAGTCAGTTTTGACTTGATGGCACATGATAACAAAGTTAAAGAAATACAATTAGGGAAAGGAAGAGGAGATAGGGTCGTGTTCCTCCTTGAAGACCAATGTACTGTGTGACTTCCATGGGGTCACTGTTAATGAAACTGTAGTGAGGAATTTTAGCTCTTTCCCCTTATTTCTGTCCCACGTTGCAACGTGTTTGCTTTGCCACTTAGACTCAGAACCACTCAGCCCTAAAACAGGTGGCTGCATAAGGCAGATCAGCAAATGCTCTCCCTGAACTTCCAAAACCATTAATACCTAAAGTTGACCAATTACAGGTATGACAGAAAACCCCACAAGTGCTTCTCCACTTCCTTGGCCAACAATAATAAAGCAACAACCAACTAACAGTTTTCTGTCTTATAACAGCTGCAGTTGGTTGCCTAAGGTGGCTGTTTCGGTCTATTTAATGACAGAGCCAGCACTGTTATTGAGTCCATCTTCTTTTCTAAATCAACAAGAAACAAAACAAAAACAAAAGAAGAATGTTGTGGCACCTTGTAGACTAACTGCTATATTTTCATGTGAACTTTTGTACAACAAGTCCACTTCCTCAAACATAAGAGTGAGATTACATGGCAAAACAGTTATACACAGCTCCAAGAGAAACAGACATGGGTTATTTAATAGACATGTTGCACATTGTATGAGTCAGTGCATCGTTTCACATCTAGTAATGACTTAAGATGTCTGTTTGATATTCATTTCTTTTCCTTTGAAACTTTGGTCTATAAAAAGTGAAATGGTTAGTGGGGCTGCAGCTGTAGCTGCTGTGTTATATCTTCACAGTCTTGCTCTCTGTACTGCTGCAATCCCTGATTTACAAGGCCTCGGCCAAAGCTATGTTTTCCTAGCAAAGGAAATTATCAAACTATATGGAACTCTCTCATTTATTTCCAGTTGAGTAATTAAGATTTTCTTGCTTCAGATTTGTGCAGCTGTTTTTATTGGAACAGTGGAAAATTCAAGCTCTGATCTAGGCTAGCAAAAGACCCATGCAGGACAATCACTTCATGACATGGACAATACAAAGAACAGTTTCTCCGTCACAGTACAGTACCTTATCTGAAGATTTTAATGACACTTTCTATAGAGTTGAATATCGTGCCATAAATATGAGAACCTGACATATGAACTCAAATTAGGAAGAAGCCAAGCAGAATATGGTCACTTCTCCAATTTGCCTGAGGAATTTATTGCTGCTTCAGGTCAGAAAATTAAATATTGTAACTATATACTTTCAAAAGGTTGGATAGTTTTATGGTGCCATTTTGAATGGCACAATTTAACTCAATGAATTATAGTTTATTTGTTATATTGCAAGTTCAGACTCACTGGGGAAAGTCGGAGTCTTAATATTTGCACAGCAGAAAGATTATCTTCATTCAAAAATTGTGGTGTAATAATTGTAAAATGCAAATAATATAGTAACAAGGAGTATAGGTCAGTATGATGCAGTGCATACTTTGCATTCAGCAAGTTGCTTTTAGAAAACCGCTGTCTTATCATTTTGATTCCACACTTCAGCTAAGGAGCTCAGGATGGTATACCTTGCTTTCTAATCTTAATATCAGTCCTTTATTAAGATTTTGTAAGAACGAGAGTAAACAAAAACAGAAATGAGGAGTAGCATTATAGCTAAATTTAAAACTGAAACATTGAATTTTGAAAAAGCAAGTGTATCATGGATTCTACTAGGATCCTAATTATTAAATTCACATTTCCAATAATTACATTATATCTCATTTGTAACAGTCCTTGATCTTCTGGATTTTTAGAAACACAATTCTTTCAGCTAAGTCCGTAGATTTAGAACTTTTGGAATTTTCTATCCCTGCTCTGTTTCTCAGCTGTCCCAAAACGTCAGGTTTTGAGGTGATTTGCGATTACAGTAGGAAAAGGGATTGTGACCCCTCCTAAGCCTGTTAGTGAAGGTCCACCTTTGGGTCCTCTTTTTGGCCTTCAATAAGACAAATCTGGAAATCAACAAGATGAAGGTAATACAGACTGACTGAGAGACAGTAGCTAACAAGATAGTAACTGGTGACTAGGGATGGGCATTTTAGACCTTAGGACAACAAATCCCATAAAACCTCTTTCTGGAAGACCCATCTGAAGAACCCAGACCTTGCAGACACCTAAATTGTGTTCATTTGGACAAACGGCCCAGCTGCCAGGCTTAATGTCAAGCCTAACTACCTTTTTTGTGGGGGGAAAATGAGAGGAGAGTAAATGGATTCAAATGGCAACACACACAAAATAGTTTCGAAGTTCTTCAACCTCCTCAGACACTCGATTACAGATCTCAGAGTAGCTATTGTGGAGAAAGGAGTTACAGAGGGTGGTTTAAGAGAAAGATGAAGTGGCTGCATTCAAAAATCCAGTGTGCACCTAGACAGTTAAATAAAGACAAGGGATTTAAAGCACACTGTATATATTAATATTTTGATTTTATTCTGGCTTTTCCTAGACGTCACTTGAACCTCTGCACAACTTCCTAAAACATCTCTGTTTACACTTCAACTATTGCATATCAACTGACAGACAAGCTGGCTGCTATATGTATTAACAGGATGGGTATGAATGTTCATTACCAGGATTAGCAACATCATTGTCACTTTGAAAGATCATTACTGAAGCAATTCCCACCCTGTTTTCCCCATCTCACTTGCCACTCACCTTACTACCTTGTGCTCTGTATATACAAAGCTGTTACAAAGACATCATGTTGCATGTGTTTGAGGGAGTGGATTATAAATTGTCAAAGATCACACTGAAGTAAACCCGTTATTCTTCCAGCCAGGTGCCACAAGGCTTTTGTTTTTAAGATGGTTTTGTTCTTGTTTTACATGCTAAAACAGACTAACATAGCGACATTTTTGAAATCTGCTAAGATACAACTGGAACTTTTTTTTTTAAAGCAACTCTCTCCTCCCCTCCCCCAGCTGATTCATCCTAAATTTACAACTGTACAAAATGGTATGTTTTTTCCTTTAGAGATTTGAACAATGTGTCTTGGAAGATGGTAAATGTGTGTGCATATATGCTCATTTTTATTCTTGATGCTTATCCTGAAAGCTGTGCCGAATAAGAGCAAACAACTGGCCATTATTTTTATGCATGTACATATTACTATTAACTTTTAATGGTTTTATTGAAGTTTGAAATGTTTTGCATTCTTTCTTGGGTGAAACAAAGGATCAAATCTGAACTTTATAACAACACTAACTCCCTCATGCAGATCATTCTATGAATAATTTTTTAGCTATGTTATTATGTTATTGTTACAGAAGCATAGTCACAACTATTTCAGCAAAAGCCTTCTAAATAATAATAAGAAAAAAAGACAGCCCATATGTGTATTTTCTTGGTAATTTTCAAAAATGTATTGTTCGGGTGGCTCCATCGTAATGGCTGCATCTAAACTCACTTTTTCTTGGCAGTGAGAGTATTATTCTCACAGATTAATAGTTAATTCATACTGCACTCAGTGACCTGCTGTGATTTTTGGAGCCGTATGGAAAAATACAGAGTAATTTTTGAAGTACTTCACTAGTATAGCTATAGTTTATTTATTTTATTTTATTTATTTGTTCCATTTTTACCCCGCCCATCTAGATTCGGGAATCTACTCTGGGCAGCTTACAGAATATAAAGATAAAAACAGCATTAAAATAACTTTGATCATAAGAGCAGAAAGATCAATAAAGAAAATAGGATCCAAGATGGGATAAAGAAGCTATGTAATGGGGGGGGGGGGAGAGAAGGCCTGCCAGAAGAACCAAGTCTTCAAATTGTTTTTAAAAATTCCCAGTGAGGGTGCCAGTCGAATCTCCAGGGGTAAGGTGTTCCAAAGATGAGGGGCCACCACTGAGAAGGCCCAGTTTCTTGTTCTCTCCTTCCGGGTCTCTCTTGGGGTTAAGCCCCTCAACCTTCCGGTCTGGCTTGATCAAGTGACACGAGTAGAGCTAGCTGGGGACAGGCGCTCTGCCAGGTATTGAGGCCCTAAACTGTTTAGGGCTTTATATGTAAGCATTAGTACCTTGAAATCAATGCGGAAATGAATGGGTAACCCGTGTAAGGCCACCAGAGTGGGGGAAATATGTTGGTGTCTTTTCACGCCGGTTAATAATCTGGCGGCCGTGTTCTGGACCATTTGTAGCTTCTGCATCAGTCTCAAAGGCAGCCCCACATAGAGCGCATTGCAGTAGTCTAATCTCAAGACTATGAGCACATGGACCAGAGTGGTGAGCGACCCGACATCAAGATAGGAGCGCAGCTGGGCAATCCGCCAAAGATGTAAGTGGGCGGAGTGGACCATAGATGCCACCTGGGACGCCATGGTAAGCACTGGGTCAAGATGGACCCCCAAGCTGCGGACCACACTCTTTGTGGTGAGAGTTGCCCCCCCAAAAGAGAGCTAGCTTCCCAAACCACTGATAGAAGGGGCACCCACCCCCAGGACCTCTGTCTTGTCCGGGTTCAACTTCAGTCCATTCTCCTGCATCCATTGCTGTACGCCCCCCAGGCAGTGCTCAAGGGACGCAACGACATCCACTGCTGTTGGAAAGAAGGATATATAAAGCTGCGTGTCATCAGCACACTGGTGACACGAAGCGCCACATCCCCTGATGACCCCACCCAGCGGCCTCATATAGATATTAAACAGCATTGGAGAGATTATCGATCCCTGCAGTACCCCACAATTGAGGAGCCACGGGGCTGATACATTCTCTCCAAGCTGGACTCTCTGGGAATGGTCCTCCAAGAAGGATTGGAGCCAAGCAAGAGCTAGGCCACCAATCCCCAATTCGGAGAGCCGGCCCAGGAGGATACCGTGGTCGACGGTATCAAAGGCGGCTGAGATATCAAGGAGAACCAACAAGGAGATTTTGCCCCTGTCAGCCTCCCTCAAACAGTCATCAAGCAGAGTGACCAATGCCGTTTCCATGCCATGGCGCAGCCTGAAGCCCGACTGGAATGGATCCAGGGCGTTGGTCTCATCCAAGAGAGCCTGCAGCTGATCAGCTGATAGTTAATTCAAATACAAGGGAAAATATTTTTCTTTGGTGTTTCCCTCTTTTCCATGCCCCCACCCAAAGAAGCTTATGTGATCTAAGTAGTACATTACTGAAAGCTTTAGAACATTTTTTTTACTGTATAAATCAAAGTGGGTTTTAAATAGATTTTAAATTAGAAAAAAAAACCCAAAGGTAATGTGAATTTACATTTTATTTATCAAAATAAAGATCTTAGAAACTAACTGAAACCCAATCCTGCTAAGACTCAAATATCTGTTTCATCTGAGAAATAAGCAGGCACTTCAGAAACTTCAAGTTACCTGGAAGGACAATGAACTACATCATTTTTCCCCCCCAGGTATCTAGATGTTACTTTGGATTGTACAAGAATATAAGAAACACTGCCAAGATACAAAGCAAAAGGCCTCCACAACGAATAATATTCTTCTAAAACTATTGCAAACCGATTGGAATACACAACCAGAAATACTGAGAACTACAGTCTTGGCCCTATGCTACTCCACAGGAAAATATGCCAGCCTTCTGTGCTATAGTTCTGCCCATGCAATGCAGCTAATTATAGCACTCAGTGAAAGCTGTAGAATCTTTATTGGATGCCTGGAGGTTAAACCCGTTATCTAGCAGGCATTGCACCAATAGTATTTGGAGAGGGGTAGCAGCTAATAGTGAAAAACTGAAAGCATCTACATGAAATGTGCATCTTTTATTTGGCTATCATTCCACCTTTCTCATCAAGGAAAAGGATTTTTTTTGTTTTTTGTTTTTAAGAACAATTGTGGTTCTTGGAGAAACAGCAGAGAATACCAGGACTATGATGTGGAACGAAACAACTACCCACCTCTTAAAATAGATGGAACCCCAGGAAGGTCTAGCCCCTGGTCACACAGAGAACTGGATTACTTGGAAGTGACTTAATAGGCTGCAGACTGGAGTGGGCAGAACCACAGCGAACCAAGAAAATTGGGGTGTTGCACCAACACAGTTCTTTGCAAGTGCAGAGAAGAACAAGCAACTTCTCACCTTTTCCAGCATACTCTTGTCCCCATCAACATACACTATAGAAGACTTAATGCTAATTGCCCCAAATGCTTTTGATGTTTCCTGTTATTGAGCAAAAATTATCTGATATATTTATTAAATGTACTGTGGTGCTTCTAACATTAACCAAAAAAGATTGATCAAAAGATAGGGAATAAATTATAACACAGAAAAAAGATTTATCATTGCCATTTCTCCTGATATTTATTATTTCAAATATCAACAAACAATAGTCATCTTTGTTTAGATCTGTCTACCTGAGGTCTACACTAATGTTTTGCAAAATAAGACATGTTATTATGCAGTGTCCCTAAAATCTTACACAGCCATTCAGTTATCTATGGAATATTGTCACATTTCCAGTTGCTGAAAATAAAGATTTTGGCCATATAAAGTAATGTTAAATACTGAGTGTAAATTATCTGGTTCTGCTTTGTATTTTAAATAACCTGATTACTTTTTAGGATCAAAAGAGATAATTTGTAATGCAAATATACAGGTATGTATGTATGTATGTCTTCATAAGAGGAAAGTAGATGTTTCCAACAAGTTGTAGATGCATTATGACAAATGGCATTATAGCTCACCCGACCTCCCAGCGCTGCGGATTGTGAGATTACAGCGTGCGGGGGGGGGGAGGGTGCGCTGGGGCCTCACATGGACCAAGGGCCACCAAACGTGTGGGGGCTTGAGGCCCAGGTGAGGTCAGTGCCAAGCCGGCCGGGGTTGCGCTGTCTTGGCGACCGTGCAGGCTTGGGGCAGAGGACACGCCCGTATTGGCAAAGGGTCCCGGGAGACCCAGTTATTCCTTTCCGCACTACAGCAGCCCCCTCTTCTTTGTTATAGTTTAATAAAGCGTGGCCCTGGTTTAACCCAACTATCTTGTCTCGCGTCATTATTCCGGATGGGGTGGCAATAGTATTCAGTCTGTGTATAGTTAGATACAATGGATATATTGTTCTCCACTTCCTCCTTTTATATTTTCACAGATGAAATTTTTTAATGTATGCTCAAATATCTCTGAAAATAGTTTACAGTATTTTGAACCTGTTTGTGCAAATCTTTGCTTTGTATTTTTTTTAAGTGAAAGGAAATTGTTCCATATTTGGTAGTTGATTGTAGCTTTGCTAGTGAAATTACATGAAGACAATGCTGTTATTCAGAATTCAAGTTCTGACTTTGTCCTTATGTTAGTGCAATTTCTGCAAGTGTTGCACTATGGTAAATGCATTGTGAGAGAGTGCAAAAATACTAAAATATGAAATGGAAGCCATGGGTGCCAGCAGTAGTAGTAAATTGCAAGACCTAGAAATGAATGCTAAGGGATGTAAATTGTTTTTCTCTGCTGGAGAATATAGTCTGTCATTGATGTATCTTCACTGGAAAAAGAAAAATGTTATTTGGTAAAACTACTATGATTCCAACCTTCAAACACTATTTAGGTGCAACCTACATTCAGTCCATTTGGGGCAGATTCATGTTATGGAAATGAGGAATGTAATGCTCCCCACCCTTTACAATCAGGCTTTGAGTTGCTTGAGCCAGAGATCATCACACTGAAAGCAACATTGACCCACATTGAAAGGAGGCAGTGCCTTGCCAAAAAAGGACAACCACATGTTCAATGGACCACTTTGCACAGTAAAAACATAGATGATTCTGCTCTGTTTAGTTCGTTGTATATAGTCATATCTTATCACTGTAATAATGTGTAGTAAGGACTAAAATCATATGCATATGTTACAGTTACCACTATACACACCTAAACAAATATCTGTAATTCACTTGCAGAGAATTTTGTATCAGAATTCAAGGCAGATTTTAGCCCACCCACTTTCTCCTGTCTTCAAACAGATGCTGCTATCATTAAATACCAAAAGTTGAATATTGCAGAATGATGCGAGTTGCAGTATAACTAAACCTGCAGGGACAAAAGGGCATAGTTATTGGATTTTAACTTTTTCAACAAAGTAGAAACTTTGCAAGCAGGATGGGAAATAAATATTATAGTTCCATTGATTTTGAAAGAGTCGCCAAGTTACTTTGTGCAAGCATTTCAGAAAATGAAACAGAATAAAAACAAACAAAAAAAGAGAACCAAAAAACCTTGTGGCGCCTTAAAGATTACCTGCCATATTTTGTGGCCTGTCGTGAATCAAGTCGTCTTCCTCAGACATAAGAGTGAGACTGTATGGCTGTCATATTTATACACTCTGACCAGGTGAGGATACAGACAATGGACAAAGTAGCAATGGTTTCTGAGTAAAGTCACAAAGGCCATGAATATCAACTAACAGTCTACAATGTAACAATGCCATAGTTAACACAAGTGGCAAACTGTGTGAATCAATGTAGCATTTCACACTTGGTAATGACTTAAGAATCCTTGATTGATATTCAGTCCTTTTATATGGGTCTCCAGCATCCATATATATCTTACTTCAGCTGTTTCCCACTGAAGTCTTGTTTTGTAGTGTTTCCCACCCACCCACTTCCCCCAGAACAGTGATTTTCATATCATTCAATGAGTGTCCAGGTAGACTGAAATGTTTTGAAACAGGTTTTTGCATATCACCATTCCCGGTGTCAGATTTATGTTTATTAATTCTTTTGCACAGAGATTGTCCTATTTATTCTATGTAGAGCTCAGAAGGGCATTGCTAGCAAAAGATGGCATAGATCATATTAGCAACAGAACAAGTAAACATGCCCTTGATGTTGCATGTGACATTGTTGGGGCCTGTCACTGTGTTGCCAGAGTAGATGTGAGAAGAGAGCTGGTATCTGTGTTTGTAGCAGAGTTTAATTCCCACCTTTGTATCAGTAGCCTGTTTTATGTCAACAGTTGATTCAGATTAGGAGTGGGT
Source organism: Intellagama lesueurii (assembly GCA_037013535.1). NCBI lineage: Eukaryota > Metazoa > Chordata > Lepidosauria > Squamata > Agamidae > Intellagama > Intellagama lesueurii. Next base: position 154,954,788 of record JBAJHW010000005.1, read on the forward strand.
GGGTTGTCTGTTAGCAAGCATAGGCCTGCCACCAAGGGCTTGTCAATAATGGGTTGAAGAGCATTTATGACACATGTGAGTGGTATCAGTTGTGGGTTGAAGGTGACAACTAGACGTGTTGCTTCTCAGTATTCTTCTTGCCCAGTTAATTTGTTCTTTACCCATATTGGATGGATATTATAATCTGATAAATGATTTTTGTAGATCCTTTAGTTTGGAGTCTTTCTCTTGTGGGTCTGAATGAATACAGTTATATCTAAGAGCTTGTCTGTATACAATAGATTTTGTGGTGTGCCGAGGATGGAAGTTGGAGGCATGCTAGTACTGTAGTAAGTATATTGGTCAGTCGGTTTTTGATAGAGTGTGGTGCTATGATGTCCATGTTGTAGCTTCACAGTGGTGTCCAGAAAGTGTTGTGTAGATTGGTCCAGGCTGAGGCTGATGTTAGGATGAAAGTTACTGAAGACCTAGTGGAAATTCTCCATGACTTCTTTTCCGTGGGTCCAGATAATAAAAATGTCATCAGTGAACCTCAAAGAGAGGAGTGGTTTTTGGACACAACAGTGAAAAAAGTGTTGTTTCAGATCACCCATGAATATATTTACATATTACGCTGCCACATGAGTACCCATGGCAGTTCTGTGAATCTAGAGATAGGTGGGGGTGGGGGTTGGTCAAAGGCATTTAGTCCTCCTAGTGGCTGTTCATATTAAAACAGAATGAAATGTTAGTAAATGATCATTACAGCCATACTGCATTGATATCCATTAATTTTCAAATAACAAAAAAGTCCTCAGTCATCTTCTGTGCCATGCGGAAGTCTGCTCTTCCTCCAGTAATCTTAGTACTCTCCACTGCTATTCAGTGGCAGTATCCATGACCAGGTTCTGAATTTAGTGAAGGAGGTATGTCCAGCACTACAGGGGAAACTTAGTTGTAGATTATATAGAGGTCTAAGGAGAGTTATTATTCTTTCAACTTCAAATGATACTCAGTTTTCCTTGCTGCACTGCATGAAAAGACCAGGAGACAAAATAAGAAATGTCTGCATTACAATTAATCAAAAAGTTCATTCCTTTATCCTGCAGATTCAATCATAATGATTTTTTTTCCATTTCTTTCTTAGTTATATATTTTTTATTTGGGCTGCCCTTATTTTTAGAATTGCCATGTAGAATGTTGATTTGCTCTGTTGCACAATAACATATATGCACTTTTGTGCAGCTATAATAAAGTTGGCATCCTTTATACTCTTGGTCCCCAGTAATATAGTTCACTTCATACCTGTATACCTATTCTAGATATCTTGTTCAGTCAGTCCCTTACATTCAGGCAATGTGACTTTGACAGTGCTGACTGCAGGCATATTCCTGAGAAAAACCAATGAGTGACAGGATTAATGAACTGTCTCCACAGGAGCACTAAAACGTGAAGGTACATTACACCACATTTCCTTCTCTTGCAAAATGAGATGTTTTAAGACTCTTGATCATTATTTCCCGCTGTAAATGAAAATATTGTTTTGAAATTACTCTGAATGTAGTAAAACAGAATTCTAAAAAACACTGAACTCTACTTTGTTCAGAAGCAGCACAAATCCTTTTATAGTCATGGAACCAAATCCAATTGTTAATCCTAACTGGAATAGACCCAGTGAATGAATGGGTTGTGTTAAGTCAATATGCATCCAAGAGCTGTTTATTCTGCAAATCTACTTTAAATGGGAGTGACAACTGAATTTAACTTACATTGAATTATGTAGAATTATATGCATATGGCTTCCCAAAATTCTTCACAGAAATTAAATTATCTACCTGTTCCTCAAGTGGCAGAGAACTTCTCTAACAATTACTCAGGTATGGGATTTGTTGAAATAAAATTAACATCCACCAGTTTAAATTTGCTATATTATGAGAAATATATATGTTGGTAAGAAGTCAGTAAAAAGCTAATGCTTATTGAAGGAGGAAAGGGGGAAGTATCTGATTGTGAAGCTTTGCCAAGAGATGAGTTATCAGTTTAAAAGGAAGATGCTAAGAGATATTGTAACCCAAGTAGCCTGAGGTTAAGAAGTAAAGGTCCAGCTCCTTTTAAGTTACTTAGTTGCTTTCTCTCTCAAATGTGTTTCCACAGGGCTTACTTGGCAATAGGATTCAATAACAGTAGAGCCAGTAGTGCTGCTTTATTGTTTGGAGTTGTTTTGTTTTTCTTTTTGGCTGCTACTGCAAGTGAAGGCAGGACAACTGTGTTGGCAGCCTGGCCAGCATTTTGCAACTTCCACAATGCCTTGATGTAATATTGTTCCAAGGCATTGTAGAGAGTAAATAGCTGCCACAAGACAAGAGGGGGAAAGAATACACAGGTGAATATTCTACAAATTAGTGTTCTTCTTATTAGTTAAACAAGACAATACAGATGGAACATTGTTAGAAACTGAGAGCATGTCAGTGTTCTAGTGACAGAATTCTCTCTGAGTTTCTTGCAGAGGAATAAGGCTTGCAAAGGAAGCCTGTGTTTATCTTTCAATGACCAGTCACATAACACTGCAAGCGAATCTGCAAGCTACAAACAGTAGGAAAAGAAAATCTGTTCTCTGACAGATATCTTTTAGTATTTAAGGAATGCCTGCTTCTAATGACATATCTGCAACATCTAGTTGGACAAAGGGTTGAGGAAAAAGAAGAATCGCAGGTCCCCCACCCTGAATAGTTTTTTTTTTAAAGATGTCAGGTCTCTTTGGTTTGGAAAAAAAATTTCCTTTTAAAAAAATACATTTTTATTAAAATTTCTTTTTTTTCCAAAAATATAAACACAAAAAATACAAAGCTAACAAATAAAAAATTTAATACATGCATATATACATACATACACAAAGTTTCCTCCCTTTGGAAGAATCTTTTCCAAAGCAATAGGTATCGTGGTCAAGCTACTCCATCACATGTCTGTTTGGGGTGTGGTGGTGGAGCACAAAAACATCCTGCTGATTTTAAGTGCACTTGGGTGATGTGGTGTTCCTAGCTTGCTTCACTGCAGTTTTTGACCTGAATATAGCACCTGGCATGTTTTGATCAATGCTCCATTACCAGACGTGACAGAGGTAATTTTGTCTTCTTGATCATAGGAGATCTCCCTAACAAAATTCAGCAGTCTTGAACAGGAGATGATGCCAGCTTGTCTGAGGGCCTCACAAGTATTCATGGGACTGCTCATAAGAAGCTCTGCTACTTCCTAAATCTGAGATGTCAAAGGCAAAGGAAGCAGCTATAAATCCAATTTTGCTTTAATTAATTACAAGCATGTGGAGGCCGGAATACGATCCTTATAGAAAACATTACATCCAGGGAGAAGATGTCTTTGTTTTCCAAGTGTGATTGGGAATTGCTCCTTGTTCATGGCTGGAATGTAGTGGTGGTTGAACCCCTACTGGAATCAGACAAGAGGCTGTGGTCATACAGGAAAGCAAAGAATAAGCTTCCTCTCCCTGGATGCAGCATTTCTGACATAAATTCTTATATTCCCTGCTTGTCTTTAATTAAGGTTAAAAACTAGATATGTTGTTGGATGTTACCTCTTTACAAAATGGCTGTTTTAGCCCTTAGAGCATGGCACTGGGTAGTTTCTTTCTTATATTCCTGCTAAGAGACTATACACACCCATCTTATTATCGAGCTCAACATTGTTTCTAGGAAGCTTGATTTGACTCAATATCCTGATGGCCTGAGTTCTGTCCTGCTAACCTGCCCCCTTTTTCTATCCTGTTCCTGATTCCTGTGCAATCTCAAATCATCCCTGAGAACAGATTTCTGACAAGCAAAGCAAACCTCAGACCCAACAAATTCCCTAAGTGGTGTTGGTTGCTACAGAAGGAGGTCTTTATGCCTCCTGTGATTTGCTAATTAGCTTGCTTGATTTTGTGATTTACCTTCATAATGTAAATTGAGCTTTCTTTTCAGTTATTGTTCAGACATGAAGGTCTGCTGAAATCACATCTCTGAATACTAAAGTGATTTCAACCCTCTAATGAAGCATAATGTGCAATTGGACCCCAAGAAAGACATCTCTCTCTCTATTGTTCCAACCAGTTGTGTTTCAGCCATGGACAGAACATTGGAAATGGCCTTTCCAACAGACAATACAAAGCATCGTAAGTAGAACATGTTCCTTGAAATAACCAGGACCCAAGCCATGCACTGCTGTATTCATGTTCACCAACACCTTGAACTGGGTCCAGAAACAAAACATCATGGTGTGCAGTTGCTGAAGAATAATTTTAATATGAACCTGGTGGGCAAGAGTCCATCAACATCTTTACTGCTGCATTATGGATGTTCTGAAGGCTTTTCAAAAGTTGAGCTCATTGTAGAAATCCAACTGGAAATATAACTATGCCGTGTGTTCTCATAACCAGGTCCACTCCCAGTGTTCCAATACAATTAATATCAATATGGCACAGCATTATAGCATTTTTCTCAGATATTGAATATATTTGTATTCAGTTTCAGTTTTGCATTTCTTTTGCATGTTGTTACTTTTTAAACAAAAAAAAGAAAGCAGTGACAGGTGGGAAATAACACTGCTGTCAGATTTGCTGCTAGCCTTCTACTAACTTTAAAAGTGTCAACTAGATTTAGTTAATTTAAAAAGCCTCATACATTGAAAGAGCTGTGCAACATTATTATGCAACCACAAAGGTTCTGTTTTATAAATGTGAACACGTCTAGAAACTTTTATTTCATACTGCACTGGTCTGGGTTTTATAACCTCACTTTCACATCTAAAGACACATTTGGATTGCATGTGGGTGAATGAACAGGACAAACATCACAGTCACTTGAACCATGATAGACATATATAGACTTCATAGTGCTATAGTACTAGAAGATCAGTGTTGAGTCCAATATAATGCAGGTAATTCCAGTTTTTATCCCTTTCACACATGTATGTACATATCTTAATGATTCAGTAATTCCTGATTAGTTATGGTGGAAGGCAGCACTTGAAAGTACCAAGTTACAAGGGGTACTCTCGCATCCCCTTAAGTTCCCCACTAACCATGAACCTTAATGAAAATATCCCAAACCCTGGCAACATTTCTCTTGTCTCACTATGTTTGATTGTTCCCCACTCATTTATCACACTGTTTGGTACCTCCCAAACCTCTTGGTTTGCTTTGTTCTGATTTGTATCATGGGCGGAGTTAGTGCTATAGCACTTCCCTTCCCAGTCTGAAATTTTTATTCTTTGTTTTTAAATAAAGGATCATAGCAGGACCTAGCCTTAATCCAATATCTGGAGCTATAAAGCTTTCCCACTCTACAAGCAAAAAGGAGAAGATAGGAGGCAAAAAGGAAACAAAGAAAAGAAGAAATAAGTGGTTTGTTTCCTTGATGTTTTTGCTCTCCCAAGTGAGGCAAGGTGCTTTTCATGGTGCATTCCACACCACCCACCCAAATCTGCACACCTAGACTCACCTCTACTGGTTCATGATGATGAAACACAAGTGTCTCTTCTATCTTCCCTTGTTTGTATCGTTCCAATTTTAGTATATGTGCTGCTGAAGCGAGCACTATCTTACCTTGTTTCTGTAACCTCAGCTTTCAGGGCAAATGCAGTTTATGGACAGGGATCGTAGTAAGTACTAGTAAATCATAATTTTAGGAATCCAGGTAAATTCCACAGCTTTCCAGAACAAAGTGAAACTAAGATGGCGGCAGAAGAAGGGAATGCTAATGTACTGTCTGGAAGAACTGACATTTACCTGGAAATTGTAATTGGAGGCAGCAAGGATATAATGAAACATTTCCAAAATATTGTAATAGGCCGCAACAAAGTTATTTCATTAGTATATCAAGTAACCTTTTCTAGTTACTTTAGGAAATTACATGTAAGGGAATTTTAATGAATTTTAGAAATGTTTTGGCAAGAATTGTGAAGTTTCATGCATCATTGTCCATTTTTTAAAAAGTTTTCTTTTAACTATTGGAAAATAATATAAATGTTACTAGCAGCACAGCAATTAACACAACTTGCTTTTTCAGCATAATAATAACAATGGGTTATTCTTCAAACATCATAATGAGGATTAGGAATGAATTACTTTTAAAAAGTAATGTTCAAGCTGTCATTGAGTGTATGAACTGACTCCATTGAAAAATAGCATTTGGGGCATAAGGTGAAGAGCTATCGAACTCCTACCTATGATGTGTGCTCTGTTATGATTTATTCACAAATCTAAGAGGCTGTTGGCAGTTATATTAATTAGGTGGTGATCTTGTATCTGTGAACCAGCCAAAAAGGAAATGCAATTTACTAATATTGGTTTTGAATATTTCTCTCACTGTTCATTTTGTGTTGGTCAAAAAAATCAAGATGCTACCACAGAGAGCTCCAAAATGCAAGCATAACTCTTTTTTCAATATTGCACACTGGTAATGGTTTCATTGCAAGGCTTTGCCTTCAGGGCTTGGAAAAAGTTACTTTTTGGACTGAAATTCCCAGAATCCCCCAGCCAGCATGCTCTAATTGTTTTCCATTGATATACAGTATTTCTCAGTGACATGTTTGCATTGTATAAATCCAGGCAACGTAGAAGATTGATAGGGAGACTCTCTACATTGTAAGCAGGTACAAGAAAGCAAAAGTCTTCAGATCTCCGAAGAAAGGTTTCTTGGTCCTTGAAATTTTATGTCTTTACCTTTCTCTAAAGGAAGACTATCATTCTTTCTTACCATACAGTAGACATCCATATTGAAAGGTCAAGCCTGAAAAATAAGTTCTACCGTTTATGGATGATGCAACATCTCTTGCAGTTACTTTGCTCATGGCTTCAATCAACATTTTTTCCCTTGGAGCATGACCAAACTCCACTCCCTAAATGCTAAAATATAAACTGCAAGGAAATGGATAGCAAGAAGAAGTGTCAGATTTTCAATAAGATTAAGTAGCCAGATGAAATTGATGAGACTGGTTCCTTGATTAATTTTGGTCTGATTTGGCTTGTTTTTGCAGTAGGCTCAACGGAAACCAGAAGTTCAGGATCTTGATCTTTAAAAAGGGCATATTCATCCATCTCACTACAACTGTACATCTCTGTGAATAGACATTATGATAAGGATCCTTCCTCTGTGACAATGACTTGCTTTTGTAAATGAAAGAACTTAGTTCAAGGCCAGAGTTTGGAGAAATGACCAAGAACCATCAGTGACTACAGGGGTTTTGGATAAGCTGTCATCTCCTCCCAATTTCTTTCCATGTTCCAGACAAAGGGATGTCCAAACACCACAATTATAGAAGGTTTTCTGTGAGGAGTTGGGATACAGCCAGATCATATAATTCAGTGAGGTCTGAACTTTTCCTTGCAAAATAGCAGCTCTGAGTTTCCTGGGTGGGTATTGGGAGAGTGCTACTTGGAGTTGCTCTATCAAAGGATGCTGGCTGAAGTCTCAGGGGCTTGCTATGATTCTTTGGCTCTCCAGGTCAGGAGACGTGTTTCAGGGTGAGTAGTGTTGGTGGAGGAAAAAGTTTGATTTTTTTCCCCATTGGTGTGAGCTGGCTTTAAAGCCTGAGGCCTCATCTCTACCCATTCTTGCCAAGATTCAGGCTTGCACACACACACAAAAAGTATGTGTATTGTGCTTGTGCAGTGTTGGTGCATCAAAAAGCCAGGAGCAGGGAGACTAAAGACTGGGGAGAGAGCCAACAGTGGGTCAATGGTGCCATTTAGTGCAAATCAAGGTATGGAGTGTCAGCATCATGACATGTGAACCTTCTTATTCCAGAAGCCCTGACAACAGCAGTTCAAAGCCTAGAAATTAAAAGTTCCAGTAAGCTGGTGATGAGCCTTCTGCAAGCCTCAGCAGTAGCACAGGGCTGTGAGCAATGTGTGCTATCAATAAGACAGTGCAAGAGCTAAGCTCTAGTGGGAACAGCAGTAGCTACTCCCACTGCTGAATTAATTTCTTCCATCTGTGTGACTGCCAAAATAATTTCCCCTACCCAGTTGTGGTTTGCCATATTATATAGTTAGCTGGATTTTTACCTGAATTCTGGGGCCATTTACCCAATTTTTAATTGTACCTATTCCCACAACCAGCTGTCCCAGAAACAGCTGTGCCTCCTCCTCAGCTCCATCACAACCCTTGCCTGCCCTGTGTCTGTGACATCATGAGGACCTATTGCTTCATTTTAGATTCTGTCCCTGTAGTCTCAGGGAATGAGATGCTGTTGACATGACACTCTTAGTGCTGCCGGAATTCCATTTTCCCTCTCCAACAACCCAGAAAATTCCTCAGCAGAGGATGGGAAGACCCACCAGTCTGAAACCCTCTGCACACCACCAGGTCAAAGAAAAGGACTAGGGCACAATGAAAGACAATCCTGCTTCAAAGTGGGGCAACCAGGACCAACCAGTCCAGAGCAGCAAGAGAGAGCTGTGTTGAGGAGACCCCCCACAGAACCCCATCACAATTCAGAGAGGTAGCCAGAGGCAACACTGCTCCATGCTGAGGAGAACACTCACCAACTGATGTCACAGCTGATGTCAAGAGGAGTTCTAATTTATTTATTTGTTTGTTTTATTTATAGGCTGCCTTTTCCTTGATAAGGGGACCCAGGATGGCTATAAGGGGATCCAATTGTACCATTCCTCGATAGGACTTGCAATTGTCTGAGACAAAAGAACAAACAGTGATAACAAATCTTGAAGAATGGGGGGTGGGGAGGGGAAAAATGACAAAAGGAGAAAAAAAGTTAATCTGTATATTAACCTGAATTCTCTGAATATGTAAAAACCTTATACCTTAAAGAACTTGTTAAAATAGGCTGGGAGATAAATGAATTCCAGGATTCCGTGTTCCTATTCCCCTTTCTTTATTTCCAATGAACAATATTTTTAAGTAACTTTGAATTTCCCCTGCAGAATAGAAAACCCCCCAAGATATTTTGAAATAAAACAAATACATTCTGTGCTGTACAATAATTAATAGGATGTTGCCTTGGTATAAACTGCTTTGGTATAAACTGACTACCCGTATTTTACCAGGGTTTAATACAGCAGGCTTTCAGCAGGAGTCAAGCAGGCCTCACCTGAGGCCTTTGGGATGTGCTGTATCCTGTTTCAATGAACATGTTTTATTTTCAAGAATTTCAGGTCTCCCCGCCCCCATCACTTACATCAGCTCTCCCAGTGACTTCTGTTATCCCAGCTCCAATTTGTGTAACACTTTGTAAAACACTTTTCTGTCACTTTGTATAACACAGTACAAATTTAGAAAGGAAGGTGATAAAAATCTTGACAGCAGGAGTTCTTCAGGGACCCAGTATAATGTCCATTTTTTTCTAGACTGGGCTAAGCATCTTAGTCAATTAATATTTCTAGCATGTCTTCTTGAAACCAGTGCCTAAAAAAGTGCTATTAATATGTAAATTATTAGTTATTTCCACACTAGAAATAAACCATGGATATTGTCAGAACTGCTAGAGAATGTAAGAAATCTACCAACTACACTTAGCATGTAAAAGATCAACATCTCAGCTTGGAATAAATTGTGTGTTCTACATGGAATGTTTTAATTATGGTATTCAATATGATACAATCTTATATCCAGGTAATTAGGAGAAAATAGTGCTGTTCTGTTATATCTGAACATGGAAGAAAAGAACTGGTGGAAAGGAAATCCACCTTGAGTGGAATGTGCATGTACAGAAGTAAAGAGAAACCTTGAAGATCCATGATTTTAAAAGTGCAGGCAGTTCCTCCATTAATGCAAATCACCACTATTTCATACCCTCCTTGGACAGAATCCTGCTGGTAGTTCCAGCTAGAGTAGTCCTACTGAATCACTGAAATTTATGTAAGTATTGATGTTCAGCATTTAAGAATTGAAGCAATGGGTCTGCTGTATTTGAAACTACCAGCAGGATTTAGGCCACTGTATTTATAACTGCTGTGACCATTTCATTGTGAGCCTCTTTATCGCTAGCCAGTTTGGTCCCCAGAGAAAAGGAATCAGTGTGGCCATATTCTAAGTACCACCAGCTTGGCACAACATTATCTTCCATTGATACAGCCATCAAGTGCCCAGGATTACCTCCATCCCACAATGAGATGGCAAACTAAGATTTGATGGAGAAGATATACCGTACCTATTTTAGCTTCCTTCTTTTTACAATATGAACACAACTTTCTGTTCAAAATAATGCAGTATAAATTAAAGTATAGAAATAATAAATGTCACTTTGCAATCAATCCAATAAAAAATATTAACAGAGCAATAAAATTAAAAATAACAAGGTTCTACTGTACATAATCTCATCACAGGTTTTTCAAGGTAAGAAAAGTTCAGCAGTAATTTACCATTGCTTTCTTCTGCGCAGTACTAATAAAAGTTAGCATGTCACCGCCATTGTCTATGAAAGATCCGCTATTAGCATCACCTTCAGCTATCACTGCTGTCCAGTAGCTGCCCTTCAGAAGTTTCTCTGCTCTCATCACGACTGGAACTATCCATTCTCTTCTGCTCATGCAGCCATTGCTCTTGAAGAGGGTGGATGCATTTAGTCTGGTGCTTCAGCTGTGAACATTTTGCATTGGGTGAGCTTGTTTGGAGTCCAGGCTTGTAAATGGAATCCAGCCTCCTGATGGCATTGCTCTTGGCTTCTCTGACACACTCAACCCCTTCACCACATTAAGTGAAGCTTGGTATAATAAATCACACTAAAGTCAGCCTATTGAATCAATAGAGATTTGGTGAATCAACTCCTCCATAAGCACTATGGATTAAAATTGGCCTCTTCTAACTGTGACTTTTTTTAGCATAACAAATCACAGTTAAAGAAGGTCCATTTAAATATGGAAGTTATGGAGTTGACTCACCAAATGCTCATTGACTCAATGGGCCTGCTCTATTGTGATTTACTACCCTTAGCAACAGGCTTTTGGCCAATGGGTCCTAAATTAGGTTGATTTCATTGGCCTATGCTAACTTCTAGATCTGAAGCTGCTTTATATTGAGGTAGACTGTTTGTTCACTTAGTTCAATACTGTCTACATTAGGGGTAGGCAGGTTTCATAGGTCAACATTCAACCCTATGGATCTACCATGGGCCAGTCCTCCTGGTGCTGAATTTGCTGCTAAAATCTGGTCGTGGCAATGGCAACAAAACCCTGCATCGTCCTTTAAGAACCAAGCGTTTCTCTGCGACATATGGATATGATAAACATAGTGGTAGTGACGGATCATTTGGGAGACAGCAAATGGTTCGAAAACTTTGGAGGGTATGAATATAAAGCTTCAGAAGAACAGTGTGTGGTCCATGTATAGCCTTGTCTTGAAAACTCACATGTAAATTCAGAGTGGCAAAAGGACTGGAAACAAGAGAGAATTATATGAATACATTTTTAATATAGGCAAATATATACATACTGAGGGTGATGTAGTGGAGACAGTGATGGGCTAGGACTCAGGAGACCTGAGTTCAAATCCCCACTTGGCCATAGAAACTCATGAGGAGAGGGGTGGAATGGCACTGGTAAAACCACTCCTTATATGTCTCACTTACCTTGAAAGCTCTATTAGGGTTGCTATAAGTCAATTCCTACTTGTTGGGACATAACATACACACAGAAAGACATCTCATCATGTGGTCTTAGTGCGACACAGGCTTGAGCTTTTTGTGGAGACTAGAACCTGCTTTTAGAGTATTAAACTAGTATCCTATTGCTAATCTCAACTAGAGTAGCACCATTGGCTCAATGGAATTTATATAGTAAATTAGCATTCAGTGAGTCTATTAATAGGAAAGTAGTCATAGCTTTTAGGACCACTTTTAGACAATTAGTGTTCACTAGTGCTTAGGATCATGCCTGAAGCCTTTTATGGCCATTTAAAAAAATTCCTTGTCTATTATTATGTATTGCTTCAATTTCATATGTTCTATTATAATGTGTTTTGCTGTGTAATAAACAGGGATGGGGACTCGAGTTGCAGGACTCACTGTCAAAGTGGACATAAGTCGCACCAGTGACTTGACTTGGACTCAAATTGGGGTTTTTTTTCCAATAATTCGGACTTGACTCATGACTCAGAAAAAAAAAAACAGGAGTGAAGAGAAAGGACTAGGTAGAGAGGAACTGAATACCTGAGCTTTGGCCCATTATGCCATCTAGAATACAGGAGGGAGTGAAGCACCATCCCCTGTTTAGAAAACAAACAAACAAAGCTGTGTGGTCCCTGTGTATCAGCGTGTGGACCTCCTTGCTGCACAAGCCCTGGCAACAACGGTGGAGAATAAACTCTGTATGGGCTAGCAGCAAGCCTTTCACAAGCTCCAGTAGTAGCAACAGCAGCAGCAACAGCAAAGGGCCTTGGGAAAAGCTGAGACTAAGTGGCATAAGAGCTGAAGTGGGAAGGATGGCTATTACAACAACTGCTGACAGCATCTTGCCACTGCCCTGGCTGGCAATTCCAGCCCCCCCACTTGCTCTGGGTTACCTGGTTAGCCAGGTTTTACCCAGAAACTAAGTGTCAAGAGTATTTCTTCAGTCAGCTAGTCCAGAAATTGATTCAGCCCTCCTCCCAACCCTGGCCTGTACCCTGCCTGTAACAAGGAGTCACTCAACCCCCTAAATCTCAGATTTTGGCCGTGGAATCTGTAGGAATGGGCTTCTGTTGACCTGGCAACATTATAGCCACCTTGTTGTACACAGATGGGTAACAGCTCTCAAGGGTTTCAAACAATGAGCTCTCCCAGTTCTAACTTATTTCTTGCAAGCAAAGCATGTCCTGGAGCTGCAGCTCTCCTCTGAGTCCAGAAGCTGTCCTCAAAGATCTGATGGATCAGGAAAACCTTAGTAAATTGCCTGAAACTAATGACATGTAGCCAGCTGGTGGTGGGCTTTCCTTTGCTGAAGCTCTTCAAGCAGAGGTTTGATGGCCAACAGCCAGGGATGCTTTAGCTGTGGATTTATTGTCCCAGCAGAGCCCCAAACAAGATGACTTGTGGGGTCCTTTCCAAATCTCCATCTCTACGAATCAAACTCATAAACAGAACAAAAGGTCCTGGTGGTAGAAAATGGAAGACAGCTATGCTTACTGCTAATGCTACGTTACATTCTTATACATATTCCTTTCACTGATGAAAATCCCAATGACATTTATCTGAATGACAAAATGGCTGAATCAACATGAATATGAATAGAAGTGGGATGAATATGAGTTTTTTCTTTCGTAGATTTATTTGCCTGTTTACGTTCACAGATCAGTTTTTCCATCAATCAGTCATGAAACAATCCTGTGTCAGTAAATCATAATTTATAAGGTCTTTTAAGAATTGCTGCAGTGCCAAGCACATGTGAGGAAATATATGCTCATCTCTAAGCGGCTTCATAGCCATAGCCCCCTAATGTATTAATGAATTCTGTGTCCTCTAATTCCCCCTCATTATACACCTCTGTTTTATGTGAGTAGCCAAATGTATCAAGATTCATTTTAATGATTGTGAGTCATTCACCTTATAGAAAAGGCAGGGCCGTTAGGCGGTAAGTAAGAACAACATCAAGGGTGCTAAAAATAAATGGGCACTACCTACAGATAGCTGGAATAGTAAAAGGACACACACAGTGCTGATCTTTGAAAAAAGCCAAACATTCTTCTAACTGATAAAAAAAGCAGTAATTATTTTACTGTAGGTTAAAGGAACACACTCAAACAACCACTGCAGAGGAGCTATTTTGTATTTGCATACATCACCACAACAAAAACCAGAATGTCATCATCCCAAGGTGTACAATGTTTATGTTCTGATCTGGTACACAAAATTTGGAAGAAAGTTAATAGAAATGCTTACTTACAATGCATTTAGATTGGGTCTATGGACAAATGTTTAATTTATAGAAATCTGATTGTAACTTGTTCCTTTGTAATGTGACATTTCTGGTGGCTTGGATAGACTGGTACATCCTTCTTTGTCCTGTACGGTTTTCAAGGTCAATGTGGAAACACATAAAATCAAGCAACAGTGCCTTTTTGCCACCCAAACCATAGGTGTCCAGTGCTAGAATACTGTAATTTGGAATAGCTATCAAGAAAATCTTTCTACATGACCTTGCTGTTCAAACAATGTTAACACACGAATTATATAGTTAAGTGCTTGCCGTTAATCCCTTTGGAATTGCAGTAGGCTATAGGGAATAAAGCACTCTCCTTGGTTTAATTCTTGTAAGTATTTTTCTACTACAACCTTGCTTGGTTGCATGATTTGGGGCACACTGTGAATTCTTATGTCACCTTGCAGTGAAAGAAGACAGTCATGTTAATCATCCCTGAAGGTATGTATGGTCAGACTGGTGGAACTACCTTTCATTCTTTGGAAAGAACCCGTCTGACTATGGAGGAATAACAGATAAGCATTATTATGTTTACTGAAGAAATATGAATTGCCAAAAGGAAACTACTTTTATATAAATACCTGCTCTGTTCACATATAAAGAAGGATGGAAAAGATTTTGGGATAAGGTTATGTTTACATATGTAAATACATAAATATATATGTATATTTACATATAGTATATCTGTTTCAAAGCAGCCAAAGGAATGTTGCCTGTAAAACTCTTTTTTAAAATGTCCTCTACCATACTATGGGTTAAAGTAATGCCTGGCACTGAATTCTGCACTGTCATGCTATCAACAGTGTTCTTCAGCAGGGTCATCTTTACTTTCTTTTACATCTATGTAACTGCTGTCTGTACAGATTATTAACAGAGAGACCACAATTTTAAAAAAGAAGACAACCCACTAGGGATGGGAGTTTTGGGTTTGTTTGGACTACAAATCCCTTAATTCTTCTACCTGACAGACATGATACACACACCTAAATGTGGCTCACCAGGGAGAAGGACTTCATCTGGAAGGCTTAGGGGCTGAACTACCTTTGCCCAGTCTTCCCGTTCCTGCCCCAGTGCTGGCTGGGAGCTTTCTTTCTGAACAGGAAGCTAGGCATAGCAAATCCTAGTTCAGCTTCAAACTCTTCCATCTATCTTTCTCTCAAATGAGCCACATTTAGGTCCTTTTAAGGAGAAAGGCAGGGTAAAATGAATGAATGAATGAATGAATGAATGATGTGTGTGTCTGTCAGGTACAACTGCCTGAATTGAGAATTATGGGATCTGTGGTTCAAGAAATCCAAAAATCTATTCCTACAATCCACCACTTCCCAAGCTCTACTGATGTGTGCTGTCCAGAGTGAGTGAATGGTGGGATTCATTCATTCATTCATTACAAAAACATGCCCAAAGGAGATCTGAAATCCTCTCATTAAGCCTATGCCACCCCAAGATCCTGTAGGTCTTGCCAAATTCCAGGCCTTTTAGAAGAGCAAGGGCATTTTAGATCTAGCAGATTCCCACCAGAAACTACCCATTATGGGAGATTAAAACATCTTGGGCAACGCAGAAAGTTTTCGTGATGGTGAGTAAGTGTGTCTGTCCATAATGACAACTGCAAGTTGTGCAAATTTTCAGGAGTTAAAGATCTCATACTAAAGAAATTACAGCCCATGACTGTGGATGGGAAGAGGAAAGGGGAATATTTGACAGAATTACTTCTATAAAGGAGAACAAGAAATGGCTAGACAGTAGGTTCTATAGCCCTTGTGACGTGTATCATCTAAAGTTGACAGACCTTTCCCTGAAGTAACGTCATCATCTTTTTTGCAGAGCTTCTATAGATGTGGCACCAGTCCCTATTGCCTGAATTAGGCTGTAAAGTACCTATGAGAATGGAAACATATCACATCTCTGAACACAGAAATGCTGAAACTAGGCCTAGCCAGGTATGCTTTAAATTGTAAGCATACTAATTCCTGGCATTTGAACAGGTTTTGAAAAGAACAAAACTCAGGTCTGAAAATGAAATACCAATTTAATCATAAGTGGGAATGAGGACAGGATTGGGAAGCAATGTGACTGTGTTTAGTAAGCTAAGCTGAGTAAGAGAAAAAGAACAGTATTCCAGAATTTTAAAAAAGCAACACAAGGCTAACTCTCCCCCCCCCCCCCCGGTAATTCTGCAAAATGACCAATGGAGCAGGTGCAATGAGGTATGTATATTGCATGGTGAACCTCAGACTGAGCCCTCCCTATGTGCCTCAGTTGTCAGACAGTCCAGGGGAAATCTTGAGCGTTATTTGGGGGATTAGCTATCACTTGCCTTCTTTGGTGCCAGTACCTTAGTCTACTAGATTACTTCTCACTTCCAATTTCATCAGTTCAAATATCTGATCATCTTTTTAAACTATGAATGCTAAATGAAATATGAAGGATCCATTATTGGTGTTGCTTCACCTCCAAGATGAACAGCAGTTCCTTGCACTGCCCCATAATCACCCTGATAAATATACCCGATTCAATTTGGTTTTGCACATTGGTTCAAAGGCAGTGTACATACTGTACCTATTCCTATTCCAGATCAAATTAAAGATGGGCATGAAGTGGGAAAATGGCAGTTCATAATGGTTCATGGTTCATCACTATTTACAAACCACAAACTTTCTGACAAAATGAACCATTTTGTGGTTCATGTGAATTGTTTTATTTATTTATTTATTTATTTATTTATTGTATTTATATCCCGCCCATCTGATCAATTGACCACTCTTGGGTCAATTTGGGACTTACAGGAGTGGTAAAACAGTCCCTGCATGAGTTAGAAATGCCAAACTCAGAACAATTATTCAGCTGTCTCTCCTCCTCACTCACTCCAAGTTTAGCAAAGATTGGATTTGTGAAGTCTGGGTTATACCCCTCCAAACAGGTCCCCCCAGGAAAGTGCTCTTTAGCAGCTGGCTTGGGGAAAATTAAATGAGTGTGAAGGAACGAGACATGATGTTGCTCATCATGAGGTGGGCTGGGGAGGGAACAGAAATAGGTCAGATGTCGGAAGAGGACAGAAGCAACAAACAGACTCCCTAGCTAAGCGTCTTCTCACACCAGCTACTGTAGAAGTGAAACCACCAGCTGAGCTCCCCAGAGTGTGACTTCTATAACCAGCTATTCCCAGAGAGCAGACTTGGAGTTCCGTGGTTGGCTGCCTGACCTGACAATCAATCCCACACAAAGTTTTCTCTAGGTCCACCCCAGGGTTGCCTAGGGAATTGATTGAGTGGTGCCAGGCTGTCTGGCCAGGGACAACACCCCCACCCCCAAACAAAGCATACGAATTGTCAATGTCGATAATAGTTCAACATTTTGTTTCATTCCGGGAAGGTGTGTTTTCCCGAAGCACCACAAAATGAACCACGAAATGGCCCAATTCGTGGGTTTGGGGCTATTATGAATCATGATAGGCTGCAAAGTGGAGTGTTCACAGCTAGCATATTCATTTGCATCAGCCAAGAGAACTAAGCCAGCTACGGGCCTACCTGGACGAGCGGAGTCTCATGACAGTTACACACGCACTGGTAACATCTCGTATAGATTATTGCAATGCACTCTACGTGGGGCTGCCTTTGAAGACGGTCCGGCGACTGCAACTGGTCCAGAATCGAGCTGCGCGGCTGGTGAGTGGTGGGGCTGCTAGGGGACATATCAAGCCGATTCTGATTAAATTACAGTGGTTACCAGTTGCTGCCCGGACCCAATTCAAAGTGCTTGTTTTGACATATAAAGCCCTAAATGGCTTGGGCCCTGGATACCTGAAGGACCGCCTCCTTCCATATGAGCCTACCCGGCAGTTAAGATCTAGCCAGGGGGCCCTTTTGAAAGAGCCGTCCCTCAAGGAGGTAAGAGGGATGGCTTGTAGACAAAGGGCCTTTTTGGCAGCTGCCCCCAGACTATGGAATGCCCTCCCGACTGAGATTCATCTGGCGCCGACGCTGATGACATTTCGGCACCAGGTCAAAACCTTCCTGTTCCAGAAGGCTTTTAATTGAAATAATATCAACTGTGGGTCCTGATGGCAATTTTTAGAGTATCTATTTTAATTGTATTTTAATTGTTTTATCTTTTTATTGTACTTTAATTGTATTTTAATTGTTGTAAGCCGCCCAGAGACCTTTGGGTAGAGTGGGCGGCATATAAGTTAAATAAATAAGTAAATAAATAAATAAATAAATAAATAAATAAATAAATAAGCCAAATCCTAAAGCAAAAGCCCCCCTCCCACCAAAAAATCAATTTGTTTTTGTCAAAATCATGGATGCTATAATATATAAAAGGCATCCACCATGTGAATTGGTGCTGTTACATGGAAAATCACCACACCAGCCCTACATCTTTTTGAGTCCACCACTGCTGAGTCAGAAATTTTTGCCATAATTGTCCAGTCCTTACACATGCTACAACAGGCTTATGAGACGTTAACACATGCATGTAGTTTTGATAAGCATTCTTGCTGTGATGCAGGAGTGCTAAGTCTTTCAAAGTGGAGAGACAATGTGTGTGTGAAAGATGAATTCACCATCCTGGCTCTAGTGGTAGCAATTTTGTATCCCCAAACAAAAAGTAAACCTTCGACAGACAAGCTGACTAAAGATTTTAGGAGATGTAGTCCAACCCACCTGGGAGGCACCAGAATGGAGAAAGCTGCCTTAGGCTGAATGGAAAATCCAATTTCTGACATGGCAGGTCACAACTCAGGCATTAGAATTGTTACCACAAATGCATTCAGTTACTGAAGCCAATAAGGAGCATTACTTATGACAGGGAGCCCAACCATCTCACAACCAATTAGAAAGCTGCAGATGTATTTCTCTTTGCTTCATGTATGTCACCAGAGATATACTCGCTATATATCAACTCTTCAGAGGTTGTGGTATGCCAGTTACAGAGGTCACTGACTGACATTGTTGGTAGAGATTAGAATGGGAATGAGAAGCAGTCAGACTGTCACGCTCACCACCAGCTAAATTTATGCTGTAGAGCCAGTCTTACAACTTCTCCAAGGACAGGTAGGAGTTGGCTCAGGGGTGCCAATTTGTTGACAAAGCATCAGAGAGTAATTTACCTGGAAGAAGGCACCTTGTGCTGCTGCATGGATTTGCCCACAAGGATATATTAGTGAAGCTGACAAGGTATTGCAACATTTGTCTGCATGTATTCATATTTTAAACAAATCCCCACCAGTGGATGCTTAAAAACCATTGCTTTCACTTTATACTAATGATGCCAGGTGAGTAAGATAGCTAGAATAATGAGTGAAGCTTGCATGTTTAAAATCTGAATCCATTGTGCTCTTACATTTAAAGGGCCAATTCCTTAGTTACCCATTAGTGTAGTTTCAATTACTGACTGGCAATTTAACTGCTGTATATTTCTATTAGTCACTGAGGCTAGACTGGTGCATGAAAGTGAATTCTAATTGTAATGCACCCTAAGAACTGCATTTATCCAATCTGGTAGTTCTCCACTGAATGTTCACATAACAAATATTTTAGTGAAAAGTAGTGCTCTGGGGATCTGTAGTAGCACCTGAAATTCTTTTGTGTGCCTGCATTATTGCTATTTTCATTCTCTTTGATCAACAGCTGCTTAGGCACTGCTTAAAACAACTGTGGCAACAATGAACTGTCTTTGACTCTGCAAGTTATCCCAGCAACATAGTCTGGGAAGAGACGTTTAGTATGACCTCAGTGTGAAGATAATATGTATCCAATTAGATCTGACTAAGTACAGTAGGACCCTCATATCTGTGGAGTCTGTATCCGTGGTTTTACTTATCCGTGTTCTGCCGTAACCCTCTATACAACATAAGAGGGTGCCCCTTGTGGCTTTTGTCCCACTCCTTTCTATGTTGCATATAGGGTTCCCTTGTATTCAGGCATGCACGGTAGATTGTGGAACTTATCCCCCATGGATATGGGGGTCCTACTGTAATGACATCATGAAGCCAATTCAAAGTGAGGGCAATGCTTCTTGGTTTTGTTCAGAACGGAGAACACTCCTTGTTTGTAGCACCTTACAATCTAGTTTATATTTCTTTACATTTACAGGATTATTTTGAAAAATGTGTATTTGGAAATGTAGAGATAGTGTAATGGATCCAGGGCACAGCAGGTTGTTATGGCTCCTAAAGGATTTGCAGGGGGCAGGGCCTCTTTATTCAGGTATGGAGTGGGAGAGTTTCTGCAGACCATTAAAATGGATTATATAGGCCAGTTGAAGACACCAGCTGAATTACCAGCTTTTGTGGCACTTAGCATAACCAAAATGCCAGCATCTGATATTCTATTACATTGATCCCTCTCCCTAATTCCCTTCTTTCTCTTTTGACATTCTTTTCTATACTATTGGATTTCACTAATGCTCATCACAGTGCATGAATCCTGGAAGCAGATGCTGGGAACATAACAAACAGTGGTACACTTGGCATGACCTTATTTTTACATACCTCTGTGCTTAAAAAAAACCCCTCTGAAACCTAAGAGTCATTTCATGCAGAACATTTTCAGAAGCAGAGGTAAAATGGAAAATATGGTAATATGTGCTGTTATAACTAGGATAATCTGTTGAAAGGAGACACTGAGATAGAAAAGACACAACATGAAGACACAAGCTGAACTATCCACTGTTTCTACCAAACCCGAAAACTCAAAATATTCACTCTAGAGAAAGATTTTAAAGTCTGTTATTCTGTTGCCTTGTGTTTAGCCATATTCTTAAAGGACAGCCGAGACTCCTTCACTGTATTAATCCTCTTTATCAAATTACAGATGACCCTTTGAACTTTTTTGTCATTCCAAAATTTTCTTCCTCTAATCCACGTGTCCACTTGCCTTCTCCATTGGCTCCCTGCCACAACTAATAGGGTGGCTAATACTTTGATGGTGCTTAAGTTAAGACTTTGTGAGGCAAGACACAAGAACCTTTGATCTCTATGTGTTTCAACACAAGCAAATATTGTTTAATGACTAAAGGTCTGGAGTAAGTGCTTCAGCTGTCCCCAATGATGGCAATAACGGTGTACACATATACATACATATGTGTTTATATGGGCAATTTGAACTGTGCTATCTTTATTTTTAAGAACCATTTCCATACTATATGCAGAATATGTTATCCCTCCTCAAATATACCAAATTCTTTTCAACTGTGATTCAGAGTCAGTATATTTGATATACACAAAGTGACAACAGAAGTTTTATTTTCAAGTATTCTTTATTTTTCAACAGTAACTAGTTACGGCCTTGTCAGCAAAGAACACTCTTAGCTATGCGTAGTCATATTTGGGATTCTGGGTGTGGTGTAGCAGATAGAGTGACGGATGGAGACTCTGGAGAACAGGGTTCAAATCCTCACTTGGCCAAGGAAATTCACTGGGGGAGTGTAACTGATAAAGCTACTCCTTAAATATCTAACTTACATTGAAAGCCCTATTAGGGTCACTATAAGTCAGCTCTGACGTGATGGCACAGAACACACACACACAGTCATATTTTTTGCACCCAGACAATTCCCCTCACATGAGTTTTAATCCTCCCTCTCAAAAGAGGGGTAAGGAGAGAAACATGAATTTAAACTAATGATCTAGTCCCATTCTACTTTCATTTACACATGATGGCTGTAGATTCATTTGTCTTCTTAATACTCACAGGGGATAGATAATGAATGATCCTTCCCTAGTCTGATTATGTTCCCAGAGATGGCATCGGAAGCTGGCTCTGAGCCAACAGGAATCTAGCAGGATTTTATTTTTGGAGCAGGGGTTTGTTCAGGCCAGCTTCGTGGTAAAAAATTGAAAGAGTCAGAGAATAGACCAAAGAAATGCAACATGTACTGAAGTTTTCTGTGGTTGCTGGACAGTAAGGTCAATGCACAGATCAATCTGGCCAAGTCAATACAAAGCTGAGAAATGAGAGGCCATTCGAGTAGGCATACCAGCCTGTTTTACAAACCTGCTTTCTGAGCCTGACTGGGGAAAAGATTTGAAACTTGGGGACAAGCACGTCAGTTGAAGATGAATCCAGACAAAACTGAGAGCCTGTTCACACTGCCTGTTTGTGTTTTCTTCACATTCATAGCGACCAAGACACTATAATTTTGACAAACTTAGAAGACACCATCTGGCTGTGTTGTTTCAGACATGTTTGCGCGAGTGAAATTTGAGGATGCAGACAGGTTTGAGGCCAATCAATTGACTTTTAGAACTAGTTCTTCCTAGATATTAATATCTAGCTTATCAGACTGCAGTACTGAATGCCTCCTTGAGTGCAGGAGAGAATTGCTGCTGTTTCAAGAAGGCAGTAGTGAACTTGTGGGTTTCTATTTTAGTTGTTGTTTTTTAAATCAAGCCTGCATCCTGTGATTGTGGATAATTATTGGCTAACATCTAATATTTTGCTTTTGTCTAAGACAGTGAAGAGCAGTGGTTCCCAGCTTTAGATAACCCAGGTGTTTCTGGACTACAGTTTTCAGAAGCCTTCACCACCAGCTGTGCTGGCCCGGGTTTCTAGAAACTGCAGTCCAAGAACACCTGGACTACCCAAGATTGGAAACCACTGGTATAGAAGGTGGTAGCTTGACAACTCTAAGTGGTCTTTAATGGCACTGATTATTTAAATCTGTTCCATTCTGGCTCCTACTTCGATTATGGAGTGGAAAACAAACTTGGGTCACCACAGCATCCATGCATTTCATTACAACAAACTCTAAAGGCCAAATTCCTCAGCTGCAGAGATGCAGCTTCCTTGACTCAGAAAACTAAGCTGAAGATGCTGCTGATAGGAATTCCTTTAAAAATACACACAGAGACTCACTTATGCCATAATGAGGGACAGGACAATGTAAGTGCTAAGAGCAGAGATGTAAATCTTGCAGCCTCTCACTTCTGGTGAGAAACCAAGAAAGAAAATCCTCTTTACTTCACACACACACACACACACACACACAGAGAGAGAGAGAGAGAGAGAGAGAGAGAGAGAGAGAGAGAGAGAGAGAGAGAGATTTGCATGAGTTTTCCTTTTTCCCTCAAGAAATCTCACAATCTTTGTGGTCATTGAATTTTTTGTGAAACATCTCCCCCCCCCCCAATCTGATTTTTCAGTTTGTTGTGCTAAAGTATTGGAGAAAAATGGAAAAATGAACTAAACAAGAAAAACAAGACCAGGGTTTCATTTTCACATGAAACCTAGAAATCTTGCTGGTACAACGGGAGGACTCGGTGAGAAATCTCAGCATGACAAGACTTGTAAAATCACTAAGGCCAATATTTTTTTTATTTTTTTAGTATTGTTTACATGCAGCAAGAGGGCTGAGGGCTAGCTCAGCTGACACTAAGCCAGCTGAGGTTGTGCTGAATGTAAACCCCTCCCTGCCTAGGTATATTGGACCTTATTTAGGACTACTAGGACTCTGGCCCAGTGTACTGTCATAGTAACTGTGAGTCTGGGCTATGACAGTCAACAATGTATTGCCAAAAAGGAGGGCAATTTACTGGAATTCTGTTTACAACCTTGCATGCTGTCTGTAGTTTGAGTGACTGAGTGATTATGAGCTGGGTAATTGTCTATCTATCCAGCACTAACAAACTGTTCCTTCCAGCTTCTGAAATTCAAAGACAGCTTCACTGCTCTGTTAAGTATTCTGTCCCTCTCTTTTGTTAGTTGGTGGCAGTTGTTTGTTTGTTGTTGCTCTGTTCAGTTGGTTACTAAGTGTGTGCAATAACAAAAGTACTATACAGTACACAAGGCTGTAATTTCAAGTAGCTGCAAGTAAAAAATGTTTTTTTATTCTTTTTCCTAAAAATGTCTCAGAGTGAATTATTGAGACTTTGAGTGCCATTTTATGATAAAGGGGGTGGACTATCTGGAGAACTTGTAGCTATTCTCCTCTGTGGATCTCTGTATTTCTACTGTGTACAAAAAGAGAATTTTACCATAAATTCATAACAGCAACACAAATATCATCCAAAAGGAGAACATGGAGGGAAAGGGCTCCTCCCATTTCAGACCCCCAATGGCTGACATTTTTCTGAGTATAGGCTGAGGTGCCTGGCTTCAATCCTATATTCATCTACTAAGGAATAATCTTCACCAATTTTCAATATGACTTGTTCTTAGTACATAGTGCAGGCTTGTGCTGTCAACATGGTAATTTGTCAAACTCTTAGTTGAAACCATTCCTCAATTATGAACGCTTTGGTACTGATATTTGTGAAATTGCAATTTTTAGAGTTCAGAAAAAGAATCTTCCTACTTTCAGATTTAAGGAGTTTGGAGCCTAAGTTTCAGATTTAAGAAATTTGGAAGCTGAATTTCCTCATTTTAGGAATCACTAAAGTTCTCCACCAATGAGCCCTGATAGCTGCTCTACCTCCAAACAATTTATCAGTAGAGATGGGGGTATTTGTATTTGTATACAAATACCCCAGCACAGGTGGACGTAACGAGGACTATCCACTCCTGGCAGGAGGAGGGAAGATGCATCTCCATGCCAGGCTGACGAGTGGATAGCCAACCGGGAGCTCCAGAGTGATTGGAAGGGAGAGCGGAGCCAGTGCTGGCGGTGGACGTGTGAGTGGATGGTCCGGTCCCAGGGGGCCGGACCCTCATTACGTCCACCTGTGCGGGGGTATTTGTATACAAATATCATCTCTGTTTATCAGTATAAATTTTAATAATGGGAAAGTGGGTTTATAGTAAATAAGATGAGATTTCACAGGTCTTATCTTTAAGGCCTGAATGTATCCAGTTATGCACTCGAAGTATTTTTTGCTAAGGTCATAAGAATCATAATTTCCTATGCCTTCTGTGAACATCCTCACCACTGCCTTACACAACACAGAGTCCCCTCTGTGCAAGGTGGATATTGCAATTCTATTTGTACATTCTCATTTTGTTGGCCTGGGGTCATGAATGCTAGCTTGCAAGGTCCTGTGTATGCATGGCACTATTTCCTGTGAGCACCCATGGGAGTTTCTGCATGAGTTTTATTTCTGTCAGGATCCTGAAGAGACTGAAAACGAGGATTGAAAATGTCATTCTTCCAACCAAGAACTGAACAATGGTGTTCTCATTTGAGATTCAGCACTATGGTTCTGGTGTTGTAGATTTATGACAACCAATCTGCAACTCTTCACACATTTACTGGGTTAAAAAAACCTCACTGAATTCAGTGGTGCTTACATCTGAGTAGGTGTCTGATTGTTCTATTAAAGAGCAATATATTTTTTAAAAGGCATTCAAATTTTCCAGATTGTATTTTAAAAGCAAATATGTACTCCTCATTACCCTAATTTAAGATAGAAGAAAACAAGGCTAAACCTATTTAGCCCTAATTATCTCTCATAAGCCACTTGGATTTCACCACAATATTGCTTGTTTTGTGATTTATTTGCTACCTACCCATCAATAGTTTTATGTAGCCTGTTCTGTGGATTAACGTTTGACAGCTTGCATAACAAGGAAGCCAGTACCAGGTTTAACATTTTCTTAGAAAAGTGGCTATTGTTTCAGGGATTTGGTCTCCTCTTTCCATTAAAAAAAATACTCTAGAAGATATATAAAACAAATTAAATAATGTCAAAATGTAAGCACTTTCAAAGCTCAGTAGTAAAGTGTATCTCTTACATGTAGATTGTCCAGGGTTTAGCCTTGGTATCTCCAGGTAGGACTGTGAAGGTCAGTCCACACTCTCCAAAGCTAGGGACAACCACTATTCATTACCAGAGAGAATAGTGAAAAATAGTGATGGTCTAATTCACTGTCATGTAATCTTAAACACATAGGATTCAGAATGGTGGAATGAGAACCTCCACATATCTCTTACCTCTCTGTGCACATGCTACATGCACACGCTACATGCAACTTTGTGAGCACTACTACTTTATGATTTTTCAAAAGACTTCTTGAATATGGACTTTGATTTTGACATCAGATTGATAGATCAATAGGTATATATTATTTGTACCATATCCCAAGTAGACTGCAAAAGACATTGTCAGATGTATTTCATAGTTAGAAAAGTTGATTAAGGAAGAGGAAAATCAAGGGTGAGGTTTTCAGCCCTGTCCAAAGCATGTATTTCTATGTGTAGTCTCAAGGAGAGCTATACAGTCTTAGTGTGTCTCTCTGGATAAACAGCAGCAATAAGTAAAAGCAGACTTCTTGAACTGAAAAAGCTGATCACTGTGTAGATGGATGCAAACTGAAAAAGATAAAAATAGTCGTGGTTCTGATTTGCAAAGGATTTGTAGATTATGGTAACAATAATGTACAAAAAGGGTATGTCTGAATAAAAATAAGGTTTTTATATGTGAGACTTTGACCTTTATTTTAAAAACTGGCAGAACTGGCACAACACTTAGGTTTTAGATCATGAATGGAATAATTGTACAATTGGTGTCAATGGTATTTCGATTAGTCAGAAGAACACATGAGTATTTAATGAATAATATTATGTAAATTTCCAAAGTTTGCTAATGCTGATGTTGACAAAAATCAATACTAGTCTTTTTTGTTCTCATGTTGTTGTAATGTGCCACCAAGTCACTTCTGACATATTGATTAGTGGCCTCTGCAAAGTATTACAATTAATCCATGCTCAGGTCTTGCAAACTCAAGGCTATGGTTTTCTTTACAGAATCAATCCATCTCATCTTCAGTCTTCCTCTGCTTTTGCTGTCTTCAACTTTTCCCAGAATTGTTCTCTTTTCCAATGAAGATTGTCCTTTCATGACATGCACAAAATACCCCAGCTTCAGTTTAGTTACGTTTGCTTCTAGAAAGAGCTCATACTTGATTTGATATAGAACTCACTTACTTGTTTTTTCCAGCTGTCTATGGTATCTGTAAAGCTCTCCTCCGGCAGCACATTTCATATGATTTTCTCCTACCAGCTTACTCCACTGTCTACATTTCTCATCTAGACACAGGAGTCAAAATATCACACTATGAATAATCATGGCCTTGGTCTTGGTCCAGTGACACATCCTTACATTTAAGGATATTTTAAGGATAGTTCCTCTATAGCTGCCCTTGAAAGATTTTTTGGCTTTAGTCTCTGTTGCGCTCGCCCTTGTGTCCCCTGTTTTATGTCGTCCTCACAAAGGCTCACGCTCTTCCCTCCTCTTCACGCTGCCACCAGATGTTATTTCTTTAACATCAATTAAGTACTGGATACTCAGGCTGCCAAACACAATCAGTTTATTGAACAGGGTGGGGGTAATAATCAGTTGGAAATCGCAGGATAAATCACAGGAAGCGAATCACATATATTAAACAAGGTTTGGTTCATTCAAATCACTCTTTTAACTCTATCTATCTATCTCTGACCCTCCTGGTCCAATTCCCAAGCCTACAGCTCTCTAACCCTTTTCCAGCACTCCTCCTCTCTTGTACCTGTCCCAAAACTCTCTCTCCAAAACCCTAACTGCCATCTCACATCCCCCCCCTGTCTCCCTGACTCCGCCCCTCCTGCCCTATCCTTGGCTCCTCCCTTTTGAGCTTCTGTGATGGACAGGCAGAAATGACGTCACCTGCTGGCGTTTCGCCACAGTCTCCATTTGGATTCATGACTAAACCAAGGTATAGAAAATCTTACTTTTAATTTCTTCATTGTCAAAATTAAAGTTATATAACTCTTTAGTGGTCATGATTTCTGCCTTCTTAATATTAACTCTCATCATTTTTCTTCTTCAATAATTGTTTCAAATCATTGTTGTTTTCTGCCAGTAATAGGTCATCTGCATATTTGAAATTCTTGATGTTTTCCCTACCACTTTTCACTCCTCCTTCTTGAAGCTAATCCAGCTGATTGTTTGATAGGTCCTGCATATAGAATGAATAGAGAGGGAGGCAAAAAAACCACCCTTATCTGACACATTTTCTAAAAGAAAACCACATTGGCCAAAATCCTATTGTTTATAATAGGAAATCGCACTAGAGGAAGTCCACTGAATCAATGAAGATTTGATGAGTCAATTCCTCCTTAAGTTCAACTGATTCAAATGGACCTTCTCTAACTGTTGACTTACTATACTAAAGTAAGTCACAGTGAAATTAGGCTCATCTGAACCAATAGAACGTATGGAGGAACTGACTCACCAAATTCTCATTGAATCAATGGGCCTAAAAATGTGGCTTGCTTGCTTGCTTGTTAAAAATATTTCTATCCCACCTTTTCCCCCAAGAGGGAACCAAGGTAGCTCACATCATTAAAAAGACAATATTCAAAAGCTAAAAACAGTAAATATTTATTTATTTATTTATTTATTTATTAGATTTATATCCCACCCTTCTAGACAATGTCTACTTTAAAAATTTAAAAAGGTTTAAACAAGTATTACATTAAAAACAGAAAATAAAATCAATATTAAAACACATTTAAAACAACAGAATACAACAATCCATTTAAAAAGCCCTCTCATTAAATTACTACACATTATTTACTACACTAAGCAACAGGATTTTTGCCATTGTGTCCTAACAGAAGTCATATTCACTTTCCACACATGCAAAGTGATGCTTTACATCAAACAATCAAATGATGTGACACTCCCATTTTTATGAATATTTGATAGTTTTTCATGATCCACACAGTCAATGGCTTTGCTGTAATCTATAAAACATAGATTAACGTCCTTCTGAAATTCTTAGTGCACTCCAATATTGCAAAATGATCTCTAGTGGCTCTTCCTTTTTGAAACAAGCTTGAACATCTGGCATTCCTTACTCCATATATGACACGTTTTTATGTGACATCTTGAGCTTCACTTGGGAAGTGAATATTATGTTCCTACAGTTATTGAAGAGCTGGCTGGATAGCTCAGTGATTTAGGTATCTGGCTGTGGAGCCAGAGGTTGGAAGTTTAATTCTCCACTGTGCATCCTGAAAACACCAGCTTGCATGGCCTTGGGCAAGCTGCACAGTCTCAGGGAGTCCCCAGAGGAAGGGAATGGTAAATCACTTCTGTGTTCTCTACCTGGAAAACCATGAAAAAGGGTTGACATGAGTCAGGATTGACTTCATGGCACATGATTATTATTATTATTATAATTATTGAACTCTTTGTTGCCCCTCATGTAAAAATGAGACATCTTGTAGTGGTTGACCTTTTCTAGCTTTTTATGATAGTATCTTGATGTATCATTATACCTTTTTTTTAAAATCAAGGATGAGAAGTGCAAGTTTATTCATCACATCCTTTGTCAAAAGAGACACTAGTTGAAGACATAAGCAGCAGCTACATCATTTGTATTTTATTATTGACTAAGTCAGAAGGCTTTAAAGTTACATTGTTAAAAGAAAGTCTGTTTTGACTCTCTTCACTACTGTTGACCTTCCTCCGCACTCCTTCACCTAACTTTCTCATTATTAGCACTTCAGTTATAAGCTCCTTTTTTACGTTGGCTGGTTGGTTCTGTTACTGTTCCTTTTTTACTTTATAAAACTCCCTGTATAAATCTTATGTGTGTATTTACATATGTATGCATAAAGAGGCCTAAACCAATGTATCATCTATTTTCAGTAAATATTCTTCAAATAAACCTCTGAGATAAGACTGCTTAAAACCCAAACACTGCAGAACAACATAGGAAATGGGAACATCAGCTCATTCATCTTTGTCAGGTATGATATCAGAGAATTCTGGTTTTGTTCTGATCTTGTGCTGGCACAGCAAGTCAACATTGTATAAGGCTATTCTAAAAATAGTGGCTTCCCAAACAAGAAATTATAACATTGAAACTGGACATCAGATCAGCACCAAATCTGGCACAGTTTTAGCAGACAGTCTGCTCTTGCTCTCTGCCAAATTTGGGAAAGTTTAGCCAACGGGTTTTCAAGGAGCAAGTTTTTAAACGTAAATTTGTTTTTCCCCATTCAAAAACAGTCAACCCTAATAAACATTCCCAGATATAAAACGGATCACATAAATTGAAAAATCAGTTTTGCATATCTGGAAAGAGAATGGTTGGCTCATTTTGCTTAATTTTGAAAGAATTCAGGCTGCAGGGAGTTAAATATAGATCCTCAAAAAAGTCATTTCAAAAGGGGAAGCAGCCACTTTGTTATAAGATTGAACGTGGCTAGCCAGCAGGACCTCCAAAAAATGAAATATTATATACATTTGTAGGTGAGGGAGGGATATAGTTAGGGAGAAATATCAGAGAAACAGACTTGAAGAGACAGATTTTCTTTAAAGAGAAAAAAAACACAGCTTTGCTTCACAGAAAGTAATGGAGCAACAGTCTTCCAGAAAAAAAGCTACCTTGCTTCTTAATGATGCTCTCAGGATTTCTGAGACCAGTCTCCTCTCATAAGTCTTCAAAGGGGAAATCAGCTCTAGGTCTTTGCAATCTGAACTTCTGACACTATCAATCAGGATGCAATTAGCTGACTCATAGCTAACTTTTTAACTCCTTCCTGGCCACAAAGCCTTATCAGAATCATGCTTGCAAGAGAATTCTGTGTCTAATAAAAACGAAAATACAAAAAGAATTAAAATTAAAACAAATAGAGATGAAAATATAAAATATATTAAAAAGAAAACAGAACAAATATTCAGAAGCATACTAATTTCAGTTGTGAAATTACTGTTTTTTGCTTTGTGGCTGAGGATGGTCTTATTTGATGTTAGCAGAGCTTTGATCCTATTGTAATTTTTTGTCTCTATTCCACTTATCTTGTCACTTTAAAATTGGTTGGTAATTTAAAAAAAAATACTCTACAAAGATGTTATGTGCCATCAAGTCACTTTTGATATCAGTTAATGACCTCCCAAATGGCCTATCATTAATAGCTCTGCTCAGATCTTGCAAACCAACAACAACCCATGTTAAGTTGTTCTCTCTTCCTACTCCAACACACACACACACACACACACAATATTGTCTTTTCCAGTAAGTTCTGCTCATGTCTTGTGAACTAATAGCCATTGTTTAATCAACCCATCTCATGTTAGGTTTTCCTAATGCCCCCACACACACACCAATTTTCCCAGCATTATTGTCTTTTCCAGTTGGCTCTGTCTCATCATTATATGTGCAAAGTACATGCTTATTACTCCATTCAATCTTATTAATTCAATGATATGAGTTACTACCATTCACAAAGAGACACCAAGAAGAGGAAAATCCCAGAACCTGATTCATTTTTTCATCAGTTAACCTCTTCTCATCCAAACATAAAGCAAGGCTGTTTTTCAACAAATACTCTAGGCAGCTATTGCTTGGAGCCAAAAAGTTATCAAACTATGTAGAAGAAATGGTAGTGAGTACAAGAGGGTATCCTGTAGACCATCTTTATGGCTGACATGGGTGTCATCAACATTCAGGCTGCCCTTTGCTGTGTGAAGTCTGGCATCTTTTTTTCCTGCTGGCAATGTGGGCACAATAGTGTGCAGCAATATTAGGCCATTTCCTGGCATTTTGGATCATGGATACAGAGGCACAATATCCCAATTCATAAACTGGAGGTTTTTAAAAGAATTGAATCTATAAAGTTTCATAACTCATATCACCGAATTAAGCAGATTGGGTGGAGCAATAAGCACGTAAAGAAGGAGAACAATACTTTAATTCTGAAACTTTACAGCATGATCTGGAGTTATAAATTGGAAAACTGGATATAGAGCTGGGTTTTTAAACTAAAGCTGAAGTTTTCCCCAAGAATAACTAGATCTATGCAATTTCCCTCATCTCTGTTTTATAGTTAAAACTCTGATGTATATGTCATCAGAGCACTGTCACTGTTTGTTATGTGCAGAAGGGGTCCAATTCAACTAATTCAAACAATGGCATATTTCTTAAATCAAGACAGGGCTTTATAGAATAGCTGCTTGAGCTGTAAGCCTGAAGCTATAATCCCAGCTGTAATTGAGCAATGAATGAAAGGAGTAAATGAAGACCTTTCTCTTCCTTAATTTGCACATAGTACCAATATGACTCTTATTTGAAAAATGTTTTGGGCAGTTTTCTAAATGAGTGCATCCAAGAGATTATACATATTCCATCTTCATCTGTATGGTGTTGGATAATACTACCCCAAGGAAAGAAAGAAAGGAAAAAAGAAAGCCATAGCCTTTTTACATTCACAGCATTTCTCAAACAGTGATTAATTAAGCTATTTATAACACAGAGTCTTGTATGTCCCATAAGAAACACTATTATGTTCTACTAACAAAGATCCAGAACAAAAGAATGAGAAGAGAAGTAGGGGAAAAAAATCAATGCATTTTGGGTACATAATGAGAAATAATTCTAGGGGGGATTTGTGGACTATAATGGATTTTGTTGCCAATTAAAGGCAAGCTTGAAAATGTACTAAATACTTCTGGGTTATTAACTTTAATAAT
The DNA here is from genome assembly GCA_037013535.1 of Intellagama lesueurii. Lineage (NCBI taxonomy): Eukaryota > Metazoa > Chordata > Lepidosauria > Squamata > Agamidae > Intellagama > Intellagama lesueurii. Next base: position 154,987,070 of record JBAJHW010000005.1, read on the forward strand.
TTAACTCTGTAAAACTCTGGAACAGCTGTTCAGATTATTTTACTTTAGAAAATTCATCATTTGAAATGGATGGTACTGTAATCACTTGAGGGTAAAAGCTTGGCCCATACGGTAAGCAAATCAGCTTTCTTTTAAAAATGCAAGTTGAATGATAACTTTGAAAAGATGATCAAAATCAATTCCTCCTTCTCCAATAACTTCCTTGCTATATTATTTCTGTCTTATTTGCTTTGTTCACTTTGCTTAGCCCACCAAATATATAAACAAACCCTCTAATCAGTCCATATTCAAATTAGGCAAATTCTAATTAGGCACATGCATACAGGGCTCATTGCATACTTCAGATTCAACACTTTTAATATGAGCAAAGTGAGGACAGACAGGTATGGGGCTAGTACATTCCCCTTCTCAAGTGGCGAGTTTACTCTTGCATAGAACACCAGAGCAGGGCTAAAATGTACATAATGTAATGAAAGCTATCTAGCAGTTCATGGATAATTGGGGGACTTCCGGTGACAAAAATATCAAGTTCCCAAACCTAAACATATCCTACTAATCCTCAGGCAGGCAGGCACAACATTCTAATTCCCCAGGAATCACGTTCTGTTGTAGATGCCACATAGAGCTAGACCTATGTATAATTAAGATCCAATCCCTTCTCACAACAGGAAATTTTTTAAAAAAGGTGAAAATCAAGGAACACATTACTCCCTACCCTGATTGATCAGTCCCCCATTGCTGTTATGCCACATAACAAAACAAAAACAAAAAAAAGGGGGGGAGAAAAAGAGAGAGAGAGAACCAGACATTAGACAAAGGGTGAAAAGATAGAGATGTGTCCTATTCATGAAGGAGAAAATATGTAATCAGTTGCTTTCCAACCAGGAAACTGGGAGTTCCTAGAAAAGTCAACTAGAGAAAAAGTTCATAGCTGCCCATCAATAGTTAGTGTGTGCTTGTATACAGTATCAAGGACTGAAACTCTTTAAGAGAAATAGAAAAATTTAAAGGGGTGCAGAAAAATTTGCCCAAGAAGGTGAAACTTGTGGGTTGGAAAAAGAATTTATATAACTCATTGCAAAACAATTTGCCAGGTTGGTCAATGAATTATAATGAACAATTTTGGTAACTGAATGAATGTTTTGGTTATGATTTGTAAACTTATAGATAGGATTATCATAAATAACAGGTGGATTTTATAACCTTAGAGTGCCAACCTTTGGAAAACATAAACCTATGTAATACAGGTTTTATGACTCCCAAGTTAGTTCTAAACTAGCAAAAACATCTGGTAGAACTCTCCTAAAATAGCATAAGAACGTAAGAAGAGCCCTGCTGGATCAGGCCAAAGGCCCATCTAGTCCAGCTTCCTGTATCTCACAGTGGCCCCACCAGATGCCTCTGGGAGCACATGAGACAACTAGATATCTGTCTCCTGATACCACTCCCCTGCATCTGGCATTTTGAAGTACCTTCCTTTTAAGCCTGGAGATTATACATCCCCATCATGGCTTGTAACCTGCGATGGACTTTTCCTCCAGAAATCTGTCCAATCCCCTTTTAAAGGCATCTAGGCCAGATGCCATCATCACATCCTGTGGCAAGGAGCTCCACAGACTAACAACACACTGGGTAAAGAAATATTTTTTTTTGTCTGTTCTCACTCTCCCAACACTCAGTTTGAGTGGATGTCCCTTGGTTCTGGTATTGTGTGAGAGGGAAAAGAGCTTCCCTCTATCCACTTTATCCATCCCCTACATAATTTTATACATTTCAATCATGTCCCCCCCTCAGGCACCTTTTGTCTAAACTAAAGAACCCCAAACGCTGTAGCCTTTCCTCATGGGGGGGGGGGGCAGCCCAGTAACCATTTTAGTCACTGTCTTCTGGACCTTTTCCAGTTCCAATATGTCTTTTTTGAGGTGCAGCAACCAGAACTGTATGCAATACTCCAGGTGTGGCCTTACCAGCGTTTTGTACAATGGCATTATAGTGTTGGCTGTTTTATTTTCAATCCCCTTTTTAATGATACCTAGCATGGAATTTGCCTTCTTTACTGCCGCCGCACACTGGGTTGACACTTTTATCGAGCTGTCAACCAGCACACCAAGATCTCTTTCCTGATCTGTCACAGATAGTTCAAAACCTATCAGTTGATAAATAAAGTTTTGATTTTTTGCCCCAATGTGCATTACTTTACATTTTCTTATATTGAAACACGTTTGCCATTTTGCCACTCATTCTCCCAGTTTGAAGAGATCCTTCTTGAGCTCTTCACAATCCCTTCTGGTCTTCACCACCCGGAAAAGTTTCATGTCATTTGCAAACTTGGCCACCTCACTGCTTATCCCTGTCTCTAGGTCATTTATGAACAGGTTGAAAAGCACGGGTCCCAGGACAGATCCCTGGAGGACATCGCTTTTCACCTCCCTCCATTGTGAAAACTGCCCATTGACACCCGCTCTCTGTTTCCTGGTTCTCAACCAATTCTCAGTCCATAAGAGGACCTGCCCTCTTATCCTCTGGCTATGGAGTTTTCTCAACAGCCTTTGGTGAGGGACCGCGTCAAACACCCTTCTGAAAATCCAGATAAACAATATCCACTGGTTCACCCGCATCCACATGCTTGTTGACCTTTTCAAAGAATTCTGAAAGGTTTGTGAGGCATAACCTACCCTTACAGGACTCATGCTGATTTTCCCTCAGCAAGGCTTGTTCTATGTGTTTTAAGAATTTATCTTGGATGAGGCTTTCCACCATCTTCCCTGGAACAGACGTTAGCCTAACCAGCCTGTAGTTTCCAGGGTCCCCCCTCCTTCCTTTTTTAAAGATTGGCATGACATGTGCAATCCTCCAGTCGTCTGGCACTGTGGCCATTTTAAGGGACAAGTTGTATATTTTAGTTACGAGATCAGCAACTTCATTCCTCAGTTCCTTACTAATCCTTGGGTGGATGACATCTGGGCCCGGTGACTTATTGATCTTCAATTTTTCAATTAGGTATAAAACATCCTCTCTTTTAACCTGTATCTGATTTAATTCATTAGTCAGGAGGGGCTGTTCAGGCAGCGGAATCTGCCCAAGGTCTTCTGTTGTGAAGACAGATGCGAAGAACTCATTTAATTTCTCTGCAATCTCCAAGTCCCCCTTTACCTCCCCTTTACCTCCCTCACTATCCAGAGGGCCAGCAGCTTCTCTGGCAGGATACCTGCTTCTAACACATTTAAAGAAGCCTCTCTAACTCCGCTCATTAACCATGCCGGCACCCTCTTGGACTTAGTTGAGCCCTTCTTTCTTTGCAGTATACACTTCCGCTGGGCCTCTACTACCATTGTTTTAAACAGACTCCATGCACTCTGGAGAGATTGGATTCTTTTCACCTTCCTTTTCAACTTCTTTCTAACTAGTTTCCTCATCTGAGGGAAGTCCGCCCTTCAGAAATAAAGGTTTTTTGTGTCAGATTTGCTTGACACTCTCCCCCCAACATGCATGGTGAAAGAGATTGCAGCATGGTCACTATTCCCTAGCAGCTCAGTGACATTCATGTCCCTAACCAGGTCCTGAGTACCACACAATATTAAATCCAGAGTCACCTGTCCTCTGGTGGGCTCCATGACAAGTTGCTCCAAGGCACAGTCATTTAGCATGTCAAGAAACCTGGTCTCTCTTTCTTGACCCGAGCACCTCCCTCATTTTTCTCCTCATCTCAAGGTCCCCCTCAAGTTTTTGATCTGGAGGTTGATAGCACACACCCCTATCACATCGCTTCTTGAGCCTGGTAGTTTAACCCAGTGATTCTATGATGGAGTCAGACCCGCTGTCCATTTCCATTCTGCTGGATTCTACCCCTTCTTTGACACAGATGCCCACCCCACCTCCAACACGCCCCTCCCTATCCCTCCTATAGACTTTATAGCCTGGGATTGCAGTATCCCACTGGTTCTCCGAATTCCACCAGGTTTCTGTTATGGCCACTATATCAATGTTATTCCTAGTCACCAAATGTCCCAGGTCTCCCATCTTTCTTCAGACGCTTCATGCATTTGCATAAAAGCACCTGCGTACAGGGGCCCCCAAGAAGGGCTGCTTGTTTGTTTCTTTTTTTCCACAGCTTCTCATTCTAGTGGACCAACTATCATGTCCCATCACACTCCCAGTCCTAATTCCTATTCTGTCATCACTTTGTGGTTCTCTGCCCTCTCCACCCTCATTCCACAGGGATGAGGAGTCCCGAATTGGCCGTCACTTGGCTCCTGTCAGCTTTCCCCCTGCTATCTTTTTAATGTTACACGCCAGCAGTCTGGTTCCATGTTCCATGTCCAAGTGAAGCCCGTTCCTCTTGTATAGGCCTGGCATGTCCCAAAACGTTCCCCAGTGCCTAATGAATCTAAACCCCTCCCCCTGACACCACCGTCTCATCCACGCATGGAGACTCCTGAGCTCTGCTTGCCTAGCTGGCCCTGCACATGGAACAGGTAGCACTTCTGAGAAAGCTACCTTTAAGGTCCTGGTTTTGAGCTTCCTCCCTAACAACCTAAATTTGGCCTCCAGGACCTCATGGCTACATTTCCCCATGTCGTTGGTGCCAACATGTACCACCACTGCTACCTCATCCCCAGCACTCTCTACCAGCCTATCCAGATGAGACGTGATGTCCACAACCTTTGCACCAGGCAGGCAAGTCAATGTGCGGTCCTCACAACCCCTCACTCTATGTTCCTGACAATCGAATTGCCCACTACCAGAAGCCCCCTTCTCCCCTCCCCACGAGGAGTATCCTTAGTGCAACTGGATATGGGCTCATCACCTGTAGAAGGGGACCCCTCTAGGGGATGGTTTCCCTCTTGTCCAGATTGGCGTCCTCCAGCCCGGAGACTTCCAGTCCCAGCAGCTGAGGAGCTGCTTTTCTGTGGGTGGGACAATGCCTGAAGGTCCTTGGAAGTCTCACCGTGGTCCCTCCCTCCCTGTCTCTGCTTCTCCTGGTCTTCAACCAAGACCTCAAGGGAACGAACCCATTCCCTGAATTCTTGGAGCTTCTTGCAACGAGGACACCATGACTTTTGCCCAAGAGGCATATAATCATACATATGACACTCAGTGCAAAACACGGGATAGCCCCAAACCCACTACTGTCTGTCTGACTGCATGCTGATACTTGTTTAGAGCTCGCCAAACTTTTTCTCAAGAGAAGTGACAGGCAGTATCTGGGGCCTTGGCTTCCTCGCCCTGCTACTGAACTAGCACAGCTGCTAAACGTACTGTGTCTTCTTACCCTGCACTTTGTTGCACTGTGGCATTTTGTTGCAGGAGGCACTTGCACTCGAGCAAGAACAGTCAAAACATAGATGCTTGACAAAAATCTTTTTTTCCTAGCCCAGGAATTTGCGTACAAGCAAAGTCTATGAGATTTTATATTACAGTAGCACATCTAGTAGTTTTCTACAATTGTAAAACCTGGGTGAGCAGATAAGGAATGTTTACAGTTAGAAGAAATGGAAAACAATTGGTTAAAGATATATGGAGAGGACACACATGATCAACAAGACGTTCATCACATCATCACAACTCCATGCCGCTTTGGGTATCAGACATCAAAGAACAGTCATCATGAATTTTTCTCCATAGATTTTAACTGACTTGGGTGGATGAGAACATTATTTAATAATTTTTCTGTATGTGTCCAAATATGCTTAAAGGCTAAGGAAGTTATTTCCTTTAATATATTTTTACTTTAAACATCTTTGGTATTTTTAATATGCTTTGAAGAACTGAGAAGAGTATTTAAAGTTACAATGTTTTTACTTTTCAGTGATGTGTTCTAGAGATGTATTATCTGCTATTATAGAAGCTCTTGCATTTTTCAAGTGCAACTTAAAACACTCTTTTTTTATATTTTCCTGTACTGTACTTTTGCTCCTGTATTTTAGATTGAATTCTGACTTAATTATTAGCCTAGAATTTAAATTCAGTTTTCATATATTTTTAAGTATTTGTGCCTACAGCTTTCATAGCTGAATCTTCATAGCTGTAAGCTTTTTGATGTCACAGAAACTCTGAAGTTGTTTTGTGTATATGGAATATAGAAGCAATGTAGATAAATAAAGCTTGTAGAACTAGAGGCGCTGATGTTACCTGAAATTATTGCAACAATAAAAAAAGATACTTTGATACTCAGATGAATGTTGATATGGTTGTCTGTGATTGCTTGGTTTCATTCTGGAATTAACCCTTTATTGGGATAAATGCCAGCTGTGATTAACACAGGCTTCTGATTTTCCCCCCAGGAGATCTATGAACTCGTAGGAGGGTTCAGATATTAGCTGAGCTAAACTGACAACCTGGAGATGTGTCCTCATGTTACTGTTGCATCATAGAATTGGTGGGAAAAGTCAGCTCCTACTGGGAGATGCAATAATATCAGTTCAGTACATCTGGCTGCACCTGCTTCTGTGTTAGGTACTTTGCAGTCTGGAAGTGCAAGGATATGAAAACAATGTACTATCTGGGACATATCTTTTAGAGTGACCCTGAGAACTGAACATTGAAAAATAAAGACAGTGGGCTACCTGCTGCGAGTTGCTCAGAATCTGAAGACAATGTATTCTCAGAGCATTCATTGAGTACTAGCAGTGGAGAAGATCCTGGGAATGCCTCAAAGTACACATGGAAGGGTTTGGTCCTGTGGTCATGCAAGGAACAGAAAACAGGGGAGGGAAGCAAGTACCTCCTTACCCAATCCTGTCTAAGATGAACTGAGTGGAGATACCAATATCATGAGAAGCAGGGATAGGACGAGCTGAAGCAGGCATCCATGGAGGTTCACAGTAGAACATCCAGAGATTTCATTCAGTAATGCCTACCATCTGTGAAGGATGTGGATTAATGTAATGCTAGGAGGATTTGAACTTCTTCTCACAAAAAGCCTCCTCAGAATCCAAAGAACAAATGGAGAGGCACAGCATGTCTTCAGGACATGGAACAAAAGGAGCCCCAAAAAAGTCAATATGTATAAGCCCATTGACATAAGTACCTTGAAGATCCTAATCTTTGAGGCAGTGATTTGGTCAAAAATGTTGGCAACTAAAGGCAGATTAAGGGTCAAAAAAGGTTTTCCCATACAAGTTATGCATCAGGACAATCAAGTGCTGATGTACACCCATTTCTTTCAGAATAACCCATAGTTTCTCATGATTTACACAGTCAAAGGCTTTGTTGTAATCTATAAAGCATAGACTTCTGAAATTCTTTGATTTGCTCCAGCAGCCAGCAGATATTTGCAATATGATCTCAGGTGCCTTTCCATTCCTTCCCCACTCTTATGTCTGAGAAAGTGAACTTGTCCACAAAATGTCACATTAAAATATTAAAATATAGCAGTTAGTCTTTATGGTGCCACAACATTTTTGCTTTATTTTTCTTTTTAATTTTTCATTTGTTTCTTTTTTTCAGAATCCAGTTTGGACATCAGGCATTTCTCACTCCATATAAGGTAAAAGCCTTTGTTGTGACACCTTGAAGCTGACGGGGTAGATCAGTGCTTTAGGTATCTGGCTGCAGAGTCAGAGGTTGGAAATTTGATTTCCCAACTGTGCATCCCAGGAGAGCCAGCCTGTGTGGCCTTGGGCAAGATGCCCCCAGAGGAAGGGAATGGCAAACCACTTCTGAGTACTCTCTACCTAGAAAACCCTGAAAAGTGTCACACAAGTCAAAACTCACTTGGCAGCACACAATTATTATTATACTTTGCTCACTTTTATGTTAAGCCAAAACAGGTTCCTTGGCACACTTCCAGTGATATGAGGTAAGCCTCCTAACTACTTTTATCAACTTAATAGTGGTTAGAAAGTAGGATCTGATCTACTTTGACTGATGTGGCTGGTTGGTTGGTTGGTTGGCTGGTTTCCTTCTTCTGGCCAGTGCTGTGGTAAAACAGCTGAATCCCACCTGCTATATCTTAGATCATCAGTTTCAGTCACTCCTTGGGTGACAACGCTGGCAAATCTTCCTCATAATAAATTTCTTGCTTGGCCCCTATTTATTTGCTAATAGCAGATGAACAGGTGGTTACCACTATAGAACTGTGTAAACAAGCAAGAGAGAAAAAACTTTCACCCAATGCTAGCCTCACATCCAGATCGATTCTGTGACAGTCTTACCTTCTGACAAGCTGTTCCATGTAAAATGTGAAATATATTTTCAGCACTTCAAACTGCCACTGACGTTGTGTGTCTCTCTGTTTCTTTTGCATTCTCTCCCCCCCCTCTTTTTTTTTCTAAAAGCAAACAAATTAATGAAGGGCATGAGAAGTAAATGAAAACATGTCAGAGAATAAAAACAGAGTTCAAAAGCTCTTAATAAATTAAAATTAACAAAAGTAATTTGCAGAGTGTTTTATGTATGTCACACCGACAGGGTTTTATTGGTGTGATATCATAATTTGGCTGTCTTTGACCTGTTCTTCTTGGCAGCACTTGTTCCAAAGACATTATGTGAAGACTGTGCCAGCTGAAAAAAATGGAATGGAATGGGGAGGCTTGAGAACTGTCTAAAAAATGGAATGTAGGTTTTAAGTAGGGCTGTGTCATTTTTTAAATATAATTTTGGTCTGAAGGTCAAATTCTGTAGCCCTCTACTTCACTGGCTGCTTGTATGACCAGGATCAGGGGTCAGGGAGAGAGGAGACATGGGAGACTGGAGAGATAATGTATTCAACTCTGGAATTGGATAATATTCTGTTATTTTGTACTTTCAAGAGCAGCAATCCCAGTTTCTAAGTGTACCCAGACTTCCCTTTGAACTTTCTCTCTCTCCAGCCCATTTTGAAACAGAGGAATTCCTAAGCATGTTTGTACTTGCAAGTTCATAAATTTATATACTCCATGCCATTTTAATCCCTATTAAGTTAATCTGAAGTCATGTCATGCCAACTATCCACAGTAAAATGGATTAGACAAGCCAGCTGATCAGATACAGAAATTACTGCAAGACCTTTTCTATCTTGCCTCTCTATTTAGAGCACAGTTTTCACATGAATTAGTGTATTCTCCTTAATTCCTTTGTGATTAAACTAATTTGCACATTAAATCCATTCTTAGGAGACTTATTAGAGTGTACCACAGCAGGCAAGAGGTCTTAATTATGGCTTTTCACTACTGTATCCATGTTACAATTCTACAAAAGCTGACTTGTTTAATTCATAAAGCAGAATCTAGATGTGCTATTGTCATTCAAAGCACCTCTGTTTAACAACATCTCGCTAATTACTCCTGGGGGAAAATATGATTATGTCAATAGACAGCAGTCTTTTGGCTCTTATTTTCTCTTTTTTGAATATTACAGAAATCTCCAGAAAAGCTGTATGGATGTGGGCAAGACTGTTCATATAGTGATGTACTGATACATCTTTGCCACCCACAGGCTGATGTAAAGGTGCATCAGTACATCACTATATGTGCTATATGGCTAGTGGCAGAATTCTGGAGTAACCTAAGCCTTTTTCACTTAAATGATTGGTTGATTTTCTGTTGTTCATAAGAATATTCACAATGATCACATATGTGAGTACTGTAACATTTGCAGAAGAATTTTAAACATCTAACATTAATATGCCACCCCTCTGATTAGTAATGCATGCAGGAGATAAGACCTGAGGCAGTAAAGTTGTTTGATGTCTGGTCATTCTACCTTTCCCATAAAAAGAAGGGGAGACAGCTCATCCCTCACCTAGATTTCAATACTGTTAGCCACATTCAGTATCTCCTATCCCATTAAAATGATGCTACCTCCAGCCAGTATGTCATGTCTTTTGGAAAAAATATGCCTGGGTCTATTGTGGCTCCTGTATGGATTGTCTGCTGACTGTTGGGATCATTTGACTCTTCCATATGGAACTTGTGCTTCTTTTTCCTCTCCTCTTTGCTTGGATCGTTCTCTTTTCCTGTCTCTTCTGGACAAGAGCAGCCTATATCTTTTAATTACTTTTGAAAAGTTACTTTTTGAAAGTTACTTTTGAAAAATAATTTAAAGCATTTTTTAAAAGTTTTATACCATTCTTTTGTCAACCCAAAGGGACAAAGGATAATTGTTTACCTTTTTTGATTATTTTGTATTTCAGAGTGCAGTATTGGAATTGGCCACTAGACAAAAAAAGAAAGTATTTTGAGAAAATATTTACAAATGGTGGAACAATGTTGGATAATGGTCACCTGACTATTTCAAAATAATGGCTAAGGCAGACCTGTCAAAACCCTATGCTCTGGTCTGTGTAAAACCCAGCAAGCATGAGTGGATTAAGATGGGGGAGTAGCTCACCACCAAATTTCAGGTGGATGCCCCCATGACCTAGTCACAAATCATCCCTGCCTGCAAGAACTTGAAAAACGCAAAGTACTTTGCAGGAGGCATGGTTAGAGCAGAGCTACTTTAACAAGCTGGAAACAAAACTGATTCATAACTTCCTCCTCTCTCTCCCTCTGCCAATTCTTGCTATCTTTTCCCCTTTAATTGCCTAACTGCCCTAGTAGTAGAATTGCAAGCCTTTAAAAGAAAAGAAAAGAAAAGAAAAAGACATAACAGGAAAGGAAGACGAAAGTAGACCCAGGCACCTGGCTTGTGAAGGAGAGGATTCAAATGGCAGCCAATTTCACCACTACCCTGACTCTCTTACTTCTCTTATAGCCAACTCGAATGGCTTTAAGACACAATGGCTATAAACCTCTCCACATCAGCTAAAGCAATCACACTACATGAACAATGGAAATACATCGTATTCCAAAAATGTAGAAGCCCCAGTGGCAGAAGAAAAAAAAACATGGATGGGGTAGAAAAACTCTGGGCTGATTCACTTTGACATCATGTAGTCAACAGAAAACAATGCAAATCAAACCATTCCAATTGTGGAACATTTCCCCCATTATTTGTCAATGTAGACAACACCCTAAATGATTATATAATCTCTGTGCAAAAGGCATATTTTTCCCACTGATATTATGGGCTACAGTATTGATGAAGCTGGGGTTGGAGGGCATGTTAAAAATTTCAAAGAACAAGTGAGCTCAGATAATTGCCTGCTTTAGTACCATGGCAGAGCTGATAATTAAGCATGTAGCAGATTTCAGAGATTAGTCTCTTCTGCCATACTGTCACCCTATAGCTTTCTACAGTGGCATTCTTTATGCAGTGAGCTCAGTATAATTAACCCTCTCCCATGCCATGCATAGATTTCTAAATATCAAATATTCTTAAATCTGTTTGTTGTCCAGATTTCTTTTCCCGGTGACAATAATTCCTGTACAATCCAATTTCACATCTTACTTTAGAATTTCTAATTTTTGTGTTCTGTTACTCTGATTATTCATATGCATAAATAAGTACTTAAATTATTTCCCAGAGGCCTTATTCTGTTTCTTCACCTGTGATTATTTTACTACATTTGGGCAACAGCAGGCAGCTAGTACAGTTCAGCTGTTTTCCCTTAACACACTTGATTTGAACCATTCTCTATATACACACCATTTAGGATGCATAATATATACATCGATATATGTTTGTTATTAGATGAACCACATTTGAATGTATGTCCAACTTTCTCTAAAAAAAATTTTTTTTCAGTAAGGTGATATGAAAAATTAATTATATTTCATGACCTCTTGTGACTAATTAATATATTAAGATCATTTCATCATGAAGAACCCATGAGATAGATATGCATGTGTGGGCTTGTCTGCATGGTTTCTTTGGAGTGGGCTAGAGTGGGCCAAATAGGATCATTAGGAGGCCTGGTATGCCTTTAGGAGCAATTTTCACACCCAAATGGCATACAGACCTCAAGCAACCCTACTTGGCTTGCACCAACCTGCTGTCCATTTGCCATGAAATGGCTTAAGAAGAGAGCCACTTCAGGATATTGGAAAATTCAACACTTTCTTGACTCCATGGAGGGGCAAAGAAAGTGAATGTAAGTGTATTTGGGCAGTGCAGATGCACTACTCAAGTAGGCATCCTTCAATCTCAAGAGACTATGGTAACGTGCTCTGAATAGAGGTCTTGGAACAGCGTCTAGTGTGGCTGACAAGGCCAATTTGAGAGTGACAATCTGACACTGAAGATAAATACAATCTGTCCCCTGTCCAGCTCCCTGATTTTGCTGGTTTCGGGACTGCCTCTCTGCCTCGACCTGCTGAATAAGTGTCTCTTCAAATTGGGAGAGGCCCTGCTGCACCGCCTGCCTCCAGGCTGAACGCTCAGATGTCAAGGTTTCCCATCTGTTGAGGTCCCTTCCTAAGGCCTTCAGATCCTGCTTGCAGATCTCCTTGTATTGCAGCTGTGGTCTCCCTCTGGGGTGTTTTCCCTGCACTAATTCTCCATACAGGAGATCTTTTGGAATCCGACCGTCAGCCATTCTCACGACATGCCCAAGCCAATGTAGACATTGCTGTTTCAGTAATGTATACATGCTAACAATTCCAGCTCGTTCTAGGGCTACTCTATTTGGAACATTGTCCTGCCAGGTGATACCAAAAATGCATCAGAGACAACACATATGGAACGTGTTCAGCTTCCTCTCCTGCCGTGCACAAAGGGTCCAGGATTCACTGCAGGACAGGAGTGTACTCAGGACACAGGCTCTATAGACCTGGATCTTGGTATATGTTGTCAGCTTCTTATTAAGCCATAATCTCTTTGTGAGTCTAGAGAACATGGTAGCTGCTTTGCCAATGTGTAGATGCACTACACCACTTCAAAAAAAGAGTAAAACAGGGGGAGACAGGAAGGGGCAACGAGGGGTGGGGTGGTTTTTTGTTTTGTTTTTTGCTTTTCTCTTAAAGGTGTGGTTGAGAACCTGCCCAAAGTTAATTCTCTGACATCCACATTTCCTTCCTACTTGCTCTAGTCTATGCATGCAGGTTTTATACCTATATTATGTCTAGTCTGGCATGATGTATATGGAGGATGCACTGCAATGTTTCTAGTCCAGCTGATTGTGGAAACAAAGTGCTCATTTTCTTGCTTTGCTTCAAGGTACATGACAAACCCAGTCTACACCTAATGGTTATCTCCCTAGTTCCCTCCCTTTACTCCCAGCTTTTTGGTGTGTCAGTAATACACACCTTTGTCCTGAGCCAATGAGTCATGGTGCAGGTAGGAACCGGTGGAGTGGGTGCCCATGATTTAATGCCACCTCACATTTTTAAAAACATCAGAATGTCTCCTCCTTCAACACTGCTTGACTTGAGATTTGTGTCTTTGACTTGAGATTTGAGGAAACATAGCAGTTCCTTAAGACTTCACCCAGTACCCTGAGATGTACAGACTCTAAAATTTGTTATCTTAAGGATGTGGTATTTAACAAGATGCTTTCAGCCATGTGAAATGTTGTGGAGAGAGAAGGGAGACCCCCAGTACAGGTTGTTTCTGTATGATTAGTCCTATTTTGAATCTGGTCATGTGGTGGCTTGAAGAGGGAGCGTATAGACTTCCAGTCCTGCTAGGAAAAAGCCATGGTCTCCCAAGGGGGGTGGGGGACACGCATTGAGCAAAATTTCCTTCCTTCCTTCCTTCTATTCCAATTTTTCTTGGCTCAGGAAAATCAGTGATCTGACTAATGTAAAAGGCTGTATGCTCAGAGAAAACTGTAACTGATTAGAAGTTGCCTTTTAAGACTGGCATTTGCTACAACATGATCTCTAAAGTTGCCTAAAGCATGTGGCATACCCAATTTCGGCTACCAAATGCAGATTTATGCTTTCCTGGCTACAGCAAAATATCCTGTCAGGGAAGTCAGGTTAGGAAACTGAGGCTTTGAGAAAGTTTTGACTCAGACAGTGATAAGAGACAAGAGACAAATGGGAAGGAAGTGGGAAAGAATAGTGACATTTGGTGCTGAACCATATGTGCGTGGTTTGAAAGACATGACTGAACTGTTTTTGGTGCTCTATTATTCTGACATTTAGAACGAGGCAATTTTCCATTTCCATTAATGTACTGCCAAATAGAAGGGGGAACTGTCGTGAATTTGAGACTAAAGAAAGCTGTTCCACAAACTTTTGCTAAGCATAATCAGCATCCTCGTTAAACAGCAGGGCAATATTGCAGTAATTATAGAACTGGTCATTATGCTGTGTACGTTTTAAATAATGTGAAAGACAGTAAAGATACAGTATAGTTTTACAGTACCATTCTACAGTTTCTCTGTTGAGAGATCAGTTTAAGCATACACACCATGCTGGGAGGTACATAAAATGTCAGAATAAGTGGAAGTACAGATGAAGAAATGCTCTGTGTACCCTGAAGGCCAAATTCTACAAGCTGCCAACTTCTCAACTGGAGGTTGATAAACCATTATCCTTCCAGATATATGTTCCTCCAAAGCTGCCCTGTCTGTATAATCAACAGGAAAACAAAGCCTTGTCGTGACAAGTAACCAAACAAAAGGAAGCTAATTTTCAACATGGGGAATGGCATATATCTTCTGTTAGGACAGACGAACATCCTTTGCCTTATAAGAAAGCTCTGCTTCACAGCAGGACAAATACTCCAAAAAGACATCTTAAGCATCATGCTGGTTGCAGTGGTAGGGCATCACTAGACAGCTCCAACAGGTCTTATGACTGAACAGTGGTCTGGAAGATTTTGGCAGATTGCATTAGCAGAGTGGCTTACTCAGGATAAACTTCATTGGGAAGTTTCAAAACAAGACCCCTTCCTGAATGTACAGTTCCCGTTTTTTGCATATATTAATAGGAAAAATGCAGAGGGCAACCCACTTAATCAACAAAAATTATTCTGCCTGGAAATAATTCAAATTTGTCTAAAATGGCCACCCCCAAACTTAACCCCCTTACTGAACTAAAATAACTTGAAACATTACTACTCACACAAAATTAACACCAATGACACTTCACATATAAAATGTATAAAACAATTAATTTCACTTTCACCACAAACATTTCACAAACATTTTGACAAATGATGGGTAGGAAATTAACTTTAATGAATTATTTCTGAATCCTGAGGAAGACAAATAAAAGACTAACAAAAGACAAAAGCAGGAATAAAGGAAACATAACTTCTACAACAAAGACTTGGGAATGGCTTGGGATGGAAAAGGAAGAGTTTCAGAAAAAAGATGAGGAATTTTAACGATTGGTTGGAAGAAATTAGGGTTGATAGGAATAATAAAGAAATAGGAAGGAGTAAGCACACAACCCAGGGATGTGGTGGCGCTGCAGGTTAAACCGCAAAAAGCCTTTGGGCTGCAAGGTCGCAAGATCAGCAGTTTGAATCCACGCAACGGAGTGAGCTTCTGTTGCTTGTCCCAGCTCCTGCCAACCTAGCAGTTTGAAAGCATGTAAAAATGTGAGTAGATAAATAGGTACCACTACGGTGGGAAGGTAACGGCATTCCGTGTCTAGTTGCGCTGGCCATGTGACCACGGAAACTGTCTACGGACAAACACTGGCTCCATGGCTTGGAAATGGGGATGAGCACCGCCCCCTAGAGTCAGACATGATTGGACAATTGTCAAGGGGAACCTTTACCTTTACCGTTAAGCACAGAAGCCACATAGAACTCCCTTCTCCTTTCATGCAAACTCCTTAAACACTCCTGCTCAGGTAAGACTTGATGAGCAAAGGACCCTGAGGAGACTCAAAAAGCATTACATGACCGAACATGATGGTTCCAAGACCATGGTGAAACATTCCCTGTGTTTAGAAAGTAGATTTGTCAATCACCCAGCTCCTCTGCAATCATGCCCTCACCCTAAACTATATCCCACATAGAGGAATGCAAAATTATTCTTTGCAGATGCAATGTCTGTATTGTTGCTATCCTCCAAAAGTGCTGACCAGTTCGTGAAGCTACAGAAGCTTCCTGGCAGCAATTTCTGTGAGTTCAATGACTGGAAAAGGTGCTCTATTAATTGAGGAACTGTCAGTGGGTTCTGCAGTTATACCTGGAGGCAGGCCACATTAAAACTCAGATCCAACTTGAAATCATAGGCGTGCAATTAATCCTTATGCACTAAGGTGTTTTCATTTTTTAAAAAAAGACAATGAGTAAGTTGTGGAGCATTTTTAACCCCAATGAGAATTCCAATGTTTTGAGAGTTAGCAATAGTGTTAACGAAAGGTTTTAGAGTAGAATTGTTGCATATCCTGACCCCTGACCAAATGGGATCAACCCAAAGACAACCAGAGTATATCACTTTTGCTTCTCTGCTCATGGCTTACTGAAAAATAATGGTAGAGGTTTTTGTTCCCACATAGTACAGTGACTGGGACAAAAAAACATGTCCCAATGCGAAATAAATTCAGCTGATTCATTAGCTCTTCCTTTTCTCCCTAATGTTTTTCATATATTTAAAAGGGGGGGGGGATCCTGTGCATGGCAAGACACTAAAACATTGCCATTCAACTGTTCAGGTGACATTGCTGCAGATTCCTTCCACCTCATGTGCAGTTCTGTGTGGATTCTGTAACAAAACATGACTCTGATAACCTCAGATGCCCTGTCCTGGTGCATAAGAGTTAAACATGGCATGAACCACTTATTTTGAGGAGGTTTTGGACTGTATGTACTTGAATATGCCTAATGTCAAAGCTATAATTAGCAAGGACAAGCAAGGCTTTGCCCCAGATCATCAAAATTTAAAGGGCACTGGACCTGTGGTGCAGTGGTTAAACTTCAGTGCTGCAGTCAAGCTTCTGCTCATGACCCAAGTTTGATCCCAACAGATTCAGGTAGCTGGCTCAAGGTTGATTCAGCCTTCCATCCTTCCAAGTTCTTTAAAATGAGTACCCAGCTTGCTGGGGGGCAAAGTGTTCCTTGCATAATTACATTGTAAACCACCCAGAGAGTGCTCTGGCACTATGGGGCGGAATATAAGTTGGAACAACAACAACTCTAGAGGTGAATCTACTGGTTGAATGTTAGAAAAATGCCACACCTCCCAGCCCCCACTTTTTGGAAAGTATAAACTTTCTCTTTCCAGAGTGGGGGATGGGCACATTTTCCTTCTTTTTTGGGGGGATTGTACCCATGTCTTATGGCAGAATAAGGGTGGGAATCAGTACTGCTAGCAGAAAGAGAGAGAGATATGATCATATGATTATTCCCTAAAATGCATTTGATTTTCCATCCACCTAAAATAACCCCTTTCCAATATAGTATACGTAACCTCACTTTTAAAAAGATTTCTCTACGATGTCTGTTTTGCATGAAATTTCCAGTTTTCCAAAGCCACCTTTTCGGTTTCTATTTGTTAAGGCTCAAGGCTTGCAGTTCACTGATCTGACAAGCATACCCACAGAGAAAATTGGCCTCTTTGGGATGAAGAATGCTCAAGTGAAAGGGGGAAAAAAATACCCTGTTGCCTTTTCAGAGCCTAACTAACACCACAAATGCACAGAGATCTATATAGAAGTAAGTATTACTGAGTTCAGCAGGACTTACAGCCTGGTAAGTACTGGATTGTAGCCTTAGTGAACAAAATGCCATAAATTAAAGCATCAGGTACTTCATTCTACAGTGGACAAACAGTATTATAGGGAAAGGAGAGAGTGATTAAGGACAAGTGTGGGACTCAAAATTTGGTTTGATTGGTTGACTCCTGGCTCACTAATTCTCAATAATAATTCTTGTTGAAGGAATTCCTGTAGCTAACGCACAAGTCTCCATAACTTGCTCACTTTGATTAAGGGTTAAACTATATGAGAAAGAATTCCTTTAGAGCTGAAGGACATCTGACTGCCACAATACAAGCTGTTCATATCTCCTGTAGTTTGTAAATAATTGTATTGTTTTGTGATTGGTTTTCAGGAGGTAAATACTGGCTTAGTTTGCAAATATGATTACTCCAGCATGAAAACCTGCTGTGATTACATTTCTGGAACATAGGTGTTCAGTTTCTAATGACATGTTATATTTTTCCCCCAGGAAGAAATAAGTTTTAGGCTGCCTCCTAGAATTTAAAGTAATACAAGTAGATGGGGTATGAAGATGAACAGAAAGTGAGATATAACAGTAATAATAATAAAAATTGTGTTTGCTCCCCACCCCTTCCTCTTCTTATTTATGCCATCTAGCCATTTAGGCAATCCAGTGTAGCCCAGTATTGCATATTTTATAGAAGGGAGCATATGAATTCATTAACAGAAGATAGACACAAATAGCCACAACCCTTTCTAACTTACCCTACAAGTGCACTAAGAAAGTTGGACAGAAGAGCATGCTGGCACAATAACAAATGTGGACACATTCACAAAATGACCTGTTTTTTCACTTCTAGAAGTACACCGAATTCACAATGTCAAAGAATAAACAACTTGAAGATGCATTATGTTTTTTCAGGCCCAAAATATATTTTGACTACTTAGAAAATGTAATATCCTCGTAATGCAATCACAGTTCCAGTGCAAATAGTAGAAGTGGAGATTGTGCCCTATAAACAGGCAAAACATTTAATTCTGAACAAATTATTGTGCATTTCAGCAGTAGATTTTGCTGTCTAATCTATAAAGAACAAATTTCAAATCCACTGTGTCAAATTCTGTTGCATCTATCATATTCAGGAGTAGGTAAAAGGAGGAATGGAAGGGAAGGGAAGGGAATGGGGACTTCTTTCTAAAAATTGATGGCAATTTTTCCCAGGGATGTTTTGTGGCTGGTGGCATCAAATCCCTTCTAGGTGGATAGGGTGGGTGAATATAGTTGGGCTATATTACACTGAAGTCACAGTTCCAGGCTGGTTTTCGCAATATCGGTTTTCTGATTGGAACAGGTATTAGACTGTTACTAGGGGCATTTTTTAGCTGGTTCCATCAGTCTATTCTGGTTGGATGGGTCTGGTGAGTTTGGTTGGGCTGTCCTACTCAAAAGTGTTCATTTCGGGCTGTTTTTTGCCATTTTGGACTATTGTGTTCTACTCCAGTAGGTTTCATAATGGGTTAATAAAAGAGCAATATTCATTGAGTTTGAAATCTAAAATATTGTTTGGATGTTTTCCCAGCACATCCCACTGTTTTTGGCATCAATTTTTATTAAGAAGTCCCTGTTCCATTCTGTTTCGTTCTATTCCGTTCCAGCTTTTACCTAGTCCTGTCATACTCCAACGAATGTAGATCACAGCTAAGCTTGGTTATTAGGAATGGTTGAGCATTTTGTTTTTTATAAGAATCTACAAGAACACATACATTTCTTCGGATTCAAGACAGAAACCACTTTAGAAAACTTTTACTTAAAAATGACTAAATTTGAGAGAAAACTAAACTAACAGATTTGTCCATCCAGGCTTTGGGTGCTCAAGAGTTAAAAGTTTGAGTTTGAATGTTAAGAGCTGAGTTAGGATTGCCACTGTTTACCCCCAAGAACCTCATCATCTCCACTCACGTGTCTGCTGCCGCCGCCAGCCCCACTCTTCCTTCCAATCACTCCAGAGTGCCCGGTCGGCTAGCCACTCGTCAGCCTTGCAGGGATACTCGTCTTCCCTCCTTCTGCCAGGAGTGGCTAGTCAACCAGGCGCTCCAGAGCGATTGGAAGGAAGAGTGGGGTTGCCGCCGGCAGACGCATGAGTGGATGGTCCGGCCCCAGGGGGCCAGACCCTCATTAACTCCAGCTGTGCGGGGGCATTCGTATTCGAATACGAATACCCCCATCTCTAACTGTAACTATTTAATTTGGCCAGGGCTAAAACAAAAAAATTTAAGTTTGGTTTTGAAGTATTTACCAAACTTGCAAATTTTATTTTTGGGGTTCACAAATTCTAATGAGGTAGAATGCAAAACAGATGGGGTTTTCCTTCCCAAGTGCTTAGCCATTATGACAAAAAGAAAGTTCTTGTTTCATAATTTTTTTCTTTTTACCACATACCACTACAAGACTTTTAAAAAACCAAAACCAAAGCCAATGACTTGCTTGAAATATTTTCTACACTAAGGCTGAGATCCTTTCTGCATGTTGGTGATAATGAGGAGATACAGATTTCTTCAGACTAGAGGTAGGGTGCGTAGGTGCCTATTAGAATCCTCCTCCATGTAAAAACACTGGCACATAGAAATACAGCCAGCATGAAGCTTCTATCTCAACTGTTTCCCTGATGCATCAGCTTTCAACAGGCAAAGGTCTTTTGTATCAATGATATTCAGGCAGGGAGTCCCCCACAAGTAGTTTGAAGCAGTACCATTACAATAAAGCTGCATTTCATTCTTATTATAATTTATAGGTTGCCTCCAAGATGAAGATAAGGTTTCCACCACCACTACCATCTTTCTGGCTCTTTGCATTTAAACTACATGGCATTTAGATTTTTATTTTTTTTAAAGGACAACATTTCACAGCAGGATATGTCTTTGCTATAGTAACTTCACCTCCTTTCACCTGACATGCAACACTGCTAAAGGCACAAAACCTCTGTTAGGGGTAAGTGTGCCAAAGCTAGATCTAATAATAAAGTATTACATTTATCCTGTGGGAGTGTTTTAAGAGTAAGTTTATTACTAGAGAAGGAGCTGCCAAGTTAGCAGCCTTGACAGCTGCCAAATAAATAAAAAAATAAAAGCTGTTTATCTACAAAGCAGACAGATCAGGAAAAGGAAACACAGTAATTAAGCACAGTGTTGGATACCTAATCAGGAAAGCCCAAAGTTCAAGCCACCCCCTGCCCCTTTCAACCAATAATCCATCACAACTGTTACCAATATTTACATATTTGTTAGAAAGTCTATTTTTAAATTCTAGATTGTATCATTTAAAGGAGCACTGTTGTCTGAAGAGCAAGGGCTAGAAACTGCAGAATAATAAATATGATAGAAAATAACTATATATTATGTAGCTTTGTTCAGAGTTTATATATCTGCATTCAACACAGAAGCAATACATTCAGAAATTGAAGCCATTCATACACTGAGCAGAGAGTCATGTGATGAAATGTCAAGCAATTAACATGATGGGCTAATCAGTTCTGTGTATAATACCTTAGCATATGTCATAGAATGAGATTTATAATTCAGTACGACAGTAGATGATTTACATTGTACAATCCCAGAGTCAATCCCTGATACCCAGAACTTGGAAAAAATTGCTTCTATGGCTATGACTCTCAGTATCACCCAGCTAGCATGGCTCATAAATATGGGACATGGGGAGTTATAGTCCATGAATGCAACTTTTTCTTAGCTCTGCTGATACCTTCATTAATAAAGCAGAGATGGGAAGCATATCAAAGTCTGTAACTTCTCTGCACAAACTCTTGAAAAGACATTGCTAGGGATGGGATTCTCAGATTCTCTAGACTACAAATACCTTATTTTTCCATTCTTTGAGATTTTCTCACCTTGCAGGCACCTTATAAATATATCAATGTGATGCACCTGGGATAAAGGTCTAAATTAAAAGGCTTTGGGGCTTTACTAAGCCAAGTTCAGCTCAAGCTTCCTGTACCTGCTCCAGTGCTAGCTGGGAGCTTTCTTTCTGGGGAGGAATCCCCAAAAATCCCATCTCTAGACAATACTACTTAAAGTGTGCAATTAATGTGCCTGTGATGAGAGATAAGTCTCACTTGGGAAAGTCAGTTGCATCTCTATATATGTTATGTTGACTGCCAGTTTTCTTAAAGCAGCATCTTAGCAGTTTGGCTTTAGCAGCCTGATGGTGCAACTTTATGCATGTCAGCTCAAAAGTCCTACTGATGTCAATGGAACCTATTCCCAGGTTGGTGTGTATAGAATTGCAGTGCTGTTGCATGAAATGGAATGTTCAAGAACTGTTGCCCCTTGAACAATGTTCCATGGGAAAGTGTTTGTACAGCTAAAAAGTCATCAACAAAATGTGCCAGGGAAAATGACAACAAAGATTCTGGGATCTATCATGAAGAAAACTATATTATGCTATTTGCCAAGAGAACTTGGAAGTGAAAGCTAAGGATATATTTACACTCCACAATTATAGCACAAGGGACCAGTTTAACTGTCATGGCTCCATCCCACAGAATCCTGGGATCTGTCCTTCAGTGAGATAATTTAGAATTTTCTGCTAGAAAACTCCAATTAGGGATAACAGAGTAGAGCTCTCTGGCAAGAGGCATGGAGCTTGTGGGAGTTATAACTCAAAAAAGTAGCTTTTCCAAACTCTGTAGAGCCCCTGGGTTCCATTGGGAGAAAGCAATGCCCTGAATTACATCTGCAATGAAAGGCCTTTTCTGTGGTTTTCTAAAATAAAATATCCAAATTGTGCCAAAGGAAGCTTTTTTCCCCTTATCATTCTTTCCAATGCAAACAAGTAATTTTGGGAAAGATTATGGCAGAGCAAAGAAAGGTGAAACATCATTTAACCATAGAAATTGTCATCATCTCAGTGTTAGTGTGCGTGCGTGCGCGCGCACGCACACGGGTTGGGGGGAGGAGATGGGATTATTGTTGCAAGCCATGCTATTAACATAGCATATTATTCGGCCCATAATGGCCTATAAGGAAGTCCCCTTCATTCAGCTGGCCCTTATCAATGTGAATTGGTTGATGGCTGTAATCTGCTACAATCCTTTCCCCTTCATCCAGTTATGGCCCCTCAGTCTGAAATGTTTCTCATCAGCATATTAACTTCACCACAGTTTTAAAGTACTGAATATTAATGGGTGATGGGTGATATGGACACTGAACCCAATTAAGTAAATGTATATTTGTAATTTCACTGAAGCCCCTCTGAGAGATTATTATGCAGATTTATGAAGGAATACTGCTGAAGCAATTCTTGGCTGTGTTTAGAGTCAGTGGTGGTTGCTTTATTTTTTTAGAAGTATGTAAACCTAAAATAACTCTAGACCTATTTATTATTATGGCTTTCAACTTCCGAACTTTGCCATCACTGTTTCTAGAACCATGCAAGAACTGCTGTGAGTTCCCTTTCTTTGCCCTTCAGCAAGAGACTCACAACACAGCTAAGTGCTACCAAGCTACTCTTTAGCTTCTATGATGCCAGCAATCTGTTCCAATCCTCTTGATGGAAACTTGCCGCAAAAGCAGAAACATGCATGGACATGTGTGTGCATGTATTTTAGAAATGTAGAGGAAAAGGCAAATAAATTCTGACCCATACTGATTCCATGTTATCATCTCCTGTTTGGAAATATCTCCTTGTTTTCAACATGGCTTACCTGTTCATGTCTGAACCTAAAGAACACAAGCTGAATCTATCTTCAAGTAGGCCATTTCCGCTAGAAATAGATGCAGCACAGAATTCCTGAATTTTCCAAACCCAACTCACCCTAGAAAACAGTACTGGACTTTTACTTGCAGGCAAGATATTGCTAGTCTTGTGATTTCTCTGTCTTTCTTTCCAGACTCTTGCCTCTCCACGACCCCCCCCCCCCAACCTGTATCTTACAGTCATAGGCAATCTTATTCCTCCAGATAAAAGTAATTAAGGAAATGAGTCACTGCTTTAATTTGTTGAAGGAATACAGCCAAATCATGAAACATCTACTCCCATTAAAGCTTAAATCTTTTTGAGGTGACAGTAAATTTACCTCACACAGGACAAGAATGAAGAAAGCTTTCACAAGAATGAAAATTTCAGGAACTAGTTCACAGAGTTTACAAGGCCACAATAAAAGATCAAATGATGATTACCTAACATATTGTGACTACAATGCTCCTTCTCAGCTAAGTTTTCTCATCTGTAGCACAATGCCATGTGATATAAATACAGAGAGGTTCAGGGCCAACTGCTCTATAGTTCTCTGTAAATGCGGTAGGGCTGTAGTGTAATGGGGACATCTGAAAAACCAGTTTGGCTACATGACAATATCTCCATAGGGGACTTGAGGGAGTAGGCCAATAGATTATGTTTACAGCTTTGATGTAAATTGGTGCAATGTGGCTCATTTTCATTTTGTTGTATGTTTTGAGCATCCACATGTACATCTTGAACCTGTTATGGTTTGGTACATAAGGAGGACAAGTTTGGCCTGAGGCCTAAAATCCCATCAGATGTTAGTGAAAGACTTCATTCCAGTTACCTCAAAAGGATAGAGACGTTACTCAGAAAGTAAGGAGGAAGGCAGGCAGGCAGGCAATAATACTCTGGTGCCACAAAAAGAAGATAACAGTTGTGGATAAAGAACAAATGTGTGCTATTCTTCCGCTCATAGTATTCAAAAAGAACAGAACTTTCGACAGGCATTTTTCTCAAAGCCTTTCATTCACCATTCTTAATACTCTGAACACAATTGATCTGATTTTAGAAGCTGAATAGGGTTGAACCTAGTTAGCACTCGCATGAGAGATCCCCAGGGTGTACCATACAGGGGCAGGAAAGAATTCTGCTACAAGCCCTTGAGAACCACTTCCACTCAGAGGACATGCCCAGACAGGCATTTGTCCTGGTGTTTGGTGCGTCTTGGAGCAGATGGGTTCTCTCTTGGATCCAACAGTTTGACTTTTCTTTTTGGAGGGAAAAGAAATTCCAGGAAATTGGAGAACATATTTTACAAACAGTGGTAGAACTTCCACCACCGTATAAAGTAGCAAAATCCATTCTACAAGAGTAATATCCTTTCTCAGTCTTCTCTGCCTAAATTTGAGAAGATTAGCTATTCTAGAATGACTAGTACAATGTATTTATCAAAGCTAGTTGTTCCTCTTGCTATCTTTTGCTCTTCTATCAAGGGTAAGGGATTCAAGAGCTGGAAGTTATTCCAAGATTACAGCCTTCTGAATTTCTCCAGGGCTTTGGATTCCAGTTTAGCAAGTCCCTTTCACGAAGCTGAAGACATGCATTAGGAATTGTTACATACCGTAAGTTGCTATTTTTCTGTCCTTTGTACGAAAAACTGCTATTGCAGACCCAGGCAAGAGAACCCTGTGCTTCTACCCTGGCCCACCAATTACACATGCCAACATGCATTTAACAATATTGTAGAAAAGTTTCATATGGATGATAAAAGACCACAGCTTAGATTCATTACAGCAGGACAGCACTAGTGCAGCATAAGGTGCATATCCCAATATTGGGCAGCTTGTTTGCCACAGCTGGGCACTCAGGAGAGTTGAACCAATGTGGATATGAACACCCCTCTGTGGGCACAAAACTACTAGAGGGCAACCCACTGGCACCTGTTGTGGGGGGACTATGGTGGCCCTCCTGAGCCA
The DNA here is from genome assembly GCA_037013535.1 of Intellagama lesueurii. Taxonomy (NCBI): domain Eukaryota; kingdom Metazoa; phylum Chordata; class Lepidosauria; order Squamata; family Agamidae; genus Intellagama; species Intellagama lesueurii. Next base: position 155,012,212 of record JBAJHW010000005.1, read on the forward strand.
GTCCCGCCCCTGTTAGTCCTCCACTCCTCAGTCCCATCAGAAGGGATCTCTTCCCTGGAGTACAGCCAACCACCCATGTCCCTTAACAAGGGATCTGCTCCTATGCACAAAACTGCCACAAGTGACAATCACCAGCGGACTGCCTGAGCTACAGCTGGAGCCCACTTTTATACTTCCCTGGCTGAACAGAGTGACAGTGTCTGCCTTCTGGTCTGCCAGAGAAAACTTCATCCTATCCACCCCAGCTATGCTCTCCCAATGCCACCCTCCAGGCACTAAGCAGCCTGGGAAGGAGACACCACAAGGCCAGTGAGAAGATGTGTTTTTAAATAACTAAAAGAAAAATTTTAGTTGCTTTTGAGAAAGCAGAAAGAAAAATTACTTTTAAAATTATAATTATCACAATAATTGATTTTCCTTTTGTTGTTGGATCTTAGAACAATAGCCATTGCTATTTTTTACAAAAATAGCACTGGTTGTTTGTAATGCTTATATATTATGAGATTATATTTCATACAGTAACATTTATAAGAATGTTTGAATCATGCTAAATATTATTAAATGCCATGTCTAAAATAATATATGGCAATTAAAAACTGTAGAAATGAGGAGCATAATAACTAGCCTTAAAAAGCCAATGGGACTTAGTGCAACTAATTTAAAGCAGAATCCTTTGAATAAATTCCATTATGTTTGAACTGAGTTAAATTTACTTACTCCCAAATTAATTTGGGTAAGATTGTAAGGATGCAACTCATTTTGTTTTTGTTGTTCACTAATTTGTCATTTATTTCTGCTCACTTCTAAAAAGGAATAGAAAACAGCACATTTCGAACATACATAAACCAAGGACAAAACAAAAAAATTGTGGATTATAATCTACTTTGGGCTCATGAAACCTGTGAAAGCTCAAACTGAAATAAATATGTTTTGTCTTAAAAGTGCAGTAATACTTTTTGAGTTTATTTTGTTATTGCTGTTGTTGATGCTGAAAGAGACTAACTCCTTTAAAAGTTCAAAATACTCTAGAATTTGTGAGTCATTGTAATGACATTTACGTTTATGATTTAAACTACACTGAATATTATGAACTCAATATAAGTTCTTTGGATAATGAACAAAATCCAATTTGACAATGTACACTGACCTAATACTTTTGTTTTGTGCATAAGGCCTTCATATGCTCTTCAGTAAAGGCCTTTACGACCATTTCTTCTTATGTAAGTCACTGTTCTTTACAAGAGAGGCATGCAGGATATTTGAGAACATCCACTGAAATGTAATTTTTATTAATTGTTTTTAAAATCCAAACAGAAGGACAGCTTTCATGAAATGAAACTCCAGAAGTAATATAAATACATCTACAGTGGATATGTACATTTTAACATTTGGGGGGAATTATAGTTCACAGATATTCTTATGAACACAACTTTATATTATCAAGGTAGGCATGTATTATTGCAAAAGCATCCTAATGCATCATTTAGAAATAGATCATTTCACTTTACTTTCTCAGCGATGATTTGTAGCCGACGTGAAGGACATGATGTATTAACCCATAACCTTTTATTAACTAGTATTCATTGTCACAACAAAGGAAGATGTAGCAATAGAGCTGAGCTAGCTGCCACAATTTGATGGAGAGTTCAGGGCATTAATTTTGCTATTCCTGTCCTGCTGATTGGATGCTGGACCTTGAATGCTACCTCCAGCTCTCAAGAAGAACAGTTATGAGGAACAAGTGATAAGAAAAACAGGCAGTAAGGGACAAAATATGATGTTGAATGTCATTGAAATAGTTAATATTACTGAAATGCATGCCCAAGGCCTTGGCTTGTATACAAGAGTGCTACATACTGTTTTTCTTCTGGGGTGTATCTCCCACCTATGAACACTGATATATACAGTTTTTGCTCTCCTAATCATTTATGTATTGGATTTCTTTTTGAATCTGCTTTACTATTTAGCACAACAGGAAGGTGACCTGAGGTCATAGGAGACTGAGGTAGAGTGTCTCCCATTATATGCTATCTGCTTAGGTCCTAGAAGTGTTTCACCATCGTATTGAATATTATATAATGGATGTCATTTTTTCCTCTCTCTTCAGGCTTCAGCAATTGCCAGACTTTGACGAGACATTCCCACCAACCATCTGGTGTCTGCCAAATGGGATGTCTAGTCAGGTTATACTATTTGCAGAAAGAATTTCAGTCAGTGTCTTCATCAGGACAGGAGAAAAATCAGAGATCTTCTTATACAACCAGTGGAATATCTAAAAGGCTTCAAAATGCTTTCCTATGGATAAAGTAGAAAGAATTCTCATTCTGCGGACATTTCCAAACAGTGCAGATGAAATTTATGATGTATATAATTTAGAATGCATCATCATTCATCATGTCTGTATCACTTTTAATCCACAAAATTATTTTCAGTCTTTATCTCGTTGGTTTTACAACAACTGCAGCTATAGGACCACAGTTATTTTCAACTATAAACTTGGGGGTGTAACAACTTTCATTTCACAACTGATGGATAGTACAGTGAGTTAGGTATCTGGCTGTGGAACCAGAAGTTGGGAATTTGATTCCACACTGTGTCTCCTTGACAGGATCTGGACTCGATGATCGAGAAGACCCCCATCCAGCTCTGGAGCTCTAAGATTATGATGATGATGATGATGATGAACATGTGACTTAGCCAACTCAATCTAATGAAATGTTGGCTCATTCTCATACTTAAATTTTGGGCTCCCGGGTATATCCGAGACACTGAACTGACTTCCCTATCTTCTAGTCTGCTATATTCAATCTTGTTTTTCTAATAGCATTTTATTTGTAAAATGTTAGATTAAATGCCACCTTAAACAAATCGGTCTGTAATTTAGCAGTAATTGTTGTATTCATGTATATGCACAAGTAACAGACACAAGACGCAGTGTGGTGTAATGGTTAGAGTGTGGACTACGACCCAGGAGACCTGAGTTCAAATCATAGCTCAGCCATGAAAACTCATAGGGGCATTACAATGGTAAACCACTATTGAATATCTTACATACTTCAAAAACTGCATTGGGGTTGGCAAGGATCAGAACGTACTGAATAGGAAATGAAATGAAATAATTCTAAAAAGTTTGTTTAAGGTGGCAGTTGAGCCACAGGCAGCCTGTAAAATGGCTGGATGGGCAAAACTCCTAACATCTAATGGATGGTGACTGAGGGAGCAGGGGATTCTTTTCAGCAGGTCATGGTGATTGATGTGTCAAAGGCCCCCAAATTATCCCTAAATAGACATATTTTACACCTGAATTTCTGTCCAGCTGAGGGCTCCCCCACACCTCCATTTAAATGTTCATGATTTTCAATATGGATAGCATTTGTAATTCTCACATTAAAAAATTCTGCTGCATTATTATATGAACAATATTATCAAGCCACATATCATGCAATGTTGCTGGCAGAGGAGGTGATAGAGTTGGATGATGTACTAAATGGTCATTAAAACTTTGAAAATAAACCTTCCATGATTTATCAATGACAAAGCATTTCAGAAACACCCTCAACTGCTGTTTTTTGAACAACATGAAGCAAAACACATCCTCCTTTTGACATATTTATTCTTTATTTAACTTATTAAATAAACATCCCCCAGTATAGAAAAGGCAATCTGATTTGCATCCTCCTCTTATAACCTGGATTGATTGATTGATTGATTGATTGATTGATTGATTGATTGATTGAAAAATATTTTTGCCCTGCCTTTCTCCTTAAAAAGGACACAAGGCAGCTTACATCCTTAAAAGACAAAATGTAAAGCTGAAAACAAAAAGTATGCAAATACTAAAAAGGAACAAACACATACCACTCTGAGAGATGGTAAACACAAGTAAAGACCCAGTCACAGCAGTGATGTGTAACAATCCATCTAAAGGTTACTAATGTAGCCAGCCATGTGGCCAGTCACTCATGTAGGCAGTCACTGAGAGGAAGCTTGCCTGAAGAAAATGGTATTTGCCTGCTTGCAGAAGGACAGCAAAGATGGGCCAGTCTGGCCTTCTGTGAGAGAGAGTTCCAAAGCCTGGGAGCAAAAACAGAGAAGGCTCTCTCCTGTGTCCCCATCTGTGAAGGTGATGGAACTGAGAGAAAGGCCTCTCCTGATTATCTTAACACCCGAGCCGGCTCATAGTGGGAGACACGGTCTTTGAGATAGCTTGGACCCAGGCCATTTAGGATTTTATAAATTAAAACCAGCATTTTGAATTGTTCCTGGAAACTGATTGGCAGCCAGTGGAGCTGCTGTAACAAGGGGGTTATGTGATCCCTGTAACCAGCCCGAGTCAGCAATCTGGCTGCTGCATTTTGGACCTGCTGAAGTTTCCTGACACTTTCCATCAGCAGCCCCACATAAAGCGAGTTACAGTAATCCAGCTGGGAAGTAACTAGAGCGTGTACGACAGTGGCCAGATCAGATTTCTCCAGAAACGGATGTAGTTGGCATACTAGTTTTAATTGTGCAAATGCACTCCTGGACACAACGGAAACCTGGGCATCCAGGCTCAGAGATGAATCCAGGAGCACCCCCAAGCTGCTCACCTGTGTTTTCAGGGAGAGTGTACATCCAGTACAGGCTGCATCCCTATTCCTTGATCTGTCTTTTGACTGACCAGAAGCACCTCTGTCTTGTTTGGATTAAGTTTCACCCTCATCCAGTCCACTACTGATACCAAACACTGAACTAGAGCCAAAGCAGCTTCCTCAGATTTAGGTGGCAAGCCGAGGTAGAGTTGAGTGTCACTGGCATACTGGTGACACAGAACCCCAAAGCTCTGGACAAGTGGTTCTGAAATTCTTGCTCGTAAGTTGCACACTAGAGCTGCCTACGAGCAAAGTCCAGCGCTGCTCCTTCCTCTCCCAGTCATGCTGCACATCGGCACACCCTCCCAGCGGTAGATGTTAAATAACATAAGTGACAAAACAGAACCCCGAGGGACCCCACAGGTCAGCGGCCAGGGTGTCAAACACGAATCCCCCAGCACTACCTTCTGAGTTCTCTCCTCCAGGAAGGACTGGAGCCACTGGAAAACAGTGCCCCCAAATCCCATTCCAGAGAGATGGGTCAGGAGGATTGTGGCTCCAGTGCAAACCTAGGCTGTCAATGGCAACAGAGGTTGCTATGCCAACACACTGTGACTGTGACTCCAGATCGATGTGGAATGATCAGAAGAATTTTTGGGGCAAATCAAAGTGGTCCAAGGTGATTCAGATGTTAGCAGTGTCAGTGATCCAGACATCTAAAATGAGTGGCAAAAATCCAGACTGCAGGGAGGGTGTGCCAATGTGTGGCATGACTGGGAGAGGAAGGAGCAGCGCTGGACTTTGCTCGCAGGCAGCTCTAGCGTGCAACTTATGAGCAAGAATTTCAGAACCACACCCCACTCACAGTGCTTGCAGGGAGATCATGTAAGGTCAGGGAAACTGTATAGTCAGTAACCTCACACAACTCTTCCTCCATTTGGTAGTGAGTGCAGTATTTAACAGACCATGGAATTAGTAGGTGTTGTAGATTAGTTTCTTCTCTTTCCCATAGCTTCATCTTGTGGATTTCCAATCTTATGTTTGCTAACTGGTTTACTGTATGTGTGTCTGTGTATGTTTCAGATAGCGAAATGTATTTTCCCCTCCTGCCTCTTTGTCTCATTTGTTATATGTCTGACTTGGTTTCTACTTGCATTTCTTAAAAAAAAAAAAATTCTGTCCTTATTGCTTTTGTGTGTCAATGTAAGTATGTTTTTGTCTCAAGAAAAGGAGCAAAAATGGCAAAGACAGAGCACTCAAGCTGAATGTACATGATTCTTAAGAACTGTATTTTTTTTCCTCAAAAGAAAAGGGAGGGGGAGGGATTGTACAGTTTCCTAGCACACAGAGTTTTGAATTCAGCTAGCTGAAGCAAGCTGCTTGGCGGGTTTACTCTCCTTTGGGCTGGTTTACTTCCCTTCTGTCACTAAACTCCATGCACATCAATATAAAAACAAAACAAAAAAAAGCTATAGCTATTTTATTCCAAAACCCTGAACTGGCTTCCAAATTGAATGGTGTGTGTGTGCGCGTGCGTGCGTGCACAGGTTTGTTTATAAGTCATGGAATCCTAGTTGAGAGAGCAAGGCTATATAGTCTAACCCCATGCTCCACAGCTACACTATCTTTCACAGATGGTTGCTTGAAGATCTCTTGTGAATGAGAAGAAGTACTGTCATACTTCTAGTTGACTGACTCCGTTGTCAAATTGGTCTTACAGTTAGGTAGTCTCTTCTAATGTTCAGACTCCCATAATTCAACATGTGCACATTACATCTAGGGTCAAATGCACATTCCCTGCTATTAGCATGTTCTTAGTCTGCCAATGAGATTTCTTTACAGAAGCAGGCCTCAACAATCAGACTAATTAAGCCTGTGTTCCTTTCTGATGACAAAGCATAAAACAAAGCAAGCTAAATAGAAGATAAGTAGTTGGGGAAAATCACATGCTATGACAAACAGAAGTCTTGCACTGCTAGAGGGAGCTCAGTTTCTAAATAAGAGTTAAATATCTCATGTAATTTGACCTCCAGCCTTTCCGTTGGGGCACTGGTGGTGAGGAATCGTTGCCCTTTTCTGTGAAACCCTTCAGGAAGAATACCATCATGTCTCTTATCAATCTTACTTTGCCCAGTTAAAGAACCCCAGTTCTTTTAATCCTTCTTCATAATATTTGTTTTCTACCTCCCTGACCATTATCAGTCCTCCTCTGACCCTGTCCTTATGAGTCTACATTCCTCTTAAGAAGAAGTGCCTGGACGTAGACATAGTAATCCAGATAATGTTGGATATCTAGTTAGTAAAAAACTTATAGTTTAACTCCAAGGAGCCATACCAGAATCAACAGCTTTCAAAGTTTGTATTGAGCCTATTGGTGCTTTGTGCCACCTTACCTCTGCTAAGCTGGTACTACAAGAGCACCCTCAGATCAAGATGGTCCTTCTCTAGCAAGTTACTACACTGGTGTACAGAAAGGTAGCTGCATCCCATTTTTTGAGTCTTATGTTCAAGGTTGCTTACATCTTACAATAACAAAATCACAGTCTTGAGATAAATCCTCAGTTGCACCATGGGCCTCATGTGTATCTCTTGCTCATCCTATAATGCTCATGTTAGTGTCACCACAAAGCAATACAAAATGGAAGTTGTATGAAATATTTAATGTGATGTAGACAGATTTATGAACTGGGGGGGGGGGAGGGTTATTATAGCACAACTTCCAAATAGGAATGATACTAGCAGTACAGCTGAAAAGTTTGAAGCTTCAGGGTTCCAGTTACATCATTCATTTAAATAATGTCTGCCTAGACTTTTGTCTGTGGTACAGTCCTCACAAACACACAAAATTGCTAAGCAGTTGACTTCATCTGAGAATGTTTCTATAGCATTTATGTACTATGCAATGTTGAAATGTAGTACAATTATCCAGTCATTTGAATTAATATTATGAAAAATTATTATATGGTCTTAAAATATTTATTGCTGGCTGGAGCCAGAGGTTGGGAGTTCAGTTCCCCACTCTGCCTCCAGGGCAGAGAAAAGCCAACCTGTGTTGCCTTGGGAATGGTAAAAAGGAAATGGTAAAACAGTTCTGAGTATTCTGAAATGATATCAGCTGTGGGTCCGATGGCAATTTTTAGAGTATATATTTTAATTGCATTTTAATTGTTTTGTCTTTTTATTGTATTTTAAATGTTGTAAGCCGCCCAGAGACCTCTGGGTAGTGTGGGCGGCATATAAGTTAAATAAAATAAATAAATAAAATAAATAAATATTCTCTACTTAGAAACACTTGAAAAGGGTTGCCGTAAGTCAGAATTGACATGACAGCATGCAATTATTAATAAAAAATACTTATTATGGTTCTACATCTCCACATTAAAAAAGAGAACAGTATTCCTAGTTATGATTATGGAGAATAAAGTGCCCTAAACAACTTTTCTCAAAAGCAGCCATTATTGTCACACATGCCTACCACATTGTGTTTGAATAAGAAACTGTTTTCCTATGTTGATCTATGAGAACTTAAAATTTGCACCTGAAGATATTCCAGGTTCAATACAGCAAAATAGCATAGGTTTCCTTCTCCTCAAGGAAGTAAAATAGCAGGTTTGGGCAGTTTGTCGCTAGGGAAATAAAAGAAATACAGAGCCGAAAGAAAAAGGAGCAGCTTCCTACAGCTTCAACAGTTGATATGTCAGATTTGATCTTTTTGTCTCCAGGGAAATCAAGAAATATAGCAAAGGGGACAAGAAGACACAAAGAGGGAAATGGATAGGACCTCTTGGAGTAACATCAAGGCAGTCACAGGGATCACAGAAGGGATTCAGGCCTAATGACAGTAAGTGGATAAAAAGGCTAACCCTTCAACAGTAAGATTCTACAGTGGAGAAAATGGATTTTGTATCACCTATATCTGGGACTTTATTCTCTGAAGATTCATCCCAATCAGCTATGAGGTAAAACTATCAGTTTGTTTTTAACTTAGCCCAGCCTCTAAATGTTTCCCACAACGAACCTGTATGGGTTTTTCCCCCCCCTAAGGTTGGAGATAGTTCCATGTAACAAGTGGATTTTATATTTTAAAAAATGACAGATCAATCATTGGTTATTTGGGGATGAAGAGAGAGATGTTTATGTTTTTGTTCTGGCTGACCCAAGTCAGTTCCACATGCAGCCTGGAGCTAGGACAAAACTGAGTAGAGCCTAATATGAATTTCTGAAGCCTCTTCCCATAACTCATTTTAAGACTATGGCCGCAAAGAATTTGTGACTTCAACATGAAACAGGAAGACAGTTGTTGTTGCCACTCCTGCTTCTGTTGCTGCTGCTTCTTCCTCCACCACCACTTCTTACTCCCCAACCTGCTATTTTTGACAGCTTGTAGATATCAGGATATTTTGAAAGCTTTTCATATCTTGTGACCTTGAGTTGACCTTAATAAAATTAGAAAAAGATCATTATATTAATATTCATTTTGGAATTTTTCATATTGCCGATGCAGCTACTTTTGGGGTTTTGTTTTGTTTTGTTTTGTGTTTGGTGCACCTTGCAGCAGTCACTCCATCTTCTTTGGACTGATTTGTAGTTCATTATTTTTCATGAAGACAATTCTCCATTCGCAGGAGCTCTTCATTCAAATTATTTCCTTAGCCATCATGAATTTTGTTGACTTTTACCTTACCTGATGCTGAAACAATGTGCCAGCTGTGTTCTTTATTTCCTTAAAGCCTCTCTGAGGTGTGCAAGCAAGACCTTTTAGAGTTCAAACAGAAAAGCAGCCACCCCACACTGAAAAGCCAGCAGTCTAATTTTAGACATGATGTGTGACAAGTGAAGGTTACAGTTGGGAGCAGACGAGGAGAGGAAGGAGACTGGTTATAACAGTAAAAGAGTATAATTAGGCTCTTTCAGCATGCACACACCTTGATGGGACAACAACAAAAAGAGAGCTTTATGTTTCTAAAGTAATCAATGCCTCATTGTTGAAAACACCCTGAAAGCAATGAATTTAAGGCTGCAATCCCAGGCCTCCTTACCTGTTGAAAATAGTTTACTTCTGAGTAAACACAGAGAGAAGTGCACTGTAAATGAAGATCTGAACAAGGCAATGCAGAGTGAGAATTCCCCTACCATAAAAGCAGTCAGCATTCTCTGGGTAGACATGAGAGGAGAAAAAGACTGAAGATGGTTTTTAAAAACAACAATGTGAAGAGGAGACAGAGGTGATATTAATCCAGTCGAGAGGGAAGGGTGACATGCTATGAGATGAAAGATAAGCAGGCAGCTGTGAGTTATGGGAGGCCTTGAATTTAAGGGAAAGGAATTTTAAAGGACATTGTTTACGTGACACATGATCCATCTTTAAAAGGAACAGGGTTACTTTTGCATTGGATTTGCAGTCACATCACAGTTTGCTTCCCTGAAGTGTTCCTCTGCCTTTATATGTTACATGTAAAATAGTACTCAACAATAGAGTATTATTAGCAGTTTGGACAGGAGAGACAATTAGTAGAAAAGCCAGCAGAGTACTTCCATAATGCTATTAATTTTGACAGATATTGTAATGAATTTAAGACCACATGGCTAATATAAGAAGGTAGAAGGGAACACTTAAGACAAGAAAATCATTGATAGGCTCAACACATGAGAATTAATTGAATGTTATTATCTTAATTATTCTTTGTTTCTCTAATGAGGAGCCAGTTACAAGAAAGCTATTAGCATTCACTAATAATTTCAAATCCAGATGCAAATATCAATCAGTATTTTAATACAACAAATAGTGGATAGTGGACAACTAGTGAAAACAAATCAGATTTTGAGAAACTTAAATGTTTAGAAGTCCTTGATGATGGGCTGAATTTTTTTTTTTCAGTTGGAACATAGCCAGACTTTTTTTATTGTTAAGTGGGTCAATGCAATGAGGAAAAGCACAGGTAGATACGAGTATCAGTATTTGTTGGAAGAGAAGATAATAAGTACTGGAGGAAGATTTAGCTAGGTTGTTATTCCCTCATGTCCCTGCTTCACTTTAAAACATGAGCTAAAATCCTGTAGCTCAGTTATTGAAATGGCTTAACTTTTAGCTGTGAATTGCCTTAAGTTTTCTCCTTAAGACGTTTTCATAGACATTCTTTGTTGTATACTGAGCAGCAAAACTTGACATGCAACAAATATTGTGCATGGAGATTTCTTAGCTTATGGAGACCCTTTTCAGGGTTTTCCAGGTAAAGAAGACTCAGGAGTGTTTTACCATTCCCTTCTTCTGGGAGCATTTTGAGACTGTGCAGCTTGCCCAAGGCTACACAGGCTGGCAACCTCTGGCCTCGCAGCCAGAAACCTAACTTACTGTTTTACAGGGTTAGAGCTGGCTATCTAGCCAGCTGTAACCCTGTAAAACCTACTGTTTATTTCAGAACTGTAACAAGTTAATACTGCTAATTCAATAAGTTTAAAAGTTTCCATGTTTTACCATTAACAGCAATAAATTAATCTGCAACTGCACAAATCACTGCATACATTAATTTGCTTTAAACCAGATTATGATACTACATCTTAAGTAGCCTTCCTCATTTCACTTTTGTGACATGCTGTGAGAAATCAGTCTGCCATTCGAAATTGTCCTCTGCTGACATATGCTTCAAATTAGGATAGACAGCCTGAAATACAGAGCGAATTTGCATTGAGAAGTTATTTTCAGAAATGCTACTGTAAAATGTTAACCAATGCATTATCTGAATCCAGTGTCAAAATCCTGGCAGAGTTGTGGGACTTCAACTTTGTAACATACGAGATGCTTAAATACGCTGCTTAAACATGTTGAATATTAGGAATGGATATAATATTTACTGAGAGATTCTTTGCCTCCATCAGAGAGTGAGAGAAATACCTCTTTTTTAGTTCTTGTACAAAATGTCCTCAGTGTCCTTTTGAAGAAAAACAGGGATTTGTTGTTGTTTAGTCATTAAGTTGTGTCCAACTCTTTGTGACCCCATGGGCCAGAGCACGCCAGGCCCTCCTGTCTTCCACTGCCTCCCGGAATTTGGTCAAATTCATTTTGGTAGCTTTGATGACACTGTCGAACCATCTCGTTCTCTGTCGTCCCCTTCTCCTCTTGCCTTCATTCTTTCCCAACATCAGGGTCTTTTCCAGGGAGATTTCTCTTCTCATGAGATGGCCAAAGTATTGGAGCCTCAGCTTCAGGATCTGTCCTCCCAGTGAGCACTCAGGGTTGATTTCCTTCAAAATTGATAGGTTTGATCTCCTTGCAATCCAGGGGACTCTCAAGAGTCTCCTCCAGCACCACAATTCAAAAGCATCAATTCTTTGGCGGTCAGCCTTCTTTATGGTCCAGCTCTCACTTCCATATATCGCTACTGGAAAAACCATAGCTTTGACTATGCGGACCTTTGTCGGCAAGGTGATGTCTCTGCTTTTTAAGATGCTGTCTAGGTTTGACATCGCTTTCCTCCCAAGAAGCAGGCGTCTTTTAATTTCGTGGCTGCTGTCACCATCTGCAGTGATCATGGAGCCCAAGAAAGTAAAATCTGTCACTGCCTCCATATCTTCCCCTTCTGTTTGCCAGGAGGTGATGGGACCAGTGGCCATGATCTTAGTTTTTTTGATGTGGGATAGCACACGACAAATTCCAAACACCATACTGAGGCCTCCCATAATTACTGCTGCCTGCTTATCCTTCACCATACTCAAAGAAAGCATGTAAGCTTTCAAGAATACTATGTCTTCGTCAGGAAATACTGTACTATTACGTAGGAGGAAGAAGAGGGGGAAATATGGCAAGAAGGCCAGATTTCAAGTCCTTGCTATTTGCATGTTGTTTCAGAATTTCATGCAGGAAGGAGACTGCAGCCAAAGAAGGGGTGTGTCTAGCTTTCACTCTTCACACATTTAGCTCTCCTGGATGAGGAGCAACTGAACAGAGCTAATGAGTCCACAGGATTCTGCTTCGAGGCAAATTACTGAAAAATAATCTCCTCCCTTATCTACCAACCTGGCAGTCATGTCTGGGGCCCTTCCCCAGCTATACCCACCAAATGTGGTGATTACAGCAAAGAGAGCCCTTTTGATGGTGGTACCTCACTTCTGGAATACCCCTAACCAAGAGGCTCACTTGGTATCTATGTTATTTGTTTGTTTGTTTGTTTGTTTGTTTGTTTGTTTTGTTTTGTTTTGTTTGTATCTTGTCATTCTCCCTTGGGGGAACTGAAGGCAGCTTTCTGGTGAAGACTTTTTAAAATTCTCCCTGGAATTTTAAGAACTACTCTTAGTGATTTTGTATACCAGTACAGTTCTAGTTTGCTGCTGGCTTCAGTTTGGTTCTATGTGCTACAGTTTTCAGAGCGTTCCATTTAATTTAGTTTTCCTCTTTGCTACTGATTTTATCTTGGTTCTGTGGTGCCCTGTTTTTTACACTGATCTGTTGTTTCTTTTTTAGATCTTCAGTGTATTGTGCACTATCCAGAGGGCTCTTGCTATTAAGTGATGTAAAAGTGCCACAAAGAAATACAGAAATAAATAAAAGTGAATTCTAAGTAAAACAGAATTTAGGCAATTTTTGTCTGAAGGTGACTCAATATAAAAGTGAGCAGAATCAGTCTTACAAAATACTGGTTGGAATCATTGCTGTAGAATGCAGCCTATTGTTGTAAAGGTAAAAACCATTTGGGTGGGGGGAAAGATCTCCTAGTGCCACTGTTTAATGAAAAATACACTAGCTGGCTTGGCAAATGCTGCATGTGAAATTATAGCAGAATCCATAAATCATATTAAATGGCCAATAAAAGTGTTCAATCAAAAACTCATTTTAAGATACCTTGTTAATGAACTGTACATAATGATGCTTAATCAAAACCTGACACCTTGCATGGTGATGATGGGGGGAGTTCCCCAGGACCTCATGAGCACTGTTGTTCTGAACAAAAGATAACAATAGAACATTGTAATTAATAGCTTGCATCCATGTGGCATGCTCTAGGGAATCTCATTTCATAAAACAGAGCTGCTATGTTTCTCTAAAAGCAGGAATTATGTGGTGTGATATTGCTGTGACTTGAACTTGGGCAGACATTGAGACATCACCTGTCAGGTAGATTTTGTTTTGGAGTTTTGATCATTTTTTGCTTGCAAACATGTTCTGTAAAGTGTGTGGAAGAAGCAACAATTCATCACTCTTGTTAGCTTTCAGTCTTGCTGTCCTTGTGAAGTTTTAAACTGAGTTCTAGAAGATGTTGCCTTATTCATTCATTCATTCAACATATATACCACCCAATAGTATGATACACATCTTATTATAACCATTTTTATTGTACCAGAACTAGAAGCACCAACGTGTTTCTTTAACAGTGGATATGAGCTGGCTGGATAGCTCAGTAGTTTAGGTATCTGGCTGTGCAGGCAAAGGTTGGGAGTTCAAATCCCCACTGTGCATCTTGGGAGAAGAGTCAGCAAACTGCACAGATCCAGGACACTCCCAGAAGAAAGGAATGGTAAACCATTTCTGATTATTTGCTACCTAAAAAAAACCCTGGAAAGGTTTACCATAAGTCAGAGTTGACTTGATGGCACACTATTATTATTAAAGAAATAAGATTGATACCTAGCAACAAGGGGAACTCTTTGAAACAAAATTGTTCTGTGTGCTCAAAACAGAACTTCAAATAGAGCTGGCCATGCTGGCTGGGAGATTCTAGGAACTGTAGTCCAAAAGCAATGTTTTCAAGCTCTATCTTGAAAAGCTGTATCTGCCACTGCATCTAATGAGAAGCAGTGTATGGACTTGGCATAATTAATAGCTAGAATCAACCTACCTTTTTACATAGCATGACACGAATGTGCAACTTTTCTTTTTTTTAATTGTTTGTAACTAAGAAATCATTGCTACAGTATATCACAGAAGTGAGTACACCCCCTCACATTTCATAAATATTTTAGTATATCTTTTCATGTGACAACACTGAAGAAATGACACTTGGCTACAATGTAAAGCAGTGAGTATACAGCTTGTATAACAGTGTAAATGTGCTGTATGAGTGCTTTTCAACCTGTTCATAAATGACCTAGAGACAGGGATAAGCAGTGAGGTGGCCAGGTTTGCAGATGACACGAAACTTTTCTGGGTGGTGAAGACCAGAAGGGATTATAAAGAGCTCCAGAAGGATCTCTCCAAACTGGGAGAATGGGTAGGAAAATGGTAAATGCGTTTCAGTATAAGAAAATGTAAACTAATGCGCATTGGGCCAGAAAATCAAAACTTTATTTATCAGCTGATGGGTTCTGAGTGGAGATGGGGAGGGCTCACCATTATGGCGAATTGTCCCGCTTCGTGAGTCGTCAAAAGTTGATGACTCACAAAGCATGAAGTTCCCCCCATGAAACGACGAATAACGAAGTTATTTGTCGATTCATGGGGGGTTATTTAAAAAAAAACCCACCCGCCCCATGCCTGCCCCCCCGCTGCCCCTGCCCGCCCGCCCCCACCATCTTAACCTTAGCCTGCCTTAAAGGAATCCAGGCTGCCCTTTGCAAAGATGGCAGCTGAAGCTTCCCTACCCTAAATGAAGCCACAGCCACCATCTTTGCAAAGGGCAGCCAGTCTCCCTTTTTACATACTGTGGCTGGGAGGCCAGATGGAGCCCTCGGCAGCGGCAATTAAGGTAAGGGGGTGTCGGTGGGGTGGGGGCTAAGATAGGGAGAGGAAGGAGGTGTGGGGGTAGACTGTGGGGGTGGTTGGCTGTGGGGGTGGCTGGCTGCCTATCAGCTGCCGATGAGCCTATCGGCGGCCGGTAGGCAGAATGGTTGGGGTTTTTTTGTAATATGAAGGACGAATAAAAACGGGTAAATATTAGTCCCTTCGTATTCATGGGGGTCTCTGGAATCCACGAATATAAAGGGATGAATATTTAATGAATCGGCTATTTTCGTTGAAAAAGCCGATCCATTTTTATATTTGTCCCCATCTCTAGTTCTGAGCTGTCCGTGATGGATCAGGAAAGAGATCTTGGTGTGCTGGTGGACAGCTCAGTGAAAGTGTCAACCCAGTCTGCAGCAGCAGTGAAGAAGGCCAATTCCACGCTAGGTATCATTTAAAAGGGGATTGAAAATAAAACAGCCAACATTATAATGCCATTGTACAAAACGCTGGTAAGGCCACACCTAGAGTACTGCGTACAGTTCTTGTCGCTGCACCTCAAAAATATATAGTGGAACTGGAAAAGGTGCAGAAGAGAGTGACTAAAATGATGACTGTGATGAGGCACCTCCCTTATGAGGAAAGGCTACAGCGTTTGGGGCTCTTTAGAGAAAAGGCGCCTGAGGGGGGACATGATTGAGATGTATAAAATTATTCATGGGGTGGATCAAGTGGATAGAGGGAAGCTCTTTTCCCTCTCACACAATACCAAGACCAGGGGACATCCACTCCAATTGAGTGTTGGGAGAGTGAGAACAGACAAAAGAAAATATTTCTTTACCCAGCGTGTTGTTAGTCTGTGGAACTCCTTGCCACAGGATGTGGTGATGGCATCTGGCCTAGGTGCCTTTAAAAGGGGATTGGACAGATTTCTGGAGGAAAAGTCCATTGCAGGTTAGAAGCCATGATGGGGATGTATAATCTCCAGGCTTAAAAGGAAGGTACCTCCAAATGCCAGATGCAGGGGAATGGTATCAGGAGACAGGTATCTCATTGTGTCTCGTGCGCTCCCAGAAGCATCTGGTGGGTCCACTGTGAGATACAGGAAGCTGGACTAGATGGGCCCTTGGCCTAATCCAGCAGGGCTCTTCTTATGTTCTTATGTTCTTATAATGAATGTATGTCCTTCAACATTTATTTCTACACATCCAGGAGAAAAACAGAAATAGAGTCAAAGTTTAACATGAAAGGATGAGCTTTAATGAGTGAGTTTCTAGGTCTATAATAGTCAAGAACCCTGTCATTTCAGTACAGTTAGATTCCCATCTGGATGCAATGTTTAATTAAACATTGGATCTCCACAAGCTCAACTCCAGTCCTTCCCCAACAGGCATACAGAAGCCAATCAGCCTTTAAAATTAGGTTTGTCACATGTATATCAGCATTAGAGATGGGGGTATTTGTATTCGTATACGAATACCCCCGCATAGGTGGCAATAATGAGGGCCTGGCCCCATGGGGCCAGATGGTTCACTACAATTCTGCTGCTGCCGTGAGCTCCGGGATCCTTCCTATCATTCTGGAGCTCGCGATTGGCTTCCCACTCCTGGGAGGAGGTGGGATGACAAGCCTTTCTGCCAGGTCGAAGAGTGGCTCACAGATCGCAAGCTCCGGAGTGATAGGAAGGATCCTGGAGCTTGTGGCAGTGACAGAATTGTGAGTGGACCATCCGGCCCCATGGGGCTGGACCCTCGTTATCGCCACCTGTGCGAGGGTATTCGTATATGAATACCCCCATCTCTAATCAGCATACTTTGCTTTCTGTATTTATTTATCTGATTGTTCTCTTTTGCTTGTTTCCCTTGTGGCTTGATTCTTCACCTTCTCCCACAACCCCTGCCCAATCATGGATTTCTAAAGGGGTTTTCAGCTGTGCTTTCCTCTCCCTCTAAGTGTAATGAATAGGAGAACAGTTCTTTTCATATTTTTAATTCAGATGTGCTCTCCCTGACACTTGTTCTTCCATTTTTAAACCTTTATTTTTGATTTTCTTTTTACACCCTGCAGCCTCATATAAAATATGAAATAATAAAAAAAGCAATAAAACATTCAGAAGAGGATATCCTCCTCTTCTTTTTGGTTGTTAGAGAATATACCAATGTGCTGATGCTTCAGTTCATATTTTATTACTTCCAGGAAGGTGCTGAGAATCGCAATAGCCACTTGCCTGCACTTGTAGTGTTGGAGAAGCAAGGTTCGCATATCTTTTCACCTTTCTTCTGAGTCACAGATTTTAAAAAAAGCTGGAGCACAGGGATTGAGTAGGTTTAATTACTTCCAAGTGTGATGGGTATTGCTGCCAGCACCTGCCTGTGGAAGGGTTTTAAAGACCATTTGTGCAGATTGCTCACAGAAACTTTAAAAGTGGGATGGAATGCCACAAAGGCCTAGCCTGGTCACATTACAGGGCGCTCCCGCATTCTTCTTGTTGCCAGTTTCAAGAGAAAAGCACCTTGAGGTAGTTTCATTGGGTTCAGTGTCTCTCCGTCATACAAGGAGCATTGCCTCATGTCATATCTGTTTTGTGTTTCACATAAAAGCCAGCCTCCTGATCATCTCAATCACTGTTCTGTTTTCCCCCCTCCTCATTGTGTTAAGTATCTGATGAATGGTTTGTTATCGTTTCTTGTCTTATTTTAAGTATATTGATGCACTTTGAATATAAAACATTCCTTTGGGACACTATATATACACTACCATGAGTAAATGATGGCCTTTCTGTATCTCTTTGCTTTTTTAACAGTTACTACTATTTTAACCAGCATGTGCTAATTCACATAAAATTTGCCTGTTCTGAGGAAATATATCCACCACAATGACATTAATCAACTCTCCTCTTAAAAAAGACCAAAATACATAGGGCAGAACTGTGCAGTTTGGCAAGATTAGGGGTTTGAGGAATCATTTTCAAAACCATAAAGCTTCAAGTTCGTTATTGTGCAAGCCCGTAATATGACGTCAAACCCCACCCTCAAAGTAATCTCACAGAAATTTAATTGAGGTCTATGAGACTACACCAAGACTACTTCAGTGCTGTAAGTGGTTTAAGGATGACTGCTTGAGAACCTTAAACAACATTCTGAGAACATTTTCAAGAGCTGTTTGAATTCCAGAGATGACAAGGAGAAATTTGGACTGAAGAGAGAATTATATTGACATCTGCGATACTTAGAAAGCAATATCAGCAGAAAGGGGGTGGGGAATAAGCTAGTGACACAGGATTTATGATTTTACTACCATTCTCCCTGACCCCGACAAATAACTAAGGCTTATCTATACATATATCAGTTACATGCCACAAATATTTCAATTAAAAGCAAGATCCAAATTAATCCTGCTGCATTTGGAACTATTTATCATGGGTGAATAGGCATTCATAGGACTGCTCTGAAGTAGTTTTACTCATCTTGGCTAGGAAGATGAGGATAGCTCTGACTCCCCCCCCCCTCAAAAGTAAGCACAGGGGATGTGATCTGGATCGGGACCCTAATTTGCAGGTATCACCATTCCATGCACATGTTGTGGACCAAATTCGGATTTGGGGGCATACCTGCACCGTGCACTTCCAAAAAGGAGGTCCACTCAAACAAATGTTCTACATTTATATCCACTATTTTCTCCTTCCCTCTCTGTGCAGGTGTCCCATAAATGGTTATGAAATGCTAGGTTTCAAAAGAAGGTGAGGGATTCCCTCACCAGCCTGACTGATGAATGTAGGGATCATCAATGGCATTTCCCCCCTCTACTTGTTGGTGTTTCCATTATGAAAGCCCTCACAATCAGTGCTCTGTTGGCATGCTATGTTACGGCACAACCACTTTTCATTCATCTGACTAAAATATGTTTTCTTAGGGTTAGGGACTATGATGAATGCTGTGTATAACCCCCAGACTAAAGTATAGGAATGTCCTATATATGCTGTTACTTAAACCATTGTGCAAACATGCAGAACTTTTCTTATGGAAATTATTTTGGTGGCTGATCAAAACTAAATCTCCTCCTTCACAGTTCAAAGTCAAAGATGCACTGGCGGTAATGGATTTGAAATGCTTATGCCAAAGTTGCCCTCTGACTGTACACACCAGCCATTCTCAACGGGGGCCATATTCCCCCCTGGAGGGCCCTGGCACTTTTGAAGGGGGCCACAGATTAGAAACAATTCTTCACACACCACCTTATAAGGTTCGTTATGTGACTTATACAATCCTGACTTTGCCTGTATTTCTTTCATATTGTGTTTATGGCTGTGGTAAAAAAAAATGCTGAGAATGGCTGGTCTTAGATACTCAATTATTTAAAGGGCTCATTTAAAGCACAATAGCCATTTTATAACACAAAGAACCTTAAAAAGGGTTTTGGTAGCTCGCCATATGGAGAATGTTGTTAAACTCAACCCTGTCATCTGTGCAGTGAGACATTCCAGGGCACAGGTTATAGTGGTGCCTTGAGTTGCAAACTTAATTCGTTCCGGGATGATGGTTGTAACTCAAGTTGGTTGTAACTCAAAGCACCATTTCCCATAGGAATACATTGAAACGTGATTAATCCGTTCTGGCCGTTTTTAAAGGTTAAAAAAAGGGCAGGAAAGGAGGGAGGGAGGGAACAATGGGGAAAAGAGGAAAGAAAGAAGGTCATCACTGGGGTACACAGACCCCTCAGACAAAGATTTGTGCTTTTAGGCACAAAAAGAGAGAGGATAGAGAGAGAGAAGACAATGGTGGGGGGAGAGTTTGGAGTCTAAAACAAAAAACAAAAAACCATTCCAGCAGGGACTAAAAATAGGGACTAATGAAAAAGCGGTTAATCCGTCCACTAGGGGGAGACTCTTTTTTTAACCTAAGATGACCTCTAAGGTTAAAAAAAGGGCAGGAAAGGAGGGAGTGAGTGAGTGAGGGAACAATGGGGAAAAGAGGCCTTTTTTCCGGTTGTATCTCAAAGCGCCGGTTGCAAGTCAAAAAAAAAGGTAGTGAACGGAGCTGGTTGTAATTCGAATTGGTTGCAAGTCAAGATGGTTGTAAGTCAAGGCACCACTCTACCTTTGGAAGGAGATCACTGGAGGTTTATGCCATTTTGTTATGTTCATTAAATAACACAGGTTGTGTGCAGATAGATACGTAGGCACCCCATAAGCAATAACTTTATTCTTTATCTTTAGAGAAAGTTGTGGCACAGTACTGTCATGTTTCTTTATGAATTAAATGGAGAATAAGAATGAAAAGTGAAATTCAATAAGGAGAAACTGTCACCTCTTAGGCCTACACATGGTTCTCTCTCAATATGATTGAGGTTTCTTTTCTCTCATACATTCTATTTGGTAACCAAATGGAAAGATTTCTTCACCCAAAAGAGAAGGATTGAGCCAAAGGAATAAGAGGGAAAAATGGCTGTAGCTTAGAAGAAAGACTAGTAGAAAACTAAATGTAAAAGGAACGGACAAATTAGACATCTGGTATGAAAAAAGGCTGCTTCTAACCATGGTCAAAACATTATTTTCCACCTCCTTTCCCTATATGTCTCCTCTTAAGACATGGCTGCAGGCACTGGTGAAGCATCACATCCTTACCATCTCTAGAAGGGTGTAATTCTGCAGGTGTAATGAATCAACATAACCTTCATCCAAGTTACTTGGATGCAGTGGTTAAACGACTGTACTGCAGCCAAAACTGTGCTCACGACCTGGGATTCAATCTCAGGTAGCTACCTTGAGATTAGCTCAGCCTTCTATCCTTCTGAGGTCAATAAAATGAGTACCCAGCTCGCTTGGGGGGGGGGGCAATGTGTACTCTGTATAATTAACTTGTAAACCACCCAGAGAGTGCTTTAAGCACCATGGAGCAGTATATAAGCAGCACACTTTGGTTTTTGCTGTTTTCACCCCTTTTGTCTTCAGTCTACACTTGGTAACATCCTGCTTGAAGAAGAGATATTTTCCCCTTATGATTGGATAGCTCAGCGGTTTTGGTATATATGACTGCAGAGCCAAAGGTTGGGAGTTTGATACCCCACTGCACCTCCTGCAAGTAGAGCTAGGTTGTGTAGCCTTGGGCATGTTGCACCGTCCCGGGATGTCCCTAGAAGAAGTGAATGGTAAACCACTTCTGAGTATTCTCTACCTAGAAAACCTTGGAAAGGATTGCCATAAATCAGAATTGACTTGACGACACATGATTATTATTTTATTAATAAATATATGACCATAATACCTATATTTTAGATTTTTTTTTATTCATGTGCATATCTTGGCTTGTTTTTAGAGCTAAGAGCTCATCTTAGAAAAGGCTTCATTCTAACCATATAGGAAAACGTGCCTTAGCACAGTGGTCCCCAACCTTTTCTGAACTGCGGACCGGTTGGGGGTGCAGGGTCTGTGCACGGGGGTGGGGTACCCCTGTGCTCGTGGGGGGCGGGGTGTGCTCGCGTGTATGCACAGATGGGTGGGGCGGCATGCTCGTGGGTGGGCGGGGCACCCGTGCGTGCAGGTGGACAGTGCGTGCATGTGGGGTGCGTGGGGGGAGTGCGTGTGGGGGATGGGAGATCTGTCTCTGCGGCCTGGTCCTGCCATGGCCACGGACCAGCACCGGGCCGTGGACCGGGGGTTGGGGACCCCTGCCTTAACACATATGCAAACTGGAAATTGTGTAGTAGCAAGTCAAGGGATAGTTTTCCCAAGCTGAACTATGTGATGTCTTGCTGTGTTTGAAGGGATTTGCACATGGTTAAATGGACACAGACAAAATTTAGCATCTCAACATATTTCTGCATAGGATGTCACTTAATTTAAGCAGTTGTGGACATTATAAAATTTGTAATATTCAATTAATAGAACAATGTGTTGTTATTCTACCTTGCATCCTTTATTTCATGATGCAAGGTCTTTACATTATCCTATATATATTTGATAGGATACTGCCACAAATATTAATGCTCAGGGCTTGAAAGAAATAGTTCATTCTTGTCAAAAACAAGTCTTGTGGCACCAGATGACTACTGACTGACCATCACCATGCATTTTTTACCTTTCGCATTTCCATTACATTTCCTGCTCCTACCCTCACCGTACTATATAGATGTCTGTCTACTGTCAACTACCTGCTCTATTTATCTGAAGAAGTGGGTTACTGCTCATGAAAGCTTATGCCAAATGAAACATGCTGGACTTTCATCAGGTGCCATATGCTGGAGCAGACTAACATATCTACCTCTACCATGCACAAATTGGTTATTTTATGTTTCCTCGTAGTTCATCTCTGACTGTCAGAACAAATAGGAAATAGCTGGCTATGATGTTGTGTTGTGAGACAGGTAAGTGCATCTTTGGAGTAAATTCTCAGCAATCTTCCCTTTAGCACAGACTAATCAGAACAGAACACTGCTTGCATGCCAGCTGTCTAGACTACACTGCCTATTGTGTTTTCCAGGTGCATGCTTGCTGACCTTGAAGATAACAAATAGGTGTAAATGACATTCAGTCCTTTCCACTGCTATCATTACGGCTTCTTTGTTATACTGCAGGAAAAGCATTAACATTCTAATGTGAGAACAGTAGGGCAGGAGGAAAAGATGCCTAAACCCCACAGGTGGATACTGAAGCATGGACTCAGATTTTACTAGAGTAATTGGACCAAATGATCATAAAATGTATGTTAAACTAAGAATCAAAACTCTTCTCACATCAACAGTACAGACTTTAACCCAAGAAAGGAGGAAGGGGGTGTTAATACTACAACTTCTTACTAAAGGAGCAACAAGGCAGTTTCAACTTACGGGATTTTCAAAAGAAATGCAGGTCAGACCAAAATGCTGCTTGATCAAGTAGAATGATTGAAGCATATATCACTGCACGTAGGAAGGGATTAGAAGGAATGTGCGAAGCTAGTCGCAGTGTTCTGTAGTGGTTACAGTGTAGTAAGATTCAGAGGCCTTGGGTTCAACAATGGACATCGCTGGATGATCTTGGACAAGTCATAGTTTCTACAGCTGACCTACCATACAAGGTATTGTATATATGTGTGTGAGAGAGTATAAGCTGGGAAAGAGGAGATCTATGTACAGAGTCTTGAGCCCACTGGAGGAAAGGTAGACTATAATAATAGTAATTGTGGTGCCCAAGCCTCCATAAGGACTGCTTAGCACTCGGTCAGAGAGTTCGACAGGCCACTTACCTACCACCTTTGCGCTGAGGCAAGTCCCAAGACCTCAGCAGAGCGTAGCGTAAGCCCCTTGAACAAGTCTGACCTTAAAAGAACACTTTACTTTTACCCAGTACTTTGCAAGTACAGACACATGGGCTTTGTGATTCCTTAGAACTCACCACAGCTCAGTTACATTTCTCTGACTACATATGCCACACTGCTTCAACTCCATGACAGTAATTGCATGCCTTCAGGTCAGTTCTGATTAATGATTACTATTTCCAGAGTTTTGTAGGAAGAAAGTACTCAGACGTGGTTCACCATTCCTTTCTTCTGGGGGAATATAAGTGTAACAAATAAATGGCTGAAATCCCGTTGCTTAGCATACTAAGCCACAACTAGAGTAGGCCTATTAAACCATTTGGGATTTGATGAGTCAGTTTCTCTGTAGGTTCAGTTCATTCAATGGGTGTACTCTAGTTGCAGCTTACCACACTAAGCAACAGGATTTCAGCTAATGAATAAATAACTGTCCACTTCAGTCACAAAAAGCACAGTAACAGTGTTCCATAACTGATGTGTGATTAGGTAATTCTGAAGAAAGCCATTTCAATATATGCAGGATTTCTTTCATAAGGCCAGGAATCCTAATCAATCAAAGTCCCCATTCCCATGAAGGAAACTCAAAGGATACATAAGTAGATTCAAGAAATCCAGAAGTATGTGAATGACAAACTCTCGGATGCAAAAGACCTTATGCAGGCTCCTTAGGTGAGATTACATTGGGTGAAAACAAGGCTAGACAAAAAGGTTCTGAAATAATAGACAATATGATGGCCTTTCTTGCTCCATATACAGGAGATAACCAGACTAGTAGCTAATATTTCCTCAAGGTTATTGATAGGACAGCATACTCCACTGCAGATGAGAGCAGTCAGCCAGCTGAAGCGGTACAGGCCAGGCCACAAGGCTGTATTATTCATAAGGCTGATGAGGCTGAAGCCTAGAGGACCCACAGGGACTAGGGGCCTGTCAATTTTTTGCTCAGGCTGTCAGCTGTAGTGAGGTAAAATATTGAAATGCTGAAGGAAGCCCGAAATACTTGAAAGCCTAGGGGCCCTGCCAGGCCATACGGCACAGAGACTTTGGAACAATTGATTTGTTGGACTAAAACTCACCATAATCTGCTAGCCAGCATGGTAAATAACCATGGTTACACTGGAGGATTCTAGGTGCTGTAGTAGTCCAAAAATGTAACTTTTCCAGTCTTGCACTGCAACACATTTCCACTGCTCAGTCACCATACTACCTGGTTCCTGCTTGTTCCCTGCTCAGACACATGATGGATGGGTGCAGCAGTCACGTAACATATGTAAGCAGAGCAAATCATGGAGGGAAGGGACATTACTTAATGGAGAATGTCATCCAGACTGCCAGTCTCTCTGTACTCTCTGTACACTCACTCAATCAGAGGCCATTTCCATCAGAAGAGCTGGAACCCCAGGCAAGAAAGAAGAACGAATCACTGCTGCCCAGTAGATTGGTTTAAGAAAATTAGAATGGCTGGGGAGAAGAAGCATACATAGAGTGTTCAATGGAACAGTTGGGGTGATACTGTCCCTGAGACCCTTCACACACACACACACACAATGCCTTGCATCTGAAGTTGGAGGCAGCTGTCTCACTCTACCCAATGAGAGGACCAGTGCTGGTGCAAACAGATTTCAGATTGCCCAGTTTCTGATAGAATAAAGTCATGGCTATTTGTCCCTTTGACTGCTGACATATATGTTTTCACAGAGGGAATACTTAGAACTTGGGGAAGTTACTTTTTGAACTACTATTACCAGGCATTGTAACCCAAAAAAGTAACTTTCCCAAGCAACGAGAATATCCATAACATGCTGATCCAAAGAGTGATTAAGGCATACTGCTCTGAGCAAATTTTTGGTGGCTAATACGAAAAGAAATGTAACACTAGCTAATTTGGGCATGGCAACAACA
Organism: Intellagama lesueurii; assembly: GCA_037013535.1. Taxonomy (NCBI): domain Eukaryota; kingdom Metazoa; phylum Chordata; class Lepidosauria; order Squamata; family Agamidae; genus Intellagama; species Intellagama lesueurii. The sequence goes on from JBAJHW010000005.1 coordinate 155,037,630, forward strand.
AAACTTACTTACATAAAATGGCATTTATTTATGTATTTATTTTCATACATTTTCAAAAGGAGTATACAAATATATCTTCTTTTAGTTAAAAGATGGAAATTAGTTAATAAGCCTCTTGCAGCTGATAATGATGGCCAGCTGGTGTTACATGGATAATACTGCAAGATTTGATAGACACCCTCAGTGCATCAAAGAGTGGAGATTCTTTGGAATAATTTTAATTTTTCTCAGATGGTGATGCATGCTCAATGTGACTTATATAAAAAGTTTAAAAAAAAGGCAGCAGAATTTGAATAGGCATCAGTCAAACCCCACACGTACTTTAAGATGAATCCACTCAACTTCACAGAAAAACTGTTCTTAGTTTCCACATCACAGTCCACTTCCAAGGTTATTTCCAGTGTCAGTTTGTCTTAGGACTTAACCAGGAGTGATGCACAAATGGGTGGAGGAGCCAGTGTGTCGTGATGATTATTATAGTGGGATTTGAGGTACTAATGAAAATTTTAATGTCACATTTAACTTTCAGTCATTGGGTAATATATGGGTAATGTATGTATCTCAGGTATGTAGCCTGAGTTCTGATTAGCCAGAGACATGTGAGTGTTCCTCGGCTACCAGTTAAGCAGCACTTAGCCTTGGGGAGGCTCTCTCTCTCTCTCTCTCTCTCTCTCTCTCTCTCTTTTTTTTTTCTCTTGATGATAACTTCCAGAGTCCCCCTTGTCAGCTGGATTTCTAGCAGGCTGATTGATTGCAAGAACTGTAGGCCACTGTTAGCTCACATAACCAGATTAACCATCTTCTCTCTTCTTTTTGTCCTTCCTGTGTTATTTAAAGTCACTGATGCCTATATAAGAGACTGTAACTCTTTATTTTTGCACAGGGCCATGCAGAAAAAGCTAACCATTTATGTTGTCCATGTAGATGCTCATCTAACATCTACATGGACAACATAAATGGTGGGTCACAATTCAACGCGGCCCACTGCCTGCAGACAGAAAGACAGAAAAATTGGACTAAAACCTGTTTTTCTTCTTAGTGTGAATCCCTTTGGGGGGGGGGGAAATAAGATTTTGCAGACTCTCTGCATCTTCCCATATGTCACAGAAACCAGTTGGACAAGATATTTGTTTCTGATGACTAGACTGTGATAGCTCAGTTAAAAATGCATAAATTCATGAGAATACACACAATTCTTGAGTGCTAATTTAAATGGCAACAGACACACCATTTAGTGCAAAGTGCCACCCATTTAAAGCAAGGATGGGCAACGTGCACCCTCCAGATTTTGCTGGACTGCAACATCCTTGTCCATTGGCTATGCTGGCTAAGCTTGATGGAAGCAGCAGTGCAACAGCATCTAAGCGGAATACACTTTGCCCTCCTCTTGATATGAAACCATGATTTTTGAAATCTGACTGAAGGTGCTTGTAACAAACAATTGTAAAGAGGAAGTCATCTGCTGCCTGCCCCAAACTTTGCTCTTTCTCATCTGTATTGATGTATGATGATGGTGGTGATACATTTGATTATATAAATTAGTGCCTGCATAGGTCTGATGATGATTTTTTTCTTTCCCAGGTACTTTTGCCTGCTTTTGGAGTAGATTGATCGTCTGCTGCCTTACTTCTACTTTTTGGAGTAGTTTTTAAGAGTTCCTTGGGATTTTTTAAGTGCCAGACATTATGAATCGGAAGATATACAAAGAGGCTTTTCCCTTTGTGTAAAACAAAAGGACAAATAAAACAAAAGGACAAACATTGTCCTTTTGTATTTTGAAAAATAAAAAAATGAAAGACGCAGCCCATCAAAAAAATGAAATAAGTACAAAAATGTTCACCACACATGTCCCAAGTGAGGCTTTTGTCTGTGAAGTGTTGAAGGAATGAGCTCTGATTTCAAGAAAGGGTTAGTTGATGATGCCAAAAAGGCATGAAGGAAACTTGATGGTCCTTTCTCAAGGGGCTGAGAACCTTCGAAGTGCAAAGGAATGCATGGATGTAATAAGAAAGACTATGTTCAAATCAGCCCTAGTAACTCAAGACTACCACTGCCAATTTTGCCTGCTTTGAGTGGTTCTTTTGAAAGAATTAAAGACAGAAACTAGATGGATACCATAACGCCCCATACTTTACAATTCCATTCAACAAGAGTTACTTGCAAATAAAAGGTATGACAAAATGGAATGAAAGTTTTATTGACCTACTGAGATCACTGCTTATCTCAGCAGTTTTCCATACTGCTGCACTAGAAAGAGAGGCACAGACATGATTTTAAACTTACAGGATACTTTGTATGACAGGGTTCTTCATACAAGAAAGCATGAGAGAATCTTTTGCTTCTACAAAGATAAAAATATGATTTTTAAAAAAAGAATTTCTGATCTCCTGATAGTCCCACATTTCTAACTTTATCTATAGTCTCTTTTCTGTGTGCCATCTGAGCTCTGGGTTCTACCATATCATGTCTTGAGAAGATCCACAGAAGTTGCCATAGTAATCTGTTTCATCTCCATTACAACTCACTCTTCTTTGTTCGTTATGAAACTAACCTTGTTAAAATGTCAAAACTGTTATATCTTTTCTTGCAAAGCTCCTTGTATATCTTCTTTGAAGACTACAGAAACCATGTTTAACCAATGCAGAAATGTTTTATGATGGGCATAATGGATACTCAATAGCCAGCCAGATGGCTGTATTTTCAGTTATTAGTGAAAGCTGTATCAAGAGAGAAAAGATTGTTGAAGTGGTAAGGTTGTCTCTGTACATTTACATTATTACACTATAATAATGGGTTCTGCTTACAATCAATAGCCTATTGCAATTATTTGTCACTTAATTATCCTAGTTAACGTGAAAAATGTAATTTGCAGTGAGCACCCCTCCTTTAGTTTCCTAGGTATCTGTTGCTTTGTGTAACTGCAAGTTAACAATGTACCTTCTAATTGTCCTTGTTAAGGATTACATTCCATTCAACCTCCAGCATTTCCTCTTCTGATATTAGGTTAAAATAGAAAATGAGCATTAGGAAAAGGAGCCTGAAAAAATGCAGTTGAAAGCTATTTTCCCCTCTTGTTCTTCTCTCTTCTCCCCACCCCCTTTGCCCTTGTAACTGGAAGCTTCAGTTTGCTCACAGTCCTTTAGAGAGAGAGAATACAAAGGCATTTTAAGCTTTGATATGCAGCCCATACTGTGTACTAGGATTCAGTGCACACACCTGTCTCTTCTGTAACTCTTATTCCGCTTGTGGTAACACTTACTCCCCTTTTTAAGCATTCTAGATATGTTTCCTTCCCTGCTTCTTTCTGCAACCAATCTCAAGAAATTGAGATTGTGTGTTGATTTTTTTATATATATATAACCACCAGACTTTTGAGTTCCACTGTATCTATAGTTCTCTTTCTCAGAATGGAAAAAAAATCTGTCAGACTTAATGGAGGTGGCCACCCTGACAAGATACAAATGTTTTTTATTGAGGCTAGCAGACACAGATGTTATACAGATGATCAGTTTCTACTTGGGAGGCACTAGCGTCTACTAAACTCCAGATGTGCTCGGGGTCTTACATCCTCTAAGGTCCATATCTTACAAATATGTCCATGACTTCTCTGTGATGAATTGTGTCCATTTTTTTTCACATGACAGATTATTCTCGTGCACCCTTTCTATAGAAACAAATCACCTGTCTGTCACAATCAATGTATTAATCAGATTCTCAAGGCATTATCTCAAACATGGGTCTAAAAATAAGAATAGAGCGAAATGCTGGCTTCAATGCATTATTAGATGCATAAGTCTTTTTACACAGCATCTGGTACAAGCTGCGGTCTATCTTGTTATATTTTTGATCACAGCAATTCAGTGAAAAGAATACATTCTTCTCTAGCAGACTGCTACTGTGGATTTCTAATCTGCTTCAGTGCTTTTGGATTCCAGTTGCTTTTCAAAAAGTGGGCTGTAAAGTCTTTCAGGAGCTAATAAGTAAAACAAAGGCAACAACAACAACATCACTCAGAAGCATCTCAAAGATTCACCAAGCTTTCAAGGAGCTAAAGCTCGAACTATAAAGCCTGTGTACCATTCTATTTACCCTTTGCAATTTCTCTTCATTCAAAATATGCCTATGAATTCTCCATGCTGTTCACCTCTTTACAAAGATTTTGCGTAGGTTTTCAGAGGTGTAAAGACCTGCACATCTTCACCCCAGGAAGAATTTCAGCTCTCATGACCAGCTGCAAGCTGGCGTCTTTTAAATGGTACATGATTGATGATGTCTCATAGTTCCTTATGTTCTCATTCTTATCCCCCAAAGGTAAGCTGAGCAAACAATAGAAGGTATTGTCAACAAGGGCTTCTGTGTTTTCTTCTTCCTTGAATAATTCCAGCAGTGTCCTTCATAAGAGAAACATACAACGAAACTTTGTTGAGTTGCGCAATTAATGTCAAAGAAATATATCAAGTCTTGTTTTCAACAAGGAATTTATATTAGCCAACTTTATGTGGGTTTCTGTCTGTAGGATCTGATTGACTGATTGTCTTTCCTTGCATGCTGTTGAATGTAAGAATTCAAAAGCAATGCTAAAGGAGATTACTTGATCATCAGTTGTTTCTTCCAAAGCTATCTTTCCAAAGGACAGCCTTAATGGATGAATGAATTCCATTCCCATCTTATTTTGAATCACCAGCACCACCACCATCATCCCTGAAAGGATGATATCCCCCAAAACTCACTTCTTCTGTTCCTTTAGTGGAACCCTCCAGATGTTTTTGGATTGCAGTTCTCATCAGCCCTAGGTGGAAAAGGGAAAGGTGAGGGAAGCAACCCAACAACATCTGGAAGATTGCAATCTGCCCACCCCTGCTTTAGAAGGTACGAGGCTCATATTAATAGAGCTTTGGAAAAATACTTTTTTTGAACTACAAATCCCAGAATCCTCAGGTCCTCATGGCCAAAACAGTAAACATCCTGACAATGAGCCACTATAGCCATTCTACTTCCTTTTCATATGAATGACCATGAAGCAGGCAACAAGGGAATGAACTGTGACTGACCCAGGTCACAAGAACCTTGGCACATTGACCTTGCCCGGAATAAGCTCTTTTGAACTTAGTGGAACTTTCTTCTGATTGCACTTGTATAGGATGACACTATAATTAGGCAGAATAGGGCAGTTACCTCAGGCAGTAAGTGGAGGGATCAGTGATGAGATATTGGAGAGCAGAGTTTTATGTGCCACATGGCCTTCCTTCAGCTTGCCAAGCCTGCTGCCTCAAGAAGAGTGGAAGATGGTTACACTGGCTAAGAGTCATGCTAGATGTATATGCCCTGTAGTACCAGAGAGGTTGTGCTTCTGCATATACATTTCTGAAGAGCATGAACAGAAGGGTGCTATGGCATCCAGGTCTTGTTTGTAGACATTTCTTTGACATTTGTTTGACCACTGTGTGAACAAAATGCCAAGGTAGAGAGACACTTGATCCAGCATGGCTGGATAGAATGTTCTTGTGCTTGCCAGTGCTCAGATGAGATTCAGTTAGCAGTTTGGTCAACTTCTGGAACCTGAAGGAAATAATGTGCCCTTTGTCTTCTGGATAGACAAAAGGAAGGTACTCACTCTATCAGCCACTCCGTGCTACAAAAGACTCCAGCCTTTGCCAAAGACCTGATCTGAATCTATAGTATATTCCGAGCTGCACTGATCGTAAGAATGACATTTTCCATTATGCCTCATGGCCCTGAATGAGTCTTCCTGTAATTTAAGATGAGGCTTGGATGTGATCTAGGAATGACAACTCCAAGCAAGCGATGAGAGAAACTGTAGTCAGGTGGCAGCTCATCCTTCACCATTGGCCATGCTTGTTGGGATTTATGGGAACTGGTCTAGTGGGTCACAAATTCTCAGAGCTTGGAAAAGTTACTGCTTTGACTATAAATTCCACAATCCCAAGACTGAGGGAATCTAAGGGGTATAGTTCAAAACTTAAAATTTCCAAGCTCTGTTCTAAATATTCAAAAGATTAAGAGCACTGTCTCTCATTATGAGCCTGCACAGGTGTTAAGATATCAGAAGAGGTCTTTCTCTCAGCCCCACCACCTTCACAGGTGCATTTGTTGGGGACACAGGACAGGACCTTCTCTGTTGCTGTTCCCAGACTTTGGAACTCCCTCCCACAGGAGGCCAGACTGGCACCGTCTTTGCCATCCTTCCACAAGCAGGCAAGCTTTCCCTCAGTGACTGGCTGCCTGAGTGGGATTTTTTAATGGATGCTTATGCCTCACTGCTGTGAATGTGTTTTTAATATTTCTTTTGTTTTCCATTTCTAAGAATGGTATTTGTTTGTTCTTTATAATATTTCTATACGTACTGTTTTTAGCTTTAAATATTGCCTTTTAATGATGTAAACTGCATTTCTATATGCATTCTTTTTGGCTTAAAACATTGTCTTTTAATTATGTAAACCACCTTTCTAAACTCATTGTTTTTTAGCTTTAAATACTGCTTTTTAATGATGTAACCCACCTTGGCTTCTTTCAAAGGAGAAAAGCAGGGTGTAAATAAATAAATAAATAAATAAATGGAATGCAGGGGTCTCTCGTTTTTGACATTCTATAACTAAACCGCTCTGACCAACCTCAGATTTCTACTGTTTCTGATCTTAGGCCACATGTCTCTTTGTCTTTTCTAAAAGGCATTGTGTGTGTGTGTGTGTGTGTGTGTGTGTGTGTGTGTGTGTGTGTGTGTGTGGTGTGTGTGGGTGGGTGGGTGGGTGGGTGGGTGCATGCCTGTTTCTCTTTTAAAAAACACATAATTGAGTTATGAACTGTTAATAGCATGGGAGCTTCCATACTGTTTTTATTTTGTGGTGCAGTAATGATTCTAGAGCTGCCCAGTTAAGTCATAAAGGGAGTGCATCTATGTTTATCTCTGTACAATGTCTCAACATGTTACCTGATTTACAGAAGTGAGGAAGATGCACAACGTGCCATTATTTCATAATGTCAAAGTATGAGAATGCTGACCTTAGAAACTTAAAGCATTAACACAGCTGCATTATATTTTTAGAGATCCATCTGTCTTCTTTTCTGCCCCATGATTTCAGCACTGGAAAGTCAAAGTGCTAACAATGTAGAGAGTGGAGGAGCCATACCTTTAAATGCATTATGCCTCATGGGGCATGATTACCATGTTATTATCATAAAGTCTGGCTCTAGAAAGTCATTATTCATGAGCCTGCTGTCTAACTGAAAGTTGATCGGCAAGGTTGGCTTTAACACAGCATGTTAGGCTGCACTTCCCAGCAGTTAAAAATGAGAGTAGGTGAGGGAACAAGCTTTCTCATCACAAGCTATCTTACATCTGCATGTGACCTCCAGCTCCCTCTGAACTTAACAAAATGAAAAACATTTAAAGGACAATCATGTTGGCTGTTTGGTATCACAGACAGATACAGGTGTTAAAAATGGAGCAGGTTGGTAGAAGATGAAAATAATAGCACAAGTCAGAAATAAATAACGAGGATTGGGCAGGTTTTCATGAGGTCCCCACGTGTAGCTGTGGAATACTTATTTTTTATTTATTTAAAATATTTAAGCCCTGCATTTCTCCTCAAGAGGACCCAAAGTGGCTTACAATATTAAAACAAACTATATAAAAATTGAAAGAGAAGGGAGAAAAACAGCAGCCTCCTTCTTAGAAAATAAAAAGCCTTTGGGAAATGGTTTCTGAAAGAGAATTTCCTTTCTAACATTGCCTCTGAAATTATCTGTTTTTCATTCACTACATGTTGTCTTGACCTACTGCAGTTTCTCACTGTGCACTCCAACGGTAGTGCTTGCCTCATCCATTCACCTAGAAAAAAGGATTTTTGTTGCTTTGTTTGCACTACTGTTAGCAGCCTACTTATTCAAGAGAATATTTCATTGCTAAGCAACTTTAGCATCCTTTCCCCCACCCTGCTCCCTTGCCTATTATTTGGCACTTGTAAAGCTTAACATTTTCCTAAATTCCTCATTCCTAATTTTATCCTTAGATCCTAATTCTACTCTCCATACCCTTCACCTTCTGTTGGTCTCCAAACAGCGCAATTCTCTCTGCTACACCCAGCTTCCATCTCTTGTCACACCTTGGAAAATCTAATCTTTCAACTACAATTACCAGAATCCCTCAGCCAACATGGCCATTGCTGATAGATAGGGATTCTGGTAATTGTAGTCCAAACAAGGAACTTTTCCAAGCTTTCTGTATTTATGACTGCCACAGGCCCATTCTTTTTGTTGCTTCTATCTCCCATCCTTTCCCTAAAATGCCTGGGAATATGCCGATGGCCATTGCATCCAGCAGCTTTGGCAATTGGCCATTAAGGGCAAACATTCAGCTGGACTCTCTAATTAAATGAAAAATGCTCTGGCAGATAATGAAGCCCAGGAGGCTAGGGATATATTGGTATTACATTTTTCAGACATATAGGTGACCATCAATGTCAAAGGAATATGGTAAAATAAGGATGGCATGTATTTTGTTTTAGGAAGGGCCAAACAACATAGAGGATTTCAAAAAAGGCAATAGTTTAAATACTATGGCACGTTTCTCCCTTTCATTCTGGATTAAAGGATAGATCATTGTCTTAACCCTCTTTTGTATTAATTGTTGTTGTTTAGTCGTTAAGTCATGTCTGACTCTTCATGACCCCATGGACCAGAGCACGCCAGGCCCTCCTATCTTCCACTGCCTCCCAGAGTTTGGTCAAATTCATGTTGGTCGCTTCAATGATTCTGTCCAACCATCTCATCCTCTGTCGTCCCCCTCTCCTCTTGCCTTCACACTTTCCCAACATCAGGGTCTTTTCCAGGGAGTCTTCTCTTCTCATGAGATGGCCAAAGTATTGGAGCCTCAGCTTCAGGATCTGTCCTTCCAGTGAGCACTCAGGGTTGATTTCCTTCAAAATGGATAGGTTTGTTCTCCTTGCAGTCCAGGGGATTCTCAAGAGTCTCCTCCAGCACCACAATTCAAAAGGATCAATTCTTCGGCGGTCAGGCTTCTTTATGGTCCAGCTCTCACTTCCATACATCGCTACTGAAAAAAACATAGCTTTGACTATGCGGACCTTTGTCGGCAAGGTGGTGTCTCTGCTTTTTAAGATGCTGTCTAAGTTTGTCATCGCTTTCCTCCCAAGAAGCAGGTGTCTTTTAATTTCGTGGCTGCAGTCACCATCTGCAGTGATCATGGAGCTCAAGAAAGTAAAATCTGTCACTACCTCCATATCTTCCCCTTCTATTTGCCAGGAGGTGATGGGACCAGTGGCCATGATCTTAGTTTTTTTGATGTTGAGCTTCAGACCATTTTTGGCACTCTCCTCTTTCACCCTCATTAAGAGGTTTTTAATTCCTCCTCACTTTCTGCCATCAGAGTGGTATCATCAGCATATCTGAGGTTGTTGATAATTCTTCCGGCAATCTTAATTCCGGTTTGGGATTCCTCCAGTCCAGCCTTTCGCGTGATGTATTCTGCATATAAGTTAAATAACCAGGGAGACTATATACAGCCTTGTCTTACTGCTTTCCCAATTTTGAACCAAACAGTTGTTCCATATCCAGTTCTAACTGTTGCTTCCTGTCCCACATATAGATTTCTCAGGAGATAGATAAGGTGGTCAGGCACTCCCATTTCTTTAAGAACTTGCCATAGTTTGCTGTGGTCCACACAGTCAAAGGCTTTTGCGTTGTCAATGAAGCTTTCTCCATAATCCAGCGCATGTTAGCAATTTGGTCTCTAGTTCCTCTGCCCCTTCGAAATCCAGCTTGTACTTCTGGGAGTTCTTGGTCCACATACTGCTGAAGCCTACCTTGTAGGATTTTGAGCATAACCTTGCCTAGCATCTTCATAGATCTAACCTACCACTTTAAATGTGACTGATCTTGGTTTCTCCTTCCCAACTATAGCCTAAAGCTTAAGAATGGGGAACATACAATATTTCTGTCTAAAGGATACAGTCAGTTACAGCTACATTCTCAGGGGCCATTATGTCAACACTAGGCAGGCTCAAAGCAAAGCAGTGAGACAAAACAATAACTGATTATTGTAGTTTAAAGCTCTTACCACTAAGTAACTAAGCTTTAAGAGGGGCATTGTAGCATTTTAGAAAGGGAAAACCCTGCAGAAAATTTGTGGGACCACCATTTCCTGAGGGATAGGTTAGGATTTATAGGAGGGTTGAATTAGGTGTATCATGGAAACTGAAGTTAGTTTTAAAAATGAGTCCAAGACTCATACAAGACATGGGAATATTGACAAACCAAGCTAATGTATACATTTGTTAGCATACATTTGATGGGAATGTACACCGAAAATACTTCTTACCAAGGATGAAAAATGTACTTGCTAAATTCCTCTTGTAATGAGTTTAGGTTGACTCAACATGGTGAAGGCATCTTGAGGAAGAATTTCAAAGCCTTGCAAGATTACCTGTCTTGAGCCAAGAGCAGCACAAAGAGCTTCCACCCTACAACCCCTGCCTCTGTAGTTTGCACACAACATCTCTAGTGTCCTTTCTTTTGTGAAAGAAGTGCATACACAGTGGGCAGAGAATTGCCATCTAATTACTCAGAATGGTGGAAACAGTGCATCTAGTGCTTCATGTTCATAAACAAAGCAGCAGTCATTCTAGTTTGGATATGCTTGTATAATTCATGGAAATTGTGCAAATTGTACAATTTTGCACAAAATGGGTAATTTTGCACAAAATATTCTTTCTTATGCTGCAGCTTTACCGAGAGTGACAGAAATTCTTCCATCCTAGCCAGGTGGAAAGGGAAGGTTACTCATCCTTGCCTCTGAGCATGAAACAAGCAAGGATTTCTTACTGATCTGCTATATAAATTCTATTTTATGAGCAAAATGAGGAAATGCAGAGGAGCTGCAAATCGGTCATAATTATGTTTCGCCCAGGCTAACGTAAGGCATGAATTTATATATCCATTTTAATTTTCCATCATTAGCAAAATCTTTACATTCTCTAAAGTATGAAGAATGCATTTTTTCAGTCCTCCAGAATATAGTGTTTATTAACACAATGAGGAGAATGGCTTGGTGCTTTCCAGTAACAAAATAATTTCATAATATATGGATGAAAAATGGATTTTCTTTTGGTTACTGTTTATTAAGATAACTTTCTCTTTAGAAGCATACGTATGATACTAAAAAAATATTTCTTCCCTTAAAGAAGATGGAAATATTTTTAAAAGTTTTTAAAAGAGCTTTCCTTTGACTCATTAGGATTTTTTTTTTTTCAGTGTTGGCTTAGGTCATGGATCGGCACACCTGGATTAGACATGGTCTATTTATATTCACAGCCATGGGGATACAAATGTGAGTCATAGCACCACAGGTGCCACAGAGGCCCATTCCCTCCCCCAGAACCAGCCAGTCCAGTCACCGGTCTCCACACTGCACTCAGGTCTTTTGTTGTCATCATCATGCCAGTCTGGGAAGAAGCCCGGTCGCCTCCCCATGCAGGCTGACCATTCAAGTGAGAAGGCAGGATGGGGGGGGGGAGTATCAGCCAGGCTCCTTCCCAAATTGGCATGACAACACTGACGAAAGACCCAAGCACCGTGTGGTGACTGGTGAGTGGACCAGCCGATGTGGGTATTCATGCTGCCAACTTAACCACAGATTGCTCAGTATAAAAAGCATAAACAGCATACAAACTTTCCTGTGAGACAACCTATTCAACTCTTTGAATATTCTGCAGCAAAGTGTCATGGACTGTGGTATTCGTGTGAGCTGTAGATCAAAGAAATAAACTTTCCCCTTTGCTATTTGCAGTTCTCAAACTACTTTGCAGAATCTACTTTTGAACATCTTTATACCAGAACATTGTGAGCTACATTTTTTTTCTCCGTGGTGCACTTTGACAGATGTGTTGTAACACAAAGTAAAATATCATTATTTACAAACCATCATACTTCCAAATCATTGCCCCTTCTGACCCACTAAAACCTTAATCTGGTTTCATTTCCATTTACAACTCTCTGTGGAAGACTGTGCTTAGATCAATGTATTTCAAACCTTTATTTGATAATAGTTCTGTGGGTGTTAAGTGATACTACTCCTGATTAAGTAGCTTGAAGACTGTCATCCTTAGCATTTCAAGAGGAAGAAAGGGTGTTGCATTGCTTCACAGCAGGAAAGCAGTGTACTGTTTTTTTCCTGACTAAGGCTCACAATTGTGAGACTATGAGATTTTTTAATGTAAAAGATCAAGTCACATTTTTTGCTAACCAGACTATCTAGTCAAGGAAGCAAATATGAACCTCAGTATGTGTACAGTGTAAACACAATGACTATTAGAATTGCATGTGCTTAGTCCTATTGACATTGCGGTGGACATTAGCATGCCTAATTCCTTGCCAGAGTGTGATCAATGAGCCTTAGTTGTGTACCGTATTTTCGTATTCATAGCCATAGTTAGCTAAACGATAGATGCACAAATTCCACAGTTCTGGACACAGAAGATACTATTCATAAATGCACTTAACTAACTGCAGAAATATTTTGGGATTGTAACACTTTAGGGCATGTAAGCTCTCCAAGCAAGACAGATGCATGTTTTTATTTACACACATTAATTAATTTAAAAGGTTTTCATTAACACTCATTTTTGTCACAACAGATACTCCAATTATTTTATGAAACCTTTCCAAAAGTGATAGTGTAATTCAGTGACAGTCTCCTGAGAACAAACCACAGTCAGTTCTTCCTCTCCTTCAACTGTGAGTGTGTGGAAATAATTTGTTTCCATCCTTTCTACAGATATTAGCAAAGTTTGTGTGTCTTCTTTCTTAAATGCCTCCCCCCCCCCAAGAAAAATACAAATCTCTTTTTTTTATACACTAGGAAACATTTCACAGAGATGTAAGGAATTGGAAAATGAATGGAAATGAAATCTAAGAACATATGGAATAGAGAGGAAAGTCATCGTCTTTCCTTTTTTGCCTCTATATTGCCTACAACCCTCACTGTTGGTAATACACGCCAACACTCCATATGACGTTTCCTTTCATCTCCAACAGACTCTGGAAAGCAATATGCACTCCAACTTAAACACATTATCCTATGCCAAACTTTAATGGCGACCTCAACAGCGTTCAGGAAGAGCAGCTTTCCAGACCAGTGGACTGATTAAGAACCAGATGTGCTAATCTGTTGATACAAAAGAGTTGAAAGCTGCTGCAACATATACACAAAAGTAGAAACTCTGCATTTATTTCTTGGTCAGTGAACGGCTAACAGCAGTGTGGCAATATTTATTTTTTGAAGTACAGTTCTGAGAAGACTACAGCCAGGCTAGTAGATAGCGAGTATTTGTTTTGATTTTACAAAACACTGAAAGACATTCTTAATGTAGGAAGATTAACAACAACAAAACTTCACTTTTGACATATATTAAGAAGATTGCATTAGATCTGCCAGGAAATTATTCCAGAATGTGGTGCAATATTCTGCCCCTTTCATACTTGTAGAAATTACAGGGCTATGGCATACATACTATGGTCCCAAGAGATTTAGTCACTCATGGGCACTGTCTTTGGTCATAGGCTATATCTTAAAGCCACCCTTCCATCACCATATAAGGCACAGCATTGACCCTTACTAGGAAAAAGCTTTTTGTAAAGACATGTCAAGTAGGCTCTTGATACTTCAAGGGCAACTTCTTAGAATTCCTCATTACTAACAATTAAATTAATGACTATCATTTAGAGTCCAAAGTTTAGACTCACAGAGTGCACCATCCCTAGGCCTGCATGAAAATCACCCCCATTATAATGGAGGCTGAAAGAAAAAGTGAATTTTGGGTAAAAAGTGGCACTCTCTTGTTGGTCAGATAGCTTTCATTTTGTGCCTCTTAATCAATGGAAACATAAACAAATTAAAATAAAATAAAACAGTAGAAGATTTTATTCTCAAACTGAAATAAAGCGGATATCACTAATTGTTTACAGCCTGCAAGATAATAGACACTGCCAAGGCAGATGAAAACAAACATTCTCCAGCCAGATGATCCACACAGATGCTATGTGATGGCACCAGAGACGGTTTAAAACTGTCTCCGGTAGTATAAAAGCCAACCTTGTTTACTTCCTAGCTATCACACCTCTTGTGTGTCCTACTCAATATCATGCACAGATCTGTAGAAACTGAAGGTAGCAAGTTGGGAAGGAGATAACAAGGCACCCTGATTTCACTCAGTTGCAGTCCACTGGAGCAGCAGAGCTTTCTTTACACAGTTCAGAAATGAATTCCTCACAGCAGAAGCTTAAGACTCCATCCTTACTCCTCCTAGTGGGACCTCAAACTTGAAACCCACAGCACCTTCACTCTCCTATATTTATCCTTTTTTTGCACTTTTCCATTTAGTCTTTCATATTCTTTGACTGTAACTTTAAAGGCTAAAGCTTCCATGGGAGTCCATTATGTCAGTGGCTAGCTCATAGCAAAGATCGGGACTTAAAATACCAGACAGCTAAAAATTGGCCTGATTAAAGTGATAAAAGTTATAAAAATTCAAAATAGAATAAAAATACACAAAGCACATATAAATTAAAGCAGTCTCTTGATAAAATATGTGAGTAAAAACAACATAAGCCTATGGAACTCAAATTGGAATTCATCAGGTAGGGGAAAAGATAGAGATAATGAGAGAGAGAGAGAGAGAGAGAGAGAGAGGAAGCTGCCAGACAGAGTATGGAATATAACAAAAAACAGTAAAATAAATGTATTGTGTAAGTCAGGAGCAAAACAGGGCCAAGGCTCATAAATACTACCTTCCTTCATTTGAATATATCATGGAGAAATTTCATATGCCAGAAGGTCACTCCAAGAATCATAGTGAGAGTTAATCACAATTATCTTCAACGTTGTTAATTTCCAGTAGGTATTGGAGGAGCTATTTATTCAGACTGTAGAGTTACATTCATTTAATAGGAGACTTAGGCATGCAGGAACATAGAATTGATGTTATTTGCATTTAGCTACTAACTCATTATCTTATATAACTGAGGTAACCTTTCAAACATTGTTGCTACTGTTATAACTCTATGCTAATAGACCAGGTATTGCTAAATGTCAATAAAGTATGTATAATTATAGTTAATTTTATCACAGTGAATGTAAGCGAACATATGTTTTAATGTCTCCAGTAGCACAGAATCCTGTTGCATAGAACTGATTGATATACATAGGTTAGGAAAGAAAACCTCAGAAAAGCATCATCATACCTTCTGCTGAATTTGTGAGTAATTTGATGAATCAGGAAGAATGCACCCATTGCACAAGACTATCTGCTTTATTTTAAAATAAATCTACTTCCCAAATTGACCTGTGTGGGTTATGCTGTTTTGAGGGTAAGCCATGCTGGCTGGTGATGATGGGTGTTGTTCGCACCTAGAGAATGCTAGCTTGAGGAAGGCTGCCCAAGACTAGGCCAAGATGACCCAGTGAGTTTGGTGGTTCAGTGAGGACAACAAAAAAGAACTAACAAAAATGTTACACAGGCAATGACAATCTACCACATGGTCTTCAAAACAACTGTTAAACTAAATAGTGCTACTTTTTGATAACAGCTTTATTTTCTCAAAGTAACATTACTGTTTGCACATTCTTCTCAAAACCTACATAGTTGTATTTCCTGGGGAAAATATGGCTACCTTCCCTGGACAGTGAATTAAAGTGATGCAAACACTGTAGACAAGGACTAACAGGCTACAACCCTTTTGCTTATCATACTAAATTCCATTAGAGTAGGTCCATTTGATTCAATTAGCCTACTGATTACCTGTCTGTTTCTGTGCTAGCTTCAAGGTGATGGTTCTAACCTATAAAGGCCTAAACGGTTTGGGACCTCACTACCTGGCAGAATGCCTACTTCAAACAGGATCTGCCCATCCTACAAGAACATCCTAAGCAGGCCAGCTGAGGATGCTAGCCCTGAGAGGGGCCCAGAGGGAGAAAACAAGAAACCGGGTCTCCTCAACAGTTGCTCCTCGGCTGTGGAATGAGCTCCCGCCTGCAATTTGTTTGGTCCTTCGCTGGTGATTTTTTAAAAAATCACTAAAAACCTGATGACTTAGGCAGGCATTTGAAAATGTTATACCCACGAACTCAGCTGAGCTTAGCTAGCTTAACTGATCAATGTCTCCCATCTTAAATGTTTTAAATGTTTTGAATGTTTTATGTTCATGTATCTTTATGCTTTGATGGTATTATTTATCCACAGTTTATTATTTTTATTCTTTGTTATGTTGATTGTATTTTAGTCATGTGGTTTTATATGTTGTAAACCACCCAGAGTGGCCTTTGGCAAGATGGGCAGTAGAATGAATGAATGAATGAATGAATGAATGAATAAATAAATAAATAAATAAATAAATAATATTTACTACACTGAGCAAGAGGACTTTGGCCACTGAGTATTGTCTACATGGAATGGTACCTGTCAAGACAGCAGACGTATCAACCTCTACTTGCCACCAGTGATTGTTTAAATGTTATTTGAGAGAAATGTCATACATGACAGGGAGCCACACTGAAGCCTCTTATTATACATAGTGGTCCTCATCTATTTAACGGACCCCTTTGCTGGATAAGGAAAAGCAAATTTTGATAGGACCACAGGAGGCTGTCTTATATTGAGTCAATCCCGATTCATTTAGGTAGTGTTAAAAACCCTGACTAGAAATAACTTTCCAAGGCTTCCAATAGTGGTCCATCACAGCTATATCTGCAGATTCCAGCAATTAAGGCACAGGCCTTCTGTGTGCAGGGCAGTGTTCTCCAGGTAACTCATGGCCAGGGCTTGAAAAATGCACTCGTCCACTCGTCTGTGACGAGTGAAAAATGCTGCTCGACAAGTCACAGCTCCCTCCCTGCCTGCCTCCTTCCCCTCCACCTGTCTCCCTCTCTCTCTAATCCTGCAGTCCTCCCCTCCCCCATTGCAAAAGGAAAACTGCCCTCTTCTTGCGAGAAGAGAGTTCGAGCGGCACATAGAGATATAGCTCTGCAGGAGAATGTAGAGTAGCCCCATGCTGGAGAATATGGAGATTCCCTGCTCCCAATTTCAACCGAACGAGGACACATCCTGGGGTGGGAGGGAACCGTGGCTCCTTAAGAGGCCAGGCACTTTCGCTTTCAGTTTTATTTTTGCTGGAGACATTCAAAAGAAAGACATTTAAAATACAAGCTTCATGACCCCACAGGCACACAGGTAATAAAGCAACCCAAGTCTGAGGGTATAAATCAATGATTCCCAATCCCAATAAATTGCAAGGCTATAGTCCGGTCATGCTGACTGGTGAAATTTTTGACTGACTGGTGAGACATTCTAAAATTTTTCAAGCCCTGCTCATGGCTCCGCACCAAACTCTGAAAGTTTTTGAGTTCAGATGTCATCTGTGTTGTGTTTAAAAGAGATAGGAGCATCCTTCAGATTTCAGTATTTTCAGAAAATGGATTTGGGGGGGGGATGGTAAAGCTAACCACCAAGCACCAACAAACTTGAAAAAATGCTGCATCGTGTAATCCCTCAAGAGAGCAAATGAAGGCTTTTTCAGTAACCTACCTCCATTTTTGTAAATAATATGGGGGGAGTCATGGAAGTGGTTGTAGCTCTCCAAAGTCTAGGGATAGGCACCTATAGCCCCTAGAATTCTGGAAATCTCTGGCTTCTGAGGTTGAGACCAGATTCTGGAAGATGTGAGAATCTGCTCCTAAGAATATACAGAGTACCAAGAGGAAAATGTAAAAAATTGGTTTGTTTAGCCTGGAGATGTATGTTTAAGGAAGTAC
Organism: Intellagama lesueurii; assembly: GCA_037013535.1. Classification (NCBI taxonomy): domain Eukaryota; kingdom Metazoa; phylum Chordata; class Lepidosauria; order Squamata; family Agamidae; genus Intellagama; species Intellagama lesueurii. The sequence continues at coordinate 155,055,472 of JBAJHW010000005.1, forward strand.
TATGACAGCCATTTTGCCCATACTTGCTGGGGGATTCTGGATGTTGTAGTCAAAAAAAGTGATTTTGGTAATTTTTGAATGCTCTGTTTGTTTAGTTCTGAGAAGATGTAGGCCTTCTTTTATCATTTCTTTTGTTAGAAAAATGAACTCCTGTCCAAGTATCTACACAACAGCTTTCTACAGAAAAAGATTACAGAACTCTTATTTATTTATATTTATTTATTTATTTGATTTATATCCCGCCCATCTGGTATATTCTATCACTCTGGGCGGCTACCAACATACATATATAACGCAGACATAATCAATAATAAAAACAGTGAAAAAAATATAATAAGTAATAAATAGCAAAAGAAAAAGAGTTAAGTGCTGACAGGAGGGAAGGCCTGGATGTACATCCATGTTTTTAGCTGGATCTTAAACTGGCAGCTGAGCTGACTATTTCTAAACCAACTTCCATGGTTTTTATAAATTTCTCACAAGTATGCAAATTTGCCTCCCATCAAGATGGATTGCATACAACTATGACTTTCCTCAAGGTGACTGCACAGGGTCAGATCCCATGTTAAGGGAAATGCATATTTTCCTGATTTTACAATGTTTTGCAAATCCTTCAAAGACAAATGCCTAAGAAGCCAGCTATACAGAAGAAGGCTTGTTATCTGACCAACTGCAAAACAAAGGAAGCTAATCTGCAAACTGTGGATTCACTTTTTAGAGGAGACATCTGTATGTCTAGATCAGCCATCAGACTTTTTCTTTTTAAGGTGTTTCCCCACTTTGAAAAAGAAACCAAATGGTAGTCAAGAGGTCTGCACTAGCCAATCACTAGTACAAACCTCTTGCACACTTGTGTTGTGTTCCTTTGTGGATTTTCTTTGGATGTTGGAAGCTGAATAAACAGTTATACATGTATATGAAACATACAGTTGAAAGACTGTTGCCCAATCAAGCGTACATTGGTTAATCATGTGGAAAATGCAACAGGCACATTGCTAACCAGACCCCAAAGTTTATTTATTTGATAGGTCTGCTATCTCTTGTATGCCTGCAATGGCACAGTCAAGGGTAGGCTGGTCTGGGCATCTGCCAATAACTACACTCTTTCAGAGGGCTACCTACCAGTCCTGGAGACTCAAGCCCTACTGCTACTACTTCTTGTTGATTCTGATGTTCCTTCTGCCCTCAGCAATGATAAGAACGAAGACACAAAACAACATTCTCCACTTGCCTTGTGCTGCTTTTTCGGGCAGCTACACAAGTAAGCTCCAAGTGAGAAGACAAGAACAACAATGGTGAGGAGTCACTCTCATAATCTGAGGGGTGAGGATCCATTCAGGGCAGTGTGCCCAAGGGCTCCCCAAAATCTGGAGCCATCAGTGTACCTCATTTCTAGGCTAACTCTTTGAGTCTAGAAGTTCTGCCTTTTTTCCCACCTTCAGCTTGCATTATCTAGGTCAGCCTCTTCCTGCATGAGGCCTGGAGAACAGAGGTTTATGCCTCATTTAGGCTTTGGATAAAAACATTCTAGGAATATCAGCTGTTGGCCGACATGACATGATTTTATTTGGGCAATGTTCCCATAGATATACAGCTTCCTTCAAATGTGGTTTCAGGATTTCCTCTGCAGACAGTAACAAGGAGTGATTCTAAAACAGAGCTTGGTCCCCCATACAAAGCTTTCAGCAGTCCAGAGTGCCCAGGCATCTGCTAAAACTCCAAATCTGCTTTGAATATATGCATAGCCTAAGCCATCTGCACAGGAACGGTTTCCAATGCACATGAAGTAAGTCCTAACCATAACAATAACTGTAGTATATTTACATATCACATTTCTCCCTAATTTATTGCTTTCTTGGGAGGAAATAGACTTGCACAATTCCAAAGGGAAATATATAGGCTGCAAACAAATTAAAAGTGCTGGTATTGAGGAAGTTTGCTCTAAATATATTGTTAAAGGTACTAATGACATAATTGCTGTGAAGAGTTCAAGACAATAGCTATGCAACAATCAAAGCCACACATTTAAGTCTTATTCATCTTTTAAAAAATGTTCATATTATATATTTGCATCACTCCACATTACATTTCATATTTATTTGTTCATTATTCCTAATTGACACATGGATAAGAATTGGAGAACAGAATCAACATCCACAAGAAATCCTGGCCACACAACCTCACTGCATTCAGTGGGAATGACCAGAGAGCACAGCTGTGTTTTGTACTGCTCCCAGTTCATTTCCTATGTAATCTATTCATTATGTCTTAAATTCCTTCCTCCTCCTCTGCTGTGTCCAGCACTACTTAAGAAGAGCATTGACAAAAATGGGACCTATGTGTTTTAATTCAGTAGAGAGGGACAGAATGCTTAACAAGAAATTATCCATTTTTCATTTATTTAGGTTTGGTTTTCTACTCTATAAATACAGCACCAAACTCACACATAACATTGTGCAAAGAGATAAACAGGATGTTTCTTAGATCAGAGGACAGGTGCATGCCATAAAATTGAACAATTGCGTCAGAGTGAAGGATCTAACAGTCAAACTCATCCAGTTTTCTGCCTCTGATTTCCATCTATATGCAGCATTTTAGAAAGAAATGCAGGGTAGGGGGTCCTTTGGCTTGCTCAAGTACGGTGTAAAATGTCTAAGGACAACTCTGTCAAAAGGTATGACTTGCTCACAGTTTTGAGTTTAAGCAGCATCCCCTTGAGAAATATATTGCTACCAGTATCCAGTATGAGGCAAGTGTTGTTCTGTGTGGTGCTTCCCTGATGCAATCAGATTGGTGGTATAAGAGGAATATGGAAGCAATGAATTCCACAATTTTAACGGTCAGAAGCCCACCACCACCACAGGAGAGGAAAGGAAGGAAGGAAGCCCCAAATACAAGATCAATTGCATATCTAGAATCAGATTTTCTGTATCTTCTGGTCATGTGACACAGCAAGTGTTTACACCAGCATGAGCAATGTGTGACCACCCCAGATGTTATTAGATTACTCCTCCCATCAGCCCTAGGCAGAGTAGCCAATGGTGAAAAATGCTGGGGGAATATAGCCCAGTGGTGTCCAGGGGACTGCTTGCATGCTTCACCATTTCCCTGGGTTTCTGCAGGGAAGACCAATTCTCTATATAAGTTACCCCATGACCTGTTAAAAGAAAAAAAATACACCACAGGGCAAGTATGTGTTTGAATTCAACCTTTCACTTGCCTTCTTACCCTGTTTCCCCGAAAATAAGACAGGGTCTTATATTAATTTTTGCTCCAAAAATGCATTAGGGCTTATTTTCAGGGGATGCTTTATTTTTTTCATGTACAACAATCTACATTTATTCAAATACAGTCATGTCATCTTCTGGTTGCTGCACAATGGTGGAGGGTGGGGTTTCACTTAACTAGGGCTTATTTTTGGGGTAGGGCTTATATTATGAGCATCCTGAAAAATCCTACTAGGGCTTATTTTCACGTTAGGTCTTATTTTCGGGGAAACAGGGTAGCATGTCTGTACTGACTGATTACCAGCTGCATATACAGAGGTTTTTTTGCCTGTCTCCTTGTAAACTGGTTCGGTATCTTTCAATTAATCTAATATATTCCTGTTTGGGTTCCCTAATTGCTAAATACTCTGATTCTTCTTTCTGCCCCAAAGCTCTTGAAAAACGTTTATCAAAATATCTCTTACAATCATGTGCTTTATGATTAACCTGTGCTTGCCTATATGATATGCAAAATATTCTTTATAGCCTAGATTAGTCAACCTTCTAACCATACTGAGCAGAGGAATTAATTTAAGACCCACAAAGCAAGGTGTTGGGAACTGGGTGTTGTCTGTCACAAACAGAAACCAAAAGCAGTGTGTGTGGCAAACATTCAAGTATTAAATGCATTCCTTACTGTAAGCCTTTTTTCACCTCCCCCAAAAATAATTTATAGAAGATTTCTGCTAGACAAACCAACACAGATGTATTTTAAAAGTTAATGACTTCTGAACTATTTGAAAATAAATACTTCACACTGGCACTTAATAAGAATGAACTGAATATAGCATTAAATGGATGTGAAGAAACACTGTATCCCACTCTGAGATTTCAGCTCTTTTGAACTGAAATTGCAGCTTTTAATTGGGTGTCTTTAAACGGAATGGCAACATTGTATGTATAATTAAGACTTTACAACTAATTCTTTTTTTCTGTTTTGTGTCATTTTGTTATAATGGTGTTCATAAAAAGTTATCAGCTATATATTGCCTAGAAGATTGCTTGGCTTAAAACATAATTTTCACCTATCCACATAGTTGCCCCTTGAAAAGATGTGGACAAGGATTACAAAGAACAGTCCAGATTTACATCAGTGTCTTGACAATACCTTGATTACAGCCCATCAACTTGATTCTGTCTACTGGTGACTCTTTCCAGGGTTTTCAAGGTATTGAGTACTTACAAATGGCTTACCATTGCCTTCTTCTAAAGGTGCTCGGAGGTTGTACAGCTTGCCCCAAGGCTACTCAGTCTGTCTCTTCTCCTGGAACTGAAGGATGCAGCTCTTATAATATCACGAAGATTAGTCCCTTGCAATAAAAAATGAAACAATTACAATATAGTATATGTGGAAGAGACAGTGACACCAACAATAAGAATTTCCTTTATTGTCTCCTCAACAAATATGTGCAAAACATATACAAACACCTTTGTGTTGAGCCCTAGTGCCTGTTAGAAAGGGCGAAAACATGGGTGCCAAGGCCTTAAAGCCACCATATACAATAAAATCCAACTTCCATCAACTCCAGCTTGCCTTAGGAATTGTCTCTTTATCTGGTTATCTGGGGATGCATAAGAAGTCCCAAAGACTTTAGCTGTACTATGAGCTGCCCCCCCTACAGTGATAGCACAATCTATAGCTACATTCAGAAATGTAATTTTAAAAATGATGCAGGTACTAACCTATCTACCTTACATTTGGAAAATATACTCTGCACATGTCTTATGTTTCTGCCTTTAGAAGAAAATCAAACTCATTAGCAGACTTGCATGAGGCTTTAGATTAAGCACAGCAGTGATTATTTTCAGAACAGTTGCAAGAAAAGTGTGATCTCACTGGAATTTAGTGGAAGTAGATTTTGATTCAATGTTTGAATGTTTTGCAAAGTGATTGTTGGAAAACAGTTGGGAAAGCTCATTTAAACTTCCCCAATTTCGCTTTCTACAGCCAACTTTATGTGCCTTTTGTTATAATGCAAGACTGACAAAGAAAGGGCTGTGAGGATTTTCTCCAACCATGCTGGCATTGGTCTTGTTGATCTGACAAATTTAGCATTGGAGAAAAGCGCTCTGTGCCTCTGTTTACACAGTTTTTAGATTTCCTGGTGACAGCTTCCCTGTGGAGTTCCTCCAGGTTGGCCTATGTTCTCTCCATGTGCCCAGAGGTACTGAGCCACTCCAGGTGGAAAATACATTTTTGAAATCAATATTGGTGACTGACCTGGTAACATATAAAATTGTAAATGCATAGAGTATTGTTTCCTGAAAAAGATTTTGAATCATTGCTGTTAGCATCTGGTTAGCTTCAGTCTTCTGATAGGAACATAGGAAGCTGCCTTATACTGTAGGCAGGCTGTTGGTTCATCTAGCCCAGAACTGCCAACTCTGACTCACAATAGCTGTCCAGGGTTTGAAGTAGGATTCTTTTCCATTTATTTGGAGATCCTTGATATTCCCTGGTGGTCTCTCATCTAAATACTAACTAGGCCTGTTCCTTCTTCAATCTGCTGAGAGCAGATGTATTCAAGCTTGTATGAGATCTGCAACATCATTGTCATCATTAGCAACAACAGCTTTATTAAAATAGCAATTGACCTTGATAACTGACACACAGACTATGCCGCAAGAACCTACATGTTGCTTCTTCAAAATGTCCTCACCTGGATAAGTAGGAAACAAAGCAGAACCAAATGCTGTTGGAAAATTTGATCTAGGGAACACAAACATGGTGGGTGCTTTCCTCAGCATGCAGTACTGCTTGCCTGGTGCCAAGAGTACAATTCATGTTGTCCTTCAGTTGGTGCCCTAACTGGCCATCCTACGATATCTTACACAGTTCAGAAAAAATCAGGACAAGGCCACGTGGTCCCCAAAACAATACAAATACAGGAAGAGGTGATACCTTCATTGGACCACACACACACACAAATAAAACAAAAAACAAAAAAACACCAGGTGCAAAAGCACCCACCAGATAAAACTATTTATTTGGTTTTAATTTGGCTAAAATTGACTGTTCCTAGTGATTTAACTAAAATTTTTATTCCAACTCTGATGGAGGCTGACCATGCTTCTGGGTTACCTTGTTTTTCCTAGCCAAATAGAAATTTTTTGAGATTCAAAAAGAAGGCAGAAAAGAGAAATAAGGGAGGTCAGAGTACTTTATAGTTCTCTGACTGAGGAAGAGTTTGATATCACACCCTCCCCAACAGGCCTCTTGCAGACTACAACCATCTCCATCTAAAAAGCTAAGCCTGGCCGTAGCAACAGCCATGAGAATTTGGGGCTTTAATAAAAGTATGTAATTTTGGAACTACCCACAAGAACTTGGTGCACAGCCTGAGGAAGATGAATTATCATCGAAAGCTCACTGTTTGTTTGTTTGTTTGTTTGTTTGTTTGTTTGTTTGTTTGTTTGTTTGTTTGTTTGTTTGTGTGGTCCAATAAAGGTATCACCTGTTCCTGCATTTATGTATTTGTAATAGAAGTCCCATTTAAAACAAACAAAATACCAGATAAGGCAACAGAATAAAGCACAAAGCTCTACAACAATTTATAGGCAATGAAATATTAATACAAAAGTCATCCTAAGAGGGAAGGTCTCTGCTACCCTAACCCTTAAAAATAAATTCAAGCCTTTGTAGCAATTTCCCCAAAATAGAGTGCTCTGCAGAGAAATTTCAGAGGGTATGTGTAGCAGAATATTCACCAGATCTCAGGACACAGCAGGCAATATAGTATTAAGGATTTATGACAGTATTGTTAAGTTATGAATTAAAAACTGGATGTGGAATCTGTGCAACGCAGAAGCTATTTTCACACATAATTGGCAAAGCATTGTAGAATGGCATCTACTGATGTTTCTCAAGTATAATGCCCAGTTATTGTAAAAGAGTGAAAGATATTTGATGAACTAGCTAGTTAGGTAGGCTTCCCAACAAAAGGGATTCTAAAGTTTCAGAATGATTATTTAATATAAAATCCTGGGGAAAATATTGTGTATGTGCAATTACAGAGTATGATAGTGTGGGGCTGAGTTTGTTTTCATTGAAAGGTAGCAATGATCTAGGAGCTGGTTGTTAGGAAAATAAACCTAAATTTAATTGTTTCTGGAAATCTATTGAGGGATAGGTCAGATGAGAAGTCCTGGTTTTTCTATTAAGTTTTCTAAAGCCCCACGCTGGCAGCCGTTATGGAACAGACATGTAGCTGCATCTTAGGGTGAAGGAAGAAGATCTTGAGAAAGAAGCAGGAAGGAAGTACAACTGAAAAACAGCAATCTGCATGTCAGGTAGTACTTAGAAAGGTCTGCCTGGCTATCTTTCTGTTTACCACCCCTGTTAGTATAGATTATTTGTTATCTTCTTCATGCTTAGCTTTCAGCACTAACTACAATAAAATAAGCAACTCACAATAGGGCCTCCCCTATCAACAACATGACTACTTAGGGTTTGACTATATTTCAAAAATATTATGCTTAACACCACACTTAAAATCTAAGTATTTTCCATTGACAGCATGAAGTAAAGCTAAAGTCAGGGAAACTTGGTCTTGTTTTGTGGGAGCTTGAAGTATTTTGGTTGCCAACAAGGTTACTAGTATGTTGTGACAGTTCCACCTGCATTGGTTAGTTTGTGAGTTTTCCTATTTTGCTCCAGTGACTTGAGCCCCTCTCATCCTGCTCCTCCATTTGCATCCCATTCAGCAAAAAGTGAACTACAGGAAGCCACTCATCACACTACTGATTAGTTGCAGCCTCCCCCCCTCCTCTCTCTCTCTTTGCATCTCCCCTTCCCTCCTCCCTTTCTCACTCCACACTCACTGGGTTGTTGCCACCGCCACCACAACCACACTTCCTTTTTTGTTTCTAACAGATATCTAAGTTGAAGCATTGAAGGGTTTGGAGTGTGGATCGTTGAGTTTGTCCACCCTCAAAAATTTCTCCTGCTGCTTCCTCTTCCTTGAAACATGAGAGAGTTGGAAGGGAGCTTTCCCAAGCTTCTGCTTTTGAAAGATGAGCCACCCCACCCCACTTCCTCTCCTTCTCAATGTTGCTTCCTTAAGGGAGTATTTGCCTTTCATCTGCTGCCTGGGAGGCTTGCTGTAACCATCCTTCCCTCCCAGCATACCCACTGGCCAGCTGTCTTCTGTTCCTTCCACTCTGTGCTAGGCTACACAGTCAGCACTATATCACCTGTCAAAAAGAAGAAAGGGAAGAAGTCAAAGTACAGGTGAATGGAAGGGTAAGAAGCTGTGCTCCTAAGAATTACGGGAATTTCAGATGTGATGTGGACTCTTACAATGCACTGTGAATGACAACAGCAATTTCAGCTGCAGAAGTTTCCAGGAGGCATTCTAGAGAAAACTCAAATTCAGCCTGTGACAACTTACCTGGTAGCTGGGCCCTCATCCAGTTTTATCACAAAATAATTAACTACAGTCTCTCAGATAGCGACATTTCACCATTATTCTCCTCTATATTCGTCCATATGGAATAGAACCATGATAAAAGGATCATGGTTAAAAGGATACTTGGCTTATTTTGGAAAGAGTGAATTAGGCAGAATCCTTCTTGTATCATTTTCTCACATTCATCTCATTTTTCCTGTGGCTTCATTTTTTTGGGGTTGCTGCTAAAGAAACCTCCCAGAGAGAAGAAGAAGGGGGGGAGGGGAAATCTGATCAAAATTCCCTGTCTTCTCCTCAGGGTATTATGACTCAAGCTACTTTTATGTTTTGAAATGAAAGGATGAGAATGTAATGGGTAATAGAAAGCATTTTATTTAAATTTAATAATTCACAAATGTTACAGTTTTAGAAATTAGAGCCCTGAGGACAAATTAGATGATTGCAGACCTTGCTGATGTGCCGTGTAGGCTGATTAGATCAGCCTATCGCACTTGATGAACTGTAATGGGAAGAAAGAATCAATGTTAAATAGATTGTACATTAATATATATTATCTTATCTAAATATTTATTTTTCTTGATGTGTCTCTCTGATGCTACTGGGAAATCATTAGAAAGCAAAGACACAAAACACTGGAGGCTAAACTAACTTACGTATCAACCAAGGGCTCCAGCTGATGCACTGTTTTGCTTGCTTTATTTGCTCTAGACAGGATATTCAGATGAACAACGGTAGCAGGACTACTTTTTATAATATATGCTGATGATTTGCCTAGAGATGTACGCCCCATTCCTTCTTAGTTACATCATGACTTCTTCCCTGTCACTCAGCTTCTGTGAGGACTTTGTTATTCACACACCCTCCAGTCAGTCACAACTCGAGACTCAGATGGAAAGAGAAGGGAGGTAGGGCTATTGATGCCATTCTCTCATCCTACTCTTTCTCAAACAGGAAGTCATGATAATATAATAACCAAGGCAGGTCACATCATGTGATGAGGATTAAGGAGATATGGGCTCAAATCCTCACCTCGCTATCCCCACTGGGTGAATTTGGTCCAATCGCATTCTGTCAGCCTAATCAACTTCACAGAGTTTTGTGAATGAGGTGCAAGAGAACCAAGTACAGCATTCAGAAAAACATCCTTAATTAACAGTGTGCTTTTATTCTTGATCCTCTTTTCACCATGACCTAGCCAGAGTCATTCACAAGGCAATGAAGCCACTTTGTTCTGGATCAGAACAATGGTTCGTGTAAGCCAAATGCTGCCAGACTGCCTTGGGCTTCCTCAGGTGAAAAGGCAGGATATAAACGGAATAAATTAAAATATAAGTAAAATCAAATACTCCCAGTTGCATTAGGATCTCCCAGCCTCTTTCCCTACTCCTCAACCTGAGATTTGGTAACTGGATATGGAAAACAGCATCTTACATATGCAGAGGAAGTTCTGTTTCATTAACCTACGCATGCTTAGGATCCCAGCCCTACACTTCTGTATGTCTATGTACAGAGCTGGGACAACAAGGGAAGGAAAGTACAGAGAAACTCAGCAGCAAAGACATGAACAGTGGCAAGGGGATGAAATAGAGTGGTGGTGGTTGTTATGTGCCATCAAGTTTCTTCATAGGCGAACCTATGAATTAGTGACCTTTGAAAAGCCCTGTTATTAACAGTTCATCTCAGACCTTGCAAATTTAAAGCTATGGCTTCATTTATAGAGTTAATCTATCTCAATTTTGATCTTCCTCTTCCTGCTGCCTTCAGTTTTTCCCGGGTTTATTGTCCTTTCTGGGGATCTTGTCTTCTCATGGCATGCCCAAAGTATGACAGGCTCAGTTTTGTCATTTTTGCTTCTAGGGAGAGTTCAGGCTCCCCATAGAAAAACAATGGTATATTTGCCTGTATAAAATTTGTTTAAGTTTTAACATATGTCTATATCTTCAGGAATCTCTCTCATTTCCTGCATTTCATATGTGTTTGGGACTGCTTCAACAACCAAACCTTCGTGCAATCGGTGCACATTAGAAGTCCAACTTTCCATTTTGTATTTACATTTTGGTCACTGCAAAATATGTCTTCCAGCTGGTTGGCTTCACTAATAAGCATTATTTAAATGAAAAGAGCTGTGTTGCCTTTTGCTTTAGAGGAAATGTTTTCCTTTATTCTAAATATTCTTTTTTCAATGGACGGTACTGATCACGCCAACTGGCACTAGTTGGCTAATTTAGTACCAAGCACTGGATAGAAGCATTGGAGGATCACAGAGACACTTACAAAGGCCAACTGTGTCCAATAATTACATTAAATAGACATGTGGTCTCTTTGGAAGCATTGCTACAATGGTAGCTGATAGATCTGCACTCAACGTCACCTTTTACTCTCTGCTGTCTCCCCTCATCATGTGACCCATCAACAGGTTTTGGCCTTAGCCAAATGTTTTGTCAGTTTCATGGCAAGAAAATAGGTGCCAATTGCCCAGCGAACTCCTGACATGCTTATTTGCAGAAGGTTTGGAAATGGCCTCACTGAGGATGTAGGTGGTCAACCAGAAATGTTCACAGAATCAGTGCTGTGATGTACTAATAGACTGGATAACAGCTGTTGGCAGCTCTCACGTGCTCAGTTCTTACTGGCTTCTGGTTGGGAGGAGTTGTGAGGGGGGAAAATGGAGGATGAAAGCCTTGAACATTTAGTAAAATGAGCTCCCAGTAGACAAGGAGGCTCAAGGAAAGGGAACTGATATCCAAGATGGCAAAGAAAAGAGTAAAGCCCCGGCAACAGCAAGGAAAAGAAAAAGAAATGCAAAGAATATAAGGAATAAAAAAATAATTTCTAAAGAAAGGGAATGACATGCTGCTTCTCTGACAGACAGAATCATAAAAAAAGCAGACAAAAGACGATGTGCAATTGCTAGGAAAAGGGGACAGAGGGGCAAGCAGAGAGTGCAGGGAGAGAGATTATTGAGAGAGTAGACGTAGAAAGGTGGCAAGCAGAAGCCTTCAGAAACATTGAAGTGTTGAGATGAGAAAATGTGAGGTGAACTAAACTTCAGTAAAGTGTCCAGGGATCCACCCAAGGACAAGAGGGGTTGACCACTGGACAACAAAAGCAGACAGGTAGGACAACTTTTCAGGTTTGGGCACTGTAGGTCATGAAGCCAGAAAAGAAGGGCTTCATATACTAGGTGATGCTGAAATTCATGAGCTGAGATGGACTCACTAGCTGAAATCCTGTGGTGCAGTTACACAAACAGCATAGCTGTTAGATGTAAATTGCCGTACGTTAAGTAACGTCTGTAGACATCTGCTGCATACTGAGTTGTACAACTCAGCATGCAACAGACAAGGTCTACAACATATGGCAATTCACGTCTAAAAGTTAGGCCATTGGCATAACTGCACAACAGGATTTCAGCTGCTAATTTAAAATGATAAGTGCAGCTGTCAAATTGAAAGCTTCACCGTCTGCTCACCAGTAATGCCATCGTGCTGTCCTGAACACACCCAGTCTTATCAGATTTCAGAAGCTAAGCTAGATTGGGTTGGGCTAACACTTGGAGATCCAGTGTGGTGTAGTGGATAGAATGACGTTCAGGAACTCAGCGGATCTGGGTTCAAATCTCCACCCAGCTATTTGGGATGGTAATCGTAAAATCATTCCTTAAAAATCTCATATACCTAGAAAATGTTATGGGAGTCACCATAAGTTGGATGTGACTTAACAGCATGTAACAACAAAAACACCTGGATGGGAGACCAGCAGGGAATAGCAGGAATCTCCAAGTAGAGCAGAGAAAGAATCCTTCCTGAAGAGCCGCCACCAGAGTTGACAGCACTTGCCTGGATGGACCAATGTTCTGACAATTTCCTCTGCATTCCTGCATTCCTACATAATAGACTTATCCCAGCCAGTTGCTCTAATATATTGTGGATCACTGCAAAGTAAGAGTCAAATATATGTATAGAAGCAGGCTAAACTATCCTATCTGCATTTTAAAAAAAATAAAATAAAGCCTTCTCTCTAGGGATAGAGGGAAAAAATCATTAAAGGATTACATTCCCATACATTCAATTCATATTAATATTCACTTCCATGACTCACCTAAAGTTCAGGCCACACAGAATGAACAAACAAGTTGGCATTCATTTGTTGTTTTTGACAAATCTGACAATGTCTATTAATAAGACATTTGATTACTTGCCTTTTCAGATTCCAAATGCATCTGGAGCCTGTTTTGCTTTTGTTTATCACCAAGTCCCTAATTTGCCCTTGATTACACCCAGTCTTCTAGGACGCTGGAAGATCCTGAGAGCCTGCAGCTCTCATAGAAATCATAATTCCTTCACAACATAATAATTATCACATTCCAAGAAGATTAGCATGATAAAAGCCACACTTGTGGTGGAATAAAATCTGATTATAACAAGAGAGAAGCTTCCCTTCAGTCATAATCAATTTTCACACTTATCTAAATGGTATAAAATTTCACTGAAACAATTTGGAACTTGCTCTAAATATAAAATTTATCTCAGTGGAAAGAGATAGTACAGAATTCTCTGAAACTCAGGACTGTTTACACCGTTCTCACCCAGAAGGAATTTTCTGATAAGAGCTTTAAAATTCTTATGATTTGTCTTTTGTGATTATTGCAAATGTAGCTGTTTAACTGCATGATCAGCTAGTTTTTGTGGGAAACTTCACCTTTTCATGATCTTGTTAACCCCTCCCTTTCATGTCTGGAAGGATGAGAATAGAAAATTTTGCTTCTCCTTCTATCTGACTGGAGTTTATAGCACCATCTGAACCTCCAACTGCACCTAACATTAGTATATTAGCTAACATTAGTATATTAGGTTGGAAAAAAAATCTGACCCAGAAACCATGGTTTGAGAGCCAGTGGTTCCCAACATTGGATTCCCAGGTGTTCTTGGACTAAAGCTCCCAGAAGCCTTCAACACTAGCTCTGCAGTTCAAGTTTTCCGGGAACTGTAGTCCAAGAATATCTCGGGGCCCAAGGTTTGGAAACACTGTTATAGAGTAATCCAAGGGCAGTTCCTTGACTAAGTAAGCATGATGCTCCAATCGTAATTTCAGGGTGGGGAACCTAGCCCATTCCACTCATGAGCTACCTGAAACATATGATGTCTAAATGTGACCACAATATACTTACACTGGAAATTTCTCATAACAAATTCAGACTACAGTATATACACATAGTGAAGTATTTGCATGGATGTCTTCCCCACATAGGAAATGCTTAGAATTTGAAACAGGAGATGTCATTGCTTTGTCAGAAATGAAAACATTATTACCACTCTCTGTTTGTAAATGAGTCCCTTTAAATTTAATAAAAGTGTACATTACTGAACAATTAAACCAAGCTACACACATACACAGACACACATGTTTCGTATGAGGCAAAACTTGACAAAAAGCAATTTGCAATCTGTGAAGAAAGTGAGAAATTGGGGGAACGTAGAATCTATCTGGAACATTCAGGCTTCTCTGAATGGCAACAGCTGACTGGGAATGTGGAGGGCAGCCTCTGCACAGTAAAAAGAAGGGAGTAACACCTGTAATTTATCTCTCGTGAGAGAGGCCTTCAAGGCCAACTTGGCTTGTTCTCTGGTACTATGCTAATTGGAAAATGATTTCAGCCGTGTGAAAGGAAGGGGGAGAAAATACTCTTTGAGAGAACTTGAAACTTGATTGGCAGACCATCTGGAAGGACCCAGAATGTGATGGTTAATGTATAAAAAGCAGTTCAGAAATTACTTTAGTTAGTTTCACGTATGTCTCAGAAGATGCTCTGCTCTGTTCCTGTTAAGATGCACTCTGCATTTGCTTCAAAACTATGCTGACTCTATGCTGATGTGGGAGTACAGTAAGACCCCTGTATCTGTGGGATCAGTATCCATGGTTTCACGTATCCACAGTCTGAAAATATTAAAAATATTAAAAGAAAAAAAAATCCAGAAAAAAACCTATTTTCACATGTATTACCAGAACTGGCCACTAGAGGCAGCCAGAGACCACACAATGAATACTTGTTAGTGAAGAATACATGTGAAAATATTTTTTCTGGTTTTTTCCCCCCTTGTTCCATGCTATATATAGAGAGAGAGCATTCCCTATTATCTATGGTTTTCAGTTTCTGGGGGGGCTTGGAACTAATCCCCAATGGGTATAGGGGTCCTACTGTATTAGCTTTGTTATTTTCTGGTGTGTTCTCTTGATTGCTGTAGCTTTTATCTCAAATTGTTCTTTTTGCTCTAAGTGCTTTTTGAAACCTTATCGAAATTTTTCAGAACTTTTTGCCTTTCCACCATCTTTAATAAAATTCACTTCTTCAAATAATCTCCAGTTTATGAATGTGGGTTATTGTGCTTCTGTATCTATGATCCAAAATGCCCACATTGCCAGCAGGAAAAGGGATACCAAGCTTTACATAGCAAAGCACAGCCTAAATGTTGATAACAATAATCGCAGCAGTCTAGATGGTCTGCATAATACCCTCTTGTGCCCACTCCCATTCACAAACTGAGACAAAGCAAGGGAAAATCCCAGAAGCTGATTCCTTTTTCATCAGTTAACTGCTTCTCACCCAAACACAAAGCAATTGTCAGGGCTCTTTTTTGACAAGTGCGAGTACTTTATACCTAGAACACCCTGGAAAGAGTCACCATAATTCAGAATTGACTTGGCATCACATTATTCAAAAATACCAGGCAAAGTCAATCAAAATTATAAAAACATTGACTCATATGATATAACAGTATACAAGTTTCAAACAAAAACCTAAGTATCTGTTAAATATTAGCTCCATGTGTATGTTTTTCCTAATATTGCCGGAGGGGGGTTGTAGCTCTGATGGTGTTATTTCTGAGATCTCCAACTGCTTATAATACTGTGTGAAATTTCTTGATATTGTTCCCAAAGCCCCGATGACAATGGGGACCACTGAGGTATTTTTTTAAAATCACATATATATTTGTATAGTTATTGTTCTGCACTTTAATATTGCCTTTTAATTATGTAAGATGCCTCTTTATACTCATTGTTCTTATGTTTAAATACTGTCTTTTAATGATGTTAATCACTGTTGTACATTCATTGTTTTCAACTTTAAATATTGTCTTTCAATGTTGTAAGCCGCCTTGGGTCCTCCTCAACCTCCTCCTCCTCCTCTTCCTAATACTACTACCACTATTACTACTACTATATATGCACATATCTACTGAGCACAAAACTTGTAGGGGGATGGTGGAACCCATTTTGGTGACAATTTCCAGAGTCCTTCAAGCACCATTGGTCACCATTTGTCACTAAAGTTCTAAAAGCAAACTTTCCAAGCATTGATAACTGAGAATTACTATTTGACATCCTGAATGTTGAAGGCAGGGCATTCTTCATCCCAGATACCCACATTTGCAATTTGGGAGGTACAAACACAGAAGCAAGGTAAATGAATTTTGCAACCTCCACTGTATAGCTGTAGAAATGCTGTGTTAATTGTTGCCAAGAGCAGTATAGCCATCGATTTTTTGTAATATTGCAATGGCCCAAATCAAATGTCATGCAAGTGACCATCCAGCCTTCTAGAGCAGGTTTCCAGTGCATAACGTCTTGCAGAAGTGTGGGGTGATAGACCAGTTCTACCGGAAGAACAACCACATGAGATCCTAGTAATAACCTTATATTTAATTAGAAATGGTAAGGTTGAAAGGCAATCAAATGCCAGCTTTCTACCTGTTATTGTACTTTTTATTTTGTGAGACATGCTCTGGTTAGCTACCAGTCTTTTCTAACCTCTCTGTAAAACAGCACAAGAACAAACAAAAAAGCATATGATGTACCATAATGATAAACTCATTCCCATATTTGAATCTAATAGTCCATATGCTTTGACAGAAACAGATTCCTTTGTTCATATCGCAGTCTGGTTCCATACAAGCATACATTACAGAGGAAACTTTCATGAATGCCATGTGAAAGTAATAATGGCACTACTTTAATACATGACTGGACAAGAAAAGAAAAGAAAAAGCCCTTTTTTGCCATTCCTCTGTACAAGGACCCTCAAGCATTGACTGGCTTTGCTTCCATCCACACTCAGAAACAATTGGCTACCCCCCTAACTCACCTTCTGTTTAGGAGCTGAAGACTGTGTGGGTGGGAGTCATTCCTGTAGTCATTCTCTTTGACCCCAGGTCTCATATGTAGACTGAAGCTTGAGACTGGTATTATCTGAGCAATTTATTCTTTATTTGATAGTAGCAGCAGCTGCCATGGTAGAGCCAATGGGATAGAGTGATTATAGGGTTGAATTATGAGTCAGGAGACTTGGGTTCACATCTCCACTTGGCCATTAAATTCACTACATAACCTTGGGCCAGCAACAGTCTCTTAGCTTGACCTATCTGAGCATATCATTATGAGGATAAAATGGAAAGGAAGTGAGCATAGAGGCTTTCTTGAGCTCTTAGAAGGAAAGATGGGATAAAAATATAATGAATTAAGTAAATAAATAAATATTAGAAGTAGTAAGGTTTTTTAAATTTCCCTTCAAGTATATTCAAATGACAATACAGAACAAGAAAAATAGTTAGTAAACTATTAAAATGTAAATGCAAAAAAGTTAAAATAAAAAATAAAAATAAAAACAACAGAAAACAGCCGGATTCAAATTCTGCCTATGAAAATCAGGGAAATAAAAAACATATTTTTATTTGGGGCATGACCACCAAGAAACCCTCTCTCTACCTCATCTCAGATGGTGAGAGAACCCATCGGAAGCCCTCCATTGATGATCTTAAAATATGGATAAGTCCAAATGGGACCAGGCAGTTTTTCAAGGATTTTGAGTCTGAACCAATGTTGCCTCTAAGGTGCATGCACACAGGGGCACTCAGAGCTCCACTGGCACCACACAGCAGCCACCAGGGTTGATATCTGTTTACTTCCAGGTTTCAGATGAAACCCCAGCCCCGCAAGTCTCCCGTTGTAGTGGGGATGAAAATTAGAGGGAATGTTAGTCTGAACCCATAACGTGTTCCGGTAAAAGATGAAAGCTTACACTTTGACTTGGGCTTAGATTGTGCTGACTTCCAATGTGTTTGGAGCTGGAAAGGAGATCTGAGTTTTGTTTTGATATGGGGCAACCAAAATGCTGGCAGAACAGATGATCTTCCCATGGAACCTCCCTTAAAATGCACTGTGCTTCAGCGATATTCAAAAAGAGCTTGGAAACATCTTTTTCTCTTCCAGCAGATGAGAGATATTGTAGTTGGGGGAAAAGGATTGTTTATAAATTCGGGCTCTGATTTTCATGAAAGCAGAGCACAAATATAAGAATGATCCATACCCCAACACTGGGGGAAAACTGGGGCTCTTCACTCTTACCAGAAGGAGATGGAACACTCAGCATGGTGAGTGAAGCAAGTGAGATTATAGACTCCTACCTACATGTTCCCAAGTTCCCAGTATGGTGTAGAGGATAGAGTGATGGACTAGGATTCTGGAGAACAGGGTTCAAATCCCCACTGGCCATGGAAACTCACTGGGGGAGTGTAACTGGTAAAACCACTCCTTGAATATCTCACGTACCTTGAAAGCCCTATTAGGTTCACTAGAAGTCAGTTCTGACTTGACAGCACAGAACACACATACCTATATGTAGCTGGTTGGATAGCTGTGTGGTGTGGGTCGTATGCTTGCATAGCCAAAAGCTGGGTTTTCAATTCCCCACTTCTTGTGAGTAGAGCCAGCCTGTGTGGCCATGGGCAAGCTGCACAGTCCCAGGGCATCACAGAAGAAGGAAATGGTAAACCACTTATGAGTATGCTCTACCTAGAAAATTTTGGAAAGGGTTGCCATAAGTAGGAATCAATTTGACAGCATATGTTTATTATCTACATGTTTGAAACAATATAACTTTCATTTTACATTAAAAATAGAGAAACAGTTATGCAAATCTCTTGAAAATCCAAGTTCTAATGAGTTCTGTAATTTATCAGAGCAAACACCAGTTGAATCAATAGTTGGAAATTAAATCTAGTGTACTTTAAATTAGATATAAGGCACAAATCTTTAATGGTGACTGTAATTAACTATTCACATTGTGTACCAGGGAACAATTTGGATTGGATAATCCATTATTTACTCATTTAAGCATGGTTAGACACTTTGTTAAAGGCATGGTTCCATCCACTTTTTTTAAAAAATCAATGATCCTTAGAATAATAGGAAATCAGTGACACATGCAATATGTAAAAATAGGTGATACCTTTATTAGACCACTTAAACATTGAACAAATAGCAAACAGTGAGCTTTCATGGGCCAAGTCCATTGCTTCAGGTCATGTACCAATATTTCAGAAAAAAATGTAAATGGGAGTCATAAAAATCCATGGCAGGTGACTGGGCCAGATCTGCTTCTTAGAGGTGAGTTCAAAAGCTGACTGCAAATGGCCTTTGGGATGTGTGGTTTGAAACTTCACCTCTAGTAGCATTTTGCTGGAATTTTCCACCCAACTCTCCAAACAAAGGGCTGACAAACAAGCCACAGGTACCTCTCCTACCACCCACCCCACCAAAAATTGTGATGCCAATTTAGGAATGTTCAGTTTCAAGAATTTTTGCACCAGTGCTGTGTATGTGCATCATCAGTTAGACTTAGAAAGCTGGTCCTGGTGAACTTACAAAAATAAAGTCACACACAAAATCCTTTGACCATCATACCATATCATGCCATAAATCACCCTGTGATGTGCAACACAGTAACTTTATTGTGATAATGCTAAACACTATTGGTATGAGGATAGTGTAATATTTCAGGTGTTAAATGCTTTGGAAAGCCTGGGGTTGCTTCCCTTGTCTGTGCAAGGTGCAGTGCTGGTACAGTCACCACCTCTGTACAGCCAATTTACACCAACAGCAACATTCACAGTTGCAAAGCATGAATGAGTTTTCTGTACAGAATTTTTCACATTTCTGCTGATTATACAGAATCTGTAACCTGTAAAAGGCGGCAGCTTCCAGATGTTCTTGGACTTCAGCTCCCAAGGCTGATAGTTCAGCAAAATCTGGAGGCCCATACATTGGCCACTGCTACCATTAAGTGTGGTTGAAGGGTCATATTACATGTCTAGGAAATTACAACTTGCTTGCTAGTAGCTGTGATTTTTTTTTTCCTTTCATAATGTGATTTCTAAGGAGATGAGAGAGCAGGCGATCAGATTTGCGAATGCAGGTTGTGCTTATCTTCCACGGACCAATGACAAAACAAGTCAAAATACAGAGCTGAATTAAAAGTATGTAAAGTTGATGTCTTGATATTTAAGGAAGCTTTGTTTTGTCAGTGTACTTCATTCCTCAGATTACCTTTGTATGGAAGAGTTATGTGCTCATTATGACTCTTAACTCTCCTATTTCACACATAACACTCACAGTGGTAATATTAATATGATTTTTTCTTCATAACAATGTTATGCATGGTTCATATGTGAAATATCATATGTATGATAGCATGAAACACAAGTTAAAACATAGCCACAAGATAATGTTCATATGATATCCACACACATGATCAAATTCAGATGTTCTTTTGATTTCCTTTTGTTACTGGACAAAATTGTATCAAATTCATCATGTCATATCACAATTAATGTTAACTTGATTAACGTATTCCAGAGCCTGGAAATGTTACTTCCTGGAATACAACCGATATAGGAAATCAGCCCTACACATACTGTCATTTGCAACCAAATGTGGGGTGACCAGAGAGAAATGGATTCAAAACATTGCAGCTAAGCTGGCTGTGTTTGTCAATTCAACAATACAGTCTCAGCAGTAAAAAAAAGAAAGAAAGAAAAGAAAAGAAAAAGAAAAGATCCTCTCTTTGCACCAAAAAAGTTTTGCTATTTTCTTTTTCATATTCATTCATTTTGGGTTTCCTTCAAACAGGCAAATTTGCAGGTAGTATAAGAGGGTCAGTTCAACTGGAACTTCAGCAGTAACATGAGTATTTCTGTGTACAGAGATCTTTACAGGAGGGGCCATACAAATTATTCCAGCTTCACCATGTAGAGAGGCTGCTGGGTTGTGATTTTGTTCCAGTAACAAGGGAGAGTAAAACTAGGTCCCCCTCCCCACCTTGGGCAGGAGTGCAGTCGACCTGATTTAGTGCAATATAAATGGGGTCACCACCCAACAGTAGTTGCTTAGGATCAGACAGGCCAGTAATCTCTGAGACACTTTATTGAGGCCTGCTCTCAAACTTTCCTATAATGCTATGCTAAAGAAGTGTACTGGAAACAGCTAATTAATATAAAAGCAACGGTTTTCTACCATAGGGCTCCTGACAGTCTTAGACTATAAATGCCAGAAGGACAGACAAATAATGTTGAATATTAACTGTTTCTGGGTGTTTTAGTCTATTTCTCTTTCTACTTCCAAGGTTAAACTATCTATAGTACTTTCTAAAAAGAAGGATAGGTGTTTTTTTTCCTTTGAGCGGAGGAATGTGAAAGACAGACACCCTCTGGAGAGAGCCCATAAATTAACCTTTAAATGAATATATTAATAATGCCAATTTAACTAATTAAAACATTTTACATTTTAGACGTTGGCACAAAGAAGTTAATTTCTGAACTTCCGAAGTCTAACTTTAATTAATTAATTTTTAAAGCGAATGCTCCAAGGTCTGTTCATAGTGCTGTGATAAGGATATATTGGAATGGAGAGAAAGTTGGATCCAGAGTTACACCATATCCTATGATGTGTCATGGTGGTGGTCAATATGGAAATGAGAGGGAAATTACTTGTACGCATTCTGAGGCTAGTGTAAATTTGTAACATCAGTGGGCATGTGGCCAAAAAGGAGGAGTTTGGATGTACTGGCTGAAATCCTGTTGTTTAGCATAGTAAGTTGCAACTAGAATAGGACCATTGAATCAATGGAACTTATGGAGTAGTTGACTCTTCAAATCCCCACTGATTCAATGGGCCTACTCTAGTTGTGATTTATTACACTAAGCAACAGGATTTCAACTAGTGTAAGTGTGCTGCTTCTCTATGTGCCACCCAAATCCCATCCCAACCCTGTTTTAGTCATTCTGCCAACATCTTTCCACTGGCAGAGCAACTCTATGAGCATCTGTGCCAGCAGCATATTTGAGTTATGCTGGTGTGGTGAGGTTCCCTCCAAATTCTCCGTGTGCAACTCTAGTATAGGATTTATCTCTGAATTGTGTGCATGGCTGTGCTGGTGGCATATGATTGGATCACTGAGAAAACAAATATAAGAATTACTGGACAATCAAGCACCTAAATTAAAAAGATGTACTATTTGAAGCATTTAGATTAAACAAGCAGAGGAAACCACTGCAATATCAAGCATTCTGTCCCTTTTGGATTATTATTGAAAATTTGTAATCAAGCTCTATGCAAATTTCTTGCAATTAACAGCAACAGATAATCTTCTGGTTTACTTATTGAAATGTCTTTTCATTCATTCAGATTTCATCTGTAAAATTAATGGGCTGGGAATGAGATATATTTACCTGTTTACTGTGGTCCCTTTGCCTCTGCCTTTAGATGCTCCTGCAGTTCTGAATACAGGGAAGTGGGGGACTGGCACAGGGTACTGGACTGCCTGAAAGCATCAAGGTGACACTTCCTTTCTGTATATAGAAGCTCACCAGACTATCAGCCTTATCTTATTTTGACATTGATGGCAGCAAAGCATAATCCCAAAGACAGCAGGATTCCTTAGGGGGCATAAGGCAAGCTGTGTCTGACCATATAGCCTGGTTCTAACACCTCAGCACCACATGGCTTCCCTGAGCACCTCCTATCTGAGGCAGTTGCCGCACTCTGCTTAATGGTAAGGCTGGTCCTACATACCTTAAGAGCAGCTTTTCTAAGGTTCCCAAGCAGCAGCACTTCCACCACTGTGGTCAGGAATAAATCAAGGTCCTTCAGTGTTAAGTCCTACTCTGCCCTTTTTATCAGGCAATAAGAAGAAGGCTAGGATTATTGATAACTTCTTGGGTTCAGAGGTAGAACACTTAAACTACTTGTTGGTGGGTGCATTCCCCTGTATTAGCTACCAGGTGACCATTCTTTTCACTTCACTTTCTTTTAAAACCAGGGAGATCATTATTTCTGTTAGACCTGGCTAAGCCATACACTCTTTAAACAGATTACACTGTGTAATGCTTGAACAAAGCTGTCAAGAACATTGCAGTATGCTTTTTAGGTCTGTGATACAGCAGATGATTTTGAGCAATTTAGTCAATAGCTAAGAAATATCACATTTGAATTTGTTTGTCATCTGAGCTTATGCATTCCTCTTTATTCATTAGTCAGTTATTTCCAAATCATTATCCTTGGACTTTTGTCAACAGCGCTTGATATAATTCATCAGATGTAAACCAGACATTTATGATTCACAGATATCTCTAACTCCTTCTGCAGTAAAAATTGATGCAACCAATTCATTTAGTTTCTCCAAAATGTTCTAGGCATGGATCAGAGTGCCATCCTATAAAAGTGTAAGCAACCTACTGCCCTCCAGACATTTTAGATGACAATTCTCAGACATGATCCTAATAGTCAGGGTTTATGGTAGTCCAAATACCTGGAAGGCACAATGTTATCATATCTTGCTTTATGTGCTATATTAGCAATAAGCTCTATTTAATTTAGTGGGGTTTACTTTTCAGTAAGTATGCATACAGTTACACCATCCAAGGCTCTTGGGCCAAACCCCCTTGTTAAAGTCAGCATGTAAAGCTGCTGAATCAGTGGAACATACATACATGTTGACTTATGAAGCTACCAACTGGATTTAGGCCTTTGTCATCTAATTTGTAAGGGATGTGGTGGCGCTGCGGGTTAAACCGCAGAAGCCTCTGTTCTGCAAGGTCAGAAGACCAGCAGTCGTAAGATTGAATCCACGCAACAGAGTGAGCTCCCGTCGCTTGTCCCAGCTCCTGCCAACCTAGCAGTTCGAAAGCATGCAAATGCAAGTAGATAAATAGGTACCACCTCGGTGGGAAGGTAACGGCGTTCCGTGTCTAGTCGCGCTGGCCACGTGACCACGGAAACTGTCTTCGGACAAACACTGGCTCTATGGCTTGGAAACGGGGATGAGCACCGCGCCCTAGAGTCAGACATGACTGGACTAAATGTCAAGTGGAACCTTTACCTTTACCTTTACCATCTAATTTGTACTGCTCTTTTCTCTGAAAAATTTCCTCTTTCCCTTGTCTATTTTAAACACAAATCTTTAGATATAGTCACTTTTTAAAATGTTAGCAATTAGATAATCAAATAATTTGTTTATTTTATTGATAATGGAGATTTCATCAGCCACTGGAATTCTCTTCCTCCAACAGCCATCTTCAACTGACTATTTAACCAAGTTGGTTTCATTTGGGGCATATTTGTACATTCTTTCATACACATTTTTAGCTCTTTTGTCAATTAAAAGAACACACACTAAAGAGACAAATGATCAAATATTCCATTCATTTGTCATGCTAATTGCATTTGTAAGTCATGATCATGGCTCATTTAAGTAACACTATAAACAAGTTTGTTTTCGTATTAGCAAAATTGTACAGTGGAACCTCCCTTAAGAATTATTCTTCACAATGTAAATTGTTGAAACTATGTAACATGTTAGACAGAGTTTATAACTTTCCTTTTGTTAGAAAATCTGCTTTTGTTTTGTAATCTGGAGGCTGAACAGAATGTTCAATGCCAAAAAAAAAAGCAGACAAGCTGAACAAATACCAAATGCAGATTTTAATTTCTTCTAATAAGTAGCACTCACAAAACTGCATTTTACTGTAAAGCTGCTAAGTTCCAAATGTGCCAATGTATCCTAGGTGAAAAAGAGATGCTTAATTCAACTTCTCCCCCAACACTCATTTCATAATAATGATAATTGTGTGCCATCAAGACAATTCTGACTTATGGCGGTCATTTCCAGGGTTTTCTAGGTAGAGAGTACTCAGAAGTGGTTTACCATTCCCTTCTTCTGGGGGCATCCTGGAACTATGCAGCTTGCCCAAGGTTCTATTCACAGGAGCAGGTGGATTTTAGGGTGTGGGTGGGCTGTATTTTTTTTTTAAAAAAATAAGAATCTGCAATAGGTACTCAGCCAGAATAAAACTGGACTGCCCTTCTTTCACAGGACGGTGCATTTTATATTTATAACACCTCACCATTTTGATGATGGGGATCAATTTGTAGGCCACCCCCCCTCCCCCAAATCTGACTATACTTTATCTGGTGCAAAACAACAACAAACAAACAAACCAAATCCACACATCTTCTCTTCCTTTTTGTCTCATATTATTGCTTTTTTTAATGGTTCGCCCCATGTGCGCATTTGGCACACATATAAGCCTAATGCAGGCATTTTGTACTATAGCAAGTTCACTGGAAGCTTTCACAATCAGCTGTGCCAGACAGGGTTTCTGGGAGTAGCACTCCAAAAAGACCTGGGCTGTCCAAGGTTGGCAACCACTGTCCTAGACCATTGTGTGAAAATTTTTTCAAAAAGTGCTTAAATCATATTCACATTGCTTGAAACGTGCCTATGCTTTGTGCCCAGGTCTGAGAAACACATAAACCAACAGATTTTTCCAAACACTGAAGATGTAGTGGATGAAACCTAGGATATTTTGCATGAAAATATGTGCAATGCCAGTGAGATAGTGTTTCCCAGAGCTAAGACTTCTTGACATTGTAAATTATAGTGCTCTAAGAAAACTGAAAGACAACGGAATGGGAAATCAGTCCTTTTTAATGTTAGTACTGCCTAGAGTATGAAATATCCAAATTTCTCTAAGGAGCTTTGCAAATTTGGGCTCTAGAATAACAGAGCAGAATGCTACAGGAATTTATACATGTTTATATTTTACAAAGCATTCTCTTGAAAATCTCACCACTCTTTATTGGGATATTGTGGAAATAAATAAAGAAAACAATTCTTAAAAATGATCACAGATGCTTTAAAAAGATCTGAAGAGAAACAAAAGGCCATCTAAAGCAATATGTGAAAAGAATACATATTAGTCGAAAAGCAAAAATAAAGGACCACCTAGTTCATATTTTTATTCTAAGGTTCCTTTAAAGCATGTATTATATAGATTAAATAATCTGATCAGCTGTTCAGTATTTCCTAGCACATCTATCTAATAATGTTCTGCTTATGATACTGACCAAACAAATGTGACAGTAAAGATGGTGTATGTTTCTTAAATTAAGAAACTAAGTATTTTAGATTGTGTCTTTTTCAAAGATCCTGTAAATGCATTTATGCACTGATTCTAAGTTTTTTTGAAGGGATGTGCTGCTAGTCATACTTTTACATACTTTGACAGTATAGCATTTTTTACAGAAGGTCTGTGCAGCTGGTTCCCCCATGATAGTTGTTGAGCAAGCTGTTTTAAGCAGAACTTGATTTTCCATTAGGTTTAGGATTAAAATTGGGATTTGGTTCCCAAAGAATCTTCATGGCTTATAAATAAAACTCCTGCTGTCTTCTCGTTTCTCTCGTCAAATCTCCTCTCTCTCTCTCTTGCTAACTGCTTGTCTTTCACCTCCTCTGTCTTCGCACTTCTCTCACACATCTCCTCTCTAGTGTGCTTGCTGGGCATCCCCTCTACTCTCTTTTCTCTTCTCCACCCTATTTACCTCCCTTTAGCCCATTTTCTGGCTGTTTCCCATAAAGCCCTTCTGTCTTCTTTGTTCTGCCTCCTCCCTCTGCTCCTTTGTTGTAGTGTTTGGTGACAGAAACATGTCAGTTTATAGCACGTTGGACAGATCACACTGATTGTAACACGGACTTTTGGACATGGAGGAGAGGTTACCTAATACTTTAATACTTGTAAAAGTGAGGGGTTATACAACAATTAAAATGAATTGTTGTAAGTCAGTGTCCCCATTATTGATGCTCTGATGTTCTTAGCAGTGAGGGGTTATAAAATGAATTGTTGTAAGTCAGTGTCCCCATTATTGATGATCTAATGTTCTTAGCAGTGATCCAATGTAGATTCACCCATATGTATATTTCAGTACAGTGAAGGGTCTGAGAGACATAGACAGATAGATTGATAGTTTAATATATGGAAATGTGAAGTATCCCTTTTTTCACAATGGAACATTGTATCAAGCTATAGATCATTACATATATGAACATTTTCTTGAAATAAAGATTGTACGTATAAGAAACTAAATAAAACTGGATTAGTCCTTGAGTGAGGAGGAACTCAGCTACTTGTGTTGCAGAATGGGAAGAATAATGCTACACCTTATATTGAGGAAATATGAGACGTAGTCCAAAACATCTGGAGGTCTAAAGGTTACTCAGCCCTATTCTAGGTGCTTGGGTTATTATTTATACCATGATAGGACCATTTGCTCTATTGACCATGTTAAGAGCATATGTGACTGGCATTTGCATTTTCCTTTAGATTTCACTGGTTTATACAATGACTTTCCTCCATCTCAAACTCATATATGTTTCATTTATATTTCCTTGTACCAGTTCTCTACTGATAAACAACACCTGGGCAAAAGAGGAAGGAATAGAAATTTGGGGCCTATTAGCAGCTCACATAACTTTGTGGGAAGGTTTCACAAGTCTGAATAAGAATATAAATGACAGATTGGCAGCCCAGATATAAACATCTCTATCAACCAATCTTCTGTTGATCAGCCCTGCAGTGCCAGCATAATTATATCGCATGAAATACTGTGAAAGCAGGGCAGGCCATTAGTCTGTTTGATGATTAGCTTGTCTTGGGATGAAGTCATGTATTTCAGCTTCTGAGTGCAACCACAGGTATTACCACATAGCCATTATGCAGACTGGCAAGTAAACGACAATAGATACTGACCTAATATAGAATATAGACTGGCTTGAATCCCAAGAGCTGTAGAACTAGTCCTTGCATGGTCACAGGAGATGTAAAATGTGTTTTTTCATGTTCATGGAAGACAGTATATTTCAAATACCACTCAATGAGATATGACATATGAGATATGAGATGTTGATTTTGTCATATGGTGCAGTGGCCTGCTCTTCCAAGAAGAAGAGCATGTCCCCCATGTCAACAACAAAGAGGACTGAGCATGTTCATTTAATGTGGAAGACTGACTAATTGGGGGATTGATGGATGGAGAGCTAAGTGGAATGGAGCATTTTGCAAAAGGATGTGGCTATCTGGCTATCTAAAACAGTGAACAGGCACTGGGTGAACATTGTTGTTTGTGAACTGGCCCTTTGCACTCATTACAATCCACCCCTCATTTGGGATTAAGAAGGACGATGTTTAGGTCAGAAGGTCTGATCCCAATATGGCTCAATTCCCAACACACCTTCAATTTTAAAAAATAATAAAACCTAGACATTGCAAAAATAAGAATTCATACTGGGGGATTATATCTAACCTCAGTTTATGTTGGTTTGCATTTTTTCTGTGAGAAGGAAATAATTATCAATGATCTGTTAGCAAAGATGTAGTGCGAATCACAAAATCAAAGCTCCTATATACTTGGAAATATTTACAACAGCACACAAGCAATGATTGGCCTGGCATATTTGAGATAAAAGGTGACTGCTATTGCCCCTTTCATGTGACTGAGCACATGTTTGATTGGTGTACAATTTCATATTGCCTAACTGGTTTCACAGCATTTCTTATCTTTTTAATCTGCCTCTTATCTCGCAAGTTTTCAAGTCTCAATATGTCCATAGCAATAAGGCCTAGCCTACTTACTTGCCAAATATGTATCATTAATCATTCTAGTCTCAGCAAGGGTAATCGTGTACCGACCTCCAGCTCCACATGTGATGTGGTCACAAAATGTTGCACTGAAAGGAGGCAGTGCAGGGGAAAATCCTACCTCCAGCAATGTGTGTAGGCAGTTCTATTAAATCACTGCAAGAGGGATCATCAGAGCTCAAGAACAGAGTTCATGTTTTACATGCAGAAGGTTTCAGGTTCACCTACAGTTGAATGGATAGATTGCAGTTGATGGGAGAGCCTCTGGCAGTTAGTGTAGGCCATGGGTGGGGAACTTGTGGCCTGCCGTATGTTGTTGGAGTGCAGCTGTCATCACCTTTCCCCATTGTCTACACTGGTGAGCATTATCTGTCTGGCAGCAAATGCCAGTTTTGTGTTATCTTAAGGTAATATGAGTTCACAAAGCAGGAATTCCCCCTCCACATTGGCCTTCCCCAACTGCATGAGGTCTGTTGACTCAGCAACCTGAGGCATCACAAAAAAGGCTGATGAGAATTGCAGTCCAATAGTATCAGGAGATGCACACGTTCCTCATACCTGATGTGAACAACCGTGGTTTCAACAAACACTTTTAATGGATAAATCAGTGCTTCCCAAACTGTGTCTCATGGCACTCTGGGGCACTGCCAAACCCATCCAGGGGTGCCACAGAATCCTTAGCTGCAGAACCCAGCCAGGGGCTCTGCCAAGCCCAGCCGGGGCCTAACAGTTTGACCAGCTGCTGGTTATGGCTGGTATTGACAGTGGCGGCCCTTCACTCAGCCAGGTTTTTTTGGTGCCTCTTTACCTCTCACAGACACACACACACACATGCTCACAGAGCTCTGGGCTCTTTCTGCCTCTTATCAACAGCCTATTCACAGAGGAGCTGAAGCAGAGAGCAGGCAAGCCAGCAAGCAACCCACTGACTAACTGACTGACTGAGGAGTCAGAGAGACATTGATTCGCCGCCACCGTCACAGCCCCACACAACACTCAGAGATCCAGCTGGAGGAGTGTGTGTATATCTGTGTCCATCTCTGGCTAGGGCGAGGGTGCCACCCTCTACCCCTCCTTCTTTATTCCATCTCTTATTTAGAGATATTTTTCTGTTGACTTCAACTTTCTCTGTCTTTACCAGTGAGACTTGTCTTCTCATGATGTACCCAAAGTATGATAGCCTCTGTTTCATCATTTTTTGCTTCTATAGAAAGTTCAGGCTTGATTTGATCTAGCACCTACCTATTTGTCTTTCTAGTGGTCCATGATATCCATTAAGCTCTCCTTTAATATCCCATT
Organism: Intellagama lesueurii; assembly: GCA_037013535.1. Taxonomy (NCBI): domain Eukaryota; kingdom Metazoa; phylum Chordata; class Lepidosauria; order Squamata; family Agamidae; genus Intellagama; species Intellagama lesueurii. The sequence continues at coordinate 155,085,250 of JBAJHW010000005.1, forward strand.
TCAAAGGATTTTTTTTTGTCCTGTTATCTTTCTTCACTGTTCATTCTATAATCATTAATTATTTTCAGGGAGAAAAAATGGAAGTACAGTGGTGCCTCGACTTACGAACGTCCCGACTTACAACCATTTCGAGTTACGACCAGCTCCGGCCGCAAAATTTTGCTTCGACTTGCGGCCGGAGCTTCGAGTTACAACCAAAAAAAGGCAGGGGAAACAGGTGGGGAATTCAAATTGCTAACCGTTGGTAGGCGAAGAGGCTGCTTCTTTGTAGCTCTTTTGCCCCAACATTTAGAGTGAGTGCGATTGGAGTAGGCTTTGGACTGCCTGGTAAGGTAAGGTGCTGCTTTCTGCTTTTTAAAAACTGCCTGTTCTGGGTGGGTTTTGCAGCATGGTTTTGGGCTGGGGGGGGGTTATGTTTCTGTGCTGTGATGGGTCTTGGGGGGTTTGTTTGTTTTTTGGTATTTTTTTCCCCATTTCCGATGGGTCTTGGGGGGTTTGTTTGTTTTTTTGGTATTTTTCCCCCATTTCTGATGGGTCTTGGGGGGTTTCCTTGCTTTTTGGGTTTTTTCCCCATTTCCGATGGGTCTTGCACGATCTGCTTGCTTTTTGCTTTGCTTTCTTTGCATTTCCGATGGGTCTTGCACGATCTGCTTGCTTTTTCCTTTGCTTTCTTTGCATTTCCAATGAGTCTTGCACGCTTCACTTGCTTTTCTCCCCCCCCCCCCCCTTCAGCCGGAAGGGATTAATCGCGTTTCCAATGGGTCTTGCAGTGATTTTTTTTGTGTGTGTGATTTTTTTTCTTCGGCCGGAATGGATTAATTGCATTTCAATGCATTCCTATGGGAAATGGTGCTTCGACTTACGACCATTTCAAGTTACGACCGGAGTTCTGGAACCAATTACGTTCGTAAGTCGAGGCACCACTGTATTACTCAGGCCAGGCTTCCCCCTCCATTTCCCCCTCTCCCACCCAAAGTATCGTATTGGAGAGCCATGGCTAGTTAAGGGAACCACAATTTGAAAACATTTTGGAACCACTAGGATAAAGGGAAACTTCCTGACTAATAACACCATGCATCTATTGACCAAAGGGGCAAATTATTTATCACCAGTTCCACCCCTGCCACAATAATTTATGTGTGTACCATCAAAGCTGTTCTTCAGCCTGCTCCTCTCCACAAGATTATCTGGGATCAGGGCCAATATGTTTGTTTAAGATAAAATATCAAATGCAAACACTTAACCAAGGAGCCACACCGTGTGAGAATTGTTTAAGAAGAAGAAAACACCTCAGTTCTAGACTGCTCCATTCATATTTACGTAGAAGTAACTCTTTCACTACACTAGCTGGATAGCTCAGTGGTTTAGGAATCTGGTTTGCAGAGCAAGAGGTTGGGATTTTGATTCTCCACTGTGCCTCCTGCAGGTAGAGCCTGGCCCCATCACTGGGCACCTTTAAAAAATGACTAGAAACCTGGTTATTTAGACAGGCCTCCCCAGATAAAAAAAAACAAACATCCTGATGCAAGAGTGCTTCCAATAACGTAACATCTAAGCTACCACCATGTTACTTTAAAAAAAATTTCATTGTAATTTATGGTATTTTTGTTTTGCACCTTTATATTTTATGGATGTTGTTGAGTTTTGTGATTATGTTATTGTTATTGATTACTTGTTGTAAACTGCCCAGAGTGGCCTTGGCTGTCAGATGGGTGGTATAGAAATCAATCAATCAATCAATCAATCAATCAATCAATCAATCAATCAAATAAATAAATAAATAAATAAATAAATAAATAAATAAATAAATAAATAAATAAATAAATAAATAAATAAATAAATAGAGCCAGACTGTGTGGCAAGCTGCACAGTTCCAGGATGCCCCCAGAAAAAGGGAATGGTAAACCACTTCTGAGAATTCTGTACCTGGAAAACCCTGGAAACGACAGCCATAAGTCAGAATTGTCTTGACGGCACACAATTATCATTATTATTAAAGGAATGTTGGGGGAGGAGTTGAATTAAGCATCTCTTTTTCACCTAGGATACATTGGCACATTTGGAACTTAGCTGTACAATAAAATGCAGTTTTATGAAAGATTTCTGTACCTGGAAAACCCTGGAAATTATCACTAAGAGTCAGAATTGACTTGGAGGTACATTATTGTTGTTGTTGTTGTTGTTGTTACTCTTTCACTTAACTCCATCAGTGTATCACCTCCAAACACATATAGGCTTGTAAAACAAACTTTGTTTCTTATTTTGTTCATGAAACCACAAGAGAGAGAGAGACCCGAAACAAACAACCTTGAATCTGCATGTATATTTTTAGTCTTTTGAGAAAAACATTAGAAATAGTCACTCTGTGCTCTTCCCATGTGCTCCGGTCACACATAATAACAATATCAGACCATTAAATGAGCATGCAGACTGAGAACAAAGACTATTTAGTCCAGCATTCACTTCACACAGTGGCCAACCTCTTGCTTATGGGAAACCCTCCCACATGAGGGTATGAGCATCTACCTGCTCATGCTTCCCAAAAACTGATATACAGAGGCACACTGACTCTGCCACTGGAGAGAGTATTTATCCTTTGTAACTTGTAATTAATCATGGCCCCATCCTCCATTAACTTCCCATTCTGTGTTAAAGCTGTCCAATCCCCTTTTAATTCTGTTCAAGATGGTAGCCAGTAGAGATGGGTGCAGAGCATTTCATGCCATGTTGCCTAAGTCATTGGCATAGCACCACAGGTGTTGCACGTTCACTTCTTCCACTGGCTGGCTCCCCCACTGACCTGTGGGCAAGTGCTGCACACCATTGCACAATCTTCCATTCCAGCAGGAGCACTGACTTCCCTTCTTCTCCTCATCAAGCAGCTGACCACTCACAGGCAGCGCTGCAGGAATCCCTGCCCTGCCTCCTCGTCTGAGTGGGCAGCTGCAGGAGGAAGCAGAGAAGGGAAGTCTGTCCTGCCGGAACTGGAGATTGCATGATGGGGAGGGAACAAGCAGTGCATGGGGTAGCCGGCTGAGGTGGTGGGGAAAGTGAATGTGCGGCACCTGTGGTGCTGTGCCAACAACTTAGACAGACATGGTATGGAATGCTTCGTGGCTATCTCTAGTAGCCAGTGAACTTCATTGTTTCACTGTGCATTGTATGGGAAAGTGCTTCTATTTATCTGTCTTGAACCTCCTATCATTCAGTTAAATCATATGGCCACAGATTCTAGTACAGATCATGGTCTTATGACTTGTTGCATATTTTTTCCTCACATGTTGTCACTATTTGCTTCAGTTCCTTATCCTTCCCTCTTGGAAATGTCAGCTCTAGTAACGTCAGCAGTGTGGATTTATCTTCTCTGCATTGTCTTTATCCTCCTTTAACTCTGTAAAATATGTAAATTATCATCCAATGGTCCAGCTGCTTCCCTACCTGGTTTTATGATCTGTTATCATTGATTCTGGTGCTATTTGTGATAAGCTTTTCAAAATACCCTTTTTTGCATCCCACATTGTCTCCTTGCACAGCCTTTGTGGAGCCATTTGTTTCTTCCTATTCACCTCATTTGGCCAAGACTTCCAGTTGCTCAAAGAAAACTTCCACTCTTTTAATGGTTTCCTTTGTACTGCTTGCTCTCCTGTCATATTGGACTTTCCTGACCTGTGGTACGCTATATACCTCAGTTTTATTATTGTTGCCATTTTGATAACAGGATCATGATGGATGCAATTATTCTGGAAAAAAAAAACAATTGGAGGCTCAGTTTGAGCAGCACTCTGTTGTTGTTGGAAGTGACTGAGTGCAACTCAGTTTACATTGAGAATGCATTTGTACGTTCTTGCATGGGGAAGAGTAGAGAGGGAGAACATTCTCAGGTTTCCTAGACTGTCCTTTATCTTCTTGATACGTGCCTACCTTCCTTTGCCCTTAGATTGCTATTTTTAGGGCTGCTGATGTCACTTCCTTCCTTCTCACACCTATCTCTTGTTCCTCCAAGGAGGAAACATCTTGCCTTTGTTCTCTAGAAATTAAAGGAGCAGGCATGGCTCTTGACCTCTCCCATTTAATCAGCTAGAACTAGGATTTCTATCACCTTTCCTATCCCAAGTGTAATTCTGTAATAAACACAAGCTTCCTTATTTTCTTAGAAAGTGTGGGTGTAATCCTTTACAAAAGGAGGACATGTGCTCAGGTAATCTCAAAGCACTCCATCCACAACTTCACATTCCTCCAGTGCCACTGTACTCTCCAACTGTTATTAGGTACATTTTTATGCTTATATTAAGCCATCTTAGTGGTCCACAAGAACCACTTAGCCTATAAGTAGAAAGTACCTTCTCTAGGGTTAAACACTTCAGATGACTTCTTTGCCAGCTACATGGTTACATTTGAGCAAGAAAAGAAGCAATTAACTGTAGCAGAATAGGTATGAGAATAAACCTCTAATTAGTACCTACCCATAATTAGTTCCAGGAAATGCTGTAGTAACTTCAACAAAAATAATCTCCATAAATTATTCTGTTGAGCTAACTGGAGGCAAGTTTCACTGCATTTGTCCCAATGAAATATTAATCATGTTTTTCAGCTCACACTTGAATGTGATCTTTCCCTTATACCTAGGATGATCCTTCAGATGTTGTTGGACTGCAGCTCCCATTAACCTAGGCATCACAGTCAATAGTGAGGAATGATGGGAAAATATCTGGAAGGTCACATTTTCTCCACCTCTGCTTTAGAAACACAAGTCAGAAATAATGGAAATATCTCCCTCCCCCCTCCCCCCGAGATAGACTGAATATAGTGAGGTCCCAAACTAGACCTGATGGAGTCAGCCATGTTTGTCAATTTATTTATTTATTTATTTATTACTTTTATTTTTTTAAAATTTTCAAAACAAATACAAGAATAAAAAATACTTACTAATACAATCTAAAACACAGTGCACCCCCATACCCACGAGACCCTTTGGAGCAATACTTTTATTACGGACCTCCTTTCCAAAATTGTATTGATTGTTGCTTAGAGGCTTTCCCCTTTCCTTTCACTAATACAAATTCAATAAATCTACCCCAAATAGCATAAAAAATATTTAAACTTATTTCCCCTCTTTTCATCTTAAGTTCAGTAGTCAATTTATCATTTAACGCAATGTCCCATACTTCATTATACCAATCTTCTAATTTAATATCATTTTATCTTTCCAGAATCTAGCCATTAATATTCTAGCACTTGTCATAAAATTAGAAATCAATTCCTTTGAGCAATAATCAAGTTCTATCTTATCAAAAATTGACAGCAAAGCAATTTTAGAATTAAGTTAGATATCTTTTCCAAATATATCACATATTTCCTTAAAAATCAATTTCCAAAATTTCTGAATCAATTTACACTCCCACCACATATGATAATACATGCCAATTTCTTCATCACATTTCCAACAGGCCTTACAATAGTCTGAATTTATTATGTTCAATTTCACCGGAGTCATGTACCACCTTAAACTATTTTTAATTTTTTTCCTTTATTCTTACTGACATTAATCTTAAAATTCTCATCTTCCAAATTTTTGTCGAATCCTCTGTTTTAATTTCTGTCTTTATTCATTCATTCATTCATTCATTCATTCATTCTTCATTCATTCTGGTCCCATATGAAACAGGGAAACAAAATCCTCTCTCTATTCCATGCATGTATCTATGAAGGGTATTGAAAATGTTAGTGCCTTCCTACATAGGAAGCTGTCCAACATCAGACATGTAGAAATTGATTAGGATAACAATCCTTCCTGTTTTAAAAAAATAGATAAGCTGCTTTAACAGTAGGATCTTCAGTCTTAAAGAGTTCTTGCCATCTCTTCATTTTAAAGATAAGAAGAATGGTTACTATGGAGTTCTTTAAAGTTTATTATTTGACTACAGCTTTAAGAGTGCTCCAGTCAGCACTTCCAGGGGCATCAAATATAATAGGTCTTATTTCTGAGTAAGCATGCATAGAATCTTCCTTTTAGGAACATAGGAAGTTGCTTTGTACTGAGTCACACCAATGGTCTTCTAGCCCAACATTTCCCACCCTCACTGACAGTAGCTCTCCTGGGATTTGGGAAGGAGTCTTTTCTAGTTCTATCAAAGAGATGCTCATGGTATTCCCTGGCGATTTCCCATCCAAATACTAAACAGGCTCAATCCATCTTAGCTTCTGAAATTAGTTGGGATTTTGGTGATAATGTGCTGCTCCTTGTTAGTATTGGCTGTCTGAAGCCAAACGTTGAAAAAATGCCCATCAGAAAATGACATATTTCCATCTTCCTTTATTCGATTTAAATGAACATGACATTTTGCTAGAAATGCCATTATCTAAATTTCACAGTTATAAATTTTATTAGTAGTTGTAAAATAATCTCACCCAATGATTCAGGGACATTGATTGCATAGATAAAATCTTACACATACTTGCTAAACAATAGAATTTTAAAAGGTACTCAGCTCAGGAGCATATGCCTATAAAACACAGTAGTCAGTTGTCCTGGATTTAATCATTACATCTACTAAGCAACCTAAAAATATTGATTCTGAGAGGCAGACAATGTTGTGTCATAAAATAACTTTAGGGGATAGATCAAAGGATGATAGTTCAGTTCAGATATTTTATTTTCTGATGCTCAAGAAAACCTGACATGCATTGGAAGTGAACATGGTTCAGAAAGTGAGTGAGATGCCAATTAGATGACAGAGGAAGGTTCACCATTTAAAATTGGGGGACTAGTTTATTACTTGATGATCAGTGATCACCCTGTCCTAATGATCCACCATTCTTTCAGACTGCTCTAAGGAATTTCTCCATATTAAATTGATCTGTTAAAGTGCTTTCAGAGCTCTGGGAGCTACTTTTAAAAAAATAATTATTTACAGTTGTTGTTCAGTTGTTTATGGTTGTTGTTCGATCACTTCATAGTTCATCACTGTTCATCACTGTTATAGTCACACTTTACTCAGCAGTTTCTCAAAAGTAGCTAGAACTGACCTGTTTTATTTCCTGAAAACACAAGTACACACACACCGAGGCTACAAACTGCTGGCCTGCATTATCAAGCACACTCTCTTCCCATCCACCTTATCATCTGTCTGATCAACACCTGTAAAGACACAAAGCAGTAGCACAAACCAGAGCATGAATCATGTGATATTCCCTCCTTACTGATTTTGAGACCACATCCCCATAACTACAAAAGGGAATTAAACACCAAAAAAGGAGTGATGTGATTCCTTCTTAAATTATCATCATAATTATAAGTAGTTTTTGTAAGTAATTATTTCAAAGCTCTGTATGAATTTGATACAAGCTGAAGAAACTGACTCCAGGAGTGGGTATGGAGCATTCTTCCTAATACCCCAGAACAAAACAAAACAAAAAGAAAAAACAAATGAACAACATTCCTTCTCTCCTCTAGGATATATGACCCAGGGGTTAAAAACAACAAAAACTAGAAATGTGGAGTGTCAGGGCACAGGAGGCAAGTGCCATCTTTCGAAGTTGCAGGGGGTGGGGAGATGTGTGCCCCCCCCCCCAGTCTCTGGATGTTGGCCACCCTTCAGATAAAAGAACAACATAGTTGAACTTTCTCTTTTGTCAACAACAGTAGTATTACTAGTGTTGGTTCAAACATTCATGTTAACCATAAGATGACTGTAGCAGACAATGGTTGCTTCCAGAAGGAAGGGTCACAGTGCTGCTAGTCAAAAGGCATTGACACAGTTCTCATGTCACAGCATGCCAGGGATCTGTAGGAATCCTGACTTATTGTGGATGAGCAGCGTGCCTGTACATGCTGCTCAACTGCTCCATCTTTTACTTGTTATGCTTCATCATGTCAGGAATTGACTTATAGCAACCCTGGTAGGGTTTCCAAGATAAGTGAGGTATTTAAGGAGTGGCTTTACCAGTTCCACACCCACAGTTAATTTCCATGACAGAGCCAGGGAATCAAACCCAGATCTCCAGAGTCCTAGTCCATTATTCTATCCACTACATCATATCATATGGTTTGATACAGCATGGTCCATGGTTTGATATTGTGCCATGTCAACTCTTTGGGTTTGTTTTTGTTTTTTGTTTTTTGCACCAAAATACAAAGAATTAACCTTAAAACAAACCCTGAATTATTTATCTGGCTTGCCAAAGAGAAATGAGTCCCAGAACCAGCTCCTCCCAGGTTCAGAGATCACAATAAATAAACCTAGGGTTCAAGTTCTGTGATTCGTTTAGTTGGTGCAAATAAGAGTAGTTAGACAGCACACACCAGCATGGATTATCCTAAACAAACCAAAGGTATCATGCAATCTGTCTTATTGTGATGTTGGAAATGCAGCCATGGTGCAGCTATTCTGCCTTTTCCTCTCAACCTATTTTATTGTGCAAAGAAAAAAAAAAATCTCAGAAAAGGCAGTGAGGAAAAACACAGGAGAGTTGCAAGTTGAAGATAACATAGTCTGGAGCTCCTATAAAATTCTATTGCATGAGAAAGCCTTGTTGAGAAATATCCATAGATTCACATCTTTGTTACTGGAATACTTTCTGTACACACATTCTGTTAGGCATCCAAATGTTGAATCAACAGAGACCATTAAAGCTACTGTATGGAAATGGGGTGGGTAACACAGAGGCTAACACATATTTCTCTCAACCTCTACATATTCACTCCAAAGCCTGAATTAAGGCCAGTGCTTGCTGCTGTATGTGGAACAGTTATATCCATATGGTTAAGAGACATTTAAAACAGGTCCCTGAACTTATGAAGGAACCATCCAAAAGTACAGTCATGCCACCAGGAGCTCTTTCAGAGCCAAACTACAGTAGACATTTGACTTGCAGATGAGAGCTGACAGCATGGTTTGGCCCCAGTCACAGACTTCCTTAGATCCATATGCCTGAGCAATCAGGTTTGCAAATGAAGCCCAGGTTTGCCTCCTGTGGACCATTCAAAAACGAAAAGCAAGCTAATTGGCAAAATACGAGAGATAAGAGAAGCTCATACTATTTTGAGTGGATAGGTCACATAGTTAGAATGCTGTGTAAGCACACACACTCACACACACACACAGGTCATACTGTCTGCATTCTTTCTACTTATGGTAATGTTTCTTTTATTGTAGTTTTTTTAGACAGGCTCGAGGTAGCCAGCTCAGTCGCACCTCCACTCTAACTTTGGTGCTGTTGAATGCCAGGTCTGTATCCAATAAAGCCCAGCTAATACAAGATCTTATTCTGGAAAAGGATGCAGATCTGGCTTGCATAACCGAGACATTGATGGGTAGTGAAGGAGGTGTACCCCTGTCTCTGGCCTGTCCCCCCGGTTATGCTGTCCAGCACCAGGGTAGACCGGATGGTTGGGGTGGGGGAGTTGCCATTGTTTATAAGGACACCATTGAGGTTGTCAGGCTCTCTGCCGTGGTGATGCCAGGCCTAGAGGCCCTCCACGTGTCGATTGGGGCCAGGGATGGTATTGGGATCTTGCTGGTATACTGTGCTCCCCGTGATCCAGCCACCTCCCTACCGGAGGTAACCGACTTTGTCTCCGTGGCTTTGTTGGGATCTCTGAGACTGATTGTCTTGGGCGATTTCAACATCCATGCGGAGGCGGAGGTTACCAGTCCGGCTCTTGAGTTCTTGGAAACCATGGCTTCCTTGGACATGTCCCAACACATTTATGGCCTCACACACGTGGATGGCCACACTTTGGACCTGGTTTTCTCCACTGAGCAGAGAGAGTGTGGCCCGATGGTGACTGACCTTCGGTTGGTCCCCTTCTCATGGTTGGACCATCACCTGATAAAGTGCAATCTCACAATGGCCCTCCCTCCCCATGGGGAGCAGAGACCTATTTTCATGGTCAGCCCTCGCAGACTACTGGATCCTATTGGATTCCAGGATGCCATGCATGGGATTCCGATTGACCTGGCTGGCGCTCCTGTCAAGGCCCTGGTGGATGGCTGGTATGCTGCCGCCGCCAGGGCTATAGACACGATCGTTCCTAAATGCCCTCTCCGCCACAGAGCCCGACCAGCACCTTGATTTAACCAGCAGCTGAGGGCTATGAAGCAGAATAGGAGAAGGCTAGAGAGCATTTGGAGGCGGAACCCAACGGAAAATAACTTAAAAGCTGCCAAGGTTGCGTCTAACTTCTATCTTGCTAAGGTAGAGGCTGCTAGGAAAGCCTACTTCGCTGTCCGGATAAGCGAAGCATCCAATCAGCAGGTGGAACTTTTCTGTATAGTATGCAACCTATCCGGAATTGGCCACAACGATTGGCCTCCATCTAGCATTTCTTGCGACTAATTTGCAGCATTTTTAAAATCAAAAGTGGAGGCCATCCGCCAGGATCTCGCATCTCGTTCTCAAAAACAAGTCATGCCAGACTACTCTGATCTCTTTTTTTGACAGAGTTACAGGCTTGATAGATGAGGGGAACGCTGTGGATGTAGCATATCTTGATTTCAGTAAGTCCTTTGACAAAGTTCCCCATGATATTCTTTCAAGGAAGCTAGTAAAATGTTACTGTTCTAGACAGTGGGCTAGACAGTGTTCTAGACAGTAGGCTAGACAGTGTTACTGTTCAGTGGATTTGTAATTGGTTGACTGACCGAAACCAAAGGGTGCTCACCAATGGCTTCTCTTCATCCTGGAGAGAGGTAACTAGTGGAGTGCCTCAGGGTTCTGTTCTGAGCCCTGTGCTATTCAACATCTTTATCAATGACTTGGATGAAGGAATAGAGTATGCTGATTAAATTTGCAGATGATACCAAATTGGGAGGGGTTGCTAATTCCCCAGAGAACAGGATTAAAATTCAAAATGACTTTGACAGATTAGAGTCCTGGGCCAAAACTAACAAAATGAATTTCAACAGGGAGAAATGTAAGGTCCTACACCTAGGCAGAAAAAATGAACTGCACAGATATAGGATGGAAGACACATGGCTAGGCAACAGTACCCATGAAAGGGATCTAGGAGTCTTGGTAGACCACAAACTGAACATGAGTCAGCAGTGTGATGCGGTTGCCAAGAAAGCCAATGCAATTCTTGGTTGCATCAATAGGAGTATAGTGTCTAGATCAAGGGAAGTGATTGTTGTTTAGTCGTTAAGTCATGTCCGACTCTTCGTGACCCCATGGACCAGAGCACGCCAGGCCCTCCTGTCTTCCACTGCCTCCCGGAGTTGGGTCAAATTCATGTTGGTAGCTTTGATGACACCGTCCAACCATCTTGTCCTCTGTCGTCCCCCTTCTCCTCTTGCCTTCACATTTTCCCAACATCAGGGTCTTTTCCAGGGAGTCTTCTCTTCTCATGAGATGGCCAAAGTATTGCAGCCTCAGCTTCAGGATCTGTCCTTCCAGTGAGCACTCAGGGTTGATTTCCTTCAGAACAGATAGGTTTGATCTCCTTGCAGTCCAGGGGACTCTCAAGAGGGAAGTGATAGTACCACTCTATTCTGGTTTGGTCAGACCTCACCTGGAGTATTGTGTCCAGTTCTGGGCACCTCAATTCAAGAAGAATGTTGACAACCTGGAATGTGTCCAGAGGAGGGCGACCAAAATGGTCAAAGGCCTGGAAGCCATGTCCTATGAGGAGCGGCTTAGGGAGCTGGGAATGTTTAGCCTTACAAAAAGAAGGTTAAGAGGGGACATGATAGCCATGTTTAAATATTTGAAGGTATGTCATGTCGAGGAAGGGACAGGTTTGTTTTCCATGTCTCCAGACACTAGGACAAGGAGCAATGGCTTCAAACTACAGGAAAAGAGATTCCACCTGAATCTATGGAAGAACTTCCTGACAGTCAGAGCTGTCCGGCAGTGGAAAAGGCTGCCTCGGAGTGTGGTGGAGTCTCCTTCTTTGGAGGTTTTTAAACAGAGGCTGGATGACCATCTGTCGGGAGTGCTTTGATGGAGTTCCTGCATGGCAGGGGGTTGGATTCGATGGCCCCTGTGGTCTCTTCCAACTCTGTGATTCTATGATTCTATGAAGAAAAAGGTCTTTGTTTGCTTGTGGAAGGACAAAATGTCACAGACCTGGGAATGGACTAGGTCCCAGTCTGCATGTCCTTTATTTGGGCACATAGAGGGTTGGAAGGCTTTCACACATGCCCAGCTTTTATTATTAAAGTGTTGCTGAACATTCACATTTCAGTTTTATCACAGAACAGAATCAAGGTCAATGTATTCACGGACCACTGCCAAGTCTTGTTTGAGATCACTTTAAAGCCCCTGCTACTTACCATTTTAAAATACTCTGACACACTGTGTTGTAGCCATGCACACAAACTATGGCAATATAATACCACCAGGTGTGTGTGTGTGTGTGTGCGCACGCACGCACGCACACGCACGTGCGCACGCGCACACACGCACGTGCGCACGCACACCTCTTGTCTCCTGGCAAATTGGTATACTGAGAATGTAGGCTTGTTGACTACATTAACATAATATCAGCATCAGAGTTTGCCAATACAGTACAGTAAGAAACAGCCTCCATGCATATGTAATGTGCAACTCAAGCTGCATTTGCTGCTCCTGGAAAGCAGCCATATGTGGGTTAGTAAATCAGAAATCTTTATTGACTAGTAAATTGGGTAGAAGCTGGATTATACGTGTTTGCACAATTGCTTCAACATGTGCTACCCTTTGTATGGGGAGCAATACTCTGCCTGTATTTATCATATGTTCATTTGATTGTATTCCTTGAATATCCACTACCAGAAAAAAGAAAAGTCACCTAAAAAATTAAAGGATATAATTGAGATCTGGACTAGAGAATGAACAGCATTCTCTTTATGATTGTTGTTGTTGTCGTCGTCGTTGTCGTCGTCTCAGAATTGCAAAGCTGGATGGGACCCTATGGATCAAGTCCAGCACTTGTCAATATTTATCTACCCAAGAAGAGATTTGAGATTTGTATTTTTGACATATTCTTCCCTAGTTAGTAAGTACAGTGAAGGTTCCAGGACTTTTACAGCCTTTGAACAAATTTTATAGGCCACCCAGTTTTCCTCCATAAAAATATTCTCCCATAATTATTGTTTAAGCACCTATCATCAAGCACACTGCCAGGAAAATAGTCATTCATAGTCATTGGTTCTGTGGGAAATAGTAAAGGCATGGAGACTCTTTCTGTGTGAATATATTTACATACAAACTGAACTGTGAAAACTTATAGAATGTATTTGGTAAAATAGCAGTAGGACATTGCCCTGTTGAAGTTGCCAGAGTTTAGAGATGAGCTTTTCATGTCCAAATGAAAGACCTGAAACACAAAAGAGGTTCTCTTTTGTTCAATTTGTGTTCTTTCAGTGATAGGTGAATTCTTTCCTGCCAGCTGTGCCTCCACCTTGGATCCTTTCATTTTTTGCCATTTTTTTTTTAAATTGGGGGGACCCACCTGGCAGCTCCCTGTGCCAGCGTGGCTCTTTGGAATTATTTTTTGATAATTTCCCCCTGATTTCTTTGGGCATTTCCCCCCTCTTTGGTGCTGCTGCAGAGCTTGTCTGCTGCCGCCTGCTGGACTCAAGGGGAAGAATACAGTGCAAGTGGTAGGGGCAGAGAAATCTCCACATATTATAGTAGTTCTGCTTGGAGGTCAGTGGGGCCATGTCTTGCTGTACTTATGAATTTGCAGTCTCTGTGTTCACCCACACACCCGGCATTTCTAGTTTTTCCTCTCCATGAAGGCTTGTGTCCTTCTTCTTGCTGCTTCCATTTATTTATATAATGCTTTCTTGGACCCAGGGATGGATCTACTATGAAATTAATGAACCTTAAGCTTCACGGACCACAGAGGGGCCTCAGAAGCAATTTTAGTTCACATTTTTATAAAATTGTGATGATCTGTCATGGAACAACCCCATTGAAGAAGGTAACAGTTGTTACCCAGATCTCATTGCTGGTTGTGAAGGGGCCACCATAACAGTTCAAGCTTCAGGGTCCCAAAAATGTAGATCCACCACTCATTGGACCACACTGTCTTTTAATGAAAACTTTCATCCTCTGTGGTTCTTTCATAGTGAAAACCTGGCGCCCTCTAGATGTTTTGGACTCCATTTCCCCTAATACGTAGCTGACCATTGAGATCCAAAATAGCCAGACAGCACCAGATTGTCTACACCTGCTCTGGAAGCTTCCTTCATGCTTCTCTTCTAATTGCATCTTGGCTGGAGGTCCTCTTCCACTCCTTGTTCCCTTCATTGACACTCAGTTATTAGCTCTGAATTTGACTCCACATTCCCCATGAAACTTTCTCAGCATGTTTCAAATCTATCCTCTCTTCAGTCAAATGTGTCTATAACTTTGGCAATCTCATGCCATTGGCAGATGTTTCTGCCAAACACTGGGGCATGTGTTTGGTTTCTTTCACATCTTTGCAGTGCTTGCAATTTGAGGTAAAGCCCCTGTGCAAAGTCTAGGCAGCCTTTATATCACATCCACACACCACTGAATACAAATTATTGCTTTAGAATTGGTGATTTTTATGGCTTGTGTATAACAGAAACTCATTTCAGGGAGAATGAAAAATGGATCCTTTCTATTATATAATACTCACCTGAACCTTATTCATAGCTTATCACGGCAGTGGCTAGCTGAGCAGCTCTTTTGCTTTTCAGCTGTAGATTGTTTTTTAAAATAACGCAAGTGAGAAAAAATAATTTCATTTTTATGCATGAGTTTAATGTTAGCAAGACTTAAAATTATAAGACTTATGTTTTTAGGTCTTGCTAACATTAACATTATATATATATATATATATATATATATATATATATATATATATATATATATATATATATATATATATATGCAATATTATATATATTTTTATATATGTAATATTATATATGTGTGTGTGTAACATTATATATATATATAACATTAACATATTATACTATATATAAAATGTTAATGTTAGCAAGATCTAAAAACGTAAGTCTCATATTTTTAAGTCTTGCTAACATTAAACTCATGCATAAAAATGAAATTATTTTTCTCACTTGCGTTATTTATATATTTATATTTTTATATATTTATATTTATGTATACTTATATATTATTTTTATATATATGCGCAAAAGATCATCTTATCAAATGATCTATATGTCTGATCAATCCCATCCATTGAACAATATATTAAATGTTTTAAATCCTGCTGCTTATTACACATGAAATCCTGTTGCTTATTACGCATGCAGACAGCGAATGATACAACATTCAGTCATCTCAAGGAGTCATTTAACAAGTCCCTGCTGGGAGTGTTGAGCATATGCCGAGCCAGTGTGTACATACATCCTCCAGAATATTGATTGGTGACTCATTAATTGCTACCTCGAGGTGACTGAATGTTATGCCATTTGCCACTTGCCATTTGCATGCATAACTGAGCAACAGGATTTCAGCTGTTAAAATGTTTTATTATCCAGAAGATCCTTATACTTTGGCAAACCTCAAAATAAAAGGGCAGGGGTTCCAAAGGGATTGGGATTAGCATAAACCATGAAATGTCCTGTAGCATCTTAAAAACGAAGACTTTTATTTGAGCATAAGCTTATAGAATTCCTATTTTGCAGAGGGGAGCAATTACAACTCTCATAATCTCCTTACCAGCATGGCCAATGATCTGGGGATTTTTTGAGACTTGTCATCCAAAACAAAAACTGTTTCAAACTCTATTTTGGCACAACCTTTTGAGGACTAAAGTCCCTTCAAAGAAAGTCCCAAACTGCTTAGAGCAAATAGGATTTAGGGCATCCATATCTTCAGTAAATATATCTCTTGCCACTCAAGAAAATGGATCACCCCTATTTTATGGAAAAATATCAATGGGGAACCATCATGCATGTTTGTGTAACTATTACAAACAGGAGTTCTGATAACTACTCATTTTTCATGATGGCAACATCTAAGGAAAGATTCTTGTTATTATGAAACCCTATAGGGACAGTAGGTCTCCATTTGGTTTTATGTACCATAAAATCAGTTCTGGCTAACCCTATGAATTAAAGACCATAACAAGGTCCTACCATTAACAGCCCTACTCAGATCTGCTAGCTAAAGGCTATGACTTTCTTCACAGAGTCAATATATTGATAGAACTATTTTCACTCAGATCTACATTATCTTTTCATTGCCAGCTTGAATGATGTGAGTATATCCCAAGAGAAATGGCTTCTGATTTGAGGTTCAAATGCAATAGGCAATACCTTTATAGACCACAGACTGCCTATTGCATTCTTATTATGTATTTTATTTTGCCTGGACCGCATGGCTCCTTTTTTACTTCAATGTTTTGAGGTTGTATCTGATAAGAATTTTATGGACTCTTGAGGGGGAATCACTGTTTCTTCATCTGTAAAATGGGAATTAAAAAAAAACTTTTGTGTCCACACAAGATTGATGTGGGGTTTAATTGAAGTTTAAAGGGCACTCTCAAATGCTTAAATGAATTATGCATTAGGTGATATGTATAATAGAAAGTTATTATCTTTAAAGACAACCCTGGCAGTTATTACTGCAATTGGTCAAGAACTTGGTTTGATTTATTGCCACAATTCAAAGTTCTAGACTGAAAGGCCGGGGCTAAAGGTAGAGCCGAGGCCTGGAGATGCCCATTTGTCATCAAGATTTCCAATTGGATCTATCTGAAATTTTAAAGTCTGGTCATTTATGAAATGAAAATAGTCCTTTTTTCCCATATTTGTTTAGTGGTTGCTTCACGACTTGAACATCTTAATGATGAAGATAATAATAGTGGCGGTGGTGATAATTGATCTTAATAAGTTTCAACAATTTTTATGACAGAATGAAGGAATTGAGCCACTTCTCCATGTTGTACCCCACACCACTGCACTATAGGTTTATAGGCATACAAGCTGGAAGAATGTAGACAGGGCAATTTGTGAGAGCTAGGTGACAAATGAATAGGAAAGTGCCACAAATGCATTGTCACCATGCATGTTGCTTCAGTCTTCCCATGCATAATGCAATGGCACAGCAGAAGACTTTAACATACTACATGAAAGTGAGGATGCTTAGAGTATACTTAAATGAGGCTGATGGATAATAGATGGATAACAGCTTTTGAATACTGTTCTGCATATGTGTCCTCTATGTCTATAATTATGCCTATCCAACATCAACTGTCCCATGCAGCTCAGAATTTATTGCTGTTTCTCCTTACAGTATGTAGCTTTCAGGAACTCCAACCGTGACTGTGTTGGGTTTTTGTTTTGTTTTTTTTAAATTGGCTAAATCTCAGCTTCTTAAACATTCCTCACCCTTGCAGGACATGTTCTTTGGGGAAAATCAAATAATAAAGACTGCACATCCTCAGAAGCTGAACGTGCATCATTTGTTCTGGTGATGAGATTCCCTCCAAGATTTGTGTCTAAGCAATCAAACATGTAAAGGAAGCCCGTGTTTATAGCCCAATGCCCAAGAACAATACAAAGGCAAGATTTTGAGCTACAGGAGTATTTGAAAATATGACGATTAGATGTCTTTTTGCACTTAAGATATTCCTGCTTTTAATGATATGCTATCTGTATTGTCTAGTTTGATGCTCAGTTCATCCAAGTGGCTTGTCCTCTCATAGACAGACTGATTAGATGTTCCACATGGAGATATCATTCAACAGGAAGACAGATGATGAAGCTTCTACCCAAGGAATCTGTGGAGTTTCTTAACCAGCTACAATAAATTAGATCATGTTCTAGGAGGCCCCTAGTAATGTACTAGATGCAAACAGGAAATATGTCTTACATCTACTTGAGCAAAGTTGGTCAAGTTGCAATATATACATTCTCCATGTGTTCCATATCTATTGGTTTTGTTTTGTTTTTGCATGGGCTTTGTGCCTGAGTCCAGTCACTTCAGTCTGAAACATTTCAGATCTTCTGCTTGCCAGCTTCCACTAACTCCTTAAAGGAGTTCTCGTGTGACAATTGTATCATTCAAATGTTTCCTCAGCAATATGTAACAAATATACATATGGGAATGCTCCCATTTGTATGACTGTACAATTAATTTGGCTTATGGGATTTAACCATGAGTTGCACAGTCAGAAATAAACGTAGTCCAATAACTGATGAAGGGCCCCATATACAATTAACTGCAGTAATTTGGGGAAACGAGTATAAATAACTTTGTATTATGCTGCCAGCCAGGAGCTGGCATATGGTGTGTATTTTTCCTGTTCCTGTCTAAAAATAAATTCAGCACACCTGCCCTATACATGATCCAATATGTTTTAAGGATGCAAACACATGTTTTGTGTTTGGCAAAAATGTATAGTGAGGTCTAGACTAGAAGCAGCAACTGTTCTAAATGAAACTGCTTGTTAGGGATGGAAATTCCATGTTTTAATGAAAGAAAAATGTACAAAAAATGTTCTTTTTTCCTTTTTCATGTTCTTTCATTTATTCCTGCAACAGAGCCTCTAAAGCACAAATGATTCATATTCATGAAAGGAAGATATATGAAAATGTTGTTAATTTTTAACTGTTTTATTCTACTTGTTGTAAGCCGCCCAGAGTAGTCAACGACTAGATGGGTGGGATATAAGTATAATAAATAAATAAATAAATAAAATAATTTTTTGTGTTTCTTGTCTTTTGTTTAATATTTCTTTCACCCAGTGTCTGTCAAATAGTCTGGGAAATTTTCCATCCAATAGGGTTGCAAGGGCTGATGTCAGCACCCAATTAGAATATACAGAAGAGGGTGAATGGGAATTTTGAATCTGTGAAAGGACCTGGATTGGTTGGAACCCAGTGATAAGTGCTCTTTCTTTGCTTTAGTCATTCCTTGTGGGTGGGTGAGCTCCTGGTGGATTATGCTGCCTGCCTGCCTAGCTCTGTGCCATGATTTTTGGGGCTTTTTTCATTTCTTTGGATAATTTTTCTGCTGCCTCTCAGTATGCCTTCTTAATTTTTTAGGTCTCCCCACTCCCAATTTTTTTAAGGGATTTTTCTTTCTTTCTTTAGCCTTTTCCTTTCTTGGATTATTTTTGCTATCTAGCCATTGCTGTCCAATGGACTCAAGTGGTGGTGGTGGGGAGAAATATCTCTCTATATTCTAATAGATTTGGTTTTGGGAATTGATTGCATGTTTGGTTTTATTTGTTTGCTTAGTTTTGAAGGAGAGGGGGACTCTGGGGGCCATCAGATGAGCATATAGCTCAATATTTGGTTGGCTTTTGGTGTGTGTTGGTTTTTCCTATTTTCTGGTGTATTTTAACTAAGAGATATTCATTCCCCCTGCTGCCTTTTGTGAGCTGTTCCACTCCTTTCTGGCATAGCGCTAGGGCTGCAGTTTATTTGGTGTTATTGGAAGGGATCCTGATTATCCCATTTTACAGTCTGTGTGGTTGCTAAACTTACTCCCTAATAGAGCTGTGGGCAGTGGTCTCTTTTGTGACAACCCTGTGATGTATGCAGTGGGATGTGACAGTAGAAAGGATGGCAGAGAAGCCCTCTCCTCTATTTTCATCTCCTCACAATTGTTTAATATTCTCCTAAGTGATTCAGCGCTATTTCAGATATAAGGGTTTATCCATGCTAGGTTTAAATGTGACCCAGATTGCTCCAGATCCCCTTTCTGTCTCTATGTGTGTTCTATTTTGCTATAGTTTTTCCTTGTGTTTGAGAGATGAGTACTTTCCCTGTTTTATTAGTTTTTAAAAAAATGTTATTTAGTTAATTTATTATGTATTTAATTTGGTAGTGGGGGTGTGGCACAATTTTGTTTGATGGTAATGGATTGCCTTGCCTCTGCCTTTGTGTGTGTGTGTGGGGGGGGGGTTATGGGGTCTCTGGAGCTTTTTTTGGACTAGTGCCAGACAACATGGAGAAAAAGGAAATAAATGACCCAAAAAGAGGTATCTTTTATGTTAAAAAAGAGGACCATGCATGAAAAACACAAACATGAAAGAGGCACCCCTGCTGTGGCCAAAATCTATGAGTAAGTAACAGGGCTGGGGTAAAGGGTGAGGTTGTAAGAAAACCAAACTTAATACTTTTTGTTTGCTCACGTCCATGCACTGCATATGGCAGGAGGTAAGGCAACAGTCTGCACTCTCTTCTGCTAACTTTAGTTAATTATTTGATTAAGTGCTGGCACAAAACGTGCGTTCCAAAATATCAACATATGCAAGAAAGAAATTGTTTTTAATAACAACCCCTGTCCCATTTTTTTAAACAAAATCACCTTATTTCCAGTAAATATTAAGTCCATTTGTGGTGCCTTTAGATCCAGATCATTAATTTCCAGTTCTCTTTCCTCACAACAGAGCCATTTATTTTCAGGGAGGCCTCTTAAAAAAACAAAAAACAAAGTGAGAGTGGAGAATGGAGAGGGACCCCCCACAAATACAGAGGGAATGAGCAACCACCTGATACCAATGAGATACATTCAGATTACTTAGTGTTTAGAAGACTGCAAGGACAATATAACAATGCCTTATATTCTACTATAGTCACTGACCAGGAACTAAGTATAGCATGGGTATAACTACCTGCATACACAGAACGCCAAGAATAAAAAATGGAGCAATGGCACTCTTTGGATCATACTTTGAGGCCTGCTCTGACACCAGCCAAACAACCTTCAGAGACAGCAGCAGACAACAGGAATTAGCAGCATAGTAGGAAACAGGCTCCTCAGCAGTGGCATGGAATACTAGGGCTAAATTTAGTCTCTTCCCTTTTCCTTTCCTTTCCTTAACTTTTTTTAAAAGAGAGGTTGGACAACAAACACAATAGTGAGTACTGATAACCCAGTTAGAAAGATCTGTGTATATCACATCTCTGGACTGGCAAATGTATTTCACCGTCTAACGATGACTTTGCTGTAACATGTTGTTGGTACTATATAACATATATAGCATATCGTTTGGACTATAATCTCTGGGTTGGACCTATATGTGTTTTAGCTGTGCACCTAAATCCAAGTCTTTATCAGTGTGTAGTAAATGTGATTTGCTCTAAAGGTTGTACCCTTTAGGGCAAATCACGTTGTTTAACAAGTGTGGTTTCAAATGTGAAACTTATTCTGATATAACAAGCAGATGATGAGCATCTCAACTTGGATCATTGTGAAAAGACCCACACATAATCTCAGACAAAGCTAAGCCCTTCTCACAAATCATCTTCACATAAACTGTACCGCCATCATCTGATTTTGTAGGCTAAACCAACATAAAGCCAATTGCTGTATAGCTCAGTGGTAGCTAGGGAACAGCTTTACTGGAAACCCTGGAAAATGAATGCCAGTTGATAATAATAGATAGATGGGCCAAGAGGCTGATTCAATATAAGGCAGCTTCCTATGGTTAATAATCTAGATTGGTAAACTCACAACTTTCTAGGTAGAACAGAATGGGAGCACAACATTCATACTGCTCAGAAAATTTACTTTTTGGGCCACAATACCTAGAATTTCCTGGTTACCAAGACCAATGGTCATGCTGGATAGCGATTCTGGAAACTATAGTATATTTTTAAAAAGATAGCTTTTCCTAATTGTGGAAAAGTGTGTGACGTGCATACACTCCTGCCAGGAAGTGGCAGCTGCCAGCAGGCGGGGTAACCCCTTATTCTGCCCTTTTGTTAGAGGTAGAGCATAAGATCAAAGAGTTATTTCAGCCAATCCTAGTGGCGATTAGGTAACTAGTATCCTATCTGAATTCTCACAACATACTATGTAACTCATGCTAAGTCAATAAAGGGAGCTCTCTGGGCGTTGCCTTTAGGCTCCGCTGGCTCGGACATCTGCTTGTCGACTCCTTTGTTCCTTCTCTAAGGCAATTAGCCTTCCTTTGTTCCGTGATCACCCACAAGTACCTATACATACACCATTTGCCTCCATACTGTTCCATTTCTACCTATGTCTGGGCTTACCCTAACATCCTCTGGTAATCGGCATCATTGAAGCTAAGAACGTGTTCTAGGGTTCTTGAATGAAAGGTGATGTCAGGTCATTATAGAAAACTGTACGTGCCTATTTAGCAGTGACTCATTGCTGCAGAGTTTTTTTTAAGCATTTAACTGCAGTTGCTCAGTAAACAAAATTGCTAAATATATTTGGAACTGACTCTGTATCACAAGACACAACAAATCAATTACTCTATCGAAATTACTTACATCACAATACTGTAATTTGGTATTCAAGGAAGGGCATAGGTCTTTTGGCTGACATGGGTTAAAGGTCCAAATTAAAGTGTAGTTTTCTAAATTAGATTTCTTATATGTAGAAACATCTCCTGGCAAAGACCAAAGCCATGCAAAACAGTTGATCACTGAGAACCACTCTTTCAGTTGAACAAACCACCTTCTGTTCATAACGCATTTTAAGTTCAAGTGGACACTTGTCAGAGGGAAGTCAAATCTCAGATTGTCTTGGTGGTTAAGTTGAAAGTTGAAACAGAACAGTTCTGTGTTAACCAGAAACAACAGTGCCATTTTGTGTGGATTATATTTTGAATAACACAGGGCAAAGGCTGTGGGTCTGTGGGTGTAGCGCAGTGTTTCATGACTGTTTAAAAACCATGCCTCCTTTTGATAAACAAATAAGCCTCATGGCCCCTTCAAATCTCCTCCCCCCCCCCCAATTTTTATTTGAAATTTGAAGTTTGACAAGTTGGAAATCTGGGAAGTATGTATACTACTGCACATCAAATGACGATGTAATAACCTCCATGCTTTAAGAAAAGCAATAGATACGGTTATGTTCTATCCCTGTTCCAATTAAAATAATAATAATAATAATAATAATACTGAAGTCTGTGTTTTTAAACTACACATGTTTTCCCAGAAATCCTGATATGCCTCAGCAGGGGGCATACCACATTGGTCAAGAATCCTCAGAGTACGAAAACCTATCAGCCAGCTAGAGAAGGTGATATGTGCATTTGTTGTAGTACATTATGACCATTTATGCATGCACTGTAAAGCATTCGAAATATGGACATGCAGAAGACCTATTTCATCCAAAGACATTTCTTTAAGACCTCCAACATCAAAACAACAACATCCATTCAAATATTGTCCTGAAATCTGACACATTTGCAAGAAAGTATTATTTGTTTTGTTCATTTAGGGGCCTAACAATGTTACCTCAGATCTGTGGAATTGTTGTCATATTGTCTCTGAAAGAGGAATCTACCACCTTCTTCGCTCTATCAATCAGCTCTCAGTTCTACTGGAAAAGAAGCATCCTAAAAGTGTTAAGTTTAAAATAAGCAAATGAATAAACCAAAAAATCCCAGGAAAATGGCATGGAAGCAACATTAGCAAGTGATATTGGATAATATTAAGAACCTGGCAAGGGTGACAAACACTGCCTATTCTGAACCCACCCTTAAGGAGTGATTCTGGAGTAACATTCTTCCTCCATATTGAAAATCTATTTTTGAAAGGAATGCTTTTAGCATGGCACCCATGGGGCCATTCCTTGCCTCATCACTACCACCACTCTACCCATTTATATGCCACTCAAAATTCTATTGCACAGATAAACTAATGCAGTGTAATAGATGGAATAGCAAAGGACTGAATTGATTTAGAGATTTTTTTGAAAGGGGCAACCTGATAAATGTAGATTCAAAAAGGAGCCATGTCTTGGATTCATAAAATGCAGATATGTCAGTTTGCAAAAATGATACTAACCAAACATGGTCCACCAAGATCAGTGATAAAATTCAAAATCTTCCGTAGGGACTCAAGCATGGGAAAAAGGGGACAAGTATCTGAAACATATTTGTGATTAATACAACAGCAGTATGGAAATAAAAATGGATTGAAAATAGCCTGGAAAACAGATTTAGGACTAGTAAGACCAGAAACTCAGTTGAACAGTTTGTGGAAAACTCATCCATACAAGTCAATCTCAGCAAAAGCTAAAGAAATAATTAAAATCATACATAGATGGTACTTGAGTTCTAATACCTTACTATAGTTATAATACGGCTAGAGAAAGTACAGTCAAGGGAATACACAAATACATATGGGGTTAGAACCATTTCAAGATGTGAGTTTGCATTCTAGGACTGCTGAACTCCTTGCTCAACTGGACTGAAGACTCAAACATAAAACCATGGCTAATTGTTTATAGTTTCAAGTTTAGAATTTGATGACTTATTTACAAAGTTATATATTGGCTGTTTTTTTGAAACTGAGAGCAACTCAACTTGACGCTACTTGTTTTACTAGCTGCTTTGAAGATACAAATATTTTTAAAGCATGGAAAAAGTTTTAAAGCAATACGAGTGCTTTTGTACAGAAAATATATGTAAAAGGGAACCAATATAACTGTATATTCTGGGCACAATTCAAATTTCTGGTTCTAACCTATAAAAGCCCTAAACAGCTTGGGTCCAAGGTACTTCAAAGACCATGTCTTCCATTATGAGCCTGCTCAGGTGTTAAGACCATCAGGTGAGGCCTTTCTCTCAGTCCCACCAGCCTCACAGGTGTGTTTGCTTGGGGACACGGGAGAGGGCCTTCTCTGTTGCTGATCCCAGACTCTGGAACTCCCTCCCACAGGAGGCCAGGCTGGCCCCATCTTTTGTGTCCTTTTGCAAGCAGGCAAAGACCTTTCTCTTCAGGCAGGCTTTCCCTCAGTGATTGGCTGCCTGAGTGGGATTTTTAAATGGATCATTATGCCTTACTGCTTTGAATGTGTTTTTAGTTTTGCTTTTGTTTTAGTATTTAGTATTGCATTTCTCAGAGTGGTATTTGTTAGTTCTTTTTAATATTTGTATACTTAGCGGTTTTTAGCTTTAAATATTGTCTTTTAATGAGGGAAGCCACCTTTGTATGCTCATTGTTTTTAGTGTTAATATTGTATTTTAATGATGTAAGCTGCCTTGAGTCCTTTTTAAGGAAAAAGCAGAGTAAAAATATTTTAAATAAATAAATAAATTACTTGTATCTATACTTGAATGAGGAAACCAAATTATTAAACAAAAATATTTTTTTAAAGGAAAACCTGAAAAAAAGCATATATACCATCATAAGTTGGGATCAATGGGAAAATGCTTGAACTAAAATTGGAACCAAATGAATGAGGACTGGCATTTTCTAGGAACTGGAAGAAAGGGATGTACATTGTTATTTTGTGCCTGCTAAGGGTGTTCTTTCACAGCCTATTTTTGTTGCAGTCATGTCAAATAAAATGTATGTGCATTTTTGTCCCAGATTGTACAGCTCCATTTTATGTTATAGTCTATTCTTTCCCACAGCGAAGGAGTAAAAAACATAGAAAGGCAAAAGAGAGCCACAATTTCCAGCAATTACCTGGCTACCCCTTGATTTGTAGTTTTACTGCATAAGGATTGTCTGTAGGGAGAAGTGACCTAGCAGCATGCTATGTACTTTTACCTGACTAGACTGTATACTAAATGCTTACATTTGGCAAGCCAGGCAAAAGTAATAGACAAGTTTAAAAAGCAGTGAAGGAACTGGATTGGAAATGGGTCATGCCATCAAGTACTGTATGATGATTTCTTCATTTCATCCATTAAAAATAAGGATTTATTATGACAGGTATAATACTAAGAGCAGTGTCATTACAGCCATGGGTAAAGATGTGTTACAGTAAAAGAAGAGACCAGTTCATGCTTGTTTTCAGGTTTCTCAAAGAGAGTGGAAGAGTTGTCTTCATTGTTTCTGCATTCTTCTGGAGAGATTTGGCCTAAGGAAGCCAATTTTTGTTACTGTACCTTGATCTGTATTACAACACAGTTTCAAAGGGGGGAAAAGAAAACATAATCAAGAAGAACAATATATATCCAAATCTATGTCCATTTTTATGGTGAATTCATCTTGCCAAAGGGAGTCAGTGTAGTCTGGTGGATATAATGCTGGACTGAGACTCGAGAAACCTGAGTTCAATTCCCCACCTAGCCTTGGAAACTCACTTAGGAAAGGCAATGATAAAACAACTCCTTAAATACCTCACTTAGTTCAGAGTGTCACCATAAGGCAGAATCGACTTGGCAACACATCTTGATGACACATGGCACACAAATCTTATAACAGAATGAGCTCTTCAAGGTTCCACATCCTTTCCCTTGCTTGTCTGTGAACAGGCATGGGGTCTAGCAAGATCTGCATTCAAACTTCCCTTTTAAGACCCTCTTTTCTTCTTCTTTTTTTTTAAAAAATGAAGAAACTTAAATGTAAGAAATGTAAGAAACTTAAGAAATCTGTGTCCCTGCAGAAGCTTCCCTGTTGAAGCTTTTTCTTTTTTTCTTTTCATTGCTGATAGAGTACTAATTGACCATTTCCAAGCAGAAGCACTAAACTCTGCCTCCATTCCTGCAGTACAAGGTGTTGCTGAAGAGAAATCTTCTTTATATAGGGTTTAAAAGGAGCATACAGTCATGGAAAAAGCATGGTACAAAGTGAGATAAGATAAACATCATGTGGATGA
This sequence comes from Intellagama lesueurii, assembly GCA_037013535.1. Taxonomy (NCBI): domain Eukaryota; kingdom Metazoa; phylum Chordata; class Lepidosauria; order Squamata; family Agamidae; genus Intellagama; species Intellagama lesueurii. The sequence goes on from JBAJHW010000005.1 coordinate 155,111,719, forward strand.
TAGGGAAAATAGTGATGACACCTTTGGAGAATGAACATAAACCCATGTGAAAACCCCCTGTGCTATATCTCACAAGCTGTGAGGCACAAAATTCTCCTTGCTAAAGAAAAAAACATATTTTTCACCTATAACCCTATCTACAGTTCCATTAAAACCAGAAATATCTCTTTGAATCATGTCTTATTATTATTGTTTTTATTTTCATCTAAAATCTCAAGAAGCCTAAATTTTCAGAAACCAGTCAACCATTACAAACTCACCATTCACTTAAGGTATACATATGCATGTATGCATTTTAGGTAACTGTAGAGTTCGATTTCTTGTGGTTATGCACATACATGTTTCTGATTTTGAATAAGGATAATGAGCATCCTTTTTCAGAGAATCAGTGACCCATATAAAACTACACCTGGCTCCTGCAGCAAGCAAGATATTATTTAAGCACGCCAAATGTGCAGGTCCATCTTCTCTTACTTAACCTATCTTCCCACTACTGTTATCATCAGAGAAGAGACCTTGTTTCATTTCCATTCCCATCAGTTGGCTTGAATGGTTTGAATGTGGAATGGGGTCTTTTCAATTACAATCCCTCAGTTGCAAAAACAAAACAAAAAACAACAGCAGGGGACTATTTTGGCCCTTTTTTCTCTGAGAGCAATCAGGCCCATGATTTTCACTTTTTTTTTTCATAAGTAGTGATTTTACAGTGATTTTAATTGCTCTTTAAAAATTGTATCTTCTTTGTGCTGATGTTCTTGAGACTCCTCAAGAAAGGCAGAAAGCAGGATGTACTTCTTGTGTTAAATGAACAGTAAATATGTTCGGTAATATATTTAACATGAGTATATTTATTTCCAGAGAACGTGGATCCAACAGTGTCAACAATATTGGGCTAGAAAGATCAATGGTCTGCCTCAATATAAAGCAACTTCCTGGTTTTCTATTTTATTTCCAAGGACAATTTTTACTTTCTTTTTCTTGTAACAGTCCCTCTTTTTTACAAGAATATTCAACCTCACTTTGCCACATATCTCAGTTTGATTTTCAACAAGTGTAGCCTTCAACAAAAGTGCTGCTCTTGTTACTCTGTGCTCTTTGTTTTTTACATTGCCAAGGAGATCTTGAATCTTCTGGTCATTCAGCTTCCACCAGCTACATCTGACAAGTACTTAAACACTAACATTTGCTTACCAATCCAAACTGGGCTTCCTTTGTCTGCTTCTTTTTATCCATATTTGAACAGAAAACCATGCCTCAGGTTCTTTATGTTCCTGATTTAATTTACTTCCAGCATCTAAAACAGTAGAACTGAATTTGCGAACTCCACCCTGAAAGCAAATAAAGGAGTACATGCTATATCAGAATATGAAGAACATTTTCTTTGTGGAAATAGAATAAAACATGGTGAAGCAGCAAATACTATATGATTTCATAAGACAGCTGTAATGTTGCATTGACTTACGACTTTTTAATTTGTATTTTAATTTTCTTTTACATTTCAGGAAAAATGCAGCTCAAAAAAGGACTCTTGATGCTTTTATTCTTGGAGAAGGGAAATAACTACATATTTTCTCCATGTAGGAATATATAAAGAAATATATCAATTTGAACCATAAGAGACAATGGCTGAAATCCAGTTGCTTAGTGCAGTAAATTGCACTTGAGTAGGCCCACTGAATCAGTGGCGATTTAGTGAGTCAATTCTTCCTTAACTTCCATCGATTCAAGTGGGCCTATTCTAATGGCAAGTTACTATGCTAAAGTTACAGTTCGAGTATTCCCATTTGAATCAATAGAACGTACCATTGACTCGCTAAATTCCCATTGATTCAGTGGACCTACTCTAGTGCGATTTACCATGTTCAACAGGATTTGGGCCAATGTAATAGTTGGACTGGGAGTGGGGAATCTAATTGCAAACTCCCATTCAGCTATTAAGTTTATTGCATGAAACCAGCAAGAAGTTTGTACCAAATCGGAGAGTTCATCATGAAGATCAATATTGTATATATAGTACCTCTAAGGTGGTGGGAAAGACAGGTGGATAACCACAGCCTTGGCCTGAAGTTGGTCACAACTTTTACTGTCTACAGCTTTCATGGACTTGGTGTGGCAGAGTGTAAGAACATAATCAATGTGGAACACGACTTCTAACCAGTTCCATACCTCCATCTGCATACTAGGGTAACATTGGGGGTGACAGGAGTCTCAGGCTCACCATAGCATTTATCAGTAACATCAGGCCTTCCAGCTACTTGGACATGACACAGGCATGCCAACACGCAAGCTGAGCTGAATCCTGGATGACACACCCTAAGATCCTTATGACAACTGTCTGTTTAACAATGTGTCAAAGCCCCTGCCTCCCCTCAAAATGGGTTGCACCCAATATCTCCAAGTCTGATGAAAGAGGTTGTGAGACAAGTAATTATAAAGATAACACAGAAATTAGGATAATTTTGCTATTTGCTATGAAAAATGCAACATTCCAAGTCTTGCCTACTTGTGCTGGTGGGTAAAACCCCCCAGCAACTAGTTGCTAACCCATGTCCATTATAATACGAGATGCAACAGATGCTGTGCAGATGGCTGATTACCCAGTGGTAGCAATAGCTGAGGCTGAGCAGGGATCTTATTTTTAAAGGCCCTGGGAGCAGAACAAGGGGGAACTATATCTCCCAGGTCCACGGCTTGAAGGTCAACTGGTCATTTGAAAACTGCTTGCAGTATAAGCTGCTAGTTACACTACAGAATGGAAGCTTGACTGCCTTTTCCTTTTTCACAGTCAGAAGGTCAACACAGACAGAGTCTGTCACAAATCAGGGACCTATACTTGTCTACAATGATTGGTAGCAGCTCTAAATATCAGAATCTTTTGAGCCCAATAGATGCCATGGAATGAAGTTGCGCTTTTTTGCATGCAAAATATGTACTCTATTATTGCCACTATACCACTATAGTCCTTCCACTGAAGCTGTAGCAATCTCCAGAGGTGACATTGGGCCAATCGTATACAAACCATATTGTCTTTCAGCTTAATTTACCTCATAGAATATTTGTGAAGCTTGTAGCAAAATGAAGAGAACTATGTATGTTTCCCTGAACTGTGTGGAAGAAGCCTGGAATATGAGAATTATCAACAAATAAACTGCCTATAATGATGAAGTCTTTGCATTAGAGAGGTCCATATATATTAATACTGCTTGCCATTCCACATTCCATTTTATTTGGAGCTGTAAAAATAAAAGATGCATTTTTCATAAGATATGATGGAAATTTTCCAATTTTTATTATGAAAGAGCCAACATGCTGAGATTCCTAAACTGTAGCCTAAAAATAGTATGATATATGTACCAGACAATGTGATTTTATAAAGTTTATAGGCTGTGTAGGACAGAATTTATCTATGAAGTTTAGTAGAAATATAACTCGGTATATTATTCTGTTACTTTTGGTGAGCTGTGATACCGTGTGACGTTTATAGACAGCCAACTTACTCTGTGTATAATAAAGACTATCCAGCTCTTTGATTGAGGTGCATAAGAAAGACCATGCAAAACAGACCAGGGAAGTGAAGATCTCAGACACAAGCCAGGCATAGGTTGTCAACATTCTTAATTTCTAGAGGATGTTGATTTTTCACCCTAAAATATATATGTTAAGCATATATGTCCACAGTGCATGGCATGACACTTAATACAAAATTAGGAATTTGATGCTTTTGACTTCTTAAAAACTTCAGTTTCATTTTTTTTAAAAAAATTACACTCTTAATCTTACAGCTGCAGGAAGAAAAAAATACAAGACCAGTATCTACTGAAGGGTTTTGTGTTTTTAAGGGAGACCAACAATGGTTATTGATACTTCATCATGTAAGTATATTCATTCTACTTAAAAGTAACTTTTCAAGCTCTGAAACTGTAGCTTCTTGTTACTGTCCAAACTAGAGATGGGGGTATTCGTATTCATATATGAATATGAATATCCCCCCACAGGTGGAGATAACAAGGGTCTGGCCCTATGGGGCCGGACGGTCCACTCATGATTCCGCCGCTGACATGAGCTCAACGGAGCCTTCCTTTCGCTCCGTTGCTCACAATGAATTAGCCACTCTGTGACCTGGCAGAGAGGCTCATCATCCCGCCTTCTGCCAGGACTGGCTAATCTATCGTGACCAATGGAGAGATTTGAAGGCTCCGTCGAGCTCGCATCAGCGGCGGAATCGTGAGTGGACTGTCCCCCCCCATGGGGGGAGATATTTGTATTCGTATACAAATACGGATACCCCCATCTCTAGTCCAAACTCTTGAGGATGATAGTCTGTTAAAGTAAAAACACCCAAGAAACTTTATTTGGCACAAATTGTCTAGACTTTACTCTGCTTCCTCAGATGCATCCCAGACTCCCTCAGATTATGTATTTGGACTACACTTCACAGAATTCCCCAACCAGCATGGCCAGTTGAGATATAACTCATTTAAGATGGAAAATTAGCACCATCCATGCAAAAAATCGTGTTTCTAGCTCTTGAAGGAGGCCATCCAAAGAATGTGAGGACTGTGAACACATTTGGACATACCCTGGCCAATGACCATGCCCTGATACCTGTTCCTTCCACCCCATTGGATTCTTTCTGACACAAACATTACTATCCAAAAGTTCATATTCCTAGCTCTGACCCTTTCAGCTACAGGACTACAACTCAAAAATCCCCCAGCCATCTCATTATGTAATTCAGGACCTAGGGAGTATACATGTATAATTTTGTGTTCACGTTTCTTCTCATGTTGCAGAGTTGGTTCTTTGGGCTAGAAGGCTACAACCACCAAATCCCTCAGCCAGGAGTATGGTCAATTGAAGTACAGTCTACTCAATAAAGATGATATCTAAAGTTTGTATCTGTACAAACTTTTATGTTTCAAACTCTAACAGTTTCTGGGATCTTTCAAGAAGAAGAAGAAAACATACACACACATACATATATACTACACACACACACACACACACACACACAAGCAACTAACCTTTTGGTTGTGTTTATAAGATAGGCCTTCATGGACTACACTTATGCCAAATACATATAACTTGTTAGTCTTTAAGGTACCATAAGCCTTGTTGTTGTTCTCATCTTTGCTATAGCAGTTAACACAGCTACTCACTTTCAAAATTTCTGCAATAAATTATTTAGGTTTTCATGTAAATAGAGCAAGCCTCCACTTGTTTATTTAAACTGTTTCATAAATTTCAGCATGGAGTTTGTAGTGGAAATCATTCTGAAGATGCAATAGCACAAAGTACTTCTATGTCAGTTAAAGAGAGGAGTGCTATTGATTTCTTGTCCACTTCAAGCCTTCTCATGTCCTTTGTTGGAGATTTGATGGTTGAGGAAAGATCTGAAAGTAACCAACAACCCTTGGAAACAGAGATTTTTAAACATGTTAAGAGACAAACTGGAGTTGACTGAATTCTTGATTGGAATTCAAAGTGGCTTTGGTAAAATACACATTTGCAAGATAAATTGCTGAAAGCACTATGAACACCAGCTTTTATGACTAGTAGAGAGGAACCAACTGCTTCCCAGAGTAATCCAATTGTCCATTGTGAGAAGATTGTCTCTGAATTAAGACCTCTTCTTATTCAGTCAAGCCCCTAGATTCCACTGAACCAAGGCATGGAGGATAGTTTGAATCAAGATCAATGAACTGGTAGATTGTTCATGAAGTTAGATCTTTGAGAGGTAATAATACCTCAGAGGGATAGATCATTTGCTGCAGTTACGTATAATCTATAAGCGATGGCATATAAAGAAGAAAATAGAGTTTTATCACCCAATGAGGCTGAAGCTCAATTAGCTGTTGCTGAAGACTGAAAATAAGTTCTGAAATACAGTGTCAAGTGCCAGTTTTTAAGGAAAGTTCATATGCTGTCATAGAAAATCCATCTTATTATTGTTTTTCATGATTTTTCAGAACTCACCTTCTCAACACACTTGCCTGTCCTCCAATAATGGAGTAAGGTGTTATAAAACTGATTGCCTATTGGCAAGGCACCAGGAGAACATATGTTACACACAGAACAATTTAAGTTGGGCCTACATTTCCACCCATTAGGAAAGTTGTATGTCCTAATGGGTGGAAATATAGTGTAGTTAAGTAACAAAAGGAAATAAAAGTGACTCTAGATGTTAAAAACTATTAATTCATTAGAAGTTACCTCTAAAATCTATTCAAGATTTTTATTAAATAAATTAGAAGAACAGGCAGCGAATTCTCAGGCCATCATTGATAAGCAAGTAGGTTTTCAAAAAAGGTAAAGTGTTTTACTCAGTTCCATCCTATCACAAAATATACCATTGGGCCAAATCTTCATGTATATGTAGACTCTGCGTGTTTAATGCACAGAGACTCAGGGGTTTTTTAAATATTATTTAAATTGCTACCAACTAATCTAAAGAGAATATCTTATCTTGATTGAAAAAATAATATTGATTGAACAGGAGATTGACAGGCAATTGTCAGACATAATTCTCTCTGCTTTTGCTTTCTGGCAAGGATGTATTTAAGCACCCATCCTCTTCCAGGTTCGATATTCATGTTGTTTTGTTGTTGTTTAGTCGTTAAGTCATGTCCGACTCTTTGTGACCCCATGGACCAGAGCACGCCAGGCCCTCCTGTCTTCCACTGCCTCCCGGAGTTTTGTCAAATTCATGTTGGTAGCTTCGGTGACACTGTCCAACCATCTCGTCCTCTGTCGTCCCCTTCTGCTCTTGCCTTCACACTTTCCCAACATCAGGGTCTTTTCCAGGGAGTCTTCTCTTCTCATGAGATGGCCGAAGTATTGGAGCCTCAGCTTCAGGATCTGTCCTTCCAGTGAGCACTCAGGGTTGATTTCCTTCAAAATGGATAGGTTTGTTCTCTTTGCAGTCCAGGGGACTCTCAAGAGTTGCCTCTAGCACCACAATTCAAAAGCATCAATTCTTCGGCGGTCAGCCTTCTTTATGGTCCAGCTCTCACTTCCATACAACACTACTGGAAAAACCATAGCTTTGACTATGCGGACCTTTGTCGGCAAGGTGATGTCTCAGCATTTTAAGATGCTCTCTAGGTTTGTCATCGCTTTCCTCCCAAGAAGCAGGCGTCTTTTAATTTTGTGGCTGCTGTCACCATCTGCAGTGATCATGGAGCCCAAGAAAGTAAAATCTGTCACTGCCTCCATATCTTCCCCTTCTATTTGCCAGGAGGTGATGGGACCAGTGGCCATGATCTTCGTTTTTTGGATGTTGAGCTTCAGACCATTTTTTGCGCTCTCCTCTTTCACCCTCATTAAGAGGTTCTTTAATTCCTCCTCACTTTCTGCCATCAGAGTGGTATCATCTGCATATCTGAGGTTGTTGATATTTCTTCCGGCAATCTTAATTCCGGCTTGGGATTCATCCAGTCCTGCCTTTCGCATGATGGATTCTGCATATAAGTTAAATAAGCAGGGAGACAATATACATATTCATGATGTAGCAAGATTTTAAAAGAGATCATGAGCTAAATCCTCATTAATCCCAACTGGAATTGAAAGAATGGAACTTGTTCCATCAACAATTGATTCAACTGTCAAAATCTTCTTGCACAACTAAACACACACAGCTCGAGGCTGCACCCACAGTATTTGTGCTGGTGCCAAGGCAGAAATGCTATCCCCCAAGCACTTCCACAGGTGCATTGCACAATCGGTCATGCCAGAGACATGTAACCAACTGTGCAATTGCATAGCGCATATTTACACTGGTGTCACTTTACATTATGCTGCCATGAACAGGATACTGAAAGAACTGGGCATGTTTAGCCTTGAGAAAAGAAGACAGGATAGGATAGCACTCTTCAAACATTTGGAAAGTTGTCATACAGAGGAGGTGCAGGATCTGTTTTCAATCAATTCTGAGTGCAGGACACATAATAGACTCAAGTTACAGGAAGCCAGATTTCAACTGAATGTCAGGAAAAAATTCCTAACTGCTAGAGCAGTATGACAATGGAACCAATTACCTCTGAAGATGGTTAGCACTCTAGCACTAGAGGCTTTCAGCAGAGAATTAGACATCCTTCTGTCAGATAGACTTTGATTTGGATTCCTGCATTGAACAGGGGGTTGGCCTCAATGGTTTAGCACATGATTTTTTCCTTGAGATATATAATATTCTAAGATCTTCTATTATGTCTACAGGTGACATAATGCTCCTATCAGTCACTCCAAATGAATTGAGACCAGTTTAGAAACATCCATCTTACTCTTTCATCTTGGTATTGATTTAATTTAATATAAGTGTTAAAATTATGATTTTTTAAATCTTTTATGTATGATGATGTTTTTATTATGTATGTAAGCCGCCCCGAGTAGACTTTGTCTAGGGGGGCGGGGTAAAAATCTAATAAAGATAAAGATAAAGATCCAGTAAAGAACATCTTGTAATGAATAAAAGCAAATCTTTTTTGAAAAATCCAAAGCCCATATAAATAGACCATTCGTGGTCATAATATTGAACAACTTAGAATTTTTGTCAATATCTTGTAGGGTGGAAAGTTGTGACAATTGGGTGATTTGAGTTCCTTGGAAGTATTGCAAAATAGTGTTTCTTGCAAACCATGTTGGGCTTGCCCCAGGCTCCTCCAGCTGCAATTCTCTGCTCTAAAGTTGGCCTATTTTCTGTTAAGGTTAGAACGTACGAAATGCTGCTTTATTCTTTGAAGTAGAAACAAATGGCCGATTATAGGTCATCTGTATTATACTTTGAGGAACAGCTAACTGAAGAAGATGGAAAGAGAGATGCAAGGTGTCATTTGCGGATTATGATTTTTCACCTACAACATTAGGGACAAACTTCAGAGAGATAAAACAATTGATCAAGGATGAAATGTACAACAAAGATTGTTTACAGGATGTGGACATTTTCAGCAGATTCCAGGATTTCTCTGTGAAATAAGTATATAAAGGCGGTCATATTTTGCAACAGTATTTATATGAACATTACAAGAAAAGATGCTCACTAAGCTGTGTTTTCAAACTCAGCTAGAAGGATGTGTCCTTGGAATCCCCAGTGATGTGTTTTGAGCAAAAGAAAGGAGAAAGTAGAGAATGCTTGTCACTATTTTTTTTATGTTGCCCTTTTATGCTGGAGAGCAGGATCTGGGCTCTGAGAACATAACACTAGAGCCAGCGGCTGGGGCACCTGTAACAAACTCTGAAACACAGAACATTTGGAATGTGGCTCTGTTCCATGCAACAGAAACCTGCATATGATCAGACATGACCACTCGAGCAGCAGCTACTGGTAAGCAATCTGTTCACTTTGTCATAGAAGGAAAGTAACTTCTGATACCACAGCACAGGAAGGGCAGAAAAGAAGAAGGCAAAAGAGTCTGAAAATGTGGCATGCTTTCATCTTCTTTGAAGTTGGTCATTTGGAACCAACTTCCAAAGTTAGAAAACAATATGAAATTTCAAGACTTGCACATTTTCCTTCCAATAATTGCTCCAATAAAATTACATTAACTGCTTCGTGATTCTCAGATGCTTTCATGATCCTGGATGTACTTGAACTGCTTCGTGTTATGAATTATAACATGCTGTGAACCTACTCTTACATAATAGACTGTGCTGATTTGTACACTTGAATTAAAGATGTGCAAGTAATTTGGATACTACCATGAAGAAACTCTAAGGTGATTATCTTGATCCTGCTATTCCTTTGTGCATACAAAGTAGTTTTTAATCTCTGAAGCTGACTTGACAAAGTCCTATATCATCTCATTATCAGTGAATCCCATCAGAAAATGTAATGTTTAGCACGCTCGCATATTTCAAGCAACAACTTTTTGTCAGTTTGATAATGAAGAACTTCAGATGTGTGAAGTAATATGAACATAGAATTGTTAATTAATACAAAACAAGTTTATAAAAGAGGGGTGGAGGAAAGACATTTGGAAAAAGAAAAAGAAAGTAGATCTGTTAATAAACATCTAATGAATGTCAGCCTTTCATAGAGACTTTTGGAAGCAACTGCATGTAAGCAATGGAAGTTGTAAAGAAGTGAGGTTCTTGTTTGTTTTTTAAGCTGAGCTTCAGGAACTTTATCAAAAATATATATTGTTCAAAACTAATGTTCTGTTAGTTTTATCATAACATAATATGAAATGTGACATTTTAAAATGGTATGTCTTTAATTTATCCAAGCCCTCTGAGATCCTATAGGCCTTTCTAGACAGAACATTTAGTTGTGCACTGATTTTATCAATTTTTCCCCACCATCCATTTGTAGGCATCCTTCAGTCTCAAGAGACTATGATAACATACTCTGAATAGAGGTCTTGGAACAGCGTCTAGTGTGGCTGAGCAGGCCAATTTGAGAGTGACAATCCCTTCCACACTGAAGACAAATACAATCTGTCCCCTGTCCAGCTCCCTGATTTTGCTGGTTTTGGGACTGCCTCTTTGCCTCGGCCTGCTGAACAAGTGTCTCTTCAAATTGGGAGAGGCCGTGATGCACCGCCTGCCTCCAGGCTGAACGCTCAGATGTCAAGGTTTCCCATCTGTTGAGGTCCATTCCTAAGGCCTTCAGATCCCGCTTGCAGATATCCTTGTATCGCAGCTGTGGTCTCCTTCTGGGGCGATTTCCCTGCAGTAATTCTCCATACAGGAGATCTTTTGGAATCCGACCATCAGCCATTTTCACAACATGCCCAAGCCAACGTAGATGTCACTGTTTCAGTAATGTATACAGTAGTGCCTCGACTTACGTACGTCCCTACTTACGACCATTTCGACTTACGACCAGCTCTGGCCGCAAAATTATGCTTCGACTTGCGGCTGGAGCTTCCACTTACGTTCAAAAAAAGGCAGGGGGAAAGGGCGGGAAATTCAAATTGCTAACCGTTGGTGGCGAAGAGGCTGCTTCTTTGTACAGTAGCTCTTTCACCCCAAAGGTTAGAGCAGGAGTCCCCTAGCCAGTCCAGACCCCTGCAAGCTGGGGGCATCTGGGACATTTGCCCGGAGGGCGAGGCTGGGGCACCCCGGCCAGGCTCAGCCTCCCAGCACTGGGACGCCGCCGCTGCCGCAACTGTGGGCGACAAGGGGACCGGACCCGATTCCTCCACGCGGGGAGGCGAAGGCTCCGGGCGGGGCCGGCTCTCCCAAGCGTGCTGCGGAAGGCGGGCGAAGCTTGGAACGGAGCCCTCCGATGAAGCAGCCGAGAGGGAAGGCCAGCCCGGGGAAGCGCTCCCCGGGGCGCGGGCGGCAGGAGCTTCCGAGGGCTCGCCGTACTGACCTCGATGGGGCTGACGGGGGTGGAGGAGAGCGGATGCAGATATTCCGGAGGAGCCCGTCAGGTGGCAGCGGCACTCACCCGGCCGCGCGGCTTTCCTTCAGCGCCACCTCCCGCTCCAGCACCGGCACCGGCTCCGGGGTCCGGCTGGCACAGAGGCGGCACCAAAGGAAGCCGCGCGGCCGGGCGAGCGCCACTGCCACCCGACGGGCTCCTCCAGAATACCTGCAGCTGCTCTCCTCCACCCCCATCAGTCTCATCGAGGTCAGTACGGAGAGCCCTCGGAAGCCTCCGCCATGGCCGGCCCCGCCGCCGCGGCTGCAGCCGGGGAGTGAGTGCGATCGGAGGAGGCTTGGGACTGCCTGGTAAGGTAAGGTGCTGCTTTTTGCTTTTTAAAAACTGTTCTGGGTGGCTTTTGCAGGGTGGGTTTGGGCTGGGGGGGGGGTTATGTTTCTGTGCTGTGTTGTTTTGTTTTTTGGTGATTTTTTTTTTATTTGCAGTCCCAGCGTGGGGCTTGCTCCAATGTTTATTTTTGGGTTTGGTTTGGTTTTTTGCAGCCCCAGCACATTTGGGGCTTGCTCTGTTTATTTTTGGGTTTTTTTTTTTTGTTTGTTTGTTTTTTTGCAGCTCCAGCGCGTTCCTATGGGGCTTGCAGTGTTTTATTTGGGGGGGGGGGGGGGTTTTTTTTTTTTTTTTTTTTTTTTTTTTGGCTGGAACAGATTAATCGTGTTCCCATGCATTCCTATGGGAAATGGTGCTTCGACTTACGACCATTTCGAGTTACGTCCATCTTCTGGAACGGATTATGGTCGTAAGTCGAGGCACCACTGTAAATGCTAACAATTCCAGCTCGTTCCAGGACTACACTTTTTGGAACATTGTCCTGCCAGGTGATACCAAAAATGCGTCGGAAACAACGCATATGGAACGTGTTCAGCTTCCTCTCCTGCCATACACAAAGGGTCCAGGACTCACTGCAGTACAGGAGTGTACTCAGGACACAAACTCTATAGACCTGGATCTTGGTATATGCCGTCAGCTTTTTGTTAAGCCTTTTTTGTTACTCTCTTTGTGAGTCTAGAGAACATGGTAGCTGTTTTGCCAATGTGTTTATTGAGCTAGACATCTAGAGAGAGTGTGTCAGAAATCGTTGAGCCAAGTGTACCACAATCCATAAGACCTTCATATTATCTTTCTTCATATAGTGTTTTTTTCCTGAGACTTTCAGATCCTTTTTGTTCCTTCTCAAAGCATGGTTTATTTTTAGTATTACCTTAGGGGTAAGTAAGGGACTTAGTGCTACGGCATTTCACATCATTAGTGCAAATGCATCTCTTAATACATGTCTCTTCACTCACTGCCATTTTGTTTGCACTTACTCTGTCTCCCTTGTCAGTTTCATCTGGAAAGCAGTGGCACAGAATAAAATGAAAACACACTTCAAGGATTAAAAAAGACCACTGACTGCCAGTCCCATAATACTCTTTTCTCACAACAGGAATGGACATAGGTGCTGCTTAATTTTATTTTCCCTAGAGAATCCATACAGAAGTTTCTCTTTTAATTTCATCTACCCACCTCTGGCAAAAGATGCTCAATCTTATCCATATAGAAAAGTTGAGTGTAGCAGTTGATGGAGTTTGGATGCAGATTGTGAAAACATATATTAACTACTGGCATCAGGTGTTTAGAAGATGACAGAACAGTGTGGGGGCAAAACAGCAGTTCGACAGTGGAATCAATTACCTTGAGAGATGGTGAGCACTCCAACTCTGGAGGCATTAAAAAAAAATTGGACCACCATCTGTCAGATCTACTTTGATGTGGATTCCTGCACTGAGCAGGGGATTGGAACCAATAGCCATATAGGCACCTTCCAACTCCATTATTCTATTATCTGTGAATTAATGGAAATGGTAGAACTAAAGGTATTATTAAGATCACTTTTGAAAGAGTGGTCTTAATATTACCTTTAGTTCTACCATTTCCATTTGGAAGGTGCCTATAAGGCTATTGAGTCCACCCCCCTGCTCGGTGCAGCAATCCAAATCAAAGTAGATCTGACAGATGGTGGTCCAATTTTCTTTTGAATGCCTCCAGAGTTACCTCCTGAGGTAACTGATTCCATTGTCATACTGCTCTAACAGTTAAGACGTTTTTCCTGATATTCAGCCAAAATCTGGTTTCCTGTAACTTGAGCCCATTACTACATGTCCTGCATTCTGGGATGATTGAGAACAAATCACGTCCCTCCTCTGTATAACTGTCTTTCAAGTATTAGTCAAGATCTTGACTAATCATTCCCTTTTTAATGGTATTCATATCCGTTTTCCAAAATTACAGCAAAAAGTATTCAAGTTGCCACTAATACATTAAATACAAATGTATCATGTTGTGTTTGTGTTTCATTTTTAAAATAATTCAGAAGGTATAGATTCTAAATTTAACTGTAATTAATATATACAATTTTACCTATTGTTCTAGTGTGGCAAACTCCCCGGATCAGGCTCAAAATTCACTTTGGAAAATTTTCTCTATAGTGGACTAAGAATGCAATCCTATAAACATTTCCCTGGAAGCAAGTTTAATTGAACTCTGTGGGACTTATTTTACATATTAACCTGACCATCTGCTTTTTCAAGTAGTATGAGCTTTTTATTTCCTTCTTGTCTCAACTCCAGGTACAGGTTTTAAGCTTTAAAGATTTACAATCTGCTGGGCAGTCTGTGGCCCTCCAGATGTTGTTTGACTGCAACCCCCATGATCCTTCAACACTGGCAATGCCAGCAATGCTGATAAGAGTTAACACTCAGCAACATCTGGAGGATTATAAATTATTTACCCCTGCCCTAATTGTTCTTCGGTCAGTGAATATTTCAAGAACTGTTTCCCTCTCTGTGTGCCTTCCTGAAAACTTGATGCCTTGTTTCAGGTTCTTCTACCAGCAAAAATATAGCCTTTTTGGAACAGGCTCCCAAAGGGAGCTTGCCTAGTCCCATTACTTCTTGCTTTTAACAGAACATTATAACTCAGTTACATGTCAACAGGTTACTTCATTTTACTTCTTCTTTCTTCTTTTTTGAATACCACTGTTAAAACAAATGGAGTCTTTTCTTAGTCTGTTCTAGCTTGTTGGGTTATAATTTGGCTGTATTGTTATTCCTTATCTTCTAATTTTTTCACATATGCAATTATACAATAAAAACAGATTTTGACAATGAAAAAAATAATCATTTTAAAACTAGGCTAGTATCACCTAACATGTCCCAGAACAAACAGCTACACCATTCAAACAGCATTAGATTCAAAGGCCATGCTCCTACAATTGTTTGATCCTATAGTAGGATGGGATGTAGTGTAAACCTTTCATCAATAGCTTTGAAAGTAGAAAAGGCAATGTAAAATACAATGTCAAGCAAAGCTAAACTTGGACAAGTTACTTGTTGGACTATAGCTCCCAGAATCTGTACAGGGTTTTAGGAATTATAATCCGATAAGTAAATTCTCCAAGCTCTGAATGTCTGCTTATATATGCAGCCATTTCTAAGTCATAAAGCAGCTATTTTGAGTCACCATACATATTATAATGCAAACATTGTATCCAGGCAAGTGGCACTGAAGTAAAAATCTATAAGAGAAAAGACTGAGAGTGGTTAAGCCCCAATTCTTCCCAAGTGGGGTCGCCACATACAAGGGAACAGCTATGCTTTTCCAGCTCTCCAGGAGATGGTTAAAATCTCAACAGGGTTACTAGGTCAGCAACATTCCATTCCTATAGGAATAGGGCTAGAACCTGTGGGTGAGGGTGGATCCTTATTGTGTTACATAAGGCAAGAAAGGAAAACACTGGAAGGAGAACCAAAACTATTTCTGATCCAGGTAGTTGTGGGAATGAGCACACAGGGGATCTGAGTATATGGGCTCCTTATTCAAATTAAATCTAATAGCCAAGCCATATGGTTAGAGTGCAGGGTCCAGCAGCTGGGCAGGAAACAAAATGTCCTCTTCAGCTGCAGCAGTTGCTACCATTCCTGCTGAGGAGTCACATCCAATGCAGCCTTACCCATAACTAAAGCACTTCAGGGAGTTTTTCCAGGCTGTACAGTGATGCTGGACTTATGCCAATCCATGGCTATTTCTCCCAAAAACATTGCTCTGCTGGTCCCAGGGTTTATCTATAAGAAGACTCATCCACTGGTGCTAGTTGCCTTTAGATTTGTCTCCCTTCCTCAAGGCCAAGACAAACACAGCAATTCTTTGAGACCCCAGTGGGCACCCTGAGAGCTATCAATCTTCAATCTGTGAGAACTGCTGGAGAAAGACTAAGATTGCTTAATGCAACAGGTGACCATCAACACCCATTCCCACCTGACACCAGGACTCACTGCATCAACTTTAATGTTGTGAGCCGCTTTGGGTCCCTTGTTGGGAGAAATGCAGCATATAAATAAAACTAATAATAATAATAATAATAATAATAATAATAATAATAATAATAATAATAATAATAATAATAATAATAATAATCAACGTAAAGGTATCTCAATGTATGTTGCACCTGCACAACCCAGGAGCATGAGAAAGCCATGAGTGGGAGGGAGGTGCATGCAGAGGGTTGTTGTTGTTGTTGTTGTTGTTGTTGTTGTTGTTGTTGTTGTTGCCGTTCCCCAGAAAATAAGACCTAACCTGAAAATAAGCCCTAGTGTGATTTTTCAGGATGCTCGTAATATAAGCCCTACCCCAAAAATAAGCCCCAGTTAAGTGAAAGCCTGCCCTCCACCATTCTGCAGCAACCAGAAGAAGAAGACATGATTGTATTTGAATAAATGTAGATTGTTGTACTTGAAAAAAAATAAAACATCCCCTGAAAATAAGCCCTAATGTGTTTTTGGGAGCAAAAATTAATATAAGACCCTGTCTTATTTTTGGGGAAACACGGTATTATTATTATTATTATTATTATTATTATTATTATTATTATTATTATTATTATTATTATTATTATTATTATTATTATTATTATTATTATTATTATTATACAGCAAAACCCAACTTTGGGAAAAAAAATTCCTACAGGCCAGCAGGAACTGTCAGAATCACCACCAGCAGCTTAGAGCCTGGGAAAACTCACACATGCAAGTTGTAGTGGGAACGAAGTTGACTGCATCAGCAACAGGCACATTTTGCTGCCTGTCTGAACACTGAAAAAGTAATGCTGATTTTTCCTTCCTCCTGCCTCTGCATTGTTGTATTTCCTGGTTCAGTGGGTTTCACCCTAATTCTGGGCACATTTATCTCAACTTTAATGACTGTTTGAACAGCCAGTTGGCCAAGAAGTAGTTGTGCCCCCCCCCCCTCACTTCTTGTGCCATTTTTAGAACATCACAAGAACTCACCCCTCCTGGATAACATCTTAAGGACCTGCCCCAGCTCTCATGTTTTGGCCATGAAATCTCAGGGTACGGGATGCTACTGACCTAGCAACCTTATTCCCATGTCTTTGTTGCAGACTTTTGAATGTTGGTAAAATTCTCTTTTAGCTACACAGTAGAAGCACAGAGATTCACAGAGGAGAACAGCTACAAGTTTCCTTGAGTCCACCCTTTTCTCATTGACTGAAACTTAAAAGTCTCAATAACTCACTTTGAGAAGTTTCTAGGGAACAGAATAAAAAGGTTTCTTCATTTACACTGGCTTGAAATTACAGACTTGTGTATACTGCTTTCTTTACTGCACATATACTCGCAACAAACCTAGCAGATCAACAGCAATGAACAACTGCCAGGAACTGATGAAAGAGAGGGATAGAACACTCAGCAGTGGGCATTTCAAAAGCTGGAAGGAATTATTGGTTACTGCTGGATACCCTAGCCCAGAAAAGTCCCTTCCCGTCACTCAAGCTACAGACAGCATGTGAGGTTGTAAATAAAACTCGAACAGTCTTGACATATATAAATATGTTTGCAGTTACGAAAATTATGTCATGATATTGGTGGGTAACTAGATCTACCCAATGCAGTTTAATACTAAGCTAAAGAGGACATGTCAAGGGACGTGGTGGTGCTGCGGGTTAAACCGCAGAAGCCTCTGTGCTGCAAGGTCAGAAGACCAGCCGTCGTAAGATTGAATCCACGCGACAGAGTGAGCTCCCATCGCTTGTCCCAGCTCCTACCAACCTAGCCGTTCGAAAGCATGCAAATGCAAGTAGATAAATAGGTACCACCTTGGTGGGAAGATAACGGCGTTCCGTGTCTAGTCGCGCTGGCCACGTGACCATGGAAACTGTATACGGACAAACGCTGGCTCTATGGCTTGGAAACGGGGATGAGCACCGCGCCCTAGAGTCAGACATGACTGGACTAAATGTCAAGGGGAACCTTAAAGAGGACATGATTAGGATTCACAGTCTGTTTGTTTCTTTTTTTAATCCTCCAGTCTCAATTGATTCATAATAGTTCCAAATGAAACAGAGTTCCTTTTTTATATATTTCAAAGCAGTTTGGAACAAGAGTGTATGGCCAATTCTTTTCAGCAGTAGGAACAAAAGAATAGTTCAAAGACTGAAAGGTTTAACACCCCAAGGCAAGTTGGAACACTATGAGGAAGTTACACAGAGTCATGAGCAGCCTGGCAGACATTTTGAAATGCTCTGCCTAAGGACAGTCTCAAGAGCTTTTGGACTGCAATATTTAATCAGTGGATGATTAGAAGAACAGGGTAGCAGTGTTTTTTAAAATATATTTCTACACAACCATGGGGATATTTTTTTTCCAATTCATCCTAACTCTGACCACTTTTAAGCCATGAGAGAGATTTCATAACATAGCACTGAGAAACTTACCATGAGAGTTAACTGAGGTCAGGTTTATTCCTTACTCTACACAGTATATACAAGCAGCAAATTGAATAGTGTTTACTTTCTTCCATACAAATGAATGGCATTTACTGATTGGTGTGGGGAAAGTACAACAGCCATTACTTCCGTGTAGCAAAGGAAAGGCGGCCAAAACTGAGAGGTCATTGAAGTGAGAAAACTCAATGAAAATCACCACTCCAACTTGTAGTTTGCCTAAGAGGAAAATAAACAAGTGTAGTTCCTACCTTCATGGGACTTCTATCTGATGAGACTTCCTGGCCAAAGCCTGAGAGCTGAGTCAGGTCCTTAAGACTTTATCAAGTAGGGGTGAGTTGTTGTGATGTCCCAAAAATGGTACAGTAAGGGGGGCACAACTGCTTTTGGGCCAACTGATTGTACACAGTCATTAAACTTGTCCATGAAAGCTTACATTAAAAAAACATAAAAGTTAGTCTTTAAGGTGCCACCACATTTTTGTCTTTTTAAACTTTTTATTTCTATTTTGCTTTTTCACTACACTCTCCACTTAAGAATAGTGCATATCAAGACACATACTTTTTTGTTTGGCACCATCTACACGTGGTGCTTTACAAAGAAAAGATATATGACAACAGGAGTCTACCCCAACGAGCTTGCTGTGTAAAATAAATACAAGAGGCAAAAAAATAGGTGAAAGGGAAAATTGAGACCTGGTGAGAGAATATGTGATTATTTTAATCATATGCACTTTAGCTTAATTGCAGTAACTTTTAGGGCCTGATGCTGATGCAAAGACTTCCTGGAATGGGTAAATTTTAAGGGAAGACTTAAAGGAAATGAGGGATGTGATTTCATGGACATGTTCTTGGAAACTGTTTGAGGCATAATGGGGAATGGGCAGAACTGTTCCAGGGAACAAGAGATTTTTGGATGGCTGAACCTGGAGGAGCAGGACAAGTGAAGTTCAGAGGAACAAAGGACCTAGGATACAAACACAGAGAGATAAGGAGGAGCAAGGCCATAGAGGGCCTTCAAGATGGAGCTAGAAGTTTGTGTAGGGTCTGGGAGTTGACAGGTAAAGAATGAATAGAAGGAAGGAGTAGAATACATGGTCAAAAGTGATAAGAGTAATAAATAATGTTGGCAGGAGAGTACTGGATGGATGTGAGAGGAGAAAGATGAAGCGGCATGAGGAGAGAGAAGAAGGAAGCAATAGGCAAAGAATCCTGTGTTATAAGATTCATAATGTTCTAATGTTCTACACTGCATTTATCTCTCATAGTATAGAGTCACCTGACTCTTTACAAGTGGCTTGTCTATTGACAGATAAGCTTCAATTCTGTCTTAGGTGGAGGCATTGTATCTGTTGATAGAACTATGGGTATGGGCAACTCACAGAAGACAGAAGGTAGAGGTGGACTGAGGGAGGTATCTCAACCTAAAATACCAGGAGGGCCTCCCTGCTCTTGCTATGAGCTGCCTGTGACAGTAGTTGCTCTGAAAGGTAAGCATGACCAGAAGAAATGAGAGTGCTTGCTGAGAAATTTGTTTGGGAGGAGGATTCTATTAAAATGCTAATTATGTGAGAAACCTCCAATTTGGAATTATGTCTTTTCTATCTCTGTGCATAGGTACTTCTAAACTGGCAATCTTGTTATTCTGTGGTAACCTTGGGGCATATAAACATATCATCGTATCTCTGGAGTGGTGAAGGACAGAGACACAAATGCTTCTTCAAGCCGGTTGAGAGTCAGTTCAGAGCTGCAGATGTTGCTAAAGAATTGTTTCATCCAGCACTAGAATCTCAGAAGGGCACATAAGAAAAGGCAGTTTGTTTGAAAAAGCCTTGCTTTAAAATCTCTCTCCAAACAACCAAAGTGAGCACGAAGAACCAAGTACCAGGTTTTTCTATGAACCAAAGTTTTGCACTGGGTCTCCTCTGCTATGTACTAATCATGTCAGCTAAATATTATACCTGCTAGGAGGTGAAGTTGCCACCTCACTCTTCAACAATACCTGCCAGAGAAGTTTTACCATTATCCTCCCTTTGTTTTGGCAACCGTCCTGGAGAACCACAGCAATCTGTGCATGTGGATCTCTTAATGGAATGATAATTAGAGACTCAGCCTTTCACTTCTTGACTGTTGATCCAGCTGCAATTCAAATGTTAGTCATGCTACCCATTTGATGTCTCATGTGAAACAGTACAACATTCATGATCCAGAATCGATTTCTAGGTCCACCCGTGTAATCCTACTAGCTTTGTTGAACAACCTCAGAATGACAAACATTATCTTCTTTATTTATTTGGAATATTCCACTAAATGCGAGGATTTTATATTTTCATGTTCTACAGACCAGCCAGGGGAAAAGGAACTCAGCTTTTTCTGTATGATTCATTACTCAATAAAAACCTGAGTCCCATCATCATCCTAGGCACACACTCCCCAAACAAAAACCCCTATCATGCCAGCTAAAAAAAGTTTAGAAATTTAGAATCTTAATTAGGGTAGGAAACATCAGTACATGTATTAGGTCGGGCCAACACAATGCCATTTTTTTTGCATAAGCAACTGTTTGGGATTTTGGAATGTAAGATCCCACCAGTTCATATCTCACATTAAATCTTTTTAAATTAACAGTAATGAAATGTAAAATATGTCCTTTCTTTGGCAAAACAGAACTGACAGCCCAAAGAATATCCCAAAAACCAAAGCAGATTTCATAAATAAGCCATCTTCGCTTCATCAGTCATTTATAGCTGGCCAGACAATTCATCTCTGCCTTTGTTCTACCCATCCACAGCTCTGTATACCAGAGGGTAACCTACGTGCATTCATGTCACATAACCTTGACCATGTAGGACATTTGCATTCTGCTAATTCTGACTCCATCAACCTAGGGATTCCCCTTACACATGACTCTGACAGTGAGTCATATGAAGCTGCTCCATTTAGGTGAGGCTAAAATGACAGTGCAGAGTCATTTTAGTAAGGTGTGTGGGCCTGCTCTAAATAATGCTGTGTATTGGAAGAGGGAATATTTCTGAGAGCTGAGATACGGCTGACTCAGCCTTTTTCCCACATATATGCATGTACCCTTGGGTCCTCTCTCAGTCTGATTCTGTTAGTAGCAGCTACTATCCATTCCTAACGTTAACAATAGTCACACACACCAGCCACTGTCTTTCCATTTGCTAAGGCTAATAAGTAGTCTAATCCACTTATGGGCCGCACAGTGCATTTTCAAAGAGCACAGTGTTGTTTCATTTTCTTTTAATGCGTTCTCATACAAAAATACAGCATTGCTTTAAAATAAATTTATCCTTTGGAGGTATGCTTAATCGGTCATCATCACCACCATCATAACCATCAACAGTAGGAAAGGGCCTTTCATGTTTGAAAAAAAGACCCAAAACACAAAAGAGGATTTATTTAATTTTTTTGCACAGTGTGTGTACTTTTGGATCTCTTTCATTTAATTCATATTCTTTCAGCAATTGCTATATCAGAGCTACTAAACATGTATTATTTTGTGTTAACAAAGGAGGGTACTGATAAGTTTCACATTTCTTCTATGTTCTCTATTTTGTACAATCTTTTGGTGCCCTTTCACAATTTTTCTGTCAAATTGCCTGAGCAATGTTTCATCCAATAGTGTCATCACATGGGCTGTCAGTAGTCAATCAGAACATTGAGGGAATCTGCAAAAGGGCCTGGAACTGTGAAGAAATTCCTTCCTTGTGAAATTATTTTGTGCTGAGCTCCTGGTACCTTCTGTCTTGGCTTGTTGCTTGCCTGGCTGGTTCTGTGCCTCCATTTTGGGGGGGGAAACCCATCTTTTTTCCTTGATTTTTTGGGGAGGATTTTGCCCCCCTTTTTTTGGATTATTTTTGCTACTGCTACAAGGCAGCTTCCTTGTGCCAGAGTGCCTTTTTAGAAATATACCCTCCCCCCATTTCTTCAAGGACTCCCCCCCACTTACTCTGTTTGATTAGGTTTTTTTAAAATGTTATTTGGTTAATTTACTTTGTGTTTATTCTGTTATAGGTTTGCAGTGCACTAAGGTTTGGTGAGAACGGTAGTTGAGCTGTCAGTGCCCAACAAGCGAGGCAACAGGCCTGCTAAAATAATTGACAATGATAAATTGGTGGTGGTGGTGATGATGGTGATGAAAGTGATAATATAAACTAGTGCCTGTAAATGTCTGATGATGATTATTCTTTCTCATGTACTGTTGCCTGGTTTTGGAGTAGATTTATTCTCTGTTGCCTTGCCTCTGTGTTTTTGTTTTTGTAGTTTTTTTGTTTTGTTTTGTGTTTTGTTTTGGTTTTTTTGAGTATTTTTAAGGGTTCTTCAGGGCTTTTGGAGGGCTAGAAAACATGAATGGTGAAACAGAAATGGTAAATCCAAGAGAGGCTTTTCTTTTTTTGTATAAAATGAAAAATACAAAAACAGAAGAGGCATCCCTGAAAGGACCCAAATTGAAAGAAATATGAAAGATTTTATTGGACACATATCTAATCATCAGTAGTAGTGAGTGACACTAGTAACATCTGAAGTACACAGACTATAAAGAAATTTTCATGGGCATAGCTGTGTTAGGCTGATTCATAAAAATAATGAAGAGTCTTGCAGCACTTTAAAGGCTGACACATTTTATTTCATATAGACTTTAACCCTCTTCTTTGGAAGCTTACAAACATACCACACAAGTTCGCAATAGTCCGAATGTAAAAACAAACAAAAAACCCCAAGGTAAAATATGCACATTATTCAACTTAAACACCATAATTAAATTTAATGAAATTGAGACATAATAAATAAAAATGTGGTCAGATAAAACTCAAACAGCTCAGTCTATGAACCACTCACAATTACTTGTGTTGCTTTCCAACTTCTTGTTACAACTTGACTATCATAAATTAGCTCTTTCTCTTTTCCCTCTAAAAAATGTCATTGTGACCACTTTTCACATGACCACTTTTATCCGGTCAAGTTCCTTGTCTTTGTATGTCACTTTTCAAAGCCAAGTGCCTTGGGGAAACAATACATGAACATGATGACTGAATGGATGACTTTAAGGGACGATGTAAATAATTCCTTGCCCATAACTAAAAGGCATGTATTTGCATGTTACCATTCAAGTCATGTTAGGAAACTAACATTTGTAAAATGCAAGATCATACTGTAGTTTATGAGAGCAGCTCTAAGATTCAGAAATGCAGGCTGCATCCTTGGCTTAGGTGAAGAAAAAAATAAAGGACCTGGACATGTTGGAGCCAGAGCTTGCAAAAAGTTTTTTGCTCTCTTCTGTATTGTTTTGTTTTTGTTTATTTATTATTTATTTATCTAAAATATTTATATCTTGCCTTTCTCCTCAAGAGGATCCAAGGCAGCTCTGTTTGTTCTGCTTTCGTTTTTGCTACCATTGCTGTTATTGTGAGAGCTGTAATCCAAAAATTAATTTTCCAAGCTCTGGTTTAAAGTAGATTGTGTAAAATAGTCCATTATCTATTGCTGTCAGAAATAAGAGCTCATTTTTTTCCATATCGCACCACAGAGATGTCAACTGTAATGGCAACAGCACATGATTCTCTGCATATTTACATAAGGCTGCAACTGTTTATGTTTCAGACTAAATACTGCTAAATACAGAACATCCAACTTGTCTGATTATTTTAACCAGCTTCATACAAAATGGCTGCTATAGAGAGTCCAGCAAAAACTGTATCTGACATTTGTATGTACCAGCATGCTATAAGGAGCATGCAGCCATTAAAAGCAGCTTGGCCCAAGACATTTTCTTGCCTGAGGCAGCCAACAAAATGGCACCCCTCCATTCCAGGTGGAACACTTGATTGGAATTTAATAGGAACAATTGGCATTGGTCCACCACAGCTGAGGACAGCAGGCCACCTTAGAGAGTGCAGAACAGGCTGTGAGGTATGAGAAAAGGATAGTTGCTCCAGCATTTGCCTAGTGGTAAGTCTGGTCCTGAGCATCTGTTTTATCCCTACCATTCCAGAAGACAATGCCATGTCATTTCCATGAAGGGATCTGATCAGCAGGAACCAACTGAGGAAACAAGTTATACCATACAGATGGCTCATTGTATGCAGATTTAGTCAATTGATCAGCTAAAATTAGTCTTCAAATGGCATGCTGGATGTCAGGTGGGACTTGTGTGTAAATACAAACTGAAAGATAAAATACATGAGCATAAACTTTTTCACATAATATACTGCTGAGATGTACCATTGCAGGCTCCTGCATGGTACACATTTCCCTATACATAGTATTTTCTTACAGTTCAGAACTTGTTTGTAAGGGCAACTGAAAGAACTCAATTTTGTGCATCCATGGAGGAACTGACTTATATAATTAGCAACAGATAAGCTGCTGATCATGAATCATGTCTGTTATCTGATATTGAGTTTAGGTGTCTGGCTGTGGAGCAAGAGGTTGAGAGTTCAATTCCCCACTGTGCCTCCTTGACAGGGACTGGATTCAATGATCCCAAGGCTCTCAGATGAAGGGAGGAGGAGGAGAATTGCTAGGTGAAGTGCTTTACAAAGCACCTGAACCAGAACTGTGATCTTCCCCTTAGTTCATAGCTGGGGATGAGGGGATGCACAAGAAAGCAAGAGACCCTTTGAAGCCATGAAGCCATAACTGTAACAAGAAATCAGTGAGACGTGATAAAAATCACTTGCTTTCAAAATCCAAGCTTTTATGAGCAAAGGGCTCTCACCATATATGTGAACTGTATTGCTTTAAAGCTAATGCTCTGTATTGATGTTTCTTCTATTAATTTTTGTATGTACACTCCATTTCTCTGAAATGTTACCAGATTTGCTACTTTCTTCCTTGTAAAGTTATTTGCAAAGGGTGGATAGATTTTGAAGCTTTCTTTTGATGAAGGTTAAGCAAAGGACTGTAAAATAGTTTATAAAAGGAGGGGTAAGGTTATAGCCCTGACTGAGAGTAACATACTGATTGGCACAATCCCCAGTCTAACAGATTACATAGAAGCCTCTTTCTTACTGAGACAAGTTCATGTCTGGCATTCAGCCTCTCAGTGCCACTCCTCTTAGACGTTTAGACAGTAACATTGGCCATTTTCACCATATTTAGCAATGCTTTGTCTTTGATGTCACTCCTGGGTTATTTGTTAAATTTCTCCCATTTTAAAATATCACTAATATTATGATCTAAATGGAAGGATATAAATGGTTGCCTTAGAAATGATAGTTTCCAAGCATCTGAGGGTGACATTTTCAAGTGAACCACAGAGGCAACTGAGACACCAGTGTAATGATATGTCAGGAACTGAAGCATGACTTCAGGGGCTGAACCATGGGGAAGATGGATTGGGTGAGTAGGAGGATGTAAACAGTAGCAGATCCCTGCTTTGCTATGATATTTCACACTTCATAATCATTAAAAAAAACCCTAGGATTTTGTTATCTGCTTATGAGCTAAAACGTATGCCTTATGCGTAAGAGGAGGGAAAGGTTATCAGTCTTGCATCTACTTCTGTATCTCCTCTGTCTGAAGATTAATATTAGCATTTTTGCAAATTTAGGCCTTGAACCATCAACCTCCTGGCACCATAGTGAAGTTGAAAGCACCTTATTCCTCACCCTCTGCCCTCAAACCCTAGGAAGAATCAAAAACTGGCTCTGGAGGATTTTCCAGCCATAAAAGCAGCATGTGGGAAAATATTCCTGCAAATACTGCTCCTGCCCTTTTTTAGTATAGAAAAAATATTATAATAAGAATAAGAATAAATAATGGGATGGCCCTCTAAAAAGTGACCTATGCACTATAATAAGTATAGTTAATGTGTAATTAAGAATATGTTTGTGTTATATGTAGCAGATTATATGCATATGAAAAGCAGTGTCTGTTTTCAAGAATGTAAAATACTTTGCCATCAGATAATTCCAATTAAATAGCTACATTTCATTTGAATACACATGGCCATTTTCTCTGTTTTAACTGTATTAACAGGAGGAAAACAGGAGGAGACAGGAAACATTTTTGTTGAGCTATTCACCAAAGTACTGTATTCAAAATTTGACTTGATACACAACCTTTTTCCTCTTCTCCTTCTCACCCTTCTGTAGTTTGAAATACTTTCTCAAGAAGTATTTCAAGAAGAATGAACTGAAATTGGGCAAAATTTTTGTTGAGTCACTCACGAAAGTATTCACAATCTGACCTAATATACAACCTTTCTCCTCCTCCGTCTTTTTCTGAAATACTTTCTCAAGAAATATTTCAAGAAGAAGGAACTGAAATTAAATCTACTGATTTGACACCTAGTCAGTACTCACTGTAATTAGATTGCCATTAACATCTTGTCCTTTGACAACATACAGAAACCTGAAAGACCAAGTCTATCAGTTCAGTTTCTAAGAGAATTCACCTAATATAGTTGGACTAGAACTTTCAATAGCATTCTACAGATTTAAAAAGAAGATTGCTGATGGTTTTAATACTACATGCATATTAAGGCCTGTACACATGGCACCCATGTGAGTGTAGATGCTTCACGCCAGGGATGGCACAGTTGTCGTCTGATGCCCATACACCTTACAATCATCTTTACTTAATTGATATGGAATTAGGATGTGATGAAAAGCCTAGCAAGTCATTCCAGTTTAAAACTGACTGATGCTTTACAAGTTTATTGCATAGTGAAACAGACTCAGTGTATTGTTCATATCTCATATAATTGAGGAGATGAGAAGCAACTATGCCTCAGTGTCATTTCTGTAAGTGGCATCATAACTATCTTGTGACAGTCCTGGCAAGAAGAAGAACCATGTGATGGATGCAAATATGGTTTCCAGCTATAAAACCAAACTCATCTGGAAAGCTGCAAGCCATGCTGCAGAACCAATAAAATCAAGGTGAACAAATGGAGGTTCATAACCATAAGAGCTTGTCTACATTATGATTTACAGTAAGGTGGTGTCCCTTTAACTGATTTCAACCTTCAGTTTGCTTACACGTAAACAGAAGAAGAACCTGAAGAAAGTTAAAAGAATGGAGACTATCTTATGACTATGTGTTCCAATTCAAAACCAGCAAGGTAAATGGACAGGTGAGTAGAGGGACATAGAAGTGAGAATTACACAAAGATTTTTAGAGTAAAGAGAAACATAATAATAAGTGAATAAAGAGACACAGCTGGTAGAATTGTGTCCCAATATTACAATTCAAAACAAGCAGAGCAAATGGAAAAGTGGATAAAACAAGTACATAGTTATAAAATCTGAAGGCAATGGTGGACAATAACTTTATCAGACCACTAAAAAATCACAAACAGAAACCAGCTTTCACCCTGTACAGATTTTCATCAGACTGGGCACCACAGAGTTGTGTGTGGTGCAGAAAAGGAATACAATTTCCAAAAATTATGGTCAGATGTGCAAGCCAGATTTTTTCTTTAAAATGAGTTTCAAAATGGGGGCAAACTCAGAGGTATAGGATTTAGGTTCCACCTCTGGTGATGTTGATTGGAATGTCTCTCCCAATCTTGTAAGACAAAGGATTGCCACTCACTCAGCATTCCAAACCCACCCAACCCTATCTCCCTATATTGGAACAGCAGACTTCTTTTTGGTGGAGTATAGGGGCACACAGAAATGAGAAATGAGGAAAGCCAATTTAGTCTACACATTAGCTAAGCCAACTGAAGCCACATTAACAGTGTTACCTAGTTGGAGGAATATGGTTTCCTCAGTTCACAATCCTGATTGCGTGATGTTAAATGTCCATGTTTGGTGGTAGATGGTGTTCTAGTCAGCTATTCAGGATCTCTTCTATATTTTTAGTGGCCCCACCACCTGTAAGGACCACAGAGCTTTCCCACCCCTTTATCATTGTCTATGAGGTTTCTTATGTTTAAATGTCTGCCCTGAGAAGTAGTAAAGGGACATTATCCATCATTCAGATCACGGCTTGGAAAAGTTATTTTTCAGACTACGTCACCCAGAAGACCCCTAGCCAGAATAGCTGACAATCCTGATGAAGGCATTCAAGGAGCTCTAATTTTAAAAGTAACTTTTCCAAATTCTGCTTCAGGGACCATGTCCGTATGGCAAAGGATGTAACTAAACATGTGCTTCAGATCTGAAAACGAGGTTAGTTATTTTGGATAGGAACCGAGTCCTGATTCAAATTATGTTTGCTGCTGAGTGGGTGGCTGCCTGAAACAGTATCAGCAGAGTTCACTGCAGCAAAGCATGGGTGGCAAGCAGCTCACTGCAGAGATCGAATTCTCACTGAAGTGCTGCGCCCCTTCACATTGCAGGTGGCAACTCACATTGCATACTCAGTGCTCTACCTTGGGGCGGGGAGCAGAATTTCCATTTATTGATTTACTTTAAAAATTAAATGACAGGAGAAAGTAGTATTTTCCCTGGTATGACTTTCTTTTATTTATTTATTTATTTATTTATTTATTTATTTATTTATTTATTTATTTATTTTGTACCTCAGACATCTAGCGGCAAGCCACTACTCTGGGAGGCTTACAACAAAAAATGAACATAGAATAAAACCGAAACAACACAAAAAGACAAACCAACCCACTCGTACGACCCACCTAAACATCTGTATATACAAAAGCACGAGATGCTGAGGTCAATACTACCAATTAAATAAAATCACACAGCTAAACAATAAATGAGATGAAATAGGGAGAGGTTTCTCAAAGGCCTGTCTGAAAAGCAATGTTTTAATCAGTCTTCTCAACATTGGGAGGGTGGCTGCCTGACACACCACTACCAGTAGCGAATTCCATAAAGAGGCAGCCACCACTTTGTTCTGAGGTTAGTTGCAATCCTCCCAATAGCTAGGGGATAAAGGGATGTTCCTAGAATGCTATATTGTTGCAAGCTTTCCCTATTGTAATGCAGAAGAAGTGTTTGAGGGTGATTTGGTCTTGAATGTGCATTTAAGAGCCATTAGCTTTATAAAAGTCCTGAACCAGGGAAACAAGTTGCTAGAACAGCATTAATCCAACTGCCTGCATTTTGGCCTCTCCTTGCTGGAGATCTCGGTTATGCATACTGTGACACTAATCCCATATGCTTTAAAATTTATCACCCCAACACTAACTATTACAAATCCTGCCAGCACCAAAAGAGAGAGAGAGAGAGAGAATTATAACCACGTGCAGTTCACAACTGGCCCACCACGGTAGCTTGTGCTGCTATGTGCTGCCTGTGAATATCACTTGCTAGGAAACCAACTGAGAACTTGTTATTATTGCAGTCATATCACGGTGGTGGGCTTGCCACAAACAAGCTACCGTGTTTCCCTGAAAATAAGACAGGGTCTTATATTAATTTTTGCTCCAAAAAACACATTAGGGCTTATTTTCAGGGGATGCTTTATTTTTTTCATATACAATCTACATTTATTCAAATACAGTCATGTCATCTTCTTCTGGTTGCTGCACAATGGTGGAGGGCGGGCTTTCACTTAACTAGGGCTTATTTTTGGGGTAGGGCTTATATTACGAGCATCCTGAAAAATCATACTAGGGCTTATTTTCAGGTTAGGTCTTATTTTCAGGGAAACAGGGTACTGTGAAAGCAGAACATCGGACTAAATAGGTCTGGCATGGCTGCTTTATTATTATTATTATTATTATTATTATTATTATTATTATTATTATTATTATTATTATTATTATTATTATTATTATTATTATTATTATTATTATTATTAAAAACACCAGGCACAGTCAAAATTATAAAAACATTGACTGATATTATATAACAGATACAAGTTTTAACCAAAAACCTAAGTATCTGTTAAATATTGGCACAGTATGTATGCTGTTCCTAATATTGCCATTTTTTGTAGCTCTGATGGTGTGATTTCTGCTTATAGTCCTTTTCCAAATTTCCATCATTCTTTTTTTAAAACCACAGGCTGTTGGGTTTGCCTCGTAATAAGATTTCATAATTTCTCGATTTTCGGTGAGAGTCCAAGTTTTGCGTTTACGTTGTTCCAGTAGCTTTGCAGCAGCCTGTCCTGGTTCCTCAACAGGGTCTGTTGAGCCCTGTAGCCCATTTGTCACCACATGCCCAGGGGCTATATCATCTGACACAGTCCTTGTTGACCCAGGCGACGACCGATCCAGTATGGATTTCTGTTTATTTCCTCTCATCATAATTGATGGTTGGTGGACACAGTTGGTCTGGCTTCTCAGCTGAGATCTGTCTGGCTTGGGAGACCCTTCAGCATAGCTCTCAACCTCGCTGGAGCACGCAAGCCTCTCTGCCTCAACAAGGTCTGTGCCCATGGAGGAGATGATGATGATGATGATTCATGTGTTCCATTTTGGTGGGCACCAATTTTCCTAGGCAAGCTTTGGTGGACAAAACATTGGGCATTTCTCTCAGAGACTAATTTCAAAAATCTTTTCAGGAACAGAGTCACTGGAAAACTTGGGGCAAGTTGCCACCTCCAGTTTCCTGTCTATAAAATGAGAACAGTCATGAACTACAATGCAGTGTTGTTATGACAACAAAGAAAAAAACCCAAGGGTTATAACCTACCTTGGTCTTGGATAGCACTCTATAAAACAATAATGATACTCTTTGTGCATATTAAAGCCAGCTCATGACATGTCATAGCACTCTGACCTGAGTAAGAAAGAGGATTCAGGGAGTGGCTTTGAAAATAAAGGGGGGGATTTTGTTGGTAGAGGACGACTTAGTTCTCTGGCAGCTTTCAAAGAGTTCTGTGTGGCATTAGATTTAGGGTCAGGCATCCAGACCAAGTCCTTGGGGCTGGATTCAAAGGATACCTGTCACAGGTTGTCACAGGATATTTGATGATCAACTAACATCTAGAACAAATTAGACAAATGTAGCGGTAGAGGAGAATATAATTCGGCTTCCATTTTAAGCCTTATGCCCTGGTCATGTTTTGTTTCAAAAACCACATAAAACCAGACCTACGGTGTAGGCATTCTGCAGCATTGTTACATAAACACATGTAAAAGCTTCAGCCACTTGTTGTGTACTTTTTTTTAACAAATTAAAAAACTCAAGGATAAAAGAAAAGTCCCAACACCTATATTTTTTCTTGCCACTGGAGTAGTTTTTGTCCCAGCCAATATAAAGGAACAAAAGAGTCTTATGCCTTCCCACCCCCCAGTAAACCCCATTACTGAGAAGTTATGTATTCTGGTCATTATTAGCAAATTGTCCCCATTTGGGAGTTAGGGAGGGAGACATTAGAATTCTCACTGGGGTGAGCAAATAAAAGAAATGCATGCTACAATTTCCCCCTTCCCTTAATCCTAATCCCAGTCACAACCCTAATGCTAACTCTCAAGACACTGGAATTCTCACTGAGGTCAGTGCTCATTCAATGCAAGTTTTTTTTAAAAAAAAAAAAAACTAGTGAATGAGGGGTACCCAGAGTGGTGTAGTGGATAGAGTGACAGACTAGGACTCAGGAGATCCGACTTCATGGGAACTCACTGGGTGAGGGTGTGGCATTGGTAAAACACATGAGAGGTAAATGAACGACCTCCTTTGTCCTTCCAAGACTAATCTGCCAATCAGATCACAGCTATCCTTAAGATTACACACTCACCCACATTTTATGCTGTAGTTCTTGATTTAAATATATATATACACAAAAGTGTGTACTTGGGGTCTTTTGCATACAAAATCTGTGTAAGAAAAAAGTTGAAATGAATTCTGTGTGTCCATGTGTGCAAAACGGGAAGGAGCAGATTTATCACTGCATACAGGAAGTGGTAAATTGACATGGACGGTATGCAGATTGATCCATCCATCTTGCAAATAGTTGCTCTACTGTTTGGTGCTTTTAAAATTGTTCCTCTTCATGGGTAAACTTCCTGCATTAGTGTCCACTCAGCATGTATGTGTGTGTGTGTGTCTATGTGAGAGAGGGAGGGAGATGGAGAGAGATCGTGACCGCATCCACCTATACAAAGACACTGATAAACCGCACATGTAAATTGTGCACCAGTGTTGTTCCAAAATGAACTATTAAAACACAAACAAGTGAAATTTTAAAAACATGCAATTTTAATGTAGATCACAGTAAAATTTAAAAATAGTAGATAGCATCAAATTCCATGCAGGGGGCAACTGATTCCTTCTAAATAAGCAGTTCATATACTACTTGAAGTGGAATGCTCCAGAAATGAGGTACCACAACCCCAAAGGTCTTGTCCTCACTGCTCCTGATCTTAGCTGCAGTAAGCAATAATTGCCTGCCACTCCTGCCACAGATGCTCAGAAAACTGTGAGCATTCCATCAGAGGAAGGACCATCTCTCCATCTCAGTTTTCTGACTTGTGGGGAACAGGAATCTGTCTCACCAAAAATCTGAAGCTAGATTTGAGAGCTGGAAAAAACAATTTCTTGGCATTTTCTCATGTCCTGGAAACCATGTTCGTTTGATGGGAATGGCAATAGAGTAAAATTTGGAAAATCTAGTTTGGCTCCACCACTTTATGGAAATAGTCTTAAGGATAGATGGAAGAATCTAGAGCAGCCATTCTCAACAGGGGCTATATGTCCCCTGGGGGCCCCTGGCACATTTGAAGGGGGGCACAGACTGGGAAAAATTATTCACACACAACCTTATAATGTTCGTTATACAATGTATACAATCCTAATTTGGCCTATATTTCTTTCATATTGTGTTTATGGCTGTGGTCAAAAAAAGGGTTGAAAATGACTGATCTAGAGAATTCTGTGGAATTCTTCAGCCCTTCCCATTTACCCCTCAAACTCATGGTCCATGCAGGGGAGCTCCTCACATGATTTGGGGTGTGCTCCCTGTGTTGGACCGTAAGCTGCTTATGATCAAACTTGATCTAATAACAGTCCCTTTAATCATAACTCCAAATTATTGCCTTAAGTACTGGAATTTATTATTTGCTTGATTTGCTACATATTTTCATGGCAATACTAAGTGTGAAAATATCTAGACTTCTACAGGAAGCCAGAGGGGCACCCTAACATTGTTTTTCCAGCACTGATATTTTAAAAGTCTTATCCGAGAGGAGTATTTGGAGCCTCCAAAATTCATTTAAACTATGTTGTGCAACTCTCTGTGGCATGGCTAATTAGGATTCATTTTTATCTTGATGATCTTCACTGCCTTTTAGTTTTCTCAGATACAGCTAGTCAAAGCCAGCTTGTCTGGTCTATTCCTTAGGCAGGATGAGGAAGTAAAAACAAATTGTCAGCAATGAAGTCCTCAAAGTTTACTCCCCGTTGAAGTAAATAAGTCTGTTAAATTGCTCTGAAAAGAAAGAAATTATGAATTAAGAAATTAACCGTGACAAATGTATACATCTTTCTAGGTACTATGGATATACAGTATCTATGGTATATAGGATTCTTTTGGAAATTCTTTTTTTTTAATTTATTTATATTGTTCTTTCCCTGGGACATTTGAAAATTAATGTTCAGGAAATTTATTCTTGGTCTTGGGCTTTTTTTTTTTTTAAAGTGCATTTTCAATCAATACCTCAGTTTTGAAACAAAAAGTGCTTGAGCTGAAGTCTGAACTAGAGTAATTTAAACTCTTACCATTTTAGCCTGTTCGTATATAGTAGTTCCCCCTGAGCACAAAGCAAAATGTGCATCTGACTGTAGCCTTCCTCTAAAAGGACTGGTTGTGGTTATTCAATCATGAAGGAAGGGCAATATGTGCACTCTCACAAAGACACCCTGCTCTGGCTTCATATGTTCTGAGCGCTGAAATTGATTACAGAAGTCGGCTTTGATAAGTGCCAAATGGAAAGCAACAGCAAGCAGCAAATAATTCCATTGGTAAACAGGAAGAACTGGCCACTCATGTTTTCAACAATTACCAAGGAAGTCATCATCTTTGAAGTCAGCCTTTGATTATGTCTTTGATTAAGAGCTGCTGCCTATAAACTCCTTTGTGAATGATACTAGCATCATCCTCTGTCAGAATATTCATTTGTGAAGTTTTTAAGAGCAGGGCTGGGCTTGTCCAGTCTCAGGGTTCCAGCTGAGGTTTTAGGGAATGTCTGTGCTTGCTTGGGTCTCTATAGGGGTGAGATGGGGGGATCTCAGGGCAAAGAGTGTTGAAGGAAAAAGTTTGAATTCTATGTGAGAGGAGATACCATTTGGATTTTCTTTTTACATCAAATATGGAGAATTCTGGGAATTTGTTGTTGTTGTTGTTCTCTACACCAGAGTGCATTCCAATAAAATCAATAATGTACAAGCATGCAACACAACATTTAACCACAATCAAAAAGAATTAACCTACCGCTAAAAACCAGCTAGAAAGTTCAAATAAAATACACTTGTTGCTGACCTCTCCCTACACCCAGCACCTATGGCTCCAAGTTGAACAGAGAGGTATTCAAGTCTTGTTTAAATCTGTCCAACTCTGGTTCCATACAAAGGTTATGGGGGAAAGAATTCCACAGCTTTGGAGTCAAATGGGGAAATGCCCAAAGCCTGGAATTTGCCACCTTAGTCCAAGGGACCAACAAAATAATTAGGATAGGAAGAATGTACGGCTTTAAATGTCAGGACAAGGATTTTAAAATATGTTTTTGATCTGATAGGCAGCCAATGCAATGCCCTATGATGATGGGAAATATGGGGGAAATGTGGTAAGTTTAAGAAGAAGGAAGACGCACCAAAAGGTTGTTACAGTAATCCAGGCAGGTACTGATGGACTCTTACTTACACATGTGGCTCATCTAGAGAAATACCTACCTGAAGCTAGGCCTAGTCTTCACGGCATAGTTTCATGGCCTACCTTCTTGTTTAAAAAGGAAGCTTCCCTAGTGCTGTGGGGGGCAGTGGTGGCTTTAAATCCAATTTCCAGTGGATAGTGGGAGTCAGTGGCTTGCAGCAAAGGTATTTGTATAACATCAGCATATCCAAAATCTAGGAGTGATAGCAAGAGGAGTGAGGAGAGAAAGAGTGGCTATATGCATTTTTGCCCATCATGCC
The DNA here is from genome assembly GCA_037013535.1 of Intellagama lesueurii. NCBI lineage: Eukaryota > Metazoa > Chordata > Lepidosauria > Squamata > Agamidae > Intellagama > Intellagama lesueurii. Next base: position 155,146,885 of record JBAJHW010000005.1, read on the forward strand.
ATCTGGAGCAAGCCAGAAGGTGAAGCTCCAGTGCTACAACTCATGAGCCTTCTTGATGTATCGACCCTGGTAGCAATGCCTCAGGGACCAGGGTAGGAAGAACCATAGACTGACAGTGAGCCTTTCACAGGTCTCAGTACCATTGTAGAGCCTAGAAAAACTCCCCACCTGTCCTATGTGCTATAAGCAAGGATATGTAGGAGGTTAAACTCTGCAGCTGAAAAACTCATCTGACTGCCAGTATGTGCCCCTTGGTTTTAGGTTGCCATATTAATGGCGTTCACCCACTCTGACTCAGTTCCCCAGGGTTTCCCCATAACTATTTCCACAATCAGCAGTCAAAAAACCAATTTTCACATTACTCTCCCCCCAGAGCAGCTCTCTCCTGTTCCCCTCTGTGAAGTCACAAGGACCTACCCTTTAAAAGCCATTCCGTTAGCAAAAAGATATGTTACATTCCTCCTGTAGGGCTTTTTAATATATGTGCTATATATTGGCATAAAATTTGCAACACTCTCCAAGAGTGACTAAGAAATGTTAATGCAACTAGCTCACTAACTAGTTCACTCACAAATTTAAATTCAACTAACAGTTTAGTTCCATTCTCAAAAGAATAGCTCTGATACGTGGTGGTTTCCATTATTTCCAAAGGCCAAATAGAGAATCTGCTTGAACATTCTTGAACATTTCAGCTCGCCAGCCCCAGCAAACACAGCCCAATTGGCAAGTAACATTTTCTTTCAGTAGTGTGCACATACACATACCGGTTAAAGCATGGGGAGCCTGGATCCTGAAAATGAGTATAAGGGTTTGCCCTGGACAGACTTCTCATACAGATCCAACAGAAGTACTGCCTGCACGCAGTGCATGTCATCTTGTTACATCCATCTAGCTTCTGAAATGGGAAGAGAAGAAAAGAGAAACCTTAAAAGACAACTTGTATTGGGGTTTTTTTATACGTTATAATGTTTCATGCAGGTCTTGTTTTTTATATTAATTTGAAATGTCTTTTGATATAATTTAATGTTGTCTTATAACTGTTGTCTATTATTGTATTCTGTTGTGAACCACCCAGAGTGGCCCTCGACCAGATGGGGCGGTATACAAATTAAATAAATAAATAACTAAATAAATACCCTTGTGATACCATAAATTTCTGCCCTTCAGCTTGAGATTTTGGCTATGAAATAATGTCAGAAAATGAGATCCTGAAACCTCAGTGGTGGTCCTTATAGTTGTGGCATGTCAACTTACCTGGGTGTATATAGATCTGCATAACATGTCACCCACTCTGAAGAGAGGGAGGAAGGAAAAAACGTACCAAAAAGGTCACTTTTTTGAACAATTCTCAGAATATCTAGGTGCATTCTGGAAGCTCTAGTTGAAAAAAGTACATCTTCCCATTTCTGAACACAGGGACAGATATGGAATCAAAGTTTTAATATGGCATTTAAAGGAAAGGAAGTCAGATAAATAAAGTCTACCTTTCTATTACTGCAGACTGGCCATTTGTCCATAAGCTTTTAGTTCCTACTAACTAATCTTGAACAAAGCTACTTTGAAGGTCATATGTTGGGAGCTGAGATGAAGACTTGTCATATACTAATGGCATCTAATTCTTTTCTTTTTCATATATGAGTCAGGTAAGGCTCTGGTTGTTGAATCAGTGCCTAAATCAGAAAGGTTTACCTGGTAGCTACACTGTTGAGTTCTCCACATTAAGATTTTGCAGTCTTCTAAACATTTAACATCTTTCAAATCATTTCAAATACTGCTTTTTTAAAACTGGTGCTTTATTATGTTTTATGATTATGCTTCTGTGATATTATGTGTTTATTGCTGTTGTGTGTTCTGCGACTGTACCAGAAATTCATGTTGCAAGGCAATATAAAACTTCTTAAGATTTTCCCTGCTCTCAACTAAAAGCAATCAGATGTTGTTGTTTTCCTGATGTTTTGTTGTAAAGGAGGCTTTTGCATAAACAGGACCCTTCTTCCCTTCAGGGGGAGGATCCTGCTCTTCACTAGGATGTTGCTCTCCATGTAGAGGAAGTGACCGTGGAGTAGGGAAGGGCTAAGTATTCCTGTCTAAGTGAGTTGCCAAGATCCAAGTGATTGAACGAGGCTTGATCCTTCCTGCATATATGGCCTAATTCTCACTGAAGCTGTTGCCACACCTCATATTATAGACACAGGAGACTCAAGTGATGAAATGATCCTTTATACCAATCTATCCATCTAGACCTAGACTGAGATCAAGATGTAGACACAGGCCAGACCTATTGTTCTTGTTGTTTTCTACATGCAGGATTAATTGATTGTAGCTCTGTGGAGGTGCATTCAATCTCATGCGTCCCCACCTGAAGTCTGACACAGGCTGACTATCTCAATTAAAAGCAGGCTGTAGTGACACAGAGATTACAATGCAGTATGTACCTTAATTCGTTTGGGCCTTTTTTCATTGGTAATTACATTATTGGTTAATCCAGGTTTGGCAGCTGCTTTATTTTATGTTCCAATTGTATGTATTATTTGCTTTACTAATACTGTATCTCTGAAGTGGCAACCATTAAAAGTCAGTACTTGTCCTAACACTTCTGTTTGATCTCTATCTTCTTCAACTCCTCTACAAGGGAAAACCAATAATCTGAAAACCTAGCCATGTGCAGAACTTTGCATATCATTCACTTTCTGTAGAAGTACATGCAAATACACACATTCTTCTGTGTGTCTGATTCAACATCCTATGTCTCTTCTCATAGGTAAGGAGTTTTTGCAATCTGAAGGCTGTGTAATGAAGTCTCTGTTCTTTTTTTTTTCCCCTGCTTTACTGAGGCCTCTGGTCAATCCATGAAAAATATCTTGTCAAACACACCTAGCCATCTATCATGGTAGTGTAGGAAAAAACAAGCAAATGTATCACATATACACTCCACAGTTGCTTGCTACCATAGAAGGCAAACTACTTCAGAGGAGAGTGACCTTTGCCAGGAGCGCAAAGGTCCTCTACTTGTGTCATTGCCCACACATTGCTTGGGATCCACTCAACTCCTATTTAAAAAGAGAATGAGGGAGGGGAAATCTGTGTATATAACATAACGTCTAATTTTGTTTTAATTTTGGTATATGCCAAGGCTTAGTGCATGTGCTCCAAAGGACAAAGTCATGATTTAGTCAATATAGAGATCTGCTTCTGCTGGCAGATCTTAGCAGAACAGTTCTGTTGGCAGATCACTCTTCTGGTAGATCTTGAGACCAGCAATGGCATTTCTGCTCTCAGAGAGGTTTCAACCTACTCGTTCCACCTCTACAGTAAGGACCTTGTTAAGTTAAGATTGCATTATGTGCATAATAAATTACCCAGCTGGCTGCTATCAGCAACGGCTCAACATTCACAAAAGCAATTAACCTACATTAGATGAAACTTGCTATTCATTCTAAATTATTAATAAAATATATAGTCTTCCAACAAAATCTATGCACTTTAATCACTATGCATGAAAGGCAGGCTTGAGCACCTTAACAATAATAACTTTTTTATTGGATTAAAAATATAGAACACTGCCTGTACTTTCTTTTCTTTAGGTATTACAGTTACAATTTATTCACAGTGGTCATTTAAAAATATATTTGTATTTTATATTTATATTTTAAAGTTATACTCTTTTAAAAAATTATATTTTGGCAAACAAGGAAGTTCATTTTGAGGGATCCATCCCTCAGCTTTCAATAGACATGACCATAATGTACAATCCAAACACAACGTTATGCCAGCTGTAGCAGGGATAGTGATGGGCAGAAGCCTCTTGTGCTGGCACAATTGCTCTTTGTGCCAGCACAACTGCCTTGTGTTGGCTGATCTCAGACCTGCCCGCACAACTGGATCTGCCAGCACAGCTGCTACATTGGCTGAGATCAGCTGGCAGAAGAACGAACAATAGGGCACAGACAAGGAGAAGCCAGGTGATACCAAATCCAACCCTTCTCAGCTCAGACTTATAGTCATTATATTCTAGGACAAAGTTAAGTCAAGGTCAGAGTAGCCTTTAATTAGGACTGGGCCCTAGGACTGCAGTCCTATGAGTTAGGGCTCCTCAAGGACAATTCCTATGTCAGAGCTTGTAAACTATCTAAAAATTCAACTGGGCTTTCACCAGAAAAATGGAAGGGCAGGTGGACCCAAGATTTTTTCTTTCTTTCTGCAAGGTATTTTTTCTTTTAAAAGAATCCCTCTCATTAAAAATAATAGGAAGGAATTAATTCAGATCAGGGCTGAGAGGTTCCTTCTCTTTAATCCCGAAAGGGAATACCTAAACCTATTTGAATTTGGCTGGTAAAGATGGGAGAGAGCTTCATTTCAATTGCTTTTCAATGAATTTACCAAAATCATAAATGACCACCTGCCTCCAGGATGGAAAGACCTGGTCCATGCGTCATTTAAAAAAACTGAATGTAAGAGAAAGCGAAACTGACACATTTCCCCCTTCCTAGAATAAGGCAGGTGAATCAATCGCAGCCTAGCACTTGCTCATTATAATAATTGGGGGAGGGGAGGCAACACTTTATAATCTTATTATTTTGCTTAATCAACATTTTAATTAGATTAAGGAGATAAACAGATACACACACCCTCTCACACACATACATATATGCAAACAGCTACTTAACTGAAAGCATGCTAGATCACTGTTAAGAGTTCTTGTAAAATGCAGACAAACTCTCCAATCGCTGCGCTTAGAAATGTGCCTCTAAATGACACCTTTGATTCCATTCTTTGAAATCATTGCTGCAATACTGCTTAAATGAAAAAGTGCTATAGTCTTATAATACTGTAACACTAATGTTAAAATTAAAACAGAAGGAAACCCTTTCCAGTCATCACTGTTTTAACTCTGTGTTTGTTTGTTTCCTGATTAAGTATTCCCAACCTCCCTTTTTGAACTCAAAATAACATTAAACCTATTACTTTTGACTTTTCATGGATGGTAATAGGCAGACACTTAAATAGATAAGTGTTGAACACTAAATAAATAACTGATTGTGTGTCTGCAATGAGCCTTAAACTTGGCGTGGCGATGCTCATAATCCTTAAAGAGGAAGTCCTTAAAGATCACTGGGATTCCTTCCACCAACAGCAGTATCCTTGGAGTCAGGACTCCTCAAAAGACAAACGTCTCCTCCAGCTCTTTTCTACAGCACTTTTCTCTCAATGTGATTGCATGAGGGAAAGCTCTTGTAAGGCTTTTTATGATGCTTGTTATGCCCTATGCTGAGATTAATAGGGACATTGTAATGCTGCAAGGGCTCCTCATGCCTGCTAGGATTTCTCTTGGCAGATCCATGATCCTTGACTTCATCAGTATTGTTCTCACTCAAAGCTGCTGAAAAGCACAACTCCACATCTGAAATCATAAAATGGCCTTATTCCATATCAATTGCAACTTCATTGTGTGTGAATTTCAGAGGAAGAAAAAAAGAGTTAGATTTCTCACAGTGAAGGGGCAACAGCAAAAGTTTCACTCTGAGTGACAGTAGGAAGGGAAGTGATAGCTGCAAACTGAGATTCCCATCAGTCCTGCTTTGGCTGTCTCCATACAGTCAGGCTTCTCAAAAAGAAAAGACAAAACACAAGAGTCTTCCAGTTTCCTGTTGGCTTCATTTTGATTATTCCAGCCATTCTGTTCACTTGAGTCCAGAAATTATTTCACTTCCTCCTTGCTCTCATTTCTCCACTTTTATTTAAATTTAAATTCATGTTGGTAGCTTCGATGACACTGTCCAACCATCTCGTCCTCTATCGTCCCCTTCTCCTCTTGCCTTCACACTTTCCCAACATCAGGGTCTTTTCCAGGGAGTTATCTCTTCTCATGAGATGGCCAAAGTATTGGAGCCTCAGCTTCAGGATCTGTCCTTCCAGTGAGCACTCAGGGTTGATTTCCTTCAAAATGGATAGGTTTGTTCTCTTTGCAGTCCAGGGGACTCTCAAGAGTCTCCTCCAGCACCACAATTCAAAAGCATCAATTCTTTGGCGGTCAGCCCTCTTTATGGTCCAGCTCTCATTTCTATACATCGCTACTGGAAAAACCATAGCTTTGATTATGCGGACCTTTGTCGGCAAGGTGATGTCTCTGCTTTTTAAGATGCTGTCTAGGTTTGTCATCGCTTTCCTCCCAAGAAGCAGGCGTCTTTTAATTTCGTGGCTGCTGTCACCATCTGCAGTGATCATGGAGCCCAAGAAAGTAAAATCTGTCACTGCCTCCATATCTTCCCCTTATATTTGCCAGGAGGTGATGGGACCAGTGGCCATGATCTTAGTAAGGATAGCTTACTTACCTGTAATTATAGTTCTTCAAGAGGTCATCTGTGAATTCACACTAATGGATTATTCTGTGCCTCAAAATCTTCCAGAACCTAAAGAGCAGTTAGGTCTACCCTCACACATAGTACATGCTCCTCCATCCTTGCCATCCCTTAGTTCCCTTGTCTGCCACTGATAAAATACATGTGTGGCAAACAGGGAGGAGAATGGGTGGGTTATATGAATTCACAGATGACCACTTGAAGAACTACAGTTGCAGATATGTAACCTGTCCTCCTTCGTTGTCATAGTCTCTGTAATTCACACTTATGTGTGACTGACAACCTCACTTGCCAGTTAGTAGGATGTCATTCTAGCAATGAAGATACTACTGCACAACCAAACAATGCATCAAGTTTCCCGTGATATCTAACCTCTAATGCAACTCTTCCAGCTGGGACCACACAGCTGCCTTACAAATTTCCTTCATCTGAACTCCTTTCAGAAAGGCTGTGGAGGTAGCAACCAGCCCAGTGGAGTGTCTCCTTAAGGAATCAGGCAATGGATTCTTTGCTAACTGGTACAACAGAGTAATTGCAGATACAAGCCATTTAGTTAGTCTTTGAGAAGATATTTGATTACCTTTTTTCTTGTCCTCATAACAAACAAAGAGTTTACTGTTGTTCTGAAATGGTTTTGTTCTGGATAAGAAGAATGCTACAGCTCCATAGACATCTAAAGTGTATAGAGACTTCTCCAACTCTGATGATGGTGATGGAAAGAAAGTTGGAAAAATGAAAGACTCGCTTATGTGGAAATCTGAAAGGCAAGAAGGAAACTGAATCAGTCTGTCTTTTAAAAAGCTGTAGAAATGGAGGACCACATTGCAACATGCTGAATTCACTCACCCTACTTGCTGATGTGATTGCAACAAGGAACACTGTCTTGTACATTACTAGATGTAAATCAGAGGTAACCAAAGGCTGTTGATTGATGGCAGTTTCATCAATTGGTGAGGTACGAAGGATAGTGACCATTGTGATACCTGGTGTCTTGATGTCAGGGTGCAGATTTCTCAAACTTCTCAAAAAAAGTGTTTGATTTTAAAAAATGTGAAGTGGATGAAGCCTCTTTTAGATTTGCAACTATGGATGACAGATAGACCTTTAGGGAGGAATGTGACAGACACTTCTTCAAATGTAAGAGAAAATGAAGAAATGTGTGTAGTGACAGGAGATGCTACTCTTCTCCCACTGACCCTTCAAATGATATAAACTTGTTCCATTTATAACTATAAGTTTTTCTTGTTGGCGGCTTCCTAGCCTCCGCAAGGATTGTTTTTATCATTGGCAAATCCTCCATGCTGTCGGCTTTAGTCTGTCCAAGTTCGGATGATGAACTGTTCCACCATGCTGACATATTATGTTTGCTTCCATTGGCAGGTGTTGAATCTCAGATGCTACTTGAAAAAGAGTCCCAAACCATGGCTGATGTGGTCCTGAACTTTCATGGTTGGAATTGTCAGGTCGCCATCGACAACCAGCTGTTTGTTTCAATACCAATCAATGGGAACCTTGGGTTGGAGATACTGATTTTCAAGAATGAGTTGCATTCAGTGTCATAGACCTCAAACCTGAGGTAGCAGGTATGGAATCTTTATGAGCTCTTTCCGCTCTTGTAGACTCTGGCGATTTCAGATCTGAGCAGCAACTTTGAGAGTTTTTTGCTCATTTCCTCTCTGGTGACTTCAGTGTTGAGCATTGTGTTCAAGAAGATTTACCTTGATTTACCTGTGATGACTTTGAAATGGAATGTCAGTTTTGAGAGGCTTTCATCTTTGAAGATATCAATTTGGCCTTCCCTGTTGTTAGTGTTCCCAAATCACGTTCTGATGTCAATGACCTCAATGTCAAACATGTTTGACCATGGGTCATACAAGTATAACATTCTGCAGACTCTGATATTGTTTTCTTCTGTCTCCCATGCTGATCTGACCAGTGTTCCAAAATCAGGAAGATGACATCAACCCATGGTATGTGGTGGAATGCCTCATAGCTAGTGCCCTATGAAAGTCAAAGTAGTGTGGTGGATATGGCCATTCTGTACCTGCATAAAACTGTGGCAGGGCTCCATGATAGAATGGTGGTGGGTAGACGTTTACCCCCATTAGGAATTGATCAAAAGGTAGTGTAGTAGGTCTTTGCTTCTGAGAGTTCTCCAATACCAAGCGTTGTGGTTATCTCAATTCCAATGAAGATCTAGAGTGGTGTCTCCTACTAGGTTGTTGATGTTTCTTAGTCTGCTTTTTAGATAGCTCAATAAGTTAGCTATCTGGCTGCAGAGCCAGAGGTTGGGAGTTTGATTCCCCAGTGTGCCTTCTGTGAATAGAGCCAGCCTGTTTGGCCTTGGGGAAGCTGCGCAGTCCCAGGGCACCCCAGAAGAAGGGAATGGTAAATCACTTCTGAGTACCCTCTACCTAGAAAACCTTAGAAAGGGTTGCCATAAGTCAGAATTGACTTGAGAGCATACAGTTATAAATTATTCCTTGGGTCTGAGAAGGAGATTCATTCCCTGGCATTTGTGTTAGATGACTCCATGTCAGAAAGTGACTTTGAACTGGAAATACTAGGTTTTCCATTTAGCAGCTACGGCCAGACCAAGACATTTTGCTGACTGAGGCAAAGCAGCAAATGGCACCAACCCAGGACCCCTTTCATCCCACTTAAGTCTTTGGCAGCTGCAGAGCCAGGGAGGAAACTCATTAATATCCAAAAATCTGGGACTGGGATCAGGAGTTGCAATGTCCAGGCATTAGAGTGTTCTCCCCCCCCATTCTGCAGCTTCCAAAGGCATCCTCAGAAGGAAAGAGATCCCCAGGGATCTCTGGAATCTGGGGGGTGGGATAGGGGGCATTTAATAGCTGTGGCTGATGACATCATTAGTTGCAATATAATTCTGGCCTATAGATGTTAGAGTGTGTTTTAATCCCAGTTTCTATAGCTTGCCTGTTTTACCCTGAAAGTCTTTTACTTGATTTGAGTTCCACTCTTTTCTCAGCATTTCAGTTCTCTACATTGCATTTTCAAGGGAAGGCATTTCTTTAATGTACCCCTTTGCCTTTGCTAGGACAGGGGCCATCCTAATGCTGATTGTCCCTTGCTCTTCTCTTTCTCTCTAACTCACTCTCTCCTATTAGGAGGTGACCTTCTAAGACAGAGGATTTCAGCAGGCAGTCATGAGGTATGCTCACTCCACAATGTCTTGATTAGATGTCTCTATAAATCTGTCTTTCTGCTTCTCCAGTTCAGTAACTCAGGCCTCCAGATACCATAGAAACCTCTGTCGCTGCAACCTTTGCTCTATGCTTGCGCACTTTTGGGCAATAGGGCATGTAACACAGTTTTTTCTATCTGCCAAGATGTCAAAAATCAATTTTAATGTCCCTATATAAAATGCCTAGTGAAGCAAAAGAATGTTATATACCATCAGCCACTATAGTCAGCTAAATGCCTGAGGAACCATTCCCTGTAGGAAAGAGGGAGGGAAAACAGCATTCCATTTTCAGTCAGTTATTATTGAGGCAGTAATTATAACTGTACTTTAAAAAAATCCCTTTACACTTAAGAGAGTTCTATTAGTTTTTGAACAAATGTGGGACAGGGGAGAAGTAAGTAGTGTTAAATGCCAGATGGGGGAGAAGCAGGCGGCTCTGCGGATTCTGATTTAGCAGCAGCAGATAGAAAGTCCAGATTAAGACATTTAATACAGGGCATAAACACTGAGAGTGGATAATATCTTCAACCTCATATGATCTGTTACTTCTGAAAAAGAGAGGAGGGTATTGTTCATTTGCCATCCTGCTCACTTCCTGCTGGCACTATCATGTTACCTGGAGGCACAGCTTGGAAAAATTACTGTATTGGATTACAATTCCCAGAATCCCCTAGCCAGGATGCTGAATGGGGGATACTGGACATTGAGATCCAAAGCCATGTTTTGTTTGTGGGGAAGTTCTAATTTGATCCTCCTTCTTTAGGAGGATATGACAGAAGTACCCCTGTAGATGTGTGAGCATTTCTTATGGTGCCTTCCTGATCATAAGTGCAGGTGTAAAAATATTGAAAAGGATTAACATTGAGCCCACCCCCCATCTGACAGGTGCTTAAGGGGAAGCACTGAGTCATCATTACCTGGGAGTTATAAAAAGTGTCTTTGATGTTACAAGGGTTACAAAGAAATATACGGTTGTTTGTTTCAGCAAGCGCAGCACATATCTCTCAAGATCTTGCTGCCGCTACATACCATTCCCATGCCACTTAGTTTAAGAGCTATGGATGTATGGATTTATTTGCTTAATTGTTATAGGAATACCTGATCTGGCATACAAGGCCAGAGTAGTGTGAAAGAGTTCTGGACTAAGAAGAGGAAAACTCATGTTCAACCCCTGATTCCCAACAGTCACTAGGTGAACTTTTGTTTATTTGCTATATTTTTCAGTGTATAAGATGCTTTTTCCTAAAATCATTACACAAAAAATTGAGGGGCATCTTTTACACAAAAGTAAGCTGAGATAGCTGAGGAGAGAACAAAACGGCACATACCTTGCCCCTGTAAACAAGCTTCCTTCAGTCACGAGGCTTAGCTTCCTACAATCAGGAGACTTAGCTTCCTGTAATCAGGAGCCTTATGGAACTGACATCAGCTGATGCTGAACAAACCAATTGGAACATACCCCTTGGAGGTGGAGCCAGTAGGCTCAGATTCAACAGGGATTCAAAATGTCCAACCGTTCTGAGCCTAGAGGCTGAATCCTCAAAGCTAAGTTTTCTTAAATTTTGGGTTAGAAAAGTGGGGGGCATCTTATAAATGGGGGCGTGTTATAAATGGGAAAATACGGTATGTTAAGCATATTTATTAAACTGTTAAATAAGAAAATACAATTCTTTGTCTGGGGAAAAACAGCACATTAAATAAGAAATACTTTATCTTTGTGAAAAACACTTCATTATAGATTTCTTCAATCTCAGTGATTTTTTGGATAAGAATGTATAATTGGTTTCACCTGCAGTAACACTGGGCTCTTTGTCTTGAGGGTAATTTTTAATAAGATATAGTATATTCATGTGGTTACAGTGTTATTTGCTCTGCAGAAATACATCAAGTACAACACTAAGAACAAGAAACACAGGAAGTGTTTCCATGATCCTGTCCACAGTCCTCTGAGTACTTTTGTATCATGCATCAACAACAACACTCCAGTCCAGAGCATTATCTCATATATAGAGTCATGAAGGTCAGGGTGAGCCCATTCAAGACATCTGTGCATTTAGCCAACCTGACCACTTTAAAAGTGACCACAGGACCAGAGAGTTATTCAGTTTTCACTGAAGGTTAGAAGAAGATTGCTAAATTACTGAACTCCTAGTTACTTAGACTTGACTAACCCTAACCTGCTTGGTTGCTATGATCTCTGTTATTCCACCTTTATCAGCTCAACAGTGTGGGATTCAAGTTATTTCACCCTTGGCCTTGATCTAACTGTGGACAGCTTTGTTGTTTCATCTGAAGGCTATCTTGACATTTATCCTTGCTTGCTGATTACATGTTCTGTGTGTGTTGCCTGCACTGGCTCCAGTCTTGGGAGATTCTGCAGCTCTTGAGAAATTCATTTTTCTCAGAATGAACGAATAAAGTCAGTTTATTGCATAGCACACAGGCCTTTGCAGAATGCACAATATAAAATCTCAGAAGGAGGGCAAAACTAGACTTGACACTGAGCATGCAATTGGTCCTTGCGTTTATAAAGTTTGTTTGTTACATCATAGCGGGGAGTGTGGGTTCCGATCAGGACCAATTCATGTAGCAAGAGGGAATTTTAACATGTTGGTCCTGTTGTCCTGGGTCACCCCCTTCTCCACAACTGCCATTTGTCTGTGGAGGAAAATTGCCATTAATTCTAAGGGCAACAGGGACACATAACAGTGATGGAAGAGAGGAGAATCCTGATCGGGACAGTGGGAGAGGTGAATGATTCTGGTGTAGATCAATATGGAACAGGATTTTAGAAAAATTGCTTTTTGGACTAAAACTCCCAATGGCCATGTTGGCTGGCAGATTCTCATCCAAAAATGTAATTTTCCCATGTTCTGTTCCAGTACAGAAATAACCAATCACTTCTCATCAGAGGTGCAAAATACTCATCTGTGAAGCCCAAGACTTTTCTGGTGAAGTCTGGCCCCAATGGAACACATCAGAAATTTCTGCAAAATGCATCCTTTATCTTGAATCAATGGGGGCTGAGAAAACAGGTTTAGGTTCTGTTTTGTTTTCCAACAAATGTTTCACATAATTATAACATCATGAAGCTACTTCAGAGATAGAGAAATGTGAAGTGAAAAGAGCCAAGCTAGTAAAGCGTTGATGAAAGTGTTCATGCATCCCATTTCCATGTGCACCAGAACTGAAGATCTATAGCTCTCCAGAAACACCTAAAATAAACAAATGTTGGTGTGAATAACTGTTTCCATTACAGCCCATCTGCTCTCAAGATTTAGCACATTATTCTGCAACAGAAGCAGTTTAAACACATTCCGTCTGCAGCATTCATGGAATGAAAGGTTTGTGGGGATACATCACTGGGGAAAATATTTCAGCATGCAAGAGTCTGGAAAGATAAGCAAGAAATCATTACAAGGGACTTTTAAATATATTGTACTATACCAGGCAGGCACAGAGACATCTTATCAAATTGTTAAATAAAACTTGCCAACTGCTAGGAAAGAACTTCCCAGATTTTAAAGCAGATAATGACATGAGGTGTCTGTGACTGTATTTCATTTGAAAGGAAATGGTTATTTTTTTACCTGCTAAGAGAACCTTACATTAACTTTTATTTTGCTGAAGATCACTAAGAGCAGTCAGTATTTGGTCTGTCTCCGAACAACATCAGAAACAACAGCTTAAGCCAGCAGACAGCCATGCCATGAAGAAAAGGTTCACAGAGTATAGCATCACGTGGTTCTCTTGTGGACAACAACATCCTCTCATCCTCTCTCATTTTCCCAGAAGTCTCTGCTGTAGCTGGCCACTCATCAAAGTCTTCATTGTCGTTTACTTTTGACTGGATACACAGACATATGACAGTCCCTAAGAACCAAATGACATGGAGGATTAGCAGTGTCAGACAATGAGCACTTAGGAGGGCAGAGGTCAACAAACACAGGAAGCACAAAGCTACACGAAGGAAGTTAGCCACTGGACTGAGTAATCCAGTACCTTATGTTTTCCTGCTCAGAGTGTTATACTGCTGTCGTTACTTTCTAATTGCAATGTGCAGCACTTGTGTTTTCCTTTTTGCTTTGACGTGATCTGAGGGACATTTGCCTGTGTTTTAACAGGGAAGGAAAATTGCTGGATTGTCATGAAAGGTGCATCCTATGTCCCAGAGCTACTTTCTCTGACAGTTTATAGTTCGTATTCCTGATTATTTAAACATGCACAACTATTTGTCAAGCTGTGCTATATTCTAACTCAGCTTTCAGTGTGCCATATTTCATGAGCAGGTGTTACGTGTATTTATTCTTTCAAAACACAAACTAAACAGGGGATAATTAAAAAACAGCACTAGTATGATTTTCATTAGACACTGCTCTACTGTTGTTATGAATACAAATATTAAATGTTTTAAAACTATCATCTAACTATTTCTAAAACATTGATACCTCTAAAGTAAATCTGATTCAGTTCATTTTTATTGGCCAGTGCTTAGTCACTCCCCTCACCTTGAAAATAATTATGAAGAGAAAACATAGCATCTAGAATCAGATGTTTTAGATTGCATCAAAAGCACACAACATCGATTATTTTTGTATGATAGTTTCTCTTACAACCTGGGACAGTGGGCAATCAAACACATAGTGAGGAAGTTCCTGTGGTTGATTGGACTCACAGATGCAAAACAATACTGCCAATTATTAGTACAGAATTGTTTTAATCCTTCAATTGGTGATGCTGGCTTGGAGATTCTGAGAGCTGTCTTCTTAAAAATGTAAGTTTCCTAGGCTTTGCTGTGAATGTTGTTGCTGTGTGAAACTATGCTCTAGTTTAATATGGAATGTCAGGGAAATACTTAGCTACTGTGTCCCATATTCCAGATCACCAGGAATAACCTAGCAGCTAGGCTCCATTTTAGGTACATTCAATAAAGAAAAGGATTCCAAGACCATTGACACAGGATGCCAAATTCCAACATATAGAGTCAGGCCTTCTTGCAAGATAGCATCTCCTTCCATTCTATGTGCACAAGCCAATTGGACTAGCACTTCAGTTTTCCTTCAGTGTTGGTAATGGGACAGTATTTCTCCACCACACTTGGAAGGCAGCTCAAGGAGGTAGAACAGGCCAATTAGCACACAGCTAACTGTCCCCTCCTTGCTGTTATCTGCTCCCTAGGTTGACCGCCTCACTGTGCTTAATTACACATTGCATAAGGGAGGGATTGGGTTGGAGAGGCCAAAAAAAAAAGCAACCCTTCAGGTATCCTGAAGAACTTGTACATTTGTCACTACAAGATGTAATATATGGCTGGGTTTGAGGATCAAGAGTTACATGGAACAACATGCAAATGTAGCCTTTCTCAAACCAACTGCACTATGGCATGACACCAATCTACAATTTTTTAGAACTTATCTGCTTCCGAGATAAAATGTGCTATTTATTATGTATTTGATATGCTGAATTCAAATATAGCAATTAAAACAACTGATTAGCTATTGTTTCCAAAATATTTTAAGTTTTACAACTCTACTATCTACACAATACTATCTATTGTGTAGATAGTAGAGTTTTAATCATAAATTGTTTACCTAGCTCTTTTCGTGTGTTTATGGTTGCTTTACATGATAATATTTCACCTGCCCTGTCTATGTAACACTTTAAAAAACGGCAAAAGGGTTATATAAATAAAATTTATTATGAAACAAAAGGCAAAAAAAACTATTATGTCCATCAAGAGTCCCTCTAAGATGTACATGTGACTCCGCATCCCTCCACGTAGCTTACTTCCTCTTCCGCACAGCAATAGTTTTCAACCCCTTTGTTTCTGGTCGCAACAGAACACTGCGCACGGGGGGCAGAGTTGTGCATGCATGCAGGAGCAAAGTCACGAGAGAGATAGGTGGAGCCCTGCCCATCTGGGCTGAAAATTAGAGGGTACACTGATGTCCATAGTTTAGTCCTATTCAGTGTCTACTCTGCGCTTCTTGGCTTGTCTCTTGTATTCATTAAACGGAGTATCTGTTGTCACTGTCCAGAAATAATCTGCAAGCATTGATGGGCTCAATTTGCCTTGATAGTGTTTCTCCATTTTTGCAATGTCCTGGTGAAATCACTCACCATGTTTGTTGCTCACTGCTCTGCAGTTTGGTGGAGAAAAATCTAGATGAGAGTGCAAACAATGTATCTTTAGTGACATGTTGCAACCAAGGCCTTGAGGAGGTTTTCCACTAAAAACCTGTAGTTGTCTGCCTCATTGTTTCTGAGAAAATTTATTGCCACTAACTTGAAGGCTTTCCATGCCATCTTTTCCTTGCCACACAGTGCATGGTCAAATGCATCATTTCGAAGAAGTTCACAAATTGAAGGATCAACAAAGATACCTTCCTTTGTCTTAGCTTCACCTATCCTTGGAAAATTTCCACAGAGGTACTTGAGAGCTGCTTATGTTTTGTCCATGACCTTGATGAAGTTCTTTATCAGACCAAGCTTGATGTGTAAGAGTGGTAACAACATCTTCCTTGATGTAACAAGTGGTGGATGCTGAACATTTTTTCTCTCAGGTTCCAATGACTGTCAGAGTGGCCAATTTATCTTGATGTAGTGGGAATTTCTTGCACAACTATCCCATTCACAGATAAAACAGTAGTACTTTGTGTATCCAGTCTGCAGACCAAGTAACAGAGCAACACAATCTTCAAATCACCACAAAACTGCCACTGATATCATAGTTTATGCACCTCAAAAGCTGTTTCATGTTGTCATACATTTCCTTCATAAAGACTGCATGACTAAATGGAATTGACGGCAAAACATTGCCATTATGCAGCAAAACAGCTTTAAGACTCTTCTTTGATGAATCAATGGACAGTCTCCACTCCTCTGGACTGTGAACAATGTTGAGGACTGCCATCAAAGTGAGGCATCTCTGCTCACTTTGGCTAAAGAAATATGTCTCTTTGCAAAATCAAACACTGACAAATAAGCAAGCACGACACTGTATGATTTCTAGGGCAATTTGTTCAGCAGAGTGATGTAAGCTTCGTTATAACTGCAATATCTATGACTTCTAGGAATAACATGATGCAATTCATATTATGTATGACACAATACTGGCTTCATCATTCATTGTTTTGCCTAAAAAGCAAGTACTGTCTAAACCCTGTCATAGATTTATTCATAGATTCAGTCAAAGATATATTTTAGTCATTTCTGATTTAAATTGAGATCCCTTCTTCCCTTTATAACTCACTTATCCTCCGCCATTCCCAAGTCAACAATTGTATATACTGACCCAATAGCATATGTTGAAAACTAGAGCCAATGAACAATTTAAAACATCATTTTCATTCGCAGTGACCCAGAATTTGTAAAATTTGACTACATTTATTTCAGAAGAATTTTAGCTGTAGACCAATTATAATTAGCCACACTGGCAAAATTTCTATACACATTTTGAATGCATGTTTTGCACCTTACATCCAATCCTGTGCAGAAGTTAATTTCTTCTCAACTGGCGTGGAAGTGGCCATAGAATGTGGGATAATACTATATTACAGGTACAACTGTTTGTCCCTCAGGTCTAAACTTGCCTGCTCTGAGCAGCAGCATGTCTCCAGGACCTCAAGATCTTATATAGCACCTGGTGCCTGCCTACTTTATATGTGGACAGACTGTGAATGGAACCTTGGACTTTCTGCTCTCCCTTAGGTTATGTTGTCCCCTCTGCAAAGGTCCAAGTTATACAACACAATCCTTGGGAAGAATGGCAGCTGAACTTCAAGTGACCTTCCCAGATCTGTTATCTTAGATATATCAAATGGAGATTTGAAGTAGTCACCCAGGAATATTCTACATATTAAAGTTGAAGCTCTGCTCTCTGGCTTAGGTTTCTGCAGCCAAGAAATGCAGATGACTTTAGTAGTAGTCAAAGTACATACTAAGAACTACCTGCAAAATGATTAAGGTACCCAAGTAGAACTTATGAATTTGAAATAAAAAGTTTGGTCTGGAACATCATATGTCCCATAGTCTGGGCCTATCCATTTAAAAATATTTAATTGGGCTTTCATTTTCAATCATGGTTACTCTTGCATGTTGTATTTTAACAATGTATTTATCCTGTGAGCTATGTGGCGAACCTGTGATATGGGGCGGTTGTCCAAGTTCAACAAAAAGAATAAAGAATGGTTGACTATGTCTTTTTATTTTAAGCATTTTATATGCCTTTCAAAACAAAGTCTTCTCAAGGTGGAACACAACAATCTAGACCACAGAACAGGTATTATTAAATTTTGTTGAATGACCAAAATGAATGGAACAAACACGGAAGGGCTACTTTGTGACTTCTGGAGTGTAACCAGTCTTGACTGCTGAGACAAAAGGGAGTGAAGCAAGGCAAAATACCTCCATTTGGATTATTCGTATTAAGAGTTCACCTGAGTAGATTTCATTCTTCATGTCAAAAATGCAATATTATTCCTTCTGCACACATTATTCATTATTAAACAAGTCTTCTTCTTCCACATAAACCTTTTATCTTTCTGCTTACCATTTGCAAAGAACAAACTGAATTAAACAGATCACTGTCAGGGAGAAAGGAAATACAAAAAGCAAACAGTGTGTAAATTTATCCTTTCTTTTGAATCGAACAAGCGAGTATATCTTTTTAAAAAACCAAGTAACAAAATGTCAACAATGGTATACGGAATTTTTTAAAAAAAACATAAGCTTTGTTGCCGTTTTGCTATTCGGTCCTCCTGAAATTGGATGGTTTTAAAATGCATCCTTCACACCAAAATCACAGTGCAACAGGAAATATGTAGATACGAACAGAACAATCTGCTGGAAAGCTCTTCTCCATGCACCTCATTAAAAGTAACAGAAACTGTTTTAAGTTTTGCAACTGAGATAAATGATCATCGTTCTCATCATGAGCCCCTTGACAACTTTTCCTTCACACCTTTCAAAATCAGAATTGCCTTGTTCATTCCTGGCCAAATTCAAAATTTGGCAAGCCCAGCCAAACCAGAACAGCTTCTATTATTTAAATGTAGTCATAGGAGAAACTGAGCACTGGGACCACAGAGTGTGGTGAGGAGAGGACCCTCTGCACTGCCATTTCTATCAAGAGGCAGCTTCCAAAGTTTATGTCCCATCAAGTTGCTCCTGAGTTATGAATTAGTGACCTCCAGAAGATCCTGTTGTTAACAGCCCTGCTCAGATCCTCTAAACATAAAGCTGTGGCTTTCTTTATCGAGTCAATCTTATAGCTGGTCTTCCCCTTTTCCTGCTGCCTTCACATCTCCAAGCACTACTGTCTTTCCCAGGGAATCTTGTCATCTCATGCCAAAACTACAGCTAATTCAGTTTCATTGTTGTGGCTTCCGGGGAGAGTTCAGTCTTGACTTGATCCAGCAACCACTTATATGTCTTTTTGGCAGTCCATGGTCTCTGCAAAGCTCTCTCTAATACAACATTTCAAGTAGATCAATTTTTCCTCTTGTTTATTTTCTTCACTGTCTGGTTCTCATATCTGGACATTGTAATCAGGAATACCAAAGTAGAAATATCTTCTCCTTCACTAGTGACATATTCTTACACTTGAGGATAATTTCTAGTTCCTTCATTGCTGCCCTTCTGAGTCTCAGTGTTCAGATTACTTGGCTGCAATCTCCATTTGGGTTGATCACTGATAAGGTACACAACACCGTTAACAATGTCAATTTTTTCATAGTCAATATCATTATGCATTTTTTCTGCAGTCTTGTCTTCTTAATGTTCAAACCTGCTTCTACATGTTATTATTTCACTTGCATCAGGAGTCATTTCAAATAACCCCCCTTGGATGCACATCATAATCTTCTGGGAGGGTCTGAGTGTATCAGAAAAGCTAAGAGGCATCCCATCAGGAGACTAGACTCCATTTTGAATCTGGACTTCTAACAGGGTTGCCCAAGGTGGAAAGGTCAAAGTGTAAACACCAGAGTAAGACATATCCATGTTTTTCAGCATTAACAGTTACATTAGCAATAAAGAGTGATGGCTCCATAGTGGCATGGCAGAGAAATTCCAGAAGGGCAGCTATGGGGCACCATCAGTAATGGATGGTGACACTGGTGGAGGATGTTCCACTGACAATAACAAGCTATCTTTTTTTAGTACTGCACAGGAGAAGGCAATGGTAATCCACTTCTGAATACTCCAGACTTTGAAAATGCTATGAGAAATGTCAAAGTGAAACAGATGAAACTTCCCTACCAAACTGCAGCACTGGAGTGTGTCAACTGCATTCACACAATGAAGTCATATCTAGTTTTGACCTCAAGGTGCATCTACAACATACAATTATGGCAGTTCAGTACCACGTTCACTGTTATGGTTCCACCCTACAGAATCCTGAGATTTTACGGTAGTTTTGTGAAAGTACTTCCCTGAACTAGAATAGTAGAGCTTCCTAGTGAAGGATTCTGAGTATGCACCAAACTACAAATCTCAGGATTGTATAGAATGGAGCCAAGGCAGCGAAAACAATATCTAAGTGCTATAAGAGGATTTATATTTCCAGTAACTCTTCTGTGTGTGTCATTCAGCTACATCCAATAATGAGATCTAAATAACACTTCATTGGGAAATAAGGAATAGCCCAAGGCATTTTGTTACCTGAGATGGAGGTGCAAATCATGCCTATCCAGTTTCTTGGGTCACAGCCTCCAAGGGGTTTTAAGTTACATTGGCTACCAAGGCAGAAAACTCCACATTTAATAACTGACAATTATGTGTTTCACCTTTACCTGATGGGGGTAGGACCAATCCCAAGCCCACTCTTTCGTGGTAGGTGAGCAGTCCCTTCACCAACAGAAGGCAGTCATCTTGGCCTGGAAATGCAACTCCACAGGAGTTTAGCAAGTGCCTGCTGTTCAGTGCCTAGTGGTGGAAATATTCCCACCCATTAAATATGGAGCAGGACCTGGGATTGCCCAAGGGGAAAATATTGCATCAATTGGAAAGAGCCAAAGTGATTTCCAGGCAAATTTGCACCTCCTGGCAAATGGAGGCAAAAGAAAGTTTTCTGGTAAACCTGAACTGTTATGTTCCCTACGTAGGAAGTGGGCACGTGCACATGCATGCACACAAACTTACACTTGCTGCTTGTTCTCTCCATGCCTATGAAAAAGCACCAGCCACAGTCCATTCATATCTTCCTTTCTGTGTTCCAGCAAGGGAGTGGGAAGCACCAGCTGCATAAAGCAGCCCATTGCAGGGGACAAGTGCTTTGCAGGGAAATGCAAAACACGGACATGTCAAGAACTTTGTTCATCTGGCCCCTTTGGTCTAGTGGACAAGCAGGAAGGCAAGTGTGAATGGTGCCCTACTGCTACAGGGAAAGGGGGAAAGGGGGAGAGAGCCACATGTTGTTGAAGGGCAGGGATGATAAGAGAGATGAGGTAGTGATGGCAAGGCTATTGGGGAAATGGCAGACCAATTTGCCCATTTTCCACTGTTGGACATGACTCTCTTACTCAGCCTAATGGAAAGGCCAGCTCTGCTGGGGACGTACTAATTGTTTGGCATCAACCATACAGAACCCCAAAAGGAAATAGTTTTTTATTGTTTGGCACAAGAAAGTAGTGCAGCTCATAATGTGGATTTGAGTAGACAGAAAATACACTCAATCATGTGGTCAAGAGTCCTTGGGGATAATGTAGGAAACAGTTTTAGGAAGGTCTTGTGCTTCCATTTACAGCAGTGTAGAGGAAGACAACAGAAGCTCTGCCTATGAATTAATGGCACATAGATGTCACCACAGCAGATGAATCTGAAAGTTCATTGACTTTGGGAAGTCCATCTAAATTAAACAACACCATCTACAGCCTGTAGAGGTCCAAATAGTCCGAAGAAGATGAAGCATCTGTGTCCCACGACACATCCCCTTCTCCCCACTCCACATTCGAATCAATCAACTGGAGAATTTAAAAATATTAACACTCTCCATACGCTTCAGATCTTGCTGGTAAATAAAGTTGTGTGTGCACGCGTGCAGTATACCTGGACAACCCACTTTTGCCCTGCTGTGGAGTGAAGCCAAAGACAAAATATAATCCACTTCACCATCAGCCCCTCTGGGGGTTCATAACTCAACCATGAATGTTTGTTTTGAATTGAAACTTGTTACGCAGGTTTTTAGCCTCGGAGCACTTTGGGGGTGGAATGAGAGAACATTCAGGCAGGAGTCTTGCACGTTGGCTTGAGGCTCTGAGAAACACTGGAAGAAACACCCTTTCTAAGAGGATGAGGAGAGGTGGGAAGGGAACACATTCTTATAATTTCTAATACTATGCATAGTTGAGCTTACCATAGAGGACTTAATGTTATGTGGGGGACATACAAATGTCACTAATAGAATGAGCAACGAAATAAACAATACTACAAACCATCCATCTGATTTATGTTGCAAGATCACCACAGATGTGACTGTTATTTTCTCTGCATGCCTGCTATACAGTGTACAAGTGGCTGCTCACAGAGAGTTTAGTGGGGCTACAACTAAGGAGCGGAGCACATGCTTTGTGCACAACAGGTCATGGATTCCCTCTGTGAACTCTCCAGGCAGAGCTGGGAAAAATGTCTGCCTGGAACCTTAGACAGTGGACAATATTGAGTTAGATGGGCCAGTGTTCTCATTCAGTCTAAGTCAGATTCTAAGATCCACATATAAAAAAAGAACTGGTGTGCCACAAGTCATATTAGAAAGTCAAACTCTTTACTACCAGTCAGATGTTTCTGGCTCACTGGTTCCTCTAGGAACACCAAGGAGGCTAACAAACTACACAGAAATCAAAGAACTGTAGAGCCGTCTATTGCAAGACCCTGTAGGAAATCTACAGCTAAAGCATCCCCGATGGCAATGTAACCTCTTTTAAAAAAACCTAATGAAGGAGACGTGGTGGCGCTGCGGGTTAAACCGCAGAAGCCTCTGTGCTGCAGGGTCAGAAGACCAGCAGTTCTAAGATCGAATCCACGCGACGGAGTGAGCTCCCGTCACTTGTCCCAGCTCCTGCCAACCTAGCAGTTCGAAAGCATGTAAATGCGAGTAGATAAATAGGTACCATCTTGGTGGGAAGGTAACGGTGTTCCGTGTCTAGTCGCGCTCGCCACGTGACCACAGAAACTGTCTTCGAACAAAACGCTCGCTCTATGGCTTGGAAACGGAGATGAGCACCGTGCCCTAGAGTCGGACACAACTGGATTAAATGTCAAGGGCAACCTTTACCTTTACCTAATGAAGGAGACTTCATGTCTAGCACCTTCAGAGGTTATTCAATTCACTATTGAACAGCTCATCTTGTCAAGAAGTAATTGTAGGATAGACAATTAAAAGCACAAATGGCATATAACTAAAATATAAATTACAGATGTCTCCAAAGATCTAGCAAAAATAATATGAAAAAACATTAGCAGAAGACACAGGGGAGTCTTGCTTTTCCCCCACAAAGCTTACATACAAGCAAGTGACCAGACTCCTGTTGGTGTTCACGTGGAAGGTTTGTGTCTTGTCTCTGGTGTCTTGGTCACATGCCTGGTCACGCACCTCATTGTGCAACTGAGATGTGTCCTGGCTCCTCAATAATTAGCCACAAGTACCCACAGCAATATACACAAACCTTATGTGAGCGCTAATAGGATTCCAGCTGATAAGTTTTTAGCATGCCCACAAGACAAGTCCAAGGGACAACTGGACCCCAACCGGAAAGGATTTTCACACCCACAGTGTTGTAATAAGTTTAATATTGTTAGCTAGGATATGCTGTTAGTGGTGGTGGGTGCTGCTGCTACTATAATATTAATAACAAAACCAGGTAATAAACAGCAAATTAGACAGGTATTTTTGTCCCTATTTTTAAAGAGCTCATTCACTGTTTGGCAGTAGCCACAGTCACAGAGACGGCTACCAAAACTAAATATGAACTTCCTGTGTCTTTTTCATTATTATTATTGTTCTTCTCGGCTTATACACAACCTATGGAGAAAGTGAGTAGTGAGAACTAACCTCTTCAGAGTGAGTGGCTCATCTAATATGCTAGATTACAGATGAGGAAAGATTTTAAGATTTTCCAGAATGAATCATGGGAAATCTAGATGGCATGAAACTAATTATTTGGCACATAGTTTCAAAGTTCAGTGTGATCCAGCTGCATGTCACATATAAATACACATAATCATGGCAAAAAATCTTTTACATTAGAAAAAAGCCTTTAGGACAAATCTGATATGGAAGATAGAAGCAGGGGAGAAGAGAGTTTTAACTCTTTCCTTACCCTTCAATTTTCTGCTTTAAATTACTTACTCCAGGACTAGCACCAGCACCTTGGTATTGATGATGTCTCACCTGGACATTTCTCAGTCTTTTCTTTGAGCCTTGTGGTGCAGTGGTTAAACTGCAGTACTGCAGCCAAAACTCTGCTCATGACCCAAGTTCAATCCCAGGTAGCTGGCTCAAGGTTCACTCAGCCTTCTAGGCTTCCAAGGTGGGCAAACTGAGTTCCCAGCTTGCTGGGTGGGCAACATGTAGCCTGCATAATTAAACTGTGAACTGTCTAGAGACTGCTTTAAGCTCTATGGGGCTTTATATAAGCAGCACACTTTGCTTTGCTTTGCTTTTTCATCACCCATCCTGCCATTCTGAGTAGTGTCAGGCCTGGATCTATTGTCCTAAAATCTCACTGAACCACAGCATTGTGGGCAGAGGAAAGGGGAACAAGCCTCTGGATTCTGAGATAATGTATCCCCAACCCACAGGGGCACTGAGCTATCAACACCTTAAAGCAGTTTTACCGAAGAAACAAAGTACAGCTTATTCCCTATAAACAGGTAAAAGGTGCTCGGTTTAGCTGAAGGAAAAAGGTAAAGCTAATATTTTGCTATAATTTGTCCTCTAATAGATTAAAGGTTTTACTTCCCCATGAACAAGTCTTCCTTTTTCCTGCCTCATTCTCAGGTCTTTTTGAATTTCTTTTGGTTGAATTTTTTTTCTTGCCTAACACAGGAAAGTTGTTCTGATGGTGTTGCATTCATTTTTGTTTCCTTTCTATTACACATCTTTTCACAACTCTGCAGTTTCCCTGGCTGTCTATATTTCCTGGTATGAAAAAGCCCTGTGGAACACGTTACCCTATGACATCTTCTCCTGAGGCTTCAAGTGCAGAAAGCTGAGGTCTGTCAGCTACTCTGGAAATGATTGTACAGTGAAAGACAAGGCACACGCATACACACCTAGGAAAGAAAGCACAAGAATTCTGAAACTCATCCATGCTAATTTTCCCAAAATGTCTCCTTCTGAAGAGATGTTCTCTTCTGTCAAATTGAACAAGAATGGTAAAACTTCTCATGAAATATATTTTTCGCATAGCACTAGTTGCATATGTAATAGCCCCAGTCATCTTGGCCAGCATGCTATGCTTGGGTTTGACTTTGGGCTAGATCTAGCTGCCCAACAATCCTGAAGTCTTACTGCAAGAGTGGATTTGACGCTCTCCAAGCTACTCTACTCTCCAAGGACTTCCAAATGCAAGTTTGCTTCTTCTTCCACTCCAAGTTACTGGGTCCCAAAGCAGCTTTTCCTAAACTAAATGTTCCTCACAATTTCCATCCTAATGTTGTTTTTTAATTGCAATGAAAATTTGCCTTTATTACCTTGTGATATTTTCCTCGAAATGCATATTTTTGTACACAGCTTTCCCTGAGAATGAATATTGTTGTATCCAATTTTTTCAGCCAAGCACTACATCACAAAATTCTGAGAAATGTGCAGTCAAATAATTGTTGAGGGAGTGCAAAATGGCCTAGGTTGCTGAAAAATGAGGACGAAGAAAGTACCTTTTGATTACACTCTCCCTGAATCCAAAGGAGCAAGCAGAAGAATGTTCAGCTGCAAATTGTAGTTGTCTCTGGTTCTTCCCTGGAGACGTCATCTTTTAGCATATCCTCCTCAGGGTCTCCTGGAGAGCTTGAGCTGAAGAATCCAGCAGGTTCCAGGAGAGACTCAACTGCCTGCTGATAGGGACCTGTGGGCCACTGTCCCCATCCTCACAATACGGCACCTGGGATAGGGTAGCAATGTCTTCTCTCAGCACCCAAAGATGTGCACTGAAACACTGAACACAATTCAGTGAGAACATAATTCTCAGGGCCTACTGAAATGTTCCTGAAGTGTGTTGTTTAACCACACAAGGAGGGGAAGCCCCGCTACCTCTGCCATTGTTTTGCTGATCTGAAAGTGATGTATCTGAAGACAAAAATGTCTTCTGCCTGTTGAAGCTCTCCATGTGAGCAAGAACCCACACTTCTCCATGTTCTTACTCATGTGAGTTGAGGATGCTTTCCCCTTCAGATAAATCACTTTTGAGTTAAACATTGAGAAAAGGGGCAGAGCTAGCAGGCTTCAGCACTCTTCAGGCACACTTGAATAAGGCTATAGGCTTTGGACTGGAGGAGGGCAAGCTCACCCAAATAACATATCACTAGAATGATGTGACCCTGCTTGAGGTTTCAGAAACAGTCAGATCTCACATTGATTATATTATGGTGCATTTCTCTTGATCCTTAATAAAGTATGGCTCTCAGACACTCAAAAACTGAGTCTTGCCTAGTCTACTTTGCATATTTATAGAATAGACACAATTCACCTTTGTGTCTATATAATTGGTCTTTTAAAACTGTTCAGCACTATGGGATTTTCCAAAATTCTTGAATGCAGCATATTCATTGTTTCAAGAGTACTTGATGCTTGGCAGTTTAAGAAATTTTCCACTTTTTAAAAAATAACCTGAAGCTAACTACACCTACACCTCAATGACATTTTTGTATAGCTTTTAATGGCTAGATCATGCCAAGCTTTACACTACTTACTATGAATGTGACAAAGCTCATCAGTAATCCAAGGATAGAATGCCTGCCCCTCCCCCTGAAAAGAAAAATAACCCTTGAGGTTATTGGCTAGTCTTCTGAGTGATGTGTGTGGTTTTAAAAGGAGGATGGAGGTTTTGGCATCACCCAAACTATGCCTTGGGATCCAAATGTGCACATTGGCTGGAAGAAATTAGCAGCACACATGTGAACAAGTGTGTTCGTCACAACCACATGTGCTAGACAGAAGAGATTTCTTCTCTGGTAGGAAAAAGAAAAACTGTTACTTTCACATAAAAGAAAAGCCGCATAAACCACACCATGGTAGATAAGATTAAGGGGTAAAAATGTTGCCGTACATTTGGAAGCAATATGCCACTTACCATGCTCCATTACACGGCAGTATCAGAATGACATTGGGTGTACGTTTTTAGAGACCACATACAATGGAACTTGTTGAAAAACTCAAAATAGTTTTGCAAAATAAACACGTTGGACACAGCCCAGCTTGTTGTGGAGGCAGATCCCGGTTCCAACATGCCATTTGAACACTTAGTACAATTTCCTTTGTACTAGGTTAGCCCACTAGCTGCCTGAGACCTCAGTGCTCTCTGTTGGCCACATGTTTTGATCTTTGTGTTTATATAGTGGGAGATTGAAAGTGGGCTTTATTTAATGGAAGAGGAGATTCTTACCTGCCGAATCATGGCCCACTGAAGTAGCAGAACTAGCAGCAGGTATCCTCATGTTTCTTTCCATCAGTTTTAATGCTAAAATGGTCTAACAGATAAATGAATAAAGGGATGATGGGGGGGCAGGGCTAGAATGGCCTGGTGGTGGGTTGTCAATTGACAGAGTCAGTTAAAGATGGAGGAGAGGTTATTGGTTAGAGCTCATGGAGACTGAGCTGATATAGGATGAACAACGGTTTCAAAGAAAGGCCAAATGGGAAGGTGTGTCCATAGGTCTGCCCCCCTTATTTGAAGAACTGGGGTGAGATATCCAATCGACAACTGCCTCAGTTGTAACTTTAAGACAACAGCTCTAATGCAGCCTGCTTCTTTCCTGATTTACATCTAAGGAAAACCTTCCTGGTAAAATCCATCTTGCTATGAACTTTTGGACATGCCTGATGAAGAAGATGGCCCTGATCCACAAAAGCTAGCAGATGGCATGATTATTTTAGTGCTTGATAAAGGTATTGTCCACTCTTGCATTTGCATTTTGTAACGAGTACATGGCTCCCTTTTATGTCAATGGTTATTTGGCACCTTAAAGACAAGACTAAAATGCATGGGATGATCTGGGCTGTACTGCAGAAAACTGTATGCCAAACAAAACTTGCTTATTTTTAAGGTACTGTTTTTGCTGCAACAGGGTAACATGACCAGCCTCCTAGAATTATAAGCCAAAGAGAGAATGGTCAAAATCCTGTTGGTGGCTTATGTGTCTAACTTAAATTACATAATTCACTGTGGTGAATTGCTGTTAACATGTGATGGGTCACAATACATAGCATGTGCCTTACTGTGCAGCAGAAAAGTATCCAGGAATGAGACCAACATCTCTTTAGTTAGCAGGAATTCACTGTGATGAATGACATAATTTAACTTATGTGCACATAAATAACCAACAGGATTCTGAGCAATGATAGAACCTGAGAAAGCTGACTTTGAGTTGAAAAAGTAAACCGTCAATCTAGTCTGTCGGTAAACACAATTTGTGGCCTGTGTGGGGCCAGGGAAGGAGAAGTAACATGTACAAACCTGTTGGGGTTGATATTTAGGGAAGCCTGTGATAATGTATTCAGTGGCTGTTTATAGGTCTTTATCATGTGATTTTGATCTGGATGTTACATTATATAAGTACATGTGTAATGTTTTAACTACCTCTCTTGTAGTCTAGGTGAATTTTAAGCCCCTTGTTACCTTAACCAGCATGGTGGCCTTAAAATACCCAATTCAGTATGTAAACAGAAGTATTTTGCTCTCTGCAAGTGCACAGATGTGTCAACTGGTATTGGGAGGGATTCTGGGGAGCAGAATCTGGACTCAGTGGGCCAGTTGAATTACTTGCTCAGTAATGTCAAGAGTTCAGGACCTCTTAAGGGACCCCTAGATAGGTAAAAAGGGATTTCTCTTTGCCATCCCTCTCTCTGTGATAAAAATGCATATGGTTGCCACACAGGTATCCATATTTATCAAAATGTGAAGAAAATAGGATTTATGTACATAGTTTTAGAAAAAGTAACCATGTTCAGCTGTACTAGTATATCAGGCAAAAACAAAAGAAAAATTAAAAAAAATAAAGAAAACAAAAATTTTGGAGGTGGATGTGTTCATGAAAGCTCACATTAAAACACAGCAGTTAGTCTTTAAGGTGCCACAATGTTTTTGTCTTCTTTATTTTTCATTTTTGTTTTGTTTTGCCTGATATGATTTCTAGAGTAGTTCTGGCCCTTTGATAAGTGTCATCATTCTTTTGTAAGATACAGTATTTCTCTATGGCATTAGAAATGTGTATGACATTCTTTTTATATGGATCCTTTTGGGAGCTGCCTCTTTTGTTTTCTTTCATTATTGCATTTTTCTTGTATCAGTCCTTTAATTTTACACAAAAGGAAAAAAGCCTCTTTGGAGTCATTTGTTTTGTGTTTATCTGTGTTTTGCGGCACTCCAGAAGCCCTAAAGCAGTGGTCCCCAACCTTGGGCCTCCAGATGTTCTTGGACTACACCTCCCAGAAGCCTTCACCACCACCTCTGCTGGCCAGGATTTCTGGGAGTTGAAGTCCAAGAACATCTGGAGGCCCAAGGTTGGGGACTACTGCCCTAAAGAACCCTTAATAGCTACTCAAACAAAGAAACAAACCTCAGAGCAAGGCAACAGAGAATCAAGCTACAGTACTCCAAAAGCAAGTAAAGCTACATGAGAAGGAAAAATAATAATCAGACCTATGCAGGTACTAGTTTGTATTCTCACAATCAAAACAACAGTATGGGTTCAGTGCCACCCACATAGCACAACACACCCTCTGCATCTAGACAGTGTAATAGAAAAAAGACAAAGGAGCAGCCATGCAGTAGGCGCTGGCTGTCTAGCACCCAGAGGCACCCACTCACCAGAGCAACCCACAAGAACACAACACTAAGAACAAGAAAGAAATGCCTCAAGCCATGCCCAACTGACCAAAACAAACACCCACACAGCCTAGTGGCACACTGACACAGTTACAAACCTCACTCTTCTGACCTACACACCCCACAGAAGCAAACAAAATAGTCCCACCCACCCATCACCACCAAAACAAGCACCTCTAACAGAATAAATACATAGTAAATTAACCAATCAACAATGTAAAATATCACACACAGATTGGAAAAAGCACCCCTCCAGACATACACAGACAAGGGGGAAAAAATAGCCGTCTCTCCCTCAAACCAAGAAACCCAAGCAAGTAAATAAAGGCAAAACACACACACACACACACACACATGCACACACACACACAAAACCCCAAATCAAAACTAGTAGAAGATGGTAGAAGATAGGGAAAATTCTTATCACATTACCACCACTCTTCTGCTTCTCCAGAAATAGCAGACAGACCCAGGTTCAGGCAGATTTAAAAATAGTTATGTATTCCTTCAGAAGAATTACATAACATTCAATGTTGACAATGAAATAAAAATATTTTCTGTATCTTCGTTCAATCGTAAAAATGAAGGCTACATGCAAGAAATCAGAAATTGGAAGGGCAGTGATTAAGGAAATAGGAAAGATCCTTAAGAGTAAGACTGTGTCACAGGACAACAGGGTCAGATGATCCGTATTATTATGAAGGAATCTCCCAAGATCTGTTATTTGTGCTTATGTATTCCTGATTGCTACGCATTGATGTGGAAGCTGGACAGTGAAGAAAGCTGACAGTGGAAAAAATGATTCATTTGAAATGTGATGTTGGAGGACAGTTTTGCAGAAAACATGGACATAGAGAAAGACAAATATGCGGGTGCTAGATTATATCATACTTAAGCTCTCACTAGAAGATGAAATATCTAAACTGAGACTATTGTACTTTGGTCTCATCCTGAAAAGACAAGCCTCACCAGAAAAGACAATGTTGTGGGGAAAGTGGAATGAAACAGGAGGAGAGGAAGACTAAACATGAGATGGATTGACTCAATGGATGACTCCAGAGTAAACGAAATATTATTTTATCATCCACCTATCCTAATTTTAACATATTGATGCAATACTCTGGAAAAGAATACTATTAATTAACATAAGAATACAGTTTGAAAATCTTTATGCATGTGCTGTAGCATTATGGATACATGAATACACCTGCAACAGCCTTGATGTGGATTGCACCCCACCCACAGTTACAAGATGGGGGATACCTGGCTCAGCAATACTACGAGCGAGAAGGATCTTGGAATTATCATAGCTCACAAGCTGAATATAAGCTATCAGTATGATGTAGCTACAAAAAAGGCAAATGCTATTTTAGACTGCATTAACAGAAGTATAGTTTCCAAATCCCACAGGGTGCTACTTCCCCTCTATTCAGCACTGGTTAGGCCTCACCTTGAGTACTGTGTCCAGTTCTGGATACCACACTTCAAGAAGGATGCCAACAAATTGGAACAAGTTCAGAGGAGGGCAACAAGAATGATCAGGGGGCTGGAAACCAAGCCCTATGAGGAAAGACTGAAAGAACTGGGTGTGTTTAGCCTTGTGAAAAGAAGACAAAGGGGTGATATGATAACACTTTTCAAATACTTGAAAGGCTGTCATGCAGAGGAGGAGTGGGATCTTTTCTCAATCATCCCAGAGTGCAGGACATGCAACAATGGGTTCAAGTTACAGGAAGCCAGATTTTGATTGAATATCAGGAAAAACTTCTTAACTGTTAGTTAGAGCAGTACAACAGTGGAACCGATTACTTCGGGAGTTGGTGAGTGCTCCAACACTGGAGGCATTCAAGAAAAACTTAGATAATCACCTGGCAGATATCCTTTGATTTGTATTTCTGCATCGAGCAGAGGGTTGAACTTGATGACCTTAGAGGCCCCTTCCAACTTCACTATTCTATGATTCTATTGATTGATTTATATGATGCTGTTCCAAGTAAGTGATAATGTTGTAACTGGAATTCTTTTTATATTATATAGCCCTTGAAGAAGGCTGGTAGGCTGAAACGTATCAGGCATTTTATACTGCAATAAAGAGTATTATATTTTCTACATTCTGGGGCTACAGTTTCCCCCTTTTTTTGACACATGTTAATGATAGGACTTTCTCGAAGTCACAAATAAATCAGAAGTGACTTGATGGCACATAGTAACAGCATGTTTCATTAAGTCAGCCATGATGACTGGAACTGGAGCAGGATCATAGCACAGAGCAAGGAGGTTAACCCTTTCCACATGCCGTTTTCTTTGATGAAAACTGATTACAGCTTTGAAGCTGCTTTTTGCCCTGGGATGCAATCTGTTAGCAAACCGCACTTTCTTGGGCAAACACTGTATAGGAAATATTTTCTTCCAGAGACAGGCAGACAAAAGAGGGTAGCCAACACTACACCTGCAACAGCCCTGATGTGGATTGCACTCCACCCAGCAGCCAATATTTTATTGTTAAAAGCAAGATGTGAAAATATATTTGTGCATCTACAACCTAAAGTTCAAACCATTTTCTAAATAAGTTATTGCTACAGAGGCAGAATTCATTGTGATTGTAACGGAAAACTGCCATTTGGGGATGTTATGTGAATATATCTTCCTCCATTGTTCATATCAATTGCAGGTTAGTCAGTTCCATAGTTGACATTGCAAGCCTATGCACACTTTCCCTAGAAAAAGACCTGCAGAAGGCACTGGGCTTACATGCAAGTAAAGACGTGTAGGACTGATAATTAAACACATTTTACTATGTGCTGTCAAGAGGCATCTGACTTATAGTGACCATATGTTGGATGCCTCTTGACAGCAACTAGCAAAGTACATTTAATATATTGTTTCAGTGATATGGAACATTTAAGGAGTGGTATCACCAGTATTACCCTCTACTGAGTTTCCATGGCCAAGCAAGGATTTGAATCCAGATCTCCCGAGTCTAGTCTGGCACTCTGTCCACACACTACACCACTGGCTCTATAACTAAATATAGAAAGTGCTAGACTAGAGCTCAAGTCTGTTCTATGCCAACCTATTCCTTACAACATCACCAATGTTAACTCAACCTCCACGGAGTACATTTTCCTTTGAGATGAAACTTTAGGCAGACACAGGGTATCCACAGTGAGATGAAGTATCTGCAAACTTTGTGCCTATTATATCACTGACTTGCCATCAGCTGCTCTCTAGCATGGAGTCAGAAAGTTGGTCTTTTCCACCATACATTGCAGTTCTGTCTCTTATAGCTCTGTCTTAGGTTCTCCCCTGGAAGCTCCACAAACATATGAGGACAGTTACTTTTTCAGACTAAAAAAAAACTTCAGCCAGCATTTCCAGTGGATATACTGGACGGACTATTCTGCAACTAGTAGTTTAAAAAAATAACTTTTCCTATCCTGGGCTCAAATACATTAAAATATTTTCAATTCCATTGGAGGATAAGTTGCTCCCTGTTCTTTTGGTGCACTTTATAATTAATGTGACATAAGAAGCAGAGCTCCCTTAGGAGGTAAAATACATCCATTTATCCTAGTATGAGCTTTTGTCACCAGTGCATGTTGCAGATTAGCTTGTTTTTGTTTTGTGACAGGTCACAGAGAGGTCAGCATCAGCATCATTTGCAAGTCTGCTTGCTCAGGCAGAGAGGAAATGTGTGCCTCAGAGGACAACACGCTATCAGCTTCTAAACTGCAAAGCTAGAGTCTTGCCTGAGGCTGGAAACAGACACTAGAGACAGCCCCTGTCTGGAAGAGGGTAATTCTTAACTAACTTGAGCATTTGAGAGTCCTAGCATAAACACCTCTCACCTCTGGGATTTTGCAAGTTAGATTGCTTTGTTTGCTGATTGGCCTTCAGGATTTAAGCATGGGATTCCAGTGAATTCTGGTTTTATAAACCAGGAAACGTCCCTTATCTGCAACATAAATGGTATTTCAACTCTAATTATGGGCTATCAGTAATGTCTGTTCCTGGCCTGAGAGTTCAGAAGAGTGGACAGCTTTTGCTCTATCACTTCTTCAGTTTTTGAAACCCAGAATGTTGTTGTGAGCACACCAGCTTGTCTGTAGATCACTGAGTTCATGAACGTCTGAGGTTGAAATAATCATGATCTGCTAAGTTTAAAACTAATAAAACATACATTTGCTTATTTTTTATTTCTTAAGCAATTTATGACCTGAGGATGGGTTTCTCCCCACCCCATGAGGTACTGCCAGAGAAATAGATTGAATAAGGAACCCTACCTTTAACTCCCTGTTAAATATCCCTTATATGCAACCTCTCAATTTCAGCTTTAACCTAGCATTAGATAAATCATTAACAAGTTTCATTATTAATATGATGATATTTTTAGTGAAGATTTTAGTAATCAGAATAGACATAGATACTCTAGGGGGCTTGGTTCATTACTTATAAGAAACTACAAATTTTATATAATATAGAGGAATCAATGTAGTACAAATCACTGTTGAACCAGTTGATGATATTCACCTTTTGTTATATACTGAACACATCAAAGTTTTCTAGATGTATACAAAGCTTCCAAGTGATGTTGAAGAATTGCAACATCCAGAAAAGGTCTTCCATGTGGGGAAAAATGCAAAAATATATTTGGCCATCATGTTAAACATAATGTCCAAAATCCTGTTGCTTAGCACAATAAATCACACCAGAGTAGACTCTATGGTGAGTCAACTCCTCTGTAAGTTCTATTGATTATATTAAGCAATAGGATTTTTGCTATTGATTGTTGATCAGTTTGTGTTTGAAGTTAGACAGTGAGTGATATTTTGGTAGGTCCACAACATGCATACACCTTAATATTGTTGAGGGGAACCAAAAGAGAAGCACTGAGCATTTTTTTAAAAAACAAACACTGCAGCAACTTCTCTTGGGAAAATTACTGTAGAAGAAACAACATGTTTATTAGTGTTTAGCTTTCAGATAAGGAGGCAAGCAGAACTGATTTTGCAATAGTCAAGGTCACTCTGTGAAGGCCTCACAATCTTCCACTTTGCACCTTTTGTGTTCAGGGTAGTCATTTTTCAGCCCTTCAGATAAATGGCCATAATGGGAAGAGGACATGTCCAGGACCTATAACACCGCCTCCAACACCTACTTGGGCAAAAATCTGGTTCCCAATATGATCAGCCAAGTGGATTAATAAGAAAATAACAGCTGGTGGATTAACTCAAAATCCTATCTAGTGCAGCATTCAGTTGCTCCAGTGGCCAACTAGTTCCCAGCTAATGAGAAGAGAAATTTCACAAGGAAGAAATGAGTGTGACAGCAACCTTCTGCTTATGTTCACAAACACTTGTTATTGAGAGGTGTACTGCCTCTGATAATGGTGAAACTATATAGCCATTATGACCAGCAAAGAAGAACATGACTTTCTTGTTCGCCTCACTTCACAAAGTGATTACAAACAAAACGATTTTAGAGATGTTATTACCTTTTAAATGAATTATCTGAAACTATATTTTGTGGCTCAATCAGTGTCATGGGCATCTTGATTACACAGATACACATTGCCTATAATGTGTCTTGCATTAAGGCAATAAGAATAGTATCATGCAGTGAAGAACTGGGACGTGTAAACCTTCTCAACAGCAATTCCACTCCAAAACATAATTGGTTCCAAAATTGAGTGAATTGCAATGGACCAATGTAAATTTTGCTATGATGGCCAGAATATTTGTAGGTTTCCACAGGTGATCCATACTCAATTTGTCCCTAATCATTTGTCCTTATCAGGTACTATGATCATTAGGAATTGGTGTTTAGAGGCTTAATGCCCTAAAACATGTTTTGTGTTTTTTTCCATGTTCATTTCTTCCATACAACTTTTCTTGCACTCTTTTTTAATCTAGTAGCACTGCAAGGGTGGCTGTCAGTTGCCATTCAGAACACTCAGGAGGGATGGAGAGGGAATTTTGAATCTGCAAAACTATCAGCAGTCAAGAGAGGGGCAGAGGATAAATTAATTTGTAGAAGAGACAGGAACTCAATAAGGACTGCTCTTTGCTTCAGTCGTTCCTTGTGGGATTATTGTGTGCTGAGCTCCTGGCACCTTCCATCTTGGATAGCTTTTGCTGCCTGCCTGTGCCTCCATCTTCAATCCTTACCTCTTTTTTGTTTATTTTTTGAGGGATTTTCCTCCCTTCATTTCTTTGGATTATTTTTGCTTCTGCCATCAGACAGCCTGCCTGTGCCATCACGACTCCTTGAGATTATTTATTTATGTATTCTCTCTGATTTCTTTGGGGATTTTTTGGCTGCTTAGTTTTTTTGGGGGGGATGTCCTTCCCTTTCTTGGATTATTTTTTCTGCTGCCTGGGCTTGGGTCTATTTACTGCTGCATGCTGGGTTCAAAGAAGGTATTAAGTGGTGGTGATAAGAAATCTCTCCATATTCTAGTAGTTTTGCTGGGTGGGCTTTGTGTTTTGTTTTGCCTTTATCTGCTTGCTCGCTTTTCTTGGTTTTGGGGCGCATAGACTGTTGTTTTTTTAAAAAAAAAATCTGTTCTCCCCCCCCCCCATGTGTATGGTTGCTTTTCCTGTTTGTTTGTTTTTTATATAGTGTTACATGGTTAATTTACTGTGCAGTTATTCTGTTCGAGATGTGATAATATAAATTAGTGCCTGCATAGATCTGATGATTATTTTTCTTTCTTACGTTCTAGTGTCTGCTTTTGGAGTAGATTAATCCTCTGTTGCCTTGATTCTGTTTGCAGGGGGTATGTGTGCATTTTTCTTTGCTTGCTTGCTTGCTTGTTTTGTGGAGCAGTTTTTAAGAATTCTTTTGAAGTCCCAGAAAACATGAATTGGGAAACATGAACTGAATGACCAGAAAGAAGTCACTCGTGTTAAAGAAAAGGGCCAGTACTGAAAATGCAAAAAAACAAAAAGAAAATAAAAACCTTCAAAAGAAACAGAAACAATATGAAAAATTTTGCTGTGCACATCCCTTCTCACCATCTGATTCTCTGTCACAACTACTCTTTGTATAAGGTCATGACATCTAGCAAAGGTGTGTCTTAACAGTTGTATCTGAAATGTCATGAAATGCACTGCCTTCACTGGGGAGTAACATACTAAAAATTTTAGCTTTCCTAATAGCTGAAGTCCTACAATGTATTTTTCTTCAGAAACATATGGATCCATGATTTAAGTCCAGTACAATTAATCTTATTATTTCCTTTTCAAATCTCTGCTTCTAATTAGGACCAGAAATGGGTATGCTAGAAATAGGAATAATAAAAATAAGCATTTAGCTGCCTGACTTTTAAAAAATAATTCCAGCAAATTTTGTCACTACACTGTTGACTGACACCACAAAAATAAAGACAAGGCTCTACAACATGTTCTCTTACCTGCAACTTTATTGACTTTGCATATCTGGGAGTACTAACTAATAAATTGGTAACCTTTAGAAGAACTAAAGTTTAGACTTTCTGTCCTCCATATATGTCACCTAGGCTAATTTCAGCTTTTCTGTTTCCCTTTGAACATTAAGGGATATTGTTCTCTAGCTCATATTGTCTGTATCTTGTTTTGCTATGAAATAAAAACACATTCAGAACATGTAGCATATTTTATTTAACCTTGCTTCAAGTAAAGTTGCATCAAATAATTCTCCATGTGAGACTGGCACCCAGGAAGACAGGACCCCTGTCAACAGGCCATCACGCCTCTCTCCCGAGTCATGAAAATTTATGACATCAGGCTCATCTGTTGATTAGGGAGAAGCCCTAATCATCTGGGGAGAGATAACAGAGGAGTAACAGCCCAGGAAAAAACGTAAGATAGGGAAGGAGGAAGAGGATAAGGGTGAAAGGCAGCCCCTAGAGGAAAAGAAGAGAACTGTAGGGAAGGATATAAAAGAAGAGGGAAAAGGAGGGAAAGGAGGCAGAGACTGAAAAGTACAGAAGAGACAAGGGAAAGTCTGGAAAGACACAGTAGAAGAGCAGGTTGCTGAAGCCAACTTAGTGGAGATAAGAGTGCTGGAGGAAAATAAGGATCTAGAAGGAAAACTCTTGGACCGTAGAACCAGTATTGTTTAGAATTCCGAAGGTAGAGGCAGAAAGGATAAGGTCAACTCATTCCCCTCATAAACCCTCTTACTGGAGAGAAAGGGAGAGAAGAGAGAGGAAGCACTGAGCCCAGGAAGCTAATTCCTGAGAGAAGAGTGAGGGAGCAGTAGAATCCTGGCCCAAGAAATAAGAGCAAGGCTGTCAGACTTACCAAATTATAGGAAGTTCATTGGTTAAGAGAGTTAAGTTGACCATCTGTATTCAGTGGGGCTGTATATAACTATTCCTATTGCAGTACCCCCGGCCTAATATCTGTACAACCAATACTATACCCCCAAGGGAAATTGGGGGGACATTTATAGGAGGAAGCAAGCAAAGCTCATCATAATATACCTGCACAATGTACAGATATATATATGCATATGTCAACAAAGGGCTACATAAGTGTCCACATCTATATGCCTAAAGCCATATTATATAACACTGGAGGAAAGGTATGTGGTTTCATACACTAGTATTTGTGTTATCTTAGAAATAAAAGAACAACTGATTTTGAATAATAATAATACTAATGGTATGTATATTATATATTTAATATTGTTTGTTTTTATAATATAGCATGTATATACAACAATGGGTAAATACAAAACTTTGGTATGGCTATAAAGCATCAAATAGCTTCACATGGCCTCTTACAAAGATTCTGTGCTCTGTCCAGTCCAATCCCTGCATTAAATTATGTTCTTTAATCATGGAATTCAAAGTTATTCATTACTTGTTCCTTTGCTATTTACACAAATTATTAGGAAGCCTAAACAGAGTTGATTAGTAAAATATTAGTCATAAATATATCTGCATACCTAACCCTTTAAAAGTATGGTATGGAGTGTTTTTTTAAAAAAATCTTCTCAAGGTCTGAAGTATTTTGGGGACACAGAAATGTGCAGAAAAGCAGTTTCAGCAATAACAGTGAAATGAAACATAAAAAGTCTCCTTTAGCTTTCTCTAGAGCTTTGTTTCCAGTTCAGTAGTTCTCTTGGAGTTAGCTCAACTCTTCAGTGATGTCACTCCCATTCAGAATCAGCCCTTCTCACTGGGATCAGCCAATCCTCATTATATTTCACTACAAATGGTTCTCTCAAAATGCAGCTTCCCTGACAACAGGTTTTTTTTTACAGAACAGAAATCCAAGAGGCCAAATCCCCTTAAGCTAAAAAAATACTTTCCCCCAGGTTCCTCTGTGAATCTATGGTGGAATCAGTCCAGAATTAATAACCCTAAATACATTTCTGAGACATTAAGGTAAGCAATCCCTCCATTCTGAGGTTTACCTATTGTTTAAGAAAGCTGCCCCCAAATCCTGGAAGAATCAGTTCTTGATAAGGCATTCATGTATTGCTTAGTTTTTCAAACAGACATAGAAAAGACTTCAGTCAGCTCAAACCTGACTCAAAAGCAAGATCACCTGATTCACAGAAAGGTCAGCCTCCTATGGATTTTGAGGGAGAGAGGAAAAATACCTGCCCTATAATGGAAATATCTTTGTGTTGGCAATTCATGTAAGTTAGGCTGACAACTTCTGTTCACACAGCTTAATTCCCCAGTCTTTGAAGCATCATGTAACTAACACATCCCAAAGGCAGGAATTTCACATCAGTAACCAAAATAAAATACCCTCAGTCAGGTCTCCAAATCCTAGATTGGGAGAGAACTAATCCATGGTCAAAAGACTCAGTGATCTAATGCCAGGGCCTTAAGTCCAAAGTGGCAACTGACAACAACAGAAGCTGGAGTTGAGTGGAATCCTGGCCGCAATATAGAACAGACAAGGCCAAGCAAAACATTGGCAAAAGCCAACCTAGGAAGTGCTACTCATTTGCCAGGGTCATTGTTTAACTGGTTGATAGCCATCCTTCTTCCTGTGCAAACTCTTTTGGACAATTTGTCTGAAAGAGAACGTCTCTTGTCTCTGCAGGTAAAACATAGGGTATAAATACATGACCTCTTTTGGATTAGGCTGGTGTGGGCTAAATAGTGTCATTTGGGGTTAGGTGGATGTGCAATATGCCATTTGGTGCAATCCTCACATCCAAATGGCATTTTAGAGTTCAAACAACCCTATTTTGTATGGATCCTTCCATTTCCGATATTGTGAAGTGGCTTAATAAGTGAACCAATTCAGGTATCAGCAAATTGAACACTTTCGCTGTTCCTCAGTGAAGGGGAGGGAAAGTGGGTGGGGGGAATTAAGACTCTGTAATAGAGCATCACAGATGGACTGCATGAGTTATAAAATAAAAATAAATATCTTTTCTTTGCCTCATCATAAAGGGCCAGTAAATAAACTGCAGGCAGCTGTATCCACAGCGATGGATTTTACTGCAGATGCTTTCCCAACTAGCCCTTTAAGACAAGGAAATCAGCAGTGGTCTATTATACAGATTTTTTTTAAAAAAATTCACTTCCCCTGCCCCTCTGCCAAGGAGCAGAGGAAGTGATTGATTTGCCAAAATCCTGAATTTACTAGCTTATTATGCTAATTCAGGATATTGGCAGATTCAAATGGGAACCCTTCCTTTGGATCAGTTCCAGTGACCACATGTCCTATCCACACACAAAAAGTAGAAGCCTCTAAGCAGGGCTAAGATAGATATAGATAGGACCACTCTGGGTGTGGGCTGGTCCATTCCAATAAAGATGTAATCTGATCACTGTTTTTAGAGCAAACCAGCCCATTCCTGCAGCAGACCAAACAGTAGGCTAAACCCCCATGTAGTCAGCCTCACAGAGCAATGGCCTACTGAGCTTTTGGCACTTGTATGAAGCTGCCTGGTACTAAATCAACCAATTCATTTGCCTAGCCTAATTCCATCTTCTCCAACTGACAGCAGCTCTCCAAAGCTTCATGCAGAGACGTTTCCCAGCTCTGTTGCCTGATTCTCTTTATGTAGGAACTAAACCTGGAACCTTCTGCACCTCAAGCATGCATAATATCTATTACAGAAAGGGGGGAAACATTTGTTTTGCTTGTATTTAAATACAAGCTTACCTAATTTGCACTTCCTGAACCAAAAGATAAACTGATAAGCAGCTATCGGTTAGTATTTGTGTCCCTCCTGGTGTTTTTTAAAAGTTTTACGAAGGTCTCCAGTTAAAAGTGCCTACAAAACTTTGCATATTAGGGGAAGTATACACTAAAAACTGTATTATTAGGAAAAAAATAGCCAAAGGGCATGATACGTACTAAGTGAAATTGCTTGCAAAATATACTTACAGAAGAATAAAAAGAGAAATGAAGGAAACTGAAATGGACAGAATTGTCAGTCCTGATTGCCACCCACCGACATTCCATCCACATACACAGAGACAAAATGGCTGAAAAGAAAGCTTAAGCTACAGACACCTAGCATAGTTGTAACTTCTTTCCCTGTCTCCTGTTGATATGAGAAGATCGTCCATGGAGAAGTGCTTTCCGTAGTCACTTCAATGTTCAGACAAGAGGTTATTGCAGACCAACTGCCAAAGTCTCCATTGGAGAACAGCAGTAGAAGAATTAGGAGGGAGAAATAAATACACTGCCTCTCTTGACTTTGGCAGTTGAATCCTGGAAATGGGCTGGGGATCTGGAGAAAATGAACAAGAAATGTCTTAAATATTTTCTTTAAACTAATATTCAACTAGTGTTGATTTTATATATTGTTTCCAGCCAAATTTGATTCTGTTTCCAGAATGAAATTTGGCTGGTAACTATATATGGCCAACGTCCTGTGCAAACACTGTCTTTTAATGGCAGATCATGCTAGGCAGTGAAGATAAAAGGAAAGATGTACTGTAGTGTGTGTGTGTGTTCAAATGCTAATGACTCATGAACTATGAAAAATTGCATGTAAGACACAGTTAGTGCCCTCTTGCCAATACTTTTTCAATGCCATTGCAAGTATCACCACTTTGATGAAGGAGGCTGAATGAATGATGTTTTTATCACCATTTAAAAATGTGCCAGCCTTCAGAGTAAAAGCAGCTCGGCCAACAGTATCTTCTTGGGTCTTTTCATTCTGTTAGCTGGCATGCTGTACTAACCTGACCTGTATCTATCTTTCAGTTAAGAGGGTTTTTTTTATTACTCTATTTTATATTAAGCTTTGCAATGTAGTGAAGAAGAGCCTTTTTCAGCAGAAGCAGTGATGAAACCTTAAAATAATTCTTTGTACAGATCTCTTGCTGTCTGATACAAAAGAACCTTTAAGACTAGTAAAGCAATATATATAATAGAGTGATCCAAAATTTTTAGTGATTTTTCAAAGGCAGTTCTTGACTTTATTGGGAAAAATTGTGGGAATGAATGAAGGAAGGAATTTTTGTTGGGCCCACAACCGCAACACTGCTGTTTCTAGAGATGAGGGTCAACCCTTAGAGAGATCTACTGCTGTTCCATTGAAAACAAGTCGTGTAAGCACAAGCAAACGAATAGCCATGCTGGCTGTTGTATTCTCAGAGCTGTAGTCCCAAAAGATAACTTTTCCAAGATCTGAACAAAAGGACCATAGGTGTGTGCTATCCTAGTTGTTAACTGAACCAGTGACTTTTTCTCTTATGTAGACCTCAGCTCAATGTCATGCATCTGAAAGTACTGAGGAATGCTTATGATACTTACATGCTATAAGAAAGAAGAATATTGTCTACTATACTAGCTAATACAGAGAACCATCTGTGGTGAACTTCTAGAGGAATTGGAATACTGAATAGTGAAAATGTTAGTAAACATTCTAAAATAATTGTCCTATTTCCAAATGGTTTGGTACTTTGTGGGAGGACAGCAGCCACGATAATGCAGTTGATACAAAATATGATGAATGTGATTAAGCATTAATAGATGCATTGTTTTGAAATGTTAAAGAATAGTCTTATAAAGACAAATCTAAATGAAGACCATTTGAGAGGTATAACTAACAATCTAATGTAATACGCCATTTTGCTGTGAGGCCATGGCTACATACAGATCATTGTTTACATTGGTGTTATCAAGAGTATCTGTACGTAATC
Organism: Intellagama lesueurii; assembly: GCA_037013535.1. Taxonomy (NCBI): domain Eukaryota; kingdom Metazoa; phylum Chordata; class Lepidosauria; order Squamata; family Agamidae; genus Intellagama; species Intellagama lesueurii. Next base: position 155,189,614 of record JBAJHW010000005.1, read on the forward strand.
ATTTGGAAAGCTGATCATATATATTGCCTTGTCAAACATTGAGAACAATTTTATCACTCCTCATTTTCCTTCATAAGCAAATAGGTTTTATCAATCTCATTCCTATATGACATGATGGTGGTGGTTGTTTTACGCCATCAAGTTCCTTCCAACTTATAGTGAACCCATGAATTAATGACCTCCAGTTCAGGTCTTGCTTACTAAGAATTGTAGCTTCATCTCGTATTTGGTCTTCCACTTTTCCTGCTTTTTGTAAAATTCCTAGCATTATTATTTCTTCCACTGAGTCTTGCCTTCTCATGATATGTAATACAGGCTTCCAGTGGATAAATGGTCATTTGTGTACAATGGTGTTTTTTTTTTTACCATGATGAAAGCTGACGGTACCAGAACATTCAACTACAGTAATAACCTCAAAAAAAGGAGGGGCAAGGAGAGTGATTCCCCCTTCCTCATGCATCCCCTCACGTAGGCCATACACACTTAGCTGAACTATGGAGAATAAAGTCTTCCTTGGCAGAGAATGTGCCTTTCTTAAATAGGGGCCTCCCAGCTATGTCTCCTTTATTTCTCTGGCTTCTGCAAGTTTCTTTATCCCACAAGCCTTAATGCAAGGAGGTGGCACCTCTAAGATTGCTAGATGGATGCTCTGTGAACAGATGCTGGACTAGTTGTACATTTTGTCTATCCAGCACTAGTTTTCTTACATTTTTATGACCAAGAATGCCATATTCAGTACTTTACAACTGCAATTGATAGACTCCTTATCAACTCATATTTGCTATTATACTGTAGCTTCATGGATGTGTTCATAACTCACAGCAACCAATCAGAATTTTAATCAAATATGCTTCTGTGAATCCCAGAAGCTCACTTAACAATAGTTTTCTCCAACTCATTTCACCAGTACAAAGAGAATATTTAAGAGATCAGCATGTTTTACTTGTGTTAGACTAACAGAGTATGAATGCTGTGCAACCAGTTACACCAGCAAGCAGACATAACTTGCATGCCTTACTTCTGGATATTTTCAAAGACTTTTAGGAGGTAATTTACACTTTCTATACCTTCGTCTTCTCATGCTTCTTATTTGGACTCCCCATGTTTTCACTCTTCAAAATTATAAATCCAATTATCTCTCGAAGTACTTATGATATGTAATTAAATGAAAGATTGTAATGAAGAAATGATCTGACTCGTTTTATAGTTATGAACATTTATCTTTCAGCAATAGCTATATTTTTTGCACATTAGGTACAGTTTATAGTGTGGATCTAGGGAATATCTGAAAAAATTCTTGATGATTTTCTCAGTCTTGCCATGCTAAGACTCCTCACCAAGATGGTCCCCTGCACCAAGGAGATTTCCTGGCTTCCTGGAAATATGAGACTTCTGCTCTTGATTTTTCTGCTTGTTTGTTTGTCATTTGCCTGATCTTTTGTGCAAGAAGCTGCCAAATGTTGTGCAGTGAAATGCTCTTTCCAGGCAATCTTGTGCACGGAGAATGTGATTTTGTGCAGGACTTGTGAAAATGCTGTATAGATTGCCGTTTCTTCCAGAAAAAAGTAACCATAAAACATCCAAGAAATCTTGTGAAGTTTCTCATGACATCATTGCACAGAGAAATCTCCCTGCTAGAAGAAGAAAAAAGTTTTTTTCTTGGTTTTTTACCAAGAATGAGAGGCTATGGGATTCACATCCCTGATTTACACTACTACAATAAAGTAGTGATGGTTTTTTTTTTGAATCAAATTCTATAATGCTAATAGAATTTGTAACCAGATAGGATACACTTGAGATGTTTATGATCCATTTTGTTTCTCTTCTGTACTTGAATCTGATATCCTCCTAGGTGCTCCATTCTGCAAAAAAATGTTTAGGTCTGATTCCAGTTGGTAGTCCAATATAAAGTAGACACACTGAATCAATGAGATTTAGATACATATTGACTCACCATCCAGTGACTGATCTCCTCTAGTTGGGAGTACTAACTGAATTTAGACCATAATTAGGATTGAAGAAATCAAAGCCCTGAGGAAGTAAATTTTTCAAGTGTGTTAGGGCAGTGCATATGTGCTGCATCATTTTTAAAAAATGAAAGAGAAATTGAAAACAAAGTGGAAGGAGACAGGAGGGAGCAACGAGGGGGGGTCCTCCTGCTTTTGAGAGGAAGTTTTCTAATTTTTTTTGTTTTTTTAAAGTGATGCAGCACATACGCGTTGCCCTAACTCACGTATAAGAAATTTGACATCCTCAGTCCCTCCACAGAGCCAAGGAAGTGTTTGATTTGCCAATATCCTGAAATAGCTCTCTTCTTAAGCCACTTCATAATACTGGGAAATTGACAGTGGGCTAGTGCAGACCAAATAGGGTTCCTTGAGGTCTGTACATCGGATCGCACCAAATGGAATAGTGGAGCTTCTAGAGTCCCTACTTAGCTTGTATCAGCCTTCTCATGTGAAGTTGATTCAGTCTACAACTACAGAACTGTAGTCAGAGGGAGAGGAGAAGAAATTCTTAATGCTTTGGATGCCTGGAAATATTTCCAGATATGAAACTCCAATTATAACATTGTGCCTATAGGCAAAACAGGGTTCAGTCTGCAATGGCTCATTTTGCAACCATCATCCAGAAGCCAATTAGGCTGTAAGTGCTGGGGGTCTATGGTATTAGCATTCTGAATTCTTCATTCTAGCAAGGCTGAATATCATCTAATTATCAAAATAAGTTTTGATAATTTCTTTACTCCTACAGCTCAATGTTGAACATCCCTTATTTCCCATATTGGTACAGGAACTGTAGGACCACAGCTTGAAAACAAATGCTTCACAAGTAAAGTAGCTAACTGTAACTACTTAACTTTTTTGACAATGTTTCATTTAAAAGTGACTTTATCAGTGCAGTGACATTTAATAGTTACTTACAAAAAGTTAGTTTTAAAGGCAGTTTAATGTGTTTTTAGAGGCATTTTGATGGAATTTTTCCAGCTGTACGCCATTCTTTTACCACTCCATGTTATTTTTAAGTGATAAAAAGTAACGGAAGAGTAAGAAGGAGCACAACAAGTAATATAACAAGGTATTTTCTACACAGTGATGAGTAATGCCAATGGGTTACAATTACAAACACTGTAATGAATAATGGGAAAGAATTATTTTGTAAAATTAACTTTCCATATAGGACAAAGCCTTAAAATAAAGCTTTAAAATAGACTTTAAAAACACGTGTTAGAATTACAAATCACCAGAATCATTCACATCTGGGTTCTTATTGTTTTTCTTCTCTCTTTTTTTGGTATTGTGGATCTTGCCTAAATGGATTTGAAAAGGATTATACAAACCCTAATTTCAGACTTTTTCAAGGTAAAGTTAAATTATTATCTCCCCCCCCCCCCCCCGCTTGGTTTGTAAATGTAAAAATAATAGCCAGTGCCTAATTTACCTGGGGCTAACAAATTTATATGATGAGCTTTCATGGACATACAGCTGAGTCCTTCTGATGCATGGAGTGAAGTTTTGAGGATGGAATCTAATCAGTGAAGTGAGAGCAAAGTTAAGGGCAGAATTATTGGGCATGACAGTTATATGAACACAAGTATCAACACACTAATAATAATAATTACATGCCATCAAATTGATCCCAACATATGGTGACCCTTTCTAGGGTTTTCTAGGTGTAAACTACTCAGACATGGTTTACCACAAAAACGTGTGTTTCCTACTTACCAGCCAGTTCTATATGTAGCACAATTCCAAGCGTGTTTGCTCAGAAGTTAAGTGTGCATATGTCCATAGAGCCATCTCAGCTCTGTGTTTCCTGCAGCAACCAGGAAGCTTGGAGGCAAACCTCAGTTCCTTAAATATTCAAATGATTCATGGTCTGGGGAAGCAAGATTAGCTGCACCTCCGTTGATTTTGGAGAGATGCATCACCCCCTTTATACTTGACTTCAAAAAAAAAACCACACATGGTAAACATAGTAGAAGTTGGACACCAGTGTGCCTTGCCTGCTCCATAAAGTGTGAAGCAGCTGTTATGTGCTGCATATCACCAAGGTCTATTAATTCATCTTACTTTTTCTTTTGAGTTCTGGGATTCCTCCCAAATTCCTTGTTTCATGGTTCCTGTTATTATTATTTTTCAAAGTTTGACTTTCCCCGTAGTTGAATGAAGTTTCACAAGTTAATCTCCTTTTGGGCATTATCCCAAACCCTCTGAAATCAATGGAAAAACTGTCATTAACTCCACAGGGATTTGCCATAAAGCCTTCATTGTTTTCTGCCCTATTGTCCTAATCTCTCTGGCTCCTTTAGTTTTCTTTCTCAGCCCCCATTGACATTTGCTTTGTTCTCTTGCATTTGCTTCCTATGGGTTTATAACTTTTAATGTAAATAGTAGTATTATGTGACTGACATAGTATAGGCACACAGGTAGAGTAAAAAAAAGTATTTTACTATGCACATAAGATACATGTCTAAGAGAGCTAGTTACCTGTTTTCCTTTTAAAACTACTGGATAGACTAGGCCAATCATAGTGTTTAAGTTTCAAAAATAACATCTTCAGTTTTTTTCATTCTACACTTGTGTTTTTGTATCCCTTCTTATTCTGCTTCCTATTTGCTTTATATTGTATGTCTTTCACATAGTATAATATCGCCACATGGAAGAAAAGCATTCATTCCTAAATGACTTGCTAGATTTCCAGCTGAACTGAGAGTCCACTTTTTTCTTCCTTGATTTACAGAGCATATTAGTAGGTGGTGAGTGGACACTATGCCTGCTAATGCTGGGAACCCAAGAGCCATGCCACAAAAGCACAATGCCTGTATAAGAAGCACAGAGAGAGGCCCAGCTACTTACAAGGCCCTATTCATGCCCTCTCAGGCCTACATGGGAATCAGTTTTTTGGTAGGATGCAGATCTGGAGTTGTGGGACATGGTGGCGCTGCGGGTTAAACCGCAGAAGCCTCTGTGCTGCAAGGTCAGAAGACCAGCAGTCGTAAGATCGAATCCACGCGACGGAGTGAGCTCCCGTCGCTTGTCCCAGCTCCTGCCCACCTAGCAGTTCGAAAGCATGTAAAAAATGCGAGTAGATAAATAGGTACCACCACGGTGGGAAGGTAACGGCGTTCCGTGTCTATTTGCCACTGGCCACGTGACCACAGAAACTGTCTACGGACAAACGCTGGCTCTACGGCTTGGAGACGTGGATGAGCACCGCGCCCTAGAGTTGGACACGACTGGACTAAATGTCAAGGGGAACCTTTACCTTTTAGATCTGGAGTACCAATGAAATACTGAGACTGACAAGTCACAGCTCTCATTCTCTGTCTCGGCCTCATCTTAAAGGCTACTCGCTTGGCAATAACGATGTACTAAGACTCACTAGATGATAGAGTTAGCAAATCATTATAAAAAGCCTCCCTTAAAAGGCAGAAGTCATTTGTTTATTCTAGCAACAATTGGTCCTCTTCCATATGTTGCAAATTGCATTGTATTTATTTTGTGATGTGTCGCAGGAAGATAAACAGGCTTCATCTGCAAGCCTGATTGCTCAGGCACTGAACTTTGAAGGAACAGCATGCCTGAAAAGAAAACATGTAAGAGCACAAATACACATTTCCCTTAAGAGCGCGTCCACTCACAAATAACTAGTAACTTGCAATTCCTTTTCCACTAATGAAATTTTATGAACATTGCATGCATTATGATTGTAAATTAATAAAGGGTAACCTTCCATCATTTTCTATAGTAATTTTGATAGTTAGAGAGGTGTGACCTCACAAAGTGGTGAAGAAGGAATATCAAATTCCTATTCAGTCATCCAGTTTTTGTATGGTACCCACCTCCTCCATTGTGGAGTAAGCCTGTTAGCCCCACCCTCCACTGTCAATTGAGTAGAGTACACCTGAGTAGACTCTACTGATAAACCAGGACACTCACACACCCAGTCTTTTCTTTCTGGGTTCTAGCTCATATAGAGAGGTTCCCCAGATAGAGCAGCTTCCACCTCTTCTTATTGCCTTGTATTTGTGGTTAAAGTGACAACAGAGGAGTGAGAGTAGCAGATTCTCCTTATTGTACATGGGCTCAAGTGCTGTTTTATGCAATGATGTGCTGTGGAGATTGAGGTAACAATTAGGTGAGCTCTGGTCAAAAGAATTAATTCCTCAAAAATGGACTGGTCTGGCAGTTGAATTTTTCTTTGTCACTGATGATTGAACAACATCCTTCACCATGCCTGCAGGCAGCAGGCTAAATTGGGGATGCAGATGAAGCTATATAAGACACAGCTCTTTCTTCAATAACTTCACTGCTACTCCTTCCATTTGATGGTCTCACTCTGCCTAATGGTAGGGCCTGCCCTAGGTGATAAGAATAACAGATTTTTCCAACTTGTACTTACATAAGCCTGGGGCATGCTGTTGCTGTTCATCTTAAAAAGCAATTTGCCAGGGAAAGTGACTTAGTGCCGAGCTATATATTAGGATAACCCTTCATTAGAGCTGAAAGCATGTTAATGTTCAAGAGATGCAACACAGGCAGTGTTTTAAGAAATTAGACCTACAAAGGAAAAATGTGTTAGTGGCTTGAAGATCAATCACAAAACAAAGCAAGCTCACTTGGGAAGGGGAGAAAAATCTCTTACTGTGACAATCACAAACAGTCAGCCCTTAAGGAATTCAGTTTCTTAAAGATAGGTCAAATGTAAGAGTTGGACCCTTAGCTGTTCCTTACTTTCTAATGTTTATAATTTCTCCTACCACCACCATTTATTCTCCTGTCAGCTTGTCTGCCACTCTTTTCTACTCACTCAGCCACTCTGTTATTCTATCCTGCCTAGTTGAGTCTGCACCAATGAATTATCAACAACCTTTCATATTTTAAACATGCAGTGTTGCCCAAACTCCAGTGCTGAGCTCAGAGAATAAAACGCAAAATGAAAATATGTTTGAAATATGTTTTCAAATGCCATGTCCTGGCCCCCAGCACATGCCGGTGGTTGCTAATGTCAATACGCATTAGCAGTGTTACCATACTATACTTGGAAGTGGTTCAACCACATTTAGTGCTTAGGCCATTAAGGAGTATTTAGGAGGGGCAGATAGTGTGTGTGTGTGGGAAAACTAGGTTAAAAGGGAGCATGTTCAGCTAAATCATTCAAGTATATAGCTGGCGTTAGGACACAAGTGGTTAAAATTAGACTGTGGATTAAATATTAATGTAATTTAGAATGTAAACATACTGTATAAAATGTGTTCATATATTTATTTTTATTACACATGAAAAGTTGAAAGCATGTGCTTGGAGCCTAGATATTTTTAATAAAATAATTCAGCAGATTACAAAATAAAAAAAAACAAACACACCCCAAAACATTTGCTGGCCATGGAGAACTTCATCTCTGTAGGGATCCATCGAGACAGATTTTAATTTCTTTTTTTCATCTCTGAAATAAAAGAAAAGGAGGCCTACAATGAAACTACAGCCAGGGCTTGAATTGATCCCAGGCATATGCCTTAGAACCAGCTTTAAAATGTGACCTTGGAATGTATTAAAGAATAGCATTGTCGTTACATATGGACAGAATATCCTGCCCTCATGTTATAGTGACTATTATCAGCCTACACATCTGAGAGTAAAGGAAGGATTTCCTGGTCATAAGAGTTTAGGACTTGTAGTGAGTCACAGGCACCTGTCCTGTTAGAAATTAATCAGTAACAAAAGTTAGAGGAATTATGTAGAACTGTACTATTCTGTGTGATAGATTTTGATCAAGGGAGGAGGGTGGAATGGGCAATGTTCGGCTGCTTGAACTGGAATGGATTCAAAACGTCATCTGCTTGTTTTAGTTTCTCAAAGGAAGGCACATGACCATTAAGTAACACTGTACAGTAGACTGATTTGGCACTGCTCCATTACTCCTGGTGCCCCCAATGTAAACTTGCTCAAGCTGTAGGGTGGAGGAGAAATTTGACACTTGCTGATCTTCAGTGTAATTTTGTTTGGCAATGCTTTATCCATAAGCACATTTATATCTATCTTTGGGAACAAAAATGACATCTGCCACAGAGTGGCTTACACTGACTGCTGCTTCTCAATGTCAGCTATCTGACACAAGTTAACCATTCTTATCAAATCTAATGGAAGGGAAGAGAATTTTGCATTTAAAATGCCCTTACTGCTATTCTTGACCTACTTGGAAATTGTGGTATGATGCCCTAAAGTTGAACATTTGCTTCTTATTGCATGGCTGCAGTATGCAATCACAAAACACTTCTGACTACATTTCTTTCAACAATAAAAAACTTCATTCAAACATGCACCTTAAACCATCTATTAGAGTACACATCCTTGACTGCTTTCCCCTTGTACTCAAAACGGGAATTGTGTCGTTACCCATAAGAAATATGAAATCCAGTTTTCTGCACTCACCTCTCTGTTAAATGGGAGTTCCATGCAAAGTAGGTAGAAAAATGAGTGCTGATCTACCCTAAACCTCTGTTTCCTAATTATTCGAATACCTGTTTTCTCTAAAAGTATTTTTCATTCTCATAATTGACACTTGTTTTGAATAGAAAACATAGTCACATGATCTCTCTACAGGAAAAAAAAGGTCTGGCTGGGATAATACCTCTATTGGATCACAAATAAGATGGGCCTTTGACTTCTCCATATCTCTTTATTTGGAAGAAACAGTACAAAATTTGGGATTAAGATAATTAGCTCAATAATTCAACCAGATATGATGCCCATGGCTTTTGAAACTAGAGGAACAACAGATGGAGTTTTGCAAATTCTATGTGAGACTGACATAAAATTTCTAGAGCTGTGTGTAACCCTTTTAAGTTCTGTGCGGCTATTTGCTTACTTGGATATCTAATGATGAAACTTGCAAACACAGTTTCACAAAATGAGACTTTTTTTATTCAGTTATGTAAGACAACATGAGCAATTGTAACAACAACAAAAATGCTACAATCTGTGCACACAAGCCCTAGGCACCAGCACCAGTACAGAAGCTGCTTGTACAACTGCAAAGTTCAAGTGTCCCTTTGAATTCAAATTCAGATACAAATTCAAGACATCTTCCTCAACTGGGTTGGGTGCCCAGTATCTAGAAGAAATCATATCCACATGTGGAATCTTCAAAACCCTAAGCCAAGTTTAGGGTTTTCAGCAGGCAATTGAGCATTGAACAGGACCCAGTGGCCTTCCAAATCAAATATTCTATGATTCTAAGTTGGAAAGTGCCTCGGTAGTCCAAGTGGCAACAGCAGCTCTGGCCTCTTAAACTCTCCCACTCTTTTCTAATTCAAATTTCTTACTCACAGCCCTGCTCTTTCTTAATCCAACCCTTTTAGGCTGAACCAATATGTCATAGGGGTTACACATGTACCAATCAAACATATAGTTTCAAAACTATTGGCACCACATCTGAATTTTTGAACTGTTTAGCTTAACCCCCATTTTTTCATTGGCTTTGCTTGATTAAAAGTTCTAAGAACTCAAAAGCTCGCCTTATTTGTAACTTTTTAGTTACAAAATCCAGAAAGAAGAGCAACACCTGAGGTCTTATTAATTAATTATTTTTAAGACATATCTTGATAGTTCAAGATATTATGATTGTCAGTAATAGCAACAGCTGTCAAAGTGTTGCTAAAAATACAAAACATTGCCATTAGCTTCTCTATAGCACAAGTTGGAAGTTTCCCAATGAATCAATAGAAAGCTTACTATCTATGCTTTAGAGAGTCCTTCATTCTTTCAGTAGCCATTACCATGGAGATAAAGCAAGCCAATCAATATCTGGTTAATGTTTGCTACTTATGTTATAGCCACCACATATTGTTTGAATTGCGTGTCAATTGCTCCATGCAACATACTTTCCCATGTACCAGCTGGTCACATGAATCAAGCCCCTCCACTGCCAAACCTTCATAGCTGTCAGAGGTGGCAATGCAAAGACCACTCATAGCATGCTGATTCACCCCATATGGCTTACTGTATAGAACTCCTGCAACACAACACCCCTTAAACAGTTTCAGTGTGACTACTATTGCAAGATAGCCCTAACCTGTCTTGGAAGTTTTCAAACATATTTTTCAGCTTGGGCTGATGTTCCCTGACTAATTGCAATAGCCAGTGTGTTGTAGTGGTTAGAGTGTTAGAACAGGATTCAGCAGCAATGGTGTACTGCAGCTAGGGCTTGTAATCTTATAGTTTTTGAGTAGCAGAACGATGGCATCATCTACCACCCCCCACCTTAAGGCTTCTTTATCTTCTCCATACTTAGCTGCAGTCCTCACAGGAGCGAGGGGAGAAACAGATTTTCCCAGGAACAGGATATTGTTGTAAACTATTGCAGATGTATTGTAAGGTATTTGAGCAAGGTTTGGTCTGGAAAACTCACTGATTTGGAGCATATGGCTTGGGGTTGGGAGTTTGATTCCTCAGTGTAGTGGCCTGGCAAATAGATGGGCAGAATAAATAAATAAATAAATAAATAAATAAAGGAAGGAAGGAAGGAAGGAAGGAAGGAAGGAAGGAAGGAAGGAAGGAAGGAAGGAAGGAAGGAAGGAAGGAAGGAAGGAAGGAAGGAAGGAAGGAAGGAAGGAAGAAAGAAAGAAAGGAAGAAAGGAAGGAAGGAAGGAAGGAAGGAAGGAAGAAAGAAAGCCCACCCCAAGAAAATCCAGCATGTGTGGCCTTGGGTAAACTACACGGTGCCAGACCACGCACAGAAGAAGAGACTGGTAAACCACTTCCGAGTACTTTATACCTAGAAAACTCTGCAGAGGATTACCATGAGTCGAGATAATCTTGCTGGCCAATGATGATGATGATGATGTGTCAGAAAATGACGAAGTCAAGGTCTTGTGGGATTTCCAGATCCAAACTGATAGACCTCTTGAACATAACACACCAAACATAGTAGTAGTAATAGTAGTAATTTCTTGATATTGAGAACAATATCAAGAAATTTCACACAGTATTATAAGTAGTTGCAGATCTCAGAAATCACACCATCAGAGCTACAAAAATGGCAATATTAGGAACAGCATACGTATCTGCCAATATTTAACAGATACAGTGGTGCCTCGCAAGACGATGTTAATCCGTTCCAGACAAATCGCTGTCCTGCGAAAACATCGTCTTGCGAAACCAAATTACCCATAGGAATGCATTGGAATTTAATTAATGCGTTCCGATGGGAAAGAAAAGCACAGAAACTTAAAAAAAAATTAAAAGAAAGTCACTTACCAGGTACTGTAGACTGAGCCCGGCTTCTCATAGTGCCTGGTAGCAGCGAAACATCCAGAAAAGAGCACCAAACAGCTAAAAGCCGGCAGGCAGCAGGCAGCTGGCAGCCATTTTGTGCTCTTCTCCGCTCCTTCCCCCCCTCCCCTCTCCCGACCAACAGCTGATAGGAGGCTTCTGAGGCTTTTGCGGCACAGGCAGTGGAAAAGCACCCCAGAGGCTTCTGGAAGCGGGGCTTTGCCAAGAGGTGAGTGGGTGGGGGTGGGGTGGCAGGGGCAGGCCTGCCACCCCCCCCCCCCACACCACCCCCACAGCAAAGCGGGTGCTTTTCCACTGCATGTTTACCTGCTGAAGAAGCCCCGGCAGCCATTTTGTCCTCTTCTCCCCTCCTTCCCCCCTCCCCTCTCCCGACGAACAGCTGATGGGCGGGCTAAAAAGAGGCTTTCTCTGCCCTGAAAATTCAGGGGGGAAAGCTGGAAATAAAAAAATTCCGCTTTTCCCCTGCGCCCCGGGAGGCTTCTGAAAGGGGGTGGGGGGGGTGGGGGTCACGGGAGAGGCCCCCAAACATCGTCCAGCGAAAAGCGCCCATAGGAAATCGTTTTGCGAAGTGCAACAGCGATCGCAAAACCTCATCGTCTAGCGGATTCGTCGTTTAACGAGGCAATCGTCTAGCGAGGCACCACTGTACTTAGCTTTTTGGTTAAAGCTTGTATCCTTGTATCTGTTATATAATACCAGTCAATGTTTTTTATAATTTTGACTGTGCCTGGTGTTTAATAATAATAATAATAATAATAATAATAATAATAATAATAATAATAATAATAATGTCTTGAATGGGTAAGAGCTATTAACTTTATAAAATGCATGTTTATGCATGGGACTTTCATATTTTTGGATTACAGGCCCCAGATGCTTGCAGGAATTCCCCCAGCCAAAATTTGGAGGGCTTTAACCAATACAAAGTCCTTTCAAGCGTTCTGAATTGCTTAGAGCTCAAGAATAAAGGATTTGTTGGACATGATGAATCCTAGAAAACCCTGGCATAATTCAAAACTGATTTGACAGAATGTGAATAATTATTATAAAAGTTTCTAGCAGTTTCAGTCCTCTGCTCCCATTTTTATCCCTGGTGGTGGACGGATGGCTGCAAAAGCTGACACAGGGGCCATACTTTACTCATCCCTGCTTTAAATTGCATGTTGCTTTTCCATATACATGGAAAGCAGCTCACAACACAAGAATAAGAATATCTACCAATTCATTACAACACTAAACTTCAAATTATAATCTAGCACTCCAAGCAAACAGTTCATTTCATTAACAGTAGTATAACGTCATTATAAATAAACTATATTAATAATTAATACACAATATCAGTTTGCTATTAACAAACAATATCAATAAATAAAAACAATATCAACTGATATTGTCTTCATTATATATTATATTTTTAAAAATTACCCATGTGTCCACCTCCCCAGTAAAATCACTCAAGGCAGCTGACAAAACAATAGCTTCCACAATTAAAACATATTCTTAAGCTAAAACCAGCTGCAAATACAAAAATGAAACCAATAACAAAATATAAAATTAAATAACAGCAATTTGCAATTTTTTGTGAATATATAACAGTGAGAGTAAGGAATACAAAGACTTTTTTTCAGGGCAGTTAGTTATTAAAGAAAAGAATCATAGTCAGTTCCTCAAAATTATCAACGGTAGAATATAGTCACTAGATTCTTTATAACCTGTACCAGATGAATTCTTACATAATCTACTCTCTCTGAATCTGTAGTTACTCCTAAAGGCTTTGGAAGCAATGGTAGGCAGTGGCAGGGGTGGGGAGAGTCTCTTTTGCTGTAGTCCAGTTATTACTGCTGCTGAGATAACACATATGAAAAGATCGGAGGTGCTTCCTCTGGTTCTTGTGCTACTAATCAAAAAAATATTGCGTAGCGATCCCATCTTTCCTTGCTTCACAAATTTTCTGTGGTAAGAAAAATGATGGAAGAAGCTGTAGGAAAACATAGGTTACAAATGGAAGACAAGGACACCTAGACCTCTTTCAACATTCTGTGAGTTGGCTGCAAAATAAAAAGTCTCATTTGGAAGCATTGCCCACAAATTCTACAGGATTCTCATTTTTCAATTCAAACATTGCAATATTTATTTTTTTAATGCATAGCTCATGTCTTGACTAGTATCCATGTGCTCAAGCAGTTAATATGCTCTTAAAATACACTTTTTAAAGTTGTTCCTGATGAATACTCCATTGCAAAATCAGAGTTCTAATGGAATGTGGAATGCACACCCTTCAGAATAGCAGAGAGTTCTCCCTCTTGCTACTTTCAGGAAGGGTGTGAAGACATACATCTTTCCAATCTGGCCTTTTAAGCTGTTTTGATGTTTGTTGATTGTTATGACAATTTTGTTCTATTGTTCCTCTTCAGTGATGTTTGTTACCCAGCTAAAAGTTTTGTTTCTACTGTTCTTTTTTCTTTTCTTTGTGGAAATGTAGGGTAAAAATGTGGAATACAGGTAAACAAATCAAAATTTTCACATGGCAGCATCACCAAAAAACAGAAACGGTGGGGATACTTCCTTCCAAATTTGCATGTCAAGAACACTAATTAGTCTTGATATACTGTCAAATATAAGGGTTCCATACTTCCTGAAGCCATATAATTTTTGTTGAAGTATGTGTCCATCCACTCATTCCTATATTAATATTCTTAGCATCACACCAGAGTGTTGCAAGAGACACTTATCTGGACTTCCTGTACAGTATTTTGCTTTCACTGTAGTTGTGGCAAGGAAACTAGGTATCGGGACTCTGACTGTTAAAGTGTTTTAAGCTTTTGAAGATATACAACATTAGAGGAGAATATAAAAAATAGTGGAAGCGCCCTATGGGATTAAACCAAAGGCCCAACTAGACCAACATCCTGTTTCCCACAGTGGCCAACCAGATGCTTCCTCCTCAGAAAGTTCAAAAGCAGGGCATGAAAGTGACAGCTTTCCAGTATTCTTTCTCCTCAGCATTTGATATTCTGAAGGTATATTCTGTCCTGGAGCGTGGAGGTTCAATTTAAATGACCTTGGGAAAAAGGGGTTGCTATTCCTATCCTCTTATTTATTTTTTGCTAAGTCCCAGATCCACCTTAACCAGCACAACTAGCTATTATGCTGGCTGGGAAATTCTGGGCCTTTCAGTTAAAAATAATAATAAAAAAATAAAAACGTTTTCAGGTTCTGATCACTTTGCATTGGGCAGTGACTCCTGAAAGTTAATTCTGCATTGGGGGGGGGGGGGGGAGTGCCACCTTTCCTTTTCTGCTCTGAATCTACAATAGCGTTGATATTATGTAAGAGGGAAGGTTTTCCCTCTTTCTGCTCTCTCTCTCTGCTGTGCACAAATCATTGCAATGCCTCTCCAAGCCATAATTTCCTTTTGATTTAAGAAAACCAGTCTCAGTCCTGACACCCAATGATAAGTTTGGGCACTGGAAGAGGTGAAGCTGTCCTATAATAAAATCTCAATTTTTTTCCCCAACTGGCCAGTGATTCATACAGGATTTTTGGGCCAAAATCTGCTTACCTTCTGAGAGTGGAGAAAATCTGGACGCTCAGGGTGGTGCAGGTCATTCTTTCTGAGCTGGACCTACCTCAAGGGGTTGTTATGAGGAATAAAGTGGGAAGGATGAACGTTGTGGGCACCACCTTGGCCCCTCAGAAGCCACCGAAAAAGCCTGCCATGATACATGACCCGTGTCATTCCTTTCTCTCTATTCCTTTTAAATTCTATTTCCCCTCATAAACAAGGGGCACCTGCCATTTGAAAAGCACGCACAGAGAATTTAATAAAAGCCACGAAGCCTTTATTTCGCCTCTCTTTTGTCTTCGCTGTTTTCTCACCCAGAGCAGCCTTATGAACTTTAGAGAGCGACCCCGGTTCAGGCTTCTCCAGTTCGCACGTGTAGAGACACGGGCCAGGGCGGGAGGGAGAGAGGGAGGAGATTGAAAAAAAGAAACAAAAACCTGTTGTATGCGTCGCTGGACTGGGGCCGAAAAGGTCGAGAGAGAGAGAGAGAGACGGCGCGGGTGCCAATGAGGGCACGGGAAAGGCGCGCATACAGTAGGTACAGTAGAGAGAGGGGGGGGGAGAGAGAGAGGGACGGAGGGAGGGAAGGAAGGAAACGGCGGCGGAGCGAGGACGGAAACTGCCCGCCCCGTTTTCTCTATTAGAGGCAGCGCTTCCCTCCGCCTGATGATGCGTGCAGCTCGGCCTTGCCCGCTCGCCAGCCTGTGCTACCCGCCTCCTCCCCCTTCCCTCCCCCCCTCCCGGCCGCCCCTCGGTTGTCTCTGCGAGAAAGCGAGGCATGACAGCGGCTCTGGCGCTCCAAATACTGGATGGGAGACCCGGCCAGAGAGAGAGAGAGAGAGAGAGAGAGAGAGAGAGAGTGGTTGGGGGTGTGTGGACAGTTCTTGTAGCTCTCGAGTTATTCCCTTTCCCTCTGAGGCGGCAGGGGAGAGGGGGGGGGGGTGGATAGGCGGGCTTTCTGGCTCTTCAGAGCCCGCCGCTGTGAGACACGCCTGGGGAGCGGTGGGGGGGGGGGGAAGCGAAAGAGAGGGGAGGGCGCTTGACTGCCGCTCCTCCTCCACCTTCCCTGCCCGCTCGCTCGCTCGCGCTCCCCTCCAGCAGCTCCACAAGCCGGGAACCCGCTCCAACAGCAGCCCAAATGTGTGAGTGTGTGAGAGTCAAAAAAGCACTGGGGAGGCGGAGTGGGGAAAAAGCAGCAGCAGCTGCTGCAGGAGGAGGAGGAGAAGGAAGGTGAAGAGGAAAGGGCACGCGCGCGCCCAGAAGGCTGCTTCGCAGAGGCGGCAGAAGCCGGGGGGGGGGGGGGGTAAAGAGGAAAGGGGAAAAAAAAAAGTTTGCACCCTCAGAAGCTGCTCTCTTTTTCCACCCACCTCTTCCCGCGGCGGCGGCGGTGGCGCGGCTGGCGCATATGGGAGTTTTACCTGGAATGACATAAGTTGGAGGGGGGGGTGACATCCCTTCCCCCGCCCTCTGCCTTGCTCTTTTTAAAAACAATAATAAAATTCTGCTGGATCCCCCCCCCCCCCAGGCTCCCTTCCGCTCTCTCGCTCTGTTCGCCCCCCCCCCCCCCGCCGCGCTTTTTCCTTACACCCGCCAGCAACGGTCGGGGATATGACAGCCAGGGGCCAAATCCCGTGAGCCAGCCCTCTTTTTGCGGAAAGCTGTCACCAAGGAGGTTGAGCCGCGCGGACTTCTCCGTTTCCAGTTGCACGCCCCCCTCCCCCCCCCGTCCGCCCTCCCCTCCCTCCCTTCCCCTCCCCTCCCCTCCCGAGAGCGAGAGAGCCTGGAACTACTGCTGCTTTTTTGCCGCTGCTCGCTGCCAGCGAGTCTTGCGCGTGAGATGGTTGCAGCCTCCTCGCCCGGGGTCTCCCTCTGCTAGGATTTAACCTCGATCTCCTCCGGATCCACCTTGTTTCCAGTTGCCTTTTTTTTTTTTTTTTTTTTTTTTTTGGTTCTCCCACACTCCCTCCCCCGCCCCCCCCCTCCCAACATCGGCTGCTGTCAGTTCTTCTGGATCGGAGCTGGACGGACTTGCCTCCACCGGCCATTGCACGCCGCAGGGGGTGGTGAGAATAGTGGTGGTGGTTGGAAAATGAAGGTGAGTCTGGGGATGGGGGTGGGGGGGACCGAATTACCCTTCTCATCAAGAATCCCCAGCCTGGACAGGTGATAAGAAAGCTTTTGACAGAATTAATGGGTGGCAACAGCGGGAACGAAGTCCCTCTCCCAAGGAGAAATGTGCAGAAAAGGCACTTCCAGGTCACTGCTCGTCCTGTGCACATCCGATTTTAAACTTAGCGGGCGGGTGCGGGGGTTTGAGGAAAACAGAACGAGCATCTCGGCCTTTTGGGTAGCTCTTGGGAAGAGGGGCTGATCTGTCAGCTCCTGGGCTGGAATTAGCGCTGGGCACGGGAATCAATGTCTGTCAGAAGGTTTAAGACGACGTTGAAGGGCATGTGGCGTCTCCTATAGCTTGCCGATATTTTCGAGTTGTTAGGACCCCCCCTCTTCGTTAAGAAAACAGACGCGCGCCCCCTCCATCCGCCGAGTTTGAAATATGTACGAAGCAGGTTTTGTGCCTCGGTGTATGTGTGTGTTTTGAAAGTCTTCTTTTGGAGCGGGTTGTCTCTGGCACTTTGATGGACTTTTTGCAGCAATCTCTTCCCGCCTGGAATTTCATTAAACTTTATTTCTTAGGAAGTTATTTTTGTCTGGACATTGAACGGAGAGAAACGGGATCGAGAAGGGTGTGTGCGCAAACGGCGGGGAGGGGGAAAAAAAGATGTCGGGTGTCTGGGAGGAAACGGGTGGCGGAAAGGGGGGGGGGGGTCCGAGATCATTTAAACCGCTTCTGTTTGGTGGTGTCCAAAAATTTTTAGTGGGGGGGGGGAGATCGCGTTGGTTTGACCTGTGAAAGCATGCGTCATTACAGCTAGCCGTGCAAATGGAGGGGTGTGTGGTGGTGGGGAATGTCATTGTCTTCTTCCTAAAATATATTTAGAAACTCTGGCCACAAAGATGGAGCGTGTGGGTGAAATGCTTCATAGTCCTGCTTGGGGTCTGAAGTTTGGGAGACAGTTTTTATGGCTCTCACTTATCAGTCCGTGAGACTTCATACATAAATAAACCCCCAGCAGCACTTGGCAAAGAATAGACCAGACGCAATAAAATGCAATCAGGGAACCAGAGGGCAAGTCCTTGAGCCTTTTAATAGGTTTCTGCCTTTTTTTCTTTCTTTTTTTTCAAAAGAGTGGGAGAGCAGGGTTTATTGTGTGGGCAACGTTTCTGCTCCCTTCCGTTGTTTAAAACAGGGAGATTAATAGCAATGGGAATTAAATTGAAACAGCGATCACCCTTGCTTTTGCGGTTGCCCCGCGCGGAGGGAAGGGAGGAGAGAGGGGATGGTCAGGGCGCCTAACGGAAGCGGCCCCCATAGCGCTCACCTTGGTACAGGTGGAGTTAATCTCTCCAAGAGCCTGCGAGGGGCGGGAAGACGAGGCTCAAGAAGCCAACCTCCCAACTGGAGGTTGCCTGCCTCCATTAAAAAGCGGCGGTGGCGGGGGGGGGGGTTAGGCGGTTTGAGGGCGTGGGATCTAGTGCTAGCAGTCGTCTGAACGGGTTTTGAGAGGTTTTGCTTAAAAGCCGTCTCTCCGCCTTCCTGTATTTTCTTCTTCTTTTTTTACCTCCGCCTCCAAATAAAAAGTATTTGGCCATATGTTTTGGAGAAGCGCTTTCACATATTATCCGATTAGTTCCCAAGTCTCCCTTTCCCATGCCATTCCAGCTGCAGAAATGGTTGGGAGGCGGGAGGGAGAACTACCGGCCACTCCTCTCTCAGCCACCCCACGCGCAAACCTCGCAGGGCTCTCCGCCTAGGTGGGCTCTACCGCTTTAAGGAGCGCTACATTTTCTAGCTTGTGTCGCAGCAACTTTGTATCAGTCATGTCGCCCACCGGGTGACTGACAAAAGCTGTTGCCCAATGGAAAGCTCCATGAGTCCTGAGACCGTGGCTTCGTTTTTCTGGGCGGCCAATAGGAAAGGAGGAGAGGAGGAACCATGTCCTGAACTTTATCTGAGCATGTGACATGTTTTTAAAAGGACTTGGCACCTTCTTTCCCCCCTCCTCTGGCGCACCCCCTCCCACCCTCCTGCCTTTCCTCCCTGCACAGTGTCGTTGAGTGGTCATGACGAATCTCGAATTAAGAGCACTTTCGGAAGAATAAAGTCTTCCTCGTTGCTTTTCCAGCTCCAGAACATCCTGTCGTGGTCCCCCCACCCCCCGATCGTGGATGTTGTCTTGAGGTGGATGACACTTGGAGGGGACGTGTGGATTATACCAACAGGTGGAGGGACAGACGTGAGAGGTGTGCTTGCGGTGGGGGGGCGGCGATCGTGACTTGTCACTTGAAGTTGCAGGAGGAAGGGATGGTTGATTGTGCCTTTATTTTGATTTTCTATTAAAATCATTTTTTTCCCCGGCAGGATTTAAAACTTTGGGCCCTTTTTCCAGTTAGGGTGGGGAAGGGTTATGTGGGAGGGAGAGATTAATTGGGGAAAAAAAAGACAGAGAGAAAAGACATACTGTCTTAAGAACAGTACGGCAGAAAAGATATCTTCAGTGGTTGCTAGTGTTCTTTGCGTTGAGCTGCATAAAGCCACAGGTGCTCTTCCAGTCTATGAAATTTTAAATCGCTGCGGTTATTCCTGGCAGATTCTCCGGCGAGGAGATCCTCGGGAAGAAAAGCAGAGCTTAAAGATCCCCATTTAAGTAGACAAGTCGAAATAACCCCGAATTGGGGGGAAGGCACCAACCGCACAGAAAGTTTTTTTTTGGGCTGGAGGGGCAAACCGGCGAGGATCGGAGTAGGGAGTACACCTTCCGAGCCTGCAGGGAGGAGATTGCTGTTTTTAGGCTAGGGCTGCGTGCTTTGTTTGGGTGGGAAGCTAGGTTGGGTGAAGTTGCATGCTGGGTTTAGAAGCAAAGCCTGTGTTTGGAGGCTACAGGCTAGGTTTCCGTCTGGACTGGGAGTGTGGCCAGGAACTAGACAGTCGTAGTCGGAGACAAAACGTAGGGGTAGCATCAAACAGGGTGCAGATTTGGGGTGGGGGTGGGGTGGCGGCGGAGGAGAGAGCGACAAAATCTTGGGAGTGTCGTTTCTGTTACAGTTGCATGCATATTTTAAAATATCAGAGCTGATGCCTGAATAATATTTGATAATCTAGTTTTCCTCTAGGTTGATTTACTTAATTTGCCAACCAAAATATGCCAGGTTTTCTGCACATAGCAGAAGTGGGATTCTGTGCATGTGAACTTGCAGAAAGAAAGGCCGTAGGTGAAGTAGTTTCAAATGACATGGTTTTGCAAGGATACTGTACATTCGTTGAACCTCACTTTAGAAAGTGGATGTGTGCTAGCGCTGTTTCACCATAACTGAAAATAACTGTTCAAGTCTGGTTACAGTAAGTTTGGGGCTGGATGATATAAAATACTGGTGTATGGCTATTGTACTGTAGAAACCTAATGCTTGTGAGATGAATGGAAAGAAAAGGTAGTTTGGGGGTCATGCAAGTTTAATCTTTGGTCACTTTTTGCTACTGATAATTGATTCAGTGTTTTGCATTCTGTGTATAAAACATAAATTTTCCATATAAAACAGTCAAATCACAGATTACACAAATCTCCAACTCAGTAGCAGGACACCAAAAGTCAGCTCAGTTTTGTGTGCCTTACCTAGCCTCATTTGGTATCCAGGTGTTTTATGGAGAGGCTATGGACTGTCTGTATTAAAGGACATTGGATATTGTGGAAGGAGTGGTTGCTGAGCTGTACTGGGATTTGGGTTGCTGAGTAACTCACATCAGAACTTTGTACAGCAGAAGCCAGTAGGGAATTGTGTTGCAGTGGACAGTGGTGGTTTTCGATATGGTTAGCAAAAGACAGTAACTTCAGTGAGACTACTGTCAGGATGTGTCCTGAGGATAAGCTTTTGTATGTTGCTCCAGACTCTGCGGAAAGGGTGCAGTACATTGTATGCTAGTACTAAAAATGGGCTGCTGTATTCTGTACCAAGAAGCTTCTGAATAGACATCATGAAGCATACCGCACATACGAATTTTCTGCTTTGAGGTTTAAAAAAGCATAAGCTACAGTTGCCATGTCAGCCAATGAATTTGGTGAAAAGTCTTCAGGTTATTCTAGGTTCCTGAAAGTTGCAAAGCTTTGTAATACTATGGCCTTGGCTGGATTCAATGGAAACTATAGGAATAATTTAATGCTTTTGCCCGTCTATGCCCAGGATGTCTCATCTTGTGGTCAGTAGTAGCTAGGGCACCGGGAGATCACAGGTAGAGTATTTAAAAAAACAACAACCACACAATCCAGTAGCTCTGGTTTTGCTGAGGTTTGCATATTGTGTTACTGAGAAAGTATTTGTTCTCCCTTGTAAAAAAAATATTCTCATTTTTGTATTTTAAAAATGTATGTCAGTCTTAACTGTTCTGTGACCAGATTAGTTCATTTTTATCTATTAATACATCACGTCCAATTTTCTTTAACTCCAGGGGGAAGTTGAATGATGTGATGCAAACTTGGTACATAACATGACATGATTTGCCACAAATGGCTTAATGTGAGTCAATCAATTTGTTATAAATAATTTATGATTAAGATGTTATGCATGCTTTTGCTATTATTTTGTTTTTTGCATGCATGTCCTTCTTACATGCCAGTATTCATATATTCAAAGTAGCATGACAATGTCATTGTTATTTACTTGCAGAAATCAGAATGGTGTGTTATTGTTTTTCAGATTTCGGTAACCATGATTTCATTTTAGATCAGTTTTTTTCCTCCAAGGTATAGGTATTCTGCATATAAAAGTATTTCTGATTACTTTTGTAATTAGTAAGAGGCAAAACTATTCTGACAGAGAACTATGAATTAAATAATTGACATAGTAACTTAGCATTATGGCAACAACATGTAAATAGATGACAAAATAATGCTTAAATAAGGAAGATTTTCCTGAGGCACAATGAGGAATACCAGTATTCTCACAGAATAAAAACTAAGCTATTTATTAAAAAAAGAAATGGATAAGCAGACAGTTCACCTGAACATCTAATGATGTGTGTTTCCTAGGTAATTGAATGTTGTCTTAGATATCTTCCCCTTAATAGAGATTCATTGATAATTAATGTTATCTCAGTAAATATCACAGCTCTGTTCCATGCACAACCTTATCTTTGCATACAGGGTTTTTTTAGAGCTATATTTTTGCTCAGATGGAATGATCAGCCTTCATTTGGAATCCTAAACATGGAAAGAAATTCCCCTGAAGTTACAGAATGTATCTTTGGTTTTTGGACTGGGTTTTCAGTCTGCAAATGGTGAGGAAGGAGAAATAAGTTACAAAGGCTAAAGCTGCAATGAAATCACATCTAAAAACAAGTAAACCGCATCAGATACAATGGGAATTTTCATCTGGGTCAGAATGCAAAGAATTGCATTGTGTGGCTATAATCCTATTCCCAGTCACCTGAAACTGCTTTTACTTGTTGAAATTACAGCTCCCAGAATTCCACAACCAGCAAGGATCCTTCATCTCTAGTGATGTAATATCTACCCAGTGCATGTCTGCCTGATAAGACTGCTTTTGACCTCTTCTTCTGAGTTAATGAATTGTGCACTATCTAGATGTGAATGCACAGGAATTTCGGGTGCATCATTTAAACTGGGGGCATCAAATGAATTGAAAAATGAAAATCTGTACCTAGGTAGATATCCATTTGAAATTGTTAGTTTTGGAAAAGGGGACAGTGACAGGACCATAGGAAAGCACTTGGCTGCTGCCCAAATGTGCTGTACCACTTTTCTGTAACTTGCCTTCCCAACCCCATGCTGCCAAATGATTCTCCATATTCCTTGCTTTCTTTTGCTGCTAAGTCAAAGAGACAGATGGGAAAGACGTTGATACTAATAGCTTCAGTCCCTTTAATTTACAGAGGGCACTAGCTTCCTAATTGTTTCTGTGCTCAGCTTAATATGGCCTACATTTATTACCCCATGGAACAGAGGTGGGCAAGTGCCCTTCCAGTGTTTTTGGACTACAGTTTCCAGTATTTTTGACCATTAGCCGTGTTGACTAGGACTGTTGTGGGGGAGGGCGATAGCAGTCCTACAGCATCTGGACGGCTGCACTTTACATTCTTGGCCATGACTAGTTTGTTGACTAGAATAGGGCCTTTAGTATGAGAACTCTTGTCGAGTTATTAGTACAGTATCAGCAGTTGCTAGTATCAGCAGTTCTTCCTCAGTGTATGTTGTGTTTACACATTTTGCCAAAGTTGTGCATCGATCTTAATTGACAATCTAGGTAAGTAAGTATTCAGTTATTAATAACTGCATGTTGTCATGTTAATTCAGACTTATGGCAACCCTTTTTGGAGTTGTCTAGGTAGGGAGTACTCAGAAATAGTTTACCATTCCCTTCTTCTGGGGGCATCCTGGAACCATGCAGCTTGCCCAAGGCTACACAGGCTGGATTTTCTAGGATGCACATTAAATTCCCAGCCTCTGGCTCTGCAGCCAGATACCTAACTCCCTGAGCTATTAAGCCAGCTAAATATTCAGTTGCCATAGCTTATTATATTGTATTTGGCATGTGATGAGATACAGGTTGAGGAAACTATTAAACTGGAGAGTGAGACTAAAAACATATTTGAGATCATTAATGATCAGGAAAAATAGATTGTAAAGTGTGTTTTTGTTGTGCTATAAAATGATTATCTTCAAAATGTTTGCATGTCCTTATTAGAGTACTTGATCCAAAAATTAAGCTTTTTAACATGTAATGCATGCTCACCATGCCTGTTTCTTGATGGGTGGGTTTCATTCTAGATTATGTGCATGCAATTAAGTCACGTTTAAATGTTCAACATAGCTCTTCCAGAATCTCCATCAAATGTGACCTACAGAGATGTGTGATTAAATAATAGAATTCAGAGTGATCACTATAAATTTCAGACTTATATATGATGATATATGAAGAGTAGAGGGAAAACACATTGCTTTTATACAAATTGTTGTGCTTGTTTGATGAGCTTATCACCCACTCAAAATAAATTGTTAGTATTTTAAATTCCATGATATAAACAAATGGGCTGAAGCTACAGGTTGATGTTACAGAATTGGGTACACATATACTTACATATACAGTATAGAACAGGATTGTATCCTGTTTTGGATTGGACCCTGTCTTCCCGTTGTGGGGCCAGTGATGGAAGTGACAGTTTCTCTCATGTTAAAAAATGTTGGCTGAGACTGTTATCCCATTGCTGTTGTGGTTAACATAAGAAAAAATCAGGAATTTTGCAAGCTATGGAACAGTGCAGCTCAACCAATCAACTGACTTGCAAGGGAAAGTGGATGGAACCCTTCAGCTTCAAGGTCCACACAGTGAGTGGCCAAAATTCCATAGAACTCTAGGGCTAAAGGCTGGTTATTCACAGTACTTTGGATTTTAGCATAGCACGTTCAGAGCCTGCAGTCTCAAGCTAACATTTTGAAAAATGCTGTGGGTAAACTGCAGAATTGCCATCTGCAATGTACACCATTGTGGATTATGTAGACTATTATGATCTGCTTCAGTATAAATCAGCATTTATGTCTATAAAATAGTCAGCGTTAGTCCAACCAAAATAACAGTTTAAATTGGTTAGCACAGATATTTACAGTATGCGTGAACTAGAGAATTGTATCTAACCTGAAATAATAATCCTGCTTTTTATTTTCCAAGTGCAGTTCAACAGTTGGCTATGTTTCTTATGTATATCACTGAACAATGATATGGTGCAGTTATTTCTGGAAGCTTTCTATAGGATTTAGGTACTCATAATCAATTATCTGCTTTTTTAAAGGGCCAGGACCATGCCCCCATTTACCGAGGATCTTTAATAGATATCTGCTGGTTGGAAAAGGCATGTTATTCTATGGCTGAAATCCCGTTTCTTAGTGTAGTAGGTTGCACCAGAGCAGGCCCACTGAATCAGTGGGATTTAGTGAGTCAATTCCTCTGTAAACTCCATTGATTCACATGGGCCTGCTCTACTTGTGACTTACTAGTCAAAACTCGAGTATGCCCATTTGAATCAGTGGAATGTATAGAAGAGGTGACTCACCCCTACTGATTTAATGGGTTTACTCTAGTGTGATTTACTACGCTAAGCAAATAAATTTCAGGCGCAATGTCGAGAACCAGATTAACTCCAAAAATATGGGAAACGTAGGATGTCATTTTCACTAGAAAAAATGTAATGGTTTACTCACAATCACTACCTCAGTAAATGCAGTAAAGTTAACTATATAACTAAAAGAAGCTTGGAGCATGCAGATGGTGGATTAAATGTATTTTCAGATGATCATTTTATGTACAGTCAATTGCAAAGCAAATTAAACAGCTTTACCAAGTTGTCTCAATTATTATTTTTGGCTTTGAAAGGGAAAAGACATTTTCCAAGGGCAGTCAAGGAATAAAACACAATAGTCAGTGTACTATTTTGAAAAGTTAGATAGGTTCCACTGCTTCCATGGGATTTCATCTGAGTTGAGTGTGGCTGTAGTTCTTTGATATATGCCAATCTTGCTATATGCTTAAATGCTTACATTTTAATTTGATGTTTCCTTTTATTAGTTATGGAGACCAAAGGCTATCGGAGTTATCCAGAAAGCTTAGAAATGGAGAGGCACTGGAGTCAAGGTTCTCAATCTACGGAATATATGTCTGCAGGAGAAGAGCGGGCTGAAGAGAGTAATAACTATATGGAGATTGTGAATGTGGGTTGTACCACTGGTGCTTTTCCAAATAACAGCTCTCAAGGAAGCAACAAAGAAAAACCTGAACTACTTTCTTGCCTTCAGCAAGACCATAATCAGCCTGGTATTTTAGCCTCTGATGTGAAAACTGAGTCAGACTCAAAGGAACTTTCTGCAACTGTAGCTGAATCAATGGGTTTGTATATGGATTCTGTAAGAGATGCTGATTTTACCTATGATCAGCAAAGTCAGCAAGGAAATATAAATCCTGGAAAGATGTACCAAAATGTGGAGCAGCTAGTAAAGCTATACAAGGAGAATGGCCACCGCACGTCTCCTTTGAACACCCCGAGCAGGCCTCTGAGACCTCTAATATCAGAGTGTGCGAGTTCGGTGAATGGTGGGATCCTGCCTCCAATTGTCAAAAGTCCTAGAGTTGGTCAAGAGAAGAGTCCTCCTGACTGCAGTCCTCAAAGTATGACTTCTTCAGTATGCAGCCCCCCTGGAATTAATTCTGTATCATCAACCACACCTACAAACTTTGGAAATTTCACAGTAAACAGTCCAGTCAACCAGGGAACGCCTTTGTCGTGCTCGCCCATCATTGAAAACCGAGGCTCAATGTTGCACAGTCCTCCACATGCTAGTAATGTGGGGTCTCCTCTTTCTAGCCCTATAAGTAGCATGAAATCACCAATTTCAAGCCCACCTAGCCACTGTAGTGTGAAATCTCCAGTTTCAAGTCCTAATAATATTACCATGAGATCTGCAGTATCCAGTCCTGCGAACATGAACTCAAGGTGCTCTATTGCCAGCCCTTCCAATGCCAATAACAGGTCTACTCTTTCTAGTCCAGCTGTTAGTACTGTAGGGTCCTCTATGTGTAGTCCAGTAAATGGTGCACTAGCCTTTCCTGCATCTAGCACACCTGCTGGACCTGGCACAGGCCAAGACATTGTTCCAAGTCCAGATATAAAGGACAATAAAGGTGCTCCAGAAATCTTATTTCCTAAAATAGAGGAAATGGATAATGCCATCCCTAACAGTGAAGTAGCTAATCAAATGAATCTTGTTCAGTTTATAAAACCTGAGCCAGATGGGGTATTCAGTAGCTCATGCCTTGCAGCAAACAGCAGAATCAGTTCTGATTCCCCATTTTCAGTATCAATAAAGCAAGAATCAGCTAAACATTCTTGTTCTGGTGCTTCTTTTAAAGGGAATCAAAGTGCAAATCCATTTCCATTTATGGATGGGTCATATTTTTCTTTCATGGATGATAAAGACTACTATTCACTTTCTGGGATTTTAGGACCGCCTATTGCGTCATTTGATGGCTCATGTGAAAACAGTGGGTTTCCGAATCAAAGCCTCTCTGTAGGAATTAAACAGGAACCCGAGGAGAGCAGCTATTATCAAGAGAACACTTTGCCATCCTCTGCCATTGTTGGTGTGAATTCAGGTGGACAATCATTTCACTATAGGATTGGAGCTCAAGGAAGAATATCTTTATCGCGACCTGTTGGTAGAGAGCAGTGTTTTCAGCACATGAGCTCATTCCCTCCAGTCAGTAGCCTGGTGGAATCATGGAAATCACATTCTGAATTGTCTGCCAGAAGAAATGATGGGTATCCTGTTCTAGAATACATTCCAGAAAATGTGTCAAGGTAGGTGTGCTTTGCTTATTCTGGTGCCTCCTAAAGAAAAAATATATCTTCTGTTAAAAGTATATAGGCCAATATATCTATATCTATATATTGGCCTTTTTTTTTTTTTTTTAGTATTGGCCTATATATGCAATCAGAAAATTAATCATTTTAATTTGCTGAAAATACTTTTTATTGTTTATTGTTTTATTGCTTCTGGAGATTGCTTGGTTTCAGCATCAGATATCATGATACAGAAGTAATTGGTGCAAAGATTTGCTTGGCAAACATTTGGTTTCACTGCTTTGTAACTGCTGACTAATATATGAATGTAATGAGAAGAAAAAAAGTCTCTGTCAAGAGTTATTTTTATGACCTTTCTGTGATTGTGAGTATGCATAAGTTTCCAGTGGGCTGAAATCAGGAATTAAGAATGAAGCTTTTAGTAATGTTATTTCTTTGTTTATATTGATTTACAGTGACTTTATGTAAATACATATACACTAAAATGCCTACTGAAAATATATGCTGAAACAATTACCGGGCTGTGGAACAGAGAAACTCTGCTCATTCAAAATAGCATATAATCATTCTCTGTAACAGGGGGGCTACTGTGTATGCAAACTCATAGCTAGATCTAGTAAATGCTCCACATTTGTTGTTGTGCACAAGCCTTCAACTCCAGGAATGAGTGTTGAGATTGATGTGACTTGTGTTTCCAATGATGGCATAGCAAGTTCTAAAGGCCTTTTTAATACTACCACATCCCAATATTTGTTTAGCTCTGCTGTCCATTTCATTTTGGTTGTTCTATGATGGTAGCAGTAATAATTTCCTTACCAGTCTTCTACTACTTGTTTGATTCCTCCACCAGTTTTTCAGACACAAAACACATCTAAGCATTTTCCAAAGAGGTAGCTGCATTGGCCTGTCTCACTATGTTGACAAAATGAAAAGGGTATCCCATGTCCCCCAACCCCATTTTCTCTTTTAATTTTGTAAACACATATAAGTGAGCTCTGATCCGTATTTTAAAATGAAAGGTTAGTGTATTGGGTGTGGGGGTGGGAGTGGGATACAGATTCCAGTTGGAGCACTGTTGTGGTATGAAAGGGATACTTAACCCTTTCCATCACCCACTGTATATATATTTCAAAGTAAGTTCCCAAACACTGTTGGAATTCCACTTCAGGAGAGAGTGACCATGATTAGAAGAATCTCCCTTACTCTTTCTCAATTCAACTCTTCATTTTTTTTTTATGACATTGAAATGAGTTACATAGATCTGACTGTCATGTGAATTTATCCCATTTCTTGTTGCCTTCTAGATGTTTTGCACTTCAGCTTCTACGGCCATGTTAGCCAGGGCTGATGGGAATTGTAGTCTGAAACATCTGTAGGGTACCAGATTTTGAAAGCTGTGTTAGCTCTTTAGAAATACTGGGTTACCCTCTCTGTACCCTGTTCAATTTTTCTTGCATTGCCATATTCATTCATTTGCTATTTAGTACAATTTAATGCAAATAGTTTTGTATAGCTGATATTTTCAACTTCCTGTCTTGGACTAGTTTTGACTTCATTCTTGGCTGTCTCCCAATGGAATAATGCCAGTTCTTCAAACCTAATTATGTAAAAACAAAGTTTTAACTTTTCTTTTTTCTTTACAAACTTTTCAGTGTGTTTTTCTTCTTTTTGATAATCTTTATAATCTAGGTGCTTTGGATTGCAGTCCTTCCCTTCAAGATCAGAACCTCAGAATATTATTTGATTCATCTTTTTCCTTTCTCCACATGTTCAAGTTTTGTAATGTTCCACTTATTTCCAGAAATGTATCATTTTTTCTGTGACACAACTTACATTCTAACAGCCTTCATTTTTTAAATAGGCTGAAAAAGTTTTATTTCAAAACTATTGGGAAAGGACTTTAGAGTAAGAGAACTGAGTACTGTCTGGATAGACTGGAGGTTGTCAGTTTAATTTGCCAGGGCATTTATCATGTGAGAGTTCCTATGATACGATTCTAGTATTGCCGTATAACTTTTGAAACAATTCTCTAATATGTTGGTAGAAAAGTTCTCTAATCTAAACACTACTGATTATCAGAGAATGTGAAATTTTCATGGTTAGTTTGACTGACAAACTAACCTCTTGTGGGCTGGTATTTCTTCTTGTTTGAGGAAGTGTTCTACCAAATAATAATATTAATAAAACCACCTAATTCCTATGCCTCACTTTTAAAAAGAAAACTACAGATTCCTAAATGTTCTTCGATATTTTGTTTTAATTTCTTCCTGTGGGTTTTCTAATATAGTGTTGGCTAATTCTTGGCCCTTCAGATGTTGGGTGACAGTTTCCTTCACTGCCATGATAAGTGTTGGTGAATGCTGATGGGGTTGCTGTCCAGCAGCAAACTGGTCACCCTGATTTTAATGGAAATATAGTTGGAATGTCTACGTACGGGAATATAATATGTTGGAGTAAAGCATACATTTTCTGTTGTCTGTCTTACGGTTGCATATGAGAGAGATGATTTGGAGCATACAAAACATACTTAATTACTTTTAATTATTGTGGCTGCTTGTGATTTGGTTGCCTGACACTCTGTTAAATACTAGCTTTCCATTCTCAGAAAAGGATTATGTGGGATTTATTGTCGATGTAATAAAATAATTTCTGATGTTACTCTTTCAGTTTAACTTACTTGCCTGATTATATTTTAGGTATCATCCAGTACAGTTGCCCAGATTATGCATCATTCTGTTGGTTAAACTGCTGGGGGACAGAACAATTGTGTTATAGCTCATAGATTGTAGGATCAGTGAAACATAAGATTATGGTGTCTCAATGACTGTACTGCAATTCTAAGTACTTCCTGATGAGCTACAGCCCTGAAATTTATTAAGGTTGCAACCAAATGCAGGCTGTTTAGAAAAACCATTGAGAGATTTCTACATCCCTTTTAAAATGGAGAAAACAAGTTATGCTCCAAAATAGTATCCTCACCAGGGTGGATTAAAATCGATGATTTAACCAAAAAAAATATCAAAATCAAATTTTAAACATTTAAATTAGATTTTTAAAAATTTAAATCAAATTTAGTTTAATGAAATGCTTTTGGACAAAAAAATCTATCTAAATATAGTTTTCTGTTATGAAGCACATATAGTTCAAAGGTTATTGAGCATGAAATAGAGCTTAGTTATGTAGCATGAAGTTATATATTCATACAATATACTAATTCATTTAATCCAAGTTATACAAGTTGAGACAACATGCACTTTTTCACAGTAAAATGGTATAAACTAAACAAAGTTCAGGAAAATACCTTAATCCCATTGTTGTTCTGCAAATCTATGTACAAACAATGAATACATTGATGATTAAGCAAATACAAGAATATGTATGCTATATAATGTTATTGTTTTAGTTAAATGAAACATTTTAAGTAGATCTCCAAATATGAGTGATAAACCTATAAAACTAAAGTCTGATTTTACTAACCTGACAGGTTATTATTTTAAATATGAAATCTTCATCTGGTTGCAAATATTAAAGATTATAACTACCAGCAAGAATGAATATTTACATTTAAAAATCATGATTTGAATTGAGTCTTACCGACTAGTGATTTAAATCATGATTTAAATCGACTTGATTTAAATCAAATCTACCCTGATCCTCGCATTTATTGGAAAGGTGAAATTGAATATGCACATAGTTAAAGACAGTTTGACTACATGCATATTAAAAGAACAAACTGCCTGGGAACATACTTCCTGTGCCTACCAATAGTTGAGGTACTTTCTGGTACTTTCTGAGTTTAGCCTCCTAACAGGTGTGGCATCGTCACTTCCATGAACCTAGTAGTGTAGGTTTTTTGAACATTTTGAATGAGAAAGATTTCTCAAGTTACTTTTTAAAATTTCTATTTAGCGAGTATAACTATTTTATTTTTATTTTTTTCAGAGTATTCATTCATTGCTTTTCTGTCCACCAACACACCCAATAGACTAAAATATTTAAAAACAGATTAAAAGCATTAAAAACAAAAAAACATTTTAAAACAGATTGAAAACATATTAAAAGAAATGACAAGACATATAACAACAGATCCAAAACATCTTCAAAAGGAAGTTTTAACAACACTGTCCTAGAGACCAGAAGCCCTTAGTAATAGTATATGTCCTGTTTATAGCTTGGCAGAGATGGAGTTGGTCTAACTTCTTGGAACTAAACTCAGTAATTCCGAGTGCTGCTACTGAGAAAAGCCCTGTCTCACATACCCAACAACCTAGACACTTTGGCAGTGGGACATGTAACAGGGCCTTTGTTGAAGTTTGCAAATTCTAGGCAGGTATGCATGGGAGGAGGTAGATAGAGCTGAGGATCATATTGGAACCTAGTACCGTTGGTTGAAGATGGAGGTTATGGTCTGTAAAATGTATGGAAAACAATTTAGCTGCTGCAATTTGTACTAGGTATATCCTCCAAACACACTTCAGGAGCAGCCACATATAGAGTATGTTATAGTAATCTATTGGACTATTGGACTAACCCATGTTTTATCTGTCTTACAGAGTTTACTTCTCTTTTTATACCTTAAAAGTAGTCAAAAGTACTTGACGTTTTTGATTAGGAAAAAGAAATCTGTTATAATATTTCAGAATGGATGCAGGAAAATGGGCTGAGGCTGAATCCGGACAAGACGGAAGTCCTGAGGGTGGGAGCCCCTGTGGTTGGTGGCCTGGGTGACTCTCTCTCGTTTGGGGGGGGGGGTGACCCTGGCTGCGAAGAGTGGGGTCCGCAGCTTGGGCGTACACTTGGACCCGACACTCACCATGGAAACGCAGGTGGTGTCGGTAGTCCGCACCGCCTTTTTCCACCTTTGGCGGATAGCCCGGCTGCGGCCCTACCTTGACACGGGGGCGCTCACTACCTTGGTGCATGCGCTCGTAATCTCAAGATTAGACCATTGTAACGCGCTCTACGTGGGGCTGCCTTTGAGGCTGATGCGGAAACTTCAGATGGTGCAGAATGCAGCGGCCAGACTCCTTACTGGAGTGAGAAAACACCAGCATATTTCTCCTATTCTGGCCATGCTGCACTGGCTGCCCATTCGTTTCCGCATTGACTTCAAAGTTCTGATGCT
Source organism: Intellagama lesueurii (assembly GCA_037013535.1). Lineage (NCBI taxonomy): Eukaryota > Metazoa > Chordata > Lepidosauria > Squamata > Agamidae > Intellagama > Intellagama lesueurii. Next base: position 155,222,079 of record JBAJHW010000005.1, read on the forward strand.
TACCTATAAGGCCCTAAACGGTTTGGGACCTCAATACTTGGCGGAACGCCTGCTCCCACCGAGATCTACCCAGATCACCTGTGCGAGTCAGGAGGTGAGGTTGAGGAGCCTAACGCCAAGGGAGGCCCGGAGGGAAAAGACACGAAACTGGGCCTTCTCGGCGGTGGCTCCTCGCCTCTGGAATAACCTTCCTCCGGAGATTCGCGAGGCCCCTACGCTGGGTACATTTAAAGTCCAACTAAAAACATGGATGTACATCCAGGCCTTCCCTCCTGTCAGCACTTAACTCTTTTTCTTTTGCTATTTATTATTTATAATATTTTTTTCACTGTTTTTCTATTGATTATGTCTGTGTTATATGTATGTTGGTAGCCGCCCAGAGTGGTAGAATATACCAGATGGGCGGGATATAAATCAAATAAATAAATAAATAAATAAAATTATAATCCACAAAAGGTCACAATGAAACAAGTCTGTTAGTCTTAATGTTATGATAAGAATTTCTGAGGTGTTGGGTTTTTTTGGTTTTTGATCTACATTCACATGGCTTAAGCATTATATTCAAAGCTTTATTGACCTTACAATTCAACACTTCCCTTAACAGAGTTGAGATTTAAATTTTAAAATGCCTTAGATTTGAAATGAAAAGGTAACATTTTAATAATACAGTTGTATCTACATGTTCCATATATGAATGAAACTAATTGCAATTTTAAATTATGATTTCAAATTAAACTTTGAGCCAGCTCAATTTGGCTTGTATTGTAGGCGTTTATTGTGCTGCTAATTAAATTGTTGAAAAATGCATTTTTAGAGATGGGAATTCTTCTGTGGAAAAATGCAGCTGTGGAAAAAAATTCTATCTGACATTGTCAATTCCCTTTCTCAAACACAGTTCACCTTGTAGAGGGGGAGGGATTAGCATTGGGGAGGGTTTCGTTTCATTTTGAACTCTTGGAGTGTCATGTGGTGATGGGGTGCATGGAATTTCCTCTGCCTTCCATTGCCGTTCATTAATAGTTGTGACACAGAAAACTACAACTGTCAAGAGCACCAGGTCTCTGGGGAGTCTCATCTCCAATGAACTCTCCATATATCTAGTCTCCCTCCCCATTCAGAGAGGTTGGTTTCCTGGGAAGATGTAGACTGTGAGGGAGGACTATGGCAACTTCTCAAGGTGCTTGTCCCTCTTTTATTTCCATGGGAAGGCTTGGAAAGACCCAAGACCTTTCAGTCTGGACAAGATGAACTCTTTATGGGGCAGGATGGAGGGAACAGACCAGGGAAGTCTGGTAACAGCTCTCTGAACTTATCTATGTCATATAATTCTAGATCTGTCATATAATTCTAGGTCTGCATCTTTTAGAATCCACATTGGTTTCTTGCTTGGGTATAACAGTAGGAGTGTAAATTTACTGTATTGCTATTTTTCAAATCAGATGCACATTTCCTGTTCTATTTCGTGTCAGATTATGCACCGTCTAATAATGCACGGATACTCAGTGTGATGTAGTGGATAGAGTGAGGGACTAGGACTCAGGAAGCCCACTCAAATCCCCACTCAGCCATGGAAAGTCACTGGGGATGTGGAACTGGTAAAACCACTCCTTAAATGTCTCTCTTACCTTGAAAGCCCTATTAGGGTTGCTATTAGTCAGTTTCAACTTCATGGCACATAACAACATTTAACTGAAATTTTGAAATTTACTGTTGCCTTAGAATGTTGAACCTTCCTCTACCCCACTTTCCGGGTAACATGTATTACTTGTCATTATTTTGTACTCCCTCATCAATGTTGATTGTGTTTATTTCCCTGTCCATACTGTTTAATGCCAATAAAGGTTTATCGTATCGTATCGACATAACAACAATAACAATACACACATACATTGTACCTTTATTGTTTCTGGCCATAGGCCTTTACAAAGGCAGACTTACATAAAAAAGGTTAAAACAAAAGGATAACGAGAACAATACAGTATAGATAAATGAGTATTCAATACTTTTGCCTTAGAGAGGCAAACACTTCCAAATGATCTTAAGTTTAAGATATCCACTGTTACAATGAACCCTAATGTAACGACTGTTGGATAGCTCAGTGGTTTAGGTATCTGGCTGCAGAGCCAGAATTTGGGAGTTCAATTCCCTATTGTGCCTCCTTGGCAGGGGTTGGACTCAATGATCCATAAGGTCCTTTCCAACTCTGCAGCTCTAAAATGGTGATAATGATGGATTGATTATCTGGTTTTTATGATAAATTTATACATAAAAGTGGGGCACCTTTGTGAATTATATACATAGATAGCTGATCAAAGGTTACACTTTCTTTTAAAACACTTCTTTGTAACCAGAACTATTTGGGATTTTCATGTACCAGTCATGTATGTGGAATGATCAGAGATCTGGCTTTTCATGGCTCATGGAGAAGACAAAGAAGTGCAGGTGTAATGAATAAAAGAAAGGCTTCCTGAAACAGTAATTTTCAGAGAGAAAGCCATGTTACTCTGTTTTAACATGTACAGGGAAAGCAATAAAAAATAAAAGCCAAGTTGTTGTGGCACATTTAAGATTACAGCGCTGCAGTTCTAAGAGTATGTAATGTGAGTTTTCATGATTTACAATCCATTTTCTCAGGTGCAACTGTCTTTGAGCAAGTGAATTGTATTCCATGATAATTGACACTGAAATTAATCTTTTGGTCTTAGTGATGTCACAATACTTCTGTTTTTGTTTTGTTTTTGCTATACATGTTATGAAGTAAACAGCATTTCTATTCTTTGTAGTCTGTCTTTCCCTTATATGGGAATATAAATTGGATCCAAACCTTATCCAAATGATTGTTCTCAATATTATGGGGTTTTGTTTGTTTGTTTGTTTTATCTCTGTTAAGCATTATTTTAGAACTTATTATGATAATATGTTGGGAACACCTACAGCTTACAGAAAGTGGGGCACCGTGGGAAAAAGAAAATTGAGCACGGTGGGAGAGACGTGATGGCATGAATGATAGATTTTAGGTAAACTACAGTATAGATAGCATATAATTAGAAGAGAGAATTCCTTAATTTGCTGAAAGCATCTGATTTTACCTGAGGACTCTTTCACACTTACCGTATAGCTTGCTTTATTTTGCAATTAATCTTCTGTATGTAAACACAGACTTCATGTGCAAGTGTAATTTCTTAGATATGAAGGTCTGGTGGAGTCATGTTTCTCAACACTCAAATGTTTCAGCTAGTATGAAGTATAGTAACACTTTGGTCTGAGTTAGTTATCTTTCTGTGTGGATTTCTTCAGGGAAGTCTGAAGATATAGCTGCTTGTTGTAGTAAAACCTCTGTTATTTTTCCACCATTACTTCTATACCTAATGGGTTTCAGGTGGAATAGGTAATTCTTAATAGACAGAAAGGACTTGTCTATAATTTTTCCTTGTATAAACACTATCAGGCCAATGTTTAGAATAATTATTTTTTTTAAACTGCACGAGTTTATCACAGCCTTAGTAAGAACAGAAAATAAGAAGGCAAAGCTATCATTTCTCTTATAACTCTTTTATTCCAGTTGTTAATGGTATATAGATTCACAGACACAATTCAGTCAACATCCATCTAGTCACTCAAAAAACTCTGATGCCTCTTATGCCAAGGAAAGAACTATCCTGTAATTAGCTGCTTGCATTTTTGCTATCAGAGTAATTATTCATGTGGTTTCTTGAGGAGTTTACCAGAAGCCCAGTGAAATTTGAGTTGTTCTTCCAGAATGCCATGTCAGAAATCCAGGAGCTTCTGGAAACAGGTGTCCCCCCCCCCCCCTCAGCTAAAGTGGTGTGTGAGTTTGCTGAACTGTAGGTTGGGTAAGTGAAGGGATACTGATGGGAGAGTCCATAAAACAAACTATGCTCTAAATTTACGCCTTTACAGGCAGAATTGGTGTGGAAAGTGTCCACATCATTGCCTTCTGCCACCCACATGCAGGGTTTCTCTGGTACCAGGGAAGTTCCTATTCTGCTGATGCAATGTCAGAACTGGTTCTTAGTTGACTCCTAATTAATCTCTATGCACCCCACCCTGATTTTTTTGAAATGGTCATACACTTATAAGATGATTCATTTCAATAATTAAGGAAGGCTTAAAGCCAATCAAGATACATTTTTATGTCACTTGGGTGATGGAACAATATATTAAAAGTCAACATATTCTATTTCATTAAAAGTATTTTCTGAATGAGAGTGCAGTTCTAAACTTGTAGTCATGCCAGCAATATGATTTTCAAAAGTGGTTTAGGAAGATGTCATAGTTCATTGAAAAAACAGTAAAACTGAAGAGGCTGACCTTTTGTACAGCTTCAGCAAAAGTTTTCTTTCAAAATGAAACCACAGCCATTTGTAACTTTACAGATACCTCTAATTTTTCCTTATTTAGACTTTCATCTTTGTAGACAGAAAAGGGCTAACACATTGGACAAAACCAACTTGCACTGCAACCCTCTCACACCTGGAACCAGTGGGAGTTGCATTCTGAGTGGATAAGTGGAAGATAAGTGCACTGTAAATCCCCCAAACCACTGTATTTTGAAGGAAACATGAAATCAGGAGTTAAATTGACTTCTTGTCAATTCTGAAATACTGATCTTTTAAATATTATTAGTCACTTACAAAGCATCTTTTTTTAAAAAAAAAAAGTGCTGTACAGATGTTAAAATATCAGGCATTTTACAAAAGGATTGTGTGGGCTCACAAGCTAGAAGACAAAGTACAAAAAGAAAAGGAAACAAGGAAAAGAAGAGGTATATGAATAGTAGAGAAATGAGCAACTCTTTCTTAGATAGTTTAGTGTGGAATAATGGAGACTTGTATTTCCCAGGCCACTAAGGTAGTTTTTGTTTCCTGAACAGTGGTGGAATCTAATGTGAGCTTCATCTCAATTCTTAGTCCCGGGACAACTGTTTAACCACTGTTATTATTCCCTGTGACTTATTTTGCTGAGGTTGCTGCCCTTCTCTATTTGCCCAATTGTAAGAGTTGCTGCCCAATCGAACAATTGGCATTATAGACACATTCTCTGGGCTTGCAGGCAGGTATCTGCACTGTTGCAAACTCTTCAAATATTTGACTTGGGTATACACAAATGGAAATATAGGCCAACCCAGAAAAAGGTTTCCTTTTGTTTAGATTTGGTTCTTTCCTTTCTGAATTCAGGTTTTTATCAAAAAGATCATAACTAGGCAATGGTTATTATCCTATGAGTTTTTTTTATTGTGTCTTCTGTGAAAACATAATTGAAATTCTAACTGTTAGTTGTCATGCTGCCTTCTTGTTTATGCATACTTTTTTCTCCAGCTGTACAGTGTTTTTATTTCTCTTTTCTTGGTGTGTTCCATTTTCATAAAATGTGCAACATGAAATATGTCCCTCTTCTGCCAGAGTGGGGAAAATGATTATCAGAATGATCTCTACTCCTAGATTGTGAGGAGGAATTATGGACTATTCGAAAGTGTTGCTTGTTCCAGTGGGAAAGAGGAGCTCTGTGTTTGTGCTGGCTGAAACCCCATGGGCCTTGCTGAGGCAATCACATCTAGGAGAACTGCCAAAATGAGGATGTTCATATTGATTTTTGGATTCTAGTGATTGTTGGACAAACTTGGTCAGTGACATTCTAACACCTGGAACCCAAACAAATTACTTGGAACTAAATGCCGCTGAAATTCATGGAACCTACTTTCGACGTAATGTGCTCAGGACTGGGCAGTAATGTTAAGTTCATAGACTTCTTCTAATGACCCTATCTATTTCAAGTTGCCTTTGTTCTAGTAATGTTATTAATCTGCCAACATTTTAATGGCGTTGAGTTATACTTAGTCTTCCTTCAGAAACCCAGAAACATGGGTGTCCATGAAGTTTGTTCACAAATATTTATGGTATCTGCCTTGCATAGAGATTTTAGGCACGTAAGACAGTTTAAAGAAAAGATCATGTTGTGTTAATTAGTGACAATTCAGGAAAGTGTTTTTGTGTCAGCAGGATTGCACTGGAGCATCTGTTTAAGTAGTTTTTTTTTTTTTTAAATGTGGAAATCTAGATACATCTCCAGCTGGAACCTTGTTATGTGAAAGTAGGGAAACGGAATAATTACTCTCCTCTCATACTTGTGTAATTGAAGTGGCAAAGCTGTATCATGCATATGCACATATTCATCTCTAATTAAAGTATTAAGACTGTATTCCTGAAAGCATTGCATAATATTATTTGATAAAAATTTTGGCTTCAGTTCAGTCAACTGTATACTTCCAAAAGGTTCTACTGGTTGCCAGGTGATCAATAGCAGATAATGGGAAATCCCCCCCAGCTGTGGTTGTGCAGCTTGCTTATTGGATCGCAGCCACTGGGTACAATCCTGAGCCTGAACAGTTGAAATAAAAGCTATGTCAAGTGGGATGTGAGTTGGACCCACACAGGAAGAGCTAAGGGCTCTCTCTGTCTGTATATCAGTGGTCTGCTCACATGACAAGGCTGTCCCATTCATTTCACTGGTGGAAACAGCTCCTCATACATACCTGTATATTCAGAATGAAGAATCTTGGCTTGGAGCCATTATGTTTAAGAGAAGCAATTTCTTTCAACAGTACTTTAGGCCTCATTGCAGATAGGTTTAAAAGGAAAAAGTTTCCTTCCTTGCTAATGCTAACTCAAGGCACTGGTAATTGGGACTGAGGAGAGGAAGGGAACAGATTGCCTATAAGAGATTTTAAAAGGTCAGTGGTTAATTAGTTACCAGGAGAATAGGGTTTATGTTATTTGTTGTGGGTCAACATAGCTATGATTTTAGTTACAGCCTACTTTGTGCTGAAGTCTGTATTGTGTATGTGTGTGAAAATATAACTTTTCTCATTCCTAAAAAGTAACTCCCTGCTCCTGTAAAGTAGTGGCCGGAAGAATTATTTTTCTTGTTTTCCACATAAACTGCCTTATTTCTAAATTACAATTTGAATAAAGGACAGTTGCAAATATTGAAACTGGATTTCGCATATACCTCAGAATGCAATCTTTGTTTACTGCGTTGTCTAGGAGAGCTCTTAAACTCTGGAGAACATGGCATTATTAAAATTTTAAACATTTGCATGCTGCCCACTTCTGCATTGGTCCCTGTATTTCAGTTCAGTTTTACATCTTTATTTCAGAGAGTGATTTCCTACTTCATTGGGTGCATCAGAATATGCTTCTTATGATTTACTGTGAAATTAGGAGCTATAAATCTGTGCTGTTTCAAATACTGCAGGCAAGTAGCAGAATTTTGGGAACATTGGTCCTTCCTTCATAAAACTAGTTAGGTCTATGGTAGACTGTTTAGTTTTTTGCCAAAGTCATAAGAAGACATGGTTTTTGCAAGCAACTTTGTAGAAAGACATATTTTAAGCAATTTGAGGGCAGGGTTTGTGAAAAGTGTTCGCCTCTCGTGAAGCACTGTTCTACACAGGCTTCATTAATATCTTCACTACATGATTCTTGATAGGCTGAGATCCAAGCCAGGTAGGATTTCCCTCCCTCTAAATTGGTTTTTTTAAAAAAACCCAAAAAACCCTGATATCAACATGTAGACAAATCTGGCTACAAATCATTGTGATGTTATGATGAATGTCACGTGATCTCTGGTTGACTGGAATCTCTTCAATGAGGAGAAAGATGCCATAACAATAGAGGGGAAATGGTGCAAATACAAATAGCTTAGAGGAGGGCCAAGAGTTGCACTTTGAGGATTTTGATAAACAAATATTTCTTTCTTCTTTGAACCTATACTTTCATTCGAAATGGGTAAGCATTTGATGCAAAGTTGTTGTTAACTTGATGGGTCCTGCAAGGCCACTTGTACTTAAGTATATGGGTACTGTTGGGGGTTTTAAAGCCACATCTTCAACATTTTATGAGATTTAAGATGGATACCCTCCATGGGGATTGCAGGATTAACCATCATGTCAGGGGTCTTGTTGCCCTGTTTAGTTATTGAGGTTGTAGGATGCCACCTGCTGACCATTAAATTAATTGCAATCTTAATATAAAATGAGCCTACCTCAAGGTTTCTTTGTTTTTAGAATTTTCCTTATGTTTTAACTTAGTCTATTAAACTTAATAGATTGGTGACCCAGCCCCCCCTCCTTTAGACCCAACCTATTCTTTGCTGCAGGTTGACACAAGCAGCCTTTTTATTTATTTATTGTTGGCAGCTATGATCAAGTTAGCTAAAAACTGGAATTCTTCCCACTTTCCCCTCAGTTCTTCATTGCTCAGTTCTTCATGGTTTGGTAAAGTGTGGGATTTTCTAGTTGCTGAGAAGAATCCATAACATATCAGTCTTATAGTGGGTGTGGCTAAACACAGAACTTCCTTTTCAGGAATGTGCAACAGATCTTAGTCGATAGCAGCATAGCGTGGAAAAAATATATAAATGTATATACCTATGAATGTACCTGGCTTCCCCCAGCTTAGAAACCCATTAGTTTCACAAACACCCAAATCTCTCTTTCTTGTCTTCCCTGACTCAACTTTTTGCCTCACGGGGTCTTTTTCCTCCTTTCACCCATTACTTACTCAACCAAGTACTCATTTGCACACACAGGGAAATGAAGCCTTGTATTTAGAACCATGGGGATGTCAATTTCTCAAGTATATCCATCCATTTAAAATAATAGTGTTTTCAGCCTATATTTGTTTGCAAGATTTATTTGCTTCACAATTCATATCATGTAAACCAGTCTTTTAAAATATTGATTGCAGTACATATTACTGTGAAAACAGAAGAGACCTGACAAAAGCCTTGTGGTCAACAATTGAACTATTTAGGTTATTGTTGGAGGGAAAGGCTATCTCAGGTGCAGTTGACATGATCTGCTTAAAAGACAAGTTCACTGGATATTATAGTCAAGTATTATGTATTAAAAAAGAATGATCACTGGTCCAATTTAGCACTTTGGAGGGTCCAATTTAGAGATGTAAAGAACCCAGATATTTAAGTTGAGGAAAAGGTAGTATCTGCACAAAATGGAATGTTTCTAGCTTATACTGTTCTGGAGATCTTACAGGACAACCAAATTTTTGGAATTTTACATTGACTGAATACTGTTATTCTTCTATGCAAGTAGTATAACTTGCTGTACGTTGAGAAATCTCTCTAGGCATTATTTATTGCATGCTGAATCATGTGATTTTTTTAAACTTATGGCAGTTCACTTCCAAAAGTTTGCATAACGGGATTTCAGCCTCTGTGTATATGTTTGTGTATGTGTGTCTGTGTGCACATGCATAATTTGTTACCCTGTTTCCCTGAAAATAAGACCTAACCTGAAAATAAGCCCTAGTATGATTTTTCAGGATGCTCGAAATATAAGCCCTACCCCAAGAATAAGCCCCAGTTAAGTGAAACCCCGCCCTCCACCATTGTGCAGCAACCAGAAGAAGATGACATGACTGTATTTGAATAAATGTAGATGGTTGTACATGAAAAAAATAAAGCATCCCTGAAAATAAGCCCTAATGCGTTTTTTGGAGCAAAAATTAATATAAGACCCTGTCTTATTTCTGGGGAAACACGGTAATAATAACTGTGTGACATCAAATCAATTCTGGCTTATGGTGACCCTTTCTAGGGTTTTCTAGGCAAAGAGTGCTCACAAGTGATTTACCATTCCTTTCTTCTGGGGTCATGCTAGGACTGGGCAGCTTGCAACTACACATGCTGGCTCTTCTCCCAAGGGTTGCAGTGGGGATTCAGACTCCCAACATCTGGCTCCACAGCCAGATACCTAAACCACAGCCTGTGATTTAGCTACATAGTTTACATTCATTATCAAATGTGTTTTCTTGGCTTTACCTTGTTTGTCACAAGTTCATCCATATTGTCAGTACTGTATATTGAGTTTCCTGCTTTGTTTATGGGAAAACACTAATTATTTTATTTTATTTTATTTTCCTGAGGCCTCATCTATAGTATGCTATGTTTCTAAATTGATAGTTGTATGGAATTCTTTTGCCTGTAAAGCAACAAGAACACCTTTGTTCAATAAATGAAATGCCAGATAAGACATATTTTAATTAATGAAACATGATGGTGATCTGAAGAGTACATACAGTAAACATCTGAGGAATATGATTGCTTTTAACATTTAATGAAATTAATCTAAATAGACCTGCAATGCTCACCCAGAGGTAAGTTCCGCTAAGTTCAGTGGGATCTACTTATTGTTCTTTCCTGTGGGTACATGTGCTAGATGAGGAAAGGCGACTATAAGAGGCAGACTTTTTCTATGGTGTCTCCTGGGCTATGGAGTGCCTGCTTCAAAGATGATCATTTGTTGGTGCTTATGTTTTCATCTTTTTGGTGCCAGATTACTTCTCACTGGCATTTTAAGAATTGCTTTTAGCACTTTTGAATCATTCCATTGTTTTGTTTTGCCACTGGTTTACTTAATCTATTGCAGCATTTTAAAATTATTTTTTCTACCAGTTTTATCCTGAATGATATTGTTTTCACCATTGTTGTTTGTATTTTATGTTTTTATTGTGCTTTACAGTCCAGAAAACTCCTGTCATTATGTGGTTGAAAGGTGCAATCAAGTCAAATTGAGTGTGGGCAAGGACAGCTGCCTTGCGTCTAGTAGGTGGACTTGAAGCTGCAATCCTACACATGGTTGCCTGGGAGTAGGTTCCACTGAATTCCATGGAACTCACTTTCCAGCAGACTTGTACGGAATTGTACTGTAAATATGTTGGCAGATCATGCTATTTTCATAGCTCCAATATATATATTAGCATCAAACTTGTATCACACTTTGAGACCCATGCAGATTCTCTCCACCTTAGATTTGATGCACTCACTAATTTATTATGTTCTTATTTAGAAAAGCGAAGTATCAAGAGTTCTAGAACGAATGGTTTTATATTTATTACAAACACTCCCCACCCCAGAATAGTGGTAGGGAGTATGTGGATTGAAGGCATGAATAGAATGGAGTGCACTCACTAGTCTCTCCCCTTATAATTGAGTATAATGTCTTTGCAAAGATTATGTGCATGCAAGCTGGATGAGTAGGCATTTTTGTTCAGTGTATGTAGGTAGAGGAAGGGATTGGTGGGCCTATGCAGCACACTGGCACTTTTCACTGAACAAATTAGCATCTTTCAGTGTCAGTGAAAATTTCACTTCATCAGATTCTTTAATTCTGGTTCCCTGTGGTGGAATCACAGAATTGAACAATTGAAAATGGGTTGCTCTCAACTTGAGAATCTGTTTCTTGCTTTACAGCATGTCACTTTCTGACTAAAGCACACTCCAGAATAGATGGCTATCTAGTACTGACATCAGGACTTCCACAGAGGTTGATTCCCTCTGAAGAATACCATCATACATAGTGGGACAGAGAACATGTTTTTCTTATGTGAAAGTCCTTAAATTAATAGCGTAGAATCCAAGTTGTCAGTTTAACTACCTGTCCAGTCTTGACTTCAGGACTTCCAAGGAAGTTATGACTAGTTGATTTCTTTTTGTACTGAAGTGACAGGTTTTTCCTTCTTAATATTTGACTTAGAGCACATTCCTGCTACTCAGGTCTTGTCTTGTCTTCAGGTTGAACAAACATATTTAATCATTCTGCTGATTTTTTAAATGCATTTGCTGATTTGTATTACTATTTTTTTCTTTTTCTTCTTTGCATCATGCAAATAAATGACAAAGTGTACATGTAAAAATGACTGGCTGGGGATGATGAGAGTTGTAGTCTAGCATTTCCAGGATGCATCAGCCTGGGGTAGGTAGGCTACCATAGATTTTCTCTGATTGTAGATTGGTGATACAAGACGTTCCCCACCTACAGAGAGCATGAGGATAGTTCACTCATCAGTGTAATTGTGTTATTTATATTAGCTTGTATATAGAGGGTGAATTTTATAATGATTAGGTACAAAACTATAAAGGCTACAATTTATTTAAAATAAATAATTATTTCATTATTTATTTAAAATATTTATATGTTGCCTTTCTCCTAAAGGATCCAAGGCAGCTTACAGTATTAAAAGAAACTTCCCTGTAGGTTGTTTATGGAAGAAAAATGTCTTTATGCTCTCTCTGTTCCTCAAAATCCTTTGAAAGGGTGGGGACCCTCAGATACAACATAGTATATGAAGTGGGGTGCTGCCAGGGAGAGCTTCTTCATCTGTGAATGTTCTTATGTTGATAGCATAGAATTAAAATGATTAACTTAGTAAGATACATTTCTGTCATTTACGGCAACCTTATCAGCCTTAAGTTATTTTCCCCCAGGATGTCCCTAATCAAAAGCCCATATTTTAGTTCCCAATTAAACATCTAATTAATTTTGTGCTAATCATTAATCTAGGAATGCTCATTATAATAATAAAGCAAATAAAACATGTTTCTGTTCAGAACTGTTCAAAGCATTATATAACAAAATCTGATAAAAGCAATACAAAAATCTACTGAAACAAGAGCGAATTTTGATCAGACGAAATTAGCCAATTTCTCCACAAGTTGGAAGTAAATGTAAGATTATGTAAGAAACAGTTGGTAAGATTAGTTTTAGCCAATTAAATATTTATTCGATCGTGCACAGTTCTTTTTCATCCTGGATTAATGTCTTGATTTGAAATTTACAAAATATATCCTCACTGTGGATGAAGTACATGATCTCTCCTATATTGGCCCTTTAAATTGATGACAACTTACAAAATAATTTGATGTTGTGTATTGCTTTTATTAGATAGATTTTCAGTTCAGGGGTCAGTCTTGGTTAATTCTGCACTGTTATATAATTTAGTATATTTGTATTGGACTGTCTGGTTTTTACTCCAGCAGTATCAGGAAAAATAATATTTATATACCTTGGTTTGACTAATATGTAGAATAATCTGAATTATTGGTTTGATATTAATGTAAATATGAGTCAGTAGAAGTTCGAACCATAAGTGAATTTACTTTTATCATGGAGGGCTTTATAAGTTATCAATTCTCTGTACTTTGCAATTGGTGTAGTTCACTCCTGTGAAGCCTGGTGCTGGGAGTTTGAATCTTCACTGTGTCCCTTGGGGGGAGGGTCTGCTAAGATCTCATGGAGATTGTGGGGTACATGAGCTGTTACTTGGGCAACCTACACAATTCAAGAGTGCCCCCAGAAGGAAGTACTGGTAAACCATAGTGGTGGGCACCATTAATCAGAAATGACTTAATAGTACAGAAGTATTATTATTATTTCTGTATTGTAGACAACCCATCAAATGTTAGCTGGATTTAGATTTAATTGGGTCATTCCCAAGGACCTAGGATATTCATAGGTATTTTCTTAAAATATGTGCTGTTCCAATTGAAACAACCTTCTGGAGCTGGTGTATTTGCACCTGGAGTATAAAGAAAGTTTTCTAGGTATTTTGGTATTGCACCAGTTACAACCAGAACAATTATAGTTTTCTTTTGCCATAATCTCTTGATTTCAATTTCATTTCAATTCTAGCATCCCCAGATATAGTCACAACTTCTATCCAGACTTGCTTCTGTTCAACAATTATCAAATCAGGTGTGCTGTGAGCCAGATGTTTATCACTTCGAATCTGGAAGTCCTATAATATTTTGACTTCTGTTTTTGACAGTTCTTTTAGTTCTGTGATCCCACCAGGTTTTTTTTTTGTTACTAATGCATTTCTTACAGATATTCCAGTGTGCCATTGCTGCAACTTTAGTGTGCCTTTCCAAATAACCTATTTGTGCAGCCTTCTTGCAAACACAGATAAGGCGGTCCACTATTTCTTTTGCTTCTTTGCACAACAAGTATTTACTGTCATTATATGTTTTCTCAATCAGAGTTCTAACTGCATTGGTCCAGAGTGCTTGCTCTTGAGCCACAAGGATAAGCCCTTTGGTTTCTTTCTGCAGTGTTCCTTTTCTGAGCTATTGCTACGTGTTTGCACTGTCACCTTTCCCCCCAAATGGTTTTAAGGTATTGGCCATGGTGTACTTTATTCTGTTATCATTCTCATCACATAGTGAACTCTTTTTTTAAATAGGTTTCCCTTGTTTCTTTGGTCTTTAATAATCCTGCCTTATCAATTTCTCTCTTTTTATTGTTGTTGTTGTTATACTTCTTACCATTGCTGGTGCTTGATGGCGAACCAAAGGGTCAGGCGTAAAAATTAGGAAGTAAGTCCTAAAAATTTGCTGGTGAGATGACATGTTTGCAAAATCACTAATTTTGAGAAGCAAATTGGCAGTTATTGGAAGTTGTTTTAAATTGGTAATCAAAGATTTTGGAATGACTCCATTTGCTGAATTAGTGTTGGGAGGAAAATGACCTGGTCTTGATGCTGTATTCTTTTAATTTCTTGCCTCAATTTTTGGTACTTTGCAATTCTTATACTTCTGTACTTTTGAGGTTGCTTGTTGATGGACTCCCACTCCTGTAAGGAATGCTTTTCTTAGTTGTTTATCCAGAAGTATAATACCCAGCTTACTAAGATCAACTGTTTTATCTGTCATAACGTAGGGCTTCGCTGCATGTTGTAATACTCCTGGTTTAGCATGCATGAAATTGATTTAAACATATCCACCTACATGACATACAGCAAAGAGCACCTTTTTCTTTGGTCAAAGAGCAAGTTTTGTTTTTTTTAAATACCCACGAAGGGGTTGTTTATTTTAAGTTGATTCTGGTTACACTTTTAAAATTTGTTTTGGCATGTGTGAATGCCTGTGTCGGAGTAAATATTGTCTGTCAGCTTGCTGAAATGGGTGCCTAGTCCAAGGGGTTTTGTACTGCATGATACCTTGCAGTCTGAAACCTTTCTTTTAAAAAAGTGTTTCTGTTTTATTGCTTCATCGATTTAGTGCTATGTCAGTTCAAAACTTATTTAAAAAATAAATATTAAAAATGCAAGGAGACAGGGGAGGCTGCCGTTGCCGTCACCTCTGCAGCTGCAATAAAACTCAGGGTTCCTGCTTTTCCAACCACTTCCAGGAAACTCCCCCTCACTGGAACATGGACTGCACCCTTCCTCTTGGCTCTGTGGAGCTTCCAGTGGTTGGAGAAAGCTGGATGGCTGGTCTTTAAAGTGAGGAGGAGCTGCCATCATCTACACAACCTTCTCCACCCCCCAATCTGAGAGAAGCCTTCACCAAACAGAAGGCTAGGAGACACTCCTTCTACCCATCTACTTACAACATAGAGGCAAGACAGGGGTTTCCATAAGAACACACACCCCAACATGAGAAACATGTTATGTTATATTGATTATGAAAGAAACTGAACTAGCTCCTGATTTAATTTGCCCCTTTACTTGTCCCATATAATATTGCAGCTTCATTTTATAAACCTGGAGATGGCTTAGATTTATAATATGGAGGAAAAGACATGAGTAATTTATATTTAGCCACCTGCTGAGAAATGATTTTTGCAACTTGGTTATCCCTGCACATGTAATCCATTGATGCTAGCTTACACTATCTGGTTATGATATGATGAATGTTTTTTTAGGGGTACATGACAGGCCTTATGTATAGCATTTATACCTTGCTTCATTATTATTTTCTGATAGTACTTCATGTAAATAACTTAATCTTAGATTGTGCATATAAATCCCTCAATTTAAGTCTGAAGATGGCCTAACGTAAGCCACAGGTTCTGTTGCTGCTTATCAGTGTTATCATCTAGGACATAACTGGGGTGCTCTCCATGTAATGGTTTCTCAAGCCATGCATCCCAGTGCTGTGGCTCTTTAATTAACGAAGGTTGGTTCTCAATTGCACGTTGCAATACTGTTAGTCCTTTATCATTTTCTACTATCATCTGATGAAGTGGAATTACTACTAGTACTAGTACTACTATTACTGCTACTGCTACTGCTACTACATTGCACTTCTTATTTCTCAGCATTGCTGATGCATGGGTGTGGACCAAAGGATCAAGCCTAAAAATTAAGAATATTATCTATTACATAAAGGTTTCAGATAGCCTTACAGCTATTACTGGTATCATCTATATTAGGGATGTAATAGCTACTTGGAACATTTCTGAGCCTGGCCATGCCTTGATTCCCACCATGACCTTCCCCTTGCATGAGTGAGTTCCTGGCTTCCTGTGAAAATGAGACCCTAGACTTATTTTTCGTCCTCCCCATTTTTTGCTTCCCCTTCTTTTGCAGAAGAAATTGTCAAATTCTGCAGAGCTTAATACCCTTTCTGGTGAGTTCAGTGCTGGAAAGCACAACAGCCTGTTTATGTGGGATTGTGCAGGGTTCTAGATAGATAGATGGATGGATGGATAGATGGATGGATAGACAGATAAAATCCTATGCAGTGCAATATATCTTCTGCCCTTTTCAGGTGAATCTACTGCAGGGAAGATGCGATTCTGTACATGAATTGTAATAATCCTGTGAAGAGAAATTTTGCTGTGAGGAGAAAGGAGTAATGGGGGGGATTTCTTGAAAGACTGTGAGATTCAATCCCTAATTCAACACAGAATAGTTAGAGAAATAGAATTCCTCTCCCTAACTAACCAGCACACAGGTCCTCTACTGTGCCCCACCCCAGTTAAATTAGAAGTTTTGCTTTGAAAGCCTGATATGCTGCTTTTACTCTGAATGGTGCCAGAACCTTTTTCCTCACTTTTTTTCTGGAAGTCTTTGGACTAATCCAGCAGCTGCTCATTCAGGCCTCTACTACTAGCTGTCACTTCAGCATCAGCTGTCCCCAAGGGCTGCCCAGAAGTCCTCTTCTCCCATTGACTTTTCCTCAACTATGCTTTCTATTGGTTTCAGCTCTCTGAATGGCTCTCTGGTCTTGCTGGTGCTATTTTATTTCCAAGCAGATTCTAATCCTTTTCTGTCTCTTGAGCTCTTCCACTGATAACTCCCACAGTCTGTCTCTTACTACCCTTTCCAGTTCTTATTTCCAGCTGAACTCAGTCTCTCTGAACAGCTGCTTAAATTCTCACCTGTAGGGACTAACTGGTGTG
This sequence comes from Intellagama lesueurii, assembly GCA_037013535.1. NCBI lineage: Eukaryota > Metazoa > Chordata > Lepidosauria > Squamata > Agamidae > Intellagama > Intellagama lesueurii. The sequence goes on from JBAJHW010000005.1 coordinate 155,239,084, forward strand.
TTGTTTTTAAAAGCAGATTTTCCAACTGTAGAAATGCCCTGTTGGACTACCTCCCTCTCTCCCACTCCAAAAACTGAGTACAAATCTTCACACTGAGTGGTTGCCTCTGTGTCTGTTATACTGTAGTCACTAGACCCTGCAGACTTCCAGCACTCATGAAGGTGAAGAAAAGGGAGTAAAGTTGCTTTGGACATTTTGGTGTAAATATGGAAACCAAGTTTTTCTTGGCTCTTATATAAATTGTGTTATGTAACACTGCCAATTGTTTGAGAGATACACATAATATATATATATTTATTTATTTGTCTATTTTTTCTTGATTTCTCCAACTGCACATCTATCAATTTCCCACAGCATGCTAAGAAAAGACCCTGCTCACTGGCAAATCCCTTTCTTGAATGCCAGTATTCCCATCACTTGGTTTAACATTCAGCAGCAGTCACCTCTTTCAGAATCTTCAGTAGCCCATTGATCAAACTTCACCAATTTGGCTTCCTTTTACCCTGTATAAATCTGAAACTTGCCTTCCCAGTTCATTCTCAGTGATAAATTTTCCATGTCTGTGATAATTATTTTAAGGAACAAATGCGTCTCCATGACCGGCATATTTTCTGGGTACTCCTAATCTGACCTATACTCATTGTAACCATTTTGTGATGCTTTGCTACAAGAGAGATTATTACGTCTTTATCATTTGTAAATTATTGACCAGAATCCTACTGGTGATTGGTGCTTGCATAAAGAAAACTGTGTAAGCCACTTGGGCAAATTGTTAGTCATTAACAAGGAACTAATTGCATTTCTAGACATGCATTCGCCATATTATTGGACAAAATCCTAGGAATACAACTGGAGTGGCAATTATTGGTGCAATTCCCATATGGAGGCATAAATCCCTGGTAGTACTCTGGTTATTAAGTGTATGTATGAGTGAAAGAAAGAGGAAGCAGCAGTATTGAGATGCCGTAACATCCAGAATTCAGATTATTAGCAAACTCTTGTTTTGGCTGAGAGCTCTACTAGGTGGATTTCCCTGTTTGTTAGAGACAAAATCTCTCTTATGGTTTCCTTTTGCCACTGCAGCTGTGATTCAGTGGACTGCCAGTTGAATCAAAACAGTACAGTATTTTGTGTGAAATATTGAATTGAAAAAAGACTGCAATGTGTGAATGTGCATTTCTGAAGTATGTATGAGGAAATCTCGTGATGCAATAGATTTAATTAAATATTGCACCACTTGATTTGACTCTCCAATTAGATTATGCATGTTGTACACTGAGGCAAATTAAAATGTGCAGATAGTATCCATGACGAGTCCAAGCAGCTCCTCCCCCCCCCCCTTAAGTGTTCTAAATATATTTTACTTGCTTGTTTATGATGTTACAAACAGCAGCTAAACATAAATGTTATTTTACAAAGCTACCTCCTGGTTTGAACTCAGTGAGTTTCTTTTTTAAAAAAGTGCTAGTGTGAGCTGCTACTGCAAATGAGACAAGAATAAAAATGACCCTGGTTGGAGAAGAAAGAGAAGTAGCTTGTTGAAAATGGATGTGTTTTCTTGGTGATACTGCAGTAGATAAATGTGGGCTCACAACATCTCTTTATTGGTTCTATTGAGTAGAGCTGAGATGGATCAGGCCCAAGTGAAAGCAAGAGTGACTAATGAACCTGTTGTTATTTTTCCTCCCTAAACCTATATCATATTTAGCAAATAGCAGTATAGATGTATGCCCTTGAACTGAAAAAAGCATTTCAAAATGGAAATCTGAACAACCTGAGGTTGCTGTATGGAATATAACAGGCTTCAATGAATAATTAAAAAGTGAAAGCTAATAAAATATACAGCATGCAAGATATTGTAACTCTGCCTTGGGGATGAATACTTTCCATTACTTTTAATTGTTGCCAAGACTGACCTTCAAGGTCTTTTTCTGGCAGATAATTTGTTATGGTAAGAATAAGTTCAGCAAATATTTCAGCAGAAAATACAGAAAGATTCTTAATGTTACAGAATATTATTTTTCTTCCCAAAGGTTTTTCCTTGAGGAACTGGCTTTCTATGCATAGTACATTTTCAGCAGTATCTTAAAAGGACACATATTATCTATCTTGTATCATAAAAGCCATGTATCCTGCAAGCCAAAAGCTGAGGAATATTGAGTTGCCAGTTGTTAGCTACCTGTATCTGTGTGTCGAGAGTAAAAAGTATGTGCATGGACATTTAGGCTGAGGAGACTCAAGTTCAAAAACAATTACTATTTATTCTGGTCCGTGACGGATCAGGAAAGAGATCTTGGTGTGCTGGTGGACAGCTCGATGAAAGTGTCAACCCAGTGTGCGGCGGCAGTGAAGAAGGCCAATTCCATGCTAGGTATCATTAAAAAGGGGATTGAAAATAAAACAGCCAACATTATAATACCATTGTACAAAACGCTGGTAAGGCTGCACCTGGAGTACTGAGTACAGTTCTGGTTGCCACACCTCAAAAAATATATAGTGGAACTGGAAAAGGTGCAGAAGAGAGCGGCTAAAATGATGACTGGGCTGGGGCACCTCCCTTATGAGGAAAAGCTACAGCGTTTGGGACTCTTTAGTCTAGAGAAAAGGGGCCTGAGTGGGGACATTATTGAGACATATAAAATTATGCAGGAGATGGATAAAGTGGATAGAGGGAAGCTCTTTTCCCTCTCACGCAATACCAGAACCAGGGGACATCCACTAAAATTGAGTGTTGGGAGAGTGAGAACAGACAAAAGAAAATCTTTCTTTACCCAGCATGTTGTTAGTCTGTGGAACTCCTTGCCACAGGATGTGGTGATGGCATCCGGCCTAGATGCCTTTAAAAGGAGATTGGACAGATTCCTGGAGGAAAAGTCCATTGCAGGTTACAAGCCATGATGGGGATGTATAATCTCCAGGTTTAATGGAAGGTACCTCAAAATGCCAGATGCAGGCGAGTGGTATGAAGAGACAGGTATCTAGTTGTCTCATGTGCTCCCAGAGGTATCTGGTGGGGCCACTGTGAGATACAGGAAGCTGGACTAAATGGGCCCTTGGCCTGATCCGGCAGGGTTCTTCTTCTGTTCTTAAATCCCAGATCAATCAGAGACATTTTGATTCATTTACAGATTCACTGTAATATTTGGTGAGCTGATTGCCTTGGAAAGAAGGATAGTAAAACTTTAAAATACATGAATTAAAATGCATATACACATACCTGTTTCTACATGACTAATGGCTCAACTGAATGTTTTGCATGAATAATGTGCTATAAGAATAAGAATAAGCCATCTGCAGGGGAACTTCTTTAATATGAATTTGTTCACCTTTCTTACACAAAAGTGGAGTTATTCTTTTGCTTCTTATATTCAATAAATTAAAATAGTGAATTATGGAATTGATAAAGAAATGTCTAATGTGGTCAGGCACTCTGACCAGAATCCTGAAAGCTTCAGTTTGCATTTTGGTTTTCTAAAGAAGCAAGTTGCTAGCCTGCTTGCTTAGGCATCAGAAAATAAATGCATGCTGAATCCCAAAAAAGATTTTTGGGGGCCAAACTAGACACCACAGTTAACATATTATTAAAAGCAGAACTGCCTTAAAATGAGAAGACTGTTTATTCCAACACAAGCTTTCTTTGATATGTATTTGGCAAATTAGATTGCTGTTGTTTTGTAATCTGTCATCTGGGAGATACCACAACTTTGTTTACATGTCTGATGGTTAAGGCTCACAGCACTGAAAGATTTTCAAGTCTTTAAGAATAAAATTTTAAGAGGAAAAAAATATGCATTTGCTTTTACTTGTGACCTGACTCTTATATAAAGCTGATTCTGTTAGACACATTATAATCTGCCTTCTAGACAATCTCCATTTGAGGAACAATAGGAAATTGAGATTTACAGTCCTTCTAGATCAGTGGCTCTCAGTCTTGAGTCTTCATATGTTCTTAGACAAAAAAAATCCCAGAAGCCTTCACCACTAGCTGTGCTGGCCAGGATTTCTGGAACTTGCAGTCCAAGAACATCTGCGGACCCAAGGTTGGAAACCACTGTTCTAGACCCTTCGCCAGTTCTGGTACCATTAATTATAACATCTCTTGAGAAGTCCTGTGGGAGGTTGGAGATAGAGTGTTCAGTTTTGCCCTGGGTCTTCTGAAGCCTTGGGATGAGCACAGGCCACTTTGGGAAGGAGAACGTTTCTCCCTTTTACCTTGAAGAGTGCAGCATCTAATGCCTGAGTGCATTCTTTGGGTAGGATGTCCAGCAGTTTGAAGTATGGTATCATCAGTTAGATAATGAGGACCTGCTCTTACTTCTAATTTTTTGGACATGGAATTGGTATTGTTGGTGGCAATGTTCCTCTGTGGATAACATTATTGGATAGAAGTGAGTAAAGCAGAGTTTAGTTAAGACTGAGATGTTGATAGCTGGGCTCTGTGTGATCTGGAAATGAAGTCTGCCTGTTCTAACAAGCCAAGACTAAACTAGAGGATCTGTTGGTTGCTAATTCATTTATTGGCATAATTCAAGGTGTTTTTTTAAGTCTTTAATTTCCAAATGGTTTCAGATAGTGCCTGAAATTGTGTAGTAATTTGCAACTAGAGTAGACCCATTGAATCAGTAGAACTTACAAAGGAGTTGACTCACCAAATCACTGCAGACTCAGTGGACCTGCTCTGGTTGTGGCATAAATCCAGTGGTATCTTCTGTTGTGGTTTCTTCTTTATCAGTCCATTCTGTGCTGGTTGTAATAGTGTGGGCATAGTATGGACATTACTTGTCATTGTTCTATGGCTGTCCCCCATCAAAATGGGGCAAGGTGTTTTTTGTTTTTGTTTGTTTGTTTGTGGTAGCATAGTGCTTATTTCACTTGCCACCATAAGGAGGCTTACCAGGCTCAGTTTCCTGGACCCTATATAAAGCTTTGTAAGACATTTGAATAGACTCTGTTTGATTTTATTCTTGCTGTTGGTGCTTCTGTCAGTTGTGTTGCTTGTTTGAATGATTACTATAAGTATTAAAAGCAAACAAACATAAAAGAGAATAATATGTACATGCTTCCTGGGAAACAAGTGTTAAATACTATGTCGTTGGTTGACTCCAAGGCTGGAAGTGAAGAGTTCCATGAAAAGAAGTTGCAGAAATTACCCTTTGGCCAATGGCACACTCCCTCGGTAATCTTGAATGGGTCATGCTGAAGCATTTACATTTTGCAGCAGTATTTGGAACAGATCTGTAGGAAAATAGTTTGTTTTGGTTAATAGGTTCTAGACTTCAGTTAGTATCTGATCTTCATGCCCTTTCAACCATTTAGTATCTGATCTTCATGCCCTTTCTGATTATATATGAGGGGGAAAGTATATGGTACTTGATCACAATGGTCATCTAAATTCAGTCTTTTTATTCCAAAGTGACATTTGGACATTAACATCATCTGTAAAACTAGTTATTTCACCCACAGTGCTTCAAAATATTTTCTTTGTTGGTACTGCTTGAAGCAGTTCTGTTTATCAAACAAACGCTTGACCGAACCAAGTCAAATTGCTTTAGCCAGCTCTGTTTACTCTGACAGGCAGCAGCTGTTTTAGTTAGCCCTTAAAACCCATCCACTAGTATGCATTTCCAGCATCCTTCTAATGTGCCAGAACCAGTTAGTAAAGAACATGATTTTTTTATATGGCATATAAAAGAATTATCCTCAAAAACATGGTTATGGTACTTGACACAGAGGTGTAATCCACCATGTGGTCTCCATTTAGATGCTTGTCTTGATACAATAAGGGTGTTTTCCAAACATATGGAAGGTGATGGAAGAAAGGACTAGTGTAGAGGAATAAAGGAACATTGATTTCCAAGGCAACATCCTGAACATAGGAGGAGGAGGATAGGAGGTAGATGGAGTTGGAACGAGGTGCTGCCATGGAAGAATCCCTTGTGCCTCCTCTGCCAGGATATCTAAAGAGAGAGGGTGGTCCTCAGCTTCCATGAGCTGAAGGTTCTTCTGCTTGTTGGGGAGTGATCCCTGGGGATACTAACCCCTTAGACAAAGCTGCTTTTGTTTTTGTGGCCCGTCAGACATACCATCTTTTTGTCAAAGCACAAGTGCACACTCCAAGACACCTGCAAGTTCTTCATGAGATCATTCCTTCTGTTTCTGAAATTGTAGATGCTTTTTGAGTCAAAATAGCACCATGTACACGCATCAATGAGTAATAGCAGGCTTGGAAAACTTAATGATTTGGAAAAATACCAAAACAACAGCAACAGCACACCTTTAGGAAAACTTCCCTCATCCACAGGCTAAACAAGCACTGAAGACTTTGTGTGCTTAGTGGTGAAAGAATACTACTTCATTTTTGGGTGGGTGATGCGAAACTGGATGGAGAGAATAATGGAATGAAACATCCTTGAGGAGGTAATCGCTGTCTGGTTGGGACAGTGAAAAGAGTCCACTACCGTGTAATCTATTTCAGGTTCCACAGGAGTTTTAGAGTGTCAAAACTGGCAAAGATGTTTTGACCACAGAGTTAAATACAAAAATGGAGCAGTGTATGAACGTTATAACAACTAATCTAATCCTAGTTTAGAGATTTTAGGAAATTATTGAAAAGATACTTGCTAATTTGGATCTGACAAACTGTACACTTCCCTGCCCTTCATCTCTTCTCTTACGTAGAACACCTTTGCTATGAGGGAGACTCCTCATATTGTGTTATTTTTGTATTGAGTATAAAAAGCAACACAAGATCATTGGAAATTGGATATGACTATAAAAGTATTTAAAGGTACTGTTTGAGAAATCTAGTTTTAGCTATGTAATTGCCTTTGTAATTTATTGTGGAAGAAACACTAATCAATATTGCTAGCATTTATATTTTTCCAAAGTTTCTGTACTTAATTTAAAAAAAATGCTTTTGTCATTGCTTTTTCTTGCAACGACAGAAGCTTTCATTTCAGAATTACAGTTCTGTAGTATATATGATGCATGCAAAGATGACCTTGGTTTGTTGCACCTTCAGCAAAAAATAGAACTAAAATATAAACTCCAGCATTACTGGCTGAAAAGTGAAGGAGATAAAACTAATTTAATATTTAGATTATGGTTACCAAGGTGATACCTTCCAAATTTTGAAGGTGAACTTGCAGTAAGAAGACTGGTGCTGCCCTTGATAGCATTTTTATGTCATTCTGGTAATTCTCACTCTTAAACCCTAATTGTTGTGAGGCTTTCCAGTGAATTCCTGTCAATGGCTTGTGTTTGTAACATGTCAACTCTGTTCAGCCATAAGATCAGAGCTTTAAATCTTCTGCTTGTTTTGAACCTTGTCCTAGTTACAGTGATTTCTGGCACTTACCTTTGGTTAAGTACATCCCCTGTCATTCCTTCTAGTATTGACACTTCTCAGACTCCTCTGTTCTGATCTTGACCACATTGCTCACTTGACCCTTGGAATCTATGCCATTAATTCTCTTTTGTTTTCTTCTCCCTATATTCTTACTAGCTTAGTAATGCATCTTATCGAATCTGGAATTTACTTAATTATCTGCCTTCTGATAGTAGAAGCAACTTCCAAGATTTTTAGGGGAAAGGAACTGGTGCCAAAGCATTGTAGGGCAGCTACTATTTCTTTCCATCTCACGGACTGAATAATGATAAATTAGGCATGAAAATCTGTTCTGTTTAGCTCAGGTGAGTCTACCTGACCTACTCAAGTTGCAAAATATACAAGAGGATCCAGATAGGGTGAGCTGGAACAAGATGGAAGCAAAAAGACCCAAATGCAATTTGACCTGAACACCCTGATACTGTGGTCAAGAGTACAGCGTGGTTAAAGAAACTGTATGTGGCAAATTAGTAATTTGATTTCTGCAGTATCTGGCAGAAGGGGAAGAGTTGTTCCTTGGTGTTCTATACTTTAAAGCTTCCTGCAACAGTGTCCAGCCCCTATAGATGGGTAGCACCTGGGACAGATGCTGCCATTCAGTGTAGATTTTGTTGTAATGTTCTGTCAAGTTGCCTCTGATTTATGATAACCCTGTGAATGAGTGACTTCAAAAAAGTTCAGTCTGTCAACAGTTCTGTTCAGCTCCTGCACACTGAAGGCCATTGCTTCATTTATTGAATCATCAGTGTAGATAGCACTGAATAGAATGGACCGCTCTGCCTCAATATATGAAAGTTTCCTAGAAATGGAAATAAATGCTGAGTGCCAGATTTGAATTGCACTATATACCCACTTTTTGGAAATATCTTCCAAAGCTTGGGGAAATTACCTGTTACTATACAGTTCCCAGAGTCACCAAGCCAATAAGACCAAGGAAAGGCAACTAGTAATTTTTCAAGCTCTTTTTAATTTCTAGATAAACTGATAGAATGTGCAATTTTCTAGTCAAATTGAGCACCAAGGAACTGTACTAGTATCTATTCTTGCCTTCTCTTTCCTCCACCCTTTCAAAGTGCCAAAGAGAAAGATCTTAGCTGGCATGATAACACAGTACCTGAGGAATGGAACCCCTCTCAAAGCCAAAGAATATACAGAATATTTAATGTGTTGCTTTTTCATCTCACCTTGCTTAACTTAAGGGGAAGAGACTTCTGTTACTGGCTGGCACCTCTAGAAAGTTTCACAGGGAGAGTGCGGTGCTGGGCAAGTGAACATAGTGCCTTGCTGCTTAAAGCCCACATTAAAGAGTAAAAAAATGAGCACATTTTGTACTTAATGTTCTGAGTACATTTTATTTGCTTGCTCTCTCCCCCTGTATTTCACAGTCTGAGTTACATTTTAAGAGACATCCCTAGGGTCTCTTAAGCTTTAAATATAGGAATTTATTGTGGTAGCTATAATCATAAAAGAGAGGTAATTTCCACCTGTTCTTCCCTGGAGTAATATATTTTAGAGAATTGACTTTTCATAATGTTTTGATTCATTAAGGTGAAGATGCAGAAATGTTACAATTAGCATTTACTTCTCTTGGCACCCAATTTGTTTGCCAAATAGAATTCCTTTAAGGCCCAGTCCTATGTTGTTGCTGTTCTGCTGCAGATGCCCAGAGGACAGAATATAAGGGCTTGAACAGTAATATAGCAATTCTGTTCCCATCATAGTGGTTGCTTTTGCCTCTCTAATTCAAAGGTACCTGGAGAAGGTGAAGTAATTCCTTTTCATCCTTGTACACAGGATTCTGTTGGACTTCTTACTTGTTAAAGTGATGTGTAAATCAACCATTCTCTACTCTCTCTTTTTTGCCATGGCCATAAACACAATATGAAAGAAATACAGGCTGAATTAGATTGTGTAAGTCACATAATGAACCTTATGAGGTGATGTGTGAAGAATTGTTTCCATTCTGTGACCCCCTTCAAATGTGCTAGTGACCCCCATTGTAAATGGCTCGTTTAGATGAACATTTATTCTACTTGTGTTGAAGGTGGAAGAACAAATGCTTTCTGGAAGTTGGCCAGAAGTTGCTGGATCTATAGTAAGCCATGGTTGTAGTAAATACTACCAATAGCATCTTGCAAATGTTCTTTTCTTTTTGTTCTTTCTGGTAGGAGTGTCAATCATTGGTTTTAGCAAAAATGGTCTGGTAATTTATTTGCACTATGCCTACTGTAGTAACTGGCAACAATTATTGAGTCTTATCTTTCAAAACAATAAGAAATTAACGGCTGAAACGATTGGAGCAGACCAGCTGGCAACAGGATAGCCCCGAAGACTTGACGTTGAGCCATTCCACTTTGGAACTATTGAGTTTCAAACCTCTCACATTTCTTTTGCCAGGGCTGTGTCCTAAAAATAATGTTTGAATGGGTTGCTGCCTTGCTTGATAGTTCTGGCTTCAAGATTGTAGGAACAGTCAGACCACTGCTTGATTTAACCCCGTAGGGTCCTTATCTGACTGGAAGAGTCTCTCTAGGCAAGAGTCTTTCCTAGCTCTTTGTGAACATCCCTGGTGTTCCCTGGCTTCCCAGCCAACTTCTGAAAAATTGGTGTACTCTGGATAGTATTGTGGTCCCATCCATTTCTACACTTATTTTATTTACTTTATATGTGTTAATTTCTTTCCTTATATTCCATATCCTCAGGTGGTGAGAAACATAACCAGATTATGTTTTTGAGCTTTCTGCTTATGGCTCTTGTGTTTGCTGAAATATAATTATCAATATCACTGAGGTAAAATCTTCCAGTTCCCAACATTTGTTTTGATACAAAGATGAGAAATACCTTTCAAGCTCTGTGAACTATTCTGTGGTCTGAAGTTATAAGTGGACTTAGAAGTGAGGAAGTACCAAGGTATTTTCATGCCTTAGCTAAAGCCATAAAACCCAGGCCGTTATTTGAACTGGAACTTAGTTTTGTGCAGGCTTTGATTACAGTAGAAGAGAGTTGTTTCCACCTGCTAGAGAGTTGTTTCGCCCCTGTCTGTCTGAGGTATAGGGGGTATGAAGTCTAAAAATAGAACAAAACATTTTTAGATACATATTAAGCTAGACTTGGAACTGAAAAAAGAGCAAATTATTGCTGGCATTTTTGGCAAATGTGGGCATGTTCATACTAGGTGGAATATGTGTGCCTAGTTTTGTTGTTTTAAAAGTTTTCATTGATTTAAAATGTTCATTTTGTTACTGTTCTGACATTGTCATCCTCTCCTTTTTGAGTAATCGCTAGAACAGGGTTTTTAAAAACAATACAGAGTTTATTGAGAAGGATTGTTATTTTCCCTCAGTTCCTGTTGACTGTATTGCTGAAGGTTATATGTGCAGTCCTCAGGGACAATTCACCAGGTTTTGTGCAAAACACAAACCTACTGAATCTTTTGTCCTTTGTCTGGGAGAAACACTAGATGCTTACTGTAAATATGGAAGACTGCCAATCTGTGGCGCACATTCTTTTTTTAATACTGTAACCTGGCAAGTGTTCAAGAATTACAGTCCTACCTCTCTTATTTGCTTTCTCTTTCCTTGTGTGTTGAGAATGAAACAACTTTTAAAATGCTGAGCGAAGGTTTCTGCATTGTATAATGTAGCAATATAAAACTTATCAGTTGAGCCATTTCTTGCAGCTGTTTTTCATATCATGGGGAGGGGTAGAAACTGAAATATTTATCTGGAAACAGCTAGAACCTGGAAGGATTTCTACAGCATTTTAAGTATGGAAAAACAGAATGCCTCTTGGATTATTTTGAAAATGGTTTTTCTGATTCTGGTTTGATGTTTGCCATTCCCACTCTTTTCTTTGAATAAAGTTAATTTTTGTATTGCATGGTTTATTTTTGCAGGCAAAAGACCCTAAATAAACATCATGACATAGTTTTATATATTATTTAAGAGATGCTTCTTCTTCCATTGCTTTTATGCATGTGCTGATGAAGCTAAATTTTTCCACAGTAGCTAGCTTTATTATTATGTTGTTGTCTTTCCGTTGCAGATAGATTTTAGACTATTCAAGGAAACTATGAAAGGGAGTAGAGGTCCTCCAATTAATTTTCAAATACAGGGGATGCTATAGTAGTCTCTTCCATTAGCAGTTAACATTGTTTACTTTCCCATTAGTCTTTTTGTTTGTTCGGAGTTTTGCTTTCTTCTGCTTTTTGCTCTGCCATTAAATGTATTTGCCTGAGATTAAAAGTGTTTTAATCTCTCAGTTTGGTTTGGTTTTATTTGTAAAAATGCACCATATTGTTTGCAACTGTGTCATCCTGGTCCACATTTTTTTCCATGAAGATCTTGGTAAAAGTATCAAAAATGCTTAAGTGCTATCTAATGTGGGAGGGTCTACATCTAGTCTTATGAGTGACGGCTATCCTGCTTGTATCCATGGAATCACTCTGTTCAAACTTACTACATGTACATCTCTGGTATTTGCAGATGAATTTTTTAGATGCCATAGGCTGAAGAATACTGGCACATATTTTAAAAGCAGCTATAATTTTATTTCAGTTGGCCAAACTCCTGTTGTGTAAGTCATACCTGCAGAAAGGTGATGATATCAGTAGTGGGAAAGATTTTTTTTTCTTCGCTCCTATGGCTCCTGTGACTCATGTGTAATCAGTTTCATTGTGTGTGAGCCACGGGAGCCCTAGGACAGAAGGAAGAGATCTCTAATTACAAAAAAAAACCCTCCCCCTGGTGGTGACAAATCTTATCTATTGCTTGATGTGTTTATCACATATTTTGCAAAAGTGTGCTCCCAAGTAATAATACACTGTGTGTTTGTCAGCATGTGATTATCCTCAGCTATGTATGTTGTTTTTGGCATGTTTTGCTTTTTCAAAGGGATGAGCCATTAAGAGTTACTTTGCAAGTCTAATTTCTGAGGCACCTACCTCAGAGGAATCTTGTAGTGGGTAGAGAATACGTTCCCCTTAATGTCTGGTTTGATCTTAGTAGCAGAATGTATGCTTTCAATTAAGAGAAACTTGGTAATAAGCATGAGAAGGACCTTTGCCATAGATCCTAGAGGGATGGTGCTGGTATGAACAATTTTGGCTCAATATAAAACAGCATCATTTGTTCACATATGGTAGAGATTAGTGAGCTGATACTTTGAACTGTATGAAAACGTATTAGTCATAATTCTGTTTCTGCTCAATAGCTCATGTTTGTAATTGTCAAACTCTGTATTCATTGATGGAACCTATTAATGGATGGATCTTGTTTGAAAACTGGATTTAGACACTGTTGCTGCCAATTTTCTTACGTTTGTGTCTTTGAATTAATAAACACTAGAATGCAGCATTTTTTTTACTGAAATGTTCAGAATCTCTCAGCCACTGGTCATGCTAGCTGAAGGATTGTTGGAGTTACAGACCAAAAGAGAAGCTTTCCCAAGTTCTGATTTTATTATTTCTATGAAAGTTTTCAGAGCAGCACAAATTCAGTTGTTTCAGGAAACAGCCTGATGCTGATCATGCAATATAAAGGAACACATACTTTTCCCCCAGTGGATGAGCTAACTGAAGAGAATAGGTTAGTTGAAGCCAAACATATTGACTAGCTGATAAGCTGACAGACTGTTGTACACATGGGGCTCTCAGAATGGGGTTGAGTGACCGGGATCAGCAAAACAGAAATATTATGGGGGTTGTGTGCCCTGTCCCCAGTGGGACCTTGAGCAAGCTGTAAGGTCTCAGAGCTCCACCAGAAAGAAGGACTAGTAAATAACTTCTGAGTGTTTTATGCCTGGAAAACAATGGGAAGGGTGACCATAAATCAACCCTTATGAATCAACCTGATGATACATAATTATAAATTATTTTGAGAGACAATAATTGAACAAGTGGATATAAATACATGCATTTAAGATTCTGGTATCATTGTCATAGACAAAAAAGGGGGCAAGCTTGTTGATTGTATTTATTAATTTCATTTCTATCCTGCATCTCCTTATTGATACACCCAATATTTTCAAATTATGTTATTTGAAAAATCATTGAATAAACAAATATAAATGTATTGATTCTTGATCCTGAAACTCTTGTGACTTGTCAGTGCTTCGTATCTGTCCAGTTGGACTGCTGCTTATTTCAGTGGTTTAGGTATGTGGCTGCAGAGCCAGAGGATAGGAGCTTGATTCCCCCGTGCCTCCTTGACAGAAGCTGGACTTGATGATCCATAGAATTCTTTCCAGCTCTGCAGTTCTAAGATTTTGTGGTTTGAGTTATGAGTAGCCCCATTGGCATCGTTTAGATGAATTGTTACAGTGGGAACATTTAAAAAAAAGATTAAGTTGCAGCTGGTAACATACTTCAAGGCATGCTCTATCACATTCATCAGTAGCTACTTTTTGAAGTACCATGTAATATTGATGGCAAGATAATTGGAAAGGGCAACAAATCTTGCCATGTCAGACTGGACTTCTGACCTTTATGGGGTTGCATGCAATTCCAGCAACTGTGAATATTTATTAACACATTGTGTTAATTTTGAGAAGAAACTTTTTTTTTCTGGGAGCTATGAGTTTTAATAGGGGGGAAAATCCCTTTATCCAGCTAATGTTCAACCCCTGAATATTTGTCAGGTTTGGTTTTGTATGAAATATGGGAGTTGGGTTTAATTGTCTAGAAGTTTCAGGCAAGTACTCAAGCCTGTTATTTCTCAAATATTTGAAGGACATTCTTTAGTCTTGCCATTCCTTTTAACCTGTGTGGCAGGTTAGACTAATTCAGGGACTTGTATGTGGGATATTTATTGTATTGCTGCAATAAATCCCTGTTAATATTAACAGGCACTGGGTGCTATGATCATATTATTCTAGTGCTTTATGAGCTGCAGTGGCTTGGAGTCTGGGCCCAAGTGATTGTACTGGTATTGACCTTTAAAACCCTTGATGGGTTGGGGACCAGGTTAACTTGAAAAATTCCTTTCTTCCATTATACTTACTCAAACAGTAACATCTCCATCAGAGACTATTCTCTGTATGTCCCCACCAAATGAGATAAGATGACTGGCTGTTAGGAAGAGAACATTCCTGGCAGTGGGATCCTGGCCATGGAACAGAGATGCTCACCTGTCACTTTGTGTGGTCTTATTTGGGTTCTTGTTAAGACCTAGGCCTTTTAAGCCACTCAGAGAATAGTTCCAATTCAAATACATCCACTGGATGAATGTAAGTCCCATTGATTCAGTAGGTCCACTCTAGATGGGGACAAATGATTTGATTGAGCTCCTTGTGCGGAAAATGAAATCAAATCTAATATGTTTTTTAATGTTGAGTTGTGCCCATTTTATAATTTGAATTCTTGATTATTTGCCTTCTTCTGCTGAAAGGAAGATACTCTAATGCTGCATTTTAATGTCTTTGTTGCTTTTAATTAGTGCTGCTTTTAATTACTCTGTTTTAATATTACACTTTATTCTTTGTTTTTTGAGCCACCTAGAGATGTAGGAAGTAAGTAAATAATGCAGAAGACATATCTGACTTCAGTAGATAGTAGCTACTATTATGTTTAGTTTTAGTAGACTGTAGTGAGTCACAGTGGACTGCCCCCTCTTTTGATTTTAGGTTCAAGCATCTTTTTATATAGGAAAAAGTAAATGTCCTAAATTAGCACTTTAGCAGTCTGTCTGTCTGTCTTTTTATTTACCTGTTTTCATCTTCATTTCACACATTTTTTTAAAAAAATGAAAGCATAAGCAGCTGCTGGTTTCCAGAGGTTCCTGCTCTTGCTGCAGTGACTTGTACTGTAAAATATTTATAAAATAAATATTGTGAGTTTAAAGAAAAGTCTTAACAGCCCTATCCTAAAAATGTTTACTTGAATGTAAATCCCATTTCTCAATGTGATTTAATCCAGATCATATTTTTTCCTCCTAGGATTGCAATTTAAGTGAATGTTCAAACTCTTTAGAATTCAAGGAGAACTCGTAAAAGCTTGCTTCTGTACTGTAGCAGCCTGCTGTAATATTTATAGAGAGGTTTTCAGCAATATACATATTGATTTAATTGAACTGTGGTGCAATGACCACAAATAATTTATGCAAAATGGAGACTAAGCCGCCCAAGTGGAAAGGACCAATTGACTCCCAAAATATCTTTTGGCTGCCAAAAAACCACTCCCTTCACAAACTAGAAATGAAGTTTAGTGGAAAGGCCTAGTAATCAGTAACTTTCTCATAGTTCACAGAAATTAGGATTCTTCTGTGGAGAAAGGGTGACTCTCTTTCTTCAGTAGGTAGAGAACTCTTTAGCAGAATCGTCTGGCTAAGGGAAGACAATTGCTTTAAAAAGCACAATTTGAAAATATAATTTCACTTTATTCAAACTGTCCTCCCAACATTTTTTATAACCTCAGTTTTGCTGGATGTTGGAAGAGAAATGTACACTGTATTGACATATCACAGGTTAAGTGAAACTATACTTTATGAGCAGAAGGGGGGCTAATGCAACGTGAAGGGTTGTTTTTCCTTCTATAATGCACACTTTGCCTTGAGGCAGCACATACTGTATATTAAGATCCACGGGGGAGGGCGAACTCAAACACATGAAGTTTGAAAATATCTGTATATTCAGTCTACACATCCAAGCCATCTGTGTGGAAATAGAAGTGTTCCTCTTATTTAAGTGATTAACTGAAATGTATTTCCACCAAGTATAGATAATTAATATGTATCTTCTCTCTGTTACTGTTTCATGATGAGGTATTGTGTTTCCTGCACACTGAAGTGTAGTGGTAAATGAAAAATTCCATATCCCTCTGTGAAAGGGATTCATTGTGTGCATTCCTGAAACTAAAAACATTTTGGTTGCCCTGCTTCCTCCTCTAACTTTTTTTCCCAACACACAGTTGTGACTTTCATTTGGTTTTTACTGATGTTTCTGTGTCCACATCTCCCTAAGTAAGGTGTTTCAGTAGCTTATTTAATAGCGTTTGAATGTCCATTCAGGTGTTTAGGCTTGGAGGTGGGGTACAGATGGAAGAAAATGGGTCTACACACATCCAGTTTGGAAACAGGGCTCAGATGTTTCGCTTACAGCAGTGTTGCTGATTGCTGATGTGGAGAAGCTGTTTCAACTACTTAAGGCACAAACTGTAGCATAAGATAGAAGCAAGCTCATATTACCTACTGACACCAAACTAGGCTTTGTGCCCAACTAGGAGGGCTGGACACTTCTGGGAATCTGTGACACTCCCTCTTTAAAGATGAAAGGTTGGTAACATAACTAAGACCAGGAGTCATCAAAACTTTATATACCATTTGTGTGTATTGTAAATAATAGGAGGTTATAAAGTGGGTAATGTAACAGTTAAGTGAGACTACTTAAACCAGACCTAACAACCATTAATCTTGATAAAATAACTTAAATCCACATATCCCCTGACCTGGTTATAAGTGTATCTCAGGACAGATTTTAGAACTGAAACAAAACTTTATTTTCAAACACTTCTTGAGGGATGAACCTTATTTTTAACTTTTTTTAAGCCACAGTACTTATTTCACAACACGTGTAGAGATTCAGTGTACCCACATCAACTCCACAGAGGATTTCAACCAATATCTTCCTCACTAAGAAGTCAGTCCTTTCTAGAATGGCTATCTCCTCTCATTAGCACTTTCAAAAGCAGTCCTGGGTCCCTTCCGGACTTTTCTTCAGCTTGAAGAAAATACAGAGGGCAGTGCCTGACCAAACCTGTCTGAGCTCAAACCTGACTGGTGACTTCTTAGCCAGACCCTTTCTGACAGTTGAACTCAGTTGCTGCATTCTGAATCTGCTGCTCCCAGCTGATTTGTTGTGGTTTCACCATGATGTAATTAGTTAAGATGCCATTATGAGGTTGGTCAATTTACCTTCTGTCAGAGAACCCTCTTTGGCTTATTCTACCACCCAAGCAATGGTAATTATCTGGTGCCCAAATGCTTGTTGTGACATCCTCACTTGCATTTACAAAGGTGTGTACAGAGATATTTTACTGTGAATGAGACAGAAACTCTGAGTATGCCCAGCCTGGTAAAATTCCTTGCAGCTCTGTCAACTGGCAAACAACATGCACATCAGGGGAGAATATCAACCATGTATCTGGAAGCAATAGGTGAAAACAAAGCATATGCTGACCCTTGCTCGTTAGGGTTTGTTTCAGATTTAGCAGGTGACAACCACAATGAAGTTGTCTCTACTCTGCTGTACCACATTAATTCCACTTCCTGTATGGTCAGCACCAAGCTAGCAGTTAGTGGGTGGGACAACCAGCAAACTACTTTTGGGTTGCTTAGTTGTGGGTTATGCCACCTGCCATCTCTGTCAATGTCTTGCTTCAGTTACAAATAGGAAAGTGGAAAAACTGTACTTCTGTTCCTGATAAAAACCCAGACAGGCATTTGAATTGTACAGTATTGGATATCGACAAACTGACTGAGAGAGCACTGCTCCTAAGTGTTTGCCTAGTTATATGTATAGGGTAACTGTCCTTTTTTGTACAATTGGAGAAATTGAGCTTCAAGTCTAGTTTTGTAATAATTCACAATTAGTTAGAAATATAATTAATTTTTCAGAATATTAGTCATGTCTGTATGCCTTGGGATTTAGCTCAACATAAACTTTGACCCTATCTAACTGCAGACAATTTTAAATTTGTATACTAAATACTATTGACTTTCTTCTCATTGGTACTTAAGCATTAGGATAAGATAAAAAGCTAACTGAAGTCAATGAAATTGAGTCAAGTCAATTTAAACTAGTTTGGATTAGTGCTAGAGCTTTATTTGATGCCCATAGCTTTCTGCTGAAGGGCAAAGCTTGAAATGTAATTGGAGTTTAGAACAAGGCAGCTTGTGTACTTACTGTTTGTGTTTGTTCTTATATTTCCTTTTGAATCATTAAATAAAAATGGAAGACAATATGTTCTCTTTGCAAAATGATTAGATTCAGCAGAGTTTTATAGCAATGAGGAACTGTTGCAGTGAGGAGCTGTTGTTGACCTACACACAGTCTTAGGTCGCTGGTTTTTGTATTTTTGTTTTTGTGGTGTTATGTTTTCTGACTTTTTTGATTATTGGAGTTGGTTGTATGCTTTGTCTAATAATGTAAACCCACCCAAGTAAACCCACTAAGTTGGGCAGTCTATAAGTTAGTAAGTAAGTAAATACTGGATATGTGAACAACTGCCTTGTTTTAAAAAACTGATACGTATTTTCTGCCTTGGTAATGTGGCTTTATTTTAGAGTCTAGAAAGTGCATACTAAATAACTTACAACATGTGATCCCTACTTGCCTGGGCAGGGTCAGTGACTGCTCCTCCCTCCATTGCTTGTTCCATAAATGACAACACTGGTGGTTGCAGCCAAACAGGGTTTATTAAAAGGAGTTCGGGGACAACATACAGCTAACAGTAACAGAATACATCATGCGAAAGGCCGGACTGGAGGAATCCCAAACCGGAATTAAGATTGCCGGAAGAAATATCAACAACAATATAAACAACAACAACAAAAAACAGTAACAAGACTCTTACTAGTTCCACTGTTTGGATTCAGAGTCCAACTCCACTAGTCTCACATTCTTTTCCCCTCTGATTACCTTCACCAAGGGTAGAGGTTCCCCGGTTTCCTTCACTAGTAGCAACCCTTCAGGCTTAAAGTGCAGGGCTTGTAAAAGGGATGGATGGTATGCCAACACTGATGGAAGTGGCAGCAACTCCCTTTCCCCCTGCTACCATCTCAAGTTGCTGACTCCTTGCTTTGTGGGCCTGCTCACGCTGTCTCCACCAGCATCTTAGCTGGGTTGCTGATAGCTCCTTGGATGCTGGCCGTTCCTTGTGGTGCCTTCTCTCCCATTGCTCATAGTCTCACCAGTAAGAGGACTTTGGTAGCACAAATTGAAACACAAATTATATACAGAACCTCGTTGGTGACATTATACATTGAATGGATACAACTCACACTTCAGATGGATATTACAGGGATGTGGCCTTTGTGACAGATGCACATGCATTTGGGTGCTTGTGCATTAATATCTGCTGGAATTGAGTTGGCAACCAGTTCTTTAGAACTCCAGAATGGGTAAAGTGCTTCTGATAAAAACTACTCCTTCTCTAAATGCCCTGCACCTAGTATGCTGAAGGTTATTTTCTTTTCCCTAGTTCCCTCTGCATTTGTGAGTAAATACAGTGCTTGTTCTTAGAACCTTCTATGCTGAGACCAGTTTAGGGCTGCTTAGCTAAGTGGTTTCAGGTAAAAATAAGACCTATGAATACAGGAGGTGCAAGTGAGTTGTGGAATTGGCAGGATCATGTCTTAGTGAAGTGCTTTAAGGGGTTCAGCACATCAGCATTTCTAAAGAGGGGTGCATGAGTTTTCATTTTGATTATTAGTGATATCTGTGACTGATTTATAATCCTAGCAGGAATACAAATAACAAATGTCCCAAGTCAACTTTATTCAACTATAGTTGAAGAATCACGACATATGTAGTAGAGTGAGATGAAATTATATATTTAAAATGTGTAACTTTAATGACAACAATAAAGTATTATACAGTTTTGTCCTGAATCTTAACAGTTTAACCCCTCTCAAAAAAAAAAAAAAAAAAAAAAAAGGCTCAAATGTGAAATCTTAGCCTCTGTGGTAAAAGAACTATGTTTTGGCACTTCCTTTTTTCCCTCCTTTGTGGTGTCCCATTTCTCTTCTGCAAACAGCTAGAATGAACTAAAGCATTCCCTGTTTTCCATTAGGTCTCATTTGCTACAGCTTTCTGCTTTTAAATTACTTCTGAACTACAGAATCTGGCAGAGCTCATTGGAAGGCATTTGAGGACAGCTATTCAATCTGGAGTCTAGCCATGTACAGTACTTGGAGGAACAGGACAAGAGTTGGGATTATTTTCCTAAATGCTCATGGTTTTCTTAGGAGTAACATAAGAATTAAAGAAGAAATAATAATTATGTCAGTGTGCAAGTATTAACTTTGTTGAATATTGAAGAGTGTGTTAAATTTACAGCAATGAAGGCTATTTCATTTTCCTTGCTGGTTAGTATCTCACTTCTAACATTACTTATCTAATCATGGAAGATTAAGCATGTATAAAGAATTGGTAACATCAGACTATCTAATAAGTAATTTAAAAGGATCTGTCTGGTTTAACATACTGCAGCCTGCCATTGCTATGATTTCCACTCTCTAGTTTTCTACTAAATATCAGGTGAACAAAGGTTGCAGTCCTATACACACTTAGCTGGGCCTTGTTGATTTATTACCAGTGGTTATAAATTATTTTTCTGTTCTGGAGGGCCTTGAAAGTAATATAAAATAGTATCCAGTAAAAATCAGAACAACACGAAGAATACAATAGAAAGAAACATTCTCTTTTTTAAAAACCCACCAAAATTAATTTAAAAAGCCAAAGTCATGGTGAAACAGCTTTCTTCTACCTGTTGAAAAAAATTAAATAGCTATGGAGCCAACATGACCTAGCTTTAAAGGGAGCTGCACCACTGAGATGCAGGAAAGGTCCTGTTCCTTGTATCCATGAACTTAGAATCTTTAGGGGTTGCCATGTCTGCAACATTCCATTCCCTTAAATGTTAGGGTTAGAATCTAAAGCAGTGTGTGCATTCTTGTAATTTTACCATGTGAATTATTGAGATACCATAGGGGCATGGCAGGCAGGGTTTGTGGGTGGTGAGGGGAATACGTACTGGGCCAGCTTATTATGGTAAGAGGAACAAGCCACTCCAGTCCCAGCTTCCTACGAAATTGCATGATGGGACCAACTATATGTACTTTTTGGCTCTCTCCTCAATTCTCTGCCTTTACTCTTGCCTTTTTGGTTCCTCAGTGTTGTGTGAACACAGGATACACACAAGTGCCTTTGTACTGAGCCTCTGAGCAGTGTTGCTGGCTGGCCATGGGCAGGGATTGAGAAAATCCAACATAGAAAATGATAAATGCACATATCTATTTAGGAGAACCTAGCTTGGTTTATTATTAAGCAAAAATGAACATCTAGTATGTTTCAATTAAGGTGGCTTGATTTAAAAAAACACACAACAACAACGTACTACACCTTAAAGGAGCTGCTGATATTTGAGGAAAGTGATAAAACATAGCTGAAGGCTGTAAGGTGGAATCAGGAGGGGAGGTCATCTCTATGCACAGCTCCTTTAATAATAACTAATGTATTTCTCCTTCTGTTTTTCCAGAAACAGGTTGAAAACCTGCCCTTATTTTACTGGGCCAAAATTTCGAATATTTTACTTGTGAATCATTTACAATAGTAGCAGATTTATTTTCAACCAGCATGAAATTTCCCAGACTCTTTAAGTGATGCCAATTAGGCCTGAAGTGATATGAGTCATTCTGTAGGCTTCTTCTTTTTCTTCCTCTGAAAAGAGGGAATTCATTTAAAAAAAAAAAACATTCTGTGTATTGGTTGCGAATAGTTTCAGTTTAAATTGTAATCTAGATATAAAGAAATGCTGGCATTTTTATACAGAGAACATGCCATATCATGACCAAGTGATTTCTTAGCAAGTGCAGAAGTGTAAGGCAGGACCCTAGAACGTGCACGTCTAAATTTGCTTCGCATTCTAAAAGCGACAGCCTCAGCAAGCTAGAAGTTGGGCTTCTAAGTAAGTCGACCCAAGAGGCCTTACTGAACAGAAGCCCCACTCTTTCCCATTTGATGTCTTTCTACCTCTCAAACTGTTTGACTCCTAGACCTCTTTCACCCCTTGCCTATCTTTCCTGCTTAGAACAGTGCCCTATGATCAATCAGTTAAAGCAATTCTGCTGTTTAAAGGTGCTGCAAAAACTTTTTTCCCTTCTCCCACAAGCTGGAAGCTATTTCGAGCAGCATGAAGAAACTTGGCAGCGTTCAATGCATTCCTTATTCAAACTGTGCTACAGAAGAATGAGGCAAAAACTGGAACAATTCAGTGGTATTAAAAAGAGCAGTTACACCACGATAGGCTAATACAGTGTTTGACTTCATGGTAAAGGAACATTCTTTATACCTACTGTATTTAATACAGCCAAGTTGGTTTGTGTAAAGCTGCAAAACAGACGTGGGTAGAACTATCAAACAGGGCTTTGAATGTGTGCAACAACTACATAATAAGTAAGAAGAAAAGAAACATACATGTGGTAATCCAAGAAACCAATAAAAGAAGAATGTGGAACTAAACTCCTTCAGTCCTTTGGTTTGTCAACACGTGGATTCCACTCACACAGGTAGTATCTGATGCTTATGCGTATCACTTATCACACAGTGAATAGGCCAAAGCCTCTCCATATTGCCCAAGAATTTGCATTGACTGAGATTGTTGTTTTCCTCCTGTTATTAGCAGTAAGAAGACAGGAAACGAGACCAACAACAGATATTAGAGAAAGACTAGGTTTGGAAGTGAGAAATCCTTAACTAATCTGTGCATCTGAGTGCTATAATATGAGGTTTCTTCACCTCCAATATTATGCAGATTATCTTGCTCTGTTCGATTATTAGTCTCCAGGACTGAAAAATGGGGTTCTTTTGATGTCTGATTTCATAAACACGGAAGGGCTGCCTCAGTCATTTGTCTGCAGTGCTAGTGTGGTTTCAGCTCTATTTATAGGCTGTCTCTAACATCTGTTTGTGGCCTCAAGTTTAGGAACAGGCATTTTCCACCTACACTCCCTCCACCTGATCAGCTAGAATATGAAAGAAAATTTGGTGGATCCCTTTAGCTTTGGAGGGTCACACAAGAAGAAGTCAAAGTTTATGTGGCCTAGGCCTGTAGGTTGTGCATTCTTGTACTGGTGGATGTATCTTTTGGTCAATGCTAGATAGGAGAATTAATTGTTAGGAGTCTTAAGGATTACGGCAGGAAACTATAAGTGTCAGCATTATAATACAGATATATGAAATGTCATTGGCCATAGGGTGGTATAAAAGCAAGATTTCAAA
The DNA here is from genome assembly GCA_037013535.1 of Intellagama lesueurii. NCBI lineage: Eukaryota > Metazoa > Chordata > Lepidosauria > Squamata > Agamidae > Intellagama > Intellagama lesueurii. Next base: position 155,262,464 of record JBAJHW010000005.1, read on the forward strand.
AGTAATATCACCACCCTAGTAGAGGCAGTATTGGTCAATAATATATTATTAAAATCTGACTTAAAAGAAACAGTTGTGGACTGCAGCCCACTTCTTCAAATAAAATCTATGAAAGCTAATGCCAAATAAAACATGTTCAACTTAAAAGGCGCCACAGAACTCTTTGCTGTTTATCTGCAAAATACTAATACAAATGTCTTCTTTAAAAATCTGATTTGAAAGGATTGTGCTCAGTTTATGGCATCATGTCTCAAAAGTGATATTGCTGACTGGGAGGTCTGTAAAAGGCAGAAGAGTGTCTATATGATGATAGTAAATAAAGGTTAATGGGACATTTACTGAGACCCTAGGTAGAAGTAGAATATAAAGTGTTCCCTGTATATTCTGCTGCAAGGCAGGAGGCAGTGTTTAAAATTACAAAGTTTGCCGGTGTGTCTTTTCCCAAAGTTGCCTGTGGTGAGTAAATAACTTAATCAATTCTGTGCCATAAGAAATGGTCTTTGGAATTGTTTCTGTGGGCCAAAGCCAGGATTCAAAGAACAACACAACTAGTACTGCATGCTAGTTTGGCTTTTTTTCTGCAACAAAAGCTCTCCATGCTAGTTGGCAAATCACCTTGAAAGCCAAGTAAGCTCTTAGAGAGCAAATTGCAATATGGCATGAGGGTTTACTTTGGAGGGGCAGAAGAACCTGCCTCATTTTGCAAACCAAAGAATAAATACTGAGATGTAATACTAGATGGAACTAAAGTATTTGATGAATGGAAACATAGGCAGAAGCTGTTCAGGAGAATGCCAGTGGCAAACCTGAAATGAAAGGTGGCAGTAGTTTTGAGACTAATTGTAATAAGGGCTCTGCAATAAGCAAAGTTTTATTATTATTATTATTCCCCTCTGTATGGTCTGTTGCACAACCCAAAAAGCTTCAGAAGTAGGCTCTGTAAATTCCTTCCAGAGAGGTTTTGGAGAGAAGTCTAGGGAGTAGATATCTTGAGGTGACTGGATATTTTGCCTCAGTGTTATTGGTTATTTTGAGTGCTTTCTAGCTCTTTGAGTCTCTTAAGACAAAATTAATTATTACTGTTTTCAGTGGAACACCTGTGGACGTCCAGCACTTTAGATAAAGGCTGTGTACTAAGTAGAAATGGCTGCAAAGGTGTGATTAAGTGTTTATATTTGAGTGTTTTTTGTCACCCACGTGACTGCTTTATGGTGGAGGTGATTGGATACATCTGAAATACTAGGCCTTCCTCTGAGTTTCCCACTAAGAGGCATACGTCTGAATGCATTATTGAATTACCAAATCATTTAAGTTGTGTTGTTGTCTTCAGTTACCTATGCATTAGTGGCATCGAGCTGTGGTACTGTAATATATTCTATAAGGGACACAGTTGAGGGTATTTGGAAATGTCTATTGTTGCAGAATATGTCTGCTCATGTAGACCTGGTGGTTGGATGATATAAAACATACATTGCACCAGCTGCACTGGTAGACAGTGCGCTTCCAAGCACAGTTATAATGCTGGCTTAAAATTTCAAAGACAGTCTTCAGAGGTCTGTGTCCACACTCTTATCGTCCTATACTTAAACTCCTACTTATGTATCTGCCTTTAAGAACAACTGTCCAGACTGGCCATATTGGTGTAGGCTGGATCAAGCTACAAAAGATTGATTGATGTCAGAGGGAGGAACGATGTGGCATTTGGTGCTCTCTTCTCATCTGAACGACATACTGACCTTTGGCTCATTCTGCTGTCAGTTAAATGGTTCTCCTAATTGTCTGTGGAGGGTCAGGAGAAATTATTTTTTTACATCTGCTAGATTGTTGCAAAGTACAATGAACCAAATTGATTAATTTTTTTTAATTGCCTGTCTGTGTATTGCTGATTAAGAATTTGCTCACAGCCGCAGTTTTGCTCAGCAATACGCAGGCAAATATTTTTTTTCTAATTTAATTGAAGTGATTCATCACATCAGTGACAATCTAGCAGACACAATAAAAATAGTTTCACTTCCCCTGATCCTCTCGAGACGATCAGGAGAATTGTTCAGTTTCTGATATCCTGAAGCAGGTCATAAGCCACTTCAGAATACTAGACGTTGACACTGGAGGGAGCTGCAAGACTCTAGTTTAGGCCATTCCAAGTGACCACAGTCACTGGGAACAGACTAAACTAGAGCCCTCCAACTCACACCAAAATAGTAGACAGGGATTCAAAAGGGTGCAGGTTGTGACAAATTGATCTGCTTCAGCCGTGTTCATGTGAGGGTGCTGGAAAAAAGAATGGGCCAACCCAGCCCATCAGCACACCAAACAGTGGGACAAATGCCATGTGCGCAGGCTCTTATCCTTATCTGCTTGTTCTCATCTGTGTTTTGAAAGTTTGTATTATTTATGTTTTGTTGATTAATGGAAGCTGTTTTAAAGGTAGCCTCATTTTTAAAAAAAAGAAAGAAAAAAAATCCTGTACCAGAAGTTCAAGAGTGCACTTGTAAGCCCATTCAGATTTCAGTGCTTTAAATTCTGGTTTCTGTAGTCAGTTTTTATGACATGATTTCCACATCCTAATCAGTGAGTTTAAATATATCTTTAGGACAAAGACACTGGTAATATAATACAAATGACAGTAATTACATGGGGAATAAGTGTCTGTACCCAGTACAGTGATTTGTTTTTATGCATTTATTCTGCTGCTATAGCAAGAAAAATTAAATGTATTTATTACTAGTAAAAGTAGTTAGTTCTTGGAACAGTCATTACCTTTCCATACTGAAGCCCTCAAGAAAAATTGTACAGCTGCCAGAGGTGGGAATATAGTGCCTGTCCTGTCTGAATGAAGATATACCTGGTAGTATCTCTAAGCATACCCTCTTCCATAATGCATCCATGAGGGAGAATTTTGCTCACTCCTTTTCTGTGAGTGGGGCTGGCAGAGCAGTTGAAAGGACTACATCTTGGAATAATTCCATTGACTACTGTCTCTGTCTCTCAGACTGTTTCCTCTGACTTCACATTATATCAGCTGCAAACCTCTGCTCTGGTTAGGGATGTCTGGCATCTATTGGCTTGAAAGGCACAGATACTTGTAAAATAATTAATTAATAATTTTTAATGGTAGTCTCCAGGAGTCTAGTTCTCATGGGTTTTCAACTGTGGTTTTCTGACAGACAAATGTATTCTTTTATTAGTATACAGTTTTACTTCTCAGTAAACTATTGTAATTTTAGTTTTAGTGCTAGCTCATGTTTGGAGCTGAGATGAAGTCATTTGTGATTTACTTACTTGTACAAATTGTGTCTGTGGACCAAAATGATCAAAATCCAATTTTATTTTAGAGGTGAGTAGATCTACTGAATCACTGGAATTTATGTAAGTACTGACTTACCAAGTTCCCATTGATTCAGTGGGTTTATTGTAGTTGGGAGTATCAACTGAAGTTAGACCAGTGTAACAAAAGGGAAAGGGTATAAACATCTGTGTCAGGGTAGGTGACCTTTGCCCTCCAGTTGTTCCTTGTCTACAATTCCTACAACCCTAGGTAGCAGAATGAGAAATGAGGATGTGATCCAAAAGTATCTGGAAGTCCAGTTTTCTAATCATGATGAATGGAAATAAAGAAGAACATTAGTAAACGGTGTAAGTAGTTGAAGGGGGGGAAAGAGAATAACACTGTGAAGGAGAAGTAATGTATATTAAATGCTTAGATGGGTTAGATTTTCAATTACTGTCGGTCAACCAGGGCAGTTTAGAATACAAATCTGTTGGCATTTGAGTGCCATGCATCCTTGGGAACATATTTGCCACTGTGAACTGGGTCAGTCGCAGGACTTGGCTAATAGCTTTGCATCATGGCACTGTTTTGATCATTGAGGTAGTTCAAAATCTGCAGTGTTCAAAATCTGCAGTGGTCAAGTTCACATACTTCTTTTATAAGCATAAGTGTTTGGAGACAGCAAGAATGACTTCTGTGGATAAGAAATCTAATGTCTTAACTGGGCTCTTGATGTAAGAACAGTGAAAAGCCAAATAGGTCAATATGCAAGCCAAAATGCACAAATGGAGGAAACCAGAAGGCATTAGTCCCAGAACAAAAGCTTATATTCTCACATGTCAACTAAAATGCTGATGCTTTTAAAAAAATACCACTAGGTAACTTTTCCTGCTCACCTCAAGTCTAATTAAGGCATAGTATTTATCTATGAGATTGTAGCAAAGTCCTATTCTCACATGTGTGTGTTCTTTTAGTGTTAAAAGCAGCATTTAATTTATCTAGCGTGCAGTCCAGAACCTTCAATGTGTTCAGGTAGACAAAAATAAAAGGCAAAATATTTCGATGTAGACAATGAGTTAGCTTCTTTTTCTAGTCTCTCAAGAGAGGGAACACAGAATTAACATTGCAAAATACCCTAGGTACTGAAGCATGCCTACTTAAATATCTAAGAAGTAAATGTGTGGCCTTTGCTTCTGTATGCGGAATCAAGGTTGTATTCCATCAGCAATGCAGTGGATACTCATCATTTCTTTGGGCTGCCAGATACTTCGTACCCATTCCTCTTTACTACCTGAATTTGTTTCTGTACCTTGAGATGATGCACTGGGGCAGCCCTCCAGATTTCATTCTCCTTCTTTATTACACTTGTTTCGCTGGAATCGGAGCAGCTTATGATCTCAGTGTATGTGGGGTATCTCATCAGGCTGCTGTGGGTTAAAATGACCCCTCTGCTCTGTTGACGATGGCAGTGACATCCATCCATGGTGGGATAGTTGCACATGGCTACCTTATGGTTTCACATCAAAATGCTTTCGACATAAGAAAATATAGCAAACAGCACATGTTTAGAGAACAGCTATTTTCCTCCAAACAATCTCATCTTCATAAACATCTATTTTTGCATTGTTTAAAAGTATATTTAGATTTGGATGTTAATACTGATCGTCATTTATCTAGGTATTTAAATATTCCAAACATAAATATCATGTTTTCTAGTGAAAATATAACAGGAAATTATGGTGTCTTAAATCTTTCAAAACCTCATTTCTGTTTGATATTTCATATACAGTGCAAAGCTTTAGAAAGGCATATCCTCATTTCCAGGATTTTTGGGGAGGTAGATCAGGTCAAGAACATCAAGACCTCCTGCTGTAGTTGCTGCATATTGCAAATGTTATAAAAAGCCTCTATTCTTTAAGATTCTGTGTATCCATTGGTGAAGACAAACTGACAAAGAAAAGATTCTAACAAGCATTATGAGGCAAAGATTTAGAATACAAGCAATTAAAGACTGAATAATAAGAAAAATCTTTGTATGTGCTGAGATATTGTACCAATAAAACGGCAGGAAACCAACTGTAACTCATTTTGAAGCTAATTAAATATCATACATTCCAACCAATATCAGTATAATCAATTGCTCCGTGTTATGACATACAATGAAATCTATGTGTTTGAAAGTGAACAAGCCATATTTTTCTTCTCTTGCAGTATCATATGGCAACATAAGGAAAAGTCCTTGTTTTACATTAGTGCTCCCCTGACAAATGCATACACAAGTGTAGAAAGCTAACCAGAAGCAGAATTATATTAGTCTCGGTGGAGTCATCGTAGGACAATGAATTCTATTTTAAATACACAGATTAGATGATAAACAATTTTGAGGAGGTGTACTTTGGTCATCAATCCACATGGAGACTGCAGCCAAGAAATCAGAAGAAGACTTGGAAGGGCAGCAGTGAAGGAGTTAGAAAAGATAATCAAGTGTAAGGATGTGTCACTAGAGACCAAGACCGAGATCATCTACACTCTTGTATTACTGATTACCATGGATGGATGGATCATTGTGAATACTGGATAGCAAAGAAAGCTCACAGAGAAAAAAAGTTGATTTGAAATATGGTGCTGGAGGACAGCTTTGCAGGTACCCTGGACTGCCAGACAAACAAGTGGGTCCTGAATCAAATCAAACCTGAACTATCTCTGGAAGGAAAAATGATGAAACTGAAGCTGTCCTACTTTGGGCACATCATGAGAAGGCACAATTCTCTGGAAAAGACAATAATGCTAGGAAAGGTGGAAGGCAGCAGTAAAAGAGGAAGACCAAAGACTAGATGGATTGTCTCCCTAAAGGAAATCACAGGCTTGAGGTTACAAAGAGCTGAGCAGGGCGGTTAAGGACAGGACATTTGGAGATTGCTTTTTCATAGGGTCTCCATACATTGGAGGCGACTTAATGGCACAGAACAAAAACAACAACACTGAATATACATGTGGTCTTTCACTGGTATATTGCTGCTTGGGTATATGTGCACATGTATGAGAGAGATTGATAGCAATATAGGAATAGCATTCCATTAAGGCAGTGAAAACAATGTTCTTCCAACATCTTCATGTCCTGCATACACAACAATGAAAATGGTGGCTGCTCTGTGCTGTGAGAATGGTAGTGCTGAGGATGAACTCAGTGCTTGAAAGACATCATGGCTTATCTGGCTTTGCTGGTCTATTCAACCCATGGTAGTTTATAGGGGAGCAGATCAAGATCATAAGTTGCTGGTTTATCATTGCTGATCTAGAGGGATTGTTATTGTGTCCTGCCAAATTGTTTTTGACTTATAATGACCTTATTAGGGTATTCAAGGTATGTTCAATGTTTAAGGAGTCGTTTATTATTGTTACACACCCAGAGTGGATTTCTGTGGCTGAGTGGGGATTTTGAACACAGGTCTCCTGAATTCTAATCTGTCACTTTGCCCACTGTACCACACTGGCTTTCCAATCTACAGTTAATTAAACTTAAATTTACATGCTGTCCATTTATTCTGGAGAGGGCTATAGAAATTATTATCCAAATATGACTTTTGTGTAGCAACACTTTATCCTACAAAAATGCCCATCAGCTTCTATATTATAATCTGTTTCTGACTAGTGGATGGGAGGAGAGAAAAATATAGTTCTTCTGAACAAAAGTTCTTGAAGTGGCAAAATATTTGCAAGGGGACCGCATCAAAATATGTTTGTAGCAGAATTTGAGTCCTAAATCATATTTTCGCCAAATTGTCTTTGCCCACATTTAAAAAAGAACAATTGAAACATCAACCGAATTTAGAAGAAAAGGCCATTTTTATGCTATCTTTTTTTTGGTGCCTGTTACCCTTTTCTCACATTTAAACATTGACAGCTACAGCTACAGATGTGGCATTACTGAGTTGTTTGTCTACAAGTAACCTGTAAATGTGACAGGTGGAAATAGCTGTTGTGGGTAGACTTTTTTCAAAGAAATTCTTCACATCAAAAAGAATCTGTAGAGATTCTGTTGTCTCTTTAAAAAGTGCTGGATTTTCTCTTCCGGTTTCTACTGTTATCCAAGGTAACTTTTGAACATAGTGACTCAGAAATCCCTGAGGATGTAACATGAATGGATTATCAAACAAAACTATAGTTCAGTGTGAAGGGCAAGGTTTATTTTAAAAGCAGTTTGTTTCCTTCTTTTAAGGCACAGATTAATCTCTTTTCCTCCTCTTCCTTCTTGGCATTCGTAGCATGATTTCATCAAAATGTCATGACCCACAGGTAGGATAGAATTAAGTGACTTCACTGTGAACACTTGGGCATAGGTGGCCCAAGCATGGGGATGTGCCTATCCCCAAATTTTGGTTTCTGTTAGGGCTGCAGTTCACACCCTTGCCCAGGGCTTTTTATTCCTATAATGGTTGACAGTATCTTCTTCAGCAGTGCTTCCCAACCTTGGGTCCCTAGATGGACTAAAACTCCCGGAAACCTTCACCATTAGCTGTGCTTGCCAGTATTTTTGGGAGTTGTAGTCAAGGAACATCTGGGGACCTAAGGTTGAGAACTACTGTTCTACAGTTTAGTGCTCTGTTTTCACACATAGCTTGAAACTATGCTTTGGTAAAAACACTTTGGCAAGTAAAGTATTATAGTTCTATTCTACTTAGCTTACCTCCTATAATGAAACATAAACCTATGAGAGATTTCTATGAGAGCTGGTGGAAGATTTGTAAGATTGTTATTTGATTACCATTGAAAACCTACATACAGATCTCTAGGACTAAGTCTATTAAGTACAGTTGCATTTCTCAGTAAAAGTGCATAGCCTTGTGCTGTAGGTTTAATTTGCTTGATATAAATGACTTATTGGAGCTCTTAATAATAAGGCACATAGTAATGAAAAATGCAAGTCACAAAAAATCAACTGTTTGTGCTATTGTAATGTAATTCTAGTTTCTGAAACTGGCATGATTAAAAGAGTCTTTGTATTTTTAACAATTATTGTGAGCTGTATTCAACTGTGAAATAAAACTTGCTGCATACATTTTAGTTTATTAAAATGCAAACAAAATAATAGCTTAACATCCTGGTAGGTCAGCTCAATATTGAAGCAAAGTAGCTTCAGCATATATAGCCTTATTAGAATCAACAGGGCTACCTACATAATTCTTTTCCCAGTAGAATGCAATAAAAGGAAATTTTCTATCAGGATTCATGTTTCTGCTAGTGTAAATAGAGACTCACTGTTTTTCTGAAGTAATTATGTGTGCTTGCACCATTAAGTCCATGAACTTACAAAACATTATTTTTCTTTAACAGAAATTTAATCTGTTTTCATACCTATGTCAATGAGAGTTCAACATTGTGACACAAATTCTCATTCTTTTAACAATAGACCCGACTTCTCATTCTTTTCACAAGAATCTTATGGCAGAGCAGCCCCAACTCTAATATTCAAGGCATCTCACCTGCAGTCAGACATAGCATCAAACCATGATTTGGTACAAAGAGAGAACAAGCCTTGTACTCACATGCTTTGTTCTCCCTCTTCTTCATGTACACTCCAATCTGGTCACTTACTTCCTCTTCAGCTGAAACAGTAGCTTTTTGCTGCATAGGAACCACCAAACTGCTTTGTCCAAAAGAGGTCTATAACTGGACTGGAGTATACATTAATCTGTTACTAGAACAGGTGATGTCAAATTGTGATTTCATGCCCTTTCTAAGCAGTCTACAGAGATCCTCCATAAAATGAAAGCTCCCTTGCCAGAGTTTGCAGAAGTCATTTTTGTGGAATGTAGCTTCCAGAATTCCTGAAATGCTGACTGGGGAACTCTGGATATGTAGTCCACCTTTCATGATCTCTCTCCCTTGGGGCCTATTGGAGGTTCTTTTTTCTGATGATATCATTAGCAGTCACTGTCCACACTAGGAGCAGCAGTAGATTATGCCTCCCTCATTGGTTGGACTATTACTTTTCTCCCCCCCCCCCCCCATATCTTTTATTTTGTAAAGGGAAATATGGTTGAGCTTTGTGTAATCTACAGAGACAACATGTTAATACTGCTTACAAGTGTAATTATAAAAGATTTTATTGCTCTTGGCAGAAATGGTGAAGATAGCAGTACAACTGCTAATTGATAATTGCAGGCTACCCTTAATGAATCAAACAAGATAATACACTTAGCCCATACTTAGAAGTGGTGCTTCCTTAAGTGGTGTAAATTATATGCTTCTTCTAGTAGACGATTCTTCTCACTTTCATGGTTTGTGTTGCATCCTTTTTAGTGTTACTGGTTTTGTGATTGGTCAAACTGCAGGCTTATTTTGCAAGTATGATTCCTAAAACACTTGGGGCACCCATCCAAAAGTACACTGAATTATTAGAGGGGATGGGGAAACACGCTAATAGCAGAGAATATGCAATACCTTTAACATTAGCTTGAGTGTAAGTGAAGAAAGGACAGCCCGAAAAACCTACAACAGCCAAAGGAATCTTTTTTCCTATTGGGTCAACTTGATTTTGTGTGAACACCAACATATTAAAGCAGAGAAGAACAAAAAACTGATTCATTAAGGATATCTCTCTGAAGTAATCACCTTCTGCTGTGTTGTGTTGCATAATCACATTATATAATCCTTGCATACCAGGGTAGCAGTACATACCTGTGTTTTCAAAGAGTTGGGATGGGACTCTAAATGCTGGGAGCATTTTGCCTGTGATTTCCAGGCAGACTGTAATGACAATATGAGTATTTTATGATTATTGGCTAATGTCTATTTGGAAAGAAAACTGGATGCAGCTCTCATGCATACTTGTTCATGCTGCAAACATTGGCTTTGTTGCAGTTCTCTAATAATAAGCTGCCATGCCCTTGAACAATGACATATGGGGAAAAATATTCCATATGTACTTTATGTTGTTATACTCAGATGCAATCTCCATGAGTAATGTACTTTCAGTCCTATTAGGAAATTAAGGCTGCAGTCTTGCTCTGTACAAATCACTGAGCGGTTGCTGCTGGCATCACTGACAATAGGATTGTGCCCTGCCTGTATCCACTGCAGCATTTCTATCAATCTGTTAAGTGAAAGTACTTGATCTAAAGTAATTTTCACCCTGGGATTTAACAGAATGTTTCCACTTTGTACTTTGTTGTTTGAGGGGCTATAGTCCATCATGGCTTTCTCAGGGCTAAGATGCTCACTGTGGTAGGAGAGGGGAAGAGAGATTGCCTCAAGTTCTTTTGTGAGAAGGGAAGTTTCCAGGGATGTTTCAGAGCCCACAATTCCTTGAGCATTTTCTGTAGTCAAGATCACATGAGCAATGGGTGAGAAGCAAAGGCAGAACATTCCGGGGGTCAAACTAGAGGTTAGGGAAAAATGTGTGCTACCTAAGATTAAGACTGTTTGATCGTCCCATGACATGATTTCCTCAGAAATATGAGCCTGGGCAACAGAGTTGGAAACAAGCCCATGTTTACCTTTCATCAACAATCACAAAACAAAACTTGATGGAAAATAAGATAGAGCTGAGTAAAAGTGTTTGCTTTGACAGACAAGACAACTCCGAAGCCCCACATCTCATGGCATGCTAACTGTCTGAGTCACAACCTAAGGCACTTTTGTGGATGTACAAAATTCATTTGCATTCAGGCAGGGAGCATGACCCTCATATCCAGCTGCTTTATTTTTCAGGAAGACACTATAAAGTTTTATGGGGTGTGAGAAGGATGCTTGATTCACAGCAAGCTGGCATGTTTTCTTCTGTCATTGTGTTTTTGTGCTTTACTTATTGATGCGGTTCTACTGGACTCCTAGGACTGAATTTTTGTTTAATTGTTTTCCTTATTCATTTTATTTGTAAGGACTTATGCTTTGTCCTTCACATGTAAATTCAGTGATCAGGACATTCATAGTTAAACTTTAGTTGGAAGGGCCACTGATTGATTGATTGATTGGATTTATGGCATACCTTTCTCACACTGTAATATTACTTTAAAACACAATTACAATAAAAAACAAACCAAGATCAAATTAAATTTATTTGCATACACACCACTAAGATTTTTTTTTAAATGTTATATGTCACGGATAAAGGGAAGTGTAGAAGATGTTTTGACCCCTAGGGGAAAAAAGTGTGCTGCTTATATATTGCCCCATAGTGCTTAAAGCACTCTCTGAGTGGTTTACAATTTTTAAATTGTACAGGCTACACATTGCTGAGTACTCATTTTACTGACCTCGGAAGGATGGAAGGCTGAGTGAACCTCAAGTCGGCTGTCAGATCCGTTGGTAATGAACGCTGACCATGAGCCAAGTTTTGGCTGCAATGCTACAGTTTAATCACTGTGCCATGAGGCTCTTCTAGAAAGGGCATCTGTTTATGACATGATTGGTGGTAGGATACTTCTACAGTTGAGACAACTATGAGCAAATCTGTGTTTCTCTTTGAGAAGACTGAGGCAACTGATGGGGTTGGTGATGGCTTTAAAAGTGGTCCAGTCTCCCTGCAGGAGGGAGTGGGTACAACCAAGACAGGCAGGTTCATGGCTAGACCTCTTGTGGTCAAGCAATGCAAGGTGAAGTGGCTTAATTCTGCTCAGGTAAGAAACCAGTTGAAGTCTAGGAATTTCCCTGTATAGTGGTCTGGTTAGAATTCATGCTCAGTTACTGCACTTGTTAAAAAACGTCTGCTGTTGAAATCCAAACTATCCCCCACCTCTTCTGTCACTTCAGATAACTTCCTTCCTTCCTTCCTTCCTTCCTTCCTTCCTTCCTTCCTTCCTTCCTTCCTTCCTTCCTTCCTTCCTTCCTTCCTTCCTTCCTTCCTTCCTTGTGTGGGACAAGTAACTGGTTTGTGGGAGAGATGTACCACCAGATAATCAAGATCCTAAACTGTTAAGGGCTTTATATGTTATGACCAGCACCTTAAATTGAGCATGGAAATTAAAAGGGAGCCAGTGAAGGTATGCCAAGACTGGGGATATATGTTCATATCTGCTGGTACCTGTAATCAGTCTTGCTGCTGCCATTTGGACCTGCTGAAGGTTCTGTACTGACTTCATGGGCCACCTTAGGTACAGAGTGTTACAGTATTATATTTTAGAAATTATCAACAGATGAACCACTCTTGTAAGGCATTTCTTATCCACATAGGGGTGCAGCTGGGTAATCAACCAAAGGCGATAAAAGATACTCTTCACCACAGCGGATACTTGTACCTCCATTGTGAGAGCTGGGTCCAAGAGTATCCCCAGCCTGCAAACCCAAGCCTTCAGAGGACTATAACTCCATCAGTGCCAGGTAAATCTCTCTCTAACCAGTCCAGTGATCCTCCCAACAGTAGAATTTCTGGATTCAGTTTGTTTGTTGGCCCCCATCCAGTCCATTTTCAGCACTAGATAGCACTCAAGGACTCGTACAGCATCACTTGCAGATGAAGAGAAGAAGAAACAGAGGTATGTTTCATTCGTGTATTGATGACAATGAACTTCAAATCTCTGTATGACTGTAAGAGCCAAAAGGAAATTCTTGCTTTTAGAAATCTTTAAAAATCCCTCAGTGAATGTGATTGGCTGATATCTGAGAGGCATCAGTTGATACCTCTGAATCATCTACTGACATCACAAATTATGTTTCTCAGGGTGTTAAACCTGCTTGCTTTCAAACCTTTCCAGGTATATGTGCTGCAAACCTGTAACATGAATATTTGGACTTTTTACATGTGTTGTTGCATATTGACATGGATGAAACTGCTGTCATAAACAATACTCCCGTACATTTTTCTTCAAGCTTGACTCATGATGAAAATTACCCCAATCTAGCATCTACACTACATTCCCTCATCTCTTTTTGTGCTGCTTCTTTTTCATGGTTTCCCAGACCTTTTTCCCTCCCTCCCCAACCACTAGTATGTTTTTTGTACCTCTTTGTTCCAGCGGTACAGTTTAATTCTGTAATGTTGCTCTTCACAGCTTGAAGCTTTCCTTTCCCCCTGTTCTTTTTTTCTTTTTGAAAATGATCCTAGCATTATGCTACCTGCCTCCAAGTTTTGGTGCTTCCCTAATAAACACACACACCAGTGAGGAGTAGATCAGGAGAAATGAATGAAGCAAAGCAGAAAATGAGGTAGCACTATGTTTCCTTAAGGGTTTTGCTTTCCCCTTGCTGTAAGATCAATGGTTTGCTGTAAGAGGCTGAGAACTATCAGGTACAAAAGGGATGTTTGACTTAGCACAATGAAGGAGCAGCAGGGTGTTTCTTCTTTGCTTTAGAAGCACAGCTTGATAATAATTCAGTTACTGCATAGGGACACACAAAAAGATATACTACTTCTAGTGCATCTCTTTATTTATAAAGAAGGCAAATATAAAAGTACATGTTTGTGGAGCGAGCAGTGTAGCTGATAGATGTGTATTGCAGATGAATGATGAGAGTGGAGCTGTATGTTTGGCCAAATAAATGTGATGCCTTCCACAGAGAGAGTATTGAAACTTCCTTCTTTTTTTAACTCTCATTTACATAGATTAAAACCAATAAAAACTTACACTGAATTGTGAATATCCGGCATATTGATGATGAGCAAGTAGTGTTAGCGTTTGGTTTACAATTACATGGGATCAGCCACCTTAGATATACAGGAAGTCACTTCAAGCTCTTAGTGTCATGATGATTTCTCAAAAAATGGGATGGGACCATTTTTTGTCCTATTATTTTACATGGGCTAGGATAAAAACATGCCAGTAGCAGAAAAACTAGATTTATGGGACACTTTTGGCTCTAGACAGTTTTTTATCTGTTTTAAAAAAACCCAAACTAAAACAAATCTGTACATGGCAATTGTCTAAAATATGGGGATATTGTTTACAAATCTTTAGGCCATAATTTCATAGAATGCTTCCTTTGCAGGTCTAGTTGTATGGACATTCTTCAGTAAAACATATTTATGGGAGCTAAGAATGCCCCATTGGGGTCAATGGGAGCTAAAAATGACTAATAATTTGTAACACTGAATGTCTGATCATCAAACAGTTAACAATTCTTCTGTGTATTCTTCCTTGGTTTTCTGTATGTGAGAGTGTTCTAATTGCATAAGAACACAGTTCTAACAAAGTTAGTTCAACAACAAAAAGAAAGAAAGAAAGTTGTTGGGTCTTCGTACACAATTCAGAGGCAAGAGAGGTGTGGCGTCTACCCTGTGGCCCCTGCTTGTTTCACCAAACCCAGAGCTCACGAAGGTATCCCAACACGCCCTTTAACACGCTGCCACCAGTTGATCTCTTTATCAACCTATAATTCCTATGAAAGAGTGAGGTCCATTCAGTACTTAACTTTTAAACAGAAACAGGTTTATTGATTACAAGTTGTTCTTTGACTAGTTCTTAAGCACATTCTTAAAGTTACACAAAGCTTCAGTTTTTTACTTTAACCTCTTCTATCTTAATACAGGTCACACTCTGACTAATCACTCCTTAAACACTCTCTCTGCCTCAAACCCCAAAAACTTTCTTCTCTTCTCTGTCTCTGACTGAACTAACTAGACTCTGACTCACCCCTCCCTTCTAGTTTCTCTGGCTCCGCCTCCCAACAGCTCTCATTGGTACATGCCAATAATCTTCTACCTGAGCCAAAGCAGGGTGATCGCTACAAGAGGGTAATACCTTTATTAGACCACCAAAAAGAAACAGAAACTGGCTTTCTATCCATACATGTCTTCATCAGACTGGCCACCACAGAGCTATGCATGCTACAGGATTACACCCATAAAAGCGCAAAAAATCTTGGCCATATGTGTGAATCAGGCTTCTCTCGTTCAGCAGAGAATGTGGCCAAGGTTTTTTTCTCTATGCCATATACAGCTCTGTGATGCCCAGTCTCATGAAGATCTGTATGAATTGAAAGCTAGCTTGTTTGTAATTTTTTAAATAGTCTAATACTTTATGTAATTTTTTTGGTGATCTAGTAAAAATATCACCAAGACGGACAGGTCATAGTGGAGAGTTCTGACTAAACGTGATCCACCTGGAGCAGGAACTGGCAAGCCACTCCAGTATCTTTGCCAAGAAAACTCCATGGACAGAAACAAAAGGCTAAAAGATATGACGCTGGAAGATGAGCCCCTCTGGTCGGAAGGCGTCGAACATGCTACTGAGGAAGAGCGGAGGACAAGGACAAGTAGCTCCAGAGCTAATGAAGTGGTTGGGCCAAAGCCGAAAGGACGCTCAGCTGCGGACGTGCCTGGAAGTGAAAGGAAAGTCCGATTCTACAAAGAAAAATACTGCATAGGAACCTGGAATGTAAGATCTATGAACCTTGGTAAGTTGGATGTGGTCAAACAGGAGATGGCAAGAATAAACATTGACATCCTGGGTGTCAGTGAAATAAAATGGATGGGAATGGGCGAATTCAATTCAGACGATTATCATATCTACTATTGTGGGCAAGAATCCCGTAGAAGAAATGGAGTAGCCCTCATAGTCAACAAAAGAGTGGGAAAAGCTGTACTGGGATACAATCTCAAAAATGATAGAATGATTTCAATACGAATCCAAGGCAGACCTTTCAACATCACAGTCATCCAAGTTTATGCACCAACCACCGATGCTGAAGAGGCTGAAATTGACCAATTCTATGAAGACTTACAACACCTTCTAGAACTGACACCAAAGAAAGACGTTCTTCTCATTATAGGGGACTGGAATGCTAAAGTAGGGAGTCAAGAGATAAAAGGAACTACAGGTAAGTTTGGCCTTGGAGTTCAAAACGAAGCAGGGCAAAGGCTAATAGAGTTTTGTCAAGAGAACAAGCTGGTCATCACAAACACACTTTTCCAACAACACAAGAGGTGACTCTACACATGGACATCACCAGATGGGCAATACCGAAATCAGATTGATTATGTTCTCTGCAGCCAAAGATGGAGAAGCTCTATACAGTCAGCAAAAACAAGACCTGGAGCTGATTGTGGCTCTGATCATCAGCTTCTTATAGCAAAACTCAAGCTTAAATTGAAGAAAGTAGGAAAAACCACTGGGCTAGTCGGGTATAATCTAAACCAAATCCCTTATGAATACACAGTGGAAGTGAAGAACAGATTTAAGGAACTCGATTTGGTGGACAGAGTGCCTGAAGAACTATGGATGGAGGCTCGTAACATTGTACAGGAGGCAGCAACAAAAACCATTGCAAAGAAAAGGAAATGCAAGTGGCTGTCCAACGAGGCCTTACAAATAGCAGAGAAGAGAAGGGAAACAAAATGCAAGGGAGATAGGGAAAGTTACAGAAAATTGAATGCAGATTTCCAAAGAATAGCAAGGAGAGACAAGAGGGTCTTCTTAAATGAACAGTGCAAAGATATAGAGAAAAATAATAGAAAGGGAAAAACCAGAGATCTGTTCAAGAAAATTGGAGATATTAAAGGAACATTTTGTGCAAAGATGGACATGATAAAGGACAAAAATGGTAGGGACCTCACAGAAGCAGAAGACATCAAGAAGAGGTGGCAAGAATACACAGAGGAGTTATACCAGAAAGATCTGGATGTCCTGGACAACCCAGATAGTGTGGTTGCTGACCTTGAGCCAGACATCCTGGAGAGTGAAGTCAAGTGGGCCTTAGAAAGCATGGCTAACAACAAGGCCAGTAGAGGTGATGGCATTCCAGTTGAACTATTTAAAATCTTAAAATATGATGCTGTTAAGGTGCTACACACAATATGCCAGCAAGTTTGGAAAACTCAGCAGTGGCCAGAGGATTGGAAAAGATCAGTCTGCATCCCAATCCCAAAGAAGGGCAGTGCCAAAGAATTCTCCAACTACCGTACAATGGCACTCATTTCACATGCTAACAAGGTTATGCTCAAAATCCTACAAGGTAGGCTTCAGCAGTATGTGGACCGAGAACTCCCAGAAGTACAAGTTGGATTTCGAAGGGGCAGAGGAACTAGAGACCAAATTGCTAACATGCGCTGGATTATGGAGAAAGCCAGAGAGTTCCAGAAAAACATCTACTTCTGCTTCATTGACTACGCAAAAGTCTTTGACTGTGTGGACCACAGCAAACTATGGCAAGTTCTTAAAGAAATGGGAGTGCCTGACCACCTTATCTATCTCCTGAGAAATCTATATGTGGGACAGGAAGCAACAGTTAGAACTGGATATGGAACAACTGATTGGTTCAAAATTGGGAAAGGAGTACGACAAGGCTGTATATTGTCTCCCTGCTTATTTAACTTATATGCAGAATACATCATGCGAAAGGCGGGACTGGATGAATCCCAAGCCGGAATTAAGATTGCCGGAAGATATATCAACAACCTCCGATATGCAGATGATACCACTCTGATGGCAGAAAGTGAGGAGGAATTAAAGAACCTCTTAATGAGGGTGAAAGAGGAGAGCGCAAAAAATGGTCTGAAGCTCAACATCAAAAAACCTAAGATCATGGCCACTGGTCCCATCACCTCCTGGCAAATAGAAGGGGAAGATATGGAGGCGGTGACAGATTTTACTTTCTTGGGCTCCATGATCACTGCAGATGGTGACAGCAGCCACGAAATTAAAAGACTCCTGCTTCTTGGGAGGAAAGCGATGACAAACCTAGACAGCATCTTAAAAAGCTGAGACATCACCTTGCCGACAAAGGTCCGCATAGTCAAAGCTATGTTTTTTCCAGTAGTGTTGTATGGAAGTGAGAGCTGGACCATAAAGAAGGCTGACCACCGAAGGATTGCTGCTTTTGAATTGTGGTGCTGGAGGAGACTCTTGAGAGTCCCCTGGACTGCAAAGAGATCAAACGTATCCATTCTGAAGGAAATCAACCCTGAGTGCTCACTGGAAGGACAGATCCTGAAGCTGAGGCTTCAATACTTTGGCCATCTCATGAAAAGAGAAGACTCCCTGGAAAAGACCCTGATGTTCGGAAAGTATGAAGGCAAGAGGAGAAGGGGACGACAGAGGACTGGCTGGACAGTCATTGAAGCTAACAACATGAATTTGACCCAACTCCGGGAGGCAGTGGAAGACAGGAGGGCCTGGCATGCTCTGGTCCATGGGGTCACGAAGAGTCGGACACAACTTAATGACTAAACAACAACAACAACAAAAATATCACCCTCCCTTGCTCTTTGGTTGCGTACAAAGACCACCTTTCCTTCCCTTTCTTTTCCTTCCCTTCCCTTCTCTTCCCTTCCCTTCCCTTCCCTTTCCTTTCCTTTGAACTGTGAACTATGGGAGACACCCTGAATAGCTGACCAGAGTGCCACCTACAACTAAGTACTGACAAACTAGCCTAGGTTAAGTATGTATAGGATTGCAACCTGAGGAACTTTGATTATTAGATACAGCAACTATGCCAGACTTTCTCCTCAAAATACTATACTGTACTGTGTGCCAGAAGTGTGGGTGGATACACTAATTCTAACATGCTGCAAAGACAGAAAGAGGTGGAGATAAGGCTTTCCTAACAAACTGTTTGTTGGGGATAGCAGTGATTTTTCTGCTTTAAAAACTCTTGAGTGGCTGAGCTGAACATATAGCAGTCCTCTCAGTACTCCCTCTGATATAAAGAGCAGACCTAAGCCATTTGAGACTGTTTGATTTGGTACAGAATGGAGCAGAATTCTGAGGGAAGCATACTTACTAAGGTTGTTTGAAAATGGCACGTGGTTGCTTTTGTCTTCTTCAGGTGAAAAGGGTCAAGCAGAAGAGTTGGGTGGAATAGCGTACAGGCAGATGAGGAGGAAGAGTGAAGTTTTGGCCAGGGTTCTTTATAGTTAGAATAACTATTGTTTCTTTTTCATTTAAAATATATTTTAATGAATGTTTTGGTTCTGAATACACCATATATTAAACCAGTGTGGGAGTAGGATGTAGCCTGGAAAAAGAGGGGATCTCAACTAAGCTGGCCATTCTCTGATTTTCTTCCAGTTTGATTTCAGCTTCTTATGGCAGCATGGCTGTTACATTAGGATAGCGGAGAAGATATTTCCAAGAGCCGTGTAAGGTGGAATTTTGAATGTAAAAGTAGTCCTGTCATCATGCACGTAGCTCAGAGACAGGATCACAACACAAGATGAATTGCTGAATGGAGCTCATTGTATAACATGGAGATAGATGTAAAGCAGAGGTTGGCCTCCAGATGCTGTTCCGCTGCAACTCCAAGCAGCCCTAGCCATCATGGTACATCTGGATGGTAACCATTGGCCACCATTGATGTAAAGGATAGCATGAAATGACAGTGAAAGTTGGAGAACGGTTTTGTAAAGATTTGCAAAGATTTGACATGTAAGCTACACAAAAAAGGAAAATAAAAACCTAATTATCTAAACTATCAATCTTCTATCACAAATTATTCATGAAATTAAATAGAAAATACAATCCCCTTTGTATCTCGAGAGTTCAGTACGCTCCCTTGTATCCTGAGAGCTCAATGCATTCATTTTTTAATATGTGTAAAGATAAATGTATAGTGCTGCTAGATGGAGCCTTTTTTTGATTCTCCAACACTGATTAATTTAGGTAAAAGAGATATACTAAGTGAATATTAAGATACCTATTTTTGCTACGTGGTCTTGTTACATAGCATATAGCTGCTTATGGCAGGAATAAGTCCTGCAAACATATTTCTCAATTGAACTGGATGTATCTAAGCAGTTCTACCCTAGGAGAATATTAGAACTTGAGGTCTGCTGTGGCAATTGTGCTGTCCAGGACTGAGTGTTTGACAAAGGACTTCACTTGTACTGAAGGTAGTTCATCAGTTTCCGCCTGTTCAGGTTGTATACTGAATTTTAGTTATTATAGTGATGTGCATGAGGAAACCTTCTGGGTTTGAGTCATTTTAGGTTCTTTCAGGGCGCCACCTTACTCATTTTCAGATCTTTTGTTTTCTGGTCCTTTTGTTAAACACGAGAGGGACAGGCTCTTTCGGATTCATTCATTTCATGTTTTTCCTATTCGTGTTATAGATGCCAGTAGTAAAAATAAAAGTCCTAATCACTCTGAAAAAGGCTACTCCAGCAAAAGTAGATTCAAGATAATTGCAAGAGGCACAATGCAAACCACAAAGCACGTAGCCAAAAGGTTGCAAGCAGACAGCGGCTTTAGATTTTTCGTTTTGAAGCCTGAGGCGTTGTAGAATAGATTGTATAAACATGCAGACACATTCCCATCTTCCCAACACCCATGCCGCTAGCAACCTAGCTATAGTGATCTCACACACACCACAAGTAAAACACTAATTAATTGCCCTCCCACCTTTTCCCTGGATCTTCCTTCACCATTGGTGCAATTCAGAAAGAAAAAGAGGAAGGAGTGGGGACAAAAATACGGAGAATAAGCTCTAAGCTGAATTGTGACCAAAATTGTCTTCCTCTCCACAAAGGAAGAGGAGAAAAACACTTTTAAGTCAAACTTTTAAGTTCTGAATTATGACTACCCTGCATTTCCCCCGCTGCCTGCCTCCCCACCATGCTGTCTCTCAGCCCAAGAATTTTTGTTCAACTGCTGCTTGTCTGTTTTAAAGGTTTTAGAAACATGTTTCCAGGGCTGTTTACAGAAGGCTGGGGAAAAAAAGAGAAAAGAAAGCTTTTTTTTTGGGGGGGGGGGGATAAAGAATGCATGTTAGAGAAGTTCTTACCATTTCTGCATGCTCCTGGCTCTGAGTCTCCTTGCAGTGATAGCAACTGCACCAGCTCTTCCTTCCGTTCTTCTCCTGTACTTGACAAGTTCAACTTGTTCTCACCCTGCTTTTGCTATTTTGACAATCTCCCAACTGCACAGGTGATCTGCTTACACTGAGAGAGAGAGAGAGAGAGAGAGTATTGTCAAGTCTTTACACCACAAAAACTTCAGCTGGAAGGGTGAGAGGGAAAGAAAAGGCTTGCAGGCAGATCACGGGGCAAGGAGGAGTCCGAGGTTTAGATCACTCCTGCTGGCTTCCAACAAACTATCTGTGCTCTTTTAAAGCTTCAAAATTCCCTCTTCCCTCCAATAATGTTGGATTGGCTGCTGACAGCAGCCCTCATGGCATAATTTGATCAAAGATTTATCTCCATGATTTGACACACAAGGAATAAAGGAAAGAAACAAAAGAGGGAAATATGAAGAAAATGATTTTTATGTCCCTCTCTTTTATTAACGTGGAAGCATTTTGTGTGTAAGAATCAACAAAACAACATGAAGTTAGAGCCTCTTCTGTGTGCCTCCCCATTCGTGTTAACTCCAAAGTTCCATCACTAATTATTATATGTTGACCTCCAACATCTCATCAATCGTTTTAGCAAGGCCTGCCAAGACTTTGGATTAACAATCAGCCTAAAGAAAACACGAGTCATGGGCCAGGGCGTGGACTCACCTCCCTGTATTACCATCTCCACACAAGAATTGGAGGTTGTTCATGACTTCGTGTACCTTGGCTCAACGATCTCTGACACGCTCTCCCTAGATGTCGAGCTGGATAAACGCATTGGCAAAGAAGCTACCACGTTCTCTAGACTCAAAGAGAGTATGGCTTAATAAGAAGCTGAGGGCATACACCAAGATCCAGGTCTATAGAGCCTGTGTCCTGAGTACACTCCTGTACTGCAGTGAGTCCTGGACCCTTTGTGCACGGCAGGAGAGGAAGCTGAACACGTTCCATATGCGTTGTCTCCGACACATTTTTGGTATCACCTGGCAGGACAAAGTTCCAAATAGAGTAGTCCTAGAACAAGCTGTAATTTTTAGCGTGTATACATTACTGAAACAGTGACGTCTACGTTGGCTCGGACATGTCGTGAGAATGGCTGATGGTTGGATTCCAAAATTCCATACACTAATCCTCGTGTATGGAGGATTAGTGCAGGGAAATTGCCCCAGAGGGAGACCACAGCTGCGATACAAGGATATCTGCAAGTGGGATCTGAAGGCCTTAGGAATGGACCTCAACAGATGGGAAACCTTGACATCTGAGCGTTCAGCCTCGAGGCAGGCGGTGCATCATGGCATCTCCCATTTTGAAGAGACACTTGTCCAGTAGGCCAAGGCAAAGAGGCAGTCCCGAAACCAGCAAAATCAGGGTGCTGGTCAGGGGACGGACTGTATTTGTCTTCAGTGTGGAAGGGATTGTCACTCTCGAATTGGCCTTCTCAGCCACACTAGACACTGTTCCAAGTCTTCCATTTAGAGCATGTTACCATAGTCTCTCGAGACTGAAGGATGCCTAAATCCTAAATTATTATATCATTTTGTATACATATATCTCTGTGAAGGAGCTGCTGTGTTCATAAACACATCACATGGTTGCCAACTTGGAGGTGTTACAAGTTCTTCTTCAAAGGTCTACTTCCTAATTTTGTCTGTATTATATTTTCTTCTGTCTTTCCAGGGCAAGAATTTTTTAGAGCTAGCACTGTATGACATTGGTGTTGAGAAACCAAATGAATTTCAACTATGTATTAGCAAACTGATACATTCAAGTTGTGAACATTTCTAGTTTAATCTTGACAATTCTGTCAAGGCAAATTTGAACTTTGTCAGTACTTGTCATCACTTCAGATGATATGCCCAAAACCTTTGCTGTAGTGGTGATTTCAGCTCCAGTCAGATACATGACCAAAATATTCCATGGTAATTTGCAGTCTATTATATTCACTTTGAGATACAATTTACTAAAATCTTCTACCTGTGTGCTTGCCATATTCGTTATAGTTTGCTGCAATATAGATGGCTGCAATATTTAGTATCTTTTAATTTAGCACATACTTATTGGTAAATGTATTTCTGGCAGAGGTTTTATGTAATGCAGTGTGGCACATATAAACATCATGTGTCCTAAATCCAGTTACTAATCCCACTAGATCCACTGATGAACAACTAAATGGTAAATCAGCATATATGTAAATTCCACATATTCAATGGGACTATAGTGGTGCCTCGACTTACGAACATCCCTACTTACGACCATTTCGAGTTACGACCAGCTCCGGCCACAAAATTTTGCTTCTACTTGCGACCGGAGCTTCCACTTATGAACTGAAAAAGGCAGGGGGAAAAGGCGGGAAATTCAAATTTCTAACTGTAGGTGGCGACGAGGCTGCTTCTTTGTAGCTCTTTCGCCCCAGCAGTTAGAGAGTGTGCGTCGGAGGAGGCTTGGGACTGCCTCCTTCTGCTTCTGAGTGAGCTTGTGTGTGTTTGCAGGGAGGCTTTGGGCTCCCTGGTGTAAGGTAAGGTGCTGTTTTCTGCTTTTAAAAAACTGTTCTGGGTGTTTTTGCAGCGTGGTTTTGAGCTGGGGGGGTTATATTTCTGTGCTGTGATGGGTCTTGGGGGATTTGTTTGTTTTTTGGTTCCCCCCCCCCCCATTTCCGATGGGTCTTGGTGTTAAAAAGCACTCTAGAAGCATTTTACATGGGAAAAAGATGATATCTTAACTTACAGTTGCTGTCTATAGTTATAGTCAGTAGAATGGACTCTCCAGACATGGGAGAGACATCCATCAATGCCTGCTGTATGGGGCTGGGAGGTCAGGAAAGGAGAGAGAGAGAGAGACTAACAAACAAGGCAAGCAAACATGAGGAGGACAAGGGCTTGCCTCAAGCGGGAAAAGAACTCCACCAATCAAGTCAGTGGCAAAGCACACTTACGCTGTAAAGCCCCTCTCCCACTGGTACCCAGTATTAGTGCATGCAAGATTGTTATTATCCCAACATTTGAATGGGAATGTGACAATCACTAACAGTGTAAGAATTCATATGATCTCTTCCTCTTTTCCCCTCATGCAGCTGCATTTTTCTGCCCATATCCAGCACTGATTGTTTGAATTGGTAAGCATTCATGTTTATAAAATTACAAATCAAATACCAAGGCTCTTCCCCTCCATCTACTTCCACTGTAATGTGGTAACATTTTGTAAGAGGGTTACTGTCATTGAGTGAGGGTGCTACCAGACAGTGAAGTTATTCCAGGCTGGATCAGGCTAAACGGGGTTGCTTCTAAGTGCGATCTGTTAGAATGATCCTTGCATGTGGATGCAAGGATTGGGTGATTCCAGAACAGGAAGCCACATCATAGCTCAAAGTGACCCTGTTTAGCCTGTTGTGAAACAGCACTGGATGAAAAAGAAAAAGAATCATCCTTTTTGTTTTGTCACCCCCCTTTGTGGTGAGCAGGAGGAAGCTGGGTTTTTCTTTCATTTAGTGGTAAGTGAGATGTCATTTCATTGGCTTGCCACCCAAGTGACAAAGTACTGAATTGTTGGGGGAAACTACTTTGATTCAAAACCAGAGATTATGCATGCCAGAAACCAAATGGAGCAATCCTACCTGTGCTATAAAACCAGTAGCTCCTGCCAGAGAGCCTAATATGTGCAAATAGGCACGGATAAGGATCAGCCTGGTTTGTGATTGGCTGTATGTCATGTTGCCAGACAATGGAATGAATCAGCCCATGGCCAGTCCTGTCCAAAATACAAGGTAAAGCACTATCTGGTTGCACCCTGATTCTCATGTATATTAGAGGGGCTGTATTTACTGTGTTGAAAAGTAAATGAGCAGGACTTTTGTAGTTTTGCTCACTTAAGTAAGATTATCTCAGGTGCTTTACTAGAGTTTATTAGCCTGAAACAGCTAAGGATGTGTGAAAGTCTACATGTTTCTTTGGTTTCAGTGTCTTTCACAGGTATCTCTTTCATTATTATTTCATTTTTGTGCTTTTCTTTATCAGTTCTTTCATTTAACATGAAAAAGAAAGACTCATTCAGGTTCCTTCTTTTCAGGTTTCTCATCCATGCTTTCTGGCAGTCCAAAAGCCCTGCAGAATCCTTAAAATCTAATCCGGAACATCAAAGGGGCTGAGCAAGAGAGAATCAATCTACTCCAGAAAAAATAATCTTCAAACCTATGCAGTGATTAGTTTATAGAGAAAGCATCTGGGAGTACCCACCTCCCAGAACACACCACCACCAAAGGACACAAACGTATTTCTTCAGCCAAGATAACCTTCCCTCCCACAACCAGCAAAAAATACCTTGCTCATCCACCAAGGAATTCTAAAAGTCAGTAAAGCACCCAAAAATTAGAAGAGAGGAAACAATAGTATGAGTTCATTGGCAGCGCCACCCACCAGCACAACAGACCATCTGGGCCTGGACAGCATAACAGGAAAAAAATTAAAGGAAGCAGCCAGCCAATCAGGCACTGGGGTGGCTGCCTAGCAAATACTAAAGTAACTGACATCACAAAACAGTCGTCCCCAAAACCATCAATACATATATTCCTTTGACTAAATAAGTACACATTAAATTAACTGAATTTTTTTTAATTTTTTAAAAAATAATTAAACAGAGAAAGACACACACCCTCCAGGGGAAAAAGTAGCATTTTAAAAAAAAGAAATGTAGTTCACTCTCCTCCAACCCAAGAAAAGCAAGGAAATAAATGCAAAAAATACAATCTGAGTCCCTCCCCCAACAACTAGACTCTTCTTTCAGTCCAGTAAACAGCAACAGGTAGGCAGGCAGGCAGCACAATCTGGGACAGAGGGCACCAGGAGCTCAGAAGCACAAAGTAATTCCACCCACAAGGATGCACTCCTCACTAGGTTCAGACCAGTCCAGGTCTTTTTACAGATTCAATATTCCTGCTCCTCCCATACATTCTGTTGGCTGCTGACAGCAGTCCACCTGGTGCTGTGAGTTGAAAATTTTCTAGGGCATTTGACAGACAAAGGGCGAAAGAAAGGTTAAGAAAAAGAACACCAAACTCCACCCCACTCCACAAAACAGTGGTGTATGCCTCTTTTATTAATATAAATCAGTTGTGTTTTAGACTAGAGTCTCTTTTGGGGAATAAGTTAAAGAACAAATATTTTTTTAAAAAAGAACCTCTTTCATGCTTTTTTTCTTCTTCTTTCACTAAAATAGAAAAGGTTCATCTCTAGAATCAATTCTTGACTTCTAGCACTGGCAGAAAATTCCAGTCAAAGCCCAGTTTGTTTCCAATTTGCTTTCTGAACTGACCAGCATGCAGTAAATCATGAGATCTACTGACACCCAGTTTATTCATAAATAAAATATAAATTAGTCAAGAGCATCTGTATCAGAAATGTGTAACTTTTATGGATCTGGTGGTCACAATTTTAATCTTACCCTTCATGGGTGGCTATGCCAGACTTAGAAATATTCAGAAAAGTCATTCAGTCAGTTAGTTAAAAATTCAAACTGGGAATGTGCAGATATTCATTTCCATGCTTTATTTTTTTTAGACGTATTTGGGATCCCTGCGAAGCTGTTTTATGCAAAAATGCTTTAAAACACTCCCCCCCCCCCCCGGACAGGCATGGAGGGCTCTCTGGCAACTTGGGACACCCTTCAAACTGGCCTTGGGACTGCATGCCGTTCACAGACTACACTTTGCCCACCTATGCCCTAAATTAAGTAAGAACTGCTAGATCATTTAATGTTTTAGGTATCTGGTTGTGGAGTCAGAGGTTGGGAGTTTGACTGTCCACTGTGCCTCCTTGACAGAGGCTGGACTTGATTATCCATAGGGTCCCTTCCAGCTTTGCAGGTCTAAGACAGTGGTGGTGATGATGATATTTCTCTTTTCCTCTAAGGCTATATTCCAGGGGAGAACACCTGGTGCTCTTCAAATATTTTAAACTGCTCCCTTTTTATAATTGGCATCAGCTGAAATCCTGTTAGTTGTGCCCATTAGTTTAATAGAAACAATATAACATTTGGAGGTGATTTGCCTCAAGTTCTGAAAAATTTACACTGGCTGCCGGTTGCTGCTCGGGCCCAATTCAAAGTGCTTACTTTGACATATACAGCCCTAAATGGCTTAGGACCTGGTTACCTAAAGGACCGCCTTCTTCCATACGAGCTTGCCCGTACTCTAAGATCAGGCCCTTCTGAAGGTGCCATCCCTGAAAGAGGTGAGGGGTATGGCATGTCGAAATAGGGCCTTCTAGGCTGTTGCCCCCAAACTTTGGAACACCCTCCCTATAGAGATCTGCCTGGCTCCGACACTTTTGGCTTTTCGGCGCCAGGTAAAGACCTTTCTGTTTAGCCAGCATTTTAATTAAATAGTATCCTTTAGCTGGCCGTATGAGCAGCAGGATTTATTAATGATAAATTGACTGTTTTAATATAGGGTATTATTATAATATTGGGTATTTTTAATGGTTTTAATGTTTTTCTAAAGTTTTAATATTGTTGTACACCGCTCAGAGACCATTGGTAATGGCGTGGCTAAAAAAACCTTATAAATAAATAAATAAATAAAGTTAAGAAATCACTGGAAACAGTTATCTGTTGTGCACTGAGTCATACAACAGAAAATGTCTACAGTATTTCTTAACTTGAGATAACTCACTTCCAACAATTATACCATTTGTAATTCACTGGAATAAATTACAGTAGGATTTTGGCCATTGATACTGAATTTGCATGCACAACATTCATTTAGTCATGAAAGCTGCTGTTACATAATAATAGAAAGTGTCTTGCTGTGGCTCTGTGCTCTGTACCTTTATCTATTGTGGGGATTTCTGTTGCACACATTCAGACTTATTCAGTTAAGAAGGTTCTGATTTGGGCAAAATGTGTATAGGCAGTAAACATGTATAACTGCAGTTTGCAAAAATTTTGGAATTAAAACTGTTCCTGCTCTGTTATGCAAGGTCTTCATGAAGTGATTAATTCTTCTTGCATTTTAACATTGATAAGAGGACTATACTTTTCTCAAACATGCTTTAGACATGTATTTCCTTCAAAATTATTTTGATAATGCTCGTGTAAGGTGTGTTTATTATCCCAAAAGACATGAGTGGTTGGTTCTTGTAGTAGAGAGCTTAAATTTATGTATGAAGAATCATTTTAACATTTTCTCTATATTCCACAGCTCACTTGAAGGGAAAAAATGGATGTTTGTTTAAGTAGCATCTTACCCCTTAGTGGCTAGTGAAATTACTGTTTTCATTCTGAAATACATAACATTTATTGAGGCAGATATATCTCCTGTAGCTCAGTGAATTGAAGGACCTGGCTGTGCAGGGTCTGGGAGTTTGAATCCCCATTGTTCTTGCCAGGAAAGTGGCCAGCCAAGATCACCCAGAATTTGTATGGCTGATGGGATTCTGTGTTCTACCACCTGTGTGGTCTTGGACAAGCAGCATGGTCTCAGAAAGCCATTAGAAGGAGGGACTGGTAAACCACTTCTGAGTACCTTATACCTAGAAATTCTGGGAGGTTCACTATACTGTACATTCAAATCAACATGATGGCGCAGGAAAGGCCGAACAAATAATTGTGTGTGTGAGTGCTTTACTGTAGTTAAAGAGTTCTTTACAGACTTATAAACATGATGTAGGGAAAATTCAGTTACTGGTGGAGGTGTTTGTGAGAGGAAGAATCCAGAATTCTATTGCTAATTTAACTTTGCCTATGGGCAGTTGTGGAAGTCTTCACATCAAACTGTTGCTTATTAATGAAGATATTGGTTGTGTTCCTGGGCTTGCACCTGATTGCGCATTTGGGAGCACATCCAGGAACACAACCAACACATTGGTAATGAGGGGCAGTTTGCTTCCATTTCTTGTGTGAT
This sequence comes from Intellagama lesueurii, assembly GCA_037013535.1. Taxonomy (NCBI): domain Eukaryota; kingdom Metazoa; phylum Chordata; class Lepidosauria; order Squamata; family Agamidae; genus Intellagama; species Intellagama lesueurii. The sequence goes on from JBAJHW010000005.1 coordinate 155,291,332, forward strand.
TTGCCTTACAAAAGCATGAAACACCAATAAGATTCTGGCCAGCATGTTTTTAGAGAGAAAGAGGCAGAAAAAGCGAGATTATGTTTTGCTGAAGCTGAAGAGAAAAAGAAGTGCAAAAGCCATGTTGGAAAAGGAAAGTGTATGATGAAGCATTTCTAACTGAAAATGATTGTTTGGGAGAGGCTCCTGTGTATTCCAAACTCAATGCAATAGAATTAATTTCTACTTTCCTGATTAGAAACTGAAACCAGTTGGCAATCTGCTGGGTTGAACATCCTTGCTTCCGTTTTGCAGAGGAAGAAATATGCGTATGGTATTTCTCTAGGCTAAATATAATACAGATGCTTGTCGTTGATGACTCATAAATAAGAAACCTGATTTTGAGGTTGGAGTGCTTAATCCTTGCCAGTGAAATGCTTTATAGTGCCTGCTCTGTGATGTCCTGTGGAAATGGTGTCTTGTCATCCGTGATGTACACTACCCACGTATTTTAGATAGAAGAACTGCCTGCTGGTTCAGATTGTTTGAGATAGATGGGACTTATTAATTCATTAGCCTATTCTGTGACCTTGAGTTATATGATGTCTAGATCCAGGAACAGGTTGAAAGAACAGAATTTTCTCAAGGAAGAGTAAGTTTGGGAAGTGGTAAGAAAAAGTACATTGTTACACAACCAGGTTGTGTACCACAACTTTCCATTATCCTCAAAAGTCTGCTAAGGAAGGTACAACTTCTTTGTGACAAGCTGAATGTAAAATATATTTTGTGTTTTTGGGGGTTATAAGAGGCTGAAGCATATGCAGACTTGCAAGGTAGGACCTTGAGTGACTATAGTATCCTGCCAGAGAGGTTAAGGGTCTCTTGTGTTACAGAATTTAGGAATATTCTATACTGATGGATAATATATGGTTTGAAAGGTACTATACTGATTACAAGAGCTAGGACTTCAGTGTGATCTCTAAGGACCAGATAAGACTGTAAAAATTCAAACGTGTGAGAAGGAATTGGGGTCCAGCATAAGTTTTGAATTAACTATACGTCTCTTTTTTGGAGGTGCACACATGGTGCGATCTAGAGCTTGTCAAAATCAGCTTAATACTTACCATTGACTTCGGTTGTGCAAGAAGGGCACACCAAATATTGTCTAAAAACATCCAATCCCATGTTTTTGTTTTCTAATTTTTAAAAACATGTTGTGAAGCTGGTCTGGAAAAAAGCTCTTCTATACAACTGCCAGTAGTCTTATGTAGTGTTTACAGTTCTTGGGCTACTTGTTTAAGTTTTAAAGCTTTTTTTTTTTTTAAAGCTCTCAAAAGTAGCTGACATTTATAATTACCAGTGTTTGAAAGTAACTAGTTGTAAATAACTAGTTGTGTTACATGCCATCAAGTCGGAACTAACTTATAGTGACCCTAATCAACTTTCAAGGTAAGTGAGGCATTTAAAGAGTGGTTTCCATGCCTGAGCAGGGATTTGAACCCTGTTCTCCAGAGTCCTAGTCTATCACTTTATCCAGTACACCACATTGGGAATCAAGTACTGTACTAGTTACTTGTATATCATTTTGTTTTCAACAGCAAAGGTATATGTAAGTTGCATTGAGATTGTATCTTAACAAAGGGTAAATTAACTTATTTACCATTGAGGCTTTTTACTTATGTTGTAAATACATGAATGTAACCTCACTCAATGTTGCAGGAGGAATAGCACATGGTTCAGTTGCTGGCTTGTGCTGTGCCATGTACTGCTGCTCTGTGCTCTGTTATGGTTTTTGATAGGATGTTGAAGTAAATGGGAGGGTAGTATGTTCCATACCAGAAACAACAGCTTGAAGCATTCAGCATTTTTAAAAAAGTAGCTAAATGGCGACTATTTTGGTTGCTTTTGAGAAACGGAAGTAATTGTCCTTCAAACAGTATAACTATGTAATGATAACCAACTCCTTTTGGAGACGGTTTCATGCTATAGCTGTAACTAATCAGTTTTTATTAGTAACTTTCCAAGCTCTGGTTCGCAATATGAATTTGTAAACCTCAATATATTCTGAATATATTCTGAAACAAACCCAAGGTTCTTCTTCGTGGTCTCTGTGAATGCACACAATTGGGTGTTACTGCACCTGCGCAGGACCTCTCATAAGTTTCTAGAGCTTAAAAACATATGATTAGTGGGACGTTCCCCTGTGGAGCACATGCTCCGCCCGCCAGAGACCTCCTCAGTTCCTTTTAGCCGCTGCTCAGGTCAGTCCTTTCAACAGGCTAGAGCCACCACTTTCGCTTTTGAAAGCCTTATTTCTTCGTGCCTCATGGCCGTTTTTACTTTATTTGGCGTTCCCTCGTGAGTTCTTCCTCTTTATCTTACTTCCCCGGTTTTCTCCTTTCCTTCTCAATCTATTTCCCCACCCTCTCCTCCCTTCCCTGTTTTCCCCGCTTCTTTTATGGCCTCCCCCCTGGGCCTTTCAAGCAGTGTGTGCTCTGCACTAACAAAATCCCGCTCTCCGATGGGCATGATCGTTGTCTTTTCTGCCTAGGAGAACAACATCAAACCCATAACTGTGCAGAGTGTGAAAAACTAACTAAACTGGCACTCAAATTAAGATTACAGTGTCTCGGATCTCACTTTTGGGAGACATCTCTTCATCCGCCTGCTCCACAGATGGAATCAGGCTCTCCACTGGCTTCTTGGCAAGGCCCACCTTGCTCAATCTCGAGCCCAGCCACACCTTCTCCGAAGTTAAAAGACCATTCTAAGTCTTTGAGACCGAAGCCAACGCCAACACCGAAGCATCCGAAATCAAAGGACCCATCTAAATTGAAGAGAGACAAGACTAAGATAAAGAAACCAAGAAAATCTTCACAACCTACTCACCCAGATCCACCTCAGATGGCCATAGCATCACCGATCTTAGAAGAATCTTCATGAGAAGCCACTTTGCTTTCTTGCATTTCCTTTTCTTTGGGATGGTTTTTGTTGCTGCTTCCTGTACAATGTTACGAGCCTCCATCCATAGTTCTTCAAGCACTCTGTCCACCAAATCTAGTTCCTTAAATCTGTTCTTCACTTCCACTGAGTATTCATAAGGGATTTGGTTTAGATTATACCTGACTAGCCCAGTGGTTTTTCCTACTTTCTTCAGTTTAAGCTTGAGTTTTGCTATAAGAAGCTGATGATCAGAGCCACAATCAGCTCCAGGTCTTGTTTTTGCTGACTGTATAGAGCGTCTCCATCTTTGACTGCAGAGAATATAATCAATCTGATTTCGGTACTGCCCATCTGGTGATGTCCATGTGTAGAGTTGCCTCTTGTGTTGTTGGAAAAGAGTGTTTGTGATGACCAGCTTGTTCTCTTGACAAAACTCTATTAGCCTTTGCCCTGCTTCGTTTTGAACTCCAAGGCCAAACTTACCTGTTGTTCCTTTTATCTCTTGACTCCCTACTTTAGCATTCCAGTCCCCTATAATGACAAGAACATCTCTCTTTGGTGTCAGTTCTAGAAGGTGTTGTAAGTCTTCATAGAATTGGTCAATTTCAGCCTCTTCAGCATCGGTGGTTGGTGCATAAACATGGATGACTGTGATGTTGAAAGGTCTGCCTTGGATTCGTATTGAAATCATTCTATCATTTTTGAGATTGTATCCCAGTACAGCTTTTCCCACTCTTTTGTTGACTATGAGGGCTACTCCATTTCTTCTACGGGATTCTTGCCCACAATAGTAGATATGATAATCGTCTGAATTGAATTCGCCCATTCCCATCCATTTTAGTTCACTGACACCCAGGATGTCAATGTTTATTCTTGCCATCTCCTGTTTGACCACATCCAGCTTACCAAGGTTTGTAGATCTTACATTCCAGGTTCCTATGCAGTATTTTTCTTTGCAGCATCGGACTTTCCTTTTACTTCCACACATGTCCACAGCTGAGCGTCCTTTCGGCTTTGGCCCAACCACTTCATTAGCTCTGGAGCTACTTGTCCTTGTCCTCCACTCTTCCTCAGTAGCATGTTGGACGCCTTCCGACCTGAGGGGCTCATCTTCCAGCGTCATATCTTTTAGCCTTTTGTTTCTGTCCATGGAGTTTTCTTGGCAAAGATACTGGAGTAGCTTGCCAGTTCCTGCTCCAGGTGGATCGTGTTTAGTCAGAACTCTCCACTATGACCTGTCTGTCTTGGGTGTCCCTGCATGGCATAGCCCATAGCTTCTCTGAATTACGCAAGCCCCTTCGCCACGACAAGGCAGCAATCCACGTGAAGGGGATCATGCTTTGTACATGGATTCAAATGTAGCCTACTTTAATTTCCTTGGAATGTGAATGACACAGTTTTAACAAGACTGATGAATATCTGAGAACTTAAAATATCATAGGAAAATGTTTGTAGTTCTGTTTTGGTTATATGACTTAATATAAAATTATTTATTTTTGCATACAATTGTAATTAATTTTTAAGACTGCAAATTTGTGAGGTTGTAAGTATTCTCAAATTATTTGCACATGTTAATTATTGCTACTACTTATATTCGAAAAGATGTAGAAAACGTAACCCATAATTACTCACTTAGACTCAAATAAAACACAGAAATATTGGAACAAGTACATTCAGGTTTAGCAATTAAGAATTTAAAACAAGCATTCCAAGCACGCTTTTTCAGCATGCTTTCAGATTTTCTGCATATAGCTGACATCTGGTTAGAGAAAGATAATAGCCCATATAATCAGCTCCTAAATTACTGATAATCTATTTTTTTCCTCACAAAATCTGTTACTTTAAAATAATATTCTACAAAAATGGTACTTAAGCCAACTTGGAAAGGGGAAAATCGTGTTATAGAAATTGTTTGTGAAGGTCAGTGGTTTGCAGTCACACTTATATTGTTAAGCACATTAACTTAAGCTTATTTTCACTGATCTTCTCAATGTTGGTCAATGCTATTAATTAATTACTCTGAGAGGAAAAATGAACTCAGTGGTAACACTTTCATGTAGAGGTTCACGCAGTTATGTGGTGCTGCTAAACTATTCTAATTCATTGTGTCTAAACTTCACACATTGCACACATTATGCATTCAAACATGTTAAATATGTTATTAGAATGATTGTCTTTTGCTCATCTTTCATTTTTTGAACTTTGGAAAAGTTGTAGATTCATAATTTACATTTATTACCTGTTGAGATGTACTGGCAGCTTCAAATCACTTGACATGGCAACAAATGCCATTAAATTTGAACTCTGTTACAGTGCTTGTCTGCATGCATGAATAGGGCTGTAACTCTGGGGACTTGAGTATGCACCTAAACCCTCCCCACCCACCAAGACATGAGCCAGAGTATGAAGGGTATACTTCATACTTGGGTCCCCTTATTGGGAGAAAGGTGGCCTATAAATAAAACAAATAAACAAGGGCATAATGGTTGGACATATAGAGCTCTTATGACTGGAAGTAGTAATGATGCAAATGGGAAACTTGTGAGCATTCAGCTGAATCTCATAAGTTTCCTTTTTCTAGACGTTCCACTCAACTTGTGGAGTAACAGACCCTCTGACATCATGCCCACGAGATACGGTACCATTCCTCATCCATGCCCTAAATCCAATTATTGGTCCCAGCTGGGAGGACACATTAAATGAAAAGGGCTTGCAAGGTTAACAATTGATTGATTCAGTAGCCAGAATCTTATTTATGCCTACTGCTGTGTGCCCATCAGCATAAATCTCAGTCACAAATTACCAGTAGTTAGGAAGCCACTGTAGGCCAGTGGTTCCCAGCCTTGGGTAACCCAGGTGTTATTGGACTGCAGCTCCCAGAAACCCCAGCCAGCATAGCTGGTGGTAAAGGCTTCTTGGAATTGCAGGCCAAGAACATCTGGGTTGCTCCAAGGTTGGGAACCACTGATGTAAGCAATTAGTGTCACACACTGTCACTTGACTTGGTAAGTGACAACAAATGCCCATGCGATGGCACATTATTACCTAGAAGCAATTCACCACTGGAATTCAAAATGATAGACTTACGTTGGCATATTTCTTCAATTGGATTCTGGCCCTGGGGGGTGGGGTCTATGCTATTTGGGGCCACCAGCTGAATTTAAGCTCACAAATCCACATATTTAGCCCTATATTTATTTATTTATTTAAATGCTCACATGTTTCCCATATATGTGGGTAGCAACATCTGAAGAGAGCTCTTGGATGTAGCAGTTAGGAATTAAGCATGGCCTGGGACTGGAGGAAGTATGCACTGCTCATTCATGGTTCCTATTAATGTGTTTAGATTAGGAGTTAGCACTGAGATACACCCTCCAAAAACGGAAACTACTTGCCATTGATCCTGCAACAGTTTCATATTCAGCTCAAATGGTTTTTCTTTCTAAGGCCATTTTAAGGTGCTCAGTCTCTTTTATGGGGTTGTATTTTAAAAACCTAGCTTTCATTTTTTTAAATTATGGATTCTACTGTTTGTATTATTATTGTTCACAACTCTGATCTCTTTTTGTGAAGGATGGTATATCAATACTTGAATAAATCAATCAATCAGCCAATCAGTCAGTCGGTCGGTCATTAATACTTTAACATGAAAATCCCACTGAAAGGAATGAAAATTGCTTATTCTTGCAATGCCCCCTTCATTTCCTCTATAATTCAAGTGTTTCTGTTCACTTTAGTGAGATTATGTTAAATAGTTTCTGTGTGGGTGGATGCACACATCCACACATATCCTGGATCAATAGGAGATAGAAGGGACATATATTGTATTTTAATTTTTTAAAATTCCCCAGAGAATGTGTGTGATAGGTTGGCAATGCAAATCCATAAAGCAAATAAGTCATATGCCCATCCCTTTGTTGTGAGAGGGGCAGCTCTTAGGTCTGGGGACATGTTTATTTCTCCCCTCCATTTTTTTGCATCTCATGGGCAGAACATAAATACCAACAATTCAAAATATATATATGGAGAAGATGTCAAGCATACGATGTACAGTGGTGCCTTGACTTACGAACTTAATCCGTCCCAGAAGATGTTCGTAAGTGGAAATGCTCATAAATCGAAGCACCATTTCCCATTGAAATGCATGGGAACGGGATTAATCCGTTCCAGCATTTTAAAAAAATACAAAAATAAATAAATAAAAATAAACAGAGCAAGTCCCACGCTGGGACTGCAAAAAATAATTTAAAAAAAAATCCAAAAATAAACATTGGAGCAAGTCCCACGCTGGGACTGCAAAAAAAAAAAAAAAAAAAAAAAAAAAAAACCAAAAAAAAAACACAACAACACCGACCCTCAATCCCCCCCCACCAACAAAACAAAAGCGACGCAAAACTTTTTTAAAAAGCAAAAAGCAGCACCTTACCGTCCGAAGCCTCCTGGTCTTCCACCACTGCTGCGACCGCCGCAGCCTGGAGGCAAGCAGCCTGACCATCCCGGCCAGGCTCAGCCTCCCGGGCTTCCACCGCCGCTGCGACCACCGCGGCCGCTCACCTCCCGACGGGCTCCAACGAGGCCGGGGTTGGCGCTCCTCGCCACCCTCCGCAGGCCGATGGCGGGAAATTCAAATGGCGGAGGGCGGCGAGGAGCGCCGAGGACCGACGCGGCCGCCCCGGCGAGCAGCCACTGGTGCTGGTTCCAGAGCTGGATGCACTGGCGGCGGCGGCAGCCTGCGGAGGGCGGCGAGGAGCGCCGACCCCGGCCTCGTTGGAGCCCGCCGGGAGGCGAGCAGCACCTTACCGGTCCGAAGCCTCCCAGGCTTCCACCGCCGCTGCGACCGCCGCAGCCACTCGCCTCCTGACGGGCTCCAACGAGGCCGGGGTCGGTGCTCCTCGCCGCCCTCCGCGGGCCGATGGCGGGAAATTCAAATGGTGGAGGGCGGCAAGGAGCATCCGGCCAGACTCAACCTCCTGGCTCTGGGCCACCCCGCCGCTGCCGCCGCTGGGAAGCGAGCAGCCAGAGCACCCAGCCAGGCTCAACCTCCCAGCTCTGGGCCAACCCCGCCGCCACATCCCTTTCCCTTTTTTCTTGGGGCGAAAGAGCTACAAAGAAGCAGCCTCCTCGCCACCAACGGTTAGTACATTTGAATTTCCCGCCCCTTTCCCCTGCCTTTTTCTGTTCGTACGTCGAAGCTTCATTCGCAAGTAGAAGCAAAATTTTGCGACCGGAGCTGTTCGTAAGTCGAAATGTTTGTAGGTAGGGGCGTTCGTAAGTCGAGGCACCACTGTATATTTGAAAAATGCAGCACATTCCAATAGAGATGGGCACAAACCGCTGGTTCGGCAGTTTGTGACAGTTTGTTTTTTGCCCAAACAGGTGTTTGGTGCTTCCCAGCTCTGCCTCCTCTGGAGGTGGGGCTGGGAAGCCAGGGCATTGCCTTGAAGTGCGTGCCCACCAGAGGAGGTGGGACTGGGAATTGTTGAACACCTGTTTGGGTGAAAAATGAATTACCAAACCGGCAGTTAGTGCCCATCTCTGCATTCCAGTAAGCAAACACAACAGAATCCATTCTAAAATAACACAGAAGCCCGATACTGTGTGGTTATTGGGATAGTTCTATGCCTCCAATATTACAGTAATTACATTTGGAATGAATGAGAAATAAATGGAAAAAGATACTTTTTTTCCTTGCTCTAAACGTAAATCCTTCTGTTGTGATATAAAATGGTCTTTGTAGATTCGCCTTTAGTTGTCTTTGTTTGCTGTTTAATTTGACCTAGTAAATCCAGTGCAATCCAAAATACAGATTTATTGCTCAAATCAGGTATAAAATAACATTTAATACCCCCAGTATTTGCTTACAAATATAAATTATGGCAGCAGGCACCCTTATTGCTATTAGACAGGGGTTGATATCACTTACTTCCACGTCTATAATATAAAAGAACATTGCTTATTCATTCATGTACATTTGCAAGGTCTTCCCTGAACTGTATAATAAACAAGGCATTGTCATCATCCCACAATTGTCAGACAGTCTTATGCTGTTATGTAACAAATGTATAAATATCACAATGAAGCAGGCTACTAAACCTCACAGATTAGCAGAGCCAAAACAGGAGGAGCAGCATTATTTCCAGTGTGAGATTAATTCACTGAATGCAGATTCATTTAAAAAGGCATCCTCTTACTCTATGTGTGTAAGAGGCTCAGAGCCAACACAGTCCTAGTCCCTAATCTGGTCTGAGCCACTGATATGACCTAGAATAAACTGCTTGACCTCTCCCTGGCTCAGCTTGGAGCAGCAATAAAATAGCAGAAGGGCTGTTGCTTGCATCTGACCTATAAGAATGTTTGGGAAAGTGACTCTAGGCACTGGAGATTCTGAGAAGTGTAATTCCAAAAATATTTTTTTCAATTTTTGAAGGTCATTAGGAGTTGGGTTCTAAGATAGCCATGCAAGGAATTCCATGAGACCAAAGGAACTATGGGTTTACTTTTTTTAAAAATGATGGTCACATGACAAATCCCCTTTGAAGTTGAATGCTCTTTCAGAATCATTTTGCAACATGTTATGAGAGGCTTCTATCAGATCGTACTGCCCAGACCTTGGGTGTTCTTAAAGCAGTTCCATGACTCTCAGACTGTATGATCAAAAGATGTGTAATTTTAAACTTCCACTTTCATAATAAATGCAAAGGTTATGTAATTTTGAAGACTGTGAATTTTTAGACTGTAGACTTCCACTTTCTCATGTCAAATTATCCTGACACCATAATATGCCATTTTATATAGCTGTGCACAATTATGAAATAGTCTTTGTATAGCTGAATAAATTTGGAACCTGATCTAAAACTCTTTTGGGGATATTTTTACCTTGTATCATAAAAGGCTGACAGAGTTAAAATTAGGGAGCTTTTAAGACTCTAGAATTTATGTTGTGTGCAGAAGGGAAAGAGGAGACATAAAGGTCATCACTGAACTCATGCTGGTTTGAGGGCTTGTGAATAAGAAAGACCTCCCGAAGACCTGTCCTTCCTTAATTAAATAGACATGCACTGCACAGCATGGACACTGTATTTTGAGAAACATCACACCAAAGTTACATGTGCACTTTAAAACATGTTGATTATCACTTTAAAAGTCACCTCCTCACTATAATGTACATTACTGACATTCACAGGTTGCAGCTTTCCCTATTTTGAATATTCCTGTTTCCACAGCAACTGGTTGGTGTAATAGTGACCCCCATTGTTGTTCTCTAGATGTAGCCAGTGTTGCAATGTGACAGTGGTTAATGATATGGTTTAGTGATTGCAGTGGAATGTGAACCCCTTCCCCTATTGTTCTGCATAGCTTACCCTCCCAGCCCTTTCTTTTCCTCCTCCTCTCTTTGTTTCATTTGCTTAGGAGTTCTCTGAAAAGCGCCTTGTCAATTTCATTTTCAGTTTTGATAGTCAAGGGCTGCAAAGGGGCTGGGGAGACTTGTCAGTTCCCTCTAAATTTCTGTCAGTTTCCTTTGTTTGGAAAAAAAAAAGCAACAAACTTGGCATTCATAGATGCCCTTTTAAAGAACAAACATCTCCAGACTTCAAGAAAAGCAGGAAAGGGGAACAGTTTACTAATGGGATTCTGAGTCTTGGACTAGTGGGAGTAATGGGGAAGGGGGGTAGAAATATAAGTGCTCCAGCTCGTGGTCACTCCAAGGTTTTATGCTGGATGCACCTTTTAAAACGTGTGTTTTAAACTGCACATGCAATCCAGGTAGAAATGGGCATGAACCGGAAAACCAATGGTTTGCGATAGTTTGTGCTTTGTGGCTAACCACGAACCACCATGAACCCTGGAAAAACGAACCGGTTAGTGATTTGTTTTCCTAGTTCGTGCCTGGGGGTGGGATTTAACTGCTCCTGCCCTCCGCCTCCTCTGCCGCCCACCTGCTCCTTCCCACTGCCCCCATTGCCTCCCTACCTGTTCCCTCCTCCTCCACCACCCGTCACCCAGCTGATAGACAGGCGCATGCTCAGAGGTAGCGGCTGGCTCCTGGAAGGGAAGCCGGGCCCACTGCCTATGAGGCAGCAGTGGCAGAGGAGGAGGTGGTGGCAGAAGATGAGGTGGCAGAAGATTAGCTGGCAGCAGTAGTAGGAGCAGGTAGGGAGGCACCCGGAGCAGTGGGAAAGGAGTGGGCAGGCATCTCATTTTGCTGAAGCAAAATGAAGTGCCAAGGGGGAAAAAAGTTTGGTGTTTCATTTTGCTTTGGCAAAATGGGATCCCCGAACTGGGTCACATACTGAACTGCCAACCAGCCTGGTTTGTCAGTTTTTCTAGTTTGCAGTTTGGTTTGTGCCCATCTCTAATTCCAGCCTTGGAGTGGTTTTGACTTATGTCTGTCTAAATCCGAGGAAGTTGTTTCTGTTCTAGATCAATGACTGGTGACAGTAATGGACTGGATGAGGACAAATAAACTGGAACTTAATCCAGACGAGACAGAGGTGCTCAGACCCATGTACTGTGGAGCTTGATAAAGGGAATAAAGGTATTCCTGTTGCTTTGTCCCAAATGGAAATTTCAGCTGTCTATTTCTCATTCTCTCTTCATTCTCTTCCAAAAAAGAAAAGAACTGCAGAAATTGAGCAGAAAATATTACAATTGTTGTGTGATTCATCTACCTGTAACCTTTTAAATTGAGCCTAAGACTATGGGACAGACTTGATTTGATTTTGAAGAAACAGAAACAAGGATGTGGTGGTATATTTCTACTAGAACTGGGGATAATTGTGGGTCTGGCAGGGATACTCTCTGTACCCCTTCTTACATCCTCCAAGCCTGGTTTGTGGTTCCACAGGGGGCTACCGCAGGACAAAGGAGAGAATAAGTCCTGATTTCACTGGTGCTGGATATGAAACAAGACTATTGGCATTTGATCAGACTTAACAATCACTCTGAACTAGTCCCACTGAGTTCATTGGTGCATACTCCCGGGTAGCTTAGTATAGAATTTCAGCCGTTGTCATTGTGGTTTGCCATACATCAAAATAATAAATGCCTCTGTATGCAGTCTATATAAAAAATGTTCTTGAGCATGTCTCATGTTTTTCTTAATGGGTAGCCTACTGTAATAGAGTAAAAGGCACATTTGATATGTTGTCTTGGTGATTTTGAGGAAATAATAGATGCAGATTTCAAGGAGGAGTTGGTAAATGAAATTGTTTGTGGCACTTTCACACACTGAGGGCTTGTGGGTGTTTTGAACTGGCAAGTAAAATCCGTCACATACTATGAAAAACAAACAGGTTATACAGACAGTGAGCAGTAAAAGTAGTTGTTCTTTTAGTTGTTTTACACTAGTAATAAGAAAAAACACAAAATAATGGATTTTAGTTTCTTGTTGGCCTAGAAATAATTGATATCACCGTTTTTCCTCATAGCTCCTCTTTGAGAAGTGTATCATCTGGATCCTCAAGACCTTCCAAAGTGTGTTTGGTGTGTGGAGATGAGGCTTCTGGATGCCACTATGGAGTAGTTACATGTGGCAGCTGCAAAGTCTTCTTCAAGAGAGCAGTGGAAGGTAAATCCTCATGTGGGTTCTTGTTTTATACTCTTTCTGATATAATTATAATTATAAGGAATTTTCATTGCATGTTTCACAGTGCCTTTAGCCCAGAAATGACTTAAACAATGTATATCCCTTCTGCTTTATTGGAAGAATCCCTGGCTGCAGTCTGCTGTGCGCTTTCAAGCTTTAATTGTTTATTCAAATCCACAATTCTAGTTCTTCAAAATCCTGATTTGTTAATTCTGGTAGACTTAAAGAATTATCTGTAGCCACAAATAAACATGTCCAAACCTTTCATAAACTGGAGGCAGGGGAATTCTGGGTAGAAACAAGCAGATGATATGCTCAAAGGTTCTTCAGAAATCCACAAATAATAGCAAATGTAGCTGAAATCTAATTTCTGCACAATAGTTATACAACTCTGAAACCAACCTTTTAAGGTTGGTGAGCATTTGCAGTCTCCCTCTCTCTCTCTCGTTCTTTCTCTCTAAGAAAAAGTAGCTGATAAGCCAGAAGAGAAGTCAGTGCAGGAATCTAAATCAAAGAAGTTCTGACAGGTTGTTGTCCAATAATGGATTACATGCAACTACAAACATGTCAAATCAGGTGTCTGAAGTACACACACCTGTAACTTTCCCTTCGAAAAAGAACTGTTGCATTATTTCATGCTTCTAGCTCTTTTTCTAGTCAGTTTTCCTACCCCCACATGACACTGTTTACTCTGACAGTTTCCCCGTCATCCACATCTCCTTTGTTTTACTCAGTCACTGTCACTGTACACGGTCTGTGGCTTTGCTTCCTTCACTATACTGGTGTGGCCCATGGCATTCATTTATACCTACCAATGTAAGAATGAGTAAGGTGCAGAGATATGGAACTCAGAGTAGAATTTGAAGGGCTTTATTTATTTTATTTTGTTTTATTTCTAGCATTTATATACTGCCCCAGTTAGTAGAGACCACTACTCTGTGCCATCTTACACCTTAGCATAAATCCTATCTCCCCTCCACACACACACACACACACACACACACACACAAAATGAAAAAAAAAACTGACAAATCAATAAAATACAAACAGATAAATAAACAGGCTAAACAGGTTTTGCTGCTATTTCCTCTATCTGCAGGATTCTTCTCAATTTAACTGGCTTGATGGATTCAAAATGGCAATGAATGGGCACTCCTTAGATTAAAATCTCCATTTTATGGTTAGTTTTATGAAGGGCAATATGGAGAGTGAAGTTACAGTAACAGACAAGCTATCAGGGCCATTCTGTTCCTCATCTCCGTATATAACTCTAGCCACTGCAGCCAGAAGTGATGTCATGCATTTGTAAAGATAATATTATTCATTCCTTCTTTAATATGTGCATATGTGTGTGTTTATCTGTGTATATATCTACCTGTCCACATGCCTGCACAAGACCTGAGATGCTTCCAAAATATGTGGGGGAAAGGAATTTGTTTTATTTTCATTCTGTCATTGAGTTCCATATGTATGTGCACTCATCTCTCTACATTATGGGCTAAACAATATTGCCTCACTCGGGAAAATGAAGAATGAATGGAAATTTTTCTTTAAAAATGAAGTACAGAAAACAGGAGATGTATGGCTACCACTGAAAACATCAAGCCCAGACTGCATATTTCCCTCCCCTGCTCCTCTTTTCCCAAATACTGCTAGTGTACATGGAGAAACTTTGTGTCAAATGAAAGAAACAGGTTGCTGCTTTGAGTAATAGCTATGTAGGCCCCACAACATCTGATTCTGTTCTCTTTGGCGTAATTAGAAATCAGGCTTAATAGTGGGTTGTCGTGATGTTTGGGTTGTGCCAGCAAGTGAGAATCCTTCATCTGAAATGGATCTGCCAAAAATGATGGAGCTCACCATGATTTGGCATACTATTTGAACTGACAGAACATGTTTATGGCCATCACTATATCTCCACACACTGTTGTGCCATGGAGACAGGAGGGAATTTATGTAATTGAGAGCTGAGAGAATATAAAATGAAATTTAAGTCACTCTAATCCAAGTGTTTGCTTGGGCTGTGTTTGGAAGCTCATACAGTGGTCTGGGTTACAGCCTATGGTTAGTTTTGCAAACCACACCTGATGTCTGAGGCGTTTTTGTGCATATTCATGGATGTAAATAAGGAGAAATTTGGGAAGTAGTTTATTAATCAGAGGAGGGCAACAAGTTAGGGAGGACAACAAGGGGATTAGAAATCAAGCCCTGTGAGGGAGGACTGAAAGAACTGGGCATGTTTAGACTTGGGAAAGGAAGTCTGAGGGGAGATATGACAGCACTCTTCAAATACTTGAAAGGTTATCTTTCAGTGGAGGAGCAGGATCTGTTCTCAATCATTCCAGAGTGCAGGACTCATAATAATGGGCTGAAATTACAGGAAGCCAAATTCCGGTTGAGTATCAGGAAAAAATTACTAGCTGGAGCAGTATGACAGTGGAACCAATTACTTCAGGAGGTGGTGAGCTCTCCAACACTGAAGGCATTCAAGAGAAAATTAGGCAACCATCTGTCAGATCTACTTTGACTTGGATTCCTGCACTGAGCAGGGGGTTGGAAACGATGGCCTTATGCACCTTATTTTTCTTAATTCTCAAAAGGTCAATTTCAGCAGGTTTATTTGAACTACCTTTGGCATTCCAGCATATATTGCTTTTGACTTCATCATTCATTAGTACAATCTTTTATTTTATGCTTCCCCTGCCTCCCTATTAATTCAGCAATAATGGAGCCAGTATTTTTCCATTAGAAGTTGAGGTTTTTATTAATTCATTGTCTGAAGGCTATTGCCTCCTAGCATTCAACTTTTTATATATATATGACTGTCCAACTTTATCACAAACTATATCTGTCTTAAATTCACTTACAGTGACAAAGCAGCTTTACATACTATAGTAATATAGATACTTAGGAAATTGAATACTAGGTAAACAAGGTATTTCACAATATTTTCTATGATTGGATATAGGAGTGGCTTGTGGACTGAGAGACGGGTGCCCCACCCCCAAAGTTTGAGGAGGCCATCCCCTGTCCCAGTCATGAGCCACTTATTGCTGAACCATAAATAATTTAAATCTCATTGAGCACAAGTAAATTTACCAATCCTCTTTATGTTTTATTGTGACATTGTACAACCATTGATTTGTTTCTATTCATCAAAATAGAAATGTACTCTTCTGTTCTGCCATTTGCCTCTCTAACACGTTCTAAGGGAGATTAGAACCATAGTTAGTGGTTGTCCTAAGGAGGTAATGAGAGAGGAAATCCACAGTTTGTCATGTTCATCTCTTAACAATTCCCTTCATACCTTGATCATTTCTTTCATTAAAATTTTGATGTATGCTCTCAGTATTGTCTTGGTTCTAATATTCTGGAAAGTGATGTTGTGAAAAATGTTATATACATAATAAAATTGCCAATAATTGTCCTGTAGGGAGGAGAATGAGAATTGCAATGAAACTAAGAGATATTAATTTGAGGCAGGACATTTTTGCAGCACATCTACTACAGGTTGTTGGTAATGCAGTATTTGGTTGTTGCTATGGTCTTCTGTGACCTTCAGAGCAAACAGCACAATGAAATTGAAAGTGTGCAAGAAAATATGTAGTGCAGATAAAATACATTTAGTCTGCTGTTTTGGAGGAAAGCATGTCTTACATCGCTTCATTTTTAAAAATCAGCAAGGAATAGTGCAAAAAGTAAAGTCTCCTCTTTAGCTTGTAAAAACCTCTGTACGTACTAGATTGTTAGATTGCACTGTGAATGTCTAAATGCAAGTTGTTCACAGCAAGAATAAATAAATAATCCAAAATGAAACAGGACCACCAACAAATACAGGGATGGTGTTGAAAGCTTCTGAAGAACTTGAAAGCCTAATGGATTAATTCAAAGAAAAGTTGAAATAGCTATAGGTAAGCATGTATGGGTTTCTGTTCATGGAGTTTTCTTGGCAAAGATACTGGAGTGGCTTGCCAGTTCCTGCTCCAGGTGGATCGCGTTTAGTCAGAACTCTCCACTATGACCTGTCCATCTTGGGTGTCCCTGCATGGCATAGCCCATAGCTTCTCGAAGCTACCAACATGAATTTGACCAAACTCCGGGAGGCAGTGGAAGACAGGAGGGCCTGGCGTGCTCTGGTCCATGGGGTCACGAAGTTAACGACTAAACAACAACAACAGAGCATGTATGGGTACATGTCAATCGATGTCTCTATGTCTTGATAAATGGCAGAAATATAGTCAGTGCTGACATTTTCTAGCAATTATTGAGATATGGAGATGTCACTAGAAAACATCTGAAAATTCTGACATTTATTTGTAAATCCCAAGATCACACAAGTGCTCTAAGTAAATGTTTATGATAAAAAGGTGGCACTTACTGAGTTATGCCACTGACTTAAATTGGTATCCATCCTTTTGCAACCCTGGTACTACGCAGACTCAAAGATGCAATTCTTTACTTAATTAGACTGAATGGTACTTACTGTATTATTTTGTTATTGTGTTGCTTGTCTATTTGTTGTAAACCGCCCAGAGTGGCCCTGACTGCCAGATGGGCAGTATATAAATCAAATAAATAAATAAATAAATAAATAAATAAATAATTTTGGATTTCTTGCTCATGGACCAGTGCAATCTTACGATAATGCTCATGGCTGTTTTTGTTTTGTTTTTGTTTTTTGTTTTTAAACTCTATTATTAGATAACTGTAGATCTTTATGAGAAACAGTTCCAAGTCTCATTTCCCACTCCTTTTTCTTAGCACTTCTTTAGCATTTGGTCACAAGGGCTGGTATCATATTGCTAGTCCCAACAAAGAATGGACCTGTTGAATTAAATGTTAAATGGTAAGTGAGGATTTAGATAGATCCCATTGAATAAATGTTCTACACTGGTTGGGTCTAGCAGTAGGAGACTAACCAAAGCATCCAGCTCTGTTGTGATTTAGGGGAAGGGTAGGTTTGATAACTTAGGCTTCAAGAAGGGTCACATCTTGACCTGTATGTAGTATACTCTTCTTGACTGGGGCCAATGGGTCACAACCTTGTCTATATAAGAAGTGAGCAAGCTAGTGGGCCTTCCCTTCTGAAAATGTGCTTTTTACAACCCTTTCCCCAAGCTATGGCGTTCAAATCTGGTATTGGAAATACCAAGCCCCCTGCACACACACATACACTAAAGCAAAGATCTGTGCCTTGGGTGTTTTTTTTGCCCAAAATCTTTTTTTCCTAGTTGGAGTAGCTATAGGGTCAATGGCCTGGCAGCCACACACAGTCTATGGACTGGATGATTCCTGTCTCTCCTCTACTTTTTTTCAAAAGTGAACGAATATATGTACTCTTGAAAAAAGACAGACAGCTTTGTCTGTGTGTCTATGAATTTCACAGTTCTCCTAAGCTTATTTTAATACATGAAACCAAGAACACAGTCATTCATTCTCCACCATGTAGATCAGAAGCAAGACACTTCTGTTAGCCTGTGCACCATGTAATACATGCAAATGCTTTGCTTAACAATGCTAGCTGAAACTGTGAAAGTGATAGGTGCTTATTTGCTCTGATATAGTGTCATTATAATGATATACTATTGGGAGAAATTAATAACAGCAGTCATTGTTTAGTATGCATTTGCATGTAAAATCAAAAACTAATGAAACTCAATACACTGCAAAAAGTAATAATCTTACACTTGCCACCATTAAAAAGAATAGCCTAGCAATGAGAAGAAAATTTCTGCAGAATCAAACATAAAAAGGCAAATTGCAGGACAGGTGCTTTATAACATTTGGGAATTGGAAAGGACATGTCATATTTGCTGTTCTCCCACAAGGTCACCTTATTGCCACGTGTGTGCATTTCAGAATTCCTTTGTAAATAAACAAATATCTCTTCCCCACCCCACCCCAAGAGTGCAGCCCACCACTATTTAGTCCTAAATTACAAGGAGATAGTAAAATATGATTTATTACTTGTTCATTTGTTTACTCTTTCACAATTATTATTGCTCAGAGTAAAGTATTTCCTGGTTTGGAGAAACCTACAACCTTGTTTATTAGAGACGTGAGGTCAGAAAAAACAAACTCTTTAGCAATTGATGGGGGGGGACAGAGTTCAGATGGTGCATGATATGGAACAGCTATTGGGGGCAATTTGAGAGTCTGTCAAATACCTTGCTACTGTGAGATAGTGGTGAGGCATATTGTAGCCTTGTGGATTTGCCTCGCTTCCTTAGTTGTCACAAATTTTGTTTCCCTGTTCTGCTTCAAGGGAATGAACTGATGTTCTGACTAACATGTGAAAGTCTTGAGAAGCTTGATTCATGTAAGTCTTCCATAGTGTTCACATTGGAAACATGGGATCTGAAGCTACAGATCTTTTGATACTGCCTCAGTTCAGATGATTCTCAAAACCATGGCTTTGCACAATCATTAAAAAGCCATTTAGATTTGTGCCTTCCTTTCTTCTCTCTTGTTCCTCATCATTCCTATGAATACATTCCCCATTACATTTCAGTGCTCACCACAGCCTCCCATCTCATCTGATCAGCAAAAAGTATTTCTCTTTATCCTCCAACCAAGAATTAGAAGCCCAGTTCAAACCATTTTTCAAAACATTTTGTTGGTGACAATGAGCACTACCTGTAATTTACCAGTTTCAACAGCCCTGCAAATGGTGGCTGCCTAGAAGGGAAAATGGAGGAGAAGCTACAGATAAGGAGGGAAAGACAGAAGAGGGGACTGGGAGCTGCAAGAAAATTAGAGAAGAGATCTGCACCTTAGTATGGAGGACCACTTCCATTATGCCATGAGTTCTGGTTGGAGAAATGACTTATATTTATGGCAGTAACCCACACTGTTTCGAGGAGACTCACACTTGCCCAACATAACTTTCCCTCCTTCCATCTGCAGTCCCTTCTTGCCCCGCCTTCCTCTGGAGCAGTCCTCCAGTCCTCCAAAACACACTGGAGATATGTGGGGTAGTAGGGGGATGAACAGAATCTGTTCTAGTGACAGTTTCTGTTCCATTGGGCATCAGGCACTATTGCAGGAGTGGGTGATCACAGCAGGATCCAAGAGCAATTTTTGGATTTGCTGGCAGCCTAGGGGCTGCACTCCTAATTGGGGAAGGGGTGTGGGCTAAAGGGACAAGAGTGTCTAATTTGCATTTTTTTTAAAAAAATGTAGCAGTTATGTATTTGTTAGTCAGGGTTTTTTTCAACTGAAAAATGGGTTTAACTTAAATTTAAAAAATAAAAACCCAGAAAAAGCCCTTTGCTTTAAAATTTAGAATATTTTAGGGGTATGGAGGGGCCTGGTGTCCTGGGGCCTTCCTCAAAACATGACAAAAATGTTGTCATAACCTCTAGAAAGCACAAAGGGGCTTTCTGATCAAGTCAAAGAAACATGGAGGCTATGGGGTGGGCGGGCTGTTGAACACTGCAAATTTCGCCCGGGGGGGGGGCTACATAAAGTTCATGGGCTGCATGTTGCACACCCCTGCACTATAGATATAATGCCTGAAATCCTGTTATGCAGTACACAATGCAGCAAAATCACATGCACCTCGAAATTGCAAAAGGAAGCCATTAATCACCTGCAGTCTGCTGCTGGTAATGACATCATTGTACAATCAGATTCTGCCCAACAGGATTTGGGCCAATGTTAGCTTAGTATTTTCAAAGGAATATTGTTCACTTGGGTAGCAATAAATATAGAAGAGGGTTCAAGATAGCTAATTTTCTTAAGATTATCCCCACACTTAACATTCTGATCCCATTAATGTTTACACAGCAGCATGTCCTCTCAGAACTACACAGATGTATGTGTGCATGCATGCATGTGTGTATATAAGGCAGGAATTTGACTGTAATTAAGACAGCATTTAGAGATAGCTATATATCAGATAGGAGCAGGAAGAAGAAGATAGAGTTCTAAATAAAGAAAGAGGAAGAATAAGCATTGCACAATCAGTAGCTTATGATTAATAATACATGTGAGAGATCTCTTTGGTTCAACAAGAAAGTCTGATGACCTCTATTTTTACTATTGCAGAGAAATGGTTAGTTAACCCTCATAATGAGTATAATGATTAATGACTACTCTGTGAACACAAAAGGGCATCAAGCCAGACTCATTCTTCCAACACTTCTAAATGGGCATTAGTTAACTTACATGAATACATTTAACCAGATAATTAACCTTGATGCTGTCAGTCAGTTTTGTGAGCAAATGTGTTTTCTTTCAGCAAATGAGTCTTGCTATGGGACTGTAGTATTACCAGTTCAGGGATGGGAGTGGACTGAGTGATCTCCTTTTAAAAATTGCATGCAGATTTTAAACAGCTGAAACCAACCTTCCTTCTTTTGGGGGGGGGGCATGAAACTGTTAATGCTTAAACCACTTTGCTTAATTGGAACAGGGTGATGCTAATAGACAGAAGAACTGTTATTTATCCAGTGTTGAAAATGAGGAGAGCAAAATTAAAATAATTGCTAAAAATATTTGGAGAACTTAATGCTATTTTAACACTTGATTAATTTTCTGAATACAATAACTCTGAAACACTATGCTTGGCAAAACATGGGTAGGACAAGAAGAAACAGACAAGCCAGCTGTGAAAAGCATGACCATAATAACACTCAGTCATGACAAACAAGTTGAACAAATGCAGTATGGGAAAGCAGTGTTACAAAGAACAGACATTGGAAGAAAATCTTAGGTGTTTTTTCTCAGTCAGAAATGAATATTTTGTCTAATGGACAGCTGAAAATGTTGCCTGCTGGAACATCAGGTACAATATAAACCAGAAAATTAAATGCTCTTTGTTGCTTGCTCACGTTTTAGCCGAAGCCACTTCCAGCAGATACACATAAATCTACTTCTGTTTGGGATACCTGTACAGTTCTGTGTACTCATGTAGGATATTTTATGTCAGAGAGGTATGAAAAGAATTAAGGTACTGTGATGTCTGGCTGATGAGAGGACTAGATCAAGATTTATGAATACACAACAGTACTGGTGGAAGCAGTCATCCTCATTCTATCCAGTTTACCTTAATTCAGGCAATCCAATATGTCTGGATTGGGAAATAGCTACTGAACATAACCTGATCTCATGCCTGGCAATAATTCTGTATTTCTTACATTCATGTCCTCCTTTCTTCCAAAGAGCTCTCTGTTAACCGAATTTGTCTCACAACTGTGTGAACCAGGTCTGGCTGAGAGAATGTGAGTGGTCCAAGAACCTTTTGATTTAGCCGTGTTAGTCTGTGCTAGCATATCAGGCAAAAACAAAATAAAAATTAAATTAAAATAAACTTTCAACTGTTATGTCTATGCTCTGGCAGAAAACATTGGGAAAGATATCTAAAACTAGGAAGTAGAATTTCCAAAAACTGGTGGGAAATTGCTGCTTTTTAAATGTGATGCAATCAACACCCATATGCAGTTTTGAGTTCCACCATGATTATTTTTAGAATAATATATACTGTATTTTTCGCTCCATAAGACGCACTTTCCCCCCCCCAAAAAAGTGGGGGGGAAAGTGTGTGCGTCTTATGGAGCGAATACTGTAAAAAAAAAAGTTTAAAGTGACAGAAGAAGAAGGAGAGATGGAGCGGCATGAGACAGAGGAATGGATAGAGGAGGGGGAAGTAGGAGAAGAGAGGGAGGAGTCACAAGAGGGGGAGAAGAGGGGGATAAACATTTTTCTCATGAGAGAGGAGGGAGGACAGTTGAAAGAAACGGAAAGAGTGGTGTTAAGGAAAGACGTATGGGAGGAAAGTGATCCGGGGGAAGAAAAGGTGTTTAGAGTGCCGGAAAAGGAGGGGAAATCACGCCGCCGCCTGACTTCCCCCGCCCCTCCACGCGCACACCCCTTCACCCCCCGATGGCGCCTCGAATGCAAGGTGCGTCTTATGGTCAGGTGCATCTTACGGAGCGAAAAATACGGTAGTTATGCTTATATTTGATAATTGGTCAGAAACCTATTAGCGCAGTTCGAAGCACATAAGACAGAATCAGTCATGGCCTTTTATTTTTAATTAAAATTTTCCTCTCAGGTTCTGAGACTCACTTTTGACCTGGGGAAGCCTTTGGGGTCCTCGGGATGGGAGGAGTTTTTAATGTCTGAAGATCAGTTATCTAATTGAATGCACAATAGGTCCCTTTGCTTGAGAAAAATAGCTTTGCAAAATCATCTTGCAATAACCACTGCAAAGTTAAATGTGTATAGCTACGGTTGGTCAGTCTGATTTCCTCTTATGAAGCAATCATTTTATGGAGATCCAGTTAATGCTAGACATTTGAGGGGGCGTATTTTCAGTCTAATGAATTGTGTTACATATTATAGTTGTTCATTCTGGTATATCTGAGTGGAAAAGTTAAACGTTAGGACAAACAAAAATGATCAGATTAGTCTAAGAGTTTGAGGCTTCCATTTAAAGTATTTGTTTTAGGGAATTTGTAACAAAGGTCATTAGCAGTCTTTTGTTATATGAAGATGATTAACGTTTTAACATGAAGATCTTTTTGCAGTTGGTAGACCCAACTAGAACAGACTCGTTGGATCAGTGGGATTTACATAGATGTTGACTCATTGTTTAACATCTGATTTAATGTGTCTACTCCAATTGGGATTAGGAACTGGGATTACAGCAAGATATGAAGTAGTGTATGAAATACTGGGACAATCAAGAAATGATCAGATCATTATTGTTTCCTAAGTGGATTTTGAAGATGCTGGCTTGATTGCTCAGTGAATTAGGTAGAAGTGGAGCATTAGGTTTTCTGCTATGCCTCTTGAGAGAAGAGCCAGCCTGCATGGCCTGCATAGCCTTGGGCAATATGCACAGTACAGTCCCAGTGTCCCTCCAGAAGAAGGAAATGGTAAATCATTTCTGATTACTCTATACTTGCCAGGATACCCTGGCAAAGATAATGGTAAATCAGAATTGATTTGATAGCACACATTTATTTATTTATTTACTTACTTACTTACTTGTTTGTTTGTTTGTATGTTTTGCACCATTGTTTTGAATAGTTCAGAGATTGCTCCATTCCTTGCTGCTTTATATGAACACAAATTGTTGGTGGAGAAGACTCTCTCCAGCCACCCCAAAGAAAAAAAAAACTGATGGGAGAAGGAAATCAATATGTTTGTAGGAAAGGTTTTGTTTTAATTCCCTTATTTAATTGGCTGTTAAATGGTTTGAGATCTGTCTCGTATTTTAGAATAATAAAAATTTCTGAAGCACCCACCCTTTTTCGCATCAGCAGAAGGAGTGGAGATTGGAATGTGATTGTTGTTCCATACACTTCCTGCATCTTAGTTTGTTTCAGCAGTACTTGGCAAACAGCAGGAATAAGAACAGCTTGTAGAAAGCTTTTATTTATCCCAGGAAACTGAGGACACCCTTGAGCTGTACTTTTCAGCTGAAGTCAGTTATTTGGGCCTATGTGGACCAAACAAAACAAAACAAAATTGCAATAAACGCAAAAATGTAAGAAAAATGCCCACTTCTGGCTTAGGGAAATCATGTTATACCAGTGGTTTAGTATACATTGTTTGTATATAAACAATGGAAAGGCGGTATGGAATTCTGTATAGTCATATATTCTAATGTTGCTAGCACTGTGTGAGACGTTCGAGTACTATGGGCCTCCCTTGCTAGATGGCATTCCAGTCATAACACAATGAGTGGTTGTTCTAGCACAGTACTTCCCAACCTTGGGTAACCAGGTTTTCTTGGGCTGCAACTCCCAGAAACCCTGGGCAGCAACAGCTTGTGGTGAAGGCTTCTGGGAGTCCCAGAATGTCTAGGTTATCCAAGGTTGGGAAGCTCTGTTCTGGCAAATTGTAGCATGTATGTTTAGAGGGTAGTAATAATAAACCTCTATTCTAAACTGGTAATGGGGGAGTAAGTTCTGAGATCCTTCAACTACAGTCTGTGATTGTTGCCTCTAGTTCTTTCCCATTCCCATTCTTACTTTGTTCTGAATGTTGTTCAGTGTATTTTTCTAATCCTAGGTAGAGAAATCTGAGTGAAAGCCTTGTCTTGATTTACTTCTGTACAGCATGCCTTTCTATCTTTTTACAAAGCATGGGGGAGGCAAAAATGTTGAAACTGAGGCTGTCCTACTTTGGGCACATTATGAAAAGGCAGGATTCTCTGGGAAAGACAATAATGCTGGGAAAAGTGGAAGGCAACAGGAAAAGAGGAAGACTAAATATGAGATGGACTGACTCCCCGAAGGGACTATAGGCTTAAGTTTACAAGAGTTGAGCAGGGCAGCTGAGGACAGGAGATTTTGGAGATCACTCATTCATAGTGTTGCTAAAAGCTGGAGGTGACATGATGGCACCTAACAACAAAAATGTGATTTTATTTTAGGGAACATGTTTAAATTTAAATTCACTATCGGTAGCAGTGATAATATTATGCAAGCATTTCCTAGCACATTTCTCACAGTTTAGAATACCACAATTGGAAGAGGAACCATATTAGAATGCCAACTTTCTATTATCACCGTTTTTATTCATATTTGTTTTTCTGTTTGAGTGTGGCACTTATGTATGCCTTAGATTTCTGTTCTGATTTTCTGTCCTAGACTTCCTGGCAACTGACAACAATAAAACATAAAATTACACTTATCATAAAAGATATTTACAATTTAATCCACAGTAATCTCCAGGTAGGAAATACAGAATACAATAGGGTTTTGAGGGGGAGGTGTTTTATTTTCTAAAAGCTGTATCTTAGTAATAATATGTTGACTGGGTTACATTGGAAACCTTTTTTAACTTCTGCAACTACTGTTACTACTTTGTTACTAAATTATTACATTCAGTAACATTCTTTTACGAAACTATCTTCCTTAAATCCATCAGCATACCAGTGGCCATTTGTTGGCATAACATTGCTTTCCCCTGTCTTCCTCGCTGAAGCCCCGTGCCCACCGAAAACCTGCTGCAGAGGGTTTTCTATCCCTTTGCATCTAATGTTGAGGTTACACAGAGGGCTCTGGAAGGACAGTAATTCATAATCATAACGTTAGAATTGCAGAGCTGGGAAGGGGCCCTATGGATCATTGAGTCTAGTCCCGATCAAGGAGGCACAGTGGGGAATCGAAACTCCACAGTCAGAGAACTAAACCACTGAGCTACGAGCCTGGGCCAACTCGATGGCAGTCTTGAGAAATAAGAAACTAGCAATATTTATCATTTTTATTTTATTTTATTTTAACAAGTTTGCTTGATTTTGATATGAACATAATCTGTCCTTGTTTGTTTATATGTGATATACAGTTACAGAGCTTTTGCCTTTGAGGGGGTTCTTGATTCTCTTGCTATTAGGTATTTGATTTCTTTAAAAGAAAATCCACTCCATAAATTATGGCATCTTAAATTTCTAATTGTTCCTGAATGTTGATTTTGGCTACTTTCCAATTCTGAAAATCCCACTCTGCTTCAGAGTTTAAGTGACAACAGACTAATCAGCTGTATGAAATATTTTACATTTCATTATAATCTACTTTGCAACATGGAAAAACCTTTTAGTATACAAAATTAATTTGCTTTGATTTAGTGCACACAGCATTTTCGTACCTACTTTATACAGAGCTAATTTTGACTGGTTTGCAAGCATATAGAAGATTTACTTTATTATGCTATCTCCATATTTATCTGGATATATTTTATGGAAGTCTCTCTTTTCCCACCCCCACCAATCCTTTTCATCTCATCAAAGAGAAAGGTTTATTGGGATCTGCAGGTTGGTCTTGGAGTGACCAGTAGGTCAGCAAGGAGTTCTAAATCTCAGGAGTTTAAGCACAATAATTAAAATTGCCATCTTTGAGAAAAAAACTTTATTTCTTTTTAATTATGCAAATTTGTTATGTGGTATGTTATATGTTTAATTGTTTTATAGTGTGTGTTGTAAGCTGCCTAGAGTGGTCACAATCGACCAGATAGGCGGGGTATAAATGAAATAAATAAATAAATAAATAAATAAAAATAAAATAAAATACTTGACTACCCTCCAAAATTAGATTGATGAAGAACACCATTTTGGATTGGAGTTTTGTCAAATGGATTTGTGACATGGTTCTGGTACTGATCTCAGATACCTGGGATGAGCATGGGATCAGAGGCATGTGGTTCCTAAACTTGGGTAACCCAGGTGTTCTTGAACTGCCATTCCCAGCAGCCTTCACCACAAGCTGTGCTGTTTGAGATTTCTGTGAGTTGCAGTCCAAGAACACCAGGGTTACCCAAGGTTGGAAACCACTGGTCTAGTATACCACGGTTGCATTGGTCCTTGGACATTAGGACTTTTGGTAAACCATAAAGTAGATCTGGCAAGCCTCAGGTTTGCACGCTCCTGCACTTCAATGTGGGTTCCTCTGAGGTATTTTAATCAACAGCATTCAGCCTTAGCTAATTTGGTCAATGGGCAAGAAGATGTTCAAAATGTTTCGAGAGACCCTAGTTCAGTGATGGCGAACCTTTTTGAACCCGAGTGCCCAAACTGCAACACAAAATCAACTTATTTATTTCAAAGTGCCAACACTGCAATTAAACCTGAATCCTGAGGTTTTAGTTTAGAAAAAACAACTGCCCCTGCACTGCAAGGGTTAAATGCTTGTTTTTTTTCTAGGGGTGGTATTAACAGAGAAATATTTACTGGTCCTCCAATCCCCCGTTGGGCTAGACCGGTAATGGCCACCATTGCACTCCTCTGCTGGACCACTGCACCAGCAGAGGGGAGAGCCAAAAACTGAGATCGGAGGACGGGTAAGTATTTCTCAATGGCTACTTATGGCTCGCGTGCCCACAGAGAGATCTCTGCATGCCAGCTGTCGTACGCATGCCATAGGTTCACCATCGCTGTGCTAGTTGCTTAGTGGGCCTCATTTGCTCCATTTAAGTTTTAAATGTTAGTATATTTGTGATTGACAGGTACTCTAGTATTGGCAACATGTTGAGGCTCTGAAGCGGTGATTTTTTTCTATTTCATTTTGATATCAGGGATGATTTCCTGTAAGATCTCAGGCTGTGCATGTCAAGTGCTCTACAACACTGAAATGAACTGACATGTCCCTGGCAATGTGTAAGGATGTACATTCAAGATAGTTTAGAAGATTAGATGCGCTGTAATATTTCCCCCTTAATAAGTTTTATTATGACAATTTTGAATTAATACTGTGAGCCCATCTCCTTTCCTCATGTCTGTCCTTGCTCAATGTTCAGCATCAGTCAGAACACTGGTCACAAGATCAAATATTGCAGTACTTCTAGTTTGACCTGGGTGCAGTTTTTTAAATTCATATTTTGTCACCTATACCCCCTTATCTTGGCCATTCCAAGGGAATATTATGTCTCTTGCTGAGAAATACATAGTGATAACTGGCAAATTCTTTTGTATACATTTATACAATGGATGAAGATTGGTAAAGTGTGATTTCTTCCTCTTTCAGTCATGCTTATGTGCAGATTGAAGATGCTGATCTGTTACTGATAGTGAGATGGAAGCCAAGCATGGCAGTTATTCTAGATTAACTAATCAAGAGTAAATGGTGCAGTTTTACATATCTGGGGTAAAGTGTTAATAACTACACTTTACACTTTACAGTGGTAAGCCTTTGTTTGCTTCTTGAATTCACTTCTGTTTAATTTCAGTATTGAGTTTCTTGAAGTCTGTAGCTGAATTCAAGACCCTGTGCCTTGATTCAGAATTCTTGTGCCCACAGAAGCCAAGATAAGCATAGAAGCTACCTTCTCTCTCTCTCTCTCTCTCTCTCTCTCTCTCTCTCTCTCTCTCTCTCTCTCTCTCTCTCTCCCTCTCCCTCTCTCTCTCTCTCTCTCTCACACACACACACACACACAGGTGGCCACGGGGTTAAGTTGCCCCTCCATTGGTCTGAACAAAGAGATACAGTCAGAGGGGAGCTTGTCTTCCCATACTGCCCTGAACACTGATCATGTCTGAGTTCAGAAGCTTAGCAGGGTCAGAACTGGTCTCCTGGATGGGGGACTGCTGCCTGAAAACCTGGTAAACTAATGCCTATCAGAGTAGACAATTCTCGGCTGGATAACCAACCGTCTGACATAGTATTAAGGGAGCTTCTTATTTTCTCTGTTCCTATGTTGGGTGCCTTTGCAGTCTACTGGAATTACTGAGTCATATGTAGTATCAGCGGCTAATAGTTCATGGACTTTTTTATGTTGGAATTTAATTTAGGCTTTTAAAATATAAAAGGTCTGGATAAAATTATGTCTCAAAACACTACAGATTCCTTCCTGAACCTCTTCCCTCCATGTCGTCTTCCTCAGTGAACTACCCAGAAGAACAAGATAAGACCAACAGTTATCTTCCTGATAAGGCTAATCTAAATAAACAAAATTCTTTATTAGGGCTCATTAGAACATGAAGCAAAGTTAAAGAAATGCTTGGAAGGTCACCTTCAGCATATGGAAAATCTTTCCTATTTTTAGGTGTATTCTGAATCTCAACAGCAACTGTTATATTATTTGCAACTTGTAAATAACTGTCTGCCTCTGTAGTAAGCTTATCAGATTAGCCATGTGAAATATGAGAAATGAGATTTACGAGAATATTTTACTGATAATTTATAAATATTTGTGCCTCATAATCTATGTATTGGAAAACAGATCTTTGGAGGGATGTTAAAAGCTTCATGCAGAAGAAGGAAAATATCTACATGACCTGCTGAGAAAATTGAAATGGCATAATTCTAAAAAGTAGTTGGGAAGGAAGCAAGGACGAGAAAGAAATGTATAGTAGAACAGGTGTACAGAATAATCATGTCTTATATCATAGACTGATAATGGAATGAGAAGTGTGATCTATGAAAGATAAAGTAAGGGAGGTAATGTGTTTTAATTTCTCAGTTTCTTATTTTGTTAAAGTTTAACACATCCAGTCTATCAATAGTTCACATTTAACTTAAATGGGCCCTCATTCTGTATTTGTACAGACTCTTTTAGCAGTGCTAGTAATTGTTCATAGAATGTCCGCTTTCCTGTCCACACCAGTATTTTAACTTGTTTGTGTAAAGAGGCATAAGAGGCAACTGGCCAGGGGTATGCAAAAAAGAAAGACCAAAGATATGTGATTTTATAAAGCTGAACATAAGCTGACCCTATAAATGCATTTCACATGACCCATTTCATTTTCAAGATTGGGATGGTGGAAAACATCAATTCTACCTCTCTTCATATAAACTAAGCAACTAATTTGGAATAAGTATAGAAAAATATTTACCCCATCAATCTCCACAGTTCATCTGGTTGTTGAATTAATGGAATTTCCAGGAAATTTGAAAAATGTGGAGAATTTATGAAGGAAGAAACAAGTTATTAGATTAAAAGTTTGGTTGGAAAAGAGGGGAAATAAAGAATAAATATTAGCAGTGTTAGGATCGGAAAGAATATCCTAGCTCAGTCTTATTCAATTAGAGCAATGGATTGAGTAAGAAGCAAGGGGAAATGCAGGGACCTTACATGGTTTGAAGAAATGGTAATACAGAAGGAAAAAACAGAGGAAAATAAGAATGAAAGGGATAACAAGTAGAATTCATGAGATATTAATAGAAGCAGAGGACCATCAAGATGCTTTTAAAATATTATGGGAATATGATTTGGGAGAAGAAATAAGTACCAAGGTGTGGAAAAATATATGGGATGAAAGAATATTAAAGTGTGTATAAAGATGAAGGAGTTTTTTAATGAATTAGTTTGAAAATGGTCTTTAACTCCAGTAAAATTAAATCTTATAGATTTTAACTTCTCTAATTTAGGTTGGATAGGATGTCAGGAAGTAGGTACTTATTTCCATATGAGGTGGGAATGTGAGAACACATTGGAATTTTGGAGGTTGGTCTTTAAGTAAATAGAAGAAATAACAGAGTTAAATAGAGAAGTCTACCTCTATTTGTATTGATGGGTAGTAATGGAGTTGGGCAATGAAAGAATTAGTTTCCAACTTATTAGCAGCAACTGGAAAGTTAAGTATTGTTTTCAGTTGGATGAATTGATATAAAGAAGGGTTTGTTACATAAAAATATCTTCATTGGTATATGAGATTTTATTGAATTTGTATTTTTAAAAGGGGGAAGGTTGTGTACCCTCACATGAATCAGTGCAGTTTTGAAGGTAGAATGAAGCTCTGTAATGAAGGAAAAATTGGTTCTATCTTCACATGGTCCCAGTTTTTTGGGGGGGGGGAGAGCACTGGTTTTATTATTGTGTTATTTTTTGTGTTATGAATTTTTTTTCTTTAGTTATGTTTTCTGCTTTGGTTACTTTGTGTCTTTCTAGTTTTAAAAATACAAAAAAGATTTTAAAAGTACTGCTTTTCATATCAGTCCAGTGAAATAATTATGTGTTACATTTTAAAGCATTTAAGAGTATTAATTAATGTAGCTTTTGATGATGATTATATTGAATACCTAGTGTCCTGAGGTTTTGTGCCAATATGCATGTTTTTTAAAATAATACTATATGGTATTTAATAAACCCATTTGCAAATGGAAATGTGAGACAAACTGATGCAATAGATTTAGTCCTTGAGGTTGTACAACTGTTCAGGGTTCTGTCCATCCTGGAAAAGTGATCTTTTCCAGGCTGCAATGATTAAACAGCAGCAACAGCAGTACTGGAACAACAGCAGTTTAAAACAGCAGATGAAAATGCTGAGATTAAAATTCATGAATTGTTTTGCCAGGAGCCCAAAAGAAACAGTAAAACCTTTCAAGATGTGTTGGATAATACCCCCAAGTCCCCAAACATGATTATCTCAATTGAAAATACTTTTTCTGGTTAACATCCATCTCTGAGAAAAACGTGTAGAGTTGTCAATATTGTACAAGCTGATGAGCCTAATGTCATACTACCATACTGCCCTGAGCACACCGTCTAGTCTAATTTCAGAAGCTAAGCAGGACTGGATCTGGTTAGTACTTACATGGGAGACCATCAAGGATCTCCCTGTAAGGTAGCTGAAGCCTTGGGGAACAGCTGCCAGTCATGATGGACAGTACTGTACTACATTTGACTCAGTAGAAGGTAGCTTCCCATATTCCTATGTCCTCTTCAGCTGAGTGCTTATGTGTGTGTGCGCACATGCATGCAAGCACATGCACACACACACACACACACACACAATCAGGTGTATTCAGGTGTTCAGGCTATGGTTAAGCTGAATGTGTTAGGAGAATTTGTAAATTTATTCCTTTATGTGGATAACTAAATCTGAAAAGAAAGGGTGCCTCTACCATGAGGACTCCATGCAGTCAGAAACCCTGAAAAATCATTGTTCCTGATCATCTTGAAATGTTCTAGATATGTAAACATTGCTCCTCTTCAGATTTAGCTTTCCACACACAAAGAGTGAGATGAGGTGGAGCCAAATGTTCCTTTTGTTCATGTTTTCAGATTAATTTCTATTGAGCCTGTGGATGGAATTAGGGAAAGGGGCAGAAGCAGGGCTTTATCAAGCATGATGCTAGTTCTCTGCATGCAAACACTGCAGCTGAGAGGCAAGCATACATGTTCAGATTGCTCTGAGAATGCAGAGTGTTTCCAGTAATGTGGCTTTATTGAACAATGTAGCTTTTGTAGAAGGAGACTTGCAGGAATAGTATCTCAGGGAAAGAATGGAGGATATTTCTGAAGAACAAAACTAGAGTGGGAAAACTGCAGATGTGAAATCAATATGCATGGCAAGACTAGAAAAAGTCTAACTTGCTTGGGAAAAATGATTTGAGACATAATTGGTTTTTATGTTGCTTAAAGATTTGTTTTTGTCCTTTAATTTTAGCTGGTATGTTATTTTAAGGATCTGTTTTTACAGAAAAGTGAGAAGCAGAAAAATTATGAAATGCAAGGAATTAAAACACCATATCTTTAAAATAGTGGACAACTGATCTCCCCCATAGTTGATAACAATACTTTGGCTAGAGTTCCCCATTTACTGTACTAACTTGAGAGTAGTTCTATTTAGTCAAGTAGATAAAAGAAACCATGATAGGGATGGAGGAAAGAGCTAAGATGTTCAGACTGAAGTAAGAGGTAGAACAAGAAAGAAGATAGTGGATTTAAAAATGCAAAGGATACTAAAGGTAAAATAAGTAGTAGAAATCTGGGGTAGTAAAGAGAGATGAAATGAGCGGTATAGTCTACAACAAATCTGAGAAGCACTAAGTAAATTGTCCTGAATCTTTTCAGAGGGAAAGTAACTTCTAATTTGAATTAAAATACATTCCAAGGAACTCACAGAAGTAGTGCATCATCATACAGCATTAAGGGGAAAATGTTGATAAATCAAGTTTGAAAATACCAAAGTAGAATATCAGTATTTGGTTTAGGACTAATGACAGTGGTGATCTGTGAAAATGGTTCAAGTTTCTGGAGAGGATGTCTCTGTCTTGTTTACTAAGATAGTGTGAACACTGTGTGCTTATGACTCAGAGAAGAAACACAGACTCATATATTGCTATCGGGTGCTCACTCCTATTTGATCTGAGTATCTCTTAAGCTTGTTAGATACATGAAGTAAGTCTAGCTTTGGCCATAGTGGCAATGTATGCTTTTGCTGCCCTTTTGTTTTGCTTATATAGAGAACTGCTTATTACAGAAGTCAGTTCATTCAAACAATTTTAATTTAAAGAATGTTACATACATGGGACTAGTTTTGTCATAAGGGTGGTACTTAATGGCTACAGCAGGGTGGCAGAGAAACACACATCCAGGCAGGATTTAGAATACCTTAAATTGTTTCTGCAGTTTTAGGATTAAGTTCGATAAGATAGGTAGCACATCATATGTTAGTGATTCCACATAAATTTGTGCCTGTATAGTTAAACGTGCAAGCAAAGTCAGTGTTTAGCATTCACAAAACAAAGTAAGCTGATTTTCAAGATGCTAGAGGTGAGAAAACGTAAGCTGTGATAGTCAGATAACCTTTCAGCACTCAAGGAGTTCCTGCTTCTGTTGGTGTTAGTTGTTGTTGTTTAGTCGTTAAGTCGTGTCCGACTCTTCGTGACCCCATGGACCACAGCACGCCGGGCCCTCCTGTCTTCCACTGCCTCCCCGAGTTTGGTCAAATTCATGTTGGTAGCTTCGATGACACTGTCCAACCCTCTCGTCCTCTTCTCTTCTTGCCTTCACACTTTCCCAACATCAGGGTCTTTTCCAGGGAGCCTTCTCTTCTCATGAGATGGCCAAAGTATTGGAGCCTCAGCTTCAGGATCTGTCCTTCCAGTGAGCACTCAGGGTTGATTTCCTTCAGAACGGATAGGTTTGTTCTCCTTGCAGTCCAGGGGACTCTCAAGAGTCTCCTCCAGCACCACAATTCAAAAGCATCAATTCTTCGGCGGTCAGCCTTCTTTATGGTCCAGCTCTCACTTCCATACATCGCTACTGGAAAAACCATAGCTTTGACTATGCGGACCTTTGTCGGCAAGGTGATGTCTCTGCTTTTTAAGATGCTGTCTAGGTTTGTCATCGCTTTCCTCCCAAGAAGCAGGCGTCTTTTAATTTCGTGGCTGCTGTCACCATCTGCAGTGATCATGGAGCCCAAGAAAGTAAAATCTTTCACTGCCTCCATATCTTCCCCTTCTATTTGCCAGGAGGTGATGGGAGCAGTGACCATGATCTTAGATTTTTTGATGTTGAGCTTCAGACCAATTTTTGCGCTCTCTTCTTTCACGCTCATTAAGAGGTTCTTTAATTCCTCCTCACTTTCTGCCATCAGAGTGGTATCATCTGCATATCTGAGGTTGTTGATATTTCTTCCGGCAATCTTAATTCCGGTTTGGGATTCCTCCAGTCCAGCCTTTCGCATGATGTATTCTGCATATAAGTTAAATAAGCAGGGGGACAATATACAGCCTTGTCGTACTCCTTTCCCAATTTTGAACCAATCAGTTGTTCCATATCCAGTTCTAACTGTTGCTTCCTGTCCCACATATAGATTTCTCAGGAGATAGATAAGGTGGTCAGGCACTCCCATTTCTTTAAGGACTTGCCATAGTTTGCTGTGGTCCACACGATCAAAGGCTTTTGCGTAGTCAATGAAGCAGAAGTAGATGTTTTTCTGGAACTCTCTGGCTTTCTCCATAATCCAGCGCATGTTAGCCATTTGGTCTCTAGTTCCTCTGCCCCTTCGAAATCCAGCTTGTACTTCTGGGAGTTCTCGGTCCACATACTGCTGAAGCCTACCTTGTAGGATTTTGAGCATAACCTTGCTAGCGTGTGAAATGAGTGCCATTGTATGGTAGTTGGAGCATTCTTTGGCACTGCCCTTCTTTGGGATTGGGATGTAGACTGATCTTTTCCAATCCTCTGGCCACTGCTGAGTTTTCCAAACTTGCTGGCATATTGAGTGTAGCATCTTAACAGCGTCATCTTTTACGATTTTAAATAGTTCGACTGGAATTCCATCACCTCCACTGGCCTTGTTGTTAGCCATGCTTTCTAAGGCCCACTTGACTTCACTCTCCAGGATGTCTGGCTCAAGGTCAGCAACCACACTATTTGAGTTGTCCAGGACATCCAGATCTTTCTGGTATAATTCCTGTGTGTATTCTTGCCACCTCTTCTTGATGTCTTCTGCTTCTGTGAGGTCCCTATCATTTTTGTCCTTTATCATGTCCATCTTTGCACAAAATGTTCCTTTAATATCTCCAGTTTTCTTGAACAGATCTCTGGTTTTTCCCTTTCTATTATTTTCCTCTACATCTTTGCACTGTTCATTTAAGAAGGCCCTTTTTTCTCTCCTTGCTATTCTTTGGAAGTCAGCATTCAATTTTCTGTAACTTTCCCTATCTCCCTTGCATTTTGTTTCCCTTCTCTTCTCTGCTATTTGTAAGGTCTCGTTGGACAGCCACTTTGCTTTCTTGCATTTCCTTTTCTTTGGGATGGTTTTCATTGCTGCCTCCTGTACAATGTTACAAGCCTCTATCCATAGTTCTTCAGGCACTCTGTCCACCAAACCTAGTTCCTTAAATCTGTTCTTCACTTCCACTGTGTATTCATAAGGGATTTGGTTTAGATTATACCTGACTAGCCCAGTGGTTTTTCCTACTTTCTTCAATTTAAGCTTGAGTTTTGCTATAAGAAGCTGATGATCAGAGCCACAATCAGCTCCAGGTCTTGTTTTTGCTGACTGTATAGAGCGTCTCCATCTTTGGCTGCAGAGAATATAATCAATCTGATTTCAGTATTGCCCATCTGGTGATGTCTATGTGTAGATTCGCCTCTTGTGTTGTTGGAAAAGAGTGTTTGTGATGACCAGCTTGTTCTCTTGACAAAACTCTATTAGCCTTTGCCCTGCTTCGTTTTGAACTCCAAGGCCAAACTTACCTGTTGTTCCTTTTATCTCTTGAGTCCCTACTTTAGCATTCCAGTCCCCTATAATGACAAGAACATCTCTCTTTGGTGTCAGTTCTAGAAGGTGTTGTAAGTCTTCATAGAATTGGTCAATTTCAGCCTCTTCAGCATCGGTGGTTGGTGTATAAACTTGGATGACTGTGATGTTGAAAGGTCTGCCTTGGATTCGTATTGAAATCATTCTATCATTTTTGAGATTGTATCCCAGTACAGCTTTTCCCACTCTTTTGTTGACTATGAGGGCTACTCCGTTTCTTCTATGGGATTCTTGCCCACAATAGTAGATATGATAATCGTCTGAATTGAATTCACCCATTCCCGTCCATTTTAGTTCACTGACACCCAGGATGTCAATGTTTATTCTTGCCATCTCCTGTTTGACCACATCCAGCTTACCAAGGTTCATAGATCTTACATTCCAGGTTCCTATGCAGTATTTTTCTTTGCAGCATCGGACTTTCCTTTCACTTCCAGGCACGTCCGCAGCTGAGCGTCCTTTCAGCTTTGGCCCAACCACTTCATTAGGTCTGGAGCTACTTGTCCTTGTCCTCCGCTCTTCCTCAGTAGCATGTTGGACGCCTTCCGACCTGAGGGGCTCATCTTCCAGCGTCATATCTTTTAGCCTTTTGTTTCTGTCCATGGAGTTTTCTAGGCAGGGATACTGGAGTGGCTTGCCAGTTCCTGCTCCAGGTGGATTGCGTTTAGTCAGAACTCTCCACTATGACCTGTCCGTCTTGGGTGTCACTGTACGGTATAGCCCATAGCTTCTCTGAATTACACAAGCCCCTTCGCCACGACAAGGCAGCAATGCGTGAAGGGGGTTGGTGTTAGAGATGGGCACAAACCATGGTTCAGTCCGGTGCCCATGCAGGTGTTCTGCAGGTGCCACGTACTTCCCTCCCCTGCCTTCTGAGTGTGATCGTCGACTCACCAGCTGCAGTGCATTTCCCTCCTCCACCTTCTTAGCACAGTCACCCATTCTCTGGCTGCAGCACACTTCCCTCTTCTGCCTTCTCCATGACATCATCCCCTCAGACAAAGAGGCAGGGCAGGGAAGTCTGCAGTGCTGCCAGTGAGTGAGCGATCACATGGAGGAGGCGGGGGAGGGAAGAGCACTGCAGCTGGTGAACAGGCGATCATGCAGTGGTGGCAGGGAGGGAAGCGCAGCACCCATGGAACACCTGTGTGGGTGCCACACCAAACTGGACCGAACCGCTGGACCACAGTTCATGCTCATCTCTAGTTCGTGTGCTAACAATATCATACAATTTAAGCTTTCGGCTAGAAACTTCAGTGGAAGCAGGAAGCAGACATGATGAATTTCCGGGATTGAGGCTAGGCTGATGCTACTTGGAGAAGCTAATCCAGCCTCCCACTACCTTGTGCTCTCTAGATGCGTTGGACAAGATTCCTAAGCAGTATGGCCAGTGGCCTTGCTCCTGGGAGGACTGCATATTTTTAAAATCAGACTTGCTTTGCTGCTTTCTTCAGTGCTTTTTATATTCATGTACAGCAGAGATAAGCAACTTTGGAGGTCACATTGGTGGCAGAAGGAGGAAAGAGGGTGGGAGAGCTCTTTGCAACTATCACTTGCCATCATCCCAGTGCCTGTTTCTGGAGTTGCTGGTAGTATGAGCCAGTCCATCCCCACTACACTGCAATGTGGGCCCTTTTCCTGGAGCCTGTGTGTGGCATTAGCACTAGAACAATTGTAACAACTACATTCGAGGATATTCTATTATGTGTTCAACAAAAGTGATGGAGAAGCTGACAGCATATTTGCCCACAGCTATGTTACTGCTCCCGTCGCTTGTCCCAGCTCCTGCCAACCTAGCAGTTCGAAAGCATGCAAATGCAAGTAGATAAATAGGTACCACCACGGTGGGAAGGTAACAGCGGTCCGTGTCTAGTCGCGCTGGACATGTGACCATGGAAACTGTCTTCGGACAAACGCTGGCTCTACGGCTTGGAGACGGGGATGAGCACCGTGCCCTAGAGTCGGACACGACTGGACTAAATGTTAAGGGGAACCTACCTTTACCTATGTTACTGCTAGTACCATCTAGAGGGCACCATTGTTTATAGGTCTTCTGTGGTGTGTGGAAGAGGAGGAGGTAGCAGAGGCACAGCTGCTATCACTATTAGGTTCCCCCTTTCCATAAGTTCTTACTGTATTGTTTGAGGAGACCCAGTTTGCCCACGGACCTCTACGTCACCTTCCAAGGAGCAGAGTGTTAGTGTGGTATCATTTTCAGTTTAGTGCAGTTCTTAGCCATATCACATGCCTGTCTTGCAGAAAAGATCTGCCATGAGATCACAGCCAAGCCATGACACCATCATGAATCAGTTCCAGCACTTAAGGAGGCAGCATCTATCAGTAAAATGTAAAGGCAGCTAGGGCAAGGCTATTGCGCCAGTGCGGAGTCAGCATGAGCACCATGCCAGTCTTGCCTCAACAAGAAACAGAAGTTAATGCAGGGCACTATGGGATGGAGTAAACACAGGGGCCATGAGAAGAAGGCAGTTTACAGTTTTGCCATAGGTTATCCATGGTATTGGGTGGCATGATAGTGGAAAGGCAGCCATTCAGTCTAGTAGAGCCCATTAAATTCAGTTGCTTTATAGAGCTCATGATCCCATATTAGAACCTGCTTTCATGCTCCACCATTAGCAGGATGGAGGGGTCCCTCTCCCTGTATTGGATACTGAGGGAGAAACCACTGGTTAAACTGTGGAAGGCAGACCCACAGATGGTAATGCAAACATTTGAGAGCAGCAACACATAGAATCAGTCTTGTATAACAACAGAAATCAAAACAGTCTTTAAACACATTGTGGAAGCGTGGTTGGGACTGAAGGTTAAATCTATTAGTAGTGGAATACATCAAGGAATCTGGAAGGCTTCACTGTAAAATCACAGTGCTCAGGTGTAACAGTGGCTACATTAGCATAAACCTAGTGAGGTTCCAACAGAGGTGTGTATCTTTCATTGCTTTGGGTTGTTTCTATATATGAGGCTTAAAGCAATAAGATGTAAAACAGGCTTCTTGTTACTATTCCAACCTCTGTGTTCTCTTTTGCTTGTTCAAAAACAGTAGTGCAAAAGACAGTTCAAACCTCATATGTGAAAATGTTCTTAGACTACAACTCCCAGATTCTTATAGGTCACTGGCCTTGCTGTCAGTAGGATTCTGGGAAATGCATTCCAGACAAAAGATGTCCCATCTCTGGGTTCCAAGGACATTCCATTGACACAGAAGATCGCAATTGTATATTTTGGAAAGATAAGAATCCATTCATCTATCTTTGGGTGGGAAAATTTAAGAACATTTCTGTTAATGTTCTTTACATTGTTTTCAGGCAT
This sequence comes from Intellagama lesueurii, assembly GCA_037013535.1. Taxonomy (NCBI): domain Eukaryota; kingdom Metazoa; phylum Chordata; class Lepidosauria; order Squamata; family Agamidae; genus Intellagama; species Intellagama lesueurii. The sequence goes on from JBAJHW010000005.1 coordinate 155,330,613, forward strand.
TGGTGCACCTCCTTCTTCCTAAGCAGATCTCTGGAAATCTTGTTTTTGTTTATGGCTCACTACAGCTCTGAGTGCTTTAGCTCTGTATTCTAACACAAGATACTGTCAGCTCAGCAGTTCACCCTAAGGCTTTGCAAACCCCTGGTGCGCCCTTCATTTAGTTTTCAGAAATTACACTCAAATTAAATTACGATACATAAACCTGAGCAGTGTGGATCATTATTTATTAGTTTACTTCTACTGCATAGGCAGATTGCTCTGGTTGGTACAGAATTGGGAAGGTTAATTATCACAAGCTTTTAAACTGCTGTAATAATAAGTGACCAGTTACAGAGAAAGGCTGAACATGGTTGCAATATTTTATAAAGTGATACAAAGCGATGTTAGACTGGCAGTTAACATTTGCATTGCAGAATTTTGAGGAACTGCCCTAGTCTGTCTCCCAGGTTGTTCTAACCAGTTCAAGAGCAGTGAAACAAGGTTATGTAATTGACATGTGATGTAGCCTAAAATAGTGAGTGCAAACATAGGCTGCTGTTGCTGGGCAGTTGGCAACTACTAAGAAAAAAAGAGCTGTTCTCTCTACAAGAAAGAGCTTTTTAAAATGAAAATGCAGAGTCCAGTGAGTGGAAAATAAGATTTGAAACTTTGCTCTCACTTTGTGTGTGTGTGTGTGTTTTTTTTTCCTTTTTGCTCTGACGTCTGGAGAGATTTTAAAAGCTTGAAATAAAGATATTGTCAGTAATTTTAAAGGCAATTTGTTTTTGAAGATTTTTGGTACCGAAAAAGACAGCTATTATAATCGTATATGACGTAGAAGGAAGAATGTGGGTTATCTATCTGTCTGTCTGTCTGCATTTTTCAAAACGCCATCACTTCTGAAAAAGACAGGCTTGAGCTGTAAGTAACTACAGCCACATACTCTCTAGCACTCACATTTTAACAATTAGGAGATTACAGGTATGTAGCAATTTAGTTGCACTAATTTGAGTGAGAGATGATGACTGGAAGCTGCCAGGAAAAGTTATGTTTCAATTCCTATGTAGCTGGGTGAGCAGGAAAGAAAGGCTGGAGTGGAATTATAGGATTCTGTGCTGCACTGTGAAAAATTGCTTCCTGGAGCTGAGAGGAGGAGGGAATGTTTCTCCATGAAAGAGAGAGTCCTATTTGTGAACTAGATTTCCGAGAGATGCAGGCTCTCTGTATCCCCACCCTCACCCTGGCTGCCTTTTTCTCATTGATTTTCCACAGCATATTTTTCATTCCATTCCACTGGGCAACTAATTAAAACAGTCCATTTCAGAAGTGAAATGAGACCTGAAATAAGCATGTGAAGTTAATGTAGCCAAGGAGCTGTTAATAATGTTTATTTATGACCATGAAGCAACTTTATGAATGTGATGAGCAAATCTGGCCTTGGCTCCATCCTTCTACTAGTCTGCCTAAAATAAAATAAAATAAAATCTGGGAGGTAATTTTTCTTAGAGCAAAGGTGAGAAAGTTCATGTGTGGAGCAGAGCTTGGAAAATTTAGATACATCTGCCGGACATTGGCCAAATTCTGGTTGGTTTTCACATAAGGTTTGTGTAGCTTGACACAGCCTATTAACAAGGTGCTGAAGTGTGTTTCAGTCATATGCCTGGCCATGTACCTGATTATACACCCAGGATGCACCTCTGCACTTCATCAGTTCCCTCCATGGCAAGTTGTGTAAATAAATAACTCTTCACAGAGGCTTTTGATGGCAACCTCAGATGAACTTGTCATCTGCCCTACCCATCTAGCCATGGCTTGATGTCCTCAGCTTGCTCATCTTGTGATGCTGGAGCTGATTTGTTTTATTTTATATTTCATTATCATTATTATTGTTTGATTTATTGTTACTGTTTCTTTGACTTTATTGATTTTTAACTGCTGAGAATAGTGCTTTGCACTAATAAGACTGTATGATAGATAGATAGATAGATAGATAGATAGATAGATAGATAGATAGATAGATAGATAGATAGATAGATAGATAGATAGATAGATAGATAGATAGATAGATAGATAGATAGATAGATAGATAGATAGATAGATAGAAACACAAATAGAGTTCTCACCATTATTTCACTGGATTGGTATTGTCTGGGGACAGACATTTTGAAATATGAAGGCCAAGGCATTCCTAAAGTTTCAGTTGATTTTTTTTACCTAATAGGTTTTTTTTAACCTTTTTTACAGACTTGAAATTAATAGATTTTAAACATAATGGCCAGTATCCTATTGTGGAGCTCCACTGGAGCAATGGAAGTAGCATTACCGGCAGTGGCATGTTGCTGCCAATAAAAGAGTTCCTGCTTCAATGTTGGGTTGTTTACGACTTGGTCTCATTGTTCACGAGTTGCACACAACCCAAAATCAAGACAGGAACTCTTTCATTTGAAGCAGTCTGTATTTGCCAGTGTTGTCACTCCCATTGCACTAGTACAGCTAGGTCTGTATCTGGGGATGGCTTGTGTTTTAAGTGAGTGTCACTGCAAAGTTAGAGGAGGAGGGGGTGGTATTTCTATCAAGGAGAAAACTGACATGGTCAGTTACCTCCAATAGCAGAGGCAGTATGCCTCAGAATACCAGTTGCTGGAGAAATCCTGAATTGCAATTGCTCACTCTGATACATGTTCTGCTATTGGCATATATATATATAATATTATTATAATATTATATTAATATTATATATATATATATATATATATATATATATATATATATATATATATATATATATATATATATATATATATATATATTATTATACAATAATATTATATAATATTATTGTAATAGTAGACTAGAGCAGTAATCATGAATTGTGGATTAATGGTAACAATAGCAATAAAGTACCCAGACCTTGCCGCTGTAATACATGCTACTTAAGCAGCTTATGCATAGTCCCCAGATGCTGCAGCTGTATTGATAGGACAGGGCAGGAAAGACAAAACAATAACTCGGAGCACCTTTCTGCTGTAGACGTCTTTCACCATATCAAGTGCAGAGATTACACTGTTTTCTTTTCTCAGTTGGCAGGTCATTCCAGTTCTTGGGTGGCCTCTCTTGACCACCTAGCTGAGCTTGCTTTGTGTATAGATTCAGTCCAGGCTTTGATCAGCTGCAGAATTATGGGTCTACTGGAGAGAGACAACTTTCAGCATGTTCACACCATTATCAGTTCAGTTTCTAAACACTGGAGGCATATAAGCAGGGTAGGAGTGTCAGTGTTATACTGTTGACCCCACTGACATTGTAAAGGTGATAAGTGGTTAATTTGTCTATTACAAAAATAGACATAATATTATTGTTTTTATCTTCCACACTCCTTTACCATGAGAAATTGAACTAGTTCTACTCTGTGCAACTGGAGACGTGTCAAGTAACAAATATACTAAACAGGAAACAGGCTTCCTTTCAACTGTGGCTGATCTCCCTATTGACCAGCACTGGATAGTGAGGCACAGGCTGCTCCCTGAATTCTGGGCCTCAATTCTATCTGGGGCAGAGGAACAAAGTGCCATATGAGAAAGAATGTGAAACATTAGCTTACCTTGCCCCTGCCACTCACCAAGACATTCTAGGAGTTATACTCTGGAAAAGTAACTTTTCTAAGATCTGCATGAGTTCCTGAAAATGGTAGAAGGAGAGAAAGCAAGGAGATGTGTGAGCTTGAAATAAAACTCTTGCCTCCTCTCCTCACCCCTTCTCTGCTCCTCCCTTCCCCATTCCTCAAACCATTCAGGTAATCATAGAGAAGAGGGAGTTAAAGGGTTAGCAGGTGAGATGCCATCAGGTTTCTCTGAGAGTAGCTGGATATGGTTTGATGACTGTCAGTCATCAAGCCCTGTTGCAGTTGTTCTGCCACTGGAAGACTGAATAATTTAAATGGGTTTGCTGTGGAACATGGTCAAAAGCTGTGTGTCAGTAGACATTCATTAAGTATTTTTAATATGGGTTTCCTTGTATGTATACATTTCATTCTGATAGTCATCCGAATTGCTGGAAGGGATACTTTTCTTCCTCATGTGTCATAATCGAAAAGACATTAATTGGATCTGCACTATAAATATAAGTATTAAAATATTCCATATTCTCCAGCCAGAATGTAAATGTGTGCTATAGAACTGAAGTGCCATTTAAAGATCTTGTCAACAGGCTTGTCTATGCCATATTAATAAAGTGTATATGGATTCAAGGAACTTTAGAAATTTATAGGGAAAATTGCTCTTGCTAAACATTTAACAAAGGAATTAAACCTTTATGGATTTACAGGACATATACCCTGTTCAGTTTAAGGCGAACTGTCATCTGAGTCATGGAGATTCAACATAAAATTGATGAAACAAAGTACTTTTGTTTAGTCAGGGCCTCTAAAAGCCATCTGTTCAAATCAGAGCTTGGGGAAGTTACTTCTCTGAATTTTCCAGGCAGAGTGACCAATGGCTATTATACCCGAGGGATTCTGAGAGTTGTTGTCCAAACAGGGAAAATATTTCCACACTCCAGTTTGAATAAAGCCAACATACAAACTAGATAATTATCCTAATTGCATTAAAATGACCAGTGTGAGCATCAAGCATGCCTCTACTTTTCCCCCTGCTTGTTTTGCTTGTGCCCATATATGTTTTTAAAAAGCATTTTCAGAATGTGTGCATTTTAAAAATGGCAGAACGTATGGTACTAAATTACGATTTACTTTTTTATTTGAATCTATCTGAAATGTTTTTGTCTGAATGGGATTGGGGAGAACTGTGGCTCTCCAGATATTGTTGGACTCCAGCTCCTACTGGTCCCAGCAGCCATGGCACCACTGATGATGGAAGCTGGGTTCTCAGAAGAGCTTGAAGGCACCATTTCCCCCACCCCTGTTCTACTGGCAATTCATTTCATTGGGTGATTCTCCCAAAAGCAGAATTTTTCTCTTTCTCGCCTTCCTTTATACCTCTAATAATTTTAGAAATCTCTCTTACATTCTTAGTCATCCATCATTTCCTCTAATGCTTTTAAAAATAATCTCCTTTAGCTTTCCTTGTAGAGAATTTGCTCTAAGCCATTGATTAGTATACTATCTTTTCCCTAGTGTTACAATCTTTTTCCTGGGACGGGGAGAGAGAACACAGCCAGAACAGCTTACACAATACTATACACCACTGCACCACAGATTTCTACAAAGACAAAATCCTGGCCTTTTTATTTTTTGTTCCCCCCCCCCCCCCTTATAATTCTTAGCATTGGCTACATTCAGGTATAATGCAAAGTCTTTTACACATAAACATGATCCATAGCAGTTATCCAAGTAAACAAACACCAGTGGGTGGCTAAACAGCAACAAAGTCTGTGGTGACTGCCTCTTGCATCCCACAATAGTGCCTTCCCTGACAGCATTTTCAGCCACAGATTTCTCAGCCTTTTGGCTAAGATCAAGTGTAATTTCCTGGTTTGTGCGTAATGGTCAGCCAGGCATGGTAGAAACTGAACCGAGAAGTTCTCCCATTTGTGAGGAGAGGAGTAGGAGCATATGACCCTGAGGCTTCACTCAGCCTTCTAGAGTTTTATCTACACATTATTGGCTCTTAATTTAATGTAAATAATATCATTGTATATATACACACCCCATGTGTATATATACTGTTTATCTCTTAGTAGTGCTTTGTGCATCTTCTGTAGTGGGCTGTTCTGGACAGACATTCATGCCACAATAAACATGCTGATGTTTAAGGTGCTACAATATTTTGCTGTTTTTGCTAATTTTGCTCAACTAAAATTCTCACCTGCAAGTTTATACTTCAGCTATAAAAAGTTTTATGCTCATTGTCTTGTTTACTAATTCCAATATTTTCTATCTGTTTACTGATTGTAATATATTTTCTTAAGTTTTCTGCTTAAAAACAAAAGTTACGTGATTTAATGATCTGGTGCTTCTCAAGTGCCCAGACAGGTTCAAGTTTAAAAAGAGGGAATATATTTTGAACAAGAGAAGTCATTTGTAGGGCTGTGAATCAGGTCAACTGTTCAGTACTGTATATAACTGCACATTGTAAAATATAGCTTACAGTTTTTGTTTTTGTCAATGCAGGGCAGCACAATTACTTATGCGCAGGACGGAATGACTGCATAATTGACAAGATTCGAAGGAAAAACTGTCCAGCTTGCCGATTGCAGAAATGTCTTCAAGCTGGAATGAACTTGGGAGGTAAGCAACCTATGTGTAATAAAATGTTCATTTTCATTTCATCGAGCAAAACAGTTTTTAGTGTGTCTTCTTAAACTGGTATCAGCTGGATGATCTCAAAAGTTTTATCTTGAATTACTCAACTAAGAAAGAAGTATTATACAAAGGCAACTAAAATCCTATTGTCATTCTGAGTTTTCTGAAATATGTATTTTATAGCTCAGAATAAGTAAGGTGGGTGTTAGATGATGACAGTAATTTTAGTGGAGTTTCACACAGCTAAGAGGATTAAAGCATCAGGAGTTGTGCCTTTTCTTTTCTTTTTTCCTGGCGGTGCTATGGGAATTTTCTTAGAGAATATCAAGATGGATTTAGCCAAAAGAAAGTTCAGGTGATGTGCTGTTCTCCAGATTTTCAGTTCGTTTCCAGGCTGCTGAAGAATGAATTACAGTAGAAGTGGAGAAGTCTGAAATATTAAATGGATTTTTAAATTGCATTATCAGGATGAGATTGACTGAAATCCAGTAGTAAATTGCAACTAAACCCCTTTTATTAGTGGAGATTTGGTCAGTCAAGGCCTCTGTAAATTCCATGGATTCAATGGGTCTACTCTAGACACAACTTACTATTGGATGTATTATTTATATTATTTGTTATTATATTTTGCATTCAGCTGTGAATGTACAAAGGTTCCTTGCTAGGCAAGTCTGTTGTCAGTGTCCTGATTCAAGCAGAGTGGGTCTGGGCCAAACTGGGATGCTAGAGAATCCCCACTGCCTCCAAATGTATCCTTTCCATATTTCCACTGTGTCCTGCTTGTAGCCTTATTATGATCCATTTCCTCTGAACCCTCTGTACATCTTATATGAGATGGAAGGGAGCATTCCGTGCCCAGTTAAAGGAACAATGTTAGGTCTGATGTACCCAATACCTTTTGTTTACATCTGTATCAAGTACCGTGGTACATATAATTCATTTCCTAAATCTGCTCAACAAAGTTGAATACTGCAGTTTACCTCATGGGCCTAGGCAATGTAGGAACATGTCTCTTTGTTCTCATTCTATGGTGCAGCTTTGCAATCCAGTTTAAGAACAGAAGGGAACATCCCCACATTTCCCGGGAAATGCAGTGATCTACTTCCTTCCTCTTGTCTCATGCAGCGGAATAAGTTTGCCCAAATTTGTAGTGCTTTCCCCCATGTCACTGTAGCACGGTTAAAAGGGGGGAAACTTTTCAGCCTGCATTTCTGATCATGAAGTTGGAGAGACTGTTTTGACTCCACTTCTCAAACTGTGAAGTATAATGGAGTAAGTGAGAGCCAGTGTGGTGTAGAACGTTGGACTAGGAGACCTGGGTTCAAATTCCCAATTGGCCATGGAAACTCACTGAGGAGTAGCAATGTTAAACTATTCATTGAACATCTCACACACCAGGAAAACCCTGTGAGTGTCACCACAGAGTTGAACACAGGTCTCCTGAGTCCTAGTGGCTTGGTAACAACAATGATGGAGTAAGTGTGTGCTTCAGAAGATGTAATCAATTTGGCAGTTTCTTTCAACTCAGAGAATGACTACTGCTCTTGAATATTAGAAGTAAGTGACATGTAGAAAAATATTTTTTTCCTGCATTTGCCACAAAAAAACTTTTATTGTGTACATACTGAAGATTATTTGCTGAGAAAAATATAGTTGATTTAAATAGATGGTAGAATAATAATGATGAGAAACTAGGCAAGAAGCTGACGAAGCTCTATCCTTTAGTATCCAGGAAAAGAAAGATGGTTGAGGCTATAGTCAAGAGTCAGGACCAGGGAAGAATAAAGTTAGAAGGAAAAATAGGAATTTAGCTCTTGGGATTCATGAAAGTCAAACAGGCAGATTAGTTGCATGTGGAAGCAACAGGAGGGAAAGGCAGAAACAAAGACCAATATTTGACTCTGTAGAAATGCCATTTTAAAGCACATAGCAGGAGGGGTGACTACAAATGCTTATATTACTTAAGCACATAAGAGCCCTGCTGGATCAGGCCAAGCGCCCATCTAGTCCAGCTTCTTGTATCTCACAGTGGCCCCACCAGTGGCCTCTGGGAGCACACGAGACAACTAGATACCTGTCTCCTGATACCCCTCCCCTGCATCTGGCATTTGGAGGTACCTTCCTTTTAACCCTGGAGATTATACATCCCCATCATGGCTTGAAACCTGCGATGGACTTTTCCTCCAGAAATCTGTCCAATCCCCTTTTAAAGGCATCTAGGCCAGATACCATCACCACATGCTGTGGCAAGGAGTTCCACAAACTAACAACACGCTGGGTAAAAAAAGATTTTCTTTTGTCTGTTCTCACTCTCCCAACACTCAATTTGAGTGGATGTCCCCTGGTTTTGGTATTGTGTGAGAGGGAAAAGAGCTTCCCTCTATCCACTTGATCCATCCCCTGCATAATTATATTAGCAAGGGAACAGTGCCAAGGAAGTGTAGGTGGGCAGGCACATGTTTTTTTTTTTTAAAAAAAACAGATCTTAGAACTTTAGTTTCACCTTGAAAATGATTTTAAAATATAAAGGCCAACATACTGTTATAGAAATGCAGAATAGAAGGGCAGTTACATAGCCTCGTGGTTAGACTGTAATACTGCAGTCAAGCCTCTGCTCATGATTTGAATTTGATCCTGAGTAAGCAGCTCAAGGTTGACTCAGCCTTCCCCCTTCCAAGATCAGTAAGGTCAGCTAGCTGGGGGGAGGGTGGGGAGGCAAGCTGTTGTTTACATAATTATGTTGTAAACTGCCCAGAGAGTGCTCTAGCACTGTGGGGCAGTATATAAGTCAAAATTAGAACATAGGTGCTTCACTTTTCTGGCAAGCTCTCCATCACATTCCTGTATTTGCTCTGGGTGCAAGATCCATCACAGAATGGATTGCATGATGAGGAGCCTGCTAGAGCAGGGGAAAACACGTATGCACCTGCTGTGCTACTCTGTATTTCTGTGATGCAATATCAGTCAGATTCTTTCATTGTTTTTCTCTTTGATGTTATATATTTTTTTCTAAACAGTGGTGGTGACTCATGTCTTTCTAAAGCAATCCAGAAAGTACCAGTTTATTTCTAACATTTAATCTTTTTAATTAGTTCAGAAAAGCTGTATGTCTGTGCAGGGTGTATCACCGTATTGATCAGTGTGGTTAGAAATTCATGACACTTCTGGATTTTACCAGGTAATTCAGGTGAAGTTTTCTGGACTCAGAAAAAAGTTGAGTCTATGAATTACAGGGCAGCGAAGGTTCTGCAAATAAAAAAGCAAGCAAACAACAGAACAGTATGTGCTTAACGTGTGTATGTTGCAAATTGTGCCCAATTGATCTGCGCACTGTTCAGATGTATATTACTAACATATTAAGGATTTTTCTTGGAATGGATAGTATTAAAGGCGTTCATGATGGAATTTGAAAAACAGTGACCACAGATTTTTCTATTTATCTTCCATGTTGTCATTTAGGGCATGTTCACTCCGGCCTTTAATGTAATCAGAGAGTCTGTGTAGCCTGGAGCCAGACCATCTAGGGCCATGATCTTGACAGTTTCCATAAATTAAAGTAGCACCTGGCTGTGCTTGGAAGACAGAGCTGCAAATAAATCCAAGTAGCTTGCAGTAATTGAGTTAGTGATTAATCATCAGTTGTTATATAGATATATTCTTTGCTCAGCATTCTCCTTGACATCCAGGTCTGCAATTGGGAGACATTGTGTTCCTCAACTGTGTTTCTCTTTCAGTTTTTATGCCCCTAAGCATGGCTGCATTCTCCATGACCCATCCTAACTCTTCAGCTTCTCTCCTTCACTATGCATATCCATCTGGGATCAAGCTTGACAAACCTCACACAGCCAAGTACACATGCCTGTGTGAGGGCAGGCAAGTGCAGGATGAAGCCTCAAATGCAACCATTTTAAAAGCCTGTGTAGACCTCTTGACCAATATGCAACACAGTTTTAAAATGCATTAAAAGTTGTCCCAAGAGGACACACACACTGACCCAAAAACCATGTGACAACTATGGTAGTCACACTTTAAAAAGCCCAGTCCTTCACCCTATTTATTTCAATACTGTAACTGCAGCCTGTGTTGACTATATTTTATCCTCTTCCCCTATTTTTGTTTTCTCTATTCTCTGTTTTCTTGAGAAATGTCTAGAATAGAATAAGATATTAAATAAATAAATACACATTTTTCTTCCAATTACTTTAGTGTGTATTTATTTTCTGGTAAATTTAGAATGAGATTTTTCCATTGCCAGTCAAAATCTTATGGTTGTTACTGTGGAATTGCTAGACATGTGACCACATAGTGAGGGAAATGTGAATTCATTCGCATTCACTTGCTGTGAAGTTGCACCTGATAATTCAATATGGCACGATTTAAGTGGCCACAACAGAAAACAGGAGACAGCACTTGTTTTAGAGGTGTCTTGGGAAAGAGGATTTGCTCCCTTTGTGTGCTGCTGGTGTGTGGATACGAAAGTGTGTGAGCGCCTGCATACACAGCTAATGAGGCAAAAGATGAGGGAGAAGATGCTTTCTGTATGTTTTCCTGTGATTAACTGTGCTTTCTTTTCTGCATTGGTTCAAAGCAATCACACACTTTGAACTGAAGTGAAAAGGTTTGACTTTTTAAAAGTAGGAGAATTCCTGTTGGCGAGATGAAACTACAGATTGGCCTGTGGGACTCCAGGCTGATTCTCATTTCTTGTCACATCATGTGATCAATGGGAAAAAAGCAAATCAGCCTGCCCCAAACCTGTCATATTTACTGTATTTTTCCCCATGTAGACAGACTCTAAAATGCTATAGGGCTTTGTGTTAGTTGCTGCCGTCATCCCTGTTGTTTGGTAACCCAGTTCTCTGCCATCTTGTGACAATACTATTTAACTCCCTAAGGGAGGTTGGATCCGGTGGCCCTTCCAACTCAGTTATTCTAAGATTCATTGGCTGATTTGGGGGTTCTAATATTGTGGGGTGGTGGCTCTTTCTTGCTTAGTTGCATTAGCAGCCCAACCTGCAGTGCCCTGAAACACGGTACACCCTGCTGTGAGGAACCGTTGATGTAGGATTGAGAGATATTGCCTCTAAGCCCTGTTATGTCATGTCCTTTTCCCTCCCATTGCCAAGGCACATTTTGCTTTTTGCTTTTCTGCAACTTCTCCAGATCTTATTCCATAGCCCAACTAACTTCAAAGCTATTGTCATTGCAATTTTTCAGCTTTACTAATGCAGTCTTCACTTTACCTTCCAAGTTTCCATGTCGTCTCATTGACTGCATCCAAAATAATTTTGCAGTAAGGTAATGTCTATCCAATTGTCAACAGAGGCATAAAAACATACTCGGCATTAATAGTTTTAGCTGCCTCTATGAGAGTTAGACATATGGGGATACAACTTTGGCAATACCAGCATGATGATAACCCTGCATACACAGCAGTTTCTATTGGATACCAGCAGGGCTATACCATATACAGAAATAGTGTACTTCCTTTCTGCAAGAGATATCTAATAGGAGTGACTCCTGAATTTATCTTCTGCTATCATTAGCTATCTTACCTTTCTATACTTCTAACTTTAAATCAATTTGGATAAAAAATTCTAGTTCTTTGTATGAACATAGAACAGTCCTGAGTGTACTCTTATCAAACCAGATGCTGTTTCTTGTTTAGAAAAATATACATTGAGCAAAGGTCCCATATATGGAAACACATTTGAATGTGCCTGAGCCAATGCAGTGAAAAACTTAGTCTGATCTATTAGAGAAAACTAGCTGTTACTGCTTTCAATATGGCAACTAGGCATCAAGAAATCTATTTGGCCATGTCCAAGCTACTTTTTTAAAAATGTTATTTTTAAACAGTGCATTTGATGGGTGGGCGTGCATGGGCCTATGTGCACATGTATGTGGCCTGTCATTTCTAGTTTACCTTAGAACATGTTTTTTTCCAAGTTTTGTGGTCCATCCCTGTAAATTATATTGTGATCAGAAATATATATCAGATAAATCCTCAGGCATGAAAAAGGCACATTTAGTCCTCCGGAGTCCTGTTTTGTTGCAGAAGTCATATGGAATTAGACCTCGATTCTGTGATATTATCATCTGTACAGTTGGAAGCAGTGTCTGCAGATTGCAGCTATATGCCAAGGGTGAACATTTTTTCCTACTATTAATAAAATTCTTGGACCAAAAAATATGTCTCAAAATATCTGTTGATTTTGGCATGGGGTACTTTTATATTCTCGCCAATATAACATATTGGCCTCCCAAAAGACTAGTGTCTCCATAAGGTGGTGAACCATAAGATGGTAAAGCAGAAGTGACATACTGCAATGTCGACTCCATAGTAGGTTGACTCCATATGGTCATCATTAACTGTTAAAAAAAAGAGAGTATCAGAGGTCTTTTAAATTTGGCACTGAGTTTAAGAAGATAATGGATGGACACTTATCATTTATAGCTAGCTAGCTTTCCAAGTAGGAGAAGTACCAAGGAGGTTTGTCTCTTTCACAAACTGTACCATTGCAAATGTGTCAAGGGCTGGAGGCTATAGGTATGATCAGGCATTTGCCGCAGAATGAAATATACTGTACCTGAAATTCTAGCTGTCCAGGATCTTGGTTACATCACACTGAAGATTCACTGAAGTGATAGGCAACTCCATATAAATCTGTGATTCTCTTGACAGACTGTGCCATTTGGAGATACAGTTTGTCCTTCCCTGACTTGAGAAATTTAAGTTGTAAAAATGCACTACATTGCAGCTTGTCACCCCAGTGCTTTTCTGTGTGTGTTTGATCTGATTTGCAAAGAACAGAAGAAAAATGGAGAGTAATTTGTCCAAAGTTACCCACATATATCCGGGCTCAGACATAAAACCTTCAGGTACAAAACTATAATTATTATAGATTATGTATATGTCCTATTCAGTTCTTTTGTTGTAAGAACTTTGTTTTGCTTTGCTTTTTGGAGAGTGAAATCATAGGATGTTTCTAGTATACCCTTTAAAACGTTTTAGGTTCACGATGTTTTAAAATCTCGAACTTCTGTAAAAAAAAATTAAAACTTTTTTTTAAAGTCTATATTGTTCTTGATATCGAACAAATGAATAGAAGTAATTTCTGGTAACATTGAGTGAATGGGAGGAAATATAAGAAATTTAAAATATTGCTAACTTCACAAAGTAAAATTAAAATAAGCATGCAAGCTGCTTTAAAACTGAAGTGTGTGACTGGATAATAATATGTAGCTAACTTGTGGGTCGATCTGTTTCATATCTTCTGAACTAGGCGTTTTGTCTTTAGACATTTAGTTATTGGGTCAGAAATATGATTCTGCCTATGGATACAGCATCCTAGCTGAAAGGCTCAATGACCTGCCTGCAGTGCCAGGGGTTGAGAGTTCTGTTTCCCACTGTGCATCCAAGAAGAACAGCCAGTCTGTGTATCGTTGGGCAAGCTGCAGAGCCTAACACCCCAGAAGAACTCAGTGGTAAACCATTTCTGAGTACTGGAAAAGGCTGCCAGAAGTCAGAAATAATAATAATAATAATAATAATAATAATAATAATAATAATAATAATAATTATTATTATTATTATTATTATTATTATTATTATTATTATTATTGTTGTTGTTGTTGTTGTTGTTGTTGTTGTTATTGTTGTTATTGTTGTTGTTATTGAAACAGCTGGTGTTCTTCCTCTGCATTTCCCAGAACATTTTGAGATTTCTATAGTTTTTTCAATTAGTTCTTGGGGGAGTTTAAGAGCATCCTGTCCTGCTAAACTATTAAAAGATACATCAGGGAGTAGTTCACCTTTTATATGACACCTGCTCCTCCCCGGTATGTAATGGAGGGACATTAGTAAACCTTCACTTACAGGAATGCGTTTCTCTCCCATCAGAACTTGGAAAAGTGCTTTGTCTTTTAAATATTAGCATGAATCTCTTACCTATCATGGCAATTGGCTTTGCTGGCTTGAGTACAGGGGGAGGGGGTAATCCAGAGAAGTTACTGTTCCAGGCTTTGACTACCATGAAATGATTGTCAAAAGCCCCCATGTACAAAAATTTCCAGTTAGTGAATTGGCCATATACTGTATATGCTTCATGAGGGAGTGTTGTTTATCATCCAATCACTTTCCGAAGGCTGCTTTCACGGCCAATCAGAGTGTCCAGGGAGAGATAGGAATTCTGAATCTGTAAAACTGCCTGGATTGGTTGGAACCCAGTAAAGAGTGATCTCTGCTTCACAATCCTTTCTTGTGGGTGGGATTCCTGTGAACTCTTGGTACCCTCCACCTTGGATTATGTTGACTGCCTGACTATTGCTGCTTGACGTACTCAAAGAAGAAGAGAAGAGAAGGTATCAAGTAGAAGGGAAGAGAGAAATCTCTCTTTAGACATTTTGGTTTGGGGTTGGGGCTTTGATTGTATATTTGCTTTATTTGCTTCCTTCCTTTTCCTGTTTGTGCATGTCTGTTATTCTCCCGTCTCCCCGGTGTGTGGGTGAAAATGGCTTCCCTGTTTGACTGAATTTTTTTTTTACATTATTTCACTGTTTACTGCATGTTTATTCAGGTAAGGGTGTGCACTTCAGTGTTTTTTCTTTTTTAAAAAAGATTGTTTTCTCTTGGTGGTGGTGGTAGTGGTGGTTGCTTTCATATAAGCTAGCCAGCTAGCCAGTGCCTGACTATTTGGCTACTTCTTTTCCCTTTTTCTGTTGTGGTGCCCAGACCCAGAGGGTCTGTTGTGCTGAGTGGGTGACACAAAACTCACAGTGTTGTTTTATTAGTTTTTGGCTGCTCTACTACTTTTTAAATTTGTGGGTGAGTGAACAAGGTATGTTTTGCTGAGTGCATAGGACAGGTGGTGATGATGTACAGTATCTTAGCTGGAAAAGCATTTTTGTATTGTCAGAGACTTTCTCTACAAACTAGTGCCCGCATAGGTCTAATGATGATTTTTCTTTCTCACTTACTGTAAGAGATTGCCACCTTGCCCTTCATCTAAGAAAGGACAATGTCTTGGACCAGTTATACTCTGCTAAATTGCAAGCAAAGCTGAAACTGTATGCAGAGGAAACCAGGAAACAAGGAAATATAATGGAAGCAAATAGAACAGGAAGCTGAAGCTTCCTGTCTAACTTTGATAAGTTTTCACTCTGCTTGGAAAACTTACTAGATTTTCTTTGTCTTAAGGAAAGTATGCAAGAGAATTTCAAAACTAATCAAAGAAAGGAGGGTTGTGAGAGAATAGAGAGTATAACAAAAGAGTGACAAAGAGTTGAAAGTGATTCAGTGAACAAAGAGAAAGTTAAGTGGCATCTGCTGGGGGTGTGCTTTTAGAAGAATTAGTAATTCTTAGCTGAATCTCTGAACAAGTGGAAGATAGACAAAAAGTAGTGATATGTTTGGAAGATAAAATGTGCAAGTTACTGGTTTAAAAGCACAAGTGATTTTTAAAATTAAATCCAAATTAAATCTTCTGGTCGCTGTTGAATTTAATTACTGACCTGATTACTGGTTCGCAAGGGAACATCTATAGCTTCCTTTACTGAAAAGGAGAAATGGGACTGAGAACCTCAGTGTTTCCAAAATTGTACCAACATTTTATTTCTCCATTTGCCACATATTTTTCCATAGCTCGGAAGTCAAAGAAACTGGGAAAATTAAAAGGAATCCATGAAGAACCACAACAGCAGCAGCAGCAGCAGCCACCACCACAAAGTCCAGAAGAAGGGACTACATACGTTGCTCCAGCAAAAGAGCCTTCCGTAAACACAGCACTTGTTCCTCATTTGACTTCAGTCTCACCAGCACTTACTCCCTCACCCGCTATGGTCCTAGAGAACATTGAACCTGAAATTGTATATGCTGGCTATGATAGCTCAAAGCCAGACACAGCAGAACACCTGCTCTCTACTTTAAACCGCCTTGCTGGCAAGCAGATGATTCAGGTGGTAAAATGGGCAAAGATACTTCCAGGTAAGGATTCATGATAGCATATCAATTTAATAAAAGCGTCTTGGCTTTAAGATTCATTTTGCTCAAAAGAACTTGGCAAGAACACTTCTGTATCTGGTTCGCGAGCAGTAGTTCATTGTGTGTGATACTTGTTCAACTGGATAATTGTAAATAAATTTCTTTTCCAGGAGTGGTAAGCTAGATAAATTTATTAATTGTTTGGAATAGATGGAAATGGGTCTACATTGTGGAAGAACTTCTAAGAACCTTTTCTTAAAGCAATGTTACATACTGTTCCTGGCAAAACAGTGCTTGCTTCATATTTTCCTAACTCTGAACTCAGCTTCAGTTCTAAATTTGAACTAGATGGCATTAACCTGGAATCTGTGTCCTATGCCAGGGCATAGCCATACTCACCATGAAATCAATAAAGTTCTGTGCATTTCTCTCACCATTCAGTAACTGTGACCCGCAGCCCAAACACCTGAAATTAGAATGTAGGGCATCTAAGGGCCAAGCTAGATAATAGAGTTCATACATATACCAGAATGTACATAGGAGGAAAAGATTGTCTATTTATTCTAATACAAATTTACCTCTATCTCCATTTGACATAGTAGTGTGTGTTTGTTTTGTAATTGGTAATCAAGACGTCAGCATGGCTTTGTTTTCTCGTCTCATTTCTTGTACACATAGCTCTGAGAGATTCTCATGCCTGGGGGATAAAAATGTGACAGGAGGAAATGTGTGTGTGTTAATCTGTGATCTGACCCTAATTTAGGAGTTCTGTTCTATTCTCCAGTACATTTCTTTGTTTTCAAATTACCTTGTACAGTGTCTTTAAAGCATGGGATCTTCTACTGTCCAGCAACAATGTGAATTAAATGTGTATTGGAAGGGAGTAGAGTGTCATATTTAAACTCAGACAGTGGAAATATCTAGTCATTAAAGTGCAATACTGCTGATGTTCATATGTTATCTTTGATATGTTCTTTAGGTTTTCGAAACTTGCCTCTTGAGGACCAAATTACTCTAATCCAGTATTCTTGGATGTGTCTATCATCATTTGCCTTGAGTTGGAGATCGTACAGGCACACAAACAGCCAGTTCCTCTATTTTGCTCCTGACCTAGTCTTTAATGAGTAAGTTATCTGTTAAATAATTGTTTTTACAAAGGAGGACTACATAGAGCACTGCTAAACTTCATCTGCATATATGAAAACCCTGGGAAGGAATATAACTACAGAAGAAAGAGCACATAAAAAGATTTTCCTGATAAGCTTCCCCTCTAAACAAGTATTTGATTTATACCAACCATTGCATAGTGCAACGTTTCTAACATGCCAGTATTCTACTGGCTTTGACATACTGTAGTTGATACACAATCTGGATTAACAGAAAACTTTTTTTGTACCCCACTTTAGCTTGGAAAGGTTGTGTACTCTGCAGAGCAGAACATCTAAACTGCTTTTTCTGAGCCTATTTCTAGAATAGTTCCTTTGTTCACTGTATACAAGCCTTTGGTGTGTTGAGGATTCTTTAATGAAAGTATACTGTGCCTCCTTGAGAAGGGCTGGACTTGATGATCCGTAGAGTCCCTTCCAGCTCTGTTGTTCAAGGGTTATTAAAGGTATCCTTGTTTTACATTATGGTTCGGATGCTTGAAGAAGCTGATTATTCTGTTTTAATTTAAAAGATAAAGCCTTTGGTTTGCAAACTTTAAACAACAGCCTTCTTAAGGTACACTGGCATAAATCTGTTCTTGCTGCTAAAAAGTATATCCCACTGTCAGTTAAAGAATGGCATAAGCAATGATGCTGGCATTCTTCATGGACTTCACAGAGCGTGGGCTCTGATCCAAATAACGGGTTAAGTTCATGTGGGATTGCCCATTCTCTATGCCCCACACCCCACCACAGATTTGGAGCCCCACATGCTGTATGTTATGAATGATTCTGGTGACACCACCCCCAGTTAGTGCTAAAAGATGAGTTCTTTCTCCTCACATGCCAGACTCTCCTCAATGCAGGAATACAGTATTTTCCAGTTTATACAGGGCATATTCTTTTGCACAAGACATGACAATGACAGTAATATTCTTGTTCATAACTTCTAATAAAGCAGGGTATCCCTGTACACTGAGGTTTGCTATTTCAGTTTGGGAGGAAGAGGATTATTGCTGAATGGTTAAATATAAGCAAAACCTTGAAGCATACTTGTTTTGTTTTGTTTTTTTTTATTGATATTTCAATTTTACATTAAGTTCTCCATACACAGAATAAGTATAATTTGTTACAGATTCCATGCATGAATCCAGATCATCATGAGATATAAAAGGGCCTACTAGATGAGAAATATTTTAACACCATATTTTAAAATAGTTTTACTTGGTCCATTTATTGCAGTAGGCTTTAGTTCTTAAGCAATGTGTTTAGGACTGGAATACTATTGTATTTGAATTTTAAATAGTCATTACTAGTTGTGGATTAACTGTTACCTGCTGAATGCAGTTTCTTAAAAGAAGGCAGAGGAATTCCAGAGCGTTTGTTCTGCACAGATGTTTTCCATTAAGGTGGAAATTGTTGTCATCTTTATAAAAAAATAAAAAGGGGTTTTATATAGTTTTTATCTGTCTTGCCTTCGGCTGGTTGTGATGGAACTGCACGGAAATTTATATTCTTCTGCTTTTTCATATACGATGTAAACCTTGAGTCTAAAGTCCTCTGCACCCAGAAGTCTGGTCTGGAGAGGAGCTGTTACTGTGCTGGGCTGAATAACAATGAATGTTACCAAATGTGCTTCCAAGCTCCATTTCAGACTGTCTGATTGACTGGGGGTGGGGAGGGCTCGATTAGAGTTCTCCATGCTTTCAGGCTGAAGTGCTTGAATGGGGCAAATGTGAGAGCTAGCTCCTCATTACTTCCATGTCCCTTTTGGTTGTGCTGCCCTATGTACCATGCAGAGAGCTAATTTATAGAACAAGGGTGGACTCATAAAGAGCAGGAGTAAATTTATTTCTGGCATTTGGAACCAGTTCATTGTAAGTGTGGTCCTGGTGATTTTGAGCAGTTGTAGAGCTCCAGAGCTCTCCAGATATAATCCCCCCCTCCCAAAAAAAGAGGCAGAATGGCTTCATGTAGTAAAGACCTATGTATCCACAGCTGGGTGAGAGGGTTGGTATTGCTCAAGTCTACAGAGGAATGCTATTCTATTCACTAGTAATGTCACTCAGAATATCCTCAGACAGCAAGAATGGTGAATATCTGAAAACACGCCCAAAGGCGGTTGTTTTGCTAGTAGTTATCTCCCTAAAGCGACCCAACCATCCATCGGTGAATCATTCTGGCCTCAAAAAAAGTAGTAGGCTTACTGCTGGACCAAAAAGGTTCAGCTTGGGTATAAAGGTTAGGCTGGAACACAATTTCCTGTACATTGTATGAACGCCAGGAAATAACTCGCACCAGACCAAACCACAAGCGCCCCAAAATGTGAGCTACATGCCCATGGGATCACACTCTCTGTCTGTCTCTCCCTCTCTCTCACACAAACATACAAATATACAAGTGAAACCAGATTTTAGGGGCTGAGAATGCCTGTGAATTCTTCCTGTTTCCTTTACTTGCTTGCATCTTTTCTTGTATATATTGACTGAAGTTAGGTTGAAAGAAGAACACTTTAAATCTGTTTTGAGAACATTGCTTTTATGAGATTCTTAGAATGAATTTGGGAGTTCATCTGGTTACTTTATAACTCTGTGGTGATTACAACTTGAGCAGATTCAACATGCTTTAATAGAGGCATTCCACATTTCCAGCCTAGCAAATCATATTCCTATTTTGGTGCATCAGGCATTATAAGGCACATATATTTAATTTGAATTTGAATTTTCTGTTGGACAACAAAAATTTTAATTTGTATGAATATACTTATTTCTGTGTGTATTCCACATCAATATATTTATTTCCATTTGCAAAGCCTGTACCCACTTTAAAAACCAGACAGCTATTTTCAGAAAACAACATAGTGGTTTACTTTGGGAAGCATCCATTCACTTTGAATATGTTATTCCTTTGCAGTATTGTAAACCAGTCAAAGGCACTGGTTAGGTAGCTAGTAAGAGCATGGTAGTAAGTGTCCAGAGCTGCTAAAAACACCCTACACAGTGATGATATAAATTGAAATGGGTAGATAATAAGCCTGAAAATCAAGCATATTTTAATTAATATCCACTACATTTGGTCTTAATTATAGCTAGGATTTTACAATTTCCTTTTCCAATTAATTTTATATGGCTGAATAGCCGTGCACATGAGTGTCTTCTTACTGTACTGTGTGCACCCACTCATGGAATCCTTGCTGAACTTGAGAGCAACGGGTTTATAACTGCATAACTCACTGTTAAGCTACAGCTACCTCTGTGTGACCTTTCAGCTACTTGAGCTTGTAATTCTTCCTGGTGTCCTGATTTTGTGTTAACTGTTAACAGGGAGAAGAGTAATAATTAAAAAAAAAAAAAAAAGACTGCATATTCAAGTATATCAGATTTACTTTAATTATGTAGTTTTGGAGAAGAAAAGCATTCATTGTAATTGTCATAGCATTTAATGGATTATTGTTCCACTGTTTCATAGATCATTTGCTTCGAAATGATCTGTGTACCTTTTGTACTGATGCTGGTTCAGTTTTACACTCTGTTGATTCCATGGAGCATAATATTAAGCAGCTTAAAAATCTTGTAAATTTTTACAAATCATTAACACCTATGTTATTTAACCAATTAAGGAGAGAGTTGTTGTCACTGGTCTAAAAATATGTACATTCATGCACACACAATCTAGAAAAATAGATGAGAGTTTTAATGTGTGATTTAAGTTAGAGAATCAGCCAAGTACATATGATATACTGCCCCATGTTTATCAGATTGTCTGTATTTCATTTCAGAAACCATCAGGTTTATGAAGTTTATTGATATCTTAGATATATAACTATGTGTTTTCTTCTAAGAGTAATTCAGACCTTCAATAGGGCAGGGCATACAAAAGTATTTTTAATAGGAGGCCATTTGAATATCAGTTTATCTCAGATAAGAATGGGAAAAACTGATCTTCCATAATTTCTTGAACAGGCTGGAGTGGGAGATAACTCTTCACCCAAAAAATTAAGAATTACTTAGAGAGAGTACACACACACACACATTGCCAGCAGAAAATGTCCTTCTACAATGTCCTTTCAAGCATCCCTTGGGCATGAGGTGAGTGGTCAGCTGAATCAGCAGGACTTGTGTATTTCTATAGGATTAAGGTTTTCAAATATACACTCTTTGCAGTGTATTTCTGAAGCATATTCTGTACCTTCACTATGCTATTTTGGTGTGGTACTTGGTATTCTGGGCTTGTAATAGTGGCAATGGTACATAATTAGCAGCAACTCAAACTATCAAGCTCATGGGCCATTGAATTCTAAGCAACTGCTACTGAAGGAGATTTGTCTGTGGCTGTTGAAATAATAGTAATCAGATGTCAGGGTCAAGAGCATTTGAAGCTGCTGGAACATCTTTGTGGAATAAATTGGTAGTGTAAGGCTGAGTTTTATAGGTGAGATAAAATATATTTTCATTATGTGATCAAGCACTGAGGAGCATTCAGGCAATAGAAAAAGACTGAGAGTTTCCTAGTTCTGTTTAAAAAGTGTGTGGAGGGGGCACCAGAGCTAGAAAACTCTAGTTCTTCATAATGAAACCAGGATTGGTGGTGGCAATTTCCTTGTTTTAAACCATTCCCCTTCCCCTTCTGTGGCTCCCAAAGACTGCCCTAGGATGAAGTGGATCCCTAGGGATCCCTGGAGCCTGGCTGTGGGGGATGGTTTGGGAATGGGAAATTGATATCACGTAATATGCAGGGTGTAGCTGGCCATCAGATGCGTATTTGCATTGCATTTGGACAGATTCTTCCTTCCTTCCCTCTCAGTGGGAAGAATCAGATAGCATCCAGTACAGTGCATGACTTGTGGCAGAGTGGGTAGTGACCATGTGAAAAACCAGATCTCTGAACACTCATTCTTGCCCTTCTTTTTGCTTTCATTATCCTATCCAAGAAATGATAACTAAATTCTAATGTAAGCCTTCATAAGAGCAAATTATTCCTGTGATTCATTTTCTTGTAACACAGATTTATTCTGCAGTCTGGTCTGCTATGTTTCCAGGAAAACAGTTATCATTCACTAATTAGAAAACAGGTTATTGTGATGCCTATCATTAGTGTTACTAATTTAGAAATCTGCAGTGACTAAGTAACTATTGTATCCCATTCTGATATCCATTTTAACATTCACATCATCACCTTTCCACATTAAGCTGTTAACTTAAGTTCATCCTTCTCTTATCTGAAAGAAGCTGTGCGGTTGTGTACTTAACTCTTTTTAACATATCACTTTTTTATTGCTTCTCTCTCTTTTATAGTTTCATAGTCCACCACAATAGCAAATCAATGACTTTTTATCATGGAAGACTTGCCTTTTAAGTTGCACCTTTCAATTTATACAAACATAATCATTCTAGCAGTTCGAAAGCATGTAAAAATGCGAGTAGTTAAATAGGTACCACCACGTTGGGAAGGTAACGGTGTTCCGTGTCTAGTTGCGCTGGCCACGTGACCACGGAAACTGTCTTCGGACAAACGCTGGCTCTACGGCTTGGAAATGGGGATGAACACCGCCCCCTAGAGTCGGACACGACTGGACAATTTGTCAAGAGGAACCTTTACCTTTACCTTAATCATTTTTCATTTTCATTCATAGTTATTACTTGTGCATTGTTGCACAGCAAAGTGGTGGCTTCTTCTGTAGTTCCCAATACTGTAAGGATCTGGCAGGGCTATCAGTTTACAGCAAAGACAAATACACTTACTTGTTTAACAATGGTGACAGATGCTTTAATTTCATCTTGTTAACTTATTTTAATTTCCTTCATGTATTTGAAAACTTCACCTGGTCAAGAATGCTGTGATCAAACTGCTGACTGGGGTTGGTTACAGGGAACATGTGATGCCCTCATTCCAACAGTTTCATTGACTGCCCATCTCTTTCTGGACACAAAAATGCTGCTTATGACTTATAAAATTCTATATGATTTTGGATCAAGCTGTTGGAAAGATTGATGGGGATGTGAGAGAAGGGCATCTTGGTGGCTGTTCTTAGGTTCTGGCATTCCCTGTTGAAGATAGCTGGGTTAGTCGCCTTTCTGTTCTCCATGTTTTGTGAGACATAGCCATCTTTCTTTAGGCAAGCCTTTGGAATTCAAGCTGGTCTGTTGCTGAGAAGGTTTTAACCATTCAGTGCTGCCTGTTTCTTTTATTGTTTGGATTCTGTTTTACATTAATTGATTTGTTTTTCTGTGATATTTTAAAGACTTTTTAAAAATTTTATTTTTCTATTCCTAGGTGCTTTGACAAACATTTCTCAACAGAAAGCAGGATGTAAATTTAACAAAACAAAAAGTGATCTAGTTCATACTATTTATAACATGGCAATTGAAAAAATAAAGGCTTGTTTCCAGAATCTAACCTTAACTCTCCACTGGCTTGTCATTTCAGCAAAGATGAACTAGCTAGCCAAAAGCAGAGTAGGGAAGGACCTAGCAAGAAGGTGCTCAAAAATCTTATCCCTGCTGATGTATATCTCAAGAGGGAAGATGTTACAGGCTTCATTATCTCATGTTGTATCCAGGTATACTTAGAAGGGCTTAACGTGACTGGATCATAGTTCCAAGTGTTTTACTGTGTTTACCCAAGCCCTGGTTGTAGTCTGTAAACAGTTGCTAATGATATAAGAGTACACCTTTGGGAACAGGCTGCTCTGATATATGAATTGCCATTTGAAAGATTCATTGTGCTTCTATTCTTATCTGTATTTTGTCCTTTTCTTTTTCAGAGAGAGGATGCGCCAGTCTGCAATGTTTGAATTATGCCAGGGGATGCACCAGATCAGCCTTCAGTTTGTTCGCTTGCAACTTAGTTTTGAAGAATATACCATAATGAAAGTATTGCTGCTGTTAAGCACAGGTATACTTGTTAGTTAATTCTGACCCTAACAGTTGCTAATTTGTATATTGTTATCATTTTTGTGCTGGTGGGATGTATCTAATTACTAGTACTGAATAAACTGGACCCCTTGAACAAACTGACTTGTTAAATTAACACATAATTCTCATTGATGGAACTGGTCTACTCTGTGAGGAATTAATGATTGGGTTTAACCCAGAATAACTCAAGAAATATTTTTAAAAATAATTAGGGGTGACAAAAAGTTATGTTAAGTCTTAGATTCCATATCTTAAAATAGGAACCTACAGTCAACATTGAAAAGAGACGAACAAATAACTCTAGGAATGGCTCCTGTAATGCATTGTACATGGATCTGTTCATGAAAACTTCAGCCAGGATCCAACATTGTCCCACTTACATGACCAAATGCACTTTCTCCTTGCACATCAAGGTATCCAGCATGAGCAGTTCACTGCAGGTAGAAGAGGTGGGATAGTATGGCAAGGTTGACTAATGTGTCACATAGGCACTAGTGGGGAATGTGAGCACAGCCCCATTGGCACAGGCTGCCATGCTGTCTCCTGCCTCCCTCTTCACCTGATCCTATTTAGCAAAACTGGCTGGGCCTTTTGTTCCACCAGTGTTTACTTAGAATATTGGCCATTGTAGTTTAGGAGGCAGCTGCCAGGCTATTAAAAAGGGCTGGTAATGCATTAGGAGCATGTCTCCCACATGCAGCTCTAAGACATATGAGATCCTGTTTGAAAGCTGCAATACACTATACAGTTGTACCAATGTCCAGTCCATTTCTGAGCAAAATTCAAAGAACCTGTGCTTACCTACCCTGTTTCCCCAAAAATAAGACCTAACCCGAAAATAAGCCCTAGTATGATTTTTCAAGATGCTTGTTATATAAGCCCTATCCCAAAAATAAGCCCTAGTTAAGTGAAACCCCGCCCTCCACCATTGTGCAGCAACCAGAAGATATGACTGTATTTGAATAAATGTAGATTGTTGTACATGAAAGAAATAAAACATCCCCTGAAAATAAGCCCTAATGCATTTTTTGGAGCAAAAATTAATATAAGACCCTGTCTTATTTTCGGGGAAACACGGTATAAAGGGACCTGGGGTTTGCCAGGGAGTATGGTTGGTTTCCACCGTACTCCCAACCTCCCTTTGAAGCACAGGTTCAAACATTCTCTTCCAGGTACCTTTGCTATCTGTGATACATGGATGGCTGTGTGAGAAAGGAACTTCTTTATGATGACAAGGGGGAAAAAATCTTTCTCCACGGAAATTCACATAATATTCTAATCCATATGACCAGGATGAAATCTGAAACCTAACAAAGAAAGTATGTAATAGTTTAAAAACTATTATAAGAAGGATTCCAGAATCTACAAAAAGATTGCTCACAAACCATAGCAGCTGTGTTACTTGCAAATTGAGGCACAGTTCAAATAATGCCACACATAGACTATGTGAACCATATAGATTTCCAGTTAATTGGGATTTTAAAAGTAATTATATGATCAGCTAGTGGAATTTATTTAGACATTTGAATGACAGCCACATCAAGAAAGTTTTTTTCCATTAACACGGAAGAAACAAATCTCAATTGTTTTCTTGCTTCTCTGTAACCAACAGAATGAGGAAGATTGCCAGTTGCCTTCCCAGATTTAATAATCGAAATATGAAGCAACTGGGCATGTGTCCAAAACCCCAAAGCTTCAGTTGTGCTTCTAATTATTGTAATTTTATATATTTAATTCTTACTGAGGGTAGTGTAATAATTTTCAGATTTGATTATAAAAAGCATTCATTCCTGCTTCACCCATTTCTTTAGTGCTCATTTTATCTAGGCTCTACTTAGAACATGGAAATATTTATAAAAAGGCAGGCATACATGTATATCTGATCATGTAACCCTGAAACCCATGACCTTTTTTATACATGCATTTGTTTACTGACTGGACCATCAGTAATACCAAGGAGTAGGCAGAAATCAAGAAACATCATTTTCATGATGTTAATTGGATGACTCTGTAAATGGTGAAATGCCATAACTTATACTGTTTGGATATCTTGATGTGTGAAGACTCAAACCTCTTTGCAAAGATAGTTGTTGTAGGTTAGCAACTTGTTACTTTTAGAATTATTACACATATGATGTTAGCAGGAAATGAACAAACTATTTATATTCTCTAGTTAGAATCCTTATAATTGCAGTTTTAGTAATGAAGGGACAGGATGCTACACTCATGCACAATGCTACCCTCAGCGGCAAATAAACAATATGGCAGGTTTCGTTGAAAGAGAACTTCCTGATAACACCTGTCTGCCCCAAAGTGATGGAATAGCCCCACTCTTCTGTCAGGTTGCTGCTGGGAGGAGCTGGCTCATGGCCAAGTTGTAGCTGTAGCATTGCTTTACTTGTCCATTTTCATACAATGTTGGTATGCTGCTTTTCCAATAATAGCGTCATTCCTGGAAAAACGTAAGCCTTATTCAAGCATTATAACTGGATCATAGACAAACAGACATTATGACCAGAGGACAAGGTGTGTGCTGGCTCTGTCTTAATCTATTGCTTCTCCCATCACTCTCCTCTCATGGACAGTACCTTTAAAAAGGAGAGCCTTTGGTCATATATAAATTCACTAGGAGAACAGGGAGCATTATGAGTTATGTGGAAACTCTAAATGGATGGACAAGAAGAAAGAAGACTTTCCTCTTTGGAAAGTTGCCCTCTATAACTAAAGGACAATCTTTCCTATACATAGAGTAGCCACTCTTTGCCTCTTTTCGGTAGGCATTAAAGCCTGTCTCTAAATTTACAAATTACATTGTTGCCAGAATTCCTTGATTAAAGTTCTTTAAGAAGAGTTGGGTACCTCTTCTTGTGTCACTTCTTGTGTTTGTATCCCTAGCCATTGTCCAATACCAAATGGGACAGCACAACTATAATGTTACAATATGGAAAATGAAAGAATTGGTGTAAGAAAGGGGAAAAGTGTGTTATCCCATGGGGAAAAAAATTCACCAGGTACCTGATAAATAACAAATGTCTGCACTGAGACTGGGTCAGACTTCTGAATGTTACCTTTAAAGAGGGAATCCTCATAGCATTAAACTCTCTGGTTGCCTATCATGGTCAGTTCTGATATTGCATCTTAGAAATACTTGTAAAAATATAGAAGCAAGTGAGCCAGTGTAGTATAATGGATAGAGTGACAGACTAGGACTGAGAGTTGGGTTCAAATCCCTGCACAAACCATGAAAATTCACTCTGGGAGTGGCAATGATAACACAAATCCTTAAATATCTCACATGTGTTGAAAACCTTGTTAAAGGTAAAGGTTCCCCTTGACAAATATGTCCAGTTGTGTCTGACTCTAGGGGGCGGTGCTCATCCCCATCTCCAAGCTGTAGAGCCAGCGTTTGTCCAAAGACAGTTTCCATAGTCATGTGGCGAGCGTGACTAGACACGGAACGCCATTACCTTCCCACCGTGGTGGTACCTATTTATCTACTCACATTTTTACATGCTTTTGAACTGCTAGGTTGGCAGGAGCTGGGACAAGCGACGGGAGCTCACTCTGCCGCATGGATTCGAACTGCTGATCTTTCAACCTTGCAGCCCAGAGGCTTTGCAGTTTAACCCGCAGCGCCACCACATCCCTTCTACCTTGTTAGGATCATTATAAATTGGATGTGACTTGATGGCATATGTTGTTATTTAGTCGTTAAGTCGTGTCCGACTCTTCGTGACCCCATGGACCAGAGCACGCCAGGCCCTCCTGTCTGCCTCCCGGAGTTTGGTCAAAATGATGGCATATGATGGCATATAACATAACATAGACAGAGGACAAAACCAAAATAATACTTCACTTGAAATATTGATAAGACAATGACATAAACATGCCTCTTAATATGCCCTTTTAAAGTAGTTTTTGAAAGCAATTATGTGTTACTTGTTACACCTAAATAATGTAACTTTGTAACCCCTGGCTATATTACCTGTTACTGAAGAATAACTATGTTACAATGTTACTTGTGGCTAGTTGCTTCTAAGAGCTGGTCTGGAGATTAATTCAGCAACTATGTGGGAGGATTTCCTCCTCACCCCTGAGCGACCCTATAGGCTGCTTGAAGATCATGAAGAAGTTGGCACGCTAGTCCACTGTCCCTTTGCTCAAGACAGCAGGTGTGCAGCTTAGTGCTGCTGCTCCTCTGTAGTTCCATCTTTCATCCTGCCCAAATGATGGTAAAATGGCTTTTCATTCAAATATATAAGGTGCCATGTACCGCCCATTAGGCTCTTTCTAAGACCAAGATTGTCTAATAATTGCTTCTGAAGCAGCTATTCGTTGTATTTTTCCTGTCTCTTGCTGCTAAATAATTTATATCCACATCTAAGAGCAAGTTCTGTGTTGGAATGGCTGTTCTTTCTTTCTTTCTTTCTTTCTTTCTTTCACATGGACATAATTCTGAGTATCTTTGGAAAATCCAGTTGTTGTTTTTTTTAAAATATGATGTTGGATAATTATCACAGGGTTAGGGGACATAAGAATGGGTGTGGACATTCAAATTTCACACACCAGCCCTAACTAGTCAGCAGGGAGGCACCACTGAACATATGAACAATCGGCCTGAAACGCTAATGCCTGTTGGTTGTTCTTTCTGTATCTTTTCTCCCATTTCAACATTTTGGACCTGAAATCTAACTTAATGAAAGAGTACAGATTATTTCTATTAACAACTGAAACAATAACCTTTACCCTTTTATGCAGTTTCCAATATTGTCTAGGAGGTACAGTTAATAAGAAAGGAAGAATGGATGATTTGTAAGATTATGAATAAGAAGCCTGGTGCTATATCAAGCTATTAGTATTAACTAGAATAGACCCATTGAATAAATGGGACTTGTGAAGTCAACAGTGTGTCAGTCTTGCTGGTTCAGAGGTGGGGACTAATTATTGGTATTTGCCTTTGGATTACATGGCTGTGAAGGTAAATTTTCCATTGAATAGCTAACTGGTCATCACAGTGGAACTTGTATGTTTTGTGAAACACGACTAGAAATCAAGTGAGGTCTGAGTTTGAAGCCCCTAGCTATAATGTCATAAACAAGGGATTGTTCTGATGACATTGGCTAGTATCTTGTTGAATATTTATGCACACAACTGTGGAAGCTGCAGCAGCAATCTGACAAGGGGCTGGTTGTGTGCCTCATTGCATGTATCTGGCACCTCATACCTGTTCCAGCTTCTACAATTGGTGCTGTGTGTGTGAATACTGAACAGGATACTGTCCAATAGAATTAAACATACAAATATACTGGGTCACCATCTCTCAGATCCATAACTCTAGTACTTAAATTGGATTCTGTACATAAGAATGTAATATGAGCCCTTTGAACTAAACCCACTCTATACTTCAAAAAATTATTAGGAAGTCTAAGGTGTTGTCCTAACACATGCTGTACTTCCTGTTGTACTTTTGTGATGGGTGTGTTGGTTTTGGAATTCTTATACTGTAAAAATGAGGTAAGGGCATATAAGCAAAGAGCTGAGAAACAGTTGAAGGTTGTCAACACAATACACTGCTATAAGTAAAGCTGTTGTTTATATCAGTAGTAGAGATGGGAGTATTCGTATTCAAATACGAATATCCCCGCACAGGTGGACATAACGAGGGTCCAGCCCCATGGGGCTGGACGGTCCACTCACTGATCTGCCACTGCCGTGACCTCTGCGATCCTTCCAATGGCTCCGGAGATTGCGAGCCACTCTTCGACCTGGCAGAGAGGCTTGTTGTCCCGCCTCCTGCCAGGAGTGGCTAGCCAATCGCGATCTCCGGAGCCATTGGACGGCTTGCGGAGGTCGCAGCAGCGGCAGATTGGTGGGTGGACCGTCCAGCCCCATGGGGCTGGACCCTCGTTAACGCCACCTGTGCGGGGATATTCGTATATGAATATCCCCATCTCTAATAAATAGCATTATATATCCTTAGTGCTACTATTGATCCCAGTTCTGTCCTGCAGCATCTTCTTTCTGTTTTTATTTCTGTCTTATTTCAAGCACTGGTAACAACAGAACACCTGGAACTTGTATAATATTGAACAGGCATTTAGAACTAGTACAGCTGGGGGTTTGTTTCCCCATTTGTGTAGAGCAGTACATAGAATATAGGAAACACTGTAATATTTCTACAGTAATATTGAAATAATTGAATGGAGACATTAAAAACCAAAGTATATCAGAGAACTTTACTGATATTCACACAAATAAGGCATAGGAGGAACAATCAACTTGTACCTGTCCTTATCAACATACTATTATGTGACAATGTGTACATAGCCAGAATATATATCAGCTTGGAGAGGAAAGCAGCAGAAGAACACGATAAATATCTGGATGCACCCTTTGACTAAAAGGACTGAAAGTGCAAATCTGTGGTAAAATATTTAAGGGAAAATAATCAACTTTCCAAAAACCTTTTTTTCCTGCTTAGCATGATACTCAAATTTTATTTTAACCGTTATGTCTTCTCAAAAATACATTCCTTTAAAAGCATTATTTTGACTACAGAAGAAAAATAATGGGTTTTCCATCCCTAAGAGTACAGTTTAAAATCCATCTTGAAAGCAATTATATGTATTTTACATTTTCCCCCACAACTAGTAAGATTGTGTAGTATTAAAATTGACTGGAAGTGTCATAATAATTTTTTTCTTCTAGAAGAAAATGTGTGTCTTTGTGTTTCTGTGTAAGTAATAGCTTTCTAAAACCTAAGAGGGCTGATCACGTACATTGTATTTTAAACCTTTCCTTTCATCCTGTTTTCAAGCTAGCCATTATTCATATATTCAACTGCAAAGTATCCTTGCCAAAAAAAGAAATCAGAGGATTTGTGTATGACAATGTGCAAAAAATTTGCTGTTTTCAAGAAAATAATCACCAACATGTTTTCTGATAATTAGCAAGTGACTTTGTAATAACATATTGTCTTTCCTTTCGGACAAAATCTGAACAGAACATTGATTAATATATATTTGCACTCTTTCCTTATAGTTCCCAAGGATGGCCTGAAGAGCCAAGCTGCATTTGAAGAAATGAGGGCAAATTATATTAAAGAACTGAGGAAGATGGTTACTAAACATCCAAACAGTTCTGGGCAAAGCTGGCAGCGGTTTTATCAACTGACAAAGCTCCTTGATTCCATTCATGATGTAAGTAATTAACTTGACATTGTAGAGGATACTA
Source organism: Intellagama lesueurii (assembly GCA_037013535.1). NCBI lineage: Eukaryota > Metazoa > Chordata > Lepidosauria > Squamata > Agamidae > Intellagama > Intellagama lesueurii. The sequence goes on from JBAJHW010000005.1 coordinate 155,362,125, forward strand.
TTATATAATGCAATAATCATGTGCTCTCAAGCAATTCTGACAAATGGTGATCCTCCCACTGTTTTCTAGGTTTAGGTATGGAGAACTGGTTTACCAGTCCCTCCTTTGGCGGTGCTGTGGTACTGTGCAGCTTACCCAAACCCACAGAGATGTCAAGGCATGTAACACTGTCAGCCACATGGTCTCTGGGTGATCTCTTGGGAGGCACAGTGGGGATTTGAATTCCCAGGTCTTTGCTCCACAGCTGAGCTGGGTGCTCAGCTTTACCAGCTAAGGAATCAAATAATTAAATTACTCCTCTACCAGAAGTTAAGACACATTATTAATGGGATAGGTGAGACAATACCTTCTCACATTAGACACATTGGTGATACAACTAGACATCAAACTGATCAGGTAGTTGCTGCTGAAAATTTTCCCTTTCTTTCCCCATATTTTCTGGGGCAAATCTGTGAAATTAGAAGGAATTAGTAAAGTCTTTGTCCCTGTTTTGTATTCTCCAAACTACAAAGAGTATATCAAAGTAGGGCAACTATACATTGCTAATAGTTTCATTATATTGTCATATAATGATAATGTGCTACTGTTTGTACTTTAGAAAACATATAAGTAACAAAAATTGCCACTTTTTGCTATACCCTTGTACATAAGTGTCCCTGCATCATTTACCTTCCCCAACTTACTTTTTCTGACCATCAATAAAAGGAATCAAGGAAACACATAGAAATCTTGAAGAAACCAATAGCATGACACCCATTATTTATTATTATTGCTGTTACTTTATTGCCTCCACCACCATCATGTATTTCCTTTATTATGTGGAAAGAGAAATAATGACATACTGTTTGCTATTTTGAATAAGAATAATGTGATCAGTTCCTCTCCAGTTCTAAATAGAAAACAATATGGAAAACATGAAATTTTTTGTGAGGGCCTTCTCAGACAGATTTTTTTGGGAGATGTCTCCTAGTCACTAAGGAAAAACCTACCTGAAGAGAAAGGCCTTCATCTGTTTGTGGAAGGACCTCAACAGTAAGGCCAGGCTGGCCTCCCATGGGAGGGAATTACAGATTTTGAGGGCAGTGGCAGAGAAGGCCCTCTCTCATGTCCCCACCAAATGTACCTGTGAGGATGGTGGGACAGAATGAAAGGCCTCCCTGGATTATCTTAATACCTGGGCCTGCCTTTTAGAGGGAGATTCAGTCTTTGAGATAGCTTGGATCCAAGCGACAAATTTCCAACAGATTAGTGAGTTTAGACAAATTTTGCAATTCATTTTTTATTTGAGCCCTTCTCTAATCCAAACCATTTAGGACTTTATAGGTTAAAACCAGCACTTTGAATTGCACCCAGAAACGGACTGGCAGCCAGTAGAGCTACTGCAGTAGGAAGGTTATGTGACCGCTGTAACAGATAGATAGATGGATGGATAGATAGATAGACAGACAGACAGACAGACAGATATTAAAATTGTAATATATGTTGTCTTTTATACACCCTCTAAAACCCTAAATTAATTGAAATTCCACTCATCTCTATATTATAACCTATCTTCCTCTTCCTTAGCTAATAATGTTACCTAGAGTTACTTCCAGCCTTAAATTTTAATGCTCTCCTTATCTGTCTCTTTCCACTTCCATTCCTTTCTTAAAATAAACTCATTTTGTGGGTAGACTCTATAACTTCACATCCCTTCACATCCCTTTTCCCATCTTCTGTTTCCCTTTTAATATAATCTCCCCCCAAAATCAAAACTGTTAATTAAATATTACCAAATGGTCCCTCAGAATTTATCCCTAACATAATTACTTATTATCTGTTATAATATCTATTATCTATCTATTTTTATTATCTATTACAATATATAAAGCTAGTCTCAGTAATACTCATATTTCATCTTGTTTGAATCTTATTCTCCTGATGGCCAAATTGAGTCTCCCTCCCAAAACCATCCCTCTTTTAACAATAACATATGATGAATCAAATAGATCTTTAAAAAAATTAAAAAATAAACTTCTATTAATTCTCAAATAAATCTTTTCCAAGGCAGTTTTAAAGCTCAGTTACTTCTCTTTCTAACTCTGTTTCTCTTTTAATATTATCTTCCTCCTGGAATTAGACCAACCAGAAGCTTTCAGCTCAATTCTCTCTTGCTTCTCTTAGATTTCTCCCTCTGAGGTGGTAGACGTTACAGCAGCTGCTCATCTAGTTATTCTCTTTCATGTTCCTGACACTGCTCATCCAGGAGACTCAGTCATGAAGATCATTTAGACCTTGATCCAACAATGTTACCTCGTAATATTTTCCAGTGTATAAAACTCTCAAGTGTACTGGGAAACCCCAGTTATATTTTCTATTATTCTTCATGAAGACTGTTGTGATTAAGTTCATTTTACAGTGGTGCCTCGACTTACGAACTTAATTGTTTCCGGAATTCCGGTCGTAACTCAAAATGGTCGTAAGTCGAAGCACCAGTTCCCATAGGAATGCATTGAAATGCAATTAATCCATTCCGGCCGAAGAAAAAAAATCACCAACCCCCCCCCCCCCCCCAAAAAAAACCACACTGCAAGATCCATCGGAAACGCGATTAATCCGTTCCGGCCGAAGGGGGGAAAAAAAGAAAGAAAAGCAAACAAACCGTGCAAGACCCATCGGAAATGCAAAAAAAAAAAAAAAAGCAAAGCAAAAAGCAAACAAACCCCGCAAGACCCATCGGAAATGGGGGAAAAAAACACCAAAAATCAAACAAACCCCCCAAGACCCATCGGAAATGGGGAAAAAAAACAACACCAAAAAGCAAACAAACTCCCCAAGACCCATCACAGCATAGAAACATAATCCCACCACCCAGCCCAAAACCACGCTGCAAAACCCACCCAGAACAGTTTTTAAAAAGCAGAAAGCAGCACCTTACCTTACCAGGCAGTCCGAAGCCTCCTCCGATCGCACACTCTCTAACTGCTGGGGCGAAAGAGCTACAAAGAAGCAGCCTCTTCGCCTACCAATGGTTAGCAATTTGAATTCCCCGCCTTTTCCCCCTGCCTTTTTCTGTTCGTAACTGGAAGCTCCGGCCGTAAGTCGAAGCAAAATTTTGCGGCCGGAGCTGGTCGTAACTCGAAATGGTCGTATGTCGGGACGTTCGTAAGTCAAGTCACCACTGTACACTTCTGTAACACCGTTCGATAACAAAGATCAGAGTACACCTGAGATTGCAAAATAAACCACGATGATCCGAGGAGGGGGGCATCCCTCTTCCACATATTGGTCCCACTCTATGCAGTCTCTCTGGTTCTTCTTCTACATAGCCCAGTCTTAGTGCTACTGTATTAATCCATTGTAGTACAGTGTCTTTAAGATTATGTCTTCAACTGCACCTTCTGGAAATCCACATAATTTCACATTTTTCCTGTCCTCCAAGTCAATCAGAGGTTTGTTTGTTTGTTTTTAAAATCAATTTCCATGAACTTATCTTCCTGCCAGTATAACTTTCTGGCACTAGACTTGGCTATTCTGTCAATCTCTTCAACTTTTGAGCCCAGTGTTTTCATTTCATCCTTAACCTCTGATATTGCTTTATGTATCTCATCTTTAATTTCTGGCACAGTCTTCTGCCTAGTTTTCCCCATTTCTGTTTTCAGCTCTTTTTAAAGTACTGCTTTAAGCTCTGATGCATTTTCCATTATTATTTTAATTTTTGCTAGTAATCCAGCTTCCTTTTCAATTTCACTGCTTTCACTTCTGAGTCACCTCTCTGTTTTTATCTCTATACTCCAAGCCAACACTTCCTCCTTCCAGAAACACTCTGTTTTGCTGGTTATCAATGGGTTCTGAGTATGTCACTTCCTCTCTAGGCTTATCTGGGCTATAAATCTCTCAACTTTTTATAGAGATGACACATGGTCCAGTTGATTCAACCCTTTGAAGTCTGGCAGAATTGCTCTCAGAACATCCTGAAAACTGAGAGGGTGATATTTTTCATGAATCTAGTTCTTTATTTCTCCCCTTGTCCCCCACCGCCTTCTTCTGCCACTTTGGCATCCACGTAAACTGTGAGAAACTTTGACAGAGAAGAGAGGCAACAATTTTTTCACCTCTTACTTGATAACTGCTTATTAAACTACAGTATATCTCTTCCTCTTATGGAAAATGCATGTTACTTGCAGTTCTGTAGCTCTATGTAGGAAAGTATTTATCAATCTTCTTTTGGAGATTGGGAACTTCACAGTTTAGCTGCTGTTCATGTCCAGATTGGAAATGGCCCCCTAGTGGAAGCTGCCTTTGAGTCATCAAATGGTTCAAAACAGTCCTTCTCAGAAAGAAAAGGTCATGAACTAGCCTTGCAAGTCAATCACTGCAAATCAGTTTAAAGCACTGGATTAGAATTCTAATGTAACAAGGTGATTTTGAACTCTAGAAAAAACTATGAATATGAAAACAAAGCTACAGGTCTAAATACCCCTTATTTTATTGTAGCTTTACTAAACCCTAAGGAAATGCCTTTTTTCAAGGATGACACTTTGCGAATAGTATCTCCAGTTGTCCAAAGACAGTAGGATGACAGTTTGCGAATAGTATCTCTAGTTGTCCAAAGACAGTGGGAGTCACTTCAATGCATCCTTTGATGATCACTAATTTAAATGTATTACTGACCTTGCCTTAATTCCCAATTTATTATCCAGCAGGATTTCAGTTTACACCTTCAGTTTAGAGAGTAGTGGGTTGCATGAGGATGGCCTACTATTCAAGATCACTTTTAAAGCTGTTAAATTGTACAGGAAAAGCTAGTAAACTCTTTGCTGCATTTTTACAATGTGGCAGGGAAATAACACACATGCTCTGTACAGAATTTTTGGCCTTCATGTGTGAGACCACATATAATGTGTCTCTTTGTGCTTGACTGGCTTGTTTGTAAAGATGCAGTACAGTGTGGTGCATTTCAGGTCAGATCTGTATGAAAGCCCTGAGGTCTGTTTACAGAATGTACATATGGAATTATTTGTCAAGTAATGTGCTGTTAATTAAAACACTGAAAAATCGCAGTGGGAGTCAAGAGTATTATTAGTTCCTCAGTAACAGCTCATTTTTTAGATCCTAGTGGCTTTTGAGGAGAGGGGAATATATGTTTTTCTGCTAAACATCAGTTTGCTTTGCAAACCAGATTAGTTAAAGTCCTTGATTTAAATCCAGTAGATGTGCTTGAAAGTCACAGAATCCAAGTCAGCATCAGTTCAGATACTCCCAATTAACTGGATTGTGTAGCAGGTTGCCTAAAACTTGGTGTCAGTGTGTCTGTAATATTTTGATCCATGTCAGCAAAACAGTAGGATGTGTTTTAAGATTTTGAACAAAATTGACTCATATCTGTACTGATTTTAACAAACTGTAGAAAAAAATCCCCATTTGTGGGTGTTGTTGGTAGACACACTTACAAACAACTTTCCATGTGATTTCTCTTGACATGTTGCTGATGCATTATAATCAGCAACTCTTATGTGTAGCAGAATATGAGAATTTATTCAATTACTAAAAAAACATCAAGTTTATGAATGCAGGATATTGTGTTCTTGTATCCATCATTCATAATGCCAGGAAATTGCTAGATACTGTTGCACAACACCATGCCTGTGTTGCCAGGAGGAGAAAAGATGCCAAACTTTACATAGCAAAGGGCAGCCTGAATGTTGATGACACCCATCTCAAGCAGTCAAAATGCTCTACAGGATACCCTCTTGTGCTCAGTACTATTCCTTCTAGGCATTTTGCTACCTAGAGAACTTGTTGAAAAACAGCCTTGAGAATTGCTTGTGTTTGGGTGAGAAGTGGTTAACTGATGAAAAAAGGAGTCACGTCCTGGAATTTTCTCTTGCTTGGTGTCTCTTTATGAATGTGGACACAATATTGTACAGCAATGTTAGGCCAATTCCTGGCATTTTGAATCATAAATACAGAAGCACAATATCCCACATTCATAAACTAGAGGTTTTTTGAAGAATTGAATTTTCTGGCTTTTTAAAACAGTAGTATGCATAAACTACACACAAATTCCAACTGCAGCTTTCCTCATGTAGAATTAATTACCCAGTGCTAGAAGATGATCACAAGATCTGTAATATGGTTGCTGGGGAAAGGCAGAACCAAGAACAACTAGGATGTGGCAGTAGTCCCTCTGTGCCAAAATATTTTGAAGGGCTGTTTTGGACTTGATGAAATGGTGAAGCAAAGGCTTGAGTGAGTGCAGCACATACAACTAAGAAACATACAAACCCTTAATCTCTCAGGTAGACTAATGTTGCCATACCCACTCCACAAAATGCAGATTAGACAGTATCTTCCCATTTCCAACCTCTTGCTCTAGAAACACGTTGCCCACATGTTTTCCAAAAGATGTCCCCTTATCTTTTGAAATAAAAAAGGGAGTGGTTGGGAGTTAGCAAAGATTTTCCCTTGAAACCAAGATCAAAGTCACCCATACTATGTAAAAAAAAAAATGGACAGTGAAGAACAGGGACAAAAATCAACTCATTTGAAATCTGGTGTTGGAGATGAGCCTTACAAATACCAGAGACCACCAGAAAGGCAAATGATTGGATGCTCAATCAAGTCAAGTCTGAATTCTCACTAGAACAAGAATGAGTAAGGTAAAGGTTCCCCTTGACATTTAGTCCAGTCGTGTCCGACTCTACCGCGTCGTACTCATCCCCGTCTCCAAGCCGTAGAGCCAGCGTTTGTCCGTAGACAGTTTCTGTGGTCACGTGGCCAGCGCGACTAGACATGGAACGCCGTTACCTTCCCATCGTGGTGGTACCTATTTATCTACTCGCATTTTTACATGCTTTCGAACTGCTAGGTTGGCAGGAGCTGGGACAAGCGACGGGAGCTCACTCCGTTGCGTGGATTCGATCTTACGACTGCTGGTCTTCTGACCTTGCAGCACAGAGGCTTCTGTGGTTTAACCCACAGCGCCACTACGTCCCTCAAGAATGAGTAAATTGAAGCTATTCTACCTTGCATATACAGTATAATGAAAATACAGGACTGACTGGAAAAGGAAATATTGCTAAGGAAAGGGGGGCAGTAGGGAAAGAGGAAGAGATAGGTTGATTCAATGGAGGAATTCATAGCTGTTCGTTTGCACAACCTGAGAAGAACGTACTGGAAAAGACAATATCGCTGGGAAGAGGGCAGTAGGAAGAGAGAACACCCTAGCATGAGATGCTGTTGGTTTGCAAGATCTGAGCAGAGGTATTAATGATAGGACGTTTGGGAGGTCATTAACACATATAGTCATCACATACCAGAAGTGACTCAATGACACATTACATCTTTGTAAGATGTTCCAGACAATTGTGCTGTTACAAGTTGGATGGAATGGAGACTTTGGCAGGATACTATAACAGGATACATAGGCACATCAAATAAGACCAACTCCAACAACAAAGCAAAAAAAAGTAATTTCACAAATTAAAGGAGTGAGCTTCTAAGTATTAGTTCTCTATTCTTTTTAAATATAAAATAATTTACAAATGTTTAAATATTTAAAAATATTTTCAACATCTGCATTTTTTAAAAAAAATATTTTGTCTCCATTTTTACAACCATACACAGAATCTCCAGATTCTTTCCACATTAAAAAAAGAGTGGGTGGGGCCTACCATATTCTTTCAAGATAAGTAAGATTGGTCTTTTCAATTTATGTGATCTGTTTTAAATCTGAGAATATTAGGGTTCCCTATTTGTGAACAGAGAGTAAACAGTTACACTTTTTAAAAAATCATAACTTGGAAACTCTTTGCCCTTTGCCCAAACACCTCCAAGTTTGGCACAGAGCAGGAGCAGACTGTCTACTACAAATGTGGCAGATTTGGTGCTGATCTGAAGCCATGTTTAAAAATTATAATTTTTTGTTTGGGCTGCCCCATTTTTAGAAATATCTTATAGAATGTTGATTTGCTGTGCCAGCACATCATTGCTGCACTGTCATGTAAGCAAGTTTCAGAGGGACATGGTATAATCCACTAAGAGGTCTTCACTACTCAAGCAGGGACAGTGGTTGAAAATACTTTTACCTCAAAACCTCTGTGCATGCGAAAACCTAACATGGCAAGGAAAAAAATTAGTCTTCTGAAGTAAAAACAAAAATCTTAAAAGGTGGAAAAGAAATACTTTAAGTAAGACATCACAATACTAAGTACAACAAAACTAAAATATAGGAATACCAGCTAGGTTTTACATTGGTGGTCTTAGCTAGCCTTCTACCCACATGGTGAACATATGTGAGTGCAGAAAAGTGCCAAGATGAGGAAATTATTGCCTGAAAGAAAAGATAAGCAAATAAGAATGTAACAACATCAGCAAATTTGTTTACAGATCCCTAAACACTAAAAGCAAAACAAAGCAATTATTAAACAGCTTGAATTCAGTCCTGTAGAGTTTAAAATGCTAATGAAGCCAGATTTAAACTGATTTAGGCCCCATACACTCAGTGGGATTAACATCTCAGTTCCACTCAGGTATACCCTCAGAGCAGCACCAACAGTTTAATGGCATTAGATAAAGATGTTCTTAATTGGAAGTAACTGGAGTGTTGCCTGTGTGAGGTGCCTTTTGGTGACATTGCAAGTTTTAATTGGCTCAGTTTGGAAAGGTGTTAAATGTTCCAGGGCTGGCATGTTGGCCGGGAGATTCTGGGTGCTATAGTGCTACAGTGGAAAAATAGCACTACAGCATCTTTTGCTTTGGCTTAACTTAATTTATTCTGCATATGGAATTTAGTCTCCTAAATGCAAATACAAAGGAAAAGAAAATAATGCTAGGAAAAGCTGAAGACAGTAAGAAAACAGGAAGATCAAACATGACATGGACTGACTTGGTAAAGAAAGCCACAGTTTTTAGTGTGCAAGACCTTAGCAGGACTGTTAGTGATAGGACTGTTGGGTGGTCATAAATTCATATGGTTGCCATAAGCAACTTGACAGCACTACAAGAAATGCAGTGCATGGATAGCCAAGGAGATAGAATAAAGAGGAAATGCTCGTCCTAATTTAGTTCTTAAAATCAAATCACACCACCATGTTCCTCAGAACATGTGCAGTGTTCCACTGCTAACGAAAACATTTGAGAAAGGGCCTCTTTATATGATCTTAAATATGGATGGGCTGGTACTCTTCCTATTATTTTCTTTGAGATTATATATTACTGTCCATATCTTTGTTTTTACTTGCTCACAGAGACTCTCTAGATGTCATTTTAAGGAAAAAAGTTCCATACATATTCAGCAGGCTTAAAAGTGAATTGTACAAGCAGGTAGTGGGAATATATCCTACACCTGGATAGGCTTTAAATGTTAAAATCACGTCTGTTTGATATTGGGCAGATTAAGAAACCCATTTTCATAAGCGGTTTGACAAACAGCACACTCTGGTTTTTAAAAGGTCATCAGCAGCTTTTATCTCTGTCTCACTGCAAGATTTAAAATAACACATACTCTGTTTAACCGGCAGCCTACATGACTCAGGAAGATTCAGTGGAGAAACCATCCTCAAACCCATGACCTTACAGTGTCAATATGTGTAGCAGTATGAATTGCGTAACTTCCGCCAAATGTACATATTTAATTTCCTGGATGTTGTTGATTGTTATACTGTAATCCCAAATGCTCATAACTATATGTTTGGGCATGAGCATCAGAATAGGTAGGAGTAATAACTTGGCACAATCCTAGAAGATGGTTTGAGGCTTAAAGCATTTGCTCAGCTACAAAGGGGATGTACTTTACCATCCCCAAAATTCTGTTGCTTCATGTAGCACATTGCACTAGAGTAGGCCCACTGAATCAGTGTGGATTGGTTGAATCCACTCCTGCAAATGTTCCATTGATTTGAATGGGCTTACTCTAACTGGAATCAATGGACCTTATGGAGCAGTTGGTTCACCAAATCCACATTGATTCAGTGGGCCTACTCTAATGGGATTTACTGGACTAAGCAACAGAATTTGGTTTTAAATATTTTTTGCGGGAATAGATTTCTATTTTTCTTCCTGTTTAAAAAAATGAATTGAAAATATTCTGGATAGAATTAATTAAAAGCTTTATATACAAAAGTTCATCTGCGACTTTGTATCCAAACCAGAGGTGTGCAGATTTGTTCGTTTCTTTTGGAATACAACTTTTGATTACAACTCTAATCCAAAAATCCAGATCTGCACACCTCTGATGTAAACCATTTTCTGATACTTAATAGTAGATACTTCTGCTCTTAGCCTATCCCTATCTTGAAGTTTGGGACCAGAATGTCTAGTCGCAAATACCTTTTGGTTGAGCAAAGTGTGTAATAAGTGAAGGAGTGGCTTTTGAACTGAGAGGGGCATCAGCCCAAAAATTCAAGAGGAGTGCTCACAAGCTGCCTGAGTGTAAATGCATGATCTTTAAAATATTTTTTTGATTACATTTATGAATATGTTGTAGGCAGTGGTGGCCTGTGGTTGGGATGAGGCACCCTCTGCTTCATCAGGTAACAGGCCACAGGACGTGGAAGGAGAGAGGAGTGAAGAGCACACATCCTCTTCACATCCTAAGCAGAGTTCAGTTCATTTTAACAGACAAGACAGACATTCAAAATACGGTGGGAAAGCCAGGGGATTGATCTAGATGTAAGTGCATGCAGCTAGGCTGGAGGAAGCAGCCTTCTACGCACCTTCTTTTCTGCAACAGTCATGAAATTGCTGTAAGCAACAATATATAGCCTTTGCCCAACTCTCAGGGATTCCCTTACCCAACCCAGCAGGACCTCTGACTTTGCAGCACTGTTCAGGGGCTGAAGGGGAGAAGTTGGCAGGGAAGTCTGCTCACTTGCACATGCTTGACCTATGGTTATTTTAAAAAGATGCATAGCTAAATAATATCCTTTAATGTTCACTGCTCTCCCTTGACATTGTTATTGTTATTGTTGCTGTTCTCTTTTAATGATGATGTGGTTTTATGATTGCTCTTACTTGAAATAAGTATAATATTATATGACAGAATTACGGTAAAAAATTGAAGTTACTTTTCAGTGTGAAATGCTGTTTAGTTATCTTTAGTTTTACAAATACAGTGACGTCTCTGTATAAATACTCCATTGTGGTTAAATGTTTGCCCTCTGTAATAGGACAAGTTGCTACTAAAAGGGGGAAAGAGTCATTTTGTCTTTTGATACTCCTGTGAATAACTGCAAATGGTTTAGAAAACCAACCCCCATCCCCGTATTTTTTAAGTGCAGGAGCATTTTAGGACAGTACATGGAAGGAGGACTACATAACTACATTCGCAATAGAGATTTTTTTTCAGAATAGCCTAAGCTAGCAAAATAAAGGTTGGCCCCTTCTTGCTTTTTTGGAGAGATTAATTATTAAACGGAACATCGGCAGAGAAAGACTATTTATTCTGCAGAACGTCTCTGTTTTGGCAATACATGGCTTTATAAAGGAAACGATCTGTATACATACTGTAGTAGACACAGTTTAGTGAGTCAAGTAGTAGGGAAGATTTGAACCTGAGCTGCAGAATATGTTGGTGCCCAGATATTGTTGGCCAACAAACTCCTTTCAGCACAGCCCACTGGTGAAGGTTGCCAAGAGTGGCTGACCAACAGTTCCCCATTCTATCACATACCACGCAAACTTTGCCTTCAGTTGTTTAAAGTAATTTGCGTGATGAATATAATCTTGGGGGCTGTTATTACAACTTCTTTGCTCTTCATGACCTGCTGGAGATACAAAATTTGTATGAACCATCATCAGATCATTTCAGATTATGACTATGTCTCATTATGAAATATAAGCAAAGTGCTGACTAGATGGCATTGTTTGTAATGTTTGGTAAAACGAAACGGTTATTTAAAAAAATGGGAGTCCCATTGTATTTGATGGTTCCATTTGCCACTCCCCGGCTGAAACATTAGATTTTATATAGTGGATGTTCCATTGTCATGATCCAGCACGATCCCTGCTTAAGACTACAGATTTCAATGGAATTCAATCAGTTTTCTTTTTACACAGTTTATTTCTTATAATGCTAATTACTAATCTTTCTCTTTTCCTATTGCTTTTCAGCTGGTTAGTGATCTGTTGGAATTCTGTTTCTACACCTTCCGGGAGTCTCAGGCTCTGAAAGTGGAGTTTCCAGCCATGTTGGTAGAAATCATCAGTGACCAGTTGCCCAAAGTGGAATCTGGGAATGCCAAGCCCCTCTACTTCCACAGGAAGTGACAGAAAATGTCTTATTGGAAAACACACACAAAAAAACTTTGCCTTAAGTTTCCCTGTGCTATTCCATTCTCATGAAGGACCCAAGAAGCCACATTTTAAAATATGCTATACAAAATTGTTCAACCATCTAAAAAACCATAGGAAAGGGATTCGGAGGAGGGAAGGCATCTTATTTGAACTTGGTGAGACAAGGTCAGCTTAGATGTTCAAAAACTGTCCCCCCACCCCCAATACTGCCCACATTTAGGAAAACAAAACAAAAAAAGAAATGTTCTATTCCTCTGGATGAAAAGCCATATCTAGTCAAATAACTCTTTGATTTTGATATTTAAGAAACGAACATTTTAAATATGCCATGTAGTTTCTGGTATTGTTTCCTTCTTTTAAAAAGGTTCAAGGACTAATATGAACTTTTTAAAAGCTTACCATTGGTTTGCACATAAAACAAAGTCAATATGGGGCATTAATTCTTGTACTATAAAATACACATAGAGACACACATACACACACAAATCCCTGGCTGTGTAAATTAAATAATGGAGCATTTTGATGTGGAATAATTTTGGTATATTCATCTGTGGCATTTGTTATCCCATCTTATCCATCATAGATGATCTACACTGTGTTAAAGTGTTCATTTATTATTTAACTTGAAAGGATAAGATGCTAAAACAAATGTCCCACTTTCAATTTCTAGTATCTATTGTGCTGGCTTTACCAATAATTTTTTGCAGTCTTTTGCTGTACTGTACATTGCTGTATGTATAAATTGAAGGACCTGAAAAAAATGGTATAAGGAACTTTTGTAAATGAGACCTAAAAATCTTTAATGGTTAATAGGATGAATGGGAAAGTATTTTTGGAAGAATTCTATTTTGCTGGAGACTATTTAATTACTCTTTTTTTGTCTAAACACAAAGTAATTTTTTTTTGTAAAGTGAACTGTTTTGCATGCATAATGAACTGTTTACAGTGTATTTAAGAAGGGAAAGCTGTGCCTTTTTAGCATCATATCTAATTTACCAACTGACAATGTCTGTTGTAAATAACCACCCATAACCATTTTCAGTTGCTCTTTTCTGTCCATTCTCATCCGTGTACCTGCCTCTTCCGCATTATTCACCTGCTGCTTTTACACGACTCAAGCACATGAGTTCTGCTTCATGACTTTAGCTGTGTTTGCAGCTTTCATCTACAAAGTCCAAAGGGCCCAGTCCAACGAGTTGTCCATTGGAGTGGATGAAACTGCATAAGCATATGGCTGCCCCTTTATTTCAACAGAGATTGCTCAGGCCAGCTTTCTGGTGACTTCTGTCCAGTCTTTTCTCAAAGGCTTGTCAACTTCAGTGAGATTCTGCCTGCCAGGCTGGGCCACAATGCAGCACAAACTAAAGCCCCTGGCATTTTATGCAAGGAAAGCCTCATTGAATTTTGTGGGTCTTATTTCTGAGTAGACAGGATTGTCCCCTTGATTTCAGTGCAACTTTTGGGGTGCCTAATTTTATGCTAAGACTGTGGCTAAAGAGTCAGCTAAAACATTGTGGGTTTTTTTCCTTTTTAATCTGAAATATATATAAACTAGGAAAGAAAATAACTGTAAATCTGAACATGAATATCTGAGATGACACATCCTAGGCAAATTTGTCCAATTATAATTATGGGAAGGAAAAGGTCCTGGCAAATGTTGAGAGGTTTTACACCTAGACTATATGTGGAATTATATTCTACTGGACTGTTTTTAGGATTGACACCTCAATAATATTAATACTGTTAACATTTTTACAAATCAATCATAACACATAGCAAATATTGACATGAACATTTAAATCTGGATTGCTTTCAAAACTTTTGCTTGGTTTGATTACAAAGATGTATCTTTCTTGGGGCGATCATTCGTCATTATGTATTGTATAAATAATTTAAACACTGGAGCATAAATTATAAAATCGTTTCGTATGACCATTGAGATATTAAACATAAATGTAAAGAGAATAATTGTCAGAGTTATACTTCCTGAACCCGGTGTCTAGGTAAAGTGTGTTTAGTCTGAGAAAATGAAAGAAATTTTAATAACCAAGGCTAGAATCCAGAGAACTCTTAGTTATGTCAGAAGCTTGCATATCCCCAGTGGGCTCTCTCCTTCTTGCTCAGTTGAACAGCAAATCTCCATGATGGAATCGTAAACTGCTTTTGAAAGTACCCTTGGTCTCAAAAGTGGTTTTCTATGGGGCATGGAAGCTCATAAAGTAGTTCTTCGAATATTACACTTAGGTTCTCAACAATTAGGTTTCTGAAATTTTAATGTTTATTTGCATTTATTAAATTGGATGCAAACATCACTTTTATTTTTAAATCACACATCTTGTTGAATGGAAAATCTGCATAAGGATATTCTTAGACAGAATCAATCCATAAAATTACACAGGCCATTATTTACAGTTTTGAAAATCTCATTTCTAGATCAGCTCCTTTGATCTGCACAGCAATATGAAAGCTGCACTTCTACAGTGATAAAAATACACAGCATGCAGACTGGTTCTTTATAATTTTGAAGTGGTCACAAATCTTTCATTTACTTGTAAGAAAACATTGAAATTTCAAATTATCCAGGTTTGTGGTAAATGCAGTATGCTACCGCTTTTTTTATTAACAAAGTTACTGAACTCTTTTCTATCTCTAAGTAACTTTGCCAGATTAAAATATTAAAGCCATATTCTTTTTTTAAAAAAATCCACTGTTAGATGTCTGTCCCAATTCACGTTGTTGTCTGATTGCTCTTATTTTTGTACCTTATTGCATTTAATCTTGGTTTGGTACAATTCATAATTCTCAGAAATGTCATACGTGAAACACTAAATTAGTTTTAAAAACAATTTATATCTTTATGCAAAATATATGTCTGTCTTTGCAAACAATTGTAAGCAGATTATAATAAACCCTTTACTTTAATCACCTGTTTATGAAACCATTGATTATTGTGCTTAGAAATCATTAAAATGAAATTTAAATGAAAAAAGGAGATCAGGAGGACATTGTACTTTAGAATGAAATAGGCATCTGTCTCCTGCAAAATAAGATAAACGTTACGTCAAAATGTCAAAATGATAAATTGTGTTGATTGAGTGTAATGATTTTTGTGGCAATGACTGAATGAAGATATACAGCAAGAACATTGTATTCGTAAGTAAAATATGTAAAATAGTTTTAATTTACTGCAGTGGGATCATCAAGAATAATATTGCATTGCAGTGTGTAACCCTTTTGTTGCACAGAACAAAAAAAGGACTAAAAGCTTGCAATATCAAACTCTTAATAAAATATACTTTATAATCAACAATGCAAAGATCTAATTCACAGGGTGGTATTTTCACTGACTTTTAAAAACCTTTATGAAGTTAAACAATTTAATGCACTTTTAATTGTCTATTAAAGATGTAACAGTTTTGATAGAGAATGGAAAGAGAAAGGAGGGGTGCAATTTCAACGGGCAGGTGAATAACCTGATTGGAGCAATTGTAACATCAGGATTCTCCAAGGAGCATTTCAGAATTTGTGGAAGTGAACAGCACATTCCACTGGGGACCTAGCACTTGTGCAAGAAAAGTTTAGTGGGTTGTGTTATAATTCTATTACTAGATGATAAAAAATAAAAAGCAGCCACCACTACGGTGTAAAACAACAACATCTATGCATAATGATGCATTAATAACTAGGGGCTTGCTTCTGTATGATTAAACTTTTTGAATAAATAGAAAATTACTGTTTGGCCTTTATGTTAATGTCTTTAAGTACATAACTTTTATAAGCTGTAACATATACACAAATTAAAATTGTGTTTCCAAGTATTCCTTGCACTTTGATATCAACTGTACTAATCTGGTGCTTCATCTGTTTCTTTGCAAAAATGCCTCAGGGTGAAATGTGTTAGGTGCATGATGCAGTTTTATGTAATGTGTTCCCTGCACTTTTGAATTTCTGCCTTGGTCGTAAGCAGGTTTATTTATCAAGCTCCACTCTGCCGAGCATTTCTTTGAAGTGCAGAGTGGAGCGCAAGATTCAATATCCTTACTGCCTAATTGTGCCCAGCATCTAAAGTTGTAGTCCTGTACTCAACACTTACCTGGGAGTTAGCCCCACTGAACTTGGTTGGACTTACTTCTGAGCAGCCATGTCTAAGATTGTGCTGTTCGAGTTGCATTCTTAGCTAAGCACCAGATGGCCAGTTCTTCCAAAGATAGCTGCTCTGACAAGCTTTCTTTCCAGAAAATGACATTCTTCTCAATACGGGTTGGGGATAGGAATGTTTTAAGACACTAATTTGAACACTATGAGGCCTGCTTTTTAAAATATCTGTGTGATATAACACAGTGAAGACACAGAGGAGGCACTAAGCCACCAAACTCAGAGGAAACAGAACAGGAGTCATCATTGATGATTTCTGATAAAGACAGATTCAGTTCTTCAAAAAACGTTCAGTTTATGAATGTGGGATATTGTGCTTCTTTACCTACAATTCAAAAAGCCAGGAAATTGGCCGATATTGCTGCACAACATTGTGCCCACGTTTTCAGCAGGGAAGGATGCTGAGCTTTACATAGCAAAGGGCAGTCTAAATGCTGACAACACCAATGGCAGCAGTCACAATAGTCTACAGGACACCCTCTTCTGCTCACTGCCATATACAAAGTGACACCATGCAATGGAAAATCCCAGATGCTGACTCCTTTTTTCATCAGTTAACCAATTCTCACCCAAACACAAGTGTGAAAGTGAGCAGAAGAGGGTATCCTGTAGACCATCTTGACTGCTGCCATTATTGTTGTCAACATTCAGGCTGCCCATTGCTATGTAGAGCTCGGCATCCTTCTTCCTGCTGGCAACGTGGGAATGATTTTGTGCAGCATTTTGTTGGAAGACGCATTTTGTTGATATAAACAAAGGTTAACCATTTAACTACTCTCAACCTATATAATGTAACTCTAAGCATCATACAAAGAGATTTCACAAGAGCTATTGTTTATTTCTGGTAACAAATAATGTCAGCTTTGAAACACTCCACCACCAAGCTAGAGAACTTTTTAATCATACGTTCTATCAATTCAATGAAGACAAGCTGGCACAAAAACTTTATATACACTGGAGATTGTGTATTTATTGAGTTTCACTGTTCTCTTAATACATAATTCTATCTAGAGAGATGGTGAAATTTATTCTCTTGAGTTTGTTCTTGAGTCTGAAAGTTACATAGCATAATAGGTTAAAAACATTCAAATGCCAGCCACAGTACTTGTTTCAGGAAGTGCACTCCAAGTTGTATACATGTTAAACTGCTCAAATTTGTTTATGGGGACAATGTGTGATGGCTTTTCATCCACCTTTTCAAAATTAATGCTGCATGGGAGTGCAGCAATAGCTATTGTGTGATAATACCCCAATTCAGCATTCCATAAGGCAACTCAAAAAACAGGGATGCCCCAAACAAAAACATATAACTTTGAAACCTCGCATCAGCACATTTGACACAGATATAGCAGTCTGCTCTTGCTCTGTGTTAAATATGGAGACATGTGGCAAACAGTTTTCGAGTTACAATTTTTAAAAAAGTAAAACTGTATGTCTATATATGTGTATGTGTGTATATATACAAAAACAAAAGAAAAAAATCTGTGATTTTTTTTTTTGCAAGAAGTTCTTCTTTACAGTAAGTACACCAGCAGCACAGGAAATAACCCTTCCCCCACTAAGGAAAGTGAACAGTGGTTCCAACATAGCAGCACTTTATTTTCCTGAACAAAGCAGTCCAGTCTGTCAGGGGAGTCAGAAATTATGCTGAAGGACAACATTGGCACAAGGCCTAAACATGTTTCCATCTCAGATCCTTGTGAATTAACTAGGTTGCAAGATACATAACTGCATTCTGGTTGCATTCACTGGTAGTGCTAACATGTGACAGAATAGAAGGAAGTTCTCAGTGGAGACTACAATGTTGCTCATTCTTGCCTTGCCCATGTGGAAAAAACAGAGGGGAAGTAGGACAGCAGTTGCTATTGTTTCCCCTCACTTCACATTTGGTCCAAATGTGAAAGGGATACATGTATGTTGGTTCTCCGCTCAATCTGAAGCTCATGCTTATGTGACAGAAACAAGGCACAGGCAGGCCCTTTCACATTTTGCACAGAATATGCAGATATAGAGCTAATGGGTACAATTCTGCTTCCCCTACACACTTTCATTATACTAATGGTGGGAATGAGTGTAATGCATTTATATAGGATGCCTCCTCCACCATTGCCCCTCTAATAAATGGGGGGGGGGGGGAAGAGAATCTGATTTCCATTACATTATTCGGCAGGCATCTGCATTGTTTCTGGTTACATTTCCAAACTGCTTGATGATCTCCCAAGTAGAATCACCTTAAAGCTATCTGGCACAGATTATAGCCTCAGACACAAAGAACTATATTAATGCCCCACAGCCTGGGAGACTTCCAGTTGGACCAGGCAAATAGCATTACATTGGATCACAACTGCACCATCTGGAAATAATTTGTGTACACTCCGAAGGCCTTATAGTTCTGGGCAAAAGAACAGACAATGATTGGCAGTTAAACCTTCTCATAAAAGAAAATAACCTAGAAGTATAGCTAACTGTGACATGTTTTTCAATCAATTTTTAGGTAGAAAGAAAAAAATGCTTTTACTTCCCCCCCCCCATAAAAATCTTGTATCCTTAAAAATGTATTGTTTCTTTATTTGATACTAAATGCAAAGTTAAAATTGGCCAACCGTTGCTTAAATTTCTTGGTAAAAATTCTGTTTCATTAGACCAGTAAAATATAGACTACGTGAATCAACTTTGAAGTCTAACATAAAGATTCAAATGCAATTTTCCAAGAATACATATTTGTATTTTAAGTTTTGCCAAGGGCAAGATACAGTGGTGCCTTGACTTATGAATGCCCCGACGTACAAACATTTCGACTTACGAACAGCTCCGTTCGCAAAATTTTGCTTTGACTTGCGAACGGAGCTTTGACTTACGAACAAAACAAAAAACGCGGGGAAAGCGGGAAATGGACTTTGGACTGCCTGGTACTGTAATTTTAAAATGTAAAAATTGGTTTAAAAGGTGCTTGGTTTGGTTTAAAGCTGCTTGGTTTTAAAGGTGTTCTGTTTAAAAGGTGTTCGTTCCCCCCTCCCTCCTTTCCTGCCCTTTTTTTTTAACAAGTCATCTTAGGTTAAAAAAAAATTCTCCCCCTAGTGGTAGAGGACGGATTAACCGGTTTTGCATTAGTTCCTATGGGAACTAATGCTTTGACTTACAAACGGCGCCTCGACATAAGAACAAAAAACAGCTGGAACGGATTAATCGGTTTTCAATGCATTCCTATGGGAAATGCTGATTTGACTTACGAACGTTTTGACTTACGAACATCTTCTGGGACGGATTAAGTTCGTAAATCAAGGCACCACTGTATATAAAAATTGGCATAAGTACGACTTGCCTCTCTTGGGAAGAAGGCTGCACTCTTCAAGCGTATCTGAGAGTTTGAAGAGAGGAGCACAGAAGACCGTTTCTTGCTTTGGATCCTAACAGGAACAGGAAGTTGTGATTCAATTCATCTTGGGGAAACTCATATGCGTCTTCCTAAACAGCTTTTCATCCTTCTCTTCATCCTTCAGAGAAGATTGCTTGTACTCTACCCCCCACCTCACATGATGGGAGACAGCCTGATCCCGCACTTCTAAATATTGAAGGAAACATCTGTTGGTTTCCTTTACTTGAGTGGACCATGCATGTGCACAAGCATATTGCACAGGATAACAGTAACATACATGCATCCATGGATGTCTACATAGAAATATATGCTAAATTGGGCTCTGCATGTGCGTTTCGTGACTGCTTGATGCTACTATAATATCAAGGGATACTTGGCATGTGTGAGTCAACTACCACAGACAGGAACTCTGTTACCACACATCTTCAGCTCAGACCCAACACTTTATAACTGAAACAACACTTTTGGATTAGAGTTACCACATAGTGATCATGTGATGTACATGTACACATGAACTGGTCATTTGAGTTAATTCAACTGTTTCTATTAAACACCGCCAGTTCCCAACAAAAACCCTCACCCTCCAAAATCTGTTTTAAAAAGTTGTATTTAAATGACTCAACATAGCAAATAGGTAATATATACAACAACATACATCAAACTGAAAAATATGCTAAGCTTTTTTTTTTCTTTTCCAGAAAATTTTACTGTCATTTTAAACAAGTATTTGACAGCCTTCCATTCTTCTGGCTGTTGGAAATAAACAGAACTTAACTTATCCCTGATTGTATAAAAAGTTTTTGTAATAACTAATGTCCAAACTAGAAGTGACATGCCCTCAAGTTTATCTTTCCAACTTTTTCTTTAAACTTAAAAACAGTTATTTATTGGCTATAAGCTGTTTTAAACATTTCCCTTCTGACTATGTACCCTCCTTTCCCTGTATGGGTGGAAAAATGGGTAGGGAAGATTTTAAGCAGAACATTTGCTGTGTGAGAAAGAGTTTAACAATCCTTCTCCAGTTCTTCCATGTTGACCTTAAGACTCTTGAGTCTCTTGAATGAAAAAATAAAAACACTGGGAGAAAATACAAGCAAGTGCATGTCATATCTAGTTTGGGCCTAAATAAAAGTGAATCTCCACAGATTGTCAGAAATATTAAACATGCTTTTCCACAGTGCAGCAGTCATAACATCAAATGAATAGAAAAATAGGATTATTTCAGTTCTGTTTCTGTTCAGCTAAAAGCAGAAATTCTAGGAACCCAAAGGATAGCTTATGGACCTTTACTTTTAAAATTTATCCTAAGTGAAACCATAGCATTTGTCTTAATTCATATGTCCACTATGGTCATTTGAAAGATGTATTTCATTCTTTCTTCCTATGGGTTTCAATGGATGATGCTTAATACCTCCCTTTAAAAATAAGGGAAATTAATGGATCTTTAACACCAGAGTATCTTTGTTGTAATAACCACAAAGATGGCAGTTTAAAATGTGAATTAATTGTCAGTATAAGTTATTTTTTTCCAACAATCTGAATTAGTGGATTTAAAATTAGAAAGTTCTAACCTTCTCAGATATTGGGGTGGGGGTGCAGGGAGAAAAAGAGACTGAACGCTTTTTCCAATGTTCTTTTAACTGGAAGTTGGTTCTGAAATCAATCAAGACTTCAATTTAACTTGCAGGTTAGGTTACAAACACACATAATATAGCTATATACATATATTTTTTTACATTTATGAAGTACTTTTTATAAAATTAAACCACTTTCCCCAATATAAAGTAACATGAATCCTAACTGCATCATTCCTGTTTTGGCAAAACATTAAATCCTTGCAGAAATGTAGATTTTCAATTCATTGTCATGTTCTTCACCAATTTCTTCACCAGCTGAAAGTATCTGAAGCCAAGAGAGGCAACTGTATCAAATATATATATATCCATGGATACCATGTACACCTTCCAGGCACTCAATGGAAAGAATTATAGAAACTGGACATAGTTTTGGGGAATGAGTCCTCTTTGGCCATTTAGAGTTCCTTCTAGCCATCCAGGTTCTCGTGAAAACTGCACTGTACATGGAAGAAAACAGACAAAATCCTATTAATTTGCTATTTATAATAGCACTCAGAGACAGAGCTTCAGACTATAAAACTCTTCAGAAAGTTATTAACTAATCTCTCACATGAAAAGATCGAGTTGGATCTTTAGAACCAATCTTGTTTTCTCCAGGACTACTACTTAATTACAGATTTGTCTCGGAACTGTTGTCCCTCTCTCTCTCTCTCTCTCTTTTTTTTCAGAAAAAGCATTAAGTGGCTTGAATCTTGAGTAGGAGCTCATTTTGAGTGGAAGATAAGGATGCTTCCTACTTTCCCTGTGGTTGCCTGCTTGAAATGCTCTCCCCTTCTCCACTGTCTTCCCACCTGTACTGAACAAAACTATCAGATTGGACTCTAAGGATCAGGGTTCAAATTCCCACTTGGGCATGAAAATTCACTGGGAGTGTAGAACAGGTAAAACCACTTCTCAAATGCCTCACTTACCTTGAAAGCCTATTAGGGTTGCTATACATCAGTTTAGACTTGATGGCTCATAACTAACAAGCGAAATGAATTCTGTGACTGCACAGAATATTGAAATATGCAAACCTTGAATGAACTGAATGCCAGAAAAGCATGATATGCAAAGAGATAGACTTGTTTGCATGGAGTCTAATCAACAGGACACTGCATATGAAACATACTCAAAATGAAGAGACAGGAGGAATTTTCTCTACCTTTCAATCTGTTTTACATTGCTTCTTGCTCCCAAATTGTGATGGGTAAATAAGCAAGCATGCAGGCATATGGGAGGCTCGACAAAGATTTCTTGATGCATACTATCAAAAGGGGTAGGTAATGTCTGCAGACTCTTTAAAGGGAACCAGAATTGATACTGGATCAAATAGGGTTATTTTTCTGGGGCATAACAAATTCAGTGTTTCAAGGGCTTTGGAGTCCCAACTTTGGTAAGGAATTGGCAATGCCTGAAGGCTTGGGAGCCAAATTCAAGCCAGGTCCAGAAATGGCCCCAAAGCCCTTTTTTATCTAGAGAAAAGGAAAAAAAATCAAACAGGATGTGTACTTCTGGTTTCTCTTTTTGAAGAAATTCTAGATTTCTAGAAGCCCTTCCCTCCCCCCTGCCACTGTAGGCCTTTTTTTGCCAACATTTTGGGCGGCGGAGTGTTTTTAACTGGAACACAATTTAAATGGGGGGGGGGGGGGGAGAGAATAAAAATATCCCTGAAAGGGCTGCATGCAGCTTACAGGCCTCACTTTGTTTACCCCTGGTTAATGTCCTTAAGAAATTTGCAAGTCATAGCAATTCATTGTGCTCTGAACTGCTATAGTTTACAGTTTGCTGTGTTATCATATAAAAGGCAACATACCAAAACGCTGCAGAAACTAGGCATCAGAGTTGAAGTGGTTTGTAGTAAGATAGCAAAGCAATTATCATCCCCACGTTGGAAAGAAGAGTAAATTCTCTCTTCAGAACTGAATACAGCTAGAATAAGCACAGTGATGCCAGAAGTAGTTCCATGGCATTTTAAAGAAAAATAACTGATACTCTCTCCACTTTCAAGTGCTAATAGACAGCTTCAAAATCATCTGCAATGATGTCAAAAATTGAAAATACAGCTCATAATGGAAGGGCTTGATTAAAGTTTGCCAAAAGGAAAAATATACTCCCCAAATGGAAACTTAAAGCCATTGTTAATAATTAGTATGCCATTTATCCTTCGGTCATATTAATTGCAAGATTATAAGATATAAGCACAGTTTAAATGATTTCTCTAACATCATTGCCAGGGCTTGAAAAATGCACTCGTCCACTCGTCTGTGACGAGTGAAAAATGCTGCTTGACAAGTCACAGCTCCCTCCCTGCCTGCCTCCTTCCCCTCCGCCTCTCTCTCTCTCTCTAAACCTGCAGTCCTCCCCTTCCCCCTCCAATTGCAAAAGGAAAACTGCCCTCTTCTCGCGAGAAGAGAGTTCGAACGGTACATAGAGATATAGCTCTGCAGGAGAATGTAGAGTAGTCCCATGCTGGAGAATATGGAGATTCCCTGCGCCCAATTTCAACCGAGCGAGCACACATCCTGGGGTGGGAGGGAACTGTGGCTCCTTAAGAGGCCGGGCACTTTTGCTTTCAGTTTTATTTTTGCTGGAGACATTCAAAAGAAAGGCATTCAAAATACAAGCTTCATGACCCCACAGGCACGCAGGTAATAAAGCAACCCAAGTCTGAGGGTATAAATCAGTGATTCCCAATCCCAATAAATTGCAAGGCTATAGTCCGGTCATGCTGACTGGTGAAATTTTTGACTGACTGGTGAAACATTCTAAATTTTTTCAAGCCCTGATCATTGCAAATGGCCTCCAAAAAGTTCATTCACAGCAACTGTGACTTTGTCACTTTTGCTCATCTGCCTGTTTAGTATTTTAGAGCATTTCCATACCACTTTTCTATTTTACAATAAAACATACTTTTTAACTTTACTTATTAAGAAGGCAACTACATTACATGCATCGGATGTGAATATATTCTCTACGTAAGTCTGTATATGGCAGGTTAGCTGGCTGGATAGCTCAGTGGTTTAGGTATTTGGCTGCAGAGCCAGAGGTTGGGAGTTTGATTCCCCCACTGTGCCTCCTGAGAGAAAAGCCAGGCTGTGTGGCCTTGGGCAAGCTGCACAGTCCCAGGGTGCCCCCAGAAAAAGGGAATAGTAAACCACCTCTGTGTATTCTCTACCTAAAAAACCCTGGAAAGGATTGCCCTAAGTGAAAATTGACTTAGCAACACACAATTGTTATTATTATTATGGACAGGTTATACAACCTCTTACAATTCCAACAAAATATTGTTGCAACTTAAGGGCTAACAAGTTTGAATTGGCATATGCTTCCACGGAGTGCAGCCTACTTCATTAGATACATGAAAATTTTATGCCAAGTAAAGCTTGTTAGTCTTTAAGTTGCCACAAAACTCTTTGTTGTTTTTCCTGGGGACAAAAAAAATTACACTAAAAAGCTAACCACCCAGCCCACACCAGGAAACCTCTAACGATTGTTATTTTAAAGGTTATAATATAGTGGGCTGAAGTTAATTTGGACATAAAACTCTGAGACTGCTACACCAGAGTGTTTCATGCTTCCTGTATTTATTCATCATATTCATTGACATTGTATAGTATCATCATTGTGCACCTTAGAGAACATCAATAAAGAAGCAAGTGTTGGGCTGAAGGAGTTCACACACTAAAAGCTGAAAAAGCAGTTGGAGGTATGGAAGTAGGTGCTGTCACTGAGAACAGGAAGAATATGCATTAAATTCTATCTGCGTACTTAGGCCAAATTTCAGTAAGGAGTGAAATGAAATCAGTAATGTTTTTCAGGAAAAGATTATTACTGGAAGTGTTGCTGACAAAAAATGTGAGAAGTAATCACCCTAATTGTCTATTGCTTCCTTCCATTTGGGGCCAATTCAGGGTCAGGTGCTCACTAGTGCTAAGTCAAATTTGAGTTCCCCAACAGTCTGGGCTTAACCCGCATAAGACCTACCTCTTTTGTTTTATCATTGATTAAATGCAATGGTATTTGTATTAGATTTAATTCATGTAATAGACTAAAAATGAAACTGCGTGGTCACATAGAAATAGAAATCAAAGGGCTTCAGTATAACATATTCATCATCACCATCATCTCAGAACTGCAGAGATGGAAGGGACCTGTCAGAGAGGTACAGTGGGGGACTGAACTCCCAACCTCTGGCTCTGCAGCCAGAAACCTGAACCACTAAGCTATTCAGCACCTGACAATGTGCTAGATTATCCTGTGTGCATATGCATGTGTGATATGATAACCACTTGTGACACATTAGCAGAAATCTGTGCATTGTGCAAAGTCTATTAGGCATCCATGTTCATCATTTAAGCTATTTTAGTCCCACCAAAATTTGTGGCACATAAGTAATTTCAAAGCAATTTGGGAAAAACCCTTTTTGGAATACATGGTTTGGGAACTGCCACTATGTTAGCTAAAACTGCAAATCAGATTCTCTGCTGCTATAATTATAACCTTTACCAATCTGTCTTCAACAAACTATCATAAAGAAAATGTACTCACTAAGGAATTCATGCTTTCCCAAAATTTACCTTGTGCTTAAACAAATAGCAATGGCCTTCATGTGTAGTTTTGATTTACTGTGATAAGATAACTACGTGCTTTCACTTCAGTGACCTGTTCTGTTTCCAAGCAATGTATTTTTAAATCTGTAAATATCTACCCTATATTTGCCATATAGAAAGCAGCGTGGTACTAGGAGATGACATCACCTTTATTCACACACACATAACATAATACACATACACATGCAGTTTACACCTCTGCCACACTAATCACACTGTTCTGGTCTTCCTTAGACCTGCTTCTTTCATTATTACTCACTAAACATGTCTGAATGGGTGTGTCAGTGGTTCAGCTGACTGGTAGCTGCTTACTTCCCCTTGCCTCTCAAGAGGTAGCATTCCCAGGCATGCAAGTGTCTGAGATTCTTCTAACTGATGGGACCAGAAACTGAATCTGAGTCTTTCTTCAATAAAAAGTTTATACTGTGTCATTAACCATTTCTGCACTGCATCAATGTACAATATGTCTGTTGTTGTCGTTTAGTCGTGTCCGACTCTTTGTGATCCCATGGACCAGAGCACGCCAGGCCCTCCTGTCTTCCACTGCCTCCCAGAGTTTTGTCAAATTCATGCTGGTAGCTTCGATGACACTGTCCAACCATCTCGTCCTCTGTCGTCCCCTTCTCCTCTTGCCTTCACTCTTTCTCAACATCAGGGTCTTTTCCAGGGAGTTTTCTCTTCTCTCGAGATGGCCAAAGCAATATACGCCTGCCAAAATGCTAGCTGTGGCAGCAGCAACTGTAATGAAGTGTTATTTGAGCATGACCAGGAAGGTAAGTTTGCGTATGGCACAGTGGAAAATACTGTATTGGTTCATGCTAAGGAATAGACTGGTTGGGTTTCAGCATGGAACCCACAAAAATTCTGCTTCATCAGCCAGGTTTAACTGTTCCTATACTGTTATGTTGGCTTCATTTCTCCTTTACCAGCCTAGTACAATTCCTGGAGAAGGTAAGAATAGCTTCTATTGTATCTCCTCGGGGTATATTTAAATTCCCTTGAACCCATCTTCAAGTGATTGCCTATCGAAGATGTAATTCTGTTGCCTCTGAAGTAATCTGTTTTGGAGGATTCCAGACATCTTTCTGGAGACAAGATCTGAAATGCAGACCATTCATTTTGGGGTACAGATAACAGATATACTGTATGAGCTATCATCCCTGTAGCAAGTTAACTACAGTGGAATTCTGAACAGGATATCCTTGAGAACTTAGTCATAGAAATCTGGGCATGATTGAGTAAACTGTATTTTGTTTTTGTTTTTCCCTCTACTAAATTCCAGTAACTCTGCATCCAAGTAAAGCTATTCTTATAGTCTACCACTTAGTGTCTGTGCATGTCTCTGTATCTGTTCCAATAATTTATCATCCTATGGCTCTTAGATTGTTCTCAGAATTAACAGTTTGATGGAAGATTCCAAATGAACTGAAGGCTATGGAGAAAACAATACAAAGGTTCTGCAACCAGAATGGCAACAATCAGCACATATTTGCAAAAGTGATTTTTTTCATTCCTTTTCTGAAACCTATAAAAAAAGAAAAGTGGTAGCTGTTTTCTAAAAGAGTATTTTGACGTGGACTGGGATGTATCTCCAAATGAAAAGAATAATAGGGTTTTTTTAAAGACACATTTTCCATCAGAGCACTCCTTTCCATAACTGCTGCCATTACTACAAAACCTAAGCCACTAAACCTGTGCATGCACATACCAGGTAATTAACTTAGAATGGCAATTGTGAAAATGGTCTGTGGATAGCCATTGAAGGGGCCACGGCTTTTAGAGAACTCTCAAGACAAATAATGATGAATTTCAATTTGATACTATGCATGCAGACTCCAAAGAAGTGCATGCAATATAGATGTCTTACAAGAATGATATGTCTTACCAGCGCATCAACGGACATGTCTCTTTTAGAAGGCAGAAATAGTATATAGGAGAAGAGAAACCTCCTCCATTCCTCTTGCCCAGGCAGGCAAGAAGAGGCAGGGTGGGAAAGCAAGGAAGAGACATAGCCTTACTGTAAACATTGAATCAGCAGTTTTACCCTTGAAACAAATTGCTTGGGGAAACCATTAATCAGCCACTGAAAGGCTGACCAATGACCTAACCTACTCCTATTCCCTTCTGCAGAATCATGGTGAGCCAACAGCTCTGAGGCCCAATCAGTAGCCTCTTCATCTACCACTTCATTCAGCCTCTGCCAGCCATGTCCCACTGCCTACATTTCTCCTGCAGAAGACGTAGGTGAAAGCTGACTTACAGTCATGAGAAAAACAAAGTATGTCCTCTTTGAATTCTATGGTTTTATGTATCGGGACATAATAAAAACCATCTAGTCCTTAGCAGGTCTGAAAATTAGGAAAATACAACCTCAGATGAGCAACAATATACGACATAATACATTGTGTCATGATTTATTTTACAAAAATAAAGCCAAAATGGAGAAGTCATCTGCGAAAAACTAAATACACCTTATGATTCAATAGTTTGTAGAACCACCTTTAGCTGCAATAACTTGACGTAATCATTTTCTGTATGACTTTTATCAGTCTCTCACATTGTTGTGGAGGAATTCTGGCCCACTCTTCTTTACAACATTGCTTTAGTTCATTGAGGTGTTTATCCACAGCTCTCTTAAGGTCCTGCCACAGCATTTCAATCACATTGAGGTTTGGACTTTGACTGGGCCATTGCAAAACCTTGATTCTTTTCTTTTCTTTTTCAGCCATTCTGTTGTAGATTTGCTGGTGTTCTTGGGATCACTGTCCTGTTGCATGACCCAATTTCAGCCAAGCTTTAGCTGTCAGACAGATGGCTTCACATTTGACTCTAGATTACTTTGGTATACAGAGGAGTTCATCGTCGACTCAATGACTGCAAGGTGCCAGGTCCCGTGGCTGTAAAATGAGCCCAAATCATCACCCTTCCACCACCATGCCTGACAGCTGGTATGAGGTGCTTGTGATGACATGCTGTATTTGGTTTTCGCCAAACATGGCATTGTGCATTATGGCCAAACATCTCTACTTTGTTCTCGTCTGTCCAAAGGACATTGTTCCAGAAGTTTTGTGGTTTGTCCAGATGCAACTTTGCAAACCTAAGTTGTGCTGCCATGTTCTTTTTAGAGAGAAGAGGTTTTCTCCTGCAAACCCTCCCAAACAAACTGTACTCATTGAGACTGAGATGGAACTCTTGGGGTTTTGGCAATTTCTCTGAGCATTGCACGGTCTGACCTTGTGGTGAATTTGCTTGGATGTCCACTCCTGGAAAGACTAGCGACTGTCTTGAATGTTTTCCACTTGTGAATAATCTTCCTCACTGCAGAATGATGGGCTTTAAATTGTTTGGAAGTGGCTTTATAACCCTTCCCAGATTGATGGGCAGCAACAATTGCTTCTCTACGGTCACTGCTGATGTGTTTCCTCTTTGGCATTGTGTTAACACATACCTGAATGCTCCAGACCAGCAAACTGCTAAAAACATGGGTTTTATAGAGGTGGTAACACTTGCTGATGATCACTTACTCAAGGGCATTTGATTAGCAGCACCTGACTACTTAGCCTCTTCATTCCTATGGAAGCAGTAAGGGTGTACTTAGTCACACATGGCTTCTCCATTTTGGCTTTATTTTTGTTAACTAAATCATGACACTGTGTAATATGTCATGTATATACCATCTGATGTGGTATTTACCTAATTTTCTGACCTTCTAAGGACCAGGTGATGTTTATTACGTCCTGATATGTAAAACCGTAAAATTCAAAGAGGGTATACTTTCTTTTCCACATGAGTGTATTAAATGCATGAAAGGACCTTGGCCATAAGGTTTCCCAGTCCGTTTTGTATCATCAAGCAGATTACAGTTCATGATGATCCTGCAAACTGATGACTTTCCCACTTTACAACAGGAAAAGGGAAGGATGTAAAGACAGTACAGGGATAGCGATACTTGGAAGATGGAGAGGGGAAAAGGAAAATAAAATAGGAGAAGAGAGAAAACTATAAAATCCTCTTTAATGCAAGTGATACCTCATGTCAGATACTAATTTAACAGTTACTCTAATGGTTGATACTAACAGTATGTCAATTTGATGGATGCATTGTCACTTTGATAGTTTAAGGTATTGGTAGAGCAGCAAAAATGATGTATTATTATCTTAATTCTTCATTTGAGGGTTATTATGGCATATGGGAATTTACCCTAAGTGATGAATTTGGATGGATTACGTAGTGTTTGAATGCAGTCTAAGTGCATAAGGCAGAGAGCAAGAAGAAAAGTGGAAGAAATGCATATTTTTGGAGGACTGTTCAAGGACAAATGAGAACAATTGGATGGCTTTATGGTTTTACTAAATAGGAGAGCTTAGCTAACTACTCTCCTTGATAATGAAAGTGTCAGTACAGTTCAGCTGGAACCACTTCATACAATTCTCTTATTTCCCACTGTCAGAAGGTGGCTGAGAAAGGCAGAAATGTTTAAACTCCACAGCCTCTTCCAATATCAATGGAAAGGCAGCTGGCACTAGTGCTTTCTGGCACTAGTTGTCCAAAAGCCCTAAAGAACCCATAAAAACTACTAAAAAATAAAAAGCAGAGGCAAGGCAGGAAAGAATCAGTCTACTCCAAAAGCATGCAACAGTACAACCAACCACCACCACTACCAAACAAATTAGTTCCCCAAACCCATGAAAACATACACCTTTAGCAGAATAAATGCACAGTTTCCTTCCTCCCTCCCTCCCTCCCTCTCTCTCTTTATAAATCTAAGCAAAACACACACACACACACACACAAAGGGAAAAAAATCAAAGTAAAACAAACACACATAATACGTCTTCCTAAAAACCAAGAAAAGCAAGCACGGAAATAAGGGCAAAAAATATAATCAAAGCCCTTGGCAAAACCAGCATGACTAGAATAGGGGAAGATCTCTCTCACACACCATTTGATGCCTCCTGCCCTCTTTTTTGAGGCAGGTAGCAAAAATAATCCAAGAGAGGAAAGGACCAAAGAGAGAGGAAATCCCCATAAAACCAGGGCTTTTTTCCCCAAAAAAAATATTCCCAACAAGGCACACTGGCATGGGCAGGCTGCCTGGTGGAATCAGGAGAAATAATCCAAAGAAATGGGGACAATCCCCACCAAGAATCAAGGAGAAAATGAAACTCTCCAAGAAGACTGAGGCATAGAGGCAGGCAGCACAAGATGAAGGGGACCAGTAGCTCACTCACAAAGAAAAAGTGAGTTCTTTCAGGAATCAACAAAAGAACACAAAGATGAAAAGAGTGAGCTTCTTTTGTTTTTTCCTTTTGTTAAAACAGGAAAGTCCCATTCTTAATATGCATTCAGTAATCTAGTACTAAAACGCATTACATAAATAACAAGTATTGCTGAAAAATAATCAGCAACGAATCTGCAAAGGAAAGATCTGCCTTATTACCTGTTGTAGGGTACACAAGAGGGAAGTAGAGAGGAGAACACTGTGGCCACTGAATACCTGAATTATCGAAAAGGTTTTCAACCAGTGACCATTTGATAAGAAATCAGGCCCTGGTTTGTACCTGTACTGAGTACAAGTGTATGAAACAGTTCAGAAATGAAGGGAGATTTTTCATAGTGAGGGAAGCTAGAAAAGGAACTATACTGGGACTAACACTTACTCCAAGCTGGAAGCACCAACTGCTCTCCAAGGTCCTTCTTTTTCACCTCACACGTTACTCACCATATTACCTTTTTCATTTCAAGACAGTAGGAATGAACATTAGAGATGGGAGCTTCGTAATTGTCTCCTGGGGAGGACGAATTTGAAGCTCGCCATCATAGATGGCCAGTGCAATTGGACTCTCCTCCCTCGAACCGGGTGTCCACTTACTGCTTGCAGCGCGGTCATCATCCTTCACACCACACCAATCGCAGATAGCCTGCCTGGGACTTCCCGCCTCCCTGCACTGCTGACCAATCAGCAGCTGAGTGGGGAGGCTTGTAATCTCACCCTCTTGCCGGAATGGCCAGCAGTGCAGGGAGGCGGGGGAGCCCCAGCCAGGCTACTTCCATGCGTGGTGTGGTGTGAAGGATGATGGCCACACCACAGGTGGTAAGTGGACGTCCCCAGTTCTGGACTGGCCACCTGTGATGGCAAGCTTCTCAAGTGAACATACAACTGTCCGCGTTCAAATATGTACTCTGCCATGGAAAGAATCTTAGGAAGTTCCTCAAAAACAGGTCTCAATATGCAACAGCAGCAATGTAATAACTCAATAAGAATTATCACAAGAGGGGCAGAAAAACAAAGAATTAGGGAATGCTACTCTCCAAATCAAAAATTAGGATGCCTTTGTATAAATGTCTGGTGCTGTCCCACTTAGAACACAAAGGACAGTTCTGGTCTTCAACAGCTCAAAAAGGGCACTGTGGACCTGAAAATAATGTGGAACCAGGTACCAAGGATTCCTTTTCATCTTACCCTACAAAAACAACTCCTTCCCACAGCAATAGTAACATCAAAAACTTTGGGCTGTATGGGAGAAGCTGTAATAGCTTATATCAGGGCTTCTGATTTTACATTCACAATATGGGGGGAAAAGCCACTTATGCAAAAGCTGTTACACAATTCATAGGGGGCAGGAACTATACACTACAATGCAACACTGAAAACAGAATCATTATGTTTGGAAGCAGGGCAGTTCTTAGGACAGCTTTCTGTTGGCCAGGACTAGACTACAACAGCCTTCACTTTGATGTGGCTAAGCAATTCTTATACAGTATTCTCCTTGAAGAGTGAGGCCAAGAACACTGATCTTTACATATACTGAGCAAGAAGAGTTGCATGAAGATTTTAATGGAGAAATTTCCATAAGCTTCATAGGTAGTTTCGGGTACTTTGTTGAAGTTTAATACAAAACATACTAAAGCCAGAAAAAAAAAATTAAGAGGGGATGCAGGCCATTTTATTTATTGTATTATGTTTACCCAGGAACTCTAAGACTGGGTTTCAGGAATTCAGGATTGTCAAACTATCTCCTTCCTCCTTTTTCATTCAGGTGTAGCTCTGGTAATGGGAGAAATACATTACATAAATGTTCCCACATAGCTAAAGTTGTGTGTAATACTGTTGTAAGATTTTATTTTATTCTTGCTGCTGAGACTGAAAATTCAATTTTTTCTCCATACTATGTAGAACTAAAACAGTCTGTGCATTTCTCACATTTTGACACCTATCTGCTGCCCCCAAAATTGTGCAAGTTGGAGGGTTTTTTTTTCGGGGGGGGGGAGGACCATCACTGTGACAAGATTCTGAACACAAAATACATATTTTACACAAAAACAAACATTTTTTGCACATGCTGTCACTGACAAAAATGTACTGTGTTTTTTTTTTACAGTTGTTGGAAAGCAAACATTTTGCAGCAGTTGTCTATTTTTCCAGTGTCTCAAAATGCCACTTTGCACTGAAGATAAGAGAATCTGTGAGGATTCATCACATTCTTAATGTGTAAAACCTTTGTCTATGTGGTTTATGGAGCCTTTCTGGTTTTGAACCATATCCACTATAGCCACCAGTTCCAGATGGCACTGCTAGTATGAGGTATAGATCCAAAGTTTCTGCAGTTTTGATGTAATAAGGAATATTTAGTAATGGGGGAAAAGCAAAGGACTAGAGTCTCTGCTGCTGCTTAGATACCATTTAAGTAGGATGTAAGAGGAAGGAGCTTACTACATCTTGCCTTTTTCTTTTGAGGAATGGATGCAAGGCACAACATGCCTGAAAATGTTCTGTTAAATTCCTGTGTCATGCACCATGTGGTTCAATGACTAACCTATTCACAGATTTGACTAGAAGGGTTCTTCACAGACATGCTAAGCAACTCCACCCTTGTACTAAATCAAATATGCTTTTAAGAGAAGTCTTTGAAGAAACTTAACATTTATCTAATTTCTCTTTTATCAGCCTTTTGACTTTGACACAATCTGCCTGTAAGGTAGCTTTTGACAAGAAGCATCTGCACGAAGCATGAATCCTTAATGGTACATACACAAGCCAGGAGCAGCAGAAGAAAGGGGAGAACAGGAAAGGAAATTATATATGGAAAGACCCAAACTCTGTTATGTGTCACACAAAAAATCATAAAACCAGAAGGTGTCTTGTTAACCAAGTTTGCCTTTGCACATTCAAACAACAGTGTTAAAGCATATTTCTGGTTTAAAACATGCTTTTTTCTACTTTAGTTCTCCCTTTTCTCTGCATGTACAGAAATATAGATTTTATGGGTTTTTTTATCTGCCTCAGCTTATTTTAAAATGAGCAGAACACTTTGCCAAAACCTGAGGTGATGAGAAGATTAGGTTTGTGAGAAACGTCCCCTAATTGGTAGTTTTCGGAAATTCCTGTAATGTCAGTAGGGAGCACTACAAGAGACCTGCACCATATTTAAATGAAGACTTAATAGTTTGCATGCTTGTTTAAGTCTGCTTAACCAGCATTTTTATTGGTTCCCTCATAAATCTCAAGTGAAAAGTCAGTGCTTTCACTCAAAAGAAAGGGAGAGAGGAATTGAGGTCTACAGTTTGCTCACCCTTTCTTCTTGTTTGCCTTCTTACTGGGGCTCCACTCTGACTGATTCCAGAGCTGACCCTGAGGACAATGTCATTGAGAGATGAGACCCCTAGGAGGTATGGGAAGGAGGTGAGTCAAAAGGACCTGCTAAGAGATGGGCATGATAGTACACTGCCTTTAGCCGCAGTCAATATTTTTGCAAAATGTGGTGTTATGCTGTCACAATGCAACAATAAGTGTAGCAAATAAAGCACTCATTTTCATTTCACACTCATATTGACATAGTGCCATTTCAGCATTGTTTTCCCCAAACAAAGCTATTTCTTAGGGAAGCTTAGAGGATTTTGGCTAACACATGAATACTAGATATTGCAAAGGATTTGGAGTTGCCACACACACACACACACACACACACACACACACACACACACACACACACACACACACACACACACACACACACACACACGCACGAGACAAAGTATGCCTGCTGGTTTTGATAGAAGCCCTATAGCCTCCAGAGCTGGCTGGATAGCTCAGTGGTTTAGGAATCTGGCTGTGGAAGCAGAGGTTGGCAGTTCAATTCCACACTGCGCGCCTCCTAGGGGAAAAGCCAACCTGTGTGGCCATGAGCAAGCAACACAGTCCTAGAACGCTCCCAGAAGGGAACAGTAAACCACTTCTGAATATTCTCTACCTAGAAAATCCTGGAAAGGGTCAACGTAAGTCAGAATTGACTTGACAGTATGCAACTATTATATATTGCCTGCATAATGTGTAGTTGCAGCCTGGCTAAGAAAATTCACAAAACATGTTTACCACTGACATGTGGCAACAAATTAAAGTGCAGTCTGTTCACAGGTATATTACAATTTCTGTTGGTGTCCATAAGTTAACTGACAAAAGGAGGAGATAAAACTTTGGCTTAGGAATTGTTAGCCTCAATAACTTTGAAGAAAGGCTTTCTGGGTCATAGCTTAGCAGGGAGGACTCTGGCCTCTTTTAGAACAGAGTTCTCTTGTAAAGCAAGCTGCAACACTGCAGGGGGCAGCTTTCAGACAGAGGCTGAAGTGCAGAATTAAATGGCTACGTTCGCAACTGTGTCACTTCTATCTTTACACTCCCAAGGTCCAGGTCTCTTGGCACTGAAACTGAAATTATACACCAAACATGCATTTCTTCTGCTTTCTATACTGTGTTGTGGCTGCTTCAGCTGCCTCACTCTAAAGACTTCTGCTTCTTATCAAAAGTCCCACTTCATTTAGGGGCACCACAACACCCAGCCTTTTCACCTCAAGCCCTGGATTTAACCTTCTGGCCACTGTATTTTTTCTTAATATATTATGCACCTCTGTATATTGTGTCCATGATTGTCTTTTAAATTCCTGATCTTACTACATTGCTCTCAACAGTGGATTAATCTGGACATAAACTTTACTTAGTTCTAGCTTTTCTCTACAGGCCACAAACCAAAGTCCCCATTCACTTCTTGCTAAACTGTTTCTGCAACAATCCATTCACCTTTTTATATGAACTGAAGGTTTCTGCATATCTGATGATAAAGGTACAGATATTAATGGGACAGTTGCATGGTCCCGTGGACAGGAGAGTGAAGTGCACAGAACTGAGGGAGGAATTCCATTATCAAAGCAAGTCAAGAGGCCGATACTGGAAGAAGAAGGAATGGTATTAAGCCCAAGTGGAAGCTGCAATAATCTGATGTTCTTGAAATCTAATAAGCTCATAGCATGGCAGCCGTCAGGTAGAAAAGACAGTTGGAGGTTTTGAGTATGAAAGCATCACCAGTTCTTTGTCAACAAGGAGGCAATTGGGCTCAGCATAATAAAGTGCTCCATACAGTATCATTATGACGGCAGATGAAAAAAGGACTGAGGGCTCAAAGTCAGGCATGTTTTATCATGCAATGGTAGGAGGGTGGGGCAGGGTTTCTCGCCTAAATTGTTCAGCTCTAGAATGTTCCACAGGAGACTCTGTGCAGGTAGAGAAGCCCTCATTGGTGTGAGTCACAGAGAGGTTGCAAGAAGAATGCCTGTCTTTGACAATAACTTTTGGTTCTTCAGTCGCTTCAGCCACAGAATCAGGTAACATACATATGCACACATGGAATACACTGCCATATTTGACTGAGATTCAACTTTTGCGTTTACAGAAGAGAAAAACAAAGAGAGTGAGCATGAACGTTCTCCTATGTATTATTTCTTTCGAAGATAACTTGCTTATTTTGAAATTACAAAAATTTTCTTACTCACCATCTTCAAAAACTGCCCCGGTCTGAAAAGATAATTCAGAGCTATGCTCTGCCTCACATGGATACACTGCTCTTGCTTTTCTGCTAACAACACTGAAAAAAATTAGTCAAATGATTTTTGTCAGTAGTTAAAAAAAAAAAAAGAAAGAAAGAAACAGCACAAACAGTTTACAGTTGTTCAGTTTTATACCAGAAATGAAGGCAATATCATTCACATGGGGGCACTTTCATCTATATGAATATTTTCACCTATAAAGACAGCAAAACTTCCTTTGTGTGATAAATCAAATCACATCACCTCAACACCTTGATAAAAGCAGGACATGCAAGATAATACTTTGAACCGAACGCAGAAGGGACTATACAGTGTGCAGGAACCTATTCTATCTTTAAAAATTTGAACACACCCATTCTCAAAGAAATATATGCTGCTAATGGTAGCTACTGAAAAAAGCCACCCAGGAAGCTACTTTTTTAAAAGAAAAACAAACTGGCATTAGTGCCTTACATTTGTAAAGTTATATTCAAATCTGCACTTAAACAAATGTTCAGCATTAAAAAACTAGAGTAATTCAATTGTTAAACATGAAGAAACAGAGATCTATTGTATTCATTACTTCATATAATTGCAACTAGATGTTGTACCCCAAAGTAAGTAATGAGGGGAAAGGGACCCAATAAAAAAATAGCCATAGCCACTGCAGAAAAGCTGCTGTTCCACCCAGAGAGATGCAGTGTCATTGCAGTGTAAAATTATGTGGAAGAATAGCCTACACCTTTTAGACTCTCCTCATTGATTGACTGATTGATTGATTCATTCATTCATTCATTCATGCATACATACATACCCCACCTTTCTCCTCAAGGCAGCTTACAACATTAAAACAAGCAATTGGGGGGGGGGGGTGTATAAAAAAAACCAGTAGCCCCATTTTTAGGAAACCCTTCCCCTTTAGGCAGCCAATTACTGAGAAAAAGCATGCCTGAAGGGAATGGTCTTTGCCTGCCTACAGAAGGAAAGCAAAGAGCTTGGGAGAGTTCTACAACTTGGGAGCAGTAACAGAGAATTCTCTCTCTCGTCTCCTCACCAAAAGCACTTGTGAGGGCAGCAGGACTGAAAG
The DNA here is from genome assembly GCA_037013535.1 of Intellagama lesueurii. Classification (NCBI taxonomy): domain Eukaryota; kingdom Metazoa; phylum Chordata; class Lepidosauria; order Squamata; family Agamidae; genus Intellagama; species Intellagama lesueurii. Next base: position 155,400,105 of record JBAJHW010000005.1, read on the forward strand.
AAAGGCCTGCCCTGATTATTTTAAAACCCAGGTAGGTCCATAAAGGAAGTTGATGTCTTTCTGATAGCTTGGACCCAAGTAACTGAGGTGTCTAAACCAGCACATTGAACTGTGCCCAGAAATGGAACAGAGCCAGCAGAGCTGTTATAAAAAAAGTTACGTGATCTCTGTAACCAGCTGCAGCCAACAATCTAGCAGCAGCATTTTGGATCTGCTGAAGTTCCTGAACACATTCCAAAGGCAACTCCATGTAGAGCACATTATAGTAACCCAAACGCATTGTAACTAAGGCATGTGTCACCATGCACAGATCAGACATTTCCAGGAACACTGCAGCTGGCCCTCTAGTTTTAACTGTGCAAATGCACTTCTGGCCACTGCCAAGACATGGCTATCCAGGCTCAGGGATGAATCCAGGAGCACATCTAAGCTGCAAACCTGTGTTTTCAAGGGGAGTATAATCCTATCCAGCACAGGCTGAAACTATTTAACTATCTACCTTTCACCTGCATCACCAGGAACACATATGTCTGTCTGGATTAAGTTTCAATTTATTCATGCTTCTGAAGAAACCAAGGAACTGGGGAGCATAGGACATAGAATTCATCTATTGGAAGCTTCAGTGCTTTTTTGTGAGTGCTTGGAAAGCTGGCTGAGAAGGCAAAGGTCAGTATGTGCCCAGAACAAAAGGACAATTCACACATTCAATTGACCTGTTAAAGAAGACTTCAAAGGGTGCATTCAAGCAGCACCAGGAAAAATCTATCACTTCTGCTATAACTCTTGACTTGAAAAGCTGGCCCACTTCCCTCCCCAGAGTCACACAAATTGGGGCTGTGGGAAAGAAAGAGGAGAGGAAGATACTTTTGTATTGGGGGAAGAGGATTGAGATGTTCATTATGACAAGTGTGGAATAGCTCATTTATTGTATATGAGGGATTAGGAAAACTAATTAGACAGCCTAACCTATCTCCCAGGAAAAAGTGCTTTGTTCACCCACTATTCCTTGATGCAGCGAAAGGGCTCAGTCTTACTCAGGAGGAGGAGACTGTGTCCATTTGTCATCCTATAATTCTGAGCCAGGAAGGATACACTCTGTACATGTTCCAGAACTATAGAACAGCTTTGCTAAGGTTCTCTATTTTAGCTTTTGTTGCTTTCTGGTGTGTTTCTCCTGAATGTCCTTAAGACTGTATTCAGAAGGCATTTGACATGATCCCTCACCAAAGGCTGCTGAGAAAACTCCCATAAGAGGGCAGGTCCTTTTATGGACTGAAAATTGGTTGAGAACCAGGAAACAGAGAGTAGGTGTCAATGGGCAATTTTCACAATGGAGAGAGGTGAAGAGCAGTGTGCCCCAGGGATCTGTCCTGGGACCAGTGCTTTTCAACCTGTTCATAAATGACCTGGAGACACGGATAAGCAGTGAGGTGGCCAAGTTTGCAGATGACACAAAATTTTTCCGGGTGGTGAAGACCAGAAGGGATTGTGAAGAGCTCCAGAAGGATCTCTCCAAACTGGGAGAATGGGCGGCAAAATGGCAAATGAGTTTCAATATAAGAAAATGCACATTGGGGCAAAAAATCAAAACTGTAGTTATTAGTGAATGGGTTCTGAACTGTCCATGACGGATCAGGAAAGAGATTTTGGTGTCCTGGTGGAGAGCTCGATTAAAGTGTCAACCCAGTGTGTGGCAGCAGTGAAGGCCAATTCCATGCTAGGTATCATTAAAAAGGGGATTGAAAATAAAACAGTCAACATTATAATGCCATTGTACAAAATGCTGGTAAGGCCGCACCTGGAGTATTGCGTACAGTTCTGGTCGCTGCACCTCCAAAAAGACATCGTGTAACTGGAAAAGGTGCAGAAGAGAGCGACGAAAATGATGACTGGGCTGGGGCACTTCCCTTATGAGGAAAGGCTACAGCATTTGGGTCTCTTTAGTCCAGAGAAAAGGGGCCTGAGCGGGGACATGATTGAGACGTATTACATTATACAGGGGATGGATAAAGTGGATAGAGGGAAGCTCTTTTCGCTCTCACACAATACTAGAACCAGGGGACATCCACTCAAATTGAGTGTTGGGAGAGTGAGAACAGACAAAAGAAAATCTTTCCTTACCCAGCGTGTTGTTAGTCTGTGGAACTCCTTGCCACAGGACATGGTGATGGCATCTGGCCTGGATGCCTTTAAAAGGGGATTGGACAGATTTCTGGAGGAAAAGTCCATTGCAGGTTAGAAGCCATGATGGGGATGTATAATCTCCAGGCTTAAAAGGAAGGTACCTCCAAATGCCAGATGCAGGGGAGGGGTATCAGGAGACAGGTATCTAGTTGTCTCATGTGCTCCCAGAGGCATCTGGTGGGGCCACTGTGAGATACAGGAAGCTGGCCTAGATGGGCCCTTGGCCTGATCCAGCAGGGCTCTTCTTATGTTCTTATTTTGCTACAAGTATTTTGGGGAACATTTTTGTAACTTTTTGGAATGTCCTTTAAACCATTTTTTCTTTTAATAAAATACAAAAACCCTTTCAAGCAGCTGTTTGGATTCTGGTGTAGAGGATTTGTAGTACTACCGTGTTTCCCCGAAAATAAGACAGGGTCTTATATTAATTTTTACTCCAAAAAAATGCATTAGGGCTTATTTTCAGGGGATGTTTTATTTTTTTCATGTACAACAATCTACATTTATTCAAATACAGTCAAGTCATCTTCTTCTAGTTGCTACACAATGGTGGAGGGCAGGGTTTTGCTTAACAGGGGCTTATTTTTGGGGTAGGGATTATATTACGAGCATCCTGAAAAATCATAGTAGGGCTTATTTTCAGGTTAGGTCTTATTTTCGGGAAAACAGGGTATGACAGGTCTTACCTTGACCAAGCTACCAGGATTTTTGGTGTTTGTGGGGGTGTGGTGGTAGCTCCGCCCTTGCAAGGGAAGCATCTTGCTTGCCTAGCGTTGTGGATTTTTGTTTTGAACTCCCTGCAGACACTGTCAGATCTGAGTAAATTGGAGTGTTGGGAATAATATGATCTCTGTTGGGCTCCATAGTTATCACCATCACTGACTGTTGCCTGGGCTCACCCACTCCAGGAGGAACAAAGGTAATATGGTGGAGTGGCTGTCCCGGGGACCATCACCATCACCGGGGACCAACACTCATCCAGTCCATTACTGGCACCAGACATCAATTTGGAACCAACACAGCTTTCTTGAGATTAGTTAGAAAGAAGAGATAGAGTTGGGTTTCATTCGTATACTGATGACACCAAACCCAAAAACGTGAGAACTTCTAACAGAGGTTTTATATATATAGAAACCTCACTGAGGTTTTATATATGCTAAATGGCATGGGGGAATGAAACAGAACCCCGAGGGATGCCACAGGCAAACAAGCAAGTTTTCAAACAGGAGTCCCCCAGAACCAACTTCTGAGTTCCCGCCTCCAGGAAGGGCTGGAGCTACTGTAGAACAGTGCCTCCAAGTCCTATCCGAGACAGAAAGCCCAGGGAGCATTGCTGATTATATTGAGAATCACCAAGAGGTCCAGCAGAACCAACAAGGTCAAATACCCCCATCCAGTTCATTCAATTCATGACCACCTACTGTCCAAACTCAAATATCCTACTTGTTTCATTAGCAACAAAATGAATATTTTACCTTGGTAGCACATTATACTTAACAGTATAACTTGTTTTTTAAATTGTTTTTCGTTATTGTGTGTTTGTTTTGTTTGCCTCTTTAATCTGTAAACCACCCAGAATAATGTGTTGCACTAATGGGGCAGTATATACATTAAATTAAATTAAATAATGTTTACGTTCAGTTGCCTAACTCCTGTATAGTACAGTTGACAAGGAAAACAACAATGTTTTATTTTCTTTTTACAGCAAGGGACCCAAACTGAAATGAAAACAGTCATATAGCACAATATTACCTTCCAGAAGGTCTGTCAGTCTCTATGCTAGGGGATGAAAAGGAGAAAGATGCTGCTGGTGGTGCAACTGAGGTAGATGCTACACTTGACTGCACATTCATCCAAGAAACCACTGATGACTGAATCTCGCTGGATCTGAAAGAAGGCATTTTTGAGTAGAATTGATCATTTGTTCTTTCAGCTTTACATGTTTCACAATGTGCGGCCTTCCTGATAAGGTTGGTCTGCTATCCCCATCAAACCTAGCCAGCTTAGCCAATAGTGAGTGATCACCAAATGGGAGGTGTAGTTCAGCAACAACTGGACATCCTGCAGGTTGCCCAACCCTATCTTTCAGTATGTGCCTTTGTAAGCAGTCAGTTTAAGTTTTGACATCAGCACTCAATAAAATTATTTGCTGTCTGCCATAATGCATCTTTTGTCCCTATGATATGCCCTTTAAAACATGCCACCAGCCTTCCATGAAAAGGCTGTACTCATAGCAACTATCCTAATAAAGGAAAAATTATGGTTTGTATCAAGCAGGCAAATATGATTTTATTCTTTACTGAGCCAGTTTTATTGCTGAGCATGAACCATATGATGCTCTTAGAGCAAAATAGTCTCAGTTGAATGCTGACGTTCATACAGAACAAGGTTAGTTGCCAGTGTAATAAAAGTTTGAGAACATCAAACAATTGCTAATTGCTTGTTTAACAAGAAGTTACAGATTATTATACTGCCATGTACACTAGCTAATATCCTGAGAGGTACTGATTAAGTAGCCAGTTGAAGTACTTTCACTTTGAAAGAGGGGGGAAGCACACAATTCCTTTCTTTTTCTGAAACACCGTAACATGATTCTATAGGAGAAATTGAGTTGAATGTAAACATTAGAGTGATGCAATGCCCAGTCCCAGTTTGTAGCCTTTAAGCAGAAGTGAAAAGAAGTAATTTCACCAAATGGGAGGTCCATGAACAACTGGACACTCTGCGGATCACCCAGCCCCGCTTTTCTGTATGTGTCTTTGTGAGCATTTTAGGTTTTGAGACCAGTGGTCAATAAAAATATTGGAGTCTAATTGTCATGATCCCCCACACTAATCTTCCCCAAAGGCTTCCCCAAAGTAGTTTCCTCCCATCAGAAAAAATAAGCCAGTTTAGTCCCAGACCCTAGAAGGAAGCAGGCATGACACTTAATTTGAACTAGCAATGCACAAGCTGTATATATTAGGCTACAAAAATATACTGTAAATACATTTCCATGCCATTCAGTTTGTCAAATGAAAAAGCACAAGTTTTTCAATTGCCATCTAACAGACATGTTACAAACTGAATACTATCTAAAGATAGATACTTTAATAGCATAATAAACCTGCTTCACACTACTTTCTCTTTTGCTTCATGAGAAATTCAGTGCGGTTGTTGAGAAACCTACTGCAGTATTCTTGTCAGATACAGCTTGTGGATATATATGAAGAGTTCATGGCCTACAATGCGGCAAAGGAAAGTCCTATTTCTGAAAAGAATGTTGAAAACTCTCTGTGGATGCAACTAAAAAGAAAGCTGTCTGTCATACATCCACACGGACTACTACTTGTAATTCATCACATCTCTCAAAATCCACTCATACTTTCATATTGAAAGAGAAGACTGGGCTTCAGCAATATAAATGAATACTGAATTTCAGAGATCACTCACTCACTGTATATACTACATCTCGCCATTATGTAATGGTAAACTCATACCTAAAAAGATAAACCCAGTTGATTACTGAGATTGTAAAACATAAGAATATTTAAAGGTACTGAAATAGAAAGGCGGAAGCTTATACGAAAAAATCCGACAAACACGAATCAATGAAAAGTGGCTGAATCGAAGCAAATAATATTACCTATAGAAGAGAGGTATCCCCATCTCTCTTTGACAAAGAACAGTATTGCTTGGTATAGTTCAGTTTTGGGGGAACAGGTGGGGAGGTTGGAAACCTGGGAGAAAATAAGCTAGAGATCTTTTTTAATATTTAGGAATAAACTCCTTTAAAAAAATTATCCAATGTTTATCTAAGTTGTACTCTCGAAGGCTTTCATGGCCGGGATGCGATAGTTGTTGTAGGTTTTTCGGGCTGTCTGGCTGTGTTCTTGAGGTTTTTCTTCCTAACGTTTCGCCAGTCTCTGTGACTGGCATCTTCAGACGACAGGAGTCAGAATTCTGTCTGTGCTCTGGTGCAGTTTGTGGGATAGTTGAGTATTTGTAGCTGTGGGATCAGCTTTTTTGTCCTTTTCAGGAGATTGGGTGATTATGGTGATCAGGGTGTTTTTTGTTGTGGGTGTATTGTTGTGATAAGGGGGAGAGATGATCTGTCACTGTGATTGATGGGTGTCGTTAGCTGGTCTTTTTTGTGCAGTGATCACTGGTCCTTGTGGCTGGGTAGAGTTCATTGACCTTTTGAAGGCTGTGTTTTTCAGTGCTGGGAGCCAGGCTTTGTTGAGTTTTAGACTTTCTTCTTTTTTGTTGAAGCTCTGCTGATGTTTGTGATTTTCAATGGCTTCCCTGTGCAGTCTTAACATAATGATTGCTGGTGTTGTCCAGTACTTCAGTATTTTGAAATAGAATTTCATGTCCAGCTTGTTTTAGGGCACAGAGACTGGCGAAACGTTAGGAAGAAAAACCTCAAGAACACGGCCAGACAGCCCGGAAAGCCTACAACAACCATTTATCTGAGTTGTTCCCTAGGTAATTCTGCTAAACAGAATTTTCTTATCTCAAGAAGTAGCGAGCAACGAAAGAAAAAGGGGGAGGACATGGAAGATTCCAGACCAACTCTTCAGAAAAAACAGCCTCATCTCACTGAACTGTTCTGAAAGTCAGCAGACTTCAGGCACTAAACTTCATGGCATCTCATAATGGTGTTACTGTAAACATTCATGTAACTTATTTTAGATTCACTTTCTGAGCTGATAGCCTACAGACACCAAGAAACAGACATTCCTTGCATATTAAATCTTCTATGTTGTTTGTCAATGTGCAACTGTTGGAGCTAGGAACAGAAAGGTACTGCATCTCTGAATCTTTTGCCAGAATTCTACATTTGTTACTGCCACAGATCCAATAGGACCAAAGAATATTTTTTCTGAAATAAGTAATATACAATTTTTCAAACATCTAAAATTCTCATTTGAATCAAATGCTGAGTGTAGTAACTGAACAAAAGTCCAGCATTATGGAAACTGCAAAACAAGACAAGGCTGCAAAAATACAGGATGTTATAATCAGCAACTCAGACTTATTTGTGCCTAGTACTGTCTAATCTGTTGTCCCTCTCTTTCTCAAAACATTCAAGCATGACTGAAATATAAATACTATATATGCCTCTTTCTAGTTTCATCTGTGTTGATAAGCATTATGTAATAGCTCTGCCATTCCTGTGACAGCCAAGCCACATATGAGATATGCTACAGAACTAGCCATCAGGAATCCACAAAGAGTTCTGGCCCCTTGATCACTGAGTGCCATACTGCTTAAAGAGCCTGCCCGCACACTTCTGCATAACTTTTTGTAGTACAGTCCTTTGTACCACACTACAGAGATCGTGGCTTTCTTTCATTCAGTTGCTTTCTTTCTAATTTTACTTCTGGACTTACATACCGCGGCATCTTCTCAGTTTTTATGAGGCTGGAAAATTACAAAAAGTTACAATTTACCACTGCTCTGAAGACTGAATATCTATTTGCCTGTGCTTTATTTTAAGGACTTGTCATGACAAAGGTATCACTTCTATATAAGAAACTGCATATTCCTCACATGTATATCATTATGGACAACAAACATGAATGTCCATTAGCCTTGTGTACAGTCTGAAGAGTCCCACAGATTAGGATCTCAAACACGGTTGCGCTCTTGGTGTACATTGCATTTTCTACATGGGAATGAAAGGTGGGCAGAAAAATTGTCATTTATGAAGGGACCTTCGTGCTAACTGTAGAGTCTTCAGAATAGGCACTGCAGTTTTTGAAGAACTGAAAACAGACAAATCTGACTCTGACCAGGTGAAAAGAGAGAGAGAGAGAGAGAGAGAGAGAGAGAGAGAGAGAGCAAGCAAAAGCAATAATAGGAACTTTTTAACAAGCTATGAGCTATATAAGTTTCCTTCTGCATTCTCTGAATGGCAGTAAAAGATTCACTCCTTTTAAAAGGCTTAGCATGATTCACTTTCTACAAAAGGTTTAACCCAGAATAGAATGTTTCCCTGGGCTACACAGCACAGAAACACAACTAGAACTGCACCACTCTTCAATCTTCCACTGTGACTGCCACTGTGATTCCACATTTCTCTTTTCCAAGTGATTGCACAAAGCACTGAACTTTTAGATGTAATATTATTTGGGGAAGAGGGACACATTACAATGCATCTACAGCTATTCTTTGTAAAAGCTTTAGGGTAATTATATAACATCCTTGGACCTTCTATGGTACTATGATTTTGATGCACTTTCCCAAATGAAAACAAACCTAAGGCAAATCATTACTTCCATTCTGTAGGCAGGAGGGACTGAAGAAAGATAGCATAGATGAGTAGCAATCAGAGCCTGCGGATTACACGAGAAAGCAATATTTTGTGAAGCTTGGGGGCAGACCAGGGGGGTGAATACAGAACACCCACATTTCCTTGTACAGGTAGCCAAGGAAGGAAGGAGTGAAACAGAGGTTTACCAAGAAAATTGAAGATCCCTTCCATATACGCGAGAACACACAAGATGCTACTGTGCACTAAATTGATCCAATACCATTTTAGAAGCAGCTGCCTGGGTGAAAAAATGAAAATTGAAATTTACAGTACTTAGTTCCAGAGCTAACTAGTTGGATCTATATTTAGGTGAAAGTGACGAGGCTAGCAGAAGTAGACATTTCTGCCCCCTCCTTCCCACTGCACCTTCTGCAGCATCTAGAAAATGCTACAGAGGATCAGGGAACCCTACAAATGAGTTGTGCTGTCGGTTTGGGGAGCAATGAATTCTGCCCTGCCTTCAAAGAGAAATGTTGTCACTTACGGATTTGTTGCCCAATCTACTGTGTCACCACCATCACTTATAAGATGGTTTTTTTGTGCATCTGGAGGGCTGCTGGGACCAGCCATTGTGGGAGACTGAGACGATAAAGAATCCATGCTACCTGAGTGTGCGCATTCTTTTGGAGGGTTAAGACTATCATCTGAAAAATAAGACAGACAAATGGCATTATTAAAAAAAATACTAAAATGCAGCATGTTGCTTATTTTAGAAAACACAATGAAATCTAAGATTTGCAATGAATCCCGTGTCTCTTGAAACTGAATCCACTGATTGTACTGCACTATCTTAACTTATGGGTAGCTTCAGGCTAAAAGTAAATTTAACTATCCATGAAATTGCTGTTCACTAAAACTGGAAGAGAATGATAAGTCAGCTTTTCATTCATAAAATTAGCACACTGACATAACTGCAACATCATCTGGACAATTGATAATGCTGGATACTAGATAATTTTATGAATAAATATGGATAATGTTCATCAATACCTATCACCCAACCACTTGCATGCAAATTAAAATCCAAATAAGCATGTGAATTTCAGATATGCAACAACAGAGGTATGGCTAGAGTACATGCATGTATATTCCTTGATTATTGTCTATCCAACTACTACCAGCAGCATAAATGAACTGAATTAACTCATATTTGTAGGTGATCACGGAGCAAAGGAAGGAATGATGTGGGTGATCACAGAACAAAGGGAAGGCAATTAGCCTTCAGAGAGAAAACAAAGAAGTGTCGACAACAGATGTCCGAGCCAGCGGAGCCTAAAGGCAACGCCTTGAGAACTCTTTTATTAACTTAGCAAGGGTTACATCGTATGTTGTGAGAATTCAGATAGGATACTGGTTACCTAATCGCCACTAGGACTGGCCGGAGAAAGTCTTTGAACCTATGCCTTAACTCTAAGGGAAAAGGCAGAATGAGTAGGTCACCCCGCCCGCTGGCAGCTCCTGCTTCTCTGCCAGGAGAGTTTGCTCTTCACTGTAACAGATAACAGCTAACGGCCTTGGGCAGGAGCTCCCACACATATTGAGCTGATGCTTGGAAATATTTAAATACAAAAAAAGGATCATCCTTTTTTCAATTCCCCCCTTGCACCAAACTTTTTGGTAATTACCCTGGGAACACAAAACATCTGTTAATTTTTTAAAATAAAGCATTTTTTTCACATACTAGTGAAATTAGATCTAAACATATCTGCTTCAAGTAACTGTTAATCTAAACTAATTTGTAGTCACAGGCTATGTAAAACTTCGGAGGATGAGAATATTAATTTTAGAAATGAATCATTTCAGTTTCAGCCTAATTGTGCTTAAATAGCACATTGGGTCTATTATCTTGTTTCTGCAAATTTGATACCTTGAGTTGGTGGTTTTTAGATATCACCTGCAGTTCATATTTGCATAACATAGCAAGAGTTCTTGCAGTAAATTAAATTTGTGTGATATTGCTATGTCCAATTTGCAGGTATGCATATGACATTAAGAAACATATTCAAAGAGATTAGACAACATATTGTTTTTAAGCCACTTCACTTGCTAGTTCTGCAGAAACAAAAATGACAATTCATAACTGAAAGTCATGTTAACAAGCAACTAGTAGCATCACTACTTAGTAACACTAAAAGTCACATACTGGAAACAAATGTTTCTATCCTAATTACAGAAAGTAGAAATTTGTGCAAGGGCTCCAATAAAACTAATGAAAGACAAATCCACTAAGAAAGGGAGAACACCACAAGGAAGAGAGCTTCACATTTACTGGTAAGGCACATCTAGTTACACATTTGCATTCTTATTACAATATCATCTTCAGTGTCATTTGGGGGGAGGGAAAGTGGGATATAAATTTAATAAAGAAGCACTACATAGTAACCCAGCATTGTCCAAGAGAGAGACAGATTCAGAGACAGGCACACTCATCTCTGTCTGAGGTCATCAGCCTTTGCACATGATTAGGACTGTAGTCCCATTTACACTTTCTCCAGGGATAAGACCTTATGGATTAAGGCAAATACATAGATTTTGCTGCAATTATATTCCTAGAGTTAGACTTAGGCCACAGGGCAGACCTGAAAAGAACGAACAGATACAAATTGTGTCCTACCACTGGATCCCATTTTCACCACTTATGATTCCCTCTCTCTCGTGGCCACAGTGCATGCTAAAATCCTAGCTCAGAGGACTGGAAACCTTCTGGATTAGGCTTCTTGACATCAATTAGGTCAGCAGCAGAAGGGGGAGGCAAAAGGAATCTTTATTCCACCTATGTTGGGTATCAAAGTATACCATTTGATCTTGGTGAAATTGCAGAATCAGTTGCACTGATATGTCCAGACAAGCTTTAACAAGACACAGGGTATGAATTTTGGAGCCCTTTATTAAGTCACATAATGATGCCAGGAGCAATCCCCACCTCAGAAAGGCTAACAAAAGACAACAGGAATTAGATTGTGAATGACAGGTTACCCACCTGTAATTGTAGTTCTTCAAGTGGACCTCTGTGATTCACACCCTGGGTGATTCGCACCTGCGCGGAGCCTCACTGGAAGATTCTAGAGCTTCTGCGGTAGCAATAAATACATTAGAATATGCCCTCCCCACCCGTATAATTACCTTGGCGCCAAGCGTCCCCTTTCAGTTATGTCAACCGCCGCTTAATAGTAAGCAAACAATGGCGTGACAGAGGGGAGGACGGGCGGGATGTGTGAATCACAGATGTCCACTCAAAGAACTACAATTACAGGTGGGTAATCTGTCGTTCTTCTTCGTGGCCTCTGTGAATCACACCCTGGGTGACTAATAAACTGTCTTACCCGGAGGCAGGGTGTCACGCCAAGATAGAGGCTAGAACAGCACGTCCAAATGCTGCATCAAACGTCTGCCGGAGGTCGAGTCTATAATGATGGATAAACGTGGACGTCTGTGCCCAAGTGGCAGAGGCGGAGACGTCCGGAAGAGGTACGCTGCGGAGAAAGGCTGTAGAGGCTGCCGCTGCCACTGCCCTGGTGGAGTGAGGGCGAACCACTCTAGGGGCTGGTTGTCGAGCAAGTTGATAAGCCAAAGGAATGGTAGAGGCGACCCATCTGGAGATAGATTGGGAAGTCACCTGACGGCCCTTTGTAGGTAGCTGATGGCTTATGAAGAGACGAGATGACTGTCTAAAAGGTTGGGTACGTTGGAGATAAAAGGCAAGGGCTCTTCTGACATCCAACGTATGGAGTATTTTTTCTTGGATTGAAGAAAGTGACGGAAAAAATGAAGGAAGGACAATCGGCTGGGAAAGATGAAATTGAGAGACAATTTTGGGGAGGAAGGAAATGTCCATGAATAACTTCACCTTATCGGGAAAAAATTGTAGATAACGGTAGTCATAGCGTAAAGCTGCCAATTCACTAGGTTGTCGAGCTGAGGTGATGGCTATGAGAAAAGCTGTTTTAAAGGTGAGGAGTCTTAAGTCCGTTGTAGCTAATGGCTCAAAAGGAGCTTTGGTAAGCTGTTTCAAAACAAGAGTTAGTGACCATTGTGGAGAGGGAGGTCGAGTATCGGGGTAGATATGAAAGAGACCTTTCAGAAAATGTTTCGTTGTTGGATGTTTGAAGAAGTTTGCTGCTGGAGAATTTGGAGGTTGGTATGATATTACTGCCGAAAGGTAGACTCTCAAGGATGAGATGGAGAGGCCCTTGGATTTGAGATGTAGGAGGAAGCGGAGAACAGTGGAAAGTGACGGATTGATGGAGGATGATGAGGAAGATTTGGTAAAGGATTGAAATTTCTTCCATTTGTCCAGGTAGGCTTTCCTTGTGGATGGTTTTTTGGCATGATGAAGAATGTTCATTAATGAGGGAAAATCCTTCATGCTGCCAGGTGCAAAACAGGTAAGTCCGGGTGTAGGACTTGGGAGTTGTTCTGTATGAGAAGGTGTGGCAGGCGGGGGAGATGGTGGATGTCTGATGAGAGACTGCGGAGAACTGGGAACCAAGTCTGTCTCGGCCACCAAGGGGCTATAACGATGGCATTGGTTTTGTCTTGTTGTAGATGGACGACAACTTTGTGGAGGAGAGGGAACGGCGGAAAAAGGTAGGTAAGAGTCTTGGGCCAACAGCCAACAAACGCGTCTCCCTGGGAATGTTTTCCTATTCTTGCTCGGGAGCAATACAGTTGGCATTTCCGATTCGCTCAGGAGGCAAAGAGATCGAGAGTCAGTGTGCCCCATTTCCGGCATAGTTGGCGGAATACTGATTGATCTAGTTCCCACTCGGGAGCTTGGGCATCTGTACGGCTGAGCGAGTCTGCTAGGTCGTTGTCTTGACCAGCGATGTGTAAGGCTGTGAGACAGATGTGATGTTGCAGACACCACTCCCAGAGGTCGACCGCTAGGTAGAGGAGACCTGGGGAGTGGGTGCCGCCTTGTTTTAGGATGTAGTACATCGCCGTGGTGTTGTCGGTGGCGATCTGTACCATTTTTCCTACAAGAAGGTTTCTGAAAGCCTTGCAGGCCTTTATGATGGCTAGTAGCTCCAACTCGTTTATGTGGAGCAGTTTTTCTCTGTGAGACCATTTGGCGTGGACTGTGAGGGATTTGCAATGAGCCCCCCAGCCGGTGTGACTGGCGTCGGTAGTGACTTGTATTCGCGGGCAAGGTTGTTGGAACGGTCGCCCGACAGAAAGGTTGGAATGGGAATGCCACCATTGAAGTTGAGAGGCCAGTTCTGGAGTGACTCTTAGGAGAGTGTGGGGAGAGTCTGTTAGTGGATCGAATAGGGCCAGAAACCAGGATTGGAGAGATCTCATTTTGAGACGCACGTGCTGTACAACTGACGTCATAGAGGCCATGGTGCCTAGAACTCGTTGCACCATTAAGGCAGGTATCAAGGCATGCGGAGTGAAGCCGCGAAGTAAGGTGAAGAAATTTTGTCTCTTTTCTGTAGGGAGGAACGCGCGAGCGCGTGTGGAGTCTATGAGCACGCCTGTGTAATGTATAGTCCTCGTAGGTTTTAATTTTGATTTCTGTTCATTGATAGTTAGACCGAGATCGCGAAGAAGGGCGAGGGTGAAATGGGTGTCTCGTCGAGCTTTGCGATGGGAGTGTGCTACAAGGAGCCAGTCATCGATATATGGAAAGACAAGAATGTTTTGAAGTCTGAGGTAGGCGGCTACCGGCGCCATGCACTTGGTGAATACTCTCGGAGCTGTTGCAAGGCCGAATGGGAGTCTTTTGAATTGGTATGCTTGTGATCCAAGTTGGAAACGAAGGAATTTTCTGTGTGCGGGATGTATTGCAATATGAAAGTAAGCATCTCTTAGGTCTATGACGGTGAACCAGTTGTTTTTTCGAAGTAAGGGAAGAACTGATTCTAGAGTAACCATGCAGAATTTTGTGGTGACGATGTAGTTGCTTAATAATCTTAAATCTAGAATAGGGCGAAGTCCCCCATCTTTCTTGGGGACGGTGAAATAGCGAGAGAAAAACCCGGTGTTGTTTTGATAGACGGGTTGTATAGCATCTTTGAGAAGTAAATTTGTTATTTCTTCTTGCAAGGGTTGTGACAGAGGAGTAAAGACATGTGTTGTCGGAGGAAGTTCGAAGAAGTGGATGCGGTAGCTGTTTTTGATGATGGAGAGTACCCAGGAATCTGTGGTGATGGATGCAGGTAAGTGTTTCCAGAGGGCAGGGTTGGTGGGGTGGGTGGCGATCTCAGTCAGAGGAACGTCAAACATGGTGTTTGGGTTTCCGGTCATTCCGCCTAGTGGCAGGCTGTTGCCGGGTTTTGGCTCTTTGGTTTTTGAAGTATGGATTGTAAGAGGTTTGTCGTGGAGGGTCTCGTTGGAACCTCTGGTACGAGTTATAGAGTCGTTTCCATTGATTTTGCTGAGGATGTTGCTGGGACGAAGGGTAAACTCCCCAACATCTGGCTGCTGAACGTTTCTTTTGTACGTTCTCTAGTATATCGTCAGTTTCAGCATGAAAAAGACCTGCTCCATTGAAGGGGAGGTCTTCGATACGTGCCCGAGCATCTTCTGAGCCAGGAAAAACAGCGTAGGGCTACTGAAGTAGCCATGGACTTGGCTGTAGCGTCTACGGTGTGGCGGGCGGAAAGCATCTGTTCTTTAGCAACGGAGAGACCTTCTTGTTGGAAGGTTTGAGCTAGTATCTTTTTATCCTCTGGCAGGGATTCAATAAAGGTGGATATGTCGTCCCAGAGGAAGCGTTGGTAAGCTCCCATGGCTCCTTGATAATTAGCGACTCGCATGGTGAAGGCTGCGGAAGAGTAAAGCCACCTACCCATGGAGTCTATTCGTCGGCTGTCTTTATTTGGTGATATGAGAGATTATTGGTGTCAAGATCTCGATTTAGAGGCTTCAACAAATATAGAATTTGGAGCTGGTTGTTTTTAGAGGAAAATGGCTCCTGGGTCATGGATTCTGTAGAGGTTATCAATCCGCTTAGACATGGTATGGGAAGAAGCTGGTTTTGTCCAGCATCTCTGCACAGTACTAAGGAGAGATGGCAACATCGATATGTGTAGCGGAGTGGTTGTATTTTTAGAGATCGGATCATATAGATGATCGGCTGGTTCTGTCGATGGTCGGTGGATTTGCAGATCAAGGGATTTAGCCATGCAAATCATAAGTTGGGCATAGGTCTGTAAATCCTCTGCCGGTGACGGCGGGTCGGTATCGACAATGTCCAACTCTGGAGAGGAAAGTAATACCGATGGAGTCTGCGGCCGAGATCCATGGTCAGAGCCATCGAGGTCGCGTCTGGAGTCGACGGACTGTCGATCGACTTCGGTGTCGAGAGGCTGAGTTTCGTAGTATTGCCGGTTACGAGTTGAAAAAGATGGAGGCGGCATGTCCATGGACATCTGTCGATGTCGAGGATCGTCGACATCAAAAGATGGTGGTTGAGTGTCGACGGACCTTGATTGGTAGGGATGGACGTCGGTGTCGAGCTCGGTGTCGTAATGGTGCCGGGGTTGATGACTTGGATTTACTGGAGGACGGGAACTGTGTTGATGTAACGGAATGGAGCGTGTGTTCATGGACCAGGATGAATATCAAGGATCATCGATATCAGAGCCTGTGTCTCTGTGATGTCGAAACGGAGGTTGCTGATGCGATGGCATAGCAGTAGAATAAATGGTCGCTGGCGA
The DNA here is from genome assembly GCA_037013535.1 of Intellagama lesueurii. Taxonomy (NCBI): domain Eukaryota; kingdom Metazoa; phylum Chordata; class Lepidosauria; order Squamata; family Agamidae; genus Intellagama; species Intellagama lesueurii. The sequence continues at coordinate 155,416,251 of JBAJHW010000005.1, forward strand.
TGCCAAGCCTTAAGAGTGATTTCCGTCATCTATTGTAGTAGGAAAGTATCGGGAGGCTGGGGCTGCAAAAGCCTCACGTGTGGATGAAATCTGCTCGAACGTCCGAGGTTTTTTCAATACCAAGTGGGGAGCAGGTTGAGGTATAGCCACCTCTTGGTGATGTGGCTCCTTCGACACCGATGGTTGTCGAGAGGTAGGCCGACTACTAGATGGTATTATCAAACCGGGTAAAACACCTGGTCGACTAGTCAGTGCAGTTTGTCGAGCAGAGCACTGGTCGGGTCAAATGGCAACCCGATGCGCGTGCTGAGCGTGGGTTTGAACCACACGCGATGAAGCAAGCTGTCGAGATTGTTGATGTTGACGGTTCTGGTAAGGGATCGGTGGGCGATCCGAGGGCATCGAATATGGAACGGTGTCGAGCCGTTCGGGATGGGAATCCTCGGGCGATGGAATAACCAAAGGATTGCTGGAAGGAATGGAAGGTTGTGCACTGGGAGGAGAGGACGTTAGTCGGTCGACTCAATCATCCCATTCTGGAGACTGAGAACAGGGTTGATGGGACGGAAGTCTGTCATCATCTGAGGGAGATCCGACCGAAATTGATTCAGAGAGTTGTTGTGGTTGTGGTGGGATGTCTGTAGGCTTAGACTCTTTAGCTCGTTTAGGAGGAACAGGCTCCGGAGCTGGAGCAGCTTCAGTAGGTCTCTGACATTTAGAAGTTGTTTTCGAAGTCGAGGACTTCGGTATTGAGGGTTTCAATTTGTGTGTCTTCGAGATCGTAGACGATGCAGATGGAGAATCGGAATGAGCTGGTGTAGCCGATGGACGTTGTTTCGATGACTCAGTAACAGCTTTTTCCATTGCTTTGGTTTGCAAAGTGGCCCTACAGGGAGGTTGGGCCATTTGAACTGGTTGTAAGGATTGTTCCCAAAGTCAGAGTTTTAGCCTCAAGAGGCAAGATCGAAGAACTCCTCGCTTAAAATTTTTGCAATGGGTACAGGAGGAAGTTTGATGTTGTTCTCCCAAACAGAAAAGGCACTTAGCATGTCCGTCGGAAAGTGGGATCTTATTATCACAGACAACGCAGTGCTTAACGGGCCCAAAGGGGCCATGAATAGGAGAAAATTATTGAGGAGAAAACCCGATGATTGAAGGGGTATGTGTGTACTGCGGCCGGAGGCTGAGTGAGGGGAAAGGAAAAATCTCTGATGATAATGAGTTTGATCTAATAGTTTAAAAGAAAAAAAGATTGATTACAGGAAGGAATCAAGAATAAGCTCTTTCTCCTTTACTCACAGAAGCAGAATTATGAGGCTCTCAACGCGGCGGTTGAAAGAAACTGAAAGGGGACGCTTGGCGCCAAGGTACTTATACGGGTTGGGAGGGGCATATTCTAATGTGTTTATTGCTACCGCAGAAGCTCTAGAATCTTCTGATGAGGCTCCGCGCAGGCGCATATCACCCAGGGTGTGATTCACAGAGGCCACGAAGAAGAACCAAAAGATGCAAATTAGGTTACAGTGTCAATATAAGTCAAAGTAAATTAATTTACACAGTGAAGCAACACAGTTATATGATAGAGCAATAGACTTCACAAGGGAAGTCTCCCTTCCTCTCTCCCTCTCTCTCACACATTCACCAATCTGAGAATCTACGGAATAAAACTACAGTGGTGCCTTGACTTACGAACTTAATCCGTATTGGAACGGTGGCCGTAAGTCAAAACGTTCGTAAGTCAAAGCACCATTTCCCATAGGAATGCATTGAAAACCGATTAATTCGTTCCGGCCGAAGAAAAAAATACCAAAATAATAATAATAATAAATAAAACACTGCAAGTCCCACGCTGGGACTGCAAAAAAACAAAAACCAAAAACAAACAAATCCAAAAAGAAACATTGGAGCAAGTCCCACGCTGGGACTGCAAAAAAAAAAAAAAACAACAACAAAACAACACAGAAACGTAACCCCCCCAGCCCAAACCTACCCTCCAAAACCCACCCAGAACAACTTTTTTAAAAGGAAAAAGCAGCCTCTGCGGAGGCTTCCCGGGCTTCCAAAGCACCGGCACCCGGCCGCTTCTCCTTCCTCCTCCTGCGCCGCTGCAGCACGCCCCATCCACAGAGCCCCTCTGACCCGCGCGACCCACCCAGAGCCTTCGGCTGCGCTTACTCATGAGTAGACCCGCGCCTTCCGCGGCGCTTACTCGTGGGTAGAACCGCGCCAGGGATGGGCAGGGAGCGCACCGGCTTCCTGCGCCCAGTGGCGATCCGGAGCCGCCCCGCCTCTCCTTCCTCCTCCTGCGCCCCAGGAGTAAAAAAGTTCCCTAACCGCCTGCTCTAACCGTTGGGGCGAAAGAGCTACAAAGAAGCAGCCTCTTTGCCACCAACGGTTTGAATTTCCCACCGTTTTCCGTTCGTAAGTCAAAGCTCCGGCCGCAAGTCAAAGCAAAATTTTGCGGCCAGAGCTGTTCATAAGTCAAATTGTTCGTAGGTCAGGGCGTTCGTAAGTCAAGGCACCACTGTATACAGGAGACTTTGTGGGGGAGGGGGGAAGCCTGCCTATTATTCAGCTTGACTAATGAACTCTAAAATAGTTTGTAATTCAGGTTTTCAAAAATAATAAAATGGACAAATTGTTATTAAGGTACATTTTTATTGTCACCCTTCTCTAAGTGTTACTCAGGTATCATTCAGGAGAAGGAGATACTTATACCAATATGGGACATCTTCTGCTATCTTCTGTTCCAAATGTGATGAACTGCAGGCACCAGCAAATGGAGCAACAGTATGTTTTTATCGAGTCATTCAATTAACTTCCAGTTGGATATGCACATAGTACTTTATAGCTGCAGATCCTGCTTAAAGGGGAATAGTGCGGCACAGATATGAACTCCAAAATGCACACAGTAACTGCATCATCCATTCAAAGATAGAATTGGGTTACCATCTAAACCCATTGAGATGGGAGGGCTCCAGTCTGAATCCTTTACAAAAACAACTTGTACAACTAGTGTGGTACAAAATAACACTATCTGAGATGAGATTTAGAAGTAATTTCTAACAATCCCTTACCAAAGCAGTCATCCGAAAAAGATGCATCTTGAAGAAGGACCAACCACTGAAACAAATTCTACTGGTCTGGTAGGCAGTCATACCATCTATAATACACATACATGTGTTGCATTTAAAAGCTACATGCTGTGAAACAATTCTAATTAATGCAACAACACTTTTCTAACATGGACAAAGAGAGTTTAAGCACTCTTTAGCTATTTCCCAACAGCTTTGATTTAGCATTTGCACTTAAATTTTAGCTTCCTTATGCCATGAGGAAAAACAAAGATGGTATTATAGTCATTCATTATTATTAGGCAGGAGGCTTGCTCCTGTTGCATTAAAGTAGTATCCTCTAAAACAGTGGTTCTTAACCTTGGGTAACCCAGGTGTTCTTGGACTGCAATTCCCAGAAGCCTTCACCACCAGCTATGCTGGTTGGGGCCTCTGGGATTTGCAGTCCAAGAACACCTGGGTTACCCAAGGTTAAGAACCACTGCTCTAAAAGATTTAGCATTATAAAAATCCAGTTATAAAAATCCATGCATCTAATATGGTGGAGTCAAGGTTTGATACCTTATCTGTTTAAGAGTGTTGGAACAATTATGGAGGTATAGAAAATTGCCCTAAAACTGACCTAAAAGTATAGTACTTTTAAACTTCCAGCATGGAAATATTGTTACAATATGCCCCAGCAAACCAAGGTCACTGAGACTCTTAACAGTTCTTTGGCAACCATCTATTTTGTTGTTTTTTCCCCAATATATACACAAGAGATAGGAAGATAGTAAACACTGACATCTGATGGGTAATTGGTGTAAATACAGGCAATTAACCACTTGTCAGTGGATATGTGATGTATGAGTGTTTATTTCCATGCTAATAGGCAGAGCTCATTGCTGTCTAGCAGTTAATGTTAACCGGAAATAAATTGTTGCTCTTCAGCGACAGTCACTACTACATAGCAGATTAGATAAACAATAACTTAAAGTATAAGCAGCCTTTTCCCTCACACACCCATACAGAGAATCAGAAGCAGCAACAGCTGCAAAAGACATCTTATCCAAGGAGATATATAAGGAAGCGGCTCCAGAGAGTAAACAATGGATTTTACATAGACTTTAACCGTAGGCTAGCTACAGGTGAGAATATGAAGTGGGTGAGAATATTATGATGTACTGATTTTGTGCATGTCTAAACATGCTTAGAGCCTCAGAAATGCTTTTCATTTTATATTTTCTTATTGTGAGAACTGACATTTCTTCATGCATTTCTAAGAATTTTTTGCAGCTTTTGAAGTATATGTTTTAGTTTTTCAATGACATGCTCTAGAGATGTATTCTTTGCCTTTATAAGCTATGAAGCTCCTTTATTCTGTATGAATTTTATTCTGATTAGAATCGAAGTTTTGTATTTGAATGTGTGCAACTTTTCATAGTTGTAAGACACTTGCATATGTCTTCAATATATTTTGCACTTGCTATTTTGAAATAATGAACCTAGAAGCTATATAGAAGAATAAAGGCTTGTAAAATTAACAAGTCTAGAGTTGCCTGGAATTATTGCAACAAAGAAAATACTCTTACTCAGATACACAGATGAATTTTTAAATGCTTGTGAATGATTGTCTGAATTCATCCTGAGATTAACCCTTTAAAATGAACCTTTTATTGGGATGTCAGCTATGACATAGGCTTCTGAGACATGCTCTGTAGGTCTGTACTTACAATTGGCTTGTAAGGAAAAACATACTGAGCACCTCTCAGCGAGTTCTGGCAGTGGATTACAAGAGGACACCTGACAACCAACTCCTTCATTAAGACAATATTCCCTTTCCGAAGGAGAGAGAATACCAGATTCTTGGAAACATTCATTAATAACTCTTATCCCAAAGCCTAATAAAGACTTAACAGACCCAAGTTCATATAGACCCATTTCACTATTAAATCAAGATGCAAAGATTTTTACTGCAATACTTGCGAATAGAATTAATAAATTTATTATAAAATATATTAAAGAGGATCAGAATGGTTTTTTAAAGGGTAGACAAATGGAGAATTTGACTAGGAGGGTATTGAATATTTTATACAATATAGAAAAAGACAAATTGAAGGCAGGTATCTTATCATTAGATATATTTAAGGCATTTGATTGCGTGGAATGGCCAACATTAAAGATTTTGTTAAAAGGTTGGGGTTTTGGAAAGAAATTTAGGGGGATAATAGATCAACTATATCTGGGGAATACCTCTGTAGTAATAGTTAATGATGGGATTACAGAACAAATAGCTTTAGGCCGAGGCACTAGACAAGGTTGCCCTCTTTCTCCAGTTCTGTTTTGTTTGATTATTGAAATGTTGGCAAATGTAATAAGGAATGATGATTTAATCGAAGGTATGGGGAAAAAGAATAAAATAAAGATTAATTTATTTGCTGATGATTCCTTGTTGACAGTGAAAAATCCGTTAGAATGCGTAGATAAAATTAGAACTCATTTAGAAAAATTTGGAAGAATAACTGGATTATGTGTGAATTGGCAAAAATCTGAATTAATGTTATTTAATCATAATAGAGTAGAACAAGAAAGGTGTGTTGAAAAATATGATTTCAGATTATGCAAATCAATTAAATATTTAGGAATAGATCTAGCAAAAAATATTCAAAAAATAAAGGAATATAATTATAATAAACTAAAGGAAGTGATTAAAAACAAATTACAGGAATATAGTAACTTTAAGCTATCTTGGTTTGGAAGGATTGCATTGATAAAAATGAAAATCTTACCAAAAATTAATTTTTTATTTAGAATGCTACCAATACAGTTAACAGAGGATGATTTGAAATTTTGGCAAGGAATAATTAATAAATACTGTAATGAAGGGAAGAGATCTAGAATAAATAAAAAGTATTGGTATAGAACAAAGCAAAAAGGTGGTATAGGTTTACCAAATATAAAAAATTATTATTTGGCTAACCAATTGAGGTTTATTGGGGAAATTATATATAATCCAGAAAGGCTAATTTGGTGGGAGATGGAATCATCAGAATTACAGGCAGATATAGAAACATATTTATTTGGTATAATTAAGAAAGATAAAATAAGGGAAATTAATAATCCATTTTTAAAGACATTGTTAAATATATGGTATAAGTGCAAAAAGAATTTATGTTCATCATATTCCCCCCTTGGATTAGTGACAGAAATAGAAAATTTTCCTACCAATATGAAAGTATATGTGGATCTATTTAAAGAAAAGAAAGTGATTAGATTGAAAGATTGGTTGTATAAAATGAGATCGATAGATCAAATGAAACAAACTCTTCAGAATAGGAGCATTTCATGGTTGAATTATATACAATTAGAAAGATGGACTAATGAATGGGTAAATAAATATAATAAAGGTAGAGAATATACAAAATACGAACAATTGTTATTGTCATATGAGGACATTCGGATGACTGACTCAGTGAAAGGTACTGTGAGCAAAATTTACTTACTTCTTCTTAATTTAGAGGAAGAGGAAAGTGAGAAAGAAGGATTAAAAATAGTGTGGGAGCAAGATATTGGGAAAAGAATAAATGAAGAAGAATGGAGGATGATATGGAAAATGAGGGTGTTAAGATTTATGTCAGTAAGAATAAAGGAAAATTTTTTTAAACTTAGTTTAAGATGGTATTTAACACCGTCAAAATTAAATAAAATTAATGCCAATCATCCGAATGTCTGTTGGAAATGTGAGAAGGAAATTGGTACATACTTTCATATGTGGTGGGAATGTGAAAAAGTGCAAAGATTTTGGAAACAAATTTTTAAAGAATTAAGCTACATATGTGAAAAAGATATAGAATTTAATGCTGAGATTGCTTTGTTATCAATATTTGAGAATGTGGAATATGACAAAATGACTAAAGAATTGATAACCAACTTATTAACAGCAGCTAGATTGATTATAGCTAGGCAATGGAAATCAAAAGTCGAATTGCAAATTGAAGAATGGTATAAAGAAATATGGAATATAGCAATAAATGATAAATTAACTTGTAACTTAAAGGTTAAGAAAGGAGAGTTGAAAAAAAATAACTTTTATGATATATGGGGGAGATTTTTGGAATATGTATTAATAAGAGGAAAAGGGAAAGCTCCAAATCAAGAATCAATGCAGTTTTGGAGAAGAGGACAATAGAAGAAGAGGAAGAAGAAGAAGAAGAAGAAGGAAGAGGAAGATTATGGCAAGAGGTCCCGCATATGGTGGTGGGGAACACAGTTAAATTGTATTTTAGTTTGTATGTTATATGTTTTTGTTTAAATTTAAAATAAAGGGGAAAAAAAAAAAAAAAAAAAAAGACAATATTCCCTTTCCAAATAAATGACTGAAAAGCTATTATCTACAGTATATATTTTAGTAAAACATTCTGGTTGTTTTACTTAATTCTAAATAATAAATTCTTTTTGCTACTCACTCTTCCTCCATCAAGCTCAGAGTAGGACATTATCCTGAAAAGAGCCCTAAAGAAATAAATTGGTGAAATAGCCACTCACGGAGCTTCACGGCAATATGGAGATTTCTCTGTCTTTGTCACCTGTTCCTGTTCAGGTTAGCACAGTGGGAAGCCCAAAGCTGTGGTCACACTGACCATGCATTTAAATGCATCTGCAACATACCCGCATATTCCTGGTTTCTCTGCCTTTCAATATAAACTTATAGTGGAGCAATGAATTCCAAATCTCTGGTACACCTGGCTTTTAATTAAGACCTATGCCAAAGACTGTGCTGTCCATTCTATATAACAAATATTGTTTTTTTAATATATATATATATATACAAGCAACAATCAATATTCTGAAACTGGATTGGCCAATTGTTCCTTTTGTGACTAGGACAGGTTTTTTTTAAGTGACAATGTTGGGTTTCAGAACCTAACTCAAAACCATTGTGGTGGTTCACTTCCTGTTTATATGCATACACACAGATTCTCTAACTTGTGCTTTCTCATAACTTTTTTCCTGCGGTCTGCGACATAGTGCTTCGTCTTTCTACCACTGACTGCCCTGATTTGTTTTAACCTACTTCACAGGACAACATAGTAAAAAGAGTAGAGCTAGAGATTGTGATGTTAAATTATTCAATTCCCACCAGCAGCAGGCTTTGTGTTTTTGCAGTTGTTGTTGCTTCTTCTTGGGTAATATATAAATCCAATGGCTTTTTTTCTTGAAATGTCAGGCTTGTTTCATTCTAAGGCCAATAGTGATCCAGGCTCTTCTCTTCTACAGAGGAAGGAACCATATTAACACCTCAAGACAACCCTCAGGTTGGCTGGAAGAATATCCAGCCACACCTAACATTTTCAAATTTTAAAAAAAATCTACAGATGCACAGCAGCCTCCTACATGAATCTTTCATCAAGGTAGTTAAAAATAAAAGGATCAAGAAATCACAATCTTGGCAAGCTGTGGAAAACAGTTCACAGCAGAGTTACAGATATTGTGTCAAGGCGTTAATTTAGATCTCATAATTAAAATGCCAAGATATGATAGATCCAAGAGTTACCGTACAAAAAGAAATTAGATACCAGCACAGCAAGGAGAGGAACTTCATATAAAATTGAAAGTAATGTGACAAGCAAAAGTTCTATCTGAACACTGAAAGACTGAAAAAGAGTCAGAGAGAGTGAAAAACTAATGACTATCTAATTCTGGATAAATGTACAATTCTGATTCCCCTAGACTAGAGAAAGGTGACAGGAGATTGAACTACAGTATCTGGAAGACTATTGAGACAAAGGATAACTTCTCTTGGGAAAAATGTTTAGAAATAAAGGTGAATAGTCTGGTAATATTATGTCTCTTCCTGGATTTAAACTTGAACAACAGAGAATCAACAATTGTATCAACATAAGAGAATTGATAATTTGACTAACCAGGAAAAATCTGTCAAACGATCGCTGACGTGAAATTGCTTCACCATGAGGAATAATCTTATCTCATCTTTCAATTCCTAAAAATGAGACAAAACTTTACCTTGTGATAGCCAACAAACTTCTGAGTTTAGCAAACGGTGGTGGTGTTCACTGTCCATATCTTTGTATAGCTGTTCAAAAAGTCTTGAAGTCAGTGATTTGCTTTTTATAAAATTGACAATTTTGACTAATTCATTTAAGATCTGCTTTAGTTTTTCCGGTATCTTCTTAGCAGCTAGAGCTTCCCTATGTATGCAGCAATGGTACCAAGTCACCAATATTATGATTTCCTTAATTCATGCTACAAATCCAGTAAGGTTTCCAGACACTGCTCATGCCTCATCTGTGCTAATTCCAATGCATTTCAATCAGTCCATGTCATGAGATGTTATAAACTTGTTTAAGCTGTTAAATACTTCTTCAGCTGTAGTGTGTACCAACAAGGAGATGAACAGTATATATCTTCAAAAACGTTTCTATCATGCTCATATCTAACGTAGCACAATAAGGTTGTTTGCTTCTTATATCTGTGTTTTTCTCCAATTGAAGTGCAAAGTAGGGGTATGCAAAATCTTTCTAATAATTGTTCCTTGATATTGGCTGACAAACGGTTGATTTGCTTCTTAACAGTGTCATTTGACAAAGGTATTAAGGAAAGGTCCTTGGCAGCTTTCTCACTGATCAATGCAGAAGCCATGATTTTTGCAGCTGGTAATATAACATCATCAGTTATTTTATGTTTCAAATTCAGCTAGCGATCCATTCTGAGGCTCAGCCAAAATGTATTGCTACAAAATTCACTGTGATAATATCGAAAAGTCACTTTATCTGACCAAACAGTTTTATAATAACCAAACGGCTTTATTAACAGAAATCGAAGAAGAAACACAATCATGAAGTCTGTCCGAATACTCACTCACACTGATACTGACTGACTCTGACTCCCTCTCTCTTCCCATGGCTACTGACTGTCTGCACAATAGCAAGAAATGTCACGTGCTGTCTCTCAGCCACTCAGCGTCATTCACTTGCATGTTCTCACCATGTGCAGAAATATCAAACAGTTATTTGCTTTCAAACAGTTAGTTTCATAACCAATTTTTACTTTTGTTTGTTTTTAACAGAGGTGAAAGGTTAGAAAAAGCCAAGTTTTACACAAACAAGCAAGGGAAATTAAGATTTATTTATTTCTTTCCTTTTTTAAATTGCAAAAGGTCATAACATTTCTTCAAGCCTTCATGGACCCCCATGAGGACATTGTGGCCCCCGGTGGTCCACGGACCACAAGTTAAGAATCTATAGCATAAAACATAACATGGAATGGTACATGGAATGTGAGAAGTATGAATCAAGGGAAACTTGAAATCATAAAACAAGAAATTGAATGTTTAAACATTTTAGTATAAGTGTAAGCAAATCACTCATAGAATTATATGCAGCCCACATAATTCATTACAAATAAATGCTTCAGACAATTGAACAAATCATTGTACACATGAACATCATGAGATGGCTAATACATAAATAAAACAAAATAGACTACATAATCAGAAGCAGAAAATACAGAATACTTATTCGCTTAAACAAAACAAGATTGGGACTGGATTGTGACACAGTCTATGAACTGTTATTCTCTAAAATTAGAGCAGAGCTGAACAAGAACATTAAAACATTTACGGTGCCATAATATGATCTAAATAATCATCATCAATTTCTGATGCATATAAAGTCCATAAAGGTTTACACTACTAAACTCAACTGACCATAAACCAGAAGAACTGTAGATTGAACCCTAAAGTATTATCAGGAAAGAATCCAAAAAGGCTGTTCTTTTAGTCAAAAGAAAATAAAAGCCTCAAGGGATAACTGACAAAATTGCTAATAACAGATGAGAAGCAAAAATAAAAGATGACTGAAGTAGGTTTGAAATCCTAAATACAACTTTACAGCAACTTTCATATATAGACAAAAAGAACTATTACAATAGTAAGTGCAAAGAAATAGAAAAGAGGAAAAACAATTGATCTCTTTCATAAAGGGAAGTTTAAATATTGATTAAAATTTTACAGCCAATATATTTACCATATATGGAGTAGGAAATGTCAGATGTTCAAACTGGATTCAGAAAAGGAGATGCATTAGAAATCATATCACAAAGATAATTTGGTCTGCTACTGGTACAGACTAAAGAATTTCAGAAGAAATATCAATTTTTATTTTACAGCAAAGCCTTTGAATGGGTGAATCATGAAAAGCTATGGATTGTTCTAAAAGAAAGAAGTGTGCCATGAAGTCTGATTGTCCTTACGTGTAATGTATGCTCTGCACAACAGGACTACTGCTAGAATAGAATATAGAGAAACAGAAAGGTTTTCCATTGCCTATGGTGTCAGACAAAGTATTTCATCTTCCTAGCTGTTTTATTTGTATCTGCAGAATGGATCATACAAAATACTGGGTTAGATTCAGATGAAGAAGCAGTGAAAACTAGTAGAAGATATGCTGATGATGCTATATTACTGACAGAAAGCAGGAACAGCTTGAACTGACTGGGGGAGATTTTCTATACCTTAAAAGCCGGGCAATAAAGAGAGGTGACAAGGAAAAAATTGATTCATTTAAAATGTGGTGTTGGAGGAAGGCTTTGCAAAAAAAAAAAAAATGCCTTCAGTTTCAGCACAGAATTTTTTGCATCAAGAAACTGGACACTGACATCAACAGATTAGGAACAGGGTTGATCAATGTTTGTATACTATACTAATCAATGGAGAGATATAAAAATTACTTTCTCCTTTTTCTCTTTGTTTAGTAATATGTTGTATTGGAGAATGTTTACTTTGAATCTGAATGCATGAAAAAGAAAAAGAAATAAGTGGATGCTAGATCAAATCAAGCCTGAATTCTTTTCCGAAGTGAAAATAACTAAACTGAAGCTATCAAACTTTGGGCCTATACTGAGAAGACTTACTGGAAAATGCAATAAAGCTGGGAAATGTTGAAGGCAGAAAGAGCAGAGGAAAATGAAAATGAGATGATTGATTCAATAAATGAAGTAACTACCTTTGGCTTTCAAGAGCAGGGTGATTAGTGGTAGGACCTCATGGAGGCTACTAATTCCTAGAGTTATCGTAAGTCAAAATCAACTTGATAGCACATAACAACCACCCTGTTTTTTATTCCAATCTGACACCTAAACAGGAAACAGTGTGCACCACCTTTTTCTTCAGATACCGGGGGGGGGGGAGATAAGATCCAGAATTTTGCTTCAACAGAGAGTCACAACATTCCCTGAGCTTCAGGATGAGCTATCCCAATAAGCTGGTTACAGAAGCATGGAAATAAACTTCCAGATAGGAGTTGCATGAAAGAGCTATAAAAAGAGACAATGCAGAGTCCTTACATAAAACTCTGTGGTGACACATTAAGATCTCAATATGCCTCCTGAGCTGGAAAAAAAACTATTCAAAGAACTCAACAGGGATTTCAACAACTACTATTAACTATTCTGTAAATGGCAATTTAGAATCCATAACTCTTCCCTGTTTTAAGATATCCAAAGATCTGAGTAGCAAGGACAAAGAACATTTAGCCATAGGCCATCAATGGCTGCCATAATACTGTTGGGCTTTTACTGGCATGCTCAAACTCTCAGGAGTTTCAACTATGAAGTTTGAAAATAGGAAGTTACTATTTTAAAAGGCCTGATCAACATAAGCCATGGCACCTTAATTCAAAATTAATAAAGAAGTTTATTGTGACAAAAGCTTTCATACCAAAATAAATCAGCCATTCATTAAGCTCTCACAAGACTTTTGTTGGGTATTCTGTAACAGACTAACATAGTGCTCTTGCCTGAAGTTAACTAAAAATGGTACCTCTGACAAGATGAACATATTTTTAAAAAGCATTTTTAAAACCCAAAAATCTTTTCAAACAACAAAGCTTTTATTTTCAAAACATATGGCACTATATTCTTTTACACATGTACAGCACACATACTATTTGTACATCCTGACTGCTACAGCACAGAACAATATTTTTAAAAGAGAGATCTATAGTAATCTTTAAATAAAGATGCACATAGACAACGGTATGCAGTTTTATGAAGGTGGGGGACATTTGCTATCTCAAAATGAAGTGAAAAAATACAGAAAGCAAACAGTATTTCTTTTATTTGTATTCCAGATCTAGGTTTCTGACTGTGTTCCATATAGTTAGAATTCTATTCATAGCTGGTTTCTATCTTTTATTCTTCCATATACTGTATATTTAGTTGACTTTGTGAGTTCATCTGAGTATATGATCCCAAATTAAAAAGCTACTGATTATACCTATCGGCAACAATGCTTTCTGTGTTGAGCCCATTTTTACTATGGGAAGTAGGAGAGAAACAACTTGAAGAGACTAGAATACATTATTAAATTCACTTTGCCTGTCAAGAACAGTCTATAGCCTCAAAGAAATAAAAAAGATCCTGTATAACAAAGCAAATATCATACTTGCTGTTCTAAACCAGCAAAATATTATTTCCCTAATTATTTCTGCTCCATCTCTTAGTAGGTCATGGTTGTATGTAACTGTTTAATCAACTGATGTCCAGTGGCTATCAATATTAGTGCTGTTTGCCGGAACTCACCCTTTGGTCCAGATTAAATAAACATGCAAGTGCATTTATTCTATCAGTTTATGAGGGATCTGTTTTACTTAGTTTCTTATCTACTTCCATTTATCTTTCAGTTTTTTAACTGCCAGCGGAGGTCAAACAAATTTTGCAAAACAAAAGCAAAAAAACCCAAAACTTTTTATTGAGAGGAACAGTTTTCCTTTAGCCCAGATAAATACAGTAGTATGTCACAAGACTGCATCCTGCCTGCCTCCCCTCTCCATTTTCCAATTAAAAAAATGATAATAGAAATAGTGAAATGGAAAACTACTGTAGATTGCCCTGATGACACAAGATATACTGCAACTGCACTCTGCTGCCAAGATAGAAAATATAATTAACATCTTACTGTCATCCAGCTCAAGACAGAGATTATATACAGCAAGAGGCCTCTTATTACGTTGCCCTTGTCTTCTTGATTGTCGTGGTGGAGCATTTGGAGGAGACACTGAGGCAGAAATTGGCTCAGGGAAAGTGGCATCAGGCAGAGTTTGGAAAATCTGTAAAGAGAAGCACAGAGGGTATTAATTATTTACTATGAACAGCAACTAGCCTAAAAGCAGCTATAAGCCATTATAAAAACAACATTTGTTTTGGATACCGACTGAACTAGGAATGGATAAAATACCATTCTTGAAGTTTTGGCAGTATACCACAATTCTTAAAAAAAATAAAAATAAAAAACAAAAATAAGCATAAACACCATCTATACATCAACTGTTCCACAAATAATTTAAATCCACAGACCTATCTATGTGCAACTGAGCTTGCCAGCTCGTATGGCAAAGATAAATTTTATTTAATTACAAACTACCCAAGGAAAAAAAAGGTCTACAGCTTCATTTGCTCAAGTGAATTTTCAAAATTGAGAACAGTCCAGCATAAGTAACATCCTTTCTTTCATTCTTCCTCTTTAACATTACATTTTTTTTAAAATTGTGCCTTAGATAGTTATTGTAAATTGCCCTGGAAACTCTGAACAGAAGGGCAACATTAAAGCATTTTAAATAAACAAAAACAAAACACTGTTAATTAAAGAGACTCTATCTATCTACTCTTTCCCACCATCTGAGTGAAGGCAACAAATAATCTGCTTTATTGTCTGTTTGTGGATCTACCATTTGTCGCAGACACAGGAAGGATCTCTTAACAATGGCCTGTCATGTGCTATTCCAAGCCAATAGGATAGCAAAATGTAACAGGTAGTTTTTGTCTTGACTCTTTCTCCTTCCCCAGTCTAGCCCCCATGAAACACAAATACTTGACAAAAACACAGTGTGCAAGTATAAAACCCTGCTGGGGCCAAAGTGGATACGTGTGAGCGACCTATGCTATGAAGACTTGTGTTATGATGTGTTTTTTCTAGCAATATTTTTACTAGAAATCTTTTATGCAAATATGCACGGAACTGTTTTTCATGTGTGCACATGTGTATATATCTGATGTAAGTGATGAAAGAAGATATTACACATATGCTGTTATCAAATTACTCTGCCACTATTTTATGTGTTAAATATGTTAAATGAAAACTGTTTGCATACATATTTGTCATTCTGCAAAAACTTTCTAAGTTATTTTATAGTCATTTAGAAACATGTTATTACATATTTTAAAGATAAATAGAACTGGAAAAAAATACAAAATTCATAACATTAAAAATACTATTGCATAATGAATTGCAAATATAAGCCTAGATAGAATTAATGAGTCAATCTAAATCTGTTTTATAGATTATTTCAATAAAAGCCCACATGCCACACTTGGGAAATACAGTGGTGCCTCGACTTATGAACGTCCCTACTTACAACCATTTCGAGTTACGACCAGCTCCGGCCGCAAAATTTTGCTTCGACTTGCGACCGGAGCTTCGAGTTACAACCAAAAAAAGGCAGGGAAAAAAAGGCAGGGAATTCAAATTGCTAACCGTTGGTAGGCGAAGAGGCTGCTTCTTTGTAGCTCTTTCGCCCCAGCAGTTAGAGAGTGTGCGATAGGAGGAGGCTTCGGACTGCCTGGTAAGGTAAGGTGCTGCTTTCTGCTTTTTAAAAACTGTTCTGGGTGAGTTTTGCAGCGTGGTTTTGATCTGGGTGGTGGGATTATGTTTCTGTGCTGTGATGGGTCTTGCAGGGTTTGTTTGTTTTTTTGTTTTCCCATTTCCGATGGGTCTTGGGGGGTTTGTTTGCTTTTTGGGTTCCCCCCCCATTTCTGATGGGTCTTGCGGGGTTTGTTTGCTTTTTGGGGTTTCCCCCCCCCATTTCCGATGGTTCTTGCGGGGTTTGTTTGCTTTTTGCTTTGCTTATTTAGCATTTCCGAAGGGTCTTGCACAGTTTGTTTGCTTTCTGCTTTGCTTTTTTTGCATTTCCGACGGGTCTTGCACGGTTTGCTTGCTTTCTGCTTCGCTATTTTTTGCATTTCCGATGGGTCTTGCACGCTTTGCTTGCTTTCTGCTTTGCTTTTTTTGCATTTCCGATGGGTCTTGCACGCTTTGCTTGCTTTCTGCTTTGCTTTTTTTGCATTTCCGATGGGTCTTGCACGCTTTGCTTGCTTTCTGCTTTGCTTTTTTTGCATTTCTGATGGGTCTATCACGGTTTGCTTGCTTTTTGCTTTGCTTTTTTTGCATTTCTGAAGGGTCTTGCACAGTTTGTTTGCTTTTCTTTTCTTTTTTCCCTTCGGCTGGAACGGATTAATCGCGTTTCTGATGGGTCTTGCAGTGTTTTTGTGGGGTTTTTGGTGATTTTTTTTCTTTGGCCGGAACGGATTAATTGCATTTCAATGCATTCCTATGGGAAATGGTGCTTTGACTTATGACCATTTCGAGTTACGACCAGAGTTCCGGAACCAATTAAGTTTGTAAGTCGAGGCACCACTGTAATCATGAAACAATGAAACTGGTTTTAAGTCTAAATGACTATACTAAGAATAGCTCAGCGAATCCACTATATGATGGAGTAGAAGAAAAGCACAAACGTAGTACTGTGAAGGGGCCACATTGTGGTTCATAAAAGGCTTCTAAGCAGCAACACAATATTTGACCTTATAGTACAGGAGATAAAAATAAACACAAGTCAGGTTGGCTTGGTATAGTCACAGCCCGAGTGGCTCAACTTGAAATGCAGCAACAGCAACAACCTGTGCCTTACTCAAATTTGTGAAACACTAACTTCTTTACAAGCAAAACACTGCTTTCCTAGAAGAGGCAGCAGAACTCCAAGGCTAAAGAAAATTTGCTTTGTGAATTTCAACTCTTCCCTATAAGCTACTTACCAGTCAGTGCAGAACTTCAGTTTCCAACTGAGTTTTGAAATAAGATTTGACCTGCTAAGATATCTAAGCACACAATCCTAAATCACAAGAGTCAGTGGGGAATTTACCTGTACTACTTTAAAACAAAGACAATTTTAGTTAAACATACTGACTGAAATTCCGTTGTGAAGCTCTGCCTATATAAAATGAACAACATCATCAGCTGCAAACTACTACTGATTAAAGGCAATTTTGGAGTGCATGTGACTTTGTTGCATTGTTCATGAGTCTTCTGCACCCTGAAGTGCAGGTGCAAACAAAATTTCAGCCATGGGCTTTTAAACTGGATGTCATATTCTGCTCATAGTCAACTGGGCAGAAGGTTGGACATACTGTAGTAGCAAACTTTGTAAAGAGAAATGAGTTACAGGAAGATGCGGGGGGAGCTGTTGACTTGTAGGTTTGTAAGAAGTAACTACACATTGATAAGGATCTGCTGAAAAATACCTAGAAAGTTTATGTCAAAGAAGACTCTGATGAATAAAGATTAGGTACACACTGCAGCATGAGATATTGCAAGAATAAATATGGTAATGAAGTTCTCTTCTGATAATCTTGAAACTCTAGACTACTGATGAAAGGCAAAGCAGCTAAAGGGACACATGAGCAAAAAGTAGATAAAATGCTTGTTATGAGCCAACAAGTCATTTCCAGTTTATGGTGATTCCTTATGAATTAGTGATCAGGTTTTGCAAATTCAACTTTATGGAGTTGAGCAATCTAATATTTAGTTCTTCTCTTCAAGCTGCCTTTAACTTTTCCCAATGTTATTATCTTTTCCAGTGAGCCCTGGCTTCTCATGATGTATCCAAAGTACAATAGCCTCAATTTAGTCATTTTTGCTTCTAGGGAGAGTTCAGGCTTGATTTCAACTAGCACACAAGTCTTTTGGTGGTCCATGGCATCCATAAAGCTCTACAGCAGCATCACATTTTAAATTATTTTTCCTGTCACCTTTTTTCAATATCCAGCTTTCACACCTGTACACAGTATTTCGGAATATGATAGTATGCACAACCTTGGTCTTGATTTTCAGCAACATGTCTTTACACTTAACCTTTCTAGTTCCTACATAGCTGCCATCTGAGTCTCACTCTGATTTCTTGGTTGCAGTCTCTATTTGGACTGATGCTTTAACCGAAGTATAGAAAATCTTTAAATATTTTGAATTTGTCATTGTCAAAATTAAAGTTACGTAATTCCTTTGTAGTTATTATTTTTACTTTCTTAATGTTCAACTATAATCCTGCTTTTGCACTTTATTCTCCCACCTTTATTGGAATTTTTTTCAAGTTACTGCTGCTTTCTGTTAGCAATATGGTGTCATCTTCATAGCTTAAATTACTGAGATTTCTTCCACTAATTTTCATTTCTCCTTCATTTGAATATAATAGAGCTTTCTCTGTATGATGTTTCGCATACAGACTGAACAAATGGGAAAATAAGGAAATAAGGACAGCATGAGAAGTTGGCAATGCAAAAGAATCTGAACATTCTGATATTCTATAACTACCATGTGGTACAATAGAGAGCAGGAGTGGGCAAGAACAAGGTGTAGTTGGATAAGGACTGCAACTCATGTCACGCTTAGTTAGCATATCCAGTGGTAAGTAATGTTAGACAATACAGTAGGATCCCCATATTCGTGGAATTGATATCCGCGGATTCACTTATCCACAATTTGCTGCAATCCTATATACAACATACAAGGGCAGCCCTTTGTGGCCTCTGTTCCGCTCCCTTCTATGCTGTATATAAAAATTCCTTCCTATCCACAGTTTCATGCATCTACAGTAGATCGTGGAACCAATACCCCATGGATACGGGGGTCCTACTGTACCTCTACTACCTCTGAAGAGCCAAAAGCTGCCCCAATATAACATTTCTGAGACTAAGATTACTTTACTTTACTTTATTGGATTTTTACCCCGCCCCCCTAGACAAAGTCTACTCGGGGCGGCTTACAAATATCATAAAAACATCATTATATAACACAATCATAAAACATCATAATTTTTAAACAATTAGATTAGATTAATACCAAGATGGGAGTGATTATAAAACAAAGAATAGATATCAATTATTGACTGAAGGGATATCAATTGCATTTCATCTACAAATAACTAAATAAACTTAATTGTGTGCTTACCTAAAAGAGTCATTACATAATGAATGTCAAGTTTAGGGAAACTGGAAAGTAGGTCCAATGCATTCTGGTTGGTGGCTGACTAATGGTAGCTCCCAGCTCCAAACTAGGTTTTACCTATTCTAGAATTGAGGAAGATTTGTGCAACACTGCAACCTTCTGTTATCTGTCCAGTTACATTGCTCTCCCAAAGTAGTATCTTATTGACAGTGGCATGTTCTTGCAGTAAGTACTACTATGGTCAGGTCCAATTTATCTTAGAGTAGAATAAACGTATCATACAGACTTCACTCATCATTTTAAAAAGCTCCTTTAGTTCAGGGATGCCTCTCAGACTAGCACCCCCCTCACATTCTGGAACTTAGTGAGAATGTTTCTATTCCAGTGATATGTGATGGGTGGGAAAGATAATTGTTCCAGCCAAGTAGTTAATCTATATTGATGCTCCTATATGCTATATAGTTTTAAACTTGTTTTATACTGTTTTTGTACTGAATTTATTCCTGCTTGTTTCCTTCTACTATTACAGTTCTGTTATCTGTCCTGAATGTGTTACACCAGGAGATAAGCTATAAATATGAAAAGCAAAAATAAAAAAGCTGATCTTCAGAAAAGCAAGAGACTTATTGCCACATAAATTACCTGCAGTGATATATGTGAGAGTGCTTTATATATAATTTGAGCACTTCTGAGCTTTCAGCTGCTCATTCTGTGTATATCAAGTATCTCGGAAATTTAAAATTAAAATATTCAATGAATCATCATTAGTATATTTCATTAAAGACTTCTTTGTAATTCAAAATATTCTCATACATTTCAGATTTTATTAAAGCAGACCAAAATAATTTATAAATAATGAAGAACCTGTGTCCACCTCCATATTTTTGTTGATCACGTTGTCTTACAGTATTTGAAAGCTACATCCTAATGAAAGATATCTTAATGAAGGATAACTCAAACACAGCACAGAATCTTACAGTGAAAACACAACCAAACTAGGTCCCAATTAACTTGGCACATTTCATCACATAAACACTAGTATATAATACGAACAATGTCATGGCACAACTGACTTGAAATGAAAGGGAAATTTATTTAGTGGGTAAACTGATTCCCCCCCCCACCCCGGCGTTTTCTAAGAGCCTTGTCTGATGAGTTTGGGAAAATTCAAATGTTGCCAGAGGCAGAATTTAAAACCAACAATCCTGGCTTTACTTTGCAGCCGCATGTTGAAACTGGCAAAGACACCTAAGCTTCAGTTTTTGGATCTCTTGTGTTTTCTACTGTACCATCCACAGATAATTTATGCTCCACTAGATTAAGGTCCATATACACCAAAAGATAGCATATGTTTATGATTTTTTTTAGTAATCTAGTAGAGGTATCACCTACCCTTGCCTTTGACGTCAAACAGATCTTCAAATGGTGACAGTTGTGCCATTCACATTTAGTGTATCATATCAGTCAGGGAGCCATCTGGGCATAATATGAAGATGGAGCCTCCTGCCGATTTTCCTGAATTGTATATTGGCACTTACAGACCCTTCAGCCACAATTCACCTAGTCTACTTGGCCCAAACATTTTGACAGTAATCACAGAGCCACAGCCAAAATCTACCCCTAGGTATGATTCTTAATTGTCTCCCTCCCCTTTATATAACTTGGTAAAAAATGGAATGGTGGTTAAGATTAAAATGAATCTAAAGGTAACTGCTCCAAGGCAAGGGAGACCAAATATTATGCAGAGGTCATTTAGCGTTTGGAACTGTCTCTGGTGTGTAACTGAAAGCTCTGTGGCAGAGTGCCTGTACTGCATGCAGAAGACCCTTGGCTGAATTTATGGAATTTGAACTAAACACTCAAGATAGCAGAGCTGCAAGAGCTGTGCCCAAGACCATGAAAATCCACATCTAGTCAGAATTAGAGTATTTATTTATTTATTGAATTTGTACCCCGCACCATCTGGCAACCAGGCCACTCTGGGCGGCTAACAACAGTATGAGCAACAATATTAAAACACGATTAAAAAAAATAAATTACAGTGGTGCCTCGCTAGACGATGTTAATCCGTTCCACGAGGATCGCTGTCTAGCGAAAACATCGTCTAGCGAAGCACGTTTTCCCATTGGAATGCATTGAAATCGCTTCAATGCGTTCCAAGGGAAAACGCAGTCGTCTTGCGAAACTTCCCATAGGGAAACCTCGTCTAGCGAGTGAGAGTCCCCATAGGAATGCACTGACAGCTGCACTGACAGCTTTTGACCACTAGTCGGCGCACTCCTATGGGGAAACCTCATCGTCTAGCGAAATTTCCCATAGGGAAACATCGTTTTGCGAAGCGCAGTAGCGCTCGCAAAAAGGCATCGTCTAGCGATTTCCTCGTCCTGCGAGGCAATCGTCTAGCGAGGCACCACTGTACAAGAAATTTAACAAGAGTAACAAGAAAGTGGAAATACATACTGTCAAACTCCAGTCTTCAAGAGCTGGTAGTTTCTTTTTTTTTCTTTCCTATTTTTCTTGCTTTATCCATATTTTAGATCATATATTTTCTCATTGCTCAGGAAATTAATTCTAATATTCTCATGTATATTGAAAACAGTATAGTGTTTATACTGCTGAATTACAATCAAAAAGCCTTGGTTTCACATCTCCATGCACTCATAAATCATATTGGATGATCTCGGGCCAATTATTATTTCTTAGGAAAATGTGCCTTACAGAGTTGTGATGACACAGGAGGGGACTGTATATACTTCACTGAGCTATATGGAAAGATGGCAAGATAAACAGTAACAGGAGCATCATGTTTCTACAGTATGCAATAGAGCTTAAGTGCACAGGAGTACTTCACGTCTGTTTAGACAACCGTAACCAACACTGAGGTAATTATATGATACTAATTAATTCTAAACTTAAAATTATCATTAATAAACAATGTAAAATTAATCTAAAAGAGCCTGTATGCTTTCATATTACCTATTTCTTCCAAAACACTACAGGTAAAAATAGCTACAGGACAATGGCATGAAACAAAGATCATGTCCACTGGTGCAAACCATTCTAATTCCAACATAGTTCTCCCGGCTATCAGAGATATCTCACAAGATTACAAGAAATGTGAACAGCTTTCAGCAATGCTTTATAATTATCCTTGCCTCCTATTCCTGATATTGATTCTGTGCCAAAATTCAAGTAACACTGTACAGCAATGCAGACTTCACATTTATAAGCATAGTACTACATTTATATGTATTATACTAATATGTTAAACATATTGGAAAAACCAAGCAGGCATATTGTATCTGAACAAAAGGACAAAAAAGTAATGATTTTCCTACACAGGTCATAATCAGAACTAAGCATGGAAGAACTATTCTGAAATTTATCCATACCTGCCACATAGCCATTAGAATAAGAAATTACCAGCAGAACGCTGAGCTATGAAACTATTTTTTTTTAAAGGATAAAACATAACACATGTCCTTTCATCACTTGTAGTTCATGTATTTGTTAGCTTGACCTTTTCTAAAAGTAGTAAAGACTTCTATTACAAAAGCTTGCACTTCTTCTGTAAGCTACTCATGTCCCACTTTTAACAATTCATGACACTAACATTCTCAACAGAATCCAGGGAACTACTGCTGTGTGAAGAATAGGGGAAGAGTCAAATATGCTAGAATTAAAACATAAACACCTGCCAATGCTATGAACAAATACAATGGAGTCACATAATATTATCCACTGCTGCCTACATATCGAGATTATGAAGATATGCTAGGTCTGCCAGCTCACAGAAAATGAAAAGATCTAATCTGTTTTTCTTAGAAGTTAATAAGGAAACTGCCTTTCTACAACAGTTGCACATGCAATTCTTTTCCACAACTCTTCAAAACATATACCGTTTCCCCGAAAATAAGACCTAACCTGAAAATAAGCCCTAGTGTGATTTTTCAGGATGCTCGTAATATAAGCCCTACCCCAAAAATAAGACCCAGTTAAGTGAAATCCTGCCCTCCACCATTGTGCAGCAACCAGAAGAAGATGACATGACTGTATTTCAATAAATGTAGATTGTTGTACATGAAAAAAATAAAACATCCCCTGAAAATAAACCCTAATGCGTTTTCTGGAGCAAAAATTAATATAAGACCCTGTCTTATTTTCGGGGAAAGACAGTAATAAGAATTAAGTTACAAAGATGGAGAAAGTACAGGCATTAAACTAGCATTCTAGAGTCCCATTCAAGGATTAAGCCCCAACATTTATGGAGCTCACATGGTAGTAGTGGAACACGGACTAAGGTAAACCCTTCTGCCAAATCCCCTTTCCCCTGAAAAACATTCAGACTCTCATGTTTTTAATGCAAAGATCTGCATAGATGCTGTAAGCACACTATCCTAAACCTGCTTACAGCATTTCCATGATTTGGCAACCCTAGTAAAAAAAAAAATGCTCTAATGGCATTCAGCCAGCACAGACCTTTGCACTGAATATGCAAAGGTTAACATGAGTTCTAAGGAGAAGTATGACACATTGAAGGCTGCAATAGCCTTTAATATGTCATACTCCCACCTAGAACTCATAGGTACGTTCGCTGATTATAGATTAAGAAACCACTATTCAGCCATTAAACCTAACAGCTCAAAGGGTAATGTGAGTAAGGTGCACATAAAAGCTTTGCCCCCACATCTCACCCCATCTGAGTGAAGCAATGCCTGTTAGAACTCCTTAGCATGCCTGATGATAAGGTGTACTCCTACACAGTCTCTTGAGAAGGAACAGTCCTATAATCCTGTCCCTTGGACTACTCTTCCCTGGTTGTGAATTCTGTTAACTGCAAACCTATACAATGGTTTGGGAACTTTTCCACCCAGCAACTGAAAACAGAATTGCAGGCTTGAAAAACATGGCCATATTCAAATTGATTCAACAGACGGCTTAAAATCAAATAACTGTCAGTGCACATTTCTAGGGACCTTCCTTTCACACCTTCCAGACTTTTCAAGAGGTCCACCAATCAGGCTTCAATTTTCCTCATATTTTTAGGAAGACAAGAGCAATTTCTGCCCCTCCCTTCAGTCATTTCCCAATCAATCAGCTAATTACCAGGGAACAATCTGGCTGAACCTTGATGTCTTAGTCCAAATGATAAACCACAGACGCTACTTCCATTCCTTTGTGGGCAAAGGAATTTGCTCAGCCAACTGTTCCCAGGCACTGAGAAAAGCCTGAATTTTCCAGAAAGGTTCCCCAATCCATGTCCTCCTTATTTCTTAGTTTCTTCACAAATAAATCTTGGGATGTGAAAATTTGTCCCATTTGTTGTGGTTCTCAGACTACAACAGTGTTTCTACTCTGTATTGGGCTTCTGAAAAATGCACATATTAGGGTCAAGGAGATTCTATGCAAGGGAAAGATGTATAGCAACAGCAGCTGGAGCTTTGCAGATTTCCAACTATCCAAAGAAGTTATTTAAAAAACAGTGCATGTTCTGCATGCCAAACACATACTCTGTCACTGAGCTATGCCTCTCTTAACAGTGTAGGCCAAAGTATTTCAAGCGGCAGCTTC
This sequence comes from Intellagama lesueurii, assembly GCA_037013535.1. NCBI lineage: Eukaryota > Metazoa > Chordata > Lepidosauria > Squamata > Agamidae > Intellagama > Intellagama lesueurii. The sequence goes on from JBAJHW010000005.1 coordinate 155,440,947, forward strand.
TTGTGTACATGTAATGTAGTTGCAATTGTTTCAAACAATTTTCTTCATATACCCACATAGAGATGTGGGACATGAAAACCTAAGTTCCATCAAGTTTTTCTTTTTAATCCTGAAGATAATAGTTTGATAATAAATTGTTGATGGCCTCTTCTAGAATTGTAACGCTGTTTTTTCTTGATGTTGCAGAAAATGCTCACTGCTGAGAATCCAGTACACAGAATATCTAGCCGACTGAAAGGGGCTGTGGAATAATTCTCACTTATCTGGCTGTAAACATTATCTTTCTAAGTTTCTCTACAGTATTATAAATTTAATTACATGAGGGGCCTTACTGTCAAGAAGGATGTCTTCCTTTGGGGAGTAAAAGAACTGAGCAAAACCAGGGATACAGGACTATAAAGCTCTCAACGTCTTTCGTGGCACCCTATGGAATGCCCTCCCCTTGAAGGCTTGACTGGTGCCAACACTGGCATTGTTTCATTGCCAAATCACAACATACTTATTTATCAGAGCCTTTAGAGGTTGATGATTGTGGCCTGTGCAGGTTTTACAATGGCTTTAATATTCTGATGTTTTAATTAATGTTCAATGAAAAACTACAATGATGGATAACTTGCTAGCCATGATAATGAGCTTCCTGCATTGGCCTCTCAGAGCCAAATGACAAACACATTGCGCTCAGAAGTTCCATAATGTTCAATGCTTTATTTTTTCAGTATCTCAGGGAACAATGCTGTGGAGGATGGCTTATTCCAAGAATCCCTAGTTACACAAAGGAGAGTTGGAAAATCACCATGGTATTCAATTCGAGAAGAGGTAAAACAAGATATTTGGGGAGGGAGTTTGCTAGGACTTACCTATTCTGAATAGGACGTGGTGGCACTGCAGGTTAAACCGCAGAAGCCTCTGTGCTGCAAGGTCAGAAGACCAGCAGTCGTAAGATCGAATCCACGCAACGGAGTGAGCTCCCGTCGCTTGTCCCAGCTCCTGCCAACCTAGCAGTTCGAAAGCATGTAAATGCGAGTAGATAAATAGGTACCACCACGGTGGGAAGGTAACGACGTTCCGTGTCTAGTCACGCTGGCCACGTGACCACGGAAACTGTCTACGGACAAATGCTGGCTCTACGGCTTGGAGACGAGGATGAGCACCGCGCCCTAGAGTCGGACACGACTGGACTAAATGTCAAGGGGAACCTTTGCCTTTGCCTTACCTATTCTGAATACAGTTTAAGCTTGTCACTAGACAAGACAGACTTGGATCGCTTCCACAATATGATCAAGGAAAGACTTCGCAACCTCATAAAAGACCCCAGAAAAAAATACTGGAGATTGATCCATGCTGTAACGTATGTGTGCTGTGGAGACGGCAAAGAAAAACATTGCTACATATGTCATGTGCTTTGAAAATCTCCACATGGGCTGTGAAAAGCAAAGCAAAGATCTGTTTCTAAATTCAATGTCATAGAAGCACATAATATGGGATAGAGGCAGAATCATTTGAACAAATTATCTATACATACCCTCAGATAAGTTATTAGCTCACATTTATTAGTGTATATACTGTATATATAATGAGTTAGCCATGAGAGATGAATGTATTCTATTAAGATGGGGTGGCGGTAGAAAAAGAGTTCTGAGTAGCTATTCAGATTTTCTCTCTTCCCTGTATCATGAATCCTGTAATTTCATCATGATAAAAACTTTTTCTGTTAGTCTACATCCCAATTTAAAATGTATTTAACAGAATTTTCAAGTTTTTTATTGTCTATTATGAAAAAAACATAAGTGACATCTTTGGAAAGAAGGCAAATGCAAAAAATGGTAATTTAGTGAGTCTTGGCAGGCAGCATTAAAGATGGTAGTAATAATCTGCATGCCATTTCTCATGCTTGCTTCCATTTGTCTACTTAAGGAATCTATGGCACTCTGTTTCAAACAACAGAACAGCTGTCTATTTCATTTGGAAATTTTATATTTGAACTGAAGAGATTTATTTCAAAATGATCTACAGTATTGGATAATTAAGAAACCATACGGTATGTCTAGAATTTACAGTTTGTATTACATTTCCTTGGCAGTGTTTTGAAAGTAAAAGTTTCTCTTAAAGCCACATTGATTTGCTTAGCATATTTATTCTTGCCTTTAAAAGCTGTACACCTGATAATATTAATCTGACATCTACTCCATATGATGTGAGTTGCAGCTATGTTTATACACTATGGTAAGTGCAGAAGTACCTCTGAACCTAAGTGATTCTTGTACCTTCCTCTTCCTTTCCTACCTGAGGTTCAATATTACCATAGCTACTCAGACTTTTAACATGACAGCTCTACAAATGATGCTGTGTTGCATTCAAGGCGGATTTAATAACCTTACCTCCTTCCTGCACTCCTGTCCCTCGGTTTATTTCACTTTGAATGATAAAATATAACAGTCTGAATTTCTCCTTTCTGGTTAAGTGACCAAAAGATTCTGCTTTCTTATGTGATTGATGGTTTCTTGGTTTTTATTTATCCACTTCAAATGTTTTTTTTCCCAAATGCTTCTTTTAAATAGTAGCTTGTGTTAAAGTCCACAATTTCATGTACTTGAACTGAGAATTCATAGCACCATACAATGCACATTCTAAAAAAAATACTGCATATCCATCTCTACTCTGACTTACTGCATGGCTATGATCACACTCAATCAAATACTAAGGTATTTTTATCTCCCAATAAGCTTTACATTTTCATTTCGAATCTTCAACTGCACTTCTTAGTCTACTTGCTCTTTATTGATAATTAAGAATTTAGCTCAGAGCCAGAAGTTCTGCAGAGCCAGAAGTTGGAAATTTGATTCCCCACTGTGTATCCCAGGACAAGAGCCAGCTTGTGTAGTAGCCTTAGGCAAGCTACACAGTCCTATGATAGCCCCAGAAGAAAGGGTTGCCATAAGTCAGAATTGACTTGACGGTACGTAAGTATTATTACTAACTAGCATTTGTTTTTATATTGTAGTCGTTCCTTACTTCACTGACCTTACTGTATAACCTTTGAAGGTCATTTAATATTACTGTCAGCTAGCTATTAATATTGCGTGCATATTGAACATTGTTGATTCTCTCTCATTGATAATGATGCCACTCTTTGAATCAACAAGTGATTCTCTAAAAACATTTTCAGAATACTAACTGAAAAACAGTTGCTAAAGCATACATTCTTGCCATACTCCTTTTTGTATCTCTTTTGTCCTCTGTCACGTGATCTTCAGCCATTACTGAGGCATTTTATTTCTAGTACAGACAGTCAATTATGTCTCTTGTATCAAGAGCTTTGTTTTTCAACAACTCCATCAGCTTGTTATGTTGGACTTAGTCAAAGGCTTCCTCATAAATAATACAGGAAGCATACAGAGATCCATGCAGATGTCACGGCATCTCTCCCCTAGTATGTGTAAGGTAGAATACTGTTTCAATGATTACAAAACCTCATCTGAACAGAAAATGTGTATCTGCTGCCCCTTCTTCACATTTCTTGTAAATTTGGCCATGCATTTATCTTTTTTAAAAACTGAAGGAAATGGCATATTCAGTTCATCCTTCTGCAGTCAGCTTTCAAACTTTCCTTTCTGGCAAATGTAGTCAAGGTCTATCTCAACTGTTTTTCAGGAATGATTTCTGTTCTGCAGATCTGATTGAAAAGATTCACTAGAATATCTAGGTCATTCTTTTCCACTGGCCTTAATACTTCTGTGAAAACTTAGTGACATCCAGAAGCATTTTGTAGCTTGTACTGCATTTTGGATTTCAATATTTCCAGTCCAGTATTGGCATCTGATATAATAACTTACGTTTCTTTCTTATCTTCAAACAGCTCTTTAAGGTCCTCACTCCACAATATGATTTTACCCTTGATGTCAAGTATCAGAGAATTATCACTAGCCAAAAGTAATGGTCACTGGGGGATTTTTTCAGAATATTCTTCTGTTTCCTGCTACTTATACCACCATAAGATTAAAAGTATTTGAAAAAGGAAATTAAGAATGATTAGTAACATTAAGGAGATGATAAAAACAATGGCTTTAAATTGTAAAAGGCAATCTAGTTAACTTTAAGAAAACGTTAAGTTAGAGAAGCATACGGTGGGGCTGGCAATCTTTTTTCCAGACAACTAATCGGCCAGTCATGAATCACATGACCTATCCACACTTGAAACTTCCTCAGTGTGTTAATTGCCACAGCAGCAAAAGTTCATGGTCATGCTGCCATTAAACTCAGCAGCAGACCCTCCCTTTAGGGAAGTGGAATTTACTCCTAGTTTCTGATCAGACAAGCTTATTGATAATAAGGGGAATTTAGCCTTAAAAGGTTGTCCAAAGTAGACCTTTGATCTAGATAGGCAGGATAGAAATCTAATAAATGAATAAATAAATAAATAGTCAGAAATAATCCCCCTCTCCTCTGAAAGATCGTTTTCAATCATAATCCTCTCTTTAAAGCAGTGGTCCCCAACCTTTTCAGAACCGCGGACCAGTTGGGGGGGTGGGGTCCGTGGGGGGGCACCCCCTGCGCTCACGGGTGGGCGTGGCACTTCACAGGTGGGCGTTGCACATTCTCAGATGGGTGCGGTGCACTCACATGCATACGCGGGTGAGCGTGGTGCGCTCGCGGATGGGCATTGTGCGCTTGCGTGGATGGGCGTGGCATGCTTGCGGGTGAGTGGGGTGCACATGTGCGCGCGCGCACCACGCCCACCCGTGAACGTGCCACGCCCATCCGCGAACGCTCACCCGCACGTGCGCGTGAGCGTGCCACGCCCACCATGCATGCATGCGGGGGGGGGCGGAGATCTGCCTCCACGGCCCAGTCCTGCGAAGTCCACGGACCGGCACCAGGCCGCGAACTGGGGGTTGGGGATCCCTGCTTTAAAGGATAGATTCGGTTTTGAATTCTGTTACTGTGTTGCACTGGGCACAGCCAATACTACGACATATACCCAATTAAGAGTATGGTTTTGCCCAGTGATAGCTTGATGAATTCAAAGTCAGAATATTAGCACAGTTGGCTGAGCTTTCAGATATATACCATCCTATAGTGGAGACTGTAATTTATTTCTAGATATTATTATGGTTTAGATTAATAATTTATTTTTATAGAATAATATTTTTGTATTTCAAAATAAAATACATTTGGCAGAAGTCAAGAAGCCTCATGATGTTGGGGAGTATATGGGAAGGAAAGCTATTACATAGGGGAATAACAGGATGTTTAGGGTACAGTTGGCATTAGGCTATTTAGTAAATCTGCAGATCTACTCTACTTATTTATCTATAATATTTCCAAGTGCTAAATTTCTAAAGCCAAATTAATTCAATATAAAATATACTTCACTTATTACACCGTAACATATGATGAAACTTACCTGGCATCATTTATTTATTTCATAGATTTCTATATCATTGACTCAGTACTAAGCACTACTCTATGTAGTTAACAGAGTTTTCAAAAACACTAAACAATAAGGAACAAATGATATCCATTCACCCAACACCCACATTGAATTATGGCTGAAATGACACCGGGGGGGGGGGGGGGCTGCTTGTGCAAAAACTACTGTAAGTCGCATTCTCTGTACAGATGTAAACATTGTTAAGGATTACAATGGAGCTTATGTGACCCATTCAAGAAGGACCATGCTCCTTACCAGACGCCTTGCTCAAGGTACAGTTCATTTCAAACATATGTATGTGGACAAAAAAGAAACAAAGGAGATTTTACTGGACCTACTGACACAGCATTCCAGGGGATGCCAACATATCTGGTCTGTCCACCTTAACAAATAACAGCTATTTTGTACATCAATCTATTAAGTGGAATTTGAGGTTCCAATTTTTTTTTAAAGTAGAAGAATAACTACTACTGAAGGAAAAGGGATATGATTACTTCTGCATTATTATAAGATGTATTATTGTTCCATGGATTCTATGTACTGTAACAAACTGTGTTGAGGGATATTTCTATGCAGAAAAACAGCATAAAAATATAAATGAATGAGGGGGGAAAAACCCTAGGTAACCAATATCTAGAAGCACTAAGAGTTTTTCCTGTTTCTGGCTTCTTCAAATGTGTACAGGGAAAACTTATTCCATCCTTCCCACATAGTCATTTTGAGAGAATGTCAGTATTCCTATTAAAATGCACAGGTGACGTAAAGCTTTTTTGTATTGCAAAAACAATTATTGGTTTAACAGCTAAAGCATTCTAAAATTACTTAACCATGCTTTTAGCTTTCAAGTTCAATCCAGCTTTTTTCTGTAAATCATTATACTGAAACCACACAATGAAGATATATGAATAATAAAAGTTTACTGTAAAGTCTTCCCCTTATGAAGAAATTATTATAGTAACAGTGTCCAACACAGAGGAAATGGAAAATCTAGCTAATGTGCTTTACATATGTAGCTAAAAAAGTATGTTCACCCTTTAGATAATTATTACCACATACTCTTACAATACATATATATCACATGTTTTCCAATTTTCAAGAAACAGAAAGGGCAATCTTCTCTCCTCTCTTCTCCCCCTTCTTAAATATTTTAGATTTTGCTTGATTTGTACAGAAATAAACATGACTAACATTCTCTTTTTTCCATTATCATTCTCTTTTTCCATTGTCAGTTTCACTCAATAACATTGTGAACCTATAATTTATTCCTTTATATTTAATATATATGAAGAATGTGAAAAGAAACCTTTCCTGAATCTTTTTAGCCTCCAATACAACTGGTAGTTGAAAGCATTTGCCAGTCTTTCCAGTCTCTGCTTTCATGTACTTCAAGCTGTTATAGCCAAAGTTGTCTGGCTTACTATTGTAACTTGAAAAGTTCTGGAAAAGGCCCACAAATAAGCAAAAGCTGACCTGTGATTTAGCAAAATATGACATATACACATGCAAGTTACCTTAATCTTCCCTACTACAGCTTTAACACAAAAGCCAGAATCCTACTGACGTTTACATAAGATCTGCCTATCTTGTCATGGCTAATTCCAACTAACTGACAAGGTGCCAGGGCATGTCTTAGTTATGTGCCTGGTCAAGGTGTCCCACTGCATAAGCAAGAAGCACCACCACCTTGTTCATCAGCTGTAATTAGCCACGACAAGTTACATAGACCTTACACAAATACCAGTAGGATTCCAAAGAGTAAGAAATTGAGGGTTCAGCAAATTATCTTTAAATGAAAACAACGGAACAATAAACAATACTCTGATCTCAGCAACAATCAATACATGCTCAGTGAAATCAATAATAAATACTTTTTTTCTTCATTAGTGGAATAACATTACAGTTTAACAGCATGACATGAGCTAAACATCTTTATTAAAATCATAGGTGAACACAAATAATTTAGTTTCAACTCCTTATCTGTAACAGATGGATGACAATACAGGCAATTATATGGCTACTATAGGGATTAGCAGCAAAGGAAACATTTTGTTTGGAATTTTGAAAATACTCTTATACATCTTGAAACAATAAAAGGTGGTTGTATTAGTTAATAATGAATAAGGACAGATTCTTTTGCATCGCAACTGAAGTGGGACCAGTGAAAAATCCATTTGCCTCTACTGCCATCTCTCAGTTGCCATTATTGTCTGGGAATAAACAATTAAATTTTAAAATTTTTAACTCAGACATTTTTAGTCTGAGTTGATCTGCTGGTGTCATAGACATTTGTCTGCCAACTTGGCTAAAATAAATCTAGCTGAGTCTCCATCGTACTAAAAGAAAGCTTTTTGCCAGTCTGGAAAGCAGTAAGAGTGCCTGTGGGAGAGTCAACTGAACAAGCCAGCACTTTCTGGCAGACTGAGAAATGATAGTAGAAATATATAAGCAATCATTGCTATTAAAGTGAAATGCAAGTTATATTTCTCAAAAATGCAAGAAGTATCAAGAACAGGAGAAATTAACACGTGCTTTCATTTGCTTCCTTCTGAAATACTAAGATTGTTCCTTTGAAAATAAAAAAAGTATTAATTTCCTAAAGCAATGAAATAAGATAAACTAACAAAAGACAAACAAATCTTGTTTTGGTGACTGTGATACTTATTTACCCTTCTCTACCTGACATGTGCCACTCACAAAATGACAACCACCCCAAAAAATGTGCACTAAGTTTGAGGTTGCCATTTAACTCCTTGTCCTGGACTTTTTCTTTTATCAAACCAAGAAAACAGTCCATGTTCTACTTCTACTGCTGTTCAAATAATGTCACAGCTAAGGGCTAACTTTCCCCTGCCTATTTATAAGAGTAAAAATGCCTCTGGTGAAACATACACTCCTTGTTATTCTGGTGATAATATGTGTGGATATAGTATCTTATGACGGCTATTTCCAAAAATCAGAAACAGAATTTCTAGAACAAATAGATTGTTTATTACAACAAAATCAGAAATACAAAAGATTAAGAAGGTTCAATGTCTGAAGCCCATAGTTGGAAAATAAACATTTTCAGTGTCAGCAAGGAGCAAATTGGGAGGATGGTTGTAATATAGAACATACTGATGAAATGATGCAACAATAAACTCTCAACAATGCAAAAAACCCATTTTCAGTCACAGTGCACTAAGCAAGGCATTACTAAGCATTTAAAAAAAAGAAAGGTTACTTACCTGTAACTGTTGTTCTTCTAGTGGTACTCTGTGAATCCACACGAATGGGTTAAACTGCGCCTGCGCAGGACTCATCGGAATATTCTAGAGCTAAATGACAAGTGTAACGTCTCCCTGTATCGCGCATGCTCTGCCCGCCGGTACCTCAGTTCCAAATATCCACCGTTGCAATGGCTCTGAAAAATTAAAGCCAAAAAATGACGTGACGGACAGAGGGGAGGTAGGGCGGGATGTGTGGATTCACAGAGTACCACTAGAAGAACAACGGTTACAGGTAAGTAACCTTTCTTTCTTCTTCGTGGACTCTGTGAATGCACACGAATGGGTGACTAGCAAGCTCACTTACCAGAAGGAGGGCTGTCACGGCAGAACCGAAGTCAGCACAGCCCTTCCGAAACTTGCTTCCCTCTTTCTCTGACATCTAGTCTGTAATGCGTAGCAAAGGTCAGTGGTGTAGACCAAGTCGCCGATTTACAGATGTCAGAGAGTTCAATGCCACACAGCCAGGCGGTGGAAGTAGCCATGGCTCTGGTGGAATGTGCCTTGATCACCTCTGGTGGAGTTTTGCCAACCAGGTCATAGGCTAAAGTGATGGCAGAGACCAGCCATCTGGAGATAGATTGGGAAGAAGCTGGATGGCCTTTCCGAGGACCATGAAAGCAAACAGTCTTGGAGATTTACGTAAGTCTTTTGATCTTGAAATATAGAAGGCCAGAGCCCGACGAACATCGAGGGAGTGGAGCATGCGTTCAACATCTGACGAAGGGTTAGGAAACAACGTTGGGAGGATTAAAGGTTGATTTACATGAAACTCTGAAATCACTTTAGGAAGGAATGAAACATCAGGATAGAGTACAACTTTATCTGGGTAGAACTGGATATAAGGCTCATCAGCCCGTAGTGCAGCTAGTTCGCTTGCCCTTCGCACAGACGTGATGGCCACCAAGAACAAAGTGTTTAAGGCCAGTAATTTCAAAGAAGAAGTAGCCATCGGCTCAAATGGAGAACGTGTGAGAACTTTTAGGACAATCTGAAAGGACCATTGAGAAGTTGGAGGTCGAACAGGAGGACGAATATTCTGTAGACCTCGAAGGAACTTCTTAACAGTAGGGTGAGAAAACAAATGAGAAGATTCTGAACCCACTGGTTGATACGATACGATGGCTGAAATATAAACTTTGAGTGTGGAATGCGCCAAACCCAAATCAAACAAGTGGCGCAAGAAGGTAAGGAGAGTCCTCAGAGAAACAGGAACTGTAACAAAGCCTCTGAGCTCAGCAAACTTGGTAAATGAAGTCCATTTATGGGAATATAATAATTTGGTAGATGGTTTCCTGGCCTTCTCGAGTACTTATTTTATGGTGGGAGAATTCTCCACACTGTGAGATGGAGAGACTCGACATCTGGGTGGCAGATGTTGCCTCCATCCTGAGTCAGGAGAGTTGGTTTGGGAGGCAATCTGAGGTACTCGGTTGCGATGGACTTGAGGGTGGTGAACCATGGTTGCCGAGGCCACCATGGTGCCACCAGGATGGCGTCTGCTCTCAACAGTTGTATCTTGATTATCGTTCGTTGGATCAGTGGGATAGGTGGAAAAAGGTAAAGAAGCACCGCGTCCCATTGCACCATAAATGTGTCTCCTAAGGATCCCTTGCCTCTGCCCGCTCGGGAACAATGAAGATTGCACTTCTCATTGGATTGAGTGGCGAAGATGTCGATGGCAGGATTGCCCCACCTGTTGCAGATGTGATCGAACACTGAGTTGTCGAGGGCCCACTCGTGTGTTTGAGTAGTCAGACAGCTCAGGTGATCTGCTATGTAGTTGTCCTCTGGATTCTAATGTGACCATATGGAACCTCTGGTAACGCAGGTAAGTGTTGAGGCACCTGAGATCCAAGATAGGCCGAAGACCTCCATCCTTCTTGGGGACCGTGAAGTATCGGGAGTAGAAGCCGTCCAGTGCTTCCTGAGAAGAAACACGTTGAATGGCGTGCTTCTGAAGAAGAACATAGACTTCGTCCTCCAGAGCAGGTGAGTAAGAAGTGGTCTGGAGATGACCGAGAGGAGGAAGATCTAAGAATTCTAACAGGTAACCGAAACGTATGATGGTGAGCACCCAAGTGTCCGTGGTGATGTCAGTCCACTTGTTGATAAATGGGGCTAGCCGGGGAAGGTGAGAGGGATCGGGGGGAGAAATCAGTAGAGGACAGTCAAAGATATTGTTTGCCCTTCTTACTAGGGCGACGGAAATTCTGTTGACGTTGATTGGAAGGTTGTGGCCAGAAGGAAGTGGAAGCAGATTGTGGAGGATAATTTGACCTTTCCTGGGGAGGCTTATATTGACGGTAAGATTGCTGGTATGGTTGTTGGTATGATTGTTGGTATGATTGATGGGTAAACGGTTTACGCCATTGTTGTTTTTGGAATTTAGGTTGTTGAAGATAATAAGATCTGGCCGTTTTTCTTATCTTATGCAAATTTTCCATTACCTCATCCGTTTTCTCATTAAACAGTCCATCACCATCAAAAGGGAGCTCCTCAATTCTTGACTTGGCATCGTCGTTAATTCCCGATGTGCGCAACCAGGCATGTCTTCTTAGAGCGATGGCCAATGTCATGGCCTTGGAAGCAGCATCAGCAGTGTGTCTCGATGCCAGGCATTGCTGTTTGGCTAACGTCGTTGACTCTAGGTGGGTATTCAAGGCCATGGTTCTTAAATCTTCAAGGGCATCCTGGAGAAGTGGAAGAATCTTATTCCACAACTGCCTCTGATATGCGCCCATTGCCACTTGATAGTTGGACACACGCATAACGAATGTGGCCAAGGAGTAAAGTTGACGTCCCAAAACATGTAATTTGCGTCCCTCCCTATTGGTAGGGGTGACTTTAGAACGGTTACCAGCTCTGGATTGGTTTGATTGAACCACTATAGAGTTTGGTGCAGGATGTTTATTAAGAAAGAGTGTATCAGCACCATGCATTTTATAGTGGTTTTCCACTCTTCTTGAGATCTGCAAAGAAGAGGGAGGCTGTGACGAAGACTCGTTAATGAGGTCTAGCATAGCAGGTATAAAGGCTAGACTCAGAGGAGGTGTTATTTCTTGATTAATGTCCTCAAAAACCAGGTCGTGTTTAGGAGGAGGAGGTTGGTCTACGTTTAATTCTAGTGACTTAGCCATCCTCATGACTAATTGCGCATAGGCTGTGAAATCCTCCGAGGGTGAAGGAGGATGCAAATCCGCAGCGTCTGAGTCAGGTGTGGGGAGATTAGGAGGCAATTCCCCGAATTCTTCTGATTGGAGTTCTTGGTCTGACTCGGACATTACTGAGGAGTCCCTTGACTCAACACCGGTAGATAGAGTAGGTGAAGGGGAGCGGTGTCGGGCTCTCGACACTGAGGCTGCAGGACGAGCAGGGGCTTCCGTTTCTGACGATCTCGCGGGTGCGCGAGACGAACGGACATGGGAGACTTTAGAATGTCCACCCGGAGGCACCGCTGCCGAAGAGACTCTCGGACGCTTGTCAGTATGAAGAGTATGCTCTTCATGCCCTTGACGCTTAGATGGTCTCGTAGCTGTAGTCTCGGGCTGGATATAAACCCAACATCGACGAGGAGGAGGCGACGGGGACAGAGAGGACTGAGAAGATGCATATATATATCTAAGTCTCTTCGGTCTGACAAATTCTCCGGTCTCATATTCGGGATTGACATCGTACTCTCAATAACGGTGTCGACCGGTCCTTGAGTCCATCTGGACATACACAGGCTCTTCGTATTCAGTCACCACATGACGTCGAGATTGATGGGGAAGAACAATCACTTCCCTATGTCGGAGTCGTTGCCGGTCAGGGGAGACATGCCTGCACTTGGATAGTTGCTTCCTAAGAGGGGACTGCAGCGGCAATCCCTCCGGGTCCGACAATTGCACAACTTGCGCCCGCCCAATAGGTATAGGGCTGGAATGGGCAGAGGCCTGGCTGGAAATGATCTCAGCCTCAGAATGGCCATGTGTCGGAGACAGGCTCGGTACTGAAGCCGAAGCCTGTGTGCGTGGTCGAAGACCGTCCTCATCCGAGATCGAGTCTTGCGTCTCCCCAATAGGCTTCTCCAATATAGGAGATGGCAATGTAGCCCAAACTGGAGAGGGTTCAATACAATGCACAGCCTTAGGGTGTTTCGATTTCTTTTGCTTAATGACTTCTTTTTTCTTTTTAGGGTCATTGGCAGTGGATTTCGGTGCAGACGCCGAGCTTGGTATCGAAGATGTCTTCGGTTTAGAAATCTTAGCAGAAGCTCGAGACGACGCGGTAGTCGGTGCTGGTGAGGCTGCGGGTTCATGGCGAGGAGTCGGAGGAGCAGACAATAAGGTAGGCTCCATAGTGGACTGGCTCGATGGTTTCAAAGATATTTCCCAGAGATGGGATCGAAGTCGTTGCAGCCGCTGTTTTAAGGCTGGCTTGGTTAGCTTTTTACAATGCTGACAAGACCCGGTTTGATGAGTTTCCCCTAAACAAAAAAGGCAGCGATCGTGGCTATCCGTAAAAGGGATCTTGTTAGCACACGACGAGCACCTTTTAAACGGGCCTGAAGAGGCCATAAAATTTGGCGGGAATCTGACAGGAAAGTAGAGAGAACTCACGGGAGACGTAATGAAAGGATCCAAGTCAAACCGGAATATAAGTCCAATAACAGAAACAAGGCAAAGATAGATTACAGTCCAAGTCAAGCTGGGATATCCGTCAATAATAGAATCAATCAAATCCGGAAACAAGTTCAAAGCCAAGTAACCAAGTAGCGGGGAAACTAATTAGAGGATCGTAAGTAAAGCAGTCCGGGTCGTAAAGCCAGATAATACTTGTAGTCAATAAACAATCCCTAGTCAATACCAAAAGATTTAGCAAAGAAAATAGCTCTAGCGATTCGAAATAGTCCGATTGCGACAGCGGCAAAAAGGAACTGAGGTACCGGCGGGCGGAGCATGCGCGATACAGGGAGACGTTACACTTGTCATTTTAGATCTAGAATATTCCGATGAGTCCTGCGCAGGCGCAGTTTAACCCATTCATGTGCATTCACAGAGTCCACGAAGAATATATTTTTTAAAAAATTAAGTGGTAAAACTATGATGCCAATGGCGCTCAAAATCAACAAAGGCAGAAAGCAAATCGACAGTAGCATTCACAACCACCAACATGAACTGAAATAAATCTATTTACAAGCAAGGTACTATATTTTAAAAAGCCTCTACCAGCCAGTTAAAACAACAACAACTCACTTTGCAGCCCAAATTGATTCCACCCATGCACTGTGTGCCCAGGAATTTATAAATTGATTTAAATAACACTTAAATCAATGTGACTGCAGTTCACATTGATTGGGCCTCCGGGAACTAGTGAGCTGTGTGCACTTTGATTTGATCCACTTTTTCTGCATTTCTATAAAGACAAGGTGATGTTGTTCCGTGACATGTCTTTCCTAAGATGGTTTTGGATTTTCACCTCAACCAACCTCTAGTATTACCTACATTCTTCACATCTTCAATTTCAGATTTAGAAAAAGAAAATTACATATATTGGATGTTCACAGGGCGGTTGAGGAGGTTGGACTCCATGGCCTTATAGGCCCCTTCAAACTCAATTATTCTATTATTTTATGATTAGCAACCAAGAATCTGGAAATGGTGAACGTGTTACATCTCAGCATTTATCCAAATGGATAGTGAACACTATAACCTTGGCTTACCAATCAACGAAGGAAACTGGTGTCCAAGACTTTGAAGGGGCATTCAACTAGAGCAGTTGCTGCTTCTACAGCTTTCCTTAAAGGTGTTCAGCCAAGGGACATTTGTAAAGCAGGAATATGGCCCAAGCCCCTGATGTTTGTCAGATGTTACAGGTTGGCTTTCAGAGAACCGTTATTTCTTCTGTTTTGGCCTGATATCCCACCAGCAAGTAAGTGAGCTTGACAGGTACCCAAATGTGTGATTCACAGAAACCACAAAGGACAGGTTGCTTACTTGTAACTGTAGTTCTTTGGTCACCTGTGAATTCACACAACCCACCCATCTTCCCCTCAGTCTGCCATGCAGACACATATTTTATCAGTGGCAGATTGGAGCAATTGAGGATTATTGGCAGGGTGGAAAAGCATGCAACAGTGGAGGGAACATGAATGAACAAACTTTTTTCAGACTCTACAATGTCCTGAAGATCTCTGCACAGACACAGGACATTCCATCACTAAACCTCAGTTTTCCATTTATTTCCTCCAAGAGTGGGTAGTGAGCGTACTCAATGAACAATGCTCCCCCACATCTACTGCTTTTTAACAATATTTTATCCTTCAAGAAATACCCTGCAGTTCCACCAAACCTGTCTATACCTTCCTGGATGTATAGCTAGCACTGCTCTGGCTGCATAACCAACAGCAGTCACAGCCTAAACATTGGAAACAAAGGGAACAGTGTTGTTTTTAAAAGGCATAGAACATGGTTACATACAGTACATAACATCATAAATGAACTGTGGAATAAAAGTAAAGCCTTACCCACCCCACTGCTCCACCAGTTTACCTTATCATGATTTTCTATTAAGATCTCCACCACAATATTTTGAAACTTGAGGTCCATGAGGGCAGCCACAGATTCTTCTTGTGGCCTCATTAATGTTGGTCCAAACACTACTCCTAAATTTGCTACAGTCATGAGATTCTTCTTGGCATTGGTTGAAACACTTCTCATGAAAAAAGAAAGAAAGAAGAGAAAACCAAAATCAGTAATAGAATTTTCAGAGAGAAATAAAAACTATTTCTCTAAGCTAGAGAAGTGAAAGACTTGGTAACTTATGTAACTATGATTCTTTGAGTGGTGATAGAGAGGTTACTTACCTGTAACTCTGGTTCTTCGAGTGGTCCTCTGTGAATTCACACCAATGGGTTTAGTCTGTGCATGCGCAGAGGCCTCGGAATGTTCTGGAGCTAGAAACTGCTAGGACTGCCACCACCCCCCCGGAGCCCACGTGGTCTGCCCGTCCTAGCGGTTGCCTTAGTTCGCCACTTCCGCTGCCGTAGAAGAGAGACAGCCGTGACAGAAGAGGGGAGGACAGGCGGGAAGTGTGAATTCACAGAGGACCACTCGAAGAACCAGAGTTACAGGTAACTAACCTCTCTTCTTCGTGGCCTCTGTGAATGCACACCAATGGGTGACTGACAAGCTTACCTTCAAAAAGGAGGAGGGATGTCACGGCAACACCGCAGACAGGACCGCACGTCCAAAGCGGGCATCCTCCTTCGCCTGGACATCAAGCCGGTAATGGGAAGCAAATGTGGAAGGCGTGGACCATGTGGCCGCTCGACAGATGTCCTGAACTGGTACTCCCCTCAGAAAGGCTGTTGATGTCGCCACCCGCTCTAGTAGAATGAGCTTTGACCAATCCTGGAAGAGGCTTGCGGGCGAGCTCATAGGCGAGGCGAATAGCCCGAACAAGCCACCGCAAAATAGTCTGAGGCGAAACCAGATGACCCCTATGAGGCACATGGGGGGAGACAAATAGCCGCATGGACTTCCTGAAAGAAGCGGTCCACTGAATGTAGTAGGATAAGGCCTGTCGCACATCCAACAGATGTAAGGACCGCTCGACCGCAGACGACGGTCGAGGAAAAAAGGTAGGTAGATGGATAGGTTGTTTAATATGGAAGTCCGAAGAGACCTTGGGTAAGAACGAAACGTCGGGGTAGAGGGTGACCTTGTCCGGATAGAACTGGAGAAAGGGGGGATCGACGCGAAGCGCCGCGAGCTCTGATGCTCTGCGGGCAGAAGTGACTGCCACCAAAAACAGCACCTTGTAGGTGAGAAGCTGTTCTGAAGTCGTCACCAAGGGTTCAAAGGGAGGATGCGTCAGTCGATTCAGGACTGTATGTAGGGACCATTGAGGAGTAGGTAACTGTCTTGAAGGATTCAAATTCGCTACTCCACGAAGGAATCTTTTTATTTTAGGTTGTCGAAACAAGAGTGCAGCATCCGAGTCAGGCGGTTGGTGGGCAATTATTGCCGACAAATAAACTTTAAGCGTTGAGAGGGCCAAGCGATTATCAAAGAGGTAGGCGAGAAATTGTAAGACAGCATCCAGTGAGGTTGGCGAGAGAGGCAGGCCACGAGACATTGTAAACTTTGTAAAGGCCAGCCATTTGCTCTTATACAGGTTCTTTGTGGAGGGCTTCCAAGAGTGGGAGAGTATAGTATCTATTGAGGTACTATTCTCCAGGCGGTGAGGTGAAGGGAGCGCAGGTCCGGGTGGTAAGTCCTGCCGTCGTGCTGTGTGAGAAGGTGCGGGAAGCACGGGAGCGTGAGCGAGTCCACCGCCAGAGTTGACACCACAGTGAACCAGGGCTGTCGCGGCCAGTGGGGGACAATCAGGATAACATCCGCATTGTCCTGCTGTATCTTGACTATGGTGCAAAGTATCAGCGGTATAGGAGGAAACATGTATAACAGATGTGTGTTCCAAGGTACCATGAGGGCGTCGCCCCTGGAACCCCATCCGATCCCTGCTCTGGAGAAGTACATCGCACACTTGGTGTTGTCCTGCGTGGCAAAGGCATCTATGTCGGGTTGTCCCCATCTCCTGCAAATGTCGAGGAAGACTCCCGTATCGAGGGTCCACTCGTGCATCTGGGTGGTCATCCTGCTGAGTCGGTCCGCCCAGACATTGTCTTGCGTAGAGATGTGCACTGCCGAAGGGAAGATGTGGTGATGCAGGCACCACTCCTAAAACTGGACTGTCAGATATAGGAGGGAGATGGAATGTGTTCCCCCTTGTTTGTTCACGTAAAACATGGCTGTCGTATTGTCTGTGACTATTTGTACCACCGTTCCTGCGATGATTGGAAGGAATGCCCAACAGGCTTTGAAAATTGCAAGGAGTTCCAGGTTGTTGATGTGAAGGGACCTTTCCCTCGGTGACCAGGTCGCGTGAACATGGAGGTGGTTGCAATGAGCCCCCCAACCCACAGGGCTGGCGTCGGTAGTTATCCACGAAGTGAGGCGGAGGGGTGTGAAAGCACGGCCCATGAACAAATAGTGCGGGTTGATCCACCATAGGAGTTGCCGAGATAGCTCGGGGGAGACGCTTGTTGGGAGGGTCCGTGAGGGGGTCGAAGAGTGACAGGTACCAGGCCTGAAGAGATCTCATCTTCAGCCTGGCATGTGGGATCATGGCTGTGGTGGAAGCCATGAGCCCTAGGAGCTTTTGAACGTGTTCGGCCATTACGTACGTTAGAGGTGTAAAGTGGCGGATCAGGTTCCGAATCTTGACAGCCCGTTCCAGGGGAAGATACGCTCTTGCCCTTCGGGCGTCTAACACGGCACCGATGTAGCTTGCAACCTGTGATGGAACCAGCATCGACTTCTTGTAGTTGACCTGAAGTCCCAGATCCATCAACAGGGACAGCGCGATGTTGGTGTGAGCCGTTGCCTGATCTTTGGAGGACGCTACCAGGAGCCAGTCGTCAATATATGGATACACGGCGATGCCCCGGGTGCGAAGGGAGGCCGCCACTGGGGCCATACATTTTGTGAAGACCCGTGGCGCGGTGGAGAGTCCGAAGGGCAAAGCGGTGAATTCGAAGCAAGCACCTCCAAGAGAGAAACGAAGGAACTGTCGATGATCGGGCCTGATGGAAATATGGAAGTAAGCGTCGCTTAAGTCGACGAGAGAAAACCAGTCCCCGTGATGGAGCAACGGGAGGATGCGCTCTAAGGTAATCATACGGAAGCGGCGGTAAACGATGAAGGAGTTCAGATCCCGTAGGTCTAGAATAGGGCAAAAAGAATCGTCCTTCTTGGGGACCAGAAAGTATCTTGAGAAGAAACCAGGATTGGAGGGATCTGGGCTGACAGGCGAAATGGCGAATTTTCCTAATAAGCGCTTTATCTCTTGTTTGAGAGCGGCGGAGGAGCGTGTACGAACGACCCGGGGAGGGGGAATGTCTGTAAATTCTATAGCATAGCCTTGGGCAATGATAGTAAGCACCCAAGAGTCCGATGTAATATGGGTCCAGGTGGGGAGGAATGGAGCCAAGCGGGTGGAACAGGGAAGAGGAAAGTGAATGCTTAGATAGGGGACGGCGTCAAAGGCTCTGCTTAGGCTTCCTGTCGGACTTCCTGAAGGATTGACGTGGTCGTTGACGGTAATCCTGCTGGCGAGGCACATAGGAAGTAGACTGTTGGGGGAAGGGCTTTCGCTTCCCAAGATAAGGCTTGTAGGATTGTTGGGGAAACTGACGTTTCCATGGGTATCTTTGAGGTTTGTAGTAAGGAGAGGCACTGTAGGAACGAGCCGTCTTCTTTACCTTTTGCAAGTTTTCCAAGATTTCATCCGTCTTGGCATCGAACAGACCGGTACCATCGAAGGGTAGATCCTGGATTCTCGTCTTAGAATCGTCATTGATATTGGCTGAGCGGAGCCATGCATGGTGTCGCATGGCAACTCCTGTCATCAAACTCTTTGAGGCGGCCTCGATGATATGTCTGGCCATAACTCTTTCTTGTCTCGCCAAAGCCATAGCTTCCTGGTGTATAGAGAGCCCTTTGGGCCTGAGATCCGCAGGGGCTGCTTGCAAGGCTGGGAGAGCGCGAGTCCAAAGGTGTTTATGATAAGCCCCCATAGCCGCAATGTAGTTGGCGGCTCAGAGAGTGAATGACGCCAAAGAATACGCTCTACGCCCAAGAATATCCAGCCTCCTACCCTCCTTGTTGTTAGGAGTGGAGTTAGACCTCGAGTTGGATCGGGGCTGTGTCACGTCTACCACAATGGAGTTCAGAGGCGGATGTTTAGCCAAGAAGTCGGTGTCGGTACCGTGAGTCTTGTAGAGATTCTCTACGCGGCGTGACATCTGTGGTACCGAGAAGGGCTTGTCCCAGACCTGTTTGAGTAGTCGGAGCAAAGAGGGGATGAAAGACATCCGTAAGGGAGGAACTTGGTCCTCATCAATGTCCTCGTAGACTTTGTCTGTCTCCATCTGCGGAGGTTGTTGGACGGACAAATCAAGGGCCTTAGCAATCCTCTGCACCAGATTTGAGTAGGAGGCGAAATCAGCCGACGGCGAGGTAGGGTTCCCATCACCAATGTCAGAGTCAGGGGTATTAGTGTTAGGCGGTGATGCCTCTGGTACAGAGGACTCCGCAGAGTCCGACTCACAACACTCCGGTACCGAGGAATTCGATGAAACAGACGGGGATCTGTGCCTACAATGTTTAACAGGCTTCCATGGCGCGTCTGAGGCCTCCAAGGTAGACTTTCTCTTATGCTTGGTACCGAGCCCGGTACCAGCAACGTCTGTACCGTGCAATCTGTGCGGTCGGGTAGTGACTCTATCCCTAGACTCGGTACAGGAATCTTTTGACAGAAACCCTGGCAGCCTTCTTAGTAGCTGATGGTACGGGTTGGATGACCCTCTTGCGTTTCGCCGGTACAGGGGAATCATGGCGTTTGCGAAGCTGTTTTCGCCTGACGGTACCAGAGGAGTCAGAGGCGTGCGAGGTATCGTAAGACGACAAGTCAGTAGCGTAAGAGGAGGAAGACGACGAAGTGGAGCTGGACGAAGAATCGGACCCGTAAAGCATCCGGGGATCGTACCAGCGCTCCATCTCCTTGCGCCGCCGGTAATGCTTTTGGCGATATGGTACCGGTGGCCAATCATAATCGGTATCATGGCTCTTCTTATGCTTGGGCCGATGTTTGCGGACCCGAGAGCCCTTGGAGACCTTCAGCCTCGAATGTTTCGAAGGCTGGGAATCTCCGACGACTGGCTGCACATGTCGGGATTTGTCTTTCTTCTTTTTCACCGTGACAGGGTCAGGCAAGCACGGAGAGTCCGAGCCGTCTGGGGACCGTAAATCCGGTACCGACCCAGGGCTCGCCGGTACAGAGGACTCCCCCGATGGTACGTCAGCCAAAGTCTCCAGTAAGGGAGTCGGGATCGTGAGTGAAGGAGAAAGCGGCTCAGCTCGAACTGGCGGGGAGAGATCCCTGACGGACCCGAGATCAGTAGGAGAGCGGGTCGAAGAGTGTTGAGGCGTCGGCTGTGGTATAGGCGAAACCTTAGACTTTTGGGATTTGGATTTAGAGGAAGAAGAAGAAGCCGATTTGGGAGGCAATTTAGAAGAAGTCCCAGAGTGGGAGTTGACTTTAGTCTTTGACGATTTAGGCTTGGGAGACCGGATCGGGCTGGTGGGAGGAGAAGCCGAGGACCATTGCGTCAGGGCAGCGGGATCCATCTCCGGAGGTTGGAGGGACTTCTCCCACAGAAAAGCGCAGAAGCGCTGCTCCCTCAACTTTAAGGCTTGCTTGGTAAAATGTCTGCAGTGGACACAGGACTGAGGTTGATGAGCTGCACCCAAGCAGAACAAACAAAGTCTATGCCCGTCAGAAGTAGGGATCTTCTTCCGACAGGAGACACAACACTTAAATGAAACTTTAGGGGCCATAAAACGCGGGAAAGGGGAACTGGGAGGGGGGGAAAATAAACTCTAATTCTATATATATATATTTAACTATAACTAGAACAAATACGAACGATTAGAAGAAACGGCTGAAAGTAGCCGCCGTCGATAAGAAGAATTTCCAATTCCCGCGCAGAGAACTCCAGAAGACAAGACCTGCTGCTGCAGCGGAAAAAAATGGAACTAAGGCAACCGCTAGGACGGGCGGACCACGTGGGCTCCGGGGGGGGGCAGTCCTAGCAGTTTCTAGCTCCAGAACATTCCGAGGCCTCTGCGCATGCGCAGCCTAAACCCATTGGTGTGCATTCACAGAGGCCACGAAGAAGAACCATGTATCCACACAAAATGGGTGTCTGCGCCTGCACAACATTGCTTCTGAAAGTTCCAGAGCCTCAAAAACAAAAGTGCCTTAGCCTATACCATGCAAGTGCAGTCCTGCTTTCCTCAGTGCCAAATGTCTGCCGCAAGAAAGGAATAGAGAAGGGTGGAACAAGAGGGGAGGAGGGCAGGATTGTGTGGATACATGCATCACCACTCAAAGAACCATAGTTAAGTAAGTAACCAAGTCTTCTTTTTCATGGTGTCCACGTATGCACACAAAATGGGTGACTAGTAAGCTATACCTTGGAGGTGGGAGTTACACCAAGATAGAGGATAAGACAGCTCATCCAAAAGCAGCATCCTTTTGAGCTCTTAGGTCTAAACTATAGTGTGTGACAAATGTCATTGGACAGTACCAAGCTGCTGCTCCACAGATCTCTTGGATGTCGACACCTTGGATGAAGGCCATAGAGGAGGAGATGTCTCTTGTGGAGAGACTGTGGAAGGTCCGAGGTAGGGGCTTGTTTGCTAGTTCATAAGCGGGCAATAGCCTGAGAGAGCTATTTGGAGAATCTTTGAGAAGAGACGGTACTCGTAACTGCAAGACCAGTCATGTGGGCTGTCAGACTAAGTTTCTCAAGATCAAGGACAAGCACATGTGCATGAGCGGGATGTGCTGCACTCTCGAGACTGACAACGATTCCTGTATGACTAAGAGGGCAAGCCCAACTCCTTGTACATGAAGCGAGGAGGGCAGAAGAAGGGTGCATAGTAAGCATCCTCACGATATTGAGAGCTCGTTGATGGTGACCTCGAGTAGTGTCGTCAAGATCAACATGGTGGTGATTGTGAGAGTGATTGTGACCTTGACCTCCTGCTCTCCCTCCTACTGTGGTGTCACAGATATGGAGACCATTGAGTAAGGGCGAGAGATCTCGATTTCTATTGCTGTCTATCTTGGACAGTGGAAGCAAAGATTGCTCTTGCAATGGGCTCCGAAGTGGTGGTGCTCTCAGCAAGGCGGCAACACTCTGCACAGAGGGGATCAGGTACTCACCTTCTGAAACTGAGACTGTATACTGGGCATTGGTAGTGAGAGCAAAGATAGATTCTCAGATTGATAACTGTGGATCTGAAAGCACTGCGGTCTCAGCAGCATCAATAGGCTGCTGCTTCTTTTTCTTCTTCTACGCCTTGATAACGGGGGGGCTGCTGTACGTTTGCAGCTTCTGCGGTCCAACTTCTTCATCGATTTTGACAGCGGTTTCAAGGAAGATGAAGCGAGACGGAGTCCACTTCTATGGCTGTCCCAGACAGAGCTGGCTGATCTATCTGGGTGGCTGGTATTGCCCTGGGAGAAGGATCCATGCTCTAAGGGACTGTTCCCAAAGAAAAGATGGAAGCAAAGACTGATGATTCTTGAGGTTAAGGGCGGTAAAGCTCTGACAGATCTTGCAGGAATGAACTAGATGGGCCTCCCCTAGGCAAAACAAGCAAGTATCATGCCCATCAGACTGGGGAATCTTTTTACCATAAGTGGCACACTTTTTCATAAGGGCAGCAATCATAAATTGTTAGAAAAGAGGGAACGGCAAAGCCATGGGGAAAAGGGGGAGGGTAAACCCTCTGCAAACTCTCTCTCTTTCTCTCTGTTCTTTTTAAGGCAGAGAAGAGAAGGAAAGAAAAGGGGGAAAAGGGAAAAGAGGACTTATCGAGAGGAATGAAGGTAAGTGAAGTGAGGCTTCAGAGCAGTCCCTCGCATGCTGTCACAGCGGCGGACACAAAAGGACTGAGGAAAGCAGGCTCGCGCTTGTGCGGTACAGGCCAAGGCACTTTCATTTTTGAGGCTCTAGAACTTTCCAAAGGAGTGTCGTGCAGACACACACACTGTGCATATACATGGACACCACGAAAAAGAAGTTGAACAATTTCCCCCACTTTTCAAGATTTTAAATAAACAAAATCTTGATACTTTCACCTTACAAAATAACTCATTTGAATATATACTAGCAAATTTAGATTTTAAGAAGGAGATGTGAAGCCAATTTACATTTACCAACAAATCTTCAATTTGGGGGGGGGGGGGGCGGAAACACATACACACACAAGACAAAGTCAAACACTTTTTTATCTTCAATCAAACCAGCAAAATACGTTAATACACTACATTTCAGCCTGCTTCTCTCAGATATATACAGAAAAAGGTGAGGTTTACTCTTTTTTCCAAGTAATGTTCCTAAATAAATTCAGAGTTCATCTCTGAACACAATTCCTTAAGTTAAGTCATAGCAACTGGACTTCTTTCTTATTAGGTTGAAACGTTTCGCTACTCATCCAAGTAGCTTCTTCAGTCTGAGGAGAGTTGGTAGGAGATCCCTGATATATCCTCCACTTTGGTTACACTTCCCCAGATCTGAATAGGCTTCTTAGATGGACAAAGGACGGGGGGGGGGGGGGGAGTGAAAATCCCACTTCTGCAGTCCTTCTCCAACCATTGTCATGGGTCATTAACAGTGGTCTCTCTGGTGGGTGTGGTCCTGATCTTTCTGGGGACGGACGAAAGGGCAGCATGATAAATGGGAGACAGATTGTATCTTAAAGCCTCCACCCCTGTTGAGTGAGGGATTTTCTATACGCACCTGTATGGCCTCCCTGACACCTGTATGGCCTCTCAATATGGCACCTGTATGGCCTCTCAAACCACCTATCTTCTCGGTCCAAAATTAGTGCATTTTGGTCATGAAATGAGTGTCCTCTATCCTTCAAATGAAGGAACACTGCTGATTGTGGTCCTCAGCTATTGCCCCTCCTGTGCTGGGCCATTCTTCTGTTTAGTGGCTGTTTGGTTTCTCCAATGTAGAGCTCCGAATACTCCTCTTTGCACTGGACCACATATACTATATTGCTCCTGTTGTGTTTTGGTGTCCGGTCTTTTGGGTAGACGAGTCTCTGCCTTAGTGTGTTTATGGGTTTGAAGTGCACAGGTATGTGTTTTTTACAAAAAATCCTTTTGAGCTTTTCAGACACACCCACCATGTAAGGAATGACCAGGTTCTTCCATTGGCTCTGGGTCTCAGACTGTTCCATTGTCCTGTTGGGTTGGGACATTGCCTTGTTAAAGCTCATTTGATGACCAAAATGTACGCATTTTGGACTGAGAAGAGAGCCCCCCAGCCGGTGGGGCTGGCATCGGTGGTGACCTGAACAGTGAGTTGGAGGGCCTGCCTATGAAGAGGTTGATAGGTGTGTCCAACCAAAGTAGTTGGGCCGCAAGTTCTGGTGTAACCTCGAGGAGCTTGGTAGGCGGGTCTGAGAGTGAGTCAAACAGGGACAGGTACCACGCTTGGAGTGAGCACATCTTCAATTGGGCATGCTGTATGACCGACGTGGTGGAGGCGATGAGGGCTAACAGACGTTGAGCATGGTGTGCCGTCATGATGGCACGGGGCTGGAAGTGTAAGAGGAGTGAGTGGAGTTTCATTGCCCGCTCCTGAGGGGGGAAAGCTTGAGCTCTTCGTGAGTCGAGAGCGGCTTCTATGAACGTGACTCTTTGAGATGGTAAGAGGACAGACTTGTCTCTGTTAACTCTTAGGCCCAGATCCGCTAGAAGCGAGAGAGTTAAATTTATGTTTCGTGTAGCCTGGGAATGAGAAGAAGCGACTAGCAAACAATCATCTATGTACAGGAAGATGGAGACTCCCTGGGAGCGAAGATAAGTCACTAGTGGGGCCATGCACTTGGTGAAGACCCAGGGGGGAGAGAGAGAGAGCAGTGGAGAGGCCGAATAGAAGGGCCTTGAATTCGTAGACGGTGGCTCCAAGGGAGAATCTGAGGTACTTGTGATAATCTTGATGAATGGTAATGTGGAAGTAGGTCGATGACAGCAAACCAGTCGCCTTCTTGAAGAATGGGTAGTATGTGCTCTAGCGTGACCATATGGAAATGTCTCTGAACAATGTAGATATTGAGGTCTCAAAAGTCAAGGATGGGTCTGAGACCTCCGTCTCTCTTTGGGACAGTAAAGTACCGGGAGTAGAACCCCGGGTCGTCATCTGGGGGGACGACAGGAGTGATGGCGTCCTTTAGCATTAGAGGCCGAATTTCCTGTTGTAGTATAGTTGATGGAGTAGTCAGGATCATTCTCGATGGTGGTAGGAGAGAGAATTTGATCACATACCCCACAGTGATGATGAAGAGGACCCAAGAATCGGTAGTGATAGAGGCCCAGGTTGGAAAATGGGCTGCGAGACATGTGGTGGCGAATGAGAAAATGGGAGATGGGTGGATCTGGGCAGTGGGAGAGTCAAAGATTCTGCTTTGGTTTCTTATCAGGTCGCCTGAAAGACTGTCGAGGGCACTGTCGTTGGTTGTTGTGATGAGGTTGGAAAGATGAAGAAGATGATGGTAAGTATCTCTGCCTAACCATAGTTTGTCTGTACAGTGGGGGAAAGAGTGGCGCCATTGGTAGCGCTGGGGCCTGTAATATGATTGCGTATTTTAAGAGCGAGCAGTCTTTCTCATTTTTTGCAGGTTGTCAAGAATTTCATCAGTCTCGTCATCGAAGAGGCCCTCACCATCGAATGGTAAGTCCTCAATGCGCAGACAAGAGTCCTCTGAAATATGGGCGTATCGAAGCCATGCATGTCTGCAGAGTGCGATGGCAGTGGCCATGTGTTTAGAAGCAGCCTCGATGACATGACGCACTGTGATTCGTTCTTGATGGGCTAAGGCCATGGCCTCTTGGTGGAAAGCGAGGCCACGGGCCTTGTATTCATCGGGTGCAGACTGGAGTGCTGGGAGAGCCTTGTTCCAGAGATGCCGATGGTATGCTCCCATAGCAGCTAAATAGTTGGCAGCTTGAAGGGTGAAGGAAGCTAAAGAATAGTTTCTTCTACCAATGATGTCAAGCTTTCTACTTTCTCGGTTATTAGGAGCAGCATTAGAGCGATTACGAGCTCTATTTTGTGTAGCATCAACTATGACTGAATTAGAAGGTGGATGTTTGGAGAGAAAGGTAGTATTGTCTCCGTGTGTCTTGTATAAATTCTAGATATGTCTGGACATTTGAGGTACCGAGGAGGGTTTAGACCCTGATTGTTCAATGAGCTTAAGGAGAGAATGGATAAACCCCATGTGAAGTGGTGGGGTCTGGTCCTGACTGGTGTCCTCATAAACCTTGTCTGATTCTGTTGGTACTGGTTGTTGGACATCAAGGTCCATCACCTTCGCTATGCAGAGAATGAGTTGTGAGTAAGAGGAGAAGTCCTCGGATGGAGACGGTGGGTTGGTATCAGCTATGTCAGAATCCGATGTAGGTAGATTAGGCGGAGACTCATGTGGAGGTGAAGAGTCTGAAGTGTCAGCATCAAAGAATTGGTAAGTTGAGCGGGGGTGATATTCTGGAGGCAGAGGGGATTGCTGGTATGGAGATCCCGATGCACGAGGCACGTCGTGTGGAGGTGAAGTGGGATAAAGAAGGGTTACTTACCTGTAACCATAGTTCTTCGAGTGGTCCTCTGTGAATTCACACATATGGGTATTGTCCGTGCTTGCGCTGACGATCTCGGAAGATTCTAGAGCTAAAAGTAACAATTTTATGGCATGATCTCCCATGAGGCAATGCTCCTCCCACTCACCCTTCCCCTCAGTTCCTAAAATGTGTCCGCCGGGCAAAAGTTATATAAGTATTAAGGCACCGTGACGGACAGAGGGGAGGATGGGCGGGTAGTGTGAATTCACAGAGGACCACTCGAAGAACTATGGTTACAGGTAAGTAACCCTTCTTTCTTCATCGTGGCCTCTGTGAATGCACACATATGGGTGACTAGTAAGCTTCACTTACCGGCAGGTGGGATGTCACGGTAGGAATGAAGCTAAGACAGCTCTGCCAAAACCAGCATCAGTGCGTGCTCTGACATCCAGCCGGTAGTGCTTGATAAAGGTCGACGGAGTGGACCAAGTTGCAGCACGGCAGATATCTGGAATGTCTGTGCCACGTTGGTAGGCCAGTGACGTGGAGAGTGCTCTGGTGGAATGTCCCTTTAGCTGATCAGGTAATGATTTCCCTGATAGTTGGTAAGCAAGGGATATAGCTTACACAATCCATCTGGAAATAGATTGAGAAGATGCTGGGCTTCCCTTATTGGGCCCATAGAAACAAACAAATAACCGATTAGTGGTCCTAAAGCCCTTAGTTCTGTCCAAATAGAACGCCAAAGAGCGCCGAACGTCCACTGTGTGGAGCATGTGTTCCAAAGGAGATGATGGCGATTTGAAAAAGGAAGGCAGAATGATAGGCTGATTCCTATGGAACTCTGTTACCACCTTCGGAAGGAAGGACACATCAAAATAAAGAGTCACCTTTTCAGGATGGAACTGAATGAACGGAGGGTCCGACCGGAGGGCAGCGAGTTCACTGGCCCTCTTGGCCGAAGTGATAGCCACCAAAAAGGCTGTTTTCAAGGTAAGTAACTTAAGGTCGGATGTGGCCATAGGTTCAAAAGGAGGATGCATGAGAGCATTCAGAACGATTTGCAATGACCATTGAGGGGTAATACGTTGGGGTGGGGGGCGGGTGTTATTGAGCCCTTTGAGAAACTTCTTAACTGCAGAATGAGAAAAAAGTCTTGCAGAAGAAGAGTCATCAGGTTGGTGTGCAACAATCGCTGCAATATAAACTTTGAGAGTGGAGATTGACAATCCAAAATTGAAAAGATGGAGCAGGTAAGTAAGAAGAGTTTTGACTGAAACAGGTACGGCACGTAAGTTATTGTCCTTCGTGTATTTAAGGAAAGATCTCCATTTATTTTCATAGAGGAGTCTAGTAGAGGGTTTTCGAGCCTTATCTATAATCGCTTGAAGGTCGGGGTTATCCTCCAAGCCGTTAAGTGAAGGGACGAGAGGTCTGGGTGGTAGACCATCCCGTTGTTCAAAGTGAGAAGATCCGGAATCAGAGGTAGCCGGAACGTGTCCGCCGAGATCGATCGGAGGTAAGGGAACCACGGCTGCCTCGGCCACCAGGGGGCTATCAATATAGCGTCCGCATGGAACTGGTGGATCTGGATTACGGTTCGTTGTATGAGTGGAATCGGGGGAAAGAGGTAAAGCAGTGTGTTCGACCAGTTGACCATGAAAGCATCCCCGATGGAGTTGGCATCGGCCCCAGCTCGAGCGCAATAAGTCACACATTTTGCGTTCGATTTTGAGGCAAAGACATCTAGGTCTGGTGTTCCCCATCTGTGGCAGAGGAGATGGAAGACGGAGGTTTGGAGGGACCACTCGTGTGATCTCGATGTGAGGCGACTCAGATGGTCGGCTAGGTAGTTTTCCTCCGTGGAAATGTGTACCGCTATCGGAAAGATATGGTGCTCGTAGCACCATTCCCAGAGGTTGATTGAAAGGCAGAGGAGGGAGGAAGAGTGGGTGCCCCCTTGTTTGTTGACGTAAAATAGGGCAGTGGTGTTGTCTGTTGCCAATTGGACCACACGACCTCGAATGATTGGGAGGAAGGCATGGAAGGCTTTTATGATCGCCATGAGTTCCAAGTGATTTATGTACAGTGTCGATTCCGATCTCATCCAGAGTCCGTGAATTTTGTATTGTAGGCAATGAGCACCCCATCCCCATGGGCTGGCGTCTGTCGTGATCTGCACAGTGGGTTGAAGAGGCCAGAATGGACGACCAACAAGAAGATTGGTTGGTGAGAGCCACCAGGTGAGTTGACGGGAGAGTTCTGGTGTTACTCTCAGTCGTTTTGACTGGCTATCTGTTTGAGGATCGAATTGTGCTAGGAACCACGCTTGAAGGGGTCTGAGTTTGAGTCTTGCATGTTGGATGACTGAGGTCGTCGAAGACATGAGCCCCAGGAGATGCTGGGTGTGTCAAGCCGTGATCAAGGCTCGAGGTCGAAACGAATGTATGGCATTTTTTAGTTTTGTGATTCTTTCCTGCGGGATGAACGCCCTGGCGTGTCTGGAATCGAGTAGGGCTCCGATGAAGGTAGCAGTTTGGGACAGTTCCAGATGCGACTTGGAATGGTTGACTTGGAGACCGAGGTTTTGGAGAGTATGCAGAGTAGTGCGGACGGCTCTTATGGCGTCGATGCGGGAGTGTGCTACGATGAGCCAGTCGTCGATGTAAGGGTAAATCTGAATACCCTGAAGACGAAGGAAAGCCGCAACTGGAGCCATGCACTTTGTAAATGTCCTTGGGGCTGTAGAGAGTCCAAATGGGAGGGAGCAGAATTGGTAAACCGGACCGTTGAAGTGAAAGCGGAGGTACTTGTGGTGAGACGGGTGGATGGATATATGAAAATATGCGTCCTTGAGGTCGATGAGGACGAACCAGTCTCCCTGTGAAAGAAGGGGAATAACGGTGTCAAGTGTGAGCATTCGAAATTTTCGAGGTCGAATATAGTTATTGAGGTCTCTGAGATCGAGAATGGGGCGGAAACCTCCGTCCTTTTTCGGCACCGTGAAGTATTTGGAATAGAACCCATAAGGGGAATCACCAATTGGAACCAATGTAATTGCTCTCTTGTCTAACAGAGAGTAAACTTCCTCCTGAAGGGTGTCAGAATAAGGAGTAAATCTGAGATTGCCCAAGGGAGGGAGAGATTGAAACTCAATACAGTAACCCAATGAAACAATATTAAGGACCCATTTGTCGCTTGTAATATGTTCCCAGAATGGGAGAAATGGACGTAATCGCGGGAAATCAGAGGTATCAACAGTCCTGGGAAAATGGGTAGGGGCATCAATATCGTCGATAGCCCTTACCCTTCCCTTGCGGCTTTGTCTGAGGTTGACGTTGTTGCTGCTGGTTGTGAACACGGGGGTTCGGGGTCGACG
Source organism: Intellagama lesueurii (assembly GCA_037013535.1). NCBI lineage: Eukaryota > Metazoa > Chordata > Lepidosauria > Squamata > Agamidae > Intellagama > Intellagama lesueurii. The sequence continues at coordinate 155,471,272 of JBAJHW010000005.1, forward strand.
GTCCCGGTGTCGAGAATGGTCTGTCAGATTGTTGCTGACCAAAGGGTCGGTAGGACTGGTACTTCCGGAATGGTTGGAAGGGTTGTTGATAATATGAGGAGGATCTGTAATTTGGCTTGTAGGGACGAAAGGAGGATTGGTTCATGTAAGTTTTGGCAGTCTTACGCATTTTGTGAAGACTTTCCATGGTATCATCCGTCTTTTGATGAAAAAGTCCAATGCCATCAAAAGGGAGTTCTTCTATCCGATGTTTGGCATCGTCGTTAAGGGATGTAGACCTAAGCCAAGCGTGTCTACGGATGGCTATAGACGATGCCAAGGATTTAGAAGCAGCCTCGGCAGCATGTCGAGCAACTATTTTCTGTTGTTTCGCTAGGGATGTAGCTTCGGTATAGGCATGCATGAGGCTCGTTTTGATAGATTCAGGTGCATATTCCAGAGTGGGCAGGATTTTCGCCCAAAGGTGTCGCTGGTAGGCACCCATCGCTGCCTGATAGTTAGCCATTCTAAGGAGGAAAGACTGCAAGGAGTAAATTCTCCTGGCTATGACGTCGAGTTTTCTTCCCTCCTTATTAGTTGGAGAAGTCGAAGGCTTACCCCTGGATTTATGTAAGTTGGACTCGACGATTATGGAGTTAGGAATTAGATGTTTCATCAGGAATTCCATGTCCGGGTCATGGGTTCTGTACATGTTGTCAGTGCGTCTGGACATTTTCAGATTTGTGGGAGGTGTGTCCCAGGCGTCTTTGATGATTTGTTTGAGGGCAGAGATGTATGCTAGGCTAAGGGGCTGCGACTTTTCTGTATGGATGTCATCAAATATGGTATCCGGTTTAGGGGAAGGAGGTTCTTCCACCTTTAGCTTGAGTGCAGTGGCCATACGAGAAATTAAATTGGAGTATGAAGTGAAGTCCTTCGACGGAGAAGACGGTCGCGTATCAGTAGGCTCAGAATCGGGAGTAGGGATATTCGCTGGTGATTCTGGAGATGATTCTGCATCAGTGTCATGATCTGAGGTTGGCGGATCAGATGAGGATTCTTCATCTGAAGGGACAGTAACCTGGGACGGTCTAGGTAGCGCAGGTCTCGATGTTGTAGTCGTTGTGACATGGTGAGCCTTAGAAGAGTGTTCAGGTTGCTTCGGTGGAAGTGCAGTCGAAGACTGGGAGTGTCGTTTTCTCGACGTCGAGATGGATGTCAATGTCGAGAGTGGTTCCGTAGGTTGAGATGTCATTGTCGATGGAATCTGAGGACAATGCTGTGGGGATTCGCCGCGAGATCTTTTCGCCGGATTTGGTTGCGAGAATCCCTGATAAGCTTCCATTTGGAATTGGTTAGCAAAGGGAAAAAAGTTCTCCATGCCAAGTTGTTGAAAGGCAAGTTGTTGGTAGGCTGGGAAGAACGGGAATTGATAACAGTGAGCAAACTGAGGCAGTGGAGCTGCCGGTTCGATATGCTTCCTCCTCCCAGTACGTTTCTTTGGAGATGGAGGAGGAGTTTCAGGTTCCGACGGCTCGGTGTCGAAGGCCCGCCCTGAAGTTGGGCTCGAATGGGCAGTGGCCGGACTGGATGGCGGCTCAGTCCCAACATGGCCAGTGGAGGGAGAAAAGCTACCAGGCAAAGCTGGAGCTTGTGCCGAGGGAATAAGCACCTCATCCCTTTCCACTACAGACACAGGAGCTTCCATGGAAGATTCTTCAAATATAGGAGAGGGTGGGCGCTCTCCGGGTGTCTCCAAGCGAACGGATTTGGTTTTCTTAGGCTTGGTAACAGGTTTCTCCTTTTTCTTTTTAGACTGTTCCTTGGGGACCTTTGATTTTGAAGCTCGGGAAGTGTCGGAGCCCGCTTTGGAGCGGGGTGAAAGAGTAGAGTGCCCCGGCGTTGCAGATGAAGCTTGTCTAGGCGGGGCTGGGTCTACTCTTTGAGCTTCACTAGGAGCCATGGTAGCAGGATTCATGGCTGCCTCCCAAAGGTGAGACCTTAATCGTTGGAGTCTGTGTTTTAGCGCAGGCTTAGTAAAGTTTCTACAGGCCGCGCAAGATTGGGTTTGGTGTTTTTCGCCTAAACAAAATAAGCACTTGTCGTGGCCGTCGGACGATGGAATTTTACTATTACAGCCGACACAGCGCTTAAAAAGAGCCGAAGAGGCCATAAAGGGCGGGAAAAAAATTGAAAATCCAGGGGTAGGGAAAAAACAACCGAAAAAAGAAGAAAAAAACTCACGGGAGATCAAACGAAAGGTTGTAGATTGCTAAGCGAAGTAATAATAGAATTTAGCAGTTGTATTTAATAGCACAAAAGGCCAGATAATTGCTCTCTTTCTTCTGTAGAACTGTACCGCACGGCGGAAAAAAGGAACTGAGGGGAAGGGTGAGTGGGAGGAGCATTGCCTCATGGGAGATCATGCCATAAAATTGTTACTTTTAGCTCTAGAATCTTCCGAGATTGTCAGCGCAAGCGCGGACAATACCCATATGTGTGCATTCACAGAGGCCACGATGAAGAACTTCTAGACTTGCCGGTACCATGAAGTTTCAGAGGAACGGACTGAGTGGATGGATGAGGTAGTGATCTTTTCGGTTGTCGAGAGCAAGTGGTATCGAGCGGAGCTGGTGATGGTCCCGTGTAGGTGGTAGTGACTTGGAGAGAAGAAGAGCGTACATGAGACAGGGTAGCTGGTTCTGTGGCCTGTGACTGGAGTGATGTCGATGGTCGAGATTGCTTCGGTATCGTAGCTGGTTGAGATGTATAAGCTTCAGCAGGGTGAGATCGCTTACGAGCGGGTTTGATTGGTTTCGGTACCGGGGGAGGCAACAATTTGTCATCTGAAGAAGACTGATAATACGCCTGGAATGGAGGATGGTACCGAGGCGGAAATGGGGACTCGGAAGAGTCAGACAGATAATAGTATGCATACCGAGCATGCTTGGGTTTGGTGTAGAAACCAGTATCAGGCTGCCAGTATCGACTGGATTGGTGGCGATATCGTTTCAATGGAGGCTTATAATACGTTGGTGGCTCAAACAAAGTGACTCGCTTGGTAGCAGTATCGAGCGTGAGCATCCTGTGGTGCCATCAACCCCGGTGGTATCAGAGGTTGTGAATGTTCGGCAGCGGATCAGCAAGTCTCTGAAGTATAGTGAGTCTTTCGAGATCGTTTGCGCAGTAGCAATGGATCAGCCAAAGCACAGGCTGAATTGGACTCGAAAACAGAGACAGAGCAACCCACAGATTTGGGGCTCAAGTGTGTCGATAGAGGAATTGCTGTAGCGTCAGCAGAACTGTTAGGCCAGTCTGGCGACTGTGCAAGTAGAGGAGATGGTGAATGTCCAGACGGCAGAGGAATGGGGTAATCATCCACAGAAGGTGAATCGAGACATACAGTCGGCTGGTCTTGAATGGGAAGAGAAGAGACAGTTTTGTTGGGTGCAGACAGAAGAAGGAAGCCTGGTAGAGGGAGAGTCTGTAGATGGTTTTTTTCTTTTTCTTAGTAGACTTCAAATGGTCAGACGCCGAGGTCGGTTTTGATGTCGATGTCAGTTTCGACGTCAATCCCGAGGTCTTAGATTTCGAAGTCGACTTGGACTTAGGCTTCGAAAGTGTTGGTTTAGGTATCAGAGGAGTAGAAGGCATGTCTGTAGAAACTGTGCTAGGAGCTTGGAGAACTGAAGCGGGTTCCACTGAAGGTGGTAACGGTCGAAGGGAGCATTCCCAGAGGAAAGATATGAGGCGTTGTTGCCTGAGCTTGAGGGCCTGTTTGGTGAGATTTCTACAGGCCCGACAGGAAGAAGGTTGGTGCGATTCTCCCAGACATAAAAGACAGGAATCGTGTCTGTCGGAAAGGAGGATCTTGTTAGGGCACGAGGTGCACCATTTGAACGGTCCTGTGGGGTCCATAAAATGTCGGGAAGGGAAAGGGAAGGGAAGGTGTTCGGGAAAGGGAGAAACAGTTCAAAAGCTTCTTACTATTTTCCCTCTGTAACTTTTTGCTTTTAGTAAGAATCAAAAGCAAGGCAAACGGAGAATTTGTCGAGAGATAAAATCTCAACGGCAGCAAAAAGGAACTGAGGCAATTGCCAGGATGCGCGGACCACGTGTACTAGGGGGGCAGTCCTGGCGAACACATGATAAAACTCTAAGAGTATTCCGGAAACCTCTGTGCAAGCGCAGATTAACCCATTAGTGTGCATTCACAGAGACCACGAAGAAGAAATGAGGGATCTCCTACCAACTCTCCTCAGACTGAAGAAGCTACTTGGATGAGTAGCAAAACGTTTCAACCTAATAAGAAAAAAGTCCAGTTGCCATGACTCAACTTCCAGATAACCTCACCTGGATAACTGAGAATCTTCACAGATACAAATTCCTTAAGCTTTCTTTAGGCACATTTGGGGGAGGGGGAACCATTTAAAACTAAATCAGTATACAAGATACTTACTTTGCTAAATGTTTCACCAAAATATCCAACATTTCTTTATTCTTCTCCGGAAGTTTATGGACCAAGAAGTGAATAGCATTAACACGGGACTCAGGGCTGCCACTTTCTACACAAGAAATGAAGCAGGAATTCTTCTTAGTCATGCACTTGACACAACATATGTGCTTGACAAAAATTATACATAAATATTTTAATTGCCTCTCCATATTCTTAGTTTTCTCTTTTTCAGGGAGGACCAGAATTGCATTTATAATAGTCTTTTAAACTATTCTCCCCCTGCCCTTTTAAAATAATACAGTTTTCTGGTGTGTTTTCTTTGGAAGGGATTGGGGAAAGAGAACAATAATTACTGAATGACATTTTTGACATAATTTATGGGCTGTCTTAAGACACAAGAAGGCATTCCTCTAAAATAAGAATGGATAGGATACTTAAACTCCTAGTCAGGTCTACTCAGAATTTTGCCTCTTTATTTCAACACAATGACCCAGAAAGTCACTTCCCCTTTCTAAAAATATATATCTTTTTTGGACTAACATTTACATGGCAACGTACGTGTCCCAATTGCTTTGGGGGATCATCTGCTATTCTGGGACAATTTTTATTAGTGTTAGGTGCGCTAGAGATAAGCCAGGGGGGCCTGTACTTGGGGCTTTGGTAATGAGCCTTTTTCCACTTATCTTTCCACTGAAATCAATAACCACAAGTGGCAACAAAACAAATCACTTTATCTTTGTGTGCCTATGTGTATGTATACACTGAAATTCTCATATATGTATGAGAATATCGACCTGAATAAATCACATGTATACATTCTACTACTCTGATTTAAACTGACTAACCAATTACAACGGATCTTTAAATATATATTTTGAAAGTTGACATTGATTTGTTAAAATATATTCTGATCACTATAATGCTGAAAGATTCAATTAAAATTCATGTTTGTCTATGAGGTACTGCACATTTATATTGGTTTTGTAGAAAACAGGAAGAGAGCCTATTTAGAAGCTTTAGATGTGGGTAGATAAGCATGTATTTATTTTCCAAAATCAAGACATCACTCTTTCCGAATAGAGGATGAGATCTTGTTTCTTCCACTTCCCAGTCTTTTAAAGACAAGGACTTGTTTTCAGAATACTTTAATTTCACTTATCTAATTTTTATTTAAAGTGCTAGAGGCAAAAGAACACATTTACTGACTAATATTTATGCAGTATCTGTTCCCATGGTGACTTTTCTCCTTAAAATTATTTAAAATCATGCCCCCCATGCCAGTTGCTCCTTCTTCAAGTCTTTTCTTTATATTCTACGTATTGAATTCCACCTGATAATTCATTATTTCCACAAATTTACAAGAAAATGCTAAGAGAGGGAAATAAAAGAATAAAGACCTTATAAGTATCTGATACAGACCGCCACCATCAAGTTAACAGGAAATGTTGAGATGTAGAGAGTGTGCAATTCCCATTCCCCTTGATGTATGATTTTACTATAAAGTTCCACATAAAGAGACATGAAAATATGCATTTAGAGTAATGCAAATGCCCATTCTCTAGGAGGCTGACCATGTTGTACCTAGTACAGATGTAAAGTTAATCCAACAATATCAATATGCAAAATATTTTAATACATTTGAACATATTTTATATTTGCAGGAACATTTTATGCATCTAGAGGTTGGGGGAGCTAGCTGAATGGTCCAGTGATTTAGCTATCTGGCTGCAAAGCCAGAAGTTGGGAGTTTGATTCCCCACTGTGCCTCCTGCGAGTAGGGCCAGCCTGTGTGGCCCTGGGCAAGCTGCATGATCCCAGGGCATCCCTAGAAGAAGGAAATGGTAAACCACTTCTAAGCACTCTCTACCTGGAAAACCCCCCAAAATGGCTGCCATTAGTCAGAATTGACTTGATGGCACATGACTATCATTTGAGGTTGGGGGGGAGAAATGTGCAATTTTCAAGTGGCCTTGATTAAAGCTTCTGAGTATTAATTACACTTTTTATGCTGTAAGTAGCAGTATGCTCAAAACTACTGTATCTTGTGTCCACTATTTAAAAAGATAAGGTTTTAATTGTAAGTCCAATATTTACTGGCAGGAATGATGAACTCTTTGTGCAATTCATACGTCATTAAGGGCTCTGGAAGGCTTCTGTTAAGAAAAAAACACACTAAATTATTAAGTAGAAATAAAATAAAGCACACCGACTTATATCAGCATTAATTCCTAGTATAAAGATCCTCAAACAGCAAACCTATATATTCCCAACCTTGGGTGAGCCAGATGTTTTTGGAGTGCAACTCCCAGAAGTCTTCACCACTAGTTGTGCTGGCTGGGGTTCTAGGAGTTGCACTCCAAGAACACCTGGTTTACCCAAGGCTGGGAATCACTGTTTTACCAGACTATATTACATCTAGTAAAAGCAAAGCAAAGTGTGCTGCTTATATACCGCCCCATAGCGCTTCAAGCACTCTCTGGGCGGTTTACACGTTAATTATGCAGGCTACACATTGTCCACCCCAGTGAACTGGGAACTCATTTTACCGACCTTGGAAGAATAGAAGGCTGAGTCAACCTTGAGCCGGCTACCTGGGATTGAACCCCAGGTCGCGAGCACAGTTTGGCTGCAGTACAGCAGTTTAACCACTGCGCCACAAGGCAATAGTATACTATTGTCTTGAGCTGTACTAGCCCTAAAATATGTCTCTGAATAATATACGAGAAGTTGCATCCTATCAAATATTCCCTTCAGCATCATTCATTCGGTGTACAAAAGTGGGGGAAACACTTGGGCCCTATCACCTTAGCAAAGAAATGACTTGGTAATGGAATCCTTCCTTTAAAACCTAAGTGTTTCAGATTATACGTTCACACAGTAGCTAGTTAAGATTTTTTTAAATTTTAGCAAAAAAACATCACTCAGAATGTAAGAGTTTGTTATCAGTACTTTAAAAGCCTTTGCAATCAAAGATGCTAATGCTAACTCCTTAAAAGAAATGTGTGTTTTTCAACCAAAATTTTTCAATTTAGCTGCAGTTAAATTGCAATATGTTGTATGTGAAATTTACCTTAAATATTGCTTCATTGCACTTGTTATTGTCTTCACTTCCCATTCCGTGGAACTTTCCAGTTCAACTTCATCACATGTTTTTGCATCTAAAAAATAATCATGGGAGAGGGGAGAGAAAAGAGATTTAAGCTGCTCTTAACCAAGCCACTACTATTAACCTGTGGTTACCAAACGTCAGCATCATGTCCCCTTTTACATTTCTGAGACTGTTACAGCTCCCTACTTTTCCTTTACCACCCTCCAAACGCTTTCAAAAAATTCAATTAAAAACTTAAAAAATAAATAGAAAAACTTTAAAAAATATTTTAAATTAAAAATAAGCACACATTGTTTTTTTTGAGAAATCCTGGATTCCAGTAATATCTACCACAGAAACTTGTTTAAGCTGATAAAAAAAAAAATTTGTTCATGAAAATTTCATCCTCCCTGCCCAGAACCTCCTTATGTCCTCTTAGGACCTCCCGCATTCATTTGGGAATCAGTGCTTAGACATCAATATCCACTGAAGTAAAAATGATATTACACTTGCAAATAAGTTATAGATTATACATGTGGGATGTATGTGTTCAACAGTTGCAAAACCCGTTGCAAAACCAGTTGCACAGTTTCCAGTTGCACACATCGTTTCATGATGTAACACCCAGTTACAAAAGTAGTAGTGTGCCTACAGGCCATAAAAATAAACACTTAACAGAATTTCAGTAACACACTGTTTTCCTTCACTGCTATTATACTGCATTTAGGCTATAAAACAGGTTTTATAAAAGGGAAGCTCACGGCTTTTGATCCCAATTACCACCACTCAGGTCCCAACTTCATATATCCTTCCATCATGCCAATATATCCAATACAGATTAAGAGTGATAACTGTACATCCTCCATGTAACTTCCCCAACATCATCCAAGTATAATGTATTTCACACAAGTCAGCTGAGCACTACTGACCAACACATATCCAGTGTGTAAGCATTTATACTACAGCACACAGGCTGGCTGTTGCATTTAAAGGATACGTTAAAAACTTGTTTGTACAGTGAAAGTTTAGGAGAGCTGGAATGGAGGAACAATTTTCTTAATGACGATAAAACATAACAAAAACTGCATGCATGCCACTCAAGTAGAGTACAGTATAACCAAATGTCACATGTGATGACAATTGTTCCTGCAAGCTAAAAAAGAAGTTATATAACTACACTTTTTCACCATCTAAAAATTCTGTCAGTGTTACACAATACATTGGTGATCATACTGATTTCATCTTCTACAAGCAGTTAGATTCAGTGAAACTGAATTGTAAAAGCCTGAATGATCAAATGTAAAAGATTCTTCCTGACAAAGACAGTGAAATTTAACAATTATTGTAAGATCAGCAACAAATCATATTATGATTCCTTATTAGAAGTGCAGTCCTTTCTAAGACAGAATAATTATCTTCAAAAGGATATGTCAACCAATTAATTCTTGTTACTCAAAATTCTCTCATTAAAAACACAAGTCAAATAACATTTGCTATTAACTTAAAAGTATTAACCACTACCCAAAAGACATGTCTAATGTTGTTCTTGTCTTTCAACATGCTTTCCTCTTCCAAAACTTGAACAGTGTCAGCAGAATACTGCCTGAAGAAAGGGAGAGGAGACTCTTTCCTATTTCTGCATACCTACCTGGAAAAGTTATTTCAACACAGAAAGCTGTGCTCTGACAAACCATGTAGTTGTGGCCTAGTGAAGCATTGATTTCTCCTTTCCCACCAAAATTAAAGCTCTGAGACAAATTGACCTAGCACTTGACATCAGGAAGTAAGATGGGAATGTGGTCAAGAAATTGAGATGGAGAAAGGAACTATAGTGTTGGTTGGAAAATGGTGGCTGAAAGAGTTAGTACACCATTCCATTCAACTACCATCAAATCTGGTGAGAATTTTACTGACATGAAGTCTCAAATTAAATATGAATGTGATAATTTGGAAGTGATTTTATGCATGGTGCAAACACAGGATTAGTAGTTTATTTTTACCACTTTGCTGTGTAATGAAATAACTGTTTTAGATTAAATTTATACTGGTGACATTGGGAGCTATAATTAGAGAACTATGAAATAAATTAACAAAGATTCTAAACTGTTTTTAATGTAATTTTCAAGACTGGCTATTAATGTTCTTTATTAATGCTCTGTTGTTGAGGTTCACATAAGGTAAGTGTAACCTGCTCTGATTAATTGCAGCTAACTGATGATAAGCTGGGCTACATCATGTTTGCGCGATCAAGTGAATGAACAGGCATATGACTGAAATACCTCATAACTTGTCACTTAGCTGCAATTAGCCACAGAAACTTATGCAAACCTTATTTAAGTACTGATAGGATTCTGGCCTGTATTCATGTCTAAAATAACATTTGTATCATGTATTTGTACTCCCATCTTCTTTGTTGCATGTGATAGTGTTTTTGTTATTTTAATGAATAGTGTTTATATTAGGTACAATACTTGCTATATTTGTATAGCTCAGAGGTCCCCAACCCCCGGTCCACGGCCCAGTGCCGGTCCATGGCCTGAGCCGGACCGGGGAGAGAGATCTCCCCCCCACCCCCGCGCACACTCCCCCCCCACGAGTGCTGCGCCGCCCTTTGCGCATGTGCATGAGCGCGCGCGAGAGTGCACACGCTCCTTTGCGCATGCACACAAGCGCAGGGGGTGCCCCGCCTTCCCCAGCCGGTCCGCGGGGCTAAAAAGGTTGGGGACCACTGGTATAGCTGATGTGATTACATGTTTGTATGTGGTATTTATTTATGGCACACGCTTTTTGCATAAGCACTTTTTGATGGAGACGATTACAGTGAACAAAATTAACTTTCATTTTTTAAAAAAGTTCTCTTTATCTGGATATTCACCAGCATCCAAGAGCATCAAATTTATGAAAGAACAGTTATTACCCCAGTTGCATTGTTTATTGAGAAGATCATTAAGAAGACTGAACAAATCTAGCAAAGTAATTAAATTGAAAACATTTACTGACAGAAATCAGATTAATCTAATATATACTGGATACAAAAAATGATTCAGTTATCATTTTTACAAGTACTCATCATCATCATAATCCTCTTAGAACGGCAGAGCTAGAAGGGACTCTATGGATCATTGAGTCCAGTCCTTGTCAAGGAGGCAATTCCAGCGGATGCCAGAGTTGAAGATAAAGAATTGGCAAAATTAACAAAATACAGAGACTGAACAATAGAAATAACTTGCTTGTGGATGAAACACATTTCAGTGGTCCCCACAGTCATCCGGGCATTGGAAACAATGCTGCAGAATTTTATAAAATGTTATCATCAGCTGCATACCTCTGAAATAACACCATCAGAGGTGTAGAAAATTGCAATATTAGGAAAAAGCATACATATTACACTGATATTTAACTGATACTTAGGTTTTTCATTAAAATTTTATCTGTTATATAATACCAGTGAAAGATTGTGTCTCGTATTTTCAAAAGAGCTGGAAGGGACCTTATGGATCATGGAGTCCAGTCCCTGACAAGGAAGCACAGTGGGGAATCGAACTCCCAACCAAATACCTAAACCACTGAGCTACCAAGCAGTAATTATATCTGTATACTATTTTCTCCAAGGAAATCAGGACAGTTTTTTACAAGTTTTATCCTTACAACAACCTTAACAAGGTAGGTCAGACTCAAAGGTAACAACTTGTCCAAAACCATCTATTAAGGTAGTCTGACCAATAAAGAGAAAACAAATTTCCAGGTCTAGCTCTAGAGCCTTCTCTCTAGGCTACTGACTATTTAGGTAACTTAGATACATTTCTTGGGATCTAGACACAGCCCCAGTCTCTTTTGAATGAAACAGGTGCCTTTGTGTCAAATAAACAACAAGAGTAACTTCAAGCAACTTTGTCGACTTTCATATTGACAATGAACAAGCTGAAATTGTTGATTTTTTTTTTGTATACCTGAGACCAATCATCAATCAAAATGGAGACTACAGCCAAGAAATCAAAAGAAGACTGAGACTCAAAAGGACAGAAATGAAGAAATTAGAAAATATCATCAATTGTAAGGATGTGTCACTGGAGAACAAGGCCACGACCATACACACTCCTGTATTCCCAATTACTATGTACAGGTGTAAAAGCTGGAGAGTGAAGGAAGCTGACAAGGTAAAAAATGATTTGTTTTGAATATGCTGTTGTGGGGGAGCTTTATGGATACCCAGGACTGCCAGAAAGACAAACAGAGGGATCCAACAGCAAATCAAGTCTGATCTCTGTAGACAAAAAAGATGAAACTGTGACTATCATACTTTGGGCACATCATGAGAAGGCAAGGTTGCTGGAAAAGACAATAACGCTGGGAAAAATTAAAGGCGGCAGGAAAATGGGAAGACCAACTATATGATGGATTGACTCCAAAAAGCAAGCCACAGCCTCGAGTTTACAAGAGTTGAACAGGGCTGTTGAGGACAGGACATTTTGAAAATCACTCATTGATAGGGCCTCCGCGTAAGTCGGACACAACTTGATGGCACATAACAACAAACCTTAAGCTTCTGATAAAATGTGTCAGACATTTACATACCCGTCATAGGGTCACTTTAAAAAAGCTTATCTTTTGACAGCACTTTAAAAGGCAACAAGCAATATCCTGATGTTTGAAGTGGAAGAAGCACCATATCCACTTGTATCAAGCACTACCTTGCTTCCCCTCACCATCTTCCCTGCTTGCTGCTCTCATCCTCTTGTTATTAACCTCTATGCAGAAGCACCAGTCACATTTCTGCAAAGTCTGCACTTAGCCAGGTGGCTATGAGAACAAAGATGATAAGGAAGAGAAATCACTGCCAACGCAGCTAAAGATGGACTGAGCAAACCTGCTTGTAAGCAGGGGTGGGGGCGGCGAGAGGCAGAGTGAGGTAGGGAGGTCTGAGGAGGAGGAAGAGGTGAAGCTACCATCACTAGAGCATGTAAGGTAGTAAGGTAGTAGCCACAAACCAAACAAATGGGAATGATGAAGGAGATGATGATGGTGAGGGAGGCAATCTAGCGACAGAGGAAATGGCAGTGGCAAAGTCACTAATGGTTGGAGGAGCTGGTACTTTAGAGAAAAGCTGTTTAAGCACCAGAAGTGAGGCTGCTCAAGCAGCAGAATTCCATGACAGGCAAAGTGCACTATGTTAATTGTTACATGTCATCAAATCCAACTGATGGTGAACCTAACAGGATTTTCAAAGTATGTGAGATATTTATGAAGTGGCTTTATCATTGCCACCACCCAGTGAGTTCAGCAATGGAGACTCACTGTAGAGTGGCAATGGTAAATCAACTCCTTAAACATCCACATACCTTGAAAATCCTGTTAGGGTTGAAATAAGTCAGATGCAACAACAGTGGCACTTCGTCCATCATTGTTCTGCTGCTCAAGCAGCCACCTCTCCCTGCCTAATGGTTGGACTAGCTCTGACAGCAAGTACAGGTTCCTTACCAGAAATTGTGGTTCTCTATGATTCATACAGATGAGTAACTCCCAAGCTAACTTACTAACTGGTGGGATGTCACACAAGCACAGAATACAGTACTGCATGACCTGACAATGTATCTAATTTGGCTCTAACATCCAACTTTAAATGGTTCACAAAAGTCATAGGCTGGGACTAAATGGCTGCCTTGCAAATGTCCTGTAATTGGACCCTTTTTAAAAAGACTGTTGAAGCTGCCATAGCTTGGATAGTAGTAGGGAGAAAGCATTTGGCTAAATCAATGGTTCCCAACTGTGGTCCCCAGACATTCTTGGACTGCGACTCCCACAAACCTTCACCACTAACTGTGATTGCAATGACTTCTGGGAGTTGAAGTCCAACAACATCTGAGGACCCAAGGTTGGGAACCACTGGGCTAAATCACAGGACAAGAAGATCGCTTTCACTACCCATTTAGATAGGCTTTGTAATAACACTTGTTTGTGATGACCTTTTTCGTTTCCCTGGTAATAAACTATTAGTTTTTCCTAAAAGAACTTGTTCTATCAACATAGAATACAACTGCAAGCCTAACATCCAGTGTCCTTTCCAAGGAGAATGTAGGTGCTGGAAAAAACGTAGGTAATACTAATGGTTGGTTAATACTGTATGAAAACTCAAGAGTACCTTAGGTAAGAATGAAATGTCTGTAAACAAAAACACTTGTCACAACACAGTGCGGCCAACTCACTTGCACACCTAGTCGAAATTATGGCTACCAAAATCAGTTTTGTAAATTAGAAGGCTCAAATAAGCTGAAGCCATGGGTTCAATTGGGTTAAAACCACTGACAAGGGCCATTGTGGTGTTGGTGGTTTTATATCTGGATATTGATCAAACTCTTCAAAAATCTCTTTTACTATAGAAATTGTAAAACGTTTTGATGAGCTATAACTTTCTGGTTGGTAGGTCACAACAGCAGAGTGTGAATGTTGTTGCTAAATATGGCCATTAACAGATTTTGCAAACTCTTTAAGCTTCCTCCATTTATTTTTATTTATTTATTTTATTTATTTAATTTATAGCCCGCCCATCTAGTCATATAGACTACTCTGGGCGGGTAACAACATATCATGTAACAATTTAACAATTTAAAATCATAACAATATATTACTAAATAAACAATGATCCAAGATGGGAGAAAACACAAAATAACAAAAATTCAGACGGTGGGTGGAGGGAAGCCTTGCTTAAACAGCCAGGTTTTCAGTTGGCATTTAAAGATGCCCAGCGACGGGGCCATGCGAATCTCAGGAGGGAGGCTGTTCCAAAGACGAGGAGCCACTGCTGAGAAGGCCCGGTTTCTTGTGACAATGTGACAACTGTGCAGCAACTGTGTCAGCAAAACCACACTGCATTATCAGACAAGTCTAGAACCCGAACACCAGTGCTGCTCAACATATACATTTATATTTATACACACGCAGACAATATTCTTTAGAATATTATATACAATATTCTTTGAATAACGTAATCCCAAAGCATGACTAATAAATTAAGCCCACTAAGATAAACTTCCAACTGTTGCTGAATGCTGAAAAGGCATTACTTATAACAACTGTCATCAATACTGTCCACAGTATAATTATACATACTAGAAGATTTCTTTCTAGATTCCCTTAGAACCTTAGTTATTGAGGGAGAGTTCTCCATGCTGTCAATTTTAACATTTCTACGTCTAGGTGACAAATCTGATTGTTGTGACATGTTAGGAGATCTGAAGTAGCAAGCAGTTTCAGACTGTCCATAGCAGTAGGGTCGTAAACCATGACTGTCATGGCCACCATGGGGTTATTAGTATTGCATCTGTCTTCTCCTGTCTGATTTTCACAATTGTTGGATTAATTAATGGAAAGGGAGGGAATACATACAAGTTTGTGCAAATGTATCCCCCATGGAATTTTCACCTCTGTCTGTCTAGGAACAATATACCTCGCATTTTTGTTTCCCCAGGGTAACATAAAAGTCTATTTGTGGCAACCCCCACTTCAGTGTTAATTGTTTGTAAATCCTGTCTGACAGCTCTCATTGGTGAGTCTGCATCTGATTTCTGTTCAGGGCATCTGCAATTTGGTTCTCTTTGCCAGGCATGTGGATTGATACAAGGTGAATATATCTCTTGATGCACCTTTCCCAGAAGTATGTCAGTAGAAGTAATATGGCCATGAATGGGTACCGCCCTGTTTGTTTATGCAATACATTGTGGTGGAGTTTTCTGTGATCACCTGCACTACTTTTCCCACCATGATAGGTTCAAAGGCCTTCAGGGCCTTGAGAACTGCCAACATCTCCAGGTGATTTATATGCTGGACTCTCTCCTGAGGAGACCAAAGTACACGGATTTCCTTCCTTGATAGTGAGCACCCCAGTCTGTTAAGGCTGGTGTCTACTGTTACCGTTGCGGAAGCTTGTAGAGATCTGACAGCAGTTGCAGTGTCTTCTGGACATTTCTCCACAGTTTTCCCCTCAAATTTGCCACAGTTAACCAGTCACGTATCAAGGGAAAAACATTTAATCCCCTCACTCTGTGATACACTGCCAATGGTACCATACATCAAGGTGCTATTAAAAAGTCAAAAAGAAGCACCCTGAATTGGTATATTCAACAATCTAGGGTGAAACAAAAAAATGTTGATGGTTTGATGATATTGCTAAGTGGAAATAGGGATTTTTCAAATCCACCACTGCAAACTAGTCTCATTCCTACAGAAGTGGATAGTTGCCAGCATCACCATGCTTAACTTGCTTATAACAATATACTGTAATTGTTTATGTTCCTCAAGATTAGTAGTCTTGGGGCCTCAGAGGCCCTAAATAGTAATGATAACAATGATAAACAACACTTAATATTGTGTGTGTGGTTTTTTTTTCTTTTTTTGCAATGAAGAATGAATATGAAGAGGAGATAAATTGTAAGGTGAGCAACACACACAAAAAGAAGGAATAACTATTTCAAAGAGAGAATACTGACTGTAAACACTCCCAAGATACTGCTTAGGTGGTTAGAGGGAACTGAGGAGCAACCAATGGGTATGGGTGGAGCAGTATATTAGATGAGAGGAGGGGTTAAAGTTCTAGAATGTTACTGAGACTGACGGCAAAGGAACAGAAGTACCCATTGTGTGTGTGAATCACGGAGACCACAAAGAAGAATCTATCATACAAAAATGACAGCAGAAAAGTTTATTTATCATGTAGACTACACAGAAATAAGAAATGGACCAGAAGAATTCAGAATGCTGCTAGCTACTTTAGAAATTAAGGGTTTACACATCAAGTATATTCACCTTGTTTTTCAAGGAGAAACTAGTGTTACGATTTCAGTCTAGTCTGAGACAGAGAAAGTAAATGTCTTTACCACAATGTACTATGAGCTAAGTAGTCCCAGGAACTGTTTGGACTATTAGGTGTTAGTGTGGGGGGGGGGGGGGTGGGGGTGATATGTAATACGTATAGTGGTCCATTTTAGGACAGTTTTCTAACAGCTGAGAGATGGATCAAAGAATGGGATTGTGAATTATATTAAAGCAGGGATAGGTAATGTCCCAAAGATTAAGAGCCATGCAAACCCATCCTTGAACTTTTGTATATGCTTCTGTAGCTCCCCCACACCATGTTCTTATAAAATCTGGGTTTAAAAATGAATTGAAAAAGTTCCCTTGCACTATGTAATTACCAAATGCTTTTTAAAAAGTTAAAAACAATTTTTAAACTGAAAATATGGAAATAATTCCTCTATCTCAGTGCTCCATAGGAAGAGTAGTCTCATTACCCATCAGAGTGAGAGGGGGAACCTCTCACTGGACCATCCTTCCCATCAATCACTGCAGCAGCATTCAGGAAGCAGTGAGACTGAGGTGGCATTCCATACTTCTTTTAAGACAAAATATACGGAATGAAGAGGAGAATGGCGATAGAAATACATCTCTTTTGCTTCCTGGTTTCTCCTCTCCCAGTTCCAGAAGTCTGCCTGGGCAACTCTAGATGACTTCTGGTACTGAACATTCTAAAATTCTGAAAGTTCCATCCCTAATGAATATTAGGCAATTTTTAAAGCACTGTATTTTTAATTGTATTTTAATTGTTTTACCTTTTTACCTTTTTATTGTATTCCAATTGTTTTAAGCCACCCAGAGACCTTTGGGTAGTGTGGGTGGCATATAAGTTAAATAAATAAATAAATAAATGCAGCCAGAAATGTTTCATTTCTTTCAGAAATTCATGTGCTCTTCATGCAGATGTGCTGTATTTATTCAGACCAGAGTAGACATCTGTGGCACTTCAAATGTTTCCATTTAGTGCAAAAGTTGTTTCACAGAACTAGAAGAATGGGCTTCTCTTTGCTACACAGCTTAGTGTATGTGCAAAAAAAACGCCTCAACAAAATAATTCTGTTTATTTTTTTTTAATTAAGCAGGAAACTACATTCACTTCACATTCACTTATATTCTGATATTTGAAATACCTCATATTCTTTCTCTGACAGCCAATTAACAGTCTATTAATTCCTTATGGGAACTTTGAATTCCAGCACAGATAATCTCATCTGTTTTGTCTCAAATGGCTTTTGATAATATTACTTTTCACTTCCTAATACTTCTTCAGTGATGCAATGCTTCAAGATACAGAGAAGTTTATAGGCATTCTTTGAACACCACAGAACTGCTGAAAATGAATCAAGCTATGAAGCAAATTAATACTTAGGAAGAGCACTACAACAAATTTTCATGGAAAAGGATAGAAGACCTCAAGCCTGACATCCTACCACAACTCCTGAAAAGACAGCCTGTTAAAAGAGTCATACAGGTGGCGAGGATTTGACAGCAGCCTATAATATAAAAGTGCTTTGCCATTCACATAATGTCTGGGGTAATGAAATAAATCCACTTGCTGGCTTCCTCTAGTTTTCTCTGCCAAAGAACACTGTGTTATCAGCACAGATGGAGCATGCATAGTTCTGGAGAGGAGCCTGTTGCAAACTAGCTTCTCTGAATATCAATGAATCCTTGAGAATCAGACACGTGCTACTGTCAAATGACAGGTTTGGGACACTCGAAAAGCTGAAGTAATCCCGGTGGTCTCATCTGACTGCATATACTGTCAAGCTTCCTGGACAAGAAGTCTAAAAGTGTTAGAGTCTTGACTGTTGTCGTGGGGTTAGATAATTGACAGGTGAAGAATGCCATCTAAGTACCCGTACCTTGGAGAGAGTGATATGTACCCAGAATTGCTGATGTGTTTAAGTGAAACTTAAGACTTGGGGGGGGGGGGGGAGTTGGGGAAGAAAAAAAGAAAAAAGAAAAGGATACAGGAAGATGAAACTTCTCAGAGCCCCACTATCAACCCAAAGAAGAAGGGATATTAACATATATAGTGTTCACTGCATATGTGAGTTGGAAAATCTCACGAAGGAATCTAATATGACATAAATCAGTTAACTAAGCCAAAAAAAAGTTGCTCTATCTGATTGTTTAACCTATATCTTTGCACTGTATGTGAAGCTAAAAATAAGAACAAACTTCTTGGATCTATATTAAAAAGTATTTAAATTAACAACCTTTAGTTTCACTAAAATGATTAACATGATGCCTAGGGAAACCCTAAAAATGGAACACTACTCACTCTAACTTTCCTAGAAGTTTCCATCCATTACAGAAATGTAAAGCATCTGACATGAAAACATTAGGTAAGACCTTAAATACGAACAAGATACAGTATACAAAGTATGTCATGACAGTATGGATTATGATAGGGAGTAGCCATAGGAGTTTTACAGGGCTGAGGGAGATATTAATATAATAATAAGTTGAAGATCAGATCAGAGGATAGGATTTCAACCTGTGCTGGACAGGGTTACATTTCCCCTGAAAACACAGGTTTGCAGTTTGGGTGTGCTCCTGGTTTTGTCCCTGAGCCTGGATGCTCAGGTCTTGGCAGTAACCAAGAGTACATTTGCACATTTAAAAATAATGCACCAGCTGCAACCATTCTGGAGATGTCTCACCTGAACACAATGACACATGCCTTAGTTACATTTCATTTGGATTACTACACTTACATGGGGCTGCCTTTGGAAAGTGTTCGGAAACTACAGCAGATCCAAAATATTGTAGCCAGTTAAGTGGATCTGGCTACAGGGATCATATAACTCCCCTGTTACAACTGCTCACCGGTTACCGGTCTGCTTCTAAGCACAATTCAAAATGCTGCTTTTGATTTATAAAGTCCTAAATGACTTGGGTCCAAGAGACTTGAAAGCCCATATTTCTCTTTATGAGTCTGTGCAGGCATTAAAATAATCAGGGGAAGCCTTTCTCTTTCTTTATCCTACCGCCCTCACAGGTAAGTTTGGTGAGGACATAAAAGAGGGTCTGCTCTACTGCTGCTCCCAAGCTGTGGAATTCCCTCTTCTGGAAGGTCTTTGCTGTCTTTCCACAGGTAGACAAAGACTTTTCTCTTCACGCATGCTTTTTCTGCCTAAGAGTTGGTTGCCTAAGAGTTGGACTGCTGTTTTTTTTAATCGTTTTGATTTTTCCCCTCCCCTTCCAGTTTTTATATTATTTGTTTTTAATATTTTAAGTCACCTTGGGTTCACTTGAGGAGAAAGTAGGGTATTATTGTTTTTAAATAATCATAAATAAATATAAAAATAAGAGGCATACCCATCAACAAATTCAGAAGTCGCTGGACCTTTGAACTCACCCCGACAACTCTGTAAAGTCCTTGGTCATTTATACCTGGTAAAGAGACAAAAGCATAAATAAAAGGCTTTTTGGCGAAGATCAAGTCTAGAGTAGTAGAAATTAAAGCCCTGTTTCAAAATACACAGAGCAAAAACTAAAGATTACAAAGCATGCTACATTATTAACTTTATCAATACAACAAAACTGTATTATATAAGGGAAAGAACCAAAATGTTATAGACTATCACGTCAACATATTGTTTATATACAAACATTGCAGTTCTGCATTATATACCAATTATCTGAACTGCAAAAATTAAAGAAAGACATTATTAACAAATTTATCCTGATTTAAGAAGTTGGTGCTTTCAGTTAATACTGCAGTAATAATAAAGGCCAAGCCACAAAAACCATTTGTGGCTAATATTAATTTCTTCACTGTTATAAAACCATATAAAGTTACAGTTTTACGTAGACCAATAAAAGAGCATTTACCATTATAAATAAGTCATTATCAGACATTTAGTGAGATTCACAAAATACAACAGCTAAGTTTAATTCTCAATAATGAATGCTATAAAATAAATAAATAAAGATACCACTATTTATTACACACACACAGAGAAACTATTAAGTTGCACAATAATTTAATAAATGGGCAACGTCAGTACACATGTAAGGTTATAACCCTATGTTAATTGGAAGTACATGCCGGCAGCCTTAAGCTACCGTGTTTCCCCGAAAATAAGACAGGGTCTGAATGTTTTTCAGGGGAAAGGGGATTTGGCAGAAGGGTTTACCTTAGTCTGTGTTCCACTACTACCATGTGAGCTCCATAAATGTTGGGGCTTAATCCTTGAATGGGACTCTAGAATGCTAGTTTAATGCCTGTACTTTCTCCATCTTTGTAACTTAATTCTTATTACTGTCTTTCCCCGAAAATAAGACAGGGTCTTATATTAATTTTTGATCCAGAAAACGCATTAGGGCTTATTTTCAGGGGATGTTTTATTTTTTTCATGTACAACCATCTACATTTATTGAAATACAGTCATGTCATCTTCTTCTGGTTGCTGCACAATGGTGGAGGGTGGGGTTTCACTTAACTGGGGCTTATTTTTGGGGTAGGGCTTATATTACAAGCATCCTGAAAAATCATACTAGGGCTTATTTTCATGTTAGGGCTTATTTTCAGGGAAACAGGGTAGTATACAGATTCCTCTCAGCAGGTAAAGACCATCATTCATAGAGCAACAGAAGTCGTTTCTGTCATTGCTTTTCTGACAGTACTTTTGGCGGGTGGGGATGATGCATGGGAGGCATTGTTCAACAAGATCTTGGACTCACCAATTCCCCCCAACCCTAATTTATCTGGGGATAAAAATGACATCAGCCGTCAAGATGGCAGAGTTACTTTTCCTTTATAAGGAAACTATGGAAGGGAGGAAAAAGGAAAACCAGCAAGTAGAATGGAAAAAAAGGGAAATTTCCCTCAGATTCTGTCTTGCCGTCTGGCTTCATTTGGAAATAGCAGTTTCTCCACCACAGGTCTACTCTGTAAGTAAATCTGATTGTAGCTATTATTTCCTCAGTAAAAGAATGAACAGAGGGGGCTATTACGGGATTTTCCCAGCTTATTCTTTGCACTCCAAAATTCCCCATCTCTCCACCCATTCCATTGGCGCACGTTGCTGGGAAATGTCTTTTAATCCTTCCATCCAATACTGTTTCCCAATGAAAATCCACATACCACCTGAAGGTGCTATTCGCTGATTATAGAAATCAGATTCAATGTGAATATCAGTAACTGGAGCGAAGAATGCGGTTTCAACTGAGAAAAAAAGTGTACTAGGATGCTTAATACCAACAAGTACCACAGTGTTAACAGAATCCTCCTCATATTTCATCTATACAAAGAAAAAGATACTGGGAAATCTTATTACATGTATTTTGGCCTTTATGGGGTCCCCAAAACAAGAACCACAACAAAGGTAGCCATCTAGGTCTATGAGGGGAAAAAACCATCCACAGTTGGGCAATATCTTTACTAGGACAAACTGAACTACCAAAAATATACAAGCTTCATGTTATTGTTTAGTCGTTAAGTCGTGTCCGACTCTTCATGACCCCATGGACCAGAGCACGCCAGGCCCTCCTGTCTTCCACTGCCTCCCGGAGTTTGGTCAAACAAGCTTCATACTTTTCCAGAATAGTTCATAAGACCTATATAAGAATAAATGCCTACTTTTGTTAATTTAACCACAAAAGTATATGCTTATTTTTGGAAGTGGGGCATTCCAAGTTTCAGAAAATAAACTTTCACCCATGTGTGCAACCTTGAAGGCTGCAGAAGTATCAGTGGAGAAGCTCACCTAATCTGTAACATTTTCTTTTTATTTAAATTAGGACCTTCTTCTCTCTAGGCAAGTTCATGCAACTGGACAGCAATTTAGGAATCCAATGAAAAGCTTCATCTATTATTTCATCTGTGACAGGGTGTTGTTAAAGGAAAGATACAGAACTTGCAAAAACCATGGCAACCCTAACAATAGATTTAAGTGGATTCTACTGCAAATGCTCACTATAGCAGATAGTAGGTGCAGACTATGTTTTCACTCTGAGATGACTTATATTTTGTGTAGTCCAAGCATAACTGGCAACTCCAGTGCATAAGAGTTAAATCTTATTGTATATATATTTATTTTGGGCTTTCCAGCCCGATGTTCTTCAGATGTTTTGAACTACAACTCTCAGGATTCCTTACCACTGACCATATAGACTGAGAATGAGGGTTTAAGTTCAAGATACATGGAAGGCACAAGAGCAGATCAATACATTGTATACCATAAGAGAGGTTTAACTTCCTGTTATGAACTGATGTTATTTGAAATGAATACATGCACTAAAATAGTGAAGAAGAACCTGTAGCGCTCTAGATGTTATTGGACTCCAGCTTCCCTCAGCCCCAGTTGGCATGATCAGTGATATGGGGAAATGGGCACTGAAACTCTCAAGCAGAGGTTCCTAACCTTGGATAATCCAGGTGTTCTTGGACTGCAATTCCTTGAAGCCTTCACCACTAGCTGTACTGGCCGAGGTTTCTGGGAGTTGCAGGCCAAGAACACCTGGGTTACCCAAGGTTTGGACCACTGCTCTAAGGGTGACAGGCTGGACATCCCTGCATAAATAATATATTTTAAACAGCAAAATGCTTATATGATTTGTGTGTGTGTTTGCAGTCTTGAGGGCTTCTACTATTCATTTCAGGAATAGTAGAAACGCTTTTCTGACACATTTGCGAAATATGCTTTTTTTTCTCCTGAAGGAAGTTTCTTTCCAGTTCTCACCAATGAAGTAGATGTGTTCTTGCTCCAGAAATAGAGACGACAGCTAACTGCTGCCATCTATCTTCACAAGTAGCTATTATACCAAAATATAGAAATTGCATACAATTCCTCAATGCAGAATGATTTCAAAGTGGAACAATCAATTCTCAAGTATTGGTATGTTCATATTCAGTAACCAATTTGCATGTCTGACTAAGCCAAAAATACTGGGTTAATAAACCAGAATACAAGTGAAGCCAGCATTGTTCCTCCCTTTAATGTGAGCTGACAGGCTTGGATTCAGCACCTATAACTAGCTTCCTGTAACACACAAATGAAGGAAAGATAGTCAGGCTCTTGCAAACAAGCTGTGTTTTGTGAACCAAAGCCTGGTGTACAGTTGGCTTTAAAAATCCCAGCGAGTTCACAAGCATTTAGCTATAGTTCCAGCTGTGCATTTCCTAGGAAGTTGAATTGAAATGCCAAATTCACAATTCTTTTCTAACTGTGTGAAGGAACAAAAACACCAGGAAAAGAATGATATATAAGTCCACAATACTCATTCATTAAAAATCTGTATCATTAAAGCATGATTTTCTACATACTGTAATAATACAAATGCAGAAATAATCAAGGTTTTCTGGTACCATTTTGCACAGAAAACTTAACCTCCAACATGACAGAACTATTTTCACTCTCTTTCATCCACATTAACCTCACATCAAAACCTGAGAGTGAGACTTTGAAAAGGCATTTCTCCTCTTTAGTGTTTTAATTCCACACGACTAGATTTATGAATATGTACTAGAAAAGTGCAAAATAATTATGGATAAGCTATTTTAAGGTCAAAGCCTTATACCCACTAAGTTGAAGGGTATAATTTTCCCCATGTTCACTGCATTGTTATACAAGCTCAAAGAAATCAAGAAAATCTTAATCCTACTTGCTCCCATAGAGTTAACTCCATGAAGATTTATCTTATACCACAGGAAACAAAAAAAACTCTTGAGATAATTGTGATATGCAAAAAAACACATTCCCTTCAGTACTTTGTTTAAAATTTTAAAATTAAGGAGGCAGAAACTAACCAGGGATTCATGAATTTTGGGTGGCTGTTAAACAAGCTATGCTCCGACCTTGGAAAATATACTTTTTGGACTAGAGCTCCCAGATCCCGCAGCCAGGCTATCAATTGGCCCTAATGATTAGGAGATTCAAGGAACTGGAGTACAAAACAAGCAACTTTTCCAAATTCTAGCCCGGAGCTTTCAATACAATCTTGTGTAGGCCTACCTGGAATTTTCCATTGTGTTAACTGGAACATAAAACCCCAACATACTGGAATTTACTTCTGAATGGGATTCATGTACCGGTCAAGCTTTGAATTATGTCTATATGCAAAAGGAAGGAAAATCCCCTACTTCTTTGCCCCAGCCCAACATTCAAGTTGGAGAGATAGGTTGTTGGAAACCACGGAGCTGCTCTTGGGATCAGAACACCTTGCCAGACCAGCATAACTGCTTGCTTTGGGAACAGAAGAAATAGAGCAGGAAGCAGGACCAAAAGAGAAATTGTTTGCTTCACTTTGCACCACATCAGGAGGGTAAACTTTGGAACTATTATCTTGGCAACCACAAACAGAAAAGCATAAATCTAGTGCTGTCCAACGGTGAGCTTTTTTTCCCCTCCTACCAGTAGTGCCACCCATGCATCCTGAAAAGCAATTCTGGAGCTTTCTTGGCCAGATGCCCCAATTTCCGTTGCCACCACCAGTACAGTCCAGGAATAAAACTCTAGGCTGAAGGAATGATCATCTACACTTGGAGAAGGGGAGACTTGTGGCCCCTCTGCCATTCATCAACTTGCCTAGATCTTCCTCCTGTACTCCCCAATGTCTAGAGAGGACTTGAAGACTGGTGTCCTGGAGACCCAGCTCATGAGTGGCAATGAAAGTTGGCACCAGAAATACTTGCAGATACTTGCAGTTCCCTCCTCAGTGGATTGGAAGTTTTCACCTGTTTATCAGAACGGAGGCCAGAACTCATCTAGGCTTTCCAGGTCATTCCACACCAAAAGAGGAAATCCAGGGGAGGGGGGGACATCGTATTGTGCCTACACAAATTTGTGCCTATTAAAGCAAGTGGAAAGGACAACCCAAGCTAAGTTAAGGATGCCCTCCTCCATCGTAGGAGAATGGTATAACTCCATCCAATATATCCTTATTTGTCTTCTTGTACTATGATATTGAGAGTTTGCCCAATATCATAACAAAGGTGATCTTGTCAAGAAAAAAAACTATAAGGCTTTAAGCAGTCATTCACAAAAGAACAGAGTTAAACAAAACATGTTATTTTTTCATTTTGTTCCCTCATTAGCCATTTCTTTATCTCCTTTTCAGCTTAACCATGAATCTTTCTGAATAAAATGGAGTTGCCATTACCTCTTGTTTCAACAGCACTGATGCATTTTCTGATTACTGTAAACCCAATCTTATCTAACTGTGCACCTAAAAGAAGAAACATTTGAAAGTATTTCAACTCCAATGATACATCAGCCCTTTTAAAAACAAAAATGCAAACATTAACTTTGCAAAATAATGCAAAGTTGTAATTACTCAAACTTAACACAAAGTATTTCCTGTAAAATCGATTTTTAAAAAAGTAAGAAATGGGACTTTAAAATAATGTCTTCCATTCTGATATAGTGCCGGACCACGGCTAAGCTTTACATGAACAGGCTTCAGGCTGTCAGTCCCTCTGCCTGGATCTAACTACACTCTTACTCCCTCCAAGATTCAACTTTCTTACTGGAAACAGCAAAGCATCCCTCAACAGAGAGGGATTGGCTGACAACCTTAAAGTTTTGGCATAAGATGTCGATCTTTAGCTTGGCCCCTTGCTACTACCTCTGCAATGAGAGCTACAAAACATTTTGGGCAAAATATGTTTGTGAAAGCTTACACATAGGTAACAGAGGTTGACTGCTGCCCATGTATCTATGCCTATTAGACTTTATAATTTCAATGACAAAGTGAAGACTTTGGGATATTTCATTGCAAGAACATTTTACTTCCTCTTGTATGGCCTATTCATGTTCTCTCAGAATCTCTTACCAATCATCCCTCTATTTGATTAATTTGTATGTAGCCCAAACCATCCACCCTTTTCATTTAGCTCCTGTTAATATTTCACTTTCTCATCTGCTATATACCCAATATGTTGGTGTTTATCCACCTGCAAGGGCTACTGGCTGTGGAACAAGTGGAGCAAGTCTATATCCTGGAACTCACCAGTCAATGACTTTTCCCTTAGTGGCCACTCTGCCTGCCCAGTTTGCCCAGTATTTCTGCTAGTGGACAAAAGCCATGCTCAAGTCATGTGGTGAGCCTCCATGACAACAGAGGCTTTCAGATCAACAGAGGAGAACAGAGCTAGTGCCCCTTCTCATACGAACACCTGAAAGAGGCATTAGGTACATTTGGAATTCCAGACTGACACTGACATCCTGAAATGCTTCTAAAAAGTATAGCTGTCCAGCAGTTTTTAAAAATGATAACTTTTACTCAAATACTTACTTACTTCCCTTTTTGTAATAGCTTTATTCAGACTGAGAAAAACCTAGGAAAGAAAAATAAAGAAAAGTACACTCAAATATGTATGTTTTAAAAACTGAAGGTGGGTGGGGAATGTTTGGGGAAATACTTTTTCTGCGAAAGGTCAAAATAGGGTTTTTAAGAAGAAATCAGACTCTCCTTGAATCAAAATACAAGTCCAGTCATTCAACTTACTGGCTTCTGTATTATCTTCTGTCATTATACCTTTCTTACTATTTCAGGTTCTTTCCTCTGGCTGCCACAATTTGCTGTTAATTAGAATCCATCATTTTACAAACACCCAAGGATTGCCAGGAAAAAAAAGGCCCTAGGTCAGAAAAGTCATGCAAAAAGTACTCCTCCAATTGACAGATGATTCACTGGATGTTTTGTTGATTCACAACTACCACTTAGCAGGAAGGAGATTTTACATCAGGTTGAAATATACACATTTATTTATTGATTATTGATAGTAACCCCTTCATTTAAAAAGAGAGAGACACAATTCACACTGAGATGGAGCTGCTGGCTTAACAGTGGTCTTTTGCTCCTTATATGTGTAGACTGCACAATACGAGGAGAGCTGAAAGGCATGTAGGAGCATGGGTGTAGTATAAGATGGACTTTCATAGTTTCTTCCAAATTCTAAACTGTACCAGTCCTACCTGTAAAAATGGAATATAAATACGATAGGATAATAGTGTATCTATGGTTTATTTAAATGTAATTTCCATGGACACAACAATGTGGCCTGTTTGTTCTGCTTCTATTACAATGTCATTGCTATCAAGGCAATGCCTAATGTTTCCAGCACACAGATATAAACTAGATCTCTACCAGAAAGAATTACAATTTCTCCATAATATCTGGGACGTGACTCATTCAATTACCAAAAGATTCTCTTTTTATAAATCCATCTCACTGATCTAATAGAAAAAATTGATCTAAGGTCACATCTGGAATAAATCAACAAAATAATTATGGTGTATTAGTGCTGAACGCTCTAACAATCCAATAACTATATAATTATGTGCCATCAGTTGCTTATGACTTATGGTGATCCAATCAATCAATCAATCACCTCCAAAAGATCCTATTGTTAACAGGCTCGCTCAGCTCCTGCAAACTCAAGACTGTGCCTTCTTTTATTGACTCAATCTATCTCATGGTCTACCTCTTTTTCTACTGTCTTCAACTTCTTCCAGCATTATTGTCTCTTCCAGTGAATCTTGTCATCTCATGATGTGCTCAAAGTACAATACCATCACTTTAGTCATTTTTTTATTTCAAAGAGAGTTCAGGCTTGATCTTATTTAGGTTCCACTGATTTGCCTTTGTTGGGTACAATCTACTTTTACACTTTTGTTCTATTCATCTGGCCTCCGGGTTCACTTTTTTGTTTCTAGATACACCTGCCAACTTATCACATGCACATGATGCAGTTTCTGTCTCACAAGTTTCCGCCAGATTGTAAAAATAATGTCAGAGACAACATCAGCAATATTCTATACAGCATGTAGAATGCTAATTGAGTCACAAAATTACAAAATTAATGGCAAAAAAACCCAAAAAGGAAGTATGGACATTTATCAGATTCTCTGATGATTTTCAGTGCATCATCTTTCTGCTTCACTACTTGCACAACAACTACAATGCTTTTTAACTGAACTGACCCAAGAGGCAACAGCAACCTCACCACAGTGCAAAGACATATGAGGGAGTGAAAGTGGGAGAGCTGTAGCCTGTTAAAGAAAGAAAGGGAGGGGAGGGGAGGAAGGGAAAAGAAAAAAGAAGAAAAGAGGACAATAGATAACAGAGCAGCCAACCAGGTTCAAGGGAAGGAAAAGAAAGACGAGGAAGAGTGGAATCAAACCACTCATTCCTAACTTTATTAGGAATTAGTAGCACCTTACTGTTTTCAAATTTACAGTGTAAGATGTCTATGCAAGGCTTTACTTCAAAAAGCAGCAAAATGTATTTTAATAAATTAGCAAAATGGATAGAACGAATAAAAGAAATGAGGGAGAGAAGCATCTAGGGCTCCTGTAATGCATTCTGGCAGCAGCAACCGCCACCTACTTTGCCTCTGGAACAAAAACCTGGCATTGACAATGGCACTGACAGAGTCTATGTAAGGTTGTGTGCCTAAAATTCTAAGATATATATCAATACAAAATTATATCAGTACTTGCCACCTGATTATCCCAAACATATCTCCATATGCTTCCATTCTCTGTTAAGTTTTCAATCTGCATTACCGTTTTGCGATTAGCGGGCTTCATGTCACTTTTAGGTCTCTAAAAGAGATCTCATGGGCAAAAAATCTGAGAATTCCTGGCCTATGTTTTCAATATTTTGCAACCATAATGTAAAAAATCATTTCTCAGCTTACAGCTTCCTTGCCATCTAAGGCTTCGAACCACAGATTTCTGTCCTCCTCTGAGAAAGCTTGCAAAGTCATAGGCATGCCAGGTCTATAAAAGTAAAAATGATGAGAAACAATTAAACTTTAAAATTCCTAATAACCTTTATACTGACTTCCAAATAATCTTGTCATGGGCACTTTGTAAATGCAACTTGCCCATCTCTGAAGAGTTCAAATACTCTCAAAGATGGCATATAATATAGTTCATTATTTGCCACATTAAAAAACATTAAATATCTGTACTAGTTCTCTGTGTTCTTTGGATGAGAACTGCAAATAGAATCTTGCTCAAATTATTTTCAAAAGATGCATTATGGCTCCTTTCCATAAGCAGGCAGTGTACATTGGCAACATTCAGCCACATTACTCAAAAATACACTGTGCACATATTGTTATTGCTGGCTCACTGTTATGTGCTTGAGCCCCAGACCTCCTCCTCACTTCTACTCTGTCATGGCTAAAAGGAGGAGATTGGAAGTCCAATTTCCAGATTCATTGGGTAAATATGTGATTTTGCACATGCAAAAAACAATCATAGTGTCTAGTTATGGCCACAACTAGAGATGGGGGTATTAGTATACGAATATCCCCGCACAGGTGGCGTTAACGAGGGTCCAGCCCCATGGGGCTGGATGGTCCACTCACTGATCCGCCGCGGACAGTGCGATTCTACAAATAGATCCATAGCGTGCAATCTGCTCACCACTCCTGGCAGGAGGTGGGAGGACAAGCCTCGCTGCAAGGTCAAAGAGTGGTGAGCGGATCGCGCACTGCGGAGCCATTCGCAAAATCTCGCCGTCCATGTCGGATCGGTGAGTGGGCCGTCCGGCCCCATGGGGCTGGACCCTCGTTAATGCCACCTGTGCAGGGATATTCGTATTCGTATACGAATACCCCCATCTCTAGCCACAACGCTTTAGGAGGATGGTAAGCTACAACCGATTCACAAAAGGTTAACCAGATGATGAAGGGTTCAGAAAACACATCTGATAAGAAAAGGCTGAAAGGATTGGGTACATTTCACTTGGAGAAGAAAAGACTGAGGGGTTTTTGAGAAGCCTTTGAGAAGAGTCATATGCTGGGTAAATTCAAGTTCTAGATTTCCTTCAATAGAAATGGGGCTGCACAAGATGACCTATAAGACTTGCTTCAGCTACATTATCCTATATTGTAGCACCTCATTTTCAGTATTAGCTTCTCAGAGAAGCTTTTCTTGTACCACTTTTGTTTTCTTCTTAATACTAGATGTTATTTATTTTGTTTTTTGGCAAGGGAAAGAGATAAGCGAGTTCCAAGGTTTTCGTGTTTTAATCTGGTTTGGTGTTATCAGTTAGTCTTCACATACATGCTCCACCCCTCCCCTCAAAAACACAGAAATTTAGGACAATAAACCCAGCATATGAAAATTCAGTGCCCTAATGAACTTTCAACTAGCCACTTAGTGGTCTTTGTTTTCTTGCAGATAGCTATTTTATTTCTGTATATTTGAAAAACTTACACAGTGAAAATGCATCATACAGAAACACAACTTTACTATTTATATGGCCAACTTACCTGTCTACTACTTCCATATCAAAACAGAAGCGCCTGTCTATAGTATCAGTATTTCTTTTGATACAGTGTTTAAGGAGAAAAACTTCCAATTCACCCTGGAAAAAAAAATTCTTTCATTAAAACTTCAGTAGTAGACGTTAATAAAATCTTCAGGGAAAAGGTCATTTATCAAATAAGATGAGCCTATATAATACTGAAAATGCCAAATGGTGACATGCTTGGGAGTTCACTTACTGTTGCCACTCAGTTTGCCAAAACAAAATCATCCATCAATGCAGTAGAACTGTTGGGATCAAAGGGCATTTTACATACACAACACAAATTTTCACCAAGTGCAATTCCAACCATATATTTTGCTATCACACAGACAGAAAAACCAATGGAAGGACTGAAAATAGCCTACTGAGTTTCTTGCAATATTTAGCATAGTATCAGAAGGCCATAGAACTGCAATTGAGGCTATTCTCTTACATTCCTTACTTCCAATGAACAGCATATCCTGAAATTTTGGGAGGAGGGGGGCAGAAGATTACCCCAAGGAATATTAAATACTGCTTTCCAAAAAGGAGCTGAACAGTCAGTCCAATGAGAATGTCCAGATCCAGAAAGCCAACATCTCAAACAGCTTTCACTACTTACCAAAAATATCAAACACAAACACTTTCAAAAACAAAGGAAACAAAAGCAAAAAAAACCGACATCCACTTTCCAAGCGGACATAGTTTCTGTATCTCTAGCTATTCTCAAATAAAATGTAGAATCCCTTTAATGTTAATTAAATACCATAGATTAAAAAAAACCATAACAACATTTTGGTAAAGCATGTTCTCTGCTCCCTATAACCCACCCTGGAACATTTTGAATTGTTATCATTCCATTATTGCAGTTTACGTATTATGCTTAAAACAAACATTGTGAAATACACAAAGATATGAGGCTTATCTGATCTCCTCATAGTCTAGTTTAGTGACAGGGCACAAAGCATAATGAAATATGAAATATACTCACAAGTTTTCCTCCTGACCTGTGTTCAAATGGTATCATAGTAAACTTCTTTGTCTCCTTCTTGTACATGCAGTAATGTTTTACCCAACTGGAGCCAAATGGTGCAGGTCCTTTAAAAAAACAGTAAGAATTAGCTTCAGAATCCTTTGATATATATAAATATTTTGCCATCTACAGGTATCTTTTTACTGAACTTAATTTCTTTTAATATACACTCTAAAAATCATTGATACTATGATGACAACTAGCGCTGCAATTCTTTATTCATTGCATGTATACCCTATTGTCCCACTAAAAATTGTGTTCAAGGCACCTTTAAAACACCTTTAAGTAGTCAAAATCCTGTTGCAGAAGTTATTCCTGTGGAAGGGTAATGATGTCACCAGCAGAGGGGGATTTTTGGTCATTAAAATGTTCCTACTCCTGTCGAAAGTTTGTGTGATGTACATGTAATCAGCCTCATCATATATAAGAGGTGTGGGGCCCAGATAGAAGGTAGAACTCCTGAATTACAGAAAATCTCCCCCCTGACAGTGATCACACTACTCTTCCATAGGCGTAATTTATGTAACATGACTTTGGTCATTAAACTGAAAATTAAAGACAGATTTTAATCTTGAGAGTGTAATGCAAAAGGACAAGTTCATTAACTTTTTTTTTTAAAGATAATTCTAGAACACAATGGCTACCTAAAAAACAACATAGCATTTTGCCTGAATAGCTGCCCAAGCATCTGAGGGGAAAATACAGATTCCAGTAAACGATCCATTCAAATAATTTCAGTAGTCAGGCTACCTGGGACAACTCTGGGGCTTCATAGATGGTTTAGCCACCAATCTGCTTCTCTTATAGAGTGTTCTCCTTGGTCTACTGTTTTAATCTTAATATTGCCAGAGCAAGCTTGGGTGAACTGTTAGGATGCCTGGTCCACCTCAGAGGCCATTTGTGTTGCTCTATCTTATCCAGTAGAAAAGAAAAGAAAAAGGACAAATATCCCAGATTCTGTCTGTCTGGCAACTTTATCTTCAAATATAGTGTACATCTTTACTAGATACGATGGTACCTATAAGCAGATATCTGAAACTAAAACACCACATACATAATATCAGTTTGAACAGAATAGGCAATATGATTCTCTTTAAAACACTACAGCTCCCATAATCCCTGACCCTGCTGTTGCTGGGTGGGGTTTATAGGAGCTGTAATGAAAATATTATTCTGTCCAACCCTCTGCACTGGCAAAGGGTTGGACGACATGTATCTTCTGGTTTCTAGATCATGGTGGAATGTAGCATTTGAAACCAATTTGAGAGCTACTTCAGCTAGAATGCTGAATGCCTGGAAAATTTTGATATGGATTATATTTTTGCAAACAAGGCATAAGGGGGAGAACTGCTGTTCAGGAATGGTTAATGTTATGCTTTTGTACCATTAAATATTTTGTCCATAATCATAGCGTTTCACACCCAGCTACTGTATATTAGGGTATACAGTGGTGCCTCGACTTATGAACTTAATTGGTTCCGGAACTCCGGTCGTAACTCGAAATGGCCGTAAGTCGAAGCACCATTTCCCATAGGAATGCATTGAAATGCAATTAATCCGCTTCCGGCCGAAGAAAAAAATCACACACACCCCCCCAAAAAAAAACACTGCAAGACCTATCAGAAACGCGATTAATCCGTTCCGGCCGAAGGGAAAAAAAGAAAAGCAAAGCAAACAAACTTGTGCAAGACCCTTCGGGAAATGCAAAAAAAGCAAATCAGAATGCAAACAAACGGTGCAAGACCCATCGGAAATGCAAAAAAAGCAAAGCAAAAAGCAAACAAACCGTGCAAGACCCATCGGAAATGCAAAAAAAGCAAAGCAAAAAGCAAACAAACCCCGCAAGACCCATCGGAAATGGGGGGGGGGGAACCAAAAAGCAAACAAACCCCACAAGACCCATTGGAAATGGGGGAAAAAACAAAAGCAAACAAACCCCGCAAGACCCATCGGAAATGGGGGGGGAAAAACCCAAAAAAACAAACAAAGACTGCAAGACCCATCACAGCATAGAAACGTAATCCCACCACCCAGATCAAAACCACGCTGCAAAACCCACCCAGAACAGTTTTTAAAAAGCAGAAAGCAGCACCTTACCTTACCAGGCGGTCCGAAAGCCTCCTCCGATTGCACTCACTCTAACCGTTGGGGGCGAAAGAGCTACAAAGAAGCAGCCTCTTCGCCACCAACGGTTAGCAATTTGAATTCCTCGCCTTTTTTTCCCTGCCTTTTTCTGGTTGTAACTCGAAGCTCCGGCCGCAAGTCTAAGCAAAATTTTGCAGCCGGAGCTGGTCGTAACTCGAAATGGTCGTATGTCGGGACGTTCGTAAGTCGAGGCACCCACTGTAGATCTAAATGATATTTGGGTTTTTGTTTTTTGGTCTTTTAATATGCTGATTTTGCATTACATTTTCTTGAAAATATCTTAATTGGAATAAATTTTAGTCTTAAATTGTGACAAGAAGATTGAACAGTGGTATAAAAATGTAAAGAATTAAATAAGATGTGCATAGACCTATGCCAATCGATTCTTTTAGATCTTGAGGAGTACTAGGCACAAGTATAAAGAAAACATATGTATGGTAAACTCTTCAAGTTATCAGAGTGCAAGCAGATATACATAGTATTGTCAGAGTACAGAAAGCAATCCTGTTGCCTTCATTTAGCATGACAAATGAATCTGTGGAAACACCTAATGTATCCTTGGCATTTGCATTCAAAAGCATCTCTTACAAAAGTGAAAAAGTCTCTTACTTTTCTCCTGCACATAAAGATAACCTTCCAGTGTAAAGAGATTAGCTCTTTTATGTTCCTGGGGATTTTGCTTGATTTTGTTCATAAGCTCTTCTACTTCTGACCTTGTTCCTTCAAAGCGATTTCTTGTCTATATAAGAAAATATTTTTAAAATTATTTTATGGCTAAAACCAGTAAACAAATATCTTAGTAAGAAAGAAAATAACAGGAATATTATTTAGAAGTTTCTTAGTATCCAATGTTTTTAAAAAGAGAACTAGAAGATTCTATCATTTTTATGAAGTTAAGATTTAAAACTATAGCAATGCTAGCTTTGAAGAGATTGCTCAAAATAGAAAGTCTGTATTCACTTATTTCAGTGGGGGCGGGGAAGCAGATGATAGAATAACTAATAGCTCATTTAGAAACTGCTTTGGACTGCTAATATAACACTGTCTCTCACCTATCAGAAAATACATTTCAAAGAAACTATAATGAACCTAGTGACTGCGAGAAAATATGTTCATACATGCACATATTCTTATTTTTTCATTGTAATTAATATTACACTAGCCTAGAAAATCGAAGTTGCAAAAGCAAATCCTTAATTCATTGCCAGGCAAAACAATTATTTCACGTCATGTTGATATTTCCTGGTTAGTACTGGTCAGATGACAAGCTTTTCAAAACAACTCCATCCTTTTGATGGAACAAAACAAATACTAGCAAACACAACATATTCCAGGCAGTCTAACATAAATAACAGAAATTGAAGATCTAATCAGTAAGAATTCTTGGAAAGATTCATAATGGCTCAGATTTGAAGGACCATTAAAACAATAGCAATAACAAATCGTATTAGTGCTGTTGTGTGAATTATTGTGCAAGAAACATTTTGTAGTGCAGTGACAGTGTACTGGGTACTGTACTGTAGTATCCAAAACATGATAAATGAAGAAGATACGGATTAAAGTTTAGTGGACCATAAAAAGTCTTTAGAAAAAGTTTTGAGATTGGGACAATTTTTCTCTCAAGTCTGAAATAGCCCTTCAATGAAACTAGGCAGAAAATCTGCCTATGGATTCTTTTCCATCCATCCATCCATCCATTTTCTCCTAAAAAGGATCCAAGATGGCTTACAGTATTAAGAGAAACAATATAAAAAGCTAAAACAATGAATCATTATAATATTGAAACAGAATTAAATACATATAATATTAAATAAAGAAATATAATATTAGTAAAGGTAAAGGTTCCCCTTGACATTTAGTCCAGTCGTGTCCGACTCTAGGGCGCGGTGCTCATCCCCGTTTCCAAGCCGTAGAGCCAGCGTTTGTCCGTAGACAGTTTCTGTGGTCACATGGCCAGCGCGACTAGACACGGAACACCGTTACCTTCCCACTGTGGTGGTACCTATTTATCTACTCGCATTTACATGCTTTCGAACTGCTAGGTTGGCAGGAGCTGGGACAAGGGACGGGAGCTCACTCCGTAGCGTGGATTCGATCTTACGACTGCTGGTCTTCTGACCTTGCAGCACAGAGGCTTCTGCGGTTTAACCCGCAGCGCCACCACTTCCTAGTAATGTAATGTAATATAATATTAAATTTTATTAAATAAAATTAAGTACAATTCTGCATTTTATAGAACTGCCAATACACTGCATCCTCATTCTACAGCTTCAATGTAACTAAAAACAGCATCACACATTAGTAATTAGAGATGGGGAACGAAGCGCCAAACTTGAGGACCGACGAACCATGAACCCCAGTGGCCCAACGAACCACGTCCAGGCCTTATTTCTTTTAAACAGCCCATGGGGCCATCTTTTAAAAAAAAAAAACCGGTCCCCACAGCCACATGGACATAGGAAGAGGAGGGAAAGTATCAAAGCGGAATCAAAGAGATCCCCCAGCCCCACTGTCTTTGCAAAGGCAGCAGGGCTGGGGGATCGCTTGGGTCCCCCGTCCCTTCTCTTCCTATGCCAGGGAAAGGATCAAAGCCGGATCAAAGTGATCCCCCAGCCCCGCTGTCTTTGCAAAGGCAGCAGGGGTGGGGGATCCCTTGGATCAGGCTACGCTCCACTTCCTATGCCCCGCCAGGAATAGGTAGAGGAATGTAGCCTGACAGAAACATTCCCCCAGCCCGCTGTCTTTGTAAAGACGGGGGGGGGGGGGATCGCTTGGGTCCCCCTTCGCTCCTCTTTCTATGCCCTGGCGGAGACAGCAAGAGGAACGTAGCCTGATCTAAGCGAGCCCCCACCCCTGTTGTCTTTGCAAAGACACTGGGAAGAATTCCTTTGGTCAGGCTTCCCCTGAGGCATAAGCAGATAGGGATAGACGAAGGAACGAATATAAAAGGGTTATATTCATTGCTTCGTATTCATTGGGGTCTCTGGACCCCAAGAATACAAAGCAACAAATATCTGAGGAATCAGGGATATTCGTAGAATATTCCAACTCATTTTTATATTCGTCCCCATGTCTATTAGAAATCTAAACTAGATTCCTCAGTGACTGG
This sequence comes from Intellagama lesueurii, assembly GCA_037013535.1. Taxonomy (NCBI): domain Eukaryota; kingdom Metazoa; phylum Chordata; class Lepidosauria; order Squamata; family Agamidae; genus Intellagama; species Intellagama lesueurii. The sequence continues at coordinate 155,508,191 of JBAJHW010000005.1, forward strand.
CTAATGAATGAGATTTTTAAATGAATTGTTATGCATTACTGCTTTGAATATATTTTTAGTACTGCTTTTGTTTACAACTTCTCAGAGTGGTATTTGTTCCTTTTCTATACTATATTTCTATACTTACTGTTTTTAGCCTTAAGTATTATCTTTTAATGATGTAAGCCGACTTTGTATGCTCATTGTTTTTAATTTTCAATATTGTCTTTTACTGATGTAAGTTGCCTAGGTTCCTTTTTAAGCAGAAAGATGGGCCATAAACAAACAAACAAACAAACAATTTTTCGCTCCAACATCATTTGCTAAATCTGTCTAAATATGCAAGTATAAATTCTGTGCTCATTAAATGAATTCATTAAATGAATGAGAGCATTTAATAATAATTACCTTTGAACTGCAGAGCTGGAAGGGACCCTATGGATCATCAAATCCAGCCCCTCCCAAGGAGGTATGCACAGTGGGAAATCCCAACCTCTGGCTCTGCAACCAGAGACCTATGCCACTGAGCTATCTAACAAGTCCATGCACTAACAAGTTATACTAAGTGAAGCACAGGTTACAAGTAACCATAATAAGAAAACCCTCCATGTAGATAATCAAACCAGGAGTATCAGTTACCGTATTACACAATGTCCAATAACCTGAATCATCTACAAAAGTATACCTTTCATATGATAATGTTCCTAAAAACAAAAAAGTGTATAAACAAATAATTTGCACATACATAATAGGTAAAGTTTTATATATCCATTTTTGCATAGGTGAGATACACAATAGATGGCAGAAAAATTACATGAACAAGTGATACAGCCTACAAGCCTGAAGATGGCATTACATCCTTTGAAACAACTGCAGAACATTAGTTTATATTACAGATTTTTAAAAATGCCATAGCATGAACAAGATATATATAGTGCAATGTTTTAATGAAAAATAAGGAGCTCAAATTAGAAGTACCTTCACTTACATTCTGGATATTGATCTGCAGAGCCATTTTGTAATGGTTAAAATCTTTAGCAAGTTCATAGCCCTGATGGTAGAAAGTGAACATACCCTGGAAAAATGACAGGACCTAAAATACAAGAATTCTTTTTTAGCTCAGCTAGGAAAGAACTTCCTTGCTTCTTAGTTTTCTTTTAACACATTTTCAGATCAAAACTGCAATTCTGAATCTCCTTCATGTTAGTAAACCCTGCACGAAACAGTGGGATTTAATCCTTAATACACATAAAATTGCAATGTAAATCCTAAAATCTTTCTAGCTAGATGCACTCAGCATAACTTGATGCAGCATAATAAGGATGATATCATCAACTGGCAACATTGTTTTAATTTAATTTAAAATGTCCTACTCCCATTGTTTCAGGTTCTGAAGCTCCCTAGGGATCCCTTTTACCCTGAGGAAGCCTTTAGGAGCTTGGGAACAGAGGGAGGGGAGATTTCTAATATAAGAAAATTGTTGTTGAGTCACCAGTGGTACAATTTTCCCATATGAAAGGCTCCCCCTTCTATCGCTGGATGATGATAACATCCACATTGCAGTGTAAAGGTGTGCAACAGGATTTCAGCTCATATCACAATATGATGCTGCAATGCAGTATTCATTACGAGCACCATGGCTAAATGTCTTGGAGTAAGTTACCAGATTCAAAGGATGTACCATCCATACGTGCAAACATGGCAGAACTTCATGTGTTTAAGCTTAGTTTACCATCTTAAATACAGTAGGGCACCCTTATCAGTGACATCAGTATGCACTGATTCACTTATCCATGGTCTGAAAATATTAAAAATATTAAAAGAAAAATCCATATACATACATATATACATACATTCCAGCTTTCTCTCTCTCTCTGTAAACTAGCATTCCATGTTTTCCAGCATCTGCGGGGGGATATGAGGGTCGTACTGTATATACTAAACTAAACCCAGTCAGTTTCTGATAAAATTAATTCAACTAATATTGCCTACATGGTCTTAACATACACACATCTCAAAATTATGAGATGCCACCACATGGAAGAAGGTTCCTCGTGGCAATTTATAACGAGGACTTCTTCCATTATATTTTGCACATTTGCTCACCTTGCAAATGAAAATAATTTCAAGGAGAAGAAGACCTAAAATAGAGTAGAGATGGGGTTATTCGTATTTGTATATAAATACCCCCCTACACAGCTGGAGTTAACTAGGGGCCAGACTGTCTACTCACACATCCACTGCTGCCGGTGGCCCTGCTCTTCCCTCCAATCGCTCCAGTGCGCCCGGTTGGCTAGCAGAAGGAGGGAAGATGAGTCTCCCTGCAAGGCTGATGAGTTGCTAGCCAACTAGGCACTCCGGAGCGATTGGAAGGAAGAGCGGGACCGCCGACAGACGCATGAGTGGACGGTCCAGCCCCAGGGGCTGGACCCTTGCTAACTCCAGCTGTGCGGGGGGATTTGTATTCATATACGAATACCCCCATCTCTAATATATAGAGCTTTAGAGCATTCTTGAGCTAAAATCTTGTATAGCACATTTTCTTTTTAGCTCTCTCCTACATGCAATTATACTTTCACCACTCTTCAATTCTGACATTTTCTTCAATAAACTTTACCATGCACTACTTACAGGTTCTACAAACTCAAACTTCTTTCGCTCTTGTATCTCCTGTAGCTTACACACATATTCAAGTGACAGTTCATAGAAATGTTTTCGATTTTGTTCCACTAGCACGTCTGCCTGCACAGCAAAAGCACTGCTTTAAGATTTACAAATCTGTACACAATCAGGTCCAGAAGTATACATAGTGTATAGTGCCACAATCCAGTAAACAACAAGTATTTCAGACAAAACAGATAAAATTCGAAGAATGTCCCAAGAAATTCCTTAATGCTAATTAGATTAATCTCTACATGGAAAATGAAGCATTTATTTGATGTAACATATAAACAAAGCTAACCAACTAAGTGGACAGGAAAGTTTCTAGACACTTCTAGATTTATACAGTGTCCAGAATCCTGTTACTGATAAACATGGACATAAGTCAAAATCACAGCCACCAGTAAAGAAACTGATGCTTGTATTCCTCATTGTAAACCTACTTGTGCGATTAATGTATAACAACAAATACAAGCATTGACATCTTAGTTAGCAAAAATTCCATGGAAATTTATAGCATTTGATTTATTCTAGCAGACATAAGTAATAGAATTGCTGCCAATTTGTGCTTCTATTAACCAACAGACATATAAAGCAGAGTAATACAAAACAGTGAAAAAAAATTAACAAGGCTCTCCAATCAGACAGTGCAGTGGTTCAGCTTTTATTTCATCACTCCTTCACAAAACTATTTTTCACTACTATCAAGTATTTAACATATGTCTCCACTGTATTTAAGCAGAAAAATATTAAACAAATATGCACGCTCTTGCCTGTAAATTCAATGTGCCTATGATATACAAACCAAAGGATTTTATATATAAGCAACCTCAGACTAGAATCCAATGGTGTACTTCTGCCAGACTCCACCATTTCTACCAGAATCTGCACCCTTTCCCTCCTGCAGCACCCTATGTAACCTAAAATCTGCTCTGGAGGGCTGGGCAACACTCTGGAGCAAGTTGTGGCACCACGTAGGAATGCAGCAGGAGAAGGAGGGGAAGGAAATCTCTATTGCATTGGCATGGGACACCAAAATAGACCTTAGCCATAATCACCAGCTATTAATGTTTCCTGGTGAAAGAAAAAAATGCTAGGTGATTAATTTCAAAATAAATCAGTACACTGAAATTACATTTACATTTTCCATCATCTTTGACAAGATGATATAGGTAATACCTCCAGTAGTTGGGCTTCTTTCTTCTTAGCAGACATATTTAAATGCTTATCTAGTAAACTGTAGTTCTTTTCTGTCTCTTTATCAAATTTCTTCTTTTCATCCTATAAATATTTTAAGAACATTTACATTGTGAAAACATAGTAGCAAGCTTGTTTTTATTATGTTATCTAAGCATTTTTCTCTAAAGCAGGACAACCATTTGATTATATCTTGAATTTTATTACGGAGAACTCAACATTTTACATATGTATGTACACATATGCATGTACAAATGTGCACTGAATGTAGAAATAAAAATCACAATTAGTTCCCAGTTCCATACTGTGCATATTTATTTTGGCTTTCCTTATAGAATTCTGAACAATTCATACCAATGCTGTTTTAACTATACTAAACTAAAAAAAAGCAAACAAATGAAATACACAGGAACACTAGTATTTATTGAGTAAATCTTGCAGTATCATCACAATACTATTTATAAATGTATATACAGTGGTGCCTCGCTAGACGATGTTAATCCGTTCCGCGAAAATCGCTGTCTTGCGAAAACATCGTCTAGCGAAGCACGTTTCCCCATTGGAATGCATTGAAATCTCTTCAATGCGTTCCAACGGAAAAGTCGTCGTCTTGCGAAGATCGTCCATAGGGAAACCTCGTCTAGCGAGCGCGGGTCCCCGTTGGAATGCACTGACAGCTATTGACCGCTAGTCAATGCATTCCAATGGGGAAAACTCGTCGTCTAGCGAAAATCGCCCATACGGAAACATCGTTTTGCGAAGCGCATTAGCGATCGCAAAAAGCCATCGTCTGGCGAATTCCTCGTCCTGCGAGGCAATCGTCTAGCGAGGCACCACTGTATTAGAGTTTTGAATTTTTACACGATCTTGACAACATGAGAGTATATACAGATGAACTCCATAATGCAAGACACACATATTATGCTCCAAATCTATTAAACAAAACATACTAGTGTGAACTGAAACTTTGTATTTAAACCAGTTACTTCAATTTATTAAATCTGCATTAACGTACAAACTGATAAAACAAGTTTTATTTTTCAGTAATATATGTTTCAAAGTATATTACCTTTTTAAATATATACTACATAAAACATATACATCTTCTCTAAAAATAACTTACACTTACACATTTTTTTCTTCCCATATGATTTCAGATCAAATCTATAGATTCATACATCTGTATTTGTTTAATTGATTTTAAACTCCACCTTATGGCTGCTTTTTAGTATACAAGCTTAAGATTGCAACCTTAATCAATTAATTGGCTACACACTGCGACCCTTGAGTATTCTTTTTTCAATCAAGTAAAGACATAGCATGAGAATGGTGTGATCCATTAGTAATGTGTGATAATCTGATACTTGTCACAGAGATGGAAAAATCAGTATGGTTCCATTTCTTTATGATCCTGGCAAAAGATATGCCCCCTATTTCTTCATGAACTAAATTTACAATGCATTAAGGAACAAAGCCCCCAATCTGCTCAAAGTTAAAAATAACCACCTTCACTCCCCACTCCAAGAGACACACAATTAAAAGGAACTAGAAAAGCCAAAAGTTAACAAACCTTCACAGCTCCAAGCTGTTCTTTTCTGAACCTTTCAAGAGGCTTGATCAGAGTTTCTGTAACACTAAGGGCCTTCCAAGGGAGGGGAAAAAAAACAAATATTAGCCTTACAAGATTATACAATGCACTAATAAATATTTGAACACATTGTATGGTTGATATTATTTCAAACTCCGTATTAACCTAATTCTGAATTCAACAGCTGTGTTCCCACTGACTTTAGGAAGACTCCAAATGTTCACATACATTGTTGCTTCAGATAGGAATATGTGTTAGACTGACATGAAAGAGCCATCCCATAGCATTTACTTAATGCCATGTGACAAGACCACTATGGGTGCAGATATGCGCAGAATAACTGACCCACACACGAACACTCAGGCTCACCTGTTCAGAATTAGTCTTGTCCTTTCTTAACCATGATGCACATTTGATATTTTAAAAGAAGGGTTTGAAAATTAGTTTGTTTTAGAAATCTACAGAGGAACGTTGAATATAAACACATATATCATTATGTGTACACCTTGATAGCCCTAAGATACATTTAGTAAAAGTACGAAACCTCACTCTCTATCTTCCTAACATGTTCGGTAGCTACAGAGAGAAAAGAAGGGACAGAGCATTCAATCTCTTCTTGTACTCAGGACAGAAATCAAGCAAACTGTCAAAGAAGCAAAGCTCCCTCTTCTGCACTCACCATCATAATACAGCAAATTACCCTGTTTCCCCTAAAATAAGACCTAATCTGAAAATAAGCCCTAGTATGATTTTGCAGGATGCTCGTAATATAAGCCCTACCCCAAAAATAAGCCCTAGTTAAGTGAAAGCCCGCCCTCCACCATTGTGCAGCAACCAGAAGAAGATGACATGACTGTATTTGAATAAACGTAATTGTTGTACATGAAAAAAATAAAACATCCCCTGAAAATAAGCCCTAATGCGTTTTTTGGAGCAAAAATTAATATAAGACCCTGGCTTATTTTCGGGGAAACAGGGTACTACATAAGGCAAAAGAACCCTAGACAGTTAGGAACTCTTTTTACAAGCTAACAGTTTCTGTAGGCTCATTCACAATAACAAAACTGTGCAAATACTAGATTATATCATTAGCAAATTGACACCAAATTCAAAATAACTAAGACAAAGAAATGTCATGTATGCTTACTATCACCTTATACACATGCTTGCTTAAAGAGAAAGAAATTATGTCTATATGCAACAATTTCAGACCATTATGACTGATAAGCTAAATGCTGACTGTAAAATTTCAAAGTTTAGTAGTCAGTATAGCTCTGTAAATTGGAACATCTGGCTGAGAAGCCAGGGGACAGGAATTCAAGTCCCCATTGTGCTTCCTGGAAAGGGGGCCAATCGAGATCACATGGAATGTGTTTGACCAATGGGATTAACTGCCCTGTCACTTGTACAGCCATGGGCATGCTGTATGTTCCCAGAGCTCCACCTGAAGAAGGGACTGGTGAGCTACTTCTGAGTACTTTAGAACTAGAAAATCCTAAGACACATAATAAACTTGACAGTCCATTATTTTCATTACACTGTACTTCTTATATCTCAGCATTGCTGGCGTATGAGGGAGAAACAAAGAGTCAAGCCTAATAATTAGAAGTCAGTCCTAAAAATGTGAGGATGAGATGACATGTTTGCAAAGTCACTCATTTTTGGATCTCAGGAAGGGAATTAGCAGCTATTGGCAATTGTTTTAAACTGATAACCAAAGATTTCAAAATGACTTGATATCTGGCAAAAAGAAAACAAAAAGAAAAAATAAAGACGACAAAAACGTTGTGGCACCTTAAAGACTAACTGCTATATTTTAATGTGAGCTTTCATTGATAAATCCACTTTCTCAGAAGTGGTAGTAAGGAAGTACTTCCTAGTACAGTAAGGAAGATGACCTGATGTTGCTTCCATATTCTTTTAATTTCTTGCTTTAATATTCAGTATTTAGGAATTTTTGTACTTTCTGTACTGTTGTTTCATTTTCTAAAACTGGAGGTGGGTAGAATTTACAATATAGAGGGAAATATTGAGTAATCTGTAAGATTTAGCAAACTGCTGAAAAATCATCTTTGCAACTTGATTATGCTTGTGAATATAATCCATTGGTGCTAGTTTACAGCATCCAGCTATGGTATGAAGAACTGTTTCTTCAGATTTATGAAAGGACCTACATACAGTATATCACTTACACCTTGCTTCATATTACTCTTGTTGTTGCTACTGCTATTACTATTCTTAGACTGAAGATTCTGAAGTGTATTCTATGCATATTATTCAAGATTGAACTGCATGCTGCAATAGACAAACAATACAGTGTTTTATGTTTAATTCACGGTAGTAATACTTTCAATACTTTGTCAATATATATATTTAAAAATCCACAGCTCTGGGCTCACTGTGAATAAGGAACGTGACCATAGTTTTATCTCAGACATTTTTTGAAATTCTTCCCACGACCCACATGCTGCTCTGTGTTCCAGTTTAAAAGAACATTTTGCAGTCATTTCACTGGCAAAAGAACAACTAATTTTAGTGGTTACAAACTTCCCTTAAAAACGTTTTTTTAAAGGAACTACATAAAGGAAACTGGGTTATTTATTCTAGCACAAAATTCAGGGTTCATCTCTGATACTGAAAATATCAAGAAACATATCTTTTAGACTGAATCAGCTCCTCCGTAGGTTTCATTAATCCAAACAGGCCTACTGTAGCTGTGGTTTACTTTGGCATAGTAAGTCACAACTAGAATAGTCCCATTTGAATCAATGGAAACTACTGAGGAGTTGACTCACTAAATCCCCACTGATTCAGGGACTTACTCTAGTGCAACTTACAGGATTTTGGTCAGTATTAAAGAACAGTTCTCACTGATGAAATATCAGTATTATTTTACAAAGGAAGCACATGCTTCAAATTTCTCCTGATGGCTTGCCAGGAATAATTCTTGGAACTTTGAGCCATGGTTCTTTACTCTTACTCTAAAGGTCTTATTATGACTCAATAAGACCTTTAGAAGAAGTGGAAAGATTTGGACGTGTAAATACATAGATTCAGAAGAGTAAAGTATTAATTAGAGCTTCTTAAGAAGCAGATAAATGTGTTCCAAAGAAGCTATTCATTTATATTCTAAAATTTAAGAGATTTGGCCCTATATGCCAGCTTCAACTCAATGGAAAAAAGTAGGATATACGCGTAAATATAACTAGTAAACAATAATAATAATAAATAATCAGCTACTGGAAAACAATATTCAAAACTATTTTCTTCATGATAAATGAACTGAACTAAGAAAATGCATCCCAGCTTAACACTAAACCTCATATGCTGCATTCCTCTTAATGAATTCCAGAAACTGTTCTGTAATGCTAACTAGCTGAACTTTACTTTTTTGGATTCCACTCAAAAATGTCCCTTGGGGGCAAAAATGTCCTTTGTGACATGCAGCTTTAGAAGCTGCAATAAACATTGTTGTTTATTTTACCAGAGTTATCCAATAATAATTTGTGGGAATTTCTAAGTTGAGCCCCCTTTTTTGCCTCCAAAATGTACTAATCTTTTTAACATTCCACTAGAAGAAACAACATCAACAAGCAAAATGTAACTCAGTTGCTGATAAATTGCTGCATATCAACTGAACTAATATAGCACAAAGAATGACATCTGTACAGGGATATTTTTTCCTAAAATGGTCTTTGAGTTTGTGGATATTGTCGCAATGAGACTTTAACAAAGTAAACAAGCCTTTAAATCAAAGTCTGTCTGTCTGTCTGTATTATACAGCCTGAATAAGCCACTGCAGAGGCATTCATATATTCGACTGAAGGAGCTATCTTAAATAGGCCAGTCAGTGCCATGGGAAGAGAGATGGATTTTTTTTTTGTCTAGTTAAGGGTAGACAAAGTATAGCCCTTGAGATGCTGCAGTTCCCTGAATTTTTTGTCACTATTTAGGCTGGCTATACTTATGAGATTGGCAACCCAATATTTGAAGGGCAACACTGTGCTCTCCCCAAGTCAAAGTGAAGCAGTGAGGATACGTGCAATAATAAGCAGGGTTAGGTCCTCCAAATTTATATTCACTCCAGCTAAAACAAAAGCTATGTTGCTAAGTGATACAATGAGCCGGATTAATGATGTTCACAATGGGTTAGATGGGGCTGCATTCCTGGGGTTCTCCTTTATCAAATGTTGCCATTGGAGGTACAAGCCACCTCTACACCAGGAAGCACCTTCTACTAGCTTAGGCTAGCATGCCAACCACAACCATATCTGGAGGAGGATAATCTGGCCTTCTTGAGCCTTGGGCCTGGTACCATCTATATTATACCACTGTGAAGTATTATAAAAGGGGCTGGTTGTGTGTTTACTTTGATGTATAAAGATTAAAAAGAACAACTGGAGAGGAAGAGGATCCTGGGGACCACCTTTGTAATTCTGACTTATGATCAAAGTATCACAGATAGGCTTTTACAGTTCTGGCCTTGATCCAAGTCATGGGAACAATATATCCTGACAACTCATTCAACGGAACATATGCAGAATGTTGGCATTACTGCACTGTAGAATGATTTGAGAAAACATATAACATGAAATATACTCTCATTTTCTTCCTTTTTCTACAATAAGGTCTTTTAAAAATAATTCAAAGTTTTTAATAATATCCTTAGAGTATCATATTACTTCAAAAAAGTTAATCAAGAGGTACATTTTCTACATTAAGAAAAGGTTTTTTTCCTACTCTTGTTTTTCAATATTATAACTTCTTTTAAAGCTGCATCCATTTCCTTGAACTCACACAGTAAGCCTCTTTTGGCTGTACAGAGAGAAAGGTGAAATAAAGATAATTAATGAGTTAACTAGTGATTTTAAATTTTGAACTAAAAAAACATTCTTATTTTAAATTGAGTTTAAGCTCATCTGCATCTGTATTCAAATAACTACTTTATCTTAGAAATTTAATGAAAAATGAAATACTCTACGAAAATGAATAGTTAACTGGTTAAGATTACAAACCATATGAGACAGAAGTTTTCCTTAATAGAGAGACATTCTGCTGAGACATGCTAAGACATTCTGCTACCAGAAGTGATGAACAAGAATAAGCCACTCTTCCATGACACATCTAATATCTGACCAGACTGGCTGCAGCACTTTACTTCAACACTGCTGTTGGATCAGCAGCATCAGCTGCACCTGAGTGTGAACAGGACCAGGCAAGTCACACGGCACATACCACTCTGTCTTCCAACAGCTCATCAACAGTCCCTTTCTCCTAGATCTAATGCCAGAGCTAATGATATGGTCAACTTTGGTTTTTAATATCATGAAGAATGTCGGAGGCTTATGTCTGCAAATAAAAAACAACATCTTCTTCTTTTGCCTCAAACAGAGATTATTGCAACCTGTTCTAGTACAATAATTCAAACAGGAACGTCTGTCATCACCACACCCTTTTGTTGAGTACACAGTTCGTTATTCCTTCCAAACAAAACATATTTTTTAGGATTATATCTGCAATTTCTCTCATTTTCTGATGATGATGAAGTGATCACACAAAACATCTGTAACTAAATATATATGTAGGAAGGTCCATACCAAGCTTGCACAAAAATCACACATCCAGCAAGTATGATGATTATTAACAATGCTCTATTCAGTTGCATACATTCTTGTAGAACATATCTATCCAGGCAGCCTTGCTCACTAACTCTTACTCCACTGATCATTGCATAATTCAGGGTGTAAAGCACCCTCTTTCAATCTGGTGCCCTTCATGCCGGCTGGGGATGAGAGAGGCTGCAGTGCAACATACATTAAGTACATTAAGTGAGGGATATTGCTACAGAGGAATAGCCTTTTGTTCAGGTTGTAGTTCCCTAGATATGACCTCACAGTCCTCCCTACAATGTTCACCCTTTACAATTTCCTATCCTATGATACAAATAGATAGGAATAAGCAACCTCTATAACAACTCTTGCTGGTTTACTCACTGAATGCCTGAAGTAAGACATTTAATATACAGAGTCACAAACAAAAGTAGAAGCAGCCATAAAGTCCAAAATCCAGACTAGGATACTGGATCAGGCCTTTCTCCTACCCTCTTTTGCCATAACTTACTCTTGTAATATCTAACTCTGAACAGTTGATATCTGTAATATCAAAAGTTTGCTCAACTATCGGCTGAAATCCTGTTGGTAAGGTTGTGTCATGCAGTGAGGATGATGCCATAAACCACAGCTCTGCTGCAGCAGTTTCAGGCAAAAAAAGCTTCCTAGAACCCCCCCCCCCTCAAAGTTTTCGGATCCCTAAAAATCCACTTCATCTTGGGGCAGCCTTCAGGAGCTACAGAATGGGAGGGGAAACAATTTAAAGCCACAAAATTACTGCTGTTGGTCCCATTTCCACCGGTGGGACCAGAAGCAGTGATTTTCCAGGTTTCCCCTGTTCTGTAGCTCCTAAAGGCTGTCCCAGGATGAAGGAGATCCGTAGGCATCCCCAAAACCTAGGAAGGGCTTGGGCAAGTTTTTTTTATTTCTGTAAAACAGATGCAGTATGACTGCAGCTGAAAACATCATCCTTATTGTGTGTCATCAATTTGTACAACAAGATTTCAGCCACTATGTGGGTTTTTGGGGGGAGGGCTAATAAAGGTACTACCCCTACACACAAAGTGACTGCTTTGGATCCAACCTGCCAATTGGTACCTTCATGCTCTCTACTGACATATAACAAATGCAAATTCAAAATCCAAGGAATTATATATTTAGGAATAGATTAACAAAGCCAAAAGTTACTCTGCTTGAACAACAACTTTTGGAAGCTCTTGTACAAGCAGAAGCAGGAGAATTGGCATGGAATCTATAACAGCAGTTTGCAATTTTCTGCTGCTGCAAGTTTTTATGGAACAGTGTTAATAGCTATTTCTCCTGCCCATTATTTGTTGCATACACGACTAGTGTGCTAGAAGTACACAACTATACACTGCTTCTTCCAAGATGCTTCTGCCAAAATCCATTCTATGCATTATGCCTCTGCCAAATGCTACAGTACTTTATAATTAGGAACCAGGGAAACCCTGTCTTACCATCCACATTTAACTGTCCAGAGAGAAAATCCAGAACAAGACAGGCAGATGGTGGCCCTTGGGCCACATGCATTCCCCATGGCTATTCTTGCAGCCCCTGACACCACTAACCTTTCCATGTCATAGCATGTTTTCTCCAACCACTCCCCAACAAAGAGGTAAGTTGCCATCCTGGAGGTTTTCATGAGCAATGATGCAGCTTTAGATAGCTTGCAGGATTACCTCTCAGGGGCCCCAGAGTAGAAAACTGGCCTCTAGACAGACTAGTTCCTTTACCAAAGAATACATCTACCCAGTGTCAACTGCCTTTGAAATTTATTTTAAGTCACTCAGTGTATTCAGTTGACTGTTCACTTTTTTCCACAATGCATTTCTGGAGCAATGCATTCTTTGATTGTTTGGTGTCCTTAATTAAACATTATATGCAATACTTATTTTATCAATTCCTTCAAAAAAATTGAATGACGTTCTTTTTCCTGAACTTTCTAAAATTTAGACATGGAATTTCACATGCTTTAAGCCCAATGTGGGCTTCATATTATTTTGAGCATTTAAAAAAAAAAAGTTTAGAAGTAAGGCCTAAACAGGAAGGCTCTTAGCCCTAGCTCCACCCAAGCTTCCTGTTCTTGTTCTGGTGCTGACTGGGAGCTTTTTTTTTTCAACAGGAAGCTAGGCAGGACTCAATGTTATTTAAAAAAATTTAAACTTTCAAGAACTCACCATTATTTCTCTTTGTTCTTCTAAATTTTTCAAAAAGTTAGAGAATTCGTGGAGGGCTGCATCTGTAAATAGAAATAAATATCAGGTCACTAAATACTGAAAGGAAAAAGGAGACTAAAAATTAAAAGATGATTTGGCATGATCATGATGACAACTCACATACCTATACACCGTTCATCATCTGTTTCAGCATCTCCAATACATTCAAATCTGAATTCTCTCAGCGATCGAGCAAACTTTCTTTGGGCAGCTGAAAGATCTAAAAATCAAAAGCAATATGTAAAATTGATTATCTTCAATTCAAACAAAAACATGTATTAATACTTACTGGCCGGAATCCTGTTCCCGCAGCTCTGCACATGCAAGACGATTTTTTAAAAAAGGCTAAGGTTTATGATGTAATTAAAAGTTTCCTGTCCCACCCCACAACCCCAGATACCAAGGCTCCCTAGGGATCCTTTTTCAATTTAGGATCCTCTTACTAGCCAGTTTAATTTAATCTAAACGTAGATGCCTGGAATTGTGTCCAAACATCTTACTAAATGAAAACAGAACTTTAACTTTCATGAACAACAATGTGTTTTAAAAGAACATAGGCTGAAAATTAATATATGATTAGACTAGCTCATGCATAAGTCTTCATGACAAGATAAACCTATGATTTGTTGTATAGTAACTTACAACGAGCAGCATCAAATATCCACACTGCTGAAACTCTACCTAGGAACAAGAAGTCATCTAAGAATTAAATACATATCTTAATATTATTGCTTTATACCTAACAAAGTATCACTGTTTATAAGAGTGATAACTATGATAGGGATAGTGACTAGCATAGTGAGGGTCAAAATTGTGGCACATATGATCATACCATTCTAGTAGTTGCAGTATAATACACACTCAGGCCTTCATGCCTTAAAATTGTCATGCATGTTTTAACTGTTGAATTCACTAACACGTTTATTTGTTTATTTAAAATATTTTTACCCTGTCTTTCTCCTTAAGGTGGCTTACATCATTATTTAAAGCTAAAAACATAAAGTCTACAAATACTAAAAAGGATCAAACAAATGCCACACTAAAAGACAACAAACAAAGCATTGCCAAAAACACATTCAAAGCCATAAAGTATAACCATCAATTTAAAATCCCACTCAGGCAGCCAGTCATTAAGAGAAAGCTCGCCTGAAGAGGAAAGTCTTCATCTGGTTGTGGAAGAACAGCAAAGATGGGGCCAGCCTAGCCTCCTGTGCGAGGGAGTTCCAAAATCTGAGAGCACCAACAGAGAAGACCCTGTCCTGTGTCTCCACCAAATGCACCTGTGAAAGCAGTGGGACTGAAAGAAAAGCCTCTCCTGATGATCAGCACCTGCATGCTCATAACGGGAGACATGGTCTTGAGATAGCTTGGACTCAAGCCATTTAGGGATTTATAGGTTAGAACAAGCACTTTGAATTGTGTCCAGAAACAGATTGGCAGCCAGTGGAGCTGCTGTAACAAGGGGTTATGTGATCCCTGTAACCAGCCCCAGTTAGGCTGCCATATTTTGAGCCTGCTAAAGTTGTTCTGACAGTTTCCATCCTGCACAGGATGATTATATAAATTAATGGAAGTCGGTTCCATCAATGGCTAACAATGATTATGGTTATTTATGCCCATGGGAAACATGAAATGGGAGGGGCTGTTAATCCAGCATGGTTTTTCTTGTGTTCCTAAAATGTATCTCTTGCCTGCTAAACCAGCAAAAAAGGGGGAGCACAACACAAAAGATTGGATTATGGCTTGATTCAGATTTAACACCAAACTATGATTTGGTACTAGAGAAAAGAGCCTAGAAGCAACATAAATTACCTTCCCCGCTCTTTCCTCTGCATGCTCAGAAGAATGAACTGGCTCACCTAATCCAGGAAATTATGAAGCACACCTGACCTGTAAACCATGATTTGACCCTGGCACACAATCATAAATTATAGTTTGCCAGAAAGCAGAAAACACTTAATTACTCCAAGTGCAAGTGGGGAGAGGAAAAGAAGACAATCTTGAAGTTCTTTCCAAGCTCATTCTTTTAGAACAGTGTTTCCCAACCTTTTTTGAGTCATGACTCCCCCCCTTTTATAATAGCCAAATAACCTGGGACCCTTCCACCATATTTGCATATAAAGGCATTTTAATAGGGTAAAGAAAACACATTAAAATAGTCTTTAACAATAATAGTGATCACAGAGACTGGCGAAACGTTAGGAAGAAAAACCTCCAGAACATGGCCGAACAGTCTGAAAAACCCACAACAACCATCAGATCCCGGCCATGAAAGCCTCCGAGAACACATTGAAAATAAAGAATTGGAAAAACTAACAAAGTACAGAGACCTGGCAATCAAAACATCTCGCCTCTGGAAGAAACACACTTCAGTGGTCCCCGTAGTCATTGGGGCTTTGGGAACTATATTAAGAAACTTCACACAGTACTATAAGCAGTTGCAGATCTCAGAAATCACACAATCAGAGCTACAAAAAACGGCAGTATTAGGAACAGCATACATACTGTGCCGATATTTAACAGATACTTAGGTTTTTGGTATCCCATAAGGGGGTCCCTGGCTCTTCTTGGAGGCACTGTTGTTGCTCCCTTTGCCTCTTGCACTTCCAGTGCCTCCTCTGTTTTGGGGGGGTGCTGGCTGCCTCGCTGGCCACCGTCTCCAGTGGGCAGTGGGGTGTGGAGATGGGTGAAAGGGTATCAGTTTAAAAATGCCCCTGCCACAACCCCTTCCACAGGGTAGATGGATCTGCACAAGGACCTCTGTCTAGGGGTCCTCAATGTAGGCGTAATTCACCACCCCTTCAGTGCACAGGGCTGCCCCCAGCTCCTCTGTGGTGTCCCTTTAGATCTCTTCCTCCTCTGACTTTGTGGCCTCTTGGTTTTCAGCCTCAGTGCCCTCCTCAGTATCCAGTACTACTTTTCCCCTCATGCAGCCTCCCTCTCTATCTCCATCTTTCCCTCCATTATTCGCCACAGCTGTCAGCTTGGGCCCACCCTCATCTTCTCTCACAGGTGGGTCCTATTAGCTACCACCTCATCCCTGCCCTGGTCTAGCTGACCTGCTTGTGCATCCCCCTGAGGCCTGATGGATGCTATCTCTGACAGGCCGTCCAGGTGGCACAGGGTGAGAGCAGATGGTTCATCAGAGGCTCTAAAGGCAACCCCCAACAGGCCTACAGAACAATCCCATATATGTTTAATCAGAAGTAATTTTAACCATGTTCAATGAAGCTTAGGTAAAGGTAAAGGTTCCCCTTGACAATTTGTCCAGTCGTGTCCGACTCTAGGGGGCGGTGCTCATCTCCGTTTCCAACCCATAGAGCTAGCATTTGTCCGAAGACAATCTTCCGTGGTCACGTGGCCAGCGCGACTAGACACGGAACGCCGTTACCTTCCCACCGTGGTGGTACCTATTTATCTACTAGCATTTTTACATGCTTTCGAACTGCTAGGTTGGCGGGAGCTGAGACTAGCGACGGGAGCTCACTCCGTCGCGTGGATTCGATCTTACGACTGCAGGTCTTCTGACCTTGCAGCACAGAGGCTTCTGCGGTTTAATCCGCAGCGCCACCACGTCCCCTATTCAATGAAGCTTACTTCCAGGTAAATATGCATAGGACTGTAGACTAAGAAATAGTGGCCAAAATCCATAGCTTTTAGAGGCAAATTGCCTAAAGTTAAAAAAAAAATCAGCATACACATTACCTGTTGTGCACTATGTTGTGTGACTTAGCACGCAACAGATAATGTCTATGGTGATTTCTTAGCTTGAAACAATTTGCCTCCAAATTACACTGTCACCATTACGCCAGAATAACTCCACTAGAGGGTCACTCAGTCATGTTTGTATGGCTCTTAGAAATTCTACTATTCACACAAATATGTTACCTGACCTGGTAAACAAGCGTAGTAAGTCAGGCTTTTGATATACTATGAGAATTCCAGAAGTTACAGAATTATTTATTATCATAAACAGGGTTAGCATAAACATCTATTTTTCTGAATGTCTAACAAATCTTGTTTAGACGTGACTTTATCCTAACTGCTTATGTTATTGCCAAAGCATTTCAATTACTAGACAAGAACAGTGAAGCCAACACTATTCAGATATCTGTAAGCTACAGAGACTAATGGCCTAACTCCACCAGTTCTTGCTTTAAAAAAGGTTTTAAGAAAAATGTTGTTAGAAGAAAACGAACCAAAATTAGGAATCAACTACTTTCCATGCTTCCAGTCAGCAGTAGCCTTCTACACAATAAAATACGGGGGAAAGATGAAGCACTATGAAGAAGAAACCAAATGACAATTTAATTTATGAAATGATAATTTGGCCCTCGTACACAGTCACCAAAGTCAAACCATACATGCCAAAATTGATATCCTAAGAATGATACCAGTCACATGACTTCTATATTTCAATTTATTACTCTATACCTAGAGAGAGCTTCACAACTCCAAGCTTACCAGCAAGATACACATGTAATCAGATTCCACTTCTCCATTAACCCAGTTTTTCATCTTATGAAATGAGTTTATTTTATTATTCATTCATATGACTTCTATAATTATTACTTTGCATGTGGTTTTTTTCAAATTAACAAACAATATAAAAGTCATACAGTGGTGCCTCGACTTACGAACTTAATCCGTTCCGGAAGATGGTTGTAACTCGAAATGGTCGTAAGTCAAAGCACCATTTTCCATAGGAATGCATTGAAATCCAATTAATCCATTCCAGCCGAAGAAAAAAATCACCAAAAAACACACAAACACACATACACACACACTGCAAGACCCATCGGAAATGTGATTAATCCGTTCCGGCCAAAGGGAAAAAAAAGAAAGAAAAGCAAGCAAACCGTGCAAGACCCATCAGAAATGCAAAAAAGCAAAGCCGAAAGCAAGCAAACCATGCAAGACCCATCGGAAATGGGGGGGACCAAAAAGCAAACAAACGTTCGTAAGTCAAATCAGCATTTCCCATAGGAATGCACTGAAAACCGATTAATCTGTTCTGGCTGTTTTTTGTTCTTATGTCGAGGCGCCGTTTGTAAGTCAAAGCATTAGTTCCCATAGGAACTAATGCAAAACCGGTTAATCCGTCCTCTACCACTAGGGGGAGAAATATTTTTTTTAACCTAAGATGACTTAGGTTTAAAAAAAGGGCAGGAAAGGAGGGAGGGAGGGAACCAACACCTTTTAAACAGAACACCTTTAAAACCAAGCAGCTTTAAACCAAACCAAGCACCTTTTAAACCAATTTTTACATTTTAAAATTACAGTACCAGGCAGTACCAGGCAGTCCAAAGTCCATTTCCCACTTTCCCCGCAGTTTTTTTTGTTCGTAAGTCAAAGCTCTGTTCGCAAGTTAAAGCAAAATTTTGCGAACTGAGCTGTTCGTAAGTCAAAATGTTCGTACGTCAGGGCGTTCGTAAGTCAAGGCACCACTGTATTTCTATACTGCTAATTCTGTGTGACTGAGATCATCAAAAGAAGCACATATCTTATCTTCAAACACATCCTATGCATACTCTTTACCCCCAATCCAAAAGCTCTGGTTTAAAATTATTTCCTGTTAATAAATGCCAAACTGACACAAATGTATCTAAAACACTTATTCAAATTCAACATATTTTACCAGACCTGGAGCAGTCATGAAGGGCTCTAGGATTGCTAAGCAGCCAGTTTCATTATTCTGTAGAAAAGAATTTGTAAACAAAATGGGATTTGAAGCTGAATGGACGTATAGATGCAAAAGCAAGAATTCACTGTAGTAGGATTTTTTAAAAGAGCTTTGGTAAAAAAAAGAAGGGTAATGGACAAGCAGTTAGGCAAGCTAAACACAAACCTTTCAAGTCTTCAGGACAGTCTTCTGAGATAAATGGTGACCTGTGACCTTCCTTCACCAGCATCTGCAAGCAGCTAAGGACCATAGAAGCTAGAAAGCTTTCACATTTTTCAACTGCTTGGAAATGTGTCACAGGATTACCCTTAATTCTGTGAAGCTGCCATTTGCACAGGGTACTATACACGTTTTGAATACCCCAGAACTCCTGGCTGACTTTTATACAGCCAAGAGAGGTCCAAGCAGGGCTTCCTCCTGACTGCCCCAAACTGCAACTTGCAGCCCATAATTCTGAAAGCTTTGGAGGCTTTGCTGCAGATATTTGCCATGGCCAGAAGGGATTCAAAAGGCTATCTCCTGGTCACAATTTGTATGTGGCTGGTTAGTTTAAGTCAAGGTTCTTTTATTCATATCCAGCAAGTTTCATCAGCAAAATCTAGAAGCTGAAGAAGAGTGTTTCCTGCTTCTAACCACCAACAAGTAAATCCAAACATCTTGTACCCGTTGTTATTTTAAAAAAAAACAAAAAAAAAACAGTTGTAGCTCAACCAAATTGGCTGAGCACTTGCTCTACATACAAAAAGGCCCTAGATTGAATCTCTACCTGAATTCCTGGAGAGCGCCTGCCAATCAGTGCAGACAATACTGAACATAATGGAAGCAACAGCCTGGTTGGCACAACATAACTTACTACGCTCCAATGCAGTGTGGATTTGATTTAAATCAAATTGATTTAAATTTTAAAAAAAATAGGTTTTTTTTACTATTTGAAATTTAAAAATTAATTTTTTATTTAAATCATGATTTAAATCAATCTGATTTTTAAGAAATCATTTATTTTTATCCACCCTGCTCACCAAACATTAACTAACTCATTATTTCCACTATCTAGTAGAAAAAACAGGAAGGGGTGCCAGGAAGAACTGATCACACTCTTTTTCCACATCCATGTTTCTATGATTTGATCAAATTAACAAGATGATTCACAATTTCTCTAGTCAAGTGGAATGAAAACTACAGCCCTCCTTTGTATGCTCATGTGATGGCAGTGGTCCTTACTTGGTAAAGGAGGAAAATATACAGTATTCCAAAGTTGTGGTTGGACATAAACATTTTCTACAGAAACACAAAAACAGATGAGGTTAATATCATTTATTTCATTACCGCTGTCCAAACTTAGTGTAGTTAACCACATTTTATAGCTTCATAGATGTCAAGTCAAAGCAATATACTATTCAGTTCAAAATCACTATTCAGTTAGTCTGATAATGGTGCTTTCTATACTTTCTCAAGGACAACAGTTTCTGTCCCTCTTTCTAACTCTTTCTCTAAGATTTCAGAAAACAAACATTTTCGTCATGTCTGCAAAGCTTTCTGAAAACTTTCTCATTCATAGCTTAAAGTTGTGCCTAGCATAGCAGTTTTTTCCAACAGTTTGCAGCACAAAACTACAAATAATCAGTATGTGCTCTCACATACATCATGTTCGACCGGGTATGCTTAAGGCTTTTTCAAGAGATTCCCCTACTGCCATTACCTCCAAGTGCAAAAAGATTTAGGTCTTACCCTTCAACTCACACATTCCCTATCTTGCTCCCTACAACCAAATTGCTACAACACTTAAAAACTGAAAGGAAGTTAAGAACAGCAAGCGGTTCCTAGTTGCATCCTTGGCTTTTAATTGTAAATATACAAAATGTGTTAATGTCAGAAACAAAAGGATTATACTTGTATTTCATGACAGAGATAAACAGTGGATGGGTGTAGAGGTAGTGTGTGGGAATAGTTAAAGAGATCTCTAGATACCATATTTTTCCGTGTATGACACCCCCATGTATAAGATGCCCCCCACTTTTCTAACCCAAAATTTCTTTCCTTGCAAGAAAGTGGAGGGGGAAGGCAGGGATCAAAGCGCTTTGATTCCTGCTTTCCCCCTCCACTTTCTTGCAAGGAAATGCTTTTCCCCTCCACTTTCTTTGCAAAAAGCTGCTTTCCCCCTACACTTTTTGCAACAAAAGTGGAGGGGGAAAGTGATTCCTGCTTTCCCCCTCCACTTTTGTTGCAAAAAGTGTAGGGGGGAAAGCAGCTTTTTGCAACGAAAGTGTAGGGGCCAAGCAGGAATCGCTTTCCCCTTACACTTTCATTGCAAAAAGTAGAGTGGGAAAGCAGCTTTTTGCAAAGAAAGTGTAGGGGGAAAGCAGGAATCACTTTCCCCCTACACTTTCTTTGCAAAACATGGAGGGGGAAAGCAGGGATCAAAGCGCTTTGATCCCTCCCCCCCTCCTTACTTCAGTGTATAAAACGACCCTCAATTTTTCCTCTAATTATTTTAGGAAGAAGTGTCGTTTTATACACGGAAAAATACGGTAATTTACCTTACCAAGTAAATTGGTAAGATATATGTTGACACTTCGATAGCCAGGTGTGTGATAGGAGTGAAGAGGCCTTCATCACAAGCACTAATTAATTTGAAGCCTCACTTCAAGCTTTGGAAAACAAGCTTAAAGCTATGCTTGAAAAATAAACTGCTGTTAATTTGTACTATAGTGACAGAAATTGACCCCTCCCTTCCTGAATTCAGACACACTTCTAAGGAAGAGTTACATTTTATGCTTATGTTGTTTCCAACAGTAATAATCTATGCTATGTCAATGCACAACATCCTGTTAATTATCTCATTCAAAGCTTTCAGAAACACTGCTTGTTTACCTATATGGATAAAAGGCATATTTATTTTCAAATAGGAAACAGATGATGTTTTAAAATCTTTATTTGAAGATGAAGCATTACAATGCTATGAATCTTGATGAAACTCATAGTTCACAGCCTGATAGTTTCATATTCAAATTCCCATCTGACACATTTGTATTTTTACCTTACATTAATGTTATGTTATTCCTTACATGTGATTTTCCATGAAACTCTTGTCACTAAACCATGACAGTAGTTATTTTTCTAAAATTACTTCAGCACACAGTACTTTAAACATTCTTATTTCTTTTATCCATCCACAAAGTTGGGATTTCTTGCTTGAGGCTGTCCAGAAAAATATTACACAAGCATTGTTCTGAGTCCTGTTATTCAACATCCAAAGTGTCCATGCACTTCATCAGATTCATCTTGAAAACAAACTTCTAAAACATACTAACTCACAGCAAAAAAGTGCACTTCCATTGCAGAGCACCATATTTATCCATACCACTTTATAATTTCTAACACTAAAAATACTGCAAAGATTGCCCACCAGTCAATGAATAGATGAACTTCATGAAAACTTGTTGGATTGTGGCCATTGCATCTTCTGCCTTGGCTACTGAATTTTAATCCCAGGTAACATTATCTGACTATAGGAATTCACAACCTTAAATTTGTTCCCACAAATCTTTCCTTTCTATTCCTGATTTTTCTTAAAAAAATTAAAAATCTGTGCATTGATGTTACAAGGCCATATTTTGCACACATATTTAGACCAAAAAGGTTGATTTTGTATAATGAGTCTTACCTCAACATTTGATATTTTATAATCTCCCCTTTATACCTGAATAGCACAGCTATCCCTGCCTCAACAGTTGCACATAAGGAGTGACATCCTCAGCACAATAAGGTGCACTAGGCCCATTGGATTTGTGGGGATTTGTTGAGTCAATTCCTCTGTAAATTCCACTGATTCAAATGGTCCTACCACCATTTAAGTAAATTGTGACTTACTTAAATTACAGCCAGACTTGAATCAATGGAACTTACTGAGGAGCTCACTCACCAAATCCCCACTGATCCAATGGGCCTACTTTAGTGGACCTTACTTCACTAAGCAACAGGATTTCAGCCGAAGGGTGGTTGCTCAAAAGTGAAACTCTAATTCCTACTGGATAGTGAACGAAGACACTACATAATATGGTCGGCTTACTGTGGCAGTGATCAGCCAAAAAACAACAACAACCCTCCACATTCAGATAACAGCTTACAATCAGGCACTCAACTAACAATGGAAAATGTGACACAATTGAAGGAGATCAGCGACGGAGGATCAACAAGTGAATTCCCAAAGGGAAAGGTTTGTCTGAATTTGCTTACAAATTGGAATGATTAATGTTTGTATCTCATATATTATTCGTTTTATTGCTTATAAAAACTGGCAGAAAAACTATGAAGATGAAATTGCTAGGTAAGTTAGAACTGCTTAGACAAAAACGTTTATTGTAATATTTCCTGTTGTACCTGTAGACGCCTATCTACCCACACACTCTCAGGCAACATCCAAATGACTTCTGAAAGAGATTTGCCAGAATAACACATTAGCCCTGCCCCATGCAATGAATCAGAGAGGAAACAAACCCTTTAACAATTGCCAGCTGATAGTGCTGCCTTACTGCTTCCAATCCCTTACCTGGACTCTCATAAACAGGTTATAAAGCAATTTAAAATGTAGTGCTCCTGAATCTCAAGTATCCAGAAAAGAGAGTGGCAATGTAAATACTACTGAGATTGGAAAGCAAGCTGTAACTGTGCAAGTGGTCGCTTAGACTACAATGGTACCATTCACCTAAGATTGCATTTTTTTAAAAGGCAAAGTAATTACTACCACTGTGCATTTAATTTGAAATGAAATTCAAAAACACCATTAATGTCATTATGAAAGCACAAAGCAAGTAATTATTCTTATTTTGTTTCATTTTTTATGTCAATTCATCATCTGAGTATATATAGAAAGTACAAAACAAATGAAGAGGTAAAAATTTGGAATTCAGCATTATGGCCACAAAGCTCTGTATCATTCCTTCTAAAAACAAATACAATTGCTCTGTGTCATATGACTCCAGCACAGGACTCCTGAAAAATAAATGGGAAGTATCAGAGTTTTAGAAATCCTAACGTTCACACATGTGCAAAATATCTTGGGAAGACAATTCTTCAAGAGCCATCTCTGCGGGGAAAAACACAGCCCCCACACAGATCGGATCTGCTTCAGGTTTTCTGCCATCACCACTATAGTCTCCTCACTAATTTCATAATCCCCAGCTCCCTAATAAATGAAGGAGCTAGTCTGACTGCACTCCGTAGGAGGGGATGCTTAGGAGCAATCGTGTCAATAGCCTTTGCCACCTCCACATTCTAGAGATACGCCAAGGCCTCGATGGAATCACCTGCCAAGACAGCCACAAATTTCTCAGAAGCTGTCAGGAAACCATTTGGATCCATCAGCCTCCTAGGGTGGACCATTTTAATTGGCTCCCCATCCCTGAAGAGGCTCCAAGGTCCAAAAAGTCTAAAAACCCTACCAGTAGTGATCTGTCCATGACAATGGATCTACTGAGAATTCCTCCACACCCAGATTATCACCATCCTGCCCAGTACAGAAAACACGAATGTGCCCTACAACATTAGTAGGGCCAGATACCACTTGAGACAATGTAATGGTCATCATGGTAGACATGAAATGCTGAGCTGCTCCTGACAAACTGGTTTCCACATGGATGGACATTTATTTGTTGGTTTGTTGGTTTATTACAATTATATTCCACTCATCTAGTGGCAAGCCACTTCTCTTGAAGTCCCCCAATACAACAAGCAAGGCAAACTGCAGCACAATATCTGAGACAAGACCAGCTCAGGCAGGGATATTGTCGTGCAACAGGGTGGACAGTACACCAACAGAATTCCTATTCTGTCTCAGGTACCCACTCTCAGGTACATGATCTCAAACCCACCAGTCTGTGGGACTTGGCACCTGGTAAGGGTGATTTAATCTCGATAGACTATTGCAACTCCTCCTCCATGTCTGGCCTGCTGCTGCACAGAGAACCCAGGTGATCACACCTGAGAAAGACTGACTCCCTCAGCATAATCCAAACAGGTCTCTGTAATGCAAGCTAGGTCAGCATGTTCATTCAGGATCAAATCCTGGATGTTGGCTGTCTTACCTTTCACTGACTTGGCATTTAGCAACAACACCTTCAACCTAAGGGTTTGCCATCAAGGCTATCTAAGCTATTTGATTTGGGAGACAAACTGGTGAGGGCAACCAAGCATTACCCATGAGTGACAAGCATCCAGACGATAGGTGATAGCCTTTGCACACCCCAGAATCCCATCAATATCCCTAAGAGAGAGCAAACTGAATCTGTCCACAGAACAATGAAAAGACAGTGCCTCTGAAACTTATGATCTTATCATCAAAAGATTTAGCAAACATATCAACACATCATTTAGTTTAACAGGCCACACATTACTTGATGTTAGAGTTATAAAATCTTGTACAATTTTAAATAGTTCACTTGACCCACTAGAAGCCTCTGCTATCCTGCCTATCTAATACGTTCTTTTGACAGCCACAGCTGCTTATGCATACATAAATTGCTGGTATCGCTCTAACAGAAAGTCTTCCTCCACTTTGACTCTAGACGCCTATCAAACTTTTCCAGCTCACCCAGCTTCTCATTAACTCAATGAGCTAGCTTCCTTTTTCTTGGCTGGAGACACCACAAGGGAGCAATTTGATCAATAACTTTTTGCAGCCCTCATTCCAGACATACTAGACCATCCATCACCTTGCCATCATGACCCCAACATCCCTCAAGGCTTCAGAGAAACCAACTGGGTCCAGCAGCTTATTGGATCCATCACTATCCTAATGAGATCTCCATCCTTGCAGGTTTGAGGGCCACATCCATTCAGGCCTCAGTGAGTAAAGGGTCAGACCATGGGACAGACTGATCCTTCAGCCTCTCATTACGTCCACCAGCAAGCTGCTTAGTGCAGGAAAGTAGATCCAATGTATGCCCTTTTTAATGTGTAGGGCCCACCACAACCTGGAACAGACCCATGATCTCTGTGGAAACTATACAGTTCTGAGCTAATCCATCCAAGGAGGGCTCAGCATGGATACTGAAGTCCCCAAGAATTATAAACCTTTTATTTATTTTTATATATATAAAATACATACTTTCATATGTGGTGGGAATGTGTAAAAGTACAAAGATTTTGGAAACTAGTATTTAAAGAATTAAATGACATATGTGAAAAAGATATAGAATTTAATCCCAAGATAGCATTGTTATCAATATTTGAGAATGTGGAATACGATAAGATGACTAGAGAGTTGATTACCAATTTATTAACAGCAGCCAGATTAATAATAGCTAGGAATTGGAAATCAAAGTCTGAATTTCAAATGGAAGAATTGTATAATGAAATATGGAACATTGCTATAAATGTTAACTTGTAACTTAAAGGTTAAGAAAGGAGAGATAAAAAAGAATAATTTTTATGATATATGGGGCAGATTTCTTGAATATGTGCTAACAAGAGGAAAAGGGAAAGCTCCAAATCAAGAATCAATGCAGTTCTGGAGAAGAGGACAATAAAGGAAGAAGAAGAATAAAGATAAAGGAAGAAGAAGATTACTGCAGGAGGTCCCAACTATGGTGGTGGGGAACACAGTTGATTTGTATTTCGGTTTATGTATTTTATGTTTACGTTGTAGTTTTAAAAAAATAAAAAATTATATTAAAAAAAAAAGAATTATAAACCTTGGGGTCCTCAGCACAAGTCCAATATCACCTCAAGCATCAAACAGTGACTTGTACACCAGCAGGAATCTCAGTCTGTCCCTGTGTTCAAACACAAGGTACACACAATCACTGTCAACCACTGTCTGCACTATGTCCTCCAAGGTTTGACTACTTCAGCTACACAGGAACATCTGTTTTACTGATGTCAAATTAATGAAATATTTAATGTACTGTATAAATCTAGTCCATTACAATTTATGTACTCCTCCCCTCTTTTCTTTCTTTTTAATTTCTTTCTTTTCCCCACTGCTTTTTTTGTATTTAGTTTCAAATATATAACTACTTGGGTTTTTTTAGGTAATTACCCTTCTTAACACCCTCCATCTGCTGAGGAAAATAATGGAAAACAAGGAGAGAGAAGGAATGACATACAACACTGAAGAAAGCATGGTAAAAAGATAAGCTATCTTAAAACAGTAGAAGCTGGGAAAGCCCAGCAGGATTCATGAAAAATCCACATGCAATGTGGAAGATATACCTGACAAGCTGTTCTGCATTTTCTATCCACAATGTACAACAAGCACCACATGAAAGCAGGTTAAGGTAGTCCCAACATGTCTGATGAAACAAATATCAGTCATGTTAAAAATAGTAATTAGTCAGAATTACTATTTTTATTTTACAATTCATATATGCTAGAAAATATATGTGTTAACAAGATGTAAATTACTTGTTATTGCTCTGTTTGGTATTTACATGTTTAGAACTTCAAATGCAGAAACTGCTAACAAGATGTCAGTAATGTGCCTGGTCACAATCTCATCAGATAACTGTGGCAGCTTCTACAATTGAAGCTACACACAAACATTAATACTAAGCAGTATACAGTAACACCTCATTTAACACTGTCCCATTGGCACTGTTTCATTATAACATGCTTTTCACCAACCTTTCAGGAGTCAGTCAGTTGTTCTTTGGTTAGGGCAAAGTCCCCCTCTTTTTTTTCTCCTCTTCTCTCTCTCTCTCTCTCTCTCTGCTTCTCTTCTTTCCCTCAGCTCCGTTTCATACTTATACTCCCACAAAAAAACACACATGCTATCCATTCATAATAATCATGTTAAGTCAATTCTGGAATCCTTTTTCAGGATTTTCCAAGTAGTGAATACTTAAAAGTGGTTCATTATTCAATTTTCTTCTGGGGATGCCCTGGGACTTGCAGGAGGCACGGTGGGGATCTGAACTCCCAACCTCTAGCTCCACAGACAGACACCTAAACCACAGAGCTATTCAGCATATACGTACACAAGCATAAGCAGGCAAGGAGTGACCAACTGGAGGGTAGAAAGCTCTCCTGTAGTCTCTCTTCACTCACTAATGCCTCCCCACACAGTAAAGGGCAAAAAGGCACTGAGTACATGGGTACTGCAACTGTGACTTTTCTCCCTCTCTTTTCTTTCCTGTTTTGCCCCCCTTTTCACCTCACACACATCTGCCTTTCACATTTCTCCTTCTGGTCTTTCCCCCGTCCTCCCTCGTCTTCTAGTGTTACAGACTTGGAACCAGCTCACTTTCATTTTATTTTCACTCATCCAAAACAGTTATAATAACCCCATGTACCACTGTTTCAGTTAGCACTCCACAGTCAAGGAACATATCCAGAACACTAACCACTCAGCTAACTCCTAACTAGCCAACATTGCAGTACTTTCTGTTGCATTCTGTCTTTAAATAATTGAAGCAAACATGCTGTTTTAGTGTTATGGTGTTAACAACTCAACCAACTGGCCACCTTAAAACATTCAAACATTCCAGGATGTTTTCCAATATGTTTCATAAAAAGTATGAGATGATGCTATTGCATTTTTAAGAACTTTTAGGCCAAACGCCACTGTTATTTGCATATGGTCTGCATATTTTTGTGGCTAACTGTATGTAATTGATGAGGTGCTGGAGTATGATTCAGTTGCGTGCCTGGTCATGTGCCCAACTGCAGAAACAAGATTCACCCTGGCACTTCATCAGTCAGCTGCAATTACCAGTAGCAAGTTACATAAACCTTACCTCAATAGGGTTCCAGCTAATGTCTGCAGAATCAGCATTTCCAAAGCAAGACTAACGGGGGAAAAAGTTTTATATTTTGCAAATGCTTCTCCCAGTAAATGTGTTTCTGTGCATATGGATGTATCAGATAAAACATATGCACACCCATACCCACATGCACAGCATAAATATAAAACAGCATTTGATTCTAGCCCGCTGCACAGAACATTGTCAAGTCTCAGCTATATTTACCATTGCACCTTTTATTTACTTCACACTAGTGCCATTCAGGGCAAATTATTTGAAAGAAACTTGTATCTCAGTATGCTAACTTTTTACAAACAAATTTTCTTACATTACCAGTTTTAAAACCCTCCTAGTCAGAATGACTCTTCCATCTTTTAGAAAGCAAACTGCCAATAAATTACAACGTCAATTATCACATTTACCAGATTCATATCACCTTAGGCATGAGGACAAACAAACCCCTAATTAAGAGCTGGTTCTACCTCTATACAGCTTACAGAAGATAAGTCAGGATGTAGAAGGCCTTATAATTACTTCTAATGCAACAAGACACTACGATTACTAACATAGTATGTATATGTTGAAACGGAAAGTAGACCAAATCTTCTTTTAAAATTTGCCATAAATTGTGTAGCAAAACCCACAAGGACTAACTCACTGATTCCAATGCTATGACTGCTCATTTTGATTCTCAAGAACTGGGTTATTAGCAAAGTAACGTGTTTAGGATATGTATGCTACAACAGGTTTTGGACCACTGTAATGTTCTGACCATCATGTTACCATAACACTGAAAGGGTATGCTATAAACAATCATAAAAGTCTACAAGTCTCAAAGAAAAAACAAAAAGATGCACCATGCTATTGTCCAATACCATAATATTTCAAAAGCACTGAATTTCATGATTCTAAACTATAAATAGAACAGATAAAAAAATACTTTCTCCAAAGCTGTTTCTACCACTTTGGGAAGATGACTATTTCAAGGACTGATGCATATATTTTACTATCCCATTGGTGCATCACATAAATTATTACCATCCAGGCTTTAACTAAAATGTTTATCTTGCCCACCTTCAACAATTACATTTTGTCTGGCATCTTTTCAGCTTATTGACCCTCATCTAACCCAAGACAATCCAGATGAAGGAATTCCATTTTTGCTCCCCTATCAGATAAAAATATTTTTTAAAAACATAACCAGTTTAGTCCACTACTGGCACCATGTTCCAAACTGATGAACAATCTCTATCAATAGCTTCAAACAGGTGTTAAACAATAAGATCTGCAAACCTCACCCATTTTTCTCTTGGGAAAGAACAGCAATTATTAATATCTTGGTCAGTAAAAATGAAACTTAAAGATGTGTAGATACGCACCTTTACATATAAAAAATAATGAGCACTAGACATTTATTTTGGACCTGCTCCCACTTTTGCCTTCCACTTGTCTCCCAAGTAACAGTGATTGTATGATCTTTGAAGATCATGTTCTATTATTCTATTGGATCCTACATTTGCAAAATCATTTAATTAGAAGTTACCCTAATTATTTATTTCATTATAGCTGACAAAAAAGTAAGACAACAATGCAGTCAGTATATAGCAAAACAACCTCAATAAACTCACCACTAATTTTTCTGTATGTCTTTTTGCTTATTTTAAAATGATAAGCAACATACATTTTCCTCTGTGTGTGTAGCCTGCATATGCTCACATCCATACTGACTGAATATTACCTTCTTTCTGGTTGCCTCCTAGTTTTCAGGACTAAGCAACCAATTATCACAAAGTAAATACTTTATGTCATTCATGCACTGTTCTTGCAGGGATACTGATGGTGGAGTTCAAGCCACATCTTTTAAAGTGAAGTGGCTGGCTCCTCAAAGTACAACTTACAATATCAGAACAAATTATCACACCAATCCTAAGTAGCCCAATGCAGAATTCCATATTTCACTGCTGAATATAAAGTAACTGATGTACAAAATGTATCATCCTAAAAGAATTGTATGCCCTAAAAGAATTTATAATCACCCCAAACACAAATATTGTGTTAGGCCACTTCAATTATTTACCTATCTGCATAATAAAAACTGTGTCCACTGAAAAAAATTCAATGAATACTATTAACTATTCACAATACACAATACTATTAAGTATTGTGTAATAAGACCCTAAGTCTTATTTGTTGTTGCTGTTTAGTCGTTAAGTCGTGTCCGACTCTTCGTGACCCCATGGACCAGAGCACGCCAGGCCCTCCTGTCTTCCACTGTCTCCCGGAGTTGGGTCAAATTCATGTTGGTAGCTTCGATGACACTGTCCAACCATCTCGTCCT
The DNA here is from genome assembly GCA_037013535.1 of Intellagama lesueurii. Lineage (NCBI taxonomy): Eukaryota > Metazoa > Chordata > Lepidosauria > Squamata > Agamidae > Intellagama > Intellagama lesueurii. Next base: position 155,539,223 of record JBAJHW010000005.1, read on the forward strand.
CTGTCGTCCCCTTCTACTCTTGCCCTCACACTTTCCCAACATCAGGGTCTTTTCCAGGGAGTCTTCTCTTCTCATGAGATGGCCAAAGTATTGGAGCCTCAGCTTCAGGATCTGTCCTTCCAGTGAGCACTCAGGGTTGATTTCCTTCAAAATGGATAGGTTTGTTCTCTTTGCAGTCCAGGGGACTCTCAAGAGTCTCCTCCAGCACCACAATTCAAAAGCATCAATTCTTCAGTGGTCAGCCTTCTTTATGGTCCAGCTCTCACTTCCATACATCGCTACTGGAAAAACCATAGCTTTGACTATGCGGACCTTTGTCGGCAAGGTGATGTCTCTGTTTTTTAAGATGCTGTCTAGGTTTGTCATCGCTTTCCTCCCAAGAAGCAGGCGTCTTTTAATTTCGTGGCTGCTGTCACCATCTGCAGTGATCATGGAGCCCAAGAAAGTCAAATCTGTCACTGCCTCCATATCTTCCCCTTCTATTTGCCAGGAGGTGATGGGACCAGTGGCCATGATCTTTTTTTTTTTTTTATGTTGAGCTTCAGACCATTTTTTGCACTCTCCTCTTTCACCCTCATTAAGAGGTTCTTTAATTCCTCCTCACTTTCTGCCATCAGAGTGGTGTCATCTGCATATCTGAGGTTGTTGATATTTCTTCCGGCAATCTTAATTCCGGCTTGGGATTCAAGCCCCTTCACGGATTGCTGCCTTGTCGTGGCGAAGGGGCTTGAGTAATTCAGAGAAGCTATGGGCTATGCCGTGCAGGGACACCCAAGACGGACAGGTCATAGTGGAGAGTTCTGACTAAACGCAATCCACCTGGAGCAGGAACTGGCAAGCCGCTCCAATATCTTTGCCAAGAAAACTCCATGAACAGAAACAAAAGTCTTATTACACAAAAGCAATTATGCATACACAGATTAACCTGGTACAGCTTTGATTTCGGTTTCAATCCTATGCCATTTTATTTGGGTATAAGGCCCATTAAACCCAGTTATTTCTCCAATCTGTTTTATACTTCAAAATCATTATAATGAACATATACTTGGTCATTCACTGTGAATACTTAAAATATTTATTTCTCTAATAATTACAACACAGTATAGCTTGTCTGTTAACAGAAATTTCTATTACTTTTACAACTCCTGTAAATACAATTCCTGTAAATCAGAATCTGGCAAGCTGTCACCATGACAATAAGTATTATTATTTTGACTAACAGTTACAGCCTGTGGGTTACACTGGGTGTAAAATAAGGCAGTGCAAATTACTGGATCTAGTAAAATAAGGTTAATAGATCTGAAAATGCCTCCTACTAACCATGTCAACATTTTACATAATACAAACAAATTATGTCAATATACTTTCTGAAATGATGGAGGGATAATTGCTCTAGACTAGAGCAACTGAATTTTAATACCAAATTTTAATAGATTCACAACTTGCTCCAACAGTGAAAGAAAGAGCTCATTTCCCAAAGTCCACATAGATGTAGTCTTGCATGTCTGGTAAATTCTAATATGATGACCCTCAGGACTGCTATTAGCTTATTACTAAAAGCAGTCTTCAGAGAGGCAGCCATGTTAGATTGTTCCAGTAGAAACAAAGATAGAACAAAAAGACACAAAAGTATTATAGCACCTCCAAGAGTAAAAGATTTATTTCAGACTGAGCAACCCACTTCTTCAGATATTTCTTTAACAGACTATTTATTAAAAACAGCTTCCTCCACCTGCTATCTTGATTAAGCATTATCAACACCTACTGAATAAACAGAAGACACATATAATTTTAATTTGAGGTGCTAAAATAATAATTTTTAAAAGCCAGTGAGTAATAATAACGTAATGTTTTACCCATTTGTTATTCTATCCAGAGTATATAAAGTCAAGGTGAAGTAAAAGAGATTAATAGAAAGAGCAAAGTAAATGAGGTAAGGATGGAGGTAAGCATAATCAACATAATAGGTAGCAATTCTATATAGAAAGAAAATTTGGGGCTTTGTTAGCTACCATAAATTATTTTGGATGCAAATTCCAGAATAGCTCCACCTAAGGTCCTACACTTACCACTTTTGAGATTCCAGAGACCCACCCATCCAGTGACTCAATCTTAAAACTTAGCAGCTGTTCACATCTTTCTCACTCATGGCACTAATAATAGTTTTCAGGAAGCAACATTCCAGTCAGAACAACGATTAATAACCCCATGATCTGCAGGTCAATTGTTAAGAAAATCAGATGAGTAAGAAAGCATAGTTTTTCCCCCCATATTAAAATAAACTAACATAAACATTTCTAAACAAATGTGCTAATATACTGAATTCTAAAACTAATGAGTTGCCTTACTAAAGATACCCAAATCTTAATTAGCCTTCAAAATCAGTGACAAATTGGTAAAGCAGTGAAAGAAAACAAAAAATAACTAACAGATGGAGAAGAAGCAAATGATTTTTTTCAAAACACGTGTATCTCAAGATAAATCTTAAAACAAAATACTTCATGTAGGCAACCTTTGAAAAATAGGAACAAGAAGACAAATGTTTTAAGAGAAAACTGTTCACTTTTAAATGGTTTTTTTTTGTCTGCATTCTTTAAAAATAACTATGATGTAATTCTCACACGCAAGAGAAATGATGGAGGATGCTTTTACAGGAACAATGCTATCCAATTTCCACTCAAAGTTTTGTCATACATACAAAGTTACTTTTTATGACTTCTAGTTTCCTATGGAGGTTCAAGCTACAGTCCTATTCTGGCCTCAAAACATTTTGCTTACCACACATCTAACCAGGTAGCATAACTCACATCCAATCACACATATAAGGTCAATTTAAACTTTATTCAACACCTTAAAAAACAACTAAAGAAAAAGAGAATTGAAGGATGAAGGTAAATTAGGATAAAAGAAAGGTAAAATGAGCAGTAAGGTGAGATTAAAAGGCAGGTGAAAGACAATTTATCCTCCTAGCTGTTGAGTTTGGGGATTGGGGGTACAGCACTACACTGGCTTCAATCCTTTCTTGAGGAACCAGTGGCAGATGGATGGTTCAGCTTGCGGATGCTGTTTCATTCCTGTGGGTGCTACAATGTGGGGTCCCTCAGGGGTCGATTATATCTCCTTTGCTGTTCAACATCTATATGAGGCCACTTCAAGAAGTCATCCGGAGATTTGGAGTGTGTTGTCATCAACATGGTAATGACGCACTCTCCTTTTCATTTTCAGCAGGGGAAGCCGTGCAGACTCTGGAGTGCTGCCTAGCCTGAGTTATGGACTGGACGAAGGATAATAGGCTGAAGCTGAATCCAGACAAAACAAACACTGTTAGGGGGCCTTTTGCCTGGTCTGGATGGGGTCACACTTCCCCTGAAGAACCAAGTTCATAATCTGGGTGTGTTCCTGGACCTGGCCCTCTTGATGAAGAAGCAGATCAGTTGTGGCCAGGTCTGCCTTTTTTCAACTTAGGTGGATCACTCACCTTTGGCCCTACCTCAACAGAAAGTCCCCAATAACACTGGTTCATAAGTAGGCAATCTCAAAGACTGACTATTGCAATACTCTCTCTGTGTGGCTATCCTTGAAGACAGTTGGACGCTGCAGCAGGTGCAAAACGCAGCAGCCAGGCTTGTATCGGGGACATCATCATCATCATCCTAGAACTGCAGAGCTGGAAGGGATCCTATGGATTATCAATTCCAGCCCGTCTAGGAGGCACACTGGGCAATCAAACTCCCAATCTCTGGCTCTGCAGTCAGATATCTAAACCACTGAACTATCCAGCAGTCCTGGCTGGTTTGCATTGGCTGCTGGTATGCCTCTGGGGTAAGTTCAAGGTGTTAATGTCGACATACAGTACAAAGCCCTGAATGATTTGGGACCTTGCTACCTATCAGAGTGTTGTCCCACTGATCTATGACCTATCTCATCCACACTTCCCAATCCCTGATGCTGTGGGTGGCCACTCCAAGGGAGGCCCAGAGATCTACAACTAGGAACCAGGCCTTCTCCGTGGTGCCTGCCTCGAATTGGAATATATTAGTGATGGAGGTGTGTCAGACCCCAAGCCTCCTAATGTTCTGAAGACAAATAAAAACATTCCCAGGCTTTTCAGAATTTTATTCCTATTTAATTATTTAACTCTTTAAGGGTTTATGTTATTATTGCTGCCATCTTAGGATCTGTGTACCTTTGTTTGTTTATGTTGGTGGGCTATACGGTTTTCTTTTGTTATTTTCATTTTAAGATTATATTTTGTTGTAAGCTGCCCAGAGTACTGTCCTGCCACTAGATGGGCAGGACAGAAATGTAACAAATAAATAGTTTATTACTTTCATTTGCATGCCATTTTCTCCAAAGAGACCCAGAAGATGCACAACATAAAATACATACACAACATGCAGAATAAAATACTTTGTATAAATTATAAAATGCAATAAAACCTAGCAACAACCTAAACAATTTTATCTTACATACATTAACATACAAAATTGCTTGCAACATAACTGGTGAAATAGTGGTTCCCAGCCTCCAAAGGCCCACAAAAACAACTGTGCCTTACACCCTCTCCTAAATCCCTGCAAAGATGTCTTATTTTGCAGAGACTCGGAACAGAATTCACGTGAGCAGCAACACAGAGAGACGTTTTCGAATACCAGATGCTACAGACTGCAATAAGGAGAATGACTGAAGACAGCCAAATTGAGATCTGCCAGAAACAAGTGATCAAAAGTAGCAACAAAGAGTAAGAATCTATTAATTGCTAACAAATCTGTACAAGAAACATAAGGCAGTTAATGGAAAAACCATAGGGCAATGTAACAAACATGATAATGTCCAGTTGTGGCAAAACACCCTGTTTCAAGGTGATTTTAAAAAAATAATAATTCAGTAGTATGGCTGGATGGTGGGTGGATGTATTCCTAGTGATTTGGTCCATAACAGATTTAGTTTTCCTCTTTCCCAGTCCATTCAAGCATGTGTACCCCTTTAAATATATTTCCATGCTACCAGAAACCCACTCAGGCTGCCTAAATCACACAATAAGCAGAGGTTCTACACATCCTCTGGATCCTCAAAGAGGCTGAGAATGTCCTCTCAATACTGTAATCTTTAAGCTTATCCAGATGTTACAGATATTGTTCTGAATTCAGCTGTTAGTCCCAGCTCAGGTAGACAGACTGTATCAGTGGCAACTTGGTAAGTTAATAATTATGTAAGTTTACTGACTCAATTAGGCTGTTTTAGTTGGGCTGAGTAATTTAAGCTACACCTTCTTCAGACAGAAAAGGAAAGCATGCAAAATGTTGTGTTTTGGCAAGCAGATGCACAGTCTGACTAACAGAAAAGAACAATAGTGTAAATTAAATAATAATTAAAAATGAAGTAAAAAATATTCAAAATAATTTCTTTAAACATAAATGTCATAGTGATATGACCTTTTGTGGTATGCCTCTTTAAAATAATTTTGCACATTATTTTAAAAATGTTTATTAGTGGCAAGCTTGATGTAAATTAGGGTTGTCTCTACCTGCGGAAGTTATGATTTAAACCATCTTAATTTAAAATTAAACAATTGTGTTCTCTTTATACAACACTTGGTGTTCATTAGTATCAGCATACTGTTAAACAGAAATGAGCATGCAACACATGACTGCCTAAATAATATTCATTGATAGTAATAACTACCGTGAAGTAGTGCTTGAGGATCTCATGCTCTTAAAATAGTGTCTGCCCCTTCAGTGAACTTGGGAACTCAATACAGCACTGAAAATGTGTGAGAAGAAACACTGAGACAAATTTTTAGGCTCTGATCCCATTATGAATGTAACCATGTTCACTTAAGCAATAATATATATGCAAAATCCTGTGCAATCCTATGGATTTTTATCAAAAAGTTTTAGAGTTCCATGAAGATTATTCTCAAATAAGTCAGTATGTCACTGTAACTCTATAGTTTTTTGGTGTTGGGTTTAACACAGACCACAAGAAATTAATCTCTAGAGAATTATATAATTCTCCTGTAGGCAGCACAGATAAGCATGGATCATCAATTAAATATATAACCAATCAAAATAATGTATTTTACAATGCATTTTCTAAAAGGCATTAAATTCTCAAAATCATTTTAAGATACTTGCTTTCTCATCAGGATTGCTCTTCTTCACAGGCATTTTTTGGATGCCCTACAAATTAAGCTACAAGTTAACACTAAACAATGCTTTAATCTCTTTCATTCCAGAATCACTTCCTGCAATAGATCATTGACTCCTGGAGAAATGTGAGACAAGGAGAAAAAGTAGAATTCGACTGAAAATGTGTCTGTATGCAAAGGCTGAAATTCCACAGTAAATAACAATTTGAGTAGGCCCACTAAATAAATTGAAGTTATGGAGAAACTAACTTATAAAGTGATGTGTTCATTTCTAGCTATTGGCCATTAACCAGAAACTACAAACAGATTTTCATTCAGTATTGTTTTGCGATTTTGATAGTGGTGAAAATTCCCTTACTTAGTTATGTTGGCGTAACACAAACAGCATTAACTACTGGGTACAAATTGCCTCAAGTTAAAAAATCACTACAGACATCAGTTGTACAATGAGTTGCATGACTCAGCCTGCAACTGATAAACATCTATGGTAATTCTTTTTAACCTGAGGCAATTTGCCTCTAGAAGTTATGCTATTTGCATAGTTACACAAGAAGATTTTGGCCTATAAGCTTCTATGATATTTGGCAATGTTCAGTGATAAAGTTGCATGTTATTAGCACTACTACATATTTGTACATGAACAAAATAATTTTGTGGACTTTGAGTAATGCCTGTAGAATCTGTTTTACTGTATGTTTTGCATATTCTCCTTCATAGGAGAAAAACAAATGATAAGGAATAATTAACATACAAAATGCAATGAATGTAAATTAACTCATTATTCTATTCTTGTCACTGTCACATTGAGTTCCATATTCCAAGGAGGAATTTGGAAAGATTGTTCCAGTTTTCAGCCTGCAAAGAGGATTAAGGCTAGTCTATGCCACATGGACAGCATCTTAAAAAGCAGAGATATCACCTTGCCGACAAAGGTCCGCATAGTCAAAGCTATGGTTTTTCCAGTAGCGATGTATGGAAGTGAGAGCTGGACCATAAAGAAGGCTGACCGTCGAATAATAGATGCTTTTGAACTGTGGTGCTGGAGGAGACTCTTGAGAGTCCCCTAGACTGCAAAGAGAACAAACCTATCCATTTTGAAGGAAATCAACCCTGAGTGCTCACTGGAAGGACAGATCCTGAAGCTGAGGCTCCAATACTTTGGCCATCTCATGAGAAGAGAAGACTCCCTGGAAAAGACCCTGATGTTGGGAAAGTGTGAAGGCAAGAGGAGAAGGGGACGACAGAGGACGAGATGGTTGGACAGTGTCATTGAAGCTACCAACATGACTTTGACCCAACTCCGGGAGGCAGTGGAAGACAGGAGGGCCTGGCGTGCTCTGGTCCATGGGGTCACGAAGAGTCGGACACGACTTAATGACTAAACAACAAAAATGCCACATGGAGTACCTCCTACAGACAACACAACATGGATAAACACCCGCCATCCTCCCAAGCTTGAAACTGGGGAGAAGTGTAAGCTTTATAGTTCTGCTGCTTCAGGATGCTCAAACTGCAACTGAAATGGACAATGAATCAGAAAACCTCACTCCTGCACCTGACCTCAAAGCTAAAGATGGAAGAAATGAATCCCAGGTCTGCTATACTCCCAAGCAGCTTGGAGAACCTGCACATCATATTGCGATTTCCCTCAGTACCTACAACATGCGTGGAGTCATTATATTTGTTGCATTTAATACCTTCTGAGGATTATACCAGCAATGGGCAACTATGCCTCTCCAAATGTTTTTAGGCTGTCTCCCATCAGCCCTAGCCATCATACCTAATTATGAGGGATTGTGGAAGTTAGTCTATCAACATCTGGAGAGCAACAGATGTCTAATCCTGGCTTAAGTTTATGCTTGAAAGGGTAGGCATAAATAAAATAGCAAACATATTTGTGGATCCATGGAAATGCAGCATTAATTTGGGAATTATTTTTCAGAATGGAATTATGCCTCAAGAGTTCTAGGACTATGTAGGTTAAAGGGCTTATAATGAACATCTTTCTTGCAAAGGATTTGTGGGCAGGGGGGACTAAACTAGGCGATTTAGTGAGTATCAAAATGGTATAATGTTTGAATGGAAATCTTTGTTTTTATTTATTTTGGAAATATAACTATCAGCAGTAGATAGAAGTGAATCTGATTTAGCACTGATGGCCTTCTGAAGAAAACAACCAGACAGGTAAGGGATTGCATAAGAGGAATGGGAAATCATTGTGGCCCAATTTAACTTAATCTCTGCAAAGACTTTGAGTTCATTTATTGTTTTCGATTTAATTTGCTGTCATCCAAACAGATGACAGTCTAATAAGATAGCAACAACAGTACTACAATCATCTGAAATCACTCTTCAACAGTTTTCCTACCCAGCAAAACTAAATTTGTGGACTGACTGCTCAGACTGTGGAATGCATATTGTTGAAAGATTGGAAAATACCACTGCTCATTGTTTGTTTATTTGTGTGTTTCTCTGTTAGAATTTCCTCAGGCTTGTCATATCAACAGTATAATCTCACAGTACAACATGCACTTAAGTGCTATGTAGGTAAAATTTCAATGCAGGTGTGTGTGTGTTGTGTGCTGTCAAGTCAGAACTGACCTATAGCAAACTCAGTAGAGCTATAAGTTCACTCACTCCCTGCTGCCATGAGTTTCCATGGCTGAGTAAGGATGCAAACCCAGGTCTCCATCACTTTATCCACTACACCAGTGGTCCCCAACCTTTTTAACACCGCGGACCGGTTGAGGAAGGCGGGGCACACACACACACCGCGATTGCCCGCATGCGCAAAGGAGTGGGGCATGCACACTCACGCACATGCGTGAAGTGCGGGGGCGTGGGAGATCTGTCTCCGCGGCCCGGTCTGGCCCAGGCCACGGACCGGCGGATGGAGATCCCTGCACTACACCACTCTAGGCATCCCCTCAAAGCAGACTACCTTGTTTTTCAAAATGTAAAGATTCAACTGTGTCCCAGTTCAAATTTCAATAACTGGGGAAAAAGATAACCAAAGAATACAAAAGGGCTTATTTGCAACATTTGACTCACGCTGCATACTGCCTTAAATATATGCATATTTCATATGAGAGTACTTTACAAACCAAGGCTATTGGAACAGTACTAATATTTTAAAAAAACACATCCTTTACTTCAAGTAGTAACAGTCTTTAAAAAAACCAAACACATGGTTTCACATTCTTCCAGGCATGTTGCTTTATTACAACATAACCTCATATTTTCAAAGTCTATCGCAAAAATAAATTGAGTGCATACTAATAAGAGATTAGAGGTGAGATAAAAAGCTATACTCATTGAATTAATTTCATAGAATCATAAAAAAGTGAAGTTGGAAGGGGCCTACAAGGCCATCAAGTCCAACCCCCTGCTCAGTGCAGGAATACAATCAAACCATATCTGCCAGGTGATTATCTAAGTTTTTATTGAATGCCTCCAGTGTTGGAGCACTCACCAACTCCCGAGGTAACTGGTTCCACTGTCATATTGCTCCAACAGTTAGGAAGTTTTTCCTGATATTCAACCAAAATCTGGCTTCCTTTATCTTGAGCCCATTGTTGCGTGTCCTGCACTCTGGGATGATCGAGAACAGATCCTGCCCCTCCTGTGTATGACAGCCTTTCAAATATTTGAAAAGTGCTATCATATCACCCCTCAGTCTTCTCTTCTCAAGGCTAAACATGCCCAATTCTTTCAGCCTTTCCTCATAAGGCTTGGTTTCCAGCCCCCTGATCATCCTTGTCGCCCTCCTCTAAACTTTGACTTCTTTTTACTTGCCCCTCCTTCAATAGAAACATTAGAAGGTTAGTTTCTTTGCTTCAAACAAAGTACTATAGGTGGCACATTGATGGCAATTTCATTATCAGATTATACCAATTCAAAAGTGGCACCACAGTTGAAAAGGATTTTCCTCATGAACATCCGTCTGATCTTCCCACATAACAGAAACTCACCACGATATTGTAGAAGGCAAGGACACTCAAGATGGAGCTCCAGCTGATCACTTTGAGCATTAAGACACAACAAGCCAGCATGCTGATGTATGCTGACTAATCATTTCCTGCCTGTTTCTAGCTGTATGCCCCCTCTTCAACTCTTTGGTTCTTAGTTTGTTCATCATGATGTACAAACCCAACAGGAGTGCTCTGAAAAGCCAGATAAAGCCTCTGGCTCTCCCAAAAACCATAGAGCCAGATACTGCCACAATAAAGTAAGAATGAACCTAAGGTCAGTACTCTGTTTAGCCTCTGTGTGGCTTGTGGTCCTCAAGGTCATTATAGTGCCCTTCCAACCCTCAAATGCCCCTGCAACAACAACAACAAAAATCAGCCAAAATAAGTTTTCCTATGTACTATACATGCAATGCTTGCATGTAACAGGTAGCCACCCTCCAACCCCCAAATTCCCCTCAGACCCCAACATTAAAATCAGTAGTGAACATCCAGCCATTTGCAGTATTGATCGGGGACAGTCTTTTTTGCATAATTCTGGGTGCTGGGGTAAAAATGTGGCTATCAATTTTTTAAAAAAGTTGCTTATCCCTGCTCAGACATAATGTTGATCATACTTGGCAAACCAGAACCCCACAGAACCCTGCTGTAATCATGATATGGGAACCAGACTGCTCCATACCAAAGAAACTGTCATAGCTTAGTCATAACATATGAGTGGCTCTTAAATACACAAAAGTCTTGGATTTAGAAGTAAACAGGCAGAGGTGTAACAGAACAAAATTTCAGAGACAACAAGATCAGTCCGAATCAAGGAAAAGCCAAAGGATAAGAAAATACTACTCTATTAACAGGACATACTTTTACTGTTCATAGACTGTTACATTCCATTCCCCAGGGCCATTCATTCAATTGGTTTCCTCCAGTTGACACCAATAGCTGGATTTAAGCCACAGATGTGAACACTGATGAAAGAAAGTCTGTCTTTACTGAATAACTTAGGGCAAGAGGGAGAAAAAATTAAAAGTCATCTTTTAGATACAGAAAGAAACAACAACATAACATATTGGATTCACCAACATCTCTCAAATTTGCCTAGCTCTGAGAAAAGCAATCATTCACAAAGGAGAGAGAATCGCCATTTAAGCCTCCTCATAAAAGAACAGATCTTGATTATTACAAAGTGTTACAAATCTGCCCCCATATAGTGCTAGTGTAAGGCTTAACTTTTTCACTCAGAAAGCATGTTCTAGCATTAAACAAAGCTTGTCCTAGACAGGGAGGGGAGGAAATATTTATTTATTTATTTATTTATTTATTACATTTATAGGTTCTTATAAATAAGAACCTTCAACCCATAACTGACACTCTTAATCATCCACCTGAGTAAAAGCCACAAGTAGGGGCTCCAAAGCTTTTAAAAGGAAGCAATACTGAAAGTTAGAACTGCAGCATCAAATGAACAGTAGCTATAACAAAAAGGCCACCAACGTGGGGGGAAATGCACACCATACACCACCAGTTTCTGTAGGGAAGATAACATGGAAACCTCTCAACAACCTTATAATATGGATCAAAATGCACTAAAATCTCTGGAATTTACTCCTGCATGGAATTGTAGCCTGAGACAATTGAAATTCAGAATTCTTCCCTACTGATTCATGGCAATTTATATAACTTGTTGAATTCACCCACAACAGGACAGCTATCATCTTCCTGGCTAAAGAGCATACTGAAATATTAATACGAATCATACATGTGTTTTCTGTGCAATGGAAGATGAATTCCAACAAGCTATATTGTTCACACTTCCAAAACTCTGTTTATATCTACAGATTTTCATCACATCTACTGGTGTCACAAAGATAAACAAAAAACAAAGATAAAAACAAGCCACAAACCCAACAATGAAACCACATTTTGCATGGATATCAACCTCACGAACACTGGTAATCAGAGACCACCAGAATGGCAATCAGGAACTATGTAAGATTTGGGATTTGGGTGATGTAATAGAAAAAGGACAGAGATTTGGAATCAGGCTGCAGTTAAAATGCAGCTAACCTAATTTTTAATACTGACTTTTTTTTTTTTACACTTCCCAAAAGGAAGAGGTTTGAAATCTCACTTGCTGACATATTTCCTAGCTATAACTGATACAATAAAAAAGTTGGTATGCAAACTATGCAGTCAACAGGACTACTTCTTTTTATGGAAATTCTTTTCCACGTTTCCACAGAGGCAGGCATATTAGTCTTTTATAGCGAAATAGCAAAGAGTCATGTGGCACTTTTAAGACTAAAAAAATTATTACAGCATGAGCTTTCCAAGCACAGTGTACACTTCCTTAGAAGTATGGACTACAGGTTGGAGGCTCCAGAAATGTGTGTGTGTATATACTGTATACACACACACTGCATAGGGTTGGGAGTAAGATACAGACTGTGGACTTATGGTCAATTTAAAGGCGTACTTCTTAACTGTGACAATTACCTTAACAAACATGCTAAGAATCTGTTATCTGATGCTGGCGCTACTTAATGAGCAGTTCTTTCGGTGCCTCCTAAATCTTGGGTTTTATACTCAGGAAAGTATTTGTGCCGGACAGAATTTTTATCTATATCATACCATGAAGTTTGAGGCATCAGCTTTTCCTCAAACCAGCAGGCCCCGGCCGCTCTCCCGGCAGATGGTACTATTCTCATTTTACACCTCAGTGGCTTCTCTGGCCAGAAACCCTAAACGGTTTGTAAGGCAGATGCCTCGTTAGGCCGAGGCAAAGAGGCAGTCCCGAAACCAGCAAAATCAGGGAGCTGGACAGGGGACAGATTGTATTTGTCTCCAGTGTGGAAGGGATTGTCACTCTCGAATTGGCCTTCTCAGCCACACTAGACGCTGTTCCAGGTCCTCCATACAGAGCACGTTACCATAGTCTCTCGAGACTGAAGGATGCCCACTACGCTAAACGCCCTCGCCGCCCAAGGAACCAGACTCGCAGCCGCAGTCCAAGCAGCGGATCGCGCCTTGGGCCACCGCGAAGCGGCCGCAGACCTTGTAGGGACAAGGAAAGACTTCCGAGGTCTGGACGTGAGTGGGCTTTTTACGCCAGCTGGGCGATCCGCCTTGGCCGGGTTGTGGAGGCCGACCAGTTCCCATCCTCTCTCTCCTTCTCTCTCTCTCCCCCGTCCCTCCACAACCCCGATCCCTTCCATTCCCGCCTCCTGCGCAACTTCTCCACTCACTCTTGGTGGCGGCGATCAGGTTCTTGCTATCCTTGAGGAGGTCTTTAATGAACTTGTTGGTTTTCTCAAGCTCCGCTTCGTGGGATCGGATCTTCTCGCGGAACCAAGGGCTGTCCAGGTAGCAATCGCTGAACTCCAACGGCTGCAGTCCCATGGCTGCTGAGGGAGCGGCTCTACCAGATTTCTCTTCGCAAATCCCTCTTCGCTCGGCGTCTGAAACAGAAAACTCGCCTTGGGTGGTGGTGGTTGTTTTTCCCCCCTCCCCTGTCTCCTCCAGACCAGAGCTGCTCCCCACAGCGCCTCACCAGGGCAAAACAGGCGGCAAAATACCACAACACCCTGCAAAGCGCAACATGGGATCCGGTGCGCTGAAGAGCGCTCTACGAAACAGGGGGATGAGGGAGAACAAAAAGGGAGCTTGTCGGCAAAAGACAAACAAGCCCCACAACCAACGGGGCTCTCACTGGGAGCCGCCTCACGGGCACGCCGCTGGAGGTCAAGAAGACGCCAGCAAGGCTGCGAACCAGCCCTCCTCAGAAAAGCCTCTCACGGCTTCCCGGCGGCGGGAAAGAAAAGAGAGAGAACAACTCGCGTCTTTACCTCAGCCAGCGCCAGGGAGAGAGAAAGAGAGAGAGAGAAAGAGGGGCGGCTCCGCCTAGCGGCTCCAGGCCCGCCTCCCAGCAAGGCTAACCTCTGGCCCGACAGCCGGCGGTCTCTCTGCCTCTCGTTCTTCCTCTAGGAATGCTAGGCAGCCCGACCTTTGCCTGGCGGCTCCTCCCTGGAGTGGTTATATGTTTAAAGACTCTGTACTATAGGCAGAAAACCACACTTGCACAGTTTATGTTACGACTCACAGGCGCTGTGGTGAGCGGTGGAAGTGTCCCCTTCAAGACTTCTTTCTCCCCTCTTTGACTTCGCTTTCATTGCTCCCGGCATTATTATTCCCCCGACCCGTTCCGATCTCTAAATTCAGTTAAAAGTAGGAGCGGGGAGTTTCCTACCATCCGCATCCTCACCACTGGCCTGCTTGCCCCGGACTGGAGGGAATAGGGATTCAAGAGCAAGGGAAAGGGCACCCGCTCCCTGGTTCTCCTCCATTAAATAACAGATTGGTTTAATTGCAGGTATTTTAAATCCGCCTTCCCATAGGCTGCTCCCGAGGCAGCGAATAACAATACAATCAAGAACAACACTGGCGCGACTAAAATGTTTTGAAACAGGAGCAGCAAACAATAATTGCAGGCGTTGGTGGTGTTGAATAAGTTGCAATACTATTTATTTATTTGACTTCTACACCGCCCATCTGGCTACAAGGCCGCTTTGGGCGGTTTACAACACAGTAAAACACTTTAAAAATATATAGAACACTATGGTTATACAGAAATCAAAATCAAAACATACGACCAGAAATACCAAAACAACATCAACAGAAACACAAATGCTATGTGTGCCATTCAGGGAGTCATTTCCACAGAAAGATCCTGGGACGTGGATAGAAGTTCTCTATTGAAAGGAGGTTTCCCAGCGATTGCTGAAAGGACCCAAACTCGTCACTGACAAGACAGTTTTGTTGTGGACGGTGTTTCCGCCACCTTGAGAAGGGACCTCAGGGGCTTCAGATCTTTCCGAAGAAATCCTCCTGAATTCAAGTCTACTATTCCAAGTCGACCCTAAAAAGACTCCACTGTAACCATAATTTTTAATTGACGAAATAACGCCCCCGCCGGGTGTGGCGACGAGGAGGCGAAGGGAGGGGATTTTCGAGGCAAGCAGGAGGAGGAGGAGGAGGAGGCGAGGCAGGCCTACGAGGAAAACCGCCTGGCCCCGCCCCGCCTCCTTCCCCTCCGGGACCGCGGGGCCGCCGCCTCGTCCTCCTGCTTGCTCTTCCGAGTCCTTCCCCTGCGTCACCACCATCACCTGGTAAACACGGTGCTCTCGCGCCTTTCTTCAGGCAGGAAGTGCTCCGCGAGGGAGACGGTGGGGTTGCGCCGGGAGACGGGAATGTGTTTGGGGAGCGGAGAGGGGCGGGGGAGAAGAGGGAAGCCTTTTTCGGGCCGGAGATTGCTCTCAGGCGAGGCCAAGTGCAACCCGCGGGCGGGTGCGAGGAACGTCGTCGTTCCCCTTCCCCGCAAAGCCGGGCTATCATCCCTTCCACATCAGAACACGAAAGCGAGGGGATGACTTGATGCACCTGGTGAGTACGTGAGAAGCCGAGCGCCTCCTATGCGTGTACCATTCAAGGCAAGGCAACTAGTGGGACGGATGTTGTTGGACTGCAACCCCCATCAGGCCTCTGTTTTGACCGTGCTTGCTGGTATTGATGGGAGTTGCAGTCCAAACACATGTGCAAAACCTCCGGCTCCCTGCTCCTGAGACCTGGCTCTGGTGCGGGTGCTTCTTCCTCACATTCACGGGAGGGAAGGGGAGGCACAGATACCCCTTACACCAGCTGCTGATCGGTCGAAACACTGGCTGTTTCCCATATCTGTTCCCCCACCACCACCTTTCTTACTTCTTTTCCCCAACACTCTTTGTTTTCTCCTGTTTTCATCAGCGTTAGTTACAGTTGAGTGAAAGTGGTTATCTAGGTGTCTTTCCCCGAGGTATGATCAGACGTGTCTGACCACATCGGAAAGAGATGAACACTGGTTTGCTCATCCTACAGGATGACCATGAGTGGAGGGGGGAAAAGGCTGTGTTGGTGCAACTCTGCTGATTCTTTTAGTCCTGTCTCCAACGGAAAGGCAATGACCTTCTTTCAGTTCTCAGCTCATTTAATTGGTAGGTGGATGGGTCACTGGGTCCTAAGCTTCCATTGAAAAACACAGTAGAAGATTCTCCAAACCTGAAGTCTGGCCATCGCTCTACTAACCAATTGCAGGATTGGTTTCAAGGACAGAAGTGCTTGAGGGAAGCCAGCAACTTCTCAGGATGGTGCAACAGATGAAGATGAGCAGAATATGACTAGCAATTCCAGTTAGTATGTCCACATTTTAATCCCCCTGTGGTTCTTTGGGAGGCACACTCTATAGAGCCTAATGAGCAGTTAAACTACAACTTCCAGGAAGCACTGCAGCAGCTTCCTGTTTTATATATTAACAACAGGAAGTAAACGCCAGAGAAGGCCATGCAGCCTCAGATGTAGACCCTGCTCCAAGTGAGTGAAATGTAGGTGTCTGAAGCTATGTTTATGGGCTGAATCTCCCAGAATTCTACCTGGGCAATTCTTGGACAACTCTGGAAACTGGAGTGTGGCAAAACAAAAGAGAACAGCCCAGTTGTTAACACTAGTAGTCTAATCACTTTCCTTCCATAAGTTAGGAACCAACAATGCATCCATTGTCCAGAACAGAGTAAATTAATTCTTAGATCTTGTTTCTATAACTGTGTTGTTGAAAATGCAGTATTAAAAAGAGTAGTAAATAGATTTGCAAGATGTCACTAGTAATTTTTTTAAGAAACCTGATTTATTTTGTAGTAGTTGAGCTCTAATGAGTACTTGAATGTTAAAACAATCATGTATATGTAGTTTTCACATCTTGTTTTGCTTTGGCAGGGGAAAGTGCAATTAATTTCGATTCAAAATGCCTAATTCTAAAAACAAATCACGGCGTAGGCATAAAGTTGGTCAAGAAGCTGGGAGAAATGAATTAGTCTCTAGATCATTGCAAAGTGCTCAGCATTGTCTGGAAGATCAAGACTATGGAACTGCATATGCTCACTATCTTTTGGTATTAAATATAGCTCCTGAGCTTAAAAATGATGTCAAGGTGAGGAATTTTGTGTTATGTCTTTTCCTATGTCAAATAAATACTTGTAGTTATATGTTTAAAGACTCTGTACTATAGGCAGAAAACCACACTTGCACAGTTTATTTTATGTTGATATCTATTTACCAGTAGAAAGCATTTTATTTCTATGGACAAATTAGTCATGTCAGCATATGTATCATTGTCACTTTTCTCCAGGAAACATTTCAGTTTACCCTTTTGAAATGGGCAGAAGAACTGGATTCTCTTTCAAGAATTCAAGATTTATTTGACTGCTATGAACATGCCCTGGAGTTGTTTCCTAATGATGAGGTCATATGTAACAGCATGGGGGAGCATCTTTTCAGGTTTGTATGTAACCTTACTGTGTTATATTTTGACTGAGTCTTCAAACCCCTGAGGTAGGGAAAGATCTCTTTTTGGCTACAGCTCCAAGAATTCCTCCATGAGCATACCTTTGATTGCTGGCAACAAGGCTCATCCTGAGTAGGATTTCACAATATTCCAGTAAAACTGGGGGTAGAAAAGGTCTTAGTCTTAAGAAGGCTAAATTACAAAGGGGATTCTGGGAGCTGTAGTCCAAAAAATATCTTACCCAGTCTCTCTAATGCGGTGGTTGTAAACTCTCATGGGTTATGCACATTCAGTTAAATCCTTTCGCGAACTGTTTAAGTGAATATGTGTTCTTAATTCTAAGGGCTGAAGTGTCCACCAGTGTTCTGGCTTCTGCTCAGTAGGGCTCTGTAATGGAAACTCAATATTTTACATTTCTGCAATATTCTTTAGTTTATGATTATCTTTATTTTTCATCATAATGACAATTTCTATGACTATTCTGTGCATAGATTGCCACTACTTTTTCCCACCACAAATATGGACAATGAGGTACCTCAGTAGTTTGTTACCAACCTGTAGTTTCACCACAGCTATTTTTCTTAATGTTTGTTAACTAATAGTGTGACAAATGGCAAAATGTGCTCACATGCTAAGTATTTTTTAATATACTTAATGCAATTGAAGTATGATCATGGATGATACTAACCTAAATTACCATCTACTTTCTTTTGTAGTCCTAGCTATCATGTGCCCTCAAAAAATGAAACATAAATTTTTATGACACTTTAAGTTAAGGTTCAGCGATTTAATTGCTAGCTTGATGCTTTACATCATGTCAGTTTTTTCCCTTTTAGAATGGGCTTCAGAGATGAAGCAGCTGCATATTTCTATAAAGCTGTGAAGCTAAACCCTGACTTTCTAGATGCGAAGGAGAATTTTTACCGTGTTGCCAACTGGGTAGTAGAACGATGGCACTTCATCATGCTTAACGACTCCAACAGGAATTTGTTGTATCAAAAAGCAATTCAGAAGGCAGTCCTTTCAGGGTGTAGAAGTGCTCTTGATATTGGAACAGGAACAGGCATTCTCAGGTTTGTTGTAACTTCATGTTTAACATTAATGTGTTTGCTAATAAAGATCGTGAAATGCTTTGTTACTTAGCCTTCCTAAGGCTTTCTAATGTTAAGATCTTTCCCACCTCCAGTTTTGTCATATCCTACTATTTCTATGATGTAGTGGATTCTAGCTCTGAAGTTGGGTGGACCAAAGTAGAACTGAAGAGATAAACAGAATTGAACATGCGCCAGTCATAGTTCATTTTGTAGTTAAATGGGTTTAGTTGTTTTCAAATAATTATTAGATTAGATTAGGCATCCTTCAGTCTCGAGACACTATGGTAACGTGCTCTGTATGGAGGACCTGGAACAGCGTCTAGTGCAGCTGATAAGGCCAATTCGAGAGTGACAATCCCTTCCACACTGAAGACAAATACAATCTGTCCCCTGTCCAGCTCCCTGATTTTGCTGGTTTCGGGACTGCCTCTTTGCCTCGGCCTGCTGGACAAGTGTCTCTTCAAAATGGGAGAGGCCATGATGCACCGCCTGCGTCCAGGCTGAACGCTCAGATGTCAAGGTTTCCCATCTGTTGAGGTCCATTCCTAAGGCCTTCAGATCCCGCTTGCAGATATCCTTGTATCGCAGCTGTGGTCTCCCTCTGGGGCGCTTTCCCTGCACTAATTCTCCATACAGGAGATCTTTTGGAATCCGACCGTCAGCCATTATCACGAATTTTTCATGTATTGTATATACTTTACATTTATGCCTGCCCATTGTGGTTTGTTCTAAAGAGCAAATGCAATATTTAATAAGATGTCTTATAAAGTAATTTTGATTTTAAATTGAATGCCTATTAACATTGGCGAGAACAATAATTTTTGATGATTTCTGTTGATCTTCTAATTTTGCAGCATGTTTGCCAGAAAGGCTGGAGTGTCTTCTGTCTATGCTTGTGAGTTATCAAAGACCATGTATGAATTGGCTTGTGAAGTGCTAGCAGCGAACGGTTTTGATGAAGAAATCAAACTTCTGCATATGAAATCCCTTGATATTGAAATTCCAAAGCACATACCCGAAAGGTTATATGTTATCTACTGTCACAATATCTTGAATTAATTGGTTTGTTATTCATCAAATTAGGTGATAAAATGTTCTGCAACACAACACAGCTAGAAGTGCAAAACTGTAATAGTTTATGAAATGTTAATCTTTTCCAATTTTTGGACAGAATGTGCTTTACTGTGTAAATTGTAATCTTGACAATATTTTTAAGGATCCCATGGATCCCCAGAAAGATGAATAAATGGGAGCTAGATCAAATCAACCCTAAAAAGAACAACTATACTGAGGCTATTATACTTTGGACATATCATGAGAAGACAAGAAACAATGATCGTAGAAAAATGTAAAGCAGTAGGGAAAAAAAAAGATGTAATATGAGATAGATTGACTCAGTGAAGGAGGCCATAGCCTTTAGTTTGCAAGAACTGAACATGGCTGCCAGTGATAGGATCCTTTGGAGGATTTGAATTCATAGGTTTGCTCTAAGTAAAAAAAAACTTGATGGCACATAATAACAACAACAGTAACAACAAATGTGCCAGGGAGAGAAAAAAATTCCCATCAAATCCCTTTTAATATCAAAAGTTTTTATTACAGTCATGTGCTTTTTCATATAGTAGCCAGATTCCTATTGCTGATTTACACAAGCATAAAGGAAGTTTGCTGAGTCCTGGCCGCAAATTGTTTCCTACTAATGAGGTGCTGGCTGCATTCCTGGCTGGGTGCCTGATCATGTTTTGAGGTGCATACTCAAAAACACAATGATTTCCTTTATACACATGTAAATCAGCAATAGTACTCTGGCCAATTTCTAAAAATTATAGTTGTATATAGTTGTTAAAAGCTATCCTGCTGTTTTTAATTACTTTATGACCTACAGTTTATCATTTTGTGTCATATGAGATGTGTGTTATACCATTGTCAAATAGGAACATTTGTGTTGAGTATACATGCACATACACCCCAATATCTGAAAAATATAATTATGTAATATCCCACAAGTGAGTTAAAATTCATTGTGGTGTTTTGTGGGGGTTGGTATATGATTGTTTGCCAAGGTGATGAGCACAGATTAGATCGTGTAATCTTAGGCTTGTAGACTTGGAAATGTCCCTAAAGATCATGTAGTCCAACACCCTACTGATGCAGGAAATCCACAGCAAAAGCATCCCTAACAGGTGGTCATCAAACCATTGTTTGAAAACCTCCAGTAAAAGGTTTTGTGTTTCAAATTGCATAATTTTCCTCTGTCATTAAACAAGGCGGCTGTTGCATCATTCCTTTCTCTTATAATTGTTTATTTAACCATTTTTAAATAGAGTTTCCCTGGTTGTCACAGAAACAGTAGATTCTGGTTTATTTGGAGAAGGAATTGTGGAAAGTTTGATCCATGCTTGGGAGCACTTACTTTTACCACCAAAGGTTAGTATTTCTGGGTGTCTGAAAACTAATCAGAAAGTTCCTTGATAGTGTTCTTGCTTCCAGTGTGATTCATGTTCAAGTGCCACAAGCATTTTAAAACTTTTTTAAAATTATTATTATATTATAAAGGCCGTCACATAAACAGAGAACTAGAAATGTGACACAGAAATGCAAAGCAGTCATCATGTCAGAGCAACTTGATGGCACAGAACAACAACAGACACCTTACACTCTCAGTCACACAGGTATTCCAGATCTGATGGCTAGATAGCACAGGCACAGAGTCATGCCACACAATTCATGTGGGAAAAATACAAGATTACTTTCAGTTAAAAAAAAAAAGCCAGAACTATAGAATTGCATTTTTTGGCCATGGTCATGTTCTGACTGAACCTTAAGAACACCTTAAAGATCCTAGCCTTAATTATCTGAATCTTCACTGGCATTGCAATTATATATCTATTGTGTGTGTGTGTGTGTGTGTGAGAGAGAGAGAGAGAGAGAGAGATTTTTAAAATAACTTTTTTAAAAGAGCATGATTCTTCCCTTCATAGTCAATACTGTTCAAAAATAAAATCCTTTTTCCCTGATAGAAATGTCTATCAAAGCAGAACCCCTTGATGATCCATTGTTGTCAAAATTTCTGAGACGGTATAGCAGATGGTATACTATCTCAGACATTTTGACAGTGGACCATCAAGAGGTTCTGTCATGATATATGTTTCTGTCGGAGGGATGTAGCTCGCTGGATAGCTCAAGTAGCTTTAGGTATCTGGCTGCAGAGCCAGAGGTTAGGAGTTTTATTCCCCACTTTGCCTCCTAGAAAAAGAACCAGCCTGTGTGACCTTGGGCAAGGTGCACAGTCTCAGGGCATTCCCCAAAAGAAGGGAATGGTAAACCACTTCTGAATATTCTCTCTGAAAAACCCTGAAAAGGTTTTTCAGGGTTTTTCTAAAAACACTTTAAATCAGAGTTGCCTTGATGGCACATGATTATTTTATTATAGCAGATGGTGACAATTGGAAGACATATAACTATAGTAGTGGATTTTTTTTTTCTTCAGTAAGTATACTGACTGGCCAAAAATAATCTTCCTAAAATATTAGTGTTATCAATGGCATTTCCCATCATTTGAGCTCAAGCTTGTCCTGAATGCTCTGAAAATAGCTATCTTCAATATCTAGTAGTACATTTTTGTTACTAGTCAAAGTGAGTTCAAGGATTATCCACCCAATGATTTCTTATTTTACATAGCTCAGTAAAACAAGATCACACAAAATTTAGTTAGATGGGGTGCACTGTTTTAACTGAAATTTGGATATTTCTGCCTAACATGTGAATCCTAAATTAGTCTAGTTGTATGGTTTTATATCTTCATTTCTTTCCAGCCTAATAATGCTGGAGTTGATGCTGAAAACTATGGTCGAGTTATACCAGCAGGAGCTGCTATATGGGGTATGGCAGTGGAATGCAAGGAGATACGCAGACATCACAGGTATATTTGTACTTCTGATATATGATGATGAAGTGCTTCCATTTAAAGAAATTGTTTTTCTTTCCATTTCCCTTTGGTTAGGTTTTGTGCTTGGATTCCGCTGAACAGTTCTACAAGCGTGGATAAAGTATCACCATACATGGAAATATAAATAGTACAAACATTAATTTAGAGCCATCTGAACTGACATTCAGAAATCAACCTTTTGGCAATGACGTCCTTGTCTTCCTGCCTGCAGGATTTCACATGTACATTTTTCATTCTTTATTTAGAGCCCTGCTCTTTTTTTTATTGCTGCAATTAAAAAATGCAGTCATATAATTATACAGCTTGTTAGATAATCTTATATTTGCATGGCAGTCCCACATACCGAGAAGTATATTCATTTGTAAACTAAAAGAAACATTTGTTCAAAAGTTCAGAAATGGCTCAATGACATTCTTGGTGACTTCCAAGCCCTATGGAATGTTGGGGGCAGATTAGTTAAAGAATGTTAAAAATGTTGTTTGGGGGAAAAGGAGAGAATGGAGGAGGATGAAAAAATTGTTCTTTGTGAGCCTCTGATATAGCAGGTTTGGAAAGCATTGGCTACTCATCTTTCCAGTTGAGAAAAGCTGCTAAGAGTGAAGTGAGAATGGGGTGGGTGGGTGAGTGTGAAAGCAGATTTGCACATGTGCACCAGAGACACAGAAATGAGAAAAGAAAACTTGATGTGGATGGGTTCCCTGCAGACACTTGGGAGGACCAGTGCAAAAGAGAGGCCAACTCTCAGATGTACTTAAATTAGTTTTATTCATTGAACAGGCCTAGCACAATTCAGTCAATTAATTATGATGTTCTTCAGTGGCTATTAAAAAGAACAGAGCAGGATAATAGCTATGGTAATAATATGTACAGAGAAAACCCATCAGGATTAAAACATCTAATTTACATCCATCTTCATAATAGACTTATATATGCCAATAATTTTAACCATAACAGGCACCTACAGACATTGTTAATATGCATGAAACTTATGAATATGTATCTGGCTTAAATGTTTTTATTTTGGCATTTTATGTATCTCATAGTAGTGTCAGTTGTATTGTCACTTTCTTTATAGTAACTATTGAAAACAATCATAAAATAATTAATTGGATAAAATGCACTGGGCCTGTTCAAGAAATGTAACTCAATTTTTCTTCATCTAGAGGCAGTCTGTTCTTTGCTTTGGATTTCAGAGAATATTTCCAGCTTACTTTGGATTTTGTTTCAACATGTCAGGAGATTGGTGCCAGCGATAGTTGTGACTCCGTCCAAGCTAGTTTATGGCTCTCACTGTGTTTACTTTGAATTGGTTTAGTTCTTAGGCTGAAATAGATTCCTCACTCCTGGAATATACCATTTTGAAAGAGGTAGATTCATGATTTGAGATTAAAATCATCTGCCTGGTATGGTCAGATTTTAGGACTGGAAAAAAGTCACAATTTTTCCTTTTCCAAATTCCCAGTAGCTTGCTCCCTCAGATATATTCCAGTAAAGCCAGTCCTAAACCTGAGTCCTGTTACGACACAGGAGTGAACACTGGAGGCAGGGAAATATCTTTTCTTTTTCGCTTTCTTGAACCGTCCCCTTCACAAAGACACCACTGTTACTGTTATTACGCAGGAATGCTTGTTAACAGATATCCAGTTGTTGCTCCCTAATACTGACTTTTGTTTTAATTACATATTGTAGGTTCTTTCCAGAATCTTTTGTACTATCTTTAAAGTAAGTTTGAAAGCTGTTGCAGCAATGGCCACACAGTTAAATCCGTTAGCCATACATAACTTCCTAGCTTATAGAACATTTCTTGTGGCACTTGCTTTGCTAACTTGGTTGTTCACCAGTTCTCCAGTAAAACATTAATCTTTGGTGTTTGAAGATACTAGCCTACCTTCACGTCCATTTCTAGTTGTACTCTGTTACTATGGGCATCTCTTTCCATAGAATCTTGAAAATGCTTCTGAGAAAGTGACCAAAGGCAGCTCTGCATACTTATATATTAATGTAATTGTTTTTATCCTATTTTATTGACTTTTTTTTCCCATATAAGGTATTTTTCTTGTAAACTGCTCTGCTTTTGGTTGAAAAGATACACATTTCATAATGAAACAAAATAGCTAGGCAGCTGATTAAACTAAGCTCTTTTCAGAGTTTCTCCTTAATTGAATTGATTTATCATGAAAAGAGATGCTGAATCATTTTATCTTGTCCAACCTTATTGTTTATTTTTTTCAGGGTGGGTGTAAAAGAAATTGCTGGTGTGTATTTGCCAGAAGAACTGGAGTTCCACAGTCCAACAGACGCATCTGTAACCTCAGAGGAGACTCTTGAACCTTACACTACTGAAAAACTCAGTAGAGTTCCTGGTGGTTATAAGGCCCTTACAGAACACTTCCAAGTGTTCACAGTCAATTTTAACAACGTTCAGGTAACGCTGTGCACAGAAGATGCAGAGTACAGAGAATGTTCAAACAATCATTTGCCAAGAATTTCACCAGGATAGGATTTTGTACAATTGCCCATGTCTCCTTGCCATGTTGATTAAGAGAAGGTTCCCACATATTCATCAGCAGAATCATGTGTCACACTTGATTAGCTTGACTGAGCTGATCAGCTTACTAGGTTCTTTCACACAGCTGGATGTCCCACTCATACAGATTCCTGCACATGAGGAGCTCCTTGTTCTCATGCACACAACCATGGTAACAGATGGATATCTGTAGGTGGGGCCAGGAGTGCCACTTTTACCCCTGGAGTCATTTCACTGAGATATATGTTGTAAGCAGCTATATCTGCAGCATTAAAAATAAAACAACATAAATTGGGCATAAGAAAACTGTGTGACATGAATCAGTAAGAGTGTGACATGAAGGCATGTTTTTCAAAAGGAACAAAAGTTTAAAAAGATAACTTTTACAACATGTTGTACAAGTCTTGGGCAGAGTCCTTCAAGAATAATCTGTTTGGTATTGCAAGGTACCTGTAATCATTCCAAATGTCCTTTGACCCAGTAAGAGTTAAACAATAAATATAATGTGTTTCATCTGTGGTGCAAGCATGTCTACATTTTGTGACCCACAAAGAAATATATTCAGGCAAAATCTTCAGACATGCACTTTTGTACATAAAAAAATTGTTTTAAGCTAGTGTTGTGGGTTGGAATTGGTATGATCTGAATCAGTAACTCTCCCTTCATCTTAGCTGACATATAAGATTAATGGCTGGAATAAAGCAATACACTAAACTGAACTTGAGTATTACTTAGTGATCTATGGTATGATCTGTCTAGACTTTCCACTAATTAATACAAGATGCTTAATGTATTTTAATATAACTGTGCAGAGGTGTACTCTAATGGTCCTGAGCTGTCACTGAATTCTGAAAGGATAATGCCAATGAGACAGATACAGAGTAAAGAGTACAAAGGAAATATAGAAAACAGGGAGAGCAAGACGACACAGCCAATGAACAATTACACTTGACTGGATTTCATTAGTGGTTCCAGGTTTGACACCTATTCATTACTGAGCTACGTAGTGTTGCAGGTGAAGAAATCTCCATATTTTGAGGATGAGGTGAGAAGTTTTTTGAAAGAAAGAAAATTGAGAGTGACTTAAATGTTTTCTTTAAAAGCTAGAGTTTTTGAAGCAAAACATTTGATTTGATTTTCCCAGTTTCTTGCAATTGTCTTTGAGAGAAATGCTAGAGCATCTCCAGATGTAATCCAAATGTCCCATTATCATTATACAATCTGCCTTCCTCCCTCATCAGCACTGCAGACAGCTAAACTTCAGCATATAGCAAAGATACTTAGGATCTCATATACCTCGTCCCATTGACATAGAAGTACCATGAAGTCTGCTGCAAATGTTAGACCATGCAGTGTTCCCATATCCCACGTGTGCCTTCTGTTGGTGTTTGTCAGGACTCTGTAGTACTGGAGAGGAGAGTGTACCCATCTATTGGGTTATGTCTTAATGCACACAAATGTAAAGGAACAACTCCCAAAGTTTGAAATCATTTACCTTCAATAAGTCACTTTCATTAAATACGTTACACTATCTGCTAGCATTGAGTATTATGCATACTTTGTCTTATAATCATTTGAACCTTTTGCACTTTGTTGATTTCAGCTGGCACATAAAGCAAAGACCAGAATCATATAAAATCAGTTGGAAATTTTAGTTCTTTCCAGTAAATTTTATTTGCATGGCACAGGAGACAGGATAAGAAACCTTTTTTTTTTCCAGGAATTGAAAAGCTTTGCAAGCAGGAAGCCATCCAAGATTGATGTGACAGTTATTGAAGAAGGAATAGTAGATGCCATTGTGGTCTGGTTTACACTCCAGCTTGATGATGAACATACAATTTCTACAAGTCCAAGTGAGGATAGCTGTTGGGAGCAAGCAGTCTACCCAGTACAAGGCCTCCTTGGTATGACTTTGAGATTGTTGAGTGAGAGGGTTTGTACCTTCATTAAAATATATTTTCTTTCAAGGAGCCAGCCAATTTGTTTTATTTGTTTAAGCAAAGTCATTCATCATTCTCCATTAGGATTTTTCAGAAATAGTTTTCACACTGTCCATGATTATATAAAAGTGAAGATCTCTAACATAGTCTACTTATTATGGGAGTACCATTTGACTGCATGATCTAATGAAAAAGATTAAATCAGTTTAGTAGAAGCAGCTACTGAATCAGTGCTATCGACCTATCATTTGTGCTGAATAACAGAGACTGTTGAGACAAGCAAGATGCCCTATGGGCAGAGGGCAAATGGAATGAATATCCAATGATAAGGGTGCATTAAATGGAAGCTGTGATCTAAGGCAGTGGTTCACAACCTTGGGTCCACAGATATTCTTCGACTAAAACTCCCAGAAGCCTTCACTACTAGCTGTGCTGGTCAAGATCTTTGGGAGTTGTAGTCCAAGAACATCTGGGGACCCAAGGTTGGGAACCACTGATCTAAGGGAAATTGATAATTATGGTACATACAAAACTGAATGCCAGAATTCCACAGTTTTACACAACAGATCTGGTGGTGCCTCTAAATAATATGCCTTTTCCCCATCCTGTGTTCTCTTTTATCATGATAATGCATTATTGAAACAATCTCAAAGTAATTTTTACTTTCTGCCATAGAAATTTATGTTTAATAATATCAATAGCTACACTTCAGAGATGACATTGTATGGGATGAATTTAACTACCATATGCATTAAGAAACCACCCAGGTTTCCGTTTACTAAAACAAGTGTGGCATGTACTGCAGAAGAAGGGAGTAGAGGCTGCACAAGTTACTTTTTTTGTTACTTTTTTTGTTTGATCACGAAGCCACTGCAAAAATAGTCAACATTTTAGAAAAGGTACTTGAAACTACCTTACTGAAGGCAATATAAATAATATTTCATTTTTCATCTTTTTTTTGTCATTTAAAGATTACTCTGTAAAATCTGGAGATTCTGTTACAATGGAAATATCCTGCCAGGATTGCTATATAAGGATCCAAAAGATTTCCATTGTGACTGCTGATTATGGGATGGATGATGAAAGGAACTTGAGGGAGAAGAACAGTGAGGCTGAGCTTTGCAGTGCTCTGGCCAGTCTTCAGACAGCAAGCGAACGAGAAAGTACGCAACAGAAATGCATGGTGGAATCCACTGAGATTGCTTTACTGAACAATATACCATATCACGAATGTTTCAAAGCTGCCATCGGCAAGGTGCTGTCATCATTAAGTGTCCATGAACAGTCTCAGTCCATGGATGTGGATCGCCACAGTGATGTTGCTCTTGCAAGGAACCAAAGCAAAAACTCTGTGACTCCTGACCCTCTGTATGTTTTGGATGTATCAGAGGGCTTTTCAATCTTGCCAATAATAGCAAGCAAATATGGGCCTGTTAAGGCATACAGCTCAGTTGAAAAGGAGCAGCACCAAGTAGCTCTCAGTCTGATTTCAGAAGCAAATAGGTGTCCAAAGGAAGCATTGGAGTTTTGGCTCAGCCAGCTAAAGGACGAAAACATGGTATTACAGAGGCCTAAATCAGACAAATTATGGAGCATTATAATATTGGATGTCATAGAGACTTCTGGTCTAATTCAGCAAGATGTGATGGAAAAGGCAGCAATATCCAGGTAATGTATGGCATTGATTCCCGAATCCCAGTCTTGTGGAGGGAAGAAGTGACATAAATCAAATAAATTAATATGAATTAATAAGCTTTCTAGACTATATTTTACTGCCCTGTTTGCCCGTAAAATCTCTGTTATGTAACTAGTGTGACATAATTTGAGGAGAGGATTATCTAAAAGATAATGACTTGCTAATTAGTTAATTCATGTGCAATAGGCCCTTTACAAAAATTAAATCAGATTGTTGTAGCTTTTATGCTCTACCACATTTTCAAATAATGTAGAGCTGCCGCTTAAAGTCCTGTCAAACGTGTTGCTCAAGCCCATGCTGAGCATAATACATACCTAATTTATGTTTTACATCAAGGAATCACAGAACACAGGCTTCTGGGGATGCACTTTGTTGTCGCTTTTTATAACCTCAAACTCCATCTTCTGCTCAAGGGTGAAATTGTGGATGCCTGTTTTAGAACGATGGAGGAACCCATTTTGTGCTTGCAGTTGTTAAAGAAGTAGAGGTCACAAATGCTTGCAGAGGTTTTGGAAGTCACTCAGAAATAGATCCTAATTAGAGAGCTTTGTGGAACAGAATAGTTTTATTTGTTAACAGTTTTACATTTTTTACACACAGGTGTTTGCTTCACTCTGGAGGAAAGATATTCCCACAGCATGTGAAGATGTATGGGGTGCTTGTACAATCCAGGGCATTAGTACTTGAGACAGAAGTTCAAGGCACGGATCCCACACTTGGTTTCAACATTGCACCTTTTATCAACCAGTTCAAGGTATGAATTAAATTCTGTGGTCCTCAACCCAGATTAGGAGTACTCCCAGCATTTAGGGATTTTCCCACACAAAACAGCTGACTCTATTTAGTATCATCCTTCCCTTGGGAGGCCAGGTTGGCCACCTCTGTGATATCCTTCCAGTGACAAGTAAAGACTTTACTTCTTCTCTAGGCAGTGCAGGGGAGAAATCCACACAACTGGGATACAACAGTACGTTATAGTTTTTATAGTGTTTTTAAAGGTTTTTAATTTGTTTTCAAATTATCAGTCTTCAATATTATAAATCGGATTTTTTTTAATGTCATAATTTACTCATTTTTTATGTGGATGCATTTTTAATCCATTTGTGAACCATTTTGCAGGGGAAAGGTGGGATAGTGAATAAGTGAGTGAGTAAGTAAAGGTCCCTGGTTCTTTGTGTACCATTTTCAAGGGCCTGAAGGGGCCAGTCCGGACTGCACATGTCCAAATCTAGATCCAGCCCACAGTCACAAAGATTAGGGTACCACATAAAGAAACCATCCCCGTTTTGTGAAGGCCAAACTGCAGATACAACCTTTGTCTTTAAAACAACAACAGCCTTCTGTGTGGTATGGAGAGAGCAGTCTGCAGTCTGGCACAGGAAACTGCAAGTCAGAGACATCGGACGTCTCACAGAGGTGCTCTGTTTCCAGGCCCATTTTATTTTATTTTTTCATATGTTCTACAAATAGTGTTACTACTGTTCCTTAAGGAAAGGTATAAGTAAGACAGATGGGAAGGTAGAGGAAGTTTTGTAAATTCCAATAGCTTGTTTCAGAGCAAAACTGGAAACCTATTTCCTTCTCATTTTGACAAATGTTTTAATGTGAGCTACATCTGACTGGTGGAACATAAATTCTGACTTAAAGTAGAATAATTTCTGATTGCAATGTGATGTCTTAGAAGCCTAGATTCTGGAAGCAGAGCAGCTGAGCTCATTTCCCATTTTGGATCATTAGCACAGTATTGGCAGAGAGTAATTGTGTCTTGTTGTATGAAAGATCACACAACCTTAAGGCTTCAAAATAAGTGTCTACATCAAGAAAGATCAGAACAGTCTTCTTTTTCACACCTGTGTCATGCCTCTGGAAAAAAAACCCATCAGAATGAATGTCTGTTTTGAAAAGCTACATTGTCTCTTCCAGGTGCCTTTCCGTATATTTTTGGATTTATCCACATTGCCACATGTGCCTTTAAGCAAGCCAGTGGAACTTATGCGACTGGATCTCATGAACCCATATTTAAATAGCTGCAATAGAGAAGTTAAAGTAAGTCCAAGAAGTAGTAGATGTTCTGTGTTGCAGTTTATCACAATATCGTGTTCACCTTGATTAACCTAAGTACAGATATTTCCTATATTGGGCATCTGGCATGTTCTGTGCATAATACTTTTGGTATTCAGTTTTACTATGCATTATTTAATCTGACCTCTTAAAATGGAAATCCATGCTAGAAAAAGAAATCAAGTTATTTATACAGGCAGTATCACTCACACTAGCTTCTCAGTGCAAAAGAATACAGGGAAAGTTGGATTTACCAATTCTTCCAGTAGAAACAAGAAAACAAAAACAAAAAAACAAAGTTCAGTCCTCACTGAAATGCCAGTGTGAAATGTAAAGACGGATATAATGGTATCAACAGTCTTTAAAGCATCTCTGGATCTGCTCAGAAAGCATAGCAAGGAGCGCCACTCCATCCCAAAGCTGAGTTGCTATAAAGTAATACCAACATTTTACTTTTGTAGGTAAAGGTTTGTAAAACTGGTCACATTACTGGTATTCCATTTTGGTATCACGTGTGTCTGGATGAAGATACTGTTTTGGATACATCAAGCAAGTCCTCCCACTGGAAACAAGCTGCTGTTGTGTTAGATAAGCCGATTCAAGTTCAGTCAGGAGATGAACTTGTGCTCTGTGTCCAGTATCTCAACAGTAACATCAGCATTACAGTAAAACAGTGACCACCCATCAGGTACAGTTGGTTTCTAATATGATCTCACTGTAAATAAAATCTCACATATAGATGCAAAGATGCATGTGTTAATCATGGTCCAGGGCCACAGCGTTTGAGCTCTGCTTTGAGCCACTGTGCTGTTCAGCACAACTTGTTCAGCAAGAACTATGTTCTGCATCACAAATTTTGTAATTCTGAGATTTTATTATTGGATGAACAAAATAATAATTGGAGAATTCCCTCATGGAAAGTCTCTACATGTTTGTGTGTGTGTGAGAGAGAAAAAGTGTGTGAACAACTTTCCTATTTTGTTGCCTTCTGGAAAATGAATTGTCTAAAATTAAAAAAAAAGATTGTACAGCTTTTCAGGTCTTACTTCTTGAAGGTAGTAAAGCAATGATGCGTAGTAGTAAAGGATAGCACTGTGTGTCCTCCAGTTTTTCTTCCCCTGTATTGCCTGGTGGGAGAGGCCTCTTCATTTACAAAAAACATTTTTTTAACGAGACCGGAAATCTTTATCTTTTCATGTTAAAACAAAGCCAGAAAGTATCTTGCCACAACATGTACGTATAACAAAAGCTGAAGTACTGTGGCACCTTTAAAGATTAGCAGATTCATTTCAATGTGAGCTTCCATGAATTACATTCCAGAAGTGGATTGTCATCCAAAAACTCTCACATGGAAATAAATCTGTTTGTCTTAAAGATGTCACAGTTCTTCAGGTTTTTCATTACATCTGCTGCAACAGGCATTGAAGTAGGGTTTTAGGTTCAAACACTTTTAGATTCAAAACTTCTTTTGTAGAAACTAACAAATGCAGATCCAGTAACTACTTTTAGAAACGATGAAAATTTTTCAGTTTAGAATTTCATACGGATGGGGAAAGTATTTTAATTTGGTTCAGCTATGTGCAGTAACAATCTCAGGGAGAAAAGTGAAAAAGCATAGTATGGACCTAGCTCAATAACTATTTCTTGTCATTAATGTACTCAGACAATGTCCATTAGAAATCTTGTTTCCTATAATACAGGTTCCTTGCTTGGAACATCACCTGCAAAAGCATTCATAATCTTACTGGATACATTCATGTTTTATGTCATGTGTCACCAAGTCACATCCAAATTAAACTGACCCCAATAGGGCTTTCAAGGAGAGTGAGATATTTGAAGAGCCGTTTTCCAGTTCCACCACCACAATGAGTTGCTGAGCAAGGAGTTTGGACCCTGAGTCCTAGCCCTTCGCTCTATCCACTACACATTGGTACAAATGCACACATGGGCCCTTCAGATTATCTGTATA
This sequence comes from Intellagama lesueurii, assembly GCA_037013535.1. Lineage (NCBI taxonomy): Eukaryota > Metazoa > Chordata > Lepidosauria > Squamata > Agamidae > Intellagama > Intellagama lesueurii. Next base: position 155,571,944 of record JBAJHW010000005.1, read on the forward strand.
ATAACTTTGCGGAGGAAATATTGGAAATATATTATTAGAAGTGCTGAAAAAACTAGGGGATAAATGGTACCTAAGCCTGTATAATTTAAGAGTCTCACTAGACTCCCTAGACACTCTATTCATATACAGTCATGGCCAAAAATATTGGCACCCTTGCAATTCTGTCAGAAAATGCAACCCTTCTCTCAGAAAATTGTTGCAGTTGCAAAGGTTGTGGTACTCACATGTTCATTTCTTTGGTTTGCGTTGGAACAACACAAAAAAACAGAAGAAAAGTCAAATCTGATACAATCCCACACAGAAACCCAAAAATGCACTGGCCAAAATTATTGGCATCCTGTCTAAATTGTAAGAAATAATTGCTTGTCAAGCATGTGATGCTCCTTTAATTTGTATTTAGACACACCTGTCGCAAGTAAGAGGTGTGGGCAATATAGTAATCACACTTGCAACCAGTTAAGATGGAGAAAAGTTGACTCAACCTTTGTGTTGTGTGTGACACTGAGCATGGAGAAAAGAATGAAGTGTAAAGAGTTGTCTGTGGATTTGAGAGAACAAATTGTGGAAAAACATCAACAATCTCAAGGCTACAAGTCCATCTCCAGAGATCTTAATGTTCCTGTATCCACTGTGCGCAATATCAAGAGGTTTACAGCCCATATCACTGTAGCTAACCTCCCTGGATGTGGATGGAAGAGCAAAATTACTGAAAAATTACAATGAAGGGTTGTTCGAATGGTGGATACAGAACCCAGATTAACCTCCCAACAAATTCAAGCTGATCTGCAGACGCAGGGTACAACAATGTCAGCTCACACTATCCGTCGCCATCTGAATGAAAAGAGACGCTATGGTAGGAGACCCAGGAGGACACCACTGCTGACACAAAGGCATTAAAAAGCAAGACTGGAGTATGCCAAAACTTATGTGACAAAACCACAATCCTTCTCGGAGAACTTACTGTGGACAGATGAGACAAAAGTAGAGCTTTTTGGTCAAGGACATCATGGCACTGTTTACAGAAAAAGAAATGAGGCTTCTGGCACTGGATGCCTTGACTGTGTGAACGGGATCATGAAATCTGATGATTACCAAAGAATTTTGGGGTGCAACGTAGTGGCCAGTGTCTGAAAGCTGTGTCTCCACCAGAGGTCATGGGTCTTCCAGCAGGACAATGACCCGAAACACACTTCAAAAAGCCCTCAGAAATGGTTACAAACAAAGCGCTGGAGAGTTCTGAAATGGCCAGCAATGAGTCCAGATCTGAATCCCATAGAACACCTGTGGAGAGATCTCAAAAACAGCAGTTGGGAGAAGGCATCCTTCAAATCTTGAAGGCCCTGGAGCAGTTTGCAAAAGAAGAGTGGTCCAAAATTCCAGTAGAGAGGTGTAAGAAACTCATTCATGGTTACAGGAAGCCATTGATTTCAGTTATTTTTTCCAAAGGGGGTGCTACCAAATATTAAGTTAAGGGTGCCAATAGTTTTGGGCAGTGCATTTTTGGGTTTCTGTGTGGGATTGTATCAGACTTGACTTCTTCTCTGTTTTTTTGTGTTGTTCCAACGCAAACCAAAGAAATGAACATGTGAGTACCACAACATTTGCAACTGCAACAACTTTGAGAGAAGGGTTGCATTTTCTGACAGAATTTCAAGGGTGCCAATATTTTTGGCCATGACTGTAGATTAACCAGGACTGTTTAAGCGTTCGCTCTAGATATCCTGCACATCGTTTCCTATATACCCTGGGGTAAGCCACTGTTTGCTGGCTGCACCTTGGGAGTATCATTGTTATGCTGAGACCCTCTGCCAAGCTTACAGATGGGCAAAGACCCCAACTCCCTCTTGCCTATAGCAGCCTAAGACCAATAAGAGCACTCATAGAAACCACTTCCAAAGAGTGAATTCTTCACAAACACACCTAGAAAAGATAGCCTCTAAGAACATCTTTATACCTAGAGGGCAATGGACCAGTAAAAGGTATGATCTCCCCTGTGCCACTTTCCCCTGGACTAAATCTGAGTATTGGTGAAAATAAACCAATAGTGAGCATTACATTTGCGGCTTCTCTTGAATCAAGAAATGTGGACATGAAAGCAGAAACAGACCAGAAGTAAGGTAACCCAATCTTCCAAAAACAATTTGCTACTACTATCTCATCTAAAAGCTACAATACAGCTTAAGAGTTTAAATAAAATTTTATTTGTTTATGTACAATAGTGAATAAACATGATTTGCCTCTTTAACAAGTTTCACTTAAGGACACATTAAATAAAGCCATAAAGTATGCAGCCTAGTGAATAAGGCCAAGTATTTACAAACCACACTAGTACTGCAAAAGCACTTGTAGGATGAGTTCACTGTAGTCGCCACAAGATCAGATAAAAACTCAAGTTCTATAAAGAACTTACTCTTGAAAATACCTTGAGATCTTTCTGAAGATGCCACTTAAAAATGCAAATCTTGCTGAAATTTTTTATATGAAGATAAGACAGCAAGCATGCAATGCAGGTACAAATGTGATAATAGATCAGTAAAGTCCCCGTTGTTAATCAACGTGTAAAGTCCTCGGAGCAATGCTAGTTTGTTACATTCTTGTATCTTACATCTGTAGCACATAAATTAATTGATTCTACTTAAGAGTTAGTAGAAGGCAAATGTACCATGAATTCAAGACCTGGATGCACGGACATCATATCCACGTCATAGAGTACACACTATTTGGCAAACTAATGAAAGTTAACCTATATTGTATGTTTGAGATTCATGAAAATACAACAGTATTTCAGTGATTTTCATTAAATCCTTATTCCATTTTATAACATTAACTAAAATGCCTATATATGTTTACTCTGGAGCAACGTCCAGAACATTAAGGCCAAGATACACTTAATAGAGTAAGAATAAAGCATTGAGACAGTGGAACCTACAAAGCTTACACCCAAGCATGTGGATGCAACTCATGGTTAAGGAACAGGTAACTGTACAGTTTCTGGGCTGCATCTCCCACCATCATTCACCAGTAGCTATCTTTTAATAGGGCTGACGGGAATTAATAGACCAGCAACATATGGAGGATTATATGCTCATTTCCCCAGTCCTAGTGGACTGTACAGCATACATGACACTGCTCTTATAAGGATAAGTTCAGTCACTATTCCAACTGTATTCCCTAAGAATTAGTTCTATAATTGACTCTGGCACATTAAAGACAATATTCTGGATTTGGAATGGAACATGTATCACTGGTTTGAGGAGGATCAGGATTAATTCATCCTTCTTACTATGAACAGAAAAGAATCTGAATGAGGAGGCATTCCCTGTTCAACTTACAGTTACAATTATTTGATTGGAATCAGGTTTTTTTCCAGCAGGTTACTGTAAAACTTGGAACTCAATGGTGTAATACTATGCTAGTGCAAAACTTAAATTATGTTCTGTATGCATGTTTCATTGCAGAATAATACAGTATGCTCTCTCATCTGCAGTTCAGGGATTCACTATTTTAACTGAATTCCCAACAGTGTCCTGTTCGTTTTGTGTGCTCCATGGCAGCTAACATTCTTCCAGGAAGAACAGGGTTTCCAAGGCCAGAAAACAAACATAGCAAGTAATCCCTAACGTACTTGAGGAAAGAGATTTAACTTTTAACTGCAGGCTTCTCTATCTGAACCATGGAATTTTCATTCTCTTCTGCAGAGTTACAGAAACCGTCAGACATTGGCTCAGTAAGGATTGTTGGGGTCACTGTATGTCCAAATCCTTGATAGTGGCCTACAGGTGATGTTGGTATGGAAGAGGCAGCAGAGATTGGGTCTTGAGTGGATGACGAGAGCAAACTTGTGTGTTCGTTCTGTTCAGGATCCTCACCAAAAAACATTTTCCTTGGTTGGCCAAAAACTGTCCTTCCTAAAGACAAGACATTATAAAACATGTTAATATTTCCATAATAGAAAAATTGTTAAAAGCAGTTTTAACATGCTGTGCATGTAATTAAAAAAATTCAAAATGTTTACTGAAAACCTTTGCCTTGGACATATTTAATGCATTTCTCACTTACCAACATTGCGAACTTGTTCAGATACATCTGCCCTGATATCAGAAATATCCCACATTGCAAGAAAGGAATCAAAACATGATCCCTCTTCAGCTTCTTGCACATAAGGCTTGTAAGAAAAACTGTAATGATGAGCAATTGCAGCAAAGAACATTTCCACACAGATAATAAAATCCTGAAAGAAGAGGAAAAAACACTTCCATGTAATGCCCCAATTATAACCATCTTATTTATTGTTTATTTATTTCATTGATTTTTATACCACCCCATTAGTGTGGGCAAAACAAATCATAAAAGTAAAAGTCAGATCATAAAATTCTAAACCTGGATGGCACTACAATTTCATAATAAATTGACGGCACAAGGTGGAATTCATACAAGATTGCAATCAAAAGCCTCTCTAAAGTTTTTGTATAGAAGGACTGTCAACTTCTTCCCACTTATCCCTTACAGCTAAATATGTATATTTATATAAGGACTGCAACTGTGTAGGTCACAGAGATGCCCAGTCATCATACAGCTAGAATGTCAGTTTAAAGTTACAGGCCCCAAAAGTTTACTTTCATATTTGCAGTTATTATACATCAGCTGGAGGAGTGGAGCTGCCAGGCCAGTCATTTTGCAGCTATAACCCATTCTCTGAGTGAGAAACAAGTCACTGTATGAATTCATAATGCTTTTAGCACTAAAAAGCCAATCAGCCAATTCCAAGTGATACTTAAGGGTGGAGAGTTGTCTTAGTAACAGCTGCTTCTACTTACCTGTAGACCAGTTGCCACAGCTTCAACACTTTGCCATTCCCATGTGCGCTTTTCAGAGATAACACCAACTTTCACCAATATTGCAATAAGTACAGCTTGCCTGTTTAAAAAGTGACATTGTTGAAAGAGATTAGGGTACCACCACAACCAACACCACATAGTCCAGAGAGGGTTTTGCACAACTTTTTAGTAAGCTTGTCAATTAAAAAAAAAGTCAAAGACCAGTGTTGAAATGTAACTAAGATTACAAAGTGCACCACTTGAGGTGAGGGCTAGGAACATACATGAAGTTAGAAGCCCTGCAATCACTGAGATCGTGAATGGGCCCAAGCAGAATAAAGAAACCTCCGGGGGGGAAACAGTGTGATGGGCTGAATGAAAGAAGAGAAGCTGGAAATCTTCTAACTTAAATAACGATTGTCCATTCTTCTGAAGTGAGTTCTCTAGTACTATCCCATTTCTAAGGCAGATTGATGCAGGAGAAAAACAGATTTTTAAGCCCCACAAGTTCAACAAGCCAAGTAACATGGAATATATTGAGTAAGAGTGCTTAACATTTGGTTGATGACACCTTGAGTTATTTTTAAGTTGGATGAACAACATAGGGCACATCTCAGGTCTGCAGTTACCGTATTTTTCCGTGTATAAAACACTTTTTCCAAAAATCATTAGAGGAAAAATTGAGGGTCGTCTTATACACGGGTGGAGGCGGAAGCGAAGGAGCAGCTGCGCTCGGCCGCCTGTCGCGGCTGCCCATTGACTGCTGCCACCACCACCAGATCACCTCCTCCAGCACCACTTGCGGGCTCCTTTCGGGCAGGGGACACGGCAGCGGCGTGAGCTGGAGGTGAGCCCCGGCAGAGGCAATCTGGCGGCAGCAACAGGAGGCAGAGGCGAAGGACCAGCCGCGCTCGGCCACCCCTCGTGGCTGCCCATTGAGTGCAGCCGCCCGATCGCCTCCTCCAGCACCACTCACAGGCTCCCTTCGGGCAGAGGACAAGGCGGCAATGTGAGCTGGAGGTGAGCCCCAGCAGTGGCGCTGGAGGAGGCGATCGGGTGGTGGTGGCACCAGGAGGTGGAGGTGAAGGAGAAGCCGCGCTTGACTGCCCCTCGCGGCTGCCCACCTACTGCTGCCACCACCGTCCAATTGCCCCCTCCAGCGCCACTGCCGGGGCTCCTTTGCCTCTGCCTCCACGAAGGATCAAAATTGGGGATCGTTTTATACTTTGGGGGGGTCTTATACATGGAAAAATATGGTACGTGCATGCATTTGCCCCCAAACAAGACATACTCCAGCACCTTGTCCATTACCCATGACAAGTTACACAAACATCATTAGGATGCTGGCTGTTGTATTTAGATGTTAACTTAGACAAAACCTTCAGTCCTGCTGTGTAACTAGGCATTAAATGGAAAACTTGGGGGGGGGGGGGACTTCACTTACCAAAAAGAAACAAACACCACCATCTTCACACACAGAAATTTCCCTACAGGTCTGATTGGGTTCAGTTCATCCCGCAATACTTTATAAAACAATACAAGGCAGTACATAGCAAACTAAAAAAAGAGAAATAAAAATGCTTAGCTGCTTTTTTAAAAAAAACATCAATTATATAAACAGTTTTAGACAGATAAACTCCAAAGTATATCAAGCCTATTCAATTCTTGTTTCAAATATCTAAAACAGTATTTCTATGTATCTAAAAAGATGGCTGCTGCATTTCTCTTGCATAAAGAGAACCTCCTCCATCTAGGCTTTTAATTTTCAGTACAGCAAGTTTCAAAATTGTTTTTCAGCCACTTGCATGTTTCAGTTAAACTGAATACAACTCCAAGCAGCTACCAAGCCAAACTGCTCTGGTTCTTTGCAAGCACACATATAAAACATTGTCTGTGGTGGCCAGTGGAGTATATGAAATACATGTTCTCAGCACAAATTATTGCATATTCAGTGTCGGCAAGAAGCTTAGACTAATGCCATATTGCCACCAACCTTCACCAACACAACAGGACAGTCAAGACAGCCCATTTCTGAGTACCAACACTTCCATTTCATAGTATTCATACTAAGTCTACTTCATTTAATAGCTGAAAAAACACAACTATCTAGTGACTAATCATTGGACATAAGGTCAGATGATACAGACAAGGTAATATTACCCATTAGTGCTGTCTTATTTGGAAGATGTCCCACTTACTGAGAGTTTAAAAACTAGAACATTTTTGATCTAATCTTTAATCTAACTCTTATATTTCTGCATAAGATACATATTTTGGGAATTTTTTTTAAAAAAAACCTATAATGCTTGCACAGTTTAATCACAAATAAAATCTTAATTTTTTAAAAAAGAAGAGATTTATTTAACTTCACTGCAAAACAGACAAAATACTAGAATCTCATTACTCACAAGCTGGGATAAGTTGTTGAAAAAAACCAAGTATGTCCAAGCATTTTTGAAGCTGAAGTTTCCTTCATCATATACGCCTACCAATTCACAGATTCTAAAGAGTTTAACATAAGAAATTATTCACAAAACCCAGGGACTGTGCTGGAGAGGAAGTAAATCATGTTAAAATAATGGGATTTGCTTTTGAGAAAAATGTATTATATTTATTTATTCAGCTTGTTGAATTATTTATTATGTTTATTATATTATATTTATATAATTTATATCCCACCATTGTCACTGCTGCCACTGCCCTACTATGTTGATTGCTGGGTCAATAACAGTATTATAACTCCTTTAAACTCAACAAAGCACACTTAATAGTAGCTGAAAGAATTGAGCAGTCACACCATCACACCATATTTTGAGAGGAGACAGAACAGATGCAAAACCTTTGTTTTTAGCAGCATACATTGTGGCTGGGCAGGGCAGGGCAACTAATAATTGTTTCTGGCTGATAAAACAAGCATATACCTTGCATACATTCCCTCAGGCAGTAGCTGTGAGGTGTGGTAAGCACCTCTTTGTAGAAACCTCCTTTCTGCAACCCATGACACTAATGTTAAAATCTCTGGATAAGATACAAATTGGCATCACTTTGAAACAGAGCCCTGCACTGCCACCTGACGTTTAAAAAAATCCCTACCCTTTTGGCAGAAAATACTGTACCAGAGATTCCCAGAACTACCTACCTGGCAACTGTATTTTTGGACTGATCCTTGCTCTATGTTTAACATCTGATAGCAAACTTTCTTTGTATATCAAATACCTGATCATCAGGCTGGTCAGATGATGGAAAAAGAATCAGAATAAGAAAAGCCAAAATTACCAACATAACTAAACGAACACATAGAGGTTTCTGACTGGGACTACTTCCCCTAGTTCGACTGTTCGACCTACAATAAATTTCTCTCCAAATGACGTCTATTTACAAAGGTAACATTTCTTTCAGTCGTTACACTTGCATAGCACTTCCATTTCAAGACCTCAATTGCTAGTTGATAAGACCATTAAGTTTATAGAGAAAGGAAAACTAAATGGCATCACTATGGTTCTGCCTTAGAGCCCAAAGGCCTTTTGGGTCTATGAAAGAAAGCAGGGGAAGGCAATTGCATAACTACCAAAGGTGTAGATCAACAAAATATATGAGTACATAGGACTTCAAGACAAATGCTATTTTTTTTAATACTTACAAAGCAATGATAGTGGTGAATGGCCTGACAACTGTATACTGAAGAACACCAAGCTTACATCGGAACAACAACACCCTGCAGAAAAGTCACAGAAGAAGAACAGAAGAACATAAGCAGCTCTGCTCACTTTTATTGTAACTACTTGCTATTAGAACAGTACAAACATTCTGTACATTGCAGAAAGCAACTGAGAGCAAGACTGAAATTGTTCATGTAATCAAATTTTAAACATATGCATACTCATAGCAATTATATGGCAAGGAGAAAAGACTGTCGTTTTATTTTCAGAGACACATTCTGCAAATATTTAAAACTCACTCTACATGTAGAACAACTATTTCCAGTTCAGAAACATTAACTCCATTCAGTGATTGTTCAAAGCTTCTTAAGACATGCCTTAGGAATCCAATCTGCCATGAATGCAGCCTCCTCCCTCATAACTTCCCTTTCTTCCTGTCGTATGTACACAGTTCTGAAGAAAAAGTGTATGATGCACTTACTCTCCCATAGCCCATGGTGGACAGCAACACAGTGGTGGCAGATGTTTTTGCTGATCTTTGGCTTCTATAATTAACACCAGATTTGGATAACGATTGGTCAAGTAACTTGAAAGAAATACCATGAAGTTGTAGATGACGTATGCTTCATAGCATTCCCTACAAGTATCCACATATATTGCAATGTTGGGATACTTCAATGCTATCCACTGTTAAAGAGGAAAATGTGGTTAGAACACACTTTGCAGTGTGCACAAAGCAGGCTATACTGAGATTTCACATTGGACACACATCAGAAGTCTCAGTATTGCCTATTAACAATTCATAGTTAAGAAAATCTTTTACTCGGTCCTATGTAAGTCATGCTAAGATAAACTCAGTTCTTACTAGTTATACAGTGCTGAGCACATGCAGAGAAGCAACATTGACAGCTCTTATATGCATACAGTATTTTACACAAATGTGCTTATCTAAGTTGCATAATATATTCTTTTCCAATGCTGTATAAGAAGCAACAACTCTACAACTGCATCTTCGTCCACAACTTTGACTTTCTGCAAGTTAACTCAACAGAAACACTGACCCAAAACACCACTTTTATTTTTACAAATATATTGTATCATGTGACAGTCAGAAACATGAAAAGCTCCTGAGATAGCTCAGCTGGGCTCTATACAACAAAAAGAACACAGTAAGTTGACAGACTATGAAACAAACAAAAAAATACACTTACACTGTCTAGACTGTAAATTGGCACCATCCAGAGAATCCTGTCATAATGAAACATATTTGCAGTTAATCCAAGTGTTTGTATAGCTGCATGGAATAACCAGCAGCAATACAGATGAAGAGTTACCTTATTATTGGCTTCTGTAATTCAGGCTGAGTATAATGAACTAAATGTTGTAATATTCCCCAAAGAGATATTGGTATTGTCATCAATAAAAAGATTCCAGCAATAAACCATGCCTTGGTATGGATTCCAACCTTGAAGAACAACAACAAAAAAGGAGGGGAAGAAAAGCACAGGTGTGAGAAATTATACATGGTAATTTAAGGAACAATGACAGCAAACTGATAAAAGCAGATGGTATGACATAACTTGCATGCTAACTGTAGGCATCAGATACTTATTCAAAATTTTTAGTTTTCAAAAACAATCCATCATTTAGTGACACAAACCAAATTCACACCCAACTGGGTAACAAAGACAAAGCTATCATTTGCATTCCTACTCCCAAACAGCTGGACCAAACTCTCCCCATCACAGCAGCTGTGAGAACATCTGGAGAGGCAAGCAGGCATCAAACCTGGTTCTTGGATCAGCTGGAAGTAAATGTCAAGGAACAATATGTACCATAGAATGGCCGATCAGGGCATCAACTGAAGACCAATGGGAGTTCTCAAACATCATGGACTCTTGACACCAAACAAATGTACTGCATGCTAAAGAAAGCATCCAGCAGGTAAAAATAGTTATTTGGTTTAATTTGGCTTAATTTGACTGTTCCTGGAAGTTTAACTAAATTCCTAATCCCAACTCAGTTAGAGGCAGGTCATGCTCCTGGGCATTCTTTCCTCCCCTAGCCAAATATATATATATATAGAGAGAGAGAGAGAGAGAGATTTGGCTAGGGGAGGAAAGAATGCCCAGGAACATGACCTGCCTCTAACTGAGTTGGGGATGAAAACCCTATAGTCCTTCAAATGTTGTTGGACTTTAACTCCCTTGAGTCCCACTCAGAGCAGCCAACAGAGATGACTGAAGGCCAACAACATACAGAACCTACCTCTTTATCATGCCTTCCCCTACTTCCATTGCAAGACAAAAATTTCCACAAGCTGCCAATTAATTTTACAACACCGAGACGAGGAATCCCCTTGATCGTCTTCCAGGCATTCCAGTGTCCTTGCTCCCACACTACAAAGTGCTGCATTTGCAATAACTAAATGAGTCGTGTCTATAACAATAACAGTCATGTGCTGTCAAGTCAGTTCTGACTTACGGTGACTAGAGATGAGCATGAACCGTAAATCGGCCTGACATCCACACAGATGTTCCACGGGCGCCACACACTTCCCTCCCTCATCTTCTCCGCGCGATCACCCCATTCACTGGCAGCACCACGCTTCTCTGCCTTCTCCACAGGATCGTCCACTCAGGCAAGGAAGTGAGGCAGGGAAACCCACGGTGCTGCTGGTGAGTGGAGGATTTTATGGAAAAGGCAGAGGAGGAAAGCACACTGCTGCCTGTAAGTGGGCAACTGCATGGAGAAGGCAGGGAGGAAAGCATGTTGCTACTGGTGAGTGGGCAACTGGGCAGAAGAGGGAAGCGTGTGACACCCACAAAGCATTTGTGCAGCTTGTGCCCATCTTTAACAGTGACCATTTCCAGGGTTTTCTAGGTAATGAATATCAGAAGTGGTTTACCATTCCCTTCTTCTGGAGGTGCCCTGGGACTGCAGCTTGCCCAAGGCTGCATAGGCTGGCTCTACTCACAGGAGGCACAGTGGGGAATCAAACTCCCGGTCTCTGGCTCCACAGCCAGATACCTAAACCACTGAGCTATCCAGCCAGGTGTTGTATCTATATAGGGCCCTGTTTCTAGAAGTCCCTGACATCATCCCTCACAGGAAGCTACTTTAAACAAAATAATATCATTGGTCCAACTAACCAGTTTTCCCTTACCTGGTGCTTCCTACAGCTGCGTATGTTATGTGTCATCCAGTCAGGACTCTAACAGGCCTTTCAAGGTAAATGAACTCGTTTTACCAGTGCCACCATCACCACCATCCCACTGTCACCATTAGTTTCCATGGCTTAGCAGGGATTCAAACCTGTATCTCCTGAGTCTTAGTCTGTCACTTTATCCAGTACACCACACTGGGTATCCCCTTCTAGAGCTATTGTATCACTTATCACATAATTTCCAGCTGACATAGTCATTGGTAGGAAGGAATGGTGTGCACTGTAGTTCAACATATCAGGACACCCAACTAGAGAAGCCTGTCAACACTTTAGCACAGAAGCTCTCTAGGGCTTTAGCAAGTCTTTCCCAGCTTTTGTAGAAGATAACAGGAACTGGATCTGAAAACTTTTGCATGCAAAACGTATGTTTTGCCAGCAAACATCATTTAAACTTCTTTTTGTTACCTGAGGTCAAGCAAACACATATCTGAGTTTTGCAACTCAACCTGATCCCAGGACAAGTCCCTCCAGAGCCGAGTTGGGCTGCCGACTTTGGAGCGAGGGAGATTTTTCTTTGGCGACATCCCTTCTCAACCACTCAAGAGGTCGGAGCAAAGGTTATTTCTAATCTGATCCAAGCTGAAATGAATGTTGGCTAACCCAGGTCCGATATAGCCCTACCACAATGACACGATGCGGCCGCTATATCGCGGAAGGGCGGCTGGGCCTGCAATTTGCCAGCCAAGGCGAGGAATAACCGGGGCTGGACGGGAACAGTTCAAGCCGGTACGCGTCTATTCTCCTGTACAGTATGTACTTCCTTGCTTGCCGCTTCCAGGGACGCAGTGGCTGCTCCGGCGCACGAAGGCGCTCCAGCAGTCAGTCCCCTGGGCCCATCTCCAGCGGTCCACAAAGCCGGATTCCCCTGCCTTCTCTTCGGCCGGTGTCCACAAAAACAACGCCGCCCAAGAAGGCAGGAACGAAAGGCAAGGAGCCGATCCCAGCAACCCCAACCACCACTTTAGGCGCTCCGGGAGTCCTACTCTTTTTTTATTAACTGAAGGGTCTTGGGGCACCACCGTAAAGACCACACAAGTTTTATTTATGCGCACAAGCTTTCGGAAACCACAGGCCTCTTTTTCAGAGGCATGGAGTCTTTCCGGGGTGTGTTGACTCATGGCGATGGCGGCGGCGGCGGCGCACGGGCTCCGCCGGCGAAGAGGAAGGAACCGAAAGGGTGCCCATCCACCCCACCCCACCCCCTGAAGTCCTCTTCCCCTCCGAGGCGCCCTCCCTCACCCACCTCCAGTTTCTGCAGCTCCCATATGCAGAGCGGCAGGGCTATCAGGAGCCCCACGATGTAGACCGTGGCCACCAGGGGCCGGATCCAGCGCCGCCAGTTCCCACAGGTGCACGGCATGGTGGGGCCGGGCACAGAGGAGGCAGAGGAGGCGTGCTGGGGGTGGCAGCGGTGCCCCTCAGCGCCGCCGCAGTTCCGACGGGACCGGCCGCCCGATCAAGGGCCCGACAGGTCGGTCCCACGAAGGCACCGCCGAGGCGCGAGCATCCCTCCCGCCGCAGCCCTCGCGGCCTGCCGCCCCGCCCATCTGCCGCCCTCCGGCCCGCCCTCTCCTCTCCCTTTCCCAACACACGCGCCCTTCCAAAGGCCGGCGAGGGGCTCGAGGCCCCGCCCCTTTCGCCTTTCCCCACCGCCAGTCCAAATGCGAGAAGCGTCGGAGGCCACGCCCTTTAATCGGCCAGGATCACGCGGCGTCAAACAGTAAGCGCACTTCCGGAACCTGAAGATAAACAACGCGCCTCCAACCGGAACCAGCACTTCGCTGGATAGTCAGAAGAGGGCGCTCAAGGTCTTTTTTCCTTACACGTCAGTCGAAAGGAGCCGGGGATCGTTTGATGTGTCCGTGTTTTATATAACAAGAATTCTCCCTCGCTAGTCGTGATTAATTTTTCTTGCCGGTTTTATTCCATCTGTGCTGCATTTGAGGAATCGCCTTTTCTGGTGTTTTCTCTTCCTACCTCGGGCTTCGGTTAACAATGACGTGACAGGACATTTATTCAAAAATTAGTGCTGCAGAGTTTAGTGGCATTCGCTGACATCCTATTCAGAATGTTTCATTTAGGAGTGAGGCGTGTTTCTTGTGTACTTCTACTGTTTGCTTTTTGCCGTGGAGATAAATCCTCACCTCCCTGTTTTAAATCGCCTCTCCTCCTGTTATTTCAGGACAGGAAAACAGACTTCGAGATAGATTTTGGAATGTTATGTCATTTGTTTGTTTCTGGTTAAAGGTATAGCTTTAAAATGACTGAATTGAGGTTATGGTACTTTCGATATATTGCAAGGTTCCAAAGCACATACTTGCAAAGTTGCATCTTATACCCTACAAGAACATCTTGAACTAATTGTTTCTGTATTTATTCAATTAGGTGATGACATTTGCTCCAGCATAAATCAATTGTTGGAGCAAATTAATACCACTCTCCTGTCTGTCCTCCCCCACCCCACCAAGAGAAGAGGGGCAGACGTTGACAGGAAACTAGTGAGAATTTGGGCTTTTGGAGTGCTGAGTACTGTGACAATATACCAATTTAAGAGGCAATAACTTTTTATTACACAAATGTAAGAGTGGGTGATACAAATTTGCAAGCTTTTGTGGAAGAACTCCACTTCCTCAGGCTGAGCACAAGCCCTACATGGATGGTGTAACTTTTTTCTGTATCTCTTAAACAAGAAGAGAAAAGGCACAGGGAACCAGCCTGATATTGCTGAAAAGTCTTGTGACTAAACTGCAATACAGTTGTCTTCAGGTGTTCCACATCATAGTGTTAGTTGTAGGGAGAGGGCCATGCACGTTGGACACCACCCCTTCATTATTCAACCATGCTATATACAATGCTGAATTTCAAGCAGAGGTTCTGTCTGCAAACAAAAGCAGAATGCTCAGTAAGTGGAATTCAGGGACTGTTTTTTCATTGTGATTCCGAATTGTACCATGTATTCTATATACATATACATTCAAATGAAGGCACACAATAACTTTGAATCAACTCCATTCTCAGTGCAAGGAGATTCAGGAATGACAGGGAAGAGCCTTGAAGCACACAGGAATATTTGCAGTGGAACCAGTGTTAGCTTCATTTCTCACATGTCTACAACATGTCTATCACAGGGGGCTACTGTAATGACATCATCTATACAAAATCAAATACTTCAAAACCTGTTTTGCAACTTTCTGGGCATTCAGTTTCAGATCAAACTGGATGACACACTAAGTAGTACTCTCCCAAGAGACGAGAGATGCCTGTTTGTCACAGCAGAGATTTTCCTCACGTATTTCACATGTAATGCTTTTTTTCTGATTGGTCATTGGAAGGCAAACATGGACTTCATCTGCAAGTCTGATAGATGAGGCACACATCTCAGAAGAAATATCATGGGAGGACAAATATGCAGACTGCAAGAGAAACTTATGCTGTTTAATGTCTAGTTTGACCCTTAAACACTCAGAAAGACCTATTGAATCAGATCTCCATGTCCCTGTCATAAGCAAACCGGCAGCAAATATAAATATAGTTTGTGTGATGTATCTTTCTTAATACCTTTACTGCCACATTCTGGAGTAAATTTAGAAATATCTCTGGAAGACATAGAGAGTGCATTGCAATAATCAAATCTGGGTATTTTCAGACTATGAATTGACTCTGACCAGATTTGTTCATAGTGAAAGTATACACAAAAGAAACACACAGTAATTTTTTGTGTGTGTTACAGTTACTCATATTATCTGTAGCTTGCTTAACTTTCCAGTTCTGCTGTTCAATACTGAAGCACCATTTTCATTATATATGGGCACTATCAGAGGCTTGCAACTGCTTTTTTCCATCAGTGTAGTGCAGAAGAAATGCTTTAGTAGGTTAGAGGTAAAATGGTCTATAATAACTTTGTTGGTCAAGAAAAAAAGAAAAATGAAAGAAAATAAGAGCATACAGAAGCCAAAGATGAACCTCATCATTTGTCCAAATGTTTCATAGCTGCTTGCTAGCTTTACTGAACAAACAGAAGCTATGTTTGGATTACTGTAACGCGCTCTATGTGGGGCTGCCTTTGAAGATGGTTCGGAAACTTCAGCTGGTGCAAAACTCTGCAGCCAGACTACTGACTGGGGCCAGCTACAGGGAGCATATAATGCCCCTGTTACAGGAACTGCACTGGCTACCAGTCCATTTCCAGGCCCAATTCAAAGTGCTGGTCATTGCCTATAAAGCCCTATACAGCTTGGGTCCAGGCTACCTGAAGGACCCTATCTCCCTATATGCGATTAAGAGCAGCAAAGGAGGTCCTCCTCTCGGTCCCATTGCCAGCACAAGCACAGCTGATGGGGACACGGGAGAGGGCCTTCTCTGTGACAACTCCCAGGCTATGGAACACTCTCCCTCGGGAGATCAGGATGGCCCCTCCTTCCCTGTTATCCTTCCGAAAAAAGCTAAAAATTCATCTCTTCAGGCAGGCGTTTAACAATTACAACTGAATCCCTGAACCCCATTTCAGCAAATAATTGTAATCTTTCCATGTTTTAGTCTTTTAATTTAATTTAAAATCATATATTGTTTAATTTATCTTTTAATATTTAACTTACTGTTTTTTTAAATTGTATGAATTTTAATGTTCTGAGATGCTTTGGGTCCCTTGTTGGGAGAAATGTGGCACATAAATAAAACTACTACTACTAATAATAATAATAATAATAATGTTATTTTTGTTTTGTTTTATTTACTGTTTTTAAAAACAATGCAAATGGTATAAAAATGCAAAGAAAAGGGGAAACATAAATTTAACTAAGAACAGAAAATGAAGTGGGCCTACTATAACCTAAACTGACCAATAGATTGAACCTGGATATCATAGAGACCCACTGAAATCAAGGGGATTTGGTAGGCCTGGTGTCTTCTTATTTCCAGACATTGCATCATCTTCAGAGTGACTCATCATACTCACATCTGTGCACAATGGCAGTTCGTTAATAACACATTTATTCACGTTCAGGCCTACAAAATTTTCTATATTCTGACACCCCTCCTAATTTTTTATGCCTGAACAATACATATTCCCAACTCTTTTATACATTTCTCATGTTTCTGTGTACTTAAAGGTTTAGTCAGTATGTCTGCTATGTTGTTTTCAGTTTGGCAATACTCTAACTCTATCAATTTCTCTTTTATTGCCTCTCTTACATTATGATATTTAATATCAACATGTTTACTTCTGTTTTTCACTCTTTCTGTTTCAGCCATGTGTATACATGTCGTGTTGTCCTCCATCACCTTTATTGCACCATTTGTTTCAACTTTTAGATCCTTTGCTAACTGTTTGTACCATAAATGGCTTTGTTTAATTTATACACTAGTTCTGGCTTTGTACCTTCATATCCTGGTGCCTTAGCCATGTATAGTTCCTCTTTCAGGTCTGCATTTAAATATGCAGTGGTAATATCATAATGATGGATTATGTATTTCTTTGTAGCTGCTAAGGCTAACGCCATTCTTACAGTTTCAGATCTCACAGTGGGGGAAAAAATTTCATCATAATGCATGTATTTCTTTTGCGTAAAGCCTTGTGCTACTAACCTTGCCTTGTACCTATAATTTCCATCATTCTGTAATTTCCTTTTAAACACCCATTTGCTACCGATAACCTTATGTTCTGCAGGTAGCTTTGTTTCTGTAAACACCTTGTGTTCTTTCATGGATTTCATTTCCTCATCCATGGCATCTAGCCATTTCCTCTTTTCACAATCAGGAAGTTCCATTACCTCTTTGTAATTTCTGGGTTCTAGGTATACGTGACAAACTTTCACTCTACCTACTCCAAATCTCTTGGGTGGCACACCCTTGTTTGCCCTTTCAGACCTCCTAGGACCCTGTGTTTCTGGCTCTATCTCTGACTCATTAATGTGTCTTTCTTCATGTTCTTCATGTTCTTCATCATCTTCTTCATCAGTGGACTTCGTATCTTCTTCACGTGTTTCTGACTGTCTAATCTGACTCTTTCTTGTGTCATTTAATGGGATAAATATCTGTGAATTAGCATGAACTTTATCCCAATTCTCTCCTTCATTGAAGCTAGCAGACCTGGATATCACAATGTTTCTGTTCCCATCCACAAATCTATATGCTTTTGATCCAGGCTCATAACCTAGGAACCTCATTTTCTTTGTTTTAGCTTTGCCCTTTCTCGTTAGCTGTTTTGGTACGTGTGCCCATGCGGTACAACCAAATACCTTTAGGTGCTTTAATGAAGGTTCCTTACCATAGAGCATGAAATATGGAGTCTGATCTATGGCAGATGACCAAAGTCTATTCACCAAATAATTAGCGGTTTTCAAAGACTCCGCCCAAAATCCATGATGCATTTCTGCATCTACTAATAGTGCATCTTTCATTTCCTGAAGCACCCCATTTCTCCTTTCAGCCACACCATTTTGAAATGGAGAATATGGACTTGTCTTTCTGTGGCTTATCCCTGTGTTCTCTAGCCACCTTTGAAACTCTGTGTTCATGAATTCTGATCCTCTATCAGACTGCAATTGCGCCACCTGGTGGCCAAAGCGTCGTTCAATTAATTTCACCCATTTCTTAAATGTTTGAAAAACTTCTGTTTTTGATTTTAGTGTAAAGCAGTATGAAAAACGTGTGTAATCGTCCACTATCACCAATGCATATTTTGCCCCTCCTAATGAGGGTGGAAATGGTCCTATCAAATCAGCGTGTACCAGCTCAAAAGGTCTATTTGTCTTTCTGACACTCAGTTTTCCTTTTGGAGCCACATGCGTTTTAGATTGCTTACACACCTGGCAATCTAAGTAATTTTTACAATCTTTTATGTTTATACCTCTAGCAATGTTCTCCATTCTCTGCACAGTTTTAAAATTCACATGCCCCAGTCTTCTGTGTAGCAAATGTATGCAGTTGTTATGTTGGGGCTCATTCTTATTCACCATGTGGGTGTCTCTATGTGTGCTGCTTTTTAACACATACAAATTGTCCTCTTGCTTTGCTTTAGCAACTACTCTGTTGTTTTTCTTAATTATGCATTCCCCTTTTTCAAATATCACGGAAAACCCCTGTCTGTCAAGGGCTGAGACACTTATCAAATGACAGTCAATGCTGGGGACCAGTAAAACATTACTTATCTCTTCCTTCAGACTGTTAACATATATCCTGCCTTGTGCTTCAACGTCTGCTTTCTGTCCATTTGCCAGCGTTACGCTTTTCAGCTCCGTGTCACCTAGAAAACAAAACATTTCTGGATCATTAGTAAGGTGATTCACAGCTCCGCTATCTATAATCCAGGGAACAGCTGTGTTCACGGCCTTGAACGTCTTATCTCTTGCTTTCTTAACAAGAGAAATTCCTCTCCTGCTGCTTTCTCCGGAGCGTCTGTAAGCTGCTGCTGGTTCCCTTCTGTTTGGAATCGTCTCTCCTTTTAAGCAGTCTTTTTGAAGATGATTTCTCGATCCACATTTATAACAGGCTTTAATCATCATGGCACGCCCACGCTGCTCTCGGTCTGTAGCTGGCGTCCTTCTTTTCACGCTGCCCTCTGGAATTTGTCTCCATCTCTCCCGGTCAGCTCCCACGTGGCTTTCTTCAGCAGTTTGGGACCTCTCCTTCCAGCGATCCTGTTCCTGCAATATTCTACTTGTAACGTACTCAAGAGTTAGTTGTGTGTCAGGCAAACTTTCCAAACTTGTAATCAACATATTAAATTCAGTGGGCAGACTGCTTAAAATCACGAAGACTTTATGTTCCTCTGTAAAATGAACATTCATTAAGCCCAGTTCATTAAACAGTCCCTTTATGGTTTGTAGATGCTTGGAAGCACATTCCCCAGACTTCATTTGACACTTATACAGCCTTCTGGTTAAAGAGATCTTCGTGCCTGCTGTCTCTCTTAAATAAATGTTTCTTAATCTGTCCCAGACTGCCTTGGCTGTGGCCAGTCCTTGTACATGTACTAACTGTTCATCTTCAATTAACAAAATGAGAGTACTTATAGCCTTCTCATGCTCTCTTTCCTCTTCCTCAGTTAACTGTGCTGGAGGATTACTCACATAAGACCATAAAGATTCTCTTCTTAACAGCATTTCTGCCTTCACTGCCCATGTTCTATAGTTTTTGTCATTCAGCCTGTTTATTGCTAATCCACCTATGCCTCCTGCGCTGAACGCCATCCTGCCTTCTCTTGCAGTTCTCTGTATCCTTTCCCCTCCTGGGCTAACAGATGAACTGTCTTCTCCGAACTCTTCTGTATCACTTTCTCTCTCTTCTTTCATTTATATACTTCACACACGTTACTCACCACCGTCTTGACTTTATCTGGCTTGCACAGCACACGTTGCTGGGCCCATGACCTCTGTCATTGATTTGGTGACAGGAAAAACGCAGAGTTATTGAAGACACTTACAAAGTTCTTCTTCTTTTGCAAGACGGTTATATTAACAGTATTTACAGTTATTTACAGGCAGGCATCACATCAGCATGGCAGGAACTCTTTACACAAACGAACATAGTGGATAGCAGCAAGTGGTGAAGAAAGAAGAGAATGATACACAGACACTGTTCATTTATATACATATACATGACATCTCTAGTCCAATCAGAAGACACTTGACTTCATATTCTGCACCTGGTGTCTTCTTATTTCCAGACATTGCATCATCTTCAGAGTGACTCATCATACTCACATCTGTGCACAATGGCAGTTCGTTAATAACACATTTATTCAGGTTCAGGCCTACAAAAATTTCTATATTCTGACAAGATAGGTGCATAGGATGGGAGGGAGGCCAGTGGCTTAGATGGAGAGGCCCTGAAAACTGAGACCAGCCTGTGGACCTCTTTTTCTCCACTGTCTTATAAGAGAGTCATATACCAGTAATGCTGGACAGAGCCACCTTTCTCTGGCGGTGAGGAATGGAAACTTGTACAATGAATCCTGCAGAGGTGTGACAATGAGTGTGAGAGCTTGTGGGGTAAGTCAAGGAAGTGATATGGTACCTAGTCCTGAAATAAACTCCTTGGTTAGTGAATGTCCTTGTCACTGTATTCATTTCATCACAACAAAGATCATCTACTGAAAGAAGTCACACCTAACATAGATCCATAAATTTGTAAACATCAGGATGTTGGGCACTGAAAAATTAATAATAAGTTGCAGACAGGAGCTCATTTTCCCCAATGATTTGAGTTGCACTACTTAAAAAAGTAAGTGTTAGCAGGCACTTAAGCACTTGTAAGATCAAAACTTTTGCATTTGCAACTTGAATACTACATCAAATGTATTTTTCATAGCCATATACTCAGGTCATGGGCCTCCTTGCTTTTATAAGGAATACAAACACAGCATACAAATGGTTTCAGACCAAGAGTGGCTCTGACAGTGGTTACATTTATGTAGGCTGTAATTCCCATGTATACAGTTCCAGCTGCTACCTCCTTCAACAACCAGCTGTCGCTTTCCTTTTCCAGTTGCAGGTTAAGTACCACTCCTGTATGCTGAGCCGTTCTTTCCCCAAAAGAGCACAGAAAATTCTAGTTCCAGTTTCCATCTGGGTTGTTTATCTGGATGGAAACTTCCGCAGATGAGATCCTTCAACACTAGAGTTGAATCTACTCAGCACAATACCTTTCCTTGCTGGTTTCAGTTCTCTTGTGGCTTATATGTCCAAACAGATGTTTTAACACCAGAACAATAATTGTTACAATATAACTACTGGTTATAATATATCTGTTATCAGGGAGAGCTGGGTGGTACATATGGAAATACAGAAAGGATAGTGAATTTCCCCATCTCTGCAGTATCTTCCTTGTGAGATAAGGGCCAAATATATTGGAGTTAACCCATCATTGGAGTTGAAATAACACTGGTGTTCAAGAGATTTCATACACCCAGTCTTTCTGTCTGAGAAATCAGACTAGCAAAGGAAGAACTTGCAAATGGCTTTAAGACTAATCCCAAAATAAAGCAAACTGATTGGCAGATTAGAAAAAATGATAAAAGCTCTTCAACTTACTATAGTTAGGTTGCAAGTTTCTAACATACATATTTTATTTGCCCAATTCTCATTTTCACTGGATGTTCACAATTCATTGTTCTGGTCTGCAGGTAAACAATTTAGAGCATGACTTTTGCCACTTTCTGCAGTCTTGACTAGGCATGGGACTTTTGGATTTCACTGCAACCACCAGAATTCAACAGGAATTTCTCTAGCCAGAATTCTGGGAGCTTCAGCCAAGAAATCTAAGTATGAGGAGTTTTCAGCACTCACATGATCAGACTCCAGAGCAGCCACCATTTGTGTCTGACATAAATGGCTGGGAGTGGCTAAACTCCAGAAGTGCTACAAGGGATTATGGAATTGGTAGTTTTTTGAGAAACATCCTTTACAGAGTCTAATGGGCAGAGAGACTACCAGTCCTTTAATCCTTTGTGGCATCCTAGAGTTCAACCACTCCCAGTCATTTCCTTCTTCAGAGGCAAATGGTGGCCACTCTGGAGGCTTATAAAGTCCCATGTGTGAGTGATAACAAAAACACCCCTATGGTGGTTGCAGCTACCAAAATTCTGACTTGGGGAATTCCCGAAAAATTCTGCAGGTTGCATTGCAAGAAATCCAAAAGTTCCTTGCCTAGTCTTCATCACTGAGTTTCAGTTACTCTACTAAAGCATCATTAGTAATGATGAAGTCAAGCCGGGACTCATAGGGTCAAAGCTCTGGGTCTGTCTGAGCAGCAGGGGCTATGATATCATTCACCACCCCCTCAGGCTTCTCTGCTCCTTCTAAACTTAGTTGCAATACTCTTTGTCAATAGGAGAGAAATGGATTTTTCCAGGAATGGTATATGGTTGAAACTATCCCTGCTGTAATGCAAAGTATGTCAGGGAGGTTTGGTCTAACCAAGAATTCACAAGTGGGGGAAGGGTTTGGCAACTGAGGGTTATTCATGTTACATAACATGTGCTCCTCAATAGTTCCTGTGCATCAACCTAGCTGCCTGCATTTTTGGATTCTCCTTATGGGGTGAGGTGTTATAGTTTCAGATTTGCTACCACACCACGGCTCTCTACAATTAAAAAAATCTAAACCACAGAGTATGCATGCATGTATGTATTTGAGCCACAGGGTCCCATATCTTTTAAGGAAAACAGTTTAGAGTAGAGCAGATGCTTCTCAGACTTGCTAGTTCTTCATGCCAAATCCCATCCCCACTGGATCTTCTTCCTACAATGTCTCAACCATTTGCATTTGAAATATCATGGGGAAAAGGAGCAGTCCTAAACCAAGAACTAGCAAGTGGGGGAAAGATTAAACATACCTCTGAATCACACCTTTTAAGCATCCTTTGTGGATGCAGTTCTATAGTGAACACACCATCAAGTTTTCTGATACACATGTTAGTACGCAATGAGACTGTCCACACTAGCATATACAGTGGTGCCTCGCAAGACGGTTTTAATTTGTTCCGCGAAAATCGCTGTCTTGCGAAAACATCGTCTTGCGAAACGCGGTTCCCCATTGGAATGCATTGAAATCTATTTAATGCGTTCCAATGGGGAAAAACATCGTCGTCGTGCGGAAAAAACTGTCTTGCGAAACGCGGTTTCCCATAGAAATGCATTGAGATCTAATTAATGCGTTCCTATGGGGGGGAAAAGTCAGAACAAAGTCAAATTTGGTTTACAAAGGGTTTATTAAGTGTTCTTTAATGTCATAAATACTGTGCAGGTGATTTCAAAAATTTCAATCAATAAACTTTAACTTTATAAATATCATAGAAAAACATTTAAAAATCAACAAACATGAGGCAGGAACATCTGCCTTCATTGAAACTGAACAGAAACAGTCACTAACAGTCATTGGATTGTGCAAAACTCTTCACAAAGTGCATAAACACACAGAAACTCTTCAGAAAGTGCATAAACATACAGAAACTCTTCACAAAGTGCATAAACATACAGAAACCAACAGTACAGAAACTTTTTACATTTCACATTTTAAAGTGAACAAGTGAGGCTCTAAACCACCAGGACCAGTGTTTCAATTCAGGAAACTGGAGGCACACAGAACTGTCCCCACATCACAGCAGCAGTCTTCTAGGAGGCCGAGGAGGAGGAAGAAGGCAACTGGGCACCACTGGTTGAAGCAGCAGGTTCCTCTTCCTGTCTCGGCCTCTTCATGAGGAACCTCTCCATGGTCAGCTGCTTCTGCCGCCTTTTGAGCATCCCTCTGAAAGGGGATATGACCCTTGCGTCAAATGTGTTCACAAGGTGAAGTGCCACAGCCTTGTCCGGGTGGTATTGCTGTGCTACAGTCTGCACTTTTCGCCAATGTTCTAAGAAATCTTTCAGTTTACTGGTGGGCAGCTGTTCTTCCCCTGGCTCTTCTCCATCTCCCAAAGAGGCCTGCTCCTCCATAGCCTCTGCCTGCAGCTCGACCAGCTCCTGGGTGGACAGTTCCTGGTCGTGGCCCTCCACCAGTTCACAGATGTCCTCCTCTGTGACCTCAAGGCCCATGTTCCTCCCCAAGGCAACAATGTCCTCCATCACTGTTGACTCTGGTGCAGGCGCAGAAACACCAGAGTCACTTGTTGCCACACAGTCTGGCCACAGGTTGCGCCAAGCAGAGTTCAGATTTCTCTGGCTGATCCCGTCCCAGGCCGTGGTCATCATCTTCAAGCAGCTGGCAATATCAAAGTGCTCCCTCCAGAATTCACGCAGGGTGAGGTTGGTGGAATCGGTCACCTCGAAGCAGCGCCTGAAAAGCTCCTTGGTGTACCTCTTCTTGAAGTTGGCAATCACCTGCTGATCCATTGGCTGGAGTACCGGGGTGGTGTTAGGCGGCAGGAACATGATTTTAATGAACTTGAACTCCTCCAACAAGTCTTCCTCAAGGCCTGGAGGATGAGCTGGGGCATTGTCCATGAGGAGCAGGGCCTTCAGTGGCAGGTCATTGTCCACCAGGTACCTCTTGACAGCTGGGCCAAAAGCAAGATTGACCCAGTCCACAAACAGGACGCGTGTGACCCAAGCCTTAGCGTTGGATCACCACATCACGCCCAGCTGGCCTTTGTTGACCTTGTGCTTTTTGAAAGCCCGTGGGTTCTCAGATTGGTACACTAGCAAGGGCTTTATCTTCAGGTCCCCGCTGGCGTTGGCACAGAAGAGGAGGGTCAGACGGTCCTTCATGGGCTTGTGGCCAGGCAGATTGGTCTCCTCTTGAGTGAGGAAGGTCCTTTTGGGCATCCTCTTCCAAAACAGCCCGGTCTCGTCGCAGTTGAAGACCTGCTGTGGAAGGTAGCCCTGCGTTGTCACAACCTCCAGGAACTCCGTGGCAAAGTCCTCAGCTGCAGGAACATCGGAACTGGCAGCCTCTCCATGCCTGACCACGTGAATTCCAGATCTGGTTTTGAAGCGTTCAAACCAGCCTCTGCTTGCCTTGAAGACTTCTGGCTCGGCTGAGGTTCCTGGCTGTTGCTGCACGAGGTCTGCGTACAAGGCCTTGGCCTTCTCGCAAATGACAGCCTCAGTCACTGTGTCCCCTGAATGCTGCTTCTCCTGCATCCAGATGAGCAGCAACTTCTCCACCTCCTCCAAAACAGCTGGCCGGTTCTTCACGATCCTGGTGACTCCCTTGGCTGCATCTGTGGCAAGGATCTTCTCCCTCATCTTCATGATGGTCCCGATGGTGGATGGATTCCTCCCATACTCCCTGGCGATGTCCGCGATTCGCATGCCTCCGTCGTACTTCCTGATGATCTCCTTCTTCATCTCTAGGGTAATCTTCTCCTTCATCATCTTCTCGGCCTCTGCAGAAGCAGGCTTCTTGGGACCCATGTCAGCAGCTGCTACGTTCACAAAGACAAAAGGCAGTGCTTTACATCCGCTTCACCTTCCCACACACCTTCCCACCCCTGGCCAAAACTGCCCTGGACAAACAAGTGGCATAACACACACACACCCCCAGCACAAGCTAAGGAAAAAAAATCAAACTTGGCATAACACCCCCCACCCACACAGGAGAACAAATGCACACCTACCTTTTGCTGGCCAAAAAGTTCTGGAAAACTCCAACTTCACTGAAGAGAAGACCACGCCAACCTCACCTCACCTCACCAAAGACAGGATGCCTTACCAAAGAAATAAAAAAAATCAAACTTTGCATCAAACACCCCACACACACACACCAACACAGATGCACACCTACCTTTTGCTGGCCAAAAAGTTCTGGAAAACTCCAACTTCACTGAAGACCTGTGCAAGTTACCAAACTTGGCATGAAACCCCCCACTAACTAGCAGAAGCTAACCCCGTAACTTCCCTGTGCAAGTTACCAAAGAAATAAAAAAAATCAAACTTTGCATCAAACACCCCACACACACACACCAACACAGATGCACACCTACCTTTTGCTGGCCAAAAAGTTCTGGAAAACTCCAACTTCACTGAAGACCTGTGCAAGTTACCAAACTTGGCATGAAACCCCCCACTAACTAGCAGAAGCTAACCCCCTAACTTCCCTGTGCAAGTTACCAAAGAAATTAAAAAAAATCAAACTTGGCATGAAACCCCCCACTAACTAGCAGAAGCTAACCCCCTAACTTCCCTGTGCAAGTTACCAAAGAAATAAAAAAAAACACACTTGGCATGAAACCCCCCACTAACTATCAGAAGCTAACCCCCTAACTTCCCTGTGCAAGTTACCAAAGAAATAAAAAAAACACACACTTGGCATGAAACCCCCCACTAACTATCAGAAGCTAACCCCCTAACTTCCCTGTGCAAGTTACCAAAGAAATAAAAAAAATCAAACTTGGCATGAAACCCCCCACTAACTAGCAAAAGCTAACCCCCTAACTTCCCTGTGCAAGTTACCAAAGAAATAAAAACACACACACTTGGCATGAAACCCCCCACTAACTATCAGAAGCTAACCCCCTAACTTCCCTGTGCAAGCTACCAAAGAAATAAAAAAACACACACTTGGCATGAAACCCCCCACTAACTAGCAGAAGCTAACCCCCTAACTTCCCTGTGCAAGTTACCAAAGAAATAAAAAAAATCAAACTTGGCATGAAACCCCCCACTAACTAGCAGAAGCTAACCCCCTAAGTTCCCTGTGCAAGTTACCAAAGAAATAAAAACACACACACTTGGCATGAAACCCCCCACTAACTAGCAGAAGCTAACCCCCTAACTTCCCTGTGCAAGTTACCAAAGAAATAAATAAAAAAAACACTTGGCATAAAACCCCCACCACCCACACAGGAGAACAAATGCACACCTACCTTTTGCTGGCCAAAAAGTTCTGGAAAACTTCAGTTTCTCCAAAGATCACTCCAACTTCTTCAAAGACAGGATGCCCCACAACACAGACCACAGTTGCTCCTCACGAAGTCAACCTTGGAACTCCACGTGGAAAAGTGAACCCAGGCTGCATTGGGGAGGCTTTTTAAACCTTCCTGGCACAATGCACAATGCATCTTGGGTATTAACGGTTGAGATTTGAACCAAAACAACAACAACAACAAAACCCTGCAGACCCAACTCTCAAAAAGATCGTCTTGTGAAGCATCGGTAAAAAAAACAATCGTCTTGCGAAGCATAGACCCAAACATTGTCTAGCAAAATTCGTCCATAGGAAAAACCGTCTTGCGAAGCGCCACAGCGATCGCAAAAACTAATCGTCTAGCGGATTCCTCGTCCTGCGAGGCAATCGTCTTGCGAGGCACCACTGTAGATATATAGATTGCTGTTGGTACGGTTTGATTCCAACCTAATGACAGCATTCACTTAGATTGATCCATCCTGTTTCTTTAATAGCTGTCACACACCTTTCTGGCACTGTGGTAGGGCATCTATTCTTTTTGGTAAGATTCAGTGCAATCCTAATTAGCTCATGCAGCCTGTGCATATGGTTAGTTTACACCCAAATGGAACTACGGGCAGCATTCATTGAGGAGAGAACCCTGTGATATATTAGATGGGTTGTGATACTAAAAGCAAGGGCAGTAAATTTGCTCTGCGTGGACCTGTAGCACAGGACAAGAGAACCTGTAGCACAATCTCCAGTGTGGGCAGAAAGATTACTCAAGTGCAGTTAAAATAGATCTCGCCTAAGATAAAAAACCTTTTAAGCATGGACCAGACCAGACCAAATTTCCCAGTGTGGACAGGCCCAGTGGCTGAAATCCAATAATAAGTCACATCTGAAGTAGGCCCGTTGAATCAGTGTAAATTACAAAGGAGTTGACTCACCAAACTCCCACTGATTCAAGAGTCCTACTCTAGTTGCAATTTACTACTGGATTTCAGCTAATGTGCAGTTATCCCTGAACCTGGAATAGTTACTTTTTTGGATGACTCCTGATTTTCTGAGGTACTCTGGGAAGCTGTAGCCCCTCAAAAAGCAACCTTTCCGAACTCTGTGTCCCATTGTTTAGATTTGAGTGTCCAATTAAACAACATTTGGCTCCATCCATCAATAGAAGTGAGTAATGTTCATACACATCAACCGCTACCCACATGATCAGCAAAGTAATTTAGATGTTCAAATCAAAGTTACCTCTTTTACAGCACAACTTTTGCCTTTGCCAGTTTTGTGACAACTTGTTTTCCTGGTGTTGGTTTATGTTACACTTGCAGGCATGAATTTAGATACAAGTGCTGGGAAGTTTAGGAGGAGCTTTGACAGGTTCCTGGGCTGCCATTCAAGCTTGTGTATTGCTGTGCCTCTTTAGTGGATAGTGATGGCTTTTCTCTCCATTCCAAAAACACGACTCTTTTGTAGAGAGTTAACTCTGATCTCTGTAATGATCACTTGGGGGAAAATGGGAGCCTTCTACTTTTGCCATTACAAAACTGACTGCCCTTTTAATCATGAGTTCCTGACACAGGAAAATTACTGTCTCTGTATTCTTGCTTCGGCACCGGCTCCATTTTGTTTATTTATTTGAAGTACAGGGGATTGTACTTCACAAATTGTATTATACAGTCAGAAGTCCAGGGGCTGTGGATAACATAAAAATGCTGGCCATAAAACAATGAAATATAAATAACTCACAGGCATGAAGTCCTTTAAAGGGCTCATCTGTCATTATTCTGACTTGTTAAAATGTTCAGAGAATGAGGGCAAATGCTCTGGAATTCAAGGGGCTTATTTTGAAGTCTGGCCACAAGGTGCTCATAGGAAACACTTGCCCAGTTTTGTAGAAACCAGAAATACAAAGCCGTCCAAGGTTTCATCATACATGCCTGGCAGCATAAGATAAATGGTGGACGAACTAGTTGCCATAATGTAATAAA
Source organism: Intellagama lesueurii (assembly GCA_037013535.1). NCBI lineage: Eukaryota > Metazoa > Chordata > Lepidosauria > Squamata > Agamidae > Intellagama > Intellagama lesueurii. The sequence continues at coordinate 155,600,966 of JBAJHW010000005.1, forward strand.
TCTCAGCTGCAGTCCCAAGAGCCTTGTAGCTCACTTTTAGAAAAGGGAGGAAAGAGACACACACACACACCTGTTCACAGCAGAGTGGACGGTGTATCCTGGGTGGGCGTGATATTTTTATTTTTGCAAAAAGAAAACCGATGTGTAGCATAGGTTTTAAGTAATAAAGAGGTGTTAAATCATACCCACGGTGATGTGGTGGTTACTATTCCATACTATGCTACTATGCTCTTCAAAAACAGATAATGAAAAGAAAAGAACATTTGAAAGCCTTTTATTTACATTCAAGCACCATTAAAGGAACTCTGTTTGGTTCTGTGAAGACACTACAGCACTTACCTAAGCTAACAAAGTCAGATTTGGATTGTAGCACTGCTGCGCTGTGAACAGGTAGGCTGGGATTCTTCCTTGTTGAAACTGGTGATTGCACTGTCTCTTTCTTCAGCATTGTCTACTTTGAAAGGGAGTTGGGTTGTCTTGTTTTCTACTCTGTCTCCTCAATGTTTGATATCAATGTTTGATAACTGCGTCCAATCTGAAGGACTCAGCCTCCTTCTGGAAGATAGTGACAAAGGGAACCCTTACTCACGCTCCCAAACAAGATTTCTATATATTGCCTAATATATGGGAGGAACATTTCCAAAGTATTTACACAGTCCACTCAGCTAGTACTTTAAGTTCTCAGAATGATTTGATCATTTACCTGAATGGCCCCCAGTTGCTCCTAGGGAAATCTTAATGCTAATTAAGCAACTCAAACCAGGCAAGGCTCCCGGAACTGACTATATTCCACCTGACTTAATAAAGTCCAACTCGGACTGGTGGGCTCCAGTACTAGCCTCTTTATTCACTTGGATTGATAAAACAGCATGTTTTCCCGAGGACTGGGGCCTAGCCATCATTGTCCCAATTTACAAAAGAGGAAATAGAGGGGATCCAGCTAACTACCAACCAATAAGTCTATTAAACACCATTAGCAAGCTATACACAAGCCATTTATTGGGTAAATTACAAGATTGGCTGCTTGAGGAGAATATACTTGCAGAGGAACAAGCCGGATTTAGGCTGGGAAGATCCACCATAGATCAGGGTCTTATTTTACACCACCTGGCATGTAAATACTCCTCCCCTAAAGGTGGTGCCCTTTATGCAGCCTTTATAGACTTTAAATCTGCATTTGACCTCATACCAAGAGAAAGCCTGTGGTCTAAATTTGAGACCACAAGTATTGATAAACGGCTTCTCCTGTTGATGCGGCAACTCCATGAAAATACTCATTTGCGGGTTCTATGCAACTCAGCGGGGATCTTATCCAACCAAGTCCCTGTGCTTAATGGAGTGAGACAAGGATGCATACTAGCCCCCACTTTGTTTAATTTCTACATCAATGGCTTAGTTAGAAACTTAAGTAACCCCAACTTTCATCAACCTAAACTTGCCTCTCACCCAATTTCAATCCAACTTTATGCTGATGATGCCGTTTTATTGTCAACAACGTGCGTAGGCTTTAGAAGACTTTTGAGATCCTTCTCCTCCTACTGCAATAAAGAACTAATAATTAACTATTCCAAAACCAAGATTATGGTTGTTAGTAGAAGGAAGTATAAATGGTCTCTAAATGGACACCCTGTAGAACAAGTAGCATGCTACAAATATCTTGGCATAGTCTTCCATTCTTCAGGATCCTGGCTTACTCATGTAAACCACGCTGCAATGAGTGCCCAGAAAAATACCGTAGCACTAACCAGATTTTTCCATACTGATGGTGATAAACATGTTCCATCGGCAATACAAGCTTTTAAGGCCAGGATTGTTTCACAAATGCTTTATGGCTCTCAACTGTTCGCCTATGCTAACTTACGACCTCTGGAGATTGTGCAGACCAAATTTGCAAGAGCCATCCTTGGAGTTCCACCTTGTACTTCCAATGTGACTCTTCGCTTAGAGGTCGGGTTAATATCCATTAAAGCGTGGGCCAAAGTCCTTATGGTAAAGCACTGGCTTAAACTTATTTTTTCATTGGAAGGCTTGGCCCCACTGATGCTACTAGATACTTTTCAGTCGGAGTGGGAAAAGCATATAACTGAAGAGATATCAAACATTGGCTTTTCTCCCAGTACACTTATAGCAATGGGTCTCACTGATGCCATCAAAACGGTGAAGTTAAGGGTCTGGGATATAGAATTACAGGTCCATGTTGGCCAGCTGGGGAAATCTAACTTTCTTAAGAAATCTGTTTTTATCACCTCCTTGTATTTAGCCAGTACTATCTCATCTAAAGCCACAAGGGCTTTTACGCTAGCTAGGCTCAATGTACTATCTTCTAAGCTTCTGGAGGGAAGATTTCGAGGTTTGCCTCCATCAGATTGTCTCTGCCCTTGTAATAGTGACAAAGTCGAATCAGTTGGTCATGTTCTCCTATATTGTACTTGCTATAGGGATTTACATATGGAGCTTTTACTTCCTATTATCTGTGAATCTCCTGGGAGATCAGAGGAGTATTATGTACAGTTGCTACTCTCTGACAATACCCCTTATATTACAAGACAAGTGGCCAAATTCTGTGCTGCAGCAATAGTTACTCGTGACCAGATGTTTGGGTTGCGATTTTAGACAGATAATATAATGCTTTTAATATAACACTGGTCGAGGTTTTACTTATTTTAAAGATATATGATGTTATTAATTGGAAAGAAGGGGTTGTTTTATCATGTTTTTAATGGAAAATTTATAATTCTGCTTAATTTTACGAAACTACAATTGTATGTATTTATTTTATATTGTTCTGGTCTTTGACTGTAATAAAATTACTACTACTACTCTGTCTCATCTCCCTCACAACCCAATAGGAGGGCCATAGAAGTGGTCTATACTCATATTTGGCAGCCTCTCACTTGGGAACTCGCAAGTGGACCCAGACACCTCACCAAGGATCATCTTTATCCATGCAACCCCAGTCACCTCAGGATTCCTCGTCTTCTGGGGATTCTTCTGCCCAATAGTTGCCCAACTACTCTTCCTGGGCATCTCCCCAGCCCTTGTTCCCTGGTAGTGGTTCTTCTCTTCCTGGCCCTTCAACTCGAGGGGATTTCTGGACCTGGAGTTCTCCCTTCTGCTCCCGGGTACCTGTCTGCAGTTTTTGGGCTCCGGGATAGCTGCTTCTCCCTTTTGGTGCTCCCCTTCTGACTCTGGGGTGACTCTCTCTTCCCCTTGGGGTTCTTGCACCTTTCCCGTCTGACAGCTGTCTTCCTCTCACCTTGGCTCCTGCTGAGTTTCTTCCTCCCCTGGTGGAAAGGCAACTTTTATAGCCACCATTCGCCAGACAAATTCCATCTTCCAAGCCCAGGATGGACATAACAACCATGGCTTCTGTCTGTCTCTTGGTTTCCCGGGAAGGGCTAGGTTCTGGGATAGCTGTACTCTGCCAACTTTCCACTGTCACCTGGGTAGGTGCAGTAGTCCATGTACTAGTCTGGGAGGAGGTCTCAGGTCCTTGGTTGGAGTGTGATGGCATGCCAACAGGGACATCTGTGACCCTGTCCCCTTCACAAGCAGCTAGTCTTAAAGGCACCACAACATTTTTGTCTCTTTTGTGTTTTGCTTTTTTGACACTAACACAACTACAGTACGTCTTTGAATATATAGAGCTATGTTTACCTGAGCTAGACTTCTGGCTTGAGAACTGCTCTGGGTGAACTTTGATTTCCTAACATCTGTTTACTTTCTTCTTTTTCTCCCAGCATACACACACAAACCCATAGTTGAGACTCTGAGACTTCTGATCTTCCCATCTGATTTTTCCTGAACCAGTTTTCCTGTACAGTTCGCTGAGTCATCAGGAACCTGTTCCTTGAAATAGGTAGCTATCTTTCTTTCTTGGTCTTTACACCACAAACTGCTAAATGTTTGGAAACATAGTAAGCTTTAACTAGAGGACTAGTAGAAGATTAAAGGCAAACATAGTGTCTTATAAAGGGCTAACCATGGTAATTTTGAATGTTATGACTTCATTGAATACTTTAATCCAAGTTGTTCTACATTACACTTTTCATTTAACCATTGCATTGTATTTTACCTGAAATTCATTGATTTTCCTCTGGTTTCTTTCATACTGTGCCTTTTTTCATGGAACCTATTCCCTGTTTATATGCTATGAATTAATTTTCAAATTAATTGTACTTTCAAACAGTCCAGGTCATCTCTGGTTACATGCTCTCACTCACTAGGGCAAAAACTCACTAGGCCAAAAACTGAACTTGATTGTAAGAATCCAAAAAACATATGAAGGATTACGATTGCCCACCCATGTCTTGGTGTGTATATGTCTATGTGTCTTAGAGGTGCCAGGTCAGAAACATCAATTTCTTGAGAGTTCAGGGCCAAAACCTGATATAAGAGGGTGGGGTCTTGGGATGTCACAGGGGCACATCCTTGGGACACACCCTTGTAAAATTGGGAAGGATAAGAGTACAGCTACTGGCCCATGTGACTGTGCAAATGGTTCTGAGGGAAATATGGTCAAGAGAGTTCCAGAATCTGGGTAAAATCCAACTAACCAGGTAATATGGCAATCAGATCCAGGGGAGGGGGGCAGGGACTGACCGACCAACCTACCTGCCTGCCTACCTACCTGCCTGCCTACCTACCTACCTACCTACCTACCTCTTTGCAGCCATGCAGGCATCAAAAGGCACCCAGCAGCTGCAGTGGTTGCCACCATTCCTGCGAGGGTTCACATCCCATGTTCTCTAAAAGCACACATGAAATGTGAGGAGGTTTTTTGTTTTTTGCACCCTGTGCTGCTGGGTGTTATGAAAGGTGCACCACTTACCCATGGGGAATTTTTCTACCAAATCCTGCAGCCCTGTTGCCAAGGCCTGTGTAGCAGGAAGGCTCATGAATCCTGATGCTGGCCTCCCACTTCCTGTCTTGCTCCATAGGGCACAGCACAGTGGGCCCAACTCCATGTAACAATGCACTCACCATGTCTCTCCTTGGTCCTCTCCCCTGGCTTTTGGTGTACCAGCACTGTGCTACAAATATCCTTTTGCCAGCAAGTGAGCCCTGATGCAAGCTGAGAAGGAGAGTGGAAATGGATGCCCATGCTTTAAAGACACATCACACACACACTCCTCCAGTACCACTTGCCTTAAGATTTATATGGAGAGCAGGGGAAGCGTAGTAATTCTCTGGAACGCCAACCAGCCTGAGACACAGCAATCCTAATACAGTCATGGCCAAAAATATTGGCACCCATGCAATTCTGTCAGAAAATGCAACCCTTCTCTCAGAAAATTGTTGCAGTTGCAAATGTTTTGGTACTCACATGTTCATTTCTTTGGTTTGCAAACTCTTCTCTGTTTTTTTGTGTTGTTCCAACGCAAACCAAAGAAATGAACATGTGGTTCAAGGGTGCCAATATTGTTGGCCATGACTGTAGGTCTGCTTGCCTTACAATGGTTTTGCTGTTGGTCTCCAGACACAAGCTGAGAGTTTCATCATCTCACAACTGTGTAGACCAGGGAGGGGCATAGCACAGCCCTCCAGATGATGCCAGACTGTAGCTCCCAGTACTTATCGCCATTGGCTATGCTGACTAGGGCTGATAGGAGTTGCAGTCCAACCCAATCTGGAGAGTTCCACTTCGTCCATTCCTCATGTAGAAACAAATTGTTAGTTGATAATACCCACCTGTTCTAGTTTCTCACCAGCAATTCTTCTCGTGCTTGATTCCACAAAAGGAGAGAACCGTATCTTCTCAAAAGAAAACATCTGATATTGCTTACCTACTAGAATAAGCAGATCAAAAAGCATGCATCAGCCTTTTTAAAGCTAGCCACCTCTGTTTTAATACAAATATTATTTTTTCCTATTACTGTTATAAATATTTTTTTCTAAGATATTTGGCTATTTTTACACACACACACACACACACACACACACACACACACACACACACACACACACACACACACACACACACGATTCTGAACTTTTAAAAAGTTAGTTTTGGAAGCTCTGCTAGCCAAAGTTATTTGTTCTTTCACCACTTGGGTGTGCTACAGTTCTATTTTTTAAACAGTTCACTGTACAGTATTAGCAAAGAATACCATGTTAATTTATGTACTAGAATTCCTTTATGAATCTACTGAGAAAGAAATACCAAATGATGCTTTCTTTTTGGTAAGAGAAATGGAATAAGGAGTATTGATTAATATTCCTATAGGGATCATTAATATTACCTCTCCTCTCCTTTTTCCCTCCAGAAGAAGTCTCTATAGAAGTTTTTCAGTGATGAAAGAGAACCTATTATATTTGTACTATATATCTGTACTAAATGGGAGAATATATCAGAATTATTTTCTGAAAGAAAACTGGAAGTCTGCATTTATTTAAAGCCACATTTTAGAAACTACAAGATTTTTTTAAACCTAAGAAGAATCTATCACTGGAATCATTCCATGGAAAGTATCATCCAGACAACTCACAGTTATAAAGACACTCCTGAATTTGACACTAAGAGAGAAACAAATGCTTTTTGGAAGACATGGAAGAGTGTTTTTTGAACTCACTCTCAATTAATCCAATCATATTTTGCTTTCTTTAATGAAACACCCTCCAGCTCTCAGAAATGTTTCAGTACAGAACAGTTCTCAAATGTAACCACAATTTATGAACGCCTTCAATCTGTTCCTGGTGTCTTGAGTTTCCGTAAATGCAATTTTGCAATGAAAGATCCTTTAACAGTGGCTTACTTGTCAACAACTTGTACAGTACACTCCATTTACGGAGAATTCCATAAAGAAGAAATGAAACATTAAGTTGGAATTTACTTTTTGCCTTCACTTTTCAGGATTTTGCTTTTATAAAAAGCCTGCAGCTTGCTTTCATTAGTGCAAAAATGTTCTAACCAATCTAAACAACAAAGGTGAAGAAAGAGTGAAATGGGGGTAAACAGACATGTGTGGTGTGTTTTTCCAAAAAAAGGGTGAGGATACTGCATCAGACTCAAGGTCCAGCTAGTTCAATATCCTGTTTCAGATGTGAAACTATATGTTACACATAGCATCCCATTAGGAGGTGAGAATACATAAGTGTCCCAGAGGTATAATTCCAGCAGACCTTTGCATTTGAACAGTTATACTTGCAAATGCAGCCATGATGGCTGGGGAATTCTGGGAGCTGAAGTTTAAAGAAGGAACTTTCCCAAGCTCTGAAATGTAATGGATTAAATCCAAGCCGTTAATATCATCAGATTGCTCTTTTTGCTGCTGTATCCAGCCTCCATTTTGCAGGATGTTTGCTCAAGAATCAACATGACCAGTGACAGCAAATTCAATGTGAATTATGTTTTGTATGAAGATTCTCATCAAATCACCTGTAAGTATTTGCTCTAAACTGAAAACAAAAGGAAGAGAAAGGGGAAAAAAGCCTGGTTAGGCTTTCTTTGTAGGAAAGGTACTTTAACCTCTTTAACGATTTGATTCCCCCTTTCTGGACTTTTTCCAGTTCCACAATACCTACCCTGTTACCCCAAAAATAAGACCTAACCTGAAAATAAGCCCTAGTATGATTTTTCAGGATGCTCGTAATATAAGCCCTACCCCCAAAATAAGCCCGAGTTAAGTGAAACCCCACCCTCCACCATTGTGCAGCAACCAGAAGATGACATGACTGTATTTCAATAAATGTAGATTGTTGTACATGAAAAAAATAAAACATCCCCTAAAAAATAAGCTCTAATGTGTTTTTGGAGCAAAAATTAATATAACACCCTGTCTTATTTTCGGGGAAACACAGTAGTGGTGAAGACAGACTGATTTCACTAAATGTAGCAAAAATATTGTGGCCAAAGATTTACTTTGCCCTACATACATGTCTAAACGTTTATTTTTTTGTGAGATTGCTGAATGCTGACTGATTTATAAAACATTTTAACTATCAGGAAAATTTATTTTTTTAAAAAAATAAACCTTTATAGAATAGCAGCATTAATTAACATATTCATGTATCTGTGGTCTGACCTAGTCTGCTTGCTTCCATATTGGAGAGTTAAGACAAGTATAAAAGACACTCACACTGGGCCTCTGAAAAAATAAATGTATTTTAGATTTTAAACCGGCTTGTTAGGTCTCTTGAGTCTTTCTGACACATCATTCTCAGACCCTTATTGACTGGGTTGCTGCCAAATAGCTCTTTTCCCACAAAACTTTAATAAACTTTGAATGAAAACTGGACTTCAGTCATGCATTTCCCAGAAGAAATACTGACCTAGTTCACCCTGAGGTGGTAACCATGTCTGGGCAATACCATTTCAGGCTGCAGGTAAGAACTGAATTATATTCCCTGGAAAAAGCTTCCAGTAAACAGCAAACCAGCTCTTGAGGGAGAAGGCAAGGGTGCAAACTTTTAATGCTGACTTTATCTCTCTTTAGCCCTATTCATGCATTCACTTTCTTCAAGTGAAATCTTTGCTTGTCTTGTCTGTGCAGATGAAGATGGGATCAAAATAGATTTTTTCTTGGTCCACAAGAGGGCAAAGTATTTTGTCATTTTCTCTACAAGAGAACAGAATGACAGTGGAAATGAACCTCTGCACAAACGGAGCAAAACTGTAAAAACAGTGCAAATGGCACTTTAATGCAAATAAAACAACTTTCACAAATTTCACTATTAGCTGCTGCTTTGTTGTATGGACTTTTTAAGGTTTAGAGGCAATAAAGTTGTTTAGATCTTCTAAAACTCTATCAGTTGTTCTGTGCTTGCTGAGTGCATGCGCACTTTCCTTCTCAAAGCAAAAGGACTCTGGTTTTATGCAGAGCAAATCTGCATAAATTCATTAGACCTTGACTAGAAAAAACAGCGCCCCTCACCTGCAGGCAAGGGATTTCAGAAGGCTTGAAAAGTCCTTGTTGAGGTATCTCATGAAGGTAAGCAGTAATAAATAAGAAGTACAAGTCTAGCAAGTATTCATTACATCCTTATTTTTTATATCTTATAGTTTTTGCGTCAACACCCCTTTTTCCTTTCTGCAACCCTTCTTTAATTTTTTGCTGCCTGCTTTTCTGTATGTCTATTAAACTCTGAATACATTTTAGAAGACCACTCAGTGCATTGTGACTGTTTCCTGGCCCCACTGAGCCAATGAACTACAGTGGTTTTTTATAACCACAACAAAAGCCAAATGCACAAATATAAGATAGGTGACACCTGGCTTGGCAGTAGTAAGTGTGAAAAGGATCTAGGGGGTCTTTGTAGTCCACATGCTTAATAACAGTCAAAAATGTGAAGCAGGAATTTTTCCAAAAAGCCAATGCAATATGAAGCTGCAACAGTAGTACCACTATGCTGAGATCAAGGGAAGTAATAGTACCACTCTGTTCTGGTTTGGCCAGACATCATCTGCAATACTGCATCAGTTCTGGGCACCGCAGTTTATGAAGCATATTGACATGCTGGAACATGTCCAGAGGAGGGCAACCAAGAAAGTAAAAGGACTGGAAAGCAAAGCCTGTGTGGAAAAATTGAGAGAGCTGGGTATGTCTAGCTAGAAGACTGATATAATACCCATTTTTCCAATATTTGAAGGACTGTCGTGTGAAAGATGGCACAAGCTTCATTTCTGCGGCTCCAGAGGGCAGGACCCAAAGTTGATGAATCCAATTATAAGGAAGACTTCAGCTAAACCTAGAAAGAGCTTCTTTACAGTAAAGCTGTTCAACAATGGAATAGACTACTTTGGAAGTTGATGGACCCTTCTTCACTAGAGATTTTTAAACAAACGTTGGATGGCCCTCCATTGAGGGATGCTTTAGCTTCAATTTCCCTCTTCAGCTGGAGGCTGGAAACAATCATGCTTGAGGTCCCTTTCATCTGTAACATTTATAGTTCACTGCTTCTTTACATGAGCAAATAACTTGAGGAAGATGAAACACACACTAACAAATCCCATTGGTACATCAGTTTCCCCACAATTGCAACCCTACTCAAGTTGAAGAGAAAATTAGTGGAGCCGTCTTGTCTGATATAAAATCATGATGATCTTGGCTTCTGTCTTGTGAAGAAGAAGTTCCTTTGCTTCAGACTTTCACCCTTCAGCTATTAGAGGGCCATGAATGGCAGAAGGGAATGGCACACTGGTAAAAGCAGGGTTTACCAGCATACCATGCTTGACAGCTTTGAAAAATTACTTTTTCTGATTCCCAGTATCCCATCAACAGAATGCCTCTGGCTGTAGGTTTCTGGGAATTAGAGTCCAGCCCCGCCCAGCTCTTCCATGCTCTCCCTCACATAATTTAATTTTAATTTGTGAATAAATATTTAGTTGTGTAAGACCCTGCAAGCTATAGTGAGAACTACTTCTTGCTGGGTTTTTTGTGGAGCTGAAAGTTGGGGTAAGAAGCTTCTATAATAAGTAAATAAATTAAATAATTGCCCATATTGCCATAACCATAAGAATGAGCTTTTAAATGAAGCTTGGAAATCAACTCTTCTCCTTCCACCCACTTTTTAAAGCTCTCTGTATGAAAAAATAAAATCAAACCACCACCTTTCATTGGCTCAGCACTTTCCCACATTTTCCCAGTCATCTTGCAAAATAGCTCAATAATTTTATATAATTGCTTCGCAAAGGTATGAATGTACCGTTTATAGTTTTTCTTTTAAATTTCAACAAGTAATTAGTAAATGGAAGACAGGATTTTTTTTCCAATACCTTTAGATTATTATATGGAAAGCAAACTAGACATAGTTTTTCCATACTGAAAAGCTAGTAATTGCACTTGTATTAAAAATTGACCATCGTTAAACATATCCAAAAGTATATAATTATCATTGGCTCTGAAGTCCCACTAGCACCAGCTTTAAGTTTCTATGCAACATACATATGGCTGAATTAAAAAATCCTTATGCCAATGAAAACTTCTCAGTATTTAAGATGCGAGAACCCTTTGTTTTTGTTGCAATAGAGTAACATAGCTACTCTTTTAAAAAAAGAGTTTATTTTATTTTAAAGATTTGTTTTCAAAATATAGTATAAGAATAGTAATTTTAAGATAATAAATGTATTGCTCCAGTCCAGGCACTGGCAGTCTGCACAGTGAAACAGGTTTCCATGCATGTAACGTGTGTGTGTGTTTGTGTGTGAAGTATCTGTTGGAGTTTTTGCAACCTTGCATACTGCCTTCAGTAGGTTTGGCCAGGAAGGACCTCTCTGGGCTGGGGTGACAGTCAATCTATTCAGCACTAACCAAAAGTTCCTTCCTGCCTCTGAATTCAAAGACAAACCAATCTTCCTGCTCTCTGTCTCTTTCCTTTGTGAATCTGTTGAGGTCTGTTGTTGAAGACAGTCATGTTTGTCAGTTTTCTATTTGATCTGTTCACAACTATAAGTAAAGTAAATGGCCTTTATTCTTTCTCCTACATATATTTCAAAGTGAGTTATTGAGACTGTAAGTGCCAGTTAATGAGAAAAGGGGTGGTCTACTATGGGAAACTTGAAGCTATTCTGTTCTATGAATCCCTGCACTGCTGCTGCACAGCTAGTGGAATTTAACAAAAAAATTCTAAACTCTGCAACAGTACCCCGAAAACCTGGTCACTCATCTCCACCCATTCCCAGAGGGTATGGGAATACTCACTGGCTCAGCATGCAGGTGTTCGTATGTGTGTTGTGTTTGTGGAGCTTTGGAGCACCAAAACAACAGCATTGATAAAACTGTAGAAAGAGCCAGTGGGTGCTTGCACTTGTGCCCATCATGCTATTTGAAGCTAGGCAGAGACTGCAGCACCAGCATCATAACTAATAAGCTTTCTTCTTGCATAAGCCAGGCAGCAGCAGTGCAAGGCTTAGAAGGAGGGGGAATAACATCCATGAGTTAGCGATGAGCCTTCCAGAGAACTCACCATCAGCCCAAGTTCTAGAAAAACTTCCCAAATATTACACCTGCTGTAAAACTGGATCATATGATATTTGAGTCTAGTGGATCTCATGCTAATTGCTGCAGTTCATGACTGCATTTTGTTACTTGTCTGATTGATAAAAATGTGTTTTATTCCTGATTCTTAGTTGCCATAATACCTTGAGAGCTGAGTTTTATCTAATTCTGGGCCCATTTTCTGGGATTTTCTTTTTGCCCATTTCTACAATCAGCTGTCTTACAAGGACTTCCAGTTCCCCGTCAATCTATGTCTGCCCCACCTCCATGAAATCACAAGGTCTTCTCCAAGTCACATTACAAATTCCTACCACCTAGTTTCAGGTTTGATCCTGAAGCTCATGTAAACAGGTGCTACAGACCTGGCAATCCTATGGAGGCTGCACAAACCAATCTGTTTCTGATACACTCTCATTTTACATGTCTTTGTTTTCCAGTATAACTCTGCAGCATCCTGTTCCTGTATTAACAGATTTTTTAAAAGCCTACATAAAAATGAATATTTCAACATGTACTTCAATATATTTTTCTTACAAAACATACATTTCTACAGAGACTTTCCCTTAAGGTATTTATACATGAATTTTATTCTAAAATGTGCAGTTTGATATGGGGGGGGGGGGGGGCAAAAACTGCACAAGAAAATCAAGAGTGTCACATAATCTAAATAATTACTATGTTCTGTTCCACATATTAATCCAAAAAGTATGGGTCAGATTGGTACTTTTACAGATGTGAAGAAACTGAAATCCTTGAGCATCCAGTAACATTTAACATTAACATCTGTTCTTGTACAAGGCCAGTTTTTCACTAGGGACATTAGAAGTCATCATGTAACATAATGAGAAATCTGACAACTTCGTCCTGTTTGGAGAAAAACACTTGAATTTTCTTCTTTCTATCCGCAATCACTTTCATATAATTTTACTTAAAATCTTTTAGATCAATGGCATTGCTTGTGTAATCTCTCTGGACAGGATAGCAAAAACATAGCATTTCGGTTCCCACGTAAATGTTCTGGTCATGTAAACTATATTTTCCCAAAGCCTACAGGACACATCTTTGGAAAGAGCAAAACTGACTAATCAGCCACAGGAGACAAAACTTCTAGTCAGTGTTGTATCTGTAGCCCACTGAGCAGTTTGATTTTCAAATTATTTAACTGAATGTGACTGCCATCAGCTGAGGGGAATAAACAGTGCCACCCTTGCTAGCCCTGAACTCACCATAACACCCTTCCAGCAGACATGTGGTACTTGAATACCTGTCAACATTCTAGAAGTGATATTCTCATATGGTCCAGCAGGAAGGCAGGATACCACAGACCCTGAAGCACTGTTCTGGTGAAGTAACAAAGAAGAGAGAGGGGATAGACCTGCAGCTCAGTGGTAGAGTCCTTGCTTGGTATTAAAACGCTTCCAGTTTCAAGAAGTGTCTGAAGCAGAGAGCTGTTGCATGCAGATATGCCTCCCATGTGATTTAGAATCCTCATCAGTGCTTGAGAAATTCACTTTTCTGACTATTCCCAGAAGCCACCCAGTGAACAAGTAGGATTCTGAGAATTAGAGTAATTAAAATAAAATAAAATAAAAATGTTGAAGCTCTAGTCCTAATTGTGCTGGGTTCTAAATTACATGGAGAAGCTATATAACAATAGCTCCTGGCTTCTGGAGGGATCAGGGCCAGCAAGAATGCCATACTCCCCCAGTGTCTGTAAAATTCAACACAGGATACATAATTATTTCATCAGAGTTTGGGAAAAGTTACCTTTTGGACTACAACTTTCAATGTCCCCTAGCCAGGATTGCTACTGCCCCTGCTGGCTGGACGTTGTATTCCAAAAATATACGTTTTTCCAAGCTGTGTACTATTTCATTCCCTTCAAGAACAACAAGAGTCTCTATTCATGTGACTAAAAAGGAAGTCGTTGTGGGGGGGGGGGGGGAGATAGATTTTTTAAATGCAACCAGAAGGAAGAAGTCTCTTGTCTGGAGTTATTTTTGCAAATCAGAGGAGGAAGAAGACTTGGCGGGAAGAGCAGGGAGGTTGTTTATTCTGCTTCCTTTATCTCTAGAACCTCTGCTCAGCCTGCTTTGTAAAGATGATGTGCGTGCATACTATTCCTCATACCTAAGAAAACCATAAAAGAGACGGAAGGGAGGTTGTGAAACAGCTACACAACAGGCATGTTTGTGAGACAGTTTCATTTGTGTTGGCAGGATGTCTGTAGAGTAGACACATACGTGGAAACTTCCAGGACTTTCTCAACAAAGGTTTTAGGTAGAAAATATATTCATTTATTAAGCCTCTTTCCCTCCCTGCTCCCATGTCTTGGGGGCTATTTATTAACAAGAAAACAGTGTTGCAAGGCAAAATGACAGAAATAATGTCATGCCTACTTTGACTGTAAGTCAGTCACGACAAGGCTTAACAATATTGAGGTTCTTGAAGTACAGAAATCTGGTAGGAGACCAATAGCCTGGTTGTTTTCTTCCATGTACTAGTCCTTCAAATACAGCCATCATAACTGTGTATTGCAGACTGCAAAAAGGAGCTGAGGAGTGGGATCCTCGCATTTGTTCCTGCACAGAACTTAACTTCTGTGCTTCTTTACCTCACATCTTGCAACCTAATGGTCACTGCTATCTAGTAGTAGTAGTGGTAAGAGGCAAAGTAGGGGTGGATATTTAATTATGCATTGATTTTATTGTTTTTACAGATGCTTTTCAGCTAAGAATGTTCTCAAGAGGGTGTACAAAAGCGGTTCAGCATACACTTATTAATATCGCAGTGAATGAACATTTGTGCTTAGTAACTTCAAGTTGAATGGCTAGGAAACAGGCAAATCACACACTTCTGGCTCAGCAGATTTTTAATATGGACATATCTGTGGCTTGCAGTTATTGGGAGAGACCGAACTCATCTGTTACTGCAGTAGAAATCTGAGCTCTGCCCCCGCCCCATTGTAGAAAAAAGTGGAGATCATAGTACTTGTTGAAGGAAGGGACCAACTCTGTACAGCTCCAGCTCTTTTTCTTTAATGCTGGTTCAGAAATGCAGGGGACCTCAGATCCAAGGCATGAAGGGTGGTCTCTGAGGTTGCCTGTTTTGGAGCACAAAGGACATGCTCAGTGTACTTAATGGTAAGGCCGGACAGTTGTAGCAGTTTCATAGCACTTTTATATTCAAGGTTCCATTTCAAGGAATCCTGGGATTTGTAGTTTGAGTAGGCACTAAGGAGCCCTAGTGTTGTATTGTGAGGGAGTACAAATTTCCCCAAGTAATTTTTACATAACCACATCCATCAATATTGCAGGCATACAAAAACCACACACTACTCCAGAAGCACACACACAGCCCATACATCAGATCACACAGGGAGCACACACAGATGTCTGATCTGTCTCCCAATTGCCCTATCAGCTTACTAAGCATCTTCACAAGCACCTCACCATCTTACCCAACATCCCCACAAATAATCCAGTTACCAATTTAAACAAAAATAATAATTTTAAAAATCATTTTGTGAAAATTAAAAAGAGATCCAAGGGCGGCATCAAAGTATACACTGACTACCTGCAAGCATCAAATTGGGAATCAGACTTTCAAAGCAGTGGTTCCCAACCTTGGGTCCCTAGATATTCTTGGACTAAAACTCCCAGAAGCCTTCGCCACCAGCTGTGCTGGCCAGGATTTCTGGGAGTTGTAGTCTAAGAACATCTGCGGACCCAAGTTTGGGAACCACGGTTGTAAAGCATTAGGTGATATATAAACAAGCAAACTGATTGAAAATGTATCCATCACTACTCATAATCTGCCTTTGGCAGATGGCCAAAAGCAACCATTTTCCCATGACAATCACCATAGCATGTCTTTGTTGTATGATGGAACTACTTCACTAAAAGATCCCCTATGAAAATTCCCCATTTTGATTTATTTGTGACTACTTAGCACACAATAGTTTAGAATAGGGGATAGATAAATTTGTGCAAGATGTGTTGTTTAAAGGACAGTTAAATACAGAAATTTGTAAATCTGATCTTTTATATAGGATGATAAAGAAATGAAACTTGATTCTAAATTCTAAAGTTTTATGAGGCTCTTGGTTTGCATGTTTCTTTAAGGGACTCTCATCACATGAAGCAGGCTGATCTGGAATCCCACTGTAGCTTGAGCATTTGTGCAAACATTGTACGTATAAGATTCCACTGGGATCTTGAATATATACTGTATATAGATATTTATTTTTGAACCAAACAATCTCTGGAGACAACTGTAACACAAAGCTGTGAAAATGTGAATCAGCTGGCTCTTGATTCCAGCTGTAATCATGTCTACATCTACATGCTGTAATCATGTCTACATCTACATGGAGGGGAAAAAAACCTTGTTGACAGTAGATTGAGATATCAGAAGTCAGTTCCATTTTTATCTTCTTTTCAAGAAAAAGCAGTCAGTACTTTTTAGATCAACCCCCGCCCCTTCAATCTCCGCTGTTATACAATGGATGTATTTACTGCATCAGGATTTGTAATAGACACTTCTTTATGTGTTATGTGCACACCACAAGTTATAAAAATAGCCAGCTTTTAAGACAGGCTGAACATGCATGAAGTAGAGATAACTTGTAACCAGTGTTTTCAGTTATATAATTCCCTCTATGGGATGATGAAAGACAGTGAACTTAACAGGTGATTTGATTCTTGGGAAAGCTTGCTATACAATTACACCACCCACAAAAGTCCTGCTACTACAAGTTACAATTAAATTTGATTTTAACATTTGGTTGTCATTGTTTTTATGCCAGCATTATGTTCTGCAAAGTACAGAGCAGAAGGCTCCCTTCTATTTGCATAAAAATAACAACTTTAAATGTGACCATTTACGGACATTGTATTCTAAATCTGAGATAGGAAGGCTTAAAACATCTTATTTATTTCTATACCTTTCAGGTATAGAAATATACCTGACTGGAACTTGGTACCCCAAAATTGCTTACATAGATGTTGAAATTTAAGGAATAGGAATATGCTCTGACCAAGTGCTCAGTCCAGGAATTAGTAATCATTATCAGAACCAAGCTTTCAATCTATTCCCAAGCTATCCAGGGTTACGACATCAACTGCCAGGAATCCAAAGAACACATAGATATTGCACACATCCCTAACATATTAAAATTTTGTGCTCTTTTAAATGTAAACTGCTTCAGGAACAAATCTTGGCTGAAAGCAGAACCTAACGTTAATAAACCAATAGCTTAAAATGAAAGCCTTTCAATACAGAAAAGATGGAAGCTCCATTTGAGCTCTTGTCTTGTTCAGCACATGTCATCTTTTCAGCTGACTCTTTCTTAAAATGGGAGCCCTCCTCTCAATTTGTGATTCACCTAAATTGTTCTCCTGATAGGCAACATTGTGAAGGGGGCAGTTCTCCACCATAATGCACTAGAGATATCTGCATCTTGTCATTTAAAGCAAGAGCTAAGGTGAAGAGGAGATGGCCTCAACAAGCCAAAATTTACATGTCTTGCATTCCAGTTGCTAGTTACTGCTAGTACAAGTAGCACTCATATTGAGTCCTGTGAGTAGAGCCAGTCTGTGTGGCCTTGGGCAAGCTGCACAGTCCCAGAATACCTCCGGAAGATGGGAATGGTAAATTATTTCTGTGTACTGCCTAACTGGAAAACGCTGAAAAGGGTCACCATAAGTCAGAATTGACTTGATGGCACGTGACTATTAATTACTATTGAGTCTATAGTAATGCTTATTTAAGTCTGGACAGTGGAGGAAAAGGGATTATTGTCCTAATCATGATTATTATTTCTCAGCATTGCTAGTGCTTGGGGATGGACCAAAAGGTCAAGCCAAAAAATTAGAAATAACGTTCTAAAAATTTGTAACTGAGATGGCATGTTTGCAAACTGATTGATTTTTGAATTTCAAGGAGCAGATTAGTTGTTATAGGCAATTGTTTTAAAATGGAAGCCAAAGATTTTGGAACAACCCGAGGTGCAGAAATTAGTATTGGGAGGATGATAACCTGATTGTACTTCCATGTTCTTTTAATTTCTTGCCTCAGTGTTTGGTACTTTGTAATTTTTGTATTTTCTCTATTTTTGAGGTTGCTTGTTGGTGGAACTCCAACTATTATTATTATTATATTGACATACTGATATATAATTAATTATTAATTACGTATGATTAATTTTATAATTGCATTTTATATTAATCATAATGAGGAGGAAGAGGAGGAGGAAGGAAGAAGAACGAAGAAAGAAGAAGAGGAAAAATTTCAGAAGCATGGGTAATGGAAATATGTCTAGGGGATTTGTGATGGCCTAAAGCACAAACTTTCAAAGGACTGGAAAGACAGAATTAAAGAATAAGAAATGAGAGTTTTCTGTTTGGTTGTGGTTCCAATTATACTTGGTTGTATGAGGTGGTATATATGGACGAAACAGATTGTTGGTTTGTGTTTTCACAATCATGTTTCACCATGGTCACACTGAAGCTGAATCAGAATCAGAAAATAATTATTTTATACTTCTGTCTAGAATAATTTATATTCCTACTGTGTCATGTGGGGACTTTTAGGAACAAATTAAAACAACATGCACTTAGGAGTTTTTACAGAGTAATACCAGCACATTATATTTTCTTTAAAAACCCGAACACATACATGTGCAGATAAGCAGAAGGAAGCCATTAAAAAAACTCACCAAAATACATACAATCATTTACACAGGACATTTTATATAGACACATTGCAATATTGCCTTCTGTCTGTCTGGAAACATTTTAGGAATTCTTCAGGAGATATAAATAGAACACTTTGCATTTGATCTTGTAAATTATGCACAAAACTGTGTCTTCTACTTGAAATAGAGCTAAATGTCCACATACCTATTTTCTCCAGCTAAGCACGGGTGATATTTTAAATTTCTGTGCAGTTTTCTGCAGAATGCATATTGTTTATTACACTGCTGTGAGTAATTCATTTTGCTGGGTAGTAAAATACTACCTGTATGGCAATAACATCAACAAAAAATCTACCATACATTAAAGGTTATAACAATGTGAAGGCCATTATTGTGTAGTTGCATGGATTCAAATTTCACATCTTTTTTGTATTGGTGAAGAGCTGTTTCTTCCAGAAGATGCTTAAGGCAACATTCCTCCATTCAAAGCATAAAACTGATTTTAAAACTATCAGAAGTTAGAAACTATAAAATGCTGCATGGACAGTGGCAATAGCTTAGCTGTTTAATAATTGTTGTAGATAGATTCTGTGGATTGAATGATGCCTAGCAAGGCCCAAACATAGACCTATACAGAAGAGGACATAATATTTAGGAATGGATTCAGGATTTCCTCATGCAGCTCTGAATGTACTGGCTACAATCCTCATCATTTATTTCTAATTTCTATTTAGGATATTTGTATTTCAACTAATGAGCTTTACCTATCTACAGCAAGATCCAAAGACACTGTGATTTGTTTTGCCTCTGTCCAGATAACTATTGCTTCTAAATTCTGTTAGGGTGTTATTTTGATGTTGGTAGAGGATGGCAGGGTCTGGGGGTGACAGGAATTGCAGTCCAAAATATGTGGAGGGCACCAGCTTGCCTACCCTAGTTAAGAGGTTTGAATGCCAATGCCAGCACTTTAAATTTAGTTCAGTAATGAACAGATAGGCAGCATAACTAGCTTTATCTTCACGTTACCCGAGTTGAACACCTTCCTTCTGGTAGCTTTTTGACAGCCACATTTTGTATCAACTGAAGTTTCCAAACTGTCTTTAATGGTAGACCTAAATTCAAGAGAATTATAGTAATTAACTCTGGTTATAAAAGGTTGAAACCTCATTCCAGCACAAGAGCTCAAAGTGGTTCTTCCTACTCTAGCTACTTTTAATTGAGAGAGAGAGAGAGATCTTGGACATGATATTCCTGACATATCTAGTTAGATTCTTAAAATCTTTGATGCCTATCTTAATCTGCATTGCATCCAGGGGTTTAGTGGCTCACAACCACATCTGTACCTCCATCTGGGCACAAAGTTTTTGCTCTATCCGTCATAATTAATGATTTCCTTAATATCAAAGTACTCTGTTTTTGTAATGCAGTTATTTTGTTAATTTCAGCATTCCCAATCTGAATTATAAATCATTTTGAACAATGTTAAACATTCTTCCAAGTAGGGATATGCTAGTCAGATAGCACATAGTTTTTTATGGAGTGTCTATTTCTGAGTTCCGTTTCACAACAGAAATGTGAGATCAAAAGTTTGGAACACACTATTATCCTAGAGCAAATGTGTTTCTAAATTGTATATAATGTATAAATAGTGGCACAGGCGATCACTTTCTGCAAACAACATCTAATGACAATGTAATTAGTGCATTTTTTTCTGTTGCATTCCCATTTTACTTTGGAGCTGAAACTGACTGTCAGATTTGAGTGTGGGATTCATACTCTAGAAAGAACAGAGACAAACGAAAAACAGCTGGTGAAATATGAATCAGTCTTGAACTGTTGTTTCACAGAGGATCACATTTCTGCTGAGTTGAAAAACAGAACAACATGCTTTGTGAAGAGCCTAAATAACTTAACCTTTACATTGAAGTACCTTCTATGAATCAGTTTAGGCAAGTGCTAAGTACCTAATATTGTTAATATTTCAAATCCATGTCTCTAAAGCAAGGGTGTGCAAACTGCACACCGTGAACTGCATCTGCCTCCAACCCTAGCTAACACAGCTGGTGGTGAGGAATGCTTGAAACTGCAGTTCAGCTACATCTGGGTGGGTTGCATATTGCTCATCCTTGCTATACATCAATGACTAGTAAAGTACCACAAACAATTAAACATCACAAACAATAATTATTCAGTTAATGGATGCTTCCAGACAAAGGTTTTACAGTGCAACCATCCTGCTTAATTCAAAGAATTTCATTCACGGGGATCCAGATGTTACTGTACTTTATTTATAGCCCTCTTGTTTTTTCTCCAAACTTCTTCCATTTTTCCCCTTATGCAAAAACAAACATGTGCATGTGCATGCACATACTTTCCTATGCCCAGTCTCCAATAGGGTTCTGCTTCTGCTGATAGAATGGCTTTTGTCAGTGGGACAACCCCCCTCTGCTGCAGCCCTGCTCCAAGAGGACTGGGAACACTCTTGAAGCTGTTTTATGGACTGCACTGAAGGCTACAGAGTGGACAGGAGAAGAAGAAAGTTAAGGAAGAAAATATAAAATTGCTACACCATGTTTTTTGACTGATAGCACTAAGAATGGTCTGTCTGGAAGCACCCCATATCTCATTCACAATATCCACTAAGTAAAATGCTGCAGAGATCTGACATATATGCTTCATGCAGAACATACTGTTAAATGTGGAATACATTTCCTAACGTATTTTCTGTCAAGAGGATTTCATTATAGAGCAGCCATTAATCCTCCCTTTTCACAATATTGAAAAAAGACACACACTGACTTAGGGATATTTTTTTTAAAGCCACAAGAGTGTATATCATACACATTTAACAGATGCATCAGCGGTCTGCAGACTCTGTAGAGTTCTGTGTAAAACAGTTTTGTCAAAATAATAATAATAATTCCTTCATAAGAAAAAGGAATGGTCCAGGCCATCAAGTGGAAATCTGTAGAGCTTCACCTGTGTACACCCATCCATTTGGTCTTCTTTGGAACCAAATGCAAGAGCACGGAGCTTCCAAATGAAATGTGTTCACAGAGTACTAAGTACCCTTTCCACTTTCTTTTTTCTTCATGAATTGTGAAGTACAGTTTCCACTGCATCTCAATTTAAACTGTCCTTGTGGATGCTTCGTTCTGTATTGTGATTGTTCAGTTCATTGTTTTTCCACTGGATACTTGTTCCATTCATAGGAACAGATGATGATTGACTTCCTGTTTGGTAGCATATACAGCAGAGGCATGACTGGCAAGAAAAGAGATTCAGAATAACATTAATTTTCTATTCCCTTTGAAATAATGGATTTCACTACATTGCAGAAGCCTCTAGAGTGAAGAAAGCAGAAGTGGGCAAGGGCAAAATTATATGTTAAAGAAGAACTGTATCACACTTGAATGAGAGGCACATTTCAAGCATCATGCCAAACCATGGGCTGTGTCAACCTTATCATAGAATCATAGAATAATTAAGTTAGAAGGGGCCTATAAGGTTATCAAGTCCAACTCCCTGCTCAATGCAGCAATCCCAATCAAGAAGATGGTTGTCCAATTTTTTCTTGAACTCCACCATTGTTGGAGCACTCACCATCTCCTGAGGTAATTGATTCCATTGTCATACTGCTCTAACAGTTAAGAAGTTATATTAGAACCCAAACCATGGTGGTTGTTTCCAAATCTACAGAATGGTTGAAGCTTCCAAATTTACAGAAGGCAATCCTGGTTTTGAGCTTTCACTGGAGTGAATGTAGGAAGTTGAGTTCTAAGAAGACAGCAGTCTCTGGAGGCAAAGCTATGGAACATGTCAATTCAGGTATAACTCTAAACCATGGTTTTCAAAATCACTCCAGACCTTGGTTTCAGGTTTACCAAGTCAACTGCGCACTGTGGCATACACATACAGATATCACATCAAACCACAAATAAATTCCTTTAACAATGCTTTTGTTCAATGTCTGAATTGGTCCATAGTGGAAGAAAGCCAGAGACTTTCCCAACCCAACCACTTAGTCATGAATCAATGTTTCTTGATTTAGATGTTCTAGGTATCCCAGGGCACCAACCAAACTGTTTCTTGTTTCATTAATAAATGACATCCAACTAAATAATATGCTGTAATAAGGTGACAATGTGAACAGAACTTGAGACATACTTAAACTCATCCATTTTTCCCTTAGTTATTTCTTGTTTACCTCTAAACATTTTCTGTGAAACATTGCAGTCCTTACCTGGAAACAGTTTTTGAACCTCTTGCTCACAAAATAGAGTGCTATAGGGTTTATGCAGGAATTTATGGTTGCTAGATTAATGCCAATATAATCCAATGTCAACAAAAAGCTAGGATTAAAAAGGGAAAGGGAAAAAATTACAATCTTTGCATGTTGGAAAGTAATAATGAGCAACAGGAACATGACCCTGTATAACAACTGTTCAGGCAGCTGTGATCTTTGGGGGCAGGGGCTGTTGTCCATGCAACAACTCACACATTTGACTCTGCAGCGATACCAACCCTATACAATGATCTTCTCTCTACAGTAATGTTATGCCTCAGTACTGGCTACTTTTAGATGTTTATTAAACTTGTATATTTTTCTTCAGCTTTCTTCTGGCCATTAACTGTTTGGAACGTTCTAATATGCTGAACAATCGGGTTTTTTGTTTCATTTTTCATTTTCCTTATGGTGTTGTTATAAACTTGGTCTGCTTTAGAATTTGTGCAAACAAGAACTGGCACATGAAGATTTCAAGTAAACAAACAAACGGGAAGTGCTTGGCAGCTGTGGATTGCATGACAATCTATGAACAGTGGAAAAGGGATTCAGATTCAGGACCAAATCAGTCTGGATTAGGGCAGGCTCAGCCCAAATGAATCAGGGTTTAATTAACAGGTTTAACAATCATAGACAGTTTCCATAGAATTGGTCACCTAGCCTCCAGTACTAATCTAGTGGGTGAGACCAACAAAATTTGTTTCTGCCTACATGGTTGGGCTCTTTCAGACGAGGAGGAATGGTTCATGGAAAATCAAGTCAAGAGCTTTAAAATACTCATTTCCATGGTTCAGAATATCTCAGTGCAAACTGGAATATTGTGTTGCTCCAGTCATCCTCTGCCAAATTAACATAATGCATATCCCATATTAAAATAATACCTGAGCAATTCGCATCTGTTAGGATCCTGTTGATTATACAACATTATCTTCAGAATCCGACTCAAATGGAGAGGAATCCAGCAAAGGGTGAAAATCACAACTAAGCAGAAAACTGTCTTTGCAACTTCTCGTCGCTGGAAGATGAAAGGACAAGTAAGAAATGTAAAAATGTGGGCCAAACCAAGCATAAAACTATTGAGAACAAATGGAAGCTGCCTAAATATAAGAAACACAGCCTTAGCAAACCCAGTCATTAGACATGTTGCCAATTACTGATATCGCAATAGTTATGCAGGAGAAAACCATCAAAATCACAGAATTGTTTTAACAACCAGAATGTTGACACAATTCTGTAGGCCTCCTATTTACTGTCCTGCACTGCTTAGATAGTGGCCAATGTGGTGCAGTGGTCAAAATGTTGGGCTGGGACTTGAGAGATCAAGGTCTAAATCCTCATGGAATTAGGAAACCCTCAGGATTCTTACAAGGATAAAAATGATGAGGGGACAAAGTGAGAAGCTGTATATGACACTTTGCACTCACTGGAGGAGAGACAGGACATAAATGTAACAAAATGGATGAAATTCTGTTGCCAAGAGTTAGGCCACGTAAGGCTGATGACATCATCAGCTGCAACTATTTTTTTTTTCAAAAATTACAAAATTTTCAGTCAGCCCCCTCAAAGGTCCCTATGATTTTTCCAGGGATTTTATGGGTGGTGACAAGTTTTTAAATTAAAGACTCCCCCCTTGTCCTACAGCCTTGGAACTTTTAGGGGGAATCAGAAATGTTTAATTTCTGCAGGTAATGATGTCACCAGACCTACGTGGCATAAGTTGTGCAACATGATTTTGGCAAGTAACTAATTGTAATAATAATAAGCTGATGCACGGCAATTGAAATGGTGCATTTGGAAAAGTCTTCTTTCTGTGGTTTATTTTAGGGAACGAAGTTGGAAAATCCATTCTTTTTTTGCAACTATTGTCAACAGAGTTCTCATGCACCAGCCATGACATGTTCATAATAACATTCTGCATCAAAGCAGGAAATGCAGTGTGATTTGAACTTGACTTAAGAAAGGGCCCAACATGTAAGGATGAGTTTTGGGGACCTCCTTGTAGATAAAATCCAAAGCATTTGGAAAGAACTGAAGGTCTGAGAACGAATAAGCAGGATTGTTTTAAATAAAGAATAGCCCCATCTGACCATTTAAAGAATGGTGTCTGTAATTATTTACTTGTACTTTCCATTGTCCTTATCGTAAAAGCTCATCTTTAGCCATGCTTACAATTTTTGGAAAGCATTTTCTTAAACCTTGTCCTGAATTTTTTTTCAACAGGCTGTGCATGCAAAATGCATGCTCCACTAGTTTCTAGATATGGCCTTCCTTCCTTTCTTCCTTACCTGCTTAAGATGTTCACTGAGAGCTATCCTCAAATTGCTCTTTCTCCTGTTTAACATTTCACAGGTCATCAGAGTGTAAAAGAATGCTGTGCATATCAGTGGCATGGCGAAATAGAAACCAAAGATCCACCAGTCCTTGGCTTTGACATAGACCTGCAGCAGAGATACAAAACATAGCAATGTGTTATAATATGGAATGTATTATCCCTTATGTCTTCTACAGAGGATGAAGAATAGAAGAATGTAAGTAGACTAAACTTTGACATCAGAAATTACAGTATTAAGACATCCCTATAAGAACATTCCACATACTCTGGACTCTCTGCAGCTGCTAATCTTCAGGAAAAGAATTTGAAAGGGAGACTTTAGTACTCAATTAAAATTAGTCAAATTAGAATGCAATGAAAATGAATTAATCAAGAGATTTTATTCTGTTCTTCCAGGCAGGAATAAAGGGAATGGCTTCCTACAGGGTAGGCCCAAGGCAGAAAAACACCCCCCAAAATGTCTTTATACATGTGAAAAAAATCAAGAGAATTTGGGTCTCAGTCTTTTGGAACCAAAGAAGTTTGTTCATCTATTTGGGTAACAAACATGTTAAAGCAATTTTTGAACTGCCCTGACATAAGAGTTGGGTAGAGTTTGGAAATTTTACTTTTTTTGGACTGCAAATTCCAGAAATGGGAATTCTGAGAACTGCAGTCCAAAACTGCAGTTCTTGGGACTTGCACCCTTCTTATTTGGGATGTGATCATCTGTGGATACGTCGAAACTTTCCACGTGTGTAAATGCAATTTTTTTTTTCTATTCCCTAGGCCAGGGCACATGATAAATTGGGCAATGAGGAGAATACTTGATACATGACAGACAAATCCACCCAACCTTCATTTTCAAAACCAGTGACCATATAGCTGTTACTAATCTTTGTATTACAATCAAAGGGCAAGAGAAATCTAGCTAATAGCTTGTGTCCCAGTGGAAATGCTGGTCTGTTACCTTTTAAGGCTTTTTATGAATGGCTTTGATGCCAAAAGGTCCAGGTTAAGAATGCCTGTGCTCTGCTATCAGTCGAAAGATTAGCTGCCTTGCTTGTGTATCAGGCAGAAAGAGGCCACTTAAGCATGCACTAGTCTGGAAAATGTGGAATCCAGATTGCTGTTTCCAATACTTTGAGTCTGTGGTTGTTTTAACTCCCCGATTGGAATGTACCCTTTCACTTGGTATGTATACTATGTGAGAGGAAACAGGAGATGCCTCTAAAGCTCCACTATTTCCCGCAGTTTATGTTAAGAATTGTTGATTACAGTATTTCAGATGAGTATTTTAATAAAACTCTTCAGTGTTTTATTCATCTGCTAATAACTATATGCATTTTTCAATTCCATCTAAATATAAGCAACACAGACTGACACAGGCATGTCTAGTGAATCCACTATTCCTCCTTGATTACTAGTCAAGAAGAATGCTGTATGTAGAAGGCGAGTCTTTTCCTTGCATCTTTTCCCACCAATTGTTTATTCCTAGCAGATGTAATTCTACTGGTTCCCATACCAGAAGATAATGGTACTAACAGCCAACTGCTTTGCTGCTGTTCGAAGAAGTTGGGGACCTCTAATTCTGTTTACATATATTTCAACAGGAGAGTTAGTTATGATGTATGAAGATTAAAGCTTCACCACAGGCTAATTTATTCTTAATGAAGCAGTATTTTTAGACTTCTTATAAGGACAGTCATTGGTTATATGAGGAAGAGAGGAGAAGGCAAGACAGTGAGAATGCAATTTACTTCAGGCTTTTAGCTGGCGGCTGCGTGCTGAATATATAAACCTTTCTCATGTGAACTTTTTCTCACAAAGGATACCACTGAATCCGCTGGAATCTGTGGGAATATCCTAGCTAGCTGAAGGCTGTGGGCAATGGTACTGAAGGGAATGCTTTCTCAAAAATATTTCATTCTTCTAAATAGGGCAAGATTTACCATAAATTAAACTGAAATGTTTGTTTGTTTGTTTATGATATAGCCAGGCCAAAAACAAAAACCTTGAAAACTAGAATCAATAAATATCAAGAGATGATCAGAGCAAACGTAGCTTAAGATAGAGAGGGACACTATGATTGCCATGAGTTTTCTATCATCCAGACGATTCATCCTATTTATTTACCTTTACTGTTTACACACTCACCTTTAACAACCCTTTCTCTGGGTAGCTCACACTATAAATAATAGTGCAATACCAACACTAAGAATAAAACAAGACCAAGATCTTGTAGCACAAGAAAGTGGGAAGAAAATTAACAGGGTAATTTAGGTAGGGGTAGGAGGGTAGGGGGAGAATGGGAAAAGATACACCCCATATGAATAGCAAAACATGTCTTAAATCGACCCCCTTCCAGTTAGCATCAGAGGTGAAAAAGTTACAAAAAAGAGTAACAGTTAAATTTAGTGTTGCTGAATTGATACTGAGATAATAAGCTTGGCAGCAGTTAATTAAGCTGCATTATCTTTCCTGTCTCTGAAACGTACCCTCTACCCTCTTCTAGTGCCAAAGGGGAAAATGCTAGATAGAATATCAAAGCTATATCCAACATATTTAGCATTTAAAGGAGTCACCGTGACATTTTGAAGTTACAAGAAATGAACCAAGATGTTTGCAAATGATTCATTATGGCTCTTGAAGTTTACACAGATTTGCATGAGCTCTGTTTTGTACTTTGATGTAACTGACACAGGAATCCTTTGTTTTCCATGTGAGTCCACATGGAACTAGTTTTCCACAGGAAATGTGCCGTTTCACTTGTTCCCTAAAGCGCTTGGCCTTTTGGGATTTGCATCCAAGGACAAATATTTGAAAACAGAGCCTTGACAAATAATAACTAAGAGGTTTCTGCAACAATAGAAAAGGGAATAATCATAAAGTTTTATTAACATAGAGTGACAGGATTTATTGTAACATTTGTTATAGTAACTATCAGAGCTAAATCAGGACAGGCTTCCCCCTTTTCTGCATCATGCAGTTACATGAAACTTCTATGATCTGCTCTCCTTCAGGTCCCTGTTCCCCTTTTCTTTTACACAAATTTGTATCTGGAAATCAGCCAGCTACGCGGGGGAAGGGCTTCTTTGCAAATCAGGGTAGCTCTCTAATATGAGTTTGTTTGGAATATTTTTGGAAGGGAAAAGGACAGAAGTGGGAGGGAGGGTCTCATTATGTACTGATAACATATTACAAGTACTTGTTCATGTCTTTTCTGCATGATTTATTTTCTTAAACAAATCCGGCCTACAGCAGACAAACAGCAGAGAAGGATGCTCTTTAGCCCTCTCCTAACCATCATCTAACACTTCTCCCTCTGCAGGGCAAAAGATACAGATGTGTACAGAAAAAATGGGGGAGAGGACAGTTGAGTGGAAACACAGTCAAAAATTAAAGGAAGGAACAGCCCTTTCCCCACCATTCCACCAAAGAGAGTTGCATCCCTCAGAGTAAGATTCTTCAGGAATCTAGCATAAGCCAGAAAAATGTGTTCAAGAGAAAAATGATGTTACTAATATGATTTTAGTAGAAACAGGTCAAGTGAGTGAGATCCACCTGAATCTTCCATGCATGTCTGTGCAAATGAAGCTTGTAGAGCAGAAGTGGGCAAATTGCAGCCCTCCAGATGTTTTTGGACTGCAGATGCCACTAGCCATTGCCAGCCTAGCCAATGCTGAGAGATGCAAAGAATTGCAGTCCAAAATCATTTGGTGTGCCACAGTCGTCCACCCCAGTTTATAGCCTAAAAGCCTCATCACAAATATTATAAGAATACGGACATATAGATCTATGGAAATACTGTTTTAGTTCAGGAAGTGTCTTTCAGAGGTAGAATTTCAAGTCAGCATTCCGGGACTGTAGGGTTGTTGTTGTTTTTCTATGTAGCAGGCTGGGCTTTGTCCCATTTTGGAAACAGAGAGAAAAGAGAGACAGAGAGGCAATTCGTCCTGATGTGGATTATAGGCCATCCAGATTATTGTGTACTACAACTGTTATAACTGTTTTCAGATAAGCAATTATAGCAAAGAAACTCAAAAGCTATCACTGTGGGCCTTCTAGGGGAGAACCAAACAATAACAAGGACACAGAGTCCCAAGAATGGAAGAGGGCAAAAGGCCAATGCAAAACTCTCAAAAACTGTTAACTAGCCATTTTGGCACCTGGGGCAAGCAGTACTGTCTCCCACCTATGAGAAAGGAGGAGGGGAATGTGATATCTGTTCCCTAAGAGAGAAAAAGGTTTTGTTTTCATAAAAAGAAAAGTGAATAGGGCTGGGAGGTGTTGTAGTGGTTGTTCCTGTTTATCTTCTATTTCACCTCCAAATGTCAACACCCTCTAAATTTGGTGCCCTGGGGCAAAGCTCCCATTGTTCCACACAGCTGGAGCCTTGCATCAATCTACACAGTCAAGCTGCAGAAAAGCACCTCATGCTAATAATCAGAAACCCCTTTCTCACTTTACGTGGGCAAGAGAGGAAAAAATTCCCTGAGAACCTGAAGACTAGATTACCAATAATCCAACAAGACTGGAATTTAGGATGGTGTGGGCAGCCTTCTCAACTACCTCGTCCATGACATGATATGGAACCCTAGGTTGCAACACATTTTCAATTAAGTGGTTTCTTCTGCTACTGTAGAGTTACCAAGGGCTCAGGATCAAATACACTCCACCTTCTTCTGGTGAAATCATTTAGCTACACAAAGGGGAACAAAGTTTCTGTTGCTTGGGATATTACATTTGGAGGGCACCTGTCGGTGACGCCAAGCTGAGCGGTGGCAGTGGTGCTGATGGAATTGTTTCTTCTCTCCTTCTCTCTCTGTCTCTCCTCTGTCCTAATCCATACACCCAGATACTTACACACCTTCTCACCTTCTTTTCCCTTGCTTCCTCCTTCCTGCCCCTTGATTTCTCCTTCCTGTGCAGAGGGTCACTGACATATACCTATCTTACTGTGTTACTTTTAACTGTATTCTTTGCTGTTTTAAATGATTTAATGTATTCACATGATTTTAATGGTTTTTATGGAGGGGTTTGTTTAGATTATTTCATTATTCTATAGTTAAATGTGGTTTTATCTGTTTTTATTCTTTTAAGAAATGTGTAACATCTATTTTTAGTGGAAAGCTGGGGTATAAATTAGACAGACAGACAGACAGACAGACAGACAGACAGACAGACAGACAGACAGATAGATAGATAGATAGATGATAGATAGATAGATAGATAGATAGATAGATAGATAGATAGATAGATAGATAGATAGATAGATAGATAGATAGATAGATAGATAGATAGATAGATAGATAGGACAGATCCTTTTTTTTTTCTTTTGCTAGAGGTCTCCACTGACTGCTTGAAAATAATTTTTAAAATAAGATTAAGGGCATAAATTAGACTGATGGTCTCACCGGATCCTACATCCAGTGTCAACGTACAAGGTTGCTTTGTGTGAGAAAGTGCACCATGCTGTTATAGGAACTAGAGATCATGGAATGTTAGGCAGATGGTTTATTAACAATCAAGAATAATCAGCTCAGTTTCCTTGAATGGGAACTATTAAGCTACATGATGGATTTTTTTTCCTAAATTAAAAAATTGGCATCCGTGCTCTGCAAGGGTAGAGGGAGAATGACAACAAAATACACCATTTTGAATTATTAGAAAATAAGACAGAAAGAAGGGAGCTGTGAGAGAGTAGGTACATCCTTGAGGTGCAAGCGTTTTCTTTGGGGATGTGATGCAGAATAAGTAGATGCAATTATAAAAAGTGAATTTACCTTCATCATTTTCCATTATCCTCCATAATTATTTGGTGTGTCCACATGAGAGGAAACCAAACCTCAAAGTTTTGCTCCTGGAGCACACCAACAGGATTCCCTCAGATTTCAGGGCCAAAATTTGAGATCAGAGGATGGAGGTCCTCATGATGTCACATGGGGAGTCCCTTGTGATGTCACAGAGTGGATCTTTGTGATGTCACAATGTGAGGCAGGCAATGGTTTGGAGAAACCAAGCATACACACAAATACTTTTGTGCTAAGCCAGTGAGTTCTGGTACCCGATGGAAACAAGTAGAGACAGGTGTGCAAGCTTTAAAGTCACCTCACACAAACCAAACCAAACTTTTTGTACCTTCCATGATTCTGGTCTGATGAATCAGAGAAGCACAGCTGTTCCCTGGAAGTTCAGCCAATGTCCTGTTTAGTCATGACAACTGAAGAACCCTTACTGGTTTGCTAGAAAATGCTAGGGGGTCATTGCCTTCTCTTTTAGCATGCAGATGATATTGGCACATGCAAAAAAAAGAGGAGAATATGAATCTGGAATACATTTTTGATAGCTAAACATTAGGCCTCAACCAGCTCATATCAGAAGACATCTTACAGAGCTGCTTTAAAAATAAAAGATAGGAAAAGTTCTGTTTGTTGTTGTAATGTGCCATCAAGTCGCCTCCAATTTATGGCAAGCCTATGAATAAGTGATCTAAAAATGTCCTGTTCTCAAACTAGAAAGATTCTAGGTGTTTCCAGATGCCTTAAGCTTAGGCATGTCTTACAACCTGACTTCTGTCATGATTTCTTCCATCTATGACCTACCTTCTCCCTCTTCTGTGCTTGCATCTTTCCTCATCTTTCCCAGTGACATATACAAAACAACCACAACCATTCTACTTCATATCGTACCTGCAAAAATTTACTACTAGGCAAGAGCATACAGGAAACATATTCACCCCCACTGTAATTGAACTTTACAGTGGTAAAGCCAATAGCTTCTGGGACAGCCAAGATAAAGGAAAGAATCCAAATGACAAAGATTTCGATAGCAGTGATCAATGGGACTCCAATTCCCTGGACACGACTCCAGGAAGCTACTGCACGGTACCTACAATGAACAGACAAATAGTAAATTTAGTTCTTTATTAAAAGCCAGAGTTACAAATGGCCATACTGGCTCTGGGATTCTGGGAGCTGTCACTCAACAAATATAATGCTTCTTATTTCTGTTCTGTAGACCTATGTCTTCATTCAAGGTGTGAGAACAACTGACCGGCATAAGATGTGATACATAGGCCTTGGATATATATTAGAATACATGTAAGTTACAGCTTTATGAGAACACACAATGTTATTACAGTTCTAGTAAGAGCAGTAACAGTGACAATATTATAGTAGCAGTACTAGTATTCATAATAACAATAATAATAGTGTGTGAAGTATCCTGTCTTCATTTTCTACTACTTTTTATACATCTAACTATATTTATAAACAATGTTGCTAATATGTAGGTGAAAATGGTAGATTTTTTTCCCATTTTTGTTGTGTCTTTATTATCTAAATATCCCCCACCCTCAAAAGCTGGCCATGCCGTGATGGCAGGGGAGGGAACAGTGGAAATGGCCCTGCCCTCTGACTGCAGACCCATACATCTTACTGGACTAATGCAAAAGCAAAGCAAAGTGTGTTCCTTGTATACCCATAGAGCTTAAAGCATTCTGTAGGTACTTTATAATTTAATTATGAAGGCTACACATTGGCCCCCACTCCCAACAAGCTGGGTACTCAATTTACCAATGTTGGAAGGATGGAAGGATGAATCAACCTGGAGCTGGCTATCTGGGATTGAACCTGGGTCATGAGCAGAATTTTTGGCTGCAGTACTGCAATTTAACCACTGTGCCATGAGTACAGTAGGGGAAACCCATGGAAAACCTGCTTTCACACTACTGTTAAAATGTGAAAAGAACACCATCATCACTACAATCCCTAGTAGGAAGTGTTTTGCAAAGGAAGGACTTTATTTTTGTGTTTCCTATTAGTGATGTATAGGCTGGCTGATCTCCATTCAACACAGGAGCACAAAAAGGTGCCTCATGCTAAATCAGACATTGGGCCCATTTAGCCCTGTACTGTCAACTTTGACTGGCTGTCCAGGATTTTGGCCAGGATTCTTTCCTAGCTCCACCTGGAGAAGTCTGGTGCTATCCCATGGAAGTACTGACCAGCCCCAACCCTGCCTAGGTTCTGAAATCAGATTATATTGGTGTGTTCAGGCTGGTATGGTAGATGTACAGTGTAGAACTTTTAAATACCGCACTACCTTAAACTTTCTGAATCAAACAGTAACTGTTCCTCCAAGGGAAGGATGGGGAACATGTGAGCCTCCAGATGTTGTTGGACTGAAATTCCCATCGGTGCTCGTCAGTACTGCCAAAAATAAGGGAAGATGGAAGCTTGAGTCCAACAACATCTGGAGGCCCAAAAAAATTAAATGAATTGAACACCTGCTAATGTTCCCATGGTTCTTTCCTACAACAAGGCCGTTAAGAAAAATTGGCACACAGCATTACAACACAGCACAGCTTGACGGACTTAATGCAAGATGAGTTGCTACACCTGTATGCTTGTGAAAGCATGAGTCAATGCCTTTCTTTTTAGACTCTCTTGACGGTTTCGAGGATAAATATTTTTATAGAATGGAACAATAAATTCTTTACCTGTCCACACTTAGAGCACAGAGATTAAGGACGGTGATTCCCACAGATGCCTTCTGAATGAAAGGAAAACATTTGCACAGAAACATCCCCAAAGGAGTCATTCCGAAGGGCCACTGAGCATGAAGCTGAAGAACAGATAAAAGAAATGGGAAATGTTAAATGGCTATGCAGAAAGTGTGAATATACAACTGATTTTCACCACAACTGTCTTCAGGTTGCTGCATGTGATTCAACTAAAATTTTTCAGACTAAACTAAATGCTTTCTGTTCTTTCAGGAGCATCAGCTGGGGTGGGGAGAGTAAATGAAGATTGTATCTTCTCTTTCTTCCTTATCTGATCATGCACACGTATATGCCCCTTGCACACACTACTTTTTTCTATTTATCTTTAAATTTTTCTCAAATGGTTATAGAAACAATCAACCAAAGGGAAACAATCTAAGGGCAAAAACGGCCATTACAGACAGCCTGTTAGTGGTGTTAGAGAAAGTCTTTCTGTGTTCAAAAATCAGACCAAACGAATCCCATGCCCAAGACCTGAAGACAAATAGCAAAATGAAACTAGCTAACTTGCCAATTATGTAGGTCAGAAAAATTGCTATACACTCAGATATTTTCAGCAGTTAAGGAATTCTAAATTCTGATCAAGGACTATCTATTTTTAGATATAAGCACAGCTTCTGTGCTTATATCTAAAAAACAAAACAAATCAGTAATAGCACCAGGCTCAGATTACCAGTTAAAATCCTCAGAAAATAATAGGATCCTAAGCTGGTATCTGAAAACAAATACTGTTGACTCCTGAATTCCCTTGAGGGAATATTCCATAAATGAGATTCCACTGGACTACAGGTCATTCTCTGGTCAATGCCCTTCCCAAGTATTCATAGCAGAGCCTCCAAAGCAAAGGTTTTGTTCCCTGTAGATTCTAATGAAAGAAGGAGTATGGGTACCATCAAGTATCTTGGTTCCAATTAGGTAGGTCATAACCTAGACCTCGAACTGCACTTGGAAACATATTATTTTACATTAGGTTACATCAGGTTACATCACCTAATCTTATCTTATCTTATCTTATCTTATCTACAGCACACTTGGAAACATACTGGCACATTAAAAAATCCTTTACGTGCAATTTACTCAGGTAAATACAAGCATATGAGGGCATACCAGTCTGATCTAATTGCCATATTCTGACCCCGTTGAAATGTCAGTATTCAGAGGTAGTCCCACTTATCACACATTACAGTAATCTAGCCAGGATGCTATAAGAAAAATGAGAATTGTGGCCAGACTACCTCTGCCTAGGGGGAGCTAGTGCAGCAGAGACACAAGATAAGCCTATGTTAGTGGTTAGGTCTCACCCAATATAAGGGTGAGACCTAAAAGCACAGCGAAGCTGTTTGAATGGAAGTGCTAATCGCTGAAGCTTATATTTAGCTTTTGTGCTCTATGAAATCATGGCTCAATTAATGAGGTTACAGATCTTCTGGTATGAAAGTCTATCTTTAATTACAAGGAGCTAGGGTGACATATGTGTTCCACTTTCCCAAAAGGCCTGCTCCTAGGTCAGATTTTAAAGACTGGAAGATCATGAGGTCCACTTCTATGGCAATGACTCATGAGGGATGTTCTGCAGTGTTCCTGAAATCAATGACATACCGTATTTCTCCGTGTATAAAACAACACTTTTTCCTGAAATAATTTGAGAAAAAATTGAGGGTCGTTTTATACATGGAAGGCAGCTCTTTAACTGCTGCCTTTTGCGAAGGCACGGGGCTTAGCAAAAAGGAAGGGGAGGCATTTCTCCCTTCCTTTTTGCTAAGCTC
This sequence comes from Intellagama lesueurii, assembly GCA_037013535.1. Classification (NCBI taxonomy): domain Eukaryota; kingdom Metazoa; phylum Chordata; class Lepidosauria; order Squamata; family Agamidae; genus Intellagama; species Intellagama lesueurii. The sequence goes on from JBAJHW010000005.1 coordinate 155,636,527, forward strand.
CGTGCCTTCTCAAAAGGCAAGGGCGCGCGCGGGGCTTAGCAAAAAAGAAGGGGAGGCATTTCTCCCTTCCTTTTTGCTAAGCTCCGTGCCTTCTCAAAAGGCAAGGGCGCGCGCGGGGCTTAGCAAAAAGGAAGGGGAGGCGCTTTTTGCTAAGCTCCGTGCCTTCTCAAAAGGCAAGGAAAAGCGGCAGTCACTTTGACAGCCACTTTCCTTGCCTTTTGCCAAGGCACGGGGCTTAGCAAAAAGGGAGCCCTTTGATCCCTGCTTTTTCTAATTTAGGGTTAGAAAAGGGGGGGAGGTCGTGTTATACTTTGGGTCGTCTTATAAACGGAAAAATACGGTACCTGCTTTGCTGGCACAAAACCGACATGGTAGTTCTGGCTACAGGATAAGGAAGGCAAGCTAGAAAGATGTGCATGGTAGCTCTTGTTCTCACTGGGTTTGCATGAGTAAGTTCTTTGACTGGTGCTAGGGAAAGGGCATTTATTTCAGAAAATGGATGTGGAATGACCAAATGACTTAAGGGTTGTTCACAGGCTAACATTGTATTTATTGAAAGTGCAGTGTTGCCATGCCCACCAGTCTCATACCATTGTGCATGAGTCTTCTGGTCCTTCTCCCTATGCCAGTGCACTCTGAGTGGAAAAGTACGAAAGAGAACCTAAACTGAATATGTAGGATTCAAGAATGTGCAAGGAGTTGCTTGCACAGCTGTGTATGCCTAGGCTCTTCTCCCCAACAGTCTGTTCAATGTGCCAAGGAAAGGACAGCTCACCTGTCCTCTCTAGACATCCATCTCTGTGAACTCTTTAGGGTAGAGATGGGGTGCATGCAACCCAGCAGATGTCAGACTGCAACTACCATCGGTCCTAGCTAGCATAGCCTATGGTGATAATCTATGTGAGTTCAACAACATATGGAGGGTCACACATCCCCTATTCCTGCTTTAGGGGTTGGGGACACCAAGAGGGTTCATGGATCCTAGGGCAGATGTGATGTTGGGGTCTTGCTACTACCACTGGCAAGGGCCACTGCATAGGAGAGGATAGAGTACAGGCTGAGATCAAAGATGCACACAGGAAATATGGACAGTGTCTCTTGCTTTGTAGGAGCCCAGGGCAAATTACTTCCACACTTCTTTGTACCCCTGTTAGGATTTGGTCTCTTGACTCCAGACTTTCACAATGGAAGCATCTCTACCATTAAGTACAAATATAATTCTAAAGCTGCATTTTCCAAGAAAAACCTAAAGTGTAAAGTTCAGCACAGCAGAATTTACACCACATGTATGTAAGCTGAAATCGGAAACATTCATGGTTCTACTTCTGGAATTCAGGAAAACGGACTATTCCTGAGTGACTCTTCCATCAAACCTTAATTTTTCCATACTGACAATTAAGTGTAATATACAATGAAATGTTTTCAGCAACATGCTAAAGACATTCAATTTGGGTGATTTCTCCAAATGTCACAGAGTAAGCTTCATTTTACCTTCTTTTAAAACAATCTGTTTAGCGCCATTCTTGTTGATGCAGGAAAGTTGCTTTCAACAGTCTAAAAGATACAGTGATGGAGAGACAGATAAATTTATGATAAGGTTCAGAGACAGAAAACTAATTTCTGCTTATGTTCTGTGACACATATCAGTATATTTTTGGCTACTTCTGGAATTCTTCCAAATGTGTCAGTATGACCAGTTAGCATTTCAGACTTGCATTTATTGGAACAAAAACCTCCTACGCTGGGTCATAAATAGCTTTAAAACTCTTTTACTCCGAAGGCTGAAACTGCATTGACAAATACTTCAGGGCTTGCTTTGCAATTAGCACGAGTGAATTCAAAGTATTTTTCAGTGATTACATGATGCAAAAGCCAATGCAAATCAGACCGGCACCTTTTGCTTCCAATTCAGAATTTCTCCCCTGTCCCCTGCTGCTGGGGGCTTCTGCTTTTTAAAACTTGGAATGATTCAAACAATGTTTTCCCTCTGTGATCGTTTGTTTTGTTCTACAAAAGGACAGTGGATGTAACTCTGGGTGGTGCTATGGTGACGTACTGAGCTGGAAAGTGATGTTTTGGGAGAACGGGAACAACCTTTCCTGCAATCTCTCTCTCTAATCACCCAAAAGTTTTTTTTTAACAAACTACTGAATTTATCATTAGATCACCTCTGCACATACATACAGTTTTATTTCCAGGAATTGCTGTCCAAGATGCTCCCAGTGTATTAGAGGTATGGCTTAACTCTGATGTTGTTCAGGCCTCCCATGAGACTTCTGCAGAAGATGTTTGTGTATTCCAAGATGAGCGCTATATGTGCATGGCAAAAATATCAATTCTTCTAAGCCAAGCCAATCTGCTCTACACGGTGTGGACTGGGAACACATTTTCATGCTTCCTGCAATGCAAAATATGCATTCCCAACCATACAGTGGATTTACGCTGAAATCTACATGTAACTATATCTGAACTAGGGCTGGTGTTACTTCCCTAATTGCTGATAACTGTGCTCACTGAATAAGAGGCTTCGCCCCAACACACCCAAAAAACACACATTCAGCATTAATGGTAACAAATTCATTCTTCTTTCTGAGGTACAGATTACATTTAGCTCATCTGGCATGAGAGAGAGAGAGAAAGACTGTATATTTAAAGCAGCTGACTTAGAGCTAGTTCTAATATTGTGCAATGAGTGATAATTTACTTTGGTTGACTAGCAATTTTGGAACGCAGAACAGTGATGATCAGATAGCAGGAGCTTAGCTGAAATGCAAAGACATCAAGAGAAGTTGAGGTGGGGGTACCACCTTTTTTGGGATCGCAACTCTCAGAATTGCCCAGTCAGTCACTTGACCTCTGGACCACAACTGGTTGCTGGAGAACCATTCAAGACTTTGAAATTAAGGTCCTAGTCTTGTTCGCAGTACTAGGGAGTAAGTACATTCTAGATTCATTTTTGCTCTACAATTCTTACAATTCCTTAGTGGCCATGCTGGCTATGAAATTCTGGGAGCTGTAGACCAAAATGTAACTTTTACCAAAATTGAATGGAACTTACTTCCAAGTAAATGCGCACAAAACTGTGCTGTAAAAATGTGTTTAGGTCTGCAGTCTCAATTTACAACACTGCCCATCCTGTTAAGCTTCTCTCCTCACCTGCATTTTTAATCAGAGGCTGAGCAAATGTCCAAGCCTCAAGGCTCCCGAGTAATTAAAATTCTTGTATTCTTCCAATTCACCCCCTCCCCATTCCATTCAATTGCCAGATGTAGCCATGGGGTGTGAGGTTATACAGGAAAGAGAAAGCAACCTTCCACATAGTAACCAATACCCCAAATAGTATATGATTTGTTTTCAAGCAGAGCATGTTGGCTGGGGTAAATGCCATTACCCATTAGCTCCAGCATGTGGTTTTATTTGTAGCCTTTCCTAGCATGGAACATGCATTAGAAAGGATACAAACAAAACACTGAAATCTTATTGTTAGGTCTCTTTCTTGATGTGCATTTTCAGCAGCCTCAGAACCGAGTGTCTGGTGAAGAAGGGGAGGGCATATCAGAAGTGGGAAGGAAGAATGAAATGAAGTATCTTAGAAAAAACCATGGCTGGCTGGCTGGCTGGGCCAGCAGGCAGACAGGCAGGCATCCTAAACGAAAGCACCCCATCCTGTGATATTTTGTTGCAGATTCCCCTTATATAGATGTATTCTGATTTATATTTCATAACAAGTGAAATGGAGCCCACAATTTGGTTTCCTGGAAGCTCAACATTCTCATTTCTTAAATATGTACAGTCTGTCTGTCTCTTCCTCGTGTACATAAATACTTGACAAAAATTAAGGTCTGGATCAGAGCTCAGAGACATGATCTGTTTTTGACCACAACTGCCAGACCACACACACACACACACACACACACAAAAACCATGCTTGGTGGACTAATTCTGGGAGCTGTAGCTTAATCAAAGCAACTTTTTCATACCATGGCCTGGACACACATGTGCCCTTTCTGTCTCTCCTACAGTCATAATGAGAGAAAGTGACGAGGAAGATCTAAAAGGGTGCCAGAAGTAATAAAATAACTCCCATTGGTTGCATTAGAACTTGTGTGGGAGGAAGTCTGGTTTTGTATCTCAACTTTATTTAAAAACTGAACTAAAACTTTGTAATAGTGCCAGAACTGCAGTCTGTTCAGGCTCCATCTTTTCTCAAGGAATGCTGAACCAAAAAGAGACTTATAACCAGACCTGCTGGATTGGAGAGAAATTGTTGCAAGAACAACAAAAATGCTTTTATGGTACAAAGCAATTTCAATCCAGTTTTCAGGTAAAGAATGTAAGTTTCCTGAAATATAAAGTATTTCCTAAAATGTTATGGTTCATAACTTGTATTATAGGCATCAAAATATGAAGGTGAAGCTCCTTCCCAGTCCTCAAGCCAACTCTGAAATATACAATTTAAAAATAATGCTCACACTAAGCTGAAGGGCCATAGCAAAGGGATAGACCCACATGTGTTTTCTTTAGAAGGCCCATGGTTCAAATTCCTCATGTTACCACCTTTTAAAAAAAGAGTTAGCTAGAAATCTTGATGAACTGCTACCAGTCCAAGCAGATAATAATAATAATGTGCCATCAAGTCAATTCTCACTCATGGTGACCCTTTTTAGGGTTTTCCAGGTAGAGAGCACTCAGAAGTGGTTTACCATTCTGTGGGCACTGTGGGACTGTGCAGCATTCTCAAGACTGGCTCTACTCACAGGAGGCACAGTGGGGAATCAAACTCCCAATCTGTGGCTTCACAGCCAGAAACCTAAACCACCGAGCTATCCAGACAACTATCCAGAGCAGATAATACTGTGCCAATAGTTTGATTCAGCATGAGGCAATTTCCATCTCTAAGCCAGTATGTGTATGCTTATGATGCTAGTAAGAGAGCAGCATACAAAAACAGCACATAAATGCAGATTTACAATTTAGACATGTTACAAAGAACATCCCTTTCTGGAAGAAAGATCCATAGAGATAACATGGAGATACTCTCCCTGCCCCTCTCCCCTTTCCAGTGGGGAGAATGTACAGGAAAGGATGTAGCATCACCTTCTAAACACTTCCCCCAGCCCACCCCTGTTACTCCTGGAATCATCCAGTCATCTTCTAGGGCAGCGATGGCGAACCTATGGCACGCGTGCCACAGCTGGCACACGGAGCCCTTTCTGCCGGCACGCGAGCCATAAGTCGCCAGATCGCTACTCCGCCCCCCCCCCCCCCACGCAGCCAAACCTGAGAAGGCGGCTGCAGCCACGGTGCTGGCGCTTCGGCAGGCGGATCCGGAGCAGCTGGTGCTGGCAGAGGATCTGGAGTGGGGTCTTGAGGCACCTCCGTGCCAGGATTCCCCCCTCCGCCGCCACTTCCGGTTCCGCCGCCGCCGCGGCACACCGCCTGCTGGTTGTTGTTTTTTCCCCCAGTTTGGGCACGCGAGCCCAAAAAGGTTCGCCACCACTGTTCTAAGGGATTCTGGAAATGACAGCCTCAAACGTACCTTTCCCAAATTTGGGGTATTCTTGTTCCAAAGGGGAGGAACCTCTTTTGGAACTTCCATAGCCTGGATTCCAGCTGTTGTGAGGCTGGATTAGGCCCATCCTAGGGTTTAAAATCACTAAACCCAGAGGAACTTAATTCTTCTGGAAAATATTAAGGACTGCCTACATCAGGGGTTTTCAACCAATCATTTTGAGTAGGAAGTTCATTTAACCCTCCTCAGGTATAACACCCCTCACACAATGAGTGAGGATGTTCATTCTTCCCCATTGCATCATCATATGTATCCGTTTTGTCTTCCATGTGTAACCACTGCCCTTCATGATTAGCCATGTTAATAAATAGGGTAGAGAGGAGAATGCCTAAATAGAAATAATGACAATTAATATCAAGCAATACTTGGCATGTAAAATCGGGGCAGACTAAATTCTGTTAGTCCAGACATAAAGATTTCCAGTGCAGTAACCTCACACATTCAAATGACTGATTTACTGTCAAGAAATCAAGTGGATTTGCATACACACAGGCTTGGAAAGTTCATTTTCTGGACTATAACTGTCAGAATCATCCTGACTGTGCTGGCTATGGGATTCTGGGAATGTAGCCCCCCCCCCCCAAAAGGAGCCAAGCAGGCAGGACAAATGAAACTGAAACAATGGTGTACAGCAGTGGTTCTTAACCTTGGGTAAACCAGGTGTTCTTGGACTGCAAATCCCAGAAGCCCCAACCAGCATAGCTGGTGGTGAAGGCTTCTGGGAATTGCAGTCCAAGAACACCTGGGTTACCCAAGGTTAAGAACCACTGGGTACAGCATAAGCTATATAGATCATTTTGAAAGGATGTAAGGATGTCACACCCAGTGACTTAGAGATCTGAAAGAAAATCTGATAATTATAGCTGTCAGGCCCGGGTACACCATGTAACGAAACCATAATCTCTGTTTACAATGAAAATTTCATTTGTACAAGCTAAACCATATTATAAATGAATAGAGCACATCAGCTGCTTCCAGCAAAGCTCAAGTTTCCTCTATTAGAAAGGTTAGACAAGGAGAAGCCATTAGATTGCTGAAGTTCAGGATCCAGGGATGAGTAAATGGAGTGAAGAAAATGGAGTTCAATTTCAGTATTTTACCCGCTAATCTAAAGTGACTGGAACTGATCCCAGTTCTCTCAGTAAGGTCAAGCTTTTTAAGTCTTGGCCATAAATACACAATATATCAGAACTCAAACACTTGAATTCTGACAATCTAGAAGTGTTACTTTCAAACAAAGATAATGTGACATTGAGAAACTATTCTCATCATTCCCTTGGCTAAGTGACTTAAGGCTGAACCCAAAGCCTTTTTGTAAACCATTTTGTTCTCTTCATTTTGCACGGACATATTTTGCTAGCAGTTCAAAGAGGAGGAGGAGGAAGGTCCAACAAGGAACCAAAACCCCAAAATACAAGATCCTGATTATATGGAAACAAGAACACAGTGTCTATGCTATTTCTATTTGCTATGTACCATGAAATGGCTTCTTACTTATGCCAATCCTAGTAGGTTTTCAAGGTATGCGAGATATTCAAGAAGTGATTTACCATCACCATGTCCCAATGAGTTTCCATGGCTAAGCAAAGATTTGAACCCAGGTTTCCTGAATCCTAGTCCAACATTATCCCCTTCATCAAGCTGACACTCTTTACTATTCTAAGGAATTAAGAAACCGTCACAGGGTTCATGATTGGGACAAGAACCTCCTCCCTGCTTGGTCCACAAGCCACCCTGGAAACCATTCAAAATGCCTGCAGCTGATTACCTTATTCTTTCCATGCATTTAAGAGAAATCATTATAAATCACATAGAGATATACCACTTTCATACAATCTGGGCCTCAGATTGTATTTTTATACATAACAGAAATAGGTCTGAACAGTCCTAGCTGGAACTCTGTAAGTACAGTTCTATACTTTTGATCCCACCTGAAAAGTTTGGCCCATTGCACAGAGGGAGGCTAGTTTTCTCCTTATCCCAGAAATATTACCACTACTTTTATGATTCTCTATAAATGGGGAAAGGCCAATTTCTTCTCTTGTCTTGTGATAAGAGTGCAGTCACAATGGATTAATTTTAGAGCTTCGGAAAACATTCATACTGACTGGTGAACTCTAGAAATTGTGCTGCCTGTTGATGCATGCCAAGCTCCCTCCCTTCTGTCCTTCAGGAAGCAGGTTAAAATGGAGCTATTCAAAGAGGCATTCAGGAATATCCTCTGCATGTGAAAGTTTCCTGATCCATCTTATGTAACTATTTGATTTTGCTGTTGCTGTCAGGGGTGTAAATAAATAAATAACCATTCCAAGCTGTATTGATACTATGTAGAATTTTAAAGAAGCCTGACACAGACAACTGAGCAAGTCTACATGTTACTCAGACATGCTATTTCTAATCAGATTACAACAGAGACACTAAATTTTCTGGTGTTCTTATTTATATCACAGCTATAGTACCTACAGACCACCATTGGGGCATATCATTTTCATGTTGAACTATTAATTATATGTATACACTGATTGTACATGAGGCTATCAGAGTTCTTCTATTCAAACTTCTGACCAGACAGAACTGCTACTTAGTTGGAACACAGTACTGAACACAGAAACAGGTATAGTCCTGCCATACTTCGATTGACTGATTGATTGATTGATTGATTGTATTTTTCCACTGCTGGGAAACAGAAAGAGCTACTGTGGCGTATCTTGCCTCTTAGAACTAAAACACAAAATAGTCATCTAGCCAGGATCTTACTTGAGCACGTATAATTCTGTCCAGACCGTGTCTCTGCAAGAAAAGATCTACCAGTGGTAGATTTACTGAAGCTGCAGAAGCACCGTAAAGTTACAAATAGCACCTGTATGTCCTTTTATATTGCTTGATGTGAACACTCCCTCTGCATACACACACAAGTTGTGTAGTTTGTCCTACAGAACATATGCAGTCTTATACAGAACAGGTCAAATACCACTTCTTTGATTTGAGAAGCCCTCCACCACCAACCACTTCAGATTGTGTGAACTGAACTTCTCTATCATTCCTCAACCAGTTCATCACTGATTCTAAGCAACTCCTTATGATTTCTATAGCAGCATTTGAATCTAGTCCAAAGGAAAGATAGGCCTGAGTGTCATCCTTGTATTGAGGGCACCCAGCTGTAAAACATGCAGTGAGTTCACATAGATCTTAAAACAACAAAACAGACAAAATAAAACCCTGCAGAACACCATAATACCAATGGCATGACAGTCACCCAGCACTATCTTTTTGTGCATACCTGCTCTGTGGACTCAGAAAACTACAATACATTGCCTATAACTCCATCCAGTACAGACTATACAGAAAGGTATCAAAAAAAGCCACAAACATGTCCAAGAAAACCAGTGAGAACATACAGTATTCCCCTTGTCATAGTCTCAGACTAGGCTGTACACACTAGGGTATCCAAAGCTATTTCTATTCTATAGCCAGCCTGAAAGTCAGGTTGAAATGGATCCAACAAGCAGTATCATATTTTCCCAAGCTAATACACATTGATGGACTACACTCAGGTCCCTGCGTTGGTTGTAATGTGGTCAAAATCTGATTCATGCATACCATTTAGCAATTAACAACTTGTCTAGCAAACACATTATGACTAGTTTTCATTTTGTTTTAGTTTGCATCAAATTTCATACACAGCTGAACTTGCTTTTATACATCTCATAGCAGCATGCAGAAGCATGCAGGCAGCTACTTTGCCATAGACTCATCACTTCCACATCACCTCTATTAAAGGCTCATGTGGGCTGGAATATCAGCTGACGTTCACCTGCGTAAGTCTGAAACAGCCAGCAGATAGCCAATGCCATCAACAGGGATTTCATGCTGTTCCACACACAATGTTTTCAGCAGAGGCAATCCAATTTTAAGCGCTACAGATGAAGCATGCCATGGTTCTTAGGGGGGCATTAAGGAATAAAAACCTGCTTATTGATAGGGATCAGGGTGTGGAAAACACTCTTTTGTCCTACAGTTCTCTGAATAGCCATGCTTGTTAGGGGATCTGAGCATTTTAATTCAAAAAGTAACATTCCCAAACTCTTAGGAAATTGTAAGGCAATCCCCATCTTAAGCACTTTGCATTTTACAAAAATAAATGCACAAAGTGTAAGTATTGTGATGTTTACCTTATATACATTGATAGGGATATCAATGATGATGTAGATAAGGTCTCCCATTGCCAAGCTAGCTATCAGTGCATTGGGACCATTCCTCATACACTTGTTCTGGTAAATAATCCTCAGCAGAGTTACATTTCCAACAATCCCAATGATGAAAACTGCACAGGATACAACTGTATTGATGTATTTGAAAGTGTCATCAGCTCTAGTTTTCTGCCGGCAATAGGTTCCATTGGTTTTACTGGTAGGACGGGATAGATCTATGACAGAGACATTGTTTCCAAAGTCTGTCAAGTTCGAATGATATCTCTCCATATGGTCGCTGATGACAGATCCAGTTACAAGAAGTGCCAATATAATCCTGAAAGGGAATGCTTCCATCTTCAACGCTTCAATGCCAGAAATCAATACGATCACTATGCCGGTGTTACTTATTTCTCCTACAAATAAGAAAGGAAGGTATTTATTATTGCAACATCAGCCTCTTAATTGAAACTTACATTTGTTCATTTCAGTGTTAAATGAAAAATCATTTTTTCATTTTGGAAAGTAGATAATTTAATTTTTTTAAAAGTATAACAAAATAACAATAAAAATAGACAAAATCATGAAATACAGCAAAGGTAAAAAATAAAATAAAATCCAAACCCCCACCCCCCAGAAGCAGCCAGTTTTAACTTAAAAGCAATATCCAGATAATGCATGCTGATATAAAAATCCAAACACATTATTTGCAAGTTTTAACCCTTGATTTCAGGGGCATTTATTTCCACATAAAGCAGGGGTGGCAGACCTTTTGACCCCCAAATATTTTACATGACAACTCACAGAGTCCCTCAGCATTGGTGGTATGAGTTGGGCCTGATGGGAGTATTATAGCAATATGTCTGGAGGGCTCATGAATTGGATCTAGCAAAGTTCCTCTTGGGAAACGTCTGGGATCCTCAGGACAGCAAAGGGGAGGGGAGTCTTTAATAGTCAAAAATCACAGACGGTAGTCCCAAACCTAGTACCAGTGATCTGGTGGCAATTTTTTTACCATTAAAAACACATACACCCCATCCCAAGGCTCTCAAAAGTTTCTCCAGGGCAAAAAGTCCTAGGGAGCCTCAGAACCTAAAAGGAGGGGAAATAGGAAGCTTTTTGCTTGTTTGTTAAAATTAAATATTGCTCGCATTGGATGATGACACACCTTGCAGCACATAACTTTACACAAGAGGATTTTGCCCCACGTATATTTAATTATAATTTGTGTTCTTGTTGGTTTTGCAAGACTTCCATTCTCTCACCCTAAATTTAATCCATCCTAAGCATATTTATATGGAAGCAAAGAGTACTAAATTCAGATTTATTTTTGAAAAATCCAGATAAGTGTGTTTGGGCTTATAGAAAGAGAGAAATGTAAACCAAAGAAATACATAGATACAGATTGAATACTGAAAAGCTTTAGTCACTGGGACAGCAGCAAGATTATATTCCTTTAAAACCAATACTAACTTCTTTTATTTGAGTTGCTTTTCTGCACAAAACTTAGTCACCAAAGCCATAAAACTGCTACAAGCCAACAAAGTAGTGCTCAAATGTCAAGTCCTGATGAGAATCTTATAAATGGAATAATTCCCTTCCTGTGTGTCATTATGTCTCAGCTTTCTTCAGCTTGCTGTGGGAAACAGCCACAGGCCTTCCTTGTCTGAACTAATGCATAGCCAACAGCAACCTTAGCCATTATGATGATGAGCAGCTCAGGAGTTGCTGTTAGTTCAATAGGGAATACAAAAGTGCTTGGGAGTAGCATGTTACAAATAACATTATTATTATAACTTCTTACTTTTTTGTAACAAAACTGTAATCTCATATTTGTTGGCCCAGCATCAGGCAAGCATTGCCTCATAGCACCTATCCAGCCCAAAGAGGGATTTCTGAGTAGATGCCAGGGAGGCTTGTCTCTCTGACCTCTACTTCTTGCTTCTATTGTTAGACCAGTAGTTCCCAACCTTGGGTCCCCAGTTATTCTTGGACTACAACTCCCAGAAATTGTGGTCAGCACAGCTAGTGGTGAAGGCTTCTGGGAGTTTAAGTCCAAGGGCATCTGGGAACCAAAGGTCAGGAACCTCTGCATTAGGTTGATACTCTTAGGGTCCGCCTATCAGTCTCATCTTCTTCTTTTCCTGTTCTCTAAAGGGCAGACCTACTGTCTCTCCTCTTCCCTGAGTCCCATGGGTACATGTCTATCTGGTTAGGATTAGGGTTTAGGCTTTTCTGTCTAGAATGTAAGTTTCTTAATAAAGGCTAGCAGTTTGTTTTTAACTGCTTCTCCTGCTTTATTGTGGGTCTGACCGCCCACATGTCTATGCAGCACTGACTCTGCGACAGAAAAAGAAACCACCATATTTTTCTTCTGTTTCACCTTATGAACATTTACAAAAATGTTACATAACTAATACAGAGACTTGTAATTTTGTTATTTCTGGGGTGTAATGGCCACACTTCCACATTATTTTTGTTACTGCTTTAAAAAGCAGCATTTATATTCTCAAAAGAATTTCCATCTGCCTTTTCTCTCACCCTATTTCTCTCCTCCAATTTCCGATCCTCTCTTCCCATTCCTCACTCCACAATTACTTCCTGCCTACCTTCCATGCTGACTGGATAGCTCAGTGGTTTAGGTATCTAGGAGTTTGATTCCTCACTGTGCCTCCTAGGGGGAAAGCCAGCCTGTGTAGCCATGGGCAAGCAGCACAGTCCCAGGGTGCTCCTAGACAAAGGTAAACTACTTTTGGGTTTACCTAGAAAACCCTGGAAAGGGTTGCCATAAGTCAGAACTGACTAGTTGGCACATGATGATGATGATGATGATGACCTTCCAAGTAAAGTGGCATAGGACACACAACTCTTTTGATTCCTAAAGTATAAAATATCTATCTAGTTAAACTGTTTTTCTTCATAAAGTATCCTGGAGAAGGCATTGGAGAGCAAAAACAAAAGAATAATCCCCCCTGCCCGAATTCCTAATTCTCTTGGCCAGCTATGAAAAGCGGTCAAGTAGCACAAGCACACTTCACTCCATGACATCTCTTCCCCCAGCCATCCATGTTGCATATCATATGTTTCTTTCTTCTTTTTCCTTATTATTTTGTCTCTTGTCCCAGAATCCACTACATTATTTTCACTGTTAGCCGCATAACAGCTTCTTCTGCTAGCCTGATATACAAAATCCAAACCTCCAAATTGTGTGGCCATACAGATGGAATTATTCTTTCTCAGGGCCTAAACTCTATTTGGGACTAGCAAAAAGATGCTGGCCAATGTATCAAGAATCAAATGGAACATGAGGAGCTCAGGCTGTGATTACTGAAGTAATTTACAACTGAAAGCAATGCATGTTTTCTCAAAAGTAAAGCCCAACTGCATCCATGGGAACTTACCTACAATGCTTATGACTGCTATCTTAAACTGATTTTCACCAGGATTTAAAATCTACCATTTCTTGCATTTTAAACTGGCTAATTCTGCTGACTTTTACTGAGATTAACAGTGTGTTCCTAAACATATCAGCTTAGCTCCATAGTATGTTAGCTGCTTCTACTTCCTGTTGGAAGCAATTGGACTTAAGTTATTATTTCCTACCAATGGCAATGGAAATTTGCCATGCAGTCCTATGTGTTTCCGAAGATATAAGCCTCACTAAGTCCAATGGAACTTATTGCTGTTTAATATTTATAGGATTGAAGTATAAGTTCAGGAGAGAAATCCTGTGCACATATAAATCTGAGTAAGTCTTAATGAACTCAGGCAAAGAACTGGAGTGAGCGTCTGAATGAATCAACACTTGTTATTCATGACAGACTTTGCTGCTTTGAGTGGAAGTGAATATTACTGCATTCTAACCAAATTCATTACCTTAGTCTCATTTACCTATAACTAAATTAATTTAGGAATGCAATTCATATCAAATAATTTAAATTGGGACATTTTAGTGTTTACATGGACGTGCTCTCACCGCATGAACAGAAAAGTTGAGAACAATGCACATTTCACTGGAGGTCCCTAATTCATAAGGACACCATAAGTTGGAAGCAACGTGATCGCACATAACAACTGGCATTGTCTCTACAGGCGTTATGAGGTTAAAAAGTAAAAACAACTGCTGACATAAATCCTGAGAGCACTTTGGCACAGGTAGACCAATAAATGAATAAATAAATAATCTTTATTTATTCAATATTCAAGGCTGTAACCCTGGACCCAAGAAAAAAAAATCCACCAAATGCAGAAAAAATTCTAAGGGAAGGCGCTGTATTTGCATTCAAAATGATTGGGACATATAGACTACAATGGACAGAATGCCTGTTTAAATTGATAGTTTTCCTCTCTTCTGTTTTCTTCTACAACTACAGTATTTTTACTGGTATCCAGGTTCCAGCATAGGCATTAGGAAATGAATCCCACTAATTGAACTTAATTTTAAAAAACAGGTTAGGATCCCAGTCTTACTTTTAAGCAACTACTAATTTCAATAAACTATACAGTCCTTCTTAAACATATTTGGTTGGAGTCAGAGATAGACACACCTAAAGCAGACCCATCAAAATCGAACAGAAATGGCTAACAATTCTCACTTGATGTTAAAGGGTTTGTTTTTAGCAGGACTAAATCCAGATCCAAACTTTTTTTAAAACGTGGAAGAAAGGGCCTTCGATTTCAAAATAACTGGTGTATATTCTGCTCCGGTGTGGTCATTTCCTCCAAATAGAAAAAGTATTTATCTATTTGGCAACTCCGTACTAAACACTGGTGTTTACACTGAGAAGAATGAGTTCGTTCCAACAGCGCGTTCTTCCAGGGGGGGGGGGGGAGCCTTCATTCTCAGCCCACCGCCGTCGCCAGGCATGGTCCCTCTCTTGCACCCGCAGGTGGGAAAGAAGCCAGGGATAAGGGACCGCTTGGCCCCAGAACCAACAGCCCGCCGTCCTTCTCCACCATCCTTCGCAGTCTCCCCCCCGGGGGGGGGGCGTTCCTTGAATCATCAGCGCCGTCTATTCACGCACAGCCCGCGAAAACCCGTCTAGTTTTGGCCAGACGCTTCAGTCAGTCCGCCTGCTGATTTCCAGACGGAAAGCGAAGATACGGAGCTGGCTGGGGAGCGCGCGGGGGGGGGGGGGCAAAGGGGTATGTGCTTTCCCCTTCGACCCCACAGTCTCCAAGCATAACATAATATCCACGGGGGGGGGGGGAATAATGGTCCCCGAAAAGAGTGGAAAATAAAGCCCCTGTAGGTGTCCCCAAATAGGCTAGTGAGGCTTCAACCCATCCACCCGCTTTCCCCGGCTCCCCGCCTCGAGCTGCTCTCTCCCCGTCCCTCGTTTCACTGCAGACGAAACAAAACTGCCAACAAGCGACCGCCAAACGCGCCCTCAAAGGGACACGCGGGCTTTCCCCAGCGCGCGCGCGCGCACACCCACCGTGTGGGGCTCCCGGCCCCAGAAACGCACCGGCCGGACCAGGAAAGGGGCGCCGCTGGTGCGCCTCAGGCGGAGCACCCGAGCCACGCTGCGACGGCCAGTCCGCTTCGGGGCATGGGGCGCTTTTCGTCGAGGGGCGCGGCGGCGGCGGCGAGTTGGAAGGAAGTGGCTCCTGGCGGCGTTTCCTTCGGAGTTCAGCGTAGCCCTTTGCGAAGCCTCCCCCGTCTTGGTCTGGATTGCCAGACTGTCTCCCTCCACCCTCCCCTCCGCTAATGGAGCGCCAGGGAGCAGCCTCGACCGACCCCTCCTCGTCCTGCCCCCAGTTTCAAAGAAGGGGTCGGTGGGTGGGATACCTAAAAACAAAATTCTCCCGCCCCAGCTGAGTCGCTGCCTCTGTTCCCACAAAATACCCCCCAAAGAGAGCCTCCCTTCCCCTTCCAAAAGGGGAACGCGAAGTTCTTTAACCAGTTCCTCTCCGGGATGCAGGGAAGGGCTGTGCTCGCTTCCTGGCTGGAGAAACCGGGAGAAGAGACTGGGGACTGCTTCCCCGCTGCAGGGCAAAGGAGGGAAACCCGGGAATGAGCGCGCGAAAGAGAGGATAAGCAAGGGGGCGGCAGGCGGCAGGGCCTGAGGGATGGAGTTGCCCGGACTATGTTGAAATGTCCAGCAACTCGACGCTTAGGGTTGCCCGAACCGGACCATGAAGCAGACAGAGGGAGGCAATGGCCTCAGGGGGTTGACTTGTGGTGTGGCGAAAGGTCAGCGAGTGGTTCATTGTTTTAAAACTGTTTCCAATATCTTTTGCTGCCTGAGGCCATGGACCAGGAGACGCCCTCTCCCATTTCATGTTGCTTTCTTTAGGTGTGCTGAGGACCTCCTTTGCTGCAATGTAGGTGACAAAAGGCATGTCCCATGTCACTCCAGTACCTTATTGTATGTATCTCACAGCAGCTGCTGCCTTTAGCAAGCCCCCCTCACTCTGCTTAGCATGGTAAGGGTGTCCCTGATGTATTTTTACTGTCTGGGAATGTTGGGGGAGACAGAAATATTTATAATTAGTAGTTATGTTCACTTCAGATGCCAACATACCTTGATCAGCCTTGGGTACTCAGTTTGCCTTCGGAAACTGGTGTGCATGCATGCTGTTGCTGCTCTCATCTCAGGAACAAAAGTATTTTCTGCCTGTGACCACTTTTTCACTTGAACTGATAGATATCAATTAGCAGGTTTCCCTTTTTTTTTCCATGTGAAGGTTTATAATGTGACAATACTATGTTATAAACAACTTATAATGTCTGTATAACACTTAAGCCAGAACTAGTGACCTTTAATCTTTCTGTGCATTTCTCCCCTGACCTGAATATGAATAAACTAAGGCAGATTCTAGAATGGAAACAAAAATTTGTTTCCAAAACACTCAGTGAAAGATGAAACTTAAAGGGTAGTCTAAAGGCACAGTACCTTTACCAGGTATATGGATTCAGCTTGTCAACATGTGCACAGCACAGGATGTCCATCAATGAACTGCTCACTAAAGAGCCAGCCCATCCCAGAATAGCTGTCTGCTTTTATCAACATTTTCAAAAGAACTCCTAACCTCTTCTAGGACCTTTCCTTAGCCTGAGGAAAAGGCAGAGGTTAGCAAACCTCTCTAAACTCAAAACCTATCTGGCTTTTTCCTTAGCCAAACCCTATCTGGCTTCCCTCTTATGTGGTAGAGTTTGGGTACAGTATCACAGTGCGCATATCCAGCAGCCTCGGCAGCATACAAAATCCTAGCTGCTTTTTTAATTAGCTAAGCCCTACGGAGCAGCTCTCCTTGCCCAGCTTTGTCTAACTGCTTTGTTAACCAGACCTTATCGGGCACTTTAACTGTGAGCACCTCAGTTGACAAAGTTACACCACATATTCCCAACCTCCCTTCATACACCTATGTGTAATATATTATATCCCACCAGAAAATCCATATATTCTACCCCCTGCACATACAAATAACTACAGAGAGAAATATATAAATTTATTTCAAATCTATATACTAAGCAGTTACAGTAGGAGTGTGGTATATCTGCAGGGGATCAGTTCCAAGATCCCCCCCCCCCCAAACAGATGCAGAAAAATGTGGAAGTATGGAACACTATACATTGTATGGTCTATGTCTCCATCTGTTGTTGTTTAGTCATTTAGTCGTGTCCGACTCTTCGTGACCCCATGGACCAGAGCACGCCAGGCCCTCCTGTCTTCCACTGCCTCCCGGAGTTGGGTCAAATTCATGTTGGGAGCTTCGATGACACTGTCCAACCATCTCGTCCTCTGTCGTCCCCTTCTCCTCTTGCCTTCACACTTTCCCAACATCAAGGTCTTTTCCAGGGAGTCTTCTCTTCTCATGAGATGACCAAAGTATTGGAGCCTCAGCTTCAGGATCTGTCCTTCCAGTGAGCACTCAGGGTTGATTTCCTGCAAAATGGATAGGTTTGTTCTCTTTGCAGTCCAGGGGACTCTCAAGAGTCTCCTCCAGCACCACAATTCAAAAGCATCAATTCTTTGGTGGTCAGCCTTCTTTATGGTCCAGCTCTCACTTCCATACATCACTACTGGAAAAACCATAGCTTTGACTATGCGGACCTTTGTCGGCAAGGTGATGTCTCTGCTTTTTAAGATGCTGTCTCGGTTTGTCATCGCTTTCCTCCCAAGAAGCAGGCGTCTTTTAATTTCGTGGCTGCTGTCACCATTTGCATGGAGCCCAAGAAAGTAAAATCTGTCACTGCCTCCATATCTTCCCCTTCTATTTGCCAGGAGGTGATGGGACCAGTGGCCATGATCTTCGTTTTTTTGATGTTGAGCTTCAGACCATTTTTTGCGCTCTCCTCTTTCACCCTTATCATTAAGAGGTTCTTTAATTCCTCCTCACTTTCTGCCATCAGACTGGTATCATCTGCATATCTGAGGTTGTTGATATTTATTTTATTTATTTATTTATTTTATTTATTTAACTTATATGCCGCCCACACTACCCAAAGGTCTCTGGGCGGCTTACAACAGTTAAAATTCTTCTGGCAATCTTAATTCCGGCTTGGGATTCATCCAGTCCTGCCTTTCGCATGATGTATTCTGCATATAAGTTAAATAAGCAGGGAGACAATATACAGCCTTGCCGTATTCCTTTCCCAATTTTGAACCAATCAGTTGTTCCATATCCAGTTCTAACTGTTGCTTCCTGTCCCACATATAGATTTCTCAGGAGATGGATAAGGTGGTCAGGCACTCCCATTTCTTTAAGAACTTGCCATAGTTTGCTGTGGTCCACACAGTCAAAGGCTTTTGCGTAGTCAATGAAGCAGAAGTAGATGTTTTTCTGGAACTCTCTGGCTTTCTCCATAATTCAGCGCATGTTAGCCATTTGGTCTCTAGTTCCTCTGCCCCTTCGAAATCCAGCTTGTACTTCTGGGAGTTCTCGGTCCCCATACTGCTGAAGTCTGCCTTGGAGGATTTTGAGCATAACCTTGCTAGCATGTGAAATGAGTGCAATTGTACAGTAGTTGGAGCATTCTTTGGCACTGCCCTTCTTTGGGATTGGGATGTAGACTGATCTTTTCCAATCCTCTGGCCACTGCTGAGTTTTCCAAACTTGCTGGCATATTGAGTGTAGCACCTTAACAGCATCATCTTTTAAGATTTTAAATAGTTCCACTGGAATGCCATCACCTCCACTGGCCTTGTTGTTAGACATGCTTTCTAAGGCCCACTTGACTTCACTCTCCAGGATGTCTGGCTCAAGGTCAGCAACCACACTATCTGGGTTGTCCGGGACATCCAGATCTTTCTGGTATAATTCCTCTGTGTATTCCTGCCATCTCTTCTTGATGTCTTCTGCTTCTGTGAGGTCCCTACCATTTTTGTCCTTTATCATGTCCATCTTTGCACAAAATGTTCCTTTAATATCTCCAATTTTCTTGAACAGATCTCTGGTTTTTCCCTTTCTATTATTTTTCTCTATATCTTTGCACTGTTCATTTAAGAAGGCCCTCTTGTCTCTCCTTGCTATTCTTTGGAAGTCAGCATTCAATTTTCTGTAACTTTCCCTATTTCCCCTGCATTTTGTTTCCCTTCTCTTCTCTGCTATTTGTAAGGCCTCGTTGGACAGCCACTTTGCTTTCTTGCATTTCCTTTTCTTTGGGATGGTTTTTGTTGCTGTCTCCTGTACAATGTTACGAGCCTCCATCCATAGTTCTTCAGGCACTCTGTCCACCAAATCTAGTTCCTTAAATCTGTTCTTCACTTCCACTGTGTATTCAAAAGGGATTTGGTTTAGATGATACCTGACTAGCCCAGTGGTTTTTCCTACTTTCTTCAGTTTAAGCTTGAGTTTTGCTATAAGAAGCTGATGATCAGAGCCACAATCAGCTCCAGGTCTTGTTTTTGTTGACTGTATAGAGCTTCTCCATCTTTGGCTGCAGAGAATATAATCAATCTGATTTCGGTATTGCCCATTTGGTGATGTCCATGTGTAGAGTCGCCTCTTGTGTTGTTGGAAGAGAGTGTTTGTGATGACCAGCTTGTTCTCTTGACAAAACTCTATTAGCCTTTGCCCTGCTTCGTTTTGAACTCCAAGGCCAAGCTTACCTGTTGTTCCTTTTATCTCTTGACTCCCTACTTTAGCATTCCAGTCCCCTATAATGACAAGAACATCTTTCTTTGGTGTCAGTTCTAGAAGGTGTTGTAAGTCTTCATAGAATTGGTCAATTTCAGCCTCTTCAGCATCGATGGTTGGTGCATAAACTTGGATGACTGTGATGTTGAAAGGTCTGCCTTGGATTCGTATTGAAATCATTCTATCATTTTTGAGATTGTATCCCAGTACAGCTTTTCCCACTCTTTTGTTGACTATGAGGGCTACTCCATTTCTTCTACGGGATTCTTGCCCACAATAGTAGATATGATAATCGTCTGAATTGAATTCGCCCATTCCCGTCCATTTTAGTTCACTGACACCCAGGATGTCAATGTTGATTCTTGCCATCTCCTGTTTGACCACATCCAGCTTACCAAGGTTCATAGATCTTACATTCCAGGTTCCTATGCAGTCTTTTTCTTTGCAGCATCGGACTTTCCTTTCACTTCCAGGCGCATCCGCAGCTGAGCGTCCTTTCGGCTTTGGCCCAACCACTTCATTAGCTCTGAAGCTACTTGTACTTGTCCTCCGCTCTTCCTCAGTAGCATGTTGGACGCCTTCCGACCTGAGGGGCTCATCTTCCAGCGTCATATCTTTTAGCCTTTTGTTTCTGTTCATGGGGTTTTCGTGGCAAAGATACTGGAGTGGCTTGCCAGTTCCTGCTCCAGGTGGATCGCATTTAGTCAGAACTCTCCACTATGACCTGTCCGTCTTGGGTGTCCCTGCACGGCATAGCCCATAGCTTCTCTGAATTACTCAAGCCCCTTCGCCACAACAAGGCAGCAATCCGTGTCTCCATCTCCATCTCCAATCCGTGTCTCTAGTGGCCAGTAAATACACCATGGAAATACAGATACAGTGGTGCCTCGCAAGACAAAGGTAATTTGTTCCGCGAGTAGCGCCGTCTTGCGAAATTTTCGTCTTGCGAAAAGCGGTTTCCCATAGGAATGCATTGCAATGCATTGCTATGGGAAACCTCGCAAGACGAACGAATTATTTTCGTCTTGCGAGGCATCAGTCTTGCGGGGAAAAAATCGTCTTGCGAAGCACGGCCATAGAAGAAGCCGTCTTGCGAGTCACCAACACGATTGCAAAACGCTTTCGTCTTGCGAGTTTTTCATCCGGCGAGGCATTCGTCTTGCGAGGCACCACTGTAAATACATTTTTCAGGGTTTTTTAATTTAATATTTTCAGGCAGTGGATAAGTGAATCAGTGGATACCGATCCCATGGATAGAGGGATCATACTGTCCACAAGACAGCTGAGTGCTGGTGCATCTAAGTAAACTACCTTATCTGTGGTACCAATTTCACATTTTGTTGAATGTCCAGAGATCATAAGTTCACACATTTTCTACGCTCTCAAAGTGAGACATGCCGCCCCAAGTACTACTGAGTTTTTGTGAAGCTTTCATGTTTATGTCACCATTCAATCAGCCAATGAACACTGTTGTAATTTTTACCATCTATCAATGGAACAGTCAATTTTGTTGTTGTTGTTGTTTAGTCGTTAAGTCGTGTCCGACTCTTCGTGACCCCATGGACCAGAGCACGCCAGGTCCTCCTGTCTTCCACTGCCTCCCGGAGTTTGGTCAAATTCATGTTGGGAGCTTTGATACTGTCCAGCCATCTCGTCCTCTGTCGTCCCCTTCTCCTCTTGCCTTCACTCTTTCCCAACATCAGGGGCTTTTCCAGGGAGATTTCTCTTCTTATAAGAAGGCCAAAGTATTGAAGCCTCAGCTTCAGGATCTGTCCTTCCAGTGAGCACTCCGGGTTGATTTCCTTCAGAATGGATAGGTTTGATCTCCTGCCAGTCCAGGGGACTCTCAAGAGTCTCCTCCAGCACCACAATTCAAAAACCATCAATTCTTTGGCGGTCAGCCTTCTTTATGGTCCAGCTCTCACTTCCATACATCACTACTGGAAAAACCATAGCTTTGACTATGCGGACCTTTGTCGGCAAGGTGATGTCTCTGCTTTTTAAGATGCTGTCTTGGTTTGTCATCGCTTTCCTCCCAAGAAGCAGGTGTCTTTTAATTTCGTGGCTGCTGTCATCATTTGCATGGAGCCCAAGAAAGTAAAATCTGTCACTGCCTCCATATCTTCCCCTTCTATTTGCCAGGAGGTGATGGGACCAGTGGCCATGATCTTAGTTTTTTTGATGTTGAGCTTCAGACCATTTTTTGCGCTCTCCTCTTTCACCCTTATTATTAAGAGGTTCCTTAATTCCTCCTCACTTTCTGCCATCTGCATCTTTTACCTCAATCTAATTAACCACAGAAAGCAAAATAGAGGCTTTCCTGTACTCTCAGCATATAGTGTTCAGCACTAAAAGGTTTTACACCAATTTAATGGTCAAGTTCTGTTGCACAAGCCATTTCTTTCCTGAACAATGCAGACAAATTACAGTGTTATTCCAATCCATAAACAGATATTTTTATTCTGTTTGTATCTAGTGCTTGGGATATCTGAGTCATTTGTAGCACATATAATAATCTACTATCTTCTGGATTTCTTATTTAATTTGCAGAGTTCCAAGAACTTCTTTTTTCTAAGATGAGTTGAGAGAGAGAAATGTCCTGTGACATTTGAATTGATTCCTCAGTCCTGCCAATTTCTCGCATTGCCAAGCATGACAACACAGTTGTTTCTTTTCAGATGACAAGATGCTGCTAATGTCAGTCTCACCCCAGTGCCTTCAGCAAATGTCCCTAGGACTTGATTTAGTTCTCACATGTAGTAGTGAGACACCTGTTCAGTACGGCTTTTGAAACAGTTCTCTTCTGTATTTGTTTGTAGTCCTTGCAGGTATTAAAATATTTGAGAATTACAGACTGGTGAGAATTTGGCTTTGGTGTGGTTTTGATAATAATTTAGCAAATTATTGCAAATTTCCTCATATTTCAGATGGAGAGAACTTGGAATTTAAAAGACTAAATTTTCATTTAGGTAACTTTTAAGAGATGTACCAAGTTTGCAAATATTTTCAGATTCAAAATGGAAAGAATATGGGTTTTAAAAAATTCAAAATGTGGAAGAAAGAGAAATTGAGACATTTTCCTATCCTTTTTGAGAATGAACTTTCTCAGGGTTGAATTAAACTCAACTGTGATCCTAAACCTTTTTATTTAAATGTAAACTGCACTGAACACAGAGGTTGAAATCTTATTGCATAACTTACACTAGGTAAAGTTGATGACCTCATCAGCTGTGGGGGTTTTTTAAAACAACAAATAAAACATTGCTAGTTCTCCTCTAAAGGTTCCAAAACTCCAGTGAAATCCCTATCATCACTGAGAAGCCATTGGGAACTGCAGAAAGGGAAGAAGTTGTTTTTAGCACAGAAAAGCATAGTCACTAGTAAGGTCATCCTGCCAACAGCATCCTGATGATGAAACAGGATATCAGCCAGTATGAACAACATTTTTTGGACCACAGGATATTTTGATTTTGTATATAGGAGGATAAAGACAAGCTCTTTCCTGTATGGTACTGTATAAGTCTCCTAGCATCCCATATAGCAGTAATATAAATTAGAAATTGGAACACTGATTAAGCATCACGGTCTTCATACTGAGATGGGTGAAACATAGTAGTGTGTCATGGCAGGTGTGTGAGGAGGCTGTAGTGTTTGCAAGACTTTTCTTGCATGGACCAGCCTCAGTGCTTTATGCTGGAGTACTACTATTCCTTTTATTTTTAGGGTTTGCACAATGACATTATAAATAAACGTCCCCATGACATCACAGTGGTACATCTCTAGATCTCAGGTTTTGGCCCTATGATCTCAGGAAAGTGGATACTGCCAAATTAAGTTTTGTTAAGTTAACATGGACCTTTATGACTGTGATGTAGTCTCTCTCCATTTATATGCTTTGATTATAAGAATGAACATTTGATTTTATTTTAAAATAAAAAATAAGACAATATTCCTTTACATTGTAGAATGGCAGTTCAGTGCACTGCAATGCTGTTCTTTCCAGTTGCTGGACCTTTCAACATTCCCTATATACAGTTGTTCATGTTTCTGAAATGTTAGATTCCAAGAATAAAATCGGGGAAACCACACGGGAATGCACTGTTTTCTTTTATAGTCCACCAGGGCTATCACTGAAGCATTAAGAATACAAAGGTAAAATGTTGCACAGTTTTATTCTCTTTTATTTTATTCATATGTGGTGGTTGCTCTCCTATTTTTTCATTTCCTTTATAAACTATTATTTATATTTTCATTCCAAGTAGTTTGAGTATGCCTTTTAGGGCTAAGGTTTCTTAAAATGCTGCACAAAACAAAGTGAGAGACAAAGGTACAAGTTGAGCCATGTGGTTCAAGACTGCTCTGCTGGTTATTGTTATGACAGCTGAAGGATCTGAGAAACAGAGGCAACTAAAAGAAACATGGTACAAGAAAAGGTGACTACTAGAGATGGGGATATTTGTATTCGTATATGAATACGAATACCCCCCGCACAGGTGGACATAACGAGGGTCCAGCCCCCTATGGCTGGAGTGTCCACTCACCTTCTGCTGTTGCCGCAGGCTCCACACTCCCTTCCTATCGCTCCGGAGCTCGCAATTTGCGAGCCACTCCAGGCAGGAGGATGAGCCTTGCTGCAAGGTCGAAGAGTGTACGAATACGAATACCCCCATCTCTAGTGGCTGCTTATCCCTGCTCTCAATGCTGTCTGAATCTTATGTGTGAGGGTTCGACTCTTGGCTCCAGGTTTGGTTCAAAGAAATCAGTAGATTTTTGTTGCTTCAAAACAGGTGAAAGATTTATTGGTGCATTTAACAATAAACAAGTGTCTGGAACATGATTGTGAGTCTTTTCTCCTTCTGCCAACAGGTCCGGAAGGGGTTTCCAATCTTCAAACAGGAACGGGTTTCCATAACTATTGTTCCATGGTCCCGGTAGATCCGTGGGGACCCAGTCTCTTACGGTCTGCCCCATTGGGCCTTCCAACAGGGGCACGGTCTCGTCGTCCAGGTCATCATCCCGCAGGATCCGTCTCTCGGGGTCTCGGCTCTCCCAGGATCCTGCCTGTAACTCCTTCTCTTCATCTCCCTTACTCTCCATTCGAATCTTTCTCTCTCAACTCTTTCTTTCTCCTCTCTCAATCTCCTTCTCCACTCTCTCGCCTCGGCTTCTCCCCAATAAGAGGGTCTGGGTGGAATCTCCATTCTCCTTCTATAATCTGCCTCTTCCTTAGGCACTCTTAGCCTCTCCCATAATCCCGTCCAGGGATCCTCCATCCACACCCATTCCCAACCAGGCGGCAACTGCCCTTCTCTCCTTTTTACCTCCCCCGTTCCTGCCTCAAACTCCACCGTCTTTTTCCTCTCCTTTCCCGCCTTTTCCTCCTGAACCTCCCCCATAGTCACTTTCTGCACCTCTTCTGTCAGTTCCTCTATTTCTGGCTCTTGCTGTGGTCTCTCTGTAGGCTCTGGTGCGGGCTTGGGTCTTGCTTCCTTATCCTTGCTGTTGAGGAGGGACGGCTCTCCGGCGAGTGGGGTATCCCTCTCGCCTTCTGTCTCACATTATGCTAGTTCTGTTTCTGCTATTATATCCAAATTTTCATTGACTGATGGATGGATGAATTGCATTTCTTAGCTAGCTTTCAAGACCACACTCTTCCCACAGCAGTTAACAATATAAAAATATACAGTACAAAATCTTTCAGTTAAAAGCTGGGGGGAGGGGGAACCCAAGTCTTTAAAAACAACAGATGGACCCCTATGTATATCTCTTGGGGGGAAAAGCCACCACAAGCACAAGTGCCCAGCAACCTTATAGATCTTAATGGTTGCTTAATAAGCAAGGCCTCTCATTGTGATTACCTTAATCAGGAGCAAGCAATCATTGCTCTATAGAGGTATTGTGGCGGCTATCATATGGGCTGGTGAAAGCCAGCAATGGGCACTGTCTGAGGGAAGAGTAAGCAGTACTACTTTTTCTATCCTTCTTTGTTCTATCCCATTTCCCCCTCTCTCGTTCTCCCTTTCTGCCTCAGAGGTCACTCTGCTGATTGCATTTTTGGTAAAATGCTTTTGGATTTATGGCAGCCAAGGGTTGTCTCCAACTCTTGTGGGACTGATTTGTTTTGAGGGCCAGATTTATGCTTGGGAAATTAAATTTACATTTGCAAATGGATTGGCTAGCAAAGTCAGAGAGGCAAAATAACCCCAGCACTCACTGGGATGAATAGGAGTCTTCTGTATTTTAAATTTTTTTGGAATGGGTCACCATAATATGTTTGAGAGTGTTAATATATGGAGCAGTCAAATGAAATTCTGGCAGTGTGTTTTCAGGAGCACAGAAGAAAAGGATACCCAGAACTGTTTCTTACTGGGCTACACATTCACACAATACCTTGGTTCCTACTGTCATTGCCTAGAGCATCACATGAACATAAGTCAAAGCTGAGATGTACAGTTATCCCACTCCAAGGGTCACTGACAGATGGACTTTGCCCATATTTCTGTGACCAAAGCAGGTTGCAGGTGATGCGTGATCTTATGTCATAATGCTCCAATTGCTGTGTTGCAGTTGAGGGTCAGAAGCCTTGGTGTTGGACAGTGGGAAGCAAGCTGCATCAGACAACTGATTTTGACTGCCATGAAAAGGAAAGGAAATAGTTTTAAAATTATTATTCTTTCTTTTAAAACTGTCAGGAAGAGGTAGGGAGATATGTAGGATTTTGGCAGGGGAGTGGGGAGTGAACTGCCAAAATTATTTCTCTGGCTTTAGATACTATGTACCTTGAACATGGGGGAGGTAGAAATATTTCCTGCTCCATTGCAAATGGAAATTCTCCTGGGCCAGCCCTGGCAGAGTCAAGAGTATTTTGACTTGCCGAAGAGTGTAAGCTGGGTTGTAGAAATGATGAGGAAGTAAAAGCAGATGGTTGTGGGAAACCTTTGACCACTTTTGGATTGGGGCTGCAAGAGATCAGGGAAGTGCAGATGCCAGGGCTGGCTAAAACAAGTAGTTGCTTCTAAGTGGCTGCCCTATATGTGAGCTGCTGGGTCTGCCTCCTCATGTTCCAGAGGATATTTGAGTGAGGAACCTAATGAATTTTTGGTAGTTTGCCAGTCCCCATAGAAAGGTTGCCGCTTCAACTTCCTGGGAGCCCTGCCACTGTTGGGCTTTTATTCTGTGTACTGTGTGCAAGGGAAAGGTTCCTGGTGGGAGTAAAGAAACTGGTAAAGTGATGGCAAATGGAACAAGGCTACATGGATAAAAAAAAGTGGAATGGACTACATGAGAAAAAGGAAACAAGACAGCAACTGGGAACATCAAGGAAAGCAATTAAGGTGAATAAAGACTGACCCATAGGAATACAGAAAGAGAGAGATGAGAGAAATCAATCCTAATCAAAATGAAGTAAAAGCAAAGAGTAAGAAGAGAAAAGACTGAAAATGAGGATGGGGGGAAAAAGCAACAAGAGACTAAAGAACAAGTTGAAATAAAGGACAGACTAGAAGAAGTGGGAATTATAGCTGTAACTGGTCAAATACTAAAAAGGTGGCTGTACCAAGGAGGGAAGCAAATATTGCATTGTTTCCTGGCCTTTGTAACTAGAACTGCTATGGCTGGTCAGTTTGGAGGGCCCGGTTGCATCACAAAAAGAACCTGATTCTCATGGGTTCTTAATTCTGAAGTTTCCAGAGCTCAACTGCCTTAACTGTCATCATTGCAAGAGGCAAGCAAAACACCAAACAGGTTTGGATGGAAAGCTCCCTCCCTCCACTTATCTTGAGTTTCCTTCTTTTTTTTTAACCTCCCAGATCATAGGAAGAAAACATAGAAAAGTCTGGAGATTAAGGTCACCACATTTTCCCCCTCCAGGAAGGATTTCAAATGGAAGGACAGCTATAGAAAGGTGCTGTCCTCTTTAGACCTTATATCTCAAATGGAAAGCTTTTTAGCCCATGTATTAACAACATTCCAGTTTTCAGACTTTGAAAGCTGAAAATAAAAATTGAGTTTCCACTTTTGATGAAACTCACCTTCTCTAGTTAGTGTCCAGAAACCTGATTTTCAGTGAAGCTTGCTTTTCTGACAGAACAAAAGTCAGACCAGCACATTTGTTTATCTTTGTTGGGTTTATACCTATGTCTTCCATTTTTACTTCTGGGAAAAGTGCTGATTTTAATAGTTACCTGGACTCTGGGATTCATTTTGCTAAAATATTTTCATAGATTATAAAATGAGACAAGCAGTAGAAGTGAGAAGGCAAGGAAGGAGGTAGAGAGAGAAAACTGGTGGAGGAAGAAGTGTAAGAAGAACAAAGAGGAAAACCTGACTACCAAAAAAGGAATCAAGAAATGTGACATATGTCTGTGACAGAAGCCAAGCCATGTGGGCTGATGTAATTATGTTATGTTGCTTAGACAGAATGCTCCCTTCAAACAATTTGGCAAAGAGTCAAGTGAGGAGATGAAATGTAATACCTTCAGGAACACACCACTCTCTTCAGTTTTTTGCATCCTGATCAGTTTTTTAAGCATTTAGTGGTCACATTCTATGCACTGGTATCACACTACAGGGATGTAAGGAAATCTTCAGCTTTGAACCATTAGTTGGCTCAGATAGTGGGGTTGCAACCAGGAAACATGTTGCACTAATCAAGGAAGTCTCATTTCACCAATTGGCCAGATATAACCTAGTAATATTTCCAAATCTGCTAGGAAGCCTCAGGTCAGGTTTGCTTGCTGGTTGATTTAATGAAGATAATGGCTGTTGTTGGAGATAGGCCTCTTTCAATGGTTCCATTCTGAACTGCACAAAAAGTAGATCATGCTCCAATAAGTGGGATGACTTCAAGTTATGCTGCATGAAATTTCTCTTAAATTAGGTAAGTGTGACAGGTTGTACACATATAGATGTGTCAAGGAAAAAGGCTCTTTATTTGAGAGAGTTCTTTAGGTGAGTATTCGACAATGCTACCTCTCATTTCTGTAGTTTCCAAGAGGTGCATGATGCTGCTTCACCACATCTGTGGAAAATTGGCGATGGCAAGGAGAATGCACATCGAAAAACAGTGCAGGTCAGGATTATCAGAGTGCTGCAGCAGATTATTCACTGAAAGATAACTGACATGTTCCAAAACTTGCAGCATCCATTTGTAACCCTATCCTTTTCCCTCTCTGATGAATATTGAATAATATCTTTTGTAATGAATTTATTATTACAGAACATCAGACTCTTGCCCATTAATGAGAACTCTTAAAGGATGAGCAGAGTTTCAGAGAAAACGGCTGGCCAGGAAAAACAAACCATAGGATCCAATGGAAAAGGTAAAATACAAATACAGTCATTCTGACTCTCCTGATGGACCACAGGAGTGCTCTACTTACCACCGGACATCATGGAGAAGAATGGTAAGGGCTTCATGGTACCTCTTCTTATCAGCTGCTGTCTGTAACCTTCTTTCAACAGGCAACTATCAGAAGCCATGCACTTGTCATTAATCTGATGCCTTTGGCTCCACAGGCGTAGAAAGCCTTTTGGGGGCTGGTGCGTAGGTGAGTACTTCTCCATCCCATAACAATTGCCTTCCTAAGTTTCTAGACTATCCAGCAGTTGCGCATCATGTTGATACTTGCCACATCAAGTCAGACAAAGGTGAATGATGGCACGTGGAATACAATTCTGATCTCAGAATGGGTTGCAGTCATCAAAATACTTCAGCACACCCCTGATGGTAAATGATCACTAAGAAGCGATCAATGGGTAGGTAAGTACAAAATGACAAAGGACAAAGCACCGAAGCCCACTTGGCAATCAGTCTATTCTTCCCCACAAGTTCTTTTACATATAATATTGCTGTGCATTTTTTAATTGCAAGCAGGTCTTGTCAAGTCTGAATCACCACCAGGCATCATGGACAAGGAAGGTAAGGTAAGAGATCTCTTCCCATCAGCTGCTGTCTGTAACCTTCTTTCAACAGGCAAGAATCAAGAGCCATACACTTTCCATTAATTTGATGCCACTGGCTCCACTGGCGCAGAGAGTCCTTTGGGGCTAATATATAGGTGAGTACTCCTCCATCCATTAACAACAGTCTTCTGAAGTTTCTAGACTATTCAGTAGTTTTGCTTAATGTTGCTTCTTGCCACACTATATCTGACTAAGGTAAATGATAGCATGTGGAATACAATGCTGATCTCAGAACTGGTTGTGGTCATCAAAATACTTCAGTATGCTCTTGATGGTAAGTACAGTGATTATCAAAATTCTGCAGCAGGATGACTAAAGGAGGGACAACTATTCAGGCGTTGACTAGATTAATAAGCCTACAAAATCACACTTGAAGATTCTCACAGCTTACTGCCACTGGGCTCAGTCTTTTCGCTTGGAATTACTTCCAAAACGACTATGAAGTCATGCTCGTATGCTGGCCGTCACGACAAATAGGAGACCAATACAAGCTGCACAGTGGAATTTGTGCAAGCTAAACTGCATGGAACAGAAATGTACATACAGAGGTAAAACAAACATTCAGGTAATTATACTTTTCCTGTTCTTTTTCTCTCCAGTGATAGATCTGCTGTTTTTGTCTGTTTTTTCAACCAAATCTTTCTTCCTCTCATTTTTGCATTTTCCAAAAGGTATGCATGATGCCCTCTCACCATATCTCTTTAAAGTCAGTAAGGCAAAATGTTACCTTTAAGCAACTGAGCATGGACAAAGTCCTTTAAAGAAAATCATAGAGATTCGGTCATACTTGTCTTGTTTCCTACCTTTCCCTTCTATACCCCCTTTGCTTTTAATTTTGTTACAAAGGCATAGAGAACTGTTGTAGCTTTGTTTCTTTAGAACATCCAGTTTGGTCCACAAAAGTATTGAAAGAATAAAGAGATCCCCAAGTCAGACCTGTGAAGGATGAGCAGAATCTCAAAAGCAAACCACAGCATCCCATGGATAATCTAATATATAAATGCAGTCATTCTGACCCTCTTGATGGACCACGTGAGTGCTCAACTTGTTTTGTAACTGAAAAAAGAATGGGGAAGTAAGTATATGAATTTAGAGCAAATATCTTGACAGAATGTAGCAGGTAGTAAAGTGAGTAACCTATGGCCACTTGGCAATCAGTCTACTGCTTCCCACAAGTCCCTTTACATATAATATTGCTGTACTAATTTTAATTGCAAGCAGGTCTTGTCAAGTCTGAATTACCACCGGACATCATGGAGAAGAATGGTAAGGGCTTCATGGTACCTCTTCTTATCAGCTGCTGTCTGTAACCTTCTTTCAACAGGCAACTATCAGAAGCCATGCACTTGTCATTAATCTGATGCCTTTGGCTCCACAGGCGTAGAAAGTCTTTTGGGGGCTGGTGCGTAGGTGAGTACTTCTCCATCCCATAACAATTGCCTTCCTAAGTTTCTAGACTATCCAGCAGTTGCGCATCATGTTGATACTTGCCACATCAAGTCAGACAAAGGTGAATGATGGCACGTGGAATACAATTCTGATCTCAGAATGGGTTGCAGTCATCAAAATACTTCAGCACACCCCTGATGGTAAATGATCACTAAGAAGCGATCAATGGGTAGGTAAGTACAAAATGGCAAAGGACAAAGCACCGAAGCCCACTTGGCAATCAGTCTATTCTTCCCCACAAGTTCTTTTACATATAATATTGCTGTGCATTTTTTAATTGCAAGCAGGTCTTGTCACGTCTGAATCACCACCAGGCATCATGGACAAGGAAGGTAAGGTAAGAGATCTCTTCCCATCAGCTGCTGTCTGTAACCTTCTTTCAACAGGCAAGAATCAAGAGCCATACACTTTCCATTAATTTGATGCCACTGGCTCCACTGGCGCAGAGAGTCCTTTGGGACTAATATATAGGTGAGTACTCCTCCATCCATTAACAACAGTCTTCTGAAGTTTCTAGACTATTCAGTAGTTTTGCTTAATGTTGCTTCTTGCCACACTATATCTGACTAAGGTAAATGATAGCATGTGGAATACAATGCTGATCTCAGAACTGGTTGTGGTCATCAAAATACTTCAGTATGCTCTTGATGGTAAGTACAGTGATTATCAAAATTCTGCAGCAGGATGACTAAAGGAGGGACAACTATTCAGGCGTTGACTAGATTAATAAGCCTACAAAATCACACTTGAAGATTCTCACAGCTTACTGCCACTGGGCTCAGTCTTTTCGCTTGGAATTACTTCCAAAACGACTATGAAGTCATGCTCGTATGCTGGCCGTCACGACAAATAGGAGACCAATACAAGCTGCACAGTGGAATTTGTGCAAGCTAAACTGCATGGAACAGAAATGTACATACAGAGGTAAAACAAACATTCAGGTAATTATACTTTTCCTGTTCTTTTTCTCTCCAGTGATAGATCTGCTGTTTTTGTCTGTTTTTTCAACCAAATCTTTCTTCCTCTCATTTTTGCATTTTCCAAAAGGTATGCATGATGCCCTCTCACCATATCTCTTTAAAGTCAGTAAGGCAAAATGTTACCTTTAAGCAACTGAGCATGGACAAAGTCCTTTAAAGAAAATCATAGAGATTCGGTCATACTTGTCTTGTTTCCTACCTTTCCCTTCTATACCCCCTTTGCTTTTAATTTTTTTTACAAAGGCATAGAGAACTGTTGTAGCTTTGTTTCTTTAGAACATCCAGTTTGGTCCACAAAAGTATTGAAAGAATAAAGAGATCCCCAAGTCAGACCTGTGAAGGATGAGCAGAATCTCAAAAGCAAACCACAGCATCCCATGGATAATCTAATATATAAATGCAGTCATTCTGACCCTCTTGATGGACCACGTGAGTGCTCAACTTGTTTTGTAACTGAAAAAAGAATGGGGAAGTAAGTATATGAATTTAGAGCAAATATCTTGACAGAATGTAGCAGGTAGTAAAGTGAGTAACCTATGGCCACTTGGCAATCAGTCTACTGCTTCCCACAAGTTCCTTTACATATAATATTGCTGTACTAATTTTAATTGCAAGTAGGTCTTGTCAAGTCTGAATTACCACCGGACATCATGGAGAAGGATGGTAAGGGCTTCATGGTACCTCTTCTTATCAGCTGCTGTCTGTAACCTTCTTTCAACAGGCAACTATCAGAAGCCATGCACTTGTCATTAATCTGATGCCTTTGGCTCCACAGGCGTAGAAAGTCTTTTGGGGGCTGGTGCGTAGGTGAGTACTTCTCCATCCCATAACAATTGCCTTCCTAAGTTTCTAGACTATCCAGCAGTTGCGCATCATGTTGATACTTGCCACATCAAGTCAGACAAAGGTGAATGATGGCACGTGGAATACAATTCTGATCTCAGAATGGGTTGCAGTCATCAAAATACTTCAGCACACCCCTGATGGTAAATGATCACTAAGAAGCGATCAATGGGTAGGTAAGTACAAAATGACAAAGGACAAAGCACCGAAGCCCACTTGGCAATCAGTCTATTCTTCCCCACAAGTTCTTTTACATATAATATTGCTGTGCATTTTTTAATTGCAAGCAGGTCTTGTCACGTCTGAATCACCACCAGGCATCATGGACAAGGAAGGTAAGGTAAGAGATCTCTTCCCATCAGCTGCTGTCTGTAACCTTCTTTCAACAGGCAAGAATCAAGAGCCATACACTTTCCATTAATTTGATGCCACTGGCTCCACTGGCGCAGAGAGTCCTTTGGGGCTAATATATAGGTGAGTACTCCTCCATCCATTAACAACAGTCTTCTGAAGTTTCTAGACTATTCAGTAGTTTTGCTTAATGTTGCTTCTTGCCACACTATATCTGACTAAGGTAAATGATAGCATGTGGAATACAATGCTGATCTCAGAACTGGTTGTGGTCATCAAAATACTTCAGTATGCTCTTGATGGTAAGTACAGTGATTATCAAAATTCTGCAGCAGGATGACTAAAGGAGGGACAACTATTCAGGCGTTGACTAGATTAATAAGCCTACAAAATCACACTTGAAGATTCTCACAGCTTACTGCCACTGGGCTCAGTCTTTTCGCTTGGAATTACTTCCAAAACGACTATGAAGTCATGCTCGTATGCTGGCCGTCACGACAAATAGGAGACCAATACAAGCTGCACAGTGGAATTTGTGCAAGCTAAACTGCATGGAACAGAAATGTACATACAGAGGTAAAACAAACATTCAGGTAATTATACTTTTCCTGTTCTTTTTCTCTCCAGTGATAGATCTGCTGTTTTTGTCTGTTTTTTCAACCAAATCTTTCTTCCTCTCATTTTTGCATTTTCCAAAAGGTATGCATGATGCTCTCTCACCATATCTCTTTAAAGTCAGTAAGGCAAAATGTTACCTTTAAGCAACTGAGCATGGACAAAGTCCTTTAAAGAAAATCATAGAGATTCGGTCATACTTGTCTTGTTTCCTACCTTTCCCTTCTATACCCCCTTTGCTTTTAATTTTTTTACAAAGGCATAGAGAACTGTTGTAGCTTTGTTTCTTTAGAACATCCAGTTTGGTCCACAAAAGTATTGAAAGAATAAAGAGATCCCCAAGTCAGACCTGTGAAGGATGAGCAGAATCTCAAAAGCAAACCACAGCATCCCATGGATAATCTAATATATAAATGCAGTCATTCTGACCCTCTTGATGGACCACGTGAGTGCTCAACTTGTTTTGTAACTGAAAAAAGAATGGGGAAGTAAGTATATGAATTTAGAGCAAATATCTTGACAGAATGTAGCAGGTAGTAAAGTGAGTAACCTATGGCCACTTGGCAATCAGTCTACTGCTTCCCACAAGTTCCTTTACATATAATATTGCTGTACTAATTTTAATTGCAAGCAGGTCTTGTCAAGTCTGAATTACCACCGGACATCATGGAGAAGAATGGTAAGGGCTTCATGGTACCTCTTCTTATCAGCTGCTGTCTGTAACCTTCTTTCAACAGGCAACTATCAGAAGCCATGCACTTGTCATTAATCTGATGCCTTTGGCTCCACAGGCGTAGAAAGTCTTTTGGGGGCTGGTGCGTAGGTGAGTACTTCTCCATCCCATAACAATTGCCTTCCTAAGTTTCTAGACTATCCAGCAGTTGCGCATTATGTTGATACTTGCCACATCAAGTCAGACAAAGGTGAATGATGGCACGTGGAATACAATTCTGATCTCAGAATGGGTTGCAGTCATCAAAATACTTCAGCACACCCCTGATGGTAAATGATCACTAAGAAGTGATCAATGCTGGCATCCCACCCGCCCGCCCTATATTCTAGTGTGAGTTTATCTGGTCGCCTTTGGGGCCGGATAGGAATTTTTTACCCGTCTCCTGATTGGGTCTTGGTGGCGGGGATTTTTTGCCTATCCCACACTGGAAAAGGTGCGCTGGCATTTTTTGAGGTGGAAATTCGGTCACACTGGCAGTTAGTGCGGATTAAACAGGTATTTTGGTGAGTCCCATAGCAATAGCAGGTAATTATAGCTCATCTGAACCCCCAGCACTGCAGATTGTGCGATTACAGTGCTTGGGGGGGAAAGATGTGCTGGGGACACACCCGGACGAACAGTCAACAAGGAGAGAGTGGCTCAAGGTCCAGGGTGGTCAAATTTGGACCGGCAGAGTTTCTCACTGTCTTAATGGCTGGGAGAACTTGGGCCAGGGACTCACATATTTGTTCGTTAGAAGGGTCCGTTTAGACCTACGTTTTGAAACCTGAATCCGCACTACGGCAGGACCCCCCTTTGCCAAAGGATTGGCAACAATGATTATATTCAATAAAGTGCGGCCCATGTTTAATCCATATTTTCTTGTCTCGTGTCTTTATTCCGGGGTAAGGGGGCAAAGGGCTGGGTTCTAAAGACATTAATGTGGAGGTGAGTATTTTAGTATCCTTATTGACTTCTTTGGATTGCAAAACTGTTTTCTCTGTTAGTATTAATTGAGCAGGTTGTGGGCATCACTGGTAGAGGAATAGGCATGGAAGAGATTGGGAGACCTTTTGTGTCTAGGAAATCAATGAGTCTTCTAAATTACACTGTTGTGAAAGTTTTACTTCAACTAAGTTGCAAGAACTTTGGTTTGATACAAAACTTTACTTCGTCACGATGAAGCAGTATATTTCCGATCTGGACAAGAACAGAAGCATCTTCTAAAAGAAGAAGATAAGAAGCAGTCATGAATGGCAACCCGTAGTTGTAAACTCACAGGGAAGTCAGGAAAACATGACATCATCACACAAGGCATTCCTAATGTAAGCTGTTCCTGTTGAAGAGTGAGTGTTATATTTACAGTCTGGAAGGTCAGGCATGTTTTCAAAAAAGGCAACAATTTTCTTCTCTTGGCCCAGTCCACAGATTGCCTAGACCATCCAGTGTTTGATTCCATCTTTCAAGCATGCCCATTTGTGATGGGCCCATGGCAGTTGTTATAACATTCCAGTATAGAAGCAGCCTTGCGGAGAAAGAGGATTCAGATCTGCTTTCATGAGATCTTCTTATGAGGCCTTTTGCTGACCCATTAGATCGTGCACCAGAAATGGCAGCTGACTGATAGGGAGCAAGGGGCTCTCAAACAAGAAAACCCAAGCACCAAAAAGAATGAAGAACAAGAACTTGGTGAGAAAGTAAGAGCCCGATGGCCCACCAAGTAAGAGTCTGTTTCACATACCTGGAAATGATTTGGCTCTTGGCAGTATTCCAGGAAGGGTTCTCTCTGTTTTGCCCGCCTGCTGTGATACAGGTCATCTTTTGCTGGGGCCAGAGAGAAAAAAGACGGTTTCTCTTGAAGGACAGCCATGGAAATGAAAGTGTCGGTGCTTTAGTGGAAGAGCTAATACTTCAGTACTAAAGATAAATGGAAAGTATTTTAGCCCTGGAAGCACCTGTTGGCTGAGCGGTTCTGGCCTTTGCTGACATGTTGAGACCAAATATATATGTACAAAATGACCAAAATCCTATTGCTTAATATAATACAGGCACTCCTCACTTAATGAACGAGTTCTGTTCCTATGACTAGGTCGTTAAGTGAATTGGTTGATAAGCAAGGAGCAATAATACTGTATAATGGAGTAATAAATCACGTGCTGTTGAGAAGGTGCATGGTGAAGACACGAGTACACATTTGCAAGGGTCGTAAAAGTTTGTAAATCCAAGCGATTGTTAAACAGGTATGTTGTTAAATGAGGAGTGCCTGTAAATTGTACCAGAGCAGGCCCACTGAATCAATGGGCATTTGGTGAGCCAACCCCTCTGTAAATTCCATTGATTTGAATGGGCCTACTTTAAAGTATATAATCAGATTCCCCAGGTCAAGGATGGAAGAAACAACCAATATGCCCTTTGATTGAGGAAGTGGGAGGTGGGAGTTTGCTTCCTTATGGCCCTTGCTGACATGCCCAGGGTAGCACTGATTGCCACTTCTGGGGTCAGGAAGGAATTTTCCTCCAGGGCAGATTGGCCAGAGATCCTGGAGGTTTTTTGCCTTCCTCTGGGCATCCAGCAGAGATCATACACATTAGCTTATCTAATAATCTAAGTGAATAATACAATAACAAAATACATGAAAGTTGAACTTGACAAATGAAAATACAATACTAATGGAAAATTAATAAAAGCCACAAAATGTAGAGTCAGACTTTGTTCCCCCCCCCCCCCCATCATTATAATAAGTAGTTGCTTGACAAACATTACAGGAGCAAGCACGGGAACTAGAGCATCATATGTTTGGTCCGGAGCAGCAGTTTCATGTTCCTGGACCTGGGAGAGATCCCTTGAGACTTCTCCATTCCCTGAAAGAAGCAGTGGGTGAAAACTGAGCATGAAGTTGCTTTTATAGACTACAACTCCCAGAATCCCCTAGCCAACATGGTGGCTGTACTGTCCAAAATGCTGGGTGGAAGCAGGTTGTTGAACCCTTCCTCTTCTGGCTTCTCCCCAAGGCTGTTTTGTCTTCAGCCTGACTGCAAGACCAGAAACACATTTGACTAGAGAGAAATAATTGTGGAGGAGAAACTACAGAAGGAAGCATCAGGCATAGGAAGAGTTAAGCATCCACATTCACAGTGGGTGTTGGGAACAGTCCAAGATGGGATTGGGAAGCCATATCTTCTGATGTAGTGTGATTCTGTTCTCCAACCCCTTGACCAAGTAAAAGTGATTTCAATTAGATTAGAAGCTTGATTAAGAAACCTACGGCAAAAAGATAGGAATTCCACAGTGATAGTGGGTCTCACTTTCGATAGCCTTGCTCATATTGTCTTCTTGAGTAACACAGAA
Source organism: Intellagama lesueurii (assembly GCA_037013535.1). Taxonomy (NCBI): domain Eukaryota; kingdom Metazoa; phylum Chordata; class Lepidosauria; order Squamata; family Agamidae; genus Intellagama; species Intellagama lesueurii. Next base: position 155,674,636 of record JBAJHW010000005.1, read on the forward strand.
AATACTTTATTTCTTTTTCCAAGTAAAGAAGGGACTTGGAAAAAGATCATCCAGCAGATTTACCAAAAAACACCAGGCTGGGTATCACCCATAGAGGCCTTTACACAACCTAACCTCGTGACAGAAGCGAAACTTTTAAGATATCAAGATCTATTAAAAAATGATTGTGAGTTAAGGTCCAAAGAAGAGTTAGAAACACAAAACATATATCTAGACTGGTGGTCCAGAGCACAAGTGGAATCTAGGTATAGAAAAGATAAAATAGAGGGCTTTTACACAGAACGAACGATATTCGATAAACTTCTGCTGGGCTCAAATGATAAAGCAATTAAGAAAATGTATGATTATTTGCTTGAAACTAAAATGCAAGATGAGATCGTAAAAGTATGTATGATTAGGTGGGCACAAAATATAGGACATAATATTGATATTGATCAATGGTTGCAAATATGGAAAAATAACATAAAGCTCACAAAATCGGTAAATTTCAAGGAGAACATATATAAGATGTTTTATAGGTGGCATATGAGTCCAAAAAAATTGTCAAAGATTTATACAGAGGTGTCAAATGTTTGTTGGAAGTGTGAAGCACAAGAGGGAAGCTTTTACCATATGTGGTGGACTTGTAGAGTAGCGAAACAGTATTGGATAGCAGTACATACTTTGTTACAAAAAATACTGCTTTGTAATGTTCCACTAACCCCAGAATTGTTTTTACTGAGCATTATACCAGATAATATAGATAAGACAAAGAACTACCTAGACAAAACTTTATTACGGTCAAAAGACCAGCCACAAAAAGAACTACCTAGTTATATATATAGTCACTGCAGCCAGAATTCTTTATGCTAAGAACTGGAAGAAATTGGAGATACCGAAACAAGAGGAACTCATTGAGAAGATATGGGAAGCGGCAGAAATGGATATTCTATCAGAAGTGTTGAAAGACTGCCCAATACAAAAGGCAACTGAACAATGGGATTTATTATATAAATGGCTTGAGTCACCAGATAGTGCTTGAATAACATAGAATTAAACTAAGATGTAACTGTAAGTTGAAACCTGGAGGGCAATCAAATTGTAGAAAGGTGAAAAGTCGACTTGATATCGCAACATGAACAGATTGGATGACAGTGCATTTTGTGTTCTCCTTCCCTCTCTCCCCCCATATCCCCCTCTACCTTTTGTACTCCTTACCTTATCCCTAGTTGTTAAAAATAAAAAATAAATAAATAAAAAGAAAATACTTTATTTCTCATGTTGGACAACACTGCCATTGTTACTCTGCACTTCTCTTGGACTTTGGACATGGCTTTCTTATTTTGCATCAAGGGAGCACTCGCTACATTCTGACTACAAAGAATTCTTACAGGCTGGGAAACAAGACTTTATGTGTGAGGGAAAAAATATTTGTATACCACTTTCTTACTATTTTTCAAAGTGGTACACAATTATTGAAAAACATTCAACACATTTTAAACTCAAATTATCAAAAGAAATTCTTACCAAAATCTGACTGTTTAAGCATGTTCCCCAGCCATTTTCTTTCATTTAAATTCATCTACCCATGTAGCAGCTTAAAAAAGATGGAAATACTTTCAATTAACACCAAATTAATCACTCCCTATGAGCAAGGGACATACTGGTAGGGGGAATTCTGGGAGTTCAAGAACTTCCTCTTACAGAAGACGGTCTATCATCTGCGTCTTGCTGGTCTCCCAAACTGGACTCTAATTCTGTTCTACTTCCTTTTGTGACTTATTTGGACAATGTAAGATCAACATGTACCATAGAAAACAATCAAAATGTTGCCTACTAGCCTAAACCAAAGGGTGGACCTAAGTGACTGCTTTATTTTACTGTCCTTCACAGTTTATAATTTTTCCAAATAAATGCCACAATAATAATAATGTGCCGTCCAGTCAATTCAAACTTATGGTGATCCAGCCTTTTCTAGGTATAAGGTACCTAAAATATAAAGTGCATTTCTAGTCTCTCCTTCTGGCAATGCTCTGAGACCTTGCAGCTTGCCCAAGGCCACACACAACCCCATTAGCCGCACACAGTCCAGTTGACCTTGACTGGTTCCTCTCCTGGGAGACAACAGTGGGAATGTCCAGTGTACTTAACTGCTTTATATGGTTCTCTTTCCTTCTGATACCAAAAACAACTCTCTAAATTTGCTTTAGCTGAGAGGTTGCCCCAGGGACACCAAATAAGCCTTATGACTGAGCTGTGATTTAGCTAGGTCTCCTTGTTCCACACTAAAAATCACACTATACTGACTATCTTACATTGGTGATCACTATATAAATGATGTCAAGGCGGGAAACACACTGGTGAACACACACTGCAACAATTGATGTACTTAATTTACATACTATGGGAACAATCTATATTAATATGCACCATATACAGGCATTATGGAAATAAAGCTGCTGAATAATTACTCCCGTATAGAAATGGTGTTGCCCAGATTTAGAGAATTGGAATATGGCAACTTTATGGCACCTCTAGCAGTATCCATATCTTTTCATGTGGACCAGCTGTGCTAGTCTGCTGCAGCAGAAACAAGGAGTCTAGTGGTACTTTATAGACAACTTCATTTAGCATAAACTCTTGCAAACAGTAGCCTGCTTTACCAGATGCACAAAATACATGGTATTAGCATAAAACATATAGCAGTCTACATCACACTGAGAAGGCTTACAAAAGTAGGTGTTTTCATGTATCTAAAAATAATAATTGTCAGAGCAAATCTGACATCAAGAGGGAGAATATTCTATATGGTTGGTGTTAAGTACTACTCCAAATGAAGGTGAACCAGGCCTTGAATCTGTGGCAATAACAGGAGAGCCTTTCCAGATGACTTCCAGGACCAAATGTTCCTATGATGGAGGTGCTCTATCAGACAACCAAATTCCCAGGCTTTTTAGGGCTTTGTCGACAAAGAGCAAAACCATAAATGAGGCCTGGTGGCAAAAAGGTACCTGGTGCAACTCCTTCCATTAGCAAAGGTATTAGGCATAGTTATAAGATGCCCCACTTCGGAGCCTAACAGAAATATTCCACACCAACTGCAGCTTCTGGATCGGCCTCAAGGGCGGGCTACTACTAGACACATTACAGCAACCACATACAGCATACCTGGACCTGTGTATCCAAACAGTCTTTGACAGCTGAGATTTCCTGGTGATTGGAAAGCCACCAATCCAGTGAGTTAAATCAAATGGTTGTTTGACAATTGAACAGTCTCTAGGAATATATCAAGTGTAGATAGAAGTGGTATATGGCTAGAATGATGTCTACATATATTACCTTTGGCTCGTTCTTGCAGGTAGTATGAAATTAAAATAAAGCACTTTCCTTAGTTTGTTGGGAGGAAAGTATTATTTTGAGGGGTTTACGCATTATGTCCTCCCTCAAAGAAGAAGCAAACCACCAGCAACACAAAAATCAATTTGGAATTGGTGTATGAATTTAATCAAGAATGCATGGCCTGTGGGCTTCAGCTGGACAGAACTGAAGAAGAAAGGTGGGTTGTACTCGACTTTAACTGCTGTAGGAGTGAAAGAAAAGCGTTGGCAAAATCAACGAACATTGTGCCCCAAATTACCTTTTTCATTGCATGCCAGAAACATAATAGGTGTCAGGCATAGCATGTTGACTGGATGATTCTGAGAGCGGCAGTCCACTAAAGAAAAGTCCAAAAAAGTAAGTTTCTAAGGCTTCGCTTTTACTAGTAGTCCCATGTGCAAGTAGTGAAACGTTTCAACCTAATAAGAAAGAAGTCCAGTTGTCATGAATAGTGAAACGTTTCAACCTAATAAGAAAGAAGTCCAGTTGCCATGACTCAACTTCCAGATAACCTCACCTGGATGACTGAGAATCTTCACAGATCCATGGATACTCTGCCAGTGCTCCTTGTACAACTTTCACTAACGAACTAACTACAGGAGATGGGGCTGGGGGAGATTGGTCTAATATAATGACATTTTACTTTCTTTGGGTCAGAAGCAGGACTTGGAAAAGTTATTTTTTGGACTCTTAATTCCCCAGAGAGAAAGATGAAAAGAGAGGTGATGGGAGAGGAAAGCAAACATCGGTGCAAAAAGAACTTTTATTTTGATTTTCAGCTTTTGTTGGCAGATCATGCCTTAAATTTTGGCTTAGATGTTAAGTTGGATTCCTTGTGATGAATAGTTGCATAGACATTTTTTTTTTACTTTCCAGAGATCAAAGATAAGACTGGAGAAGTTTGATGCTATTGTTTCCACACATTTTCCTAATAGAGTTTACTCATTTGTTTAGTTACTTAGACCAGCCTTTTCTGACCAAGACCCATCCAAATGCATTGGGCCATCCCCAAACAGTATTTTCATACCATATAACTGGAGGAAATGCTGGCAGGGGTGAAGGGATATGTATTCCCTCATGACTATAGGCTGCCTAAGAACGTTAAGAACGGCTGAGTGAGCTAAAGCTTTCCTCTTCATAACCAGAGGAATCATACACATGCTAAGAATTAAAGCAAACTCAAAATGGCACTCATGCATATATACATATTTGTGATTCATGATAGTTTCATTGCAGAAATGTATTTTGTATTTACCCTGTTTCCCTGAAAATAAGACCTAACCTGAAAATAAGCCCTAGTATGATTTTTCAGGATGCTCGTAATATAAGACCTACCCCAAAAATAAGCTCCAGTTAAGTGAAACCCCGCCCTCCACCATTGTGCAGCAACCAGAAGAATATGACATGACTGTATTTGCATAAATGTAGATTGTTGTACATGAAAAAATAAAACATCCCCTGAAAATAAGCCCTAATGCGTTTTTTGGAGCAAAAATTAATATAAGACCCTGTCTTATTTTTGGGGAAACACGGTGTCTATTAAAAGTATTTCTCACTTCCCAGCTCAAAAAGCAACACACACACACACACACACACACACACAGAGAGAGAGAGAGAGAGAGAGAGAGAGAGAGAGAGATTTCTTAAAAAGAGATTTTTAATATTTAAAAATCAGTTTTAAGTCAATATTTTTGTTTAAAAAAATCTTGCAAACATATGGGAAATGTCCTATAAGTACTGATATAGAAATACTTGTTTATGTACCTAGGAGACTCTTGTGCATGGGTTAATGGATCTCTGAATGAAGCTGGAAATGCTTTTAAGAATGCAACTATTGTTCACCCAGTGTTTTCACTGATACCTGCACACATCAAGCCTGAAAAAAGAGGGATCTTAGTTTAAACATCAGGCTCGTGTTTTCTCATGTCTCCTATTAAATATCAGGAGAAAGACGTTTGTTTTCAAGAAAGACAGCTTGGTATCAAACCAAAAGGATTTGACTTTTTCCATCTCTTCATGCCAGCAGCCAGTTGCACAACATATCCTATTAATAGTAATAGGAACTCTTGCTTCATACACATTGTTTATTTCTGAAAAAGCCATAAGGCACTTTTCTTGAAGTTTTATAAGTATTTTTGTTAATTCAATGTTAATTCAATTAATGACCTGTGCTTTGAATCATGCGCTGTAACACACTGTAACCTTTTCAGTAAAATATGGAAATCCTTACATGGTTTGGGAGGGAAGGCCCAATCTATTCCATGATCTAAACCTTTGATATGGAATTTATAACTAATTATCCTTTTTAGGAAATAAACATGTAAACTAAAGACACATGTCCTATTTCTCTCTTTCTTAGGCCTATGCATGGGGGTGGGGGGAATCATTTATTTAGGGTGTCTGCCCCATTGACTAGTTACAATAGCTATAGTAACTAGTTATTTGTGGGTGAAGTTACCTTTCAAATGCAAAGGAACAAGAAGGACTGAAGCTATTTTTGAGGTGTAATGAGTAATGCTTTCTAGTTACTTGTAAAAGTAACTTTGAAAAGGCAGTTTAAGGTACTTTCAGAGGCAGTTTAAAAAAGAGGTTTTCTCTTCCCCCACCCCCAGAAGGTAATGGGGAGTAGCAAAAAAAAGTAATAAACAGTGCAAGAAGTCATGTAATGAGTCAAGTTTCCCAACATGGTAAGAATTAACAACAACAGATTATTTTTCAAGGATTGTAACAGGTAACAGAAATGAACTGCTTATAAAAAGAGACCCTCCAAACACAGACTTATCCTCCCCAGAGCTTATGCCCTTGTATGATGAGATGCCTGTACGCACTTCCTTTAGTAGAAGGTAATATCCTCCTTGCAGTGGATGGCCAGGGACAAATATAAGGTATAGCAGTTATAGAATCATAGAATAATTGAGTTGGGCCTATAAGGCCATGGGGTCCAACCCCCTGCTCAATGCAGGAATCCAAATCAAAGCAGATCTGATGGATGGATGTCCAATTTTCTCTTGAATGCCTCCAGCATTGGAGCGCTCACCACCTCCCAAAGCAATTGATTCCATTGTCCTACTGCTCTATCAGTTAAAATGTTTTTCCTGATATTCAACCTAAATCTGGCTTCCTATAGCTTGAGCCCATTATTACATGTCTGGCATTCTGGGATGATTGAAAACAGATCCTGCCCCTCCTCTGTATGACCACCTTTCAAGTATTTGAAAACTGCTATTATATCTCCCCTCAGTCTTCTTTTCTCAAGGCTAAACATGCCCAGTTCTTTCCATTTTTCCTCATAGGACTTGGTTTCCAGTCCCCTGATAATCCTTGTTGCCCGTCTCTGAACTTGCTCCAGTTTGTTTGCATCCTTCTTAAAGTGTGGTGTCTAGAACTGGACACAGTACTCTAGATTAGGCCTAACCAGTGTTGAATAGAAGGGAAGTCGTACCTCACAGGATTTGGAGACTTTACTTCTGTTAATGTATCCTAAAACTGCATTTGCCTTTTTTGCAGCCACATCACACTGTTGGCTCACATTCAGCTTTTGATCTACAAAAATTCCAAGATCCTTCTCACTCATAGTATTACTGAGCCAAGTATCCCCCATCTTGTAACTGTGCACATGGTTTTTCCCCCCTAGGTGTAGAACTTGGCACTTTTCCCTGTTAAATTTCATTATACGTAGTGCCCAAGCCTATAAAAATCATTTTGAATTTTGTTCCTGTCTTCCAAGGTATTAGCTATTCCACCCAATTTTGTGTCATCTGCAAATTTGATAAGTATTCCCTGTACATATGATGAATAATCAGTTTCTCAATCACGAAGCGGAAAAAGAGAAACCAATTACCAAAGACAAATTAATGTTTCACTGAGACAGAAGAAAGACTGATGGTCATTTAACTAGAACCAGCCAATAAATAATCACAGTCCTTGCATGCTTCATGCACATAACTTTCAGGCAGAGTATAGGAATGGACAAATTTGTAAATTTTGCTTTTTCTGAAAAAATGCAGTATTGCAAAACATAATAGCTATTGTCTTGCTTTATGAACTAGCAAAAGTTAGTAGTATTGAGTAGGGTTTTTTGTGTCTTTTTGATCCCTCAGTCTAGCCTGTTGTGCTTGCTCTCTGGCAGTACATATGTGTGTGTGATACAACCATTTTCGTACCAGCATTAGAAGGCTACATCATAAAGTCTTGCTTATCAACTTTCACAATTCACTGTGAGAGTTCTGCCCCACTTCATCACATCTGGACCAGAGTCTGGACTGATAGCAGGGGAAAATGAGATTTCTCAGGAATCTGCACAGAAGGATGACAGCCAAGCTTCCCTCCAGAGATCTTCTGAAATTTTATTAGTTTCTCATTTCTAGCTGAGGTCTGTGGTTTTGCCAAGAGCAGGGTGCCCCATGGGACTACCCTGTTTCAAGGCCATTTCATTTACTATCTAAAAAGTTATGTAATTTGCTTTCTAAGACTTTCAACATTTACACTTTTGTCCAAAACACAATTAGTTGTTGCAAGTTCTCACAAGATCAGCTTCCAAGTAGATTTAGTTAGGGCCAAATAACATGCAGTTGTGAGGATCTGTAGATATATCTTTGTTCTGTTTTATGTGGGGTTTTTTTTAATCAGTTAGCAGCCACTGGGGTTCTGATTGACACCAGAATGCTAATATGGTGGGAAAGAGACACTTAATTCTTTTCCCTGCACAACTTTTCTGAGAAGTATCTCTGCTCATTTTGTGGGGGAGGGGGTGTGCCCTGGCAATATGAATGTACGTACCCCCTTTTCTTCTTTCCATGCCAAACAGAAGTTATAGGGGGGAACTTTCCAGTGTGGAAAAGGTTTAACCCCACCACCTTCTGACATGATCACAGTCCAGATTGACCTTGTTGCTGTGTAAATACAGAATTAAAAGTAGACATGTATTCACATAGTCTCCATTATCATGTGCAGTCCATCATTTCAGACTTGGGTGCCAGAGAAATAGAAGGGCTGATCATGTTCTCATGAATGAGGTACAGCACTTATGGGGCTGTTATTGCTATTTTAAGGTCCATTCTTCCTTTTCTCAGGAGATTTGGATTCAAATCCTTGCTTGGCCATGGAAATTTTCTGGGATGGGTAGCGATGATAAACCATTCCTTGAATATCCCACATATCTAGAAAATCTTATTAGGGTTGCCATAATGATAAATCCTTCCTTCTTCCTTGAAAACACCTTGTTGCCCTAAAAAAGATACCAATAGAAATGGATGGTGTACCATGTAGTTAGCATGGTGTCATAGGAAGCTGTCTTATTTCCAGTCACACCATTGATCCATCCAGACCAGTATCAACGTTGACTGCCCATCTGATATTCAGGTAAGATGTTTTCCTAGCCTATGTGGAGATGTTGGGAACTGAACCTGGAACCATCTGCTATTCCGTACTCATCTTCTATCCATGCACACACCAGGGCTAACTGTGTTCAGCTTCTGACATCAGATGAAATGTCAAGATGAGGTATACTCAGGTAGGTATAGTGATATAATTTCTTCTCAGGAAAAGCCTCTGGCTTTTCTTTTGTGTGTTACTACTACCAGAATCTGCTGGAACAACAGTCCCCAAAAGAAACAATCCCCATCTCTGATTCACCACCACCACCACCCATTGTTTAATTTTAAAGAAATTTGTGGTTAATTCCTTTTAGTTAGCAGACCATAAAGTACACAAACCAGCAGCAGCACAGGGGAAATGTGAAGGAGAACAGCTAAAATCCCCAGCTTCCACCCAGCCCATTTTGTTCTCCCAATGACTAGCCCTTTGTATATAAAAATCACTCTACAAGTAGCTTAAGCAGAAAAAGGAAAGCATCTTCAGTTACAGTTGTGGGAAATTCAGATACAATCAGAAGAATAAAAGGATAAAGAAAGAAACTACAGCCTCAACCATGCTGGGAGACAGAAATCCACCATGCTGACCACCTGGTCAAAATTCAGGAGCAGAGGAGTATGTCTGCTCTGCTCTAAAGTCAGAGTAAAAGAGAAAGCGCAAACTAAACAATACTTTTTATATTATGCCACTCATGGTAACTGTGGCAGCATTAGGATTACTTTTGTTCACTGAGGGAGGGGAAATGAATTCTCGGCAATGGAGGTAACAAGGATAGGAATGATTTGATTTTTGGCACTAATTCAAGGTGAATGTCATACTGTACTATTTACTCTTACTTGGTAGCTCTCCCTGTGTGTATGAGAGGGGGTCTATCTGTTTTTCTGTTCTGTCTCTTCTGTATTTGGCTGTGTTTTATGACTTTTAGGCCTTATTTTCGATATAAGGCATAAGAAATACAGTACTTTCAGACAAAACATACATAAGTGTGCCGGTATTCTTGGCTGAAGTCGATAGCACGCGTGTATATGTGTTAAAGAAAAGGAAATCATAGCTTCCCACAAATGTTTAAATTGCTCACACATCATAATATGATTTCTTACCTAAATAGAATTGTTACAGTTTTCATAGTCAGAACTTGGTAAAGCTTATCTTCCAGCTGTGCTCGCTGCCAGCTTTTGTGGGGTGAGTGGGTGGATGAATGGCCTGGAGTTTTTAAAAGATAAACATCCAAACTGTCCTTTCATATTTTTGATGCAAAACACATTCAGATTATTTTGTTCAATGACGCTAAACTTGATTTCCTCCTGGTTTGGAGGACTTGAACTAGGTTAAAAAGTTGTATATTTATTTGAAGCTGGACATGAGTCCCCACATTGATTCCTGAACCCACTGATCATGACTCGGTGCCGGCAAAGCTCCAAGCCATTTCGCAACCCTTTTGCAAAAGTTTCAGTTCCTTCCGAAATAAGGTGTAGGTATAGAGGGCTTATTTTATCTCAGATAGTTTGCATGTACTTCATAATATTTTCATAAACTCTCATCAATATTAATGAGTTTGATGGTGTTCTGTGATGAACAAAATATTGGAGTCATTCTGAACCACAAGCCTTTGTTCCGAAGTACAAAGTTTGCCTTGTTCCCTCCAGCTGAGGGCTGGGGTTCCAACTGTTGTCAAATCCAGCTTTCTCTCTTTGACATTTATTAACTGCACAGAGACCGTTTGGAATGAAAATAAACATGCCTCTTCCCTCTTTTTTGACTCAAAACTCTTTTATATGTGCCTGCTTTTTAAAACCCCACACTTTTATATGGCACTTTCTTTCTCTCTTTTTTTCTTCCAGAAAGGCAAATCATGACATACACCATGCAATATTATCATTTGAGATAGGAGCACACATCCAGAAAGTATTGAAGTGGCCACGCTTCATTACTACTGCTAGCTTCATTATTAAACACTGACTGCAAGGTCACTACTCTGCTTTGTTTCATGCATGTTGAGACAATCCACTGAACATGACTAATACTTTGAAGTCTGTGTTATACCTCAGCAGACTCATCAAATCTTCTGAGTCAATCCACTTCAAACATGTATTAATTTTCTTAATTCATGTAAAAGCACCAAATGAAGCTAGTAGGAATAGCTCACCATGGCTTTTCTGACACACATACAGACCCAGCTGGAGGATGAGGGATCCCCAAGGCAAGTCCCACACAAAAGGTCAAGGTTTTGGCATCTGTGCCTTAATATCTTAAATGTACCTGGAATAGTGTCCAAGCATTCTTGGACTTGTTCAACTTTGAACCCTACTTCCCCCCTCTTAAACTACGGTATCATGGTTGTGGTGCAGTCAACCCTGAAAAGTGGTTGCAGGGGCAATTCCATATATATACCTGGCTGCCACATGTGACCCATTTGGGCATGGCTTTACTGCACTGTATTTCTATATAAAAATCATACCCCATCCCATAGTGATGACTGGTAATGGAGTACATAGCAGCTGATACACTGCAACACTGCCATACTGAGTAAGAAGATTAGTCTATCTAGCCTAGTATTGTGTATTCTCACATGAAGACGCTATGGAAGTGGTCCACAGACGTTCCAGCAGAGGTCTTTCCCAGCACCTTTTTAGCCCTCTAAAGCAGTGGCTCCCAACCTTGGGTCCACAGGCATTCTTGGACTAAATCTCTCAGAAGCCTTCACCACTAGCTGTGCTGGCCAGGATTTCTGAGAATTGTAGTCCAAGAACATATGGGGACCCAAAGTTGGCAACCACTGCTGTAAGGGAAATGCCAGGGATTGATTCTGAGGTTTCTAGTACACAAAACATAAGCTATACCTTGAAATATGTCTCCCCTAATTTTTCTACCACTGTCTTTTCAAGAGGCAGACTGGACTTTTCTGGGAGCATTTTCCTGCGACAGACTACGGTCCATGAACGCACCATGATGCTAAGTATCCTCTGGGATTTTACTCTTGGCAGGCTTGCAGCTTCTTAATGACAAACCATTCAGACATCTTGAGATGTGAGTTTAAATGAGGCAGAGATTTCAACTTGCAGTGTGAGACCTATCAATCCCTAATTGATGACATGCCAGGCAAGAAGAGTATGAGGTGGAGGGAAAGGATTGTATACTGGCCACTGGCAATAATGCTGGACATCATGATCCTAAAGATGGGAGTCCTTGTGTGTAATCAGGGCTTTCGCCATCAGCTTCCAAGAAGCAGCTCTTAGTGTGGCAGAATTGTTCAAGCTGTTCCAGGCCATAAATGGCTGGGAACTGCCTGTAGAGGAGATGAAGATGAAGAAATCACATGGGATACCTTGGGACTGCAGCCAAAATAATTGAAAAGCTACTGATTTAGAAATTTGTCAGAGATGGGTCAGGACTCAGGAAGAAGCCATGGAGGAGAAGGAGAAGGAGGAGCCAGTGCTCTCTTTACTCCCCAGGCAGCTCCAGCAGTGGACACTCTGGGAGCCAGCCAAGATATTTTGGGCTCTGGCTGGCTCCTTCAGCAAAATGAAAGTCCACACAAGCACATGATGATGTGCAGAAATAATTTCATGAACAAAGGAGCGCAGGGCACAGTTTGGTGCAAAAGCAGAACTTGGGAAAGTTTACTTTTATGAATGACAGTTCTCCAAATTGCAGAATCAGCATGGCTACTGTATGATGTATTTAAATAGCACTGAACAGGATTATATGCTAGCAAAACATGCTTTGGTTTGCAGAAAAAGAGCTAGGTAAAGTTCCTTTTTTGAGACAGCAGCTCCCAGAATCTCAGAGTCAGTATGGCCATCTCTGTGCCAATATGTGCAGGCACTGGCTTCCAGAGGCAGAGTGGAACCAACTGGAACATCTAGCTTTTACCCACATCAGAAGTTCAACTTGTGGTGGAAATAGGGTTGCCCAGTCAGTAGCGCCCAATCCTCTGAGCTTTCAGTGTCAAAACCTGACACAAGGGGGCAGACACTTGTGATATCATAGACATGGGGCAGGCTAGAATAGAGTTTTCAGGGTTCAAAGCTCATGTGTCACAGCACTGGTACACCATTCCCTAGTTTGCCCCCAATGGTAGAAGAGACCCAGTATCAGTATGTCAGAAAATGATGAGCAACAGGACAGGATTGCACACAAGTGGGTCCAATTATACCTCTTGAAGTATACATGCACACATGCAAACCCCGTCTCACTGAGCCAGTGACCCCTGGCATGAATTAGGAAGAGGTAAAAATAGGCACTCAGGATTTATAGCCACTTCACAAACAAAATCAAACTTTCTCTTCCCCTAATGGAGACCCAGACAAGTACAGAAGCTCACTGAGACTTCAGCTACTACCTTAAGACCTGGAAAGCTGAACAGGCCTTTTAAATGCATGATTCTACTAGGCTTTGTGTTCATCCAGTTTTCTTCAAGCTCAGAAAGAAAAGCAATTTAAATTTTCTCAGTGGTTTTCTATTTGTCTGTTGATTAGTTGCTCCTCTAATCAAGATTCAAGCCAAATATCTGTCCTGAGAGAACTTTTTCTTGGACCACCCCACCTCCCTTGACCCTGTCTTCTGTGAACAAAAACATTTTGCTCACTGTTATTTTTGTTATTCTGGCAGAAAAGCAAGAAAAATAAATCTCTCCCCATCAGTGTGCTGTAGAGGGCCTGTGAAGGGGCACTGATCTGACAGTGACCATTAAGGGCGGGCCAGTTTGCTATATTTCATGCCTGTGGATCCTGCACTCTCCCACAATTTAAAGTGTTCTGGGCTCAGTACAATTTTGTCAGTATGACTTAGAAAAAAAATCTCTGTTGAGAACAATATATTGAGAAAAATATGCATGCACACAGACAGACAGACAGACAGACACACACACATGTGTAACAGAACTTAAATATAAATATTCTACAGTCAGAACCCCTTGAGGATAAAAGAAGAGTTAAGGCACTTGCATATTCACTTATGCACAAAGAAGAAATGATGAATTAAAGTCCCTGCTGTTAACCTCTGTGCTATAGAAGCAAAATAGTTGGGCAAATTAACTATTGGTTATGACTCTGTTGTTGATGTTTTTTTCTGATGGAATTTATTATTATTGCTGCACAGTAATGCAGTGCAGCAAATCAACATTTTACAAGGTAATTCTAAAATGAAGGCACTTCAAACAAAAAAATATAACTTTGAAACTGGACTTTGGATCAGATCCAAATTCAGCAGTTGCTTTTGTTCTGTCCAATTTTGGGGATGTTTTGGCAACAGGTTTTCAAGTGATGGGTTTTTTTTTAAAGCAAAACTGCCCCCTGTGCAGAAACAAGTGACCCTAAATGTCCCCAGATACCTCACACAAATTGAAAACACCAGTCTTGCTTATCTTGAAAGAGAATGGTTGGTCTCACCTACTTTTATTTTAAAGAATTCAGGCTGCAGGGGCTGAAATACTGATCCTCAAAAAAGGCCTTTCAAAAAAGAAAAACAACCACTTCGTTATTAGACTGAGCATGCACAGAACAGGCTTACCAGCAAGAACATGTTGATACATGTTGAATATGTATATACATTGTTGCAGCTTTGTGGGCTGGGAAGAAATATGTTTGGAGGGCAATGAAATGTTATAGAAACAGTCAAAAGACAGGTTTTCTTTGAAGAGTCAGAAAAACAGGTTTGCTTTAAAGAAAGTAACAGCATGACAGTCCTCCAGAAAGGGACATTTTGCCATGTACTGCCAGGGAATTAGTATACAATTTTGTAAGGCATATTCAAAGTATTTCTGCATTACAAAATCACAGAGCAGTTGTGTTTGTCGCAGCCTTGAGTGCTTCTAGTAAAAATTATCTCAGAATTTCTGAGACTAGCTATTGTTCAGCTATTGTTCTTTCGTGTTTACTACATTGACTGAGTTTACTACTAGGAGCATTGTTGAATCCAACATGAATTTTTTGGCCTCTAGTAAGGACCATGTTCTTGGGTCACTCCTGCCTTTACAAATCCCTAATGGGATCTCTTTGTTTCTTTGTTTGGCTTTGGAGCCCTTGCCTTCTAAGATGTTGTCTTCAGCCCAAGCAGCTCCGGCTACACTGACACAATTCTTCAATTCCAATTGCGATTTTTAAAAATCATTTTGGCAGGTGTGCTCGCTTGTGTAAGAGTAAATTGTATCTGTGGAGTTGGTCAATTATTGGATACCTGAATCACTGGTTTTGGGCTGCAGAGTACTCTGTAGTGTTATATATATATATTTCTATCTGTAGTATCAATCTAGAACTATGTAACTTTGAAATATATAAAAAAATTGTAAAACAAATATTTAAAATAAATAAAATTAACAAAAGTACAATTTATAATGGAAGTAAACAATTCTCTACAAAAGGACAAAAACAAAAAACACACCACTGCAGAAGATGCTTTTTGGCAACACAAGGAATCCAAAAAAATTGGAAACTGGAGTGCCAAGTTGCCAATTTGCTTTAAAATGCAACGATTTTAACACTCGTATAGTCCCGTTGACTGATATACATCATAGCTAACAACTGGAATGAAGGTTGTCCCAAGAGGTCACACACACTGAAACATAAAACATGTGTCTTTAAACCAACTTCAGAAACCTTGGTCCCACTCCTGGTTCGTTTCAAAAGTACAGCTGCATCCATTACGCTTCAAGTTGTTTTCAATAAGAGCATGGATTTTGTTATTCTGTGTACAGTATTTGAATATTGACTTTCCCCCCCATTTTGATGTAAAAATGCATTCCCCCTTTCCGGCCATACATGTTGTTAAATCTGTATCTTAATGGACGTAGCTAGGATTAATGGGTAAGATCCTTTATCTATCTGCAAGGCTTAAAACGCCAACATGTGCAGATTCTATTTTTGTGCCTTGTTTCCTTATATGGCCTTTTTGTACATTTATTGCATTGGGCAATGAACATTTTTGATATATTGCACTCTCTTCTCTCCTGAAATTTTTTACACATTTATTTTTAAATAATATTGCATCACTGCAAGGATATTGCATTTTCTAAGTCCTCAAAGAAGAAAATGTCATTCCTGCTAAAGTCTCATACTTGTTGCATTTATTCTGATTGTTTTGTGATTGTGCAAAAGTCATGATCACTGACTGGATTTTTTTTACCTCATTAATAATGGGCAAGAAAGTTTTCTTCTACCATATCCACATCATTTTCTGAACACTTTGTTCTTTTGGGGCTTTGGACTTCTATGTCATGAAGATCAAACACAGGAGAACTTATTAAGATTATAGCTGCACTATAGACAGTATGGGTGACAAATCAAAATAAAATCTATTTCTGGCCTCTGGATTTTAAAAAATAACTATAGTCAAAAGTCCTTCATTATACAGTTGGTGGTTTCTAAACATCTTTTGCAAGATTGTGGGGGACAGCTGGCAACAAAGATGGTTCACAGAAATACAGGTAATGAATTTAAAATTATGTTGGCTTTATAGTTATAAATAATATAATACACAGCAATGCCCCACATAGAGCTAAATGCATGAAGAACCTGTTAACCTGAGGCAGTGCAATCTGTAGTCCTTTTTAGTCCAAGGAGAAATATACAATTCTAGCTTTCAGATGTGGCAACCAGCCAATCCAAACGTTCTTCCAGTCCAGTAAGGTGTGGGCACTTTCCCCTCTGCAGAAAATTGTAATTCTGAGCAACTGGACATTTGCAGAATGTGGCAACCTATGAATCGCAGCTTAACAATGTAGATGGAACCTGAGACAGAAAGCTTTGCTTAAATGCAATTGTTATCCCAGCTAAAGTAGATCCATTAAATCAATGGGAAATTGGTCCACATTTATGTCAGTCCCATTGATCTATTGGGTCTACTCTGATTGGGAACAATAGTTGGATGTAAGCCTTTGATCCTATTGGTCAATGGGACATACACACATAATTGATTTACATAACTGATTTCTCAGACATGCAGCTTTGAAAGAATTGTGTACCTGGAAGGAAATGGTTGGAAGAACAAGAAATACACATTTCCTTTAACATATGATCTGACTGTGAATATAACAGAAATTAGAGAAACCAATGCTCCCGTGAGGCATTCTCCTGATGACATGGGGGTTGAAAGTGTTCAGGGCTGGCCCAACCTCCTCCATTCTTGTGAGCATCAATACCTTCCCTCAGTCCCTAAGATCTTGCCACTTTACATAGCAAACTCAAAACTGAGGGAGAGGGAATGACATGCACAAGTCTGTAGCACGCAAGGCCAGTGCAATTGTGAGATCACTCAGCCCACAGGCACTACTCGAAGAGTAACCCAGTGCTACAGCATATTCTTTCAATGCAAAAGGTTTAGTTGCCATTCCACCATCTGCAAGTAATGCTGGGAAAGGATCCTGTCTTCAGGTCAAGCCAAACTATAGAGTTAGCATGTCTTAGAAGCAGAGCTCTCCTAAGTGCAGAAAGACCTAAAAAAGATGGGGACTGGCTTTGAACTAGGGACTGTTTGTCATATTTTTGTCACAGGACATGCTTTCCCTCAGTTCTGCATCTTGCATTCCAGTGAGATTTGTTTTGTGATTGGTTATTGGAAGATTAACATGGGCTTAATTTGGAGGTCTGATTGTCCAGGTTCTAATCTCTGAGGAAATCTCACTTTGGAAGATAAAACAAGCTCTTGGCTCCTAAATACAAACTGATCACCTCGCCTAGTTCCAGCCTTGCATATTGGAAAGCCCCTGCTGGTCAATTTGACAGTGCTGAGCTAGACGAACTAATAATCTGACTCAGGGTGTGAGTACACTGGACTATACTACTATTGCTGTGATTTGATTTGTAGTCTGTAATACATTTGAAATTGCAGTCAGTGCTCACACAGTGGCTGTGGATTGATTCAGTTCACCCTTCATACCGGATGCAATGCAATTTACATTCCAGCCCACAGCGCCCCTTCTTTCCTTCCTTCCTCTGGTCTCACCTCTGCCAATCTGATGGAGAACTGATGGGGGCTTAAATACAGGAAATAATAATGATGACACAGCAATAAGGTGATAGAGGGATCTATCGTTAATCTCATATAGGTAAGAAAATGTTTATTTATTTTTTAATTGCAGGATTATAGAGGAAAGAATGTGTGTGTGTGTGTGTGTGTGTGTGTGTGCGCGCGCACGTTCCCTGTGTCCTGAGCATCATGCCCCAACTTCCTATGTCACTGAAACACCATCTGCAGACACTCCCCCCTTTACAAGAAAGTATCACAACTAACCACATGCGAAAAAGCCAATTTGAATTGTTCTGGCTCAAAAAAGTAGAACCCCCCCCCCCCAGTGGCAGAAAAGAACAGTTGCTTTGGAAGCAAAAAGGGCTGGACCAATCTGAATCAGGCTCCGCATCATGTGGTCAGTTAAAAGTACTTTGAATCCACCCATTTTATAAATGGGTGGTATTTGACCATGTATTCACAACTTCTGTAAAGTAGCGTTCTGTGTAGCTTCCAGAGCATTAAAGAACATTAAAGAGTTTCACAAACTTATTTGTTTTTAACAAATGTTCAAAGACAAAATGGCTTCTCAAACATAAATGATTGTTGCAAATGACCTTCAAAAATTTTAAGACTCTGTGAGGAGTGGGATGAATTATGTCCTGTCTGTTGCTAGTAGTCTCAGTGAAATTCTGTGAAAATCTCTAGTTTTCTACTGGTGTAACTTGAAACACTATTTACTGCAGTGAATGCCTGTTTAAGACCCCTTTGGGAAATTCTATTGCTATGTGGGAAACCATACATGTACATTTTCCCCCATTCATGGTCCTTCAGGTTTCCAGCTGGCACAGTACTCTGAGAGCCTTGTGGCAGACATTTTCTAATGCAAATATACTACTTATATAAAGATAAACAAAGGATGTACTAGCTCTCCCAGTATTTCCCTCAAAAGGCCAAGGAAGTATAATAATTCTTAACTTCTCTGCAGCATTTCTTCCCTCTTGCGTGGGCATCTTGTCAGCATAATCTTGTAATATAGGTCAAGACAATTGCTTTCTTTAAAGATGATGAGCTGAGACTGCTTGCCTAAAACCAGCCAGCGAGGTTATAGTCCAAGGCACGTAATCTCTGACAGGGTGTATTCAGTGCAGTTGGAGGTGATTACTCCACACACACTCACGGAAGGCAACAAGTGTAGAGCAGAGGTCCTCCACTATCCATAGGGACTGGTTGTGTGGATGGAAGTAGCCCTTCATCTCTAAGCATGATGATATCTTCTGGATAAGAAAGAACCAAATAGCACTTATAAATTCAAACCTATAAGCGTGTGTGCATGGCAGGTTCCAAATTTTGTGTGTGAAGAGCCTCCTGGCACAGTGGTTAAACTGCTGTACTGCAGCCAAAAACTGTGCTCACGACCCGGGGTTCAATCCCAGGTAGCCAGCTGAAGGTTGACTCAGCTTTCTATCCTTCTGAGGTCGGTAAAATGAGTACCCAGCTTTGGGGGGAGGGGGGCAATGTGTAGCCTGCCTAATTAACTTGTAAACCACCCAGAGAGTGCTTTAAACACTATGGGGTGGTATATAAGCAGCACACTTTTCTTTTCTTTTTAGTATCTTATGTGTTTGTGCTTCCTTGCTGCCTGCTTCACCTCTCTCTCCTTTCTTTTCTGAAGGCAAGAAAAAGTGGGAGCACAGAGAGCTGGGGGCACAATGTTTTATTCTTGCCTTGGGCATTGATTTAGCCATTTGCAGCTTTGGCCAGGACTCATGGAAATCAGGAGCCTGACTCCCATAGACAGACCACCTTGGATAGCAGTGCTCTGCCTCTTCAGACTCATTGCCCTCCTTATGCAGGACAGGGATGAAACCAGAAACAGACAGGGCTCAGGCCAGAGCATTCCATCTGTGGAGGGCACTCCCCTCTGCCCCTAGAGAGTATCCTTGATTACAGAATGCCTGGCCAGAACTGAGGGTTTAACTGATATTTGAATGGGGACTAGCTCATATCTCATAGTTAAGAGAGTTCTTAATGTTTGCTTGCTTTTAATTATTCAATTGTATTTTAATTAATGTATAATTTAATTGTTTTTTAATGTTTAACTTATTATGTTTTAAATTTTATTCTTTTTTAATATTGTTAGCTGCCTTGGGTCCCTTTATTGGGAGGCAGCCACTCTATCAAACAAACTAACAAACAAACTGTGGCTCTAGTTATGTACTTTGGTATATTCTGAACCTATTAGCCATTAATGAATAGACATGCTTCACATATCGTGCTTTAACCTCCAGACAGCTAGTACACAGAATCAAGCCATAACCTTTTCACTCCTTTTAATTATAAAGGCAAACCAGGAAAAAAAAAACACAAATCTTATTTTCCCCCGCTTCTGCATAAGCTCTCTTAAAAACCCTTTATTTTAATTAACCTCTGTTTTAGAATGGCCTTTGAATAATGACATTTTCCTTACTGAGCAGCCGCACTTTCAGTCTGCTGTTTTTCTATATATCCACTTAGTTCATACTTTTAACACAGACATATACAACTTGGCTGTCAGACCTCAGAGTCACTCTAGGTCCTGGGAACATACCATCCTTATTTTGATCCTCCATGAACTTCCTGCCTAATTTCCTTTCAGACTTGAGCTTTGGGAAGATTTATCTTTGGACATTAATGATCCTCCCAATGTAGTTGTGAACACATGTTCACTAAACTGGTCAGAGAAGACCTAATGGGGTTATTATTTACCTGCAGGAAGGTATAAAGGTCATGAGATTAGGTCTGCTAGATATTTCACATTAATATTTATAATGTGTCCTTTGGATTAAACAGGAGAAGAGCTTTATTCTTGAAGAACTCCTAGTACTCACCAGCAGGGCTGATTCAAGGCTCTGGTGGGTCCTGGGCAAAAAATATAATAGTGGGCATCCCCTTCCTCCTCCCTCCCTCTCTCTTACCTCCCACCTAAATAGGTCACACAGCATGAACAATGTAAGTGGAGGGGGAAAAACACCCACAATCCTGGCTCCAGGAATTAATCAATACAGGCAGGTAAAATATTCTCCTCCGATAGAAGAATTTTACAAGCACACCCTTTCAATGCATAAACTTGGTACATCGTGCCAATGAGCAGTAAATACATTTGGTATATTTTGCCAATAAGCAGTAAATACATAGACTTGGTATATTTTGCCAATGAACAGTAAATGCATACACTTTGTGTATCGTGCAAATGAACAGTAAATGCATAAACTTTGTACATCATGTCAGTGCCCTCTGTGCCTCCAAACAGCTTGCCTGTGCCATCTTTGCCCCAAAACAGCCTCTCTGTACCATTTTAGCCCCCTAACAGCCTCTCTCTGCCATCTTTGCCCCTAAAACAGCCTCTCAATGCTGTGCCTGCCATTGTCAGCTCCGCCGAGCCAGGATCTTCAATGATGTGGGTGGTGGGAGAAAAGGCTGTGCACGCCGCCAGTGCTCAAACGGCATGAGGTCATGCATCGTGGTCCTGTCACAGGACCTCAGCGCACATAAGACTTCACAGGTCTAGCGAGCAGCGGGCTACGCAGGCTGTGCAGCACCATCACAAGGGGGGGGAATCCCCCTCTTCATGTGGGCCCCTACAGACAGTGGGCCCTGGGCAAATGCCCACTTTGCCTGTTGAATAAAGCGGCCCAGCTCATCAGACATCAGCCCAGACTATCCAACCAACTGGATGTCTGTGGGAAGCCTACAAGCAGAATAGAAAAGCAAGGGCACCTTACCACACATTCTCCCCAGCAACTGGCATTCAGTATGACTTCCAGGATTCGAGAGCAGAGGCAACCTATGGTCTGGGCCGGAGCTCACCATGAAGTTTCAGGATACAGTATCTTCCGAAACCACAGATTGCCCCCCATAGACAATTTCTGCTACTCAGCGTTGGTTTTGCTGAATGACTAATTGTTAATTAAAGCCTGAACTCTTCTGGGAATGTTAGATTTTGGTGGACTAATTTATAACCATGACATGTTATTTGCTGTATGTTCTCTGCTGCCTTAAAGGCCTGTATACACATCTGATAAGTGCTCACACATGGACCAGCATCCTATTCTGTAACATTCCTCATCTAGCAGTCTGTAGTGTAAATAGTTTGACATCCTTGTTGCACAAGGAAGTTGCATTTACTGATGTGCACACTGACAATGTTTATGTTTGTCTCTTTTCAGGTTCTTTCTTGGGGAGTATAAGGTCAAAAAAAGGGGGAAACTGTAGTCCCAGGATGTAGAAAATATATATTCTTTATTCCAGTGTCAAATGCTTGACCTGTTTTGACCTGTCAGCCTTCTTCAAGGACATATTTATTTAACTCTAATAAGTTTTTCTGTGTTTTTGGTTTGTCACTGGCTGCATTAAATCAATTAACAGACTGAATAAGCAGAAAAAGAACAATAGGTTCCCAGTTTTTTTGACCTAATATTTCAGTGGATGTATCTGTTCCTTTCATTATTTTCTTTCTTGGCAGTGCCTGTTTCATTTTTATGTTTATTGTGTACTGGTCCTTTTGTTTTACACAAAAGAGAAAGCCTCTTTTGGGTTCTTTCATTCTAGATTTCCCTTTCATGTTTCCTGCTACTCCAAAAGCCCTAAAGAACCATTTAAAACAACTTCAAAAAAGCAAAGACAAGGCAACAGAGAATCAATCTACTCCAAAATCAGATAACAGTATATGAGAAAGAAAAATTATATATTATCTTCTTTCTCGTATACTGTGTGTATGTGTGTACACACAGAGAATACACAGTAAATTTACTAAATAGCAATTTAAAAATCAGTCAGATAGGAAGAGCACTCTAACAGAGAGAGAAGGAAAAAGAACAAAACAACAACAATAACAGCAGCCGTCCCCTCTCCTAAAAACCAAGAAAATCAAGCAAGAATTAAGGGGGGAAATACAGTCAAGGCCCCTTCCAAACCAAAACTGGAATATGGGAAGATGTGTCTCCCTTGTAGCGCTTGATGTCATCTCTTCTTTAAATCCAGCAGGCAGTAGCAAAAATAATCCAAGAAAAGGAAGGAAGGAAGGAAGGAAGGAAGGAAGGAAGGAAGGAAGGAAGGAAGGAAGGAAGGAAGGAAGGAAGGAAGGAAGGAAGGAAGGAAGGAAGGAAGGAAGGAGAAGAGAAGAGAAGAAAGGGAGAAATTTCCAAAGAACTCAGGAGGAAAAATCCCCAAAATAATCCCAATGAGGCAAAGGAAGAAAAAATAATCAAAAAATACTGGGGGGAAAAATCCCCCCAAAATTAAGAAGAAAAGGCAAACCACCCAAAATGGAGGCAGAAGTAGTGCTGCCAGCAAAACCTGTGAAGCAAAAGCCAAGCCAAACCAGAGAAAACAAAACAACACATACACAGAGAGCGTGACACACACAAAGACACCACTCTTCACTGGATTCCAGGCCCTTCTAAAGATTCTACATTCCCCTAAACATTCTGATTGGCTGCTGATAAACTTCATTGGTCACAGGACCATGTCCTTGCAATAACCTGTGTAATGCTATTGGATGAAAAAAATATCAGGCAGTTTGACATACAAAGGATGAAAGAAAAGTCACATAGAAAAGGTGAAAGTTTTGACACACTGTGCAAGAGTTTGTACAAGAGGTTGTATATTCAACTCTGAAGCTGTAGGGGAATGTGTTTGAATCTATGACATGTCTCAATATCTGATTTGAGGAATTTTATCTAAAGCCATGTCCTTGAGATTGATTGGTATATCGAGTGTTGGAAGCACTACTATTACACCATGTAATTTCTCTTCTTGATTTTTACATTACAGTGTAATACTGGACAAAGATTAGTCTTTTTTCCCCCCAGTCTGACACATAAAATTAGAATTACTGTTTGTCCTAGTACATAAAATGCATTTCATCAATCTCATTTTTAAAAAATGAGGCAAGATTGAGAAATTAGAAGTTTGATTTTAAAAGTTTTTATAAAATTAAAAGTAAGAAATTAAGGGAAAATAAAGCACAGGCTTGATTAAATAGAAGTCCTCAATAAATATCATACGGCTCTGGATGGGAAAGCATGATTGGGCAGTATTTAGAGAGAATGCAATTACTGTGGGCCACTTACACAGATAAAAACATAAAACCCAACCCCCAACTTGACGAATATCATTGAAAGGAAATAACCCCTCTCCCCAGCAGCAACAGCAATCAAAAAGCAAATTAAAAATAAACAACAGAATATAACAAATATAACATGTAAATAAACAATCCTACATCTTCAATCATGAAAGAAACCCTGGTGAGCTGTTGCCAGCCAGTGTTGAAAATACTGGGCTAGATGGACCAAGAATCAAACCCAGTATAAGGCAGATTCCTATTTTTCTAACCAGGTGACAGTGGAAATGTTTAAATGTTATTGTTGTTTTAATTTTAAAGGAATCTCTTAATCATAAGTAATTAACATTTTATTAGCTTTCTAGATGCTCATCAGACTGGGGATAGCTAAGGTGGCTTGCCTTTCCTTATACTGTGAAGCTTAACTATCATATTTAGGTAAGGTAAAGGTTCCCCTTGACATTTAGTCCAGCCGTGTCCGATTCTAGGGCGCGGTGTTCATCCCCATTTCCAAGCCATAGAGCCAGCGTTTGTCCGAAGACAGTTTCCGTGGTCACGTGGCCAGCGCGACTAGACACAGAATGTCGTTACCTTCCCACCGAGGTGGTACCTATTTATCTACTCGCATTTTTACATGCTTTCGAACTGCTAGGTTGGCAGGAGCTGGGACAAGCAACGGGAGCTCACTCCGTCGCGTGGATTCGATCTTACAACTGCTGGTCTTCTGACCTTGCAGCACAGAGGCTTCTGTGGTTTAACCTGCAGCGCCACCACGTCCCCTAGACATATTTAAGTCACCTAGAATTCTTTGTTTTGCATAGATCTATATATCTTTCTATAACATAGCACATCAAGCACAGTATAGTCCAAATTATGAGTCTCAATTTCCAGGAATGGTATTGGATGAGTGGACCAGCTTTTCAATGAACTTTTCATGATACAAATGACACCAAGCCCCCTTTCATTCTATAATGATGTGAGAGGAACAGATACCACCAGTACCATAACCAGGGTGGGGCAAGGCCCAGGGTGCGAAACCTAGAGGGCGTGGCCACAGCAGTTGCCCTGTCCTCTACTGATCCTCCTTGGAAGCGATAAGCTAAAGGGAAACAAATGTGCAGGCCAAGCTCACCCATCTGCAGCAGGAAACAAAGCTCAGACACTTCATTGGAACCCCTGGACTCCAGAAAAAAAGAAAGAAAAAGCAAAGCCACCACCAGCAGGCACCACTGGAGAAAAAAGAAAAAGCAGCTGCCACCATTCCTGACTCTACTTTGATTACTGCTTTCAGAGGAAGCTCCTGAGAAGCAAGGTGTTTCACAGTGTGGACAACCTCATACACTATGCTTCCCATCATGCTTTGCTTCTCAAGACCTCCTCGGGAACTAGCAATCTAAGGAGAGCAAGTTGCTCAGAAACTGGGGTGGCTGCCTCTTCTCTTTCCTCTGGTGGAGTTTGCTGCAGGAAGTTTGTTTTTTTTCTTTCTTTTCCCAGGATCCAGGGGTTGCAATGGGGTGGCAGAGCATGGCTTGAGGAGGGCTGCCATGTGCCACCTTTTCAGCCTCAGATGGGTTACCTTGGGATGCACTGCTGCCTGACTTTTAACTTCCCAGGAGGATCAGCCGACAGGGCAGTTGCCATAGCCACGTCCTCTAAAATTGGAGTGTGTTTGAGGATGTGCTTTTGTTTGTTTGTTTGGGTTTGCCCTGCATGCCAAATTTACAGCTCTGGCTACCACTGTTCCTTTTAAGTAAGTCTTGGATGTGATGGAGGCTGCCTCCACACACTCTATATGGAGCCGGCTCCTTTGGAACGTATTCCCCCATGCACCTTTGTGAATTGCAGGGAAACCTCACAACTCCCATGGTGCAGCAGGACACTGGTCTCACCATTGGAAGATGTGGCATGGAAACAGCATGGAGATGAGAGTGCTGCTCTACCTCTTTCCATTTTGATACCGTTGACCATGCTATTCTTCTAGGAAGGCTATAGAGTTTAGGGATTGCGGGCTCCATTCTCCATGGGTTCCAGTCCTTCTTTGAGGACAGAAATGTTGTGCTTTTTACATGTCATGAATGAATGCAGAATTTATGCTAATCTTTGGAAAAAACAGAATCTTCCTCGTAATGAAAATATTAATAATAGAGCTATAGGGTAAGCTTTGTTCATGTTGCTTTAGAAATATACTCCTGATTCTGACTTTAAACAATCTTTCCAGTGAGAATGTTCAATTCCTGATGTTGCCTCAAAATCTACTAAAATTAAGAAGAACCTAAAAGCAAAATTGCCCCGTATGAATATTGCAGTAAGGACACTGCATATATTTTATTGAGTGGAAGGTATACAAAGCAGCTTTGCAACATTCATTGCTATTTATCTTGATGATATATTTTGCTTCCTTGGATTCTGTTGAAGATTTCAACAAGGAGCACAGACCTTGGTACCTTCTGGACTACATCATGACTGAAATCCTTTTGCTTAATGTTGCAAGTCACAGCTGGAGTAGGCCCACTGAAAGAGTGGGGATTTGTGAGGCAGCTCCTCCACAAGTTCCGTTGATCTACTCTTGTTGCAACTTACTACGCTAAGAAACAGGATTTCAACCACAGTTTTTATTTCTTGTGCTCTTATACTGCCTTTCCTAATGCTAGTATGCTTAAATCATTATCCCAGGATGAAATATTGACTAAGTTCTATTTGGAATAATACCAGTCTGTTTCAGCATGATAGAAAGTCAGAACAGAAACTTCTCACTGATTTCTGCACTGTAACCATTCTTTAACCAGCATAACTCAAGACAGAATTTAAGAAAAGACAAATATACTATAGTAACAAAATCTGTCCTGGAGATATTTCAACCCACCCATAAGCTACTGTTTGTTTTCCCACGCCCACCACAAGGCTACTGTTATCTCACCCATCCCAAAGGATCCCTCCATAGTTCACACCAGTGACTTTGACAAGGCCTATGACCCAGTTGTTAGGTACTTGTACACTTCGGGTAAACAGTGAATCCAGAAGTCACAGATAAAATTACACTCACATACTAGATATCCTGCCAAAAATATTGCATGGTAAGCTAATGCAGCATCCCCAGATTTAGATAATAAAAAACGCTTTCACTGTTCCTGAGATCCCAGCATTCAGGAGAATTATTCCTTTAGAAAAGAATTCAGGATTATGCCAGTTAACTCTACAAGACAATTGTTTTTAATTCCCAGACCAGGTCTCAGAACTGGGGATACATATTCATCTTGTTCATTAAAATGGGGTCATTCCAGCTGTGCTTGGGTAAATATTCAAAATTTAATCCACATCTGGACACAATAGGATGTGAACCTAACCCAAACCTCTCACCATACTCCACAATGCTCTTTTATTCTCTCAGGAAAACAGAGTCCCTTTGTTTCCCAGACTCTCAAAAGTTATTTGCTGGAGTCAGATTTTATATATGACAAGACCAGTTTAATAATAGTTAAAATCTGGAAACAATAAGATAATGGCTGAAATCCTGCTGTCATAAAATATGCTACATTGAGATTGTTCAGAAATTAAAAAAATGCTGATCCACCCCTGAAGGTCCCAACAAGACTTCTGTGGAATCCCTTTAATTGCAGGGAGACTGGTTGAGGTTATAGAGCCTTCATGAGGAAGAATCTTTAATTTCTGAAAATCAGACAACTCCTAGAATCACCCGCCACCATGACCACTGGGCCTGTGGCTAGGAGATGCGACTCAAAAAAGAACACTTCCTGTCTTGCCATCATAGTGCTTAACCTGAACTTTCCACCTTAATTCCTAATATCCTTTTGACTCTAAAAGCTATTTTGCAATGGATGTGTTTGAGTCTCTATTCCATTCTGGACTTTGACAATGAAGGAATGTTTCCATCTTTGGCAATGAAACACACAGATACTTAGACAACAGTACTCTAGTCCAATAATTAATTTTTGCCCTTATCTTAGCACTCCCAACTCATGGCTGACCTGCCAAAAAAGGGCAGTAGCGAAGTTGAAGCAAGCTGGTTTTTTGCATTTTCTCAAACAAAGGAGATTTTCACTAGTTAAAAAAATGGCATTAGAGGGCATAAGTGAGGACTCTGCTCACCTACATGTGCCCCTTCAAATGAGAGCTTTAGCAGCTGCCTTGTAAAACAAACAAAATGTCTGTTTTATAAAAGACCAGGGAACTGTACATAACATATAGTTCTACCGTAGGATGTCACAGATCTGCTAGATGGATTAGCACATCTTGATCTGGATGGAGAAGCAAATATTTCCTTATCTACTGCTGTTTAGGAGAAAATATTTTCTTTAGCTATGTGATGTATTCACAGCAAAACCCTTATACTCTTTCTCTTCTTTAGCTGGTGTTAAGTATAATTGTTCCCCTACAAAACTTAGTCATGAACTCTCTCTCTCTCTCTCTCTCTCTCTCTCTCTCTCTGTGTGTGTGTGTGTGTGTGTGTGTGTGTGTGTGTGTGTGCCGTCAAGTTGATTTCAACTGTTGGTGATCCTTTCCAGGGTTTTCTAGGTACAGAATACACAGAAGTGGTTTGCCATTCCCTTCTTCTGGGGGCATCCTGGAACTGTGCAGCTTGCCCATGAGTACACAGGCTGGCTCTTCTCCCAGGAAGCACAGTGGGGAATCGAACTCCCAAACTCTGGTTCCGCAGCCACATACCTAAAACACTGAGCTATCCAGCCAGCTTCATGAACACATGAACACACATACAAATACACACATACAAAGAGTAAAAATTATACTCCCTTTTGACTTCCAATGGTATTATTGATGTAACAGGCAAGGCTGGTTTTAGTTTACTATCTGGCTGTCATCTGGTGAGAGACTATTTCTTGTTTACTTTCCCCCCTCTCCACCATTTCAGTGGCTTTTATAAAAGAACTTTCCCAAAAATTTCAGTTGAAATAAATGTTGTTGGTAAGTCCAAGGCTCTAACTAATGGTAAGAGAACAATGGAATTTTGTGCAGTAGTGGTTAGTTGAAGAGGAAAGGTGGAAGCAAAAGCCAATTGCTGATCCTTAGAACAGGAACACAAAATTAATATATCCTTCTAACACATGGCCAGTTTTTCTTGGGGGATTTTTTGAGGCTGATAGTGTATGGAGGATATAGCTCTATTGTCAATCCAAAAGCATTATGCTCTGCAAAAGTCACATTTTTGGGGTGTTCTTTACTCAGAGAGTTTTCAGTTTTTTGTTTTTAATAAGAACTATGGGCTTAGCCCTGTGTATTAGCCCTAACTAGAGTAAATCTACTGAATCAATGGAACTTATGTAAGTGTTGATTTGTGGAAGCCAGGCTACTGACTGGGAACATTATGGGGACATCTTCCACATGCCCAATATTCATTTTCCCTGAGCATGATCCCCTGGTGGTGGTGGAAACAGAAGGAATGAAGGAGGGAAGCAAGCAAGCAAGTGAAGGTCCATCTTGTTCTCAAGGTTGATGGTGCTGAGTATCACCCCTTTTGATTTTTTACCCATTCACGGTGTTTTTTTTTTGCCTAACCCAGAAACATACAAATATCTACAGAAACCCTAAAATAAATTGGTTCAGCATTATATTTGGATACAAATTGGATTGGACATTATTTGCACAGCCCTATCATGTACGCATTTTTAATACATTTTTCCTAACATACACATTTTAGGCATGCAACTTTGTCTAACATACATATTTTTGGCAAGAAATTTCCAGGAATATAGTGCATTTGTATGTACTTTTCACAAATTAATGTGTTGCTGAATACACTTGAATATACAAAAATATACTCATTTTTGTGAGAGTTTTTTTTTTAAAATTAAAGAGTTACACTGGGAAACTCATAGAAGTGCAGATTTTGAATTATACATATATTTTATATAAGACTACCTTTCTGGATTCATTCAAACCAAGGCAAGAAATAAAAATAACATTTTCTCAGTTACTGCTTTAGGGTGTTGTTACATGCTGAAATACTCCTGAGTTTGCATCAGATTTAGCACGCTTGAAATACATTAAAAAACATATGTTTACATGACATACAGCTGAGTGCCCCCCCCCACACTTTTTTTGCTGGGAAGCATGGTTTTTCTGTTCAGAAAATAAGTTTTTTAAAACACCCACTAGGACTTGTTTATTTTAACTTGATTATGAATGCAATTTATTTTGAATCATTTTTGCATGTGTGCTTGCCTGTGTCAGAGTAAATTGTATCTGCGGGAGTTTGTCAAGTATTGGATTGGATGCCAGGATTATAGGTTTTGGGCTTGCAGTTCAATCTGTTATATATTTATTTTTTTCTATCTGTAACACTGATCTAGCACTACCCCACTTTGAATTTTTTTTTTAAAAAAAATACAAATATGACAAGGGATCCCGGAAAATTACTTGAACCCCTTCTGGCCTGCCTGCTTTTTCAGTCTTCCTCCAGGGAAGCGGAGTGGCTGAGGCAGCTGGCTTCTGGCCAAAGAAAGTGAGAGAAGAAGTGGGGGTAGAAGGATAAACTTGCAGACTGATCTGTAATTCTATAAAAATCTGTAACACTGATCTAATGTGATCCCAATCTGGGAAAAAACAATTAAAAAGATAAAACAAATATTAAAAATCACACCACAGCTATATAGAGCATGGCTTTTGTCCTTGCCATCCATGTCACATCAGTGCAGGGACTGAGTTGGCAGCAATGCAAATGGCTGTGAGAGGCAGCCAGCACAAAGATGGGTGGTCACAGAATAAACAAAACAAAAAACAAAAAGTGGTCCCAGGATGATGTGCTAGCAACAGAACATCTTCTCGTAACTATGGCAGTGTGAGGTTTTATTTTAGGAGTTTGACACAGACATTTTACTCCAGGAATGTATACCCTCTGTACAGTGAAATACAAGAACCAGGAGCCCCCACAGTATCAATTTTTAAATAATTTTTAAAAGCTCATGTAGCCCCCTCAACCAATATACCACACATCTTACACCCTGATTAAAGATTGTCCCAAGAGAACACACACACACCAACCGAAAAACCACGTGACTACCACGGAACTTTAAATTGATTTCAAAAGCTCCAATCCAGTTCTCAATTAATTTTGATAGTTTAACTACACCTTTAGTTTATTTCTTGCCTTAGTTTGCTTCTCTGTTCCTCTGCTGGTTCTGCTTCCGCATCGGTTTCCAATCCCTGGAGGGCCATCCATATGCCCCTGTGCTCTACATTCCAGGAACCCACAGCATATAAACAGAACATAATTAGCAAACAGAATATAAGTTAGAATTCCAATTTATTTAGTAATACTCCGATTCAGCAATATGAATTTTCTGATGATGGATTTGCACCTTCCTACACATGCCTAAACAGTATTCTTTTAGCTTTTATACCTCAAAAACATAGATTTCGCGCCCCCCTTCCTTCTGTCTGCCCATGTTTATCTTTGGTTTTTTTCACTCCTCTCTTCATTTCCTGAAAAATAGCAGTGGTGAAGAGTTAAAAATGAGCCTTTCCTTCCCCCATCCATCACCAGGCATCTGTTTATGGTTAAGTCTGAAACAGAAGAAATTTCTATATATTCAGGTCTGTGGCAGATAGAAAACTGCTGAAAGTTACAGATTTTTTTATCTCTAGTTTAACCATACAGTCCTTCCATATTAAAACCATCTGTGTTTTGAAAACCTTGTCTGACAATGTAATGCATCCAGTGAAGGATTGTCTCAGATTGTTTTGCACAAAGGACTTTTCCACATGAAAGAAAACTCCACCCACATACTTTTAAAAATTCATAATGCACCCCTTAATAAGCCTTGTGAGCAACCTGGCACCTCAAACTTTCCTGCAAATTTGAAGAGAAATAAAGCTATGCCACCAGGAACTGGTGAGAGGGTCTGACCTGTGCTGAAGACCCAATACCATCTTCCTTTTAATGCTGGCAGCCAGAAAATGGATCAGAAGATCCATCACAGCTTGGAACCAGTATGTATACATCAGATACATCACTAAGTTCTATGCATTTTGTCCTTGCTTAAGTTTCCCAGGCTGTTCCTCTTCCACCCATTCTTCCTTGCCACCCTGCTTCCTGTGCAAAAAAAGGGGGGAAGTCTTTCCTTTGTTTCTTCCTCTTCCAACTTGGCTGGATCGGATGTGTGAATTCATCATTATGCGAAAAAATTCCCAAGGCACTTCTTCAGAAAGAAAACAGCAGATGAACAACAGCAGTCTCATTGCAGTGGCTGACAAAACAAGGACTCGAGGAACTTTGCCTCTGAAATGACACTGGACCCAGTCCATCTATAAAGACCAATTTCACTCCAGTCCTTCTCAGAATGCATTCCAAGTATTTTCATGGAAGTAGCAATAATGTCTAAGTAGGTGGAAAACTTAGTTGTTAACTGAATTGCCCATAGGGCTTTTGGCAAAATGGTTCCCATTGATTTTGTAGAAGTACAGGCCTTTAAAAATATTGAGGAGGAAATTCAAGTACTTCTCCAGCATCGCTTTAGGTTAAAATATTGTGAGACCGTTGCCATTAAAAGGCTGAAATATGATTAAGGCTGTAATCATGTACACACTTACACGGAAGTTAGCCCTATTGAGCACAGTGGAGCTTCCTTCTGACTAGAAACAAATAGATTCACACAATTAATTTGATTTTTATAGGAATATAGATACAGTTCATTGAGAAATGGATATTATAATATTTTGGAAGAATAAAGAACTATATCAGTCATAGGAATATCAAATGGAAGGTGTATGGTATGCAACAGACTGTTCATTATAAATTATTTACTGAAGCAGTAGTTTAAAAAAAAGCCCTGCAAATAAATGGCTGATGTATTTAAAATTACTTGAATTGAATATTTAAAATACTGAGGCCAGATAAATGCTTATAGAATTGCTCTTATGCTCCAAATAGGATAGTGACGTATAAAGTATTTTCCACAATATTTTCTTATGGTTATAAAACAGATGGAGCTTGGACAGTAATCTTATACTAAATAAAAATGATGTATGTATGCTTCCCCCCCCAAAAAAAAACCTGACTGCTACACTGTTCGAATAACTGGTACAACAGAGACTTGGATGCATTTTGATACAATCTCTTTCTCAGTTGTGCATGGGTTCATCAGATAGTACTGAAAGCTTATCTGAAAAAATGGGCTTTTTTTAAATAATAGCTATAGGCTTGGAAAAAAAAATCACATACACATGCTTTCACACACACACCCTTCTTCCTGCATACACAAAGAAGGGCAGCAGTGATGCATGATTACTTATGGTGAAATCTCCCCTTCCTCTGCATTGATTATACTGCCCATGATCTTACATATCTGCTAGGCCACCATGGGTCAGATTACACTATTCAGATACTATGCCACTAGAAGCAGGTATTCCATAACTGATTAAGGATAGCTCATTGTCCCAGCACAAGCTTTCTTACCTCTTTATTTTCAAGTGGGTGGCTTTGATTCATTTATTCCATTTATTTTGATATTTCCTACTAGTCAAGAATCTTTAAAATAAAGGATTTTTTTCCTCCACTTTCTTGCTCAAATTGTGATGGAATCTACACATTACAAACCTATATACATGGTTGGGTTGCCTTCTCCAACAGGAACCTGCCTGGTTGTTTAGATCCTACTGGTCCTTCTTCACGCCCTGACATTTGAGTGAATGACTCCCAAAAAAGGGATCTTTTCTGTGGTGAAACTCCCTTCAGAGTTATGTTCTGGCAGTCTCATTTTTATCTGGCAAAGTCTTTCCTGTTCTTTCAAGCTTTTGATGCCATTTAATCACTTTTATGGTTTGTGTTTCCCCCTGATTTAGTATCTTGGCTATTCTCACTTGGCATGTTGTTATTTTTAGTCATTTTTAATGCAGTAGGTTTTTACAAAAATGAATGCAATGCCTTTATTGTCTTTGGCAATGAAGTGTAAAATAAATCTACACACACACACACACACACACACACACACACACACACACACAAAATAAACCTGTATGTACATTCTTTGTACATATTACTCTTTTACTCTGGCAAACGTTTCTTCCCCTGTTCTGTAGCCTTCATCTGATTTAGGCCATTAACTTAGTGAGAAGGCATGTTATTGCTTGTAATGTGCCTAGTTTTCTGTGGATTTTTTCAGTTTTACCTGAACTCATCTTCCTTTCTTCATGATGATTTGATTTACTGTGAATTATTGCAAATCTCTGCTCTAATCTAAGTTTTAATGTCATTTGGTTCTACACTTTCTTGGATAATATTATCTTTTTAACCCCACAAACGGCGTTCCATGTCTAGTCGCGCTGGCCACGTGACCACGGAAACTGTCTATGGACAAACGCTGGCTGTATGGCTTGGAGACGGGGATGAGCACCGTGCCCTAGAGTCGGACACGACTGGACTAAATGTCAAGGGGAACCTTTACCTTTACCTAACCCCACAAAATGTTTCCCTCATTTTTATGTATCCCTGTTTCCAGTGCTCCCTTACTCTGATCATAATTGATTAGCTGGGGAAGAAAAAGAAAGGAGGCATACGTTTGCATGCACATCTGAATACATCTACTTTAGAAAGCAATGCAGCACAAGGATATACAGCATCTTCATCTGAATGTACTTCTGAATTTAGGTGACGTTAGACATGTCTGATGGGGTGCTAGCCATGCACACATGTACATTACTTCCAATGGGATTCGCATTCAGATATATATCTGAATCATCACCCCAACTAGTCAGGCATGATGCTACACAACAAGAGTTGGATGTCTTGCTGTGAAAGTCTTGCAGTGCTAAAACACAAAGTGAATTATTATAAACTGAAAATGACACCATCTGGAGTCCCCTTCCCTTCCCCAATAAAATTCTGTCTTTGAGGCAGAGGAAATGAAGCATGTTAGCAGGAAAAAATGAATAAAAGAAAGACTAGAAGAAAACTAGGAAGAACAATGAATGAAAGAAAGAAAGAAAGAAAGAGAGATTAGAGAGGATAGGGTATTTCATAAAGTGTATCACAAACATGTACACACAGTGTCAACTTTCACGTGATTAATATCAGTTTTAAGGGTGAAAACCTATACTGAAGAAGCTTTACTATTGATTTAGAAAGCAATAGACAACATTAGTTCTAGTTTCTTTTATCCTTCTTGATCAATACCTTTACATTTCTAATGTATCTATGAAGCCATGTTAGTCTGTTGCAGCAAAAATATATATATAAAAAATGAGGAGTCTTGTGGCACCTTAAAAGACTCACAAATTCCACTTTGGATAAGCTTTTGTGGGCATCAGAAATTCTGAATCTGCTCCTGTGCGGCTGGGTAATGGTACCTAAGCACATCTGGCACCAAGTTTACAGGTGTTGTGATGCAGCCTCACTTATAGGCCATTCCCAATATTGACTCAGGAATCTGAAGAACTATATTTCCCAGGGTTCCTTGCACCTGGTGTGCTGTTATTGCACCATTTTACATTCTCTAAGGAAAGAGGGAGAGAGAAAGCTAGGAGGACCTTTTGGCCACTATCAATCTTCCTTGACTTGTGGACAACATATTTTTGAGAGAAGCAAGGAAGCATTCTGGGCATGAAAGGCGGGATAGTGAGGATGGGAAATAAATGAATTCACTTAGCTTGTTGCGCTCATTCTTTACAACCATTTGAAACTGCTTAAATTCAAGTACTGACAATAAAAGCTCACCACACGTGAACAGAAATCAACATGGGAAAAAGAACAAATGATAGAGCAGTCTCAGTTAAAAGCTATGCTTGATCAGGCCTCTCTAGTCCAACATCTGCTCCTACAGTGGCCAACAAGTGCAATACATGAAGTTGCAACTCTTTCTTGTTTTTGCTGTGCCAGACCAACACAATTGCCTTATTGGGGGGGGGAAAGCTCTTCTGGAAGAAGCATTGACAGTCAGGAAGAATTTCTATATACGTACAATCTCATTTTAAAAAGGCTTTGGAGAATGGATCCACAATATGGATGGGTAATAGCTAAAGCTTAGAAAAGCTATTTCTTTAGACTGCAGTTCCCAGAATCCTCTGCTGGCTGGAGGAATTCTAGGGTTTCTGTTTCAAATGAATAACTTTTTCCCTGCCTGCTTTGGCAACAGAAACAAAGAATGAGTCAAAATATTGTTTCGGAGGCACTCATAAGTCACACATCAGGATTCCTTCTGAGGAATTTTGAGACATCATGCTCTTCTGTGTGTCACTACAGGGAGCCAGACTTATAGGATCATGATTGATAAGGAGTGGTGGATGGTTTATTATCAGTGATGAACCAGCATACAGGAGGAATGAATGTAATGTCTGAAAAATAAGCCATGTGTGGCCACACACCATGTTTAACTGCAGACTGTGTTGTAAATA
The DNA here is from genome assembly GCA_037013535.1 of Intellagama lesueurii. Taxonomy (NCBI): domain Eukaryota; kingdom Metazoa; phylum Chordata; class Lepidosauria; order Squamata; family Agamidae; genus Intellagama; species Intellagama lesueurii. Next base: position 155,710,775 of record JBAJHW010000005.1, read on the forward strand.
AATATGCAATTATATAAACTTTTCCCATTATGAGCCCCAAAGACCAATGGACACTGCTCTTTGCCCATTTCTGCCTTGGTGACAGGACTTCAGTAGGTTAGAGCATTCTGATGGGAGAATTCTCCTGTGTAGCAATAGGATTGCCCTGCCAGTTTATAATCTCCATCTCAAGACTGGATGTAAAATGCAAATTTCATTGCAATATCTCGCCTACTGTAGACAGCAGCATCTGACTGACTTTTTAATACTTGTCCTTTTCCTGCACCCCCAACCCACCCTCAGGTTTTTGGACCATCAGGCCTGATGAAGACTTGAATGCTTGCTCCCTGTCTTGTGGTGTTTCAGATGGGTCCCCAATACAGGCATTGCTCCACTGTGAATTTCAGTATCATAGTTCAGTATGGCTATCCACACTTTTTATCTGTTTTAAAAGGAAGTTGAAATATCTAGTTTGACAAACCAGATCTTGACATTTGCACAGTCAACAAACAGAATACTCACAGCCCTTTTTCTTTTTTAAAACTCAAATCTTGTAATTTTACATCATCAGGGCCAAACTAATTGATGACTACAGTCCTCATCATCTCCCGTCAGGGCTAGTCCAGGCTCATCTACAACCTATAGCAAGAGGCCAAGTCTCAACTCTCATGCTGCCCACCTTCCCTGCCCTGCGTTGCATGCTCCTCCTTCCCCATGTTCAGTCGCTAAGGAGGTGCATCTGAAGGGTCCTGCAGGCAGAATGAAGAAGAAGGACATGGCGGCATCAAGTGAAATGTTTTCAATTACTGAAAATTGCCCCTGCTGATGCAGGTATAATGTATGCAACAGGATTTTAGCCAACAATCGATTGCAATTTCAGCTGATAGACAACACGATCAATTAATGCCAATGAAATGAAATACCAGAAGTGTGACCCTAAATAACATTGTTCAAAAGTAACTACCACGGTTAAAAGGAATGTTTTGTTTTGTTTTATTTTAGGGAAACATGTAAGGGGTTGCAGCTTAATTGTTTCATGTGTATACTGGATAATGAATTCTATAATAAACCTATAGAAGAATAGGATTAGCTGATTTCACATTATGTAACTTTGCTTTAAAAAAATCAGAGCAGAGGATGATTATTGCCTGATCCCAATTTAAAACATTTATCTATTGTATTATAAAACAAGAAAACTGCAGATTAATATTCTTAACGGGTCCTTTTACTTATTGCCTCCTGTCATAACAGTATTCATTATGTTGTACAACAACATTGCAGCTATAAAGTAGTACTACAAGAAGAAACATTTTGCATGGATCCATTTATTTAGTTCTGATGGGTCAGTTTCTCCATTAAAGATTTCTAGTGCTTCCCTTCCGAACAGTAACCAGGATGCCAAATAGCATGAATGGTCTGTCATAAGCATTGATCCCAAATGATCCAACAAAGCTTTGTGTGAGTACCATTGCAGTTTCCAAGTACATACTGATCAGTTCAAACTGACATGTAAACCTTCAGTCCATAGTGCGGAGGAGAATTTGCAATGATAAAGAAGCCCACGTTATGATGTTATGAATGCACTCCTCAGAGTCCTAAGAATAAAATAGCTAATTTATAATATAAATTTACTCATTTATAATTTTTACCCTCTCTGTGGGGAGATTTATATTTTTTAAAGGTCTTAAATGGATAAGGGGGGCAGTTCCACACTTCTCCGATTCTAATCTCTCAATTCTGTGCATGTGGGTGTGAAAGAGAGAATGGCTCTGAGCCATTGAGAGAGGAAGAGAGGAAGAGAGAGAGAATGAGAGAATGAGAGAGATTGTTTGAATTGCTCAGTCGTGCTTCCCAGGCCCCAAGCCTTTCTTTGCTTCTCCATGTGGTCAAGACCTTTGGCTTTTCCAAAGCTCTGCCTGACCTAGCTCTGCTTTGAATCACATCCGGTGTGAGGTACACAAACAAAAGTTAATTTCACTTCAGCAGCCATCAAGGAAAACAAATTTGCACATTCAGAGCCAGCGAAGAAGGCAAGGGAACCCCTCCCAGGGATGTCTGTTAAACAATCACTCCCTGGTGAAAAAGAGAAAGAGAGAGAGAGAGAGAGCCTGGAGAAAGAATTAATAGTGGCTGTTGTTTTTGTACAGCCAAACTTCAATTCTTCAATGCAACAGGACATCAAGGAAGGTTTGTTGCCTACGGCTGCAGTGCAACAGGGGGATTTGAATGTAACCTCAGTGTATAGAAACAAGAAGTCATTTAATTCATTCAATATTTCTTTAGGCATCTCATCATGTGGGTCTTATTCCTGGAGGTAAACATCTTGGAAGATGCTTGAAGCTTGTATTTCATTTGTTTAATAATCTGTTTTCAGTATTATGACTCTCTTGGTTGAAACTTGCAGTGAGGTCCACAAGCTAGAAGGAGCAGCAGTCTAGGAAATTCTTAAATAATTAATTGTTGGTGCTTGTATATATTAGGGTTCAAATCATTCAAATTTATTTATTCCAAACAGCCACAAGAAGATGGTACTGTTAACAACATTAGTCCCTAATAAAGATGGGCACAAACTAAACTACAAACCAGAAAAAATGACTAAACAGGCTGGTTTGTGGTTTGGTTTGCAACCCAATGCTGAAGCAAAACGAAGCACCAATTTTTTCCCCGCTTGGTGCTTCATTTTGCTTCAGCAAAATGGATGGACGCCTGCCCCCTTCCACTGCTCCCATCACCTCCCCACCTGGTCCTGCTGCCTCCGCTGCTGCCACCATCATCAGAGACGGCAGGCCAGCTTGTCTTTAAGGGAAGGGTGATCAGCTGGGGGTTGGGCACATGCACAGGGCTCTTGGAAGGGAAGCCGAGAGCAAAGGTCAGCTGGGGCATCCTCCACAGACTCCATGGGACCCAACCAGAAGGAGGAGATTTGGGGATCTTGCTATCTAATAACTGGTGAGCCTGGCTTCCTAAGTCAGGCCTCTACCCTGGTGTAGTGACCTGGCAAAGGAGATGGCATCTGAGGGAGGCCAACTGGAAACATCTGGGACAGCAGGGCAATAAAGGAGGAGACTGAGGAGGAGATTGGAAAGGAAGGTGATGGGAAAGAATGTGCTGAGGAGGGGTGGGGTGATGCCTGGAGCCTGCAGAGGACCCTTTCAGCCTGATCATGAATCCTTGAGTGAAGAGAGTGAGAACTTGGGTGAGGTAACCACCCTGCGGTGACCAGAAACAACTGGGGTGGGGGCGCCCATGTGATATTCCTCAAACCCAGGAGGCCGGCAATAAAGACTGTTTGGTTGCTGCTCAAATCTCCTTGCCATGTTGTAATGTTTCTCTTCAACCCCTCCTCAACCATGGAGGGCATAGGATGTGCATACTGAGTTAGCTAGATGAATTCGTTTTTGGTGTAATGAGAGGCAACTCAGTTTAAATGTTATTTAAACTTGAACCATGTGCTAACCTTTAGAGATAAGATGAAACTTAAACTGGTTTGTTAACACACACTGAAGGAAGACCTGGGAAGCAGCACTGATGGCTGTGTAGTTCCCCCAGCTGCAGACTCCATTGCCTCTCCTCCCAATCTCATCTCTTTGATAAAAGCAGCAGAGTTTGAGAAGCAAAGGTTGCAGGCAGACTCTCTTTGCTTTCCCTCCTAAACAGTTTGCCTCCTAGAGAAGGTAGAGGAGGAAGTGGCATGTGCTCCAGTCTTGGCTTTGGTATCCATGGGAAATCTTCAAGTGAGACAAGTACAGGCCGTGTTGGGAAGAGGAGTAAAAATTATAAGAACTATGTCTGAGCTTCTTTTGGAGACTCCATTTGAACTCATGTCTGCACCAACCATCCCATTCTGTGCAACAGCTTTTGTCATCTCTCTGTGTAGCACGTTTTGTGCTGCGATCAGTCCTCCTTAGCTTGCGGACTTCTTAGCCCTGGGTGTCAACGATGCAGACTGCAGAATCATAATTTTAACTGTACAGTCAAGACACAGGAGCTTCTTCAGCATGCACTGGTTCTCACAATCCCAGAAAGATAACAAACGTCTGTGTGTCTGTACAGAGTACATAACCAATTTCCTGAATTTGAAGCTGGAGTGCTCCAACATGTTGAACTTCAGCATTTTGTTGCACAGCCTCCCACTTTTTCTGTATATGCTGTTCTCGGCAGGTCCCCTATTAAAACACATACAGAGATAAAACAATTCAAGACTGAATAATGTTCCCCCAGAATGTTCCATTTTTGGTTAAGAAATGTGTCAGATCACTCCCTATGCTCCCTCAAGGAATTCAGTCTTTTCATGGACAATACAAAGAAGAGTTGCATTAACCAGCGAGGTAAATGCAGCAGCTCTTTAATATGAAAACTTTCTGTGTAGACTCTGTTGAATTTTCCAAAGAGGCTTGAGAGGGAACAGAATGAACTTAGTCAAATACTCATACAGAACATTATCTGAGTCAATTAATAGGCAAATTAATCAATTCATCCTTTTAAAAGTGTGTGGTCCAGTTGCTGCAAGACATAATTTAAGCCATGATGGTTTTGTTCATATTGTAACCATTATGATTCTTTGGAAAACAAGTTTGCAAAAACCCCATTCCAAAGAATCTACCCAACAGTCCTGTAAGCTTTGCTGTACATCATTAAGAGCAGAAATGAGTGCAACATGCCAGTGTCTGGGCCACTAAAAATCAATCGGTACCAGTAGACTTGACATAAAATCTTTTTCTTCTTTCTGGCTCCAGTTGCTAATTATAGTTTACCAATAAATAAAAAAATTCCACCATTAACTTTCACTATTTGGTAACATGCCAGAGCAGCAAGGAATTTTGTATAAATCTCATAAAGAGTATGAATCACTTTCTTGAAAATGAAACTTACAGATCCTTCATGGATGCTGTCCTGCCATGCAAGAGGATAAATAAGCAGTTAATTATTACGTGTCTAAGCCCAGAGCTCCACGGACGGGAAGCTGCCATTGACACCCTTGGCAGGGGAAATTTTCAAGGGGATCACAGTATGAAAAGAAAGAGCTAAACCCTTTCTTCTCATACACTGCGGTCCTAGACTTCATTGGCATCTTTCCCTGTATCTCCTATATTAAAAGGGAGAAGCAGACGCATACAAGCAAAGGTTCTTATGAGTAGCTTTGTAACAGGTCTGAAGAGCCTCATTACAAGTGTGAGCCAAAAACCCAACCCAATAGTAAGCAACAGAACAGCTTCTTCTTCTTCTTCTTCTTCTCCTCCTCCTCCTCCTCCTCCTCCTTTTATATAATCCAAAGTAGGTTTAAACGTTTCTGGATCATTTTACAAACACACATTCATTTTGTTTTTATATTTGCAAGTGACCTTGGGAAGACCTGATGGGGAAAGGGACTTAATACAAGGATTACATCCATCCATGCATACATACATATTTTAAGTAAGAAATGAGAGTCAGCTTAACCCTTATTTTCTTTTTGCAGGAGAAATTGGGATCCTGACTGAGCTCACATCTTACTGCACAAGCGGACAGAACAAAAAATAATCCAAAGGTTCATGAATGTGCCCAAGAGTGCACGATTATCCTGATTTTTTTCTCTCCTGGATATCATTATTTTTGACAATACTTCGGGGCCCAGAGGCTTGCACTGTGGAAAAATGTCAGACTCTGACTTCTGGCAAATCTACATGCAGTTGTTAAAACTAACGAAGATGGGAAGTCACTGTAAAAATAATTTTATGGTCACTTGGTTGAACAGAGCAAGTAATGAGAAATGTGGATATAGAATTGTTTAAACAGGTTTGAAAATCTTCTGGAAATGTTGCTGGAAAACAACTCTCAGCCTCTCACACAAGTAGAGAGTTGTTAGCCATTATGACAATTGCTAAACCACTGATTGTGTAATGAGTTGTGCAGGACACCTATTATGGTTCTTCGCCAGCTAGAAAATTGATGATCTTGTCCTCCGCTCAATCCCAGCAACAGCAAAGCAGACATGGATGGCTGAGAAGTAATACATGGCACAAAAGGAAACTCTGTTTTGGAACCTCTCAAATGGGTCCAACGGTATCCTTTACCTTTTATGCAAAACTGATTGTCTGTGGGCAGACTGACACTAATATAGTGATAAATTCTGACATGAGGAAGCGAAGTGTTCACTTTGGGTGTTCAAATGTTTCAGTTCCTCTGTCTCCAGCATCCAGGCATAGAAGACCTCACAAGGATGGAAAAACATTACCAGTCTACTCCACATTAACATAATGACAATAGAGTAGGGGCCCCTTATCTGCGGGATCAGTATCTGCTGATTCACTTATCCACAGTCTAAAAATACTAAAACTATTAAAATAAAAATCCCTCCAAAAATATTTCAAATGATGTCATTATCAGAGTTGGCCACTAGAGGGAATGAGAGACCACGCTATGTATAGTATTTGCTATTAAAATAGCATTAGCTAATCTGTATTTTCTAGCATCCGTGGGGATGCTTTGAACCAATCCCCTGCAGATATGGGAGTTCTACTGTATAGAGTTAAGTTACAGAGGTAAGCAAGTATCTTGACTTGAGTTCTTGTTCATGTCTGGTCCAATTCATATTTCTAATGGCATTATAGTCACTCTCCCTCCTGTTTCATTGACTTACCTTCCTGATAAATCAGGAAGCTGATTTGGCTTTGCCATGAGAGGAGACAGTGTGTAGAAGTGAGAGGGTCAACTGCCTTGGCCATTTCTGGAATTCCATAGAGCCACAACGTTTACTTTGGTGCCCCCCCCCATCAAAACCCTAAAGCTCCACCATGTGCCAAAATTAGAGGGTGTGGCCATGGCAATTCCCCTGTCCTCTACAGATCCTCCTCAGAAGTAACAAACTACAGGTATGCAGCTGTGCAACCCAAAGTTGCCCACCAGTAGCTGGAATATGGTACTGTATATACTTTTAAAAAAACTGAAAAATAGTTATGTGTTTCTGTATAAGAGTGACTAAGATTGGGTTAACTATGCAAATGCATTTAATTGCTTGGTTTGGGTTCAATTAGTTGAATTTATATATTTTATTATTTATTTATTCAGAATATAAAAATAACAAAATCCAGTATAATTAAAAACAACAGAGCATCAAACATTAAAATACACATAATTTACTGTATACTAATTCTGGCACTTAGTTTTGGTGTGGTGTAGCTGCTATGTTAAAAAGGTGGTTGAGTAAATTGCTCTTTAAGATTCTGGGTGGTTGTTTTATATAGGCAACTTGGGAACAGGGAGGGGTTCATTGATATTGCACATCGAATTCAGTCCCAGCATCTACCTACCAATATTAACAAGAAATGCAAAATCTGTAGAATTCCACAGAGTACAGCTTTCACCATTCTTACCATTGACTCTTCTTGGCTGAGCTCCTCATCTCTGTTGCAGACAACAAGGAATTAGACTGGTCAACCGTTTGACTTAATATAAGGAGTTGTCTGCAGAAATAATTCCCACTATCTGGAACAGTAATTTTTGTATGCACCCTTTTTGAACTTATTTTTAGATACCTCAGAAAGAGCTGCTCACAGAAATACAGTAAGTGCAGAAATCCAAACTCTTGATGTAGCTGTTGTGTCAATCTAACCTCCCAACCTTGAACTAGGAGCTAATCTGAGGGCAGTTCTGAAGGCCAGGGAAGCTGTAGATCCATTGGATTCATCTATGGCCTCTCTCGGCACAGCCAATATCATGGGCCCATCCTGTCCCTTCACTCTTCTTTTGACATCTGGGTTCCAACATTAGAAAGATGTGCATTATGAATGTTTCCTGTAAGTTGGGAGGAGGTTCTATGGGCGAATTTATTCCTTTGAGGATTGTCCCTCCTCTCTATCTGTCTGTCTTTCTCTCCTTCTCTGCTCTTGGAGTGAGAAATCTTCTATCCGTGGGGCCCCTCTCAAAACTACAGGATTGTGGGTGCCTTGGGATGGGATGTAGCAGAATCAAGCTTAATTTTTCAAATTTTCAAATGGGTAAAGCTACATGAGAGACAACGTGTACCTCAGATATCTCTAGAAGGTGCCAGTTAAATGTTCTGGTGACCCACATTGTTAAAGCTGGGCTGAAATCTTATACTCCCATTTTTGGAAGTAAGTCCTACTGAACTTAGAACAGGTAAGCATGCAGAGTAAGACTAAAACAGGTAAACATGCACCAGGTTGTGCCTCTCATTGCTGTGCTTTGCTGTGTCTTGTCAGTGGAAATATTACTCCTCCAGCCACAATCAGAGGAGAACTAGTCAGGGTTGAATTGAGTTTCCACTTTTGCTGCTTTTTGGAAGAGTCTGAATTCATATCTTTTAAATATGTAGTACATGTATATTTAGCTTGACCTTAACTAAGCATATTATTCAGTATTTCAACTGGTTGTAAACCAGGCTTCCCCAAATGTCTTATGCTATGCCCTACTCTGAGGATTGCCCCTCCAGCACATTTGGCATTTACCATTATGCTTGGGGATGATGAGGTTTTAACTCAACCAACCTAGAAGGTATCAGGTAAAGAAGCCCTGGCATGTTAAAACAACAACAACAACAAAACCCCAAAACCACAATTCTCTTAACCACAATGCCCCATTTCTATGGATGAAGCAGGTGGAGACTGGTATATAAATGATTGTCTCCAGGACATACAGGGGTGTGCCTGTGCCTCTCTTCCTCATTCAAAGCTTTCCTTTTGGAAACACTTATATGTTGGGGAAAGGTGCTCCATTCCTTATTCTACACCCACCCAAAAACATCTAGAACTGACAGCTTCCAACAGCACTTCCAGAGTAATTATGATTCTACTGTTTGCATGGAAATATAATGCAGCCAATCCATCAAAGTGAGGGCATTTCACACATTGCATATAATAAATAAAGATTTCTACATTAAGCTTCTCATGCATTTGGCAACTGACAATTACTAGGACATCTTTTATTATTTATTACAGTGACAGGAAAAGGAAGTTGTTAAATGGTGCTGTAAAATATTTGGCAGCTATTTAAAGTTCAGTTAATCTTGTGCTTTACTACTGCATTATATTTTATTAGCCAAATCCTTTGCAGGATATTTTAAATCCATTTGTAAAAATGTCAGCATTTCCATGTCACTTTTCAACAATATACTCCCTAAATTATCCCACTTTCTTCCAGCCTCCTTCAATTCCCCGATCCATTTCTATTTCTAGCCCACGGACAAGGCAAGTGGAGTCCCTCAGATGTTGGTGGACTATAATTCCTTATCATTAGATATGCTGAGAGTTGCAATCCAGCAACGCTGGAAGGTAGCCTCTGTGCTGTAAGGTCAGAAGACCAGCAGTTGTAAGATCGAGTCCACGCGACGGAGTGAGCTCCTGTCGCTTGTCCCAGCTCCTGCCAACCTAGCAGTTGAAAAGCATGTAAATGCGAGTAGATTAATAGGTACCACCACAGTGGGAAGGTAACGGCTTTCCGTGTCTAGTCGCGCTGGCCACGTGACCACGGAAACTGTCTACGGACAAACGCTGGCTCTACGGCTTGGAGATGGGGATGAGCACCGCACCCTAGAGTCGGACACGACTGGACTAAATGTCAAGGGGAACCTTTACCTTTACCTATCCTCACCTAACATCTCTCATTTAGAAGATGGGTGCTTCCTGTCTCTGGGTCCTGTGCTGAGTTTCTCCCCAGTCAACTCACCCTTCCACTTCTTTAACAGTGTTTGTGCAGATGCTGAGGTTTCCATAATTTCTCCTTGGTTATTAGACTATTTATGTACATTCTATGATGTCACAGCAGTTACAGCCTATTCACCTCATGCGACCACTTCTATGAGTCTTAGCTGAAACGCACCTTGTAAGAGTAGGGGCTTATTTTGGTTGGTTGGTTGGTTGGTTGGTTGGTTGGTTGGTTGGTTGGTTGCTTGCTTGCTTGCTTGCTTGCTTGCTTGCTTGCTTGCTTGCTTGCTTGCTTGCTTGCTTGCTTGCTTTCAGTGGAATTAATGCCAGGGCCAGCTTTAGAGCTGCAGAAAAGATACAGACTAGGAAGACTTCTCTCTGCCAAGCCTTTTTATACAGAAAAAAAGGCAATAGTCCTCTTAAAATTTAAAGGCACCATTATTCTCATGTAAGCACACACAGCTTGGCATCATCTGAAATCATTTGTGGAATCCTGCGGGATTGCTAACTTTTTATATGTTAAATGATTTTAGAGCTGTCTGATTCTAACCTCTGGATACAATGAAATCATAAAATACCTGAAAATTGATTGGGCATTGCATCCTGTAAATGCGTCTGAAATGGCCCACTGGAAAGACTTTAATTTTTAGATTTCTTCTTTCTATATTTCTGGCAATTCTTGGGCCTTTCATAAAAATGCTTGAAGAAAATGGATTGCGTTTGGGCCTGCCTTGAAAAATCAATACCTTTCTGACCTCCAGTTCTTACATGCAAACATGTATAACTGTTTATAAATTTTAAAAATTAATTAAAGAAGTATGAATACGCTTGGAGAAAATGGACAGTGTGAGAGTCTGAAAAATCAACAGCTTTGAGACCTTCAACTCTTACATGCAAACGTTTGTAACTATTTTTAATTGAAAAATAAAATTTATTAGTATTATTCTCAGAATTCAAGGCTAATTGTGAAGGTTAATTACATCTTTTGGGCACATGGGTCTTCTCTTTAATGAAGGTCAGCTGCATTGTATCCAAAGATGTTACTGCAGTTGTGGTTTGAGAAATAACACTTGCAATCCTGCTATTCAAAGAACAGGTTCCTCCTATCACCCTTGTCTTCATGCCTTTTAAGCTGTGGTTTGCAGTAGATGTTGGTGCTCCACCTCATGTGAAAATGTGCATAATACATATGCAGCGCATATGCATAACAACCACTGAAAATAGTAAGTGTGCAGAATAGAATGGCTTTGGGAATAAAAGTCTTGTATTTCCCTTCATAGATACACATGTTAACTGACCTTGGGCCAGTCACTCTTTCATTTTCTCTCCTCCCACTGCTCCCATCTCAGACTGACCTACTTCAGAAATTTGGTTTAAGAATAAGGGGGTAGAGAACCACATACAATGCCTTGGGATCATGGGAGGAAAAGTAAAGGACATAAATGGAACTCATCTATTCATATTGTTCACAGTGCTTGAATTGCTACAAGCCAGGAGAACCCCCACTTTTAACTTTTTTAAAAAATATCATCTCCTAATTACTCTTTTAGAAGGGGAGGGGAGGAAGGACCTAACATTAGGTATCAAATTGCTAGCTCAAAATCCAACTGACCACTGTAGGAGTTGGAGAGTGTTGACTCTCCATTTATCAATTGATTCAATTGTGTCGTCTGTTTGGCACTAGCAATCAGATTTAGGGCAAATAATCCAGGGAAAAAATGTGGTTTATATTATGAGTCCTCCTGTTCTTCTTTCATCATGGTGTCTTGAGTTCCCTGTTGTCTAGATACGTCAATATTGGCTAAAGTTTATTATATCACCATTTTCTTTTATTTTTAAGTTGGTACCTGATTGTTCTATATCTTATTTATTTATTTATTTATTTATTTATTAGATTTATACCCCGCCCATCTAGACCTATGGTCTACTCTTGTGGCCAATACAGTAAAAGTGAACAAATGTTACTTTCTGTAAGGCAAACCACAGTGTTCCTAATATGTCTATCTGTTCAGACGTATCTCACTGAGTTCCCAGTTAAACAGGGACCAAGGTTCTTAGATCACTATAGTCGACAAGTATTGCTAGTTCTGTGCATCTTTATGGCTTATTCTAGCAATAGAATACTAGCAAATATCCATAGGGTCCCTTCCAGCTGTGCAGTTCTATGATGATGATGATCATTTTCAACACTCTTGCATATATATGCATAGCCAAAACTCTATTTTCTTTGGCAAAATTCTAGACAACTTTCAATAAGATCAGAACTCATCACTTCAGGCTTTCAGGCCTACTTTCCCAGCTAGGGAGTTGTAGCCCAAAAAGTAACTTTTCAAGTTCCATATCTCATACAGTTGGCTCTATGCAGATGTAGATGAAAGGCACACTTCATCCCACCTCCTACCTTTTTTTCTCCCTCTGTTGTCTTCCTTCTGTCTACTTCTACAGTGTAACCTAGCAAGGATAGGGATCTGTTTTCTTGTACTATGTAAAGTATCATGGACTATGAATAGAGCTTGGAAATGTGATTTTCCTTGCCTAAAACCTCCACTGGCCATGCTGGTTGGAGGTTCAGGGGGTTGTTAAGTCCAAAAAAAGGAGAAACTTTTCCAAGTTTTCCCTGTGAACTGATGAAATGTCCTTGTACAGAAACACACCAGTGGTCCATCTACCATCTAGCCTGAAACAGTCTACTCTGACTGACAGTAGCTGTCCAGGACACCTGGCATTTGGGAATCTGCCTGTAAAAGATCTGCTCTACCACTTCAGTACACTCCCAAAAAACTCCCTACATTTAATACAAATAACTACAGATGTGAATGCAGTAACTTACAGTAAGTGCAGCTGGCTGGAATGACTTATGGCACAATGACCACAACATGTGGTGGCAGTTGTTGTTACAATAAGTGTACATGGTATGTAAGTTACATTGGTAGAGTCATACCAAGCTCTATGAAGCTAAAGCAGTGTCAGCTATTGTGACTCACCTTATAGGAGATCCTGTAATTCAGTGGGCCAAGTAGGTGCAAGTAGATGGAGGTAGGTTTTATGTCTTGGGCCACTTATGCACTATAAATGCTTTGAATGAGAGAGAGAGAGAGAGAGAGAGAGAGAGAGAGAGAGAGAGAGAGAGAGAGACGTTCTATGGTGAAGGTGTGGATAAATTTGCTTTGTTATCTTGGTTGTAGCTTAAAATAAATGTTTGTCTGAATATGCAGCAGAGCATCAAGTAAAGCTGTAACTCTGTGCCTCCTATAAATAAATGGACATCTATCTCAGCACTGCCAGGAAAAGCAACACCTCATGCTTCCTTCCACCAGATAAATATGTGCTATGGTTCTCAATGGCTTCCTTATCAGTGACACAGAGTAGCTTTCAATGATATTAAATGTACTAGTGGGATTGTGCATACTGTTGAGTTTTAGAAGACCCACATGAGTTTGACTCATAGTTCTAATTATACTTATAGGGGGAAGTCACATCTAGACACAGCCATGTATGCTCCATGATCCATTGATTGCTTAATTAGTTACATGTATATCCTGCCTTACCTCCAGTGAGCCCAAAAGCAGTGTACATGACCCCCCCACCCTGCCCCAACTCTTCACCCTCACAACAAACCTGTGAAAGAGATCGGACTGACAGAAGAGTAGCCAACCCAAGGTCACCCAGTGAGTTTCATCCTTGGACAGGGACTAGAGATCACAATTCCCATGTTGTTGGCTATGCTGAGTACGTATTGGCTACACTCAGGATAAGGTATAGACAGTGCATTCAGATGAAACCATCATAGTTCAAAGGTCTGAAGGATGTTGTACATAGTTTTACTGACACAAGGAGGTCACTGAAAATTAATTCACCATAACTGTGAAGCTGAAAGTCACACTTTTCTTGTGAAACATTTATATTTTGAGGGAAAATACTACACAATGTCCTGAACCATGTACAGATATGATATGAAACACGGAGATTATTATCAGAGGAATCTGTAATTTGTTTATTCCCTTTTTGGTGCAGGGAAAAGCACAAAGAGATCTGCCCGGTCTCCACCCTTCCCTTGGAAAAGGGGAAATGCTCAGGATGGAGAGAGAGAGAGATAATGTGAACCTACATCACCACCTGACTATCCTCTTCAGTGGGTAGAAAATGGACGAGGGAGGAAAAGCATCTAGCAAAAGGAGCAACAGGAAGGAAAGATTCTGAGGTGTGGAAAAAGACAATTCTAAGTTAGTAGCTGGCTGAGATCATGCTCCCCACAGATGCCCAATATTAAAAGGAGAATAAGGCTGTATTTTTCTGACAATTATTCTTAGCGAGGGGGATAACCCTGTAAGTCTATGGCAGCAAAAACAACATAACTTTGTGGCACCTTAAAGTTTCATTTGGCATACATTTCCATGTTTCCTGCATGCTTTATCAGATGCATATAGGATTGTTATGATTCTAAGTACTGTAGATCATTATAGCTGATGAAAAGAATACCTCTTAGTAAGGCCAAATAGTTACTTGGTATATGAACCCTACCATTGGCAGCCTGTCAACTATCAGAAAAGCTGTTGTTTATCAAGGAAGCCATTATAGCCTTAGCAATTTATAAATGGTCCACTATAGGAGAATCAGAAAGGTCAGTTCTGATAGGCACATTAACAGTCTGACAGTTTTCCTTGGGCCATAAATATAGGCTAGTGGGGTAGCACCTAACCAGGTGTGAAAATGTCATCCATCGTGGTCTTGGCTACAGACCATTGTGCTCAAAGGTGAGTTTGAGCAGTCAGCTAGGTGGAGCAGAGCGTAAGGACTATACTTAAGCATAGCCTAGCATAACAGAGAGATTGAAGAAGATGTTAATTTGAAAATGATAAAAAGGCAAAGGCTGTGAAGATTTGCTATGACAGGAGGAGGAAGCAGTTCTGTAGAACGGCATCTGGACACGTAGCAGGAAAAAAATTAAACTAGCTTTGAGAGTGCTGAATTGGAGATGCTGCATGCACATGGCAGTTTCCTACTACTGATTGCCAATATGACTCATCTTATTCAGAGAATTGCAAACACTGTGGAGTCAATTTGTCAGTCAACACATTAAAAAAAACCTCTAGTTGAACCTATTTGATTTAGGTCTTGTTATGACACTACAAGGCATTTACAATTTTATATATGTAGGACAGTGCAGATTTAGGTTCCTCCTTAAAACTAACAATATTTATTTACCACTTTTCATGTATCAGTTGATGTTTTTCAATGGCACTATGCCCAAACCATTTAATCTTTTATTCTGCTATGAGCAAGAGTATCAAGTTAATTGTTCTGCTCTGTGTATTAATATTTTCTGACTTACATAAACCAGTTATTTTGCAAAAAAGGCATACAGGTTTTTTTTAAGTGGAAACTATTACAAATTGAACTGATGGAATGAAAAAAGATTAAGCAGTAGCAGAGACTAAAGCTGTGCACCGATATTTTCCCATCTACGTATCTGTGTACAACCATATTCAACTTACATAGCTTGACATTCTTTTCCTGCGAGTGTTCAGAATGTCAGCAGAAGCACTCCTACATACCTCAACAGATTTTGTGTTCTTGCATCCATGGGCGTCGCTATCATCAGTCATCATCATAATCAGTCATCATAATCACTACCATCACCATCATCTCTTTATAAAAAAAACTACCTTTCTAGACATTGCACAGAAACATGCTGCCTCTAAAGTCTTGAAATACAAAGATTATAATTTAAATACACTTGCATTAAAGCTATGTTAAAATGATCCACTGATACCAAAACTTTGGTATTTTGGAAATTTTGTGAGCTGTAAGTTCTGCTTCGCCTTTGGTGGCCCTTGGTACCACTGCAGAAATAAGTGTATGCTTCTTTTGTCAGGATCATGAGGAGAAAGCCATGGGCAAGAAGTAAACTTTCTCCCTTGTGGTTGTTTACCCCTGTTATTTAGAATCTCTGTGTTATTATGAAATGAGTAGCAGTTGAAATAAATGACAGTAAGGCTATTGCTGCTGAGCTGTGTCAGCTATTTGGAAAATGACTTAGGGAGTTTTTTTTGTGTTTTTTTTTTAAGTCCTTAGATACTTGCCTAATGAGACAGGTGGCAGGAAGCTTGGCCAAAGTTACACTTACAGCTCATGAAATTTCCAAAGTACATGGAAAAGAAAGTGCTCCAGCTCATCCAGAATGTGTGGTTCCATCTGAGTTGAAAGGGTGCTGAAGAAGAGCCTTCACCTGTTTCAAGAAGGAGAGCCCTCGCTGGCTTCATCTCGCATGCATGCCGCATACTTGCAGTCTAACTTTATGACTTTTAATGACTCCGGAACACCTCGTCACTTGTGAAGGAATCTGCTGGAGTTTGCCTTCACTCAGCTTGACAAGGTGATGGGAGTTATATATTGCCTTCCCCTTTCCCACTTTTACATGAAAACACTTGTCAGTCCCATCAAATTTCGTAAGACAAGCACCCATGACACCTTGGGGAAAATGTAACGCAGCTGACACCCCATGCATACACGCACAGTGCATGCAGCAACACAGCCTAAATTGAAGTGGGATATGCAAATATACTCTTTTTCTTCATTTTCCTGCAGCGGTGCACATTAGATGATTAGAAGTATTACAGGCCTTTCCCTAAGCAACAAAGCCCAGTTTTTTAAGAGTATGGCTGGACAAGCTTTAAATGTTGTTGCCTCTATAAGACACAAAGAGCTAACAAGCAATAATTAAATTCTGTATTGTTCACTTTAACTGTGGAGAAAGTTAAGCATTAATGCTTAGTACATGGCTCCGAATACCCACATTATCTTGCTTGTTTGTTTACTTTTTAAAACTATAGGAATTTGTTTACGTTCCAGTCAGCCACTGTGATCCAATTATTTGAAACGCTCTGATTTATATCAATATGATATTTCTTATTGAACGCATGGGCAAATGTGCCAAACAGGTCTAACAAACGCATCACAAGACACTTCAATTTGCCACAGTCAGATCCAGAGCCAGATCTCCTCCATCACAAAGCTCACTATGCAACCTTGGGCGATAGAATCCTACACTGTAAACATAATCTGGTCACAAGTTTGGTAGTTCTACTTTCAGAAAGGAAAGAAAATCTCCAATATCTCTATACTGCTGTTTGTTTGGGGGGGGGGGGGAGGCTGCATTATAATTGGCTTACAATAGATGTGTATGGTTTGGAACCTCGCTATTCATCAGAGTGCCTTTCCCTAAGAACATCATCCTGCACCACCCAATCTGCACAGGCTATGCTCCTCCGGGTTGCCACTCCGAAGAAGCCAGAAAGACATCCACAAGAAACAGGGCCTTCTCAGCTGTGGCACCAGCTCACCACTGTCTTGCAATTGTTTAGGTTTATTTAAGTCTATGCTTAACTGTATTGCTTCTTGTCTGTTTTTTATTTTCATTTTGTTTCTATTTGATGATTCAATGTTTTCTTTGCTAATATTTTCTTTGCCAATGTTTTCTTTCATTGATTTTCTCTTCAATGTAAACCACCTAGAGTAGTGCCTAGCATTAATTGGTGGTATATAAGTTTTAGAAATAAATAATAATAACTGTTCAGGAGAAAATTATCTCACAATTCTCAGCACAATTACTCTTTAAAATGCTTGTGAAGTTTCCATGCAGGAGCTATGCATCTTTTTGGTTTAGAAGCTGTCTAATCCCTTTATGGATACATTTTCAGTGGAATGCTATAGACAAAACAATAAAGTGCTGTCCTAAGTTATTTACAGGAAGCATAAATTTGGTCCAGAACATGAACATCCAAACAAACAAGTAAAATGTAGACCATTTTCTTGTTGCATGAAAATACCTGCTCCAGATAAATGGCTGGCCATCTGGTTGCTTTGAAAAATCTTTAGGCGAGATAGACATCAGGCTGGCAAAATACACATATCAGGCAAAAGTGATCACAACAGGATTTTATTTTAAAAGACACCAATGAAAGCCCTCATAGCTATTGCCCTTTGTCTTTTTTCTGCAAGGGGTGAAGACTTTTTCCTGTGTTATTATTCATTCATTCATTTGCTTACTCCTCTATTACATTTATATCCTGCCTTTCCTCCAATGAGGTCAAAGCAGCATACTTGGCTCTTTTCCCCATCTTATCCTTATCACAACAACCCTCTTAGGTACATCAGGTAAGAGAAAGTGGTCAGCCCAAGGTCATGCTGTGACTGAGTTTTGTGGCTGAGTAGCAGCTTGAACCTGGATCTCCCAACACTCTGTCCACTCTACCACATTGGCTCTTCCATATCATTTTAAGTGTTGCCTGTAGGGGCAGAAGGAAACTGTCACCATGACAGAAGTTAGCTAAATTTGGTGCAGACTAACCTTCCCGTCCTACTTCCTTTGTAGTTTTGGCAGTAGAGTTGTCAGGTCAACAACATCCCATTGCTTGAGATCTCATAATGAAATATAAACAGAACATCCAAGTTCCTCAGAAAATGTAGGTATTTGTGTCCACTTTTCAGAAGTAAACACTTGTCTTTCCTTTTAGATTTACTTGCCAGATAGACCACTATGTACTTATTTAGAAATTACTAATGGCTGCTTTCCAATGTACATTGATACCAATCAGTTTCAGTTTGTTAGGCCTTGAGTGTCAGATAGCTCAGCACAGCATTCCTGGAAACTAGCATTCCCTACTATTCAAACCTAGCAGCATACCTAAGGGGAAAAATGCTTTAGAGTAATCACAGTCAAACGAGTGATTTTATAAGGTTTGGGAGCTACCATTCTTTGTGAATACACACAAAAAAGAGTGAGATGGACTAACATCCACCTTCTTCCCCACCCCAACTATGTAAGAATGTTTTTATGTGACAAGTAAAATGGTTGGGTTAAGAACAGAAAGCCATTAGTGTCCTCTAATGTTCCTGACTGACTAATTTATCTAAACATAGGGATTTTGTGACTAAATATTTGTAACATGTACTGAAATTTAAATACACGTCTTCTTCTTCTTCTGTCCAGAGTTTCTCTTGTAAAATTTCAGGGTTTTCAAATGGGTAAATGCTCTTGAAATTCAGCAGTCTAGATTTATCTATATAAAAAAATTAAGGTGGAACAAAGAAGTCTGGTATGATGTAACTGTGGCAGTGGGCGCGCGCGCGCGGGGGGGGGATTCTATATTCCATTTAGCTGGAAATGAAAGAAAGAGAGCCCAACAGTACTGTATGTTATTTAAGAATAGAATGAATTTGCTACAACTTCACTGGGTGCCACTCTATTTCCAGGCCCAATTCAAACTGCTGGTTCTGACCTGGGTTGGTGTTTTCTATTTCTTTTTTGCTCCTAAATATATTGATACTTTCTCTGAAATCTAACCAAAGATAAAGTTTAAAATGATGTACTCTTCCCACTCCTTATGTTTATATGTGTAACCAACCACTCCAGTTCATGCACAGAGATCAACACATCCTTCCCCAATTCATAACATTACATGGTTGACTGAGACAGTGGCTTATTGCATGAATATAACACAGAGCTAAGAACTGCTAAGGGTGACTGTCCTTGGTGAAGTTTACACATGATCCTAGAAGAGTACACCAGAACTGTGCCCACATGTCTGGAATGCATATGGATAACACCAAATGTACTTCAAGTGGAATAGACTGAAGGGAGATATGATCGCACTTTGCAAATACTTGAAAGGTAGTCATACAAAGAAGGGGCAGGATTTGTTGTCGATCATTGCAGAGTGCAGGACCTATAATAATGGGCTAAAGTTACAGGAAGTCAGATTTAGGTTGAATATCAGGAAAAACATTTTAACTGATAGAGCAGTAGGACAATAGAATCAATTGCTTTGGGAGGTGGTGAGCGCTCCAATGCTGGAGGCATTCGAGAGAAAATTGGACATCCATCCATCAGATCTGCTTTGATTTGGATTCCTGCATTGAGCAGGGGGTTG
This sequence comes from Intellagama lesueurii, assembly GCA_037013535.1. Lineage (NCBI taxonomy): Eukaryota > Metazoa > Chordata > Lepidosauria > Squamata > Agamidae > Intellagama > Intellagama lesueurii. The sequence goes on from JBAJHW010000005.1 coordinate 155,730,327, forward strand.
GACTCGATGGCCTTATAGACCCCTTCCAACTCAATGAGTACCAGAATATTTAAGCAACTACATGGGGCAGAATATCAAAAGGAATCCTGAATATTCTGCTTGTATTTGACAGAAAGTTGAGTCACTTGTTTTAGAAGCAAAAGTGAATTCAGATTTGCAGATTTTCCTTACCTTTACAGCAGTTTTGAATATGATCATGCTCTCCAAAGAGACATCCACAAAAGATTCACTATAGCTCTCTTTTATAGTTATATGCAAATTTATATTTATATACCTCATTTTCTTAAAGGACCTTGAAGTGGTGTGCAATGAAATAAAATAATGAAACAAAATTAATGTAAAATAATAGAATAGGAATAAAGCTACTAAGACAATTTAAAAAGTCAAAATAGTGAACATCCTGACCCCTCAAAAATATTGGATACATATTCCACCAACTCTCAGATTCTTAGTAGGGATTTGCACTGTGGGTGAGCTTTACTCATCTCTAGACTTAGCTGCCTCAGATACTCCTTCCTATCCTAAATAAAGTCCTCAAAGGAATATCAGACTGTCAGCAATGTTTCTTGGAGTTTGAAAGTAAAGTGAGGGAGTTAAAGATGGCCTTCCAAGTGTCTGTATGTCTGTATATATGTGTGTGCTTGTGTTCATTTGTGGGACTATAGCTTCCAGAATCCCATGGAAAAGATCCAGAAAAGAAACATTTCCCCTCTGCTTACAAGTCTGCCTTCATGCTGGGTGGGGAAGCGCTGAACAGGATCATGGAGGACTCATACAGTCATCACCTAGGGGAGGCCATGGGGCATCTCTCTTTGGCGTCCTGCCGGTGTCTTTGGCCTAGATTTCAACGGCATTCTGATATTAACACCATTCATTCACACCACAATTGGGAAATGCTAACTTCACACAGTGAGTTTAGATGTGCATACATTTCACTGATACTAAAGTGAAGGAAGCCACTTGATTAATGTCAAACTCAGCACATGGGATGACTTGTAGCATTGGGTTGGGACTGTGAGTGGGAAGACAGCTGGGAGCATACAAAACTAATTGAACTCACATATTCCTTTAACAGTGTACAAAACATTCACTGAGCATGACTTAGGTCAGTGATCCCAACCTTGGGTCCCCAAATGTTACTGAGCTGCAGCTCCCAGAAATCCTGGCCAGCACAGCTAGTGGTGAAGGCTTCTGGGAGCTTTAGTCCAAGAACATCTGGAGACCCAAGGTTGGGATCCACTAACTTAGGTAAATGTTATTAACAGTCAGTGAGTGATGCCAGAATTTGAGGGTTCTGGAAAAGATTACAAAAACAACCTCCTGATTCATGTACACAACTGAAATTTTTTGCCCTTGAATTATTGCCTCCACCATTTAGTAACTATACCCTCAAAATATTGTTAACATTCAGCAACAGAAAAAAAAATAGTTCCAGATGGCCACAGAGAATTATGTAAACAAAAGCTTTACTCAAAGCGTGCCAAGTAAAAATATAACAACCAATGCTGGGCAAACAGAAAAGAAAAGTAGGCTTGCTTTTAATAAGTGTTTTGCTCCAAGCTATGACTTTGGTGAGAAGAGGCCCCATTTTGCTAGCACATTGTTTCAATGAGCAATATAGAAAGGACTCTGTTTTTTTCTCAAAGCAACTGATCTCATCCCTCTTGGAACTAGAGATCTATGTTTGTATTCTCTTATTTTCTGTGAGTCTCTCTTTCAGGATGGCTTCTACAAAATTATAGTGCCTCCTTTGGATTTTCATTCCCTTCTCAAGTGCTGGGATCATTCTTAACCGCTTTGGGTACTTTAGCCATTGCTTTTCCTTTATAATTGTTGTTTCATACTGTTGTTAGTTGTTGTACAGGCCATTTATCTGCTCCCATTCATGATCATATTGACCTTATCACTACACAAACAAAAATTAAAACCTTTTAGCCCTGATAAGCCTTGTCAGATCAGCAGCTTCCCATTCCCTGAGATCCAAAGGTGGGCCTTTCTGATGTCAAGAGGGTAGGCTCTTGTTATATCACAGAAGATGGGCCATTAACAGGATAACAGCCATCCTTCTTCTGGCCAGGTCCACATTTCCTAGGTCTCTAACAAATCTACAGTCCTGCCTTTCTAACAAATCCAACTGGAAGAATTTCCATGTCCAGTGACAGAGTCGAGATTCCAGAGTTCTGCAATTATCCCCTGCTGCTCAAATGACATCAACACTAGAATGAGCTGGAATGTTGTTTTGTCTGGGCTGGATAGTAAAGGTGTCTGGTACATAATTAGTAGCATGTTCTGCTTTATGGTCAGTATTAGCAATTCCCATTATATTCGTCTTTTCCTGACATTGGCAACTTGCAAAGCTCCTTCAGATGCAGGTTCAAGCGACTTGAGAGCCTGGAAAAATACCAGTGTGGGTGCTACATAAAAAAAACATGGCTCTGCATACTGACCATCCTATTACCTGCAGGCCACTGACTTACTGGGCCAGCTGCTGGAAGGAATGGGCTTCCTGCCATTTTGCTTGGGGGGGGGTCTGCTGAAAAAAGAAATGGCTGCTAAGTGAAAGGCCACTGTCCTACCAGCTTGTCCCTGTCCTCTGACAGCAGCACAGTGCCACAGAATCACTGTCACTGGTGCTGGTCGCCTGTCAGGACCACTCACTGCTTTGGAGAATGCAAGAAAACAGGTGCTGCAGGAGAGCAGGACTGCAGGATTGATGGGGAAATGGATCTTATTACTTATTATTGCATTATGGAGCACTGCCAAGGCTCAGAGCTCCTTGGGGGATGATTCTGGAACTGCTTCACCTCAGCTACCAAAGTGTGAAACTTCTTATCCTGTAATTGAGAGAAGGCATCTGCCATGTCATTATCCATGCCTGGAACTTCACAGATGCAGAAAATGGGGTTACTGGACAAACACACCATGACTAATCCTTGGACCAAATGCATTAGCCTATCCAAGTGAGATGACTACCAGACCACAACCCAAACCACTGCCTGGTTCTCACACCAAAAAGAGATCTCTTTGTTTCTGAACTCCTCTTACCATATTGTGGCCATCACCAAGATGGGAAGAACTCAGGGAAAATGACATTACAAAATAAGCCATTCTCCCATCCAGTGTGCAGGCCAGCACTCAGCAGACCAAAGCCCATGCTACCTGAAGCATCTGTCTATACCTGGATGATTGTATGCCCTACAGACTCTTGCTAGAACGAAATCCCATTGAAAACATTCAGGAACAGAAGCCATGCCCTAAATTTATCTTGAAAGCCTTCTGACAAGTGCATGCGGTGATAGTGGACAGGCCACATGAAAAATGTAAGTACCCTCAAATCACATGTATTTACATCAACACACACTTTTTGTGACTCATATCTCATCATAACATGTTCTGTAGAGCCAGGAGCTTATCCCCTGGCAAGTAAGAGACCCCAGTGACAAAGTCAAGCTCTGCCCCATGTAACTCATGCCAGTGAGGCTTCTATCTTGCTATCAGCTACAGAGGCACCTGGTTCCCTGAAGAGGGTCTCAAATCCTAACCACAAAGAAGGTCTGAAATTCTGACCAACAGAGAACTGGATGGGCCCATGTAGAAAAAAATCATCAATGTAATGTGTGATTAAAGTGAACCCCACCATATCTTTACCACCCACTCTAAAAAGGTGCTGAGGGCCTCAAATATAGTACTTGATACCGAAGAGCACATGAGCATGGACTTGTCAACATATCATGCACTGTACGACTTAAAACTGAGCAGACAATACTCCTGGGGGTGTATCAGCAGGAGTCTAAAGGTAGACTGTCACATTCTGCCATTACAGCCCTGGGGCCCCATGACCCAACCAGTTTCACTGCATGGCCAAAGGATAAATACCAGAACAGAACTGAAGGACAGCTTTTTTCATACAGCAGGACAGCCTCATTCATCAATGTACTTCTGGGGTAAATAACCCTGACACCTTCTTAGGGACCTCTTCCAAAAGAGACACCCTCCAGTTCCAGATAGGGGGAGAAGGGAATTGGCCCACTACCCTCTGAGGCCCACACTTGTGGGCAATTCAACCCACTCCCACCTCCAGTATGTCCCAAGCTGATTAAAAATTATCAGCATCTATGAGTGTATGTGGACCAATAAAAGGGATATGTAAACCCTGGAAAAACTGTTTATAAAATAGTACTTCTTGAGTATTGTGGGACTGTCCACCCCAAAGGTACCAGTTTGGCTACAGAAGTACTGGCTTTTGAGAACAGAGTTTCCTATCAGAATGGGAAAGCAGAACTGTAGTGGGACTAAACAGACTTTTGACAAGGATTACAGCTTTTTTAAAATCTTGCTGATCCAAAACAAAAACAAAAATGGCAAAATTGTGGAGACAGTAAATGCTCGATATCTTTTAAAGAAGTTATAGAACTGAAACTATTTTACCTTTCATCTTTCTGATACATTAAGATCTTCAGTTGTATCATGCTGTGACTTGTTAAAAATAAAGTCTCCACTTTAAAAGCTTCTGCAATTAAAGTCTGTATTTCTTCCTCCTTTCAGTGTATCTGGGGATTTAATTACGACTGTTCAGTGTGAGGATACCAGGGCCTCATCTCTTCTTGTGTGGACTCTTTGCACTTGTCTTTCACAATTTATTTTAATTTTAAGTTGGTATTTTATGCTATGAAGTGATTAAGGATAATAACTCAGAATAGCCCTAGGCAGAATAGGACAGAGTCTGTCCTTTTTAGCAACCATTTGAGAACGAGAAAAACAACAAATGATGCATGGAATTCGGAGATAATTCTATTACATTCTTATACAAGTGGAAGTTTGGTGTAAGACCTGTCTGCTTTAAGTTGAATTGTGGAACCCCACACTAGAAAACGTATCTTAAAGCCTCATCCCAAAATATTTTAATTTAGAAAACTCATTTAACAATCACAATTGTTTAGCAGTGAGAATTTAGATTTACCCTTATTCAGCAGGGCCAGTCCAATAATTAGGCCAGCAGCAGGGAACATGTGGTTCTCTAGATGTTGTTAAGGTACAGCCCCGATCACTGCTAACAAGATGTACATGCGGAAGCTCTGCATGGAGAGGTATTGATGAATACATAGAAATTTGGGACAGGATCAGGAGGCATGATTGCATCCCACCATCCCTATGTTCACAGTCATATACTCAATAAAGGATAAGCCACAAGTAGAGCATCCTGTGTCATTCTTCCCATAAAGGGTCTTCCTTAGTTTGGAAATTCTGGAACAAAACTTTGTAGTATTTTTATTTACTTATTTATTCGATTTCTATCCCGCCCTTTTAGACAAAGTCTACTCCCGGCAGTAGCATTCTCCAGTTAAACGTATTGTATACAAAGTGCATATTAGCACACAGGTAATACATACATTATTAAAAATGACATTAACATATATTATATTAGGGAAACTCCCTGCAAAAATGTATATATTAGGCATATTCAGAGAATTGCAAAGTAATGAAAAATTGTATTTTTATGCACAAAAATATCTAAACATTTGAGATTAAACAAATATAAGAGAGGGGAAATTCTCCACGTTCAAGATGAACTGGACTTAGGATGGGAAAAGAAGAAACTGCAATTGATAGAATCATCTCTCTATAATATGGGATGTACAACAATGCACAATACTGTACCTATCAACATGTGATGCTTGATATGTATGTTGCATGGCACTATCACACTATCACTTTGTCCTGTCCATTTTCACACTTTGTTGGCTAACAGGAAAAATTATTTCCATTGGCTTACCTTTGTCAGAGGTTTGGACTAGATGACCTTCATGGTTCCATCCAGCTGCATCACTCTGGGAGGCTGTCATTTAGATACTTGCAGTATGAACAGTTGCAAAGACTCTGTGTGTCTTTTCCAGTAACCAGAAGGTAGTTAATATATTTAAAGAGGTACTCAATTATTGTAGAATGATGTGATGCAATGTTTGTACTTGATGTCAAATTATTAAAAATCAGCACATTAAAACCTTTTTAATATGCTATAAATCAGCAGATATGACCCAGATGATGCCTAGTGGACAGAGAAGATTTAAGAATGGTTTTTAAGTACATTGAAGATGAAACGTCTGTGAATTGTTATACTGTATACTTGTATAGAAACTGAAAGCAGGCTTGGAATACTGACTTCTCTCTAGAGGATCTCTAGGCATCTCCATGTGTAGCTTTCCTCTCTAGGAACTCCAAAAACTTCACACAATTAAATGAGAGAGAGAGAGAGAGAGAGAAAATGAGGACTGCAAGGCTGTTGCCTGGAAAGAGAGGAGGACTAAGAGGCAATGGAAAGGCTGAACAAGTATTGAGGTAGAGAGAAAGAAAGGTCAGCAAATGAGAAAAGAAGTGAGGGGGGGAGAGTGGAGAGAAAATGCAGAGGGAAAGAGAAAGGGCAGTGGGTATGAGAGGACAAAATAATTTCTAGCACTTGTGATACTCGGTGCTAGGATAAAATGTAATTTCCACTACCAGCTTTTCTAGTCTCTGGTCCATCTGCAGATCTAGTATATGGGACAAGGGAGTTGCAGGTTGGTGGTGGCAGCGGGGGAGGGGGGGGAAGGTGACCTGAATAAATCTTGTGAAATTGTGAATCCTTTAGTTTCATATGAAGCATACCTTTAGTTGCTCCTAGCTGAAGCATCAGCTCTCTGATCAGTGTGTTTCCCTCGTGCTAAGGCATTAGACTGCTTTCACTTACCAAAGCCAAAACCTTCTTCTAAGATGCTCCTTCTCCCCCCCCCCCCCCACTGTTTTCTGTGTACTATCTTATTTCCAAATAAGGAAGCTGCAGCCTTGGGAAGCATCTGCCAAGCTCTTTCCAAACTTTAAATAAAGGGGAGGGAATAGTCAGATTTTAAAAGAGGTGGCTATATGTCTCTTCTGTGTAAACTGGTTCTGTCATTTATGTAATCTGAAGCAGCAATACAACATGCTTACTGTCCATGTTTTATCTGTCTTTTATCATCATCATCATCATACTGTGGAAAAGAAAGACAAGAATAAATCCATTACTGCCTAAATGAAAACACCTTCATAAACAATAAAACAACATACCTGTGAATAGAATTTCTGGGGAAGGCACACCATTCTTCCTAATGCAACAAACTAGACTGTTTCCTTTTTAAGAATGTGCTTAAGTGTTTCCTTTGCTAGTGTAGCTTGATTGATATTGGCAGTTTCAGATAATCTATGGAATATAGTCTCCCACCCCCCTCTCTCCCCACAGGTAAAAGTTATATTCCAGAAAACCTAAGTGAAAGACACACCAGCCTCCCCTATGTTCTAGTATAGCTTCTGTTATCCATTTGGACATACTGACTGGGAATGATGGAAATCGTAGTCTAGTTCCAGCACAGTTAGTGAGTACTGGGTAGGGAAGGCTGAGCAACTGAACATTAATAATAGTAACAGCAACATGCCATCAGGTCAATTCCAAGTGATGGTGACCCTTTTCAAGACTTCCTAAGTACAGAATACTCAGAAGTTGTTCCTCATACTTCCCAGCTAGCTTGCCAGTGTCAAGATCCAATGGCACTGCGCAACACACACATTGTTGCTGCTGCTGCTGTGGTGGTGGGAGTCTGCAAAGAATCATGGACAGTTTATCACTATGGCTACAAATTAAATGCAAAGCTAACTCTTGCTCTTTGCATGAATGGTACCAGATTGTTGGTTGATAGTGTGCTATTCTTCTAGCAGTTACTAAAATGATGTTTTTGACCACAGTAATAGTTTATTAATAGCCATGACTAGTGTCAGGCTCCCTTATTAGTGCCAGTTTGAGTCTGGAGACCTTTGCCACTGAAATGGTTTTGTTTCTTAGATAAAAAATGCTTCCCTGAAGATCCTGGAACTGAGACAGAAAACTACTACAGCTCTCTTCAGTCTTGTGAACTCTCTTTCTCTGGGACTACCTCTCAAAGACTGAGTAAATCAGTTTTACTCAGCACTCTACTCTTGCTGTCTCTAATGCTATTTGCAATTTTTTTTAGAGGACACAATATCCAAATATGGTTAAAATAATAATGGTGTTGTGGCCAGTTATGCATCTCCCCCAAAGTTTCATAAAATTGAATATGCTATGATGTAAACTTCATGGTTTTATTCTCCATTATGATCTAAATTCATCGCTTTAACTTCCCAGGCAAGCAAAGTGATGGTCAAGGTGTTGCAACAAAAGCTTTTACCTTTTATGGAGCGAGAAATGCCTGATGTTCAAGCTGGATTCTGACAAGGAAGAGGCAGTCAAGATCGTATCACTGATATCTGCTGCCTACTGGAGTGCACCAAAGAATTTCAGGAAAAGGTACATCTATACTTTATAGACTATAGCAAAGCCTTTGTGTGGATCATGAGAAACTATGGGGTGTTCCAAAAGAAATGGATGTGCTTCAGCACTTGATTGTCCTAATATGTAACCTTTATTGTGGACAAGAAGCTAATGTAAGGCTCAGAAGTTTTAGGTAATACACCTCTTGTTGTTACTTGTTTTATTTTTTATTTTTTTACCATTTATTTATAATCATTGTTTTTTTGTGTGTGTTTTTATTTTATCGTGCTGTAAACCACCAAGAATAGTGCATTGCACTAATGGGGCAGTGTACAAGTTAATTAAAAATAAATAAATAAGAAATAAGAAGGGCAGCAATTAAGGAAGTAGAAAAGATCATCAAGCGTAAGAATGTGTCAATGGGGATCAAGGCCAAGATAATCCACATTATCATATTTCCAGTCACCATATACTGGTGTGAAAACTGGACAGTAAAGAAAGCTGATCAGAAAAAAATGATTTGTTTGAATTGTAGTGCTGAAGGAGAGCTTTGAGGATACCCTGGACTGCCAGAAAAATGAACAAGTGGGTCCTAAAACAGATCAAGCCTGAACTATCTCTGAAAGCAAAAATGATGAAGCTGAGGCTGTGCTACTTTGGGCACATCATGAGAAGACAGGATCCTCTGGAAAATACAATAATTCTGGGAAAGGTAGAAAGCAGCAGGAAAAGTGGAAGGCTATGAGATAGATTGACTCCCTAAAGGAAGCCACATACTTGAGTTTACAAGAGCAAGGCTGTTGAGGACAGGACATTTTGGAGATCATTCATTCATAGGGTTGCCACAAGTCAGAGGCAACTTGGTGGCACAAAAGAACAACAAACATTGTGGTTATGTAATAATTAAATCTTTATCAACTTAATTTTTAAAAAAGTAAAAAATGGTAAATACACCTCATAAGGAAAAGATTCAGGAAGAACTATGTTTCTGATTATTTTCTCAGAGTTATTTGAACTTTTTAAAAAATGCCTAGATATAATACTGTCCACCAACATGAATCTGACCCAGCTCCGGGAGGCAGTGGAAGACAGGAGGGGCTGGCGTGCTCTGGTCCATGGGGTCACGAAGAGTTGGACACGACTTAACGACTAAACAACAAATAATACTGTCCATTAATTTAAGTTACTTAGATTTATGTTTGGTTCTAACATTAGCAGTCAAGGCAGGGCCAATTAAGGGCTTCAGCATTTTGTGCTGACAGAACACCCAATGTGTTAAATGGCAGATTTAGTTCCTTTGATAGGCAGCCTGCTGGCAAAAGCTGCTCAACGGAGTCAGACATATCAAAACTCTAGCAATGGGGAGTGTGGTGCTTCTCTGACAGGAAGCCAGGGCTGTGCATCATGGACACTTCATTTATCAATCTCGTTTACCCAGAGACTGAGCTGGAGTTCTTTGTATTTATCAGCAAAAATCAGTTCTCCCCAAAGGGTCCTGCTGCCCACAGCATCGTTCCGCTTGATGGCTGTTGAATTTCAGCATGTCCTAATCGCTAGATTGTGACATGTTGCAAAGAAAGAGGAAGAACAGGGACAGCTAATGCAGATATGATTCACAGCCACAGTTCACACTGAGAGGACAGCTCTGTCTTTACATGTAGAATTTCCCGTTTTAAATTCTGATTTTTATTTTATTTGGACTGCAGGCCTAAGAAACACTGGGCTAGGCCTGGGCTGGAGGATTTTACTGCCTGGGCTGAAGTGGAAAATGGTCCCTCCACCAAGTGAATTGGCATTACTGAAGCCCAACCAAATTTTTCTGGCACATGATGCAGAAAATCTCACAAGCGTTTCTCCTCACTCTTAGGAGAAAAAAGCAGCAATAAATTAGTAACTAATTTACTAACTCTAATTTACATGCCATCTTCTCATGAAACCTTTCTCATCCTGTGTAAGAGAAATACTACTGCTGAATATTGTTGTTGCTTTTATTTTAATATGAACTCCTTAAAAATACAAAATGAGCACACGGCAATGGAAGGTTCTAGCTCTGTCTAATGCTTGTAATGTTTTACAACATACAAGAAGTGTTTGATCTGTACATGGAGATACACATGATCTCAGAGCTGCAGTGCAAAGTGATATACTTCACAGTGTCATCATTCTGTTGCTTGTTCAAAACCAGCACCACATCAGGAAACATGATTAGGTGAATACTGATTATTTGGCTTTCAAATAGAGGCTGTACAGATGCCGTTTCTTAACAACATCCAGGAAAGCACCAGGTTTGAGAGAGCCCTAAAGAACGAATCCCCTGGTGGCTCCTTGTGCATAGTCACAGATTAACCTCATGACAGGCAGTAGCACCAAGTGTCTGGTTCCATGTTGGCGTCCTCACCATGGTATAGAGTTGCTCTGGAAAATTTAAATGGCAGCTAGACAGAAAGATCTGCTAGTAATAGGAGTATTGGGTAAAGTTTAAAAGGTGAGCAAGGGAGACACTTGTGGTGAGGTCTGTCTGGTGTCTTAAGTTTCCCCATTCTGGTGACCAAGATCCTTATTTCAAAGAATAAATGAGAGCTAAATGGACTAAGCTGAACGTTGATCATCCAGAATGGAGCAGCAGGTACAAAAGATGTCCCATGCAGGGTTTCAAACAAGAGTTGTCAGATCTCAGGCTGTCCACCTGGAATCTCAGGACAAGGGATTTGGTAACCCTGGGGTGGTTTAGGGGGTTCACCTGAGCATATTGCAGAGTACCTTTCAGTAGTCCCAAAGTCACTTTTTTCATTCCTGTGGTATTGAAAACAGTGTTCCTTTTCCTTCTAATAACACACTGTACTTACAGTACTTCCCATGTGCATATGGTAGCCTTCAGCCCCCAAATGTCTGTCAAAGGACTCTGAGAGGAAGATCTTTGGCAGCACTGCTTTCTTTGTCCTTTAAATTCATCCTTATATCTCCACATCATCTGTTTGTATTACATACAATTCTGCAATTGTTGCTTTAAAAAAACCCCACAGTCCCAATGACACTCCCAGGGCATGTCCCTACATGGCAAGGTTTGGTCCTGAATGGTTGAGCAAGCCTAGTTTCAAACCACACTGCTCACATCCTCAAGATGCTGCTGCAATATCAAGAAATGGTTCCCTCTAGTCAAAGCTGAGCTGAAAGTTACCTGCCTTGCCCTGCATTGCCTGGCACAGCTAAGCAGCCAACAGCAACTGCTTAAAAGGAAATAAAAGCTGGGGGGCTGGCGTGGAGAAAGATGAAGAAGACAATCAAACATAGGAGGTAGCTGCTAGAAGACCTGAAAAGCTGCCTGTTTTGTAAGTCATCTCTTTTGCAGTCCACCATCTTGCCGAATTTCATGGTGATGTGTATTAATCCTCCAAAGTACGGCTTTTTGTGTGGCCCCATTTAAGTAAATGGGAGTTCTGGACATTCATGAACCAAATATCAGCTCCATTGTGGGCCTGGGTCAGACTGAAGAGAAGACAAATCAGATCCAGAACCAAAGTGTTGACTCGTCGTTCAGACCAGATTGGTGAAACCATGCACAGCCTTAATAATCATAGGTTTTGCTGTACATTAAACTGAGCTGGTTGCAATGTGGAAACACTTTCATAAAATATACCACTCTAGAATATCATCAAAGGTCTGAGTCTTAACCTTCCCATCTCCAGAGTGGCAATTTTTTACACACATTTTGCTACTGCCTCTTGTTTGCATTAAGATAAACAAGGTGTTTCCTTTTGTAAAATTGGTGGTGAGCTTGTAAAGATGAACAAAGTCTGTGTGAGTGCATTATAAGTGTTTTTCCATATAGAAAGCTAGTATTTTCATATGATTAAAGTGCATTTATATCAAAAGAAACTACAATCAAAGAGAAATGTACATACCTATTTCTTACTAAGACATCTCTACATGCTTCCTCAGGTCACCCAAACAGATACCTTCCCTCTGGCATATTCTAGACTACCTGGGGCTATTTCAGTTTTAGCTAGGAGATGAGGGATTGCAATGTCCCAGGTGGCTTGCCTTTCCATGCCTAATCCATATTCATTGGAAATGATGATGCAGCATATCCAAGGTTCTTTACAGGATTGCTTCTTAAAGCTACAATATGAAAAGTTTATGTTACATCATACAAAGCTTTCTAAGGTAGAGACACTCAGCAGAGACACATTTCAAGTTGTATATTAAGTGGGTATATTTGTGTGAAATGGAAGCACAGAGTATGAATGCATTCATATGATACATTATAATAATATTATTTATTTGTATTTTAACCGTGGTTCTCACTGTGTGATGGACAGCTTTATCCATTCTCCAGTTCTCCCTCTGTCCATTCTCCCACAGACCAGCAATAGCAATAATGATGTGCTGTCCACTGAATTTTGATTTGTGGTGATCTTTGCCAAGATTTCCTAGGTATAAAGTACTCAGAAGTGGTTTGCCACCCCTTTGTCTACCATGTAGCTCACCCAAGGCTATACAAAGTGGCTCTTCTGCCCCAAGGTACTGTGGGGAAACGAACTCCCAGCTTCCGGCTCTGCAGCCACGTACCCAATTCACTAAGTTCTAAGGACAAAAAAGGACCCCCTTTATCAACATCAAACAGTTTTATTCACAATTCCTGCGACTGGAAGTTTATTTTAGGAACTTATTTTGATGGCTACCCATTTCTTTCTTTTTACAAAAAGCTCACATCTCCTTCAGCAATTTGGATCTGGACACGTAGGAAGGAATGTCATTTTCCCTATGGTTCTGCTAGCATGACTGTGTGTACTTACTACAACTAGGCATATCTACAAGGTGGCTCAGAAAGGTTGTGTTGTCTGTCTCTTGGTGGACATAATTTACCAACAGATAATCATGTCATAGTGTCTGTTTCCTGTGTTTAAAGACTCCCTTAAGCCTAAAGTAAATTTGATTCATCCCTCCTGTTCAAAATGCCTTTGTGAAGACAAGACAACTTTTATAATCTGCGACTAGAGAAAAAGCTTGGCTGGCTTTTTTGAAATATCAAAAGGAAAGTCTGTGAAAGTTATGAGTCTGTATCTTTTGGAAAAACATCAAAACAAATAACATACTGGCTATGCAAATAAGGAATAAGGACAAGTAAATGGCTTTTTTTTAAAAAGGCACAGGGTGTTGTCTGGATTGGGACCCTGAGGTCTGGGTATGAAGCTGAGGGGATTGTTAATCCTTTTACCCTTCATTATGGTCTCAGTGTTCCTATTGGAAAAAAAGCTTCCATTGATTTTTACATACCTGATTTAAAAAAACAACATGCACTTTCTAATGAAAAAATAAATGTTAAATAGTAATCACTAGCTTCTTGAATGGAGTCTCATCTAATATGGCCTTTATGCTGTTTGATTTTGAATAATATGTTATTGACACAAAATGTGTACTAATTTCTATCAAATTTATATTTGTTAGGAATTCCCACATAATTGCGAATTCCTACATATGAACAGTTTTTAAAAAGCTGAATAAAATTGAACAAACTCATTAAGATAAACACACATTTATAATCCTAACATATTTACACATCGAACTCTCAATATACATGCTTGTTAACACACTCAGTCGTAGGGTATTTTAATGATGGTAAGGACAGAGCACTGACCCAAAGCATTTCTGTTTCTCTTTTTAACTTCATTTAAAGTACATATAGAGAAAAAACAACGATGACAAAATACAAGCTCAGGTCTTTCACAAGAAACCTGTAGCCTGCCATAACACCACTCCAGAGGTTCATAGTACAAATTAAGAAATACATACGCCTTCACAGTAATGCAGTTTGTAATCAGATTAAAATATCACAGCAAAGATGGTTATGACAGACTGATATGAAATAAGCCTTGTTGTACTTCTCAATATAATCAATAAAAGGAAACCATGTGCTGAAAAAAATCATTTTGAGAGTGTGTTATTTAATTAATCTGATCTGGTGAGTTAATTTTTCCATTAGGACAATATCCAAAGTATTTTTGATCTTTTGTTCAAATGGAATATGCACAATGCATCCAAGGTGTAGATTTATAAACCTTTTGTGGACATCCACAGAGATGGCCTCATGCATGTCAGAAATGACTTTGTGCATGTGAAAATCTTTCTCTCTGTGGCCTCTGCTATATATCAGGAAAAATATGAAAAACGTAAAATTCAGGGAACATACAATGAACAGATATATCAGTATGCAAAGATCTGACTATCTGAGCCATTTTGAAAGTTCAAAAATTTGCCTTCATTTCCTCCAGCGCTTGGCACAGATATGTTTGAACTACTGGTTCTAAACACCCTCAGCCCATATGGCCAGTGGCCACGTAGGCTAAATAAGTCCAAAAAGCAATTTGCCCTAGCTCTGATCGCTTCCCTGGATAGATCTGTGTGTCACTTACTGCCCTTTTGGATTATAGTTTGTGGTTTTTTGCCCTTTCTTGTAGGGTTATTTTAAGTAGAGCTGCAAAAAGAAGTTCTGTGTTTTGCTTCCCTCCTGTTCTAGGGTATTTTTAATGGTTGATCATCATTCTGGTTGATTTCCATTAGTGCAATGGGGGAAAAAATGAACAAATGCTTCTGTAGATTGAACACATGGTTCATCACCACTATGGATTAGGAAAGAACATATCCATGTCCCAGCATCACCACTATAGCCACCTGTTTCTTTTCAGCACAACTAGACTTTTTAAAGTGCAAGTCTACTGTGTAGCACTTAAAATATTATGTAAAAATTAAGATGATTTATTTTTTTGGTAATTTTTTTTCATATCTTTATATGAAAATTTTCATATAATCGTATTTTTTATTATCTTCGTACAGTCTAATGTACCCTCTGGAATTTATTTCTGTTTGATGTTGCAGCACTGAAGTTCTCTGACTTTACATGTGGTTAAGTATAAAGGTTGTGATTAAGTAGTATAAATAAAGAAACTTCCAATATAATTTTTTAAAAGTGTGTGTTAGGAAAGGTGAGGCTAAAATGTATGTCACTAACATTCAGTTTAATGTGTAAATTGACATTTGTGGATGGAGCAACATTTAACAGGTGAATTCCCCACTTCTATTTTGACATGGTATCACCCAGCCCTGAACAAAGAATTATCAGAGATGGACTTGAACAAAGAGAGGATCAAGGTCTCCTGTTCTCACATATGGTTGCCTGAGGATTAAGTGCTGGGGTTACCTGAAGTGCTTCAAGATATTATTCATTATTTTATGCAGGAATTTAGTAGTTGGGGAAGGGCATGGAAAATAAAGCATATGTGCATACAATTTATTAAAAACTTGATTTTTTTTGTATTTTTATCTTGAAAGTTTTGCCTTGAGAGGTAGAGTAACCCTAGTGACTTCAAACAGAATTCAGACATAAATACAGTTTGTATTGTCATAATACAGAATAATCCCCCCCACACACGCCCCTTCTTCTCACTGCTGTTTTAGCTTGTATCAACCTCACCATTTTACAAGCTTTAAAGAGCTTTTCATTTCAAGGACTTAACACATGGGCAGTTGGCCAATGCTATCACCAAATTGCCATTTCATCCTTCATAGAGCAGTGGAGGAGAAATGATACCACCCTGAACACAAATAATCGCATCTGATTTTGGAAGCAGGCTCAGACCTGATTACTATTTGGGTAAGCAACCAACAGGGACCTCCATGCAGGGCAAGGAAAAAGCCTTGCTTGAAGCTCTGGAGAGCTGCTTCCAGTCAGAGTTGGCAACACTGGGTTAGAAGGACCAAGGATCTGACTTAGGATAAAACAGTTTCCTCTATTCCTCTGTTGTCTTTATGTTTATACTTCTGGAAATGTAAAATTCTATGAACTTGTGTCAACTATCGAGAGTCTAGACTGGAGGAACAATGACTCCTGTGTTGATGGCCAAGTTCTTGCAATCCCACGCCACTGTTAGCCACACTGGGTCAGGAAATGGTAGGGATTAATTAAAAAATAAACAGGAAGAACCCAAATGGGCTGTTCTGATTGCTATTCTAAGTGTTGTTTTTTGTTGTTGATGTTGTTTTTTCTTTTTGATGGGGAAGAAGGAAATAAAACCAGGGACATTGGCTTTCTTTGACCAAAAATGTATTTAAAATGCTGCATTTTTTAAAATTTGGAAGACTCTAAACGTAGCCTTGGGAACTGCAGAACACCCTCAGGGCCACGTCTGTCCATCTGTGGCCTACAGTGATCTGGTACCTGGTGATGAACCAGAGTAATCAGCCCTGCCCTGGTGTGGTGAAAAATAGCTTGGACCGGAGCTTCCAAATATACCATAACAAGATCTTAGATATTACTCCATAAACCTTTGTGCATGCAATTCATGCCCCACCATGTGTACAACAGAAGCTCTGGCAAATGGCTGAGATAACACTTTTGAAGTAGCCTAAGTGGACAGAAAGATGGCACCATAACTCCTTGCACTCGTCGGTCTTGTCTGAGTTTTTTTTAAGCTAAATGAAATTGGACCTCTTTGTGCTTGGCTGGGAGACTAGCCTGGCTCTCCAGGTAGGGTTATGAAAGAATCTTGCCTGTAAATCTGGACAGCTGTTACCAGTTAGAGTTGACAATATGGGGCTAGAGAGGCCAATGGTCTGACTCAGTATGTGGAAATCCCTAATGTTCCGACTGTAAGACAGTAAAAAGATTTCTCACAGCTCAGTTCATAAACACTCCACACATCTAGATGAGTGTGTACCTGGGAAAATTTGGGGCTATTCTCGCAGGATATGTGTGTGTGTGTGATTGTGAGAGAGTTTGTGTACATATGTGAGTATGATGAAAACCAGACCCAAGTAACATGACATTAAGCATTTGTATATATTAGTAAAATGTATGGTGTGAGATGTGAAGGACAATTGAATAGTCAATGCTTGGGTTTCTTTTCTTTCTTTCTTTTCTTTCTTTTTTTGGGTTGAGGGGGGAGAATAAATGATTAACAGTTGTTCTCACATTTCCAGGAACACAATTTCATCACCGAAATTGTTCCATCCAGTACATTTATTAGCTTGCTATTTGGCAAAATGGTGTGTAACTCAAGGAAGAAGATGAGGAAGGGCACATTAAAACTGTGTGAAACATTTACCCTTTCAGCATAGTTCAAAGTTTAAATTGTCTGGCTAAATGCCTGGTTTTTTCTCCCGCTCCCTAGAGCTATTTGTTGATTTTGTTTCATTTTGTTTTTCTAAACCACTATAGTATCACTGGAAAGATGCTGAAATTGCTGGATGAAAAGTGGGAGATCGTGGAAACATAATACACTACTAACTGTGGTTTGCAAACCATTTAAAAAATGATAGGCACAGGAAGATGGCTTTAAAATAGAAATATGTAATATTTAATCACAGGGACATTAGTGGATCTCCATGTGTATTATATGTGATGGTTCCATTTCCCAGGGAAGCTTCCATGTGTAAGAAATGAATGCATACTGCATAGCCTTGATGCTGCAGAAAGCTCATTGAATGGGTGTTGGGGGTAGGAAAGTCACATGATCATATGGGCCCGTCTACTGGCACAGTATCACTGCCAGTTGTTCTCACAGAGCATCCTTCAGAAGCATAACAAATTAAACAACTTAATATGCAAGAAGGAGGCTAAGAGGATTCCTTGACAATGATAATGTTAATTTCAGTCAGTTATAACAAATCAGGTGTGAGGACCTGATAGCCTTTAGACCAGATGCTTCTCCCAAGTTGCCTCCTTACTCTTGTTTCCCTTCAGCAATTAAGTTTGATAAGAACCCCCCTCCCATTTGAGTCAATGGAATTATGTTCCCCAGAGGGCACAATCTGGGTGAAGTCACACCTTGTGAGAAAATAGTTAGCCCTCTCTTCTCCATGTGCGATGACCCATTCAGTAGCACAGCACCCCCATAACAAAAATTATTGCCAGTGAGGGCATAGATATATCTCTTTCCCAAGAATGTGCTTGGGAATGGCGCTATGCCATTCTGGAGGTTTTTCTTACCAGAAAGCTGGTTGGAAAACCTACCTGAAGCAGCACCAAGGCTTTTTGTAGGGCTGATAGAAATCGCCAGTCCTCTCAGTTCTTAAGGAAGTCGGATTCTTCTAAAGTCCATGGAGTATATGCATAAGCTGGGGGACATACATCGGGGACGTATCCAAAAATTATAGTCTTTATGATATGGGTGTGAGGTCTTCAAAATAAGTTTATTCTTTTTTCTCTCTTTTCTTTCTTTTGTTTTCTTTTCTTCTTTTTTTTTTGCAGTTTATTAAGACAGGTTTGCTCAACCTGAAGGCTTCAACCTGCAACCCCATTGTGGATTGTAAAGGTAAAGGTAAAGGTTCCCCTTGACATTTAGTCCAGTCGTGTCTGACTCTAGGGCGCGGTGCTCATCCCCGTCTCCAAGCCATAGAGCCAGCGTTTGTCCGTAGACAGTTTCCGTGGTCACGTGGCCAGCGCGACTAGACACGGAACACCATTACCTTCCCACCATGGTGGTACCTATTTATCTACTCGCATTTGCATGCTTTCAAACTGCTAGGTTGGCAGGAGCTGGGACAAGCGACGGGAGCTCACTCCGTCTTGTGGATTCGATCTTACGACTGCTGGTCTTCTGACCTTGCAGCACAGAGGCTTCTGCGGTTTAATATATATATATATATATATAAAATCAAATAGGAGGTGCCTCCTTTTGGGCCAATATCAGAATAAATAAATCAAAAGAAGAAGGCTAAGAAATGTCAAGGAATCAGATGCGCCAACTTGACGATAGGGGAAAAGGCAATGGTGGTTGGGTGATTCCAGGTGTTCTAATGCAAAATGTAGCTTTTCTAAGTTTTCCCCTTTCCTCTGTCTGAAATTTAGGAGGTCTGATCCCTTGGCAGTGGGATACAACAGAAAGGCAACATATTTTAAATCTGAAATAATGTGGTTTTTAGGCATATTCTAGACACCAGTGGCTGCTAACAAAGATTCTAAAAGGTTCTAAAAACCAGTGAAAAAGCCCTGAAAAATGGATTTTTTTTAAAAGCTCTTAGAAACAAATCCCAAGGAATCTTTTTAATCCAGCATAAGATAGAATCAAAAGCTGTTACAGATCCTGTTATGATAGCTCTAGCCTTACCCGGTCTCTGTGAGCTCTTCAGCTTATTGTAAAAACCTGGAGACAAAAGAGAGAGAGGGAAAGACTTCATTCTAGTTTGCCTCAAGTTTTCTGGGTAAATGTTGAAATTAATATCAAACAATCTTATTTAAATGTAATGAAGATTAATAATATGCAATACTAAATGTTATCTACATATTCAAAAGCCTATTATTAAAGTTTGCTTCATAAGTGTAGCAACTCTTCTGGAAACAGGCATCAGCACTAAGCCTTCCATACAAAGTAACAGCTACATTTCTCTTTGAAATAGTTCAATACGTTTTCTAAGGTCTACAACAACTTCTAAAATGCAGAGCCTTGTGCAATTCTGCAGTGCATTGGTCCAGATCTTCAACATTAACAAGAATGGTTCTCAGTTCTACTTTTATAAATCCCCTAACATGTGCCCTTACCATCTGCTGTTAGTTACAGTACATCATAGAACAAATATTGGTCATTCGTGGAAGTTCTTGGAATGGATTTTTGTTCTTTTGATCCACTCAATTTTAACAGCCATTTCCTCTTTTGCCTGCAGGTTGAAACTAAGGCTTCTGCCAGAACCCTTTCTACTTTCTGGGAGATCACATGGAAACAACAGAAAATTTAACTGATGGTTTACTTTCCAGTATAATTTTAACATACGCACAACTAGTTAATACACTGTTGTTGTTGTTGTGTGCTGTCAAATCATCTCTGCATTATAGTGACCATGTGAATCAGCGATTACCAAAATGTGATCTTCAACAGCTATGCTCAACTCTTGCAAACTCAAGCGTGTGGCTTCCTTTAGGGAATCAATCCATCTTGCAATAAGCCTTCCTCTTTTCCTGCTGCCTTTAACCTTTCCCAGCATTACCGGCTTTTCCAGAGAATTTTGTCTTCTCATGATGTGCCAAAGTAGGACAGCCTCAGTTTCAACATTTTGGCCTCAAGGGAGTTCAGGCTTGATTTGATTTAGGACCCAGTTCTTCCTCTTTCTTGCAGTGCAGGTTATCCCGAAAGCTCTCCTCCAGCAACACATTTCAAATGAATCATTTTTTTCCTGTCAGCTTTCTTTACTGTCCAGCTTTCACAGACATACATGGTGACTGGAAATACAAGAGTGTAGATGATCTTGGTCTCGGTCTCCAGTGACACTTCCATACACTTGATGATCTTTTCTAGTTCCTTCCTTGCTGCCTTTCCAAATCTCAATCTACTTCTGAATTTTTGGCTGCAATCTCCATTTGGACTGATGATTGAACTAAGGTATACAAAATCTCTAACTATTCTAACTTTTTCATTGTTAGAGTTAAAGTTGTGTAGTACTGTAATCATGATTTTTATTTTCTTAATGTTCAAATGCTGTGTTGCTTTGGCATTTTCTTCTTTCCTAACAGTCGTTTCAAGTCATTGCTGCTTTCTGCCATCTGCATATCTTAAGTTATGGATGTTTCTTCCACCCATTTTTACTGCTCCTTCATCTGAATCTAGTCTGGCATTCTGTATATGTTCTGCATACAGATTGAACAGATAAGGCAATAAAATGCACCCTTGTCCAACACCTTTGCCTATAAGAAACCATTCAGTTTCTATTGTCTAGACTAGTAGAGGGGAAAAAACTAGGAAATGCTAGTTTGTTGGCATTTGTTCTGTAAGAACAGCATAATAGAAGAAGTTTTGGTAAAATATCTCTGTTCTGCTGAAGTTGAATTAAAGAAGACATTCTGTATTTAAAGAAGAATAGTGTTTCAAGCTTGGGCAACATATTGCTGGGGCTAGCCTGCCAAGCACAGGCAACAAGGGAAGGGGGGGATCTGCCCATTTTTCTTTCTCCTGCATTCCAATTGCTTTACATTTTCCATCCACAATATGAGATTTGCAACACTGGGTATATCCAGAGGGTATACCCAAAGGCTTCCCCTGGGGAAAAGGGAAGCCTAGAGAGCTCTGGAACCGGAAAAGGAGGAAGGAATAGAAAACTTCCAAATGGTTTAAAATAAATATTTCCAGTGCTGGATGATGACACTGTCTAGCTCCATGGCATGACTGGATTTAGACCATTGTGTGCCACTGTTACTTATAGGTTTAAGGCACCCATCCACTTATCACTTGGATTGCCCAAAAGACATGGGGTATATTTAGAGTCTAGAAAATAGTGCAAAATGCAAGCAAACATAAAGGTGCACTGTTTGCTTTCAGAGCCATTGTTTCTGTATTTTTTGATTGCTAGTCCCCAAAATTGGATTTGTTCTTTGAATGATAGGGTATGCAGCATTTGCTTTCAATACATGGATCGTGCTAATAAAAGCCACTAGATGTCACTATTGGCCTTTGCTATATAATATTTTAAACTACATTTTAAACTATGCGGAAGAGAAGATTATTCCTAGTTTCTTGATTGTCCTGTGACTATTGTTATATCTGAAATGTAAAGAACAAGATAAATGCGGAATAGTATATGAAATCACATTTAATGTAATGAGAGTTACTGAGAATAATACATGTTTTTATGCACATGTGCAATAGATGAATAATACTTCCTGGAAAATGTCTTCAAATCGTAACCTCTTGGAATTATGTTCTCAGGGAGGATGTCCAAAATTCATAATAAGGGCTGCTGAATATATTCATTGTTTTGAACACAGCACAAAAACTAATACACGAAACCCATTTTCATATTACAATTACTACAATACTACAATTACAACCAATCAGTACAAATCAATGTTACAGCAATGCTCAGAATCCTCACTTGCAAAAAATTCAGATCCATTCTTGGCCCCTCCCTGTGTAGGCTATTGCTGGTAACCTGTATAAGTGACAGCAGTAATAAGGAATGGTTTTTTTATGAGCATGACTGATTTTTTTTTCATTATAGAATTCAGTTGACTTTGTCATGGTCCAGCACTAAATAATAATTATATGATATCAAACCACTTCTGAGTTACAGTTCTCTTTCCAGGGTTTTCTAGCTTTGAAGTATGAAGTGGTTTACCAGTCTTTGTGACTGGTAGTGCTCTGGGCCCATCAGGCTTGCTCAAGGCCATGCAGGTGGCAGGGCATGTAATCCCATCAGCCACATATACTTCAGGTTATGTTGGCTAATCCCTCTCTTAAGGGGTTCAGTGGGGCTTCAATCTCATACCCCAAAGTTCCATAGCCAGGTGCTCTGACCCACTGATCTATATCAGCTCTAGATCTGTAGAATATCTTCTAATAATTGCAGATGCACAAGTATCTATAAATATTAGAAACTCAGCCATCTTTCTGAATTTCTGGAATGAGAATTTTCAAAGCTAAATTAACCTTTTAGTCAGATTTAGAAATACTGTTGCATCATTGTCCCTGGCATCTCTACATTGTTTTGATTGTTAACAAGAAACAATCTGGCAAATATTCATTGCAATCAGAAGATATGAAAACAGATATGATTAGACCCCTCCATGTTACTGTAATTACTGATACTATCAAATTACAGATACCATCATTTATCACCGGTCCAATACAGCAGACTATTAACTGCTATGTACCAACTCTTGATAGATGAAACTTCATAGGTGCCTTGTATTGTCACTTGATGTTTCGAAGAACATTTGAGCACCCAGTGGACAGCTGAATAGTATTCAAGAAGAAATTTTGCAACTGAGTCTTTTGAGGGAATATTGGGAAAGAATTTCCAGATTTTTTAGGTGACCTGAAATATTTTACTTATATTCATTAGACTACATTACCAGTTAACTCAAAGCAAGTAACAATGAGTCAGAATTCTAAATAACGTTTTAAAAACAAATGCACACAATCAAATCAGTCCAAAACAAAATAGCCACAGAAACAGACAATACTTGTGACATATAAACTTGTGACACATATATATCTGAAATATTCTAGTCATGTGCTGAAGAAGGGGTTTGTGTTTTCTTTTTGTATTTGGGTTTTCAGAAATAAACAAATACTTTAAATCACTATGGGGGTGAATGTGTGAAGTTCTTAATGTTCTCAGGTAGGGAAATCCATATCTTAGAAAATTTACAGTTAATCTCACGTAAAGCAGGAACAATGAGGAGAATATACCAATCTGTCACAAGTCATGACTGTTAAACAGCCGTTTTCACCCACAGAAACACTTGCTGTTGTTTGGTCAATAATTTCTTTATCTGGGGGGTGAGTGTGAAAGATTGGGAGAAGTACTAAGGAAGAACTCCCCACACTCTTCTAGAAATTAACAAAACCTATATGTGCATGACTGAAATAATGCATGTTTTCACCCCCTTTACCTCTGCTTCACGGTCCCTCGTGTTTTGACAAATTTTATATTGGAAGCTACTTGAGGCAGGGATCTGATCTCTTCCACTTTGTAAAGCATGATTGGCACATTAATGACACTATATATATTATTAATTATGGCAAACAGTGTGGTTTTCATCCTTTTCTCTCTGAGCAACATAGGAAATATCACTTTACTCAAAAATAAAATGGCATATTGAGAAACTGCTGGATAGCTCAGTGGTTTAGGTCTCTGGCTGTGGAACCAAAGGCTGAGAGTTCAGTTCCCCTGTGTCTTCTTGACAGCGGCTGGACTTAATGACCCATAGGGTCCCTTCCAGCTCTGCAGTTCTAAGATAACTTAATAGGGGCTTCCCCCCCCCTTTTTTTTTTATTTGCATTGGGCTTGAGCTCACATTTACATGGTTTGAGCTTGCATCATTCACACTGCCCAGTAGACCTTCGGCCTCTTCTGCAGGGGTTCCTTGGATAGCCTGTTCTCCATTGCATTAAGCTCTAATGCCAACTGGATGCAACTCTTTGGTTCTGCCCTGTGTTGCCTTGCACAGTGGGATCTCGTGTAAATTTGTAGACAACAAATGGTACTTCTTACGCATAAGATTCCTTTTGTGTGCAAAGAATGGTTTTGCAAGAATTTATGTTTGATTTACAGGGTTATCTGTGTCCTAATTTTGGTACCTGAAAAATATTCTGTCTGAAATCAAGTAACTGTCCACCCACACTCCACATCTTTCTGCTTGACCTTTGTACCATCTTAAATCAGAGAGGAATCCAATATTAAATGAGCAAACTCTGCCAGTGAATGGAAGTGATATACAAACTGTATAAATACAAGCAGCTGAATGTTTGGATCTGTGAAAATGCTACACAGGCGAGAATTTAATTTCCTTGCATTTAAAAGGAAGAAGCATCAAAATCAAATTAAAAAACAATAGAATATGTCACATATATGTAAAACAAAAACAAGAAACAAAATTTGTCACACTTTTTACATTGCTTTATTTCACTGTGAGCTTTCATGTATTAGGTGATAAATTTAAAGGTGCTACAAGGCTACTGGTTTTTAAAATTTCTGTTGCACATTCCAAAAAAGACTAATGCAGCCACTGCTTTGAAAAATACATGTATAAGATTCAAGTGCATTTGTACACACACATCCCACATGCTCTTAGATAAATGTTGTATATTACACCCCTTTCCCCCTTTATCTTCAATATTTTTCAATCTTAAATACAATATAATATGGTTGTTGTGGGTTTTCCGGGCTGTTTGGCTGTGTTCTTAAGATTTATCTTCCTAATGTTTCGCCAGTCTCTGTGGCTGGGATCTTCAGAGGACAGGAGTCAGAACTCTGTGCTCTGGTGCAGTTTGTTGGATAGTTGCACCAGAGCACAGACAGAGTTCTGACTCCTGTCCTCTGAAGATGCCGGCCACAGAGACTGGCGAAACATTAGGAAGAAAAACCTTAAGAACACGGCCAAACAGCCCGGAAAACCCACAACAACCATCGGATCCTGGCCGTGAAAGCCTTCGAGAATACAATATAATATGTCTGGCATAAAACACTCTTAAATAATGGTGGCAAACATATTTTATGATTTTTAAAATTTAAATCTGTATTTCAGATCTGAGAATCATTTTATTTTGTTGAACAAGAACATAGCTTTTCACAACATATGCAAACTGAAATTGTTAGTGAGGGATACCAATCAGATTTGACGACTGCAGAATAATTAGTTTGTGAATGGCACTGTTAATTGTCTAAAAATACTTCATAACAGATAATTTTTGCAACTGTACTTTTTAACAATTATAACAGACCTTTTTTGGGAAAAGGATCCCCAGAACTATTAACTCAGTATTAATACTTGATATGAAAAAAGAAAAAGATCTGGAAAATTCTGGTCCTCTTGCCATGGCAAACAGATTTTTAGTCTATGTATGCCCCAAACGTATTTAAATAAAACCAATTTTTATTAACCAAACAATTATTTTCCCTACCCTTATAACAGAGAATAAAATTTGTATCTTTACTCTTTTTACAGTTTGTTTGTAGCATTTCTCTGCAGCAAAAAAGTGAAGAGGAAAAACAGAAACACAGACATATGAACAAATAAACCCAGAGTCTAGCTGATAGAAGCTGGAACCCACAGGAAAATGTTGAGGACGTGATACTTACATGCTGTTCAAGAATAAATTGAAAACAGATGTCTTATCGTGGGCGGGCTAATGATTTCTCAAGATTAATTGCAATTGAATAAAAATTTCACATAGTGGAAGATCACCATGTTTCCACAGGATAAAGTCTTTTTTGGTCCTAATTCTGGAGCTGGAATGTTGGGCTCTGCGTGGCCTGGGGTGAAGAACAAGGGATGTAACAGGTTAAATTAGGGGAATTGCACATTGCTGTTTCCCACAAGCTACCTGATTTCCTTCTTAAAGGTCAAAATGTATATATTGCCATAATCAGTCATTCCAAGCTCTAGTATAACTCAGTTCTTTCTCTCAGACATATCAGTTCTTAAGTAGGCAGTGACAGATACTGATTCCATAGGATAGATCGAGTCCCAGTTATACGAATCAAGTCACGGGCACTTGTCTTGGTTTAACTGAGAAGGAAGGGCAACGATGTAGTGACAAATTTTGAACTCATAATGATAGTCCCCAAGGCCGCGTGAGAGTCCAAAGATTCAGACAGCTGATTTCTCCCCTGTCTACAAACAAGTTCTAGCAGTTTTCATCTCCAAAAGGGGCAGACCCTTCCAGATGCTCATGGGTGTGACATGCTCATTCATAACCATGCAACCCCAGATACCTTGCATTCAAATAAACCTTGCTCACAACAATATATGGTTGCTGGTTATGAATCCATTTCTCATTCAAGGAGTCTGAGGAGCTAAGCTCGAAGGGAACAGGCAAGTCTGGAGTGGCAAGTGACATCATGGTTCTTGCTGATTAAAAGTGCCAAGTATCCTGACCTTGTGAGACCTGGCTCAACTACACCATTGTGCAGAAATAAGGAGAAGGGTAAAAACTCTCCAAAGTGCTCATAGGATGTCAAGGGCTGAAGCAGAGTAAATTATTTATATATATTTATATATACACAAATTTCAGTGCTATATCGATTTGCTCACCACAGCACTTGGGTTCCCTTGATTTAAAATTTGGATTTTCTTTAGTGCCACGCAGAAACAACATTGTTTCAGTGTCATACTCCTAGATCACAAAATGATCTTCATGAGAAATCAGCATTTAATTACTTTGAATATATCTGAAGAAGATGCCTTGGCCCTTTTTGAAGTTATCTTGCTCTGATTAAGTGCCTCTCTGAGAATAAGAGTGTTTTCTGGGCAGTGAGAAGTTTCTCTTGCTGTTCAGAAACTTCTCTAAAAGAGAAACAGCAACAAAAATGATTGAGAATAGGATCTGTTTTCTGCAATGGGAAGAAAGACAGGATCTATTATTTAAGAAAGCAATACAGCCAATATGATAAAAGTATCTTTCCACATCTTTTGGTCAGGTGCTACCTGCATATAAATGTTTCAAGTTAAGCTTTAAGATCAAGGGGAAATCTGTAGGGAACCCTAGTTCCTAGAGACCTGGTTTCTAGAGCAACTCTAAAGCATTGGCTGCCCATTTTTATTTCATTATTAAGGATGAGAGGATGAAGCATTTTCTGACACACATTAGTTCTTTGCTTGCAATTAATTTTTGCTCAGGGCTCTAAAGCACTGGATTTTGTTGGAGAGCATGCATAACGGTTCACCCCTCACAAAATGGGGCAAACTGCTCTCCATGTTTTAAATAAATAATGTAATGAATTGATTTAATTCATTTATTTGTTTCAGTTCTCTGGTGAAAAAAAAACAAAATACAGAATGTCAGCTTTTCCCAACAAGTAAGGAGGCAGCTTCTTCCAAGACAAAAATGGGTGCAACTCATCGTCATCATCATTGTATCTTATTTTATTAAAAATTTTGTAGAGCAGAGAAAGAGACTCACACGTTGCAACCAGACAGTGAAATAAATAATGTTTTGGACCGCTTGTGGCACAGTCCAGTGGAAGCTATTTTGCATCAATCAGAAGATGTGTAGGAGATTGTAAACTAGCCTGACCCTGCTCTCTGCTCAAGCCACAACTTTTTGGTTCAGTGACAGGGCTATTCTGTTTTGGGAACTGTGCTGAAGCTATTCCTGTATGCACAGAAAGGTTGCTTTAGGGGAAATTGCTCCTAGCAATGTGACCCTTTCCAGAATAATCAGATTCAATCTTTTATCACATCTGACTGTTCCCTAAATTTCCAATCCCAACAAGTTTGTATGAATTATAGCTGCATGCAAGTGCAGCAATAGAAATTGTGCAACACAGCAAATCAGCATTCCATAAGACAATTCTAAAAATGGGAGCACCCCAAACAAAAAACTATGAATTTGAAGCTGGACCTTGGATCAGCACCAAATGTGGTACAGACGTAGCAGACAGACTGCTCTTGCTCTGTGCCAAAATTGGGGATGTTTGGGCAAACAGTTTTCAGGTTATGACATTTTGAAAAATGAGACTATTTTCCCTCCACCCCCCCACCCCCAAAAGTCTTTCACTTTTGTTCTGTTCCACCCCAATTTCCTCAGCAATATAGTCTATTCTGGTCACTTCTGTATTTCCATTATATGTGCATGGGAGGATAGGCTCAGTTTACTCATTTTTGCTTGAGTGAGAAATCAGGCCTGACTTGACTGACCACTCCCTTTTCTGCTTTTCTGGCTGTCTTCCATATCTGTATGGTTCTCCTCCAACACCACATTTCAATTGAGTTGATTTTTGTCTCTGTCTTTCTTTCACATAGTATGGATAATTTTGATCTTGGTTTCCAGTGACATTCTTTGCTAACTCCAATTTCTTCCTCTTTTTTATTTCAAAAGGCAAAGGGACATTTTTTTTGGGAAACATGAGCTCTACATGTCCATAGTGCTTTTGGTTTGATACAGCTTTTATTCCTCAGCTTGCCATTTCCAAACCATTTCCTCAAGGAAATGGTTTGGAAACTGGAAGACAGCTTTCTAGTCTGCATTCTGTGGAGTGGGCATAGCAAAATTAGTTTAACCGAGAGGTTAAAGCATGTGTATGTTTCTCCATTGTACGTGTTGTACCTACTCACATCTTTGCTTCACCATTCCATTAAGTTGAAAATTTTTGGCATAGAGGGACTACAGCCAAGCTGTTCTTGCATCTGTCTTATTCCAGTAACCATAGTACAGATCATATGCTCATCTTCTGGAATCTTCTAGCACTGAGTAATTCTATATGAGGGAAGTTTTTGTTGGAATGTATGTATAGAGTATGTATATTTAAACCCTCATTTTGAAAAGCTAGGAAATTCAGTTCTTAAAAAAAATAATCCTCCAGTTTATAAAAGTGGAATATTGTGCTTCTGCACCCATGATTCAAAAAGCCAGGAAATGGTCCGAGATAGCTGCACAATATTGTGCCCGCATTACCAGCAGGAAAAAGGATCCTTTGATTGTTTTTTTTAATCTCTGTGTACTTTCACTAGCAGTTTATTGTCATGATTTTCCCTAAGAGTTTTATAGCCAGGTAGATCCATTTTCTAAAAGTAAAAAGTGAACTCAAAGCATCCTATGCAAACTTAAAAAGAAACATAAGGCCAATAAGTCCATAATCGAAGCAGTTTAAAGTCACAGTCACAACAACTGATGCAATTATTCATATTCTGGGAATTGTTTTCTGGGTAGTTAACTTACCTATTGAGTCTCTACTATATCTATGTCTATACAGATAATTATATATGGAATATGAATCTATTTTAAACTGACCATTTAGCTGTATTGCCTGAAACAGTGTAGAGTGCAATATTGCAAAGTGATGAGATATTATTGTCAGTGATTTCTGAAAACAGAAATTAATTCTCAATCAGAACTGCCCATGCTGGGAAATCTATGCTTTTCCCAGCTCAAGTGTATGAGGCATCGCCCACATTACTTGAAGTGTTGCATTTTTGCTTATTTGAAATTATTGATGACACCCTTGTTGAAAAGCAAATGGGCCACTCTAGGAAGTTGTATAGGCTGGAAAACAGAAGTAAGGAACTCTAAGTACCAAGAAGGAAAGTAGCATTTAAGTTCATTTGGTTTGCAAGACAAGCATAGATAAAAGCTCAGTAAACAGGAGACTAATATCCTTGGCACAGAATGGAGACAGATCATTTCCTTGGCCAAATGCCCTTGCAGCTCTTTGCTTCAGCTGGATTTGGAGGGAGGGAAACACCAAGCAGCTGAACTCCAAGTACATAAAATGTACCAGAGTCTATTAAAAAAAAAGAAACGAGGCAATTTTGTGTTTCCAGAAGACATAGCAGGAAGGAGAAAGGTTTTTTGAAAGGATAATTGCCTATCAAATAGTCAGGTAATGTGACTGGGCTTTTATGTAATGCTGTTCTACAGCAAAATAGTGCACAGTGCACCTGTTGTAGTGCACAGAGCAACATACACCATAGTCATTAGGTAGGTGAGGCATGGAAATAGAGGAGCCTAGTTAGGGTTGCCAGACATCCGGCAAAAGAAGGACATGTCCTCCTTTTTAGCCTAATATCCTCCGTCTGGCAGGCACAGATAAAAACCTTTAAAATGTCCGGCTTTTGTATATTTTATGTTATAATTTTCGATGGTAGGGGGAGAGGTGGAAGGACCCTTCTCCCCCTGTCTTTCCTCACCCCACCCGCCGGCCCCCGTTACCTGCCACTGGCGCTGGAGCACAGCCCTTGCCCCCTCCCGCCACGGCAGCGGCTGCTCGGCGATCCGCCATGCCCACCCAGCCCACATGGAGCCCAGAAAGGCAGAGTGAGCGGAGCGCTGCCCGCTGAGCCAGGCAGGACTTTTTAAGTTTGTTTGTTCGTTTGTTTGACTTCTAACCCCACCCCACCCCCATCTAGTAGCAAGCTACAACTCTGGACAGCTAACATAAAAAAAACATAAAATAAAATATCAAAGACAAGAAACATCTTGCCCCTATACTCCCTTGTGTCACAAACAAATAATCTCAAATTCTAATACGGCGATGACTATAAAATCAATTCAAGCAATTAAAAAAAATCAGCTATCAGATATTAGAACTGCTGGATAGCTCAGTGGTTTAGGTTTCTGATGGAGCCAGAGGTTGGGAGGGATATCCCAAAAATCTTATCTTAAACATGATTTATGCAGATCATAAGATATCAGCAAACTTGGCATAAAGTTGTATAGCATCTTACTCTTGAGAGAGAGTAAAAAGTCCAAGCAAGTAAAAATAAAGATTATAAGGTAATAATTGTACAATTGGCTGTTTAAATAATGTTTTTTGGTATTTTGAAAAAAAGCCTCAATTGAATTTATTTTTATTTTTTAACATGACTGTTTCTTGGTCGGTTCACTAAGAGACATTTATTGGCAGCTATTGTAATAAAATTGTATTGATTGCGGGTTTAATCCGGAATGATTCAAATGAAACATTCAATACGTCCTCCTCTGTCCTCTTTTTTGTCTTTCTATGTCCTCCTTTTGGTACCCATGTATCTGGCAACCCTAAGCCTAGTTTCACTGCTTTGCATCAAGTTAGACCATTGTCCTCATCTTGTCCCCACTGGCTAACTGTGGCATTTTGCATTTCAGGAAGATGCCTGGGATTCAACCCAGGATGTTTTGCACATAAAGCATGATTCCTTCCCTATGTGAGTTATTTCTGAAACTTGGGAAAGTTTTGTACTACAACTCTGAAGGGGCCACCTCTGGCAGCCATCTGCTCTCACTCCACACTGGATGGGCATTAACAGGAAGTTGACAGATGAGGGGGGGCGAGCAATGAGCACCACCTGGGCTGGGAGTGGGGGTGGAGCTCTGTCCTTAACTGGCCAGGATAAAGGTGGATGGAGAGCAGTGGGGCAGGGGGAGAAGTCCAGGAACTCAGAGGAGGAGGCTGCTTGGGGGAATGTCATGCAGGAGAAGGAAGAGGCTTTGATGGGGAAGGGGCTCTTTGGTTATGTCTTCATCAAAGTGTGTAAAATGCACACGGGATTAAATACATAGGCAAGGATCCCACTGACTACTACAGTATGGTGTTGTAGTTAGTGAATTAGACCAAAGATCAGAAGACCTGGAGGCAAATCCCCATTTAATCCATGAAATTCACTGTGTGATCTTGGGCCAGTCACATTTATTGGTTCTGGTTTACCTCACACACTTCTTGCAAAGATAAAGTGGGGAAGAGAAGAGCCATGTCTGCTGCTTGAGCATATTAGAGCAGTCATTCATAACCTATTTTTGGCTACGGTCATAAACACAATATGAAAGAAGTATAGGCTGAATCAGGATTGTCTAAGTAGCACAACAAACGTTGTAAGGCGATGTGTGAATAATTGTTTCCAGTCCGTGTCCCCCTTCAAATGTGCCAGGGCCCCCAGAGGACCACATGGCCCTCGATGAGAATGGCTGCATTAGAAGATAGGCAAATATAAATTCAACAAATGCATAATTTACACTTGCACTGACAGTTAGCCTTGTTAGTGAGTCCAGAAAGATATGATTACCTTCCCCACACAACACTCACACAATGTTCTTTCCTTCCTCCTTTCTCCTCTGCACCACCTGAAACTTTGCTCTCCAGAATTTTGCAGTGCCCCCAGAGTAAATATTGAGAATTTGGGGGGTGGGGTTCCAAGAGGGGATGAATTCTTCCTGGATTGGCTTTCTCTCAGTGCAAGTACTGTACTGGATCCTGGCCATAGCATGCAGCTGAGAACTTGGAGAACAGTGAATGCAGGGAAAGGATTTTGTCTATCCTAACTGGGCATACTGGGCTCTGGATAGCTCGCTATTTGGACCACTTCTGGTGCTGTTTGGTTTACGGTGTCTACTCGTGTTTTGACTTAGAGCAATCCAATCCAATCCATCCTGCCCCTTTTTAGAGCTGTCCCACTACTTTTTGGCACAGGAGTAGGGTTACAGTATTTTTGGTGTGATTCAGAGCACTCCTAATAAACCTGTTCTGTAGCCCATGCAGATGGTTAGTCCACACCACACCAAAACAGAGCTGTGGGCGGTGTTATCTGAGGTGACAACCTTTGGTGCATTGTGGCATTGAAAGGGATGACAGAGAACCCTCTCCTTTATTTGCATCTAATCTACCATTTTAAATTGTTTTGAATATATTTTGTAATTGATGTAACACTATTCTAAATAAATGGGATGCATTGGCAATATTGTTTGTGCCATGCTAGGTAGATGCATTGCTGTTTCACTGTCATATATATAAAGCTACCATGGTTCCAACAAACATTAAAATCCACTCAAGACAATGCAATCCACTGTGACTAAAATTAACATTTAAAGCTTCATACTACTGCATTTATCAAAAAAAATCTATAGTAAAATAATATTAAATGATACTTAACAGTCTTAGAGTACGGAACATCAAAGAGTACAGAACCCATTACCCATTAATTATTGTCTCCCTTATTTTCAAGTAAACCATGCAGGAATCACCTCATTTTTGGTCATATATGGTTTTAAATTATTGGCATGATAAACAGATGTCAGAGGCAGAAAGCATCTGGATTGCATTTTTAATAAATATGAATAGCTTCCTTTTCTTTTGCAGATAATTGTTTGATAAGCATGCACCCAATACATAGTTCTAAAACAACCCGAGCTTTACTCCACCATAAGCTGAATGCACAATAGATAATGCTTGCCAGCATGGTATACCACACTTCATTTAGTGCCGTGTCCCCCTTTAAATTGAAAAATGCAGTCATTAGCCAGATAACTCGCTGTAGGAAGTGATGACCTGAGCCGGCATTTATAGCAACCACACAACATCTAGCCTTGAATTCCTCTCCTGCAGGTCACTTGTCCTATGACTGCACAGAGTGCTTGCTCCCGAGGGAATGGAAATTGGCCCATTATGTCAGCTCACACTCTGAGAAAGGCTACCAATTTCTTAGTTTTATTTGTACAACATCTTCAGCACTGCCCTTTTAGTGAGGTCAGTGTTCTAGGAGCTGGGAGAGAAGTTTTAACCATGAACGGGTGCATGTCGAGGTTGTACTTTACTGTCAGGAGTGAATATAAATTATAGACTGGCCTACTTGGTGCTGCACATTTGAAAATACCTATATGATTTGTCTGTGTGTCTGGCTGGATCATTGATTTAAATGTCAGGCAGATTAAAAGCATCATTCCCACCACGCCTTTATCATTCTTCTGACAAGGACTGCTTTCATGATAAGGAGCGCTTTAAAATGCCAACTTTTTGACATTACCAGAATAGCTGTATCAGTTTTCTTCTTCTTTTGTTTTGTTGCCAGAGAAAGGACAGCATTCATCATCATCATTTCCATCATCATCTTAGAACTGCAGGGCTGGAAGGGACCCTATGGATCATAAAGTCCAGTCCCTGTCAAAGTGGGGAATTGAACTCCCAACCTCTGGCTCCACAGCCAGTTGCTTAAACCAGTAAGCACCGTGGGGCTAAACTGGTTAACACAAGGTTACTTTCCTTCCCAACAACAATCTTGCTTTATCAAATGGTGGCATTGTGCTATAAACGGGGATTACCATTTGCTAGGAAAATATAACCTGCCCTCTATGCTCAGTTTCAAAAATGGTCTTACAACTTTCCAAATACTAATGTAAATGAACAGATGTATTTGTTAGAAGTTTACAGTAGCAGTCAGCAATTTTTTTCACCTCTTCTGCATCAAAGGATGACCAAATTGAAGAATGACCAAATGATCAAGTGACAACATGGGATCAAAGAGGAATATAATAGTGTGAATTTTAAAAGTATGCTAAGATCCAAACCTATCCTAGCTGAAAACCTTGACTAAAATCCAACATGCCACAGTCCACCTAAACTTCAGGAACAACTTTTCAATATTAAGAATCCAGTGAGAGAGTGAAAGAAGACAGTGAAAACATCCTTGGCTAGAGGTTTTTAGAGGTTGGATGGTTCTCTGTCAGAGAGGCTTTAGGAGATGACCCTTGGGATTCTTTCCAACTCTGCACTTTGATGATTGTATGCAATCACGGAGAGGCTAGACAGAGACATCAATTTGAGGACTGTAATAATAATAATAATAATAATAATAATAATAATAATAATAATAATAATAATAATAATAATAATAATAATAATAATAATAATTGTGTGTTGTCAAGTCAATTCTGAATTATGGTGTCCCTTTCCAGGGTTTTCTAGGTAGAGAATACTCAGGAGTAGTTTGCTATTCCTTTCTTCTGGGGATGCCCTGGGGCTCTGCAGCTTGCCCAAGGCCACACAGGCTGGCTCTTCCTCTAGGAGGCACAGTGGGGTATCAAACTCACAGCCTCTGGCTCCATAGCTAGACCTTAAATATTCTGTCTAGTGTTGGGTTATGAACTTTCTCTGATGTGGAGCCCAATCACCTTTGAAGGAGGAAGACTTGCTTTGTAGGTACCCTATGGGACCCTATATGCACCGCAATAAGAAATGGAAAAGGAGGAGAAAGAAATACCTCAGGGATGGAGTGGGAGCATGCTAACTGATGTGACCTATATATTCAAAGCCCATACAGCAAACATATTTACACAAATTAAATGCTAACAATGTAACACTAATATGTAAAATTTAGAAACTAAGCTGAGAGAAAAAAGAAAAAAATATTCTGGAAAGCAAAGGAAATTTACACTGCTCAGCCTAAGCCTTTCCTAGTGCTTCAGTTGTTTGAGTGTCCAAGGGAGACCTTGGGTGGAAATCTTAATGGGGTGGGGGTGGGGAATTCCTTGCCTTCTCCTTCATACCAGCAGATTCATACTTTTAATTTCCCTTTTCCTCAAGTCAAATGACTTGAGTTTCTTTTCAAGCTTTTAATCCCCATGACTCCCACATATTTATATTTCTGATTTTTCCTCTCTGTTCATCAGTGATGTAACTCAATGTCAGTGAAACAGCAGTCATCATCATTCTGCCATGATGCTGCGTCTGCTGCCACGTCTGCTGCCATTTTGTGGTAAAGGGTCCAAGTTCTTTGCCACTGACAGATCACCTGCAAACATTGCCTTAGTCACCATTGTTTACATGCAAGTCATGTGGAAGACTAAGCCTGGGAAAGGCTTAGCCTTTTCCCACTGGGAAAGTGGGACTGGCAGAGTTGGACTATTTTCTAAGAGTGCTAAAGCCTCTTTCCATGCCATAATCTTGAAAATGTTTGCTTACGTAGTTATGTGTACTTAGATTGATATGTTCAGAGTTCAGAGTACATGAATCACACATCATGTATTTCAGGCTATAGAGGGTTGCAAATCAGGGGAACCTCTACCAAGTAATAAGCAAATATTCAGCCATAGTAAACTGCTGTATACTATTTATGTATTAGAGGTACAGTTTTGTTGGTTACAATTCTAATAAAAAAGATGTATACAAAAGATACATACAATTTTTGTGCTATAATGGATGGGGAGGGCTGCTTGTATGCTTTGTTGCACCATGTAGCAAAATAACATCTCTAACTTTGGGTCCTATGCATCTTGACTTAGTGAGATGAGTGGTAGGGTAAGGGAACCATTTGCTGTTCTGCTTCAGGCAGCTAAATGCCTTGGGTCAGCCTTGTATCTCTTAATAGCACTGCAGTCCCTTTGGCTGTTACTTACTATGGCACCTTTAAAAACTGTCTTTTGCTGGCCACTTCCCTGCTGCAAATCATCCTCTCAAACCTCTGCTTGCATCTTCCAGTTAAGCTCCAGGCACATGTTTATGAGTGGTGACACAGCTAAAGACAGCTGTAAGCATAACTAGTCATATGCACAAATTGGCCGTTAATGATTTTCACACAGACTAACACAGCTGGTAAAGGTAAAGGTTCCCCTTGACATTTAGTCCAGTTGTGTCCGACTCTAGGGCGCGGTGCTCATCCCCGTTTCCAAGCCATAGAGCCAGCGTTTGTCCGAAGACAGTTTCCGTGGTCACGTGGCCAGCGCGACTAGACACGGAACGCCGTTACCTTCCCACCGTGGTGGTACCTATGTATCTACTCGCATTTTTACATGCTTTCGAACTGCTAGGTTGGCAGGAACTAACACAGCTACCTCTTCTTAAATTACTACTATGGAAGGCATTGGATTTAGCCAAATAGAGTAGAGATCTATCAACCTCATGAAGAAACATGCACATGTACAAACAGACATCACCTTCCGCACCAAATGCAAACAACAAGACTGCACCCTCAAGGGACTTAAGGTGAAAAACACTTTACGGTCCACATACCCCACTGACTACAGTGAGAGATTATACAACTCTCTCTCCAAGAAACTACTAAACCACTTCATCAGCATGCTATACAGCAAACAAAGGAAAATTCAGAAGCGTGTTGTAGAAATTGAACCACACATATAGAACCAGCCCTCTGCATTGAATACTACATAAGCAGGGATGTTGGCAAGTCTTTGGTTCTGAGTCCTGGGTCCGAGTCTTTGGTACCCAGTCACAAGCCTCAAGCCCGAGTCCCTGTTAAAAACAACCTTTACCCCCCCAAAAAAGGGAGGGGTGGGTGGGTTCCGAGTCGCAAGTTGAGTCTGAATCAAGTCACCGTTGCAACTTAAGTCTGGCTTGACAGTGAGTCTTGTGACTCAAGTCCCCATCCCTGAGCACAAGTATTCCCCACCTTTAAAAACAGAGGGTTTTTTAGTACTCATATAACCACAGAAAGCAAGCAGGAGCAATAAGGAGGAATAACACAAGTAAAATTTACTCAAAAGTTGATATTTTATTTGATAGATTTTAAAAATATAGACAAATCATATGACACATCTTTGTAGCTTGAATGAAAATAACAAGATTTATGCAACCTGCAGAGCAGGAGGTTTTTTCATCATATAGTTAACCAAGATTCAAATCAATTAACACTAAGACATTAGAATAAGAGACTCTGAAAGGAAAAAGAAGAACAGGATGGAAAACGCTAACATAATTACAACCAGAGCAGTGGATGGTATGGCTTCTTTTTTCTTTCTTTCTTTTTAAATAACACTTCCTGTTCTAAAGGTTACCATAAAATGTATTCCAGCACTCCAAGTCATGTTCACTAACAGATCTGTTTCAGTAGCTTTAGAGACTTCAGTTGCTATTATCGCTTTCAACAGAAACTTGATATATATTTTTTTAAAGAAGCATACAGTAAGCTCTGTTCCTATAATAGACTTTAGATACTAGACAGTATATAAATATAGAACCTGTCAGTTCATGTTCATTGAAATCTACATTGTGATTCACCAGGTGTATTTTTCTGCTGTCCCGGGGCTCTCACATGTTATTCAGTTTCATCTCATGTCCCTGTGATTAAATCAATTTACTCTCTTGGCTTTCAAATGCTTTGCCAGGAAAGCTTGCTTCTGTCCACCATGGCCTTGGAGTTGAGCAATGATTCAGGGGTGTCACATTGCTGAAAGATGTAGAATTTGACTCCCTGTGATTATTTTTTTCCTTTGCTCAAACGCCTGCAAGATTTCTCTGGGTAGGACCCCATAATTGTGGCATGTTGTATAGAAAAACACTATCAAATATCCTGCTGAGTATTGCAATAACAAAAGGAGGAGCAGGCAGAAACAAACCAAAGCAAAGCATGGTGATTACAGTATATACTGCCCCATAGTGCTGAAAGATCTCTCTGGGCAGTTTACAATTTCACTATGCATGCTACACATTGCCCCCCCCCCCCCCCCAATGAGCTGGGTACTCAATTCACTGACCTCGGAAGGATGGAAGGCTGAGTGAACCTCGAGCCAGCTACCTGAGTCTGGGATCGAATTCGGGTTGTGAGCAAAGTCTTTACTGCAGTAATGCAGTTTAACCACCACAAGGCTCCTGTAACAAGTTGTAAGTAGGGTTTCTTCTTCTCTGCCCAGATTACTCAAAGAAGCTGGTTCAATATGTGGTACAGAAAAGAAACATTACACATTTGCATTGCATGCAATATGATTGTCTGGAGACAATGGCTGAAATCCTGTTGCTTACTATAATAAGTTGCACTAGAGTAGGCCCATGGAATCAGTGGGGATTTGGGGAGTCATCCTATCTATAGGATTCATTGATTCCAATGGGCCTACTCTAGCTGCAACTTACTGTGCTAAGCAACAGGATTTCAGTCATTGTGAACTAGTGTGTGTGTTGTTACAGATAATGTTCTCCCACACAAGGAGCATACGGAGCCTTCATTAAAAGTGGATGGATATGCTCCTTCAGTTTTCTACTTGCATGTCTTGCATTCCAGTGTATCTTCAAAGGTTTATTTCCAGACACTCGTGGGTATTGTAGATGGGAATGTATGCCCTACCGCTGGGTGAGGAAGGTGCGCAACAGCTCTTAAAGGGGAAGGATGGATCATTCTAGGTAGAAACACTTGCAGACAATTCTTCCCCCCCATCCAAACTGTGCC
Source organism: Intellagama lesueurii (assembly GCA_037013535.1). Classification (NCBI taxonomy): domain Eukaryota; kingdom Metazoa; phylum Chordata; class Lepidosauria; order Squamata; family Agamidae; genus Intellagama; species Intellagama lesueurii. The sequence continues at coordinate 155,769,470 of JBAJHW010000005.1, forward strand.
CTCAGTGATGCATGTGCCATATACAGTATATATATATATATATGGCTCCGATAGCATACTGATAGGTTTTGAATTCGTTGTCCAAAAAAGTAACTTTTCAAAGTTCTGCTTTCTCCCACTTTTTAAAAAATCTTGTCTATGAATTTTTGTAAGTTCTCAGTTTTCTCAACAATGGGAGGGTCACCTATCTGCATCAGCTCCTTGGACTCCATCTAGCTCAGTACTCACTTATAGCAACTCCCCAGGATTTCTATCCTGGGTTGTTGTTGTTTTTTTGGGGGGGGGGTGTTGGTTTTGTTTTATCGGTCCCCTGCCCCATTCCATCCCTGTGAGAAGGATAAATAATTCTGACTCTTCACGTTCCACCATTCCTTTAAACAAATCTTAAATTATTTTCTTTTCATTTATGAAGCAATTTATGAATTTGTGGGCTTTTGTTTTCAAAAATGAATTGAACAGACTTTTTACGTGTTCACACTGGCCATATAGGCACCATTATTCCCAGCAAGGAGAGGAGTATGTAGAACCTGCCTGCATGTAGCTATTGATGATGATGAGACTGTCAGAAAAATTCAGTAGACATGCCTAATTTAGCACATCAAATATTGCTGAATACACAGGGATTCAAATCCATACTTTTAAGATGTAAACATTCAATCCCTCTGTGAGAAAGAGCAAATCTGTCCATTTTGCTTTTCTCCCACATAGGGGTTTGTTTAACCTGCAGGTCTTTCCATCAAAGAACTTGTAAAGTTATCAAAGAATTTTGGAAAGGTCTTTTAAAAAAATAAAATAAAAGCAATTCTCACCCATATCTACTATGTGTCACCCAATAAAACTGCATTGCTTGTTCCATACCCTCGTCTATAAGGAACATGTTAGCCTCCAGATTTGTTAAATTGCATCTCCCATTGCCTATTACTATTGGCGATATTACTTAGAGCTGATGGGAACTACAGTCCAACAATACCTCTGTACTGTTCTCTACTTCTACTTTATATGAAGACACAACCGAGCTGTGAAACAGTCGTCTTTCCAAAGAACCTGGAGCTGGTTAAAAAGTACTTTGAGGATCTTATTGTCCTAAAGAATGCTTGACTTTGCCACCAACATTGCCTGTGACCGGCTCAAGAGAATCAGTACAAGAGAGTATTATACATTCTGAAAGCATCACCATTTCTCTAATGATTTTGTATATTACTATAGGATTGCTTTATAGTCTCTTCCAACAGTACTGTATTGTCTAATCTGACAGGAGGAAATGTGAGCCGTAGGACTATTAAAATGGATTTTCTATTATGTCTGGTATGTGTAGCAAGGCCCTTGGTGAATGGAAGTCTTAATACAATCTGAAAGCTTACAATTTTCAATAGCTTTCAGCATTTCCCATGGCTGCCCCTTGGTGAGGAGGTCTGTTGATTATACATATGAGCTGCAATAGTAGACATCTGTGCTGGATACTTTTATCTGCCTGCAAAATACTGGCTGCATTTCTTTACTTATTTTGAAGTGGTTCCGTCCTCTTTTTTGCTGGATAGGTCAGTAGTTTAGGTATCTGGTTGCAGAGCCAGAGATCAGGAGTTTGATTCCCCACTGTGCCTCTTGCGAGAAGAGTCAGCCTGTGTAGCCATGCGCAAGCTGTATAGTTTCAGGGCGCCCCCAGAAGAAGGAACTGGTTAACCACTTCTAAGTATTCTCTACCTGGAAAACCCCCAAAAGTGACACCATAAGTCAGAATTGACTTGATGGCACATGGTGATGATTCCTTCCTCTTGTATTTAGAAGACAGTTGAGTAGCAACACATTGAATAAATAATTGTAATATATATGTGTGTTTGTGTATGTGTCATGTTGGGTAAAAGACAATGCTTATCCAAACACTGAATTGTATGTATTTTTCAACATCTGCATGATGACATCATACAAGTCTGTATGCTGTCTATATGATGTCATATTGATATGTTAGTACTCTAATCTAGTGACGTGACACAAACTCAAAAAAAATCTTGTTCTCAGGGATTTGCTGAGCCTTGCCATGTTGAGACTACTCATAAAGCCCTCCCCCTGCACCAGTCAGATTTCTCAGTTTCCTGCAAAACTGAGATCCTGTTTTTCCCCAGTTCTATTTATTTCTCCCCCCCCCCCCATTCATTATTCAAGAAACTTGCAGCTCAAGGCCCTTTTTAAGGAATGTTGTGCAAGAAGAATACCATTTCGCACAGAAATTGAAATCATTCTGTGCAGACTGGTGTTTCTTCCAGGGGGAAAAACAATGACCACAAAACATCTGGGAAAAGACACAGGAGTTGGCATGATTTCTCAAGGGCGGCAAACCTCACACAAAGACCTAGTGCAATGAGGGGGGAAAGAGAGCTTTTTTTCTCCCCTGTTTCTTATCAAGAGTGACAGACTGTGAAATTTGCATCCCATGTCCAATTCACTATTTGTTTTTTGTTTGTTTGGTTTTTTTTGTTTTTTGTTTTTTTGGGTTTTTTTATGTATGAGAAAAGATGTACTTCTAACAAGAGATCCTGGGTGTCGTTTTATAAAACAACGGAACTCTCCATAGGGACAGAAATGCATGCATCCACCATATCCAGACCTGCTTCTAGACTGACTGGAAGATTTAATGCATTTTGCTAGCAGAAGAAAGGATCTGAAAACCTGGAAGTAACTCATTGAACTATTAAGTTACTGGTAATTCATTGCTCTCCTAATAACAAAGGTATGACTAGAGTACATTACGAATACAGCTTAACCAAGGATAACTTCACTCCTTTAGAGATATAGTTTTAACGGCTAATTTCTATAGTTACTTTCCTTCTGTGGATGTGAAACTGGAACCAGGACAATGTGCCTGTGTATGAGTGCTTTTGTGTTTCCATGTGGAACTTCGTCATCATTGCTGCTGCTTAATGCAAAAGAGTAGATATAGCTGCTGACGTTTACTCGTGGCCTAGCTAATCCTTTTTACTTCTGAAAATCCAGCCCTTTTTTTAACTTCTGTGTAGCAAAGCTGGGCTTTTTTGCACTATGCTGCTTTTTGATATATCTTCTGAATAGAGTAAACACAGAGAGCAGTTTTGGGAATGCTTTGTTGTCATACTTGTTTTCTCTTTTTTTGCATGTTGACTTACGTTCTGAGTAAGATGCAGAAGACTGCCAAGCAGAGTGAATGTGGGCCAAATATTATTATAAAAAAATAATATATTATACAAAAATAATATGTTACAAATATGGCCTTACCAGCAGCATGCTTCTATTTGGCATAAGAAAGTCATAAAAATAGTTCTACTCTCAAAATCCTTAATCACAGATAATGCTGTTAATTTTTCTTTGTAACAAGCAACAGCTATTCCTTCATTTGTCTTATAGCTTTTAGGAGTTAAAAATATTTTCTTAAGGGTTTTTGAGGGGATTCCCTCTCCCTCCAAATTTTAGGACATTTTCTTAATTTTTTTTTAGATGGTTCCCTTCCCTATATAAAGAGTATTAAAAAAGCAATAAGTAAAGTAATAGGTAATGTAATAAACCACTATTTAAAAAGAGAAATGCAACAGCAGCAGTAACTGAATTATACTGAGGGCATCTGCAATAAGTTATACAACAAGCTGCTTTAAAAAAAAAAAGACTTCCAAGCTCTGTTCCTGCCATAGGACATACATACAAACTATGTTGCGCCAATAAAGAAGAAGAAAACATGTCAGTTTTTTTTATTTCACCCAACATAGTGCTTCTTTCAGAAATCTCCTTGGTTGGAAAAAAAAAAAAAGAATGATTATGTGACACAGACTTTCTAAAATGTTTTTTCTAGAATCATTGCAGAGACAGACCTACTCAGGTACCATATGCAGAGAAATTTTAGGAACACAATTCACCAAAATCCTGCACCCATTTATTTACTCCTATTTACTTACGAGTAAGCCCCATTTCTGAATGGCTTTCTGGATAGATATGTCTGGCGGGATCATACTGTTTTCGGAGGCCCAAGGCCCAAATTTGCTCTAGCTTTGTGAAGAGTGACTAGAGCAAATTATTGCTGGCATGGAGCTTACACTCAGATATTTCTACAGGCTCATGCACCCTCACACCATTCAAACGTGTATCCCATTCTCTCCCTCCCTCCTTCTTTCTCTCCCTCTTCCCCCCCCCCCCCCACTATGCACACACACATATAGTGTCAACAAGGATGAAGGGCAATGCTATTAAGCATTGTTTAAAAATGCTAGGTACACACTGAAGCAGCTGCTCTGCTGTGAGACAACTTATCTCAGCTCTCACTAAGAGGAAGATGATTTGGAGAGTGTGAGGTTTTGTAGGCCAAACAGAGAGTCTGGCAAGTCAGATATTCACTCAAAGGTCATAGTTTTCCCATCTGGGATCCACAGGATTGCACTGTTTGTCATTCACATAAGAAGCATTCCATAGGCAGAGTCTTGTTGCCATCAATATTTTTGCTTTTCATGCAGAAGATACAGAGGGATTGGATTAAGCTAATTGCTATTATAATCATCTTAAATAAATGAAAGCAGTTCTTCAGCAAAATAACAAATCAGTAACTATTTCAACACTTTTCTCTCATATTATGCAATTCAAATCAGCTCAATGAAATTCTCGTGCCAAGAAAAAAAAGACATTAGAATTAATCAGCTGCATGGTATCATAAACATTCCCCCCCCCCCCCCAGAATTAGACAGTATTTTATACATATACCAGTACAGATTTATGCTCCTCTTCCCCTTGAGAATACTCATCCCTGGATATGTAAACTTACAGCACACTAGTATATTCATTTTGAAAAACTATGACTTCTTAACAAGTGTCAGGGTTTTAGTATGAGAGAGACTTCTCGTGATGTGAGACAATGTCTCTTTTGTGAGTTCTTTTGTCTTCAAAGTAGTTCAAGCAGTGGGCTCAAACTCTGACATATAGAATAGCTGAGAGCAAATTAAAGCTGTAAAACATGTACTGCAACCAGTAACATTTCAAGCCATTGCCTCAAATATTAAAGCAGATTTCCTTATCCAAATGATGAACTCATGAAATGTTCATGAAGACGTCATGAGTATTTATTCTAGGTAACATGCCCATAGTCCAGGACCCCCTCCAGCATTCATGTGAAATTCTGTTTTGTTTTATTCTCTATATTTTCTACTTTTAAATATTGTAAATCAAAACAGTCATCAGATCCAAACCCTATCAGATCTTCGAATTCTTCAGGAAGACCCCCTACCGTGCTCTCTGAATTTTTAACCTGTTTGCTCTCTCATATGACAGATATTTTTTTAAAACCTGGACATAAGCTTGCCTGCAGACTGTCAGCTTTTTGAAATTTCATCTTTCCAAAATAACTTCAGAGCTTCTCATTTAGCTGATTTCTGTCGCTATTAAGTGCTGAGGCTGAACAAAAGCCACACCTCTGGCAGCAGAATAAACATGCATTCTTCTCTCCCATAAAGGTAAGTCTTAAACAGATTCCTTTGGAGCTGCTCTCCTCTCTCCATGCTTAACTTACAAAGCAATTGGTGTTATTTTTCTGGGTTGCTATATGCACTCCCTCTAGCGATAACTAGGTATAAACACTGTAGCTTTGTGTGAGAGAAATGGAATTTCCCAAGTGGCCTACAAACCATTTAATGAAGTGTATAGCACAAACATTTCATTACAACATATTGTGCACTTTTACCTTTAATAACTACATTCCTCATCCAGGAGGTCTCCACAGTTTTCAGAAATGAATTACACTAGTATTATTTCCGCTAGAATGTGTTCCCCCCTCACTGCTAAGAATTACACTTTGCTAAACTACTGTACTGATTACCAAATGTTTTACCCTTTAACACAGCTACAGTTTTAATCAAACCTGATTATGTGAACATCTCCTCAAATCAAATTATAGCTCTAGTTTTATATTGTTAGAAGTCTCCTTCAAGCTCTGCATTGTAAAAGAAGGAAGAGTTGGGGCACAAGATGGGAAAATATTGGAATGAAGGCAAAACTAGGTGTTCCAGAAATATTTCACCCAGACAGAATCTTCCCACCACACTGAGAGAGGGTCCAGGTGAGTCTCAAGGGCCCAGCGAGTCTCCGTTTTTTTCGGAACATTATTATCCTGTTTTGCCCCTGCCTCCAGTACACTCCAAATTTCCCCCTGGTAATATCCCATAACCATTTACGTCTACTTCTTTCCTATCCATTTCTTCTGGTATTTTTCTGTGGTTGATTTCCCGTCTGGGTGGGTTCGAACATTTATCCACCAACTATACCACTGTAGTTTTTAAGACATATCCCCCTCCATCCCTAAAGCAGTCTTGCAATATCAGTCGATTAAAGCAAATGTACTCATAGGGTGGGGGAGAGATAGCACCATGTCAGGACCACTTTCAGCCCCCTTGGGCAGTTGCCATAGCCCTAATGCTCCAGCCACGCCAATTGGCACTTATATTCACCCAGTACAAGAACAGTAAGGGCACATTGAGGGAGGCTGCAAAGGCAAATACATCAAATCATGCCTTTTCATTTGTGGCTCCTAGTCTCTGGAACAAAATGCCAACAGAGATATGCCAGGTTCCTTCCCTCCCTATCTTGAAGAAGCTGGTAAAGACGGGATTATTTAAGGCCGCCTTTAATGATTGAATCTCCTAGATGCTGTAACATTTTTGATTTTTAGGGTTATTTATATTTATGACTGAATTACTGTCAGTGTATCACCATATTGTTTTTGAATGCATTTTTTTTTTGTTATTGTGGGGTTTTGCGGGTTTTAAGTTTTAATCTTGCAAAACTGCTCATAGTATTTGTACTAATGGGGTGGTATATAAATCAAATAAATTAATAAATTTAATAAATTGTCACTGTAATTACTCCAAATAGCAGCTAAAGTAGAGTCACTCCAAAGCCCTATAGGAAATCTAAATGGGGTCTCCTGCTGCCGCCAACACATACACCTACAATTTGAAGATCTCCAACACTGGAGAGGTGCACCAGTGATTATTTTTCTTATTTATTATGTATGTATTTATTATTACATTAATACTCAACCTTTCCATTAAAATATAGCACTCAAGGCATCTTAAGAACCCTTCACACCTGGCTATGCACCTTAAAGACATATAGCTCAGTGGTTTAGGTATCTGGCTGTGAAGTCAGAGGTTGGGGGTTCGCTTCCGCACTATGCCTCTTTGACAGGGGCTGAACTCAATGATCCATCGGGTCCCTTCCAGCTCTGCAGTTTAAAGACTATTATAATTATCTTGACTATTAAAATTCACCAAGGACACAATGGTTGAATGGGCCACTCATGTCATCATTGCTTCTCTCCATAAAGGTCTTGTACCCTCTTGTTTAAAAGAAACTATAATAAGGCCCATTCTTAAGAAAATTAATTTAGCAAGAGGTGATCTGAACAATTACAGACCCATCTCAAATATTCCTTTCTTGGGCAAGTTGATCAAGAGGGTGGTAGCTGATCAATTGCAGGTCTCCTAGGAAGGAACTGATAGTCCAGATCCATTTCTGGATCCAGGTTTAGGCCGTGACATGGTACTGAAACAGCACCGGTCACCCTACAAGACAATTTCGTAACGGAAGTAGATGGAGGAGTATAACTGTGCTGGTCATCGTGAATCTTTTGGCAGCCTTTTATACCATCAACCATTGCATCCTTCTGGGATGGCTATCGGGTTTAGGGATTGGGGGCTCTGTTCTTCAGTAGTTCCAGTCCTTCCTTGATGGCTGATCCCAGATGATACAACTTAGATATGCTGTGTCCACCTCTTGGGGCCTCTGTTATGGGGTCCCATAGGGGTCAACCATCTCCCCAATGCTCTTTAACATCTATATGAAGCTACTGGGATAAGTCATGCAGAGATTTAGTGTTCACTGTCATCAATATGCTGATGACAGGCAGCTCTGTCTTTCCTTTTCTTCATCTGCAGGTGATGTTGTGCAGGTCCTTGAGTGCTGCCTAGCATTGATAATGGACTGGACAAGGGGCAATAATACAATTTTCTAAAAAACCAAACATATTAAAATAATGTGAATATCCACAACTTAAAAAAAGAAAAGCCACACAGATTGATATGGTAATAGCACTGAATAGACATGAACTAGTATATGCCAAAATGCTATGAGCCTGAGATAGATTAATCCATCCATCGCTAGCTGGAATTGGCTGGAAGGAGCCATATATTTGCTGGAGTCCACAACGTTTTTTTCACAGCAGAAAATAGTTGTTCAAACAATCTCTTTTCCTTCTTCTTTCTCTTTTGTTTTCTATTTTTTGTTTTACTTCTGACAAGGAATTAGTACACGGAAAATGTCCAGAATATACAAAACCGCAGCATGACTAAGACAGATGCACGACAGCAATCACTTGCTATGTTTACTTCCAGATAAGCCAGTGCTGAGGCTCTTAGAAGATTCTGACCTTTGCTTTCTTTGCTGGTGAATGTGAGGTCAGAGCTTCTTTTCCCTACTAATGCATGTCCTCTTGTGCTCAGAGAACTTCCACCCCCATGTGCAAAAGCACACAAAATAGAAGACTCACCAGCTATGACAAAGAAATAAGGCCATAAGGGAACAAAGGAAAGTGTTTCTGGCACTCCTCCTTCTGCAAAAGAGGCATGCTCCATCCCAACCAGGGTCATGCTAAAAAACATGGCATCAAATGCAGATGGTAATATGCATCAATATAGGAACACTATAACGGTATTGTCAATATTACATTTGGACATGTAATTCAAACATTCAGTTTGAATGCCTGGAATTTCTTATGAAAGGTACACAGATCTCCTAATTTGGACTGAGACAGCAGTACTTGCTTATTACAATTTTATTTGCACAGGTAAAGCTTAAATTTTTTAACACAATTGGCCTGGTGATTACATATTTTGACTTTACTCATTAGCAGTTGTTCGTTTCCTTGGATATTCCATAAAGAAGCCATAGCCTTGAGTTTGCAAGATCTATGCACTAATATTAAGGGCAGACCCTCTTGCAGGCAACCAATTGAGAGGGTTGCCCTAAGCTGGAAGCAATTTGAAGAAGGATCTCTTCTAAATGCGTCATAAGGGTGTCATCTAGTTTGGCCATGTAGTAAGTGGCTCATGCATCAATAGAATACTTTGAATTATTAGGCATATATTTCACTTGCTTTTGTAATTTGGTAAGAATTCAAAGGAGGTCAATACTGCCCATTCATATCTGTACAAAACATTACATTTATATTGCAACTTTGGTTGTGAGAACATTTGTTTTTCTATTTTTTTAAAAAAAAGAATGTCATCATTGAACCTGTTTCATGCCATTTCCTCATCCATCATATATTTGCATACACCGGTTAAGAGAGAATATTTTATCTTTCTTCCAAAATCAGAAATAATAGATGTATTTCCCATGTTAGGATTCTGTCCTTGGGGCATTGCAGTTATTCTGAGTGTAGTGCTTCCGGCAGGCACTTGAAAAGAAAAACTCTGCTGTGTGCATTTAGGCACAGAAGCAGCTATGGCTACAGTCTCCCCCTCTAGGTATTGACTCTATCAGAAGAGGTTCGAAGCGTGTTCTCCATCAAGGCCGAATTCCGTGCAATCCACTGGCAATGCATCAGTGGCAGGGTTGCCAGTCTGTCTGCATTTTGGAACGGATGGGACCTGGGACTTCTGTGTAAAGCCAGGAAAATGTCAGCATTTTTTAAAGGTCAGTTTCACATAAATATCATGGTAAATTTGTTGAAAACACTCTACATTAGACCCTTTCAAAAGAGAAGAAAAACTTTTGTAGATCTGTGCTTATTTTGTATACATATATATTCTCTCTCTCTCTCTCTCTCTCAAGGGTGCTTGGACAGGCTTTCAAGGTTATCCCCCATACATGCACTGACCAGACCCAAACCTCCTTAAATTCCCTTAAGAAACTGTATTAAATGGTATCATTTAATGGTACCACTTTAATGGTAAAGTGGTATCTAAAACCACTTTATTTTTAGATATATCTGCAAGTATCCTTTTGCTACTTCCAACAAGAGTACATACATTTGCCCAAATCTTCTTGCCTAGTTTTGTTGGTGTAACACAAATGGCATACATTTAGGTATGATGCTTCCTTAAGTTAGGATACTTTGCCTCCAAAAGTTATGCCATTTGGGTAGTTATGCAAGAGAATTGTAGCCATTGACTCAATTAGATTTATATGAGTACTAATTTGTCATCCAGTAGATGATTCGTTGTGTCAGTTAGGAATCGGAATCAACAATAATAGTAATGGAACTAGCAGTAGGGCACCGATGATTCTGAAAAACGATTGGCTATTTATGATCAGTATTGCTTTTATTACATTCAGAAAGTTTTCAAAGCCTTTTTAGGCACCCTCACAACAAATCTGGGGGGCATGTTAGTCTAGTTTTTGAGACTGAGCTGAGAATAAGGCATAACTCCTTGCCCTGGGCTATCCGATAAATTTTTGATAGAACTGAGATTTGAATCCAAGTCTTTTAGGTATAGCAATCCCTCTAGGCCTCACTAGCTACCTTTCATTTGATTGCATCGGACAGTTCTGCAATTCATGTTCCTTACAGGTATGCTCTGCTACATTGCCAAACCCTAGTTCAGAAAGGTGTTCTTAGGTGTTTAATAGCTGAATGCAAGGAGAGGTTGAGATTTTATTGCATCTGCAAGCACTTGAAAACTATGACAGAACAGGAGTTGTTGGGTGTCTCTTCTCATAGCTTTATATATCTCTTTGGATTAGGATTGGTCCTGCCTACCACTTCAGTGGCAACCCTGCAGGCATAAATCACAATGCATGAGAGATCCCCATGAGGAAGAAAAAGCAATGCAACAAGGAAGGTCCTGGGTCAGACCACTGGCCAAGAGTTCACAACATCACTTTTCAAAAGTAACTCCTTCCATTACTCACTACTTTGGGCCTCCAAGAGGCCATTACAGTTACTACCTTCATCTGTAAAAGCAACATGTCCCTGTTCCTTATTAATACATTGTCTTTCCTCATTACTGGATCAGCCATTAGAAAATATAGAACAATGCCTATCAGTTTCTAACGTGCCCAATTCTGTTTATTGCATAGAATACTGTTGGGGAAAAAAATGTAAAAGCAAAGCTTTCCTTTACACTTTCTTCCCAGATGTCTTGAAATACAGCTTTTCTACACACAATCTAATTGGAGATAGAATGGGATTTGTAGTCCAATACATCAAGGTCAAGATTCATCAGGTTGGTTGAAATTCTATAGACAGGGATTATCAAGGGTATTAATTTAATGGAAAAACAGAACTGTCATAGAACTGTTATAGAACCATGACCTGTTTGTGGAGAGAGAATGTGAAGACAGGGATGGCTTGGGGAGTCTAGGCACTTGAAACAGTATGTAGCCCCAGGTTAGGATCATTGGAAAAGAGAGAGAGAGAGAGAGAGAATGTGTCTTGTTTGTACTTCCTGCTTGTGATGCAATTTACCTCTCTCTAACTCTGAAATTCCAAAACAAGTCTCTTTTCAGTGACTAACTAACCTGAGTTTCTCCAGCTCATGCTGGTTTCCTTCCTCAAGAGAGAGGGACTGTCTGTACATTTGCACATTCTTCCCTTACTGCTACTTTCATTTCTCTCCATTTTACTTCCCAAAATCTAAAACAACTTGTTCTCCTTCATTATTGATGCACTCCATGTTGTCTCCAGTGTTGAGTCCTTTTTTGCCTCCCAATTTCCAAAGAAAACCAGCCTCTTTCTTCCCGTGGGACTGGCCTGCTCTTTTCTTTCTCGCTCACTTTATGATGCTTCCTCCTGCTTCACAAAGAAAGGCAGTGGGATGTAGCAACTGAACCACATATGCAATGCTTCCCCCTACTGCCCAGAGAAGTAACAAGTAACACAGAGAAAGTGGCATTCTCAGTTCATTGAAAAGTAGGGAATTATGGCCACAGTTGTTACAGGCCCAAAATTAACTCCATTCCATTTTGTTTCTATGGAAAGTGACACATTGGAGAACTAGCATGTTACTTCTGAGCTCTACGCTGGTCCCACTAGCTCATTACTTGCTACCCTGGCCAGCAGCAGTTCTTTAAGGTTTCCAATAGACGTCTTTTCCAACCCTTTCGTTGTTTAGTCATTAAGTCGTGTCCGACTCTTCGTGACCCCATGGACCAGAGCACGCCAGGCCCTCCTGTCTTCCACTGCCTCCCGGAGTTGGGTCAAATTCATGTTGGTAGCTTCAATGACACTGTCCATCCATCTCGTCCTCTGTCGTCCCCTTCTCCTCTTGCCCTCACACTTTCCCAACATCAGGGTCTTTTCCAGGGAGTCTTCTCTTCTCATGAGATGGCCAAAGTATTGGAGCCTCAGCTTCAGGATCTGTCCTTCCAGTGAGCACTCAGGGTTGATTTCCTTCAAAATGGATAGGATTGGATTCCAACCCTACCCAGATGCAAAATACAGTGAATCTGGGACCTTTTGCATGCTTTACATCAGTGCTAATCCCACCATGTACCAGAGGGAGGTGGCTGACTCAAGCAGCTGATTTTGGAACATCAAGAAAGGGGAGCTAATTATTAGTTATCCAATTTATTCTTACATATTGTTTACTTCCAGGGAAGGAGAGAGAAACAGTTATGAGATCCCATGCTTCACACACCAATATAACTTGGCTAGTCTTGTGTGCAAGTTTTTTTGCAGCCTGAATGGGACTCACTTTATCCAGACTATGGCAGATCATGATTTAAGTAGAAGGGACACCCCATTCTGAAATTTTGGAGGAAACGCCATCACCACCCCCATTTGGACCATAAGTCAACCTGACCTTCCTTGAAGAGTGACTTCTCTGCCAAAAATTTCACGACTATGTCTCATTCCACCTACGGATATTCTCATACAATGAGGCATGTTGTAGCCAGGATTTAATTCCACATAATTTAAATTAGTCTGTAGAGGTGCTAGGCAGGAGCTACCCTTTCCTTGGCAAAACAGACCATTGTATTTGCTTGGCTTGCTTGGATGGACATTATAAGAGCATCACCGTCATTTAGCGGTGAGAAGGTGGATAGTGTTTTCAGTGGCTAACACAAGTGCCACACTAACCCATGGGCTATATTCAGAATTCATGCAACTGGCCTTTCCCATCCTCCCCACTCTTGCGGCTGTCCTTACTTGCCTCTCTCAATCTGCTCTGGGGGGTTCTCCTACCCAGTAAAGCAAGCTTTGGGCACAGGAGCTGCAAAAGGAGGAAGAACTGGTGGATGCCATTCCATCCTTTCACAGCCACAGTTGGATTTTACCCAAGGCAGGCATGTTTCACTAGGTCCAAGCCCCACTGCTTGAGGAACTACAAAGACTGGCTCAAAGCCCCTCATTTTCATTTAATGTGCTTGTACCTCAAAGAGTTTTTACTGTCATGGCAAGGGCAGCAACTGCTATGCCAATGAAAGGAAAGAAACAGTATCTCCTGGATTTTATTTTAATCCCTTCTGAATGTGTCCAGGAAACCTTAACTTCTTATGAAAAAATTGCCCTCATGCATCAGCTTCAGAGCGAAAGAAGAGCAAGTTTCCTTTTTAATGTGTAAACACCAAAAAAAGGGGAGGGAAAGGGGGAAAAAAGAAAAGAAAAATGATCCTCCATCAGCTCTCCCCCTACAAAAAAAGAAGAAGAAAGAAGTGTAACAGAAGGAATGATCTTAAGAGTTACATCACTCAAACCAGGCTCCAAAGCAAGGGAGAAGCTCAAACACAATTTTTGCACCTCTGGCTTTCAGAACTCAGTTGGATGTAATGTCTACATCAAGGAACTGACAGAATGAAGCTAACTGGTGTGAAAAAAACCACTCCTTCTGAAGGAGCTTCTAAATACCAGTTGTCTAAATCTATTGATAAGCATGGATGCATTATTAATGAAGCCTGCAGCTTTGCCTGGTGCTGCTCAGATGGTTCAAGCATTTAGTAGGAACTATTTCTGTGAAGTGTTGCACAGAATAATGACAGTGTCTGTCTTAAATCGAACAAATGACTGCAGCAAGCTCTGGGGAGGTTCCGCGCAAGCAGATGTTTTCCAAGCGAAAGGCTGCGGCAGGCTACCACCTGCTGTATGGCAGGCAAGCAGGCAAGAACCGGCCACTGGAACATCAGCTCGTTAATAATTCAAGCCAACAGGAACCCCTTGCTCTCCAACATCTCGCTGCCCCTTCATCAGGGGCTTTTCATCACTCTAATGAGTGACTTGATGTATTAGATGCTAAAATATCTGCCAGCACCCCCTAAAGATCAGGACTCATACCAGCATAGTCATGGATAAATTCCATAGTACATGCAACAGCAAATAAACACTATGGGCTTCTGGAAGAAACAGACAGAGAAAGGGACACTCAAGGGTTAAACTTTTTCAACCAAGTACAACTGCAAGTATACAATATTTTGAAAATTCACTAGGCAAAACAGCAAATTTCTTCATTTTTGCTTTAGCTTTTGGGTTTTTTGTTTGTTTGTTTTTGTATTCCTCACACATGTTTTAATAGCATATAGTGACACTGTTTAGTATTTCCCTATCTGGTGCTCTCCTGATGTTTTAGTCTGCAAGTCTCACTATCCCTGAGCACAGATCATACAGGTTGGAATAGATGAAAGCTATCACTCAAAACATCATGAAGGCATGACGTTGGAGAATGCTGGTTTTACAAGGATCTATTTCTTAAATCTGATTTCTTTTTTTATAGTTGTCTGGAATCTACTGACAGAACTACTTCTGTCAGCAAAACGATAGCAGTTGTCCATCGCCCTGCAGTCCCAAACACTGTCTCTTCTTAAGGGTTGGGATACTCTCTGGTGCTATTTTTCAGCAGAGGGCTATAACTGGGAAAGGCATGGGGAGTTGGTTCACAAGTAGATATATGCTAGTCTTCTATGGAGTATAGGCCATGGTGTGACTGACATTCTTGTGTTCTTTCTCTTTACAAATAATCACAAGACTTGCCAAGACTCAATACATGAGTTTACAATGCAGAGAGATGATTATTTGTAGCAACCAGGGCTCTAAATACTTGAGTGGCTGGACGGTGTGGGGATGAGGCGGCCATATCTTTATTCCTGATTAATTTAAACAAGTAGATTTGCATAGGTTAGAAAACCCTTATTTCACACTACCCTGCTTATTCTCTTCCATCACCCACTCACCAATCAATTGAGGTAATATTCTTCTCCCCTTACTCACCCACCTATCCTCATATCCTTTTTCTCCCATAGAACAAAATGCTCTTTCTTTCTCTATATACATTGCTCATTCTTCCCCTCCCAAGAGCTTATTTCCATTTGCTTCTTTTCTCCTTTAGTCCTGCTACTAGTTCAGCTTTTCTCTCCACTCACTGACTTCCTCCACCTTAACAAGCAGCAGGGCCTTCCTTCTCTCTCTCTCTCTCTCTCTCTCTCTCTCTCTCTCTCTCTCTCTCACACACACACACACTTTGACGAATTCAAGAGCTGTGAAACCAGAAAGTGCAGTCATATCTGGCATGTTGTTTTCCCTTTCATGACTCTGGCCAATGTGGAACTGATCAGAGACACTCTGAAAAAATGAATATGCCTGTCTTGATTGTAGCTTCCTCTCTGATTATCAGGAAAGTCTGTCACTTAGGGGCTGAAGATGGCACTACAAACTGTAGATTTAACTAAAATTATGTAATCCATTTAAAAAACAAAATAACACCAGGATGCTCACTCCTCAATTCTCCTTAGTGAGCCTGTCAAAATGCAGGTGTCTAACTTTCATGAAGCCTGAAGGTCAGGTTGAGACTTTCAAGCACTCAAGGACACTGTTCCTCATGTGCGCACATCTGCTTAGCATGGATTTCTCATTCATGGCTTCTAATCTTATGAAAGTTTCCTCTTGCCTTCTCCTGAAACAAAATTGGTTCTTAAGATGTTCTTTTGTCTTCTTTTGTACCAAGTCTTCCTATCTAGTTTCCTTTAGAAATCCTGATGTTTTGAACATTCATGAATCTCTCCCAGAAGAAAACTAGGGACCCTATTATGTCATTCTCTTTCAGATTTGCAGGCTGAAGAATTTGGCAACGGAACCTGATTCTAGTCCCGAAAGCCTAAGTTGTAAAAACATGTCAATATTCTGCTTCAGTAATTGCCTTCAGATTCCACTCCTGAGGATAATTTGATTCTATTTGTTTTGGAGGGAAATCAGTGCTAAAGCAAACAAGAGGCAGAGCTTGGAAATGTTATGTTTCTGAACTTCACTGAATCACCCAGCCAATATGAGTGCTTGCTATTAATTGTAATGATGGTCAGGAAGAAGCTTGCATTCATTAAATGCATTCTATACACTTCTCTCAACTATCATGCAACTTGCAAGTAAACCAAATCTTATCAGAAAGAAAACATGCCTACCGTATTTCTCTTCTTTTTGAAGTCACATTGGGTCGCATTTCTGGAAGAAACCCAACATATAAATGAAATAATAAAATAAAGATAATTTGCAGATGTTACCAAGTAGAGGATCACTTAAGATATAGAACAGTGAGTTTCCTTTCTTAAGCACATTTCCATATACTGCTGACAGACAAATTCACAAAAGACAAATGTAAATTAATCCTTTGAAACCTGTTCCCAAAACAAAAATAACAACAAAAATCAAGCAGGAAAACCTTTCTGTACAAGTAATCACTAATTGTTTTCAGCAAAGCCCCTCACTCCAACTCCTGAATTAATTTCTTTCATTCTTTCCAGGTACAGCATTGGGAATATGATGATTTTGCACTGCATCCTGTATTATTAACTACAAATAGAAGAATGAAAATAAAAGCATATAGCCTTGCCCCATAATACTGTAAACATAAAGGTTTATACCCACTCTTACAAAAGGAGACACTTCCTTATGATATTTTAAACAAAATCAATACAATGCTTATTAATGTCAGTCTCCCTCTTTGCTATCTGTGCACAGAGCCTAGCCACCATTCTCCATAAATACAGCAATGGAATAATGTTTGTCCCCTACCCCTCCCATAACTTTCAGTGTGAAGTGGTTTTACACCCACACTTGAAGGAAAGGGAATGTTACACAAGTGGATGGAGCTGGCTTAACCACCTGGGCAGGATAAACAATAGACAGGAGTAGAGTCAACCACATATATTGGCATTTCTTTTTCTTCTCCATCTCAGACAGAAAGAACAGCTGTTCCATGGGACTTGTATGCCTCCTGTGCAAAGTCGGTGGGGAAAGCCTTGTAGCCCCAGCTGCTTTCAATAGTAGAGATAGAGTTGGAACAAACAGGAACGAGTACTATAAAACCTTCTCTCGCACTCACCTCCAAAGTATAAGTGCTTGGATTACAAAACAGACCAAAATAGGAAGGAAAATTAGTGCCTGGGAGGGGAGAGGTACAGTATGTGGAAAAAACAGATAGTGGGGTCAGGGGAGTAGTGTTTGAATATGGACATAACAAGGACAATTACAAAGTGGGGCAAAGTGTGAACAAGAGAAAGAAATAGTGATCCCCATAAACTACCTTATAGCTGTGATTGTAACAAGAACAACAGATAAACCAGTGATGTACACAAGTGTATTGTCGAATGTTCTCCTTTTCCCTAAGCAGGGATAAATTCCAGAGATAATGGTTTCAGGATTAGGTTCCTTTTTGAGAAGAAAGTATATTGAAGACTTTTAGTGTTTTCATAAGATTTGGTTTATGTGCAATCACTGACCTAAGCATGTTTGTACTGATTTTACAAGCCACACTGGAGAAAGGTCAAGTACACAAGTGGATGGTTGCCCTTCTTCAGTATTTCTGTCCACATTCTCAGAGTCAGCAAGATATTAAGCAGGACTGAGTCCTTAGCCTCCTCCATAATTAGCACCTGTAACACAGAATCCAGTTTGTACCATGTATTTCGAAGTGGTTTTCAGTTTACTAATAATAATAATTATGTGCTGTCAAGGCAATTCCAGTTTATAACAACCATCAAGATTTTCTTGATATAAAGTACTCAAACTTGGTTAACCATTCCCTTCTTCTGAGGATGCCCTGGGACTGTACAGCTTGCCCAAGGCCACACAGGCTGGCTCTTCTCTGGCAGGCATAATGGAGAATCAAAGTTCTGATCTCTGGCTCCACAGCCAGACACTAGCTTTTTTAAATTGGGGGTGGTAAAATTCACAAGAACCACCCTATGTGTTGCTTCAAATAAATGGCTGGATATGCAGAATAACTACCTTGTGTTTGTATCATGTGCATAAGTATGAACAGTTCTAGTGGCTATTTCCTTGGATTCCTAGGGATTCTGTGAAAACTATAAGTTTAATATAAAAGATAAGTGAACCAGGAGAGGGAGAGAGAACATTCTACTGCTTCAGAAATC
This sequence comes from Intellagama lesueurii, assembly GCA_037013535.1. Classification (NCBI taxonomy): domain Eukaryota; kingdom Metazoa; phylum Chordata; class Lepidosauria; order Squamata; family Agamidae; genus Intellagama; species Intellagama lesueurii. Next base: position 155,787,830 of record JBAJHW010000005.1, read on the forward strand.
TGTGTTCCAGTTACAAGGGGTACAGAGAAGTCAACATTATTGGCTGATATCCAGTAGTAAGTCACAACTAAAATAGGCCCATTGAATCAGTGGGGATCTGGTGAGTAAACCCCTCCATAACATCCACTGATTCAATGGGTCTACTCCAGTTGCAACCTACTACTGGATTTCAGCCATTATATTTGGGTTATTACATACAGTGGAAATATTAACTACAACTGAGAAAGAGACAACTTATTAACTGAGGGGAACTTCTCCCCCAAAACTTGGGGGAAGCCTCATATGTCAGTCATGAACTACTTAAATCACAGAAACCCCCCCTCCCCAAAACCCTGTTCTGGCAAATCAAAGCAGTAATTTGAAAAAAACCTGAGCACATTGTAGTAATAACAATAACACAGCGGACCAAAAATCTCTTAACACCACGATAATGGTTACACTAGGTGATTCCAGAGTGCAGGACAATAAAGATACTCCCATCTCCTGAACATCACACATTTATCCTGCCTTCCCTTCCATGTGCAGGCTTTAACTATCCATTCAGTACTGTTATTCAATAAGAGTCTTGGACAAATGCTTTAACAGTGAAGGTGACTGGTCAATAAAAACATTGCTTTTGATCTGTATAGGCCCTTTTTCTATCAGAAAACATTTTTACTAGAGAAATAAAAGTCTTTGCATCTCTTCTTTGTACTGAAAGAACAAGTACATTTTAAGAATATCTTTTTAAAAGTTTGCCATTCTGGAATCTTAAGGTGCAAGAACCATGAAATGAACCATAAATGAAAAACATCAAAAGTAACTTCGAAAGATTTCTTTCTCAATACTAAAGTGATGAATCACAGGCCAAATTAACAAGTAAAGGAATCCACCTATAATGAAATCTTTTCTCCAACATAACACTTCATTATAAAGGGAGTTTTTCTATAATAGTAGCAAGTGTAATTACATTTTTATATATAATTAGGACATTATTATCATTTCACCATATCAAAGTTCATTATAAGACATCTCCAATGCATTTTTCATAGAGCAAAAATAAAAAGAGAACAGGGGTCCTTCAATTAGACTAGTATAAGGACATCCACAGAGACTGAAGGAAGCTGATCAAACAGCTTAGCCCAAAAGGGACCAGGTAGTCTGCTCATTGCTTTTAAAGCATGGAGATGTTGCATTTTTACATTTCCTGCTTGGTCATTAATTATATTTTTACCTCACTTACACTTAAGTCTATTCTTTGGAATAAAACTATCTTTCAAAAGTTGTCCAGAACGAAACATTAGCAGGCCACAATTCATTAGCTTCTAAAAGAGGAAATGTTGATACAGCTTGGCTGCTAGGCTTTTCTCCTCTGTTTTGAGCTATTGGAAGTGCAGTCCTCTAAACTTATACTAAGAGATACGCCTTTTTGTATTTAAAGACATGTACCACCATGTAATAGTGCAATCCGAACTGAAACATGAGCCAGCTATCAGGGGTTAAGATTAGGCACATCTCTCTTCTCCTAGCTGATCTGAGAGATCGGGTGACAGCAAATCTTCCAGCAGACTTCTCTGTTAGCTAAGATTTGCCATCAGAAGAGGGGAAAAAAAGAGGCAGAGTAGAATGAAGGGAAAGTTGAGTGACTCTAGTTCCAAATCTCCTCTAGCCCAGAGTCACTGCCTCAATGTAAGTGAAACATTAGGGCAGGGGGAAGATAATCCTACGCAATTCTCAGCATCCCCAGTCTGGGAAATGGGGTTAGATTCAGCACAGTTTCAGCTGGTCATGGGCCATTGTGGTTGGTCAAAACTGTACTCTTAAGTGTGCAGATTGGCCTTTAACTTTTGTGTGTGTGTTAATCAAAAATTAGCCTGGTAGCTTGGTGTTGATCAGATTTTTTTCTAAATGTATTTGGAGGAAATTTTAATTTTACACATGTTAAACTTATGCTTAAATTGCTTAGATAGCCTTCTAGTTGTACAATAAGATATTCAACTTATTGCTTAGTAATTGTGTGCTGTTGAGGCAATTCCAACTTATTGTGACCCTTTTCAAGGTTTTCTTGGAAGAGTTTACGCAGAAGGAGTTTACTATTCCCTTCATTTGGGGGGGGGGGGTGTCCTGGGATTGTGCAGCTTGCCCAAGGCCACACAATGTGGAACATTAGCTTCAGTTGGCATTGTAGCTTCAGTAGCACAGACTCCACATGTCTATTTCCTGGATCTATCACCCTGTCCTGGCCACCATCCTGCTGCATGCTACCAACACAGCTAGAATTAAACACAGCATATTAAATGTATTCTCAACACCCTGATCACCATAATCACCCAAACTCCTGAAAAGGACAAAAAGCTGATCCCACAGCTACAAATACTCAACTATCCCAGACACTACACCAGAACACAGAGTTCTAACTCCTGTCCTCTGAAGATGCCGGCCACAGAGACTGGTGAAAGGTTAGGAAGAAAAACCTCCAGAACATGGCCAAACAGCCCGAAAAACCTACAACAACCAACAGCATGTTAAACATTCCATATTAAATCCATATTGCCTAAATATAATATCCATAGCCTAAATAACTAATCTGCAGCTGACCATTAACAACTGTAATTCTTGGCATTTTGAAGTCTGAGAGGACATGGAATATCTTTAAAACAGCATGTTAAATTCAAATATATATAATTTTTGTTAATTGATTTGCAGTCCATGGGGTTAGAAAGTGCTAATGGATTATTTCTGCCAAAATAATTCAAACCCCACCTCTTTCTTATCATGAAAGAGATATCATTGACCAAACCCAGATATCCCACTGAAGTGATCAGTTTGTACATGGTAAGAATTTTGTGCGTGCGAAACAAGTCTGCACTCTGTATACAGCCATGCTAGGTACCACTGAGAATGTGCAAAGAGAGCAGATCCAAAGACTGGTTGTTTGGGCACAGATCACAACAGTTCATTGATGCTGGATGCCACAGTACATGACACTTCAAGGAGAACCTGTATGAACCAGGAATGAGACCATTATTCAACTCTGCTGGTAGCCTTGAATGGCTACTCACCTCTAAATCAGCATGCAAAATTTGAATCAGATTAGTTGTATACAGTACTCTTTCACCCATAGGCATCTAAAACTCTACAGCTATTTTCTGTCCCACTTCCCCACTGTATATGATCTCAGCTGGTGTGCTTCTCCCCAGGTTCATTTGAAGAAAATATTTGCACATGAGAACAAGGCTGTACCAATGTGATCAAACTCTGAAGAACCACTGAATGAGAAATGAGTGACTCTATAAAATCTTTGCTTGCTATAACCTTATTAGTCTATCATGGATTCCAGCTGCCAAGTCTTTCTTTTCTTTTTCCCCCCCAAAAATTATCTTCTACTCAAGTTCTCTGAACCACTGTGGCACTGTTGTTTAGATTAAAGATATTCATTACACACAGATGCTTTAGAACAATGTGATGATCTATGGTTACACCTAACAACTTGCTCTCCTGACAAGTATGGAAGTTAAATGATGAAGCCAAGTTGAGCTTTGAAGATATTTCTTTCTTTTTTTTTAATTTAATCTGTATTCCCCTGTTTCATCTGCTCATCCATCCAGCACAATCTGCATCATTATTAACCCCACCATATTTCTAAAAAAAGAGACTGAAAAGTAAGACATCTGCGTTATAACATTAATATATTCAAAGGTTTTTTACTTTCATCTTCCAGGCGTGAACACTATGTAAGTGCAATGTAGCCACAACTTTGCAGCATTGGTGAATTAACCACAAAAGGGGGGAGGGGGCAAAAGGTACTTAATGGCAAATTTAAAACAAAAATGAAAGGTTATTGTAGTGCCGATGGCATAGGGCAGGAGAAAAATAGACAGGACATTATGTAAAGAGCTGTCTTTTATTGATAAATCAAGCCTGTTTTTGCCTATTGCTGTTGTGCACCTTGATTTCTAATTGCTAGCACAATTTTGAAGGCACCGAGGCAAGCCTCCAGCGCTATGCTGAAGGTGTGTTTGTGCTGTTATGCCCTCTGGCTTGGCTGCCAGCCTATTCCCTTAGATCAGAGCCAGAAGGCAGACTGTTTTCGAATACCGATCACCTCACCCGGACCTAATCCTTTGAGTTCTCTTTGGCATCTATTCCTTCTGCCAGTTTCCTCTTCTGTTCCTCTCTTTTCTTCTGAAGTTGACAACAAAGACATCCTCAGGGCCCTCCTTAGATGTAAGACCACTCTTGATGTTGTTACAGTGTGGTGTGTGTTTTTTTTGTACCCTAAACTTGTGCTACTTTTATATTCAGCTAGCACAATATTTGCACACCAGAAGATAAAGGAAATGTGAATAAGTTATAATGGAACAATGGTTTCTTTTTAATTTTCACAATCTTGGTCACTGGGATGGAAGCCCTTTTTGCTTCCTCTGACATTTATCTCCATACCTGGTAGAACCTTGTCTTTTAAAAACACGCACATGAGCGCACACACACAACCTAGGCTTCTCCGATTATATACCTTAAATTGGCCTGAGCTGCCACTTTTAATTTTAAAATGATGGCTGCACAGGATGTGGATGAATATGGAATTTCTATGAAGCACAAAACTTTTGAACGGTTCCTGTCCTCTGTGATAGTGAGTTTTAAAAGGGAAATCTCCAAAGAGCTAATTAGGAGACAAGTGGAGCTCAGACTGAACAAAGCTGAAAAGATAGCAGATAACTAAAAGGACCTGGCCATAGCTGACAAAAATCAAAGCACTGACAGAGAGCTGGCAGTAACCTTGGGCTGCTTACTGACAGGGACAATAAAAAAAAGCCTCTGAGTGTGGCGGAGAGTGACAGCCTCACCACAGGCTCTCTAAAGAACATGAAACCTCCACCAAAAAGGAAGAGATAATCTTCTGACTGACGACATCACAAACCTCTACCATCCCAGACTAATTCTGGAAGAGCTGAGCTTGTTTATATTACAGCCTCTCATACAATGATATGAAACAAGGTAGAAAACATGCAGAGACATGACCTTAAAATTATTAGTGTATGGTTTCTAGGCAAGCTGGCTGGATAGCTCAGTGGTTTAGGAATCTGGCTGTGGAGGCAGAGGTTGGGAGTTTGATTCCCCACTGTGCCTCCTCAGAAAAGAGCCAGCCTGCATGTCATTGGGCAAGCTGCACAGCACCAGGATGCCCCCAAAAGAAGGGAATGATAAACCACTTCTGAGTATTTTCTACCTGGAAAACCATGAAAAGGATCGCCATACATCAGAATTGACTTAATGGTACATGATAATTATTATATTACTAGCATGAGTGTACAGCTGTTGGTGTGTGCATGTGAGAAGATTTGTTCCAGTGTGGTGCAAGAAGCAGATGGTGGTGGTTCTAGTGGAAACGTTTGTTAATTTCCTTTCAATTTTTCTTTCTTTCTTTCTCTTACCAACACTGTCTGTGTGCCATGCACGGGCAGCAATGATATTCACAGGGGAGTTTTTGGTATATTCGCCATAAATAATAGAACTACTCAACCAAGGAAAAGATAGAGTATTTTGGATGTAATGCAAATCTAACACCTTTTTCTCCAAGCTGATTTTTGGAAGCTACCTTTCAAAACAATTTTTTAAAAAGAGGATAGTAGCAGTTGTGCTGTTCAGTTGTGTTTTAACAGGATTCAATCAAACATTTTATACTTACACTCTGATTGTATTACGGTATATAAAACTTCCCCTGTTCAAATTTTTCAAACTTACCAAACAGTAATTCTCTACACCAGTAGTTCCCAACCTTGGGTCCCCAGACATTCTTGGACAATAGCTCCCAGAAATCCTGGCTAGCACAGCTGGTGGTGAAGGCTTCTGGGATTTTCAGTCCAATAACATCTGGGGACCCAAGATTGGGAAGTACTGCTCTACATTCCTACAATTCCATGAACAGAACTACTGCTTCCTTCCCCTTCCACTGGGATTTCTGTGGCAACTGATCAGGCATCTCTGGAATGTGATCACTCTGTTGTTGTGACCGCTCTGTATGCTTTTCAATTCTGCTGGCATTTGGATGGCAGCTGTGTTTGCTTATCATAATAATAAAGTCCTTCAAGAGATTGGACTGGAACAGACACCTTTGCCTCTTCATTCCTGTAGCACATTTACCATACATATCTTTCATATTGCAGATATTTCTATAGCACTTGTTTTATTTGCATATATAAGTCACCTTCCAGCTTTGTAAACAGGATATACATTCAAGTAAATAAATGCCCTTGACTAACAATGGAGCATCATATCAAACCCTTCACAAGTACAGTGCTGCATATTATATATTCACCATTTATGATATGTGTGCTCAAGTGGCCACAGAGGAAGATGAGTTGAACTTGTGATTAATGTATATATTAACCTATATATCTTTTCATGATGAAAGCACTTCTCTTAAGATACGTTTACTGCTCTCCTGTATTCTAAAAGTTGGGCAAGGCTATTTTCTATACAAATTCTGAGTTTATTTTCTTACTGCGATGTATGCAATTTCATATGGCACAGTGAAAGTGGACATGACTTCTCCCCTTCCCATAATTCTTGAAGACTGGGGTCAACCAATAAATGCAATGTTTTGCATTGATGCACATAAAATTTGGAGATGTGATAGACCCCAAAGAGAGGAATAAACCTGGCAAACTTCAGAAAACTAGTTCCAGGTATTTGTGTATTGGGCACCTTCAAAACAAAATAAGGAAAGGAAGAAAAGGAAAGGGAAAAAAGAAAAAAGGCTGGAGTGATTTATGCCCCATCTGATTTTGTTTTATTCTAGACACAAAATGATTTCTAAATTCTCTTTACTTGAAACTATGACCAAATCTGGTCATGCCTCATTGATATGGACCTCATACAAATTGGTCCAAATTAGGCCAATCCAGTACAAAATTCAAATTCATTTATTATGACGATAAAGCAGTCAATTTATAAGTATAATTTATACATTACAAACAACAAAAAAACAATAACCCGAAGCAAAATAATGTTACATACAGAGACAGATTTACAAAATTCACTGGCCCAGTGGTTCCCAATCTTGAGTCTCCAGATGCTCTTGGACTACAACTCCCAAAAATCCTGGCCACCTTGCCAGCAAAGCTAGTGGTGAAAGTTTCGGGGGAGGGGTTAGTCCAAGAACATCTGGGGACCCACTGTGGTTGGGAACCACTGTGATTAGAAAATGCAGCTATGCAGTGCTCCCGATGTAGTTTGTAGAATGATTCACCAATTGCTTTCATATTGTGTATGTCACTGCATGGAATTTTGCAACCTTGACTGCAATTTTGCTTGAAAAAATCAGAAAAGAGGAGGTAGCTATAGTACTGCTCAGATCTGCCTTGGATTTTTAAAAAAGAGAAATATACATATTTTTAATATCTATGTAAAATAAAAAATATAATAAAACATGATTGACGGTCTCCAACCTATCTGCTTGGCAAGGACAAAGCCTTTGTGAATAAGGCATGTGCAAGTATTTTCCTTCTAATAACTTAGATGGTAGTACATTTACATGGGCCAACGTGAAAGCTCAATGATAATTACTGAACTCTAAGTTACAAAGGTAATCTGCTGGGACAAAGATTTCACTATAATTCCCGGCCATTGGATAATGCAAGACTTGAGCTCAGAATTTGGTATTTGTCCAAGTCTAGAGCATAGCCCTACCTGTAGTCTTATGAACTTCCCATTGGCATCTGGTTGGCCACTGAGGGCACCAGAAGATAGGCTTTTGATCTGACACAGTATAGCTCTTCTTATGTTCTTGCATTCTTATTCCAGTGTAAATTAACAACCCTGAGAGGATCATAAATATTCACTGAAGCACTCCTATGCATATTTGAACAAATAACATAAAGCCCTCAGTGAAAACAAACCGCTTTGTCCCACCAGCCCAAACCTGAAAGTTTGGGTGGCTGGGAACTTATCAAAAATAAAGTAGAAATTGGTAGAAACAGACATACGTTCCCCCTTGAATGCTCACTGACAAAACCCATACATTCCAAGCCACTTCTGAATCAAAGATTGGCCATTGCTCTCTGATGAGATTCCTTGTCAGTGAGGAATTTTTGAATAGTAAATTTCTCTGTGGGGTCTAAAATGCAGAGTCTTCCTGACAGCCATGCCTGGTGTCATTGGTCTGCCTTACAGTGCCTGAGTGAGCATTAGTCATCTGCTAAGGTAATGGAAGGAGTCAGCTTTTTACTTTTTGTTGATTGACCCAAATTAGTGTGTAAACTAGGATGCCACCAAGTTAGCTTTTATGACAGAAACTGAAGCATGAACGAGTTCCTGAGAGCCAGTTCAGCTCCATCTTGTTGTCGTTTGATCCTTGGAGAGTTATTCCCATGCCACAGATAATGCCGTCACCTGAGTTAATGAGGCAGTCACAGTACCATTACCTTAGGAAGCTCAGGCAAAATAGCTTTTTCCTTCATGAAGGAAAAGGTGAGCTTGCTGGCTTTGAGGAAGCAGAAGGGCCTGCCAGCCTGCCCATTTGGGTCTAATGAGCTGTATGAAGGGTAAGTAGCATGGGTAAAAAGCTCTTTCCTAGCTGTTAGGCCATAACTGTTCTTAAAGTTCATCCTCCTTCCCTGTCTTAGCCTGGAAGCACAGGTGGATAATGATGTCCAGTACAATACTTTACATGTCTACTCAGAAGTAAGCATTATTGGAGGCATCATCACAGATATAGCTGGATGGGGGTGGGCAGGCTGCCAGGACTCCCCTCCTCTGCTTTCAAATGCTCACTAACCGTCTTATGAGTGATAACTTTTCACTCCTTCTATGGAGCAGAAATGGGATGGAGGGAAGAGGAGAGAGACAAAAGCTGTTGAGAAAATACTCTTGTTTTCCTCTTTGTCTCACTGGATTTGAAGGGGACTACCAGGTGGTATAGTGAGTGAGTGACAGACAAGGACTCAGGCATTCTGAGTTCAAATCCTCACTGGGCCATGGAAACTCAGTGAGGGGTGACAGTAGTAACAACAAAAACAATAGCATGCCATCAAGTCAATTCTGACTTACAGTGGCCCTTTTCAGGGTTTTCTAAGTAGAGAGTACTCAGAAGTGGTTTACCATTCCCTTCTTCTGGGAGTGCCCTGGGACTGTGCAGTTTGTCCAAGGCCACCCAGGCTGGCTTTTCCACTAGGAGGTACAGTGGGAAACTGAACTTCCAACATCTGGCTCCACAGCTAGATATCTAACTAACTGAGATATCCAGTCAGTTGGCAATGGTAAACTATATCTGACACACTTTGACAACACTGTTAGGGTTCTTATGAATTAGACGTGAATTGAGAGCACATAGAAACAGACCATGACATACTTTAGAAAGTCAGGATTTCTGTTGTTGTGAGTTACATGTGTGTGTTTATTTCTATATGTATGTCTGTTATATGTATGCATGTAATTAGTGATCCATCTGGAGCAATTCTTATGGTGGTGTGGCCTATCAATAATCTTAAAGCTTGATAATAAATTAATGTTTATCCTGAAAGTCATCTGATTGATTGTCTCAGCAATGTCTGGACTAGACTGAGAAGCAGGCCCTGATCACCTCCAAAAATATTTCTCCTGCTCTCCCCTCTGATTCACAAACCCATATAACGCTTCCCAGCTTGTTTTACTTGGAGCAACTTCCCCTTTTTATCTCAGAGTTCTGGTATGAAAAGGGTCAAGCACACACTATTAGGCCTTCTCATGAGTCAGGCACTATGCAAGGAAGTTGCAGAAATCACTGTCCTCCCAGACAGGATGAAAGATGATGTATAATCCAGAGAACCCAAAGAAAGCTGTAAGGAAAAAACTTTATGATGCCATAGAATGGCTAATCAAGGCATCAGCCGAAGACCAACTGAATTCTTGAACATCATGGACTCTGGACACCAAACAAGCAGTACTGCAGGCTAAAGAAGGCATCCAGCAGATGAAAGAATTTATTTGACTTTAATTTGCCTTAAATTGACTGTTCCTGGTGGGTTAACTAAATTCCTAATCCCAACTCTGTGGCAGGTCATGTTCCTGGGCATTATTTCCTCCACTAGAAAAAAAAATTCTTGGGAGTTTCAAAAAAGCAGACAAGGGGGAACGGGGTGTGTGTGTGGCAGATTGCCTGACTGTCCTCTATTTTAAGAGATGTGGCATACATTCCAAACTGCTAGCTGAAGAGAAGCTTGAAACAAACATGCATACTACAGCTCTCTCCATCTAAGAAGCCTGAACATCACCTTGTGTAGGCATCCTTCAGTCTCGAGAAACTATGGTAACGTGCTCTGAATAGAGGTCTTGGAACAGCCTCTAGTGTGGCTGAGAAGGCCAATTCAAAAGTGACAATCCCTTCCACACTGAAGACAAATACAATCTGTCCCCTGTCCAGCTCCCTGATTTTGCTGGTTTCGGGACTGCCTCTTGCCTCGGCCTGCTGAAAAAGTGTCTCTTCAAAATGCGAGAGGCCATGCTGCACCGCCTGCCTCCAGGCTTAACGCTCAGATGTCAAGGTTTCCCATCTGTTGTGGTCCATTTCTAAGGCCTTCATATCCCACTTGCAGATATCCTTGAACATCACCAGCCATGTGAATTTGGGACATTAATAACAGCACGTAAATTTAGAACTACCCAAAAGAACTTGATGCATAGCCTTGAAGATGATTTATCATCAAAACCTCATTTTTTGTTTTTTGGGTGTGTGTGTGTGTGTTTGATATTCTTAATGGTTGATTAAAGGTCTCACATGTTCCTGCATTTGTATTGCTTCCACGACCATGCAGCCATGCTCCTGATTTTTAAGGGAAAAAATTGATTCATTTGAATTGTGCAGGAGGAGAGCTTTGCACATAGTCTGGACCACCAGAAAGATAAACAAGTAGATTATAGATCAAATCAAGCCTGAACTATCTCTAGAGGCAAAAATGTTGAATCTGAGGCTGTCCCACTTTGGCACATCATGAGAAGACTGGATTCTCTGGAAAATATAAAAATGCTGAGAAAGGTAGAAGGCAGCAGGAAAAGAGGAAGACCAAATATGAAATGGACAGACTCCATAAAGGAAGCTACAGGCTTGAGTCTGCAGGAGCTGAGCAGGGCTCTGTCAAGGGCAGGACATTTTGGAGATCACTCATTCATAGGGTTGCCACAAGTTGGAGGTGACTTGATGGCACACAACAACAACAACAGCTGCAATACAAGGATATCTGCAAGCGGGATCTGAAGGCCTTAGGAATGGACCTCAACAGATGGGAAACCTTGACATCTGAGCATTCAGCCTGGAGGCAGGCGGTGCATCATGGCCTCTCCCATTTTGAAGAGACACGTGTCCAGCAGGCCGAGGCAAAGAGGCAGTCCCGAAACCAGCAAAATCAGGGAGCTGAACAGGGGACAGATTGTATTTGTCTTCAGTGTGGAAGGGATTGTCACTCTCGAATTGGCCTTCTCAACCACACTAGACGCTGTTCCAAGACCTCTAATTCAGAGCACGTTACCATAGTCTCTCGAGACTGAAGGATGCCTTTTTTTAAAAAAGAAAGTTTTACCAGTTCCATTCCCTCAGTGAGTATTCATGGCTGAGCATGGATTTGAATCCGGCCTCCTGAGCCGGATTCTGTCACTCCATTCACTATGCCATACTGGGTATCATTAAATTCTATAGACTATTTTAATTATCGATTTGCTTTTCTATCCCTCATTTCCCTCTGTGGGCTTAAGGTAACATATATGCCTCTCTCAGCCCTCACAGCAGCAATGTGAGATAGGTTAGGCTGAGAGAGAGAGAGAGAGAGAGAGAGAGAGAGAGCAGTCCAAAGTCACTGGGGGGTTTCATGGCTCATTCGGTACTAGAACTTGGATCTCCCAAGTCTCTATCCAGCATTCATTCATTCATTCATCCATTCATTTTATTTATACATTGCCTTTTCCCAATCAAGGGATTCAAGGTGACTTACAAAGTATCTAAAAGTACAGTAAATTACTGTATTAAAAGCAATTAAACCTATTACACCTTGGAACAACAACTGGACAGAAACTGTTTAAAACTATTTAAAAGTAAATTTAAAGGCATAAAAAGTAGAACATCTCCTGGTAGGGCAAAAAATTAAATAAATAAATTAGGGACCATTGAATCTTTCCTCTATTCTTCCCTACCTCATACCTGTAAACACCCATCAAAACAAATGGTGCTGCACAGGACGAATTGCTTCCTTTGCTACATGGCAAGACTAGCCCTGACTGAGGTCTTATCTGATCATTTCATGTAGGCACAAGATACCTTCTAGTAATTTTCATTGTCATATTTTGTCATAAAAACTACTCTGTTTTACACTGATTTACCAGAGAATTCAATGTAACTTGGCACTAATACAAGTTTGTGTTTCCCCATGGCTAAAATGTTTTGCAGCTATACTTGTTATTTTATCTGCTCTGTCACATCCATTCTTAGAAAAGGTGGTTTATCTCCTGGAGGTTTCAGTCCATGACCTCAGGTCCTTGGAATCCTTGAGGGACACTACATTCCTTTCAGCCCTGAAACTTTGCAGGTATATTTGTGTCAGGAGCAAAGCAGAAGACCTTCCTCATGATTAACTGAGCACCTGCCTACTCCAGGAAGTTCAGAAGCTAAGAAAATATTATTTATCTGCAAACTGGGAAAACTTGACAACTGAGAAAACAAAGCATCTGCTAGAAGACTGCACAGACAGTATCAACGCAATATTATGTGTGGTAGGAGAATCGGAAGTAAAAATGACATTTGTTGATAGTGATTTATTTTGTAATACCTGCATGTTAACGTTAACAAATTCTGTTTCATCATCGCCGACATCAATTTAGAGGTTAGATTTGTTCCTTTTAAATTCTCAGCATTCACAATTTAGTATAGTGCTATCATGTGGCTTTATGTAATTAATTATGTGTTTGGGTTTTGCACAACCTACTGTATATTCAATCTTCCTCTTGTCCTCTTTCTACCAGAGGCGGGCCATTATGATTTGGGATGTGGCAGCTTTAAACAATGATGTTGTGCTACATCCAAACCAGTCTCAGGGTTTTGAACCAAGAAGTGATTTCCTTTCCTGTACATCTTTTCTCATTTATTTTCCCTTGCACGATCAGCTGTGACAACCTGTGCTTTTTACTTCTCATTACATGACCAAAGTATTCTAGCTCTATGCATTTTATGCTTTCTTTGTCTTCATTCATTCCTGATCTCTGCCTACCAACAAGCCTATTAGTTTGCCATTTTTAACTCTGTCAACGTTCTTCTCATAGTCAGTAGTCTCTCTTTTTTCAAGTTACGGCATCTCTCCCCAAGGACGTGCATGCAAAATAGTACTTCCCTGGTTCCCAATCCTCCTCTGAATGCAAACGTTGCGTCTTCCACCCCTTCTTTTTTACTTCTTGAAATCGTGCCATGACTTTAAGCAAATAGCCTGTTAAGCTTGCTGTTCTGTAATAACTACAAACTTTGGTATTTTTCCTTTTTGGGGAATGTAAATAAAGATTTATCTCAGCCAAATTTCAGCAACAATTCATGTTCTGAAGATCTGATTGAAACATTTCACTAAAAAAATCTATGTCAGCACAGGTCAGAGCAGATAGACCATCTAGGAAGCTTGAGGAGGTCTTCTCTCTCTCCCCTTCCCCATGCAAGGACATGCATCTTCTCGAGTGTAAGCACTCAATCACTTCCAACATACGTATTTCTGATCCAATATTGACATATAAAATAAATTCTATTGGTCTTGGAACAGCTGTTTATGATATAATAAATTCTGTTGCTATTGGGAACGCACACTCCACACCATGATATTACCCTTGATATGAAGTATCAGAGACCAGCTACTATCCATAAGGAGAGGGCATTGTCATTTTTCAAATATGCTTGCCATTTCCTTGGTCTTTCTATGAATCTTCATCCTATCACACAAGTCATGTCAGGACCACACTCTGGCGATATTTCTCCAGGCACATATGTAGATCAAATGGGTGGGTGGAGGGGATGCAGCTTAACTGAACAAACTGAAAGCTGTGCATGCTTTCCTTCCAGAATTAATTTTAGAAGCTCTGCTACGCCCTATTCAGAAGTTAAGGTTTGTCTCAAAATATCTAGATAGGTTGTTCGGATTATAGCCGATGTCCCTCTGTTCCCATCCTGTCATTTCTCATTTTTGTTTCACATACTAGCTTTGGGCAACCATGCATGACCTAACAGAACGGGTGTAGTCAGCTCAGCCAGTATTTTATCTCCAGGTCAGCAGAGAGGTGCCACACCCTCCTAAATGGTATATGGCAGCACACGGGATCAAAATTACAGGATCTGGCTTTAAAGTCATTTTACACCACACACTTGTGGAGTGGTATATTCACCACGTTAGGCCATTAATGCTTTTCAACAGTATCCACAGAAGCATTTTAGAGTCAAACTAGAAAGGATACCATCAACACAATTAGCAGCTGCATTTCGGAGAAGTAAATGACAGCAGGTGGGACAGCAGGTGATCTGGATCAGGACCCTGGTAGTGGGACGCAAAGCCCCCAAACTAGGCCCTAAATTCTGATCAGTCCTCCTATGTCTAAAATTTGCCTTTTAAAAATCATTCAGCTATGTGAATGGGCAGCTGTCTTATTTGGCCCTTAATCACAATAGCAGGCAGATACAACTGTGGTTAGACTTTGACCTTTTGAGCTCAAGGCTACCTTTCTCACTTAGCCTAAACAGTGACATAGAGATGGCTTTTTCCCCTGAGAACTTGAGCTGTCTTTTTTCTTCTGAGGAAAATAAGAGACAGCATCTCAGTTTGTGTAATGAATTTTTATTTTGTATGTGCTCGTAGAGTCTGATAAGCATATTTTATAAATCAAAAAGTGAGACATACAATTGTGTATAGTGCAGTCAAAGAGAATGAGTTATGAAAGCATATACTTAACGGTATCTAATTCAAAGACCAAAATCCCACAGCTTACCACAGGAAATATGAAATGAAAAGGGTAATGCTAAACCAGACACATTTAAAAGTCCAGCACTTTTCCCCTGTCCCTGAAAAAAGTGTTTATTACAGCAAATTTCTAGGTAAAAATAATGGGATAAATTTATCCTTAGTGATGCTGTCAAGGAAGTGGCACCAAGAATATTTTTTTCCCAAATCTGCTGCAATTAATATTTCTTTGTCACAACATCTTTGATCTAATGCATAGAAAGCATAATTCTGCTACTGGGCTAACAAAGATACTAGAAAGCCTTTGGACTAACAAATGTTTGTCCCCTTCACCTATCATTAAATGTTTATCAATCCGTTAATCTAGTCCCTCCCTCACAATTGTCGTAGAGGGGTAGTAGTAGCAGTTTTTCCCCACAGCTATTCTGAGTCTTCCCTAACATGGCTGCATATGTATTCTTTGTTGATAAATGGATCAAATTGGGAGTGAGGAACATAATGTGCATAATATAGAGATGTGAAAGGTTACTTTTTTTTGGGACTACAAACATTTTCTGGACTACAAATGCAAATCCCAGTATATAACTCCTGTTGTGGGAAGTGTAGCCAAAAAAGAAGGAAGGACAATTTTTCCCCATTTCTACTTAAACCCATACTTTTTATCAACTGCGTGTCTCCAGCCTCATCTTAGTTAGGTATGTTTTGAGAACCCATACCATTAGTTCTATGGGAAAGCAGACAGGTGTCATAGTTGCAGAGATTATGGGTGCAACTATGTGGCCAAATTATCTTGGCCTGGATCAGTCTAGCGCATACTAAACCGTCCTTTGAAGTACAGTATATCATTTGGGGCAAACCTTGCATCCACATGCAAGGACTGACCACACCTCAGATGACCATGTTTAGCACAATCAAAATCAATCTTCTTCTCCTTTAAAAGGAAAGCTTCCCATTTCTCAAGATTGTTAAGTGGCTTAGGAGAAGCATGGAAGAGGAAGCTGCTCAACAATCTTGAGCAACAGAAATCTTCCTTGGCTCTTACCTTTGGAGCAGAAGAGAGGGGAAGTCTTGCATTTCTTTTTAATAGTTGACAACACATCAGCTATGTATGTTTTGAAAGAGCCTTTTTAAAAGCTCTCTCAAAGCACTGCTGATGCGCTGTGTTGGTTTGCAACAATTAAAAAGAAATGCAAAAGCTTCTCCTGCCTTGCCTTCCAAAGGCTTTCTGAAGACTGTTAAGTGGTTTCAGCAACACACTAGCCAGCCAAGGTGTATTGGTTCAATCCCAGTGATCACACATGCTGGAACCAAATCAAAATGGAGCAATCTTACTAACACCTAAAAAAAGAGTAGACTTTGACAGGGAGCCAAAAAAAAAAAAAAAAAGTGCACTGGGAACAGTGTAGTTTGTGCTTAAATGGTGTGGTTGCCAGGAAAAGGAGCAAACCAGCCTGCCTCCAGAGCAGACCAAACTGAGAGACAATTCCCCATGTAGTCACATTCTATGTTTTCTCCATCCTGCTGATCCAAGATAAATGCACCTTTAAAGTTAGTCTTTGCCCCTGTCAGTAGACAATTTTAAGGCAGAATCTGGGGGCATTGGTCTGATCAGGCAGGCCCATTGTTACCTGTTGGATTGTTGTTTTTCACAAGATGGATCCCTCTGTGATACTTGTGGATAATCTAAGAAGAGGTTTTCCGAAACATTTTGATGACTACAGAAATGGTAGGAGCAGCTGGGGAACCATCAGGCAGTTTTGCTCTTGCCTTCCCTTGCCTCTTGCCATCACTACAAATGGCTTATTTAAAAACATATCAGGCTGCCAGTGACAGCCACCAACAGCTAAGCCAAGCAGAGATGCAGCACACTCCTATTGCTAATGAGGTGAAATCCAATTTCTATCAGTCCTCCGAACATTCAGAAACCTTTCCCTCCCATATTGCTATAAAAATAAAAGCCAGCATGATGTGACAATCGCACTACTTTCCAACAGACGGATAAACCAAAAATATCAGTGATTCAAGAGATACTTTGAGAAATGGCTAGACTGAGAAGTAATAAATGGTACATTTTCATCTCCATGTTCCAAAAGAGGAAGGGATTGCTATTTTAACTGCCATCTTGAATTTACTGCACCTGGAATAGACAGGCAGTGGCAAATAAGTCATTAAAGTAGATATATGGAAGTTGGTGTTTATTATGTCTCTGTGAAAAAAAGAGGGAACGTTTTCTTTCCAGAGAAAGGTCTTTTATTTTACTTTTCTTTTTAAAAAATGTGCTTATGTTCTGATTGATAATTAGTGTCAAAGTCCAAGATATCACAGGCAGCCCCTCACCATGGATAAGGGCACCAGGACCCTGTCTGCCACACAGGGTATTGAGTTCAAAGACACTCACTGTGCAGCTGGCCATGACCAAGCAGAGGCAAGAGCACTGGACTGAGAGCACAGAGCCGGAACAAGATGCAGGAGACCAGCAGAAGCAAGCAGGGACCAAGGCAGGGGCAGGAACAGGTGCAGAAACACTGGAGTCCAAATGTAGAGATGCAGGAGGCAAGAGCAGGGGCCAAGGCAGGAACAAGTACACTGGAGTCCAGATGCAGAGATGCTGGAGGCAAGCAGAGGAACACAAGGGCTCAGAAGCAGCAAGGCACAGCACAACCAAAGACCGTTGATGCTCAAGCAAGTTCTGGGAGGGAGAACCACTCCTTAAATAGGCCTTCCCTCCTGGTTTCCAGGTGAGCCTCATGAGTGGCCTAGCAGCTGCTACATAGGCCAGGGCCTGAGCCTGCAAACACCAGGCCATTCCTGGGTCAACTGATGTAATAAGTTAGCAATTTTGTTTATCTTTTGTAGTTTAGGTAAAGGTTCCCCTTGCCAAATGTCCAGTCATGTCCGACTCTAGGGGGCGGTGCTCATCCCCGTTTCCAAGCCGTAGAGCCAGCGTTTGTCCGTAGACAGTTTTCCGTGGTCACGTGGCCAGCGCAACTAGACACGGAACGCTGTTACCTTCCCACCATAGTGGTACCTATTTATCTACTTGCATTTGCATGCTTTCGAACTGCTAGGTTGGCAGGAGCTGGGACAAGCGACGGGAGCTCACTCCGTCGCGTGGATTCGATCTTATGACTGCTGGTCTTCCGACCTTGCAGCACAGAGGCTTCTGCGGTTTAACCCGCAGTGCCACCACATCCTTTTTGTAGTTTACAGGGACCAATTACAAAAAGAACTAATAATGAACTTAAGAAAAGAAATGTTGTGAGTGCAAAGCAAACATCTGGTCTATTGGATTGGTTCCTTAAAAACTTGCTTTTAAAAATTACAACCCCCTGAATTCTCTCATCATATTGGAGAATGGCGCGGAAGATGTCTGAGGAGTTGTAGTAAAAACAAAATAAAAGGTTTCCAATTTTTGATTATGTTTCACTCCAAACAATAGCTAAAGCAGTGTTGTTAAGCTGGCTGCTTTGATTGGCTATTTTATCTAGCTGTTGGCAACATTTAACATTATTTATTTTGCAGAAATATACTTACTTATTATGCAGAAATGGTAGACACTTTTGTTAACTACAGTTATGGGCATAATTCTGGCAGAAGCCAAGGTGCATAGTTCTCAAGACCATTATGTTTGTCCACAGAGGAGGGACAGGATCTGTTCTTGATCATCCCAGAGTGCAGGACACGCAACAATGGGCTCAAGTTAAAGGAAGCCAGAGTTCGGTTGAATATCAGGAAAAACGTCCTGTTAGAGCAGGACGACAGTGGAACCAGTTACCTCGGGAGTTGGTGAGTGCTCCAACACTGGAGGCATTCAAGAAAAACTTAGATAATCACCTGGCAGATATGCTTTGATTGTATTCCTGCATTGAGCAGGGGGTTGGACTTGATGGCCTTGTAGGCCCCTTCCAACTTCACTTTTCTATGATTCTATGATCATTCAGAAAACTGCACAAGTATTTGTTTCTGCATCCGGTAGCAAAAACATAATATTGAGAAGTAACAGTAGCAACAACAACAGTAGTAGTCGTAGTAGCAGCTACAGTAGCAGCAGCAAGAACAGTAATAGGAATAAACAATTTGCATTCATGACATTCCAAATCTACTTCCTGGGCTTGCAGCCTCATTCTCCTTAATGGTAGGGACAGATGATATTAAGACATTTCCATAGGGATAGCTGAGGGCTTGATCACACATGCCAAAAGAACCCCAGTTGTACCAATTTTGCTGCTTTTAAAATTGTTTCAATTTTTTCTGTTCACATGATGCACGGCTAACATCAATTCATTTGCCCTGGCAATCAGTTTATTTCATCCTTGCCAGTGGGGTTGTTTTAAATTGTACTTATGATGTATCAATTCAATTCATTTTGATTCTGCACATGTGAATGTTGTTGCTGATTCATTTATTTTACAAAGGGGTCAGGTTTTTGGTGCTGTGGCCACTACATGGCCACTGCACTTATACTCTTTTAAAAATTATGTTCTTTTTAAAGGCATGTCAATACATCGAAGCAGCTGCCACCAAAAAAAGAAAAGAAAAGAAAAAGGAATACAATGTTCAGACAGGAGATCCCTTGCAGGTGGAGAGAGATTCGCAGCAAAAGGGCCATTTCTTGCTTGGGATTGTTCAAAGGGAAAAAGAAAGACACCAGGGGGGTGGGGGAGGGTAAAACAGGAACACATTGATCAGAAGGAGTCAACCATGCCTCAGCTCCCTTCTCTGGGTGGCCACCGTCCTTGTAACATTTTTTCAATATACTAGCATTGCCCCATTGACCCAGTATCACCACAATAAAAGAATCAATTTTAAAAACTTGATAATTTCAGTCCACTAAAATGGTTCAGATAGCTGGAAATGAAACAATTCTTTTCACAACAATGTGATCATACCCACCAATATATATGTCACATGACCAACTTTAAAAATGCATTGATTCCAAAAAGACATGAAAAATGAAACAATTCTTTTGGCTGATGTCATCGAGCCCTGAGTTTGCCTGCTGCAAGAAAAGCAACAAAGTCCTACGGCTTCCAAAAACCTAACATATTTTAGTTGGCATAAACATTGATAGACTTCATCATGTTGATAGCAATCTGCAGAAGACTATACCAAATGAAACCTGTTGAATTTTAAACTGTGTTACAAGAGTTTTATTGTTTTGACCTCTAGGCATGACCTGTAGATGGCCAGCTGTCTTGTTGGGGCTCCATTTTACCTGGTCTGCTAGCCTATAGAAACATGTCAATAGGCTTTGTGTGTACTCTGGATTATAGAAGCGTAAAAAAGGATTTTTTTCTTAGGAAAATTATGTTTGGTTAGGGAGGAATAACTGCATTGGCTCCTTTTTGGGGGAAAAAGGCGGGATAGAAATAAAATAATAAAATTGCATTTTGTATATTTTAACCACATAATATGTTTTGTGAACTGACTGTACATTTTTAAACTGCATTTTGTATATTTTAGCCACATAATATGTTTTATGAATTGGTTGTATATTTTTAAACTGCATTTTGTATATTTTAGCCATAAATATGTTTTATGAGTTGGTCACCTGACCGTAATAAATAAATTAATTAAAAATAATAAGAATTGAATCACTGCTTGCTCAACTTAATCCTAAATATAATTAACTAAATATTTGTAAGGCCCTAAACTGTTTGGGACCTCAGTACTTGTCAGTTTGTCTCTCCCTAAAATCTTCTAGCCAGACCATTTGATCATCTCAGGCTTTTCATACTTATGGGTGGCTACCCTAAGGGAGCTCCAGAAAACGAGGTGTCTTCGAACAACCTATTCAAGAAAACAACCACCAGGAATCAGGCCTTCTCAGTGGTGACCATGACATTGTGGAACTTGCTTCCTGTTGATGTACACCAAGTTCCCTCTATTCTGTCCTTCAGGAAGCAAGATACAATGGTGCTATTCAAAGAGCAGTTCAGGATCATCCTCCTCATATGAGAGATTTCCCAACTCATCTTGTGTTATTTGATTGGTTTAGCTGTCGCTGTACGAGATATATGTTTTGTTAATTATGCTACATTGTGCTTATGTCTGATTTTCATATTGTCACTGTTATGCATAATTTTGGGTTTATGTTGTGGGTATGTGTTTGACTTTTATAAAGCACCCAGAGTAGTGGCTTGCCACTAGACAGGTGGTATAGAAATGCAACAGATAAATAAATAAATAAAATATTTATGAGTCATCAAGTCAATTCTGACTTCTGGTGAGCCTTTTTAAGGTTTCCAAGGTATAAAGGACTCAGAAGTGGATTGCCAATCCCTTCTTCTGGGGTCGCTCTAGGACTGTACAACTTGCTTTAGGCTACATAAGCTAGGTCTTGTCTTGGGAGGCACACTAAACAAATTATTTTTATTTATTTTACATTTACCGTATTTTTCCATGTATAAGACTATACCTTTGTCTAAAATCTTTAGACTAAAAATTGAGTGTCGTCTTATACATGGAAGTAAGCTGAGGAGAGAACAAAAACAAGTGGAGGGGAAAGCAGGGATCAAAGTGATCCTGCAGGGCTTTGATCCCTGCTTTCCTCTCCACTTGCTAAGCCCCACTTAGATTTCTTAATTTTGGGTTAGAAAAGTGGGGGCGTCTTATACATGGGGGCATCTTATACACAGAAAAATACGGTATTTTATATTTCTTTAAAATGGTCTGTGTTGGCACTTTGGAAGAGTCAGGTTTGAGATGTTTGTATGCTGAGTCTGTGACTATCATAGTATTTGAGAATTCACCTATTACCCCCCCCCACACACACACACACACTACACTGACTGCAAGAAATAAAACATTTTTTAGCTTGGTTCTTCTACGCCACTGGTGTGGGGCAAGCTAGAAGAAACTACCAGCTCTGTAACTGGGTTCCCATTTTCAGTCACGGTGCAACATGGATCCTCAAGAAGCTGAAGCTTGTAAATTGAAAGAAAATTCAGGGCATGCTTCACAGCATGTTAGCTTGATAGCCCCAAATTAGATATTGCTGCAGATTCTGTTATTTATCTAGTGTACCTAAGGTGGAAAAAAAAATAGGTCATGATGATGATGTGTAGCAAGCAAGTAACGTTGTCAGGCTGCTATAATGGAGTCTGGTAACAACCTATTAAAGAATGTTAGAAGCCTTAAATTACATACTTTCCCTTACTGCTTTATTTACTGCTTTATAGACTACAAATCTGTATTTTTCAGGGCTAATTTTAAAAAATAGTTGCCAAGGATGATATGTTTTCAGAATTGCCAGTATCAAGCATGCTTGCTAGCAGTATACTATAGAACTTAAACATATGTGTGTATTGCCTCATATTGTAACATAATTTTTTTCACTATTTGCAAAGATGTACAAAGAATGCATATATAGTAGTTAATTATTGAATGTTGAGAATTTACTGGAAGTAGAAATTGACTTCTCGGTTGCCTTGTAACAGAACCAATTAATTGCAGTTAAAAATAAAATAACAAATGCCATTAAGACCTACTTTGATCTAAATTGCACTCTTGAAGTAACAAAAGACTGAACTACAGAAACAGATAAAATGGCATTCTCTTCAGAGCTGTTTCATTATCTGTATACCAAAGAGAGTAAGACAGTGGAAACCAAAGTGAACAAATCACTGAACAAATGCAGCATGTCATGAATGATCCTGGACCAAATGTTACAAATTCATCATTTATAAGGAGTATTTAATGTATCTGTCACTGAAATGTGGTCCCACATCCCCACTGTCATTCTACATGGTTACCACTAAGGGCCAAATTAGACAAAGTTTTCTCGTGTGATATGCCCTTGTATAATTGGCTTTTCTTTAATATTCTTTTGGCATAAGTTTAATTGGCATCATGGCATGGGGGAGGTTTTAGCCTTTTATTTTTAACCTCTTTGTCCTCATTAGAATCCCCCCATAAATATTGTTTGCAATGAGAATAAACACCTGAGGTAGGGAGCAATTCTCCTTGCGACTGCTATGGAAACAAAGATTTAAGGCCCCCACTCCCTCAGGCCCGATCTGTTTCTCCCAACCTGTGCCAGCTATATATTAAATGACATGCCAAACATCACATCTCGTTTAGCCCTTAACTTACTATGCTTTTAATTCTGTATTGAAATGGTAACTGTATTATTGAAGAGAACCAGGGTAAATGTATAATATGTGCTGAAACAGCTATAAAACTGGTAAGCCTGGTTCCTAGAGCCCCTATTCACATAACCTTTGAAGTACCAAAATTGCCACCATGCAGGGACTTGTTGGATATTTCTAGAACAGTAGTTCCCAACCTTGGGTCCTCAGATGTTCTTGAACTACAACTTCCAAAAGCCTTCACTGCTAGCTGTGCTGGCCAGGATTTCTGGGAGTTGTAGACCAAGAACATCTGGGTACAGAAGGATGGGAAACACTATTCTATATAGAGTTAAAGCATGTGCACCATTACCAATGCCCAAGGATGAGAGAGGATAATGATACATTTTACTGACAGCCAGTAAAATGGGTGGGTGATGAGACAGCATTTCCCATTATTATGAAGCTTGTGATTGATGCTAGATAATAGATGAAGGACATACCCTTTCCTCATGTATTTATCTATGTATATACAGACCAGATTTGGTGAGATTTCCTAGAAAAGCCATCAGAACCAGTGTGAAGAGTAGAACACGCAACATTCTAAACATACTTATGTATTTCTCTGCAATAAAGACAGTTATTATGTGGAGTTAAATTGGGACTTACAATTTGGAAGACAGAGACATTTGTGCTTTTGCATGTTTCCAATGCTTTCTCTATGTCTACCAGTCCTAGAGTTCCTTAAGCAAGTTAAGGTTGGAGAGAAAAAGCACCATAATGTAATGTGAGTTCCTGAACATTATATTTATTTATTTATTTATTTATTTTATTGGATTTCTATCCCACCCATCTAGACCAAAGGTCTACTCTGGGCGGTTTACAAATTTAAAAACAATAAAACCAAAAACATATATTATACAGGTCCAAGATGGCGAAGTACAGTATAAGAAATTAAGACATGGCAGGAGGGAAAGCCATTATTATATTATATTATATTATATTATATTATAATATTATATTATATTATAATATTATATTATATTATATTTAATGTGAGTT
Organism: Intellagama lesueurii; assembly: GCA_037013535.1. Classification (NCBI taxonomy): domain Eukaryota; kingdom Metazoa; phylum Chordata; class Lepidosauria; order Squamata; family Agamidae; genus Intellagama; species Intellagama lesueurii. The sequence continues at coordinate 155,811,891 of JBAJHW010000005.1, forward strand.
CCTGAACATCATGGACTCTTGAAACTGGATAAGCAGAACTGCATGCTGAAGAAAGCATCCACCACGTAGAACTATTGATTTGGCTTTAGTTTGACTGTAACTGGTTGTTCCTGGTGGTTTAACTAAATTTTAACTCCAACTCTGATAGAGACTTGTCATGCTTCTGTTATCTTGCTTGTTTTCCCTAGCAAAATAGAAACTCTTTGAGTTTCAAATAAAGGCAGAAAGGGGGAAAGGAAGGCGGAACAGAGTGCTGGACACCTTTTGTTGAGAGAGATGAGTCATTAATTCCAAACCACTGGCTGAAGAGGGGACTGAAACCATACCCTTCCCTCACAAGCATCTTGCAGACTTCAGACTATAGCTGTCTCCATCTAAGAAGTTACACTTGGCCCCCAACAGAGGCCATGAAACTTTTGGGACTTTAATATTCACATATAATTTTGCAGCTACCCATGAGAACTTGGTGCACAGCCTGAGCAAGATGAAGTATCATCAAAAGCTTGCTTTATATTTTGTTTTTTTGTTTTATCTTCTTAATGGTCCAATAAAGATATCACCTGTCCTGATTGTTTTCTATAATAACTGGGGACATTAACCCAAGCAACGGGGAGACCAGCTCATTTGCAAACCAAAATATATGTAAGTAGATGTCCAGTACATGTACCATGCTGCCGTATCAGTCAGCCAGAAATGTAAGGAGGTTAAGTAAAGGAAACTGAAAGCAAAAGGATCCAACAAAAACAGACAACTAAGATTAACAAAACAGACAATCAACTAGGATTAACAAAAATGTTACAAAATATTCAGTAAAAGCAAAATAAAAAAAAAGTTTTAAAAAAGGACAAAAATGATGTGGCACGTTAAAGACTAACTTTTATATTTTTTAATGTGAGCTTTCATGGACAAGTCTACTTCATCAGACAACAAAATAGTCAGTGAGCTTCAGATACTTCTTCAGGACCCCTTCAATTATTTTCCCCCCTGGGTCTGGGTGTAGGAGTCCTGCTCTGAAGTACAGTTTTTCCTTTGATGACTTCCTCTCCCCTGCTCTTTGCTTATTTGTGTGGGTTCTATTAGAGTCATAGAGTTGGAAGAGACCACTGAGGCCATCCAGTCCAACCCCCCGCCATGCGGGAACATCCATCAAAGTACTCCCAACAGATGGCCATCCAGCCTCTGCTTAAAAACCTGCAAAGAAGGAGACTCCACCACCCTTCGAGGCAGCCTATTCCACTGCCAGACAGCTCTGACCGTCAGGAAGTTCTTCCTAATGATCAGATAGAATCTCTTTTCCTGTAGTTTGAAACCATTGCTCCGTGTCCTAGTCTCAGGAGCCCTGGAAAACAAACCTGTCCCCTCTTCAACATGACATCCTTTCAAATATTTAAACATGGCTATCATGTCCCATCTCAACCTTCTTTTTGTAAGGCTAAACATTCCCAACTCCCTAAGCCGCTTCTCGTAGGACATTGCTTCCAGACCTTTAACCATTTTAGTCGCCCTCCTCTGGACACGTTCCAGGCTGTCAACATCCTTTTTGAATTGAGGTGCCCAGAACTGGACACAATACTCCAGGTGAGGTCTGACCAAAGCAGAATAGACTGGTACGATCACTTCCCTTGATCTAGACACTATACTCCTATTGATGCAACCAAGAATCGCATTGGCTTTCTTGGCAGCCGCATCACACTGCTGACTCATGTTTAGCTTGTGGTCTACCAAGACTCCTAGATCCCTTTCACAGGTACTGTTGTCTAGCCAGGTGTCTTCCATCCTATATCTGTGCAGTTCATTTTTTCTGTCTAGCTGTAGGACCTTACATTTCTCCCTGTTGAAATTCATTTTGTTAGTTTTGGCCCAGGACTCTAATCTGTCAAGGTCATTTTGAATTTTAATTCTGTCCTCTGGGGAATTAGCAACCCCTGCCAATTTGGTATCATCTGCAAATTTAATCAACGTACTCTCTATTCCTTCATCCAAGTCATTGATAAAGATGTTGAATAGCATGGGACCCAGAACAGAACCCTGGGGCACCCCACTAGTCACCTCTTTCCAGGACAAAGGGGAGCCATTTGTGATCACCCTTTGCGTTTGGTCAGTCAACTAATTACAAATCCACCTAACAGTAGCACTATCTATCCCACATTCTACTAGCTTCTTTGCAAGAATATCGTGAGGAACCTTGTCAAAGGCCTTACTGAAATCAAGATATGCTACATCCACAGCATTCCCTTCATCCACCAGGCCTGTAACTCTATCAAAAAAGAGAGATCAAATTAGTCTGGCATGACTTGTTTTTGAGAAACCTGTGTTGACTTCTAGTAATGACAGAATTGCTTTCCAAGTAATTACAAACTGTCTGCTTAATGATCTTCTCTAGAATCTTTCCAGGAATTGATGTCAGACTGACGGGGCGATAATTATTTGGGTCTTCTTTTTTTCCCCTTTTTGAAGATAGGGACAACATTTGCCCTCCTCCAATCTGTGGGGACTTCCCCTGTTCTCCAAGAATTCTCAAAGATTATTGCCAATGGTTCTGATATTACTTCTGCCAGTTCTTTTAATATCTTTGGATGCAGTTCGTCTGGTCCAGGAGACTTAAATTCATCGAAGGTAGCCAGGTAATCCTGTACTACTTCTCTACCTATTCTGTGCTGCATTTCCCCCGCTACATCACCTGCTCTTCGTCCCTCAGGTTGAGCACTATTTTCCTTTTTAGAAAAAACTGAGGCAAAGAAGGTGTTGAGTAGTTCTGCCTTTTCCCTGTCCCCTGTTAGTAATTGGCCATCATCTCCACGCAGAGACCCTATTGTTTCCTTCTTTTTCCTTTTACTGCTGACATAACTAAAAAATCCCTTTTTATTATCTTTAATCTCTCTAGCAAGCCTAAGTTCGTGCTGTTCTTGTAGCCCTAGCTGTTCTTGTAGCCCTAGCTGCAGCAGCAAAATGCAGTTGTTGATGGGAGTTCATGTCTGGAGCCCTAGCAGAGACTATTTATAAAGACACCGAGAACACAAAGGTTAGCAGTTGGTGCTTCCTGTTGTTAAACCTGGTCTTTTAATTTTGTGCTAAGTGCTGGTTTTGTGCCAGGTGCATTTTCACCAAAATGTCTATAATTAATGTTTCCATTTGTATGTTCTAGGTTTCTGTGGTAGCATCATTCATCTTCTACAGAAGTCAACTGGGCTTCCACTGGTAATGGAACAGCATCTTCCTAGATTAGGGGTACATAGGACAGGCTACGTGGCACACACAGCTCTGTCCTCCAACAGTATGCTGTTGCTGTTCACCTCATCCCCAGAACAGGTACATGAGGTAGTTGCCTCATTCTGCATAATTTCAGAGTCATCGTTCTAAGCTTCCTAATGAGGCAAACAGAATGCTAAGGCCCAATTCTTCCAACATGTTGTGTGTTGCTTTGTTAAGGTGTACACTCTGCTGGTGGCCTACATGTTTTATTATTTTTATTTTATTTTATATACTTTATTTAAAATAAAAATAAAAATTTGTATTTAAAAGTGGCTTACATAATTAAAAAGACAATATTTAAAAGCTAAAACAGTAAGTATACAAATATATAAAGTTTAAGAAAGAATTAAACAAGTATTATATTTAAAATGGTAAGTAAAATCAATACATAGTTAATCAGACTCTTCTCTTCCAACGTCAAAGTGCTGGCTTTGACCTATAAATCCTTAAACAGCTTGGGTCAAGCTATCTCAGAGACTGCATCTCCCTCTATGAGCGTACCCAGGCATTAAGACCATCAGGGGAGATCTTTCTCTCAGTCCCACCACCCTCAGAGGCGTGTTTGGTGGGGACACGGGAGAGGGCCTTCTCTAAGGCTGCTCCCAGACTCTGGAACTCCCTCGCACATTGGCCTCATCTTTGCTGTCCTTCTGAAGGCAAAGACCTTTCTCTTCAAGCAGGCCATCTTTTAAGTGACTGGCTAACTAAGGGGGGGGGGGGGGTTCCTTAAAGGGACTGTTGTGTTTCTGCTGTTTTTAATGTGTTTTAATGTGTTTTTAATACTGCTTTCATGTACTAGTTTTTAATATTATATTTGTTTGACTTTCTAAATGTTGCAATAATTTATTGTTTTTAGCTTCTATACTGTTTATTTTTTACTTCTGTAAGCTGCCCTGAGTCCTTTTTAGGAGAAAGATAAGGTAAAAATATTTTAAATAAATAACTAAACATGACTGTCTAGGTCAGTGACGGCTAACCTTTTTGAGCCCGAGCGCCCAAACTGGGGGGAAAAAAACACCAAGCGGGCGGCGGAAGTGGCAGCGGAAGGGGGAATCCCAGGCACGGAGGCGCCTCCAGACCCCACACCGGATCCGCCTCCAATTGTGCCTAACCCCCGCCAGCGCCAGCTGCTTTGGATCCTGGCCCGCCGCTTGTTGGGGCGCTAGCACCACGGCTGCAGCCTCCTCCTCAGGTTTGGCTGCCTGGGGTAACGATCCAGCGACTTATGGCTCGCATGCCCACAGAGAGGTCTCTGCATGCCAACTATGGCATGCGCACCATAGGTTTGCCATAGGTGGTCTAGGTGATAAGAAAGAACATGGAGAGACAGTTGTATGGTATTTTCCATTGACTTAGGGAAATCGTTTCCTCCTCATTCTATTACATATATAACCTCTTTAACATGTTTAGTATTGTGCTGCTGTTGGAATAGGACTTTTTGAGATAAGACAGACTCAGTTTAAGCCCCATTCTTTCCCAACCATGCCTAAGCTGCAGTCTATTTCTTCCGTTTGTGCCCTTGATGTACTGCTTGAGTAGTGGTAATCAACTGTTTCGTTTTACCTTAGTGTAATGCTAACATTATTATGACATAAATCCACTGCTTAAGCAAATAGATGTTCTCTGTAGAGACAATATGGAATTGTTTATATTTATTTTTTAAATGTACACCTTAGCTTTTTTTCTGAACTGCCCTCCCCAGGGCAGCTTATAAACATTTAATAAAATAAAATAAAGCATTTCACACAAGTTACAATCACAGCTCAGTAGATAGAAACCCATAAAAACTAAAATCAATCAAATGCCTGCACAAACTTGAACAACAATAAATATTTATATTATTATCTAAAGAAAATCAAAGATGGCACCTAGGAAATATTCCTGAAGAGGCAGCTCTATCGTTTTAATACATCTACAAAGAAGACCCACTCTGTCATAGCTATACAACTCTCCTCAAAAGCACTGTGGCACTTGGAAGACTAACATACTTATTTCAATGTGAGCTTTCACAGAGTGGCTGAGTAAAGTGTATATAATCCACGAAAAGCCACACTGAGGTAAATCTGTTAGCCTTTAAGGTGCAACAGTATTAGAGCCAGTGGTGGTTTGTGTCTTGCAAGAAGAATATCTCACTTCGCTGTTTATTGATGAGGCTTCTGCCATTCCAGCCATGAACTCCATATGCCTTGAGCAAGGCCTTGGCTGAACTTCTTAATATTTGAGCAGATTTATGTGGCAGCTGTTGGTTCATTTAGTTTGATCGCCAAGAATTTAGCAATTTAGCAGATACCCTATCTTTGTCTGGAAGGTGTAACTCAAGGATATTTATTTTACTCAAAACCTATGCTGCCTATTGTTTCAATTTTTAAGGTAAAAAATAGAATTGCATTGTTCTTTTCTATCATGGTTTTTTATATAATAATCAATCATATAGATGGAAAGCATCATAAATGCTCAATAGAAAAGTACAGAATCTCCATTTCAACTCCCAACATTTCATTAAAAATGCATATATTATTATAACTATATTCTCTTAAGCTTTATATCTGTTCCATGTCACAGTGAGCATTTTTACTTACCAAGAAAGTGTTATAACTTTAATATTTCTAATCTCATGGCAAAATCTAACTAAAAACATGCAAATATAGAGATTATTTGATCACAGTGTAAGTTTTAAATACATGTTTTAATTAGGCTGTTAAGTAGTATTTACCTTGCCATTTCTGTTTTATACTTTTGGTTTAAATTAAGCCATTGATAACCTTTCTTTATTCAGCACAGATTCCAGTCTGCTCCAAATAGATTCTGAGAGTTATTATTTAAATGCCTGTGCAGAAGTCTTTTATGCCACTCCATACAGTGCAAAACCAAAACGGTAAATAACTTGCAGGTCTCATTTTTGACTGACTGGTCTTTGAAACAGATGCAGTCTACGTAAGCAGCTCTGCAGGCACAAGGTTTTGAACTGCAACACTAAATCATTCCATAGGTTAGTCTGCTAATGTCGAAAGTGATTATAAACATCTCAGTTCATCATATTAATGAGTCATAGTCAACAGGAAGGGACAAAAATCCATAACTTTTCCACAAACTTAGCTAAACGTCAAGGTTTTTAAAGGCCTAGTTAGCAAGTATATTAGATGAGATATGTCAGTTTCCCAATTTACGACTCTGACTTGTCTCTTGTGATTCCTTATAGCCTCTAGCCATTCTCCTCTTACCTGAGGCATTCTCTAGCAAAAACCTGATGCTTCCAGTCATTCTGCATTCTTGTGTTCCTTCAAAAATAATTGGACAGGCAGCTCTCCATAAACAATCATCATTAGTCATATAAGGTACACAGATAAGGACACACCACAAATAAGTTGCCAGAGAATATATTCAGCTAAATAATAATAATTTGGCCAGTGAATGTAAAAAATAAAAAGTGATTGACAGAGATTTAATGCACTTAACACTTTTCGGGGAGGCTGTTAGAGTCGCAGTTGTTCCTTGATGCTCAGAGAACCCTGCTCCCTGAAAAGTGACACTGACATTGACCATTGAGATGGCTCCTGTTCAATAACATGTTCACTCTCCAGACTGTATGATTAAAGTCATTATGAGAACTGTCAGCAGGGGTGGGGGGAAGGAAACTGTCATAAAAAGCAACTGGAAATAGTGATGAGGGACTTAAAAATTGATGTTCAAGTAAATTAAAGCATCTAGTCTTAATTTTTTTGCCACAAAACCAGAACAAAAGTTAAAATAACAAAATTAAATACTATTTATCTCAGATTCTCAAAATAGTTTTGTCACCGAGTTCTTCATTAATCCTAGCCATCAAGTAACAATTTCATCTATAAATATATTAAGACAAAGCAACGTGGATTGTAGCCAATTTTGTCGTAAAAATCTGCTAAACTAGAACTTTCAGATGTCAATGTAATTGAGGTTTTTTTTGCCCCTTAAACTGGGGCAAACTCAATTATATCAACTGTAACATATATACAGTATTTCAGAGCATTATTCTAAAAGTGCCACAGTATTTTGGTTTTTTACTTTAATCAGTATGCAAACGATATGTGGCTATAACAATTCTGAGGAAAAACTACATACATTAACATGAATGTCTATATTCAAAGTAATATTCAAAGAGTTACCCACATTTATTCATACTAACATATGGACTAGCACTAGGATAATAAAAGACCAGCTGTGATTACTTCTCTCTTTCATATTCTTTATGAACATTGCATTTATGATAAAGGTAGAGTAGAAGTATATTTCTATGAATGAGTATATTGCATAAAGGTACCTGAGCTTAAATTGAATTTAATCTTTTAAATGTAAAATTTGGTGTTAATAGGATGCTGTAATTTCCTCCCTCTCTTTTCTCTTTGTATGAATTTTAGACTTTACAGTTGCTGATCACCATATTGTGTGAACGTATATTGTTATGTGGGGTCTTGTGGGGTTTTAAGTTTTAACCTGTAAACCTCCCAAAGTAGTGCTTGCACTAAAGGGACAGTGTATAAATCAAAAAAATAAATAACAAATCACTACTGTCACCTTCAGGTGTTTGTGTAGGTTTTAATGCAGCCCTCCATCTACCCATGAATACATACCGTATTTCCCCAAAAATAAGACAGGGTCTTATATTAATTTTTGCTCCAAAAAATGCATTAGGGCTTATTTTCAGGGGATGTTTTATTTTTTGTCATGTACAACAATCTACATTTATTCAGATACAGTCATGTCATCTTCTGGTTGTTGCACAATGCTGGAGGACGGGGTTTCACTTAACTAGGGCTTATTTTTGGGGTAGGGCTTATATTAGGAGCATCCTGAAAAATCATACTAGGGCTTATTTCCAGGTTAGGTCTTATTTTCGGGGAAACAGGGTAATTCATAATCTACTTAAAGATTTGTTTTTATTCTTGCATGGCAATGCAGCTGCCTGACCTCTTTTCTCTATTATGTTTTGTAATACTCTGCTAAATGAGAGGACCTGGAATGCAGGGCAGTTCTGTTGCTTGACTCAAACACGGCAGTTGCCTTCTATTTATTTTTCTCTCTTCACCTACTATGCCCAGGTTTTGACATTTGGAACATTGTGTTTGATATTTTCAGCATTAAAAAACACTTTAGGCTTTGGTTCCACTTTACTCCCAGTCAGAAAGATCAGAAAAAGCTCAAGTCACACTGTGAGAAACTTTATTCACTGAATGAGACATTATTCATTCCACCAGACTACAAATCAAAGAGTATCTCTTAGGCTGCTTAAAAATTCATTTTAAAATCTGATCCAGATTGTACTTTTATGGTAATTTCATACCATCAATCATCCTTTTACCTTTAGTCTCTAGGTCCACTGCTTTCCCCATAGATCTCATTCACTCTGCCTCATTATAATTCTTTAGGTGAAAAAACAGAGTAAGAAACCTTAACAGAAAATGAGAGAAAGATGTAAATTTCTTGAGAAAAGTCAGGTACACTAAGAAGCATGGCTAATGATATGTTCTGATCTAGGTTTTTTTTTTTTTAAATTAAAGGAAGAGGGGGTAGAGGAAAGGACAGAAGAGAAGTGAAAAACACGTTTCCCATGCAAATAACTTATTTGTACTTTGTATTCTGCCTCAATAAAATCATTTATACTACTAAGCTGTCAAAATAGTAGACGCAGGTAAGTTGGTGGGAAAGAGAGGTCCAAACCAAAGAAAGAAAGAAAGAAAGAAAGAAAGAAAGAAAGAAAGAAAGAAAGAAAGAAAGGAAGGATAAAAGATTTCTCTTAACTTTTTTTAAATGAAAGTTTTGAACTTAGAATTTTCCTTATTTTCTTCTACATGGATTGGCTGTACTATTCTTAATTCCTATAAGGAAAAACAGATACTTTATGAAGATTATTGTTAAATACACTGACTAAGCCCTCAGCCTTACACTCCCTTTGTATTACGTGCAGTCCATGTTTATACATATATACTTAGAAATCTGTCTTCCATAGCCTTACTTCCATGTAAGTGTGCAGCCTCAGTTCCATAAAATCAGAATGCAGCTTTTTAAAAAATAGATTGTTACCTCTACTATCTATGTCCTATTAATCTCTTTTGTTTTGAGCTGTTTCTAAGCTCAGAAGGCTATGAAAGGTTATATGGATCCTAAAATTTGTAACAGATGTTTAAAGATGCAGTGCTGTACAGAATTAATTGGGACTATGGCTTATTTTTAAGCAGACATCCGTAGGAATAAACTGTAAGCATTATAAAGATGTGACCCATTATTTGCATAGTATAGCACTTTTATAACTAATTATTTCCATTTCACTTAAGCACATATATTTTGTAGACAGAGATCTAAACTATAAAGCACAGTATGTTTTGTTAAATTTGATGGGGCTGAAATGTTTCGTCATGCATACTCAGTAGACTAAATAAATGAGGAACTCCAGGGAAAATATTTTTTTCCAACTCAGCTAGATAATCTGCATTTTATTACCTAATGCCTTTAACAAAATGTAGCCATAATCCACTGTATACTAGTAATAGGCATAATCCTCCCAAAAAAGGTTGCTACCAGCACTTAGTGACCAGTTTCTTATTTAATAGCCTTAGGGAATAGGCTTTTAAAAGGCTATGTCAGTGTTTCCTCTCAGGCAATTTAAAAGGATGCACTAAGCATATTCTTTTTAGTTTTTCCAAGTATCTGTAATCTTACTAATTTTTTGGTCTGAAGAATGTTGAATAAACCAACTGTATCAATGTATAATTAAAAGATACAGCTTGAGGGGAGGGAGAGATTGACATATCCCACATAATTTAGGTTTAATCTATTTTTCCTGCTTATAAATCCTTGTTCAAAAAGCTAAAGGATTGACTTGATGGTTGATGAACAACTATAGGTGCATTACCATTCTAACTAAACCAACTGAGCTTCAATTTAAATAGTCTTAAACAATTCACAACTGCTTATAAAGTTTTTAACAAAACAAAAATGCAAATACAATGTATGACAAGACGCTGGATGTTTTCCTATGATGAAACTTTATTCCAAATTCTATGTTTTAAGCCAGTGTCATCCTACAACAGTGTTGAGAAAGAAGAAAAAAGTAAATAAAGAAAGCTGGTTATTTTTTCTTATACAATAAATTTCCTTTGGCTTTAACCACTACTTTCACTGAGGTAAATAGCCATTTCTAAAGGGGGAGGACAATGCTAACTAATAATTCCCTTGTTATTAAAAAAAGGAATTAATTACAAGTAAGAAACTCAAATTTTATAATTAAGATGAAGTTACTGTAGTAACTTAGTAAAATCAGACCTCATGATCATCAAAACAACTAAAGCAACTGTGGCTCAGGGTCTTCCTCCCCCAAAATCTGGGCATGAGCTACCTGTGTATGGCTAGAGTTACACTGATGAATAATTTACTTTATCCCTTGTTAAGCTACCTTCAAAATAACTTAGTTATGCCTTAATTATTTACATATAACTTTTTATTTGTAAATAGTTGCCTAGGGTCCAAGCCTGTGTGCCAGCCCAACAGCACTGGTGGTCGTGGTGGGGGTAGGATTACAGTCTAATTCTATATAATCTACCAGTTGCTTGCTTTGGGCTCCTTTTTGAGCTACCTGGAGTCATTTTAGCAATCTTGGTACTTCCCCCCCACCGCCCAAATAATTTATTTTTATTTAGGTTTTTTTCTTTACATTTTAAGAGTCACTTCAGTCTTCTTACACTGTGTTTCTCCTCTTTTTTGTTCCTTACCTTTTTTCTTCCAAATAATTTTCAACAAATAAGATGATATCTTAATATTTTGTATTTGTCTGGCATCATTTCTCTTTCCTGATCTGCATTTCATCTAAGACATATAATGAAATTGGTGGGGTTTTTAAAATTTTATTACCAAAGGCAATCCTGAAGAATGGTCACTTTCCCATCATTCAGCTAGCTATTTAGAACAGCAGTTAAACTTTCAGTTAGAATTTTAAACATTTACTATTTCTTGGACTTTATATTTCCTCTCTCGTTGGCTATTTTTGAAGGGCGGGGGGAATAAAATAACAAAAATACTCAGAACCAAATGGAAATGGTGCTGGTCTTGTAATCTAATAGCATTTTACTCCTCTGTGGGCAGGAACCTCCAGCTGAAAATTGATAGGTAGCATCTGACATGTTTATTCTGGTCACAAAATGGACACACAATTTCTTTTTTAAAATCCAACTGATTTGTTTACACATTCTCTGTTCCAGTCTCTTTCATCAATTAGGTCATAGTATTTGAATCTGCACAGTTTTGCATTATTAATGTTTTCCCTAATAAACTGACTAAAAATTAGTTATAAGAATTTAAGAGGGGAATCTTATGCACTTCTGCTCGAGACTAATTCCACTAGTTCTACGCAGCTTCATTTGTATATGATTGAAGGCTAATTGATCTATATGCAAAGGATTCCAAGCATTTTCCCATTTTCTACGCATTTTGTTTACTGTTGCAATACACTTTAACTGAAAGAATTAAAATAAGGAAATCTTTTGCCCCCAAATAAAATATTTTTTAAAAAACCCTGATGCTCAAAATGACTAATCATACATTCATCCAGACCTGAATTGTACATACAAATTAAACACAATATTAATACAATAATATTAAAACAAGAGTTTTTAAAATTTGTAATAAAATGTGAGACACGGCAAAAATGATTACCAGCCAACTAAAATAGTAAAACAGTACATTTAAAATGTCTTGGCAAATAGAAGTGTTTTGATCTGGTGGCAAAGGGAATGCACATTTGCTGCTAGTGAAGAGGATATTCCAAAATCAAGTTGCCACTCCTCAGAAGACCCTGTCTTTCACAATATTATTCTATCATGAAACTCAGTGAAGGGCTTCATCTGAGAATCTCAGTGGACATATGTGTTGTTACAGAAGGTGACAGACCATCAGATACATGGGTTCAATGGAGTGATTTAGGGCAAAGGGGAAAATCAAGGTCCCCTTGGGTTGCATGTTGCCAACAAGGCCATTTTTGCAGCCATCAGAGCCCTATCATTCCACCCAATATGTTTTCTAAAACAGAAGAGATGCACTTCGCAAACGCTCTGGGGGATATGATTCTTTTTTAACATGCCTGAAACAAGAAAAAAACCCTATATTTTTGGAAGCCATGTTGTTCTTTAAAGTGGAAGTCATTTCACCAACAGAGGCTAGTGTTGTCCTCAGCAGATTCATGGGTGGAAAATGGCCCCCAGTCCTTCCAAAGTTGCCCATCCTGATACAGGTCTTTTGAAGTAAGCACCGAGGCCTTGAAGTTGGGTTGAGAAATAAGTAGGCAACTAGTACAAGTCATTCAGAGTAGGTGAAATATGGCCTGCCAGGAGTCTAGCAGCAAATTTCTGCACTAGTTCTAGTTTCCAGACCATTTTCAAGAGTAGCCCCATGTATGGCAGATAGCAAAGAGTGCCAGATAGCAAAGCATAGATCCCTATAACCTAATGTATTTAGGCAGCACAATCATGAATACCAGCCAAACATTACATAATAGTGACTAAGCTTTCGAATGCATAGAATGTTGCATCAGACAAGATTAAGGAGGGGGAAATTCCATTGGTTTGTGATATTTTGCTATATCCTGAGAATGGCATTCCCCACAGCTCAGCTGTGAAATTTAAATCTAACTTCAAGCATAAACTCATTAAAGGATTCAAATCTCTCACCTTTAACTGTAACATGGAAATAACAATAGTACGTAATTTTAAAAAATGTTAAGGAGGAACAGGACAGCACACATTATGTGCTTCAAGCTCTCAAAAAAACTCTTATATCAATGGTGAGCATTATAGGAAAGATACATGTTGGTTCTGAAAATTCAGCAGGTGAGTTTTACAAGTGTTGTGTGCAGAGACACAGTTTTGACTTGAAATAGTTTAGCAAGGAATGAGACACTTGGCATTATCCATTCTCTGTGAGATTTTTCTGTGTAACAGAGCAGTTGTATAAAGGAGAATAAATAGAAAGACCCACCTGAAATGGTTTGTGCCAGGCATTAGGGACATTGGCATTCTGTATCTGAAAGCAAGTGACTCTGGGCCTAGAAGCATCCCAGATGAAAAATACGAAATACGGGAGAGAGAAAGAATCAGAAAGGATGCTTCAGGCAAAGAAGGAAAGAGATCAAGGGTGAGCAAGAAAAGAATAGTTTTTCTTTAGTGTTGTCTGAGATGGATTCTTCTCTGCAAGTGGGACTCCCTCTGCTTGTATACTTTGGACACCTGTTAAAATGGCGAGAATGAATAGCTGAGTTAAATAAATAAATATGATGAAAGGCAACTCTTTGCTGATGTGCATCTCTTCTTTTTCTCTCCCTAGTATGATTCTAAACATATGCCATCACTACAAAAAGAAGAACTTGTGCCTGATTCACAGGTCATCATCTAGAATAGCAAGATATGTACAGGCTCTTCCAAACAAATATTTCCACTAATGAATACGAGATTGTGCTGTTGATGTAAGCGCCCATTCTGGACACTTGCATTGGGACTGCATGGATTTCTCCGCTTCTGAGCAAGTGAGTAATGCTGCAAAAGGACACAGCCCTAGATTTCTGCTTATGGCAATTGTGTATTGCAAGATCATTGGCTATGTGCACATGCCCTCCGCCACCATCCACTGCCACCAACCAATTTCAGAAGTAATAAAACTGAACCGCAGAAAACTATTCTGGCTGTCTTGGATCCTTGGTCCTGCATAAGAATAACTTTTTCTCAGAGCTTGGAAAAGTTACTTTTTTGGACCACAATTTCCAGAATTCTCTAGACAGCATGCCAGTGGCCACGCTAATAAGGAGATCATGCTGGCTGGGAGATTCTGGGAGCTGTAGTCCAAAAATATTACTCTGTCCTTGCTACATTGGGATGGTAATGTCCACATCACAAATTAATATGTATGAGGATGCCTCCCAATCACTGCTGTGTCAGCAGACATCCTATGAAAATGATTTTTTTAAACAAATAATATGAACAAAGACTTAGCATTACATAGTGAGCAAGTATTTCTCGGAAAGATGAATATGTGCTGTAAGATTCAAGAAGCCGGTTGACGGCACACAAGTCTTTCTCTCTGAGACAGATAATGTATTAATCATCCCCCCACAATGTCTTCAGATACACGAATGACTCTCAGGCGCACTCCCGTGTCATTAAATTGTAATGTATAAAGCACTCCAGAGCAAGAAAGTTAGACTAGTATCGCAAGTTTTGAAATATAGTGCTTATTTTGATCAGTTTGTTTTTTGGCTCGCCATTGCAAATGATTGAAATGTGGACTGCATGATATGAAATGTAAAGAGGCAGTCATGGATGGTTTTGGTTACGTTATTGCTTAGTCAGCATGCAACACTGGACAAACAATACATATGGCCAAAAATCTTTTGTGGTTTCACTTCTCATAAAACATGCCTTACCATTTTTAGAGGAATAGCTGATTTGGGTAGTGACAGCCAAATCAATGTTTATTTTTTTTCTTTGTAAGTTTTGTGTTGTGTGTGGATGTGTTTTGTTATCCAATTCCTTCATTCTCTCTCCAAAGAGCTTTCCACATGTATTTCTGCTCCACGATGTTTTATTTACATTGTATCACTGAGCACTCGGAGGGACCTTATGTTTCATGACTAGCCCCCTTTTCAAAGCTCCGGGCTCAAACAGAATAACTTAGTATTAGATGACCTTTTGCACTGATGTTTCTGTCAAAGCTTAGGCTGTAGACTGCCAAAAGCAGTCTGTATTATAGCTGTTCATTTCATTATGCACTATAGTTTCTGCAGTGCAGACGGTGTTATTCAGAAAGATAGTCTCTGATTTTCATTTAGTGGTGATAAAAGAGGAAATTATGCAACTATTTAATTTCTGAAGTTCAAAAGGACTGAATGGTCCTTTTTATTTTCTTTGTGAAACATGGCAAACTATTTAAATGGCACATGCACAGGTTTCTACAACATGTCAGGTATTTGTAGAAAAGTATAACAAGTACACTGGGTGGGAAACCTCTCATTTCACATTGTACAGTTCTGTAAAATATCAAATATTCTATTAATACAATGTTGTAAAGATACTAATTAAATGTAATAATGAAAGTTGACTAATACTTCAAAGACTGACTTTTATAACTCTCAAGCTAGAAGCATACACTTTTCTGGGAATAAGTGCTGTTAAAAGTAACGGGACTTATTCTAAACAATGGGACTAAGCAATCAAAAGTAATGGGACTTATTCTCTACACTCAGATATAGATACATTATTATTCTTTGCTTGCTACGGAAGTGAAATCTCTGTATGTGTACTTATAAGTCCCACTGTCAAGGTCGCAACAAAGTTTATACCCAAGTAAATGGGCATAGGATTTCTCCAAGTGAGGGTATTTAGGATTGCAAATGATGGAAAAACGCAGGATAAAATATGTTAAATGAAAGGAAGGAAGGAAGGAAGGAAGGAAGGAA
Organism: Intellagama lesueurii; assembly: GCA_037013535.1. Taxonomy (NCBI): domain Eukaryota; kingdom Metazoa; phylum Chordata; class Lepidosauria; order Squamata; family Agamidae; genus Intellagama; species Intellagama lesueurii. The sequence continues at coordinate 155,827,612 of JBAJHW010000005.1, forward strand.
GGAAGGAAGGAAGGAAGGAAGGAAGGAAGGAAGGAAGGAAGGAAGGAAGGAAGGAAGGAAGGAAGGAAGGAAGGAAGGAAGGAAGGAAGGCCTCACAAAAATAGTTTGAGGTTGAAATAAGATCATGAGAAAGTGTTGAGACTTGGTCTGAACGATGATCTTTAATGACTAAAACTGAGTTGGGCCTCTGATTGAAGTGGGAGACCATGAATTTGGCAAACCAACACAATGTACTTCTACTGCCCCATTGCCGGTAAAAAAAATTCCCTGTTGCATTCTGAACATGAGAAGTGACCCAATATATCTTCTCCAGCAGCTTGTTTTCTGCAGTGAGCAACCAAGGGTCAGTAAGAAGCCTACAAGCAGGACATGAGTGTGACAGCATCCTCCTGCTCGTGTTCCCCAGCAGCTGGCATTACAAGGCAAGTCGCCTCTGATCCTGGAGGTGACTTATAGCCTTCAAGACACGTAGCTACCAACAGCCTTATTCTTCAATAATGTATCGAACTTCCTTAGAGACCACTTGAATTCTGACAGTGAATTCCATGGTTTAATTACATACTGTATGAAGAATTATTTCCTTGTATTTTCCAGAACTCATCTTCAGTGGATGGTCTAGGTTCTCCTACCATGAGAAAAAGAGAAAGACTTCTCTCTATCCTCTTTCCTCACAACATGCATAATTTTATACACTTCTATCATGTCCCAATTTCCTCAGCTTTTCTTCCTCAGCTAAAGATCCCAGAATGTTATAATCTTTCCTCATGTGGGTGAGGGAGGAGAGCTTTTAGAAAAGTCTCTAGCATCATCAAATGAAGTTTTTTAAAATCCCTAATATTGTGAGAAGAAAATGAGATTTCCCAGTCTTAAAACACTGATCAGATATAAGTGTAACACAAAAACAGATGGGGATTCTCCACAGGCAGTATCAGGTCTGTGGTTTACAGATTCTGCATCTTTGCTCTAGTCTAGGAGGACTGTGCCTCCCTCTAGAGCTGCTGAGTACCAGTCACCTCAGCAGATAACCAATACTGCCATCTTGTATTTGCTTAGGTTCAAGTTTACTAGCCTTCAGGTGGTCTATTATCACACATAGGAAATAGCTGTCTTATTGTTTCTCTCCTGTTGTGTTGCGTCTAGATCAATCTCAAAGATTCTTCTGCATTTCTTTTCTTAATTGTTTTACCAAAAATGGGTCATCTGACAAGCAACTTGAGGATTGTCTTTATTTTCTTTCCCCATTGTTAGGATTTTTGTTGTTGCTCTTTGAAAAAAAAGGCAACTCAATAAAATTATACTAACTGTACAGCTTGTTGCCCTTTAATAAAGTCTTCTAAGCACAATAAAATATTCCAAAGCATTCTGGCATGACAACACTAGAAATCCAAGTTCTTCATATGTTGATTATATATGTTACAAAATAAGCAAAATAAAGCAGACATATTCACCCTTATACCCCACCTTTCTCATAAAAAGGACCCAAGGTGGTTTAAAGTATTAAAAAATGAGAAGAATTAAAAGCTAACAATACATAATTACATATTTTTGAAAAATATATAAAGTATATATATATATCCCCTTCACGGATTGCTGCCTTGTCGTGGCGAAGGGGCTTGAGTAATTCAGAGAAGCTATGGGCTATGCCGTGCAGGGACACCCAAGACGGACAGGTCATAGTGGAGAGTTCTGACTAAACGCGATCCACCTGGAGGAGGAACTGGCAAGCCACTCCAGTATCTTTGCCAAGAAAACTCAATGAACAGAAACAAAAGGCTAAAAGATATGACACTGGAAGATGAGCCCCTCAGGTCGGAAGGCGTCCAACATGCTACTGAGGAAGAGCGGAGGACAAGTACAAGTAGCTCCAGAGCTAATGAAGTGGTTGGGCCAAAGCCGAAAGGACGCTCAGCTGCGGACGCGCCTGGAAGTGAAAGGAAAGTCCGATGCTGCAAAGAAAAATACTGCATAGGAACCTGGAATGTAAGATCTATGAACCTTGCTAAGCTGGATGTGGTCAAACAGGAAATGGCAAGAATCAACATTGACATCCTGGGCGTCAGTGAACTAAAATGGACGGGAATGGGCGAATAGAATTCAGACGATTATCATATCTACTATTGTGGGCAAGAATCCCGTAGAAGAAATGGAGTAGCCCTCATAGTCAACAAAAGAGTGGGAAAAGCTGTACTGGGATACAATCTCAAAAATGATAGAATGATTTCAATATGAATCCAAGGCAGACCTTTCAACATCACAGTCATCCATGTTTATGCACCAACCACCGATGCTGAAGAGGCTGAAATTGACCAATTCTATGAAGACTTACAACACCTTCTAGAACTGACACCAAAGAAAGATGTTCTTCTCATTATAGGGGACTGGAATGCTAAAGTAGGGAATCAAGAGATAAAAGGAACAACAGGTAAGTTTGGCCTTGGAGTTCAAAACGAAGCAGGGCAAAGGCTAATAGAGTTTCATCAAGAGAACAAGCTGGTCATCACAAACGCTCTTTTCCAACAACACAAGAGGCGACTCTACACATGGACATCACCAGATGGGCAATACCGAAATCAGATTGATTGTGTTCTCTGCAGCCAAAGATGGAGAAGCTCTATACAGTCAGCAAAAACAAGACCTGGAGCTGATTGTGGCTCTGATCATCAGCTTCTTATAGCAAAACTCAAGCTTAAACTGAAGAAAGTAGGAAAAACCACTGGGCTAGTCAGGTATCATCAAAACCAAATCCCTTATGAATACACAGTGGAAGTGAAGAACAGATTTAAGGAACTAGATTTGGTGGACGGAGTGCCTGAAGAACTATGGATGGAGGCTCGTAACATTGTACAGGAGGCAGCAACAAAAACCATCCCAAAGGAAAGGAAATGCAAGAAAGCAAAGTGGCTGTCCAACGAGGCCTTACAAATAGCAGAGAAGAGAAGGGAAACAAAACGCAAGGGAGATAGGGAAAGTTACAGAAAATGGAATGCAGACTTCCAAAGAATAGCAAGGAGAGACAAGAGGGCCTTCTTAAACGAACAGTGTAAAGATATAGAGGAAAATAATAGAAAGGGAAAAACCAGAGATCTGTTCAAGAAAATTGGAGATATTAAAGGAACATTTTGTGCAAAGATGGACATGATAAAGGACAAAAATGGTAGGGACCTAACAGAAGCAGAAGACATCAAGAAGAGGTGGCAAGAATACACAGAGGAATTATACCAGAAAGATCTGGATGTCTCGGACAACCCAGATAGTGTGGTTGCTGACCTTGAGCCAGACATCCTGGAGAGCGAAGTCAAGTGGGCCTTAGAAAGCATGGCTAACAACAAGGCCAGTGGAGGTGATGGCATTCCAGTTGAACTATTTAAAATCTTAAAAGATGATGCTGTTAAGGTGCTACACTCAATATGCCAGCAAGTTTGGAAAACTCAGCAGTGGCCAGAGGATTGGAAAAGATCAGTCTACATCCCAATCCCAAAGAAGGGCAGTGCCAAAGAATGCTCCAACTACCGTACAATTGCACTCATTTCATACGCTAGCAAGGTTATGCTCAAAATCCTCCAAGGCAGGCTTCAGCAGTATGTGGGCCGAGAACTCCCAGAAGTACAAGCTGGATTTCGAAGGGGCAGAGGAACTAGAGACCAAATTGCTAACATGCGCTGGATTACGGAGAAAGCCAGAGAGTTCCGGAAAAACGTCTACTTCTGCTTCATTGACTACGCAAAAGCCTTTGACTGTGTGGACCACAACAAACTATGGCAAGTTCTTAAAGAAATGGGAGTGCCTGACCACCTTATCTATCTCCTGAGAAATCTCTATGTGGGACAGGAAGCAACAGTTAGAACTGGATATGGAACAACTGATTGGTTCAAAATTGGGAAAGGAGTACGACAAGGCTGTATATTGTCTCCCTGCTTATTTAACTTATATGCAGAATACAACATGCAAAAGGCTGGACTGGAGGAATCCCAAGCCGGAATTAAGACTGCCGGAAGAAATATCAACAACCTCAGATATGCAGATGATACCACTCTGATGGCAGAAAGTGAGGAGGAATTAAAGAACCTCTTAACGAGGGTGAAAGAGGAGAGCGCAAAAAATAGTCTGAAGCTCAACATCCAAAAAACTAAGATCATGGCCACTTGTCCCATCACCTCCTGGCAAATAGAAGGGGAAGATATGGAGGCAGGGACAGATTTTACTTTCTTGGGCTCCATGAGCACTGCAGATGGTGACAGCAGCCACGAAATTAAAAGACGCCTGCTTCTTGGGAGGAAAGCGATGACAAACCTAAACAGCATCTTAAAAAGCAGAGACATCACCTTGCCAACAAAGGTCCGCATAGTCAAAGCTATGGTTTTTCCAGTAGCGATGTATGGAAGTGAGAGCTGGACCATAAAGAAGGCTGACCGCCGAAGAATTGATGCTTTTGAATTGTGGTGCTGGAGGAGACTTTTGAGAGTCCCCTGGACTGCAAAGAGAACAAACCTATCCATTCTGAATGAAATCAACCCTGAGTGCTCACTGGAAGGACAGATCCTGAAACTGAGGCTCCAAAACTTTGGCCATCTCATGAGAAGAGAAGACTCCCTGGAAAAGACCCTGATGTTGGGAAAGTGTGAGGGCAAGAGGAGAAGGGGACGACAGAGGACGAGGTGGTTGGACAGTGTCATCGAAGCTACGAACATGAATTTGACCGAACTCCGGGAGGCAGTGGAAGACAGGAGGGCCTGGCGTGCTCTGGTCCATGGGGTCACGAAGAGTCAGACATGACTTAACAACAACAACATATATATGTTGTTATATATATAAAATAAAGTAGTATATATAGTTGTTATATATATAAAATAAACTAGTTGTTATATATATAAAATAAACTAGTAGATTAAAACAGTGCTAAAGACACACTGAAAACAACAGAAACACAACTGTCCTTTTAGGCAGCAAGTCACTAAGAGAATGGTAAATCATTAATGGCCAAAGGCTTTAACAAAAGAACTGAAACTTCATTGACAGCTGGGAATCTCTGTCCACAGTTTTGAATGAAGTGCTCATCAGAATTTGGGAAAAAACACTCTCCAGCAAATGGGAGGCAGCAAAACAAGAACAAGAATCTTCAAATGGGTTTTACTGTTTAGCTTTAGTGCACTGTCTGTATGCTAGCCATAGCCCTTCTGCTCGGCCTCCCCATCCAGCCCCTGAGTTCTCCTTCTAAGTCTTGCCTACTCTACTAAACCACGCTGGGATCCAAAGCCTTGTTTTCGTCCTGTCTTATTACCTCCTAATTTGCTATATAGTCCAGGAAGAGATAGTGGAGGGCTACCTTTCTAAGTTCTTCCTCACAGCTTCTCCCCTGATGCTTATTTAAAATGCATTAATCAGCTGAGAAATGGGAAAGAGACAGCGTGATTGGAAAAGAATCACTGGTAGGGAGGATAGGTACCTTTCCTCCATGGGCCACTCACTGCATTTTGATACTGGTTGTTGAGACAGGAAACCCCAGTGTACAGCATGGAAGTCAACCAAGTTGCCCATGACAGAAGGCAGCAATCTTTCCTTCCTGAGCAGCTCATGCATGTCAGGCAGTTTCTAAATTTTAGGGAGAGTCTAAAATAGAATAGCTTTAACTTAAACTAGGCTGCGGCCTTGAAATGGCTAGAACAGCTGCTTTTGAGTATCTGAGGCAGGATCGGTAGAGATAAAACCCTTTTGTGTCTCTACTTCTTACTTTGTAAATAAAACAGGTATTACAAAGGCATCCTAACTCTCTAGTGGTCTCTCACTCAAAGGAAATTAAACCCTGTGGCATTGCCCTGAACTTGGCGAAGTGGGGCACATGTAACCTTGTAGTGTAGCAGTGATCGCTTCTAGGAATACGGAAACAAGGATTCCTCTGTGAAGACAAGAGAAAGGTGCTATTAATTGTAATTGGGATGGCAGCTTTGTTCTTGGGGACATGAAACTAAACTGGTAAATCAAAGGGAAAGATACTCTGACAATTTAAACAGAGAGTTCTGGTGATCTCTCTGTAGCGCCGCAGCTTTCAGTTTCATGCTGAAGGCTTTTGATACATGCCTGTGCTTGCTTTTTTAAAATTTCAGCACAGGTTTGTGAGTGATCGGCAACTAGTCATTGGAGAATCCACTTAACAGGAAGTTTAGAAAAGTCTGGACTGCAATGAGAACTAGAGGAGTCTCTTCTTTTTCAAGAAAACTTAATCCTTTGTGCTTCTGACAGCTTCACTAACAGAGGAGGTAGGGAAACTTCCCAACTTGTTTTCTGCAGCTTGGAGTGATGTGTGGAGCCCAAAGAACGTAGCTTCACGTTTGTTCGATGGGGTGAAATGATCAAAACCCTGTTTTGACTGGTAAACTGAGGAAGGAAGTTAAAAGGCAAGTACTTCAGGAATACCAAGGTCTTGCTCTCACGGGGGGGGGGGGGAGAGCATGAGAGGAAGGAATATCTGGCACCAAACAAATGTTGAGAGAATACCATCATGTTCAAAAATATCTTAATTTAGGAATCTGGGGCCTTGTCCATATTTTTTTCTTACACAGAATAATAAAACATGCTAAAGTGATCAGATATAATATGGAAGCTACATTATTTGTCTTTTAAACGGAAGTACTCTGGAATGATTTCCATAAGCCAAAGAATTCCCTGGCAGTATTTTGGGAAGTCTTTAATTCATTTCATTTAAAGAATGTGTAAATCACCCTTCATCCTATGCATTGACTCTGTTTGTATGTATATATGATTATACAGCAGGAACCAATCCCTCTAGTATTGCTAGCTTCCTTTTCCCAACAGCTCCAAACAGCATGGCTTATGGTCAGGTGTCTCAGGAGCTGTACTCCAAAGACATCTAGGTGGGACACACATTCCCTAGACATAAAAAAGACCATTAAAATTTTTTTTTTACAAAGGAATAGTCATCAGAACAACTGGGGGAAAATTGATAAATACATCACCAGACCTCTTTCAGAGTCACTGTGATGTGATTTCACATGCCTTCATAAGACAACGTTCTGGCAGCTCTGAGTCATATATATATATATGAATCAACATGTGGAGAGCTCCTATGAATAGAGGATATTTCGTATCCAGACTGTCACCTTCCACACATACAAGAGCAATGGACCTACAGATGAGGGCAGGATTAACATGCCCCCCTTATTCTATGTTGATTCAACACAAATTGAACTATAATGCCCATTATCCACAGATAGGATGGGCTGGCTGTAATGATGGAATTGTAATTCAACCCAGCTGAGAATACCAGGTTGAGGAGACTGTACGAGTTCACAGGGAAATATCAGATACAACCATTTTGAAAAAGCAATTATGACAACTCAGTCTTTAATTCAGTACAAGCTCCTACTCACTTCAGTGCAGCATAGAGGTTCTCCAGCACAAACGACAGGATTCCAAATCTTATACAAATGGATTACTATTTGCTTAGTGAGATGGGGAAATATGTCATGGTGACAAAAGTGCCTGCATTTCGGAAAGGCCAAGGTCAAGCTTGGTTCAATCACTCCAGCAAACTAGAGAAAAGTTAAAACAGCAATAACCAAATATCTAATTTGAAATTTCAGTGCTTTGACACTATGCCTCACAGCTGTACTTTCTGCTTACACGACACATGAAAATCACTTCGAAATGCGTCCACATAGCATTAGCAATGTTAAGATCTGCTTCTCCATCTAATTTGCTATTTATGAAACATGGAGGCACGAGGAATCCAGGAGCAATAAATAAAGGTAATGTTAATACAGGAAATGTTTTCAGGGTAGCATTGAGTGAGAGCTGTATGCTGGAGTCCTGTGAAAGGGGAACCGGACTGCTATGGGCCATCTTAGTTGATTAGGTAACATGTCATCTCCTATAGTCAACGATCATGTTGTTGCAATCTTCTCAACAGCACCAAATGAGGAAATTCTCTAGGAAATATGCAGTTGCTACCCTTTTATTCCTGAGCAGAGAGAGGAAAATTAAAAACAATAACAACACAGTCGTAATTAGAATATGCAACTCTCACAAACTTGATGAGAAGATTGTACGGCATTAAGAAACCTTTTTTGCTCACTCGCACCCCACCCTCTAAAAAAAGATCAGTGGCTGAAGGCTGGGAAGGTAGGAAATGTACTGTAGGCTGTAATAATTGCGAGCTGCCCAGGGAAAAGGCATCAAGGCCGGAGCAGTCGCGGTTCCATGCAAGCACATCCTCTAATTATTGAAAAACCTGTGTAGAGTCTCAATGTTAATCAGTCTCTGAGAGACTTCAGCGTTATGTGGTTAGTGCAGATTTATGGCATTTTTCTTTTCTGGTTATTAAAACTGATATTTCACATGGAAGGATCTTTCTCCAGACAACTGTAAAAATGCAAAGTTTCACTCATAAAAGAAAACTGCAGGATTATTCTGAGACGATTCCACAGAGAAACTAAACAGGAAGGATAAAAAACATCAAAGGCAGGAGGTGGAGGAGGAAGAATAAAGGGGGAAATTAGCACAGAATTCAACAGTTGGCCTATAGATTTAACAGGTTACAGTGTAATTAATTTCAGTGCTTGTTGCAATTACAGAAATAAACATAGCATCCACAAACACAGCATGAACTATGCATAATTATTAACAGACAAAAACAAATCATAGCATTTGTACGAACATGCACAACCAGAGTGAGTTGCATTGTTTATCAAGGCATGTTATAAAACAAGTCATGTTATATTGCCCTACCAAACTTTGCAGTCTTGCTGCCATTGCAGTCACAATCCTGTAAATTCTCTGTGCAAGGTAGATGCATAATTACAGCTAGCTGTGAATTGTTGGCTAGGCTAATTGCCTAGAATGACTGGCTGCTGTTTCATTAGTTGTGTCCGGCCTACAAGATGCCTCCTGAGAGCTGGTAATCTCTCTTGATTGTTTGGAATTGGGGAGACAGTGATACAGAATTTTGGAATCTTAATGTTAAGAAATGGAAATGGAACAGAATTAATTGATAGTTTCAAGAGTATTAAATGAAAAAAAAAGGGGCAGGGGTAATCTTAGAAGAAGGTTTGTTGCACAGGTTTTTTGAAATCTGATGCAGATTGTTATGCCTGCATACAAAATATTTTTTTGATTTTGCTATGCTCTGCCAGGACTTTTGTTAATCAAATAAATGGTTCAAAGGCTTTGGAGTTCTCTCGTCCATAGGAGCCTGTCCAGACTGACCATTTTGGGTGTGGGTGGGTGGGGATTCAAAGAGTCTGTTAAGTGGGGGGGGGGGAGGAGTGATCTGCTTTTCGACACACTCCTCACATCCAAACAACAAATGACCCCCCTCAGCTGTCGATTAAGCACACATGGCTGCTCTTGCTGCCTCTGAGGATAGATTTTTTTTGGTTGATGGATGGGGGAGAGAGCTACTCCTCTTTGTTTCCTGAGCTGATCGAATGGCCACTCTCTGCTCCACAACTGATCACGAAAGGCAGCAGCAAGACAAAAGAGGAAGAAAGAGAGAGAGAGAGAGAACAGAGTCATTCCGTTCTCCCCCTTCCCTCCTCCCTGCTTCCCTTTCTTCATTCTCCCTCCACTTTCAACAAACCCTCAGAATCTGCAGTTGCAGCCTTGCTGCTATCTAAACTCAAGGTGCCAAAAAATAAAGACTGCCCTAACACCGGGCCAGATAGGTGCCCGATAGCTCTTAAAGGGGAAAGATGGCTTGATCTAAATATAAGTAGGAGCCAAGCCATGCCCTCAACAATCTACATATCATCTCTGTATGCCAGTGTGGAAGGCTCTAAGTGTGTTACTTAGTCTGAACTCTGCAGCCTTGGTTTCAAATCCCAACTGAATCCAGAGATGCATAGGAATCCATCCAGGTCTTACATTGTCTTGCTTTTCGCATGTTACAGCAAGGCATGGGCAAACTTTTTTCTCCTGAAAGTTGGTCTCCTTAGTGATAAGTTGTCACTAATGGGTCATATACCAATGATAGGAAAGACTGGTGCCAACAGTAAGTGGGGGAAAGAGTTAAATTTCTCTCTTTCTCTCATTCTGTCAGCCTACTTTCCCTCATTAGACCTTCTCTTTTGTTTGTATTTCTCTCCCCTGACCTTCTTGCTCTGCAGCTAACTTTCAGGATAGGGGCAGGTAACTCCTGTCATACTGATCTCTTAGTGAGATGTTTTTAAATTAGGCTGAGGATCACCCTTGATGAAATGAAATTTCAAGAATATCTGGATTCACACAAGAATTGGATTCCAGCTATGACAACTTGCACAAATTACCTATATGCAACATTTAGAAGACAGATGCTGTCATGCCCAGGCACCGAAGCCCACATTTCAGTCTGATTGTGTAAATGCCGAAGCTACAGGTCTTAAAAGTTGGCTAGATATAATAGCCAAGTTAATCCTTGGGAAAGATAAGCTGCCACAGGAAAACAAGAACTATGTTATATCTTACATGGTTATTTTAGATGAATGAGAATTGAAGATATATTTAGCAAACTATAATGCACTCTAGAAATGTATAGTAATTGAAAGAGTAATCTTTATATCTGCCAATACACTCTGAAATTAATAAAAGACAACACAATGAAGAATATTTAGCCCATCCAAGTCAGTCCTGAATTTGCTTTATGCTTTACAAATTGGTGGTTCCAAGGTATCTGTAGGACTTTGGTGCTAAAGGAAATGTGATCTGAATTGAGTACATTGACTTTTCCTGAATCCAGTGGCAGAAGACAAAAATCATAGTTCCATTATGTACAATCATGTGAAAAAGAAAGTACATCCTCTTTGAATTCTATGGTTTTGCATATCAGGACATAATAAAAATCATCTAGTCCTTAGTAGGTCTTAAAAATTAGGTAAATACAACCTCAGATGAACAGCACATGACATATTACACCATGCCATGATTTATTTTACAAAAATAAAGCCAAAATGGAGAGGCCATGTGTGAAAAACTAAGTACACCCTTACTGCTTCCCTAGGAATTAAGAGGATAAGTAACACCAGGTGCTGCTAACCAAATGCCCTCGAGTAATTGATCATCAGCAAGTGTGACCACCTCTATAAAAGCCAAAGTCTTAGCAATTTGCTGGTTTGGAGCATTCAGGTGTGTGTTAACACAACGCCAAGAAGGAAACACATCAGCAATGATCATAGAAAAGCAATTGTTGTTGCCCATCAATCTGGGAAGGGTTAGAAGGCCATTTCTAAACAATTTAAACTCCATCATTCTACAGTGAGGAAGATTATTCACAAGTGCAAATCATTCAGGACAGTTGGCAATCTTCTCAGGAGTGGATGTCCAAGCAAATTCACCCCAAGGTCAGACCTTGCAATGCTCAGAGAAATTACAAAAAACCCCAAGAGTTACATATCAGACTCCATAGGCCTCAGTTAGCATGTTAATTGTTATGACAGTACAATTAGAAAAAGACTGAACAAGTATGGTTTGTTTGGAAGGGTTGCCAGGAGAAAGCCTCTTCTCTCTAAAAAGAACATGGCAGCACATCTTAGGTTTGCAAAGTTGCATCTGGACAAACCACAAGACTTCTGGAACAACGCTCTTTGGACAGACAAGACCAAAGTGGAGATATTTGGCCATAATGCATAGCATCAAGATTGGTGAAAACCAAACACAGCATATCAGCATGAACACCTCATACCAGCTGTCAAGTATGGTGGTGGAGAGGTGATGATTAGGGCTCATTTTGCAGCCACAGGACCTGGGCACCTTGCAATCATTGAGTTGACCATGTATTCCTCTGTATACCAAAGTATTATGGAGTCAAATGAGAGGCCATCTGTCCAACAGCTAAAGCTTGGCCGAACAAGAAAATTATCCCAAGCACAACAGCAAATCTACAACAGAATGGTTGAAAACAAAAAGGCCCAGTCAAAGTCCAGACCAATTAAAATGCTGGGGTGGGAACTTGCAAGAACTGCTCAGAAACAAAAGCCCTCAAACCTCAATGAGCTGAAGCAATGTTGTAAAGAAGAGCGAGCCAAAACTCCTCCACAATGATGTGGGAGATTGATAAGGTCATACAGAAAACGATTACTTCAAATTATTGATGCTAAAGGTGGTTCTACGAGCTATTGAATCATAAGGTGTACTTAGTTTTTCACACATGCTTCTCCATTTTGGCTTTATTTTCATAAAGTAAATCATGACACAGTGTAATATGTCATGTGCTGTTGTTCATCTGAGGTTGTATTTAACTAATTTTCAGACCTGCTAAGGACCAGATTATTTTTATTATGTCCTGATACGCAAAATCACAAATTCAAAGAGAGTGTACTTTCTTTTTCACATGACTGTATATCTCTGACTTAGGGTGCAATTAGACAGAGAATAGCTAGTATTTTGGACCTCTTGTGGCACAGTCCAGTGCATGCTGTTCTTTAGCAATCACACAACACACAGGAGATCATAAACTGGCCTTCTTCTGCTCCATAGCCAAGCTGGATCCTTTTGGTTTAGTGACAGGGTTACTCTTATTTAGAGCTGGCCTGGAATCATTCCTGTACGGACAAAAGGGCTGCTTTAAGGGAAATCACTCCCTGTGAAGCAATGTATTCCAGCACAATCAGATCATAGAATCATAGAGTTGGAAGAGGCCTATAAGGCCATCAAATCCAACACCCTCAATGCAGGAATCCAAATCACAGCAAATCTGACACATGGTTGTCCAATTTTCTCTTGAATGCCTGAAGCACTGGAGCACTCACCATCTTTTGAGGTAATTGGTTCCATTGTTGTACTGCTCTAACAGTTTATTTATTTATTTATTTGACTTTTATACCGCCCATCTGGCTACCAAGGCCACTCTGGGTGGTTTACAGTGAAAAACACCAATAAACAATAATTTAAAAAGTTACGTTTTTCCTGATATTCAGGCTAAATCTGGCTTCCTGTAACTTGAACCCATCATTACATGTCCTGCATTCTGGGATGATCAAGAACAGATCCTGCCCCTCCTCTGTATGACAGCCTTTCAAGTATTTGAAAAGTGCTATCAGATCTCCCCTCAGTCTTCTTTTCTCAAGGCTAAAGATGTCGAATTCTTTCAGTTTTTCCTCATATGGCTTAGTTTCCAATCCTCTGATTATCCTTGTTTCTCTCCTCTGAACTTGCTCCAATATGTTGGCATCCTTCTCAAAGTGTGGTATCCAGAACTGGAAACAGTATTCTAGATGAGTCCTAACCAGTTATGAATATAGGGAGAGTACATGTGATCCTTTATCAGTGAAGAATGTTCACTGATTTGTCAGCTTCAGCATTTCAGTTGGGTTTTTGTTGTTTTAGATGTTCATTATGTGTTAATTTGGACGTAGCTTTTGGAGTTTCCTCAGTTTGGATGAGGAATTCTCAATATTCCCCAGAGTTCTGAATCTTGTTTTAAAGACCTTCCCTTGTTTTTATCACTTGTCATCTATTGTGCTTGAGCATCTTACTCTTGGGTATTTCAATTATATATGAATACCAGAGCTTCACAGCAGCTAGTTTTCATTTGCTATCTAAGTATCTTTGTACATGAATGGAGCAACCTATATTTAACTTCAGAAGCACTAATGTTAAGTCCTTATTATTCAGGGCATTCATGATATTGACAGCCCTGGCTTGCTTGCTTTTATTTTGTAATTGTTTTCTGGTTGATTGTTGCCACATTTTTCAAAAACAACATCTAAACCTGATTTTTTAAATAGGTCAAAAGCCCCACCATCACAGGCTTGGCAGCAATGGCCAGCCTTAATTTAGAACAATTCTAGGTACACATTGAAGGGGCCAGATGCCGAGTTAATATATTTATTTAAACCGGTCATTATTGATTTTCACAATGAAGAAACAACAATAATCACTTTGCAGCGGGGAAGCAATGTTATGAATTAGCCTAATTTTCTGCAGGCGAGGAAAGATAAATGGAGAAATAGTGGGGAATGGGTAGCAGGACTATAAGCTGCTCCTCCATGCCTGGATTGCAATTGGATCCTTGGGTACCAATGTAATCCTCTGCATTCAATCCAAAATCTGCTACATTTGAACCACCTGAGGAAACAGGGAAGAAAGGGTGGCTATTTAAATAAATAATGGAATGACAGCAATAACCTTTGTTAGACTTAGGGACCAGGTGGCCAGGATGGGTTCTGCCATTTAGTCTCCCACTAATCACCCATCTGAAAGTTGTTTTCCTTAGTATTTCTGCACAATGTGGTGCGCTACATCACCAACAATAACAAGCTAGCTACCACACTATGAATGTGTAACTGAAAGCGAAAAAGGAAACCCTCTGATGCTTCTAGGTATCCACAACAATAGAAGATCCTTTCCCTTATCCTGGAACAAAGTGTATAGGTCTGCTGTGGCTTTGTTTTCTTCTTTGATTTGTCTTTGGATTTATCCATTCAGGCACCTGCTATGGCACCAATCCTGTCATTTATACACCTTCCAAAGCCCTGCCTTCTCATTGCCCTTGCTTTTCATAGAATCATAGAAAAGTGAAGTTGGAAGGGGCCTACAAGGCCATCAAGTCCAACCTCCTGCTCAATGCAGGAATACAATCAAAGCATATCTGCCAGGTGATTATCTAAGTTTTTCTTGAATGCCTCCAGTGTTGGAGTACTCACCAACTCCCAAGGTAACTAGTTCCACTGTCGTACTCCTTGACCTTCTTTGGCAAACACTAATTCTCTGCCTCTGTGCTATTGTTATTGGGATAAGGAGTAATGTGTGAGCATCACACACATTTGAAGTTCAATTTCTTAGTCTCCCAATGAAAGTCTCAAGGGCAGGATGCACTGGCATATGTAGTGAGCAGTACAATTCACCATACTTCTGTCTCTCTCTCTACCTCTCCCCATCAGATTCTGAGCATCTGGAAGACATCACTGAGACATTGGGTGCTATGAAGACGGACACTTATCTTTTCCCTGCGTTCTTGAAAATCTCACTGTAAGCAAAGACGTATCAAATGTATAATGGCAAATTCACAAACTGAATTATTATGATTTTGTAGGCAAAATGTGGCTCAGGAGAAAGAAGATGGAAATATCAACATGACAAAGATAACCTCTATAGATGGAGGAGGAGTTTTTGGAAAAGAAAAGGAAGAAGGAACAAGAAACCGCAAACAACCCACTGACCACAGATAATGCTCACTCACTAGAGAATTCTGAATGTTGTCTGTGTACAAATACAAAAGGGGCAAAGAAATGGAGAATCCTAGAAGCATGGCTGGTGGACCAGGACACTAAGAAGCATTAACTGTAACATCTTATGGCAGATCTCCCCTTGTATTTCTTTGTTCCAAATTATTCAACCAGTTCAATAGGTTGCTGTGGCGATCACCCTGCTTTGGCTCATGTAGGAGGTTGTTTGCATACACCAAGGGGAGCTGTTGAGGTGTTGACAGAGGTCAACTGATAAAGCGTAAAGGAGAGAACGTGTTGTGGGCCTCAGGCTAGTGAAACAACCTGGGGACACGTGAGGGGCACGTCACAATTGGTGTCAGCTGGTGGGATATGTAGCGTGAGCTCTTTGTTTGGTGAAACAAGCAGGGGCCACGTGGTGAAACGTTACAGTTGCATTTCAAAATCACTGCATTGACTGTAGTTCATGTCAAAACTTCTTAGAACTACAGTATGTTTCACATTTCAAAGACCTTTGTTTTGTTACAAATATTGGGACCACTGAATATGTTTCAATGAAGCAAAAGAAATCTTTAACTGTTCAGCATTTATTACCCCACCTGTGCTACAGTACTCCCAAGGTTTTTTAAATGACCTTCTGAAGTTTAGTAATTATTTTTTAAAATTGGGAAAGGCTTTTCAAATCGAGTTTTAATATATTATTTGAATGACAGTTATGATAATTGAGGAAATAACATGAATAACCAACTAAGTAAATACAAGTCAAAAGGCATTAAAACAATAACTGACAAACAACAAACAGGAAATCTGTGGGGGTTTTTTCCTGTCTTCAAATGTGCAAAAATACAAATTGAGCTTAAGATGTGTAATTATTGGTTAAACAATTTTTAATGAAACATAAAGACCTCTGTACTCCTGAATGGATAATTTATATGCCATGTTATTGTCTCCCAAGGTTTAATTAAATGTTTGCCTTGTGGCTAATCAGCTACAATTAATAAAAGAGGCTTATACATTTATGCCACTTTTAAGGAATACTGAAATGGCCTCTTGTTTTTCAGCAACTAATTTGTTGATGGGTCAAGACAGTGAAGATGGTATCTCCCAGTTCCAGTTATAGTACTAGAAAAACCAAAATATTAGTATTTGGTTCAATACAATAAATAAAATGAAGAAAGAAAAAAAATGATAAAATCCAATAATTTATCTAACATACATTAAATCTATAGTCTGCCTTATCTTGCAGGCCACAGTGCCTGGCCATTGCCCTACAAATAGTTTCCTGTTCAAAAGACTTCTCATTTAATACATATAGAGAATTCAGGAAAACACAAAAAGGCGAAGTATGTTGGCCAAAATCCTGTTGCTTAGTGTAATAAATTGCATTAGAGTAGGCCCACTGAATCAATGGGAATTTTATGAGTCAACTTCCCCATTAACTCCATTGATTCAAATTGGCCTAGTCTAACTGCAATTTGCTATGCTAAAGGAAGACAAAGTAAGCCTTTTTGATCAATGGAACTTATGGAGTTGACTCACCAAATCCCCATTGATTCAATGGGCCTACTCTAGTGCAATTTACTATGCACAACAGGATTTTGACTGTTTTTTCTTAATACGACCCAACAGTCCAATCCACACACACACACACCCCAAAATTCCTTTCCCTTACGTCTCCTGACTTACTTCCTCTATATTTTTATTTTTCTAATTCTCTAATACCACTCTATTCTTGATATTTCATGCAGGAAAAAAAATCCTTCACCAAATTGTAATAAATGAACTTGCTTTGTTTTCATTATCACAATACAGCCACCATTCCAAAATAATTACTTGACTACTTAAAACTCAATGTTCCTCTGTTGGTTCTTGGACAACTTATTAGTTTACATATCTTTCCCTCACAAGTTCAACCTCAGTTAAGGCCAATATATGTATGAACTACATTATCACAGTTTAAAATGAATCTTTTGGTGATAAACTGTAGTGAAACAAGTAATTCTCTTAGTATTTAAGACCTAAATCCAGTTATATTAGTGTATGCTAAGATAGTTCTACTCTCCCCCCTCTTTTCAAATGTTCAAGTGGCAACACACTCATTCATGTAATCTTTCGGAATCCCACTACTAGTAAGTATCCGACCAGTTGTCCAACTAAAAACTGTTGGAACCAGTTATCTGCGAGTCCAGCAACGCTTCTGCTAGCAGGATGACATCACTGCACACTGGCTTGTGGTGCCTTGAGTTGCAAACTTAATTCGTTCCGGGATGATGGTCGTAACTCAAGTTGGTCGTAACTCAAAGCACCATTTCCCATAGGAATATATTGAAACGCGATTAATCCGTTCTGACCGTTTTTTGGTTGTATCTCAAGGCACTGGTTGTATCTCAAAGCATTAGTTCCCATAGAAACTAATGCAAAAGCGGTTAATCCGTCCAGTAGGGGGAGACTCTTTTTTTAACCTAAGATGACCTCTAAGGTTAAAAAAAGGGGCAGGAAAGGAGGGAGGGAGGGAGCCTTTTTTCCAGTCGTACCTCAAAGCAACAGTCGCAAGTCAAAGCAAAAATTTTGCGACCGGAGCTGGTCGTAACTCGAATTGGTCGCAAGTCAAGACATTCGTAAGCCGAGGCACCACTGTATTGTAACACTTACTAGCATATATAGGTAAGTATGGAATCAGCAGAAGGGTAACCAATATATGAAGTGTTTTCCTCTGATTCCCACTTGCATTGACTGCTATTTATCTACAAATCTATCTTGGTACGAGAAGCTCTATTCTAACATCAGCATCTTCAAATGAATACTTTATCAGTACAATATATTATTTTCTGCATATATAAACCATCCCACATCATAATGTCCAATTCTATATTAAAAGCAACAAAAATATCATGCCTCTTTCTGAATCACTGCAAATGAACTGTATTGAGCAGGGGGTTGGACTTGACGACCTTATAGACTCCTTCCAACTCAATTATTCTGATTCTATGAACAGTTTATAGGTAGAGAGATAGCCTCACTGTTTGAAAATGCACGTTGTTGTTGAACTTTGTTTCTTATGTTACCCCACAATATCAAAATTGTTTGTGATATACTGAAGGGTAAAAATAAAATAGATATACAAAAGCACAAATAGAAACCCCACACTGAGATTACCTCCCTGGGGGCCTGCAACATGTTATGTGCTGCAATATTGTGCTCAAATAGCAGCAACCATCTGTGAAAACAGGCTTCAAGCTTTCTTTAACTCTGTATCTTTAAGCAAAATAAACTATATGTTAGCTTCTTTCTAGAAGAGAAACCTATACCAACAGTTGTTTTGACTTGCCAAGTTTACCCAGTGAAACCTGCTAATCAGGAATCTATTTCATCAGTAGTTCCTGTTAGAAACTGCATGCACTCCAGTTCCAAAAAGTTTGGGCCTGGGAGATTTAAGATTGACTGATAGGTTTCATTTAGATTAATGTATAATTACTATAAAAGAAACTACAGAGTCCATTGGTTTCTGTCCTCATTTCTTTAGGTATGTCTATTGTTTCCGTGTCTGTTCATTTTGTCTGATCCCTGGCTCTTTGTCCTTCTGAGGTCCATGCTGTTGTAATACTCTAAGAAGTACGCTTTTGATCTACTTTGCATTCATTCAAAATATGGTTTTCTGGCTGTAACTCCTGTATCTGTGCATAATTTGACCTCTGTGGTTATCATAAAAAAATCCTACCCCTATTTTGTGTGTGCATGCACATGTTTGGTTGCTGGTTACTGCAATCTAATCTTTGCCTGTGACTCTGGGAAGTATGGGGTTCAGGGTTTTGGCCTTTGGTGTCTTTAAAGTGGTTGGGAACATCTTGTAAACTTTGGGTATCCCTTAGCTTACATTAGCTGGACAGGAAAGGGTGGTGGCAGTTCTTACCTGGCAGGTTTGTTGTTACTCCTGGCTGTATCACCCTGCTTACCTCTGATTACCTGATCCTTTACCCCCAGAACTCATACTTAAGCCACAGATGCAAAATCCTTGACATCAATGTTTTTTTGCCTGCATGTAGGGAGGTGACCACTTTAGGTCTTTCTATTGTCATTTAGGTTTTAATATATTCATGATCATGTTAAATACAGTAATGGATGTCTTATCAACCCATGACTGGATCTGCTCACTTTCTTCAAGCATGCACCAACCAGCAAATGTCAAAAAGAAGGCAGACAGAATTTGCCAATACCACACAGTAGTCTATTGCAACAAGAGAAGAAAGAAGGATGTGGACTTTAACACAGGAAGAAAATACTGGATGCCTCCAAAAAGGTGCAGGAAGGTATTGCTTGAATGACTCCATCATCTGCTAAACAGCAATTTCATTTCCCATTGCTTACACGGTATCTGAAGGCTACTTGGCATGTGGTCACCCTTTTGATATTTGCATATACTATAGATTTGCCCTCCCCTTTCTACAAAATAAAGTTTTAAAAAATCTCAAACTGGTATATGCCCCCATTGACCTTAGACTAAAAGTGACTGGCCCAAAATCATATAGTAAGTGATAAGGATGAATTTATGATCAGGATTTATTACAGGGAATGAAGCATTGGCATCAGCTCGATTTGATCCTCACTAGACGTTCTAGCCTTCCTAGTATTACGATCACACGCAGCTACCAGAGTGCTGATTGCGATACTGATCACTCCCTGGTGTGTAGTAGAGTAAAACTGCGAACAAAGAGATTATATCACACGAAAAAGGAAGGAAGACCACGTATTGACATCAGCAAGACTCGCGATCAAAGAAAAGTGGAGGAATTTGCCCAAGCGCTTGAGGAAACCCTTCCAGGCCCGGCTGATGCAAATGCACCTGAACGATGGGAACATTTCAAGAACGCTGTGTATAACACCGCCTTGTCCACATTTGGCAAGAAGACCAAAAAGACGGCCGACTGGTTTGAAGCCCATTCGGAGGAGCTGATGCCAGCCATGGAGGAAAGGAGGAGAGCTCTAGCAGCATACAAAGCCTGTCCTAGCGAGTACAACTTGCAAGCTCTTCGAGCTGCTCGTAGCCAAGTCCAACAAGCTGCCAGGAGATGTTCCAACGATTATTGGCTTCAGCTCCGCTCTCAGATACAGATAACAGCCGACACAGGTAACATCAAAGGAATGTATGACGGTATCAGGCAGGCTTTAGGTCCAATACAGAAGAAATCTGCTCCCTTGAAGTCTGCTACAGGCGTGATCATCCAGGACCGAGCACAGCAGATGGACCGCTGGGTGCAGCACTACTCTGAGCTATATTCCAGAGAGAATGTAGTAACCGAAGAAGCATTAAATAACATTGAGTGCCTGCCTGTCTTGGAAGAGTTGGACAGAGAACCAACCTTAGCAGAAATAAAAACGGCCTTGGATTCCCTCGCCTCCGGCAAGGCACCTGGAAAGGATAACATCCCTGTTGAAGTGCTGAAGTGCTGTAAAGAGACCATCACTACCGAGCTGTATGAAATCTTTTGTCTTTGCTGGAGGGAAGGTGGAGTACCACAGGACATGAAGGATGCAAACATCGTCACATTGTACAAGAACAAAGGAGACAGGGGCGACTGCAATAACTACCGTGGCATCTCTCTTTTCAGCATTGTAGGGAAGCTGCTTGCCCGTGTTGTGCTGAAGAGGCTCCAGGTGCTTGCAGACAGAGTCTATCCAGAATCACAGTGTGGATTTCGAGCTAATAGATCCACCACTGACATGGTATTCTCCCTCAGACAGTTGCAGGAGAAATGCAGGGAACAACAACAGCCACTCTTTGTCGCCTTCATAGATCTCACAAAGGCCTTTGATTTGGTTAGCAGGGATGGCCTTTTTAAAATACTTCCCAAGATTGGATGTCCACCTCGACTCCTTAACATCATCAGGTCCTTCCATGAGGGAATGAAGGGCACTGTAGTTTTTGATGGTTCAACATCAGATCCCTTTGACATCCGAAGTGGAGTGAAACAGGGCTGTGTCCTCGCACCAACCCTTTTTGGGATCTTTTTTTGCTGTCATGCTGAAGCACGCCTTTGGAACTGCAACAGAAGGTGTCTATCTCCGGACTAGATCAGACGGAAAGCTCTTTAATCTCTCTAGATTGAGAGCGAAGACCAAAGTCCAGCTGAAATGCATGCGGGACTTCCTCTTCGCCGATGATGCAGCCATTGTTGCCCACTCTGCTCTAGACCTCCAACAACTCATGAATTGTTTTAGCAAGGCCTGCCAAGACTTTGGACTAACAATCAGCCTGAAGAAAACACAAGTCATGGGCCAGGGCGTGGACTCGCCTCCCTCTATTACCATTTCCACACAAGAATTGGAGGTTGTTCATGACTTTGTGTACCTTGGCTCAACGATCTCTGACACTCTCTCTCTAGATGTCGAGCTGGATAAACGCATTGGCAAAGCAGCTACCATGTTCTCTAGACTCACAAAGAGAGTATGGCTCAATAAGAAGCTGACGACATATACCAAGATCCAGGTCTATAGAGCCTGTGTCCTGAGCACACTCCTGTACTGCAGTGAGTCCTGGACCCTTTGTGCACGGCAGGAGAGGAAGCTGAACACCTTCCATATGCGTTGCCTCCGACGCATTTTTGGTATCACCTGGCAGGACAAAGTTCCAAACAGAGTAGTCCTAGAACGAGCTGGAATTTTTAGCATGTATACATTACTGAAACAGCGACGTCTACGTTGGCTTGGGCATGTCGTGAGAATGGCTGATGGTCGGATTCCAAAAGATCTCCTGTATGGAGAATTAGTGGAGGGAAATCGCCCCAGAGGGAGACCACAGCTGCGATACAAGGACATCTGCAAGCGGGATCTGAAGGCCTTAGGAATGGACCTCAACAGATGGGAAACCCTGACATCGGAGCGTTCAGCCTGGAGGCAGGCGTTGCATCACGGCCTCTCCCAATTTGAAGAGAACCTTGTCCAGCAGACCGAGGCAAAGAGGCAGTCACGGAAGCAGCAAAATCAGGGAGCTGGACAGGGGACAGATTGTATTTGTCTTCAGTGTGGAAGGGATTGTCACTCTTGAATTGGCCTTCTCAGCCACACTAGACGCTGTTCCAAGTCCTCCATACAGAGCACGTTACCATAGTCTTTCGAGACTGAAGGATGCCTAATACTAATATGGGGAATGGCAATCACTAAGGCAATTTTCTCCATTTTACAGGGTGTCAATGGTGTTCCCAGTTGCACAACTAGAGGCTAAATGGTGGAATACGCTTGAGCAGTTGACATTCTATGCACAGTTAATATAACACAATACTGGATTGTAGCCTGGCGTAGGCAGAGTCAGAAAGAAAAAGAAAAAAAGTCACTATTTCCCCAACTTGAAAAGTCACAACTACTGAAAAGTAAATCCTGTGGAGTTCAGTCGCTTTTACTCCCACTTACTTGGTACTAAGTCTCCTGTAATTCAACAAGTGCTGTAAGTTATTTAAACAAAAGGAATACACTTTAGGTATTTAAGTGCCTGTTTCCATTTCAGAGACTGTGGCTAAAATACCGTTTGTTTAATTTACATTGTGTAAGGCTGATGGCATTATCAGCTGTGATGTTTTTTTGGAAATTAAAAAATTCCAATTCTCCCCACGAATATCCCGAGGCTCCTTTTCATTTCAGGGAAGCCACTGGGGCTATGGAATGGGAGGAAACATTAAATTTCAAAAAAACCTGCTGCAGCTGATAATGTCATCAGCCTTACACAGTATAAATTATGCTACTGGATTTCAGCCAATGAACTAGAGAATTTCTTCCAGACTACATGAAAATTCCCAAAGTGATATCTGATTTTCTCACTGTCTTGGTAAGAATATGATGGGGCATTTCATTTAAAACATCTCTCTTGTTGGACTCTGTTTGTACCTAAGCATTTTTCTTTATTTCTGTAAAAAAAATAAAAAAAACAAAACAAAAAAAACTTGTACAACTAATAACTAATCATATTAAATTATTTCTAGGAAAAGAGATAAAGAAGCTAGGGTGATCTATTCAAAAGAAAAATAAAGATGTTTTTTCTTTCTCTCATTTAACATGTTTGATAAAGGCTTTGTCAATCATATCAAGAATGAACGAATACTGGTTGATGAGTCTATCTGGGTGGTAAGATTTTGCATAAAAATATAATTCTAATTATTATATTCAGAGGTTATCCCTCACGTGAATTAACTTTCCATAACAAGATATTCATTTTCTTAAAATAAAAGCATGAATTTATGTTACAAAGGAAAAGAATAGGATTTTTTTGATGAAATAGAAGTTTTATGCATCTAGTGTTCAAAGTTATCAGTTGTAGACAATCAGTTGGCAGTTGTAGACAAAGTTGCAGCAGCTTCAGTGCACACTTGACAATCTACCTCCACTTGAGACCATGCACTGAATTCAAGTTTTGACATATCACAACTACCCTGTTTCCCTGAAAATAAGACCTAACCTGAAAAAAAGCCCTAGTATGATTTTTCAGGATGCTTGTAATATAAGCCCTACCCCAAAAATAAGCCCCAGTTAAGTGAAACCCCGCCCTCCACCATTGTGCAGCAACCAGAAGATGACATGACTGTATTTGAATAAATGTAGATTGTTGTCCATGAAAAAAATAAAACATCCCCTGAAAATAAGGCCTGATGCATTTTTTTGGAGCAAAAATTAATATAAGACCCTGTCTTATTTTCGGGGAAACACGGTAATTCCAAAATGGATCCCTCCACCTGATCCTAAACATCCCCCGAGAGGTTTAGCTCCTAGCAAATATGCTTTAGGATTCGATTCACAATGTTTAAAAGGAAGAGTAAGAAATGCAGTAAAAGTTTTGGCTTTTTAGACTATCATGACAAGGAACATGACATTACCTCAGTACACTGGAGCATATTAATGAAAAGCAAGACTTGTAGATTCCTCCACTGATTTCTACACAGAAAGTCTGTTTGATCTTCAGTGGCACTACTGTTGCCATCATGTTCCTCAAACAGAAAGTTAAACAAAGAAACATATGATGCACAGACGTTTCTGAAGAGGGTTCAATAGAAAGTATGCCTATCAACAGAAAGAAGTGACAGATTACTTTAGTAAGTAGGCTGTTGTTTATACAGATGTAAAACAGGCTGTCTTGCTAATCAGTCAAAGGAGAACTAAGAAAATCAGAATGTTTAGTTGAAAAAGAACAATGAAGAATGGTCTGTAGTTTTAAGGGGGGAAATGGCTACACAGAGACAGAGTGCTGGCAGGATAGTTCAGTGGGTTGGAGCACATGGCTGCAGAGTTGGGGTCAAGATTTTGATTCCCGGTTGTGCCAGCCAGAAGAAAAGCTAGACAGTGTAAGCAAGCTGCATTGGTCCCACAGTATCATCAGAAGGAGGGACTGGTAAATTATTTCTGATTACTTAGAAATAATTTATGCAAAACAGACATCTGAAATAACAATATTCAACATCCAGTAAGACCACATTTTATTTTCCCAGGGCACTCTGTCAATTGACCTTAAAATAGCCACTATGGAACATACGGCAAATGGAAAAAGCAGATTTATAGGGATTGTTGAGTTACCATTCCTTAAGAAATTCCAATCTATTGTCAGGGTTTGAATCAGGATAGTAAGATTCTTAATATATGTAGCTGTATTTAATCATTAGCAAATCATGTATGCTTCTCACAGGTACAAGAGAGCAATCCAGCTCTACCTCCTGTGTTTCAGTTTTATTGCTCTCCTATATGAGGACAATTCCCAGTGTGGTATAGTGGATAAGGGGCTGACTAGGACTCCGGAGAACAGAGTTTGGATCCCCACTTGGCCATGGAAACTCACTGGGGGAGTGGAACTGATAAAACCACTTCTGAAATATCTCATCTTGAAAACCCTGCTAGGGTTGCTGTAAAGTCCATTCTGACTTGACAGCACAGGACACACACATATGAGGACAGCTTTTGGTACCCATGGAAGATCCCCATGAGTCAGGATGCTGATTTTCCAGGGCCCAACTCACATGGAGAACCCCCACGGATAGTGGAGTCTCCCCTTCAAACTCATCAATCTCCACAGGTAGGAGAGTGGTGATACTACAAACAAAAAGGTCAGGGCTAGAGCATTCTCCCTACCTGTGGGAAATATACAGAATTTGCTAACTGAACTGGATCTGTATGTTTATGGGCTTATCATGTGCCAGACTAGCTGTGTTACGAGCAACAATTTTGCAAATGGCCAATTAATAATGTAATTTTTGCAATTAATTTTTCTCTGATCTCACCTGCCTATAGTTCCACCCACAACCATGTGCGCGCTCTCTCTCTCTCTCTCTATATATATATCTGCTGTAAGCATAAACCTGAAAATTCTGGATATTCACCTTTTTTCCACTGAGTCTTATTAAAAATATTTTAAGGATTTTTAATTTTTTAATAGGATGGCCAGTTAGACAGAAAAATGGAAACAGATGGTTCATCCAATCATTTTATCTTCCAATGATTTACACGTAATGCAATAAATTGTTTGCATGAGGAACTCAACCTGAGCCGTACTTACTCATACAAAAGTCCTGTTGAGTTCATTGGGATTTATTTTCTCATACATGTTTTTGGACTACCAGTATGAAAGTCACTGATGGGAAGGGAACTCCACTAGGTTCATTCCCTACAGACATTACTCTTCATCTGTCCAGTATTATGCAGTTAAATGCTGAAATCCTTTCAATTTCACAGGTACAAGAGAACAATCCAGCTCTACCTGCTGTGTCCAGCTCTACCTCCTGTGTACAAAAATCCTTTGAATTTCTGTAAATAAGACCAGGTGAATGTAAGGAACTCCAGTGTATTATCGCTAGAGGGCTTGATATACCACCAGCAATGGGACAGCTGCCTCTGAGCTCTGTTGCTTTCTGCAGGACAAAGCTCTGTGTTTTCAGAGACCTGCTAGACAGCTGTCTCAGATATAGGGTGGGATGTTCTCTTGCTGCCAGTGTTAAGGCAAGATTCACAGGGAGGGGGGAACGATCTCATCTTTTGCCTCTGACAGGACAATGTTTTGGGATGTCCTGAAAGTGCATACGATTTGGCTGGAAAGACCAACCAGGTCTTGTCCATCAGTTTCATAGGCATCTCGCCCCTTCCTCGTTCAAGTACTCCATTGCAAGAAGCACATACATAAAACAGTGGCGATCCCCTGTAATCTGGATTATCAGTGAGGGCACTTCAGTGTAACTTCTATACCTAACCTGTTAGGTTCCAACGATCACACCTAAACTCGGGTAGGAATACAAGAAATTTAACAAAGTAAAAAGATGAACGTTCCCCTGTAAGAATTGTTTTCTCTGTTGTCTCGTTAATAGTATTCTAGCCTTTCCGGTCTATGGCGTCGTTCCCCCCCCCCCCCCCGGCCAACCTGACTTCTCTCTGCTCCAAAGGACCTCAAGTCCCCGACCAACCTCTATTCGCCCCCCCCATCCCGAGTTTTCCCGCCTCACTCTGCATCAACTCGTTGAAATAATCTGTTTTTCTCAGCCCCGCCAAAGCCCTCCCTCCCCGCCTTCTGTTGAAAGAGGCGCCCGTTGCCAAGCAGCGAAACGCGGCCGCCGTTCCCAGCCGGCGGGACTAAGAGCGGCGCGAGAGCAGGCGGTGAGGCCGGCAAATCTCCTCCGTCTGCCGGTGAGTAACGAGAAGCGAGCTCGGAGCTGCGGCGATCCAGCAACTCTTTGCCGGCGGGATAAGGGCGGTTTTAAACCAGCCGGTGAATGACTGAGTGAGTGAGATCGCGGGGCTTTGAAAAGTTGCGATTTCACATTTTTCGGGCGGCTGGCTAGAAAGGCAAGTAAAGTATAGACAGGCTGAAGCCCCGCGCTGCAGATCCGTTGCACCAGCGGGGCTTAAACGATGCCGAGCAGAGCATGCAGGAACCCTTCGGCAACCTTGCAAAAAACCCAGACTCAAGCGAGCCCGGAATTGGAGATGACCCTGGTGGTTATCCGCCTCCTTACGCTCAGAACGCATTCACACGTTCCAGTCTCGCCCCGTCAACCGGCGAGGCAACCCAAATAAGCACGTGGACCCCAGGGCTGAAAGGGAGGGGCGGGCCTGGCGTTCGCTTGCCGCGCATTTTTTTTGGTCAAGCCCCGCCCCCTGGCGCGGCAAGTGAATGACGATGACGTCACCTACGCCAGGCCCGCTCGTAGCTTCTCGCGGCGGCGGCGGAGGTTGTTTGGCAGTTGTCAGTAATAATGCCTTACTTTAGTAGTGGTTGACAGGCTGAAAGGTGTAAACACAACAGGGCAAGTTCACAAACGCTCTGGAAGAAACTTGTGGAGAAAAGAAAGCCAGGAGGGGAGGCCACGGAGTTGCAGTTTGTGTCCCTGACTAGCAAGATCGTCAGATTTTTATAAGGATGCTATGGGTTGTTGTTTTTTTAATAAATATTTTTATTGTATTTTTTCTACTTTTCTATCCGTTGCAACCAGAGTGATTTATTAGGGTTTATTATTTTATTTTGTCATTCTTAAAACCATGGCATAAGTAACTCAGGATGCCATGGTTTTAAGAATGACGAAATAAAATATATATTCTTATATATTTATGTTGTAAAGAGGTATTTGGATGCTTTGCTGATACAATAGTGTGAAGCTATTTGCCATTTGGATAATTTAAAAAGGGTAGCCATTAGAGATGGGGACGAATATAAAAAAGGACCAGTTTTTCTGACGAATATAGCCAATTCGTCATATATTCGTCAATCCGTATTTGTAAAATTTTAAATCAGGGCGAATATGGCTTGAGGAATATTTCCTTGGTTTTATTCGTGGATCAGTTCATATTCGTCTATATTTGTTACCCCTTTTGGGGGCCTCTCTGAGCTTGCTGGCGCCAATTCGAAGCTCTGGCCAATCAGGACAGAGATCCTGGATTGGCATGTCCAGCAGCCAATAGCGCTGCTGAAAGGTGTATCTACTTTTACAGATGCTTCATATAAGCTTTTCCTGTCCGGCCGTTCCCCACTTCTGTTTGTGCTCTCCGGAGTGAGGACAGTTGCTGCTCGCTGGCTTGCTGGTGCTCTTGCGGTTTCGCTTTTGCGGCAGCAAAGCAAAGACTTATATTTTTCTTTTTCATCATCATTCATCAATCATCATCAACTTTACTGGGAATTTGGGGAGGGATTTCAGGTAGCTTAGGCTACTTCTTTGGAAGGGCTTAATTTCATTTCAAATTCAAATCAATCAAACCTTTTTTCCCCCTGGAGGCTTGTGTGTGTCTGTGTATCGTCCAGTGGGGGGGGGGGGGGACTGTCATCGTGTGACTGTGGAATCTCTTTTCCTTTATATTCAGTTTTCAAAAGTTCATTTTAGAGAGGCTTGTGTCTCTCAGGGAATTTGGTGGGTGGCTGGATCCATCATTCCTTTTTCTTCCAAAACTTATTTGTGTGTGTGTGTGTCTAACTGAGACTTAGCTGGCAGGGCTTTTCTTTTTGGACTTTTTTGGCTTCTCTGCCACAGTGGGTCGGGGGGGGGGGGAATTTTCCTAATTACATTATACTGAGGGGGGGCTTTCTTTAGGCAGGCAGGTCACATTTTAGTAAAAGAATTACACCACCATCATTCTAAAAATAAGATTTATACACACTCTCTGACCCTCTATTAGTTTCCTTCCTCAATCTCCATTGCTTTATTTGTTTAGTTGGTTTGTTAGCCAGGCAGTAGAAAATGAAGGGATTTCTTCAGGGGCAATCCAAGGGGAAGAAGGCTGTGAAGCTACGCAGGCTAGGTAGCAGCACTGTCATCACGACCACCACGTGCACAACCACATCTACGATAACCAGTGCCACTGTCCCTCCTCCGGTGGCCTTG
This sequence comes from Intellagama lesueurii, assembly GCA_037013535.1. Classification (NCBI taxonomy): domain Eukaryota; kingdom Metazoa; phylum Chordata; class Lepidosauria; order Squamata; family Agamidae; genus Intellagama; species Intellagama lesueurii. The sequence continues at coordinate 155,856,593 of JBAJHW010000005.1, forward strand.
CAGGCAGGCAGGGAACCAAAGCTTCCAGAGGTGCCAAAAGAACTGCCGCTCCTCTTCCTAGAGGAATCTGAGGAGTTACTGGTTTCCGAAGATCCCCAGTCCGATTTGGAACCAGTAACGGCAGGGCAGGCTTCACAGCCCCCCCACCCCTGTCCCCAGAGTCATCTGTTCCCTCCTCCCAGACCAGCAGCACCCCTGGGACACAGAGTTCTTCCCAGGCCAGCAGTCATGGGCAGGCAGTGGGTCCTCTTTTGGGCAAACATGGCAGAGGGGTCATGTGGGATCATTTCACGGTGCTCAGCGATGATCCACGGCTGGCACGCTGCAATACCTGCCTTGGGGTGGTCCGGAGGGGGTCAGACCCCAGGCATCTGTCCTCCACCGCCCTCTGCCAACATCCGGAGAGGCACCACCCAAGGCTCCTGTCCAGGGAAGGCACTTCGTCCACGCCGTCTGGGAGAGGGAAAAGAGCAGCTCCAGGGGAGGCAGAAGGGAGGCAGGAGGAGGTGCCTCCTTTCAAAAGGGCAGCCACAGGGGTTTCTGGGGCCAGGAGCATGAGGCAGGCCACGCTCCACAAAGTGGCACCTGTTGGGTCCGCCATGACCCTCAGCTGGCGGTCGAAGGGCAAGGCCCAGCAGGCGGCCACTTGTCTCGTCGCCGAGACGATCGCCCTGCTTGGACTTCCACTGTCCATCGTGGAATCCCAAGCCTTCCGTCGGTTGCTGCATTTTTTTGCCCCCTGGTACGACCTCCCCTCACGGAGAACACTCAGTTCTAGAGTGCTGCCCTCGCTCTATGACTCTGTGAGGGAGGTGGTCCGTGACCATTTTTCATGGCTACAGGGGCGCAAGGTGCACTTCACAGCGGACCTGTGGAGCGGAGGTCAGCACGGCTACCTCTCGCTCACAGCCCACTGATGGCAGCCAAAAGACTTCAGTAGTGGCAGGGCATCGGCGACAGGGCCGCAGGGGGAGGCCCTTGCCCTGCCCCCAGGCTACAGGTCCGTTCTGCTGCAGGCGTGGCACATGGAAGCTCAGGCGATGGGGAGGAACATCGCTCATGAGTTCCTGTCCACGCTGCAGAAGTGGGCACCGGAGGGGGAGGTGACCCGTGGCCACATGGTCACAGATGCTGGGCGGAACATGGCGGTATTGAACGCAGCGGGCTTTGAGGGTATTGTATGTATGCATGGCGCACAAATTACACCTTGTGGTGCACGATGCCCTCGGCCTGGGCAGCCACGTCAAGCCCGAGTGGGATGCAGGCACACGGGAGATGCGGGCACTCCTGGAGCAATGCCGCCAACTGGTGGGCCGGCTGTGTGAGAGGCAGGAGGAGTTAGGTCAGGATACCCACGTTCTCCTGACAGACCTGCCCACCAGGTGGAACTCCACGCGGCCGGAGCTGGTCATAACTCGAAATGGTCGTATGTCGGGACGTTCGTAAGTTGAGGCACCACTGTAGAAGCCAGGACAATTAGGCCACTAGATCCAGGCTTGATGCAGTGGTTGAAGCTCAAGTGCAGGAACAAAGGTACACTACGGTGTTGAGGATAATCCTGTCTTCTAGTGCTGGTCCAATCCTCAGTAACAAAGATAATGCAAAGAGTTTCAGTGTATGACTGTGCATAGGTCACACACTTATTCGCTGTATTCCTCATGGGTTATTACACTATATACCGATTTCTCATATACCATATCTAAGATCAGGATGGACAGTTCCTGTATTACAGAAATTAAAATGTTTGCCCTGTCTTTAATATGTGTTTTGATTTGTTTCTTTAGACATCTTAAAAGAACAAGTAAAGAATCTGACCTCACTAAACTGTAAGTGTTTATTACATCTTAGATTTCAAATAACTCATGTTTTAATTTCTGAAAGCTTTGTGTCTTATCATTTGGGGAGCTGCTTTTGTGCATGTCAGTGACAATGGGGTAATGATCACCATGTCAGCAGAAAACTCTGTTCTGTCTGTGGGTACATAATTTAATCTGCATAGTGGCCTGCTATACAGAAATGTCTCAATATGTGAAAACAAATTAAAGGCAGCTGTGTATGGGGATTTTCACCTGTGTTCTTATTTTTGAGCCATTAATTAAAACATTTGCCCAGTATTTTGAATTTTGCACACATGTAACTGCAAGTACAGGTATGGTGATGTAGAAAGGTTTGCTGCTCTCTTGCTCATGTGTTTGCTTGCATGACCTGATCTTTCTACATCACAACAGCCACTTCCATGTTCAATACACACAGAAAATCAAACAGAATATTGGTCATTGTGTTCTTTTTTACTACTTACCTGCCCAGTTTCACTTGTATGACTGAGGGTCACTGTATGCACTTTCTAGTCACAGTACAGTAGCATCCCTGTATCCATGGGAGATCAGTTCCAAGCCTGTCCCACCTCCAGATGCTGAAAAGCGCAGATTATAATGAATGCTTCTCTGGTTCTCTCTAGTAGCCAGCTCTGGTAATGACATCGTAGAAATATATTTCTCTAGCAAACACTATACATAGCATGGTCTCTGGCTCCCTTTAGTGGCCAGTTCTGGTAGAAATATATATTTCTACAATTTTTATTTTAATATTTTTAATACTTTCAGACAGTGGGTAAGTGAATCAGCAGATACAGGGGTCCTACTCTATTCACAGTAATGAAATATGCATTCAGCTTAGTTGATGTTGATTATAAGATATAATGGCATAGAGTATCCTGGATGATATTTTAAGTTGACTGTCAATGTGTGTTCTACAATTTTCTTCCACATTGATATACTCTGCTGTTGCAAATATCCTGTCAAACAGACTTCCCCATTGGAGAAGCTTAATTTATATTAATGATTCTTGGCCTTAATTAAGGCCAAGAATCATTAGTTAGCAATCTTCCCCAGGTCTAGTTAAGAGTTCAAATGCAGTTCAGGCCCAAATTAGTCCATTTAAAACCCAGTCTTATTATAAGTTTCTGATCTGAAGTTCATTTTGCTTTTTGGCACTGTACTTCAATCTGTTAAGATTGTTAAGAATCCAGTCTTAGCTACTTCCTCCAGCTTTGTATCTTATCAAATTATGACAGGAAATTGATCAGCATCCTCTCAGCTTCTTCATCCAAGGCATTTTATAAAGACATTGAACAATGGTGGACCCCAAACAGAACCCTTAGGCACTGTGTTTGTCGTTTCTCTCAAGATTGGAAGTCCATAGACCAACTACAAATATATCTAATGGTAGCATCCTCTAGCCCGTATTTTACCTTCTGGTGTGAGAAAAACATCATGAGGGAAACTTGTCAAAAGTCTTGTTAAAATAAGCATATGTCACACTGAATTCATTCCTCTGATCTACCAAGCTTACAACTCTGTCAACAGAGAGGAAGACAGAGCAGGAGAAAAGATTAGTTGAACCTGACTTATTCTTGAGAATCCCAAGCTAGCTCTCAGTAATCACCATGGTCTTTTCTATATATTTACAGATGATTTTTTTCTGGCATGCATGCCAAACTGACTTCTTGATAGTTGCCCTGATACTTCGGCTTCTTTTTCTGAAGACAGGGGCAATATTTGCCCACTTGCAGTCTCCTAAGACCATAGCTGTTCTCTAAGAATTCTCAGCTGTTGTAGATACAGTAGAGTCTCTGAGATTACATCTGCAGTTTCCTTTAGAAACCTTAGATGCAGTTCATCTCTTCCCGAAGACTGAATTCATTTAAAGTAGCTAAAGGTTCCTATACCATATTTTTACTTATCCTGGGCAGCAACTTCTTTGTTGTGTAATTTATTCAATTTTTGCCAGATTGGGCACTGTTTTTCTTTAGAGAGGAGACAGTTAATGCAGGAGTCAAACAGTACCATCTGTTCTAGCACCCCTTAGCCCAAGCTTATTCTGTGCTTTGGTCCTCTTCATCTTCTCTCTACAAATATTGGCAACTTCTTTGTACTCTTTGCCTCTCCTTTCATTATCTCAGCTCCTCAGAAATCTCTGTATGCCTCCACCTGCCTCCCACTAGTTTTTCTTACTGGAATTGTTCTTGATTGGACTTTTGGCACCTCCTCTTTAAGAAATCTTCCATCCACCTGCATCTCTTTTTCTGTTTGAATATTTCTGACTGTGGGATCTCTCCCAAATTTTTAAGTTTGTTGAAATTATGCCTTAGAACAGTCGTTCCCAACCTTGGGTAACCCAGGTGTTCTTGGACTGCAGGTCCCAGAAATTCTGACCAGCACAGCTGGTGGTGAAGTCTTCTGGGAACTGCAGTCCAAGAACATTTGGATTACCCAAGGTTGGGAACCAGTGCCTTAGAGCACTACAGCTGTCACATTCCAAGTATCAGATTCATGGAAATTATGGCAGAAAGTATCTTTTCCAGATATTTTTGGAGCATAATGTTGCTGAGGAGCCTACTAAAAGCCCTAATAACAACCCTTTTAGTTACTGTTACTAGGCAGGTTTAGTGAAAAAGAGAGCATCTGGAGTTACAAAAAGGGTTAGTGCTGGGGGCAGTGTTGATCTTATTAAGTTATGAACCCAAACCCCAGGTATACTTGCCTTATAATTCATTCAGAGATTCCGTATGGATACATTTTGTAATCCAGATTCCCCAGTTACAAAGAAGGGCATCATTAGTCTTGATGTAATTCAGCATAATATCTTTTGTTATATATCAACCATTGACATTACCCTTCACCAGCTCTTCTGTACTTTTAAAGCAAAATAAATTTCCTTGCAGTATCTCAAACAATTAGAGAACCTTTCCTCTATTTTTGCAATGCCATGTTTCTGCTTCTATTAAAAGTTTGTGCCTTGAGGCCTGCCAGCAGGGCTTACAATACCTACATTAAACCAAATTTAAGAGTAAGGGTGCTCCTGCTGCTAACATTCTCAGATCACAGGCGTGCAAAATGAAGGAACTGGCAGCTGTAACTTTAATAGTGGAAAGTATAAGATGAATACTGCTCTATATGACAAAAAAGTCCCATTAGCATTTATGAACTTCAAAATGACAAGCTAGACTTAGGACTTTTTTTTTGTTCTGTTTAAAAGAAATAAGGCTTATACCCAAATAAGACTAATCACAGTATTGCTATCATATTGCCATTGCAGCATATTAGTTATTGGTATAATTTGGACTTATAATAATATGTAGATTGTTTCATTATATCCTTTGTGCCTTTTCTAGTACGTATTTGCTAATATAAATATTAGGTCAGTTTCTTATTAAAAGATATGGGAATAAAAGTTGTAGACCCTATGTTCCATTTGTGCTGATTTTCACCTATCAGAAGCACAGTGAAAATTCAAAATCAGCATTAAATATTGGCAAATACTGATAAGACAGGAAGAATTTGTTGTCTTTAGCTATTTATAATAGTTATGAAAACTGTTAGTACATGCAATTGTTATGTATATGCTTACTCTGTTCAATATATCTGGTATTACTATCACAGTACTTTAGCTACATGATTTAATAAATTGACCTCCCTCCTGCTTCTTTATAAAACCTGTTTTCTTTCATGTCTGTCATTATGTCATTGTAATTCTGTTATTTCCAAGAGCAGCAAATGTGGCCAAGTCTGACATTAATTAATCTGCAAATATTTCAAATGTTCCTGAAATTGCTGCTAAAAGTAGGTAAATAATGGCTGAAACCTGTGGGTGTAAATAGTTATGGTGACACGAGCCAACAATGGTACTCTTCAATTTAATTTAATTCAAAGTGTCCTATTCCTTCCCTTCAGGTTCCAAAGCTCCCTAAGGATCCCTTTTGACCTCAGAATGGTGGGGGCAGGCTAGCAGCAGTCCCAATCCTGCCAGTGGCAATCTAGCAGCAGTGTTTATCTATTAAAGGCTCTCCCCCATCCTGAGGCTCCCCAAAGCTTTCTAGGTTCAAGAGGGATCTCTAGAGAGGCTTGGAACCTGAAGGAGGGAAATAGGAAGCTTTAAATTAAATTAAATTAAAGAGTAAGTTTGCAGGCTGATGACATTGCCATCCGTGTATTTACGCAAGAGGATTTCGGCTACTACGTCCTCTTCTGTGCTTTCAGTCTTTCTGGATATTCATTAGCAGTTACAACATGCTTTTAATTTTGAACTAACATATCAGTGTTCCTTCTCCTATGTATTCAAGTGCAAGTTGATCTCATATGCTATGTTGATTTTTCATTTGCAAAAATGTATGTCTGAGTTAATTTTATAATGACTGAAGGTCTGCTAATATTTTGCTGCTGCTGAGTCTTTGACTTCTATAAAGATTTGGCACACACTGTCAGTGTGTGCCTAAGAAAAGTGAAGACTATTTGACATAAATTGCTTACAATATTCTGTATTTTTTTTAGTTCAAAATGAGTATATTTCCTCCTGTGCCAGTGCAAAGTCCCAAAGCACATCCAAGTATGGAAGAGATGAAATGCCCTTCACCAAACCTTGCAAGGTGTGTTTATTGTACTTATTTTCTTTCTCTTCATTCATATATTTGCCTGTGGCTCTTTAAGTACTTTCAGTACTATACTAGAGGGAAAATATGCTGGAGTAGCTAAGTCACAAGAAGACTAGAATTCTGTATCCACTTGCCTGAGAATAAGCCTCCTTCAACTCAGTGGAGGTTGATTTTGAACAGATCTCTTTAGGATTTTGTTGCAAGAGCCAGAACTGCAGCATTTGGGATTTAAAAATTCAAAATACAGAATATTTTATGAAACCTAAGAGAAGGCATTCCCAATATTCTCAAAATTCAGAATGGAAATTGATTTGTTAAATGCATAGTTCAACATTAATAATAATCTCATACATCAAGATTTAGAGGTCCAGTTTCCATTTCCTGTTTGTTAAGATGGTTCTTCTTGGGGAGAGATATTTATATGATAACCCTTATTTCCAGTGCCTGTGGATTGAACTAATTGTGAACCAAATCCAATTGTTGGTGTCTGCTAGAGTAATTTTAGGTGGAGCAATTTATAAGGACATTTTCCAAAAAGATACGTGGGATGCTGTCAAAGCTTTCGAAGCTGCTCCTGGTTTCATGGGCTGTAGTAACTACACAGTGGGGAAATACGCTTTGATCCAGTTTTTCGAATTAAGTCCCTGCTGGTTTCAGCAGGAGGAATTGCTGTAGCCATCCAGATGAATACAAATAGTTATTGTGTTGCAGGAGTCAACAGGAGCAGAGGCAAAGAAAGCTGTGAGTTTGTTAGTATGGAACTCCAACAGATCAATCTTTGATCTGACAAGGTGTCATTTGGCAGTTTCCACTGGCACTACCTCTTCCCTTTGCCTCTTGTTTTTTTTAAAAAAAATTTTCCAAAATAATATCACTAATCTGTTGCAGCACTGATTTTGAAAAGCCTATACTTTAAAAAAATATATGGAAACAACAGGTGCTCAGTTGAGGGGAACTGACTTCCTGTGAGTCCCCCTTAACATCAGACTAGGCGATCACGCAAGGTAGAAAGCAGAGAAAAGCTGCACCAGCAAAGCAAAGCAAAATTAAGCCATCCTGTCAGCTGGCGGTGGGGGGAGATTCCCTATGGAAAACAGATGATTCCCCACCAGGCTTCCACACACTGAGCTTTATGTCATTAAGTTACCAGTTTTAAATTAAATTCTATCTGTGCCTAATCTGATGTAAACTGTGGGGTCAGTAGCCAATATAGTCGCCCCCTCACTTAATTTAGGACAGAATGGAATGTAAAATAAATTCAGATGATTTTGAATCTGTGCTCTATTGTCATGCATAGTCCTGGTATGCTCACACAAAAAGCATCAAAAACATTTCTTTTGAATGAAGACTGGTTAATCAGAGGTGGTAGGACATGATTACTCAGTCTCAGATATCTCATCATGAATTCATTTTTGTTTTATTCCTTTCTAATTTGGCAATTGTGCCAAAATTCCTGCTTCAAGGTCTTCTTCCTGCAGAATAAGTTGCTTTATTTAACAAAATAATATTAGTGTATGATGCTCCACAATTTCTTCAGCTTGTAAAACCTTGTTCTTGTCAGCAATATTTGAGAGAGCTTTATGGAAGTAAGGCAGCAAAAGGCATAAAAGTGACTTGTAAGTACCTTTTAGTGCTATCCACTGTGATTGTATTTCATGTGTCCATTGTCATTCAAGAGCACATGGTAGTGTTTCAGGAATGCCTACAAGAATCTTTGTGAAGATATGGAAAGCATTAGCACAAGTCCTCTAGCATGTGTCTGTTGGAAAGTGGAATAAACAGTGGCTCCCACTTATTATGGTTTTCCATGTTACAGTACAGGGACTGGAAAACAGTTGCTCTACCCAGAAAAAAAAATTCAGCATGGGCTGCAACAGCATTAACCCTTCCAAGATTTACTGAACAGGCACCCCATGAAAAATACACATCAAGTTCATTTTGAGGTCTAATGCAGGCTTGAACACCTTCTATCATCTGTGACACATTAGAGTCCTTATCAAATCTTTGACCTCTGTCACCCAGGAGAATACTATGACTCTTCAAGCTGCCAATTAGCATTTCAATTGTCAGCTATTTTATTTCTAAATTAATACACTCAAAAAACTATTTAATGCTAAAGGTACCACTGTCCTTGTTGTAGACTCCAAATCATAATATCCATTCCTGTTGGGCATGGTTCTTGCTGTAGACTCCAAATCATAATATCCATTCCTGTTGGGCATGGTTTGGAGTCATCAGGAACAGTATCTCATATAATAGAATAATTAATGGCCTTTTCTGTCAGATAAAGGATGGACCTCTGCATACTCTTTTACCACATAATTCAGTAAACTCATTTGACTGTCTTATAATGAACCTCTCCATTTACTGTTCTGCTTTCTATTTGCTTCTGTTCAACCTTAGTCCAATGGTCACAAGTGATGCTGTCATAATGAGCTACAATCACAAGAGTTCCAAGAAAGCTGTCATTATACAAGTCACATATCAGATCCTTATCTCTTTGGAATGACAAATCTCTTAAAGAAAGGGAAAAGGTAACATCAAACAATCTTTCCAGTGTTCCTTCCCATCATGTAACTTTTGTTAAGACTTGTTTTTGAAGATTACTGTCCATTCAATTTCCATTGACAGCTACTGCTGCAATTGCTTTCACAGGCGGAAGCAAGTTTCATGTTTTATGTGACTTTTCACATTCAGGAACTTTACTATATAGTTTATGCCTTTTTGTCATAGGTAAAGGTAAAGGTTCCCCTTGACATTTAGTCCAGTCGTGTCCGACTCTAGGGCATGGTGCTCATCCCCGTCTCCAAGCCGTAGAGCCAGCGTTTGTCCGTAGACAGTTTCCGTGGTCACGTGGCCAGCACGAACGCCGTTACCTTCCCACCGTGGTAGTACCTATTTATCTACTCGTATTTACATGCTTTCGAACTGCTAGGTTGGCAGGAGCTCTGGCAACTTTTCTTTGTCATCAGTTACTAGTGCCACAGACTCGGTCTCTGCGGTGAACTCATTTTCATCTGAAATCTGTTCATTTTTTCCTGTTTTCCTGTATTAACACCTGACTGTGGGAGCATCTGGCCTTATTTGAAAAACAGAAAGATAAGACTGGTACTCTTGGGCTTCTTTTAATCCTCTTTCTTTTACCTCCTTTTGTTTCTGGCTGCCTGATTTGTACTTATAGCCACCAACAGACACTGACGTATAGTGTACAGTATCTGGGAGAGACTGAATGAATTGGACAGAGATGTTGGCAGACTCGAGTCTGAATCTGAGTCCCTATTAAAAACAAGCTTTTTGCCCCAGAAAAATAGGAGAGGTGAGTGGCTTCCGAGTCACAAGTCATTGGGGGAGAAAAAACCCGAGTAGAGTCACCAGTGCTACTTAAGTCTGCCTTGACAGTGAATCCCGTGACTCAAGTCCCCATCAATGGAATTGGATACTTGCCTGCATATATTTTGGAACACCAAACGCTACTAGAAGAACCAGCAACACTTGCTCCTGCTGTCTTATGGTGCTTTCCTTTTCCTCTCCAACCAGCTGTCTGTCCCTCTATACAAGGAATTCTGGGACTTGTAGTTCTTAATATGATAGAACATATCAAATAAAGAGAGCCAATCTCACACAATCTTTGTTAGAGTAGCCATTGTCACATTGACAAAAAAAAAGGACACATTACAAAATGGAGGACAAAGATCATCAAAAGGGAGAATAATTATCACCAAAAAAGAGATCTTTTTGGTTTAAAAATGCATAGGTTAATTTAAGTTGATCTATGCTGATATTAATCTAATTAGATATATATCTGTTGTACTTTAAGTAGAATTACAATATACAACTCATCATAAAGCAAAACTAAATGACCCTCTTTAGTCCTAATATTGAGTGAAGTGTGGGATATAAATTAAATGAATAAACCATAGTGCTCAATAAAGCAAAGCAAACTGTATATACCACCCCATAGTGCTTAAAGCACTCTCTGTGTAGTTTACAATTGAATTATGCAGGCTACACATTCCCCCCACCCCAGCGAGCTGGGCACTCAGTTTATCAACTTTGGAAGGATGGAAGGCTGAATAGCCTTGAGCCGGCTACCTGAGCCCATCGAAATTGAACTTGGGTCATAAGTAGAGTTTTAACTGCAGTACTACAGTTTAACCACTGCGCCATGAGAATCCTTCTAATAACCCTCTGAAATGCTTTATTCTTTATATTTCTGTGCAGCTGATTACATAGGAATATGCTTGGAAATGGATACTATCCATTGTATCTTTAAAATAATCATTGTGCACTTAAGAAATACCCTGTTTCCCCGAAAATAAGCCCTAACCTGAAAATAAACCCTAGTATGATTTTTCAGGATACTCGTAATATAAGCCCTACCCCAAAAATAAGCCCCAGTTAAGTGAAACCCCGCCCTCCACCATTGTGCAGCATTGTGCAGCAACCAGATGACATGACTGTATTTGAATAAATGTAGATTGTTGTACATGAAAAAAATAAAACATCTCCTGAAAATAAGCTCTAATGTGTTTTTTGGAGCAAAAATTAATATGAGACCCTGTCTTATTTTCGGGAAAACACGGTAAGTACCCATCACCACACACTCAGTATGACAAGGTAGAAACAATATTTTATTCTTCGAGAATACATTAAATGGTATTTGCTTTTTAAATTAAATTCAATATAAAACAATTTATATAAAGTGAAATAAATTGGACAAGCTTCATTCATTCATTCTCTACATTTTGTTAACTTGGCTATAATCACATCTGGCAGTCCAAATCATGGACTAAAACTAGAGATGGGCACGAACTGCTGGTTTGGTGGTTTGGCGCCATTTGCTTCCCAGTCAAACAGCTGATCTGCAGTTCATTACCCGACCCCCTCTAGTGGGTGCCCACTTGGCAGGAGTGCCAGGAGGAGACAGGGCAGGGTGCTGTTCACCAAGTGGGTACCTGCTCGAGGGGACGAGGCACCGAACCACAGATCAGCTGTTCGGCCGAGAAATGAACGGCACCAAACCACTGAACCAGCAGTTCATGCCCATTTCTAATTGCAATACAGGGGCAGCCTGCAGTGGGAAGCAAAGCACTGCCACCACTGATGAGCCATTCCCCCATTGCTCCCCCCTGCACTGAATGTTTTTTTAAAACCCCAGACCCTTTTTCAGCATGCACCATAACAATAGAAGAAAAAGAGTGGTGCCGGCTCCTTTTCTTGAATGCCAGTTTCAAACAGAGGATGTTGGAAACAAAGGGTGATAGGAAGGGGGTGAGAGACCTCAGGGTCTCTCACCCTTGTCGTCATGCCTTAGTTCATGCAGTCTCCACTTGGAACTGGAATTTAAGAAAAGAGGCTGGGGCTGCAGAGAGACAGCTTCACAATTGAGGGAATACAGCTCCCTTTGCTTATTTCTCTCATGGCAGAGCATGTGGGGATGGGAGCATGTGTTCTGAGTACATTTACCTAGTCCGTATAATATGATATACCTCCAAAGAGGTAGTCAGTGGGACGACATGTATTTAAAAGGCTGAATGTGGTGTGTATGGAAAAATCTACTTTCTCTAACACAACTATTGTCTTCCCTAGTTGGCAAGGCTTATGAAGTGGAGGTTCCTTCACCATATTGTCTGTATCTGCACCCCATACAATTGCTCTGTCAAAGTACGCATTGATACCATGTTTTGAAAAATGCAAACAATGCACAGTTGGGATTATTATATTTGGAAGAGAGAAAACATACATTTCTTCATCACCTTGTGCAGGACATGGGTTGTCTCAAAAGGTTACATATGCGTTGAATGCAAAATACACAAGCAGCAGGAAGTTTCAGCTATAGCTATGTGTACTTTCTACAAAAAAAGAGGCTAGCAATAGATGAAAGAGTTAAAATTATACTTGTACATGTTTATAGTATGTGTTTGATAAAGTACTTTGTCAATATTTTAACATATATCTGTCTTTGCTTGGCAAATGTTAATACATAATATATGTAGCAGATTTTGACGTTAAGTCACCTCTCAGAGTTCTTTAATTTTTTTTTAATTTAAATTTAGGATGCATTTGATCAAAGGCAAAGATGCCATAGATCGTTATTTGGCCACGCATATCAAAGGACTGTCAAAGCAAGAGGCTGCTGCGTAAGTAAGGTCTTTCTGAAGCATTTTTATACAGCAAGTTTATTGTTTTCTTTGTTTCTAGTCTTATTCATTGAAATCTGAAGTTCCTCAGGCAATTTTCTGACGAACATGGCATTTAAAAATTGAAACTGATATTAAATAATTATGTTTCACTGCTACTTATCTTGCATATATCAAAGCATATAGTTCAGTGCCTGTGTTAATTCACTGTTTCACCAAAGTATTAGCACATTTGCAGCATTTAATTGTTTGTCAGTAATTAAAACTATCTATTTTTCTTCCTTGTTTTTTTTTAAGCCTCTCACTTAAGGCTGAAATTTTACTTCCGAAAATACTATTGTGGTTTGTAGTGCTGATTTTTCAGTGTGCTCACATTATTTGAAAGCCACTATCCAAAAACAGCCTAAGGGAAGTGTTCTATTTCACATAACATTTACAAACAAAACAAGAAAAGCCACCATTTCATATAATATTTTTAAAGGTTTGTATGCATAGAATTTTGGTACTAGTCCCTGTCACAGCTTCTACCCTTTTTTTGTTTGTCTCCCTGAAATCAGTGTAATGATTCTAACATCTAAGTGGGAATTGTTGCTTTAGCAATCATCATCTTAGTTGCAGGTGGCACTGACTCATTCCAAACAGAAGGTCACTTTGGTGCCTTACAAATGTGTTTGAGAGAAGGAGAGAGAGTGTGTGTGTCTTTGTTTAGTTATGCATGTCTGGAGCAGATTTCTTTGAAAGTTCCTGTCTTCCTGTTCTTGAATTTTCTTTGTTGTATTTGGTACCCTTTTTATTCTGTAGGGCTTTTTCACCCAACATGGCTGTTGGTAGCTTTGTCTTTTTAAGTAAGATAGGCTTTTAAAAGGCACAACTGGAAACAAGAGAACTTTTAATAGGCAGTAGTTTGAGGCAGTCCATTATACAATTTCATTCTGAAGGTCTTTTCTGTGCTGGATTGATTATTGTCCTCTCTTTAGAATTTCTGTAAGATCCTGTTCCAGAGCCTGAACTCTTACCTTGGTTTCTAGAGAATGTCTTGGCTTATCAACAACAATAGAACTTCGACTGTTGGCCTCTTCTCTTTCTCCTAATTCCTGTGTGTTATTAGTATGCTTTCTTTTGGTCATGTTTCAAGTTGGATAGTAGCAAAGGGCAAAGAATTTTTATAATTTGGAAAAATAAAGTCAGAAAGAATGCAGTTGTATGCATTTCTCAGAGTAAGTCCTAGTGCATTCAACAAAGCTTACTGCTGAGTAGATATTTATAGGGATTGTATGGTAAATTTTATTGAAGTGCAGGAGCAAGTTCTGGAACTCACAGTTACATTCCTCTTGTCTCTTTTTTATTATTGTAAAATTATGGCAACTTTAGAAACTTGATATGGGATCCAGTGCTGGACAGTTTCAGCACTGCTTACAGAAGTTTTTTTGAAAAATTGCATTGGGGACCACTCTTTGAAAAACAGAAGTTAATATTCTCAAGATAACATTGTGCTGTCATACTACGTTGGATCAAAATAAAAATTATAAAGTATTTTTATTAATTCTTTTAATATTATTTAAAAGAAACAAGCTGGGGCTTTGTTCTTTTAGTTGAAACAAACAAATGTGTTACTCTTTCCTGTGGGACTTTTATTTAGGTCTGATTTCTAAGAATTGGAGTTCTTTTACTGAGCCCCAGTTTGCAATGGATACTACGGATGTAAAGAGTGTATATATAGGATAGTTATCATTAATAAACTGTGAGGTAACTTAAGGGATTCTATATTATGCGGATTGTGTCCATGAGATTATATATATATAATTTTGGGAAAATGTAATAGAGAACTATCTGCTGATGTTGGAATAGCCTTTCTAGAAGGGACTGTGTTGTGTTAAATGAATGATAGCAATGTATATGGTTACAAAGAAGCGAGGTCCATTGCATCAATGAATTTACTGCCAGATAAGTATATGGAGTCAGGGGTTGGGAGTTTGCTTCCCCACTGTGTTTCTATACAAGTGCCAGAGTACCCTCAGAAGTGAATGGTAAACCACTTCTGAGTACTCTATAAAAGTTACAATACACCAGAAGCAACTTGATGGCACATAACCGTAATAAGTATGTACAGTATTACAGCTTCCTATTGTAGTAATGTTATATTCTGAAATAAAACCTGTTTGAAAATGAGTAACTAGATTCAGAAGTTTTCAGAAGTTTTTCCAGTTTTTTTTATGCAATGGGATGCCAGTCTATTAATTTTCTTTTTCATAAACCAACCACCTGTGGGATAAGAGGGGAAACTACACTTGGGCTAGCAAAGGGATTCTTAGTCCTTAAGATTAGACACAACGGCTGTACTTAAGACTTCAACCTATGTTGAGAATTTTCTGAATTTGCCAAACAAAACTCTTGCCAAGAAATGAAGGAGACTGTGTGTATGTAGAAGTAGCTCTGTTAGTCTGCGTAGGCATATTCAGCAAAAGTAAAAGAAAAAGAAGTGTACTTAAAAACTGATATTTCAGTGTGAGCTTTCGTGGATACATGCACTTCTGATATCTGAAGAAATAGATAAGTCCATGAAAGCTCACACTGAAAGCTAAACCTCTTTTTGTTGTTGTTGTTTTGGTTTGATTTTGACTCTGTTTGTGTGTCCATGCGTGTGCGTGCGTCCGTGTGTGTGTGTGTGTAGAGGCATGTAAAAGGGTTAGTTGATCCATGCCTTTTATGTATGGAGTGCGCATATTGTGCACATATTGTGTACTTCATACACAAGCAAACTTGGGACTTGCCTCTTTATTGAAGTGTTTACCATGCAATTGTATGTAGTTAGATCAAGAATTCAGTCTCATTTAATTAAATGGGAATTACTCCTCACCCCCAAGAAGAATACCCAGTGTGGTTAGAGATAAACTATGACTCTGGAGACCTGGGTTCAAATTCCTGCTTAGCCATGGAAACTCTACAGGGGTGGCACTGATAAAACCATTCTTAAGTATTCCACTTACTTAGGAACCCCTGTTAGGGTTACTCTAAGACTCTGACATCATGGCACATTATACATAACACCCTTCCTGTCTATAGAGAGCATTGCAAAATTCCTCAGAATTCCCTTACCCTCTCGAACCAATTCATTCCTGCCTCTTTTCCGCACCTTCCATTTCTTTCCATTTAGTAGTGGTGCAGCGTTATGTCTGCAGTCCAAAATATATTTACTAAGGAGTAAGCCCTACAGAAAATGACTGTCTGGTATCCTGTTGCTTAGTGTAGCAAGTCACAACTAGGGTAGGGCAGTCCCAGTGAATCAGTGGAAGGTATGGAATTGATTCACCAAATCCCCACTCATTCAGTGGGCCTACTCTAGCTGCCTCTTATTATGCTTAGCAACATAATTTCAGTCAATGTGATTTATAATAAAAGCAAGCATGACTTTTTAAAAATATTGTAGCATGGAGGGATCTTGTTCAGTGTGGCAACCAGCTTGTCATTCCAGGATTAGTCACTCATCTTTTCCTTCCCCCTTTAACATTCTTGCCTCCCAATGAGGAATCAGCACTCTGTGTCCATTCAACATACTCCAGTAGATGAATTTTGAGTTATCCTCTAGTTTTTCCCCCTAAAGACTTTTTTTTATAAAAATGTGCTGCAAACATTCTACCAATCTTGCTCATGTACCTGAATGATATAATTTTGGGTAGATAAAGATCCACAGGAGTAATGGGTTTCTTTTCAGTTTATTTATTATGTGCCATCAAGTTGCATCCAACTTACAGTCACCCTCTTAGGGTTTTCAATGCATGTGAGGTTTTTAAGGAGTGAATTTAGCCGTGCCACCACCCAGTGACTTTCTATGGCTGCGCAAGGATTTGAATCCAAGTCATTTGAGTCCTACTCTGACACCCTATTTACTGCAATGCACTAGCAGCTCCTGCAGCACAATTTGCAGCTCTTAATCTATAAGGTATTGTCTTTCCTAACAGAAGACATACAGAATTAAACTTCCTGCTAATGTTATGTTATCCAGGAGAAAAGTTATACAAGTTGTAGACTGTACTGTAAGACACAGTTTGATTTTTCTTTCCTAATGCTTCTACAGCTTTAATATTATTTAAATATGTATTCTTTTTCCATTTAAATAATTCCTAATCATCTTGCTTGTTGTAACCAAAATTCTGTGTTTTTATGAAGCAACATAGGCTTCCCAGTGATAGATTCTCTTCGAAAGAGAGAATGGGGAGACAAATCTCTTTATTCAAATTAGTGTGCTCTCTGTACTTCGGCCTAGTCTGATATGCATATCAGTGTAATTAAAGAAAGACAAAAAAATATGAGTGTATGGGAACCAAATAGTTTACCATCTGTAAAAACTATTCTGCACATTTGTTTAACATGGAAGACTTTCTCGAAAAGGTTAAAAAGTTCTAATCAACTTCTGTACATTATGTAGAAGTTCCATTTTCTAAACTCTGCAAAAGAAAGTTTCATATTTAATGGGAAATCATGAATAATTCCATTTATTATCTACTTCCTCCTTTCAAAGACATGATCTGGATAAAAGGCGGGGTGAATAATTTCAAAAAATACAATACATTTTTAATGGGAAGGTGCAAACTACAGATTCTCATGACTATTAGCAAGTATAGAGGAAACAGAATTTTACTTGCAAAAACTCATCACATTCTTGCAAAGAAAAAATACAAAACATGCTTTCATAAAGAAGAATACTGAACTGAAGTTTTACTTTTCTACATAACTTGTTGTTTTTGCTAAGTTTAGTACTATGGTTTTCTAAATCTTTCATTCTCAATAGTTCAGTAGTACTTGGTAGGGAATGTAGGATGCCAGTGGTTCTTTGAGATGTACAGAGAATTAAAATTGAAATATTCAGTGTTTAAAATAATATAAAATTAAAGTGGGTGTTTGATTGCCCTAGAATTTTAAGAATGGATCTTCTGGACTATACACAGATTATTCTGTTCTTAAACATTACTCTGAACTTCTTTGAGCTGTTTTTTTCTGCTACAAATATCTATTGAGAGTGGAGAAGAAAACATAGAATTAGAATTTACTTTATTGTCATTGTACTTCCATACAACGAAATTAAATGCCATCTCCAGTACACATAATGATAAAACACACAAGAACATAGCATCCATAACATGAAAACATAGCACATTACACATAAAACACATCCCTCTCATTCACATCCACATCCTTCACATTCAATTTTCCATCGCACAACACATTAATATTGCGCTATACAGTGGAATTCAGTATAGTTGCTGCTCTGGGATAAAAACTGTTTTTCAGCCTATTTGTCTTTGTTTTAATTATCCTATACCACCTACCAGATGGTAACAATTGAAAGAGGGAATGGCCCGGGTGTGATGGATCTTTGAGAATATTTTGGGCTTTCTTAAGTCAGCGGGAATTATAGAGATCTTCCAAAGAGGGAAGAGGGCAACCAATGATCCTCCGGGCCATTGTAATAATCCTCTGGAGCGTTTTCCTATCTGCCATTGTACAGTTAGCAAACCGTATGTACCACAGCAATAGATTAAAATACTCTCTATGATACAGCAGTAGAAGGTTACCAGCAGTTTTCCATTCAGTTGTTGTCGCCTGAGAAGTCTCAGGTAATATAGTCTCTGCTGGGCCCTCTTAACCACTGCTGCAATATGAGCGCCCCAGGACACGTCCTCCTTGATGATAACACCCAGAAACTTAAAACTGGTTACCCATTCCACTTGCTCTCCACTTATAACCAATGGCTGAATATCTGATTTAATTCTTCTATAGTCTATTATAAGCTCCTTGGTCTTCTTGATGTTAAGAGTCAAGTTGTTATCTTCACACCACAAGAGCAGTCGATTCACCTCATCCCGATAGGCTAAATCATCCCCTTCAGAAATAAGCCCTACCACTGTTGTATCATCTGCAAATTTTGTAATAATATTATTTTGATGCATGGGTGTGCAATCATATGTATAGAATGAGTAAAGTAAAGGGCTAAACACACATCCTTGTGGTGTTCCAGTATTAAGAATGAGAGCTGAGGAGGTGTAATTCCCCAATCTAACTCTCTGGGAATGGCCAGATAGAAAGTCCATAATCCAAGAACAAATTGAATGTGAAAACCCAAGCTCCGTGAGTTTGGACACTAATCCATATGGAAGGATTGTGTTAAATGTAGAATTAAAGTCCACAAAAAGCATCCTCGCATAGGTCCCTCGCTGTTCTAGGTGGGTCAAGACAGTGTGGAGAGTAATAGCTATGGCATCCTCCGTAGATCTGTTAGTTCTGTATGCAAACTGATATTTATCCATTTGAGGTGAAAGGCTAGAGATAATATGTTTGCGTACCAACTTTTTAAAGCATTTCATGATGTTAGACGTAAGTGCCACTGGTCTATAATCACTGAGGTTGTTAATAGGGTTCTTCTTTGGCAGTGGAACAATAAAGGAGGCCTTCAAACAGGGTGGAATAATAGACTGTGATAAAGATCCATTGAAGATCTTGGTGAAAACCCCAGCCAGCTGATCAGCACAATCTTTGAACACACGACCAGGAATGCCATCGGGTCCTGTAGCCTTTCTAGGATCCACAGAAAACATGGAATTAGAATTTTTTAAAATTGATATATTTATTTATACAATGAATGGTAACTTTCACATGCTGCGTATGGGGCATGTAGTGGTGTTCCCTCGCCCTAAACTTCTCTTATAAAGTTGAGGAGTGTAGTAGTTGCCCTTGTTTCAAAAACCTAATAAACCTTGATTTTTACTCTTCCTGCTCAAGAGGACTTACTAACCAGTTTTCTGTATTCAGAGATAATATAACATTGTAGCTAGTTGTTAGTTGTTATGTGCTGTCAAGTCAGAACTGACTTATAGTGACCCCGGTAAGGCTTTCAAGGTAAGTGAGGTATTTAAGGAGTAGTTTTACCAATTCCTACCTTTCAAGTGAGTTTCCATGGCAGAGCCGAGGAATCGAACCCAGGACTTCTGCATTCTAGTTCATTATTCAATCCACTACACTACACTGGGTACCCTGTAGCTAGTTAGTGAAAGGTTTTTATATTCTTGTAAAGAAGTAGCCTGGGAGCTTAGTGCTGATATAGGTGTGTAATCTTAATGACCAAAACTAGATTGTCATTCTGTCTGAACCAGGCCAATGGATTGGAGCAATTAAGAGTTTCAGGTATTTATCCAGTCTTCTCTTTTATAACAGGAAAATAGATTGTGGTTTGTACATCAGAATGTGTTTGGAAGATAATGCTTATTAGGATGCTTGCTTGTCTTCAAAGGGAGACTCCACCATGAAACTGCTTGTCTAGAATATATCAGACCCTTCTATTTCTCTCTCTCTCTCTTTGCAACCTTAATTGGACCTGTGGGTTTCTTTCCTGCTACAGGTATTAAATTAGCAGCGCATAGCAAGAAAAAAAGTTTCATTATTTTTTCTGAATGTGTGTCTGTTCTTGTATACTTTTGGACTGTGTGTTGAAATGTACAAACTTTGGCTGCGTTTTATACACATGTGCCTTATTTCTGAATAAACATGTACAGAATAGCAATACTAGTGTTACCACTTTTACCCCTCATTGTTTTAGCCATAGTTACTATTTTTTTCCTTTGTATGGATGGGTGTGTTTGACTATCAGCCATCTGATTGAAACAGCTGAAACAAAAGAATCCACAAACATTTAAAACACAGTAATCTTGTGCCACAGTTGTTAGTTTTGGAAAGACACATGCCTCTTTTTTGTTTTATTTTTATTTTTGATTACTTTACATTAATGACATTAATTATTATATGTTAAAGAATGTTGCCTTCAAGTTATGGGGAATAGCATTTTCTTTCAGCATTAATAAAGAATGTCTCCTCTTCAAAACTGCATTTTGGATTCATTTAACATTGTAATAAAAACATTTTCCTGTGCTTACTGTACTTATTCATATCAATTCAAAGCATATCTGGGTTGGGACTTGGGCTTTTCCCCCACATCACTGATAGATAACAAATATATTTTAAAATATTATCTTTGCTGTTAAAGAGTACTTTCATTAATTTGCACAAATATCATCATTAACTATAATTTTCTACTTGATTTTGGAATTACTGAACTGGTTGCAAGGTCTTAAACAAGAATGAATGTGTATTTGTGTTGATTAAAGAATTCTTACTCGTGCTGTGAGATGTGACTAAATTGACATTTAACAATTCAGTTAGATGTACTCTTTACATTAAAGAAAAGGCAGATTGTTGAGAAAGTAATTATGATGTAAATATGTCTGCCAATATTTAATATATTTACACTTATGCAAAGTGATATTCTTACTGTATTCTGCTTAAATTTTGGTCATTAAATATTGTTAAATATTATTGTATAACTTATACTAAAAATGTTAAACTTTGCTGTTAGATTGTGCATTGATTTTATGTCATATGTCTGTTTTTCTTCCTTTTCTACTATGAAATTTTAACCTGCTGCTTTGTGGATGGAAAAATTACAATGGCGATCATTAGCATATCATTTAACATAAAAGAGAGTAGCCTGCTACCTATATTTCTTAACTTTCTAGACTTTTATTTACTATTGCATGGGATTATTACATTTTCATTTCTGTCCTCATGACCTAATGATGGTATATGCTTTTCTAAACTGCATTTTAGGATAAGTACAACAAGATTTTAAAAAGAATTTGAATTTGGTTTCAGAGTTGACATTGTAGAATTCTATCTACATATTTCATATTATTGCTAATAACAGAACCACTGAACAATATAATTTTGAAACATATTCCAAATAGCCATATGCATTTATGGTTAATACAATTGTTTTTGCCTTTCGTCTTTAAAAAGGAAGGTATCAAAAGTAAATAAGCATAAATTTTAAAGCAAAGTAAAAGGTCAGATTTTGTTCTGTAAGAAATATTTAGAATTAAAGTTAAAACAGAAGAAATGATATTTCAGCATTTCTTAAGGTCTTTTGACTCTAATAATGTAAAGGAGAGTGAAAAACTGACCTACCAGACATTGCTGAAAGGCAGTTCCTTTCAAGCAAAAGAGCAAATAATGAGTTGAAATTATAGGAGTTGAAATCCAAAAATATCTGTGGGGCCTCAATTGTCCATCTCTGATAGAATGTGTGAGCTGTAGTACTCACACATTTACTGTAGTATTTTATGAAATGTGGGAACACTGCCTTACCACTATATGTTTTGCTTTTGGTTTTCAGCTGCTTTAAGAAAGGATTTAAAAGTTATATGTAAAGTTGGAAGCTCAGAATCATGAAAACTTTTCCTGTTGCACCTTTAAGACTAACAGGTTTATTTTGTCATGAACTTTTTGTTGATTCCAATCTACTACTTCAAACCCATGGAATACAATATTGAGACCAATATACTAGTTCTGAAGTGGCTGGTTGAAGGCTTTTTCTTTTTTGAAAAACTTTGCTCAACTTTTACCTGAGCGTGATTCTCTGTGATGGAATGTGGGGAGTATATAAGCTGAAGGTATCCCAATGTCCTAGTTAAGTCTGAGCTCTTTCCATCATTGAGCTGAGCACTACAAAGCAATATTAAACAGTGTGCCATTGCTGCTGTGAGTAATAAATCCAAAACAGAATCCTTGATGTTCCCGGATATGTTTCTTCCTGATTTCTTTGTTTGTAAACAATATATTAATTTGTATTCAAACTACTATCAACAAAATGTGGGGAGAATGGCGTATGTAACTGCATCAAGCCACAGTCTCCTAGGAGGAACTTAAAGACAGGCGAAGGAGTCTGGACAATATCATGGGACATTTCTCTGGACCGCACAGCAGATGAAGAAAGCCTTGTACTGAAAGACCTTTCTCTGTCTAAAGATGTGAGGACATATTTTGCATCCACCCTGTTACACCTTAAAATCAGCATGACTTATCCAAATTATTTAAACTTTGTTAATGGGATTTGATTTAATATATTATTTACTCAAAAGATTTGTTTATTTGATTGATTTCTAAATAGTTATCACCCAGAATCTTGCTTATCTTCATGTAACATAAAGTTACACATGTGTAAATTTGCTGGGTGTTATGCCCACACAGTGAGGATTGTTCAGTGCACCTGCAAGGTGTGCTTTGTAATTGGCACTTCCACCCTGGCACAATCAGAACTACTGCTTGCATTACATTGAGGTACACAAATGTAGTGCTCAATAGGATTTCAGCCATTACATTATTTTAGGAATACACTTCTCCATTCAACAACACTGGGGTTAGGGGTGCCAAATCCCTGTGGTTAATTTAATACAATTAAATTCAATTCAAAATCTGTGTATAATTCTTATGCCCCCCAAAACGTAACTACAAATCATCAACAGTTGATTCACACACACCTCCCCTGACCTGTGTCAAACTCCTGGCTTGCCCCAGCACCTTCTCCAGCCACCACATGGAGCTGCTATGACAGGAGAGGTAAGCCTGAGACCCACCACCTTCCCTGAGAAGAATAGCAACAGAGTATTTATTGAATATTTATTTATTGAAATATTTATTTATTGAAATATTTATTTATTTATTTATTAAAAGGTGTATCATCAAAACGGTGCTTCTCAGATCCATGCAGTTCAAGGGAGAAGTGTAATTAATTCATTTTTTCATAATTTCAGCAACAGTCACTTCATGTTTTGTATTCTCTTCTGTGTTTATAATCTATATCCAATTGAGATACAAAAGCTCGGAATGAAAAATTCCCAGTGATGCTGTGGATAAGGATTATACGCAGTATATCTGATTATATTTTACATTTGCTTTTGTTTGGCTGTCCTATTGTTAAGCCAGGCATTGCTTTAATAACAAGATTTGACTGCAATATTACTGAGTTTCCAGTAGATGCCCCCAGAGGCCATTCTACCTATTGAAAAACTGTGTTTAAAACCAATATTCTTACTCAGATGTTACATTGAGAGATGGCTAGAATTGGGTCTGGCTTTTCTTATCCATGGTAATATTCATCTTCATAAAACAAATTGTTGTTTTATTTTCTTACTCTCACACAAACACGTATCCTGTTTTCATTTTATTAGTTGCATGTTAAAACTAGAAGCACAGGAGAAATCCTCAAGAAATATAAAGTCAATAAGCACTAGAAAAAGCAGATCTAATATTGACATTTATGTTGTATCATTAATGCCTTGCAAACACTCCATTTAAAGTGCAGGTGACAAAAACTAGTGCAGATGCAATATGGGTACCTTGTTGTTGTTGTTGTTGTTTAGTCATTAAGTCGTGTCCGACTCTTCGTGACCCCATGGACCAGAGCACACCAGGCCCTCCTGTCTTCCACTGCCTCCCGGAGTTTGGTCAAATTCATGTTGGTAGCTTCGATGACACTGTCCAACCCTCTCGTCCTCTTCTCCTCTTGCCTTCACACTTTCCCAACATCAGGGTCTTTTCCAGGGAGTCTTCTCTTCTCATGAGATGGCCAAAGTATTGGAGCCTCAGCTTCCGGATCTGTCCTTCCAGTGAGCACTCAGGGTTGATTTCCTTCAGAATGGATACATTTGATCTCCTTGCAGTCCAGGGGACTCTCAAGAGTCTCCTCCAGCACCATAATTCAAAAGCATCAATTCTTCGGCGGTCAGCCTTCTTTATGGTCCAGCTCTCACTTCCATACAACACTACTGGAAAAACCATGTAACTTGTGACAAATTTTAATACACAAAATTAGCTACGTGGATGTACTTTTTGGTAGTGTTACATGTGTCCTTATGACCTTAAGAATACAAATAGCATCTATTGCTATGACTGCACTATAAGAATTTGTTTTTAATGTTTAGTTGTAACATGCCAAATGTTTTGTCCTCTGTCAAATAGATTTATTATTCTTTTGATATTGACCACATTCTTTCTCAGCCTATTATCTTTTTCTGTGCTCTGAATTATCCTTCCACCTTTCTCATCTTCTTTTTCTTTTTCTTTTTTTTCCCTAATAGGGTTGTGTCCCTTTCTTTTTCTGCTACAATAGATTTTTTATTTTATTTTAACCAATTTCTATTTGTAGTTCTTTCTTTCCTGTAATTCAGGGATGAGCAAAGTGCAGCCAGTGGATGTTGTGCAGCCTCCAGGGACATTTTTGTGGTCTCTAAGAATCTTTTAGAAAAAGTAAAAAGTAAAATAACATGGAAACTGGTCAAGTGGTTGTCACGTCAGGTGCCATGGAGGTGGCCCCCGAGCACCCCTACCCATCAAAAATTTAAAAAGAAAAAAGTGCATGTGCTCCTCTAGGTACTTCCTTTTTCTTTCCCCAACCCAGCTTAAAATGGCAGTTTTTGGGCTCTGTGCAGGCCATGGAAAGTGCTCGAGGCACAAATATAACCCCAAAGTCCCTGAGTTTGCTCATTCTGTCAGTATCCAAAGTTACACCTGCTTTTCTGATTCTGCTCTTTCTTTGAAGGTCTGTTGGTCATTTTTTTTCTCTGTTCATTTTTTGTTCCAGTTCGTCACTTTATTCTGTTTCATTTTTACTTTTCACTTATTGGATGAAATCTTGTTGTTTAGCCTATGTTGCACTAGTGTACACTTACTGAATCAGTGGGGATTTGGTGAATCAACTAAAGTAAGTCAAGTAGAGTAGGTCCATTTGAATCAATGGATTTTACAAATGAGTTGACTTACCAAATCCCCACTGATTCAATGGGTGTACCTCTAGTGCAACTAACACTTCCGTTGAATCTTTGGATTTAGAGTGCTGTCCTAAGTAGGCAACATAACAGAGCCAACACAACACCAATGGATGCTGTGGAGAATCGAAACCTCTCCTAGTCTAGAGATGCTGGATTGTTCTCACCTTCACCTACCTTTAAGCTGATGTTGTGGCTAGGTCTCTCTGCTGGAAGAGATTTAGATCTAACTCGGTTCTTCCCTTGTGCTGTTCCTTCTGTGCCATTTTGGGGGCTTTTATGCTGGCAGATGTTAGCCAGCAGTTCTGTAGGCAAATCCTTCTGCTGGCAGATGTTTGACATCAACCAGTAGAATGGGTGCTGACTGTCACAAGGCCATTTCTACCAGTTTAAGGGAATCTGGCAGATGTTTATTCTTAATTCCCTACAGACAAAATATCTTTGAGTTAGGATTTCATTGTTAACCAGTTAGCAAGCTGTTTTCTGATTCCTTGTATTTCTGAGAGCATGTCCACACAGTGGTGTTGTTTCACATCATTCTGAGGTTGTTCTTGGTCAATCTGGGGTTTGTTTGTTTTTTGCAAATAACCCTAGTATTTGCATCCCATATATGGGGGGGGGGGTATTTGTTGCTGGATGTACTGCAGAGCAGTGCTTTGTCCCAGCATGGTGTGCCCACACACATCCGGAATTGCTTTCTGATGGCTTGCTTTCAATACAGGTTGCCCTTCCCTTTTGCCTATCTTCTCTACCCTCTCCCTTCCTACTTCACTTTGTCCTCCATTCCTACTGTACTTTGTTTTACCCACCTATGTGGCAAAGAGGGGTGGAGACTGACTAACAGGAAAATGCCCATAAGGAAACATAATCAAATGACACACATCCACAAAGTGCATGAATCAGCTTGGAACAACATAGCATTAAGGTCCACATGAGTAGATCCTAGACTAGAACAAATTTTAGTAAAGCAGAACAAAAATACATCACCATCTGGCAGTGGAGGAGAAAAAAAAGGAAGCAAAGCTTTTTGTCCCGCTTTGATTCTGTTGACATTCATTTCAGCCCTGCATTTTGGTACACCAGGATACATTACTGTTTTGGTGTGTGTGTGTCTATGTGTATGTTTGTGCATATGTGTGTGTGCAGAGAAGACAGTACAAATACTGAGTGAGGACAAGATTTTGTGTCCTGACCAGCTGGTGCTCCTTCTTTGTTTAGCTTTTCAGTCTTCAGAATTTACTATTTGCATCATTTTATTGAATTTTTTTACTTCAAAGTTGAAATGTTGTGTTGCTGTTAGCTATACCTTAGGAATTATACATCTTCTTTACTTTTTGTAGAAGTGTTTTCAGCTTTTGAATACAGTTCAAAAGCTCACCACTCACCCTCACCACTCACCACTCTGGTCCATGCGCTTGTAGTCTCGAGATTATACTACTGTAATGCGCTCTACGTGGGGCTACCTTTGAGATTGATGCGGAAGCTTCAAATGGTGCCGAATGCGGCGGCCAGACTTCTTACTGGGGTGAGAAAACATCAACATATCTCCCCCACTCTGGCGGCCTTGCATTGGCTACCTGTTCGTTTCCACATTGATTTCAAAGTATTAATGATGACATATAAAGTCCTAAACGGTTTAGGACCTCAATATCTGGTGGAACGCCTTCTCCCACCTAGATCTACCCGTATCACTCGCTCTAGCCAGGAGAGGCGGCTGAGGGGCCTAACGCCGAGGGAGGCCTGAAGAGAAAGAACAAGAAAACGGGCCTTCTCAGCAGTGGCCCCTCGGCTCTGGAACAATCTCCTCCCAGAAATTTGTCTGGCTCCCTCGCTGGGCGTTTTTTAAAGAGCCAATTTAAGACCTGGCTCTT
Organism: Intellagama lesueurii; assembly: GCA_037013535.1. NCBI lineage: Eukaryota > Metazoa > Chordata > Lepidosauria > Squamata > Agamidae > Intellagama > Intellagama lesueurii. The sequence continues at coordinate 155,883,684 of JBAJHW010000005.1, forward strand.
CAAACAGGCCTTCCCTCCTGTTGATACCTAACTTATTTCGCCATCCTCTAGTGTATTGATATTGTTGTTTTATTTTATTTTAATATTGTTGTTAGCCGCCCCGAGTAGACTTCGGTCTAAATGGGCGGGATATAAATAAAATAAAATAAATAAATAAATAAAGTTAATTACTGCATTATATACTTCCTCCTTTTCATTTTACTTTAGGTTTTTGCAATCTTTTCTTGTTTGGCTGTGCTATCACCTATATTTTTCTAATTATAAAGCCCTGGTCTCTACCTTCTGTTTTTTTTAACAATCTACCAGTGTTCTGTGACCCAAAACCTGGACATTGCCACTTCAAAAAAAGGGGGGAGCCCCTAAAATGTCAACTCCTCCACCAAATAGTAATATTCTCTTCCTAATCCATCTTGAGAAACAACCATTGAGGAAACTCCTCTTGCAAATTTCACTTGCAAAGATGAAGAACCTGTTGCTTTTCTCAGTCCCTTGCTCCAGACATCAAAGACTCTGCTGCAGAAACTCCCTCAGCTTCTTGAATTCCACTTTCATTGCTAGGCCAGTTGTGAAAGCAGCAGGAGATTTAGAAACTCTGCTAGAGTTTATGATGCAGAAGCAGAGTATGACCTTTTCATATGACTGCTGATCTAGGTCTGGGGCAAACTCCACCATGAAAGAGTATTCATTCTTAAGGAGGCTGTAGACCAGTGGTGGAGCAAGACCCTTAGTTACCCAGCCTAGTTAGTTTTGTTTTGCTTCAGCTCTCACAGTATGCTGTCTCCAGTGTGTTGAATTTATTTAATCCATATTGTTGCCAATCTGCCACACAAACTCTACAGCCAATTTAAGGCTGAGAATGTAGGTGTTCCACAACTTTACTCTTACCTCACCCTGTCTCAGACAGTATCTCCTTAGCAGTTATCTTACAAGAGGGGAACCTTCACACAAGCTGGCACTATGGTAAATGGTTCCCTTCAGCACATACACCCTATCATTTTCATAACGTCACCCGTTTGTGGTTTTAATGTTTACAATTACTTGTAGTGATTGTAGTGATTATATTATTTGGTAATGTTAAGTAAAAGTAAAGAGGAGCAGAAAAAACAAACTTTAAAGCTAATTTGGTGGAAGTACAGTGTTGCTAGAAATTCATTTTTGTTATTTATTCCCAGCCGACCCACAGATCTTTGGAATAGTATGTTGGGAGGTAATTACTATGCATACCTGCCTGTGGCAGACTGTAAATAAACAAACAGAGCGAGCAAGCTTATCTCCGTGCCCCCTCATTTTGGCACCCAAGGCAACAGACAAACATGCCTACCCTTCTTTGCATAGCTTCAAGTACTGTTTCTTATACTTCCTGTCAGTGACAGATGCAAGTGGTGCTTGATGAGCAGAGATGTTCACAATCCTCCTCCATTCCTCATACAGTCATGGCCAAAAATATTGGCACCCTTGCAATTCTGTCAGAAAATGCAACCCTTCTCTCAGAAAATTGTTGCAGTTGCAAATGTTGGGGTACTCACATGTTCATTTCTTTGGTTTGTGTTGGAACAACACAAAAGAAAACAGAAGAAAAGTCAAATCTGATACAATCCCACACAGAAACCCAAAAATGCACTGGCCAAAATTATTGGCACCCTTGACTTAATATTTGGTTGCACCCCCTTTGGAAAAAATAACTGAAATCAATGGCTTCCTGTAACCATGAATGAGTTTCTTACACCTCTCTACTGGAATTTTGGACCACTCTTCTTTTGCAAACTGCTCCAGGGCCTTCAGATTTGAAGGATGCCTTCTCCCAACTGCTGTTTTGAGATCTCTCCACAGGTGTTCTATGGGATTCAGATCTAGACTCATTGCTGGCCATTTCAGAACTCTCCAGCGCTTTGTTTGTAACCATTTCTGAGGGCTTTTTGAAGTGTGTTTCGGGTCATTGTCCTGCTGGAAGACCCATGACCTCTGGTGGAGATGCAGCTTTCTGACACTAGCCACTACGTTGTGCCCCCATATTCTTTGGTAATCCTCAGATTTCATGATCCCGTTCACACAGTCAAGGCATCCAGTGCCAGAAGCAGCAAAGCAACCCCAAAACATCTTTGAACCTCCACCATGTATGACTGTAGGGACTGTGTTCTTTTCTTTGAATGCCTCATTTCTTTTTCTGTAAACAGTGCCATGATGTCCTTGACCAAAAAGCTCTACTTTTGTCTCATCTGTCCACAGTAAGTTCTCCCAGAAGGATTGTGGTTTTGTCACATAAGTTTTGGCATACTCCAGTCTTGCTTTTTAATGCCTTTGTGTCAGCAGTGGTGTCCTCCTGGGTCTCCTACCATAGCGTCCCTTTTCATTCAGATGGCGACTGATAGTGCGAGCTGACACTGTTGTACCCTGTGTCTGCAGATCAGTTTGAATTTGTTGGGAAGTTAATCTGGGTTCTGTATCCACCATTCAAACAACCCTTCGTTGTAATTTTTCAGTAATTTTGCTCTTCCATCCACGTCCAGAGAGGATAGCTACAGTGCCATAGGCTGTAAACCTCTTGATGATATTACGCACAGTGGACACAGGAACATTAAGATCTCTGGAGATGGACTTGTAGCCTTGAGATTGTCGATGTTTTTCCACAATTGTTTCTCTCAAATCCACAGACAACTCTTTACACTTCATTCTTTTCTCCATGCTCAGTGTCACACACAATACAAAGGTTGAATCAACTTTTCTCCATCTTAACTGGTTGCAAGTGTGATTACTATGTTGCCCACACCTCTTACTTGCGACAGGTGTGTCTCAATACAAATTAAAGGAGCATCACATGCTTGCCAAGCAATTATTTCTTACAATTTAGACAGGGTGCCAATAATTTTGGCCAGTGCATTTTTGGGTTTCTGTGTGGGATTGTATCAGATTTGACTTTTCTTCTCTGTTTTTTTTGTGTTGTTCCAAAGCAAACCAAAGAAATGAACATGTGAGTACCCCAACATTTGCAACTGCAACAATTTTCTGAGAGAAGGGTTGCATTTTCTGACAGAATTGCAAGGGTGCCAATATTTTTGGCCATGACTGTATGTTTCAACCGCTATTCTGGGTTTTCTTTTCTTTTTTCTTTTTTTAGTAGATCAGAACAACTTTCAGAGGAAATAACCCCAGCCCAGAAACGTCTGCTGGAAAACACAAGAGCAGAGCAAGTTCTTAACAAAACACTTCCTTTTCATGTAGGCTGCTGGAGTGGTCATCTCTTGCTGCTTCTGACTTATGTGAAAGAAGTTAGATTATATAATTCTTTTACAAAGTTCTGACTGTGGTAGTACTCTAAACCAAGGGTCTCCAAAATATGGCCTGTGAGTCACATCTGGTCCGCCTTGCCTTTTTATCCAGCCCAGGCAAAGGAAGAAGAGGGAAGGGGGATCCAAGCAATCCCCCACCCCGTTGTCTTTGCAAAGACAGCAGGGGTGGGGGATTGCTTGGGCCCTCCCTTCCCTCCTTTGGCCCTCGAAAATGTGTAAAATATATAATGTGGTTCTCACACTGAAAAGTTTTGAAACCCCTGCTCTAAACTGATCATGTATCTTGTAGGTCTGACTTAAAAATAATAACAGGAGGTCATACAAAAAGAAATGTTTTTTCTTTTGCTTTGTGGAATGTAAAAATACATTTGGTTTGATGGTTGGTATCTGGTCTATCAAATACTTTTTTCATGATGAAATTGTTGTGAAGAATTACTGGTCATGAACATTTTCAGTTTTGTTGGAATTCCACCAGCTGAAGCTGTCTGTTTCCCTCTGCCAATATCATAACAAGTCTCCTTGTGTTCATGCGCTGCCTTCAGTAAGCTCTAAAACTGCTGCATGCCATTTGAAAGAGCGTCTGGATTACAGTATTTCTTTAAATTAAGGTTTAACAAATGTGCTACATCTAGATGGTATTTAATTATAGAACCTTTTAATGCATATATCCAATCCATGATTATTAGTGGAATAACTTGGAAATCCATAGAGGTATAATGAAAAATGTGTATGTCACCTGGTTTAAAAATTAGGTTGAAATTATGAAACTTCTGTATTACTAAATTAGTCCCAGCTGAAGACAGTTATTGAACACAAGCAAACAGTATGTACAGAGCCTATTGAAATAAATACTGTGCCAGGCATTTTAAACTAAGCCACCATAACCTCCAGCAAAACTATTTAACAGATACATTGTTATGACATGCTGTATATACTTAGCTTTTCCCACTGCTCACTGTTTTAAGCAAATCTATGAGCTTATCTTGCAGTGAACAAATGCCAGAACATTTTGGTAGGTTTTTTCTTTTCTTTTTTTGTGTAGGTTAACTCAATTGACCTTTCTGGCTGGTTTCAATTGCGAAACCCTGTTATATTTATAATGCAGTTCTAGTAGAAATGGCATTAAACTCCTACTGTGGTTTTTCCCCACTTCTTTTTTGAAGATTCCGTGGTATTTAACAAGAAAAAAATTGTGAAAAGAACACTTGTCACTGCTTATTCTGTTTTCTATTTTGGTATATATTGTTGTTGTTGTGTATCTTGATCCTTTTCAGCAGGAGAGCATTTGAAGGATTAAAATCAGCCTTTTTAATTTCCTAGTTACCGGAGTTCATACATGAAGAATATCTGCATAGACATGCTGCGACAAGGGTATCACAAGTCTTTCGCAGAGCTCTTTTCTCTGATAGAGAAGTGGAATGCCTTCAGGGAGGCTTCGGGGCCTGGGTCAGCCATATGGCTGGAGACGTCTCTGGGGGAGCAGCCTGATAAACTGGATCAACTTCACTACTTCCTGACCAGGGCTGAGGCAGCCCAGCGATCAGGTAAATAGGGGAATTCTGGGTAATACAGCTGCAGCATGTGCCTCAGGGAAGATTCTAGATTGTTTCATATATGATTTTGAGAAATTACTGGAACTGAATACATTTTACCTTTAGTCAACTAAACTGTGTCTATGGGGGAAATGATGGATCAATTAATGATGAGACTTGAAAGTTAGAATGAAACACCAGAGTGACAAAACGAGAGTCTTTAGTGTTTATATAATGATGTCAACAAGATCCTTTTAAGATATTTTTTACTCATCATAACTAACATTTCAGATACCGCTTTCTATTTATTTCTTACATGTGGATTGTATTAATTTATAGCTGTTTTATGACATATAGCTGTTTTATGGCATATTTTTCTTAAATTTTAGATCGCTTTTGAAGCAGTACTATTTCCTGTGCACTTTCCTACAAATCCAGGGTCAAATAAGTTAGATAAAGTTCTTTTCCATTTGTACTCCAAAAGGGACTGTGTCTGTTGATATGGCTTGGTAAAGAATATATCAGTATATATCAATAAATATCTTTTTTAGCTGCAGTTCTGCATCAAGTCACACATGCTTAAGCATATTAACTTAAATGGAAATAATTTGTAACTGGTGAGGGTTTGCTGTCATAAAATAGAGATTAATAGGTTATATAGGATTCTGAGAAAATGCTACAGAAAATACATCAACAGCATTTAACAAGTAAGGAGGAAGAGGCTGTGTATTGTGCTGGGCAAAAAAACCCAGCTTGTTCTTCTTCGTGGCCTCTGTGAATGCACACAATTGGGTTTAGACAGCGCCTGCGCTGGTCTTCTCGGAATATTCTAGAGCTTTTGTAGAAAAGTAACAAAGTTTAGAGTTGCCCCTATAGCGCATGCTCCCGCCGCCTCAGCCTTCAGTTCCATTTTACCGCCTTAGGTGCTTGACACTTCTCGGTTTTAGAGCTATCTTCGCTAACTATTCGGAAAGAATTATTGGTTTTGAAATCGGATTCCGCACGACTTTCCTTCTCTCTGTTGCCCCTCGACCACGGACTGTTTTTGGATTTCGCTTGTTCCGATCTTGCGGCTTGGTGACGGTTTGGATTTCCCGCGTTTTTCGGGCCTACTTATTTAGGAGCCCAAACCTCTTGGCGTTCAGGATTCGTCTTCGATCACTAGAGGACTTTGTTTCCAGGACTTTATTACGATCGTGAGTCCGTCTTCCGTATATCCTATACTTTATGTCTCCTTCAGGACCTTTCAGTCGGTGCGTTTTGTGTTCCCGTAAACTGCCCTTTTCTGACGGTCACGACCGATGCCTGTTTTGTTTGGGGGACACTCATCAACCCCAAACCTGTAGACACTGTAAAAAATTCACTAAAGCCTCTCTTAAAGCCCGTCAACAGCGTCTAAAACTTTATCTGTGGGACAAGACCCTCTCGGTGTCGAAACCCAGCGAGATGGAAACAACTAATACTCCCTCGTCTACTCCATGCCGGGAAGCGTCCGTCGTCTCTCCTCCTCCTTTGTTGACGTCGAAACCTACAGATAAGATAACGAAAAAATCATCCGTGTCGACAGCAAAGAAATCGTCGACGTCGAAAACTTCTTCCGACGCCGTTTCCAAAGATCTTCTGAAGAAGAAGGTGTCGTTGAAGAGTAAAAAAGACAAATCCAAAGACCATCGGAAACTGATTCCACCGGTGTCGGCATCCCTGCCATCATCGATTCTTGAGGATTCATCTCGGGACCGAGATGATCTTTCTCAGGCCGCGACTTCTCTTCCACCACGTCGGCTGGAACCGTCGCCTGTTCGACCTGACCGGTCTCCGAGCCCTAGCCAACTAGTAGACATTGTGGTCTCTAGTCCGGCTTCTGCCCATCATAGCCCTGTTTATACCGGGCGGGCATCTCCTGTTCCTTTATCTCCGTCGACGTCGTCAAGGTCGAACTCTCCACCTCGTAAACGGACGGCAAAAAGAAAACATCTTTCGCCGGAGCGACACCGAACTTCCCGACGGGAGGTTGTTGTCCTGCCTCGTTCTTATCGGCGCCGTAATAGATCGAAGTACGATGACCCTGTCTTTATCGAGGTCGAGCGCGGCCGTTCACATCGTCGACGCCGCCATGACGATTTGGACATCGACTCGTCTTCGAGCTCGGAGACTTACCGTAGAAAGAAAAAGCTACGGTATGTCTATGCTTCGGCTTCATCATCGTCCTCCTCGTCTCCACCTCGACGTCGACATCGGCGAGAGCTCGACGTCGACACCCGTCCAACCACTAAACGCCATGAGGTGCATAAGATCGCATCTCAACACACCATGACTCTTCAGTCGGCGTCGAAGCCTACCCAAGCTAAATCTCACTCATCAACTGGTCTCGACAACAAAAAACAAATATAGGAAGTCTGCACACTTACCTTCACCTTCTGATCAAGGAGAGGCATTCTCATCTGAGGCAGACCAGGACGATGAGGTGTTCTCCGAAACCTCAGACGAATCTCCTGTAGAGGGAAGAACCCCTGAGTCGGATGCTGGAGACCCTCACCCTTCTTCACCTTCTGAGGACTTCTCTTCATACGTCCAACCAAATGGTTTCCCGGATGGCCAAAACATTAAAACTTCAAACTGAACAACCTCCAGCCCCCAAAGAAGATCTTGTTTTTGGGGATATTAACCAGGAGAGATCTCCCCCTTTGAGCCTGGCCTTCATCCCAGCTCTGATGGACCTTATTAAGGAATCATGGAATCTACCGTCATCATCTTCACAGGTACCCTGTAGGACTGAGAATCTATATCGTACACACGGAGACGATACCAATTTTCTGATTAAACATCCTGCATCTAACTCCATAATTGTTCAGTCGAATTCTTCTAAGTCTTCTGGAAAAGGCCTTGTCACTCCTACTAATAGGGAAGGACGCAAGTTAGATGTGTTGGGGCGAAAGATATATTCCTTTACCACCTTCTTACTCAGGGTGGCGAACTACCAAGCAGCCATGGGGGCATACCAAAGGCAGCTTTGGTCAAGAATTCTTCCAGCCCTACAAGCAACACCGGATGACACAAGACAGGGTTTCTTGAATACCTACGAGGAAGCCCTTAATGTTGCTAAACATCAACGCCTGGCCTCGCGCCATTCGGCAGATGTAGCCTCAAGGACACTAACATCAGCCATTACTTTGAGACGTCATGCATGGCTCAGGTCCTCGGGCATCATAGAGGACGTTAAGACTCGCATTGAGGAGCTCCCATTTGACTCTAAGGGTCTCTTCAATGAGAAAACTGATGACTCATTGGAAAACCTACACAAAATTAAAAGAACAGCTAAGTCCTACACAATTCAGCAGCAGCCTAAGTACAATAGATATCAGTGGCGCAAGCAATACTCTCAACAACAGTACCAACAACCATCTTCTCAACCGTACCGGTCTTTCAGAAATCAGAACCAGAATAGATCCTCTCAGGCCGCTGTACCTACCTCCACCTTCAGACCGCAGGCATCTTCCCAACGACAGCAATCATACCGACCACCTGCCAAGAAGTCAAAGCAATATCTTTGACTCAATCACACGTCTTCCCGATCTTCCCCAAACTACTCGTTTAGCTCCGTTTTTCCAAAACTGGAACTGCATCACAAAAGATACTTGGGTCCTAAATATCATTCAATTCGGCTACCGCCTCGAGTTTATAGAATTTCCACCTCTAGGACAGGTCAGACATACATCCTTCGACCCTGTTCTAGAAGACGAGATTCTTATTCTTCTCAAAAAACATGCTATTCAACGAGTATCACCTCTAGACATACCCAACGGTTTCTACTCCCGTTACTTCGCTGTTCCCAAAAAGGACGGCGGGATCAGACCCATTCTGGACTTAAGAATTCTAAACACTTACCTACATCCACGACGCTTCCGAATGGTGACGCTGGAATCTATTGTGCACCTCCTAAAAGAAAAAGATTGGTTTGTCGTGATAGATCTGAAGGACGCATATTTTCATATTACAATACATCAAAATCACAGAAAGTACCTCCGTTTTGTCTTTCAAGACACCGTTTATCAATTTTGTGCCCTCCCCTTCGGCTTGTCCACAGCTCCTCGCACTTTCACAAAGTGCATGGCCCCGGTAGCGGCCTTTCTCCGTCTGCATGGCATACAAGTGTTTCCATACATAGACGACTGGCTGGTGGTATCCCCATCCAGACGACAGGCCGTTCAAGATACCAAATTTGTCCTACACACCTTAGATGACCTAGGCCTCACAGTAAACGACAAAAAATCACATCTGGTTCCATCCCAAGTAGCCGATTACATAGGAGCGAGACTCGACTCCATCAGGGCACGCATATTTCTCCCACCCAACTGCATACTGAAACTTCGCAAGGCTATTCGCAAGTTTCATCCAAACTCTATGGCTTCAGCTCAGCATGCCCAGCATTTGCTCGGCCTCATGGCCTCTACAACATCTGCACTGACACACGCTCGCCTAAAGATGCGCTCCCTCCAAGCGTGGTTCCTGGCTCTCTTCGATCCTCTGGTAGACAGCCCTCGGAAACGACTGCTTGTTACCCCGGAGTTAGCAACCCAACTGAGATGGTGGACATTTCTACCACATCTCCTCATCGGCCGTCCTTTTTGACCCTTGTACCTCTCAGTTCAAGTAACAACGGACGCCAGCCCCACGGGATGGGGAGCTCACTGCGACTCCCACAAGATACATGCTCTCTGGTCTCGCCAAGACAGGAATCTGCACATCAATCAGCTGGAGATGCTGGCAGTCATAAAAGCTTTTCGTGCATTCCTCCCTATGATACAAGGTCATGGTGTGCAAGTAATCACCGACAACACCACGACCATGTTTTACATCAACAAACAGGGAGGGACACGATCCATGTCTCTCCTCTACCTATCAATACACCTCTGGGAGTGGTGCTACCATCATCATGTCTTTCCGGTTGCCCTCCATATCTCAACGACCGACAACCAGTTGGCGGACACGTTGAGTCGACTAACGGTACAGTCCCACGAATGGGAATTGGACACAGACATCTTTCTGCTGCTCTGCAACAGATGGGGGTCTCCCCACAGTGGACATGTTTACTACACAGAACAACAAAAAGTGTGAGAGGTATGCCTCTCGTGCGGGCAGGGGCATGAACTCACTTGGAGATGCCTTCATGATTCAATGGGTGTCGAGTCTTCTCTACCTCTTTCCTCCAATACCACTCATACAAAGGACCCTGGTCAAAGCTCGGCAATCAGAAACGGAGGCCATCCTCATCGCACCATGGTGGCCTCGACAGCCGTGGTTTTCCGCTCTCAGAGCAATGGCGTCGGATGTCTGCAGGTTACCTCTCCTCCCACATCTACTCACTCAGGACTCAGGCAACATTCTCCATCCAGACCTGCAGTCGCTGCACTTGACAGCCTGGAGACTGACTCCCTGATTCAGGAGGTCTTGGACAGAGCAAAAAAGCCGTCCACCAAACTCCTTTATAAATATAAATGGAACAACTTTACAAAGTTTGCTCAATCAAGAGGTTTGCAAGTTTTGCCTATTTCTCTTCATACTTTGCTCACATACTTACGTTATTTGTTTGATTCCGGTCTAGCGTTGTCTACCCTTAAGGTGTACATTTCAGCAATTGTCTCCTTTCAGCCTCGTGACTCCGACTCGGCACGTCTTTTCTCGCACCCAATGCTTAAATCCTTCTTGAAAGGTTTGTCAAATATCCGACCACATGTCAAACCACCAATACCTCAATGGTCTCTGCAGCTTGTGTTACGCTCCCTTATGCGTCATCCCTTTGAGCCCATGGCCTCTTGTGACATTCACCTATTATCTTTCAAGACTTTGTTTCTTGTGGCTATTACTTCCGCTCGGCGTGCAAGTGAACTAGCAGCTCTTCGATCTGATTCTCCTTATCTCCAATTCTTTCAAGACAAAGTCATTCTTTATCCTGACTTTTCATTCCTACCCAAGGTTGTCACGGACTTCCACCTCAATCAACCTTTGATATTGCCAACCTTGTTTCCACAACCTTCCTCGGACATTGAGCGCACGCTCCATTCACTGGACGTTCGCAGAGCTCTGGCTTACTACACCTCGCGAACTAAGGACTTCTGTGGCTCTCCAAGGTTATTCCTTTGTTTTCATGGATCACATAAAGGTTCGCCTGCTTCCTCCTCTACAGTCTCTAGATGGCTTGTCTCTACTATTAATCTGGCATATCAGCTACAAGGCAAGATTCCTCCTGACGGCCTGAAAGCACATTCCACCAGAGCTGTTGCTACATCTACAGCGTTGCTTCGTGGTGTGGATGTTCCAGATATCTGTAGAGCTGCTACATGGTCTAATGCGTCCACATTTGTGACACATTATAGACTGGACCTTCGGGCCAAAAAGGAAGCAAGTTTCGGGAGAGCAGTTTTGACTTCTGTTCTAGAGTGACGGCCCTCCTTCCGGTAAGTGAGCTTGCTAGTCACCCAATTGTGTGCATTCACAGAGGCCACGAAGAAGAAAGACAGGTTACTTACCTGTAACCATGGTTCTTCAAGTGGACCTCTGTGAATTCACACATCCCGCCCAGCCTCCCCGCTGTCCGTCACTACTATGTCTCTGCTAAGCACAGGCTTTGTGGCGGATAAATGGAACTGAAGGCTGAGGCGGCGGGAGCATGCGCTATAGGGGCAACTCTAAACTTTGTTACTTTTCTACAAAAGCTCTAGAATATTCCGAGAAGACCAGCGCAGGTGCTGTCTAAACCCAATTGTGTGAATTCACAGAGGTCCACTTGAAGAACCATGGTTACAGGTAAGTAACCTGTCTATTTGCTATTTTGGAAGGATATCGATCTAATCAAGGATTTATCCTGGTATGCAAGTGAAAAAGAAGGTTTAAACATGAGGCTGCATATAAGGTTGAATGTAGCATGGGATCAGAATCCCTCTGGAGGAGATACATCTGAGTTTCCTTAAGTTGGTTAAAGTAGTATTCTAGTCAAGTCAGGTGTAAGAGTCAGGATTGGAGGTCGTTTAGATAGTGTGGAAACATACAAAACTGCAGATGCAAGAAAAGCCTGGCATGATTCCGAGTGAAGAGTTTATATCTTATTACATTTAGCATATGTTAATGTTTATCCGGTCTGAATATCTCAGTATCATGCCTTGCAATAGAGTTTCTTGCCATGTACTCGCTCTGTGTTTAGCAATCATAAAATATAGGACTGGTTTTTACAAAATTAAAATTGTGGTGGGACTACATCGTCTGAGTCTGAAACTGGCCTGCACGTGTTATCATGGCCAGGCTATTCATGTCCAAGAAATGTTGTAGCTAATTAATCAGGTGAAGCTGGTAAATGGTACTCTTGAGGTACCAGTGTCAAGAATATTCAAACAATGTTTCATGCTTTGTGATTTTTCATTTTCAAAGCTGAGACTCACTGCTGAAACACTGTGTGTCTGCACAGGAGTGAGATAGTCTCCACTTTTGCCCTTTTTGGGGATGCAGCATTACTGGAAGCAATGCTTGAGGAAGATGCCTTTGCATTGCTGCACAACTTTTGATATTGTTTTAAGTGAGTTTGATATCCTGTACAGTTTTTTTTCTTCTCAGTCTTTCCTGTTGTACTGGAGAGACTGGTCTTTGTACTTCTATTGTCCTCTGTCACCTGAATCAGATAGCAGATAGCAGATTCTGAAGGAATTGCCAAACAATCAGTGTGATGGTCATGATTACCATATGAAATAAGATATTATTTGTGTGTGTGTGTGTGTTCTGTCTTCTGTGTTCATCACCTTAATCTGTACAAAATATGGATTTTCTGTACAAAGAAGCATGAGGACAATTTCAGTTGAACTAAAGCCAAACTCTGCTTTTTGCTTAGGTTTTAAACTAGTTAATTTTTTATTTTAAATTTATTGCTTCAACGTCAAACATTATCTACCTCCATTTTCATGAATATTTGCCTTTTTTAATTTCATAAATCACTGTGCATGCTCTGTCTTCTAGTCTGCATAGAAAATGGAACAAATGTCCGTCATTTTGCATCAATTCAATCCTTAGGATGGGGCGAGAGATTCTGCCCTTTTCAGTTCATAACCAAGCAACACTGCAGGAGCAGATTTTAAGAAAAGGTGGGGAGAAGAACATAAAAATAGTTGCATTGCATAATTTTGATGATACAAAGTGCACAGAAAAGCATTCTGCACAAGATGGCATCTTGCACAAGGAAAGGTAGAAATTCACACACTTATTTACTTGCCAACAGCAAGAGATTGCAAAATTCACATTCCTACTCTGAGGCACCAAGACCACATGTGGCTCAAATGATAATGCTGCATCAATGAGTCCCTCTAGTTGCAGAGTGACTCATACAGGAGAAATTTAACATCATCCACAGGTTGTACACACAGTTCCCAGACCTCAGAACCACGGTGCCTCCATCGTGCTAGGATTCAGCTTTGGTTCATGGATACTAGTCCAGCCTATAACTGAGCCAGACAGCAGTACTTCCACAAACTTGTCTAATTCAGACAATACTGATAAATAGAGCTGGATATCAGCAACAAATGAAATGACATCTCATTCCGTTTCCCCTGAAGCCTCCCCAACAGCTTTATGTAGATGTGTAAAAGCACGGGATATATAATAGAAACCAAATGCCATGGAATTGAATAGAAAGTTCTACTTTTTTTACATGGACTTTTGCCTCCACCAGTGCAAAACAAACATAATAATGTGCTGGAAAAGTACTCAAATGTTTGGTGCAAGATACCTAATCAATATAACTTGTGTGTTGAACTGTGCTGAACTGTAACATCTCCAGTTTATTTTCTGTCTCAGATTTCTCAAGTTATTAGTTGGGTTGACTCACACTACAGCATTTCAGTTTCAGGCTTCATCCACCTCAAAGTTCAGTTGTGAAATGAATGGTGGGTAGTTGAAATGACTGCATGGGCATGAGCAGGAGAACATGTATTTCAGCATTTAACCAATGCTAAGAGCTTAATGTGGTAGAGAAAAATGTTTTGAGCCCAAAGCATCTTGAAATATAGTGTGGGCAGTGATCTATGAAAGTTATACTGTTTAGTTTTTCTGAGAGTTATTTCCAAAGTTATCTAGGTTCTTAAAATGCAAGGAGACACTCTAAAAAAGAGTGTCTTCAAACTGTTTTACTTCATTCCTGTGATTCTGGCAGATTTGGCCTGTTCGTGTCCCGCATGATTATACTGAAATGGTTGTCTTTGCACACTCTTGAATCTTATTCACTGAAAGGATAGACATTTGAGGGTCACATTAAAACTCGTTCAATCAAGACTGTGACAGTAACAGTAGTCAGCCTCAGGTCACTTCACTCTCTAGAGAATTGTAGAGTACTTACCTCCCGTTATTTGCATAATTTTACTGAATTCTACCCCTTTGATATTCTGTAGCAAAGAGAGGTTAAATCTATTCTATCTGTAGGTGCTATTTTCTTCCAGATAGCAATTGTTCATTATTTTCTTTCTTTTCCTTTATCTGTTTACATGTGATGTACTTTATGATGCTATTTAACAGGTTTATAGCTTTAGTGGCACTCCCACAGTTGCAGTAGATGGGAGAGACTTCTTAATAACTTGAAGAATTGGTCATACAAATTTGAATGTAACACGTGTAATATTTAAAAATTATGCTTCAATACGTGTGTCTTAATTCTTTCTGAAGTGTGGAGACACCATTGGATCTTATATCTTACTATCAGAATGTCTGTACATTTGAGAAAAGGCCACAACCACATTTGCTGTTGGCTCTGACTCGTGCAACGCAGCTCAGGAAGACAACATGAGCATGCCATCTTTTTAGAGTTCTCAAACCACTTTTAGAGAAATAAGCCCAGGTCTTCCTCTTCCAAACAGCCAAGCTGAAGAGATGACCTCTGTGAATGCAAAAATGACCAATCTATTGCCAGTCCATTCTTCAAGTTAAAGAAGACTGCTAGAAGATCATGTGAGGATTGAATCCTCTATGCCAAGGGAAAGATGCAACGAAATGGGGAACAGCTGGTCCAACAGAGTATTGTAAACAATAAATTATCAGAGTACCTGTTGTCTTCTGATGCTGGACATCAGATGTTAGTCTGCAATATGAAGCCTTGCCCTCTGCTGCCATTCAGCACCCATTGAGCATGCCCACATCCAGTTTGGTTCTTAGGCTGAAAAAGGTTTCTCACCCCTGCAGTAGTTATTATGGGCTGCCATGCTGCTTCCAACTTTTGGCAACTCTGATGAGTCTTTGAGATATGTGGTATGTGCAAGGAGTGGTTTACTATTTCTGCTGTCCAGTGAATTTCTATAGCCAAGCAGGAATTTGAACTCCTGAGCCTTAGGCTGGCACTCTGTCCACAATACCATGCTATACTCAGTGTGCAGCGTAACAACAGCATAGATAAAACTGCATATCCCACCCCTCAAAAAATTATAACCTTCCTTCCATGGTATCTGCCACATGACAATTTGACAGACATTAGCTGGAATTCTGTTCAGTACCCTGTTTCCCCGAAAATAAAACAGGATCTTATATTATTTTTTGCTCCAAAAACGCATTAGGGCTTATTTTCAGGGGATGTTTTAATTTTTTAATGTACAACAATCTACATTTATTCAAATACAGCCATGTCATCTTCTTCTGGTTGCTGCACAATGGTGGAGGGCAGGGTTTCCCTTAACTGGGGCTTATTTTGGGGGGTAGGGCTTATATTATGAGCATCCTGAAAAATCATACTAGGGCTTATTTTCAGGTTAGGTCTTATTTTCAGGGAAACAGGATAGCTACATGGGCGTATAACAACATTGGTCAAAACAAGAACAATGCAACTGATTGCAGAATCACCTTCTGCAGTTCCTGTTGCCAGGGCAGAACCTCTGGCAACTTTACAATGATCTAATGTTACGTTACACCTTGATTAACAGGATTCCAGCTAAAATGTCCTGCATGCTATCCCCTTTTTGGTTAACCAGCCACAACCCTTCACATTCTATACATTTAGAGAATGCTACTGAGTTTACTCTCAGAGAACTTTCTGATGAGCTCCATAAGACAAAATAGGATGAATTAAATTAATTTTTAGTAAAAACTACAAGTACCTTACACTATTGGCAGGATAAAGAGCATTTAACCTTACCTGATACAACAAACTATTTCTTGACATATGCTGCATGAATGTCAAAATTGGCCAATAAAATGTCTATGGGCTGCTACCAGGTAATACTGCTGATGGTCATTTCTGACATTTAAAATATCATCATGGACCATCCCCAAACTCACCTTTCCATGCAGTAAAGTTTCAGATCAAGCTATTGAGGTGTTTTTTGAGTGCAACCTAAAGAATCCACCCAACTACTTTCTGATTTAAATGGAGGAATGCAATTCATCTGATCCAGCCTTAACATATGGCTGTATTCTTATAAACATCTGTATGCATACCTTAAAGGTACGTGTTGGGTTAGGTATTCTAACTGTGGAGCCAGAGGTTGGGAGTTCAATTCCTCACTGTGCCCCTCCTGACAGAGGCTGGACTCAATGGTGCATAGGGTCACTTCTAGCTCTGCAGTTCTAAGATGATGATGATGATGTACAGTAATTATGTCAGAACTGGTCCTCATTAGCTCTGCTGCATGTGATGCTTTGTCACTTAACAGACATTGAAATGGGGGAGTAGTAATGTACCAACAAATTTCAGCTGACTCTTTTGCTTGCTCCCACACTAAATGCAGGACCAAATGCAGTTATTGGTGAAGAAGATGCAGAGAACGGGGAGTCAGCACTGTCACTGATGCATGCTTGTTACAACTTGCTGTGTGAATGATGTGAAAGAATGAGATGTGAGCAGGAAGGATGTTGAATGTGACTGTTCATGGTAGGACAGATCCAGTTGGACAATATGCCTCCATTGGCCTTCCAGACATCCTTCTCCCCGCATTGTGTTAAAACGTGAAGAATCATGTTCCAGGAAATGTGATCCTTCTTTAAACAAAGGTACACAGACCATGTGTGCCTTGTTATATTTTAAAAATAGAAGAATAAGCATTTTTATCAAAAGGTATGAGTCAAATACGTAGAAAATCCCCCCTCCCCCAGCTCTCCAGTATTGCCGACGCCTAAATTAAATAGAATTTGCCTAGGTCCATGAGTCTGTGTTGTGTCAGTAAATATTTACATGTATATGTTTGTGTATACATTGGTGTGTATAATTAGATTGCTTATGTATATATAAATAGTACCCCCAAAACATGTATTTGACCTATGTTTTTATATTATGAAAGTTATAACTAAACACAATAAAATATATTTTATTACCTCTAATCAATTTCTTTTCATTGAAGAATTCTATGAAGAGGTATATTCTAACCAACTGAATTTGGCCTATTGCTTCAACAAGCCTGAAGATAAATGGTTAAGGAATTACTTCTATGAACAGTGCTACAAAACCGCTCAACTAGTTAAAATTGATGGTGGGAAGAAAGAAGCTGAAGCACATTCAAATATGGGCCTTGTTTATGAAGAGCAAAGTAAGTTACATACAGCTTGTTTACATTCTGCTAATTACTTGCGTTAGTTACTTACATAAGCTGAAATCCTTTTCACAGTGTAAACTAAATTGTAATTTTCCATCTCTTCCTCACTGGAAAAAAAAAATCCCTACTGAAATTCTTGGGAGCATGCAGGGGTGCTTTCTTTACCAGGGTGGAATGGATGAAAAGTTGCAGTTGGGCTTACGCTACAAACAGGATTTTAGTCATTGTTTCAAAAATATAGTCAAGAGTCTAGAAAACCTTAAGTCAGTAATTAAGTGGTAGAGTGCTGCATATGGCAGACGTATAACTGTTTCTGGGAATCTTAGTTTTCCCATGATTGATGAGAGAACCAAAAAATGTTATGGATTTACTTCAAGGGAGCAAAAATACCAAGATTTGATGGAATTTGGAAATCCGGTGAAGACCAGTAGGATAGTCCTCTTAGCACAATTAGCTACTCTTCTCGTTTCCCACACTCACAATTTTTCAAACAGCCCCAGCTCTCCTTCCCCCCCACCCCAACTACTCTTTGTAATTGTTATGGGAGAGTGGTACAAAAACCACATTCTAACGTCTTCTTAGTAATAATATTATTTTAAAAATTGCCCCAACTAGTCTGTCAAAGTATAGCAGCACAGCTGTCAACTTGGGTTTTGTGATC
Organism: Intellagama lesueurii; assembly: GCA_037013535.1. Classification (NCBI taxonomy): domain Eukaryota; kingdom Metazoa; phylum Chordata; class Lepidosauria; order Squamata; family Agamidae; genus Intellagama; species Intellagama lesueurii. The sequence goes on from JBAJHW010000005.1 coordinate 155,901,709, forward strand.
ACAATAAATCTGTGTTATGAATACAGATGCGGAAATTTGTCCAACAAAGAGTGAGAGAATTAGACTAGGATATTTCAAATCATCTTAATTTTCCAGTTATGCCTTTGCAATGAGATACACAATGTTTTAAATGATATATAGTGCACAGTTATTTCCTTTTAGAATGTAGACAATGAACTGTGAGAAGGTAAGGGTTCACATTAACTGTTTCCATAATTATTGGAGAGGATTTGTTTTAGATACGAAACTTAAGAAAAACTGACCACCGGAATGAATGTTGTCCAGGATTACTCTGGCTTTATATTTCATCAGCCTACCAGTTTCTCAAAGGACACTTTCATTCACCACATGATAATTTGGTGCTCAAACTTAATCTCAGACCCTAACTGCAAAAATGGAGATCCAATAGCATTTTTCTGAAAATGGTAGAAGCAGAGACATTGGTAATTTGTTTGGTGGAGCATAGAAAAATATAGTCAAGCAATAGTTATTGCAAACAATAGTAAAATGTGAAGCTTTCTTGTGCCTAGTCAGTATCTCATTGTCATCTTATTTTCCCACTAGAACAATCATGGAGAGACAGTGTTTTGAGTTATCTGAAATATTATAAGCTGAATTAACTGGCATTGTGGATCAAAAGAGAGAACATTCTATCATGGGCTGAGGGGAAAAACAGAGGGCTACAGAATAACCTATAGTTCTCTGCTTGCCACTGCATTCTAACTTTCTCCCCATCTTTTGTTGTCTCTTAGCATGTCTCAGATATGAGGTTGCCAGCTGGAAACTGTCAGTATGTTGGAATGGGTTAGAGGATATCGCTCTGGAACTAAGATGACAAAAAGTTGCCAACTTCTGAGACTGGGAAGTAATTTGATTTGCCCTGCATATCAACCCTTCCCTTTCTGTGGGACACTTGGAAGTGTTTAAGATAATTGAGCAGGATCAGAGCACTTAAATGAGAAGACAGGGCAGGGGAATCTTTGTTGTCTTGGACACTAACCTGTCCCTTCTTTCCTTGGTATCTTTCTCAAATCAAGGAATGTACATTTTCCTGTTGCCCCAGAATTGTCTATACTTTTTCTTTTTCATTTTGAGCTCCTACTCTGCACATTGTTTGCTAAAGGCTTACATGGGGACAGATTAGATTAGGCAACCTTCAGTCTCGAGAGACTATGGTAACGTGCTCTGTATGGAGGACTTGGAACAGCGTCTAGTGTGGCTGAGAAGGCCAATTCAAGAGTGACAATCCCTTCCACACTGAAGACAAATACAATCTGTCCCCGGTCCAGCTCCCTGATTTTGCTGGTTTCGGGACTGCCTCTTTGCCCCAGCCTGCTGGACAAGTGTCTCTTCAAAATGGGAGAGGCCATGATGCACTGCCTGCCTCCAGGCTGAATGCTTAGATGTCAAGGTTTCCCATCTGTTGAGGTCCATTCCTAAGGTCTTCAGATTCCGCTTGCAGATATCCTTGTATCGCAGCTGTGGTCTCCCTCTGGGGCGATTTCCCTGCACTAATTCTCCATACAGGAGATCTTTTGGAATCCGACCATCAGCCATTCTCACGACATGCCCAAGCCAACGTAGACGTCGCTGTTTCAGTAATGTATACATGCTAAAAATCCCAGCTCATTCTAGGACTACTCTATTTGGAACTTTGTCCTGCCAGGTGATACCAAAAATGTGTCAGAGACAACGAATATGGAACATGTTCAGCTTTCTCTCCTGCCGTGCACGAAGGGTCCAGGACTCACTGCAGTACAGGAGTGTACTCAGGACACAGGCTCTATAGACCTGGTTCTTGGTGTATGCCGTCAGCTTCTTATTAAGCCATACTCTCTTTGTGGGTCTAGAGAACGTGGTAGCTGCTTTGCCAATGCGTTTATCCAGCTCGACATCTAGGGAGAGAGTGTCAGAGATCGTTGAGTCAAGGTACACAAAGTCATGAACAACCTCCAATTCTTGCGTGGAGATGGTAATAGAGGGAGGTGAGTCCACGCCCTGGCCCATGACTTGTGTTTTCTTCAGGCTGATTGTTAATCCAAAGTCTTGGCAGGCCTTACTAAAATGATTCATGAGTTGTTGGAGGTCTTCAGCAGAATGGGCAACAACAGCTGCATCATCGGCGAACAGGAAGTCCCACATGCATTTCAGCTGGACTTTGGTATTCGCTCTCAATCTAGAGAGATTAAAGAGCTTTCCATCTGATCTAGTCCGGAGATAGACACCTTCTGTTGCATTTCCAAAAGCGTGCTTCAGCATGACAGCAAAAATTATCCCAAACAGGATCGGCGCAAGGACACAGCCCTGTTTCACTCCGCTTCGGATGTCAAAGGGATCTGATGTTGAGCCATCAAAAACTACAGTGCCCTTCATTTCCTCATGAAACGACCTCATGATGTTAAGGAGTCGAGGTTGACATCCAATCTTGGGAAGTATTTTAAAAAGGCCATCCCTGCTAACCAAATCAAAGGCCTTTGTGAGATCTATGAAGGCCACAAAGAGTGGCTGTCGTTGTTCCCTACATTTCTCCTGCAACTGTCTGAGGGAAAATACCATGTCAGTGGTGGATCTATTAGCTCGAAATCCACACTGTGATTCTGGATAGACTCTGTCTGCAAGGACCTGGAGCTTCTTCAGCACAACATGAGCAAGCAGCTTCTCTACAACGCTGAGAAGAGAGATGCCACGGTAGTTATTGCAGTCGCCCCTGTCGCCTTTGTTCTTATACAATGTGACGATGTTTGCATCCTTCATGTCCTGTGGTACTCTACCTTCCCTCCAGCAAAGACAAAATATTTCATACAGCTCGGTGGTGATGATCTCTTTACAGCACTTCAGCACTTCAACAGGGATGTTATCCTTCCCAGGTGCCTTGCCGGAGGCGAGGGAATCTAAGGCCGCTTTTGTTTCTGCTAAAGTTGGTTCGCTGTCTAACTCTTCCAAGACAGGCAGGCACTCTATGTTATTTAATGACTCTTTGGTTACTACATTCTCTCTGGAATATAGCTCAGAGTAGTGCTGCACCCAGCATTCCATCTGCTGTGCTGAGTCCTGGATGATCACGCCTGTAGCAGACTTCAAGGGAGCAGATTTCTTCTGTATTGGACCTAAAGCCTGCTTGATACTGTCATACATTCCCTTGATGTTACCTGTGTCCGCTGCTAACTGTATCTGAGAGCAGAGCTGAAGCCAATAATCGTTAGAACATCTCCTGGCAGCCTGTTGGACTTTGCTACAAGCAACTCGAAGAGCCTGCAAGTTGTACTCACTAGGACAGACTTTGTATGCTGCTAGAGCTCTCCTCTTTTCCTCGATGGCTGGCATCAACTTCTCCAAATGGGCTTCGAACCAGTCTGCCGTCTTTTTGGTCTTCTTGCCAAATGTGGACAAGGCGGTGTTATAAACAGCGTTCTTGAAATGTTCCCATCGTTCAGGTGCATTTGCATTAGCCGGGCCTGGAAGGGTTTCCTCAAGCGCTTGGGCAAATTCCTCCACTTTTCTTTGATCGCGAGTCTTGCTGATGTCAATACGTGGTCTTCCTTCCTTTTTCATGTGATACAATCTCTTTGTTCGCAGTTTTACTCTACTAGACACCAGGGAGTGATCAGTATCACAATCAGCACCCTGATAACTGCGTGTGATGGTAATACTAGGAAGGCTACAGCATCTAGTGAGGATCAAATCAAGCTTATGCCAATGCTTCAATCTTGGATGTCTCCAGGAAACTCTGTGTTGAGGCTTCATATTAAAGAACGTGTTGCTGACACAAAGACCATAGTAACAGCAAAACTCCAGCAAGCGTTGGCCATTTTCGTTCATCTTCCCAATGCCAAAACGGCCTAGACAAGTGGGCCAGGAATTGTGATCAGCACCAACTCTAGCGTTAAAGTCTCCGAGAATGAACAGTGTCTCTCTCTCTCGGGGATTGTTTTTGATAGCAGCTGCCAAATCGTCGTAGAATTTTTCTTTGACTTCTGTTGTGGACGACAGTGTTGGTGCATATGCACTAATGAGGGTGACCGTTCTCGCTGATGAGTGGAGCTGCAGAGACAGGATTCTTTCATTCCCCACAGTAGGTGGAACAATGGATCTCAGCAGAATATTTCTGACCGCAAAGCCAACACTATATTCCCTGGTCTCATTCAATGGTTTTCCCTGCCAGAAGAAAGAAATTTTTTTCTTTGACAGATCCCGTGTCTGGCAGTCTCGTCTCTTGCAGGGCAACAATGTCCATCTGCAGCCTACTCAGTTCCATGTCAATGTCCATCTGCAGCCTTCTCAGTTCCATGTCAATGACAGCTGCGCACGTCGTCTATTTCCTGCAGGTCGTCAGAAAAGCCAGGGGTCATTGTCCGAACATTCAGGTGCCCAACTTTAGGGCAGAAGTTTTCTTATGATTGTTGCATGGTGCAGGGTTATCGATCTGCTTGTCGGCTTTCACCCTAAACCCCATGCACCCCATGAGGTTAACAGACCGTGGCGAGGCAGCACCTTACTGGCTGGGGGCTGCCCAGCTGAAGGCGGCCGGTAGCTACCTAGTGAGGTGCAATGCCCTCTCCCACTGTCAGAAGTAGCCCCTGGCGTCATGCTCTACGCCAATCGAGCAAAGACTTATAACCGGTAACTGCTACTTCCCGTGTTATTTCGATGCTGTATGCGAAGCTGGAGTGTCCTCTCCAGAGCACAAAGCCTGGGTAAAATAATATGGAGGATAGGCTGTTACCCAAGCAGCAAATCCCCCCTCTCCATGTCACTGAAATAGTCCAATGGAAAGGCAAGAGCCAATACAACTGGTTCCAGCGACGTCGTAGGAGTTGCCAGAACGGCACAAACTGCCTCCGGGATTCCGGCTCTGGATTTTGCCTCGAGGTTAACTCCTGAAGCCTTTTCCATCAGCGGATATAGCCACAAGGCAGTGGAGGTTTGAAATCGGAGTTTTCCTTCTCCTAGATGGGCTGCCTTCCAAGGCTGATGAGCCCCACCTACCCGGGATGGGGACAGAACTGGAAGGTTTATTTTATTTATTTATTTATTTATTGCACTTATACCCCGCCTATCTAGTCTAACGACCACTCTAGGCGGCTTACAACATACATAACATATAAAATACAACAAAAATTTTAAACATCAATAGACAAATTATCCAAGATGGAAAAAGAGAAGGGAAAAAATTTTAAGAAGAAAGAGAAGAGAAAAAATCAGGTATTAACTGGAGGGAAGGCCTGCGTGAACATCCAAGTTTTCAATTGGTTTTTAAAGATACCCAGTGAAGGGGCCGCGTGAATCTCTGGAGGAAGGTTATTCCAGAGGCGAGGAGCTACCGCCGAGAAGGCCCAGTTTCTTGTTTTTTCCTTCCAGGCCTCCCTCGGCGTCAAGCTCCTCAGCCTCACCTCCTGACTCGATCGGGTGATACGGGTAGATTTTGGTGGGAGTAGGCGTTCCGCCAGGTATCGAGGCCCTAAACCGTTTAGGGCTTTATATGTGAGCATTAAAACTTTGAAGTCAATGCGGAACTGAATGGGCAGCCAATGCAAAGCGGCCAGAGTGGGAGAGATATGATGATATTTTCTCACTCCACTAAGGAGTCTGGCCGCCGCGTTCTGCACCACTTGGAGTTTCCGCATCAACCTCAAAGGTAGCCCCACGTAGAGCGCATTACAGTGGTCTAATCTCGAGATTACAAGTGCATGTACCAAGGTGGTGAGCGCCCCAACATCAAGATAGGGACGCAGCTGGGCTATCCGCCAAAGATGAAAAAAGGCGGTACGGACCACCGACGCCACCTGAGTTTCCATGGTGAGCGCCGGGTCCAGATGGATCCCCAAGCTGCGAACCTCACTCTTTGCGGTAAGAGTCACCCCCCCAAATGAGAGGGAGTTTCCCAGACCGCTGACGGTGGGGCCACCCACCCTCAGGACCTCCGTCTTGTCCAGGTTCAGCCTCAGCCCATTTTCCTGCATCCACTGCAATACAGACTCCAAGCAGCGCTGAAGGGACAGAACGGCATCCACTGCAGTTGGTGAAAAGGAGATGTAGAGCTGAGTGTCATCAGCGTACTGTTGGCACAATGCCACACACCCCCTGATGACCCCACCCAGCGGCCTCATGTAGATATTAAACAGCATTGGGGAGATGATCGAACCCTGCGGGACCCCACAATTGAGGCTCCACGGGGCCGAAACCCTCTCCCCAAGCTGTACTCTCTGAGGACGGTCCTCCAAGAAGGACTGGAGCCAAGCAAACGCCAGGCCACCAATTCCTAACTCGGAGAACCTCCTCAGGAGGATACCGTGGTCGACGGTATCAAAGGCCGCCGAGATGTCGAGGAGGACCAACAGAGATGTTTTACCCCCGTCAGCCTCCCTCAATAGGTCATCATACAGGGCGACCAATGCCGTTTCTGTACCATGGCGCGGCCTGAAACCCGACTGGAATGGATCCAGGGCATTTGTTTCATCCAAGTGAGCCTGAAGCTGATCGGCCACCACCCTCTCCACCACTTTGCTGATGAAAGAAACATTGGCGACGGGCCTATAGTTGCCAATTTCGTCCGCCGCCAAACTAGGTTTCTTCCTTATGGGCCTAATGAGTGTCTCCTTGAGGGCAGGAGGAACCCTGCCCTCAAGGAAAGACCCATTAATTATTGCTGTGGCCCATTCTGTTGTTAAATAAGGAGCTCTTGCTGTGACCTTTCTCCAGGGGAGTCCATCAGTCCTTCGCTGCTACTGCTATGACTCTAAAGTGCTTAAGGTGTGGATTCAGGCTTTATTGATGTTGTAAAGCTCTGCCCATCTTGTAGCTATGTTGAGTACAAAAAAGACACATTCTTTCCATAAGAACTATTAATGCTGATAAATAGTCCAGTAGGTGCATACCTAGATTCCTATACCAATAAATTCCATGGTATATTTGGAACTACAGATCTCCACAAATCAAATTAAAGAATCTTCAGTACTGAACAAAATGCATTGATTGCTTTTATGGTAAATTCACAATGCATTGCTAAGCTTTAATTAGGGTTTAAGCTGATTGTGGTAATTCATGCCATAAAGGGAGTTGAGTTACGTTAAAGGAGTGCATTGTTCTGCTACCATTCCTCACCTTTAGAATGGTTAACTGACCTGAAATTATAAAGAAATATTTATAATTCTTTTTTTTTTGTTCTATTGGAATGTGCTCTGTAGAGTTTATCATTGGGCAGCTTTTGTCAGTTGATCATATAAGTAATAATGAAACATAAATGAGATGTAATTGTGCAAGAGATAACTTCTGTTTTTAAATGCTGTCCTTAGCAGTTGTGCACTTCACAAATGCAAACCAGTAAGAAAGCTTTTCACCCAAACGCGGCATACTGATGGTAGGTGGACCAGGGTTCACAAACATAACTATCTCCCTTCCACTTTACCCTATCCATTTCAGTGTTTAAACTGCCTTTTCTGGCACAGTTGGACTCATTGTGGCCCAGCTGATTGGCACTGGAAACAGCTGAGGAGTGCCAACACTGGTGTGTTTTTCAGCTGTTCTCAGTACGGTCAGCTGAGCAGCATGGAAGGAGGAGGAGATCATCTGCAGAGGGGGACTGTAGATCATATGGAGTTTGGGAAAAGATCACATGTGGGCCACAGGTTGCCCTTACGTACATTTTCAGAACCCATGCCCCATGTTGGTTAGCGTTTGTTAATGTTACATATACTTCATCTTCTAGTCTGTTGTACTAGAGAATTTTCTATAAGGCAAAAACTCAGCAAGGGCTCGCTTGCTTTTTGAATATCATTTTATTTCTGTTAAAAATGAAGCTGCTTTAAGAAAGTAATATAAAATTAGCTTAATGTCTCTTCCTAAATGTGACTCATTATCCTTATCAACATAGCTCACTTGATGCATCATAAAAGAAATATTATTCTGTATTGGAGTGTCTTCAAATATGTGGCAATGTTATAAAAACACTGCCTCATTGAAAATGTCCAGCTTTCCCTGGCACAACGCTATCATCTAAATAACTTCCATACATTGAAAACTGGTTGTTGTTTAGTTGTTTAGTCATGTCCGACTCTTCGTGACCCCATGGACCAGAGCACGCCAGGCCCTCCTGTCTTCCACTGCCTCCCGAAGTTGGGTCAAATTCATGTTGGTCGCTTCGATGACACTGTCCATCCATCTCGTCCTCTGTCGTCCCCTTCTCCTCTTGCCTTCACACTTTCCCAACATCAGGGTCCTTTCCAGGGAGTCTTCTCTTCTCATGAGATGGCCAAAGTATTGGAGCCTCAGCTTCCGGATCTGTCCTTCCAGTGAACACTCAGGGTTGATTTCCTTCAAAATGGATAGGTTTGATCTCTTTGCAATCCAGGGGACTCTTAAGAGTCTCCTCCAGCACCACAATTCAAAAGCATCAATTCTTCGGCGGTCAGCCTTCTTTATGGTCCAGCTCTCACTTCCATACATCACTACTGGAAAAACCATAGCTTTGACTATGCGGACCTCTGTCGGCAAGGTGATGTCTCTGCTTTTTAAGATGCTGTCTAGGTTTGTCATCGCTTTCCTCCCAAGAAGCAGGCGTCTTTTAATTTCGTGGCTGCTGTCACCATCTGCAGTGATCATGGAGCCCAGGAAGGTAAACTCTGTCACTGCCTCCATATCTTCCCCTTCTATTTGCCAGGAGGTGATGGGGCCCGTGGCCATGATCTTCGTTTTTTTGATGTTGAGCTTCAGACCATTTTTTGCAGTCTCCTCTTTCACTCTCATTAAGAGGTTCTTTAATTCCTCCTCACTTTCTGCCATCAGAGTGGTATCATCTGCATATCTGAGGTTGTTGATATTTCTTCCGGCAATCTTAATTCCGGTTTGGGATTCATCCAGTCCAGCCTTTCGCATGATGTATTCTGCATATAAGTTAAATAAGCAGGGGGACAATATACAGCCTTGTCGTACTCCTTTCCCAATTTTGAACCAATCAGTTGTTCCATATCCAGTTCTAACTGTTGCTTCCTGTCCCACATATAGATTTCTCAGGAGATGGATAAGGTGGTCAGGCACTCCCATTTCTTTAAGAACTTGCCATAGTTTGCTGTGGTCCACACAGTCAAAGGCTTTTGCATAGTCAATGAAGCAGAAGTAGATGTTTTTCTGGAACTCTCTGGCTTTCTCCATAATCCAGCGCATGTTAGCAATTTGGTCTCTAGTTCCTCTGCCCCTTCGAAATCCAGCTTGTACTTCTGGGAGTTCTCGGTCCACATACTGCTGAAGCCTACCTTGGAGGATTTTGAGCATAACCTTGCTAGCGTGTGAAATAAGTGCAATTGTACGGTAGTTGGAGCATTCTTTAGCACTTCCCTTCTTTGGGATTGGGATGTAGACTGATCTTTTCCAATCCTCTGGCCACTGCTGAGTTTTCCAAACTTGCTGGCATATTGAGTGTAGCACCTTAACAGCATCATCTTTTAAGATTTTAAATAGTTCCACTGGAATGCCATCTCCTCCACTGGCCTTGTTGTTAGCCATGCTTTCTAAGGCCCACTTGACTTCGCTCTCCAGGATGTCTGGCTCAAGGTCAGCAACCACACTATCTGGGTTGTCCGGGACATCCAGATCTTTCTGGTATAATTCCTCTGTGTATTCTTGCCACCTCTTCTTGATGTCTTCTGCTTCTGTAATGTCCTTACCATTTTTGTCCTTTATCATGTCCATCTTTGCACAAAATGTTCCTTTAATATCTCCAATTTTCTTGAACAGATCTCTGGTTTTTCCCTTTCTATTGTTTTCCTCTATATCTTTGCTTTGTTCATTTAAGAAGGCCCTCTTGTCTCTCCTTGCTATTCTTTGGAAGTCCGCATTCAATTTTCTGTAACTTTCCCTATCTCCCTTGCATTTTGTTTCCCTTCTCTTCTCTGCTATTTGTAAGGCCTCGTTGGACAGCCACTTTGCTTTCTTGCATTTCCTTTTCTTTGGGATGGTTTTTGTTGCTGCCTCCTGTACAATGTTACGAGCCTCCATCCATAGTTCTTCAGGCACTCTGTCCACCAAATCTAGTTCCTTAAATCTGTTCTTCACTTCCACTGTGTACTCATAAGGGATTTGGTTTTGATGATACCTGGCTAGCCCAGTGGTTTTTCCTACTTTCTTCAGTTTAAGCTTGAATTTTGCTATAAGAAGCTGATGGTCAGAGCCACAATCAGCTCCAGGTCTTGTTTTTGCTGACTGTATAGAGCTTCTCCATCTTTGGTTGCAGAGAATATAATCAATCTGATTTCGGTATTGCCCATTTGGTGATGTCCATGTGTAGAGTCGCCTCTTGTGTTGTTGGAAAAGAGTGTTTGTGATGACCAGCTTGTTCTCTTGACAGAACTCTATTAGCCTTTGCCCTGCTTCGTTCTGAACTCCAAGGCCAAACTTACCTGTTGTTCCTTTTATCTCTTGACTCCCTACTTTAGCATTCCAGTCCCCTAGAATGAGAAGAACATCTTTCTTTGGTGTCAGTTCTAGAAGGTGTTGTAGGTCTTCATAGAATTGGTCAATTTCAGCCTCTTCAGCATCCGTGGTTGGTGCATAAACTTGGATTACTGTGATGTTGAAAGGTCTGCCTTAGATTCGTATTGAAATCATTCTATCATTTTTGAGATTGTATCCCAGTACAGCTTTCCCCACTCTTTCGTTGACTATGAGGGCTACTCCATTTCTTCTACGGGATTCTTGCCCACAATAGTAGATATGGTAATCATCTGAATTGAATTCGCCCATTCCCGTCCATTTTAGTTCACTGACGCCCAGGATGTCAATGTTTATTCTTGCCATCTCCTGTTTGACCACATCCAACTTACCAAGGTTCATAGATCTTACATTCCAGGTTCCTATGCAGTATTCTTCTTTGCAGCATCGGACTTTCCTTTCACTTCCAGGCACGTCCACAGCTGAGCGTCCTTTCGGCTTTGGCCCAACCACTTCATTAGCTCTGGAGCTACTTGTACTTGTCCTCCGCTCTTCCTCAGTAGCATGTTGGACGCCTTCCGACCTGAGGGGCCCATCTTCCAGCGTCATATCTTTTAGCTTTTTGTTTCTGTTCATGGGGTTTTCTTGGCAAAGTTACTGGAGTGGCTTGCCAGTTCCTGCTCCATGGAAACTGGTACTGCTGCTCAAAATCTGGTGTTGCTTAAATTAAGATTTATGTTTATAGGAAACTAGTTTAAAAAGGAAGAAAATTACTGGTTTACTCTGGGAGATAATTTGTGGATGGAGAATCCATAGGATTTCTTAACTGACAAAGGAGTGTAACTGCAAAGTTTAACTGCTGGAGAGGATTAAAGAAGTGTGGGTCATTTTATTCTGTGTAGGTTACTCTTTCATTGTTTGTGTGATATGCTGTATAACAAAGTGGGAACAATTTAACACTTTTACAGAGTCAGTACTCTTTCATAGAATAAAAATTCGAAACAAAAAATCAGTATTATCAATAGTATATATCAGATACATAGACTTACTATAGTTATATTTATTTCATGTTCCATTACTACCTTGTACCTTTTAAACGTTTAGGTCCCCAAGTTCATTCAAAACAAAGGAGAGAGCCTTTCATTTATTTATTATCTATTATAAATATTTATTGGGTAAAATCCTGTTGGTGTAACCTTGTGCCAGCATAACTCAGATTGGGCACTGGAAACATTTAATTTAAACTCTTGGAAAGTTTCCTACACCCTTTCAGGTTCTGAGACTCCCTAGGGTTCCCTTTTGCCCTGGTGAAGCCTCTGGGAACCCTGACATAAGGAAGGAGCCTTTAATAGTAAAAATAAAATGCCACCAGATCACTGCAGGCAGTCCCAATCCCAGTAGTGGCGAAAATAACTGATACGGGAGAGAGGGAGCTAAACAAAAATGACTATTAGAGGTGTGGTCCATCCCAACATTCACTACTACAACAAAACACTGATTTCATAGAAAGGCAAGCTGGCAAGATTAGAGAACAAACACACTCCTTTGAAACCCTAGGTTCTGCTCCAGCAAAACATCAATTTTGTTCGCCTGATGTCCTTCAAGCATTGTCTGTCAACACCTCCCCAGTCCAAATTACTAGAATGGGATTTGGGAATAAACATCAGCAAAGACTAGTGTTTCCTTTTGTCTCTCTGACCTCAACTTCCTCCCACACTTATTGGTAGACAGATATTCTCAGGGTCTGGTCTTCCTCACTTCGACATCCTTTCATGTTTTAGTAGGGAGCAGGCATCCTGTCTGTCTTTCAACCATGTGCTGTCCAGTTAATCATGCATCTCTCTAGTTAAGATTAGGATTTAGGCTTTTTTGTCTTAAACTTAACCTTTTAAGAAATGTTAATTATTTCATTTTATCTGCCTTTATTCTGGGTCTGTAGAAAGATTAACTGCCCACATATTTATGCTGCACTTTCTCTGCTGTATCTATAACACATTTCATAGAAAAGCAAACCAATTTTCCAAATCATATTTGAATAAATTATTCTACAGTTTGTTCTCCTGAGTAGGAAAATGAGGCATCAAAGGGGTTGTCCGGAGACATTATGTTGAAAACCCAGGATAATGTTACCACCCCCAGATTTAGAGATTTTTACTGAAATATATTACTTGTCCCTGCTGTTTTTTTCAAACCTATGTCCCCAATAAATTGTGAGCTAGGCTAACAGTTTTTACACAATTTTAGACAAGGTACGATCACTTGTTGTAGATAATGCTTTGAACAATATGATAGGTAGTGTATCAAGCTCTAAAGAAGTTATTCAGTGTCTTGCTTTCCACACCTAAAGTAAGCAGGACTTTATGCACTGATAATCAAGAAACTGTACTTAATATTTTTATATAGAATCATTTGTGAGCTGCTGTGATGTATTTCTAATTTAAATCTTTACATTTTAAAAAGTAATGGCAAAACCAAACTAAAATTTGAAGCTCTCTGGAATTAAAGAACTATTTGGCATCTATAAAGCTATTACAAGCCAACACAAACTTCCCTCTAGTTTTAGACATGATCAAATTGTTAAATTCTATTTGAAGCTTATTTAAGAATTTTTAGCTTCTGACAATTACTGAACACTTTCTCCCCCACTGTAAGACAGTGGCTGTTTCATCATTCCCATTACTTTAAAGCCTAACAATCTTTTTAATTAGTTAAGGAGTTTGACTTGAAAGGTCAGTTTGAGAGTTCCTACAATATGTTAATGAAGAGTGTCTTTGGCACTGGTGCATGTCCTTACTATTCCATGGCTGGAGGGAAACATCCATAAATCCAAAATGCCATAACTAAAGAGCAGAGTAATGGAAAGACTTCCTAGATAATCCCATTCATTCTTGTGGAAGCACAGGAGTTTGCTTCCCACCCGTGCAAACAACGTAGTCTTACATTAAGGTAACATATCACTATAAATACCAAACCGACAATGATAGGTTAAACTGATTCCACACTGAATAGTATTTTGAAATTTGTCAGTAACATTATGTAGAGTACATTAATTTTTTTAAAATGATCTGTATATCACTAATCAATAATCATCATATTATTCTTAAGTTATGCTTTAAAAATGTGTATTGTAAAGACTTGGTGAGGATTGAATAAATGGAAAGGATTCCATTTATACCATGGAATTTATCAGCACTCATTTACTGCTCGATTTGACCACACCCTGTAATTGCCCTAGCATAACAGATCTCTTTCTTCTTGACACATGCTCTGCTCATATCATCGGAAGTATAATAGAGTCTGATACCTTATCATCATGATTGAACTTACCTAACATGCTATTAGATGTGCACTACATTACATCCATGTTAATATGTGCATTATATTACAACTCAAAAAACTCTTCTATTTCATTAGTCACAAATAAAGATATGTGTTGTCTCAGCCACTGAAGTTCAAGGTCTTATACTTTTCTTCTTGGGCTGGAATGTAGATTTGAGATCCAGAGTAGGAAATGCTTCATTTTTTCTTTGCCAAGTATTTTGTTCTCAAGCTGATTTGTTGAACCTCCAAACTGCTCTTTGAACTCTGCTGAATTCATGAACTGATTTGGTGGCTTGGCAGGAGAACAGTTTAAAAGGAAAGCCGGCTGGGCAGGGAGAGGTCCATGAGGACACAGCAGCTGTTTCTCTGAAAATTGCTCTCATGCTAAATTCCCAGAGAAGTTTTAGAAAGTAGTTTGGGCATCTACAAGAACAGCTTCTAAAAAGGAGTTGGTTTTTTAAAAAAATAATGTGCCCATTTGGATCATAATTAGGTGCCATCCCTAAAGTCTAATATATCTTTAAACAAGGCTGCAAATGAAATTTATTAAAACTTCAAATGAATTATTTCATTACTTTTTTAAAATTCATTTTCCCACTCTTCTCTTTTAAGTCAGTTACTGACACTGCTGCTTGTATTTCACCTGTCTATTTCCATGGTACTTTAATTATTTACTGCTTAATGAGTAGTACTGAGATGAAGCTTCATTCAAAGCTGCCTTCACCAAGAAATTTTTTTTTTTTTGCTTCAAAGCTTCACAGGCTTTGGAACACTGCAGTAGATCCTGATGTTCTTGTTATACAGAATAAACCTTTAGAGAAACAAAGTTACAGCCAGTACTTAGCAGAAGAGACCCTAGCTTTACAGATGCCCTTTATATTTAGATTATTGAAAATTGCAGGTTAAATTTTTGTCCTTGCATTATTTTTATTGTGCTGTGCTGTTTTAACAGCCTGTGCTGTTAGGATTATCATTTTAATATCATAAATTAATACATAATCATGTAGGACATGTAGGAAATGTTAAGCATTTTGAGGAAGTCCCACATTTCAATGGGCAAGGTAAGCCTTGAATTTCTCCCAGATGGGTTCAAAACTGCTCGCTTTGCCTGGATTATGATCCTAAATTGTTGTGCTTTGCCATGGCTAAATTATACAGTATTTCTGAATTAAGCAATAATGCATATAATGTCTCAGGCAGTTACTCTGATGTACAGACACAAATGTATCACTCTGAAATCATGACAGATAGCCAGAAGAGGGAGCCACTGGCTTACTGTCTGCTGTATTTGAATGTCTGCATCACATTTGATAGCACTTTGCTGACTCAATTGTCAGATGATACAAAGGGCCAATAGGATTCTAACTGATCCTATAAAATGTTTTAATTATTTGCTCTCACTCCTTAATCACCATTTTCCTCAGAAAAAGAAAAAGCAAGATGCCGCCATAGTACACATTACCTAACAGGCCAAATTACTCCATACTGTTTGCCTAATTTATTTATTTTAGGAATTTATGTCTTGTTCCTCAGTAAAATTCCCACAACAATTTAAAATTTTTCAAGGCACTCCTTACTTTTGCAATATACAGGCATATGTATACGTGTGTGTACCAAAACACAAGGGAGAGCTAGTATGGAATAGTAGATAGAGCGTCCAACTAGGACTTAGAAGACGTAGCTTCAAATTCCTGCTTGACCATGGAAACTCGCTAGGAGTAACAATGATAAACACAGGGACTGTGGTAAAAGCAAGAAAAACAAACCAAGATAATAAAAGATGTGAGAAACTAACAATGTCTAGGTCTGCCGTTGAATTGCCAGCATCAAAGGGACCAAATGACTCTCCCCTGTGTAATAATTCCCCTTCTGAAGGTCTCTCTCTCAAATCTTGCAGTTTGTTTTTAAATTGTGATATCTATAGGTAATATATTCTATGGGTGTTCTTGTCATAGTTGAGTTTCTGACTTGAGGCGTAGGTTGTCTTGGAGGACTGTAAAACTAGGATAAGTCCATCTTGTTATGAACAGCTCAAGATCTCATTGTCACTATACCCTTCATGAGCCTTTATGAGCTAATATCTGCCCCAGTGTGTGGCAGGATATGCCTAGGGCCTGTTTTTCTATAAAGGTTTAGGGGGAAATGATCAATGGATTAGGGAGCCAGAAAGAACTCTTCACATAAGCAGTTGGTTAATCGATCAGTTTTTACCTTATACTCCCTCTAACTTCTGCAGGGGTGGTGGACCATGTCTAGACTCAAGAAAGCTTATGAAACAAGATACTTTACTAAGATGGTGGTATTTGGAATGAGGCCCATGCCATCTGTATCATATTGGAGCAACTCATCCTGGTCTTGCTCCTCAACTATGGCATTTCCAGGCATGGACGCAATGGTCTTTCTCTAGGAATGTAAACTCTAAAGTATGAGAAACAGACCTCACAGAAGTTTCTTCTTTTATTTGAAACAGAAAGACATATATATATTTTTTGCAAGTCTTGAGGAAAGTTCTTGCATCTGCAAGAATGTTTCTTGTGCAAATTGCACAAAAGTAGAATAGCTACTGCTTTGTTTTATGGACTTTTAAAATCAGAAGCATCTGATGAATTGTTTCCATCTTTTAATCAATCAGGCATTCCTTCTGGGCTTCCTATTTTCTGTGTGTATGTTTTGCTTTACAAAGGCAAAAGGCACTCATTTTGTGCAGAGACGTGCGCAGAGTACAGAACCGTCAATGAAAATAAGAGAGAACTTTTTGTCCATTTTGTGTGCTGGAGGCAAGAACTCTTCTGGGAGCAATGATCCCTCATTAAGAACAGGAATATTTACAAGTAATTTTTATATCTCTATCCTTCTTGTATCCCTACTAGAAATGGGGACAAACTGGCCCAATGGCAGTTTGTAATGGTTCATGGTTTGTTGGTGTCCACGAACCATGAAACATGCAGAATTAAAAAAAAAAACAACAGTTCATGGTTCATTCAGTTTTGACCCGTCTCTAAATGAAGGGGGGTTTTCTGTGTAGCTTCATGGGTTTCCCATCATGCATCCATCCCCCTTCAGCACCTACCTTATTTGCTCTGGGCCTCCTCCTCTCCTCCACTGCTGCTGCACTGCCCAGTTGAGTAGGACAGTAGGCTGTCCGGGGTCTCCTTCCTGCTACAGTGCTTCCTGGGAGGCTTAGGTTACTGTGGAAAGCATAGTTCTTTGAGAGTTCACTATAAATTGCCCAACAGGCAGCAAAACTACACTTCCTACAATACCCTAAGCCTCGCAGGAAGCACTGGGCAGGAAGTAGGCCCCAGACAGCCTATTGTCCTCAGCTGGGCAGTGGCAACAGAGGGAAAGAGGAGGCTCAGGATGAGTAAGGTAGGTGCTAGGGCCTGTGAAGGGTGGCTTTCGGGGGGGGGGGGGGTTAAATTAAATAAAATGCCAACGATGAAAAAGTGTGGTGTTTCATTTTACTTCATGAAAGTGCGGTTTCCTGAACAGCTCACGAAACGAACCACGAACCAGACTGGTTTGTGATTCATTTCATGCCCATCTCTTATCGTTGCCTATGAGAGGAATTAGGTTAGCGCGCATGAGGTCTTCTCCTCAGTAGCCTCACATACGAATCAGGCTGTGTCAGGCCCCAATGTACAGGTTTTCAGAAAAGATTTAAAGACTCATTTGTTTCTTGTGGCTTTTTAAATGCAACCTACAAATAATTTAACTAACCAACTAACTAACTAACTAAATATGAGGCTTTTATTAGAGCTGGCAAGAATTAGGCAATTTCATTAGATTTCTACTTTCTCCACAAAAATTGAACCAGAGACAGCTAATGATGAAATGAATTTTAAAGATGTGCATTAAACACTGAAAACAGACTAACAGAAACACCAAACAATATTAAAAACAATTAAAAAAATAAGCCAAGGTAAAGAAAAGAGACATAAGGAAAGGAAGTGTTTTCTTCAGTTAAAAGTCCCCATTTCTGCAGTCCAACACAGTGGACAAAAACATTCCTGAATAAAAATATATTTGCTTTCTAGTGGACAAACAAGAGAGGAATCATCCTACTCTTCTTGCTATGGCATGGCATTTCACAGTCGGGGCAGCAGTATCCTTATCTTAGCTCCCATTCCCTGTGCTCCCAGCTCCTAAGTAAGAAAGTTATGTGAACAATAACTAATTTAATCCAAGAACCTAAATAGCAGGGATGAGGACTCGAGTCGCAGGTCTCACTGTCAAATTGGAATTACGCCGCACCTGCAACTTGACTCAGACTCAACTCAGAGGGTTTTTTCAATGACTCAGACTTGACTCCCGACTTGGAACCCAGTCACCCACTCCCTTTTTTTTCTGGGGGGAAAAACCTGCTTTTAATAGGACCTTGTACTTGGGGCTTGGGACTCGGGACTTGGTACCAAAGACTCGGACTTGGGACTTGGTATCAAAGACATGGACTCGGATTTGGGACTCAGATCCAAAGACTTGCCAACATCTCTGCTAAATAGAATATACATAGCTCAAACATTTAAACTGAGTTTCAGTCCTTAACGTGATTTCAGATTAAGGTGATAATTGTTCGCTTTCTCAGTTCTCAATAGATTTTATGGTTGTGTTGTAGACTGTATAGTGTAGTTCCACAAGATAGCCAAGAGTTCTAGATTAAATTGTAATGAATAATGGCAGCTCTCAATTTTAACTTCTTTATAGTTTCCTGTGCATTAGGAACAATATAAATTAAATGTGCTTTCTATTATAACGCTGCTGAACAAATATTCCTTCTTGACTTGTCAGTTTATTTTTAGACTATTGTTTTTTAGATAACTTATTTTCATTGCAAATAGAAGGTCTAGCAGAAAGAAAAATAATTAGTTGCTCCTAGTATTGCTGAGACATGAAATTGGAACAGGTCACTTAGCACATTTTGCAGATTGCAACATTTTAAATTGCTGGAATAATTTTTGAAGCAATCTTTGGACCTAATTAACATCCTACCTAATTTATGTCCTTTTTTCACATAGCAACCTGAGAGATTGTATTCATTTAGTTATTTAATATTACATATTCCCATTTTTATTTTTCTGTATCATAAACTTGAAATTTGTGTACTGTTTTCTTAAGTGTAGTAACTCTTCTTTTGCTTCCCCCACCTTCAAGTAATCAATGTGCTGCTGAATGAGTTCATTTTAATGCATTCAATCATGCCTCTAATGTTTGTAGCTTACGGGCGCAAGCATCAGTAATGCAAGAATGTTATATGACTTTAGTTTGGGCCATTTCATAAAATATTCATGGAATCAAAAATGTGCATCAAAATAGCATCTAGGAGAATTACATTTATGTGCCTGCATTTATGGCAGCTTCACATTTAAACCCATTTGTGTTAATATCTAGTCAATCTTTCTGCTCAAAAATAGTACAAAATGATAGAGATCTTATAAATTCCTTTTTCATTCATATTTGCCTAAGATAATTCATATTTAATAAAAAATAAATTTTTGCAGCTGTTGTATAGGATAAGTGTAAAAAAGAATAGTATTTAGAAATCAGAGCGAGAGATATGGACCACGTGTTTCTATTTATATCATACAGAGGTTTTTTTTAATAACCCTAGCTGCATTCGCTACCATCCAGAACGAGGAAATATAGCTTTCATTTTAGGTAGAGTTGAACAGTATAATAATTTTCCCAAAAAAAAAAAAAACATAAATGTTGTTTAAGAACAAACAAATTTTTGCACTCAAACTTATTATTTCTTTGGGAAAATGGATCATGTACTATTTTACATTAATATAATTATTTAGAACAGACCCCCTATTGAAAGGAACATCTAACTGTACAACATTACTTCACACATATAAGAAAATTACGGATTGCCTGTTTGATGCTATTTATCAGTATACTGCTCTTATATACTGCAGAAATGAAAATATATACAATCATGGCCAAAAATATTGGCACCCTTGCAATTCTGTCAGAAAATGCAACCCTTCTCTCAGAAAATTGTTGCAGTTGCAAATGTTGGGGTACTCACATGTTCATTTCTTTGGTTTGCATTGGAACAACACAAAAAAAAAAACAGAGAAGAAAAGTCAAGTCTGATACAATCCCACACAGAAACCCAAAAATACACTGGCCAAAATTATTGGCACCCTGTCGAAATTGTAAGAAATAATTGCTTGTCAAGCATGTGATGTTCCTTTAATTTGTATTGAGACACACCTGTCGCAAGTAAGAGGTGTGGGCAACATAGTAATCACACTTGCAACCAGTTAAGATGGAGAAAAGTTGATTCAACCTTTGTGTTGTGTGTGACACTGAGCATGGAGAAAAGAATGAAGTGTAAAGAGTTGTCTGTGGATTTGAGAGAAACAATTGTGGGAAAACATTGACAATCTCAAGGCTACAAGTCCATCTCCAGATATCTTAATGTTCCTGTGTCCACTGTGCGTAATATCATCAAGAGGTTTACAGCCCATGGCACTGTAGCTATCCTCTCTGGACGTGGACAGAAGAGCAAAATTACTGAAAAATTACAATGAAGGGTTGTTTGAATGGTGGATACAGAACCCAGATTAACTTCCCAACAAATTCAAACTGATCTGCAGACACAGGGTACAACAGTGTCAGCTCGCACTATCAGTCGCCATCTGAATGAAAAGGGACGCTATGGTAGGAGACCCAGGAAGACACCACTGCTGACACAAAGGCATAAAAAAGCAAGACTGGAGTATGCCAAAACGTATGTGACAAAACCACAATCCTTCTGGGAGAACGTACTGTGGACAGATGAGACAAAAGTAGAGCTTTTTGGTCAAGGACATCATGGCACTGTTTACAGGGAAAAAAATGAGGCATTCCAAGAAAAGAACATAGTCCTTACAGTCAAACATGGTGGAGGTTGAAAGATGTTTTGGGGTTGCAAATTCTTCCAAATATAGCCCTTCCAAGAAATGCCTGTCTTGTGTTGCTGATAATTTTTTCTTACAAAAAACGGAGGAAGAAACTAGAGGATCAGCTATCTTTGATTTGATTTTAACCAACAGAGACGACTTGGTGGAAGAAGCAGCGGTAAGGAGAACTCTGGGGGGAAATGACCATGTGACTTGAGTTCTTTATTTCAAAGGAAACCAAAGCAGAGTGTAGGTGCATATGTGTACTGAATTTTAGGAAAGCCAGTTTTAATAAACTCGTAACAGTGATAAATAAGGTCCCATGGCAGGAGATCCTGACAGGAAAAGGAGTCCAAGGTGGATGGCACAACTACAAGCAATTCCAACAAGAACAAGTGGTGGAAGGCAGCAAAAAGATCAATATGGTTTCACAAAAAGCTCATAGAGGACCTGAAAACTAAAAAGGATATGTATAGGAAGTGGAAGGAAGGCCAGTCCACAAACAAAGAGAGTGCAGACAGAGATGGCATTGGGAAAGCAAAAGCTGAGAATGAGCTGAGCCTAGCAAGTGATGCTAAAAGCAACAAAAAAGCATTATTTGGGTTCATGCATAGCAAAAGACAGAAAATAAATAATAGCTCAGCTACTCAATGGGGATGGAAAAATGATAACAGTTGGCAAAGAAAAGGCTGAAATACTCAATTCTTATTTTAGCTTGTCTTTTCCCAAACGATACTGGCTGAAAGATTCTCAGAACTACTGTCCATTATTTTCTTGGAGGAACCTGGGAACTACAGATAAGTTAGCTTGACATCAATTTCAAGGAAAATTCTGGAGCAGATTATAAAGTGGTCATCATGCAAGCATCTTGAAAACAGTGAAATAATAACTAGAAGCCAACATGGATTTATCAAGAACAACTCCTGCCTCCTAATCTTATCACTTTTTTTGATCAAGTAACCTCCTTGATGAACAGTGGGAATGCTGTAAATGTGTTATATCTTGACTTCAGCAAAGCTTTTGACAAAATGCTCCATTATATTCTGATTAACAAGCTAACCAGGTGTGGGCTGGATAAAACAAATACCAAGTGGATATACAGTAGGTTGCAGAATTGTACTCAGAGAATGCTTATCAGTGGGTCTTTTTCCAACTAGGAGGAGACAACAAGTCAGGTACCACAAGGCTCAGTCCTGGGCCTGGTGCTCTTCAACATTTTTATTGATGTTGGGGTGCAGGGAATGTTTATCAAATGGGTGGATGACACAAAATTGGGTGGAACAGCTAATGCCCTGAAAGACAACAACAAAACTCAAAAAAGATCTTGATCAGCCGCAGTTCAAAACAACAGAACGAAATTTAACAGGGACAAATGCAAAGTTCTATACCCGGGGAGGGGGGACAAATGCACAGTTACAAGATGGAGGATACTTGGCTTAGTAATACTCCATGCAAGAAGGATCTGGGAATTGTTGTACATAACAAGCTGAATATGAGCCAACAGTGCAATACGTTTGCAAGAAAAGGCAAATGTGATTTTAGGCTGCATTTACAGAATTATAGTCTCCAAATCCCTTGAAGTACTAGTTCCCTTCTATTCAGCACTGATTAGGCCTCATCTTGAGTGCTGCATCCACTTCTGGATACCAGACTTTAAGAAAAATGACAACAAACTGGAACAAATTCAGAATAGGGCAGCAATGATGATCAGGGGACTGGAAACCAAGCCCTGTGAGGAAAGACTGAAAGAACTGGGCTTGTTTAGCCTTGAGAAAAGACTGAGGGGAGATATAGCATTTTTCAAATGCTGAAGAGATTGTCATACGGAGGGGTAGGATCTGTACTTTTTCATCACAAAGTGCACGGCACATAATATTGGGCTCAGGTTACAGGACATCAGGTTTCAGTTGAATATCAGGAAAAATTTCCTAACTGTTGGAGCAGTACAATAGTGAAACCAATTACTGCTGCCTGCTGCTCTTTCATAGTGTCAGTGCCAAACAAGGCAGCTGGGTGACAGATTTTGTTGGGGGGGCTTATAATAGCAGTTGTAGGCTGTCTTTTCCCTCTCTCCCACATCTCTCAGTAGAAGCTGCTGCAGTGGGTGCAGACAGCATTCTTAAAGCCTTGCCCAGTGCCTATTTCTTCTACCACACCCACATTTCATCCTGCCTGTAGACTCTACCCAAAGAAGAAGACTATCTGATTCTGCTATAGCAGAATACGAACTCTTTCAATGAAAACCACACGTGCACATACAGACACAAAATCTACGAACTTAATATATCTTTCTGAATATAACAAAATTTTATTCCCCTGCTTGGTGTACCCTAAAGGGACCTAACCTACTGTAATAGTTCCCTGTTGATTTTGATTGTATTAATCTGTGAATCTACTCATTCTAAATCTTATTCCTAACTTTATTAAGTAAACAGTATACAGTGAGATGCATAGAATGTAAATGTAAGTTGAGGTTTCTGAAAAGGACACAGAGGAAACTGCTGCAGTGTAGGCTTGCACCAGAGCGTAACCTAATAGCAAATGCTTATATGATTTATATGCAGCTCTGTCCAGCTTTCAACTGGAAAGAACCAATGTAAAAAAAAAATACCTTCGGGTGCTTGTGCCTGCTTCTAGTTTCCATAGGTGCAAACAGACATCATTTACAGGTTTTGCTCTCATTCCAATCGCCCTCGGGAAACCCCAATTAGGCACCCCAATTAGGAGCACTGAGTTCTCTGCCCCCACTACTCTTGGTGGCAGTGTCTAAGTTTCATTTCTCAAGAAATCACTTCAGGAAGCCTGAGAAATAGGTTTCACTTTCACTTCTTTCTCTAGCAAGCAGAACCTAGCTGTTTGCTTTCTAATCTGTAGGAGGAAATGGGACTCCTAATATTAGGAATTATTGTTACAGATATTTGGAACTGACAAACTCGGATTCAGATATATTTGGAACTATCTGAATATGGCATTATTTAGTGAATTCTGAATATTTCTGAATCTGAATGCACATCTCTAAAATAATATTATAGTTTGCCCATGTTTCCTGCTCCTGACACATAAAATTCAAGAATTGACTGTGGTTGCACCTTGACAGGTGCCATTGTAATGATATAATCAATGCTATTCACTTCACCTGTCAGTGGTTTTAATGTTGTGGCTGATCAATGAAAGTCCTCAAGGAGTGGTGTAAACTCCACAAAATAAAAATTATGCACCTGAGAGTTCCCTTCCTTTCACCAGTGTTTGAAAATTCACTCCAAAAACTGAAGCAGTTTTTCATCAAAGCCATTTCCTGCAATCAATATCTAGTCGATGGTACTGTAAGAGTATTTTGGAATGTTTGTTACATTGCTCATTGTGGGGTGGCAACCTGCAAGTCTGTATGTTTCTTGAAACCCACATACTCCCAAAAAGTAATGACTGGGTTCCCATTACTTTGCTTTTGAAGAACAATAGCACTACTTCTGACTGCCAGAAGCAACTCATTACGGGTAACATTTGTTCCTTATAACATGTTATTTCTACACTAGAGTATCTGCACATTATTTGACACTCTGTGATAACATTCTTGATTAATTTTAAAACCAACGTGTTCTACAAAAACTCAAATTTTATTTTGTTTTAGCTTCTTAATAAGGTTATGTTTGCTTGAGATTTCTATAGTGTTGTCTAAGTTGCCTAAATAAGCCTCTTAGAGGTTTTCTTCCTTTTACCATTGATCTTTTAAATGCATATGTTTGAAACATAGCTTTGAAGGTACATTTCTGGGAACAGTATCATTTTGGGATACAGCTTACTTTTGTTCAAAAGTTACAGCTGATGTACAAGACATGGATAATGTTACTCTCAAAAATACTCTTTTTAAAAGGAGAGATTGGCAAAGGAGTAGATACCAACGTGTGTGGTCTAATACAGAACATGAAAACATAACAAAGTGCTTTCATTTGTTTGATAGAGAGAAATATATTTTTATTTTCATTATTCTGAAGGGGTCCTATCATAGTTTCTTTTCATAGCTGCAGTTGTGGAGAATGAAACTACAGAGACAAGAGTTAAGTTATGCATTCTAATTCAGCTACTGCCATATCTGAAGTGAGTATCCCTGGATACATGTGTAACTCCCATACATTGGCTAAAATCCAATAGTAAATTGCAACTATAGTATGCCTTGAATGCACAGAATTTACAAAAGTATTGACTCCCAAATTTCCACCGATTCAATGGGCTTTTTCCAGTTGTGATTTACTACTGGATTTCAGCCAGTTATTATTTTTTAATTAAGCTAAGGAGCTCTCTGCAGGAGCAGCAAACCACTTAGATAAAGTCTTCAGCAGTACCCATACTGACTGGGGAGTATCCAGAGGAGCATAGGAAGTGGTCCCAAGAATCTTTTATAATATAATTTTTTATTAAAAGATAGAGACAAAATACAAAATATCTAATTAACATTCAAACATCTAAATAAACTGAAAAGAGAAACAAAACCCCAAATGCAAATATCTACATCTACATAATCCTTTATCATGTCCATCTTTGCACAAAATCTTCCTTTAATATCTCCAATTTTCTTGAATAGATCTCTGGTTTTTCCCTTTCTATTATCTTTCTCTATATCTTTGCACTGTTCATTTAAGAAGGCCCTCTTGTCTCTCCTTGCTATTCTTTGGAAGTCAGCATTCAATTTTCTGTAACTTTCCCTATCTCCCTTGCATTTTGTTTCCCTTCTCTTCTCTGCTATTTGTAAGGCCTCGTTGGACAGCCACTTTGCTTTCTTGCATTTCCTTTTCTTTGGGATGGTTTATGTTGCTGCCTCCTGTACAATGTTACGAGCCTCCATCCATAGTTCTTCAGGCACTCTGTCCACCAAATCGAGTTCCTTAAATCTGTTCTTCACTTCCACTGTGTATTCATAAGGGATTTGGTTTCGATGATACCTGACTAGCCCAGTGGTTTTTCCTACTTTCTTCAGTTTAAGCTTGAGTTTTGCTATAAGAAGCTGATGATCAGAGCCACAATCAGCTCCAGGTCTTGTTTTTGCTGACTGTATAGAGCTTCTCCATCTTTGGCTGCAGAGAACATAATCAATCTGATTTCGGTATTGCCCATCTGGTGATGTCCATGTGTAGAGTCGCCTCTTGTGTTGTTGGAAAAGAGCGTTTGTGATGACCAGCTTGTTCTCTTGATGAAACTCTATTAGCCTTTGCCCTGCTTCGTTTTGAACTCCAAGGCCAAACTTACCTGTTGTTCCTTTTATCTATTGATTCCCTACTTTAGCATTCCAGTCCCCTATAATGAGAAGAACATCTTTCTTTGGTGTCAGTTCTAGAAGGTGTTGTAAGTCTTCATAGAATTGGTCAATTTCAGCCTCTTCAGCATGGGTGGTTGGTGCATAAACTTGGATGACTGTGATGTTGAAAGGTCTGCCTTGGATTCATATTGAAATCATTCTATCATTTTTGAGATTGTATCCCAGTACAGCTTTTCCCACTCTTTTGTTGACTATGAGGGCTACTCCATTTCTTCTACGGGATTCTTGCCCACAATAGTAGATATGATAATTGTCTGAAATGAATTCACCCATTCCCGTCCATTTTAGTTCACTGACGCCCAGGATGTCAGTGTTTATTCTTGCATCTCCTGTTTGACCACATCCAGCTTAGCAAGGTTCATAGATCTTACATTCCAGGTTCCTATGCAGTATTTTTCTTTGCAGCATCGGACTTTCCTTTCACTTCCAGGCGCGGCCGCAGCTGAGCGTCCTTTCGGCTTTGGCCCAACCACTTCATTAGCTCTGGAGCTACTTGTACTTGTCCTCCGCTCTTTCTCAGTAGCATGTTGGATGCCTTCCGACCTGAGGGGCTCATCTTCCAGCATCATATCTTTTAGCCTTTTGTTTCTGTTCATGGGGTTTTCGTGGCAAAGATACTGGAGTGGCTTGCCAGTTCCTGCTCCAGGTGGATTGCGTTTAGTCAGAACTCTCCACTATGACCTGTCCGTCTTGGGTGTCCCTGTACAGCATAGCCCATAGCTTCTCTGAATTACTCAAGCTCCTTCGCCACGACAAGGCAGCAATCCATGAAGGGGTCATTTACAAGTACTGCTGCACTATTCTGAATACAATTGTTCTGTTATTCTTTAAAAGCTCTTACCAAAACCTAGTACCTTACTTATCATTTTTAATGTTGGCCATTCCACTGAGTCAAATACCTTAAAATATCTAATGAAATTATACCTGCCTTAACTTTTTGTTTTGATATTCCATTTATTACATTTAATACTCTCCTTACCCTGACTACATTATTTCCCCCCCATTTTATCTATTATTTTCTTTTTCTGATGAATATTAGTATCTAATCTCCATCTTCTGCCTTCTTTATAGTCCCATCTAATTTTAATATCCATACTTAACAAAGCATAGTCTGATAAACATATTAATCTGAAATCACGTTGTTAGATACAATTATATAATCTAATCTAGAGTAAGTCTTGCATGGGCAGTGTGTGAATATCACATATACCTTTGCCTCCCCTTTCATCATTCTCCAAATATCCTGCAAGTCAGTCCTGACAGTTTTTCTGTTCAAGGGCATAACACTATCACTTTTCTCTACTTCAGTAGGGTTTCAGTCATATTTTGCTTTATCTATTACCATATTAAAATCTCCAGCCATTATTACACACCCTTTCATTATCTTCTCTACTTCCTTGATATTTCTTTTTAAAATTTAGTTTGATTTAATTTGGAGAATGAACACTGTTCAAGGTATACTCCTCTCATCTCATAGCTCCTTGTAACATTATTTGTAGTCCTCTAATGTCTTTCTTAATTTTATACATTCTAAAATCATATTTTAGAGATAATAGTTGGAACTCCTTTTGCTTTTAACCTTCAATACACTTTTTCATATCTACCAGACCAATATAATTTAACTTTATTAACACCTTCTTTTGTTTGATAAGTTTCCTGTAAAAAAATTATATCTGATGTATACTTATTCAATAATGTCTCTGTTCTTTTTCTCTTTATAGTATCCCCAGAAACATTCAATGATGATATTCTTAAACTATTACCCATAATCTATTACCTCCTGTTCTCCTTTCTGGTCTGAAATTGAGGGGGGGGGGGGACACGGCCTAAAGACCCTAGACAAACAACCAAACAATCCTCTGATCCTGCAACTCCAATACTAATTCCCTCACCCTGAGGCCCCCTGAGAATCCTTTATCCTGGCTCTTGTTTGCTTCCAAATACACGGAGGGGAGGGTTCCACTCTTAACAATCTGTAAACCAGATTGTATGCATAGTGTCCTGATGTGCAGATTGATTGGTACCATGGCAGTGGCAAGGGGTGTTGTTTGCACGGTTAAAACTAGTGTGCTAGTTATGCCTGTTCCTTTAGAAGTGTGATCTGGCCACAGTGACACATGCCTTAGTTATATCTTGTTTGGATTACTGTAATGTGTTCTATGTGAGTCTGACTTGGAAACCTTTTGGAAACTTCAACTGGTCCAGGATGCTGTGGCTAGACTTATGACCGGAGCTGGTTACAGGGAGAAGAGAAAAACCTTCTTTCAACAGCTTAACTGACTCCCAGTCCATTTCCAGACACAATTCGAAGTGCTGATTTTAAACTGTAAAGCCCTTGGGTCCAGACTGTTTGAGGGACTGTCTCTCTCTCTTCCATGAGACACCAACCCGTCCCCCATCATTTCATTGACAGGCAAACACCCTCCTTTTCAGGCAGGCTTTTACTATGTAAACTGCTGGCGAGGAAGGGATTTTAAGGGGAGAATTGTTCGGTTATCATTTTAAAATGTGTGGTTTTTAACTGGTTTTAGCAGGGTTTTATATTGTGCCTTTAAAATTTGATTAAAATAGATTTGATTGTTTTTTAATAATGTTATTTTTTATATTTGACATTGTTTTAAAATATGTTTTTAAGCCATTTGTGATCCTCTTTGAATCCCTGTCCAGAAAGACAGTTAGAAATTAAATAATAAACATAAAATAGGTAAATAAATATAATAATAGGTAAAGGTAAAGGTTCCCCTTGACATTTAGTCCAGTCGTGTCCGACTCTAGGGCGCGGTGCTCATCCCCGTTTCCAAGCCGTAGAGCCAGCGTTTGTCCGAAGACAGTTTCCGTGGTCACGTGGCCAGCGCGACTAGACACGGAACGCTGTTACCTTCCCACCGAGGTGGTACCTATTTATCTACTCGCATTTTTACATGCTTTCAAACTGCTAGGTTGGCAGGAGCTTTAAAAACATTTTAAATCATTTATGAAAGCTGGTGATTGACAGCTCACAGTTGATTCTCATCTTCCAGTTTCTCAGCCACATACTTAATGCTCTGAACTACCCAATCAGCTTCAGAGTAGACAGAGCTCTGCAGATAAAGAAATGTGTGTGTATATTGAAGTTTTTCAATATAAGCAATATTCCAAAAAATGTGTTTAATTAGAAATAAATGTGATTACTTTTCAACATGAAATAAAGAATAAATGCATACCATTCCTAACCATTATTGCCAGCTTTTCTGCAAACGGAAATACAATAATGATTGTCCTCCAGTGCTACTATGGGTGCATGCCCTCAATCACTCTTAGGACTGGCACATGCAAAGTTTTGAATTTTTCACAACTTTATTATCAAATAAGCCATCTTTAAGTATTACTGCATGAGTAATATCTAATGATGATTTTTTGCTAGAATATTTTGTAAAAATTCTTATAATTCTGACTCTTCAGGTCAGTTTCTGAAAGCAGTAGAACATTATGAAGCATTCCATCAGCTGACAGTGGGGCGTATATGGAAGGATGATACAGGCCAGACTTACAACTCAGTAGCATGTGAGCATCTCTGGAGAATTTACACATTGCTAGCAGACAAAATGCTAGGAAATAAAGAACACCAACAGGCCATCAGAACTCTAATAAAAGCCTTTGAAATGGCAAAAGAAGGTGGGTAGAAAATAACACTCCTGCATTTCTTTCTTTAATGTGCAGGCCTGGGCCTTCCCAAGAGTAAAATAAAAAACATCGTCAAGTGTTTGGTGATTATTTTCTATGAAATTCAAGACAAATGCTATCAATATATTTCTAAATCTTGTTGTAAAACAGAAGTACCTACTTGCTGGCAAGTAGGAGTCCATTTATTTCTTGAAAGCTTTCAGCTCCAAAAATACAGTCTTTTGGGAGTGCTGTTGTAAAGCAATGAGTCCATAATCAGAAGTAAGGTCACTGACAACTGTACTAGTGGCTGTTCACTGATTATTCACTGTTACTTGTTTGATGTTGCTTATTAGACAGACTAAGCTAATTGTAAAGGTCATTTGTTTGCTTCTTATAGCTTATTAGCCTTTTCACCTTATTAGGTTTCTTAATGATGATGATTTCTAAAAAGTAATTATTGGAAAAAGTTTTTGTGATGGTTGCCTATGGTAACAGTTTTAAATACATGGAAAGATAGAACACTATGTTATTGTGTAACAAATGGCTATAAAGATTTCTCACTCGGAGAATTATGTTTGTGCACAGACTTTGATTTAATAGTATATCAAAATTATTTGGACATTCCCTCAACAGACAAGTATATTCTCATAGTTAATGTTGTTCAAACTCTTCCTTTGTGCCTTTTGAGCTATGTGATAGCTGTTTTGCTGTGGTGCTCTACATCACTCTTGTGGTATCAGGTCTGTAATCAGTTACACTAATGCACATGTATATATATTGCTATTTGTATTTATGTTTTAAATTGGTGGAGGTTGAATGACCAAAGCGGTTGAATCAATAATAAAGTATTCATTTAGTACTGTACAGTATTCAGTTACAGTAAAATTTCCCACTTAACTGCTTCTGTAGTCTTTTCCACTAGAGGTGTGCAGATTTGTATTTTTGCACTGCAACTACCAGAATTTTCCAGTGACTATGCTATCTGGGAATTCTGGGAGTCCAGAAACACAAATCTGTACAGTCTATTTTGAAACTGTTTCTTATTAATAGCAAAATACTAGAGGTGATTAATAAGTTGAGATGATGCAGTGCTGTAACTTTACAGCTCAAAACCTTACTGACAGAAGAATGATGGACTTCCTGCTGCCGATTTATTAGTTCAGAAAAGTATTTATCAGGTGAATGTGATCAGAAATCTCCTGAGTATTCAGAGTGTTGTTCTGCTAGTACTTGGTATCCAGCTAGTACTTGGTATATAGGGACATGAAGAAATTTCACCCATGTCTCAGCTCTAAAGTCCTCAGAGCGCAGATGTTAGAAAACTAACAAAGCTAACACTGGAGAACTGGGCAAAGCAGTGGCACCTCTCCTAAGCAGTGAGGAGTTGTAGAGACAGCTGGCAAATTCACCACCCACAGCAGTCTGCCATCTAAAGGAGTCACCCTACTTTGCCTAAATATGAGGCCAGCTCTGTGTGGAGATATGTTTGATGGGTATGTGAATAATGTATTTCTCCGTGTTGCTCTCCAGCTGTGGAATACACTCTCAGAATTGCAGTCACATCCAACTCTCCCTACTTGTAAGAACAGTATGGAAGCACATTTGTTCAAACTAGCCTGTGTTTTGATACATATTGGTTGTAATGGCTTCACTGTTTCATTTGCTTTGATTGATTATTCTGGTTGTTTTATTGTTTGCTTTTAATGATGTGGCTAGCTTCCTTGAGCACTGTCTTGTAGTGGAAAGATGGGAGAAATATGTAATAGAATAAACATTCATTGCTGTTCTTTGAGGATAAAGACCTTACATGGCTGCAAAGACAGGGACTGGGAATTTGATTCCCCACTGTGCCTCCCAGGAGAAGAGCCATCCTGTCCAGCCTTGGGCAAGCTGCATAGTCCTAGAACACCACCAGCACAGGGACTGGTAAACCATTTTATGCCTAGAAGATCCTGGGAATGGTTGCCAAAAATTTGAATTGACTTGATGGCTGTAATTATCATACCGTATTATATATTGCTAATTATTAACTATTATTCTATTATATATTGCTATAATATATATCACATTAAAGATGATAGCATAGATGTAGTTATCATTAACATTCTTATATATTATAGTTCAGTGGTAAATAAACAAAGAAGTAAGGATCGGATCTTTACCGGACCATCACATCTGGATTCTTTCTTAGGCTTCCATGCCTGGGTTCATGCCTGGTTCTAAGGTTGTGGAAAGGAAGAACAAGAGACCAGAAATGCCTCTCTCAAAGTTCCGTTCATAAGCTCTCCCATTGGCTGAAGGAGAACTCTTCTTCTGGATGTTTAGAAATGAATACAAGCAGCTGGTTCTGTCCTTAGCAGCAGCAGTCCGCTCTCTCCACGATTCTGACTTTCCCTCCCTGAATGTTGTCCCTCAGTGACTGAAACATGAGAGAAATGCTTTGGCTTGTTATGCTTGCTGATATCTCTACACACACCCCAAACAAAATGAATCATGTCAAACCATACGTCACTTTTTTTGTAGGTAATAATGATGTACATTGAAATATATTAAGATGACTACATTGAGGAACACAATAACTTTAAAATCCCATGTAAAGTTCACTACTATATAATTTGTTTTTAAGCTTAGTAATAATTGCAGTCTTTATTCTTATTTAGCAGAGAATAAGAAAATGGAAGGAGAAGCGGCCTACTGTCTAGGTCTAGCGTACCATTCAGTCGGAGAACAAAAGACAGCAGTATCAGTAAGTTTAAGTAATGAATAGTTTATCTTTTTTTTCCTGGCTGTAACATTAACTTGTCTATAGGAGTGACAAATGGGGCTTGTAACAAAATGTTGCTGTGAAGAATGTTCCTGCAAATCGCAGCCAAACAAACTGTTGTGGCCTTTTCCAGGATGCTAATTCCTAACCCTACACTGGATATCTGCTTTTTGTGTGGTGTGCATTATGTGACTGGGGCGCAACTGGTTGTGTAATTGCTTGTACAAATAGAACATGACTGAGACAAGCAGTCAGCTCACACAATAGAGAACACTGCTTGCACAATTGCTTTCCATGCATGGTAGATCCAACAGGATAGTGATTAGTGAAATATTTTGGACTTCTAACTCACAAGTAGCATGGGGTCCATTGAATTCAGTGGGCCTGCTATAATTGGGAGCAGCATTGGATTTAGCCCATATAAATTTGAGTGAAACAGCATTCTAGTATACTCTTTACTGTAAATATTATACTCAGAATTAGAGAGTTACAGTAGATTCACCCAATTTACCCATGACTTTTATGATATTAGAATATGTGTAATAACAAATATGATACATCTGTGGGATTGGCAAGGGTCCCTCCCCCCATCCATGATGGTGTGCTCTCCACCTCTCAGAAAGCAGCAACTGGATTCTCTACTCACAGCTCACCTGTGGACTGTGGCGTTAGTGAGGGAGAAGTGGATGACACCCTTGAGGCCACAAGTGTGGCCGTGGCAGGGACTTGGAATTTAGGAGGAGGGAGAGACAGGATAAGAAGATGGTTGAGCGGACACCATGAGCTGGGAGGTGTGTGAAGCCCAAGAGGAGGTGCTGCTGCTGGAGAAATTGAAGGCTGGATGGGACATCATACACAGATGTGATCATGAGACCAACTACTGAGTCAAACAATTCATGCTGCTGGAGGAAGCTACCCAGGTCTGTTGGGACCAGGCAAGGTGCCAAGAGGTTCGGAGGCTTGAGCCATGGACAGAAGAAAAAAAAGGGCAAGCTACTTCACTGGAGAAGTCCTATGGTCAGCCTCCCTTCTGGCCCCAAGAAGGTCAGCCACCTGCTACGCCCCACTATGCGGATGGCGTTAGCCAGTTCCAGGTGGAATTCAGCCACACCTCATGGGAAGGTTGCCACACTTACAAGGCAGTTGCTCCCAGTGTAAACTACAGAGAAATGGCTGGGGTGGGAGCCTTTGTCATCCACCTCCAGGGACATTTAACAGCATGCGTCCAACACCCTTGTTGTGGAACCCGTGTCTGGCCCATCTCTGAGGGGTCCTGGATCTGGTAGAGGAGGTGGGGCTCCATTCCTTCCAGTAAGATACTATACAGGGACACTGCCCCAAAGACTGGGGGAGTGGAGTTAACTTCCTGGCGCCCTCAGTTGCTGTTTCTATGTTGGTGGCCCAGTTGGCCCTTTAAAAGTTCTGTTGCTCAATAAAGGAGCCTGTTCCAGCAACAACTCTTGGTGTCATCATGGAAGGGTGTGTGAGAGCGCTCACAATCTCATATACAGATAGGAAGAAATCTTTTTAATGTTACATGTGTGTTTGCTACAGGCTGTCTTGACACTTAACAGCCTGTAAGTATTCTCTCCAGCACAAGACTAAGAATAGTTTCTACTTTTTAAAAGTCTGTGCAACAAGGTAATAGTTATCCTTGTTCTAAGTTTTCACAATAACACCAAAAATGTCACACAAATTACCAAATCTTTTTTCTGAGTTCGAAAAAAAAAAGTCTTGCTCTGTTACCAAGAGGAGAACATTTTCTATGCCTTCTTGTTTAGTATTTGGGGACAAGCCAAATCACAATTTACATCCCTACATCTATACAGTAAACTTTCAGAATGATATCAGATACTGGGTTTTGTTTGTTTTTTGGGTTTTTTTATTTTTTTACTAATACATTCACATTGTGCATCTTGTACATTTATGTAGGAATAAAAAAGTTTTTAATAAATTGCTTTAATCCTCAGCAGTGATCAATATATATGAGGGTAAAAAATATCAGCAGTGTTCAGTTCTGCTGAGCACAAATGAGCTTTACTATCCAATTAGATATCATTGGCTAAAATTTAACCTTATGTTCTCTGTTTAATTGTCTTTTTATCCAAGGGGAGCTCAGATGCTTACAGAGATGAAATCATTACATCGTGCTCCCAGAGGACTACTGGTTATCATTACTTATAACATGCACTCAATACGGCTAGGAGCCAGTTTGCCACATGGTAATGTGTAGTTCATCACCAGCTTCAGTAGCATGCTAAAAGGGTCTTGCCACACAGTATGGAGCTATTCAGATATACACTTGGGGGTCTTGGCAGTTATTTTCTTGCTTTACATTAGAGTTTTCATCTTCTTTATCTCTTTGTTCTATAACCTAGTTCAGGCAGCCTCCTTCTGGGGGAATCCAAGGGGAGCAGCTCTTTCAGATATCTTTGTTTCCTATTACCTCTTGGTTTCTTCACTCTTTTGTTTATTACTGTACTCAGGTAATGCAAACAATACAGAAAGCAAATGTTCAGGATAATCCTCTGAAAAAGTTGGATGTATTATGCTACACACTTTCAAATACCTCATGTACTACTTTGTGTAAGAGTGAACCACTTCTTGTGAACTTGGATTGTTTTCTTGTGGTGTTTAACAATTGCTCGGTTGTTTTGAATTATAGCCGTTGCCTTTGTTTCTGCAAAACCCAATTTAACTCATTAATTTCTGGAAATTACCGTGGGGGGGGGGGGAGCTTCAGGGTGAATGAGAAAATTTAAATTCCCAAAAATACAGCAGGGCTGATGACATTATTAGCCTTATGTGGCGTTAAGTTACACTGCTGGATTTCAGCCAATATGTTTTATGTTTTAAAAACTGGGAGGTCAATTAAGCCCAATACAGCTTTCTCATAGTTCTGTGCTTCACACTGTGGGATACTATTGCCCCTGAAAATTTCTTTGTAACTATGTTGTTTTACTGAAAAAGGAAGAGGTAATTGCATTTTGGAGCTGTTTTTTTATCTGCAGATGGTATTATGCTAAATTCCATTCCCCCCCCCCCCCCCTGATTAGTTAGGGCTGTAGTTTTCTTGGGTTCATTGATTCTCCAAAGCACGTTTATACAATACACTTTTCTATCAGTGATGACACCCTCCCCTATTCTACAGCCCCCAATGGCTTTGCTACAATAAAAGGTATCCCAAGGGAGCCTCAAGACCTTTGAGGAAGGGAGTTGGACATTTTTAATTTCTGAAAAACTGCAGTAGGTGATGACAGCATCAGTTTTATGTGACATAAGCTTCACTGCTGGATTTTGATCACTGTGTACTTGACACATATATGACCTAATTATACAAAAATAAACAGCACAGAATGAGATATAACTTACCTGTAACAAGAACAACAAATATTGAATCTGCAACCTAAGCACATGCCACCCAAGTAGTATATGCAGAATCATCACATTTCACAACTGTTTTACACATAAAACTGTTGCACGAAGGACACAATTTTGATTTTCTATGATGGTGTTGCCATGTTGCCTTGAAATCAGTGAAGTCAGCTCCCCTTTTTCTTTCTGTCAGCAGTGAGCCGAGGCTATCAATGTGTTTCGACTGAACTAACGTTTTGAAATAAATTGCCATTAGCATGGCACTGTCTGGCTCAGTACAATAACTAAGTGCTTGGGCAGAAGTGCTGAACAGAATCCATGTAGAGCCTCAAAGAAAAGAGCTCTTATATGCTCTGGCATCTTAGGGCCCATTTTTATCAGCCATTAAGCTTGTTATCATCCCAGAAGAGTAAGGCACAGTCTGCTGGCAGATAAAACAGTAACCTTCCTGAAACTAAGCAGGTCATGATTTGGTCAGTGCCCAGCTGGGAAGCTTTCTTGGAACTCTGTATATGTCATTGTCGGCTCTTTAATGGAGGAAAGGTAGGATATAAATGTGGCAGATAGATACATAAAATAAATATCAGTCTTCATGTCTCTTTACACATTCCACCTGTGGTGGAGCAGCCAAACTCACTGTGACCTGTGATGCCCTCTTCTTTATAGCTTCCATTTTTGACCAACTCTAAAGACATGAATTTGCAAGGCTCACATCACACTTTTCCTACTGTAGCTAAATTCAAACTGTAATCCCCACACTGCCACCAGTTCCACACTAACACATATTATAACTACTCCTTCAGCTAGAAACACATGTTGAATCAATGGGGAAGTTCATATTTTTGTATCTCTAATTTCTCTTCCTTTGTATATAAAATATAATTCTAAGCTTCATTGGTTGAAATCCTGTTGCTCAATGTACTAATTGCACTAAAATAGGCCCATTGAATCAATGGAGATTCAGTAAGTGGACTCCTCCATGAGTTCTGTTACTTCAAATACGCCTGCTATATCTGGGACTGCTCGTACTCAGCCAAGGATTTTTGCCACTGGACTTTTATGATGCCAATCTTTTAACTAGGATACTGGAGTGATAATGGTCTCTTAGGAGCTCCTGAAAATGTCAGTTAATAGGCCAAATTCTGTGTTAGACAAACTGTTAAGAATTTGGGGGGGGGGGACCTCATTAAAAAACACTCATATTGGATTACTTTGATTTCTACATGATTAGAAATTTGTGACCTTCAAAAATATGAACATCTTTTGGTATTATTTCTAAATTTCAAACAGAATATTTACAGATGAAATTAACATTGTCTTTTTAATACAGTAATTTCAAGATAGCAACTTCTTATTGTTTTATTTCATTTCTAGCCCACAATTCTCCCAGTGCAAGGACTCAAGGTAGTTTATGGAATAGTTTAAAATGCATCAACTAAAAATATAATGTTATGTTAAAATACAATTAAACTTATGAAAATATTAAAAGACCACTAATTTGTAGCAGTTTAAAAAGACTTTAAAAACACATCAGGAAATGGTAAAATGGGTAGCATGCCCTATTAAAACTTTTCTCTCAGCAGCCTATTTAGTTGCCAAACACTTTCCTGAAAAGAAGGTCCGTATCTGCCAGCAACTAGGGAATCATCCTAACTTCAGATGGAAAGATATTCCACAATCTAGAAGCTTTGCCCTAAAGCCCTTCCTGTGTGTCTTCACCAAACATGCTGGATAAGGTGGCAGGACCAAGAGAAGGGTCTTCCCACTTGGGAAGCTTGGAGAGATCACATTGGGAAGATGCAGTCCTTAGTAGCTGTATTTTCTTGACATTTTCCCCCCTAAACATATAGTTTCAGTGTAGGAAACAACTTGTACAACATAAAAATATAAGTGTCCAAAATACTTGTTTGTATTACATCGTAGTGATAATATCTATATAGTTGTGATTAGGGGAACGATTTCTATGATGTGTCTGCAACCTGTGTTTGAGTTTATGGGTGGATTTGAACATGTTTATGAGTAATCTGGTGAGAAAGGCCAGATTACTCATGAACATGTCTGAACTTGCTTATGGGTTCAAATGTAAGTTGCAGAGATAATGTGAAATGTCATAGAAATCCTCCCCCTAGTTATGATAAAAATTGTCCTGTCAATATGAAATTGGGTGTGAAAACTCTTCTTTGAAAGATGGGTAAGTTTCAGATTTTAGAGAAATTGGATGAGAAACAGCAGTGTTTGAGTAGTCTGAAATTTTTGACTTGCATTGATTTTCTTCAGTTTCTGACCACTTTTTTTCCAGTAAAAAAAGAGAGCAAAGTAATGTTTTGACAGTTGTAGTTGCTGCCAAAAATTAAATATTCACTTGCCCTATTCTTTTTATTTGTTCAGTGAAAATTTGCTGGGTAGTTTTAAACTTTGCTGTTGAAACATTCCTGTTTTACTTTAATAGAAGTGATGTGGGTAAGCTCAGCAGCACAGATAATTTGCAGCTAGTGAAGCTAGGAGGGAATAGGGAACAACTGCACCACTTCTGCCATGTAATTTAAAATGGCTGTGAAGCAGATGATGAGCAAGATAAGTGGTCAGTAAAGGAGTGGATAACAAGGTAGATGATGGAAGCTGCATCATGTTTGTTGGATAGAGGTGTATATATGTATATGTTTACCTTAGCTCACATCCTTGTCCTGAGATTTTTGCTTTGAGTTAACTTTAATAGACTCCAATCATAGTACTTCACTATGACTAGATGTTTTCTAGAATCTGTATGAAATACACAACTCCTAAATAGCAAATATGAGAATATTTAAATGTCAATACTGCAGTGTTTTTAAACAATTTACTTTTTTAACTTTTGTGTATAAGCATTGCCTTGAAAAAGATAAGTTGTATGCTAAAAAAGGTGTCTCCTCATACTGCTGGAGTTTCATTGAAGGAAATAACTTTAGATGTGTAGTTTTCCTGATCTGCTAGACATTCCAATTCATTCTGTCACTATATTTTCAGCATATATATCTCCTGATTTCAATTTTGATCAGAAAGGTGGGTAGCAAACTGAAATAGATCGAGCTAATGTTGTTTGGGTGAATGTAGCAACACCAATATTGAAATTGTTTCGATGAGGTTTGAAGATTCCCTGAGGCAAAACACCATTATTTCACTCCAATGTGTTGCATATGATGATATCATTGTGAAAATATTTGTTTTTTCATTCACGTATGTCTAGGACTTTACTGTTTATTTACATGTAAATGTCTAAAAATAAGATAATTTAATTGCATTTCTACTGATACTTTGCATTTAACAAGATGTCATTGAGTGGAAACTTCTCTTTCAATTTTAGCCTTTAAAGAAAAAAGTGGTTGCTCAATCTCTATATTATGTTGGTAATTTCTATTTCTGCAACATAGCTTGTTTTTACCCCTTATTTGACACAGTATATCAGTATATTATGGATATTAATTGGTAAAAGAAGAATATTGAAGTGAATCAGCATCTGGAAGTTTTCTACATATGTATATCTGTATATTATGTATGCGTTTGGGTAAATAGATATACTTACCCTTTCAACTATTGATATACTTCGGTACTTACATATATTTCTACTACTGCTTTCTCTTGTGCACACACACACACAGAAACAGACACAAACTCATTCTCTCTCTCTGTGTGATACAAATATTACACAAAGCAACATCCTGCCAACAGCCAGGTATATAAATGTAGGCATATCTGCGATAAAAGCTACTCAGACATGTGGATCACAGGGATGCTGAACAGGCATGCGTTCCTACTTACCCAGATTTTCACATGTTGTTCATCCTAGTTTTCTTCACCATCCTTGAAAAATCTTGCCCCTCACCCTTCAGAGGTTCTCTCCATCTGTTTATCTGTATTTTGGTGGCTCTTATGTTACATATCATTGAAGAATCCTTAAGATGAAGGGCTGTATTCTCATTCCTCCTTCTGGCTCTGCACAGTTTTCAGGGTTGTCACTGCTCCGTACTCAGTGCCACACTGGCTTGTTTTGTCAATAACCATTTATTTGTTGCTGGAGTAGTAGCAACCATTACATCTGACCTCCCTGTTTCATCAATTATGGATAGATTATTGGATGTGAACATCTGCAAAAGCTTGCTGCTGAATTCACCTCCTGGCTGGGATTAGATAAAGTATTAAACTGTTGTTTATTGTCAGGCCAAACCTCTGCTGGGAAGCCAGGGAATTCCAAGACCAGCAGACCCCCATCAGCAAGCACCAAAAATTGTTTACTATTGCTGCTGTTTCCCATAAGATTTTAGGCATTTATTATTTACGCTTATTACTAGTTGTTATAACATACTTGATAAAAGCTCTTGGCAGGCGCAGCATTTTGAGTCATTGTCACAGCTGTCAGGATAGAAGGGCTATATAAATTGTTTTTTGCCTCTTATATCACCCTTACCAGATGATATAATAGAAATCTTCTGCAGACAGTGGCAGCATTTCTATCTCAAAGCAATATTCTTCATATTTGCTGGATAGAAGTAATCTTCTTGTCTCTCACTTAGAAACATTCTGTTAAGAGGTTTATTTTTATTTAAAGAATTAAAGCCCAATTTTTGTAGTTTGACTCTTATGCATATTTAGAGTTATTTGTATCAATCTTATATGCAAAGTTTAATACATTTTTACACATTAACTACTGTGAAATAAATCTATTGTTGAAATAGCTTATACTTTTTCAAATTCACTGAAATTATTGGTGCATAAAGATACTTCTTTATTCGTATCAGAGTGTTGCACAATTTAAACTTAAACTATATGAAATATAGGTATTATTAAAAAGTTGAGATAATTAGGCTATTTTTGACCAGAAGCAGGCTACTCAATAGCTTTATTTCGGCCATTTGCTAGATCTTTTTTTGAACACGTGGTGGGGCATAAACTGCATGCACATAAATGCAACATTGATTGAATTTCTCCACAGTCACAGAAAATTTTACTGTAGCTCCATTATACTTGATTATTCTTTGATCTTCCTACTTTACTTCAAAGTCTATTAAGTGACTTCCAGATGTTCCAGCTAGAGTCTAGTCCTGGTGGAAGACACTCTTCAGCATTCATCCACTCAGCAAAGTGTGCTGTTTTTGTTCTTCATATGTTTAGCCTAGTCTCTTGTGTTTTAATATTTAGAGCTTGTGATGTGTTCGGAAAACTTTTCCTTGATTTAAGCCAAGGATTAGTGTCCATGATGTAGATGGGTTTGGTGCTGTCTTACCTTATTTTGTTCATTATTTGCTAGCACCTGTCAACATACTTCTGGAAGGGGCAATGCAAACCAAATAATAAACTTTTTCAATGGGGGTAGGTTTCAGGCAGCAATAATAATCCTGCATGATTCATTAAGAGCTACAACCAATTGTTTGGCATGTGCTGATTTATACCATACAGCTCTAGCATATTCTGTGGTGGAGTAACACAGGGACATATCTGTTCTTATTGTTTGTGGGTGTGCATCCCAGTCTGACCCAAACAATTTCTAATTGTTATTTCTGGTGGCAACTTTTTGTTTAGTCTTTAGACAATATTTTTGTAGGTTAGATTTCAATCCAAAGTGACACCCAAATACTTTGAGGTAGGGCAAGATTCAAAATCTTCCCAACTAATTCGAAGCTTCCTCTCTGCTTCTCTGTTCTTTAACTGGGAGGCACAGACCTGTGTTTTGAAGGGGTTGGTTTCAACTGAGTATTTTTATAATATAAGATCTTCTAATGCAGAGATTAGCTGCTGCTCGATGGCCTCAGA
This sequence comes from Intellagama lesueurii, assembly GCA_037013535.1. NCBI lineage: Eukaryota > Metazoa > Chordata > Lepidosauria > Squamata > Agamidae > Intellagama > Intellagama lesueurii. The sequence goes on from JBAJHW010000005.1 coordinate 155,943,218, forward strand.
GATTTCCTCCAGACTGTCAAGGCAAGATCATCTGGAGTATGGTCATCTGAAGCTCCTGGAGTCATGGCAAAGTTGGTTGATCATTTGTGTAAATATTAAAAAGTAATATTCCAAAGTAATAAGACTATACCTTCCTTGAAATTCAACAAACAACCTTTGGTTTTGAAGTAGATCAGTGACCATTTCTGTTCATGATTATTAGCAAGGAGATAGAACTTTTTGAGCAGCTATTAATGATGGATAGTATCATATGCCAATATAAAGTCGACAAATGCTACTTCAGTTATTTTATGTGTTTCAAAACCATCAGATCCACACATGAATTTGAAAGCAACATTGTGACCTCACCAAACTTGGTTCCCTCTTCTGCTCCTTCTCAGCTGAGGGGGGGCAGTCTACAGCAGTGGTCCCTTTTCCCAACCGCGGACCAGTTGGGGGATGCGTGGCACACTCGTGCGGGGGGCGTGGCACACTCATGGGGGTGTGGTGCACCCACAGGGGGGTGGAGCACGCTCGCATGCATGTGTGCGGTGGCGCTCGTAAGGGGCTGCTCTCACGCATGCGCACAGCACGCTCGCAGGGGTGGAGCACGCTCACGCGTCAGCACTCACAGGGTGCGCTCACGGGGGGGAGGAGATCTGTGTCCACGGCCCGGTCCTGCCTAGGCCGCAGACCACTGCCGGGTCGCGGACCAGGGGTTGGGGACCGCTGGTCTACAGGCTTCCTTCCTGGAATTGTCAACATCACGAGGTGCTCCAGGGGGAGCTCCACTCTAAGGTTTTACCAGTGGAAGCGGAAGACATTTTGCAACTTTATAACTGACAAGACATTTGACTCTAACACCTATTCTGTGTACTAGGTGTTGTGGTTGTTATTAAACAAGGTATTTGAAATGTTAGGTTTATACATTGTTAAAAATGGTTAAAGAGGGTTTAGAAAAAGTTGTTGCGAAAATGAAAGTATGTTTAAAAGTATGGCTTGGAACATTACTTTACGTTATATTTCTAAACAATCAGCCACTTTTCAAAACAATCAGCAGTTTCCCTCCTAATCCTGAGAAGGTCAATGAAATGCTAACATTACTTTGAAAAAATTCATTCATGTCTGCCACTTTAGCATGGAAGTAAACTAAAAGTTTAAAATGATGTGATGAGTTGAATCCTGGGCTTTTGATACAGTAAAACCTTGTTAGTCCATGGTCTTATAATCACCAATTATTAGAGTTCTAGAAGCTTGCAAAAATAGGAACTAAAATAATAATGAAAACCATAATAATGGCAGCCAAATATGAAATCACAGACCCCTGGAGCCTCAAAAACTGTAGATACAATGGCATTTCCCATATCAAAACTTCTGCTGGACCTCCAAGCGCCTAGAAAATGCTGCCTTGCAGATAAGGCTTGTTTACAGACAAGGAGGAAGAAAAAACAACTTAAAGAGTTGTAAATATGGGGCTATAGGACTCAAACAAGGCATTCACCTCATCATAACAAGACAGTTTTACACTGTGCTACACATACTTTTTACTTTTAAATGATGTGTTTTAGAGATGTAGTCTCTGTCTTTTGTTTTAAATGTACCTTTTTAAGGTTATAAGCGCTTGCATTTTTAGAATGTACAGTGGTGCCTCAACTTACGAATTTAATCCGTTCCAGAAGATGGTCGTAACTCGAAATGGTCGTAAGTCGAAGCACCATTTCCCATAGGAATGCATTGAAACACGATTAATCCATTCCGGCCGGGGGGAAAAAATCACCAAAAAAAGAAGAAAAAACACTGCAAGACCCATCGGAAACGCGATTAATCCGTTCCAGCCGAAGGAAAAAAACAAACCAAAAAGCAAACAAACCGTGCAAGACCCATCGGAAATGGGGGGGGGGGGGACCCAAAAAGTAAACAAACCTCGCAAGACCCTTCGGAAATGGGGGAGAAGCAAAAAAGCAAACAGACCCTGCAAGACCCATCGGAAATACAAAAAAAGAAAACCAAAAAGCAAACAAACCCTGCAAGACCTATCAGAAATGGGGGGGGGGGGGAAGCAAACAAACCCTGCAAGACCCATCGGAAATGGGGGGGGAAAAAACCCAAAAAGCAAACAAACCCTGCAAGACCCATCGGAAATGAGGAAAAAAAACCCAAAAAGCAAACAAACCCTGCAAGACCCATCGAAAACGTGAAAAAAAAACCCCCAAAAACAAACAAAGACTGCAAGACCCATCACAGCACAGAAACATAACCCCCCCAGCCCAAAACCACGCTACAAAACCCACCCAGAACAGGCAGTTTTTAAAAAGCAGAAAGCAGCACCTTACCTTACCAGGCAGTCCGAAGCCTCCTCCGAACGCACTCACTCTAACTGCTGGGGCGAAAGAGCTACAAAGAAATCGCCTCTTCGCCACCAACAGTTAGCAGTTTGAATTCCCCGCCTTTTTCCCTGCCTTTTTTCCGATCGTAATTCGAAGCTCAGGTTGCAAGTTGAAGCAAAATTTTGCGGCCAGAGCGGGTCGTAACTCGAATTGGTCGTAAGTCGGGACGTTCGTAAGTCGAGGCACCACTGTAACTTAAAACATTATTTTTACTTTTTTATTGTACTTTTGTTCCTGTATTTTGGAGTCAAAAGTTATTTAAGTTCTACCTATAACTTATGTTTTAACACTTGTATTTTTTTTATAAGTTGTAAGGAAGGATTTTTTTAAAGTATTTGTGGCTACAGCTTTCCTTACAGCTGTAAAACTATCTTTAATACATTTTGACTTGTTACTTTTTGAAGTATTTTGTGCATATGGAACATAGAAACAATGTAGATAAATAAAATTTGTGGACTTAGACAAACTGATGTTGCCTGGAATTATTGCAACAGTTATTGTAACCTTGATATTCAGATGAATCTTGATAGGATTATTAATAATTGTTTGGTTTCATTCTGGATTAACCCTTTATTGGGATAAATGCCAGTTGTGATAAACAAAAGCTTCTGATTTTTCCCCCCAGGAGGTCTATAAAGTTCTGTAGAACTCCTAGGGAGAGTTAAGCATTGGTTTTCTGACCTGACGAAGGGCTTGGCTTTTTCCTATATTAAACTGAATTTATCACCTCTGTCAGCCTACTTGATACCAACAGGCAAAGCCTAGACCTCATTGTTCATGATACTGAAAGTTAAGAAGTTTCTTAAAGGAATAATGCACAAGCTTCCAACCTCAACCCTGTGTTGCTGCTTTAGAGCCTTTCCTCCTCACCCAGTTTTCCAAACCTCCTTTTGAAACCAAGGCAATTGTATTTTTGTTGTGAGCCAAAGTGGCCTTTCTTGTGGCTGTTGCCTTTACCAACAGGGCAAGAGAGATCTGTGCCCTAAGATCAGATGAACTGTACCCTCAGGAAAAACTTCCTAACTATTAGAGCAGTACGACAGTGGAACCAGTTACCTCGGGAGTTGGTGGTGCGCCAACACTGCAGGCATTCAAGAAGAACTTAGATAATTACCTGGTAGATAGGCTTTGATTGTATTCCTGCATTGAGCAGGGGGTTGGACTTGATGGCCTTGTAGGCCCCTTCCAACTTCACTTTTCTATGATTCTGTGATTTGCTGGAGCTGAGATAAGATTCTGTTCCAGCATCCATCTCCTTCCTCCTGAAAGTCATGTCAGAGTCCCACCAGGGACAGAACATCATGCTGCCAGGGTTTTTTCCATCTCTTCTTCTTCAGCATAGTTGGAGAAGGTTGTTCACATGTTCATCATATGGAGGGCTTTGGCCTTTTACATGCAAAGGACAGCTAAATATAGAAACACTTCACAACTTTTTTGTGGCTTACTACAAACATAAGAAACAAAAAGCTATTTCTGCCCATAGATTTGACAATTGGATTGTTAAGGTAGTTACAATGGCTTACAAGGGATGGCATTCTTACTAGAGGTTTCTTTACAAGAGTTATGCTGAGCTATCATATGTTCTCAGCCATCGATCCGTATACACTACTACTATCTGGATACTACATTGGGGAAAGGTGCTTCCTTACAGGTGTCTACCTACCTGCCAGAGCACTTTGTACCAGTGATAATTTTTCTTGTCTTCATCCATCAGCGTGAATGTGCTGAGTTACCTTGTAACTTTTGTTCTTCTGGGTATTAACATGACCCACTCTCTTCTCCTCTTTGGCACGTGCAATTAATGACAATAGCTACTCTGTCATCTAAAATGTATATAAGCTGAAGGAGAAGCACTGGAGCGTGTGCTATAGAGGAGAAGGGAGAGGGGACCAAAGGTCAAAGTTCTCAGTCTTGAGGATTCTGAAAGGAGTAGCTCTCTGGGCAGATGCAGACCTGTCAGTATGAATGCACAGAAGACTACTCAAATAACAAACATTACAAGGAAGCTATTTTTATGTTTACAGCTTAAACCAAGAAGCACCACTGATCAGGAAGCACCTATGTTAACAGAGCAGGTTTGGATCTTCCCAGTTCAGACCCAGTCAGAGCAGTAATGCAAAGCATGCTGCTTATATACTGTCCCATAGTGCTTAAAGCACTCTCTGGGTGGTTTACAAGTTAATTATGCAGGCTACACATTGCGCCCGCCCCCCACAAACTGGGTACTCATTTTACCGACTGCAGAAGGATAGAAGGCTGAGTCAACCTTGAGCCAGCTACCTGGGACTGAACAGGTCATGAGCACAGTTTTGGCTGCAGTACAGCAGTTTAACCACTGCGCCAGGAGGCTCCTAATGCATAACAATTCATCTGAAAGTCACTCATGTAGCCAATCACTGAGAGAAAGCTTGCCTGAAGAGAAAGGTCTGCCTGCTTGCTGAAGGATAGCAAGAAGCAAATCTAAGATGCAAAGTTGTCTTAATTCCAAGTCTGGTGTATATAGGTTAAAAAAAAGTGAGATACCGGTATGCTAAGATTGTAGAATGGACTGAAACACTTCGTACTCCAGGTGGAGGAATCACATTTTAGAACGCTTTCCATTATTTAAAAGTTCTCATCAACTAGAAAACCAGCCAAATATCTAAATCAGAAATGAAAAATGTGTGGTCCTCCAGAGGTTGTTGGACTTCAGCCTCTGTTATCTGTCAATGTTGGCTGCACTGGCCAAAGCAGACAGGAGTAGCAGTCTTTAAAACATCCAGAGAGCAGATTGTCCCCAGTCTTGATTTAAGGATTTAGGCTACAGCACTTCTTCTGTTATATGTCCCTCCTCCTCTCTGAATCATAATGCCTTTTATATCATTTCACCATACAACTGTATTACAAAACTAAACTTGAGAGTTTGTCAACTATGGATTCAGAGTGTCATATTGCAAGCAGAATGGTGTAGCCCCATTTGTGCATAGTGAAGTATTGAACTGTATGGGGTTTTTTTAAAAAAAATTTAATTTTTTGTTTTCAGACCAAAAAAACAACAACACAAATACAACAACAAAATTACAAAAAATACAAATAGTGCTTATTACAGACTAAATTCTAACGTGCATCCCATACCCACGGGACCCCATTTAACAATATTTTTATTACGAACTACCTTTCCAAAATTGTATAGAATATTCTTTAAAGGCTTTCCCCCTTCCTTTCACTAACACAAATTCCACGAATTTACCCCAAATATCATAAAAATTGTTAGAACTTATTTCCCCTCTTTTTATTTTAAGTTCAATAGTCAATTTATCGTTTAATGCAATGTCCCATACTTCACTATACCAATCTTCTAATTTAATATCATTTTTGTCTTTCCAAAACCTAGCTATTAATATTCTAGCACTTGTCATAAAATTAGTGATCAATTCTTTTGAGTAATAATCCAAATCTATGTTATCAAAAATTGACAATAGAGCAATTTTAGCATTAAAATCAATGTCTTTACCAAATATATCACACATTTCCTTAAAAATCAATTTCCAAAATTTCTTAACCAGTTTGCATTCCCACCACATATGAAAATACGTACCAATTTCCTCATCACATTTCCAACATGCTTTGGGGTATGCTGGATTTATTATATTAAGTTTTACAGGAGTCAAATACCATCTTAAACAGATTTTGAAAAATTTTTCCTTTATCCTTGTCGACATTAATCTTAAAACTCTCATCCTCCACATTTTTATCCAATCCTCTATTTTAATTTCTATCTTTAAATCATTTTCCCAAATTAATTTCAAACCTTCTGTTCCCCATTCTTTTTCCTCTTGTTCCAAAATTATATTATATATTTTACTTACTATTCCCTTCAACATTGTATCTTGCATATCTTCATGTGATGACAGAAATTGTTCGTACTTAGTGAGTTCTCTACATTTGCCATTAGTTTTCAACCAATCATTTGTCCACGTGTCTAACTGAATAAAATTATACCATAATTTATTAGTTTGAAGTTTAGACATAATCAATTCTTTTGATCGCATTTTGCTCATCCAGTCCTTCAATCTTACAACCCTTTTATTCTTAAACAGTTCTACTAAACCCTTTAAATTTGTAGGAAAATTTTCTATTTCAGTTACTAATTTTAATGGTGGAGGGACAAAACTTCTCTTTATGTTTATTCCATATATTTAACATATTTCTTAAAAAGGGGTTTTTCATTTGATTCATTATACTTCTCTTTACTACGTTAAACAAGTATCCTTCAGCATTCCCATTTATTTCTGAAGATTCCATCTCCCACCAAATTAATTTTTCTTTATTGTATATAATATCTCCAATAACTCTTAATTGGTTTGCTATATAGTAATTTTTAACATTAGGTATGCCTAAACCTCCTTTTTTGGGGGCCTTATACCAATATCTTTTATTTATTCTAGATTTTTTACCTTCATTAGAAAATCCATTAATTAATCCCTGCCAATACTTAAAATCCTCTTCTTCTAATTGTATTGGGAGCATCCTGAATAAAAAAGTAATCTTTGGTAATATTTTCATTTTAATTATAGCAATTCTCCCGAACCATGATAATTTCAATTTAGAATATTCTTGCAGTTTATCTTTAATATCGTTTTTTAATTTATTAAAAAATTTTAATTGGGACTGTATGTATCCATTAGCCTTGGTGATGTTTGCAGCTGAATGAGTCCCAAATTTTAATCAACTTACCTTCCACATTCCCACTGTCTTTGGACTGTTGTGGACTGCAGGAGATAAAAGGGGAAGGAAGACCAAGGATTGAATCTAGACGTAGCCACTTTCAAATCAATGGGGCATACATTTGCAATGGATAATTTTAGCTCCATTAATGTAAACAGATCTACTTAAAGAATGACTACATCTGAATCCAGCCAATAAACCAAAGCCCCCATACTTGGATTAGTTGGCAGGGAACTCCAGCATTTTTTATGGAGTAACTGACATTGCTTCTGTATCCTCAACAGAGATCTGTTGTCTATCAAAAATTAATTGCTGCACTTTTAGAATGGAAAGATGTCACTCATTCTGCAACAGAATGCTCACAAAAGAAAGAATTCTTGTTTTGGACATGTTAGTGTAATATCACTGCCTGGGACATTCTTCTTGAGAGGTACACACACAAGCAATTTTATATACATGATTTTAAATCAGTATGCTAGCAGCTGCACATCTTTATCCTCAGGTCAACAATTAAACCAGAAAATAATATACTAAGTGTTCTGAGACATGTAACATGTACGTATCTGATCACACATGACATACACTGCATGTAATACATATCTCATCCTACATGAGTGTCCACTACATGTAGAAACCATCTCTTCATTAAGGAAAGTGTTTCTTATCAAAGAACCAGTGCAGAACACTTTATGTTATTTTGAAGTTTTAACTATATAGACCAAATCATTTCATGTATGCAGTTAATTTAAAAAAAAAAAACCTACTGCCTAGCATGGGGGAATACAGTTGGTCCCCAGGGCCACTAAAGTGGCAGACACCACCACCCAGTTGAAAGAGTAAGCATATATTTGCAGATTTCACATTCATATTGTGTAATGAAGTCAGTGAAGTCAGGGTAGGGAGTGATAACTTTATATCAAATTTGCCAATGGGATTAGAAAATAGAAATGAGACACGGTTACGTATGTACTGCTTAATGCACCATTGCAGGATGACCATGACAACCATAACAAGAATTTGCTAGGTTTTAAGCTGTACCTTTTTATGTATTGGTTGCTACTTGGCAGGGAACATTGGCTAAAGGAATGCGCATGAAATATCTAGTAACAAGACCTTTGAACTGGAAGTGATGTTGACTTTGCAATGCTCTGCTGAGGAGTGACAGCAGCTGATAGCTCTACACAAATGAAGGAGATGAAAACTGTTTTAGGAAAACTGAAATAATTGTGCTAGTCATGAATAGACTTTCATAAAGACCAGCAGGAGTTGTTTTAAATCATAGGATGTATACTATATTAGAAAAAAACGTGTACTGCAGCTTGACATATTTGTGCATTGGCTCTCATCATATATAGCAGAAAGAAAACTCAAGGATGATTACTGATTTATGGATAGTAGTAAGGAAGAGAATTTCAGGTGTAAGACAATGTCCACAGCTCCAGTATTGGGTTGAAGATGACCTCCATCTTGAGGTCTGACCTTGGAGATACATATTTAATGCTAAGACAACAGAAATACAATTTAAGCTTACAATTGAAATTGAGTATTCCAAACATTTCTACTAAAGCAGATTTTTTTCCAGTCCTCATTTTATATCAAATATGCCTGTTTTTAAAATTATTTTTATTTCATTCAGCTGGAGTGCTCTGCTTCAGCATTTGCTATTATTTCTTGATACATCTCATATATTTGCACTGTGTGGAAAAATTGTTCACACTTATGCGTATGTACCAGAATATATATTTTTGACTGTCAAACTGCCAATAAAACATGTAGAATATAGCTTCCTTCTACCACATGGGGAAAAATGTGTAGCTGAAAATGGAATATGCCCACATTTTTCTTATTAATTAAATGCTTTTTATATAGAGAGAAATATGCTTTGCATGGCTGTCTTTCCACACACACATTTTCCAGTCAACCTGTAAGACATCTTTATTAAGAGAATAAATAAATTCCTTTGTCATTCATGTTAATTTATTAATCTATCAATTTGCATAAATATTTTGGTTATTGGACTGTACTAACATATTCTTGAAAAAATCATGTTCGGTGAGAGTTTGTCTACCTGTATGCATAACATGAGAAGATGCTGTGTCCAAGTTAGAGAAATAAATGACAGATGGAATGTTGAAAACAATTACATACTTTCTGATTCATGAAGCAAAAATGTTATTTTAAATCTAAAACATAATTACTGTACTGAAATATCAGACCCATATTTGCCAGCATGGATATGCTTCTGTAATACAAAATTCCATGAATTTGCACTGAAGTATGCCATTTTATCCCAAATACTAATAAAATAGAGATCTGTGGAAGAGCTAGAAGCTTTGAATTAAATTCACTGAACTGAATGCTTCAGGCTGTTGAAAAATTCTAATAGACTTTAATGCATTGGTAACACCTGAGTCAGCATTGCAGGAGGTTTCTTTGTCTCTTCAACAACGATCAAGAAGAGACCTTAAAATGTTAGGATTCATTTTAGGGTTTTTTCCCTAGCATTATCTGTTTTCCTGCTGATGCCCTAAGAGTTTCAGTAGTACCAGTCCATATTAACTATTTAATAGTGGCAAAGGATCTGCTGCATATAAACAATGAGAAAGACAGTGCTGATTATGTATTAAATTGTGTATACTGAAAAGTTTTAAATTCCTATCATACCAATATAATTTTAAACTAGAAGATGGGTAGCAAGAAAGCACAATTACATTAACAGAATATGGAAGTGGAAGAATTATTATGAATTACAGAGAGAGGTCAGTTGGAAGAAACAAAATAAATAGCCTGTTCAACAGAATGCTTTAAGAGTTTTGCAATGCTCTAACCACAGAAGTTAGATCTTTACTAGAGATGGATGGATCAGATCGTTTTCAATCTCTGTGAATTTCACATCTATTCATAAGTCAGTCTTCTAATTTCTATTTAAAATGTAACCATTTATATGGTTTATATCCTAGAATGTGCATTTTACATGCATTTTACTATAAAATACATATTTCCATATCACTGTTTTGATAAAATGTGCGTGTTGTCATAAAATATGTGTTTAATGTACTTGTGATACCTTAAATATCAAAACCTGCATTGTGGAGTTCAAGAAACTGCAGAATCGCAAGCATAGCTGTGTTTCTATCTATGCGTAAGTTTGGGATGTGTAAATAAGGTAAGTTCATTTCTCAGTGCACTCTGAACAAAATCTTTTTTCCACCCCGTCTTTATTTCTATTTAATCCAGCTGAGGGCTTCTTGTGTCAATTGAGTGCTTCAACCTTTTGTGTTGTATCCCTATATGAGGTTCTTAGTGCATTATTAGAAGTGGCTGGCAAATGTCCATTCCAAGTTTCCAACATCTAGCCTGGATGAGACCCTGTGAGTGGGCTCAACTTTGGGAAACCCCCATTCCCCTTTTTGTTCCCCAAAAAGTGGAGAAAGGCCTTCTTCATAAACGTTTCTTTTATTTTCAAACACCGGAGAACCATGAGCAACAACTTCAGTTGGACCAACTGGTCCCTCAGTTTCCCTGCATTCAACATAACAGTCCCTTAACTCGGGCGTCGCAAGAGAGTTCACCATTGGGGTTTCACTCCAAATCATCTGCGATCTGTGGGTTTTCTCGTGGGCTTCCTCAGACTGTGACATATGGTACCGCAACAGGGGTGCTGAGCCCACTCTCCCTACGTGGGCATTTCTGGCTGAGGCATCACCACTGGCCTGGCATCTTCCACCGATCTTCCTTCTTGGGATAGACCTACACCATCCATTCCACTGGTTCTGCTTCCCCCAGCTGTACCTCAAATCCTTCCTTTCTTTGCCTTTTCTCCTCCTCCTTTGCCCCCTCAGTCTCCCTGTCTAGCTCCTTTTCACCTTCTAAATTCTTCTCAGCCCCTGTCACCAGATATCCTTCTACTATTGGCTCCTCCCCTTTTTTGCCCTCCTCTCACTCTTCTTTCCCGGTCTTTTTCTCCTCTACTCTCAGTTGGGCCACTGCTGATATCAGTGTATACACTGTCTCGTATCCCTCTGTTGTGGGCGCTGGAGGAGATGGCTCACACTCCTCTTTTCTGTTGGGAAGTGGTTCCTCCTCACAGACCCTGTTTAGCCAGCTTAGCCATTGCCTAAGAAACAAACTACCTAGTCACTAAAGTTGGGCAATGGGTTAACAACTCCTGAACATGAGTTGTGTGTGTCCTACTTAAGATACACCAGAACATCCAGTCAACCTTTCTGGCTCAATTTCTCCAGTGTCATCTCTTTCACTTCCCATCCCCCTTCAAGCCTGGTAAATGAAATCCACTAATCTTTTCGTCAAAATGTGCAAAAAGATTTCCATGGGGGTAGTCTTTGGAGAGTTCTTGTGTCCTCATGTGTGTAATAGATTGGGTCAAAGAACTAAAAAGGAGGGAAGAAAATTTAGAAACCATTGTATATGCATTCTTTTCTTCCACATATTGGGAAAAAGGAAAACATTCTGCAGTGCAGATTATGTCAGTGTTTAAATTAAATTAAGGTCATATGTTTCTTGGTGGCTGCTGTAATCCTTTGCCTACAGAAGAGGTCACATTAATAAACTGCATTCCAAATGAATATTAGCAAATCACATTTGTGCAAAGATAATTAGAAATACATGTAAAATATGTATTAAACATTTTTTAAAGATTGTCCTTATATGTTAAATTATATATAATCCATTACAACTCATTTCTTCGGAGAATTATAGACAAACAAAATCTCATTGTAACTATTAATGTGAAACTGTGTATGTGAATGATTGGTGTCATATATAGGTACAGATAAGGCAAGTTTAGTATGTTATCTCATAATTACCATACAGGTATGCACAACTGGTAAATTTGATGAACTACTTTGATAGCAAGAATTCATTTCTTTGGCTTCCTAATATGAAAAAATAGTGACACATTTTTATTAAATTGGACAGTTTACGTATAAGGCCCACGGTAAAATGAAACAATTATAAAAACATCTCTTGCACAAATGATTTTAAACAAGTGTAGCTATCAATAAATAAATTCATAACTATTCTACCATGTGGACAAAAATATGGACAGTACTGTTATATATTCCTTTGTCTTACAGAAGCTGAATACTTACTTGGAAATATCCAAAATGCTGGGAGACTACACGGGTCTAGGGAGAGCATATCAAGCTTTAGCCCAGGTCTTGATAAGGTAGGTTAATTCATCCTTGTCTTGCTGTCTGAGTAAATTCATGCAGCTGTGAAAGACTTAAACTGTTAGATTCTATTACTGACTACTTATATTTTAAGCAATGTTTTTCTTTACCATATCTGACATTTTGATCATATGTTATAAAGTAGGGTATCTTATCACGTCCACCATTAAAACATCTCTTTATAAATTATAATCTCTCTATGAGGTATTAAACAGAATTGGAAGTTGCATTGTCTGCATCTCAGAAAGCTAACAACACAATTGAAAAACAGACATCCTGCTACATCTTACAGGTTGAATAACACAAAGCACAAAAAATGATAAGATGCTTCAATAAGCATGCCATAATATAACCTTTCTGGAATTTATCTTTAGAAGTTTTTATTATGTTGTTCTACCTACTTCTTCCTGCTATACATGTTTCTTGCAAATATAATTCTTTTTCATCATTCAAATCCTAAAATGTGTTTTTAAAAATGGGGCAGCCCTTCAAAACCACAATGGGATGTCAACGTCAGTAGAACAGCCTATTAAAATCTGTGAGGCACATTAATTACAGTTAACACAAGTCTCATCGACGGGGGTCCTCTCCGCGGCCAGCAGCACCATGTTGGAGAGGCTCACTAAACCGACGTGTCTCATTGTGGCCAGTGCAGCTACTGTAGGTGTCTCTGCTGATTCCTTCTTTCACTCATTTACACTGGCTAGCTCTGCTTTTAATCTACAAATCTCATGGATGTCAAGCAGTTTGCAGTAAATATGCCAGTTTTGGATCCAGCCCATTCATACTCACAGCTATAAACAAATATCTTTGTGAATAAACTGAGGTGTTTCAGTTGTACTGATTTCCAATGTTAAATCATGTGTGGTCATCCTAATGCAGAGCTGTGTATGCGAATGTCCATACAGAGATGGTACAGTCAGAGTGACCACTGTTTGTTTCAATAAAAAGCTGAACTTCAAATGTATTATTGCAAAGATCGGCTCCCTCCATTCAAATATAAGGAGACTTTGGTGTGCATTGGAGCTTCTCTACCCTATGTTTTAGCTATCAGAGTTCCTGGCAACTGTTTATTTCTTAATGTAGTATTTAAAAATTCCTTACATGATGTTAAAAATGGTGACTGAAGGAGGCCAAAAGAATCAACACAAGGGACCATGTTTTTTATTCGTGGCCTCTTCCCCTTGGAATAAACTTCCAACAGTGACTCATCAAACGCCTTTCCTATTTTCAAAAAATTAGTAAAAACTGTATTATTCAAAGCTGCCTTTTGTTAACTACCTGAGATGCTCAAGTCTATTTTAATTTCATTGTAAGTTGGGTTTTAGCTAGGGACAAGGTTTTATCTATTTTATGTGTTTATTGTTGGGTATATGTTGCATTTATATGTTTTTAATGTGTTGTAAACCTCACAGAGAGTGTATGCACGATGAGGCAATATACTAAATAAATAAACAAACAAACATTGTTCTTCAGTATTAATTTTCAGGGTGTTTTACAAAACTCTGTTTGGCACTTCTGCAATTTCTTACCCTGAATACTCTGAATTGTGCTTGCAAGAAAGCGGAGAAGCTTATGGAAATAGATATCTAATGGTCCAGTGGTACATACGTCTTTAATGTTTCTATTTAATGCTTTGGAAAAGACTGAAAACTTATGTTAGTTAGTTTTTTTAAAGGGCTCCAACATTTCTCTTGTTATTGGTAGAGCTGTGTCATTGAAAGTAATAATGGCACTATTCATTTTTACTATGCTACAGTTACATATTTTAACTTGATTATTTTCTACTAATACTTAAGACTACTCTTTGCAGCAGGAATGTTGTAATATGATATACCTTAAAATAGAATTCAGAGCCTGAAGAACAAGTTGACATTTGTACATGCATATATGTGAATGTAATCGCATATTTAGGAAAACTGCTGTTGCAGCTGAAATATGGTTGCTCAGTGTTTTCCAATTGTTAAGTCTGTCCACCAAGTTCCATTCCTTCAGGAGGTTAGAAAGTAAAAGCTATAAACATATGATGTGTGCATGGCAAGAAAATAGTATTTGTTTCCATTATTGTTGTATTATTATTATTTGAGAAGGAGACAAGCCAAGAGCAGTGACATGCAGAGATGCAGTAGGAAGCCTTCTCCTGTGGGTAACAGATGCTTTGGGTCACTATGTTGGAACAGATTCAATGACTTCGTTAGAAGCATTCTTGCCTATTTTCCCAGCACAAGTTGACTAGAACATGTAAGCCTACTGTAATGAATTGTGCAGAGGCACAGTAGTCAGACTGTAGAACTCCTAGGAGACTTTCATTATAATTAATTTTTCTCTGGAATATTATGGTTGTTTTGTGGCACAAGACTGGGAATTTCCTATCGGTCGGAACCATTAAAGAAGAGTTTATGTTTCTCAGGAATATATATATTAGTAAGGGTTGGGTTGAATACAGATATTAGTATTTTAAGAAAAATGGCAACATTTGCCTTTCAGCAATACACGGATCTTGCCAGCATAGTGAGACAGCACTTCGAATGTCAGGAGAAAGGAGAGAAGTCTGGCTTTGGAAAGAAGAGATTCACATCCCAAGGGATATTGGGGGAAAAATAGAAGTCCACATGTATGAGAGCGTGTGTGTTCATTCTAAGTAACCTGCCTTGTCTGCTTTTGTAGAAAAGCTGGCTACACATTCATGAAATACATCCTGAACTATTGAGACATTACACAGTAGTTGTATAATAGGAGTCCTCTGGCTTCAGCTTGGTATATTTTAGGCACATTGGAGCTGACTTACTTCAAAAAGTATGAGAAACTCTGATACACACCCCTCTGTAGTCTTCATAGACCAAATTGTTGAGCCAGAATAGGATATTCTCTGCCCAAATGACAATTGATAAGTACTTGTATTGTGTTGTTTTGAACATCTTTAAGAAAAGAGATCACATCCATCCACAAATAATTTGTTTAATTATTGGAGTTTGGCAGGAACTGCAAGCTGTACCTCAAAAGCCTCTTAGTAGGAAGTGTCAGATCTTGTAAATGAATTATTGGCTGAAATGCAGTACTAAGCTGCAACTAGAGTAGGCCCATAGAATCAGTGGGGATTTAGTGAATGAAGTCTTCCATAAGCTACACTGATTCAGTCGGCCTACTGTAGTTGCAACTTACTACTGGATTTCACCCATTGTTTCAGTGCTTTTTCTTCTGATCCATTTCCTTAAGATGACCATTCCCCTCTTATGTAAGTCATGGGATGTGTGTGCATATGTGTGCTTAGACAGAAAGGTATAAATATAGATGTGGCTATAGATTTAAGCATGGATGTAGATCAAGTTGTCAGCCCTACAATCTGTAAAAGCTAGCCCTTGAATCATTCTAGGGAAGATGCATCAGTTGTGATTGCATGTGATTTGTTTTCCAACAGATCCTGAGTATACTGTTTATTTTTTTAAGAACTGATTTTCCAACATCTGAAATTATTTCTGTCACAGTATTGTGATGCTGATGATTGTGTTCAGGTAACAGGAAAAGAGGAGGACTAAATAAGAGGTTGACTCAATCAAGGAAGCTATGGCCTTGAGTCAGTAAGTGATGAGCAGAGCTGCTACCTGCACCATCCTAATTTATGAAGTCATCGTGAGTCAGAATTGACTTGATGGCAAAAAAAAAACACACAACAGTCTTATTTTTCAAGTTTAGATTGTACCAGCATCAGAATACTGGGAGAAAAAATGAAAGGGTGGAAGACGTTATGGATATCTACTCTGATTGAAATTATGTAGCCATTGGAGCTGGATCTGCTAAACAATAATTGCAAATTGTTGATAGATTCTGCTTTCTGAAGTTCAGGATTGATTCTGTTTAAAATATAGCACAATGATTCAAAAAGCAGATTCAGTTTAGCTGTATGAATAAAATTTATATTGAAGCAAAGAGGTATTTAACAGAACAAAAAAGTTTGATGAGACTAAATAGATGATAATCTGATAGCACTTTTTGTTTATGGTGTATTCCCTGCATAACCATTTTGCACCTTTATAAAATTCATTTTAGTCTTGTAGCAAAATTTTATTCTCAAGGTTGAAAATAAAGCTCTGTGTCTGCATTTGCCTTTTGACTGTAGGTCACATTAATTCCTTTTTTATTATTATTATTATTTTTTAGATATATGATATGACCTAGTAATGTTCTTATTTTCTATAAAGGAAATAGAGGATTTTGCTGTGCAATATAAAAAATTACCAAAAAATACATCAAAAACATTTCTATTAATTCATTACATTAAGAAAACCTTTTTACATTTTCTCCTGTCACTGATTCCATTTGACTTATTACTTTCAGCCTCTAGCCCACAAAGTTGGTGGCACAATCAACAAACCCCTCAGTGGCTGTTTCATCTCTGCTCTATTTGATTTCTCCACTCTGAGTAAATGATTAAGATTTCATGCATTGGTTCAACCAAAATCTATGTTCACTCAACCACATCCTTTATTGATTACTTCTACTGCAAACAGTAGGCCAAGTGTGATATACATAATTGGACAGTTGTCAGGGGATGTGGGTGTTAACAGTCCTGTTTTCCCAGTTGGAAACTGGAATCACCTTGATACACAAATATTCTGCACAGTTTCATTCTCATTCTTTGGACCGAGGAGTACTTTTCCTCAGAATATATGTTTTTAACTCTCTAAGGTCTGGTTGAATGAATTTAATGATTATACCATATAATATGCTGTTCAAGTTGCACCTGTGCACTGCATATAGGAAACTAGAAAAACTGGAATTAATATTTGTCTAACATTTTAACCTTGTCCTTTAACTTATATAAATCAGTTCAGCTTTTCTGAGTGGAAATGTTTGATTTTCTCCCAGTTGAAAGAAAAACAGGCCTCAAAATGTGACTCTTATTTTAAACTTTAGAAACCCTATGACATTTGGTAAATATTTGCCATATATTTTGCATTCTCGTAACACTTGATTGCTTTCTTTTCCAGATTATAATATCCCTTTATGGTGATGAGCAACATCTCATTCTAAAATGTTGAAATAAGCTGTTTTTAACGTCATATAAGAATGCACTGCTAAAGTATGGTACATGCGGACATGTATAAGATTGTACTCTTACACATTCCATCAGCTTTTGGCATTCATTTGATATACTTCAGTCATGTGAAAATATAATAGTACTGCAGTTTTGCACAGTTGCCATTTATTTTTTGTTCTTGTATGAGATTAGACAACATCAACATGCCATGTTTTGGGAGACACGTTCTGTTAAAGCTCATTATTTCCCTGCATGACATTATCTTGAAGGTTATTCTGTAGAATAGTTAGAAAACTGTTCCCTTTGTCATTGCCTATAAACAGTAGTTTCTACACGTTTATGAATTAGGACTGCAGGTTGTGGCTCACTGGTGACTTGACATTTAGTTTTCTGCAGTACCACATTAGATACGCAGGTTCACCGCTAATATTAAGGTCACTAGCCATGACACAGACTCAGAAAGAGAAAGTGTGTGATGTTTTACTCACAAACAAACCAGGAGCATCTGGCTGTGTGTTGTAGTAGTAGGATAGAAATGTTTTGCTGTTAATATTTCTTCCTTTATTAAAAAATGTGCAAATGTCTTATCAATGTGCATTGGCCAATATTCAGCTTAGATTTGGGAATGACCTTGGGTTGTGTATATTGAATTGGGAATTAGAGGTAACACCTACAATCCAGTGCATATATAGTAGGTAGTGTGACTCCAGGAACCCTTGGCTTACCCAGATAAAGAGCAGCAATTACATCCTGAAGGAGGCCATCATGGTTATGAGTTTCACAGTGTGTGGTAGCAGCTGCAGTCTGCACATTTTTTCTCCAAATCAAACTAATAAATGAAGTTACAGAAATTTATTTTACAAAGCTTGCTGTACAGATTGATAAGTGGACCCTGAGTGATAATTAGTCATAGAATAATGAAGATGCTCATAAAAATGAATATTTTGTTTGTTCTTAGTCAGGGAGAAGTGTCTGATGCTATTATGTACATGGAAAAATTCATGAATATCGCCAAGAAGGTTCAACTGAACCAAAGCCTAGTGGATGCATGTACATTCCTCGGAAACATTTACAACACAAGTGTAAGTATTAGTTTAAGAAGTCATACCAAGGTTAATATTAAATATGTCAGAATCTGTATTCTTCTTCCTCATTCATGTTAGAAGCAATTCAGTGGTCCTTCCAGAATGGACAGATCAACTGACAGGGTGCTCTTGATGCCCAGGGGATACTCAAATGTGTTCACAGTCCTCACTTTCTTCAGGGAGGCTGCTTCCATATCCCCCAACTGTATTCATACGATCTGATCATAAACATTTGAACCAGAATGTGGCCTAAATGTAACATTAAACCAGCAGATTCTACAGTTGTGACAAGACTGACCCTCCCTCCCCCACCCCAAAATATTTCCCAGCCCACCAGAGTAGCTTTTGCAGGCCCACATGGGAGTGCAAAGAGAATTGGTTTCCCCTGATTCCACTTACAAAAGCAGTTCCATCAGCAGAACATCCCCTTTTTAGCCATACCATTATCTGCAGTCTCATTATATCATTGCTGTAAATAATGCTTCTTAGCTGTTTTGTGCCTTATTGTACTAACAACAAATCTTGGAACTCGGGAACGGAAACTAACACTCTGTTCAGGCATTCCCATTCCAACACATGGAACAGGAAAGTGTGCCAGCTCCACTTTCCACTCATGTAATTTCCCAGCGCTTTCCACATGTGAAGACTGATTGTGAATAAGAGAGCATCAGCTATCTGTAGACACTTCCACACAACCAGGAACACTGATTCTTCATGGTCTCTGAGTCACATATACAGGATTTCCTGCTCATGTACAGAATGCTTTGGAACTTTTTTTCTCAGTCCCTTCCTGTCCAGTGCACTTGCAGCAGCATTCCTGGAACACGCTGCATTCTCTATTTCTGCTGAGCACTTCTCTCACTTGTGTGTGCATAGCTTTCCATTGTCCATTTTTATTTTTAAAAAAAACATGTGAGAAAGGAGAAGCTCCTTCATTCTTTCCAGCTATGGTGCCCTCAGCTTGAGGGCATATGGCTGAGAAATCTCTTTTTAAGAAATGCACTTCAGTGGGGCAAAAGTTTCTTCATGGATGGATATTTGAAATGTCTCCTCTGTTGCAGCATAAAATGCAAGATTGCTACCAGCCAATGCTGTTTAGTTTTCACAACTCAAGGTTGTAACTCAGGTGCACAAGTATTTGTGGAAAAAACCTTTTTTCTTTCTTTCACAGTTTGGGGCTTAGACCCGGTCACTCCAATCAGTGGCTGATTGCTGGTGACCACCTCCTTCATTCTCATTCTCATGGGTGGAGAATCAAAGCCTTCAAACCTGACTTCAGTGTCGAAGGAGCCTGTGGCTCTGGTACTGTCAGTCAACACCAAGTTGGTACTGGAGAAATTAAAAATGAAGCTTCAGAGACCGACAGCAGCAGTGGCACCATTTGAACCCAAGGGAAAGAAGCACAAAAGGCAGAAAGCTGACAATAGTCTTTCTCTGAAGTCTCCTCCAGTACTGACAGCCACAATAGAGGGGTCACAAAATGTGGAATACTGCTCAGGTGTGACAGATATCCAACAGCACTTCTCCTCCTGTGTTACCATCAGTGCCAAATCCCCAGTTCCAGTATTTGAGGAAACTAAACCTGATTACAGCAGACATTTTTGTGATGAAATGCAACACATAGGCTGAATCCTGTTGCATAACTGTACACCATGCTGTAAGGATGACATCATCAGCCATGGCCATTCTGTAACCATTTCAGGACAATAAAAAGCTTCATAGAGCCCCGCCCCACGTTTCAACAATCCCTAGGGATCCCCTTTGTCCTGGGCATCCTTTGGGAACTGCAGAATGGGAGGGGGGACAAATTAAAGCTAGAAAATTGCTACCACCAGTCCCTAGGGACCCCAGTACCAGGGAATGGCTCTAGGACATTTGTTTAATGCTCAGCCACAGCTGATGACACAATTCTTATGGCACAATGCAACTCTGCCAACAGCATTTCAGCCATAAACTCCTGTTCAGAAGATGAAATCATTGTCCAGTTCTTCTTATGTTTATTCCCTCATCAAACCATGCCCTAACCATTAACTACCATTTTTAGGATCCTCTGAGCATATCAAAGTACTTTTCAGAACCTAGTTATTCCCAGATTTCCTTATAAAAGCACTCAACTTTGGACTGTTGGTGGTAACTTATGCACAGGGCCAAATACTTGGGAGCCCCACCGTACACCATGGCGGAATATCTCCAGGAAGATGAGATGTACCTTGTCCCATATCTTATGAACAAGATGATCTCTAGCATCCCATCTGAACAAGGCATGACTGGCATAGATACTCCAGTCACAAGTCTGTTCTGTTCTTCTTCATACCAGCTCTGCTGTGCTGAAATCACTTCAAGATTTACAAAACTCAAGAATCCGTATGTATAACTCACTCTGTTTCCTTACCTCTTATCTGTCATGGCAAGCACCTTCTTCTCTTCTGCCTGTATCAGAAAAAGACAGGTCACTTTTACAAGGTACGGGATCAAGATGGTGCCTTTCTTTTATACCATCTGACACTAAACTCAAGTCATTATAGATGCTGTCCAAGTCTCCATTCTGTCCAGCTCCAGCTGATAAGGAGAGCAACAAGTTGGATGTTAGTATGTATTGTACACCAGCCCCTTCTTTTACATTCTCTAATTACCAAGCTTGTCAGCAATATTTATGAGAAAGGCTGGTGCCTTTCTTAAACAACTTACCTGAAGATGGAAACAGCCATTTTTCAGGTTGAAGCACAAAAGGCAGCAGGTCAGTACAGCGTGACATCTGGCAATCAAGTGTTGATTGCACATGTTAGTATACATAGTTGTTAATAGCACCTAAAAGACATGCCTGGTTTGACTTTGGATGTTTATTTTATGATTGAAGACACACTACCAATTGAGAAGATTTATTTAGTTCAAAGACAGATGACAAACTCGATCACATTGATGAGTATATAGCCAGAGCAAAGAAATTAGTCTATAGCTACATATTACATCTCAATTTTGACCTTGCAGTTGGTAGATATGCCATCAACAGCAAAAGCAGCTTGCTAATTTACCAGCTGGCCAATCCAGACCCTCTTCATAAGTCTCTTCATCAATGTCAAAGTGGGATATTTTGTTTCTGAAAATCGTTTTATTGCATTCTGTAAGTTCCTCCCCCCCCCCTAAAATGCAAACCTTGCCTTGCTGCCTGTGTTTCTTTCTTTGCAAAAGGAGCAAACGAGTTGAAAGAATAAACAAAAGGCAGCTGTTATTTTGTTTTGCTTTGAATCTCTAAAACAGAATTTTAGCAGATGATGGACAGAACAGTACTGTTGTCTAAGAAGCATAGAAAACACAACTACTGAGAATCTTCACAGATATAACTACAAGTACGGCAAAGTAGTACTGGACTAAACATTCTTTCATTTATGTAGCACAAAACAAATCAGGGTACAGGTAATGGAATTAAATATGAATTAATCATTGTTAATTATGATTAACTAGCGTGAACTGGTGGTGCTGAATCCCAGCCTATGGGAAAAAATAATGTGCTTGTTGCAGTTTATGCCTGCAAGCAATTAAATCTCAGTTAGCAATGAGGTGAGAGAGAAGTATTTGTGTATGCTTTGAACATGTCAAATGTAAATATACATATCTTTAGTCTTAAAAGACAAGACAGAAGTGATTTCTGGAAGAGATACCATAGACTTCAATTGTTCTCCATAAGTGTCAACAGGTGGGATAAAAGCTAATGACTACTCTTATGCCATTTTAACAAAATGAGCAGGAAAAGCTTTTCACAGTTTTATTCTCAGACTCCCGATACCACCACCATAGTGGGCAAGTGGTTCACTTGGGTCAAATTACCATCTGCATTTTAATTCTTATGATCTTCTTGGATAGCAATATATCATTTTTTGTTGATGTAACACTCACCAGCTCCACAGGATGATATGTTGTTATTCTCTGCTCTCTAAGCAGACTGAAACATCTTTTTCAAACTGTATTTAGTATGATTCCGAGCTTTTATTTTTTTGGAGTGATGGTTTTCATGTATATGAAATCTAGATTCTATAGAAATGAACAAAAGTTTATAAAATAGTATTAGCTTCGCTGATTCGATTTTCTACTTAAAAATAGTAGAATAAAAAGGCAGAATATCTATAGAGGGAACTACTTCACAACGAAGCTAGAGTGAGTGATATATAAATAGTCTTCTGCCCAGAAAAGGGATGAAGCATTATGCAAAGACATCCAGATGATTTTTTTATATTTTGAAATGCTGAGGACTGTCTGTTTGAGTTCTGCACCGGCAACAAAACTTTCCCTCATGGAGAGGAATGTCTACTGTGGAAGAACGGACTTTCTTCTGATCTCTCAGAGGTCACATGTCAGCAGGCTCTGTGGGAGAGCTGAGAAAGGAGTTAAAGAAGTGTTGGGACGCTAACCTGAAAAACACAGTGGTCTTCAGCAGTTCACCGTGTTCTGAAGTAGAGACCTGCATTTGCAAAGGGCTATTAACGCCACCAGTATTCTTCTTTCTTGCAAAGTGGTATTTGACCCTTTTAAAATGTG
This sequence comes from Intellagama lesueurii, assembly GCA_037013535.1. Classification (NCBI taxonomy): domain Eukaryota; kingdom Metazoa; phylum Chordata; class Lepidosauria; order Squamata; family Agamidae; genus Intellagama; species Intellagama lesueurii. The sequence continues at coordinate 155,966,139 of JBAJHW010000005.1, forward strand.
TATTATGCCAGTATCATTCATTCAGCCAACTCAGAGGTAACAAGCTAGAATACTGCACAAATTTTTGAATTTTCCTAGAACTTCACATTATTTCCATTTTGCAAGTCACAAAACTGGGCAAAATCCAGATGATGTAGTCACGCTGGCATAAATCAGATCCAGACACTGGAAATAATTAATTAATAATTTAGGGAAGTGAAAACTTCCTGTCACCCTTTCAGGCTTCCTAGGAGCCTCAGAACCCAAAAGCTTCCTTGAAGTGTTCAGTACATTTAAATTGATTATTTCCAGCACCCAGATCAAGTTTACACTTGTGTAACTACACCAACAAGGTTTTGCCCAATGAAGTAAATTCCTGTATCCAAGGATATTTTGTGATTGTTACTATATTAGCCTGACTAGCAATAAGCTATAACCCCTTAAAGGCTCTAAGTGGGAAAAATCTGGAATGTTGAAGTATATAAATACTGGGGTATATATATTATCTGTCTATTTCTATTAATTTTTTTCAGGGGAACTACTCCAAAGCCTGTGAATATTTTCATCAGGCATTTACAGCAGCAAATGCCCTTTCTGATTTGGCCCTGTTGAATGAAACAAAGGTATTTTCTGGCATTGGAAAAGCTCATAACATGATGCTGAAAGTTAACAGTCATACAGAAGCTGCAGATCACGTCAGCATAAAGTATCTGCTGGCCTGGAAGGAGAACAGAAGTGACATGTGCAATGACCCTTTTACAGTTGGTAAGACACTAGTTATGAAACACATTAGTGCTGCATTGTCCTTATGGTTAAGTCATTTTTCTTGTATAGTTTTATTAAATTATTTGCTGAGTTTAATCCTATTGGGTTACTGTTGTCCAGTATGGAAGTAAGACTTGCTGCTGTGTAAGAGTTTTAAAAATCTATTTAATAAGTGATAAATATATAGAAAATAATATATAATGTATATATTTGCTAAAAGCTCACCAACTATAATTTTGGAAAAAAAGTACCAGTAATTGTAGGCTCAGAAAATAACTGTTTAAATGAAATGCTGATTCACTAAAAATTAAAAAAGATTAGAATTCTGTTGTAAAATATTCTTCCATTTATTATGATCTTATAACAGTTCCTTTTGCATCCTTAGCTTAATAGTTCTGTTCTCATTAATTGAAAGTATTCTGTATCTATGCCTATATAGCATCACAGCAGAAGAGGGTTGAAAAAGAAGGTTGAAAAACAGCCTTATCTTATTAATTCTGCAGAAAATTAGAGGACTGGGTTGTTCATCAATCAGTATGCTCAAACTTAATGCAGCTGATCTAGAATTGTGAGCTGTGATTCTTTTGCTATCTGTAGGAGGCCACAGTCACACAAACAAGCAACAGCAATGAATTATGAGTCTCCATTAATTGTAGGTTTTTGATTGAACCATTTAATTTTCTTTCAGAAGATCTGAACACACCCTGCTCAAAAACCAAATTTCTTACAGGCATTAGTTAGGATGTGTAAATATAAAATGTTCTGTGCATATATACTAGAAATACAAATATAGAACTCTTTTCACAGTTAAAAAGTAATTATTGAAGGATCCTGCAATTGTAGTGGTAGAGGTATTCCTAGTTGTAAGATGACATAAATAATGATAATTGAAGTAGTTTTCATGGGGTACTCTAAGGATGGGGAGGGGATTTGTTGTATTGTTTGGTCCTGTTGTTTAAAAGCCCTGTATAATTAAACCATACAGTTTAATTTTAGGTGACTCATCAGTGTCTTTCAGGATGTATTTGGTATTTCCAATGCTGTATCTTAAAACTCTATTTTCACTTATCATATTTGATTATAACTTTTGAAAAAGAGAATGAAAAACAGTCCTTATATATATATCTGTTATATCAGGACTGCCTTTTGAGTGAACATGCACAGGATTGCTCTGTAACAAATTAAGTTATGTCGTATGCATTTGTGAACTGAGGTGCACTTGATTACTTGCATGAAGCATTATCCTAAGATTGGGGCCAAGTAGTACTGAAAGCATAGTCTGCAACAGTTCCGCTAGGTATCTGTTAACAACAGCCATGGTACCTGCTGTATGTAACATGTGCCTCTTCTTTCTCCCAATGATTTTTGGTCTAACTTGAAATCTGTTTACCATGTTTCCCCGAAAATAAGACAGGGTCTTATATTAATTTTTGCTCCAAAAACGCATTAGGGCTTATTTTCAGGGGATGTTTTAATTTTTTTCATGTACAACAATCTACATTTATTTAAATACAGTCATGTTATCTTCTTCTGGTTGCTGCACAATGCTGCACAATGGTGGAGGGCGGGGTTTCACTTAACTGGGGCTTATTTTTGAGGTAGGGCTTATATTTCGAGCATCCTGAAAAATCATACTAGGGCTTATTTTCAGGTTAGGTCTTATTTTTGGGGAAACAGGATAGCATTCAACAAGCATTAATCAGTTATTGCTGCAATCCCAAACAAAACTGTTAAGGAATAAGCCCTATTGATTGGTGTGACTAAGTAAGTCAAATTAAAACTTTGATTAGGAGTAAGCCCTATTGATCAGAGTGACTAAGTGAGTCAAAGTAAGACACAATAAAACAATGGTAAAACATAATAAAAATAAGACACTCCAAACCACACCGAGCAAAAATTTTCTTCAGATTTTATTGTTTTTAGATCATAACATTCTGCTACTCAGTTAAAAATATATATAAAGATATATCTTTATATATATGTTATATATAAGATGATTCACTGTTAAAATAAGATATTTTAAAATAATAAATGTTAACATAATAGCAATATTTGTTTAAATTATGTGTCATGGTTAACTCAGGAAGTTAATTGATGTCAGAACAACCTGGGCAAGATGTATAATGACAAGAGACAAATATTAGTATCAGTGGATATTATTCCTGGTTGGATCACATTTGGTAAGTCATAGATAAATAATCAGCCAGGTACGATTTTTCAAAAGGTTGGATACAAATCCAGTATTCTGTATTCTGATTGAATCTAGTCTGAATTTAGAATTCTCTAACTGATCCAAGCTAGACCTGTGGTTTTTATCATTAAACTCATTGCATCCAATAATCTTTAACCAACTGTGGCTAACTGCTACTCCAGGGAGGTGACAGGTTTTGTGTAGATGACACTGAAGTGTTTTACATAAGTCCTCTTGCAAAAATCTGGTATCTTGACAGCAAACAAATGATATCATTTCAATTAGAAGTCTGATATGTAGGTGGTTTCTAGATTTATTATGCCTTCTGAGAGTGCTTCTGGTTGATACATACTGTTCAATTGCTTGAAATTAATCTGAGAAGTGTCCTCTCTGAACTTTGAGAAACACATCAATTTAGTTGGCAATCCCTTTTGAATGGAAGGTAGACCTAACATTCACACAGCAGCAATGTTGCTATAATGTAGCTTTCCTAAGGTGATTGACTGGGTAATTAGCCAACACCTGAGAGGGAGTCGGATTCAGGCTGCTAACCCAGAACACTAGAGGAACTTGGGGGTGGGGTATGTCTGGCCAAAAAATGAACTTAGGGAGGAGATGTTTGAAGTGACACTCAGACTTGTAGACTGTTAGAGTAGCAGATCTTAATAGGTTGAGATTACTTGAGAAGGAGAGGAAGTATTATTGGGGAAATAGTATTGTATCGTTGGAGAACCAGATTGGCCCTATTTCCTCTCAGGATATATCCAGTTAGCCAAGTGATATTATATAATGGGGATTCCTCTGAAGGACCTCCCTCAAGCTCTACCTTTTGACATCATCTAGTTTAATTCCATTTTGTTGTGCTGCATGAAGGTGTTGGCTGAGCAACATGTTGGCATTGCCTGCTGCTTCTGTCCTGATCTAGGTGGCAAGCAGTAGCAAATGTAGATGTCCAGAGGGATTGTTCCTGTAGGTATCACGTAGGTCCTGAACTGACTTTGCTTCTCCTGTGCCTTTTTCACTGAAGAAAGGGAAAAAAAACTTAGCTTCAGCCTTAAACAATTCTCCTTGAGGCCACAGATGAGTCTCATCCAGCTTCACTCCTTGTTTTCTTCTAAGGAGGTGGGGCTTTACTGAAGGGGAGTGGCTTGGTGGGTCTATCCCTTCACAAAAGGAACCAAAAGCCAAGTGCAAGGAAGTATTTCAAAATATTTGCATCTGGATTCAGTGAAAATTCATCCCACTTAGTAAAGGAAGGAGAAGAGTTCCCAGGATTTTGGTACTATTAACATGATTTCAGCACTGTTATGAGAATGAAAAATGATTTTAATTCAGTCATTTCTTGCACTCTGTTATTCCACCTTGTGTTTAATTAATAAGCAGCTTTATAGTTAAGTATACCCAGAAGATCTGGCATTTTTATTATTTTTTATTGGAAAAGGTGCAAACAGTTATTCTACAAGGTTTTTTTTTTCTTAATTGCAATGTATGCCCCTTTTGCTATTTTTCCTTATGAACATTAAACATCACCTATACTTACTTTATACTTTTCAATTAAGTACTTTATCTCTTTAGTTCTACATACATTTTTAAAGTTTCTTTCATCTTTTTATACTTAATTTATAACTTTGTCTTTACATGGAGGATCATTAGTATATTTCTTTAACAGTTTGGTGCTCCTCTGAACATGCCAGCACTGCAGAGTAGGAAGAATGAGGGGTAAATCGTTAATTGTCCCCTGACCTCTTCCGGATTGCTGATTTGGTCAGTGAGCACCTAGGCCATACACAGGAAACTTTTTTGAAGGTCTAGTAACCCCATGGAAAACGAGCTAGGGGCTACATCTATCTGTCTGTTGGTGGAGACAGAGCCAAACGCAGGCAGAGTCAAGAGCAGATTCAGCCATCTATTTCTCTTTCTAGCACTTAGTTTCTTCCATTTGTTTTTCCTTCCTTCCACTTCCACCATTTTCTTTTGACCAGTCTCTGTTCTTTCTCTGGCAAGACCCAGCCCTGCCCCCTACCCAAGAAAGCAGCCAGTTGCCCCACTGCTTCTCCGCCATGCCTAAAGAATTATAGCTTTGTTCTTCATGAGCAGCTCCCCACTCCCCATGTGGACATGGATATCTCTTAGAAGTTCACATCTGGACAGGGGAAGAACTGTCTTGCCACCAGGCAATGATGACTTTTAGTGGGGTGGGGGAATCAGACTGCATTCTCCGGAAGTCATGGGCATTTTGAATGATGCTTTCCCACAAGCACTTTACAAATATAAAACAAGAAATACTCTCCTGGTGCCTCAATAGGCACATCTACCTCTAAACCCATGACCAGTTTCATCCTGGCATTTCAACCCCACAGAACCTTGGGTGCTGTTTAATATTTAAGAACTGTATATTGAAATGCATGCACAACACAAACATATATTTTGTTTATGCCTCTTTTCCTTTTTATAAATTGTATTAGATGATCCAGAACAACTAAGCTGATTGTCTAAAAAGTGATCTCCCCAAAGGCCTTGTTAAGCAAATGTAAATTATTTGGATATTATTATTTTCAGAAGCCAAGTCACCTGGGTGAAAACATGTCTAGGATTTCTTACAATTGTCTAGTTACCTAATTTCTTCATGCTTAAAATAAAGCATATGCATACACAATTACAGATACCATGATGAAATTTCTCTCAAAACTGAGGCTAAGCAATACTGCAGAAATCTTTATATGCCTATATTGTTATGTTAAACCACAGAAGAAATGACTGGAAAACTGTTGACCTCATATTGGTACTATGTGGGAATCACCTTGTTTTGTGAGCATCTAACCCTCATGCTGTTACTAATACAAGTATTGAAAGCAACAGGTCATTAATGATCTTCCTTCAAATACAATTTCATAGTGATAATTTTAAACTTTTTTTTATTGATGGTTCTTAACAAAATTGGAAACATACATGTGCAGAAGGAAGATGTAAGCTATTGTTAACAGATTGTGTATTTATTATTAGTACAGTTCAACTTCTTTATAAATGGGTACCTAATTTTCAAAAAATAGTGTTCAAGAAATATTAAAAGTACAACTAGAAAAGAAGTAGAAGAATACACATTTGTTATGTACTAAGCTATTTTTTTCCTCTGATCATAACACTGAATGAGATTTATCATTCACAGAAAACCCTTGGTATATACTATTATAGATTGCATTTGTCTCAATTTTTTTTCCTTAAAAAATTGTAGATTATACAGATATTACTGAATGTTGTTTGTGCTGTGTGATGTAATCTAGATTCAAAAATTCATTTCAGATGAAAGAGATTAAAATGGTTGCCTGTGTACTGTGCGCAGATAATATCCTGCATGGTGTTTAAAACTCTCAGGAGCTGACACTGGACATTGATATTTTGCTAGGAAATACTTTACATACTAGTATTAAAGATGCTTTGGAGAAATGATCTGTTTGTCAAAACAATGCAAGTGGAAGTCTCAAATGTCCATAGGAAAACATGGGGTTAAAGTGGACTGTATTTCAGGCTGTATTCAGTTGACTTGCTGTGTGGGGAGAGACTGAGCAGTCCTGGCTAATGACTTGTAGGTACTGAATCCTCAGGTCTCTCAGGTGGTTTCACTCAACCAGTTTCAGCAGAATGATGAAAAGGCTGAGATAAAATAAACTGACAGTTGCTACTCATCGCAGGCAGCAAGCTGTACCCCAGCAGCTGAGACCCTGGGAGCCCTCTTTTTTAAACAAAGGCTTTCACCACAGTGAGCAATGAACTCCACACACACACACACACACACACACACACACACACACACAGACAGACACACACACACACACACACACAGGGAGAGGAAGATTGGCAGCTGGTGGCCAACAGGAGGCGGGAAAGGAGGGGAACTCAGAAACACAGCAATTGTTGGCTAATTAGAAGCCATTCCCACCTACTTAATACCAACCCATTAAGCAGAAAACACTTTTTCATCTTCCTCTCACTGCTTCACATGACATTATACTCCAATCAATACCCTCCCACTGGCTGCCTCAGTACTCACAAATGAATGCATTGCAGTTCAAGAATGCTGTAATAGAGTTAGGGGCAATGAAACTGAAGCTCTGACAGAAAAGATCTTTCTCTGAGGATACTAACGTTATGCTTGGATAAAGAAATCAGGCCTTACTGATGGTTGAAACTTTCAAAATTTAAAAAATTACTACTGTTAATATATTCTTCGCTTTTATGTGTAAAAGAACAATAGAGCAATTCCTATTTGTGTTACTTGTTTCAATTTGACAAAAATAATTGGATACAAGTTTGCATTAATAGCAAGGGTGGCCATTTCAGACATTAATTTATTTGATACCCTGTTTCCCTGAAAATAATACCTAACCTGAAAATAAGCCCTAGGATGATTTTGCAGGATGCTCGTAATATAAGCCCTACCCCAAAAATAAGCCCCAGTTAAGTGAAAGCCCACCCTCCACCATTGTGCAGCAACCAGAAGAAGATGACATGACTGTATTTGAATAAACTTAGATTGTTGTACATGAAAAAAATAAAACATCCCCTGAAAATAAGCCCTAATGCGTTTTTTGGAGCAAAAATTAATATAAGACCCTGTCTTATTTTCGGGGAAACACGGTAGTAAATTAATTACCTTATTGACAAGTTATTCAAGGTGGCAAAGGAGAACATGTTAACAAATCCATGCAGTGAAAAGCTCATCATATAAGACGTTTCTTCCTATTAATGACTTCCAATGTGGTCAACATGTCAACAGCTTCAAACAAATAGGCTGTTGTAATAACTGTGAAAATAACATTAAATTAAATTCTGAATTGTTACGCTGTAAAAAGTACAACAGAGGCTCCCATTAGTGGAATTGGTAGAGGCGTTTTTGACCCACTTCCCCGTGCAGCCCTTAGCCACTATCATGTTCCTTACTCAAAGTTTCATCAGAACCCCAAAGAGAACTCAAATTCCACTGAGCTACTAGGTACTGTACCTCACTTTACGAAGAGACCTTGGTATTTCCTCATACACCTTCCAGGTCTGATGATGTAACCCTTCTCATGACTTTAGACTCCCCTGAAGCTTCTCCTGTAGTCCAGCTGTGCATAAGCTTAAAAATAACAAGATGACTTTATGGGTTGCAGTCAGCATCTGGAACAGGGGAGCAGTGAAGTCTCTGAAAGATCTGGCAAGACAGTGTTTTAAAGGCCTTGGTTGCTTGTATTCCCTTACTAGGACAACAGCACTCCCTGCACAGCATGCTGCACTGTGGGTTTCTGCCAGCTGGAATATTTTCAGCAAGTTCATCCAGCAATGACAATCCATCAGATATCCAGGCCTTAGGACATGTAAAAAAATTAAAGATTCACATACTTTGAATTGAGTCCAGCAAACACCTGAGTGCAGATTCTCCATCTGTCCTTATCTGGGCAGTAGTACCTCTTTAGCCCTACTTCTTTGTTATTTACCGGATTTTCTTCAGCAGCCTTAGAAGGGAGCACATTCATGATTAGTAACATGTCTGAATAAAGGAGAAACCTGCTCATGTGCAGGGTCTCCATGCAAGCAAGATGCCTGGAAACCAGTATTATTGTTTGTGTGAAGAGCCTATACATGAACAGGGACCTCTCTGCAGACATGTCACTGTGCACATGGAAGTAGCAAGGAGAGACGGGAAGGGGCTAGACATTCACTCTAAACATGCTGGAAACAAGTGGGAAAATAACAACTGAATAGAGGTTTTGTTTAGATTCAATCTCAGCTTGTTTGCCAGTCTATTAGTGCACTAAAGCAGTATTTGATGTGTCAACTCCTTCCTAGAAAACATGTAACAAAAGCCAGTACACATAAGTGTGAACAGTATATTAATGGCATTTCATTCCAAATCTCCAAATGACCCCTCCAATCAGTTTCATGTGTTTGTTGAACAGCATAGGGGACAAGACCAAAACCTGTGGAGTATCACTGACCAATGGCTGTAATGGCAAATGGTAGTTGTTTGGTACCTACTTCTGGATATGGTCTGACAGGAAGGACTGGAGCTAATAGCCTACTGCTATAAAAAGTTCAACCCAAAATAGCCCAGATCTTGGTTGATGGTATTTAAAGCTGCCAAGAAATTGAAGAGAAATAGGTGGATTTCCCACATCCATGTCCTAGCACATGCTACCGCATTAAGGTGACCAAAACAGTCCCTCTCCCATATGCTTGCCATATGCCTAAATGAATCAGGTTTAGAGATAATCCTAACTAAATCAGGACTCAGTTGACTTAGAATTTAGAATCCCAGCCTAACCGAATCATTTTAAATAAATTATCCAAAATATATCTGTAATGGTCCACCCACCATCCTCATAATCACCCTTGGTCAAGAGTACTACATTTGAGCCTGGCCATAGTCTCTAAGGGATGTGGTGGCGCCGCAGGTTAAACCACAGAAGCCTCTGTGCTGCGAGGTCAGAAGACCAGCAGTCGTAAAATTGAATCCACGCGACGGAGTGAGCTCCCGTCGCTTGTCCCAGCTCCTGCCAACCTAGCAGTTCGAAAGCATGTAAATGCGAGTAGATAAATAGGTACCACCATGGTGGGAAGGTAGCGGCGTTCCGTGTCTAGTCGCGCTGGCCACGTGACCACGGAAACTGTCTACGGACAAACGCTGGCTCTACGGCTTGGAGATGGGGATGAGCACCGCGCCCTAGAGTCGGACACAACTGGACTAAATGTCAAGGGGAACCTTTACCTTTACCTATAGTAAATGGATCAATGGAAGTTTTATTAATACTGGTTTTATTGTAATAATAGTATGCCATTGGTCTGTTTCAACTTATGGCTACCCTGCCGGGGTTTTCTTGGTACAAAGTACTCAAGTGGTTCATCAGTCCCTCATTTTGGTGGTTCTCCAGAACTGCAGTTTGCTCAGGGCTGCATAGATGTCAGGGTGTTTAACCCCATCAACTACACATGGTCCAATTGATCTTGATTGGCCCCTCTCCTGGGAAGCACAGTGGGGATGAGAATTCAAGATAAAAGTGCTCCAACTTTATTACTGGCTCCTTTAAGTAAGAGAGATTATGGTCTCTTCCAAGAAGGTATTAATCATTTCCTTTAGCCATATGGCCAGTCCTTTCCTATCTGATGTATTTAATCAAGATTGCAAGCGTTAGACAGGGAAGTTGTAGCCTTCATCTCTCCAAATACCCTGTCTAGTTCCATAAGATCCATAGTCTGAAAAACTCTAAGCCATCTGGGCAAACTGGGGCCCACATCACATCCACCTAGGCTGTCTTAGTGCTGGAGGCCAAATCAAGGTGCACCCTAGAAGATTTTTGTCATGCTTTGTTGTGAACCAGAAAATGTGTATAGAACAGCTCTATGCAAGTGAAATTATTATCATTAAAATGAGTAAATGTACATTGAAGCATGTTCAGTTGATATCAAAGGATGCTAAAGCCACAATCCCATATAATGGGATGTGAACTTATTGAATTTAGTAGGTATGTCTTCTGAGAAATTTGCTTAGCTTTGTACCACACTTACATTTAGGATAAAGTACTAGAAAAACAGTAAGAGCATGAAGTTAGGAAGTTTTAAAAGGTTTTGTGGCAAGCAAATGCATTAAACATGGAGATTCCCTGCAACCATTTTGACCCTAAGCTTCTGTTGCATTTTAAGAAATTTGGAATCTAGAATGTATTGGTTAAAAAGCAAGAAAAATATAAAAAGAAAAAGTTATGCATCCAGCATTTTTTAACACCAAAAGAAAAAAAAAACCCTCATCCCTGAATTGACTTTCTCCAAAGCAATGAATACAATGCCTTTGCAAGCATATCCTAATCCTCCTATATTGTTTCCCATATTGGTCAATCATGTCCTTCCATTCAGGTTCATTACATGCCCTAATCCCCTTCCCCTACTTGACTAGATTCTTTTTATATTACACTGCCATGCAATATATTGTACTGCAGTTTCTTGTGTTGTATATAAAAATAATATAGGCCTTTTTATTTGATGCTGATACTTTCTAGATAACTGAATTTGTCAGCGCTTGTTATGACATTCAAGATCCTAATAGCTAATGCACACACACACACACACCCTAAAATCAGATGGATGGTGGAGGACCATTCTAAAACAGCATGGCATGTAGAGAAGGGGCTACAACAAAAATGGAAAATTGCTGAATATTAGAAATCCCCCTTTGTGCACACTCAAGATGCTTCTTACATACTTTCATCATTGAATCCTCTTTATAATTCTGCTTGCCTGGTTTTTAAAATAGCATCTGATCCTTTTCAGGTTGTTTTTAAGTTTATGGATCGTAGTAGCTGTGTCCCAACATTTCCAAACCAAATTATGTAGAGCTAACTTTAGTTTTTTGGGGGTAACACTTTCATCAATTAGATGTAGATAGATGCAAGTAATAGAATGACAGTATGTTGCAACATTCAGATTAATTGTAAATCAGCCACCTTTATGAATACTGAGGAGCCATTTTTTCCTGGTTCTTGCACAGGATGAGGCTTTAATCTTTTATTTGCGTCAAGATTGTGAAATTCTTCTACATACACCCAAAGGAAAAAACTTCTTGGTTATTGAGCAACGCCAAACATGTTTGGTATTGCTACATGATTTTCAATCGGGATACAAGGAACTCACCTTTGTATATCAAAACACTAGGTTTCAAAAGCAGTGTGTGGCATCAAGAGGCATCTCTGACCCCAAGTTCTTCTGTCTTGCCTTTTGAACATCTAGGTCTCAAATGCACTCAAGTAACCTATTAACTCAACCAAAGTCTGGTAAAAACAGCGAATATAGTCCAAGGTAATGTTGAATACTATTGACAGCTGTATATTCAATATTACTGTAGAATTTTATGAAGTGAAACATAGCAGCAGTTTATATTGTGCAGTATAGCTAATCAAAATATTTATGAAGAGTAACACTCGTTCCAGCAGAAAAATCTCATAGTTAAATGAATAATTTACTTTGAAAACTGCAATAATTAGATAACTCAACAGGGTAGGCCCCTGTTCTGTGAGGAATGACCCCAATTCTGAGTCAATGTTTATGTAATTTTTAAGTAGGAAACTATCTTAGGTTAACACTACTGCCCTATACATCTCTCTTATACAACTGTATTCTGCCACCTGGATGTTTTATTACACTGCTGTTTATAAAATTAACATGGAATTAACTATAGAAGGCAATATCAAGTATTGATAAGACAGAATACCTTGTCAAAAAAAAGTGATGTATCAACCAATCTTTTAAATAAATATGGTATCCTGTAGGCAAACTTTTCTTGGTTATCAATGAAGACCTTTATCCCACACTGAAAGTTAGTTCTTTAGTCTTAACTTCAGAAGTACTGTTTTAAAGCTGATTTGCATAGATGGCTTTAGCTTTAACACAAGCTTCATAAAACATTGACAGTAGATCATTTCTTGCTCTGATATCTGTTATATTAATCATTAGAAACCTACATCTTGGTCTGATCAATCATCATAATAATTTTGTAGGTCTCAGATAAGCATATATTCTTCCTTGAAGCTTTTTTATAAAGATGTTCACATTTTGTCCATCTATTGTATAATATACATGTATTTTTCAAAGAGGTAGTCATGTCTGTTTCAGCCTTTGTAACCAAACAAAAAACTAGTAACAAGAAGTTTTGGCATTTTGTGAATTTTTTTGGACCACAGTCTACTTTTTCATACATACAGACTACAATATTCAGGTTACAGGTATATATGCAAGAGAGCGTGTTTGGGGAGGTGGGAGACAGAAAATGTCCATTTTATTATTAACTCTGGTCATAAACTATCAAAGGGCTGGTTAGCATAAATATCCAAACAATAAGGTTAAATAGCTCAGTAAGTTCAATATGTAGCTGTGGAGCCAGAGGTTGTGAGTTTGTCTCCCCACTGTTCTTCCCTGGAGACAAGCCAGCCTGTGTAACACTGGGCAAGCAGCACAGTTCCAGAGCATCCCCAGAGGAAATAATGATAAATCACTTCTGAGTACTCCATGCCTAGAAAACCCTCCATAAGTCAGAAGACAGTTGACATCATGTTTTGAATATTAATAGTTATCTTGTTATGCACATTACTTAGGTGGCCACACTGTCTGCCAGTTGTGCTCTAAATTGTTAACACAGCAGCTTCTAATTTCTGGAGAGTGTATTTTAGCTGAAGCTAGGAATAGCACGTTGTGTCTCATAGTCCTTTTGGAATAATGATTTAGGCTGTATACAAAATAGTTGCAAAACAAATTAAAAGGTCCATAATAAATATAGACTGGAATCCTGCACTGTGTTTGCATAAGGTCTGCAAAAGACTTGGCGAATTGTAGGTAATTGATGATGTGCCTGGGTTTATCTCAACTGCATAACTGGATACATAAACAGGCATGTGACTGAGACATGCCCCAGCACATCATCAAGCAGGTACAACAAGTTGTGCAAACCTAATGTAAACACCAGCAGGATTCTGTCCTGGAAATATTATTTCAGTTCTAGCCATTGCTTATAGATTAGAATTTATGAATGCGTCCCTATTCAATTGTGTTTTTCTAAAACTAAAATCCCCCCTTAAAATCCTGGTATACTCTTGATCAGTGACAGAATGCCCTGAGAGATAAAAGTGGTCTGATACGTGATCTGTATGTTGCCATTACCAGTATCAGGGTTGAGTAAGCTCATACTATTCTGTCTAGACTGTTCATTTTGTCCTGTCCAGAATGCTGTGGTGTGCTGGACAGAGCGATAGACTACAGCTCAGGTGACTTGAGTTCAAATCTCTGCTCAGCCACAAACTCATGGGGAGGGGGACATTGTTGGCAGAGAATGAGATGTCTGCATGTATGCACAGAAGTGTATTAACTTATAACTAGGTCTGATATTCTAAACTAAGAGAAGCCATAGCTTAAACCTCCATCAGAAGTTAAATTTTGAGGTGTTTCCTATAGTTTCAGACTAAATTTTGAGGTATTTCCTATAGTTTCAGACTGAATTGTTATACAATTCATTAAGACATTCTTCTTTGTTAACAGTGAAGAATGTTGTGGTACTTAAAGGCTCATCAATGTGTTTTATGGCATAGGCTTTTGTAGACTACAGCCCTAGCCATATAAGAGTACATCACAATGTATTTGTTAAGTCTTTCAGGTGTCACAAGAGCCTTTGTTGTCTTTGCTGTGAAAGATTAAAAGGAACGCCCTTGATCCTTCCTACTTTGTTAAGACAATTTTTCATAGCTTTGACCTAACACTCAACTCAGGAACCTGGTCCAAATCATGTCCTAGCCGTCCATGTCCTTATTATTAAATTTCCAATGAAGAAAGCTAATGTGAGCATCATGAGAAAGTTTGAATCCTGCCCAGTGCTCAAGTGACCAGATGACTCACATTTCTTTTTGTGGCAACTCTCTTACAATTGTTTTTGGAAGTGTGACTGGTTTTTGGCTGAAATTGGGGAGGTCAGAAGTTTGTAGGTTTTGTTAGGCTCCCCCACACATATAGACCATTTTGTCCCGTAATTTGAATGATGATCTTCTCTCTCCCATGCACTCACTGGATGGCTCTTGGCAAGCTACTCTTCCCATCACTACCCCCGTCTATAATAGGAAGATAACAATTGGGATAGTTATAAAGTATGTTCCAAATCAGCTCTCTCTCAGACTTGTTGGAGGACACGTAAAATGGTTTCCTTGTGAATTGTTTCCTTGTCATTTGTTTTCCTTTCTATGCTATAGCCAAATACAGAGAAATATACAACAGAGATTCTCAGACTGGAACCAGGGGGCTCCATAGATGGTGCATGAGATTCTGCATGACATTTTCAAGTCTTCTTTGAGTGCAGAATGAAATTAAATCCTGCAGTATTGACTCTTGTGAATAACCTGTAAAGCAACAGATTGTACAAGTACTACAAGCCATGTAGTACTTGGGGAACAGAGCATTTATGCTAGATATCCCATTGTAGGTTCTGCACACACCTCAGACCTAGAGTTCATCCTGGCAATGTGAGCCATTACAGTGCTTTTTGCATCTGTACACACATCTAGACGTAGACTGTCCAAACTATACTTTGTTAATAATATAATAGTAGACACTTTCCCTCTGGAAAGTTTTCAGAAAATTTAGGGGGCCAAAACACGGCAGCCAGATTGTTATGTGAGCCACAGGGATCACATAACACCCCCCCCCCCATTACAGCACCTCCACTGGCTGCCGATCTGTTTCCAGGCACAATTCAAGGTGTTGGTTCTAAGCTATAAAGCCCTAAATGGTTTGGGTTCAAGCTATCTCAAAGGCCACATCTTCCTTTATGAGCTTGCCCAGGTGTTAAAATCATCAGGAGAGGCCTTTCTCTTGATCCCACCACCTTCACAGGTGCATTTGGTGCAGACACAGGAGAGGGCATTCTCTGTTGCTGATCCCAGACTTTGGAACTCCCTCCCACAAGAAGCTGGGCTGGCCCCATTTTTGCCATCCTTCCCCAAGCAGGCAAAGACCTTCAGGCAAGCTTCCCTTTAATGACTGACTACCTGAGTGGGGGTTTTTAATGGATCATTATGACTTACTGCTTTGAGTGTGTTTTTGGTGTGGAATTTGTTTTGATACTTTTTAGTATTTGTATACTTACTGTTTAAAGCTTTAATATAGCCTAAATAAATAAATAAATAAATATTTCACACAGTTATTTGTCTGAGCAGAGTCCTATACATAAATGCCTTGCTTGAATAAGCCCTATTCAATTGAATTTATTCCTTTCAGGATTTTATCTTGATTCCCCATGGCTATGATCTTAGCCTTGGGGAAATGATTTAATGCAAACCAGAACTCTACCATAACAAATGCCCTTTTCCTGCAATAATCCATTTTGGAGTCTTTGTGTTCTGTTAAAAGATGGAAGTTGCTCAACGATTTCCTTTCAGTTTCTTTTGTTTTTAAAAGCTGAGAAGCTATTGATTCAAACTATTACATCTGTGTATCTTTCAGTAGTGTATCTTTCTGTATTTTGTGCTCTCCTCCTAAATTGCACTTTGTCAGGGTTTTTTTAAATCAAGAAAATGTGTATATATTGTGGCACTTTCAAATACATGTTATTCATTTTTGTTGTTCTTTATTTGTGCAAGTAAAAGGTTTATCTTCAAGAGTGTTGCTTATCACTGTGATGTCTTAGTTAACAATGTCATAACTCAGTGCAGTGTTTAAAAACCTGAACATTTCATAGTACAGCTTAATTTGAAAAGGGACAGAAAGCTTTTATTATCTCCAGCTGAAAAGAACAAAAGAAAGCTGCTTGGAAAACTGGTCTGAAGCTTAAGGTGTGCGGTTTTTTGCAACTTTAAACTAGGAAGGCTAATGTGATAATTTTTGTTTATTGAATAAGAGCACCCAGGTTGATTGATACAGTAATTTCAGCTTTTGCTATGGCAAATATTTAGCTCATTATCAATTTTAATAGCATTTTGCAGAACAAGCCTTTTCTTGATATGCAGAAAATACTATTAAATTTCCGTACATAGATACATTGTTATGACATGCAATAACTACTTGAATATAAAAAGGGATTAATAATTTAGGAGGTGTTAACAAATTAGGGCCATCATTAAAAATACTTCGAACCATTTTGTAGAAAAATCAGATTGAGGTAATGCTTTGCTCTTATGATAAAGAATTACAGCATTAATTCTGCAAAGTGAACTTATTGCTCCTATTCGTCTCTAAAACCCTGGAGCATTAAAAGACAGGAAGAATGAAATGATCATTGCATTTTTTTCAGGCATAACAGCTCTAATATTTCCATCATCATTTCATAGCTTAGCTTTCACAGATGTGCTGGAGGAAAGGCCCACCAACGTCATCTTTTCCTTTGTTTTGCTATTGCTGTTTTATGAAATCAAGTCACAGTTTGTAATAACATACTGGGATTTTTGCTTGTCTAGCATTCTGCACAGAATACCCACTGAAAATTTCTCTCTCTGTTTTTTTAAGAAGCTGCGGGTTTTTTCCAAATTATAATCTGCTTTCCATATTTTGTCTTGGTATAATCTTCTTGCCTGATTTCAGTATTAAAAGTGTTTTTGGATTGAATAGTTATGAGGTTAACAGCATTGCTCTGTCTGGCTCAATAATGCCTACACTGATTGGTGGCAGCCTTTCAAAGATTGTTTGTTTACTTTTTTGTTTGTTTGTTTATTCAACATATATACTGTCCCATAGTATATATACTCCCTGGGCAATGTACTGCAAAGCATTCAACAAAGAAAAAATAAATACAATCTCACCCCATCTGGATAGGTCAGGGATTTTATGCAGTCCTTATTGCAGGCAAAACATGTACCCTGTCATGGAGCTATATCTCCTCCTGTGAGAAGGATTTTGCTTAGTTCATAACAATGAAGGAAGTGGTGTCTTCAGATGTCTGTCTCCTTTTTTGTTTAAAACAAGTGGGAGTGGGTGGGTTTTGCTATTTCTTGGATCTTCCTCAGGTGTCTTTCTCCACCACCATTTTAAGAAATTTGGCAGGTGATAAACTGAGATGGGACCTTTTCTATTGTGGTGCCCCACGTCTCGAATAACCTCCCCAGAGAGGCTTATCTTGCACCTATGTTTTGTCCCTGTGTGTGAGACAAAGACTTGCTCTTGACAGCTCTTTTTCTTGTCTGAGTGTTTACTGCTGTTCTTTTTAGGCTTTTTGTTGTTGTTGTTGTGACTGCTTTGTTGGCATGCAATTTTTTGATGATGATGATGATATATTTGGTACTGTAAATTACTTGTGAATTGTGCAGGAGTCCACAAATGCTGACTTGGCTTACCAGCTAGCTGATAACAGTGTTTGTTAGCACTAAACCTGTAGTACAATATATACAGAATGCTGGGGAAAGAAGCATAGCCTTTTCTTAAATTTATAGAATATAGAGAAGATTAGACAAAACAAAACAAAAACAGTGCAGCGGAATCCTATTGTGTTTTTAATAAGTATTAGAAGCCTTCCCTTCCCTGAGCAACTGAATAAAGTAAGGGAAATGTGAACATTCAGGGTGAAGATCTCTGTGATATGGGTGTCTCAAAGCCAAAAGTTACTTTCCACTAGTGAATTGGTTTTTGAGTGCCTATGTATTTAAAAAGATGGTATTATAAACTTTTAACATAAATGCCCTGTGTATTCTGTAGAGATAGTTTGCTGCTGAATACCGTGTTTCCCCGAAAATAAGACAGGGTCTTATATTAATTTTTGCTCCAAAAAAACACATTAGGGCTTATTTTTGAGGGATATATTATTTTACAGTCATGTCATCTTCTGGTTGCTGCACAATGGTAGAGGGCGGGGTTTCACTTAACTAGGGCTTATATTTGGGGTAGGGCTTATATTACGAGCATCCTGAAAAATCATACTAGGGCTTATTTTCAGGTTAGGTCTTATTTTCGGGAAAATAGGGTATCCCTTCACCCGTAGTATAAAGAATGTTCAGGTTTATGCAGGGAAATAATTTTCAGACTTAAATTTGTAGCTGCTGGTACAAATCCCTACCCCGTAATGTGAGGCATAGCCAAATATTTCGTAACATCTGTGTTTCAGCATGCTCTAATGTGAAGTTTTAGCTTAATATTATAGGATGGAATTTGTGTCCCAGATCTTGATGGGGAAGGGTGGGTATCCCGTTTTCACCTAATTCTCTGTAATCATTGAGCTTCTTGGATTTTCATGTATGGTAAATTTCGGTTTTGTATGTATTGTAAAAGTACCTCAACCATTTTCAGTTTTACTTCACCATCTGTGACCCATCACATATTTGAAGCATTCTCTAACCAAGGGATGTAGACTTTGTGGTGGCACACAAGAATCTATCCATGTTTGCAGAATACAGGCTTGACTTTTGTGTATGTATGTATTCCACTAAACATTGTTCTTTTGCCTTATTCCTGCTTACTTCTAGGATGAACAAATAATGCAACGCTTATTGAAAACTAGAATTTCCCTGATTATCAGCATTTCCATTGTTGTAACTAATTGTGGAATTTAATTAATGAGATCAGAGGGGAAATGTAAGAGGAAAATCATGCTACTGTTTAAAAGAATTACCATCTCCCCAACCAAAACAACAACAACACTGCAGTTTATTTTTATTGTGCTGTTTCTATAAAATAAAATGCAAAGTGGTCTTCAGGGAGTAGTCAGCTAAGTTCAGTGAGCTTTCCTTTTGGATGACAACTTTGTGCAGTGCAGGGTTTCTTGAGTGCAAAATATTACACAAAAATCCTGTTTCTCTGATCGGTAGTGTGGTGCTATAACGGAAGCTATGTTTTTGCTCAAAACATCTAAAAATATTGCTGCCAGAGTTAGTGCTTTTGACCTCTGATGCACTGTTTCCCAGGACATGCATGTAAACACAGCTAAGCTGTAGCTCTTAGAAAACACTCTTTTCAAATTTCTTCTTCACTTAAAGACCTTAATTGTAAACACACATTAATGTGATAGCTTCATTAGAAGGGCCATAGCTTCACCCTTTGTTAACACAGATTCTTAGCCATGGATGTTAGACAAATGGACTTGTTCCATGTTGAGCATAATTAGAAAAAAACATAAATGAGAAACCTGCCTAGATTGTACTGCCTTTATAGAAATCCATGGTACAACCACATCTGGAATACTGTGTGCAGTTCCAGTCATAACTCCTGAAAAAGTATATGATAGAGCTGAAAAGGGTACAGGGCATCTCAGACTGTCTATCCAAAAGCAAGGGAACATGATGTTTTTATTAGATCACTAAAAATCACAAACATAAGCTAGCTTTTGACCTTGAACCGGTCTTCATCAGGCTGGGCACCACAGAGCTGTGGATGGTACATAAAAAAATTAAAATAAATAAAAGTTCCAAAAGGTGTGATCAGATGTGCATACCAGGTCCTTTGTTAAAAATAAGTGTTAGAATGGGGGCTGCAGACTGAAGTCAGAGATATAGATTTTAGATTCCAATCTTGTTAGACAGAGGGTTGCCAGTCATTCAGCATTCTCCTAGTACCCTAAGCTGAAACACAAGATTCCTTTTCGGCTGGGGATAGAGGCACCCAGAAATGTGGCAAACTCTGTAACAGAGATGTTGAGATAAAATTGAGTGTATACATAAGGTGAGCTAATTGCAGCCAAATTAACAGTATTGCTAAGTGGTTGGAGGAAAATGTTGTCTTCAGTTCGCACTCCCACCTGGACATTTTTTAATGCTGGTGTTTGGTTGTAGATGGTGATCTGGTTGGCTATTCAAGATATCTTCTATAGTCTAACAAAAAGAGTAGGGGGTAGAAGCTCTGTGGTCTTCTCAGAGGACTGGAGCAACACACATGTGAAAGAAAATTACAACACTTGAGGCTATTTAGGTTTTTTTTAAGGTAAGTAAGGAAGGACATAATACATGATACTATAAAATTATACATAGCGTGGAGAAAGTAGATAGGCAAAGGCCTCCCCCACCCTGTAATACTGATTGATAGTTTAGGTCATAAAGTGAAACTGAATGGTGGGTGACTGAGGACAGATCAAAGGGAGGATTTAAATAATACATAATTAAATTGTTGACATTGCTTGCACAGGATGTAGTGAGGGTTACCAAGTTGGATGGCTTTAAAAGGAGGTTAAATAAATCCATGGAATTTAGGAACATCACTAGCTACTTGTGAGAATGACTATATACCACCTTTAGTATCAGAGACAGTATTCCTTTATATATCAGTTGCTGAGCACTGCAAGATGGAGGGTGAGATCCAGAGGGTCTTGCTGGCAGGTTTCCCAGAGGCAGTTGACTGACCACTGTGTGAATGGAATGTTGGACTAGATGGCCTTTGGTCTGATTGAACATGGCTCTTCTTATGTTCTTGAGGTCTCATTTCTACAGTAAAATAATACTGGTGCTCAAACTTGCAGAAAACCACATTTTGTGTAGTTTTTTCTCTGTGATCAGAGCTCCAGCTTTGGCAAGGGCTAGCAATTAAGAAATTGCTATTTCCAAGAAGGTGAGGTAGC
This sequence comes from Intellagama lesueurii, assembly GCA_037013535.1. Classification (NCBI taxonomy): domain Eukaryota; kingdom Metazoa; phylum Chordata; class Lepidosauria; order Squamata; family Agamidae; genus Intellagama; species Intellagama lesueurii. Next base: position 155,987,105 of record JBAJHW010000005.1, read on the forward strand.
CATGGATACTATTTTTTTTCTATAAAAAATAAACCAGCCATGTAAACCTTACTTGGCATTTAATGTCATCCTGTTGTGTTTATGAATCTAGATCTTTGGCACATCTGAGCATGTAAAACTGGAGTTTTGTCTGAAAAGTTTTATAGTATTAGAAATTCAATTAATTGCCTGCCATCATCAGAATCATTCTTTACAATAAGAAAACCACAGATATGGCAGAAGGAGACTGTTTCAGAGGCACAAAGTATTCCAGTAGGGGAGAAAGATACACAGCAACTTCAAAGTCCTGTTCTTACGTGTATTTAAAATGAAGTTTCCTCCAAGCAATGTATCTTAAACCATTTGCTGTAGTTAATTATTATGCCTTTTAATAACTAGTCATAGAGATGCTCCTGAGCAGAGCTTAACATATCACAAGTAATGATGTTATCTGTAATGCACCGGGTTTTTTTTATTATAACAGTGTTACCAACATGGAAGTAATATCAGTGCATTACTGTTTTGACATAACAATATTTACTTTATACTTCTAAAAAGTTATTTTGGAGGAGGGCCATTTGGAGGTTGTTTGGAGCCTTTTGGAGCCATATTTTGGTTTTCTGTTGTAAAGCGTAGCTTGGTTAGTTGGTTGTGTTTAAGTGACTAAAGCATGGTGATTAAGCAGCATAACCAATGACTTCTGTGATAATGAGAAGCAAATAATTAGAGATGGGCATGAAGCACTTCTTGCTGGGCCATCTTGAATCATAGGTGCCACACATTCCTTTCCTCCACTCCACCCCACCAGCTCCCCCCACTGACTTGCTGACATGCACTGCTCATTCCCTCCCCATAGCATGATCTTCTAGTCCCCACAGGAGCCCAAACGTCTCTTCTCTGCCTCCTCCAGCAGCTGCCCACTGAGACGAAGACGTGCTGCACTGATGATTTAAGACAGCCCAGCACAAAGTGCTTTGTGCCCATCTCTACAAATGATGTTCTGTTACACTTCTACAGTAACAAGTAATGGATTACTTTTTAAAACTAATGTTCCAAGCTCTTCACTTGAGGAATAATTGTACTATCAGAAATACAGGAAAAAAAGACCTACTTTGGAACAACTGCACATAAATGGCATCTGTCTAAACCATCCACCATCTTACGGGGTCATCTAGGAAGACAATGAAAGCAGCTTTAATCCAATATTCCTGACAGAAGTCTGACAGATAGTCTGACAGATAGCTTTAGTAATAATAAGAATGTTCCAGATACAGTATGTCTGAAGTCTCCCATCGTCTGTTTGGCCAAGAATGGTGTTTTTGAGAGCTTTCCAAATTTGCTGGTTCAGGGGAAAGTTTATCTCACAAACTTTAAAGACTTAAGCTCTCTTGGCCTTATGTTTGTTTAAAAGTGCTGGGTAGCTTCCTCTAGCATAGCCTTTGAGAGATCAGTGGAAATAACACACTTCAACCCAAGGTTTGAAAGCCTATCTGAGTATGGCCTTTTAAAAGTGTGGATGGAGGAATGGTAGTTTATCTATCTATCTATCTATCTATCTATCTATCTATCTATCTATCTATCTATCTATCTATCTATCTATCTATCTATCTATCTATCTATCTTCTTGAAAATAGTATGACACTGTGTCCAATTCTATAAATCCTTTCTGTTTACCTGGCTTCAAGTGATCAAAGTTAGTTGTGAGCAAACCTGAGATCTCTGCACATGAAATGTGTGTGGAAGTTGCATAGTTGTAATAAAAATAAATGTGTTGAAGTAGCTGAGAACATTAGTGATCTGGAATAAATCACATTTGTGACCTGATTTCTTGTATCTGTAGAGGAGGAGGATGAATTTATAAATGTGATAAGCAAGAGGTCTGATGGAGATCTGTAACAGGAATGAACAGATGAGAGGGCATATTCGAAGGTGTATATTTGAAGGTGTAGAAAAATCAAACACCTGGTGGAGAACCATATCTTCATGAGAAAATGTACAAAAGAATCAGAAGACGTGATGCAAGGATAGACTGAAAATATACAATTTATAGCAGTGTAGTTCAGAGTGAAGAAGACATTTATAGCTAGAATAGAGTTTGGTGTTCTCAGCTCTCATCACTGACTCTGGACTATAGAAAGAGCTCAGTTACACATGGAAAAAAATATGTTCTTGAATCAGGTTTAGTGTGCTTCAAATTGGTTTTTAAAATGCTGACTACATGACACACAGGAATCATGGAATTGTTTTGCTTGGGAAGCGTATTTTTTGGTTGGAAAGTGAGGCATTTTATTTGGCCACAAGAGGGTCATTTATTTTAAATCACTTGTGAAATCAATTTATTTTGGACCATTTTGGCATATGTGAGCACCTCTCTGTTGGTGTAAATTGTGTCTGTCTGGTTTGTTGAGTAATGGATGCCAAGATCATGGGTTTTGGGCTGCAGGAAACCTTGTAGTCCAATCTGAAAAGAGAACCAACAGAGAGAAAGATTAGGTAGGGAAAAGCACTCCCTTCTTCACAAGGATAGAAGCTGCAGATCTGATCAGTGCCTCTGGTCAGTTTCTCTTTGCCCCACTTACTGGTGTGCCTTCCCTCTCATATCCTGCTGGCTGCCTCTCACAGCCATTAGCCACTGCTGGTGTGATGTTCTTTTAAATTTTAAGAAATGTCTTGCTATCTGGCATAGCCCTAGTATGACAGATAGAAAATAAATTAAAACAGATTAGACTGCAAGCTTTCACTACAGACCCCCCCACATACACACACACACACACAGGGAGTGGAGAAGAAGAGGGAACAAGGGAACTGCCAAGAGGGAAGGCAAACCAGTGGGTGGCACTGCTGATTCCCTTGCTTCCTCTCCTTCACCACATCTGTCTGTCTGTCTGGTGTATTTTTTTCTTTTTAAAAAGATCTTGCTTTCTGTGTATAAGATCAGTACTGTTTTTCAGCAGTTACTGTTTGAAAACTAAGCAAATAATCCTTGCTATAAAAAAAGGAAATGAGAGGGAATGATAGGGAGATGAAACTGAATACAACCAGAAACAATCTACCAGAATCTGCCATTTCAACTAGAAGATAATGGAAGGCCATTTATTCATATTAGTGTAGAGAATATTTTGATTATAATTATGCTTATCTGATGGGTGCTTTCCTTTAAATACTTTCAAAATGTTTGGCTACCACGGTAGAAAAAGTAAAGCACCCATCAGATAAGCATAATTATAATCAAAATTCTTAGAATGTTCGCAAAAATTCCTGAAGGCAATTAGCTCTACTCAAATTAGTAACTCAGATAAATCACCATTAATTAGCTAATATAAGTCAGCAGGCAGATTCAAGCCCAGAGACACTCCCTGGTTATTTAAATTATGTATATTACACTACACCAAAGATACAGTAAGTGAAAGGGGAACAGCAGACATGAATGAGTAGGAAAAAAACTGTTTAGGGGTAATACTCAACTAAAGTCTCCTGCAATTCCCAGATCCAACCCAAAGGAATACAAGGCAGCTTTGACCCCCATACTCAAATAATATAATCCATGAACACTCCATGCAGCTCTTATTTCAACATTGATTATGCATGCAGTGAGCAAAGTCTGTATTGGAAGCTAACTTGCATATATTTGTACTAGGGAGGGAGAAAAGTATTAATAGTAGTAACTAGCTTTAAAATGATATCACAGAGCTTTGAACTATAAGATCAACACTGTATACTTGAGAAATTCTCTTCATTTGGATTTCCCAAGACATTGTTCTGACCTTAACTACGGTGGAATATATTAATATTGAAATAGAACCCACAGGTGTACTATAAAGCTGAAATAAACACAGAAGAGAGAATTAAAATTAGAACATCTAATGTATCATATGATGGGATGCTGCCTAAAATTCTAAAGAAAAAAGTGGCCTGCTCCAGCTGATTGCAAAATAGCTAGTAATTGGAGGAGGGATTGCGGATGATACTCCATAGCTTTAAAGAGTTTTCATTACTACCTGTATGCTGATGGTATGCCAGGTTTTTCACCATCCACACAGTCTTGTGCTCCTCATATTACTAGCGGTCAAGATAGTTTACCCATGTCTGCTTTTACACTGCAGTTTTTTTCATACACTTCTCACTTGTGCATCAGGAACTAGTGATAACTAACTTTGGAGAACCAAAGACTTTTAAAATTGGAAGGGCACGATTTGAGATTAGGATGGCACGCATATATATATGGTATAGCAAGGGCAAAGACCAAACACTTTTTTCTGATCACATTGTAAGAAAAGCGTTATACCAGGTCTGGCAAAAATTTCAGGACCAAACATACAAAAAAATTCTGATATGGGTAGCACCTTTGGAAGCTTTTACACAACCTTCTTTAATCTCAAAAGGATGGAGATATACGTATAAAGAGCTCTTAAACAAAGAGCAACAATTAAAAAATATCCAGGAGCTGAAGGAAATGGGTCTACTGACGGATTGGTGGGCAATGCTAAAATTAGAATCAAGGTTTAAAAAAGATAAAATAATGGGCTTTTCTGAGGGGAAGGTACGGGTGGATAAGCTATGGGTTTATACTAATGATAAGATTATACAAAAATGTATACTTTTTTGTTAGAATATAATTTAGAGGACGAAAGGGTGAAAGCAGTGATGATTAAATGGGCACAAAATTTTGGTTATAATATAGACATAGATGATTGGACTCGAATGTGGAATGATAATTATAGATGGATTAAACCAGTAAACTTGAGAGAAAATGTTTTAAAGATGTTCTATAGATGGCACTTTACACCTGTAAAATTGGCAAAAATGGTGTCAGGGGTTAGCAACTCATGTTGGAAGTGTTGTCAGCAACCCGGGACTTTTTTTCATATGTGGTGGACATGTGATAGAGTAAAAAGATTTTGGAGACAGATAAAAGATATTACACAAGACATTATACAACAAAAAATAGCCTTTAAACCAGAAATGTTTTTGCTGAATATAATGCCAGAAATTATTGCAGGGGAAAACAAATATATGTTGTTGCACATATTTACAGCTGCATGGTTGATCTGGGCCCAAAAATGGAAAAATCAGGAAAATCCAAAGATGGTGGAGCTGTTTAATAAATTATTGGATATTGCAGAAATGGATAGCCTAGCAGAGGCTTTACGTGAAAACCCGAGAATATATGTTAAAGAAAGCTGGAAAATGTTTTATGATTGGGCCCAGAAATAAACATGAAGAGAGAATATAGCATATGGTAGGGATTTTTGTATTGTAACACAGCCGTGGAGCCAAGATTATATTAAATATTGTATTACTGTAAACACTTCCCCGTGCCTTTGTTCTGTTGTGTTTTGTTTTCTTTCCTCTCCCCCCTGTATTTGTTTCCCTTTGATTGTTGTTTGATTGTTTGTTATATAATATTTTTTTAAAAGGAACTAGTGATAACTAGGGGGAGGGTTTCTATGACATGTCATATTTTTTTCCAACCTATGTTTGAGTTTATGGGTGGGTTTGAACATGTTTATGAGTAATCTGGTGAGGAAGGCCAGATTACTCATAAACATGTTTGAACTTGCTTATGGGTTCAAGTGGAGGTTGCAGAGATAATGTGAAATGTCATCAAAATCCATTTCTTGGCTTTTCAGAATATAGGCATATTAAATGTTATTACTAGCTTTATATTTGGTAAGTGTGTTGTTTGCTAGGCTTAAAATAAGAGGAAAAAGTATATCTGTGATGCGCTTAGTAATGAATTAGTAAGAATGACTGAATTTAAGGCAATCTTTTGAAACATGCTATCATCAAATACTTTGTCTTAGTAAATAAGATTGTTAAGGGTGTTAATCTTCAGTAGAACACAAGTATATCTACTGCCTTCTAATAGTGTTTTTTTCTGGTTTATGGTATACTTGTACACAAACCAATTACGTATATACATAGGGCTTATTTTTATACATATTTTACATCTTTTAAATCAGCCTTTCCTGACCTAATGTTGAAGGTATCTGTATTGATTTTTTTTCTACATGTATTTATTGTGTTTATCTTAGAGATATTGGGGATTAATGATAAAATTAACAAGAGTAAGAGAATTTTTCTTTAAGATCTTGGATTACAATCTATGAAATAAAGAAAGAAAAGGAGATGGTGTTATAAAGGAATCGATGTATTTCATCAGTGGGTATAAAAACATTAGCCCTGGGAAAGAGTGTTCCTCCAAGAGGTTTAGCTGCCCAGTCTTACTTGCATGGTACAAAATGATTTGCATTTTTAGAGAAATTCAGGTCTTCAGTGAGCTCTAGTGAAACATGAATAAATTGCTTTCTTTTCCTCTTTTACAGACTTTATGAAGCTGAATCCATTAGGGGTTGAGCCAAAGTGAAATGAAATAAAGGCTGCAACTGACATGATGGAAACCCTGGATTAGGTTTCCTAGTAGTCGAAGCTTAGCTGTGATGGCCCGTGTGTCAAGTTAGTGGTCTTTGGGGAAGCCCATGAGCACATGTGGATTTTTTTTTTAAACTGCTGTAGGTCTCCAAAGCAAGCAAAAATTAAATACAGACGCAAACGTTAGGAATTAAACCAAACCTCAGGAAGCAATTCATTAGAGAGAACTTGAATTGGTCATACCATCTTTTCCTAGCCTGCCAGTTGGCTATCCTCTACTAGCCATCTTGCATGAAATTTATCACATACATTCATGCCTGTAGAGAATAGGTTGTATATAAGAGAATGGCAGAAGTAATGCAGAACCACTTGTCTGATTTACAGCAGTTGGCCAAAGTAAGCCCAGAAGAACATCAGTAAGCAGGGAAGCACTCTACATTTCCCCATGACTTAAAGGTGTAAATGGTGATTTTTTAAAATTTATTTTTAGAATAGTGTAACTAGCTTAGCTAAATCCATTGATAATACTGTACTCTAAATACAGGTCCATCATCAAGGACCTTTGTCTAATTGAAGTGCTTAGGATCTATAAGCTGCAAGCTGTATGGTTTGTGAAGTCTCATACAGAAGGGGAATTTGCACTTGTGGCTGAGAGAGATCTTTCGAGAGAGGTCCAGATTGGTTTGTGAGAAGAAAGTCAAAGAAATCAAGACCTTCAGCATTGGCTGCATTGGTGCACTACACAGAACTCTTTATCTGTTTAGGTATTGAAAACTAATTATAATGAGAGTACAGTGGCACAGAACTGGAGATGTATACTAGTCTTTTAGATAAATATACAAACATTTTACCCATCTGCATCTGTAAGGGATCCCAGAACATTATAAAATGGAAATCTGATAAGCTTCTCATGCAAAAGGAGTTGTTACTGTGATGAATGAATAATTGTAAAACTTTGTTAAAATGTAACCTGTGTTTAGTAAAAAAAACAAATTTTGAAGTTTATGTAAAGCATGATTCTGCTGATAATTTGCACGCTGAATTCTTAACATGTGCACTGCTTACTTTGAAATATAAACAGAGTCATGAATTCAGAGCTCTAACTGTCTGTAAATAAGAGCTTCTTGACTGATCCTGGGAAGCCACATCATAACTCTGTCTGTTTCCATACCAGTTACTGCTTCGACCCTCAAACATTATTTTTCTTGAAGAGGAAACTTCCATGAAAAAATGTTTTTTGAATAGATACTTTTTTCTTTCCTCTGCCATTTACATCTTTGTCCATATTTTTAAAAAGCACTAATTGCTAGTGTGAAGAAAATTATCCAACCTTATACTGAGAGGGTCAGCAGACCAATAGGGCATATCTTTAAAGGTGACTTTTTCCTCCCTCAAGAGCATAACCTGAAGTACAACCGACTCTTCTCTAAGGTTCAGTGACAGGAAATCTGCCTTGGCTCTGAAGCATGAGAGCCTTCAACCTGCTTTTCCCACACTTTCTTACCCTGAAGGGATGCACTCAAAGCTAATGCTCCTTAAAAGCTTTGAAGCAAAACTCTAGCTTTACAGAAAATTTCCCTGGCATCCTATTTTGGTTCATTGCTGGATTTTCTCTGCTTTGCTGGTTTCAGTTTATATGCCCAGAAGATACCTTTTCCTAAAATCTGGAAATACCAGTTTTCAGAGAGGAAGCTTAGTGTGATCTCTAGATATTCAGAGAACAAATGATTTGTAAGCCTTTAAATATCATTAACATTATGGAAATAAACATTTCCATCATCAAAATGGTGTTGAGCATTCTCATTAATATGTTGGTAATGCATATTAATGAACTACAAAGGTACAGGTCTCTTGAGACAGACAGTTTTCAGAAAAGGGTTGTGTCATTTACAAATTTGAATTGAAAAGCAACAATACACATTCTGTGTCTTCCTCTTTGAATTTAGCTCTCCTCTAAGTGTGCTCAGTAGTTTCCCTGAGGTCCAGGAGGCTCATTGTACAGTATAGCCCTGGAGCATTCAGGCCCTCTTACAAACAGGCCCTATGTGGGATGTGGCCAGATACCATCTTAGAAACCATTGCTTAGACAGTGGTAGATAGATATCAACCAAAATGGTTTGGGAAGTATATTTGAGAAAACCTACATAGATAGCATTCAGTTGACCACAGAAGCTTGGAGCTATCCACATAACACTTTTTCACTTCACCTCACAAGCATGGATTCATTTTGTGGCATGGACTGATAACATAGTATCCAAGATCTGCATCATCAGGCAAAAAAGGATGAAGTTGAAAGCCACCCTGAAGGAAGTCATACACTTTTCCTTGGCACAAAAGCACCAGCAGTCCATCCAGTCAGAACACCCAAAAGTCAGAACACTATTAAATGTCCAAGCAGATTGGATCACCCACAAAGAGTTGGATCATAGAGAAGAGCCTCTACATCAAGACTGTTTCCCTGTACAATCATGGACTTCTTTGTGACATTGTGTTAATGAAACAACTATTTCCCAAGTGCTGCTGAAAGGTTTCAAGCATGAGCTGTTGGAATCATGAATGCTCTCGCTTTGGACTGGTCATGATGATTGTACTATGCAGTTCATCACTCTCTCTTGTCCACAGGGTTATCGGGAAAATCAAGGATCAAGAAATTACCCTAATGGCCCTGAAACAACCGAGTCAATCATGATAGGCACACCTAATGAATCTGTCAGCAGAACATCTGGCATTGCTTTCTCTGAGGTTGGACCTTCTCTATTAGGACCCAGGATTTCTAAAGCTGGTTAAATGAAGGTGGAAAGGGGTATCCCACTATGGATATCTAGACAAGGTTATCACCTTGCTCTTACCCACTAGCTGATTCTCAGCTAATAGGACTTTATCAGCACACAAAAGTCTTCCTGCCATGGTGTGAGCACTCACTGATAATTCTAACTTCAGTGCAGATAACAGGACTACAAGAGACACTATTCAATTGGACCTAAAGTAATATACTAATAAGGCAAGCATGGCCCCTATGGTGAGTTTCCCAAGAGAAACTTCTTTCAGGTGACATATACACATCAACAGATTCCTCAGAGCTACTTCTCTTATTAGCCCCTAATGGCTAGTACATACTTTGCACTAGGATACTAACTATAATTCTGAAAGCCTTAGCCAGGGTTCCTTTCAAATCTTTAGGGGAAATGGCCCTTAAGGCTGGCCTTTAAAAATGCTTTTCTGGTGGCTGTCATTTTATCCAAGAGCACTTCACGAGAAAAGGAGATCTTCATTCTTCACCAAAATAAGGTAACACTCCAGCCAAACCCAGCCTTTATCCCCAAGGTTAACTTGGCATATCTTTTATCAATGCCTGTCCTGTCTCTTAGAAAGAGACTGGCACATACTGAAACATTTGTAGAATCATTGGGTTCTTCAATGAGAGGACCAAACATCACAGGAAATACAGTGCCATGTTTATCTTCTCTAAACTGTTCTCTCTGGGGAATTTTCATTATTGTTAAGAGAGCACCTCACCTTTTATTTGCTTCTCCAGAGGGAATCGTACCACATTCAATCAGAAGGTGCTTACTAACAATTTGGGAAAGGTCACATGGAAGTGATTTACAGGAGGACCAATTGGTCCTCCATCCACATTTTCACCAAGTATTTTAAAATTAGCATGTTTACATCTCATGGTGGAGACTGTAGCAGACAAGTTCTCCAGCAACTACTGCAGTCTTGGAAGCATCTGGTATGAAAAATCATTGTCCTTCTCAAGAGTGCATTGCTTTTCTCCATTCCAATGCTAGATGAACTCAATTACTCAAGAGAACTTGAAATACCACACTCTAATTCTGAAATACCAAACTGGGCATTCTGTATTGAATTCTGATTCTTTCCAAGTGAAGCTAGACTTCTCTCTCTTCAGACACATTTCTCCCCCAACAACCTTATTTGCATCTAAACGTGTCAATGGTATTCCCTCACTCTGCTTCCAGCAAGAATCCTTTTTAAGATCATTGGCAAAGGAGATTCAAATGGAATGGATTGAACTTACTCAAGCAGTAAATTGATTGCATTCATTCAGATTCACTTGAAATTGTTCAGCTTCAGGTATAAATGGACAAGTAGAAAGGCAAGGTGGTAGGAAGCTCTGTTTGATCCAGAAGAATCTGAAAGAAACTACTTGGTCTCCAAGGTGATATATTATCTCACAGCTAGAAAGATAATATATTAAAGAGCTGTTTGAAGATAGAGGACCAATAGAACCTACTGTCAATGTTGTTATTATGTACTGTCAAGTTGTTTCTGATATATACTGTTCCTATGAATTAATGATTGCCAGAAGACCTTATCAATAGCAGTCGTGCTCAGCTCTTGCAAACTAAAACTGTGTCATACCTTAGCAAGTCAACTCATCTCATGTTGGATCCTTCTATTTTCTTGCTGCCTTTCACTTTCCCTAGTTTATCTTTCCCAGTGAATCTTGTCTTCTCAAATGTCGATATTGGATCGGAAATGCTGGTATAAAGTGCAATATGGCTAGGAAAGAATATCAAAGCTCCTGGATTCGATTATGTTTTTGCAGAAGTAGTGAAGCTTATAATGATTTGGATGCTTTAGTGAATTTTTCAATCAAATCTATAGAGTAGGAATCATTCCTGAAATTTTAGAGTAATGCCATTTATTGCATTACTCTGAAAGGGAAATACTGAAGCATATACGTAGTGACAGCAGAGCAGTAAGCTTTATGAGTCATTTGCTTAAGGTTTTCTTAAAAATAATACAAGGAGGAATTTGTAAAAAGTGTGACAGAGCAGAAGACATTCAGTTTGGATTCCAAAGAGGTTTTGGAACCAGGGAAGCACTGTTTGTCTCCATGTGTTTAGGGAGCGGTTGTGTGCCATAAATGTGGATATGTATGCTTGCTTTATTAACTGTGAGAAACCATTTAACCAAGTTCAACGCAGCAAGCTGATGGACTTGTTCTTAAGTACCTCATGAAATAACAAATCCTAAGATTCTCTACAAAGAAGCCACAACAGTTAATGTACCATCAACGTGCCATAACCATGTATTGTAAATATACTCATGTTTCTCTAAGTGTCTTCATCCTCAGCAGCACTGACAAAGCTGCATCCATGTTCTGCTGCCTTTACAGCCTCTTAGTAAGCTAGTATGCAACTTCTAGTAATTGTAATCTAGAATGCATCCAAATCAATTAATTATTTACTGCCAAATCAATTCTGACTTATGGCAACCTGCCAAGGGCATTCTTGGAATAAAGGTACTCAGACATAGTTTACCATTCCTTCTTTCTGGTGGTGTTCTAGAACCCTGCAGCTTGCCCAAAGCCACACAGTTGGCAGGGCACACAACCCCACAGACACTCCAGGTGATCTCAGCTGGGAGGCACAGTTATAATTTGAACTCGCATCCCTTAGCTGTGCTCCAACCCAGTAAACTGTACTTGTAGAATACAGCTAGGATAATAATAATAATAAAAATCCAGCAGTTTGGCAAACCTTTGACTTACATGCTTCTGTACTGTAATGTTTAACTGATATTTGAACTCTCTATCATTGTTTAAAATGTAATATTTCTTTTACGCTTAATAAGCTAAGTTTGCTTTGTAAGATTTCTTCCGGGCTGATTCTAAATATGATCACTCAGCATGGCTTACCTCTAAGGAAATACGTGTGAGAGTGCAACCTAAATAGGTTTATAATCATTTTTTAAATACAATATGCCTGTGCTTTCCTCAAAGCTCTTTTTATAGTTAACACACTATACAGCCTTTTTACATTACATGATCAACTTTTTGACAATGCAGAAGTAGACAAGCCCAGCTAATGGAATAATAGCCTGCAGGGTGTTGCTAAATGATATACGAATATAATCAACCTTTGTGATGACTATTCAAAAGTAATCCCTTTTGCTTTCAAGTGCAACATATATTTCAGCAAAGCAAAGCTGTATTAAAAAAAATTTCTGTAGACTCCACTGAAACACTATGGCCTTCATATCTCCACAGTGGTTTTGCTGTTCTCTGTGAGGTTTAAATTTAAGGTAATGGCTACTGTATATTCATGTGAGCGGAGAACAATACCTTTGATTTGTTGGAGAAATGTTATTCTAGCTACCAAGGGTCCTATTCTGTAAATTCTGACACAATCCTTACATGTAGCTTACTTTGTAGTTTCTCTGTAATGGAGTGTGCTGGATAAAAATGGTTTGTGTAGTCAAATTTTACAAATTCATTAATTTTTATGGTCATAAAACTGCTATATGACTTGTTCATAAAACTGCTATTAAACTGTCCTTGTTTCATGGCTGTTACTCCAGATCACAGTTAAAATCTTCAGCAATTAGTAAAAATTTAAAAACATTTCTTTAATACTGGTTAGCAGATATATTCTTTCTTTCTTCATTTCACAATTTAAAATTACGGGTTTATAGGAAATATAGGTAAAATTAAAAACAAATTAAAAGGTTAAGATAATTAAACTGTTTTTTACCATAAGCAGACTACTTCAGTAGCATTATCTCAGCCATTCACTAGATCATCTTTAGTACACATGGTGGTGCATAAATGGCTGCACATAAGTACTGCATTGATTAAATTTCTCTCAAGTCACAGAAAATTTGTCCTGTAGCCCAGTAGCCTCATTTTACTTGATTATTCTTTAATCTTCCTACTTCACTTTGAAGTCTATTAAGTGACTTCCAGATGACCCAACTAAATTCTTGTCCTGGTGGGAGAGACCCTTCAGCATTCTTCGATTTGGCAAAGTGTGTTATTTTTGTTTTCCATATGTTTAGCCTTGCTTCTTCTGGTTTAATATTTAGAGTTTGAGATGATTTTCACCATTGTCTAGGGGGTTAGTGTTCATAAAGTTGATGGTTTGGTGCTGTATTACCTTATTTTGTTCATTATTTGCTAGAACCTCTCGATGAACTTCTGGAGGGGCAATGCCAGCCAAATAGTAGACTTTTTCAGTGGGGGTTGGTTTCAGGCAGCGGGTAATAATCCTGCATGATTCATTAAGAGCTACCTTCACCTGTTTGGCATATGCTGATTTATACGGTACCGCTCTACCATATTCTGCTGTGGATTAGCACAGGGACAAAGCTGTTGTTCTTATTGTTTGTGAGTGTGCACCCCAGTCTGTTTTCTAAATATGTTATTTCTGGTGGCAACGTTCTGTTTGGTGTTTAGACAATTTTTTTATGGATCAGGGTTCAATCCAGAGTGATGCCCAAATAATTTTGTTAGGGTAAGGTTCCAAAATATTGCCTTCTCAGCTAACTGAGAGCTTCTTTTCTGCCTCTCTGTTCTTTAAGTGGAAGGCACAGGCCTGTGTTTTTAAAGGGTTTGGTTTCAGCTGGTTGTTTTTATAATATAAGGAAATATCTTCTAATGCAGAGGTTAGCTGGTGCTTGATGGCCTCAAAGGTTTTTCTCTGGATTGTCAAGACAAGATCATCAGTAGAGATATAAAAATAGAAAACAGCAAACAAGCAAAAATGTTGAACATTATTCCAGGACACTCTCTTGCATGCATCCCACTAAAATGCGTTCCATCCTTCAGACGTCAGTAAAATTATTACCCAGCTTGCTGGGGGGCAAAATGTTTCTTGCATAATTACATTGTAAACTGCTCAGAGACAGCTTTAGCACTATGAGGCAGTATATAAGTCGAAACAACAACAATACATGGGGACTATGCAAAATCCCTACTGTCTGGAGAACTTATAGAGAGACTGTGCATATTTTTAATGAGGGAAATTTTCCATTTTTTTAAATGCTTTTTTGCTAAAGCATGACCATTCAACATTTGCAGTTCACCTCGAAACAGAATAGGAAATTGAATCCTAACTAATTATGCAAAACTGAAGGTACAACATATGCTGTTAAGCCCTGGTCAAGTTTTATAAAAATTAACTATAGAAATAGCATAAACATGGTTTACACTTATGCTTATTGAAGTGATAACTTAAAACTGACAAATAATGCCGTGTACATTGGAACTAATGGAAATTATGTAAACTAAAAGTGAAAATGTTGCAATTCTAAGCAAACCATGAATATTTTCAGTTATGTGCTACATACAAATATTTTTAATATATCATAACTAGTACAATTAAAATTGCCTTAGTTATTGTTTTAATATATATTAAAAGCTCTTCAGCGCAGGTGCAAAAAGCATGAATGTATAGTTTCGTGAATATCCAGAGTGCCATATATGTGTAATGAATTAATTTTTTTCAAACATTTTTAATTTGGAGGTTTTATATGTGTTTAACTGGTTAAATGTTATGCCAGAAAACAAATTAGTGGGCAAAGAAGGTTATGGTTTGTTTATTTGTTTATTTATTTATTATTTATTTATTTTTGCAACAGTTCAGTGTTTAGCTATTGATTATGTTAAGGAATCAAAATATTCAATCATTAATTATATCCATTACTTCCATGTTTTTGTTACTTTCATTATAATGCATTGTTTTAATAGTGCCCTCAGTGTACATTGTGTACATTCTGGTTTACAGGATAAAAACAAGACAAGTTCTTTAGGAAAATATGTACCAGTTATTTCAATTAATTACTCACATTCCATCAAGTCAATTCCAATTTATGGCAATCCTTTCCATGGTTTTTAGCATAGAGTACACAGAAGTTGTGTACCCTTCTCTTCTTCTGGAGTCATTCTGTCGCTGTGCAGTTTGCAGAAGGGCTACACGGGGGGGGGGGCACTTCTCCCAGGAGGCACGGAGGGGACCTGAACTCCTGATCTCTAACTCTGCAACCAGGTATCCCACTCATTGTCCAGCCACCTATACGTTGGCTGTAAATACTTACGTTTTGTTTCAATAAAAGGTGGAACACATTTGTCCATAGTATAACTCTTATATTGTTCTGTTCTTAGTTGTAGATTGTTTTCTGCTCTAGAAGATGATTGTGCCACGAAACATTAAAGGCAGGGTGAAGAAACCCAGTTATGATTTAAAACAAAAACAAAAAAACTGAAACCTTAAAAAAACTGTTTTTTTTTCCAGTTAGGGGAATATTATTGATTAAAAAATATAGAAAATGCTCTGGAATTGGAATTGGCTGGTTTTCTTTTTTTCTTTTACCATATGATGCAAAAGGAAAAATGAATCAGCCCAGAGTCCACCCCCCATCTGTAGTTTTTGCCTCCACCACTGGGGCTATCACTTTTTTAAAAAACTGCTGCCAAAAATTGTCCCTTCTCTATATAACAAGCATGTGATCACTTGAGCCAATGCAGAAAAATCACAATGGCAGCACACACTCATAGGAGCAAAGAACAAGGCCTCTCTCCATGGGCAAAACTCCTCTTTTTGTTTTTTTAACAGCTTAGAACAGAGAGCAAAGCTTCTCTCCACTGGCAAGGGTTTTCTTTTTAAACAAAAGGTAATAAGATGAAGAAATGAAGAAAGAAAACCTTATTTAGAGCTTATTAGATAGTTCCTTTGTAACAGTGCCACTTGCAGGGATATAAATAGAGCTGCAAACATGGCTGTCTTCTATGCCTCTGTGGCCAGTTAATGCAAGAAACCTGGGAAACCTGAATTCTCCAGTGTGACTTCACAGTGACGCCCTCAGTCAGGATAGTGAAATGGAGGTTAAGTTGTTGTATCAAGGAAACTGTCAAGCAGGTATGGAATCATAGACTCATAGAAAAATGGAGTTGGAATGAGTCTGAAATGTCATTGACTCCAACTCCCTGCTTAATGCAGGAATCCAAGTTAAAGTATATCTGACAGATGGATGTATACCTTTCTCTTGAATGCCTCCAGTGCTGGGGCACTCACTCTCCCAAAGTAATTGGTTTCATTGTCATACTGCTCTAACAGTTAGTTTTCCTGATATTCAATCAAAATCTGGCTTTTTTTAACCTTAATTACATGTCCTGTGCTCTGAAGTGATTGAGAACAGATCCCGTCCCTTCTCTATATGTAAAGGTAAAGGTAAAGGTTCCCCTTGACATTTAGTCCAGTCGTGTCTGACTCTAGGGCGCGGTGCTCATCCCCGTTTCCAAGCTGTAGAGCCAGCGTTTGTCCATAGACAGTTTCCGTGGTCATGTGGCCAGCGCGACTAGACACGGAACGCTGTTACCTTCCCACCGTGGTGTTACCTATTTATCTACTCGCATTTACATGCTTTCGAACTGCTAGGTTGGCAGGAGCTGGGACAAGCGACGGGAGCTCACTCCGTCGCATGGATTCGATCTTACGACTGCTGGTCTTCTGACCTTGCAGCACAGAGGCTTCTGAGGTTTAACCCGCAGTGCCACCACGTCCCCAAAGGGGGGGATGGTGAACTATTTGAAGAGTGCTATCATACTTCCCCTCAGTGATGGCAACCAGATTGTGTATACATGGAAGGGTCATTTCAAAGGAGATTGCAGCTGTTGAAGCAACTCCTTCCAGCACAACCTAGCTTCCCTGTCTGATCACACCCTCAGTTGGTTTGGTCACTAAATCAGACAGACATGTTAAGGCAGTTTTAGTGGAAGGCTGCTAGGCTGAAGCATTCAGGGAGGCTTAAGGTATTTTATTTCCTTGCTTCCCTCCTCATAGTACAGACTATGAGTACTATTATAAGAAGACTTCACAGGGAAAGCAATAACACTTTGAGATTAATATACACCTATTAATCTGACTTTATTATTGTGTACTACTTTAAGAACTATTTGAAAAGTGCTATAGAAATATTTGTTAAATAAAATTTTATGCAACCAGTAACAATCCAGTTTTTATATAATGCTGAGATAGATTCCAAGTTTGTATTTATATGACAAGGATCATATTTAAAACCATTTATGACTAACTACAACATTGTAGGATCCTCCTAATAATAATTGTGCACTGCCAAGTCAAATCTGAATTATGGCAGCCCTTTTCAGAGTTTCCTAGGTACAAAGTACTCAGAAGTGGTTTACCATTCCCTTCTTCTGGGGGTGCCTTGGGACTGTGCAGCTTGCCCAAGGCCACACAGACTGGCTCTTCTTGGATGCACAGTGGGGAACTGAACTCCCAATCTCTGGCTCCATAGCCAGATGCTTAACTCACTGAGCTATCCAGCCAGCAGGGTCTTCCTAAAGACCTTGGTGATTATTAAACTTAGAGATGGGTGGAATTTTCACTTGGTTTGTTTTTATAGAAATACTTCTCAGAATGTGCTAAATTTTTAGTACATTTGTTAGAAAGAATCTAAAATAAAAATATTTTTATATGGAGTAAAGCAAAATTGACAGCCACCCATCCAGGTTTTGAGTGCTTGAGACTTAAAAGTCTAGGTCTGAATACTAGTGCACTCAGCGATATTTGTGGTAGTGTTTTAGGGTTGCTGAAAGCTGGCTGGATAGCTCAGTGGTTTAGGTGTGTGGCTGCAGAGCCAGAGGTTGGGAGTTTGATTCTCCACTGTGCCTCCAGGGGGAAGAGCTGGCCTGTGTAGTCATGGGCAATCTGCACAGTTCGAGGATGTCCCCAGAAGAAGGGAATGGTAAACAATTTCTGTGTATTCTCTAGATAACCCCGGAAAGAATTGCCATAGATTGGAATTGACACTGATAGCATGCAATTATTATTTTTATCTAGGGTTGCCATTTCCTTTTCTTGACAGCATTTCATCTTTAACAGCTATGTGGCTGGTGTGACCAAATCCATACTGGTACTTCCATATAGCTAAGAGCAGTACCTCTGGAATTGGCCCAGCGGAGATTGTTGACAATTTTTATATCAGTCTACTGGAGCTTTGGCTTCATGATGGTCTTGTCAGTAAGAGTTTTATTTTTGGGACAACTGATGCTATTTCTGAAGTCAACCAATTCCATTTAGGGTCAGTTTGTCCTGCTTAGCGCTCTTGGGTCAGTTCCACACTGAAAACATTGCAGCTGTTCCACTTGACTATAACTTCACATAATGCTCATGTGAAGTTACAGTGAAGTGGAACAGCTGCAATGTTTCCAAATGTGATGACAGAACAGGCTTCAAAACCTACACATTCTAGAAGAAACTGCTAGATAAATATGAAATATGCACATGAACACAGATCCTTGACTAAAGAAATCTATTTGTTAACTAAGTAGATACACTCAGTTATTGGTTTGGAAAGAAATAGCACTCTTAACAAAATATTGCTGAGAATGTGGCTTCAAAACCAGTTATGTAACAGAAGACAAATTTAAATCAGTCTAATCACCTTGAATCTTGTGGTTGTATAATAAGCTCTTGTGTCTGATTAAGTGGATTTGTCCACGAAAGCTTACATTAAAAAATATAAAAGTTAGTCTTTAAGGTCCCACCATGCTTTTGTCTTTTTTTACTCTTTATTTTTATTTTGTTTTCAGCTATATGCTTGCACAGACTAACATGGTACCTCTTCTACAAAATAGTCACTGCAATTTTCCTTGCCCTGTGTACAAGTAGTGTAGTGCCACCTCTGAGTAGTATTATAGCCTGCTCCTGCCATAGATAAGAATGTATTAAGGGCCGTGGGGAGGAATAGGTTTCTGGATTTTTCAGTGGCATTGATAGTTCTTGACCAGAGTAGCCCTGCTCCCATTTGGGGGGGGGGGGGGGAGAATCATTCCCTCCCCTCTTGGTCCTTGAGCTGCCATGGGTCAAAGTGCAGAGAGTAATGATGGCATGGAATCAGGAAAGGTTATGCGGGCCGTCTACAGAACCAACCTCCCTGTCCAAGCAAAGGACAATCAACATTGCAGCCTATAAACTGTATAGTAGACTGAAGTACCTCTAGTACTGATAAGTATATTTTTCATAGATGATGTGTATATTTTTTCACAGATGCTGAGAATGAAGAAAAGAGTGAGGAAACACCTAGATCTCCTGTTATTTCTACAAATACTAGCTGGTACTTTATTTTGTCTTTTTTCGCTATCTGCTAGACATACCTGCTACAGCTCATAAAATGTCAAAGGAAAATAATTTAACTTAATTTTCAACATGCTTTTAATGTACATGTTTGTTTACTTTGATCACAATGGATTCTGTTTCTGATGAAACCAGTAAAATGTGTTAGTACTGATTTTTCAAATTCAAGAGAGTTTTCCATTAGCCTAACTTAACTTCCCTTTGTTTTCCACTTTGCAGAGCTATGGGAGAGCTTCTGAAGGAGACAAATGAATTTGAGAAGTTGCTTGCTAATATAAGCCATGGAATATAATCGTGGAGCACAATAAACACATGCTAGAGCTAATCAAGAATAGAATTTAGTGTGTTGTATCTTTTCTTTCTACAGTTATCAGAGGGAGTGGTGCTGCTCACTCCTAACATCAGATTTCTCCTATACAGTACAGGGAAAGGGGAGGAAACACTCAAAATGTTCACTAGCTCTCCTCAACCATGCTTCTTGGAGGCCTGATGAGATCACTGCAGTGAAAATAAATTCTTCAGATAGGTGCAGGGGAGAAAGGAGGGACTAGGCAGGTGACCGGTGAGTGGGTGTTTGGCCCACACTGGATTGCCTAGATGCCCAAAATAATAAGGAACCATGTTTCCTCACCACCATCCCACCCACCCCCACAATCTAAATGAACTGAAAAGAATTTAAATGGGCAGGAAATTTGCTGCCCAGAAACAGAGCCCCAGGAATGGCGGTACCACCCGTTCCCTTTCTCTCCCTGCCTCTCCCTTTCTCCATGCAGATTGCTGGTAATGATTGCAAGGGACGGATTACTACCTTTACTGTCAGAGCCAGGCAGCATGGAGATCAGCAAGCCCAGCCAAAGTTTCTCTTTCTGCTGCGCAAACCAGCTGTACTTATAACTTGCTTTGGTTTGCTTGTGGATGGGTGGTTGGCCTTCCTCTGTGCAAGACTGAGTTCTTTTGCATGTCCACCCAGAAGCCCCACCATTTTCAGGAAACCTACTCTGAGTGAGCATGTGTAGGATCTCATTTCTGTGTCAGTTTTGAGAGATGGGAGTAATGTAGATTCAGGTCTTGTTCATTATCAGAAAGGAAAAGGGCCCCAGGAGCTATGAGGAAGTGATCACTTTTATGTTGTTTTTGTGTTTTGTTTTTGTTTTGTTTTTTTAAATGATATGCCTTCTTTAAGATCTGGGCTATGAACTTTATTTGCTAGTCTTGCTTTTGGAGATCTGTTTTTGTTTTCTTATATGCATTGCAAACTCTTTTTTTAGTTGTTCATGTCCTATTGTGAGATTTGATTTCTCTGCAGACCATGCTGCTCTTCTGGTCAGAGAAATATCCACCCTTCCCAGCTGTCTTATCTTATCATAAAGATAACTGGATCCTAGGTTTTAAAACTTTTTTCCTTGTTTGGGATGTTCTGTGAATGCAGAAAAGGAGCAGACGTTTGGATATTCTCAGATTTTGCTTCCCATTCTTATTCCAAAGTAATTTAGTGTTTTTATTTGTGAGTAGTCCTGTGCAAGCAAGATTTTTGTACTCAACAGTTCCACATTCTTACATCTGAATAAGAATGGACTGCAGAGTAACTGCATGCTATCAAGTTGATTCTGACTGAGAGCAACCCTTTCCAGGATTTTGTAGGTACAGAGTACCACAAGTGGTTTCCCATTTCCTTTTTCTGCAGGTCCCTGGGACTATGAAGCTTGCCCAAGGCCACACAGGCTGGCTTTTCTTCTAGGAGGCACAGTGAGGAATTGAACTCCCAAAATCTGACTCTGCAGCTAGGCACCCAACTCCCCGAGCTATCCAGCCTACTCATTCAGGTTAAGAGAGGTGTATTTTAAATGCTTCAAATTTTGAATGCTTACCCAAGTAACCCATTGAACCTTAACTTTTCAGTTCACCTATATAAGGTGGATTTTATACTATGCTATTTCTCACCTGCTGAGTATGGAATGAAGAGGGGTGATCATATTAAAAGAAGTGAATTTGGAATGCTATCAAGTGCCTTTTCTATTCCCAGGTTGTCTTTGTTTCA
Source organism: Intellagama lesueurii (assembly GCA_037013535.1). Taxonomy (NCBI): domain Eukaryota; kingdom Metazoa; phylum Chordata; class Lepidosauria; order Squamata; family Agamidae; genus Intellagama; species Intellagama lesueurii. Next base: position 156,008,396 of record JBAJHW010000005.1, read on the forward strand.
GTTTTGTGTCTGGTTTATTTCCATTTTTAATCCTGGAGATACTGCTGCTCTGTACACCAAATGTTTCTGTTCAATGTTCCAGCAATCTAAACATGACCTTTTCTAGAATAACCGGGGGGAGGGGCAGAGAGCCCTGTACATATTGCTGCAAACAAACAACAACCCCTCTCCCTCCTTGCTGTTGTTGCTGCTGCTGAGGGTCCCTTAGTGTTCTGTTTTTAATCCTGTGTTATTGAACATGAAACTGCTGGGAAAGGTTGCCCAGAGTTTTAGGGTTTGCTGTCACCAGTATGCAGATGACACCCAACTCTGTCTCTCCTTGCCATCTAAATCTAGGGAGACTGTTTCGGCTCTAGATTGGTGTCCACCGTCAGTAATGGACCAGAAGAGGGTGAATAAACTGGAACGTAATCCAGACAAGACAGAGGTGCTCCTAGCCAGTCAAAAGGCAGATCAAGGAACAGGAATGCAGCCTTTGCTGAATGGGGTTACACTCCCTCTGAAAACACAGGTGTACAGCCTGGGGGTACTCCAGGATTCGTCTCTGAGCCTGGATGCCCAGGTTTCAGCAGCGGCCAGGAGTGCATCTGCACAATTAAAACTAGTGCACCAGCTGAGTCTGTTCCTGGAGAGGTCTGATCTGGCCATGGTGACACATGCCTTAGTTACATCCCAGCTGGATTACTGGAACATATTCTACATGAGGCTGCTTCTGGATAGTATCCAGAAACAGCAGGTCCAAAACGTGCAGCCAAGTTACTAACTGGAGCTGGTTACAGGGATCACTTTTTAATTTATTTACCCAAACGGCAGCTTCTTCTACAAAATGGACACTAATAAAGTTCCAAATACCTTCCACTATCCCCATAGAAAAGAACAAGTGTCATGAAATTCAAAATGTAATACAGCTGATCTTCAAAGAGTGTATGTGGTCCTCCTTTATCTAGGGGGAAAAACCCTGCTTCAGCAAACAGTAAAAATGTCTCTTGTATATGTCTCAGATACTTACTCTGCATTTTGTACATAAACATTTGCAAGCGTGGGGACCAGCACCAAGAGACCCAGAATTATGCAGCCAACATACTGACTCAACACAATGCTTAGCAAGAGCTATTACCTTTCCTTGTGGCTCCTTATACAACTGTTAGCACAGCAGTTTGGGGGCTGCATCACAATAATCCATATTAAACTAGCATGCTGTGAATGATTGTCAGTTTGAGGATACAAAAAACCTCTGAGATTCCTTTGAGAAAACTACAGTCACTACCGGAAGCACCCACTAGTAGAAATTAGAACAGGAAAAACAAGCTTCTTATCATATTTCCCTTCCATAATGTGTCTAAAATTCACAGCCATCATCCTTATGTTTATAATACTAGAATTTGTGAAAAGAATTCTTTCTACTGTTCATCCAGCTCTGGTCTGTACAGAAAATATTATATTAGCTGTCCTGCAAGATTTATCAGATCAGCAGAGGAGTGAATGCTGAAAAGAATAGCATTGGGAACTTGTGACAAAAAATCAGCACTCCCTGTGCCCTGGTCTACAGCAATTTTTTTAAAAAAGTGATACCGGTTTTCACGTACTCTTCTAATCTTGAGAAGCCGAAAAGATTCTGTGCCCAGAGAACCTTTCTCAGTTCCATTCCTCTCTATTTTAAAGAATGTATTTTGCTTCTCCAGAATGTAATAAACAAGTCCTCTTTCATTTTACCAGTGGAAACTGATCACTCTCCAAAGCACATTCTGTATTTTTGTGTGTGTCTGTGTATAATTGTGGAATCCATGTTGGCCTCCTCTGAGTTTGGTATCAGAATTGGTCTTCAGATCTTCTTAGATTGCTTGTGCAAATGGTGTGATTATTGCTTCCCTCATTAGTCTGTCTCAGATGCTAATATATGATATAATCACATAATTAGCATTTCCTAGCAAAGCCCAAAATAACCCACATAGCTTAATATAAACAGTGTGGCATAACTAAACCACAGGGGAGCAACAAACCAGTAAAAAGGAAAAACAGCTTTTAGATCTCTTGAGTTCTTTTATGTGCCATCAAGCTGGAACCCTCTTATAGCAACCCTAATAGGGCTTTCAAAGTAAGTGAGATACTTAAAGGGTGGTTTTACAAGTGCCATGCCCACAGTGAGTTCCCATGGACAAGCATGGATTCGAACCCTACTCTCCTGAGTCCCGGTCTGTCACTTTGTCCACTGCAGCACGCTGGCTTCTCTTCGTGGCTTTCTGGAATTCACAGATTCTGATGAAGTAATCCTTTGCTTTTACCTTCTCCAAGGATCTGTTGTGAGAAATGTGTATTGCCAGTATATTCAGAACTTTGCACTATATTTGATGGTTAGTGGCTGAAGAAATGCCAAAGGTGGTAGCATCTAAGCAGAATGGGACAATGGTTTCTTACCTTTAAAATGCTGCTTGGCAAGTGGCAGTTCTTTGGAGAACTCAGAGCTGATGTTCATTAAATACTCTGAGAAGGATGTAAATACTGAACACAGTCATGCACTCTTTTTTAGTTAAAAGGTGGCATTTAAAAAAATGGAGGGATGGAGCTGAGGGCCTCCAAGATCTGTGTGGCCCTCAGAGGTCCAAAAGCACCCCCTCACTTTGTGTGTTAGAAACAATGAATCTCTGACATAAAGTCTCCACAGAGAAGCACCCAGCACCCCCATGCTCTCAGATTGCAGCTATCTGCCTTTCTACTCCATCTCTCCCTTTTTGTCCTAAAACTGCTCCATTCGTTACATCATACCTCCACACCTTATCTCAGCCCCTTTCCTTTCACTCAAAAGGGGCTTGCCATATCCCCAGTTCTGTCTGTTCTCCTGTTCCAAACATCCAAGACACACGTCCAAATATATTCCAGTGATTCATGTCCTATTAATAGACATCAATAGAATATTCTGCCATTAGTTTTCTTCTATCAAAATCCCAGACTCTGATGAGACATTTATTTAAATCAGAACTGTAATGATAGCTCTACTTACAGCAATCAAATGAAGAGCCCAGGTTAGTCTTTAAGAGGCTTCAGTGTTTTTAATTTTGGGTTGTTTTGTTTTGTTTTTTTCTAACTGATGTTGATTCAGAAGTAGTTGCTGAGGGGTTAAAAACCCCTCCATATCTTCATCTCACTACTTCTTACTGTTGATCAGAGCCCATATTCTCCCTTTTGCTGCTAATTCCTTGGTGACGTTTTCTCTTGTTACAGCTCAAGTGATCCCAATTAGTCAGGAATCACGTTGATAGTCTCACCAAGCTTCACAGCCAATCAAATTTGGGTGTCTGCTGATATCACTTAGAGCAAATGAAGTTTGTTGAAAGTGAGGATGTTCTGTAGACAGATTACATGAACACTCATGACCAGCCAGGGATTTTAAAAAAAACAACTCAGGAATGTCAATGCAAACACAGAATATCTGAAAAGGAGTTATTTTGTGTCTATCAAAGATTTTGAAAATGGCCTGTGCATTTGATGCATGTGTGTTTTTCCAGGTAGGGACAGAAAATTTAGAAATAAGGGCTAACCAACTGCATCTGAAACAAAATGATTCAGGTATACACCTAAAGAAAACCTATGTTATCTTCAAGGATACAATAAGCTGTTGGGAGCTTGAACTATACCATTTCACTCTACTCCACCCCAGATCGATCGATCTAGCTACCTACCTACTTTCCTTCCTTCCTTCCTCAACCAATAACTGAACAGTCAGTGTCACCTGTGGCCTGCTGAACATGCTCACTTGGCTCATTTTAAGGATGCCTTCAGGTGTATTGCTGGAGATTTGAATGAAAGACTGATTTTCTGCACACCTGAACAGAATGATACCTCCCTTGTTTCTCAGTGGCCACATTCAACCATTTTTGGAACTACAGTACATATTAGGCAAAAGCCCTGATGCAACAGTTGCAATTGCATGTGAAGTCCATGTGCAAAGATGTGCACCAGCTCTACATCCCATCAATGTTGTTTTTGCCTTCTCCTTATATAAATAATCTACAGAAGGCTCTCACCTGCTGCATCCATGGCTGCTGTCCCTTAGAAGCCTGACTCCCCCTCCTCAGAAAATACAAGGAGCTCCCCCCTGAACAAAATGACCCTTCATATGTAAAGGTTGATAAGACAAGCAGTGGAGGAGATTGAACTATTTGTGGTTTATTTTATTTTATTTGTCTTATTTATAGGCCACCTTTCTCCCAGTAAGGGGACTCAAGTTTAGTACATTTTTCCTCATTCTATTTCCTTATATGTCAGGTCTACATATGTATGCATAGAGATAGAGTGCTAAACAACATGTGTACAACAGCCACGATGACTGAGCTTGTCAGGAACAGTGTGTTCAAGAACTTGTAGTTAATTACAATTACAGTGTAACTTCTCACTCTAATTAAAAGGTAAACTATGTTTTTAAAATGCAAACATAACATCTGTTTGAAACTATTTATAATGTTTTGCTTCTGTTCATACACATTGCTTTTATAATATAGGGTATCTTAAGTCCATACAGTATTGCTAAACACTAAGACTCATCCTGAATAGACTTAGTCTCTGTCCAAGTATCTGTTCCACATCACTATAGTGATAAAAGCCTAATATTTATACTTGGCATTTCCTTCTTTCTAATTAGGATTTGTGATTGCTTTATTGTCTTGTTCACTTTAATTCTATATTCACTGTAAATCAGGACATATTCTTACAAATTAAGACCACCTTTGAATAAGTAAGATCTAATTAAACGTATATGTATAAGCTAAGTTCCTAGAAGTCATATTATGCCCTCTGGATCTTCATCAAAAAATGTCAGGCAACTACATCCCATGAGGACAGCTACAAGCCTCTGCAAAATTATTTTTTCTAACATGTGGAGGTTTGACTTGCAGATATGATAAAAGCTAGAGTCACTGATCAGTGACTTCCAGTCAGTGTTCAGCTGTTATTTATTGTTTTTATCTACAATATTTTAGGCTACTTAGAGCTTTGACCCTTGTTATTCAACTATCAAAGTAAAAACACAAAAAGCCAACTCACCCACCTCCATCATGATAACAAAGACCTAAATCTAATTAGCAGTCCTACCTGGAGTAATGGTTCTGAATCAATTACTAAATGATTATTCTAGGGTAAATTGGATTTACCATTTTGTAAATCCCATTTATTTAATGTGTCTACTTGTGTTGGGACTATCAATTATATTCAGGCCACAGTGGTGATGAGAAAAACAGCAATTCAGCCCCAAAACATACAATAATTCAATAATTAATGACAGTTAAAATTATAAGCAATAAACTTAAGAAAGTTACATGAAGAAACAAATCAATCTTTAAAGCTTTTCTGAAAGCCTTGAACGATGGGGGTTGGATTCAATGGCCTTACAAGCCCCTTTCAATTCAATTATTATTCTATGATTCTGTGGGGCTTGATGTGCCCCAGCTGGTAATACATTACACAATTAGAGGGCCACTGCAAAAAAGGACTTTTTCTTTGTGCCTGTCCACCAGGTAGCCGAAGACAAGCATGTAGGAAGGGCCTGTGCTGCAGCCGTTAAAGTACAGGCAGATTTATATGTTACAGGTGATTTTGAAAGGTTAAATCCAGCACTTTAAACTGGGCTCCAAAACGCACCGATAGCCAGTGCAAATGGCAGGCCTTGAATGAACTGGCTCCAGAAGTACATAGACAGACACATTCTAGAGAAGATGAAATTTCCAGACTATCTTCAAAAGCTGTCATACCTAGAGCAGGTTGCCATAGTATTGGCTAAATGTCATCCATGCATGAATTACCAGGGCAAAAAAATATCAGGTTTTTCTGGGCAGAACTGCAGGTGGCACACCAACCTAGGGCTATGAACAAGGCTAGAAATCAGAAACCAGACAGCTCCAAGCAAGACTGTGTTCCAAAATTAGGGATTAGATATGCTGATCCCTTTTATCAATACGTTTACCAAGTATGCCTATACAATAACTACTTCTTTTCCTGGCTGGATGCTGCATAATCCTCAACTAAAAATATAGGAAAATAATCTGTTGGGAATGCACTTTCTCACAAATTTGGCTGTCTTAAATTGACATTAGCTTCCTCATAGCACTCTTCTTGTGTTAATTGCACTCTCATTGCTACATTTTTTTTCCTGTATTTTTGATTGCGATACAAATAAAACACATTTGCAAAAGGATGCCCCATCTTGAAACAGAAGAGCAATCAAAACTGTTCTGTCATTCCTGGCAGGTGTGGGAACAGCTAAATGCTGCACCTACAATTTGCAGTTATGCAGAAAGCAGACAGCGAAGCTGTTTAAATAATAGAAATCCTATGCTAAATCAGAAAGGACATTTAGTGGGAGATCATACGTTTACAGCAAAGATGGATGAAGGCTTTTAAAATTTTTGAATATAGATTTCTTTTTTCATACTAGATAATAACAATGAGAATAAATGAAAGAACAGAAAAAGACCTAGCATTTTCAATGTTCTTCCTCATTTAGGACAACAGCAATAGTATCCATACAGAAAACAGCATGTTAGGAGAAGACTAAACTATACCTTCTTCTCCCTAATATACTTGCCTGTCATTGGTGTGGAAGCTTGATGTGTTATTTCTGTATCATTCTGAAATTGTGCCATCTTGAAACAATGTGCATTGCTTTTCCCCCTCAAAATGAACAACAGTCCATTGCCACATGTCACACTTCAAAAGTCCCAGAGGCTTCCTTTTGACCCCACCCCACTCCATGGTAACCAGCCACCTTGATATAAAAGAATGCTAAAATAACTGCTATAAATACTGGGTATCATCCAGCTGCTTTGCTTCAAGGTAAATATGACATCTGAAAAGCAAGTTTCTTTCAAGTTTTTATTAGCTTTTCTTGTTTAGCATTTAGTGTGACTAACTTTTCACTTATGTGAGTCCTATTGACATTATAATGTAAATGAACAAGCACAGTGTTAATATTATCAAGTCAAAGATTTATTTTTATTTATTGTTTTGACAAGGTGGCTCCTTATGAATATAAAACAATCCCAGGAGCCCTGGCAATTTTTACTACAAAAATGAGGTATCAACTGCTCTGTGTAAAACCTGAATACTTCTGTTTAGTGTCTGTCTTCATCCGAGAAATTCCATTTCATCAAAAAGGGCATCAAATAGTTGCAAGTTGCATTTAAGTAGACAGAATTAGAACAGCTGTAGCAAGAACCGCTTTGAGTCAAAGATGCTTTACAGGAAAGCGGTATGAAAGAATCTCTGGAGAAATGTAAATCTTTACCCGAGCACTCTCCATTGTTCAAACAGATCTATAATTGTTTTATGAACGAAAGATCGGTTAGCTGTTAGCTCTATCTTTTGTTCTCTTTCTTGCTTCAAAATAAAATGCATTAGATCATAGTAACCGATGTATATTCCATAGTAATATACAATATATCCATTTCCCTCCACCTAAGTTCCTCCAGATACATTATAGAGCTCCTAAACACACCGATTAGCTATGGTAACAGAGGCAATGGGAGTTGTAGTCCAGTACAACTGGAAGGCACCAGGTCAGGAAAAGCCAAGGTAAAATAATAATAATTGTGTGCTGTAAAGTTGATTCCAACTTGTGGTGACCCTTCCCAGGGTTTTCTAGGCATGAAGTATTCATTTCCTTCTTCTGGGGTGTTCTGGGATTGTATAGTATGTCCAAGATCACACAGGTTGGCTCTGGCACAATGGTGAATGAAACTCCTGACCCCTGCTTCACCTCAGAGAACTCTCCAGCCACCAAGGCCAGCATACATTCTAATAAAAGTAGGATAACCTGTTGAATTCATAATTTAATAAATCACTGTAACATAAGAAGGTGGTATACACTACTCACTAGAATGGATATAGATTTGTAAAGTTATACCAAATAACATTCCTAAGTTTGTTCTGAACACTTGGAATATTGCTAAGCAATCTTAATTCTCAATTTTTTCATGCTTTATTATATCAACAGCTTTATCCTAAGGAAAAACATCAATACATAATATGCATCTACTTGAGTCCACCTATGTTGTTAACAAAAGGGATCTAATAGTGTGAATAATATAAAATGGGAGATGGGAGATCATGTCTCAGCTGAATCAGATTTTGTGACTTCACAAGGAATCTTCAGATTTAGAGGCTATTACAACTAAGATCTGAAAATTTCCAGTTCACATTTGTACACTGGTCCTAATTTTTTATGGCCTCTGTGAATAAAAATACTTAAAATCAGATTGATTTTTCCAGCCTAATGATTTGTGCTTGATCTCCCTGTGTTGTTGTGTACTAAAAGAATACTATGGTTCCAATCATGAATCAAGCCAAAAGAGTAAAAACTATCTGATTTACAGAGGAAAGTATGCTGGTAAAATGAAATTAGACTACACATGTTTATGCAATACATTTTACCTCTACAGCTAGATATTTTTATTTGTTTTCCTTCCAGCTGCCATACCCATCCCTTTTGCGGTTCAGGTTCTATAGAACTATTGTTAAAGTGCTCTTGTGGAAGTGTATGCCTCTCTGTATTTTTCTTCTTTTATATGTCTGCATGTAGACTACACAGATGTCATTACATTCAAATACATTATGTACATATATAATTGCAGTCAAGACATTTTGAAATAGACTAGCACATTTATTGCTAACGTTATTTGAAAAGAATTGGTTGCCATTTGATTCTCCAAGCTACTGAATATCTACTCAACTTCACATGGACATATGAATAGGTGGACGGTTGTACAGCATGCTCAGTTGCCCCAAGTGACTGGGACCATGCCACAGTTAGGTCAGCTGTGCACTGCCCCAATCACAGTTCAGTCATCTGCATGGGAAGAAGTAATACATGGATGGGACATCAGAACAAGAACCGTGGACAGGTATCACTTGCAGTACGTCCTGGGGACAGATGCACTGTTGGTGCAAACCGTCCATCTACTGTAGCCTATTCTGACAAGACACATAGTTCAGTATCATGTTAACCACTTCAATGTCTATTGCCTAGCCTATGTATTTGTGTCACGGGAAAACTGAGTAGCAGCTATTCCTGTTTGGTTTGCGGTATGAAGTGGTTCTCAGAATGGGTCAGACCACATTGACCCAGGCTATGACCACTGAGCATCTAAGATATAGAACGCTATGGATGGTTGCTTTTGCTAGTCATTTTTCCCTCAGTGAAATAGCCTCCGTGTAAAACAAATGAACAGAATAAGTGAAATCAGCAATGAAATGAACACTTGAACTGTAAAGGCATAAATTTAACAATTAATTTTAAATATTTTAGAATACAAAGAGAAAAGATATTATTTAAGAAAAATATAAATATGAGGGAAAAGATTCTTATATTTCTAACAACACTGCAATGCTTGTTAAAACAAAGAGTGCACACAAAAACATAGTCATAAAACATTGCATCTGAAAACAAACAGCCTTAATGACATTTCTCTGCCAACTCAATGTGCTTGTCCTACACTTTTGGCAGAGATCATAACTTTAACTGTAGTTCTCTTGAATGGAAAATGCACAGAGATTTAAAATTGTTGAGGGTAGGGGAAGTTTATGGTTGATTACATATCTTCAGTTCAAAAAGCTCCAGGTTAAAACTAAGTCATGCCATTTACAAATAAAGGTTAGAGTCCTATGCGCACTTACACAGGGGAAGCCAATGGGACTAAATCCTGAGTAAATACAATAAAGCTACACTATCCATTTCTCACTCACTAGGGAGAAAAAAGGCCAAACAGACACATAAACTGGATTAACATAAGGACACTTTATTAACTATTTATACAAACTGTGCAGGGTGGCTTCCAGAAATATGTGCTGTGTTCTGGCCAGGGATCAGACTAAATCATCCCTGGCATAAAAAGCAAAAAGCAAAGCATGCTGTTTATACACCACCCCATAGCACTTAAAGCACTCTTTGGGCTGTTTACAATGTAATTATGAAGGCTACACATTGCCCCCTCTCCGCGAGCTGGGTACTCAGTTTATCAACATCAGAAGGATGGAAGGCTGAGTGGACCTTGAGCCGGCGACCTGAATCTGCTGGGATCAAATGCAGGTCATGAGCAGAGTTTTGGCGGCAGTACTGCAGTTTAACCACTGCACCACAAGGCTCAAATTAATACCCTGGGTGAGCCACCTGTATCTGAGTTCCAATCCATGTCCCATAGCTTGCTGTGTCTCAGGGTGTGTGTGTGTGTGTAGGTTGGGTGAATCTTTGCAGCATTTTGACTGATGCCGAAAGCAATCAATATTCTGTTATTTAGTAAGGAAAAAATGGTTTGAACAAAAGAGCATCCATTAGTACTCTTTGACCTACTTCTGACCTGCAACAATTCCTTCAAAAAACTGGTAAAACATGATTCCATGTAGTGGCACTCAAAGGTAAAGAACTGGAAATAAAACAAAAGGCATGAGTATAATAAGCTATACAGAGGATCAGCAAAGTGTGTAAAAATAAGCTATATAAAGTGGTTAAGTCCAACAGTTGCAAATAACTGGACTGATTGAGGAATACTTACCTATTCTTAATATGAAGGTACCCCAACTTATCAGAACATGTAGCAGCATCTCTTGTAGTTGAAGAAGAGGTCATGCAAATCATTCCCATTTCTTGTATACCTGATACCATTACAAAATACTGCAGACATCTTCAACTCAACCAAATTACAAAATCAGTGTGTTTCTCATTTGTAGTTGAATAATCTGATACTATAGAAGTTCTGTAAGGATGACACTGGATTTCTTACCAGCCCTTCTGAGAATGGATGGCGTTCATGTTACACGCCAGAAGTATGTGTTGGGAAACAAACACTGTTAGAAGACTAGTAAATAGTAAAAATAATGGCTAAAATCCAGTATTAAGTCACAACCGGAGAAAGTCTAATTGAATCAATAGAATTTATGGAGGAGTTGACTCACCAAATTCCTATTGATTTAATAGGTCCACCCTAACTGTAGGCCCATTGAATTTCAGCCAATATTTACTTCAACTCTCCTACTTCTATTTCCACTTCAGTCTGTTATAATACCATTTTAGTAAACTGGCTCCTTACTGGTGCTGTATGGGTGAATGGTGAGTTTCTGGACTTGCCTCTCAGGTTGCAAGGCCTAGCTTGCTGTCCTGCCTTGAGTCTCAGGACTTGGGAGAGGGTGTGGGCCAGGCTGGCCTTCTCAACAGTGAGTGGCAATCAAGGATGGCATGGCCCTCATGCGATGGATCTAACGGATCTAACAGGGCAAAGGTATTATGAGTTGCCATTTTTGGCACAGGGATTGATTTTGGGAAGTGTGTATACCAGTGGCCAAGGTCCAGGGATTAAGCCAAGATAAGGGAAGGTGTAATTTTAGGGAGCCTTGACATGTTGCAATGCCCATAAAACCAGAAGGAACCACACACCCATCCAGCTCTGCCCCTGTCCAAAGCACAATTTACATCCAAACGATCCCCCACCCAGACTTGCCCACAACCTTCACCTTCCTCTAGCCTTCTGCCCTCAGCGCCCCCCACCCACCCATTTCTTTTGCTGTGTAAACAGAAGTGGGAAGTGATCCCAACGCCAAAGGAAAGGAGTCCCTGCAGCCGGCGGTGCAGGCCCTTGCTTCCCAACCCGGGTGCTCCTTCCGAAGCCAGGTAATTTTAACGGGAGGGGGGTGGAAAGGAAATACACATTTTCCTCCAAGACGGTAACGGAAGCCTTCCCGCCGCTTCATCCGGCGAGGCCTTCCGCGCGCCTTTTCCATCTGCCGGTGCGCATCGGGGGCTCTTCTTTCCCCTCAGATGTCCTGACCGGGAGAGTCGAGCTACAGAGGCGCGCCGAAATGGAACTCCTTTGACGAAACAGGACTCCCTTGTCGTCGTCCCCCGCCGCCGCCGCCGCTCTGGCGATGGGGCGAAACGCCGCCCGGCCTCTTTTTTGCCCCAGAAACTGAGGGGAAACGAGCCCCCAAATCAAAACGCGTCTTGGCGCGTCTGCGGCGAGCTCTGAACCAGCGGGGAGGCGCCTCTCGCCGCCTCCTCGCTAACAATGGAGCCGGTTTCCTCCCTCGGCCTTCTCCTCCGAGGGCCTGCTGTCCCCAACTCCGTCGCCTCGGGCCACTGGCACCGTGTCATTGCCACCACGCGGGCTGCCCGCCTGCCTCCCCCTGACCTCGGCGCTCATCTGTCAGCGCGCTCTCATTCCCGTTATTTACATCTGTCTTTAGCATTCTAATTACCCGCTTTATTACTTTAGCCCGGAGGAATCCTGTAAAATAGAGCCGCGCAGGAGGCGCCGACCAACAATAAAACGGGGGCCCGGATCCCCGCCGCCTGTTAGGCCGAGCACTTGAGATTACGTACGCGGTTATATGACCTCAATATGTCCTTAAATTGATCTGATTAAGAGGGGCCCTTCTTTTCCGTTCGCTGCCTTGCACGCTCTCGCGGGAACCGAACCCTGTACCAATATCAGAGGGCGGAGGGAAAAGGCGGACGGGGGGGGGGGAGAGAGAGAGGGTAGAAATCCCTGGTGCTGTTGGAGGGGGCCAGAGGGGAGACCTGACGCATTGTCGCCCCACACGGGCTTGCTACGCGGAAAGTGCTGGCCTAGAGGAAGAGAAGGGCGGAAGACAATTACCGAAGTTGACTCATCTTCATCCTGATGGCTCTGTTGGCGTCTCTTCTCAGTTAGATTTTTCAACCAACGCCCCAGATCGTTTATGGCTCCTTTGGAGAGGCTGCGTAGTATCTGCGTGGATCCTGGCGAACTGATCTGTCGGTTTAACCAAAAAAAATTTTTTTTAAAAAATTGCTGAAGAGTAGACTGAAAGCCTTAATCCATTGCTGAGCTCCCGCCTATTATTCCATTAACTGGGAAGAATGGGGATGTGCGTGTTGTTTTTGATTCGGAAGGCAAGTAAACAAGACTTCTGAGATCCCAGCGCAGTCCTGAACACGGAGACCGGGAAGGAAATCTCAGTGACATCCCTGGCCTAGCCTAGGGCTGACGAACATGTCACTCAACTTACCCCGGAGACGGCATTCAGATCCCACTGAAAGAAACAAACAAACAAAAGCAGGGGTGGGGGGAGCCGAATTGGAATGTATAAGGATGGAAGGGGCGGGGTGCCTGGACTTTCATGTGAGATCTGGCTAACACATGCTAACTTTTTAAAGGAGGAGCTGATAAATGGATAACCATTTAATCAGTCAAAAGCAAGACACCTTTTTTAAAAAAACTTTTAATCTTTAGGCTTTCCATCATTCCCACTGCTAAGCAAGCTAGGATTTCCTCTCCACTTCCCTCCCCGCCTGGCTGAGAACTCCCCTTCTCCTTCTACGCCCTAAACTGAAGGGCTGGAGCGCTTAATGGCGAGCCACGGAGGGGGGCCCGGAGGCTGTATGCAGATTTCTCTTATTTATCTGCGCTAGTGAAATGCTTGTTGCACTCAGTGACAATTTAATGCCGGGGCTAATGGGCTTTCCTTTATTATCTTTCACTAACATAATATCCTCCAGGAAAAAAAGATGACAGAATATATGGATTTTTAGATAAATAACAGGGGTAATTTATTGCCCTTGATGCTCTTCTGATGGAATGGTTGATAGATAATGTAATAATATGTACATAATTAAGCGGGCTTACTGTACCTCCGTCAAATTAGGTTCAGCTGCGCTTGGATGTGCTGTCCCCCTCCCCCACCCCTAAATACCCCACGCTCCGGGTTTCGTGTTGAATCCTCCCTCCCCACTAATGGAGGGGCGGTGAAGGAGGAGGGACGTACGAGGCTCTCCGCGGGAAGACTCCCTAACTAGGCGAGGCAGGTGCTGGAGGATTCCAGTGACTAGTTTCCTCTGATCTTTTACTCTGGTGGGCAAGACGGGTGGGGTTCCCAACGCATGATCACTGGCTCCTGTTTTAACTTTTGTACCCTTCTAGGGCTTCCCGGTTGAGCCTTGTACCCCCTTCCCGCCGTTCTCTTTCCTCTTTCCTCTATGGAGTATTTTAGATTGTAAGGTCCTCGGGGCATGCACGCAGATGGCGATGCATAACAAATACAACAGCAGCATCCTGGCATCAATCACCTCGGATTTAAAAAACACTACTTTCTACGTTTATCCACACCGGACCCTGTCTCTTTTTCGCCACTTTCATCAGTCTGAGATCTCTCCCAGACCTTAACAACTCTCACACACAACCCATCATGTCCCCGTCGAATATTCACCCCCCCCCAAAAAAAAAAAGCTGCGCGGGAGAAATGCGCCCTCTGAGAGGGCAGGAAGGCCCCTTTAACCTCCGCGGGACTGCCTTCTGAGCCGGCAGGAGGACGATCGCGCCGTGAACCGCTTTGAAACGAAGTAGGGCAGCGAACGGGGTGTCGGGTGCGCCTCGCGTTAGCTTGGGTAGGCTCCCCCTCTCGGGACGCCTGCGCTGGACTTGACTGGTGGAGGATGATTGGGGGCGGTGGCAGCCTCTCTCGTCAACTTCTCCTCCGCCGCCCTAGGAAGCAGCGCCTTCAGGATAGCTCCCAGCTTCTCAGGGAGAGCCTCTGAACAGGGCGGACCCGGGCACTTCTGCGCCGTTTCCGAAGCGCCAGACTCCAGCAACCCTCTTTTTCCTTTGTAACCAAGCCAACATCTCTCTCTCTCTCTCTCTCTTCCCCCCCCCCCCCCCCGCTCCTTCCCTTGTTCTTGTAGGTTGTCCATTCAAGGCATGGCGCACTTGCTCTTCCAAACTCATCTAAATTACATCAATAACAGAGCGCACTCTTTAATGAGCTCTCAACTTTAAAGACTTGAAGGATATTAACAAGCCGCTTGACAAATGGTGCTTAGAAGCACATTAAAGACGCTGCTAATGGAGCGCATAATGACGGCTAATTTTCGATCAGATATAAATTAGAGCCCCAACAGTTATTTGCCTTAAGGACTTTATGTAAATGATTCTGTTCTGTATAAACTGAAAAGCGAAGAGAGAGCGCCTTGCCTGTTGGCAGTCCTTGTGGAGATGATTAATAGAGCCGCAACCGAACTGGGTAGACACCGCGTGGCATTTCGGAGCTAAAAGTCACGCGGGGGGTGGAGCCATAAATATTACGGCAAGCGACGCGCAGACAATGAGAGCGGCCGGAGGGTGAGCTCGCAGGCCGGAGGAGGCGAGCGGCGACAGATGGGAGGCTGCGGTGGAGGAGGGGCCAGGGGGCCTTGAGCCCGGCGGTGGGGGCAGCCAGAGGACGGAGGGGGGCCGGAAGGGCCATCGCGGCTCTTGCTCGCCTCCGGGGCCCCTCGCCTAGAGTCCGTCTTGTCTGGTGTCCGTCCTCAACCCATGCGTAGAGGCTCCCTCTGCCTTGGGGTCCAGCGTCCTTGCTTTGATTCCTTCGTTCCTTCCTTAATTCGGATCCACTTCCGTCAGAGCTTGCTGAGGAGGGCAGGCCGGGGAGTTTGCCTAAGATTTTCCTATGAAGCTCAGCACGTGGCCTTGAGCTAATGATGATCAGTCGCAGGCTTGTCCTCTAGCTAGCAGGCTGTAAGGAGGTTAAAGCACTTTGCATAGTGGATAGTGCATTTCCCAGCTAAAGGTGCAATAGATGGGTACAAAATCCACCTCCAACTGCAGGGGTTTGTCTTTTCCTCAGATAGCACCTTAAGGCCCTTAACAACAGGGTGGCGGTTTTGTGATTCTCTTGTTCCCCTCCGGGCCCCTAAGGGTTCTTTCTGAATGGAGAGAAGGCTAAAAAGCAGCCAAGCTACTTCTGAATAAATTAGGGAATAGTTCACTTTCTACCTTGGGAGAATCTTGGAAACTGGTGGATTCTTTTAAAAGCATGATTCTGTATTCCTTGTATGTACTTTGCCCAGCCTGGACAGGTTTCCTAGCAAAGAACTTAAACTCACTCACTATCCAAAGTCGAATAGCGGTCCTCGACCTTTAGCTCTCCACATGTTTTAGATTTCAACTACAAGGATCCTGAGCCATTGCCCATCTTGGCCAATGCTTTTGGGAGTCGGAGTCGAAAACATCTGGTGGTTCAAAATGATGAGAACCACTCAGAGTACCTCGGTTGCTCAGAGAGATATCCAAACTCCTGCTCTTTGTTCTGCAAGGGCAACTGATGCATGTTAGTCCAATGATCTCGTCCACCAGAACCGAGACCATGAAATAAATTGCAGACATGGTTGGGGAGCCAGAAGCTAAATCCCCGTGACATTTTATCAGCAGCATACACTTTAAAAGTTAGGTGGGCTCGTTGGAAAGGCACAAGGGGTTTCTTGGATCTCTCTCACAGCCAGTGAAGTGTCTGTGAAATCACTGTGCCAAGATAACCCCCACTTCTTATCAAAGTTAAAAGTATAAGGTCCTGGAAACATTGGCACAACTCTATACATTCCTTTGCCCCTTACATAATATGAGTTGATTTTCTCCTTTTCATATAGACGACATCTTCCTTAATGAAAATTAAGTTATGAAATTTTATAAACTTCTAGAAGGCTGAGTATCCTATTTAAAATGATCAGGAGCCTCATTGGAGTTAAAGGGAGAGACTTCCAACAAATTACTTAATATTTCAAACTTGTTAAGACAAGTATGGAGTTGTAACCGTGAACTTAAAGTCTGCCATCTCACCTCTCAGATTCATTTAGGCAAAGTTCCTGTCATTTTCCACATACCCTCCCCCTATTGTTAACTG
The DNA here is from genome assembly GCA_037013535.1 of Intellagama lesueurii. Taxonomy (NCBI): domain Eukaryota; kingdom Metazoa; phylum Chordata; class Lepidosauria; order Squamata; family Agamidae; genus Intellagama; species Intellagama lesueurii. The sequence continues at coordinate 156,025,079 of JBAJHW010000005.1, forward strand.
ATCCAGTCTGTAGCTATTGGGCAGGAGAATCCATTTATAGTCAAAATCTTATTGGCGTTCTAATATATGGAAATGCTTGCTTGCTTTAAAAATTCTAACTCCTCTGTCTCCCACTTGCTAGGAAGAAGACTGGCAGTCCTATTGTTCTTGCGTTATTAGTACATTTCTCTAACAAATAAAGAGCCGCCAAGCTGCTCTGCCAGAGAGGGCACATGGTCTCCCAGCTTTTGTATTTGCTGATAAGGTCAGAGGCTCTCCGTAGGTCAGTCTGCCTCTGTAGGCTTCTTGTTCCTGATCTGCATGTGCTCTGGGCAGCAAGTATACGTGACAGGAAAGGTGTGCTGTGCAAAGAAGAGAAAGGCCCATTAAAGTTACCACCAGGTGGGGGAAGAATGTCCTGGGAAGGACCTTTTAGTAGGAACAATGAGTCTGGAATCCTAAGTTCATGCTGGTGGGAACAGAACTGAATAACATTTTCTGGAGGTCACCACAGAGAACCATAAGAGAAAGCTGCATGAAATTCAGCTAGGTGTGCTGCCAAGTTCTTTTCTATTCTTCTTACTCCAGTTTGGAAATTGAATAAACAGGTCACGTTGCAAGCCAAGGAAATTACTCTTCCTCATCCCTGGCTCACGTGCACCTTGGAGGAAGGATGCACACATCCAGCTCCTCTCCCACCACAGAGACTGTTTTTTGCTCCCTCTGCTGGCCACATACAAACACACAGAACACTATCTCACCCCCACTGGGTTTCTTTTTGCAAACACACCTCCTTCCAAGGAGAGAAATTGTTTGGGAGCGCAGCAACATCTCTTGGGAGTGTGGTTTCCTACTCTTCTCCCTTCAGGAAATTATGCTTCGAATGCTAACTTCCATGTGACAGGTTGCTGGTACTTTCCACAGATCTTATTAAAGGAGAAGGGGACACTGCCCCATAGAATCTCTTCAGACCAGAATCCCTCTCCTATCACCTAATTCCCCTCTGCAAAGCAGAAACTGGAAGAAGGATATGGGAGAATATCTCTGAAATCCTATGTAGCAGGACAGCCCCAGAGAAAATATCCAACCCAGTGGATTTTCCTGAAGCCAGCAGTCCTTGGTATTTTGCTAGTGCTGCCTCTGATTTAAGCAGATTCCTTTGGAATCTTGGGACAGCAGAAGCCACCCCCACCCCCAATCCTCCAACATAATTCCTTCTGCAGAATGTCCTTGTTGGCAACATTTCTCAAGAGAAAGCATCATCAAGAATAACCAAGGGGAAAGAAGTTGGTGGAAAAGGAGTTCCATACAGCTCCACCCTGCCCCCTGTGTAGGTCTGAGCTAGATGAGAGAAGAGGGTTTGCTGTTTGCTTCAGACGCTAATTTCTTCAAGTTCCAAATGGAAGCTGTTCCTTTTAACCTGTTCACAAATTGTGGACATCTAGGCTTTGTCTGTGATTATTACTTGGGCAGGAAAAGGGGACTCAGCAATTGTTCCAACCTGATGACTTCCAAAGGACTACAAGTCCTATCTTTTTTCAGACAATTGGCTGGGGAAGATGGGTGCTGTAGTCCAATGCACCTGGTGAAAGCTAGATTAAGGACACATAGTTTAGAGACTTTTCCTCTCATTCCAAAAATTGCAAGGATGGGCCTAGTGCTGGATTTTGACAAGCCATTACAATTAAGCCTATTAGTCCCCTTCTCAAAAACAGTGTGGAATAATTCTATCTGGAGACTACTACTGACTAGCTAAGGTCTAGCAGCTAGAGGCTACTGACCAATCTAGACAACCCTCACCCTGTTGCAACTTTCAGATGAGGTTGACTGTACCTTCAAGGAAGAACAGAGCTGCAGGCTAACCAGCTTTGAAGTGTTGAGAATGTGGTGTGGTTAATGATTCATCCCCCTTTCCTCTACATTTTGCAGAGTTTCCAGGGCATTTGCTTCTAACAGAGCATACTGACAACTCAAGCTCATAATTCTTTTAAATCTCACTGCTGTTGAAAAGTAAACTTTACTTTCTTATAGTTACCTGGGATGTTTGATATACAATTTGATTTTGGAACACCGTAAAACACAGTCAAGGACAGTCATAAGATTTGTTGCTAATAATCAGACAAAGTAGTGACGCCAGTAGTGGAAACAATATTGATTATACAACACAGCTCTTTCAGATTTAAGGTGATTTTTAAAATATCCATTTCTTTTCAGCTACCTTAAATGTGCTAACAAATTGGAAAATGCAATTGCCAGCTTCCTCTGTGCCGGGGAAACTAACAAGCATCCTCTCCCTGGATGAATGAACAACAGCCTCATTGCCTCACTACACTTCCCCATGAAGTAATCCTTTCAAATATTGCCAATACAGGACCTACGGTGACAGCTGCACCAAAGTCACTAACCTAAAGGATACCATTTTTAGGGCCAGAAAACTAGCCAATGGGTTGAGTAATAGACGTTTAACTAACAGTGTCTAAGACTGCAAAAGAAATAAATCCACTCTAGATAGTGCAAGAAGTCTGAAAAACATATAAATAAGAATATTGCCATCCTAGAGCTAAAACAGTGCTAGATGATTAAACACCAAGGGAGGCTGCCTTTTATTCACCTCAGCAATTAGCAGACTATGAAAAAGGCTGGAAGATGTCACTGCCCACTTAAATCCAGTAACAGTATAAAGCATGTCTACTCAGAAGCGAGTCCTATTCAGTTTAATGGGATTTGCCCCTAGGTAAGTAGGTTTAGGACTGCAACAATGTGGGAAAACTCAGTAGGGTGTACTTGAGAGTGTTCATGTCTAGCTTTGCACTCTAAGGTTGCCTTGAAAGCAAAGTCACGGTGCAGATGTAGTCCACGCTTACCTGGAGCTATCTTCCAAGTGTATTACTTGCTTTCTGCATTGTAACTTAAGTTCCGAGTAAACATGGCTAGGATCGCAAGCTGCACAGTCATGTCTTGTTGAAGAATCTTCATAGGGCTCAATGGTGGCCCAATCTTGCCCTAATTTAAATAGAGAGTGGGGGAAAGACATCTCCATGATGCTTCCAGTTTAAAACTATATCCACAGTGCCTGCAGTTCGTCCCTTGTGGGAACTGCTTCAAAAATTCACTCGTTCCAGGTGGTTTTGCATTGTAACCCAGAATATTTTTGCCCTACCTCCAGGAAAGCCCATGAGTTGGAAGGTATACAGACGTATAGATGATGGAACTGGAACAGAATTAAGAGAGAGCGAGAGAAAAATATTCATATCTAGCAGTCGGTGTAACTTTTCTGTGTTCTTAGTGGAAAATCCTCTACTGCGGGCTGGTCTCTCTTGTTCATTCAGTAACCCCGACCTCCTCATCCAGACTAAGTTAAACTCATTTACCTGGGAGTAAGCCCCATTGAACAACACTCCCCTCCCCATGAAATCGTACTAATAAGCGCCATGGATTCAACGGGAAAGTAAAGCACAAGTTTATTTTGGAAAAGAAATGCTTAACCGTAGCTGTGTCGTGTCCTCAATATTAGGACAACTAGAACACACACTGGATTTAGGTCCTCTAGATCTTTATGGAAACGGTGCAGACTTCGACCTCTTTGCTCTTATCTTATCTTACGGTCCAAACTAAGCGCTCCACTCTACCACCACGTGGTCATTTTAGCCGTCGATCGATTTTTCTCACTCAAAGCAGCATCCGCGGCCGAGGGCTCCGCACGGTGTGCATAAGACCCGGCTTTGCTTATGTAACCACCACTGCTCTGTCTTGCCTTGCCCGTTTTCTGCGGGCAGGGGTTTTGTGAAACCCGAACAGAAAAGGAGTGACCCTTTTCTAAACCCAGAATGTTTACTGGTTGTACTTTAACCTCTTCTCCATGTTTTCTTTTTTTAAAAGCAATACCGAACTATTGTCTGTCTAATTTAACTCAGCTAGACCTTCTCCTTTGTTTTAAAAAGCGGTAGCCATTTTACTCAAGGCGCCTGGGTTTTTGTGTGGTTCTGATGTCTGGGTGTTGCTATGTACCCACCCCCCAAAGTATCTCTGCTTTCAACGTCCGCTTCTATGTGAGGATGTTTTACAGGTAGAAAGATTAAGGTAGCAAATACCTCTTTCGGGACGTGGACTAATCTAGACCCCGACCAAGAGTTGAGAGTCACAGGGCTGGACGGACTCAGTAATTTAGTCTCAAGGCGTTCCTTCATACTGCCCAGATAATTTGGATTTGCAGAAATAGGAGCAGAAGTGGCTTCAAGGTACGCAGATGCTGCCAGAGGTCTTGATTCCAGATGTCTCCAACAAAACCAGACACTGCAGGGGCAAGCAAAGGCACATAAAATCCAGGAACAGAATCCACCACCACCACCCCTATTGCCTGGTATTCAGTCCATCCTTCAAATCGGCCTCCCTTCATTTCCTCAGAAATAGTTAAAAGGCACTGATTTTAAGCTTCAGTTCAAAGACTAATCAATACTTTGGCGAATAGGAAGGTGCTGGCTCTGGCTGAAAAGGAGAAGGCCGTCTGTCGGCCTTTGCTAAAGAGCAGGGAGCCGCGACTCAATTAATTGATTTTGCAGACCAGGGCCTCCCTTCTTGCTTGAGAGGAGAGCCCTTTTGCAGCACAAGCCTGTGCACGCAACCTTCTGGCCGCTAATTTACGACAATCCGAGCCAGACACTCTTGTTATAGGAGTAAATCGTAGGTGTCTGTGAAGGGGGCCCCCCAAGAGGGACGCTCCCCCAATGATGTATTATTTTAAGGTCCACAAAGAGGCACACTGTATTGTGGTGGCACTTCTATGCACACGAATTATGCTACACATGGCTCAATGCAGTTTCCTCTCCCCATCCCCACCGTTTCTGCAGATGCTCCTGCAAGTAAGGTAATGGACACAATGGATAAAAACAGCTCATGAGTTCACTGCAGGAACTTGCGTTGCCTTTCTAACCCTCCGACTCCCAGGAACTCTGTTAGCTACTCTGGCTGAAATGTAACACCATCACATCACTTAGGCAGCCCCTTTGATTGTCTGCCTAGCTTCTCTCCTCCTTTACACCTCAAGACACAAGGCAGAGCACGAGCATTTAAGATCAAACCTCATCCATCCCCTCCTTGCTTTTGTAACATCTTGCTTGATGAAGACACCAGTGATTCTCAAAAGCTTGCTTGCATGTTTTGGCCTTTTTGCTTTTCTCAAAGAGAGGCATCATCACCACCGGGGGATTTGGCTATACTCTGAATTCAAGGGTCCTTACTTCCTGGGAAGGTCAATAAGGACTGAAATCTTACTGTGCTCTGAAGGCCTGAGGAAACTCATCTTCCTCAGACACTTTACTGAAGTTGGTTAAATGAGTACTCAGCTCGCTGGGGCGGAGCAAAGTGTTATTTGCATAATTATGTCGTAAACTGCCCAGAGAGTGCTTTAGCACTATGGAGTGGTATATAAGTGGAAACAAAAACAACAATGACTCTTGTTGCCACATTATTTAACTGAACTGCAGAACATTGGTTTTCTATTCAGGATTGCGTTCTGCTGAAATGTAGTACTGGCACTTCAAAAAAATAGACCGCCCTCTTATTACATTCTCTTCAACCAGATTACAGACTTCGAGTTATAATTGCAATATACACGAACAAACACGTTTATAATAGAGATGGATCTAGTTGTCTGGCCTTGGAGGAGTACTTTGCAAAGCATTATTGCAACATTCCTGTCATCCTACAACTCCCCAGTATCTTCGATTCGTGACAAATACTTAAAGTTGCAGGATGGTGGGGTGGACATCAAAAGAAACTTCATTCCCAAGAGAGAGAAAAAGTTTTCCAGTTCGTTTGACCTCCTTGAGTAAGAAGCAGCCACTTCGCCTCCACTTTTGATCTTCTGAATCTGTCGCCTTCCTTAACAGAACTGGCGACATGTGGTGATCTTAAAGAGGGCTTTTAAAATGCCAACCCCAAACAACTGACTTCTGAAGTAGACCCCGGTCACTGTTCGGCTGAGTTACTCCTAGCTGGAGGGTTACAGTTTAGTGAGGCTTTTCACCCTGCGTCCCTTAGTCGTTTCACAGAAGGGAGAAAGTGATTGTGTTAAAAAGCGGGAGAGGTACGATGGGGCCATTCTCTCTCCGAAAGATCGAACCCTCCTATTTAGAGGGATTCCCCTAAACAGGAGTTGCTCGTGTTGTGTCACACTTGTCGACCGGAATTTCACCGATCCTCCACGATAGCAACCCTGTGCAGGCTTGGGGTGGGAGCGGGCTGCCAACTCTACTGAGCGGTATGCTATGTACTGGTCGCCGTTCTCATTGCGATAGTGGCACTAGCTGTGTGGAAGCAGTCACAGCACATGCTTCTGTTGATTGAAATCTGGCCCCATAGGTGCATGACAAGAAATGGGTCTCTGCCCCGACCACCTCACAGGCAGTCCTTGCCGGATTGCAATCTCTCCCCCGTTACGCCCAAGGAAAAGTTCTTTTTCTCATTAAAGCGGACGGCGGCATCTCCGGTTGTGGTTCTTTCCCAGCAACTCAGGGTGCGCGCCTGCTCCACGCGGAGCCTGCCCGGGGCTCCCTGGTTTAATTTAAAATCAGACTCTAGAGGTGGAGGGCGAGGGGGAATACGTGATAGAGCGGGATTAACACGGTGTGTTGGGGACGTTTCTGACACCCTTGACAATAGGGACCTTCAGAAGAGTAAGTGCTTAGTGGAAGGTCTTGACATCGTGACACATTAGCTGTTTTCTACCTGGCTGCCTACGTAGTAGGTTAGTTAGGGAAAGGAAGGGAAAGGTTACCTCGTTCTTAAGGCGCACTCCGTGGTTCACCCCAAAAGGCCTTGGGCCGCAGTCTCTTCCGGCACTGCCTTCCGCACCGGCTCTCCAGCGTCCTTTGTTTTTGGGCACCCCTACACACGTGCAGAATTGAGCAGTTAGAATAATCTGGGAACGGGAACGGGCTCAGCATCTGCTAGCCCAGAAACCTTTACAATAAGGAACCAAAGTAAGGCGACAGGAATCGCACCGGCCTTTTAGACAAAGTCACAAAGTCTAAATAGACCAACTCCCCACGTCGGTCCAAAAAAAAAAAAAAGTCATAGTGGGTGGTTGGAATGCGGGAGTAGAACTGGGAAGAGCTGGGTTCTAATCTCCACTCAGCAGTGAAGCTCAGTGGGTAAACTTGGGCCAGTCACTCTCTTTCAGCTCAACCTACCTCATGTTCTGAAGATAAAACGGCGCGGACAACTTTTCTGCCGCCCTGAGCCCCTCGGAGGAAAGGAGAGATTAATAATAATAATAATAATAATAATAATAATAATAAATTGACAGAGTTCATTCCATAAGTCCGTTTACTGATCTTCACCCCAAAGTAGATGTCTTTAACCATCACTGGACCTCTTTCAGGGACTCGCGCGCCAATTAAGTCCTGCTTCTCCGGCCCAAGAATAGGGAAGCTCCGCGGAACTTGCTTCCCCCCCCCCCCCGCCCTCGCCGCCGCCCCTTGGAGGAAAAAAAAAAAGAATAATTTATGTGTTTTGCTCTCTAGAGCATTTCCTCGGAGGGAGATGGTGGAGTCATATTAGAATTTAAATAGCCGTGATTATTAAAACACAATGGGCTTAAAATAGCTCTTAATTCTGGATGATTGATTCGGAAACAGCAGGGCCAGAGTCTCTCTGGCGGAGGGACGTTTGTTGGGAAGAAACAGGTATGTGAGGACGGCGAGGCGGCAGTTCCTTAAGCTACACATACATGCATTTGAGGTGAAGGGCTTTGGGGGGGGGGGGTGCCTGCTATCCGTCCCAGTGGTGGAGCTGCCGTTTTCCCCGTCCGGAGACTTTGCTGTTGTTTCGCGGGAGAGGGGGCAGTTTTAGTGCGATTCATGTTCAGCAACACAGAGAAAGCCTGCCGAGGCTCCCCTTCCCTTTCCCGGCTCGCCTCCCACCCACCCTCCTTCCTATGCGTGAGCTCCAGGCCCCGCTGATGCCTCGCCTCTTTCTACCTTCGCGCGAACAGGCGTCTCGTCAAAGGAAACACAAACAGAACTGACAATCTGACTCACCCAAAGCTTTGGGAGCGTTTGAAAACGAGATTACACCGCAAGGAGAGAGGTTGTCTTTTGCTCTTCTCATCCCCAGCCGTCATCGATTTGTTCCTGAAAAAAACCCTGCGCATTCTTATAACAGCCGCAGCCGATTAATATTGCATTAACTCCATTAAAAAAGAAGAAAAAAAAAGAAAAGAAATCCAAAGCACCAGAATTCCGTACCCTATCAAAGGCATGTATTATTAAAGCAAACGTAATTGGAGAAGTAGAGGTGTGCATGTGTGTGTTTGTATGTGTATTACTGGGCAATAAAGGGGAACGTCTCGGTGACACGACGTTAGGAAAGAAAAGGAACCGAAAAGACCTCTAATATTTAATTTCAGGGCTGTGGCTTTTCTAATTCGAGATTAAAAGCAGTCACGTCTTTGAAGCCAGACACTTGGTCTAAGTGTACAGTTAAAATATTCTATTCCACAGTCCCCAGACGAAGCTGCCTCTAGTCCCTGGCTTCATTAAATTTTAATTATCATCCCAGGCTCGAGCCGGGAAAGGAGAGAAAGACTGTCCACCTAATTACAACTGATAAAAAAAAAAGCCCTCGGATTTTAATTCTTCTTCAATATGTGATTAACAGTTTCTTTTATATACTGAAGGATTAAACAGAGGCGAGGAAGGGAAAAGGGGAGGAAATAGCCTAAGGTACGTTTCGCATGAGCCCTCTACCAAAGAGACGCGAACATAAGACAAAACAGGACAAAATTAAATGATATAAAAAGAGGGAGGTCAGGCCAAAATAATGGGGGGCGGGGATCCCGACATTAGCTCTGGGCGACATTCGGCAAAAGATCAACAGAAAAGGCGAGGCTGCTGCCTAATTAGGACTCTGCAGTTAAGAGATGAATGCGCTTATTGTCTTCAAAACAAAGCGCACGCGGGTTCCCTGAACCTCCCCAGTTCCGCCAGCTTTGCCCTTTTGCAGTGTGACAGGAGGAGGACTTTCCGTAGGCCTGGGTCTTGGCTCCCCCTGTCATCTTTCTTTCAACATGGGATCAAAGATTTGACCAACCACATACCTTCTTTGCAAGAGTTCGCTTGGGTACCGAAGGTCTGGTATAGAAATGTGAATGCGAGTCCTGAAAACTTCTGTGTCTCTAGATAGCTGTGTATTTTTTTTAAGGGCGGTATTCTCTGGCTGGCTGGCTTTCTCCTCTCCGTTTTGACTTTCTAAGCAGCTTCCTATTACCACCACTTAATTTTATTTCCATTCTCTCCAAGTTAAATAGAAAGCCCGGTTCACCGGGGAGCTGCTGTGCGCCTACAGACTCAAGATGTCAAGCAACGCCTCGCTGTGCAAAGTTAATTTCATTTCCCGAGGAGGGTTTCACATTCCAGCTCACAGTGACCCGTGGTAATTAGCTGAGATAACGAATGATTACTTACTTATTCCTTGTAATTATCTGGATTTAATAATTCACTGTGTAATTTATTAATTCGCCGGTAATAGCCTTTAAGTGAATGGCTCGTTTAAGTGAATGGGCCACGAGGAAAGGCGAAGAGGAGCTGGCGTCTGTTCCTTAATGCGGGCCCTTCTGACAAATCTGCCCTTCTCTCGGCTCTTGAAGATTTCCTTGTGGGTCTTTTTTCCCGCGGATTCCAAAACGCCTGGCTGGCCCTTTCATCTCGGGATAAGTCTGTGCTTGTCACCCCTCATCCTCTTCCTTATTTTCCCCCATCCTCTTTCTCTCTCAGCATGGGATGCTAATCAGTTCCAATCCAGCCTGCCTGAAAGATTTTTCATCCAGAGGATCTTGACTGGTGGATCTGTGAGAAGGGGGGGGGGGAGTCCCATTTTTGACAGGAAGCAGGGGGGAAATAGGGCATTCTAACGACGTGCCAGACCTCCCTTGAGGACCACAAATTTTGGCTGATGCTGTCATCCCATACACACTTACCTGGGAGTAAGTCCCTTTGAACACAGCGGGGCTGAGCTCTGAGAAGGGTCTGCAGCTTGGACAGCAGCTTGCCTTGAATTCAGGTCTTAATGAGAGGCATGGGTTGGTCATGATGAACACTTCCTGGACCCCGGCAATCGGCAATAATTGCTGGTTCATGTATCTACGTCGCCTTATCCCTCCTCTGAAGGCTTTGCATTTCAGATTAAGAAGTGAAAGGCTGTTTACTAATAGATAGATAGATAGATAGATAGATAGATAGATAGATAGATAGATAGATAGATAGATAGATAGATAGATAGATAGATAGATAGATAGATAGATAGATAGATAGATAGATAGATAGATAGATAGATAGATAGATAGATAGATAGCGCCACTATCTGCCAGCAAAGTCATCTCCGGGCTCAAGATTTGGGGTTTTGACTGTTTCTTGGGTTTAAAAAAATGACGGAAATGTGTGTATGAATTGTAAATAGAATTCTCAGCGAAGTTCTGTTTGCTTAGGTGTAATTTCTCTGTGTGAATTTGATGGGCCTGATTTAGAAAGTGAGAAAATTAATCCCTGTTGTAGAACAAATATGCTATATAAAGCTGAAATGCCAGAACACTTAATCCAAAACACGTATTTTAAAGGGATTAAGTAGTGGGAGTGAGCGAGTGAATGAAAGCAGCTTCAATTCATACTTTCTGTGACACCACTCCACCTCAAAATAATCTCTCCAGGTCTCAGTAGATATCCAGAAACAGAAGTGTTCTGCAGTTCAGAAGACTGGCAAGTCTTTTGAGCAATAAAGAAATCCATACATGCATGTATGCATACATACATACATAAAATCCCACCTTGTCTGACTAGTGGCATCCAGCAGTATCAGGATGCCGGACAGTACCTTCTTGACTATTCAAAATGTCTTGAAAATAATATTTCGACTCCAGGAGAAACATGAGAGTATTAACGGTAGCATTTTAAAAAATCGATTAACTTTTCTTGAAGTGGCAGATGCTGCTGTCTTCTAGAAAATTAAGATAGCATGTGGTCTAGCACTTCAACCCCTTTGATTTGCATTCATTTTTACTTTATCGGATTATGAAACTGAATTCTTCGGAGAAAGAGATAGCAAGAGATAGAGGCATTAATTACTTCCAGTGTGCTTGTAAGCAAATGCTTGAATTTAAAACCGACTTTCCCGCCTTTAAAGCAAATGCCAGGAACACATCACACTTAAAATTCGCAGGGGCCTTAATTAACATAGCATAAAGAAAGATACGTTGACTAGCCTGACGGTGAAATGACACCACTGTAATCTAATACATCATTTTACCAACAAGATAGGATATTAACTGGGGGCAGGGGGGGCAGGGAAGACTTCTATTATTGTCTCTATCATTTGTACAAGGCCTATGGATTTATGTCACTTCCAAATGGTAAATCGTTTCCATGCCATATTTAGCCTCCTCTTTTGAATTCTTCTTCCCCCCCCCCGCCTTGCGATATTATTTTCTTAAACGTATTTATAGTGGGTTCATATATGAGCCTATTTTCGAAGATCAAATGATTTTTCGTTTAGTTTCCTAAGTCTCTATAGCAAAAACCTGCCACATTCATCTCCCTCCCAGCCTCACCCCACCCCATCCCCAACCCACTTCACTCCTCCTCTCCCTCCCTCCCTCCCTCCCCTCTCCCTGTCTCTGTGAGAGGGAAGAGACAGCCTCTGGCAAAACTGGCAAGATTGAATTGAGAGCAAGAGAGTGCCGGGGAGCTGTCCTTGGTCCTGAAACCACTGGCGGCAGGACGCATAGAAGGCAGCAGTAATATCGTTGTCGACGAAAATCAAAGGTGGAAACAACAAAGTGGGAACGGAGTACTGTTTTCATACCCTCATATTACTCTATTGTTGTTTAAAACAACAACAACTGCCAAACCTTTTAGTTGCAGACAGCTCTAGTTACAGGCACTGCCCCAATCCAGAAGTAGGTGGTATTTACATGCAGATTTGATCTTATTCTCCTTAAATTCCAATCTCCCTTTAAATTCCAATCTCAAATAACCCCTTCTTCTTCCCCCAGACTCTGTACATCAAAGGCCTTTAGTTCCTTGGGCAACAAGGTTACCAATTTACACACCTCGGTTTAAGCCTACAGGAGACACAATACACGAGGTGCAAACTATGGGTTGCTAGTTTTTCGCGGTACACGAGAGAGCAGAGGTCTGCGGGGTATTTGCATAACTCCTTCAGGGCTAGCTTTTGATCGCACAGTAATTTAGCTCTTGATCCCGGGCAATTCCTGACTGCTTATTAAACACAAAGGGGGTTACAGTAGAGGTTTCTGGGGTGGAGAAAAGAAACCCCCGCTGTCTTTTCCAGGGTATTATTCCCGGAGGATCTTTGCTTATCTTAAAGCAGTATCGCCCTTCTAACTTAGGGGCATGTGAAGTTCTCCATCTAAACATCTTGTAAACATTATCTATCTAAGAGAGTCTTCCTGCCCATGTTTACCTAGAAATAAGTCCCCGTTCACTGGCCTTTTTCCCTAGCATTTTCAAAACTGCAGCATCCTAAATCTTAACCTTGCCTCTACTATAGGTTTAATTTGTTTGATTACTGTGTCACCGCTGATTTATATTTTTGCACGTCTTTTGAAGCCCCTTAAACGCTACAGGAAATGCGGGGAAGAAAGCCAGCCTGCCTTTTTCTTCCACCTCCCCGCCCATCCCCACGCGGGTTTCCGTCTGCCTCTTGATCTTGCTGCTTATGCGCTTGGCACTGCGGTGGCGGCGCTGAGCTCCTGGGATTCAACCTGCTCCCGTCATCATTCCCGGTAGCATTAAAAAGCCTAGTGAAGAAGTCAAGCTAATTGAATAGCTCCCTTCCAAGGTCCCTAAGGAACTTCGCCAATCTCTGTGCCCTGGATTTTACAGTCTATCTATGGCCAGAAAATACTTAAGCCAATCCTTGGGTTTGGAGGATGTCATTCACGTTCTGACGCATCAAGTGCATATTATATAGACCCAAAGCTCAAAAAACATTTATTTTCCTGACTTAGGTAACTGGAGAATTCTGAGAGCTGTAGTCCAAAAAAGGAGCATCCCCAAATATTATATAAACTGGCAAAAGGCACACAGGAAGAAAACCATAAGATCATCCTTGTATGGTTCAGCACATATCAATACACAGAATTATGGACAAGTCAGCTATCTTTCATTTTGAAAGACTACGAGTGTTAGATACTTTGGTCAACAGAAATGGTTTCAAAGGGAGAAGAGATTCAGTTCGGGGAATTCCTAATAAAATCAAACAGCAGCCATCAGATGTTGATCCACTGATTCTAAACGCCGAGATGATAGTAAACCCCAATGATTCAGATAAATCCCTTTCTATTAATGTGTATGACATTACAATATCTGCAGATTTTTTAAAAAGCATAGTTCATATTCAATAACAGAGAAAGGAAGCTGGAAAATATATTGTTGTCAATAAAATGTTAAAATCTTTTTGTTTTAATGAAAGACCATTCAACAACATTTAAAATAAATCAACACATTACCATAATAAATAAACTTTCTGTTAACAAAAACAGGGAAATCATTGTAATGTACAGAAGTAAGACTTCAAACAGCCTTCGAACATAACAGCAATACAGCAAAATCTGTAAGAATATAACTGTATGTGCGTCAGTCTTGGATGAATTATTTACAATACACAGCGGTACAGCAATCTAAGTACCTTTGAAGGGATTTGTTCCAAAAGAATTGCACGGAACAATGTGGATTTATAAACAGTGTTCTCTCTCTTTCTTTCTCTCTCTTTCTCTCTTGCTCCCTTACCCTTTTTCTCTCTCCCCAGTATAGTTTTTCTACAAACAAAACCGCCAAAAATAATACAAACCTATAGCAATCAAAGGAAATAAGGAGTAACTAGGAGATCTGAACACTGACAAGAAATAGCGCTGAAATCTAGAACAGACAATACTTTGATGAAAGCAACTCTAAAGCAACAACCCCACCGTACTGTCACCCACGCAAGTGCTTCTTTTCAAGTAGCGCATGGGGTAAGGTAGGGACGAGTCAGGGAATCCCCATTAAATATGTAACGCAGTCAACAAATACCTCCTTGGACAAGTGAGTCAGTCTACACAAACAACGCAGGACAGTCACTATAGAGTGAGAACACCTTACAAATAAGAATAGTTGCTGGAGAAACAGCTTAAAGCCAGGTGACAATATACAAATGGGCAAAAGGAATCTTCTTATAACAAGAAAAAAGCCTTAAGTTCATAAATTCTACCAATCAACATAAAATAATTAATTTACAGTAGCCATATTTTTTCTTTTACTTTTCGTAAAGACTTTGATGAAAGAGGTGCAATTAATTAGGATGAGCACGAAAAGAAGTTACTAGAGAGATAAATCAATAATTTACAGAGGGTTGTTTGGCAGTAATCTAATAATAGCTCTTAAAAGATCTGTGAACACAGCAGGATCAGTTCTTTCCCTCAGTATTATCTTCAGAGAAGGAAACTGATAATAACCACAGTAAAAATATATATATATTTATAATATGCAGTGTAATTGCAGAAAAACTGCCATCTTATTTTATTTAAAAAATCAAAATACTTTTGAGATGCCTCTCTCATGGTATAACCTTCAACTCTAGATTAAAGTTTCAGTCTTTTTAATCAGTTAATTTTTTTTCTGAAAAATAGCTGCAAAGGGTACTTTTACATCTGAACAAAGCTGATGTCTTTAAGAATAAAAACAACTCTTACTTGATAACGTCTTCGGTCCTTTTATAAAGAGTTCCCATCCTGTATTCACACAGTCAGTCTGTCTCTGATTCCAACTCAAGGCTGAGTTTCTCCTGCCAGTTTCCGAATCTTGCAGTTTTGCTTTTCCATTCACAATCTGTGAGTGTGACAGTGAGTGTGGGTGGGTAGCTGAGTCTTACTCTCTTCCTAGACCTTGATCTCGTTCTCTCCCGCAAAGAGGAGTGGAAGTGTCTTCTAGTTTTGTTTTACCTTAGTTATTTTTCTCGAAACAGACAAGGTTTCTAAAGACTTTAAATCCCAGCAGAATATTTCATCCGTTTCTGTTTCTGTCTCTGGTTGCAGAACCAGACTCGGACGACGTTCTTCTTGAGGTCCAGTTTCTCGGCAATGGCCGCTATTTTTTCCGAAGAAGGGCGCGGCTGGATGGCGAAATAGGCTTCTAGGGACCTCTTTTCGGGAGCGGCGATGGACGTACGTTTCCTCTTCTTCTCCGCCCCATTGAAGAGCTCCGGCTTGGTGAGCTTCTCCCGATGTGACTTCTCTGCCTCTTCCAGCCAGGCTTGCAAGATGGGTTTGAGGGCTATCATGTTGTTGTGGGACAAGGTAAGCGACTCAAACCTGCAGATGGTGCTCTGGCTGAGGGAACCCACCCCGGGGATCTTGAGGTTGGCCAGAGCCGAGCCCACATCCGCTTGGGTCACCCCCAGCTTGATCCTCCTTTGCTTAAAACGCTCTGCGAAGGCTTCCAGGTCCCGCGGGTCGGCGTCCACGTCGCTCATGCAGCCCATGTGCGAGGGCAGCCCGTGAGCGTGGGCCATGCTAAGAGCCGCTTGATGCATAGGGTTCATGCTGGCCATGTGGGGAGCGTGGCCCGGCGTGGAGACCACCGAGCCATCGGGGGCCGTCATGGCCCCCAGCGCCAGCCCAGGCGTGATGTGTTCCAAGAGTTCCCCTTCCAGAGCTTGGTGAGGCTGGTGGTGGTGGTGATGGTGGTGGTGGTGGTGATGGGTGCCCGACAGGGCAGAAGGGTGAGAGATGGGCACCGAGGAGGAGGACGCGGCCGAGGTGCATGGGATGGTGTTCATGGTGTGGTAGGTGGCGTCGGGCTTGAAGGGGCTGTGGTGGGGCGGGTGGTGGTGGTGGTGGCTCTTGCCGGGCGAGACGATGTCCACAGCAGCCAGGGCTTCAGCACGGGCCAGCAGGCTCTCGTCCAGACCGCCGAATATATTGCTCTGCAAGTGCAAATAGAAGGCACACATTACTGCTGCCAAGAGGGAATTCGCCTCCCTTCTCCTCGGGGGTGCCATCCGAATCAGACCCAGCCTTGTTCAAGAAGGAGATGGAAAGACAGAGGTTGAGAGAGAGAGATGGGAGGGAGAGGGAGAGGGAGAGAGAGAAGGAAGCTACCAAGAAGAAAAGAGATTAAAGGGAGAGAAGAAAGTGAAACGAGAGAGAGAGAGAGAGAGAGAGAGAATTACTGAAGATAGAAAAGTGAGGAAGAAGGAGAAAGAAAGAAGTGGGGAGGAAAGAGGCAGGGAATAGAGGGGATCTGAAGAAAAAGAAAGAAACAAGAAGGCGACGGAGGGGGATAAAGGGGTGGGGGAAAACGGGGAGAAGAGGGAGAACCAGAAAGGCAGCGCGAGGGGGAAACAAGGAGACAGGTGGGCAGCGCTCCTCTGCCTCTTTTCTCTCAAACCCGCCCTAGCCGGGCTCGGCATCAGCATCCCAGGTCATAAAAATTCATGGAAGCCCCCGTGAAAGCCTCTGTTGAGTTTGGGGAGGGCGGGAAGCGCGCCGGGCTGATTTGCTGCCTGGCCATGAAATAAACATGCGGCCGGGTGGGAAGTCAAGAGGCTGCCCCTCGCCTCCGCCGGCCCTTCCCTTCCCTTCCCTTCCCTTCCGGGCTGGCCGGCTGGCTGCCCACCCGGGAACAGACCGACCCTCCGACCTACCGGCGGGGTGGGCAGGCAGGCGCGCCGCATGGCCTCGGCGGTGCTGTTGCTGCTGGTGCTGCTGGTGCTGCTGGGGGCACTGCTTCGGCCGCCGCCGCCTCCCCCGCCGCCGCCGCCGCCTCCCCCGCCGGCGCTGGTGATGCTGGGCGAGCTGGCCGAGGGCGCGGCGGCGGCGGCCGAGGAGGTGCAGGGCGAGGCGGAGTGCAGGGCCGAGTACTTGGGCTCGTGGAGGCTGCCGCCGCCGCCGCCGCTGGCGTGGGCCATGCTGAAGGGCTGCTTGCTGTTCAGCGACATCATCATCATCCTGGCCGGCGGGTCGGGGGCCGAAGACGAGGCGGGGAAATAGGCGTACAGAGAAGTTGCTGCCACAGTTGTGGTTGCCGTCGCAGGCGCCTCAGCCGCCGCCTCCTCACAGTCCTGGGTTGACAGAGCGCGCCTCCTCGCCTCTCTCCCCCTCCGGTGCCGCCGCCTCTCGCCACGCTCCGGCGTCAGAGTGACCCTCCAGCCGCCGCGCCGCTGGCTTTTTACTCGCCTTGCCCACCCACCCCCTGCCTTGCCCCTAGACACCCTCCAACTCTTTGGGGAAGGTCTCTTGCTTTCCCGCTCCCCTCCCGCTCCCCGCCTGCGCCCGGGTCCGTCTCCTCTTCTGCCTCGTCCTCCCCCCCCCCCACTTCGCTGCTGCCCTCTCCCCGCGCTCCCGCCGAGGCTCCCCTTCTCCCTCCCGCCCTCACTCTGGACGCCCAAAGGACCCCCACCCCCACCTTTCCACCCCGCCTCGCCTTCAGAGCCCGAGCCCAGCTGTTGCTCGACTGGAGCGACAGAGAGCCAGCCCGGAGAGGCTTTGCCTCCGCCCGCTCTCCGCTCTGCCGGTTTCCCTCCCTGAGGCGCGAGAGGCTGCTAGGACCGCCCTATTGTTCTCCCTTCAGCCTCTGCCGCCTCAGCCTGGAGGCTGCCGCACACCTTGGCCTGACAGGTGCCTGTTGCAAGCGAGACCTCAGAATAACTGGGCTGCGAGAGGCTCCCCTCGCTCCCTCCGTTACTTGCTGGTCTCCCCCCATTGGACGAAGGCGAGCTTAGGGCTGACTGGGGAAGACGCATGCGCCCTGCGAGAGCGCGCGTGTGGCTGAACGGCGGGCTGAGTGTGAGGCGAAAGCTTGAGGGTGAGTGGGAGGGGGTTGAGGTGGGGAATCGAGGGAACGGAGCGCCTGGTGATCTCGGTTCAATTCTGCACGTGTGAAAGTGAGTATGTGTGCGAAAGAGAGAGAGAGACAGAAAGAGGAAAGGCGGGAGAGGATGTGTTTAGTTGTAAATACTACAAAAGATGGTGAGGGATATCGGAAAGGGATATAATCAGGAATATGTTGGCGCGATATGTGAAAAACTAGTTGAGGACGCCTGGTGTGGAAAACTGTGTGAGAGATCGCAATGTGGCCAACACGTGAGGGACAAATAGACGAAATGGGGCTTGGGGGGGGGGGGGAGAGAAAGAATGCGAGGAACAAAGGCAAGGTAAGGGGAAGTTGTGTGCAAGGCCCCTATCCTGGTCATTTATTAAGAATTTCCTTAGAAAGAGCCGGAGGTGGGGGGGGGGGGGTACGCGGAGTTTGGACACCGATCACTGAGAGCTTCTACGTATCCTTGGGCGCACCGGCTGAACGTCCCCGGAAGAACGACAGTGTGTGGGGTTTACAGAAAGAACTATGGTTATAAGTAGGCATTGTGGGTGCGGAGAGGCTCGACGTGGACCACAAGGGTGTACATATTCGTCTCTCTCTGTGTGTGTGTCTGTGTAAAGGCACGTGTGATGTTCGTGCGTCAGGGCCGGCTGTAGCCCATGTCGTTACAGTAGGTGTATGGGGGAGGGGGGGGGGGAACTGAACTTTATTCCACCAGGTAGGCAGAAAGAGATAAAGAACGAGCGTCCGGATACACGTGAAAGTCTTTCGCTTCGAATGGTTCGCATGGCTTTGCCACCACCGGGATGAAAGGCTCCTCGGAGAAATATCTCTGGCGCAGAGGAGCACGAAGACCCCCGCGCGCACATCGTCCCACAGACGGGCTGGCAGAAGCCCCGCTCCCTTGCTCGTGGCGCCTGAATTTATCCTGTCGCGCGGGGTGTGTGTGTGTGTGTCTTGGGAATTGGCGGAGGCGGCTGTCGATGCTGCTGCCTCGGAAGTGGGCGTGTGCCAGAGAGGGTGTTGCTGTGGCTGCTCTGCCTCCTCCCTTCCGCCCCTCCCACCTCTTCACCTTTGTTTGTAGTTGCCTGGCTGAGTTGTGAGGACTCAAGGGGCGGCTGCTACAGAAAAAAAGAGTGCTTGCTGGGAACAGGGGTTGGCAAGATTAAACCGAGCAGAGGCCGGGACCAGATGATGGTTATGTTTCCTGCCAGCCACCGTCCTCACCACCACCATCAGGAGCTTTCTCTGGTGTAATTGCCTTTCCGCTCAGCCTCAGACACCAGAGATTCCGCCTGGATGCAATGGGCCACTCTAGGTTAAAGCTAAGGGAAGAACGTGATTCAGATCAACCCCAGCTCTCTCTCTCTCTTGCAATCTGGTATCTCTGAGACACCCAAACCATATGAAGAATTCCGTTTCAAAATTCCCGAATTTAAGCCCAACCGGTTTCTTAGCTCTGTCAAAGTTATGATGGATGCATTTCATCTTTTAAAGCACAAGTTCTCCCTATGTACGTGCAGGGTTCAGCGTAGCTTATTTCAGTACCGTTGGCTCTTGTTTTGTGCTTTAATTTTACACCAGCGACTCCAGCAAATTTCACACCCCAAACGATAGGTTTCCTAATTTTCAAGGAAATAAAAAAAATCAATTGTATCAGCTCTCACTGTCGCCAGCTCATAGAAATGAAATAAATCAAAGTTAAAAGCTTGAGTATCATTTAATTATTGTGTGAACAGCGCTTGGAAAAGAGTGGAACAACATCTCTAAACAAATTATGGCCGGGCCAGGAAGGAATTATTAGATTGAAATTTCATTTAGACTCCGGAGACACAGCGCTTCAATATGTAATCTGTTATGCCTCATCTGATTTGTATGCTTAATTCAGCTTGACGAATTTATTAGTTTTCATAATAGTAAAAAAATGGAGCAGCACTATGGGCGAATGCATTGTGTGTACTATAAATTGTATGTAACCGTTGAAAGGCTGAAGTCTATAGAAATCTTTTATTAATGACAACACAGAAAGGGAGCAGATTCCTGCAAGCCTTTAAGGAGTTCACGCCAGTCCTCCACATGGCTGTCTCGATAGGCTATTAACATATCGTCATACTAATTAGGCTACTTCATCAGTGATATAATTTCAAACTTTAAATTATGTTCTAATTAACAAGGGTTGTCCAATTTGCTTAATCTTCAAAAGGCTTTCGGCTTGTCTAATTAGTCTAAACTATTGAGCATCTCAAATGCCTAATAAAAAAAATCCGTAGATAATATTCTTGTATTTCCATTGTATTATATTGAAAAAAGGTTTATAAGAAGCATTTGAAGGATGGAGATGAGAAACTAAGGGCAGCCTGGTGGCTCTGGCTAACTGACTGTGCAGTTACAGCCCATATTTGCCTTATAGGTTAGGAATCCTGAGCAAACAATATCTTTTTTTAACACTTTACTAAAAGGACATTTTCTTTAAAAAGTCCAAGGACAATTGTTTTCTCTAGTTTCCCCAAAAAGACTTAACATAAAATTATCCTGTATTCTAAATGATAATTAACAGGATAATCTGAATTTAGTGTTTGCCTCTCAAGCAAACTTTGCGTTTAAAACCCTCTTAGAAAAAAAATAGAGATTTAACCCCCTGTATTGGGTTTAATTACTTGCACTAGTTGTTTTAATGTATGCTGTCACATGGGAGAACTGAGAATGCATATCGTTAATATGAATTAATCTTGATTTTAATAGCAACTGACAACTGATCTCCAAAATGCTAAACACTTGCCACCACTCCTATGATAAATAAGGAATTATAATATATTCATGGAATAAAGAGAAGACTAGCGATATAAGTGGCCAAACTTTGTTTGGTGCTACTTACAAAATTATTTAAACTTCGCAGTCTCCAAGGCCTCCTTTTTCAAAAGTCTGGGCAACAAGCAAATTGCTGTGCCCCCCCCCCCCCCCAATATTAATAGATATAAGTGATTTGCTTACTTTTGGGAAAAGAAAAAAACTCTCTCCTAGGCATCCTGTCACTTGCACTGCTAGCAATCCTGTGTACAAAGGGACAACACATCCTACTGGAGGGAATGAGACTTAAGCAGCTCTACTGTGATTCGGCTTACAACAATTGTCATTAAAAGCATATTGGCTGTTTCCTGGACATGTGGTTGTAAGCCTCTTTTTCCATTTCCTTTTGTTTGTTTATTTCCAAGGAAAACAAACCCACATGCATACCCAAGTTCTTTCCTCGAAGCCCTGTGACAAAAGCAACACACAAGGGGACGCTGTACAGAAAGCACTGGTCTTTCAGACCAGTTTTAATTTCCTAGTCCTTAAAACAGAATACTGAATCAGAAGCTCAACATTTAAAACAGGAAAAGTTGCAGGGCTGGGGACGGTCGAGCCATATAGTGTACCGTCATAGTCTCTGCACTTTAACCTCTGTAAAGAGGCAACATCTTGCTGCCACTCAGTTGAAAATTGGACATTGGCTTCACCTCAATCAAAATGCCAAGTGCTTGGAAACTATTATTGGAAATCTTTGGGAATCCATGAGAAAGCTGAGTGAAATTGGGAAGGGAAGTTTAGAACTCTGACTATTGTCTTAGCATAGCCCTGAATGGGGTTTTATTCATGTTGTATTAACGACTTGATAAATTAATCTTTAATTCAAGTAGTTATAGTAGTAGCAGCAGCAGCAGTTGTTGCTGCCGTTATGGGTTTGGGGTTTGGAGGCCTCTTTGTCTGACTGTAGCCTTGTGCCACTGAATGGCCTCAGACAGATGTGAAATGCAGCTGTCCCAGAGCACTGGCAAGCCCTCCGGTACTCGTGTGTGGCTGCCTTCACAAGCCTTCAAAAACCATTAGTCTTCCTGCAGGCTCTGTGCACAAATGGACTTGCCTAAATAAAATTAGAGTCCCTCTTTCATTGCCTGACCCATGCAGACATCTAGGGAGAAATCACTGTCGCCTCTCATGTATCCTTGCTCTGATTTATGATTAAAATTTAAAGCAATGCATTCATATTTTACTGAACCTAATGCGGCGGATGAAATTTTAATCCATTAAGATGCTGGCTATACTTTCAGGGAAGCTGTGCCTTTTGTTTTTCAGCAAAGATCAGGGAGTTCAGTTATGGCCAGGGCAGTTATTTATCGCAAATGCATCTGTCCGATACCCTCTCCTGTTTTCTAGTAATGAGCACCCACAGCGGTTAGCACCTCCATCCTCTTTTAGCTAACACAAATGTTCCCTGGCCTTCCAATCCCCCTCCTCTCCCCTCGCACCCCACTTTCCCGGTCAAACAAGCCTGCTCTGAGATGATTTATTCAAATAATTTGTTCACTCCCTTTGCCTGATACTGCGTATCCTACTGGGAAAAACGCTACGTGGTGTGGCTTCCGAGTGGTGACAGATAGTGGCTAATACGCGGAAGCAGCAAAGCGGCGCTGCGAATCCTCTGCTTTGATGTGACGCAGAACTTGGGAAGAAATCAGGACCCTGGACAGCTCACAGCAGCGGGCCGCGCTCTCTGCCTTCCTATTGGTAAATGTGGAAAGAGAGGAAACACAAACGAAACACCTTTCAAGTCGTATGAAAGGCGCCTCCCGCCCGCTCACACACGTGGATACACAATCGAGGCCAGGAATCAATGGAAAGAGACACCTCGGGCAAAAGCGGTGGGGTGGGCCATTCATGATGAGGCCAGAAACCACCGCGCAAGCTCCTGTTTTTCCAAGAAACTCCTATTATACCTCCATCCGGGGAGGAGGAACACCTTGTTCATGTCAAGTATTTGCTGCAGGAAACTAATTAGTTAGCAGTCGACCGAGATCGAGACGCAGGCGTACTCTGCTCCTCTCCGTTGCCTACAGAGAACCGTGAGTTCCGGTCTACTGGCTGTCTATAAAAGAGGAGGTGGACTATCTGCTTTTACGTTTGCCCCACAGCAACCGGTCCACGGCCTGGTTCAGGGGAGGTCATATTCTCGCCCGCGAAATATCTATTCCTGTGATTTGCCCCATATGAGAGAGAGAAGAGAGACAGAAGTGCAACGAATCATTTTTTTTTTCACAGCCCGAGTGTTATGTAACCACCAGTAAGGGCGGGAAGCGAATCAGCCAAGCCTCCCATTGTGAACGTGGAAGGGGATCAGGCCCAGGCAAACTCTAATTTTCTGATCCCCTTAAAGCACGCGACACCTTCTTTGGCCTTCCATTTAAGTAAGCAAACCCCGAGCTGCCCGCTGCTGCATCCCAAGTCACTCCGGTGTCTGTCTGAGGTCCAAATAACTTGCACATTCTGCCTGTGAGGAATGCCAGCCAGTGGCGGCGGGGTGGCCATCGTATTTGTTGGGCAGAAGGCACAGCGGGGGGGGGGGGGCGCGGGGGCGGGGGGGCGGAGCCAAGGGTGACAGGCAGGACCAGGGGCAAAAGGAGGTCTACACACACGGAGAGGCTGGCAAGCAGTCATACACACGTATGAGGGAGATGGGAGTGGCCTGCCTGGGCGACGCCTGAGCATGCGACCGGCCAGGGTCCCCATTTGCCCGAATGGACCAGCCTCCACCTGTGCCAGAGAGCCCGTTATCTTGAACTGCTGAAGAGCAAAGCTTGCGTTGGGGAGCGGAAGGGCGGACCTAGGCGTTCTCCTCCATTGTTAGTTGCAGAGAGAGTCCTTCCCTCGGGAGTTGTAGGACGGGGCTCTTTCCAGCTCGCAGGGCGGAGATGCAGCTGCTTTCAGTCCCTTCCCCCTCACAGCGGAGTGTGAGCGTGTTTTGCGGGGAGGGGAGAGAGAATGGACCCGGCACTTCTGGAGTGCAGTTTAAGCCTCTCCGCCGCCCTGATGCATGACAGTTATTTTTTAAAAAAACAAAACCAAACCTCGCATTCTTCACATAAAGCCTCCCTCTTGTTTAATAGCAACCAGCTGTCCCCACCCTTTCTGTTTCTCGGGGAAGCCCTCCCTCTGCCTCCACAACCCCCTCCCCGAATGATGGCCCACTTCACCCTTACCAGCAGGAAATGAAGCTCGCAGAGGCAGAGCGAAAGTGCCCGTGCTTTGCCGGAAGCAATGAGTTGAGCTCTTAGCTGAGCTGAAGTTTGAATTTAGCTCTCTGCCACGACCCTTCTGGGATCAAAGCTGCTTGGCGAGCTTCAGATCCCAGTCTGAGAAGCGGACAAGCAGTGATCTACCTCACAGGCTTGTTGGGAGGGGAGACCAGCCTTTTGTCAGTACTCGGGGACTGCACTCAGAAAGAGGCACAGTTGTGTTCAATGGGACTCACTCCCAGGCACGCAGGCACAAGGGGGGCAGCCCAGAGCGCTTCCTACAAGGGGAACAGGGGGAGAGGCTTTTTCAGTCGAACGCGTTGGCTCGTGTTCAAAGGGGCTGGATTCTTAGCACGCCTAGTTAGGAGTGCAGCCTTAGGCATTTGCTGAGAAGTAAACTTCACTCGCTGAGCCCCGTAGGGCTGGATTGCTCGCGCAGCTATAATGCCAAGTACCCGTACCTGGAAGTAAATCCAGCTGAAGTCAGTGGGACTTACTATGGAGCAAACCTAACACAGAAATGCTAAGGGACAATGAGTTTACCTAATACTCATTCTGTACTGAAGTCTGAATGAATGATCTCTCTCTCTCTCTCTCTCTCTTACACACACATTAGGACATTCCCACGCTGAAGTCCCGCGTCCCTTCCTTCCAAGAACAGGGCTGGGCGAACGGAGGTGTCTTTGGCGGTAACCCGCTGGCTTTCCCCTGACCCGCGAGTGTTCCTTTTCCAAAGTTAAGTCAAGTCACGAAATCAAACTTAAAGCACGGAACAATCAATGAAGCTTCTTGCAATCCGTGGCGCCTTGTGCTTCCTGGCACTAACAGAAATGCAAGAAATCGAAACTTAATTACTTGAAAGAAATCCAGAAATCCCTCTGCATAATTTATCCAGGAGTTCTAGGGAGAGTTTGTTTTGAATGTATGCATTTAAACTCCATGTCTTTTCGATAGCCGTGTCTGTCCCCCTCGACACCCCCCTCCCCTCTAACCCCCCCCCCCCGCTGGATTTACAGTTGCTCCTGTATTTGTAAACTACAAATTTGTGTAGAAGTACACATTGGTTTCTACACTTCATTCTAAATCCTCTTTCTGTAAATTAGAACTGGACATGCTTTGAAGGACCAACGTTTCTGCCTGAATAGTTCGATCCTTGGCTGTCTACTCAGATGTAAGTCTCATTGACTTCCGTGGGAATTACTCCTAGGCGTGAGCTGAAGACTGCATTTCTACAGCCAGTTTACAGTGCCACTGGGCCTGGTGGGCCTTACATCTGACTAGGCATGATTGAGACTGCCTGGGACATGTTTCTGTTTATGGAGCCCTTTCCTTTCCTTTCCTTTCCTTTCCTTTCCTTTCCTTTCCTTTCCTTTCCTTTCCTTTCCTTTCCTTGTCTTGTCTTGTCTTTTTCTTGCTTGATAGAAGCCAAACAATTTATAGAGATCTTTTTCACCCATTGACTGAAACCACATAGTCCCGAGCAGATCCACAGCATTTAATCTGCTCGGTTTTCCCCCTCATTCACCAGGAAAAACCTGTAAGAGCCATGGTTCAGAGTCCAAAGCTAACTTTATGGTAGCTTTCTCATAGCATTTGCACTAATTTTATGAAAGGATAAAAAATGCACCAGGGAACTCCCTGGAAAGCCAAGTACATTTTTATTTAAGTCACATTAGCAAAAATATAATGTGAAAAGTGAAAGGATCTAACAAAACCATTAATAATTAAAAAATAATTACAGATAGTCTGTCCTTACTATTCATAACCATTCAGCACCTCTTAGACAAAAGAAAATGAAATATGCTTAGCAGAAGAAGGATGTGAGAGAACTGCTGATCAGGAAGCCAGCAGAGACAGTGATTGCCTTCTTGAAACAAGAGAATAAAATAGAAAAATGAGTAAGGGTTGCTTTGCATTGGAACTGGTTTCAATGGCGAAAGAAGCAGGCTGGTTTCCCAGAAAAACCTCTTGTTGCACTGAGTGAGGTGGCAAACAACACTCTGTCAGACAGAGAAGAGGTTACCCACATTTTGGAGAATGGAGAGTGGTCCAATAATGAGACGAGACATTTCAAAATCACATACCATAAAAGAGTGTTGGGTGTTCATCTGTAAGAAGGTTAGAGGCTGAGTAAATCAATCTCCAAGTTTTCTTCTTAAAACCGTTGTCTGATACAGTTAGTGAAGCAATGAGCCCCCTGAAGTTCTAGCTATGTCCTTTAAAGCAGCTATGTTGGTATTGTTGTTGTTTCAAAGGCCAAGATGAGAGAAAAAGAGAGAGAATCATGATGGGAGAATTGGTTCTTTGTAGATCCATCCCCATTTACTCCTGACTGGGACTGAAATAACACCTGGCCTGTAAGCAAGCGTTCCCACACCTATGCTATTGCCAGTGTTTCCTAATTCACACCCACCTAAGACTAACTCGTTGCATTCTGGAACTTGCAATGTTTCCAAGCTCTGCTCCTCAGGTTTTGTGGAGGACGTTGTCCCACTGACAGTGATGTGCCATTACTCTGGTTGACTTCTGTATAGAGGAGAGAGAAGCTGCCATTCTGTCCTTCACTTCAAGCAACAAGTCTTGGGCTTGATCTACTGGGAAGATCAAAAGCAGTGTGAACTTCTTTTGTGCTCTTTCTTTATCATCTAAGATGGGTGTGGGAAAAACCTTCACCCTGCAGGCTGGTTTGCCACCCAGCTAACCTCCTGACGATCACACAGCTGGAGGTAACATAGACAAAGCCCACCTAACTCATACACACTGTTTCTGTTACATATTCACACACATACACACTGGTTCACATCTATCCCATGAATCATGAACTTCCTGTTGTTTGTTTGGTGGCAAACTGGTGACCACAATTTTGGGGATACTGTGAATCAACTAACAGTATCTTTTCCCTCCAGTGAAATAGCAGGAAGATCAATGTGTGCATTGCAACAGGTATAGATCACTCCAACAGACATCTTTTTACAAGTCTGTCTGCTAGGAGATACTGGAACATTAAGAGATAAAGAAAAGAGCAACATAGATGATCCAATATGTGGCTGGAGCATTCCTTATGAGAAAATAATGGGCTCAAAAATATAATGAAAGGAAACCAGTACATGTCATTTGTCTTCTTGCACAAGACCAAAAATAAGAACATATAGAGGTTTTAAAAGATAATTATTTCATATAATTGTACTATTCAGACATATTGGTTTTATTGGAAGATTGATCTATCTCCTGTCACCAATATGCCTTGTCAGTGCACAAAGCCTCGATTCCTATACACATTATCTGAGAGCAAGCCCATTAAACTGAGTCAGACGTACTTCTGAGTAGGCATATTCCAGCTGAGATATTTAAAATGTGAATATACCATAAATGTGAACATATATATATCTCCACATACGGGGAAAATAGAGAAACAAACAAGATGCCATTTGTATTTATTAAAGAGCCTCAACTCTATTTTTTATCAGACAACCTAACATTGTTTGCCTCTCTATGTATTTTAATCAGTCAATTAATTTCGAGCCCACCTGTGCTTTTGTAAAGCACCCAAGGCTTGGTAGAATGTTAAAATTGCTATATAGCAATTTACCTGAATATGAACAATATAATTGCTCTTTATTAACATAAGTCTGGGCAGTGTATTAGAATGGATTGCGCAAAAATAGAAACATACCATGCTGCTTGATAGACCTTTGAGGTGCTTTAAAATGTTTTATGTGCACAAAACGAGTGCAAAACCTCTGGTCATTTAGAAGGGCAGGTTGTGTAGTGATTTAAGTTGAGCAATGTGCCATCAGTACCAAAATCTGTGATTGCAGCAGAACTTATTAAAAAGGTACAAATAGCAGTGAAATTGTCTTGTGTGACTGTAGTGCTCTATGGTGAATGCTTGTGCCCAGCCTGTGAGGAGCTCACTACAACCACTGAGGAGATTTATGAACATGTTTCTGACCAGTGGACTAAGGGGTAGATTCTAAAATTCAGAGGCTTATCATGACAGTGCCTGTAGCTACACCTCGAATGATAATAATCATATGCTGTCAAGTCAGTTCTGACTTATGATGAACCCTTTCAAGGTTTTCCAAGTAAAGATTATGCAGAACTGGTTTACCAGTCCCTTCTTTCGGGGATGCCCTGTGACTGTGCAGCTTGCCCAAGGCTACACAGGTTGACTCACAGGAGGCACAGGAGGGAATTAAACTTCCAGCCTCTGCCTCCACAGCCAGATACCTAAACCACTGAGCTACCCGGCCAGCTCCTTAAAGAAGAACCCCAAAATGCATGCAACTGTGTTGATCCACATCAACAAATGAGTCCCAGCCACTTCTGTCACTAATGGGAACAGAGTTTGTACGGGTAACTTTTTTGGACTGCAGCTTTCCAAACAGTCAGTGGTTGGGGTGTTGGGGAATTGTACATTGGCCTGTCATACTCCAAGCACTGTCTCTTAGCACTTACCTAGCCCAAAAGATCACAAGGGGCCTTGGGGAGTAGGGAAGTCAGACATCCTGTATGTCCCTTTGAATCTCTGACCTCTACTTCCTGCTGCATCTATTGTTTCACAGATATTCTCTGGGTCTACCTATCAGTCTAGCTGGCTGGAGAGCTTAGTGAATTAGGTATCTGGCTGCAGAAGCAGAGGTTCAGAGTTCAGTTGCCTCCTGTGAGTAGAACCAGCCTGTGTGGCCTTAGGCAAGCTGCACAGTCCTGGGATACCCGCAGAAGAAGGGAACAGTAAACCATTTCTGAGTATTCTCCACCTGGAAAACTCTGAAAAAGGTTACAAAAAATCAGAATTGATGGCACATGATGACAACCTATTAGTCTCACTTCCCTTCTTTCCCGGAGTCTCTGAGGAGAAGACATCACATGCCTATCCGCTTAAAATTAGGGTTTAGGCTTTTCTATCTTGAATGTCACTTTCTTAATATAGGTTGGTCGGTTTCTGCTGCTTTTATTTGCTGCATTGCAGGACTAAGAGCCCCCACATCTGTGCAGCACTTGCTCTGCTGCTAAGAGAAACTTTAATAGTTCCCCACACATACACACAAACCTTGCAAACATTCGCAATGTTGGAGCCCAGAAAAGAAGCATTTTTAGTCTAATCAGGCTTTTTATAAGACCGCTGGGTCTGAATTGCCCATTCAAGATAAAGCCAAATACCTTACATTAAATCAAGGACAGTTCACCACACTATACTGTGGCTGGGAAAATCCCTCATCCTCTCACTCGGCTTCCAGCTACTGAGAGATTTGCAGCTAAGCAGAGGGAATAGGGAAACTTGTGACTGTGGGTGGCAAAATAACATGATTATCCTACTTATCGAAATGTCTCTGTGCTTCAGTCCTGTGGCCCTTGGCTTCACTAGCCACTGCTGTTTATGGCAAGTCACTCTGCAGGCTCTTCCTGTGTGAAGAGCCCCACTGGCAGAATCAGACCAAGAGGCTGCCTAAATAACAGGATTCTGTTTCCAGCCAGGGCCAGCCAGAAGCTTTCAGGAGGAACATAAGCAGAATACAAAGGTAACAGGCCTCTTCCATTATTTGCTCCTAAGTAACCTGTCCTCTCGCTTCCAATTTTCTTTCTCACTTGGCACACACTACACTGTAGTCACTTTGAATTAGAGCCTATTTGAGCATTCAGTAGTAGCGAGGCAGGGCAGGATAGGAGGTATTATACAGATCTCCATGCCTAGCTGCACAAGCTTACATGGAAAGCTGGTTCACCTGGCTGCAGAAGGCTTTTATGTGCAGGGAGATTTTGATGTGAACATGCCCTAAAATAAATAATCCTCCATATTCATTCACAAGTGATGTAAATACAGGGAGGAACAGAGCATGCACTCCTTGAATTTTGAAGAGCCTGTGCTTTATGTGTTTGACTGGTAAGGTCCAACCTTTGCACAAGTAAGGATTTAAAAAGAGATACAAAGAAGCAATGACGTGTGAAATCATGGCTTTATTGACAATTTCACTGCCAGTATCCTGTCACTGAATGCATATAATATTTAAAAGACATTTAATTTTTAAAAAAATTGCAAAATGTGCCAATGGCTAAAATGTTGTTGCTTAGCATAGGAAGCCATAACATGAATAGGCTCATTGAATCCATGGAACTTATGGATGAGTTGACTCACTGATACAATGGATCAACTCTACTTATGACTTACTATACTAAGTAACAGAATTGCTTACTACACCAGTGTGAGTGTATAAGTGGGGTAGAGAAGAATAATGCATTAAAATATCATTTACTCATTCATACACATACACAGAGGCTAAATTAAATGTTAGTCCCAATATAAGTAGATCTAGTAGAAAAGGGGGGACTTGTTAATTACAACTCACATATTTATTGATGTCAGTGAGTCTACCCTAATTGAGACTGACATTTGATTCTACGCAATATATTATGTGTTATTGTCTATGATGTATAACAAAAAGTAAATGTAAATAAGCAGAAGGGATGACAAATGTGATTGGTCTCCATCTTGCAGAATTATCGTATGTATGTATGTATGTATGTATGTATGTATGTATGTATGTATGTATGTATGTATGTATGTATGTATGTATGTATGTATGTATGTATGGGCTGCCTTTCTCCCAACAAGAGGACTCAAGGAGGCTCACAGTATTAAAAGGAATAGAATTAAAAATTCAATTATACATTAAAAACAAACTATGAAACTGATTAAAATACATTGAATGATTAAAAGCACATAAAACATTAAAAACGATCTTAACTTTTAAAAAGTTGCATTCAGGGACTCAATAATAATTGTTAAAAGCCTGCCTGAAAAGGTGGGTCTTCAGTTGTTGGTGGAAGGATAAAGTCTACTAGGGCCAGCCCTATCCTTTGTACAATGGGACATCTGCAGATGCTGGGAAGAGTGGCAAGGTGCTGAAAGGGCAGAGATATGTGTGTACCATGTAACCTCTCCTACACTCCCTCAGTATGGTGGCTGTTGCCACCCCAATCCAATCATTTTGGTCAGTTTAGTCTCCTTCTGTATGTGGAATGGGCTACCCTGTTTCTCCCTTTTCTGAAGCAGCAGAATATCTTGTCCAGACCTACAATGAGCATTCAAAGAAGAAGCTATATTTGAGAGAAAAGAATGTTTTAAAATATGATCCAGTAGATCATATTTAGAGGATTACCTCTAAGTATGTACAGACTGCTTTTTCTGTTGACTAATGACAGTGGTCCTTATGAATTTACAATAAAAACACAAGGTTTCTTTCCAGAGAAGGTAGCAGTGGATTTATGTAGGTCGCAGTCCTGGTATCTTCCTTTTCAATTACATGAAACACACATTGCCTATCTCTTGAGAGCATTCTGAGTTTGCCATCACACTTAAAATGTCTTCACTGATTTGACCAATGGATATTGCCACCAAATTGTGAAAATGATACACAGCACGTGTATGTACACCCCCTTCTCTATATTCAGCTCAGTTTTTAGTGATTGAATGAAAGATGATTGAGTTTTGATGAATATTAACATAATTAAATGAAAGAAGAAAATTATTTCCAGCATTATGGAAACTATCCATATCAGAAGGTTGTAAAGTTAATTATACATCATTACAATTATATGATTATAAGGTGATTGTGCTGTTCTGGAAAGTAAATGCTTGAGACACCCATTCTATTACAAGCAGGTCTCTTGCTTCAGTCACTGATGTGGAGCACTGTTGTGTTCTGTGCTAGAATTTAATTCCTCTAATCCTGATTTAATGCTTAGATGCCCAAGATCAGAGAAAGGATGCTACTTTTAAAGATGCATGCTGGCCGGGGGATTTTGCCAGTTGTAGTTCCAAAAACTAGCTTTTCCAAGCTTTGCCCCTGCTGACAGGAAACTATCAGGATAATTAGGGCAACGATGTGCATGTAATATTAATAGGTTATTTTAATGTTATTATGTGTTTAATTGCATTTTTAATGTTATGATTTCTGTATCTGTGTTTTGCTTGTTTATAATTTCTGTTTTGTAAGTTGGTTGGGGGTCCCTCAGTTGGCTGAACCGTGGTATATTTTTTTAAATGAAATTAATAGATGATGTAAAAGCAATGCTACACTTGCCTTTCCTGAGACAAGTGCTCTTCAGATGGGTTGAACTACAGTTCCTGGAAGCCTCCGGTCAGCATAGCCCTTTTCCCAAAAAAAGTGTGAGATAGATCTCTAATTGGGCCAATTGATTTATGCAGATGGAGTACTATAAGACTGCTTCTGGATAAGGTTTTTAATGTGCAGCTGCACTGCTTCATGCACAGTACAGGAAGGGGATGACCAGACAACGCCATTTTTATTTTATAGCCCTCGCCTGTGTTTTTCATTATTTCTTCCACATTGTTCTTACCAAGAAGTAAAACAGAAAGCAATAAAAGACTAACAGCTCCACAACAGCTTATGACCATTACCACCCGGAACCCTCTGTCTGGGAAGTGCAGCAGATGAGAAGTTGTGCCCTGTGCAGTTGCTACCTAACACTTATGTTGCAGCGTTTTAATACAGCATGCAAAGTTAACTCGAGTTTGAGAAAACACTTTGCTTGTGCAAAAGAGAACTCAGCAATGTTAAAGAAGCCACTTTTGTAAAAAAACAAAAACAAAAACAAAAAAACCACAAAAACAACAGACTGTGTATTTCACACTAATATGAATTTGTTACAAAATTCTTGCCTTTGAGTGGAGTTGTTCTGGATTTGGATCAGCCCAGTTATAGCACAGCATCTACACAAATGTTCTTCTATGAACACGTTGGGGGTCACCCATTCCAATGTGATGTTTAGGTCTTCTCAGCACAGGTAATTTATTAAACTAATGATTCTGGAGTACACATCTAATGCGTATCTCAACTCTACATGTTGCACTGCTGGTAATCTGCTTAAGCATTGTTTATACGCCAGCAGTTTCTCCACATGAAGAGAGGTTAGATTTCACCACTGTAATTAACAGAATGTGATGTATTGCTTTGTAGGAAGTTGTAACCTTTCGTGTATGAATTTATGAGTTTTTACAGTATAACCCCACAAAGATGTTAAGTTTAGCCATGGTGAGGCAATAACTTTTTTTTGTCTTTACAATGAAATGTAACAGAACCATTTGTTGTTGTTCTGGAAATTGATCTGAATAGACCCAATTTGTAAACATTTGGAGAATGTTGTTAGTAAAATGTTAGGAACAATTGAGCATTTTCCAGATAGGATATATGGCTTGAATGAGGGGCAAGAACTCATCCTATAATTTCATGATGAACCTCCCAACTCTTCTTTTCAGGTCATGGACTACCAGTGGCCTTTTCAGTCTTATTTATGATTAAACATAGGCTGGTTCACAGAAGTTGTACAGGAATTAATAGTATTCTTAAAATAAATGTTTGCTTCTTTGTTTATAGTTTTAAAAACTTCAGTCCAAGAAGTAGTTTACAAGGAATAAGATTAAGTTAGCACTTCAAAGGTTTACAATCTCAAAGTTGTGACACAAAAAGGGAAGGGATTAGGAGGGAAGAGGAGAAAAGCAGATATGAGTCCCATGCAGAAGATTTCAATGCAACAGCAATTCAGCAAGTCATTGGAGCTGGATCTAACCCAAATGGAAGAGGTGCTGCTTCCTCTCCTGCTGAGGCCCTCAGCATTGGCTGTTGGCAGCTTGAGGAAGGGAGGTCTCGGCTTGAGCTGTATGGCAAGACATGCAGTCCGCAAGTTGCTGTTCAGACATTTTGGACATGTGTTCTGAGCACTGGTATATATTTTAATACTTTCTTCTATCTCACCACATCATGATTCATCGAGACAGTTTCCCAACAGCAACACAGTGTGATGCCTTTTACAGGCATGCACACAGAACTACAGTTTGTCCTCACAGAAGAAAATACATTCGCTTAGATTTTGAAGAACCATGTTTTCATACATTTTTGATCACATATTTTTGGAATGTATGTATTGGGGATGATGGGGATTGTGTCAAAGCAGTCAAGTTTCAAAGAAGAAGCTGGTATGAAATATATCTCCAGTCAGACGCTTGCTGCCCCTTAGAGCCACGTTTACAACATACTTTCCTTCCTACTGAAAAACTTGCCATTTCCATTGTTTCCTAATTTGTTCGCTGAAAAATAGCTGCAGGACCTGAAAAGGTAAAAAGTAGTTAAGAAGTGCAAATTAAAAGGGAAATGCCTTTTTTTCAAAGGCGCATAACTAATTGCTGCCATATTTCATACAGTTTTTTTTCTTCTTGTCAATACATTAGATTTGCAAGGACCTTTAAATTTATGCTTATTGTACAAACAGCTATATTCAGACCTTAGAAACAGTGCAGCCGGGGCCAGCCTGGCCATTAGCTGGAGTGAGGCAGTCACCTCAGGCAGATAAGTTCTTGGGGTAGTGCCAGAGCTGTCACCACTTGACATCTGCCACCTGAGTTGACAGCCCCCTACCCAAGGTGGCCACTGCTCCGTCACCAAAAAAGAGGACAGAACAAAAAGGAGGACATTATTCACAAAAAAGGAAGAAATGTTAATGTAAATTTGCATGTGCTAATTTAAATAAATATATGCAAATATCATTACACTTCGACATCGTTGCTATAATTTGAGTGGAAATACACTACTGCTCACCATGTTGCACAAGACTGTGATTAGGTAAACACCTTGGGACACAACATTGAGAGAAAAATGGAATATAAAGCAAATTAATAAATAACAGATAGTGTAATAACTCTTTGAAATGCCCTGTGTCTTGTATTTCCTGCAGCTTGCTGAAAATCAATATATAGAGAAAGAAAATAAACAGTGGTCACTGTAGTTTTCTTGAAATATCTAGCTAGGCAATAATCAGTTATTTCAGAGGAATGCCTTCAGAATGTTTGCTGCTTGGGGCTGACCTCACATCTGAAGGTCATGCAGAATTGGCATGCCACACCATATTCTTCTCGCCATTTCTTAGTAGTTATATCAATGTGTGTGGTTTGCATCTTTTCTTACAAGATGACTTCCCCCAAACCATTTAAAAAATGAGAGGGGGCTGATTGGATCAATTTACCAATCAAAGCTTCTACTTGCCCTGCTCAACCAGGGAAGCTCACAGGGGTGCGGGGTGGAAGGTGGCTACTTACATGTCACCAAAAAGGAGAGCAACTCTTCAAATACAGGACTGTCTTCCCTGAAGGAGGACATACTGTATGACCACCCTACCTCTAACCCCACTGCACAGTAATAGTTCTGGGGGAAGGAGAACAAGGAAAATGATACAACAAGGCTGTGGCAACAACAGTTAAATTGCCACTGGCCGCTCACAGGTCTTTTGTAATGTTCCGCTGCCACAATGCTTTGGCCCCCAGAAATCTAGACTTTAGACAAATAGCACAGTTGTGCTTTGAAGGTGACCAGGTGGTTAGTGGCCAGGCACCTACCCACAATTTAAAATAACCTGCCACCACTATGGCTGCCCCTGGAGTCCTCTTCTTCCATTCTCTTTCCCCCTTCCTCTTAGCAGTCCCATACGGTGCTGGTGGGAGAGCAAAGGTGATGGGCGAAGGCAGGGAGCCAGGGCAGTGGGGGCCTCAGGGGGCAGGAGAGCTGGCCCTGGCATAGAATGCAGCAGAATTCAGGGTGTTATTTCAAACAGTACTTAATTTTCTGTGCCTATAATCTTCTTCCTATCAGAATGTTCCCTTCAGATGTGAGTCTAGCTGCAGGACGCATAAAACTCTTCCCTTCGATGTAGCAGTGGTGAGAAACCTCATTCATCCCAAGCACCCAAGAGAAGTTCTGAATAGCTGGGGGGGGGGGGATTAAGCCATTTTTCAGAGGTGGGAGGAGCTGCAGGCAAAGGATATCACACCCCCCCCCCCCCAGTACCAATATACTTTAGCTTCTGTTATTTCCAGTAACTATGCAGCTTTTTCAAACAGTGGTCCCCAACCTTGAGCAACCGAGGTGTTATTGGACTCCTAATCCCAGAAACCTTGGCCAGTACAGCTGGTGGTGAAGGCTTCTGGGAATCACAGTCCAAGAACAACTGGGTTACCCAAGGTTGGGAGCCACTGTTTTAGAATGTGAAAACATATGTACAAAGGTGGAGACACCCCTCAGTGATTATGTTGTAGAGTTACAGGGTGTGGAGACACCTGGGGGACCACAAAGGGCGATAGCAGGATCTAAGGAGAGCTGGATTGAGCCCCAGCTTCCCCAGGCCTGCTTTAAAACCTAATGCATTTTTCAACTGTACACAATATACAAATGAGAAATGGAATGACTACACTTCTTTTGGCAGTAAATGAGTTCTAGAAGCAAACGTTGTTTTAAGGGGGAAAAGCAATATATTGACATAAAATTTCTCCAGTGTATGAGTACACTGTGTTTTATGGAGAAGCATTAATTATGCTGATCAAAGGCCTAACTCTTGCTAGCATGATACAGCCCAGGCACGAGTTTATTGCTTCAGATTGCTGATAAGGTTGGACATGACTTAATGTATTTCTCTTTTTAAAAACACACGAAACAAAACACCCCACCCTCCTTACTAGAAAATTAGCATGTTAAGGAAGAGACTGAACTACTCCTTTCCCTTTCATGTAGAAGACTAGGTGCCAAGGTAAGGGTTTAAGCCTAGCCAGTTGTCTAACTTGTAAGAGAGCTGTGAGTAAGACTGCCTTCCCTAGACTACAACTCCCATCACCTCAGCCAGTAAGTCAATGGATTAGCTGGCTGGGGAAGATGGGAACAGTAGTCCAACACATCTGAAGGGCAACATATTTGGGAAGACTAGAGAATGGAATGTGAGTGTTCCTGCAAGCAAACTGTCTTCACATGAAGTCCCACTTGAAGTGATACAGCAAAGAAACATCTGCTGAGATGGAAAGACCCTGGTGAGGGCAGGTTCCTAGATGTCCTTGATGGAGAAGCAGTTTGGAACTTCAAGTGATAGTACTTCTGTGATTTGTTCTACTCTTCAGCCTGAAGACAGCAAATAGTTTTGTTTTGTTTTAATTACAAAGGCTTGAATTGGAAGATAAGGAAAGTTCTTATCCCTCCTCTGACATGGCAATC
This sequence comes from Intellagama lesueurii, assembly GCA_037013535.1. Taxonomy (NCBI): domain Eukaryota; kingdom Metazoa; phylum Chordata; class Lepidosauria; order Squamata; family Agamidae; genus Intellagama; species Intellagama lesueurii. The sequence continues at coordinate 156,062,027 of JBAJHW010000005.1, forward strand.
AGCTCTACCTCTTGGAAAACCTTCCTCAAGGATTGTGGTACCTCCTGAACAAAGAGGAATGGGTTGCATGGAATGCGGGAAGAAAAAGCAGTGAAAAATTCCCTGTGAGCTTCCTTAACCTATCTTAAGAATCAAGCCTGAATCTGAGGGGTTTAGCCCACTTACAGCAGCTCCCCAGCACCCTTATGCCATTTCATTAAACAGGAACCTCTGACATCCATTGAGAGGCTTTTCGGGGGGTGCCACAAATGGATATAGAGGGCAGAGAGAAGAGGACATTTTCCTTTTGTAGACTTCCCTAAGGCTGCAATTTTATAAACGCTTCCTGAGAGAAAGTCCCATTAAACTCAGAGGGGCTTACTGACAGACAGACACAATAAATGTACAGCATAAGTTAACTTATCTAAAGATTCAAACTGTAGAATCCAGTAATGTTGAATATTTTGATATGTGGTCAAATTGAACATATATGCAGAAGAGGCAATTACCTTCACAACATGCCTACCTTTATTCCCCCAAAGGAAACTAAATTCATCTGTATCTGTCAATTATATTGATCCTACTTAAATAGTGGAAAAATCCACCTATCCCTCGGTGATCAGCATGAAGTTTACAGTCTAATGATTAAAGCAGGAAAGTGTTCATCCAGACTAATTTGCCAAGGAAACATACTTTAAAAAACATGGTCAGATTTTTATACTTGGCAGTAAAGAAGGATGAATATATAGATGGAAACAGTGCAATTGGAAAAAGCTAAAAATAATACCTGAAGCAATGTCAGTTCTAAACAGGGACTTCAGAGGAAATGTTAGACTTGCTTCCATGATTATTTCCATCTATTTTCCTCCAAAGACCATCCACCAAGCACTCATGTAATACAAACACTAGTATTTTGAAGGAACTAAGACACTAGCCAGGACCACATCCATTGTTTCAAGGTAGGGACAGACCTACCATGAGGCAGAGTGAGGAACCCATTTTAGGCTGTAGATTGTGACTACAATAAAAGGACATCAGATTGACAGATATTGATCAGTACTGCCATGACATTAAAGAGAGGTGTCTGTGGGATTTTCTGACTCCAGTACCAAAATGAGTTGGTACCATAAAGAGAAAGAAGACTATTTGCTGGTCCACCTAAGGCCACAAAATGCCTTAGTCCAGCACCTAAGAATAATTATATCTAAAACTTGGAAACATTTATTTTTTTATTACAAGATTCTTTCACCATTAGCCATGCTGGCTAGGGGATGCTGGGAATTTTTTGCATGTGATTAGACAGGCATTTGTCCCACTGTTTGATCCACTGCAGGGACAAACTGATTCGCTCCTTTTGCCAGCAATCAGATGATGTAATTGCTAGAGCAAACCAACCCATCCCCTGAGTGTTCTTGCCACAACCTGTCTGGTTTTGTACATATGGTTCCGGGGTGGGTTTTTTGTTTGTTTGTTTGGGTTTTTTTGTTTTGTTTTGTTTGTATGTGTGTGTAAGATTTTTTTCCATTTTGGTTCATTTCCAGAATATGGGATCACTGGAAACAAACCAAAGCAGACCTTGTGGCTTTACATTTCCCTTCCACTTTCACTTTCCCAATATTATTAAATAGCTTAAGAAGACAGCTTAGCCACTTCATGATTTTGGGAAATGAAACACCTCCTCTATTCCTCCTGGAAGGGCAGAGAAAGGAAGTAAAAGATTTGTTTGTTTTTTACAAACTCTATTAGGAAGGACTGATGTGCTATACCTCTTAGAAAAAATAATAAAAATTGAAAACTTCCTTCTGAAAACAGGAGGAGATAGGCAGGGGCATGGAGAGTTCTTTTCTTTTCATAAAAGATGCAGATCAAATAGGGTTGCTTGAGGTGTATATTCTATTTGAATGCAAGGATCACACCAAATGGCATACTGGACCTCTATCCAAACTTAAGGAACCCTTATTAGCTGAAGTCCCTGAACTCTACCTGACTGGAAGAGGAAGGGCCCACAGTCAAGAGCCCCCTGCCATGCAGGAACCACCAGAGAAGCCCCCACAGCTGACTAAACCCTGGCATCCACAGAAGACAACCAGAGCAGTAGCACCACTCCTACCCAGTTGTGGCACTGACAGCAAGAGGCAGAGGAGACTCTGGGAGGAGCAAGGAAGCCCATCCAGGTACCCCTCAGCAGGTTGTACCGTCCGAGCTTGAGAGGACTGCAGCCAGATCCAGGACTTATTCTTCCCTCCCACTTCTCAGTGCCAGGGCTGTTGGGGTTTGCAGTGAGATTAACTGGGGCCCCTCTCCAAGAGACTCTCCCAGGAACGCTATGGAGGGAGTTAACATTTCAGTTCCTTTTTCTACCATTGAATGTGTTAATGAAGACTGTTACTGATGGTACTCATAACCTGGAGCCGATGGAATTATTGCTGGGGGATCCAGCAGTCACCAGTACTGCCAGTGGCAGGGCTGGCAGCACTCACAGCTTGCACGTTCTTTTAAAACCTCCTGTGCAATGGTAGAATACAGAGGTTTTCAACCCACATCTACCAACAAATAAGACTCCAGTAGGCCAAGCTTCTCTTGGATTCTGACTCCCAAGTAGACAAAGGCATGCATACAATGTCCTTAGTAATGGTTTATATCACAAGCGAGACCCTTCTGTGACTGTCTCAGTGTTTAAAATAGGAATGTAAAATATTCTTTTAGCAAAGTCTGCTTTCTTAGCACTGAAAGATCCTTTTTCAAAACAGAGGAAGCAAGCTGATTTATGAAGGCCACAATAATAAATCATCACACAGAGAAAGAAGATGAGGTCTTAACTGGTGCCAGGACCAGCTACGAGTAAAAGAAAAAGAAGAATTTGCTCTTTTCCACTACAAAAGGTCCAGTGGCACTTTCAAGATTACCAAAGTTTAATTTGGCACAAGCTTTCATCGATATATCAGATTCCTATGAAGTAGCAGAGCACATTTCACAAAAGTGCACGCCGTATTAAAAACTGCTTGTCTTTAGGATGCCACAAGAATTCTGTATTTAATTTTATTGCATATGTCTGAAGAAGTGGACGTGATCTACAGAAGCTCACATTGAAATATAATAGTCTCTGAAGTGCCACTTTTTTTGTCTTTTGTTCTGCTTCTTTGGATTTTGCCTAGTATGCTTCCAGAGACTAACACGGCTACTTCTTCTAAACAAGACAGTTGTTCCTTCTGCAACAGATAACATGGTGGTTTGGGGGCTTTGGTCTGTTCTTTTTAAAACTACAACTTCCAGAATCTTTGAGCTAGCATTTCCACGCTAGCTGGTGATACTGGGATAGATATAGATATAGATAAAGGTACTGATAAAGATCTAGTGTTTGTGTGTTGGGGACTTTTCCAGTACCTGCTGGAAGCTGCAGAAGATCGTTGCCATCACTGTACACTGTAGCTGGTACAAATGTCAAAAACCCTCAAAGGCACTCCGTCTGGAGGTCAGGCTAGAGATTTTATGTCCTCAGTTGAGCTGATCTTTATAAACAACTGTTCTGGAAAGCCAGGGAACACAGAGTGGTTGATTAACTTCTTTACAGACCTAAGGTGTATGTTATTTTCTATAGGGACAGCTCCTAGCTGGCTAAACTTTCCACACATGGAAGAACATGTTAGCAGAGCAGTTAGCTGATTTTACTCAGTCACTTCTTGTGAATTGCACAGTGCCATACACAAAACGCTGTATCAATTCCATTTTTTATTTTTAAGAAAGAAAAAAAACACCTCTGGTTGATGAATGTGAGATATTTCTTCCATGTCTGCAATTCAAAATGCCAGGAAAAGGTTCGATATTTCCTTGCAATATTGTGCCATGTTGTCAACAGGAAGATACTGCCAAGCTTTACAGTGGTAGGCATTTGAAAATTAAGTACCAAATTTGCTTTGAGCAGCAAAGAAACGGATGGAAAATTAGATCACAGAAGATGTTTGTTTAAAATTGAAGTTAGAATTTTAAAACTATTTACTTATTTATTTTAAATATTTTAACCCATTTTTCTACTTAAAAAGGACCCAAAACAGCTTACAACAATTAACAGACAGTATTTAAGCTAACAACAGTGAGTATACAATACTTCTTGTCCAATCTTCTCCAAATTTGCCAGAGTAAGCCCCTGCTGTCTACAAACTCTCTGATTTAATAATATATTCAAAATGTATTATGTTTTGTTTGGGCTGCTCCTTCTATCAGAAATGGCTTAGGGAATGCTGTTTTGACTGGTCACACAACATCAGAAGTGCACTTCTGTGCACCTCTAATTAGAAAACTTGTTGCACAGCTGTTTTCCCTCACCGTTCCAGGACCATGCTATAGTTGTGAGATCTTCTATTTCTGGTGTCCCAAGAATTCCAGCAGCCATTTTCAGGAGAGAGAGAGATATATAGAGATAGAGATAGAGATAGAGAGAGAGAGCACTGTGTATGCATTTTCCCCACCTCCATTCCCAATATTTCCATTCTGCAGGGATTTGTGTGCTGCACAGCTAGCTGGTCATCCTCAAAACTAGCAGGACTAGGGTTAGCTGTACTTTGAATGGAGAAGTTCTGTCCTGCAGGCTGTTTGTGGCCTATAGGAAGCTTCTATCTGGCTCGCTAGCTCTTTAAATGCCAGTGGAGACTTTTAAAATATGGAGGAGTGCTGTGGAGAGTTGCTGCTGAAAGGGACTAAGGGAGTGACTACATGGTCATTTGTCCTGTCATTTGGTCCACTGTGGGGACAGGCTGTCTCTCCCCTTTTGTTGGCAAGCAGCTTATGTGGGAGCTTATCAGTGAGTCCCTCTGGCCGCAAAACTACTACCTTTATTTCCTGAGGTAGGTCCTTTAGGCCTCAGAAGTGCGTAGTAAGCCCCATAGACAAGCCTGAACCTTAAAAGTAACCTTGATTGCTTCCAAAGCAATAAACCATAGACGATGTGTTTCCTTAGAATACACACCAGCCTTGAAAAGTAGGACAGTAGGACCTTTATTTACAGTAGCCACTATTAACCTTCTTTCATCCACACTGGATTTAGTTATAGTCCTGCTGTATCAAGAGACTAGTCCTCTGTTGAAGTTTTATATTTGTTTTATTAAGAAAATAAAGTAGATTTATTAGATTACAGTTGTAGCTTTAAAGCTTAAGCATTAGGCATATTCAGACAGTTACAATGGTTAAATAAACTTACAATTTCTAATTAAAATAAAAACAGCTAGGTAATCATCTTTGCTCTATGTCCCTACATGCTGGCATCTAGAAGCTGGGCTATTCCCCCCCCTTCTTCTTTCTAAAGAAAAACAAGCCTCTGTGTCTCACATTCCACAGCATTCACCGAACCTTTTTTCACATACACAAACCCTCTCATTTTACATATCTTTAGGACCTCCTTCCTAATTACTCTTTCAAGCTGTCAACCAATTAAGTCAAAGTAGGCATAATTCAGAACACTCCGATCACCTCCGAAGATTCTCATGATCCAGGCTCCAGGTGTCTTATCTTCTCCAAGTTAGTGGTTTTTGTTGCATCTCCTCTGGACTGTTTGACCTTGTGACTTAGACAAACAACTCTGCATAACAAGCTCCTGAAAAACATCTCTTTTAAATTCATCTTACACAGAACCTAACAGACTCCATTTTAGTATGACTACAATTCCCAGTTTCCTTTCATTTCCTTACACTTATGTGCCACTGCAAACCAGCTTACCCCAAAAAGGTTTCTACCCTCACCTTTCTGGGTCCTTGCCAGGGGCAACTGTTTTTTTAAGTGTGGGTATGATCACTTCATTTTCATTATTTCCATCATGTGCAATTGTTTGGATTGAACCAAAGCAGAACTTGCTGCTTTAAATTTCCCTTTGATTTTCAACTTTCTAATATTGTTACATGGTTTAGAAAGACAGCTTAGTTACCTCATGATATTGGGGAATCAAACACTTCCTCTGCTCCTTTGTGGAGGGGCAAAGGAAGGAAGCAAAAAAAATTATAAAGCAGTGCTGATGAACTATACCTTTTAGGATTGTCTTTAAAAAATTGAAAGCTTCCTCCCAGAAGGAAGAGGAGAGAGGAAAGGGCAAGGAGGTGGTTTTTTTGTTTTGTTTTGTTCTTTTGATTGTTTTCTTAAGGAGGGTGGGCCATATAAAGTCACTTGAGGCGTGTATACCATGTGGATGCTAGGATGGCACCAAATGGCATACTGGACATCTACACCATCTTAAGCAACCCTATTTAGACTGTTTCAGTTGAGCTGTGTAGCCAAGCCCTAACTCTCTCTTCTCCAGTGCTGTTGACCACTCTGGAAAATCGCTCCTCTGAAAGCCCCACTAGTGCTAATCAAGGCTTTTAAAAAGCTTGGTTGCAGTGGGCGGAGGATGGTGTGTATGTATGCACAGGTGTGTGGATATATAATATAGCATTAGGTTAGGGCAATAATGTCAGGGAGCCCATGCCAGCAATGGATGGGACTGCCCACTCTGGGATCTGGTGCCATTGGCTTTGGAGTTTGGCCCCACACACTTCTAGCATAGGGCCATCAACCTAACCAACTTGCCTGGATCAGTTGGACCCATTGGCTGAAAAATTTCCTTTAGCTCTGAATTATACAAAATAAGTAAATATTTTGTCAGGTCTTTTCCCCATCACCAATCTTATCAATTACCTCCGGTGATTTCAATGAAATACATATTTTTGTTTTATTACTCCCTGTGAGGTGTTTTTGGGTCGGTTTTAATGTTAAAATATTACAAAACATTTTGGGATTTTTAAAACAAAAAGCAGAAGAGAATCGTTTTAATTGTTAAATAGATAAAATATATGCAGCTAATTTACATTACAAGATGGCCAATGAATTTAGCTATCCTTGGCATAAAATCTGAGGGACATTTCTTTCTCCCTTTCCCACTGCCCAGCATCTTAGTGTAGGAGAACATATAGGCTGAGATCAAAACTACTACTCTATATTAGATAGAATCCTTTGAACTTTCAAAAATAGTTCACCATCTCTCACGGGAGCTGCTTTTGAAAAAAAATTGTGTCTAAAGTTCACTTGAGCACACAGAACCAGTTTTATAGTTTTTTGGTTCCTAGCCAGAATATAAACATAAACAGGGCCATGGACTTTACAATTTAAAAGAAACTCATTGCATTACTCATTACTTATCAGCAGGTAGGTTACCATTATTGTTTTATTGCTCCAATCACAGTCACACAACTAATCCACTGCATTAATATGGACATTGTGTTGTACTCTCCTTAGTAACAGACTAGAACTGGCCTACAACTATTTCCCACTAGTGGCCAAATCTGATATTGCACCTGAAAAATATTTATAAAACAACAACAAAAAACAAACAAATAATATTTCCTTTGGTACCTAGGACTGATAAGAAAATGATATAAAACCTTTAAAAATCTTGTCAAAATGTCTGCCCAAAAATCCTTTAAATGCCCTTTAAAATTAACTTTTGAAAGTATCTAGTTCTTAGTTATCAGACCCATGTCACTTAGGGGTTACTCATATCTAAACCTAGTTTGTAACTACTAGTTACATTGCTTGTTACCGAAAATAACTAGTTACAGAAAACTACATTTGCTGTAAACAGTTGCTTTCAAGGTCCAAGCATAAATGCAGAAATAAAAGAAATGGATTGTCTAGAAATTTGGTTTCCAGCCTTTGGTCCACAGATGTTTTTGGACTACAACTCCCAAAAATCCTGGCCAGCACAGCTAGTGGTGAAGGCTTCTGGGAGTTTTAGTCCAAGAAAATCTGGGGACCCAAGGTTGGGAACCAGTGGTCTGGAATCTGGTCACTTTATGTGCCCCTTTTGTTCTTATAAACAACTACATTTCAAGACTTTTTAATGCTGTAGTTTCTGCCTTTTGTAAATAACGCATGCACACCTCCTTTAGCAGCTTCTTGATAACATCATGGAATCTCAGCACAGCAGCTTGTGCATGGATCAGATGGTGAAAGCAGAATAGGGCTTGTCACTCAGATGGACTCGTTTCATACTCTCATCTAAGGAATTGGGGAAAAAAAGATTCCTCTAGAAAGGAAATGAACCACAACTGCAATCCAAAGACCTTTGTGATTTTAAAAAATGTTATTTACAAAAAAATGGCAAATTATTTAAAAATACAAGGGTGGTGCTTTTGCTTCCGTCTAGGGGATGAAAGAACATTAAAAGAACCAGGAACCTGTGTTTTAATCACATTAAAAATGTACTCATTGCAGCAACAACTTAACACAGCCATCAGCACAATCAGTTAAATTAATCCCATGAAATAAAACTTGAAATAAAGATGATATCTGAAATCATTTTTATTCATGGTTAGAGACTATGAAGGTTCATTTGACAAGCCTTAAAAACCTTATGGGTGATGTTGAAAACTTCAGTGTACAAGTACTGATTCAATTTGAGGGGGGAAATTGACTTGATAGGATGGTTTCTGTGGAGACATTACTAGAACACCAAACCCCCAAGCAATATAAAGGCAACTAGAGTATTGTATGCTCATTACCTGAATGTTCAAATGCTTAACAACTCTGAGTGGTATGAATATGCAAAGCTTTCAGGCTCTGAAGCAAACCGTTCCTGCTTTTGAGGCAAATATGTCACCAGGTCAGACTCAACCTTCCAATATTACAGAGGTGGGGAATCTCTGGCCTTCCAGACGTTTGGGACTTGGGACTTAACTCCCAGATGCCTCAAACAGTGTGCAAGGAATGTGAGAACTGCAGTCCTAAACATCTGGAGGGCCATTGTCCCCAGCCTTGTAGGACTGGTGTGTGCCTCAGTCTGAATCAAGGGAATTAGATGTCATAGGCTGAGAACACCGTTTTATCCCCATGACTCATGTAATCAAAGTCTGACCCAACTATTGGAGTCAGCCTCACCCACACCCAAGCATCTGAAAAATTCTTTTAAACTTAATCATACATCTGCAAGAAATATTTGGCTGATTTGTTCAAACCAATGTGAAATTTAGCCCAGACTAGAAAGGGGAAAAGTTACTTTTTTAAGACCATAATTTCTAGAATCTTATAGTCAGCATGGCTGTGTTAGCTGTGGGATTCTGGGAGTTGTGGCCCCCAAATTTTGCCCATCTCTGATTTAATTGTCTCTGACTGGAGGTTTTAAACAGTGGATTCTGAGAGCTGGAACCAAAGCCTTCTTCTTCTGCTTCCATGAAAGCTTGCCAGAAAGGAGGGCCACAGTTCATTTGGGCAGCAGCCGTTCCTACTTCAGCTTTCAGCATCAACAAGGGCACACTCAGACGTCAAGAAGATGGTGGCATGGACTATGGATCGTTGTGCCCAAGCCCAGAGTTTGAGCACAAAAACAGTGACTTGCCTGAGCCCAGATCCCCTGAGACTTCACTCCTTGAGCTTCAGCCCATTGAGAGACTGGGAGCCTCGTCCCCAGGGCCTTTCCGTAAATCTACTTATCAGTGTTGAAATGCACCTGGTTTTGTTACTGACTCGCTTTTGGTCTACTTCCTTTCCTATCTGCTTGCCTGCACAGTCCTTGCCATGCTTTACCTATTTCCCATCCTGCTTATCCCAGGATGACCAGCTCCATTACAGCAAGTTGGGATGACCACAAATACCGAATTTTATTTGGGTTTGGTGCCTCCTCTACTCTCTTATTTACTGTCCCTTAGATAAGGGTGAGGGAGATTCCACCTCCAGATGTTCTGGCTATCAGATCCCAAGAACCCTAGCCAGTATGGCCACTGTTAAGAGATTATGGGAATCAGTACAAAACATCTGGAGGGCCAAAGGTTTCCCATTCTAACCTTCATCTTAGGCACTGCACTCCTTTTACCAAGTCCATACTTCATGTCTACTGAAGTGATGGCCATGTTACAAAGTGCTATGTTATGTATGAAAGAATCTCCTTTTTGCATCTTGGAAAAATGTTGATTGAGCCAATGTTCCACAAACAATATTTAATAAGAATGGTTCCATCTGAAAGATGCAGTCCTTTTCTTGGTAATCTGGGAATATATCCCACTGAACGTAAAGGCACTCACTTCTGAGCAGACATGATAGAACTGCACTGTTAATGTTGTGTAATGAGAAACTCTATATAGAAAAGTAAAAGCACATATGACCAATTATTAAATCCTCCATTTCACTCTCTTTTTTTTCAATGTCTCCAAAGCAAAGCTTGCAATTCACACTCATGCATATTGGTATCCACTGTTCCAGCAATTATGATCACTACAAAGACCATACTATAAACATAGCAATCTACGGCTATTTTAACAAGCAGCCCCCTTTTGTAGTTTCCTATTCCAGAATACATCATTTTATCCCCTCCTTCCTCCTTTTTTCTGTTTTTTCAATTAACACAACCTGAGAGTTGTATTACACGAGTACTGAGAGTGCTCCCAACTCATCAGGCTGTTTTGATTTCTTTCCCAAAGGTCTTTTCCAGTTCTACAAAGCTTGAGGTTCCTTCAACTTTGCTGCTACCATTTTCTTTGCTTTGCAAAGGGCTCCTTCTCTCCCCCATGAAACCTCTGTTGTATCACTCACTACTCACTGCTGGCACCAACATTCCTGCCTTCGGGGGAGTCACCATCATCTGCCGCCCCACAGGCACCGGGTGAGAGACAGTGTGGCTGTGCTGCTGCTGGCTGCCAACCATCCTGGGGGAGCTTGGCTTGGACTCCCACTGCCTTGCAGGACTGGGCCCTTGCTACTTCTGGCTGCTCCACCCCCTCCTCAACACCAGCCACCTGGCTCAGGGGGAGAAGGGGCTTTAGAAGGGGTTTTATTGTGATTGGGTTGTCAGTTGCCATCAGGTTGAGTAAGCAGAGACCCACAGTGGATCTAAGAGAACAGGAAGGGGGGAGGGCATTGGAGGGGGCAGCCACTGAGGTGGTGCTGGGTAGGGGAAAGAATGGTCGTGGGGGTAGAACATGCCCACGTAGGAGAAGAGAGGTTAGATATCTTACATCTATCCCCTCTTCTAGTCCTACTCCCAACCAGATGGTATCAGGTGTAGGCATCCTTCAGTCTCGAGAGACTATGGTAATGTGCTCTGAATAGAGGTCTTGGAACAATGTCTAGTGCGGCTGAGAAGGCCAATTCAAGAGTTACAATCCCTTCCACACTGAAGACAAATACAATCTGTCCCCTGTCCAGCTCCCTGATTTTGCTGGTTTCAGGACTGCCTCTTTGCCTCGGCCTGCTGAACAAGTGTCTCTTCAAATTGGGAGAGGCTATGCTGCACCGCCTGCCTCCAGGCTGAATGCTCAGACGTCAAGGTTTCCCATCTGTTGAGGTCCATTCCTAAGGCCTTCAGATCCCGCTTGCAGATATCCTTGTATCGCAGCTGTGGTCTTCCTCTGGGGCGATTTCCCTGCACTAATTCTCCATACAGGAGATCTTTTGGAATCCAACCATCAGCCATTCTCACGACATGCCCAAGCCAACGTAGACGTCGCTGTTTCAGTAATGTATACATGCTAAAAAAATCCAGCTCGTTCTAGGACTACTCTATTTGGAACTTTGTCCTGCCAGGTGATACCAAAAATGTGTCGGAGACAACGCATATGGAATGTGTTCAGCTTGGTATCAGGTGAACATATCAGCAAACCCTCGAGCCACACGGTGCTGTTGATGAATGCCAGGTCGGTACAAAATAAGACTGCCCTCATTCATGATGTAATTCTGGATGGGGGTGCTGACCTGCCGTGTATTACTGAGACCTGGGTGGGAGAGGAGGGTGGTGTTCCCCTCTCCCAACTGTGTCTGCCTGGGTACTCGGTCCAGCACCAATGTCACTCGGAGGGTCAGGGAGGGGGAGTTGCTATAGTCTATAGGAGTTCTATCTCCTTGACCAGGCTTCCTATCCCTTTGAGAGGAGGTCTTGAGGGCCTGTATTGTGTGTTGGGCTTACGAGACAGATTGGGGATTCTGTTCATGTACCGCCCACCCTGCTGCGTACCAACGGTCTCCCTGCCTGAGCTGACGGAGGTAGTCTCGGACCTGTTGTTGAGGACTCCCAGGCTGTTGGTGCTGGGGGACCTCAACATCCATGCCGAGGCTGCCTTGACTGGAGCGGCTCAGGACTTCATGGCCGCCATGACAACCATGGGGCTGTCTCAATGTGTCATCGGCCCGATGCATGAGAAGGGCCATACTTTGGACCTGGTTTTCTCAACAAGACTGGAAGATGTGGTTTGGATGTGGAGGGGCCAGTTGTGACCCCATTGTCATGGTCAGACCACTTCCTGGTCAAGTTTAGTCTATTAGCTTCTTCTCTCCTCTGCAAGGGTGGGGGATCTATTAAGATGATCCACCCTCGAAGACTAATGGATCCAGATAGTTTCCTGAATGCTCTGGGGGATTATCCGTCTGATATGGTTGGCGCTCCTGTCGAAGCTCAGGTCACCCTATGGAGTAGGGAAATGACCTGGGCAGTTGACATGATTGCGCCTAAGCGCCCTCTCCCTGCACGCAGAGCCCAGACAGCTCCTTGGTATACATCTGAACTGCGGGCGATGAAGTGAGAGGAGAGACAGCTGGAGCGCAGATGGAGGTAATCCCGCTGGGAGTCCGATCAAACACAACTTAGAACCCATTATTGGGCCTATTTTGTGGCAATATGGCTGGAGAAACGGCAATATTTCACCATCCATATTGCTTCCTCAGAATGTTGTCCAGCAGAGCTGTTTCAGGTAGTCCAGGATCTTCTTCAACCGGGAAATCCGGTGGACGTCCCGGACCGCTGATCAGCTCGCTGTGATGAGTTTGCCATTCACTTTGAGGGGGAAATCGCTCAGATTCGCAGTGGGTTGGACTCCACCATTAGTGCAGAATCAGAGGATGTGTCCAGTGTGCCGTGCTTATAAGTAGGCATCCTTCATTCTCAAGAGACTATGGTAACATGCTCTGAATAGAGGTCTTGGAACAGCGTCTAGTGTGGCTGAGAAGGCCAATTTGAGAGTGACAATCCCTTCCACACTAAAGACAAATACAATCTGTCCCCTGTCCAGCTCCCTGATTTTGCTGGTTTCGGGACTGCCTCTTTGCCTGGGCCTGCTGAACAAGTGTCTCCTCAAATTGGGAGAGGCCATGATGCACCGCCTGACTCCAGGCTGAACGCTCAGATGTCAAGGTTTCCCATCTGTTGAGGTCCATTCCTAAGGCCTTCAGATCCCACTTGCAGATATCCTTGTATCACAGCTGTGGTCTTCCTCTGGGGCGCTTTCCCTGCACTAATTCTCCATACAGGAGATCTTTTGGAATCCAACTGAGTGCCGTGCTTAGGTCAAGTATTAATGGATGAGTTTCGATTGTTGAGACCTGAGGATGTGGACAGGGTGCTTGGATCTGTCCGTTCTACCACCACCCCACTCGACCCTTGCCCATCTTGGCTAATTGGAAGATCTGCCAGGGGGGTTCACATGCCTCTGTGAATGCCTCTTTGAGAGAGGGAGTGGTCCCTACTGCCTTGAAAGAGGCGGTAATTCGGCCACTCCTAAAAAAGCCTAACCTGGACCCAGGGCTGGTGGTTAACTACCAACCAGTGGCAAACCTCCCTTATTTGGGCAAGGTGTTGGAACGGGTTGTGGCCAGGCACATCCAGGTGCTGCTGGAGGAAACGGATTTTCTGGATCCATTTCAATTGGGTTTCAGGCCGGGTTTTGGTACCGAGACTGCCTTGGTCGCCCTGTACAATGACCTCTGCCGGGAGAGAGATAGGGGGAGTGTGACCCTGTTGATACTCCTGGACCTCTCAGCAGCTTTTGACACCATTGACCATGGTGTCCTTCTGAATAGGCTGGCTGGGTTGGGAGTTGGGGGCACCGCTTTACGGTGATTCCGCTCCTTCCTGGCTGACCATGTCCAGAAGGTGATGCTGGGGGACAGTTGCTCTGCCCCATGGCATTTATGTCATGGGGTTCCTCAGGGCTCAATACTGTCCCCCATGCTGTTTAACATCTACATGAAACCGCTGGGAGAGGTCATCAGGAGGTTTGGGCTGAGGAGTGAGCAATATGCTGATGACACTCAACTCTACCTCTCGTTTTCCACCAATCCAGGTGAGGCGGTTTCTGTGCTGAACTCGTGTCTGGACCTGATAATGGACTGGATGAGGGTTAATAAATTGAAACTCAATCCAGACAAGACGGAAGTGCTGTTAGTGAGTGCTTCGCCGGACAGGCTAGAGGGTCATTTCCCTGCCCTGAATGGGGTTGCACTCCCCCTAAGGGACAGGGTCCTCAGCTTGGGGGTGCTCCTGGACCCTGGTCTAACTCTGGAAGCCCAGGTGGACTCGGTGGCCAGGGGCACCTTCCTTCAGCTGCGGAAATTATACCAACTATGCCCCTACCTGGATGAGCAGAATCTCATGACAGTTACACATGCACTAGTAACATCCCGTATAGATTACTGTAATGTGCTGTACGTGGGGCTGCCTTTGAAGATGGTCCAGCGACTGCAACTGGTTCAGAATCGAGCTGCGCGGCTGGTGAGTGCTGGGGCCGCTAGGGAACACATCAGACCAATTCTGTTCAAATTACATTGACTACCAGTCACTGTCTGGGCCCAATTCAAAGTGCTTGTTTTGACGTATAAAGCCCTAAACGGCTTGGGCCATGGATACCTGAAGGACCGCCTCCTTCCATATGAACCTACCCGGCAGTTAAGATCTAGCCAGGGGGCCCTTTTGAAAAAGCCATCCCTCAAGGAGGTAAGAGGGATGGCTTGTAGACAAAGGGCCTTTTTGGCAGCTGCCCCCAGACTATGGAACGCCATCCTGAGTGAGATTTGTCTGGCGCCGACATTGATGATGTTTCGGCACCAGGTCAAAATCTTCCTGTTCCAGAAGATTTTTAATTGAAATAATATCAACTGTGGGTCCTGATGGCAACTTTAGAGTACTGTATTTTTAATTGTATTTTAATTGTTTTATCTTTTTATTGTATTTAAATTGTTGTAAGCCGCCCAGACATCTTTGAGTAGTGTGGGCGGCATATAAGTTAAATAAATAAATAAAATTTGATACTTGAGAGAACAACAAATGCGGTGTATAGGATGTCCTGATTTCAATTTGGTGAATGTGATATGCTTTCTTTTCAAATTTATAAGTGAAAACTATAAAGAGAGAACCAGTGTGCTTTATTGGATCAAGTGTTGGACTTGATCCACTGCACAACTTGTACTGGATCAAGCGCAGGATTCAGAAAGCCTGGCTCCAAATCCCTGCTCAGCCATGAGAATTCAGTGAAGGGCAGCAATGGTAAAACTACTCTTTGAATATGTCACACAGGATTTTCAAAGTGTGTAAGATGTCCAAGGAATGGTTTTACTATTGCCACTCCCCTCCGTTGAGTCTCCATGTCTGAACATGGATTCACACCAATTTTCTGAGTCTGATACTTGATTCAATATACCACATTGGCTCTCAGTGAATCATATATCATTTTATGGACTGGAGCTAGGGTTAAGTGCATGCAACTTGACTGACAAAAGCAGACTTCACAGCAACTCTGGCTCCCTTGTCCCAAATGCTATACAAACTGTTGACCCTGGTTAATGAGCAAGGTTGTGCTGTGAAGAATAGGAATCCCTAAACTTTGGTAGAGGCACCAAAGATTGAGGTGGGTTTTTTTTTGGCGGGGGCAGGAATAACAACTTCCAGAACCCACCCACCCCAGCTATCATGATGTCTGGGGGATTCTGGAAAATGTAGTCTAGAAATTAACTTTTCCAAGTACCAGAAAGTACCATCCAAAATGTATGTCCCAATTCTTTCCCTTGGTTTACTCTTCAACCAAATTGCTAGATCCAACTCAGTGGCTACTTCTTGGTATGCATGACTTTAAACTTGAACACTTTCCTTGTTCACATTATTGCAAATTGTTTGCAATTCAATCAAAAGGGAAAAAAGGGGGTTGTTTATTATCATTATTAGTGATTCTCAGAAAAGTGTAGGTTTGTGAAAATAAATAAAACAGCTCATTGCTTAAGGCTGTGTTATATGGAACTTGCACAAATGTATACTCCTCAGGAGTTGCCAAACTGGCATTTTTCATTTTGCATATGGTTGGTTATCCATATTCTCTCTGTTGAAGCACTAATTTGAAAATTAGAAACGCAGACCAGTCTTCAGGAAATGTTTACTTACTGTTTTAATAAACTTTTGTTTATGCCTAGAGGTGCTGTTATATTACCAACTAGACATTAATATGTGGTCCACAAGGGATCCCACATGCAAAATATAATTATTGCTGTGTGAGTCACATGGAGTTTGCAAGGTACATGGATATCTGCTGGACAGGAGGCAGAATGTAAACCTCTTTCCAAATGCATGCAGTCACCAAATACAAGCTAAATCCTTTTGTTAATCTCAATTAGTGAAGACCCATTGCAAGAATAAAACCTGTTAAGTCAACACTTATGTAAGTCACATTGATTCAATGGATTTGTTCTACATGCAAATAGAAATTCAATGTTGTCCTACATTATTAACTTCTTGAAGCACTGATGGAACCAATTTAGCTAAGGCACTATTGACCACACTTCAGATACACCTCCTAGAAAACTGTGTATCTGGAAATGGAGGGAAAGGCCACTTCCTTAATGAGGAAGATGTTTCAAAGCCTTTAAAAACATCAACATAGCCACAGTGTCTTCAAATGACACAGAACAGGCTATGCTTTTGGAAAACTCTACCCAAGATTGTGGCAGGTTCTGTGAAGAATAAGACTGTGCTCTCTGCACCAGAGAAGACTGTTTTCAGATGACTGTGAAGATGGAAGCTAGAAATCAGTTTCAAATTAGCCAGCTAGCCCTTGGCCTTATTTTAGCATGATATCCAGTGCAAGAAGGGGAAGGAGAGTGTTAGATTAGGCATCCTTCAGTCTCGAGAGACTATGGTAACATGCTCTGTATGGAGGACTTGGAACAGCGTCTAGTGTGGCTGAGAAGGCCAATTTGAGAGTGACAATCCCTTCCACACTGAAGACAAATACAATCTGTCACCTGTCCAGCTCCCTGATTTTGCTGCATTCGGGACTGCCTCTTTGCCTCGGCCTGCTGGACAAGGGTCTCTTCAAATTGGAAGAGGCCGTGATGCACTGCCTGCCTCCAGGCTGAACGCTCAGATGTCAGGGTTTCCCATCTGTTGAGGTCCATTCCTAAGGCCTTCAGATCCCGCTTGCAGATATCCTTGTATCGCAGCTGTGATCTCCCCCTCTGGGGCGATTTCCCTGCACTAATAGTGTATTACTATAGTTTAACTAGCTGATGGCTTAAATGGCCTGCAAAAGTTTTAAAAAGTTAATGAAGTAAAAAGCATGCTCTAAAATGAATGTTAAGAAAACTAAGTTCATAGTAATCAATAACAGCAAGCAGCCCAAGAAAAGCAGCTAAACATTCAAAATGAACATATGGAACATCTAAAAAATAAAAGGCATCAGGTGAATTAAAAGCTTCCCATCCCCTCTCCCACCATGTTCCAGGATATTCCCTTCATCCTAGGAAGACCTTGGGAGCCACCAAAGAGTGTAGGGAACAATTTAAAGCTGAAAATCACTGCCACGGATCCTGGAGTCAGTATGCAAAAAGAGAACATCGATGAAATTTCTTAACTTGAGGTAATTCCCCTCCAAAACTTGTATCTGAATGAGGAGCAGAGGATGTGAAACAAGGGATCATATATCGTTAATCAACAGCAGCAGCATTTTTGTAGGTGTTCTTGCAGGAATCTGATGGTCTAAATCTGTTTCAATCAGGGTTTAGGTCATGGTATGGGCCTGAAACTGTTTTGGTTACCCTGAAAGGCGATCTCCTGAGGGAGACAGACAGGGGAAGTGTATGTCTGACCTGTATGTTTGTTTTGTGGGGCTTTGAAGTTTTTAAGTTTTAATTTATAAACCACACAGAGTAGTGCTTGCACTAATAAACCAGTATATCAAACAAACATACATCATGGGATATGGTTGAACAAGCATTATAGCCATTTAATAGCAGTCTGAGTAGAGGTGGACTACAGTAACTTCTTCAAGAATGTAATAATCAATAGAAGCTTATAATTTACTTTGAGGACATACATTATATCCTTAGTTCTACTGTATGGGACAGGACTGTAGTCTTTTAACACAGGCTATAATGAAAAAAAGATGTATTTGAAATGTGGATTTACTGTAGGATGGTGAGACTGTCTTGAATCAGGAGGGTAAGCAATGCAGAAGTACTAAAGTGAATGATGCAAAAAGGTAGAAGACATTGGCCATGTAATGGGAAACCAAAAGGTAGCAATTGCTACAGCTGACTATTAAAAGAAAAATGTATGTGAAAAGAAGTGTAGGAAAGAGAAAGACTTCTTCACTGAACCCCTTAGAGCAGGGGTCCCCAACCTTGTGTCTTCAGATGTTCTTAGATGATAACACCCAGAAACCCTGGCCAGCACAGCTAGTGGTAAAGGCTTCTGGGAGTTTTAATGCAAGAACATCTGGGGACACAAGATTAAGAACCACTGCCTTAGGAATTTATTTGGTAGTAACAGAAGATCACTTTTGTAGAGCTACTCAATCTAAGCAGTCATGTTGTTGTCCAGCCTCTGGTAAAAGAGGAACAGGAAAAAAACAGAGGGCTACATCCCCCAGCAATCATATTTTACTGCCCTATGACTTAAAACACTTTGTTTTCATCACACTATTGGTGCCTCCTATATTCCCCTGTGCTGGTGTGATTTAGCCAAAATTCTATCACTAGGTATCTTGAATGGTCCTCCCATAGTAAAATAAGTAGATACCAATAATACTCTTCGGAATCAATTCCTTTTTACCAAAAATGAAGGCATAACTACATTACAAGTGTAATTGAATAAGGGATAATGTCATCCTTTTATTGTGCAATTGCAACTTTTAATTGAGGCATGGTCTTATTATGTGATGGAACAGAATATTATTTTCTGCAGGTGCTGGCTCAAACTGTGCCTCAAGCACTGTTCTGGGTGTTGAGGTGATGATAAAGTATGCAGTGAAGAGTATATTTCATTACACTTGCAAAATCTTGTTGTGTCTGTGTGTTTTTTAAAAACTATTTTTTATTTATTTCTGAAAATGGGAAAGCAGGTGTTGCTTTTACAAATTGCAGCTATAATGGTAACGAACTCTTTTGAGGCCTTGGAAATCTAACTGTAGCTAATGACATCTTTAAAAATAATATTTCAAAGTTTGAACACTTGAATAACATTGATGGGCCTGCTATTCTAAACAACACACACGAGGTTTCTTTCACAACCATGAAGGATGAAATTAAAGAAGGCAGTATCACATAAATGTGTGGTTTTTGTGTTTTATGGTAGTTTCCAGCACGTATGCTGCATTAGAAAAAATTGTTGCTGGAGATAGGGCCAGTTGGCTCACCTGAGACTACAATAAATATGGTGACGTGGGCCAGGAAAGTTAAGAATGCAAGATCAAAGCAACAAAAAGTTTTGGACAAAACTAAGACAGAACACACTATAGGGGATGAGGTCATCTGTTCCTTTTTCTTTGAAGTGACAAGAGTGATTGTCACTTTTAAACATTTTAAGAAAAACAAGGGAAATTTGGGGGCTGTTGCATAACAAGCAACATTTATTCAACAGCACAGAAATATTATTTTGGGGGTTAAGTCTGGCCAGTCTTCAGCCATTTGTGTGTGTGTGTGTGTGTGTGTGTGTGTATGTTTTAATGAAAAGAATACACTGAACGTAATAAAACAACTTGTAAAGATTAGTAGTTATGAGTATTGTGCTACTGTTAAAGGAACAATTATATGCCCCAAGACTTGGGGTACCTTAAAAACTGCTAATTTACTGTGGTGCAAGATTTTGTGGGTTCACTTGTGAGACACATGAACTATCGTAGTTCTAGATTGAATAATAGTGCTATTGGACTACTAGGAACTTACAGACAAAGCAGGCTTTTGAGAAACTCTCATCAGGCAAAGATACTGTAACATTTGGGAGTAGAAGAGGAAGCAGGTAGTGCAAAAAGCTGGGCCAGATGTGATGCCCACCATTCCTGAGCGCAGACTACTAGCAAGGCAAGAGGGAGCTTGCAGTTTCAAGCCAAAACAAAGGTGTCAGTGTATCACTTGGCAGTCTCTTCTCTCAATACAGACAAGAAATCTGAGTGGGACTCCTGGAGATCTGTTCAATGCCTTGGGTGGTACTCACAGGCCTCTTGAGTGGCTCAGAGTAGACATATATGGAGGTAAGGAAGCATTAGCAAAACAGAGATCAAATTTAGGTGTCACACTAGGTTGAAAAATCAATTATAACCAACTTCACATTCATATCTAGTGATTGGAAAAGGCAGAATTCTCACTGCAATGCAGTGTCCTGGAAAGTCTTTTCCCTATGGCAGTGGAATTTGACCCAGGCACATCACGACGCTTCCACGAAGTATCATGCATCTGATGGAATAAATTGTAATCAACTAAGGTTAAGATAGCAGTCCTATCTGCCTTCCCTGGCAGGGGTCCCAGTGAACTCAAGCAGCACTGACTTCCAAATAAATAGGTGCAGAACCGAGTCACACAGTTCTTAGATCTTTTAGGTATTACAAGACTCTTCATGGTTGCTGATGGAAGAGACTAACATAGCTACTCTTTGAATACTTGAACGTAGGCATCAGTGGCCAATCTAGGGAATGGCAATTTCTACTACTGGTCTGGTATATTTGACCCAGATGTTTTTCAGCATTTCATGGGTTGAAGCTGAAAATTACCCTTAAAATGTGGCTAATTCTTACAATGAGTGAAAAGTATGCGGCTATCATTTCAAATTAGGTTTCTAAAGGTTTTGCTTTCTTTTCAGGAAAATTTAAGGACTTGCCTTATACTGAGTCAGTCTATTGCTTCATCTAGTCTAGTGATATCAATTCTCACTGGTAGTAGCTCTCCAGGATCTTAACCACAATCCTTTCCTAGTTCTAGCTGTAGATTCCCGGTGGTACCTGGTGTTCTCCCACCCAGCACTAGTCCAGTCTGAATCTGCTTAGCTTCTGAATCAGGCAACATTGCTCAAGGAGGTATGGGCCATAGCTGGAAGCAGTACTAGAGCTGCCTGAACAGCACAGTGTCAAGCTTTCTACTTCCAAGCTGCCCCAGAAGGAATGATGCTATGTTATGCTGGAGAAGAGAGAGGTCACTGTTGGGAGTATGAGAAAAGAAAGACTCAAATTATAAGAATATGCCTTTGCAAATTCATTGAATATACACCTCCATATTTTTGTGGAAAACAAATGACTGCAAAACTGGAGGTGGATATTTGGCCCCATTTTATATGAGCAACCCCATTTTTCAAAAAGTTTTGAAGATGAATAATCTTACATTTAAAAGGGTATGCAAAGTGCAGCCCTCCAGATCTTGTGGACTACAAATCCCAGTAGCCCTAGTCAATATAGTCAGTGCTGAGGAATGCTGGGATTTACAGTATAACAACATCTGGAGGAGTATACACACCTGATTTAAAGTCACAAAGCCACTGCTCAAAAGTCTTTGCATCCAGGATTCTTCTCTCCCACGAGGGAAGGTACTGTGATTTTCATGTTACATCTGCATGTAGTTTCTGACATGGGAGTGACTCCCAAAAGTGAGCATGTATCATTAAAATGCAATGTGAGAAGCAGTCCTCAGTTGGGATTTGATTTTACTTCTGATCTGTTCTAACGGAGGAAAAAAAAATCCTCAGAATTCCTAGGAGGAAAGCTCGGAAACACTCCCAGAGAGTAGATGCCTTCAAAACTGAGATTATGCATCCATAGAGGGATTAAAGAAAAAGGATCGCTCACACAGTAACAGCAATCATTTGCTACACTAGCATTTTCAGAGTGGTACATATGTGGCACTGCCATAACAAACTGGCATAGCAGGGATGCCTTGAAAAACAAAGACATCACTGAATTGACGGGCAGAGTTTGTTTCTGCTTTGCTAAAACACATACCACTACTGCGCAGAGAAAAGCAACATTAAAGTTTCGTTTTAAAAAGAAAGAATGGCGGCAGCTGACCTATCTGGACTTGGACATTTAGATTTTAATAACAATATTGTAGTACTGCCCTCCTGCAAAGAATGAAAGGGAGACAAATTCATAGTGCTGGCCCTAACATTAGGGAAAATTAGGAACAAAATTTGGCCTGTAATAAAAGGCTAGAAAATCATTAGTCGTTTCCTTTGTTATCATTTAACTTTTACTAACCACTGTACCATCCACACGGACTATCATATTGGGTTGGGGAGTAATTCTGCAAAAAAAAGCAAAATCAGGGAAAAGATCTCAAAGATATCTATTACATTTATAATTGAATAAATGCAAGCTGGAGTTTAACGAGGAAAGCCACAGCAGGAATGTTCATATATAGCTTGTAAAATGACCCACATCAGTTCCTACAACAGCTAGTCTTCTCAAAGGAATTTTCTTAAGTCAGAAAGTGTTTAGACATAAACTATTCCATGGAAGGCAAAAGAAATGCTTATTGCAATATAACTGTCATCATCATGATCATCATCATTTTAAGTAGCATTTGTGAATGTGCAAAAGCAATGCCTGCAACAAGTAGCACAATCCCATGCTGCTTCACTGATGTGACTTTGTACTCAGTGGAAGCTCAACAGGACAATGGCCATAGCACCCAAAGCCAGCCAGTTTATTGAGATACATGAGATATTAACAGATTTATTTCAGTGTAAATTTTCCTGGGTTATTATAACCAGAAGTGGCACCATGTAGTTGTTCCATATTCCAGAAGGGAGTATTTTATGATGTGGTTCATTAGCAGAGATAATCTGTTTCTTCAGGAACAAGAAAGTGAACCGCAATCTGTTTCTAACCTGCGTCTGAGGAAATGGATTCTAATCCTCAAAAGCACACATTTAAATAAACGTGTTGGTCTTCAACTAGTCGCAAGACTTTTGTACCTGTCTTCCCTTAAAAATATTGGCTAAAATCCTATTGTGTAACTTATGTTGGTGTAATGGTGATGATATCATCAGCAGGGTGTGATTTACAATAATTAAAAACTTCATACTTCTCTCCCATTGCTCTTCTGATTCCCATGCAATCCCTTTCATCATGTGGAAGCCATGGTACACATGGGATGGGAGGATGTAGTCTTTAATTATTGAAAATTGTTGTTGCTGGATTATGTCGCCGGCAGGGGGATATTTTTGATAATTAAAAACATCTTACTTCTGTCCCATTTATCCTCTGATACTTGTGTTATCTATTTCATTGTGTGGAATCCATGGTAAACATGGGATGGAAGGAGGAAGTCTTTAAGTACTGAAAACTGCCAAAGCTGGATGGCATTACTGGTAGAGGAACAAGCTGGAAAAGCCATGAGACAAAAGGAAGAACTTTTTAATCACCAAAAATTGTCCCTTGCCTGTGACATCATCTTTCCATAGGTGCAAATTACACAACAGAATTTGATTCATTGTTCTTTTTTCTGTTCACATTCCCTTTTGTCAGTTACATATGTAACAACTTTTAAATTTAGAATGGGCTTTTAAGTTTTTACCCCCTCAGGGCTATGATCCCAGAGGCATTATTTAAATCTGTGACAGGACATTCTTCTCACAGATGAATACAACAAATATCTTGTGTGGATCAGAGGAGAAATTAACATCTCAGCAAGTCCTTCTCCAACCAAACTTAGCAAAACCAGAGTGCTCAATTAAAAATAACATCTTCTCAAGAAAGCAATCTCACCTGAGATTGTCTTCCATCTAGAATTCTCCTGGTCTTCTTAAAGACTTCTTTGTGCCAACTTCATCAGCATCAACAGCAGCCTTCAATTTTGACTTTGATACCAAAGGCTCACGTTGACAACAAAGAAGCAAAGAGGAAAATAGCCAGATTTCCCATAGATCTTCCTGAAGAGAAAAAGAGGGACACATTTGTCATGGCAACTATTGCTGATGCTGCAGAGATGGAAGTCATAACTGAACACTTACCCACATTGATTCTAGTGGCTCAGACTTCTCATTAATTCTGGCCAATCATGACCTCCCTTCTGAGACACATGCCACTGCTGTTTGTCCAAAAGACAGATAAGGAAGGAATCCACCACTGCTGAGCCTTTTGAGCTTCAATTATGACCTATGCTGGGCACACCAATTCTCATGTTTCTCAGTACTAAGACTGGTGTCCCTCTTCTCACCATTCTTGAGGAGCTTCAGAGGATCAAGGCTACTATGAACACCCTTGACACCAATATTGGTTTGAGTTGGATTCTCCATCCAGAATTATGTGCTGTATATTTCAGTTTTGGTGACCCACCCAGTGTTTTCTAGGTATAAAGTATTCAGAATTGTCTTATATGTGCCTCTTTCTGGTGGTGCTCTTGGACTGTACAGCTTATCCAGGGTCACACAGACTTCATGACAAGTAACCCCACCAGCCACATGGACTCTGGGTGATTTCAGCTGGCCTTTCCTGGGAGGCACACTCGGAATTGAAGCTCTCAACCCTTGGCTCCGCAGCCAGAAACTTAGCTACACAAGCTCTCATTCAGACACTGTAATACATATTCACAGTCTCCATGTTGATTGATAGAGAAATTGACCAATAAGATCGGAATATACAGAGGAGCTAGAAACATTGCATCATGTTGTATATCAAATGAAAGCCCTATTCATACGCTTTATAAAGACACCTGTCCCAGGTCTGTAGCTATCATAGGCATCTATTAAATAATATTTAAAGTTATGGTGGCTGGTGAATTTTGGCATTTTTTTGCAATTATGAAAATGCAATATCTCAGAAACGGGCGGACCAAAAAATCTGGAAAATTTTTTTTTTAAAACATCTCATGGTAAGGTACAAATGTACTGTATCAAAAATGAACCAAATCCATGACATTGAGTTCCAAAATGGATTTTTCATTGGTTGATTTGACATGGAATGACCCACAAGATCTAAAAGAGAGAGGAGGACTAGGACTGCCGAATTGGCTATTATACTACAAGGCCTGTGCTATGGTTTGGATAAAAGAATGGATAACACTAGAAAATCAAAGACTGTTGAAACTGGAATGTCATGATTTAAAAATGGGCTGGCATGCATATGTATGGTATGGAAAATTCAAAGAACAGACACATTTCTCAGAACATATTGTGAGGAAAGCATTATGTTTAGTATGGCAAAAATTTCAACTGCAGACTTATAAGAAAATTCCAATATGGGTAGCCCCAATAGAGGCATTTACATTGAAAGTGTTAAATCAAGAGGGAGTTTTACTCACGTATAAAGATTTGTTAACTAAAGATCAAACTATGAAAAATAAACAAGACTTAGAGAAACTGGGTCTAGCAACAGATTGGTGGTCAATGCTGAAATTAGAATCAAGATATAAAAAGGACAAAAATATGGGCTTTTTTGAGGGGAAAGTTCAGGTAGATGAACTATGGATCTACACAAATGAGAAAATAAAAAAAGGTCTACATATCTATTAGAGTACAACCCAAATTATGGCCAGTATTGACTCTCCTCTAGCCCATCTCTGAGAAGGCATTCCCCTCAGCATTACTATTCTTCTTCTCCATTTTTCTGACCATCTCATTACAACTACTGACCATGAGATTAGTACTGTCACGACCAAATCTCCCTAAGGAACATATGGCGTTCAGGCAGGGAGTTCCGCAGGCCACAAATCTATCACTTTACGCTGAGGCAAGTCCTCAACCTGCAGCAGTGCATAGCATCTGTGCCTGGAACAAGCCTGACCTTTAAATAACACTTTACTCAGTACTTTGCAAGTACTGCAACATGGGCTTTGTGATTCCTTAGAACTCACAGCTCATTTAAATAGGACTTCTCTATGGTAGCTAGTCAATGGCCTTTACCACTCCTCTGGATTTAGCCAAACCCTGCTGATCCAAGAGACTAGTCCCCAGTAAGGATTTTTATAATTATTTTTTATTAAGAAAATATAGTTTCATAGAAACAGTTTGTTTTTGCTCAAGCATTAGCATAAAGACATGTTCAAAGGATTACCATAGTTAAATACAACAACTAATTCCCATTAAAATAATAAACAATATAAAATAATATTGTTATTAAATTTAATAACAATAAATTTAAATTAAAATAATAAACAAAATAATAATAAAACTGGGCTAAGGTGGGCTAGTCCCACCTCCTTCTTTTCTTACCTACATTCTTTTCCTTCAAGCTATATAACACAAACCATCAAGAACTTCTCTCAGGCAAAAGTTCTCTTCCACACAATGGTCTCTCTCCAACATAACCCATCTTCCATTTTTCTACATTCCTCGGACCTCCTTCTTCATGACTGTAAACTAATTAATTCAAAGAGGCATAACTGCTCATTCCACCCTCAATTCTCATGGAGATGCAGGTGGTTTGTCTCCATTCCAATTAGAAAGGAATTTGTTGGGTCTTCGCACTGGGGCCTCTTTGTCCTTGCATCCTTATCAGGTTGCAGTCTGTACCAGCCTGGCTGTAAATTAAGAAAAACAGCCTCTCTGCCTTTCTCACATTCCCATGTCTTCAACTCCTTTCACTTTTAAAACCTAACAGACGCCGTTTTCTTTCATGCTCATCGACTACAAGTCCCACTCTCCTTCAATCTCATGACAAGTACCTTGCTATTTCTTGGCCTATAGTACCTTACGTTGATGGCAACAGAACAACCACCATGCAACATGATGTGATAGATGTAGTACTACCTGACCCTCTATCACATCATGTTGTTTCTTCTATGAATCAACCTACACTCTTAGTACAACCACTCACTATTCCAGCTACAATACAGTCGGTCCATTTACCCAGCCATGCACCAGTTACACTTCTCATACTATCTTCCTTAATGAAGACTAATAAGAGTACCTGACAAGAGCCATAACTGATACCAGCAACATGCCATCATGCAGAAAGTATCTACAGAATTCAGGATGACTCTGGCCAAATACTATAAAAACTCTGGGAGACCAACTCAGTTATTATAGTCTAGTCTGTTGGAGAAAGGGTCACTGTCTGTTCCACCTGAAAAAGGAAGATGATGTTTGGATCTGATGAGGCAAAAGGCATATTCTGCAGCTTCTCTGGGTTTCAGAATGCCTAAGGAGATGCCAACTATTCCTCTGGGATAAAGTTGCAGGTGTAACTACTTACCATATGACAAAACAATGTCGACCATTATTTCTTTAAAGAAGTAGAGAATGTTTCTCAGCTACAAAACAACATGGCAAGACATGCAGCTGAATATGCAGCAATGTTCCTTACGGGTGCTGTGACTTTCTATCACCCACTCTTGGCTCACATTATATCTTCGTCCCAAGACAGTCATATGGAGGTACAAGATACAATCATGTGAAAAAGAAAGTACACCCTCTTTGAATTAACTTTTCTTAAACTACTGTGAACACTGCAACATGTCCTTCCAATGGCAGGGAAAATGTGGAATTGTACCATTAAGTGCTTGTGAGAAATAAAAATAGGTTGTAACCTGTCTCCCATATATTTCTACATTTCTTCCCCAACTTCTCTCTTCATAATTAATACCTCTCTTTATCTTGTTCCTTTTGACTATCTTTGTTCTTCTCAAGTTAAATTATTTACTATCACATCTTCTTTTCATTTAAGCTCTCTTTATCTTGTGAGCTCCTTTCCTTTCTTCTGAAATCTCTGCTGTCTAAATGCATAATCAAATGACATCCACTACTATACAACTTGAAAATCCCAGTGCCTTTGTGAAAATCATTTCACTGTGTATTTATTTGATGATAGGAGGTGTCATGCAGGTACTGAGTTGAACTGTGGAAAGATATGAATTAAAAGGTCAAGGATTGGAAACCACCACTGCAAGAAATCTCTCTATATCACTCCTCTTGTGGACAACACATATAATTTAGTAGATTGGTTTAAACAATTTGTGAATGAAAGAGGCATTTAAAGGCAGAATCATTTTCTGAAGTTACTGTCAGCTAAATCTAAGGTTATTCCTAGCTAAACTAAACCCACTGAACAAGTGGGACATATTAGGTCAACAGTTGTGCAAGTGCCATTAATTCTGTGGGTCTTCTTGGAGCTGGGACTAATATCTGAATTTACCCCTCAACGAAAACAGTACAATCGTTTTCAAAACATTAACTTTCATCATATCATTTTCTTTAACATCACTCTGATCTTTAGGACAAAAGACTATGTGCCCTCATATATTACGACTACGAACCCAAACACAGCTCAACAGCCATGGCTGCAACATGCCTGCCACTTGGCTATCAATGGAGCAGGAAACAAAAAACAGAAGATTTATCAAGCTAGCTGACAGGCAGTTATATATGGCTGGTGAGCCCTGTTTAGCTTGGAGGCCACCATTTATGCAAGCCTGACTTAACAGTAAAAACTGAATCTTCATCTTAGAACTGCAGAGCTGGAAGGGACCTTATGGATCATCAAGTCCACCCCCTGTCAAAGAAGTACAGTGGGGAATCAAACTCTGAACCAGATGCCTAAACCACTGAGCTATTCAGTAGCTCATGAACGGCTTTTAAAGTAGATTACAGAAGTGCTTAACCCAAGTATTTTTACAAGAGGACGTTCTATTTCAATGTATGATTCATGAATAGTGTAGTAGGAGCTACAACTCTGCATTCTCTTTCCTGAGAGTAAACCACACAGAACTCAATGGAGCTTCTTCCAAGTAAACATTCATTAAGTTTGTGGTAGTAAGCTTTTGAAATGAAGGTGACCCATAGCTGAAAAATTAAAAGGACAGCAACACCCTAGATCTCAAATATGTTCACTTGAATCCCCTTTAATCCCATTGGACTTGCTTTCTCTTAAGCATGACTGACTAGAACAGCAGTCAAAGATAGTGTTTTATTTCAGACTCATCTTTTGCATTCCTCATTTCCCAAGGAACACTCTGGGCTTCTACTATACTGTAAAAGGCTTGACAGCCAGAGACTTTTCTTTTTGTTCTTCGTTTTGGTTTTTACTTTAGCTTTGGACTTTGAGACACTCCCTTGCTAAAGGAGACAGAAAAAGTTTTTCTCTCTCTTAATAAGGAATTTTACAGAATTTCATCTATACTGAAATTCATTTTGATAAGCACTGAAGATTTTAAACAGTAAAAGGCTTCTAATTGGCCCAAGAAGGAAGATGACTTTTGTTGAAACACTTTTAGCCTTGTGATTTACAACTTACATATGGTCTTTTACAAAATGCTTGGCATTTGTGCCCTTAAGCTAAGTATTCTGTACAACATGCTCTTTCTAGCATGGGGATTTATGTATATGACCTTCTACATGTAGTATAATTACCCGTTACTGGGATTTACTTGTTATTTCATTCAGAGTTCACACATATGTACATTATTATTTTTATCTCTGATTACTCATATGTGATTGTTGTATTTTTAATATTTTAGGGTTATATTTCCTTCCTTTACACTTGGGTTCATGTCTTTTTTCATGTCCCAAGAAGATCTGTTTAAGAGATAAAGTCTCTGCTAGCTAAAGGCATTAATCAACATTACATTTCAGGTACATTAGAATTCATGAATTAATTCTTGTGATTATAGATGGGCATGTACTGCCAATTTGGTGGTTTGTGCTCCTTTGGACGAACAGGTGTTTGGCAGTTCCCAGCAACATCTGGAGGTCTTATAGAGACCTCTAGGGTCAAACCATGCAAAAATATGTGAGGTAACAGGGGCGGGATTACAGGGATGTTTGTACATATCCAGTCCCATATCAGCCCTATGTACGTTGCTTGCAAACACCTGCACAGCATTTCACTGAAAAGAGGTTTAATGAAAAAATTAAAAGAAAAGAGAAAAACAAGCATGTCCCACACAGGTACTACGAGCAGAATTTTATTATTATGCATGCCATTCCATCAGTCATACATTGTTTTACATAGTTTCATAGGCAAAAGACAGAAAGGTTTCTGCCTCCAAGCAGCTCATAGTCAAAAACAGATGGAATGGGGGCTGAAACAAGAAGGTTTAGGGAAGGGAGGGCCAAAGGAGTGAAATGGGGGAGGGGGGAATAATACACTACCTAAATGTTATGGCTGAGAAGGGGGATTAAGGAGTTGAGCTAAAGGCCTGACAGAAAAGATGGGCTTGAAGGAAGTGGCACCATGTAGTTGTTCCATATTCCAGAAGGGAGTATTTTATGATGTGGTTTATTAGCAGAGATTTATTTAATATTGAAATAAGCCCACTGACTTTCAGGTAAAGTACAGAAGAGGATCATATATATTTTCCTAAGTCTGGGAGGAATCTCATTCAGCAGGAGCTCATATATAATGAAACAGAATAAATCACAAGAGATTAAGTTGTCTTTAGTTTATAATAGGTGTGCCCTTTCCCCAAAGGAATGGAAGATGTTTTAGAATCCAGTCAGGTCAAGATTTTAAAACTGCTTTCTGCACAGCTAGTGGCGTATCATATTTGTTACTAATGACTTTTAGCAAATTACTGAATTAGGCATAAAATTATGCTAATTTTTTTATATATAGAAAATTTGATTTGAGGAGCCACATTATTAAACATAGGCTTAAAAAAGAAGGCTGCTCTGGCTTGCTGGTCACCTGCTCATCGCTTGCAAGCAACACAGTCAAGCAAAGAAAACTTTTTTCTCCCTCTTGCCTATCTCTACAGAAGGGCAATTTTTCCCCAAATTGTACAAGAGTGGGTGAGGACCAGAGTGGCCTGTGCAAACAGCTGAGCATTCCCTCATAGCCATAAAGTGCTGATAAAACCTGGTAGGCTAAGGGAGAGACAGAGAAGCTTTATCCAGAAATGGCCAGTGGCATGAACTACCTGCAGCAGAACACAAAATGGCACACCACCCCTGTGCCAAGAGGTAGTAGCCAAGCCAACTCAATTATGTTGGCATCTCTTTCCCTCACTGGCAGCAAAAATTACAACAATAAAGGAATATCCAATCTTTTGTTGCTTTTTTCATAATATTAACACCTCTATTGGCTTAATGGCAGGGACTACTCTTGCCCTGTTGAGAAGTTCACACCACCCCATTTGACTGGAGTCCTGTGAAGAAGTCTTACTCCTCTATACCATCTTTGGCAGGCGTTCACATATCAAAGCTGAACTATTGTAGGGATTGGCTAGTTCTACTTATGTATGCTTCCTTTATTATTTAAAACCCAGAAAAATTCTGAAATGCATAGGAAACCTACATGAACAGAGAAAGCTCCATTCTGCTGAAATTGCCTCCCTGTACATGGATAGCAAGGGGGCCAGGAGACAAGGCTATAAGAGAGAGTGAGGGGCCGTAAGCATCATTCCCATTCTCCTCCTCCACACAATTATAATCACATTGAAGGTAAATTTCTGAAGAGCACTAGAGTGTGAGAGCACGCTGTGTGTGGCACAGCAGCAGTTTGCTACTTGAATGCTAACCTATATTATGATGGAAAATATGAGAACTTTACCAGTGTGTTAAACCTGATTCTGGGTTAGTTTTGTTAAAGTTCACTTACAGAAGTTATCTTTTGCCTGAAGGAGAACAGGTTGGATCAGTTACTGAAACAGATACTAAGAAGATAAAACATCAAAAGAAACTGAAAACTGAAAGGAATTACAGTCAACCCTCGACTTACAAACGGCCCTAGTTACGAACATTTCGACTTACAAACTGCTCTGCTAGAAAAATATTGCCTCGGCTTGCGAACTTTGCTTCGAGTTACGAACCGGAAAAAAACCCGCGCGGGAGGCGGGGAAAGCGCGAAATTTGAATGTTCAGTTAAAGGTGTCTGTTCCCTCCTTCCCTCCCTCTTTTCTTTCCTTTTTTTAAAACCTAAGTCATCTTAGGTTAAAAGGAAAAAAAATGAAAAAAAATTCTGCCCCTAGTGGTAGGAACAGATTAACCGGCTTTGAATTAGTTCCTATGGGAACTAATGCTTCGACATACAAACCGTCCCTCGACCTAAGAACCAAAAACAGCCGGAACGGATTAATTGGTTTTCAATGCATTCCTATGGGAAATGCTGATTCGACTTACGAACTTTTCGACTTACGAACGTCCTTCCGGAACGGATTAAGTTCGTAAGTCGAGGGTTGACTGTATAAGTTTTCAGATGGGAATGTAATAGGGGGCCAATAGATCCTTCCTGGAGATAGTGGGGCAAGGGTTGGGAGCCACTTGTCAGAAGGTTTGGTGTAAGAAATGCCCAATGAATTAAATTCAAATGCACAAAGTGGCATGGGCTCAACTAAACAAATTAAGGACAGCCATTGTCCAGGCTTTCAAAGTAAACATCAGGATTCAGAGCAAATTGCTTAGAATGAACTACAGAAGTCACACATTCTAATTCAGTTGTAAATATGTAATGTGAGAGATCTAAAGATGAAATGGGCGATGTTGTCGGTATTACTAACAATTCCTTCTTAATATACCAAAATGCTCAACTGGTATCAGAAAAGTAACGAGTTATGCAGAGGTATTAGAACAATTAGTAGAATGCTAACATATCATGCTTCTGGGGTGCAAGTGGTTACCCTGTACAGACAGTGCAGCAATTTATTACAGAACTTATTTGTGGGCTTACATGTAAGAAATCAGCAGGAAAAACTACTGAAACTCCATCATGTATAAATGGAATAAATATGTAACGTATTTCAATTTACAGATTTGCAAGGAGTCCACATTTTGAGTTAAGCTGAGCATGCAAGGTCTGCTATCACGCCTGTGAACATTATTTCTGGATGGGAACAGGAATGTGAGCATGGAACGTTGGAAAACATGGATTAAGAATGGCAATTGGTGTGATGTGAGTGCCCAAGCCCCTGTCAGCAAGGCTGTCTTGCCTCCCCACAGGACCACTGGAGTACAGCACCTCTCATTCTCCAATTGATTAGGGGGAAACCAGGGGAAGAAGAGAGTAGGAAACTAGAAAACCTGGGAGATTCAAAAAAGCCTGAGAACAGGGGAATGACCTCTAGAGGAGGTGAGAGAGAGGAGGATAAAAAGGCAGGAGAAGAGGAAGAGGTAGTAGCAGCTGACAAGCAGAGAGCTGGGATGAAAAGTTATAGAGGAGGAGGAAGAGGGGTAGAAAGACTCAGTGAATAGCAAGCCTCAGAAGCCTGTTTAGTGAAGACAGAGAAGGAGGAGGCTGAAGGAACAGCATGAGAGTGGGAGTATGTACAAAAGGAGAATCCTTGTACTGGAGAACCGGTCTGCTTAAGGGTTGCCAAAGCCTAAGCAGAGCACTTGCATAACAGTTATGCCCTGGAAACACTCCTTCTGGGGGAAGAGAGAAATGGAGAGACACAGATTATGGAGGGAAAAAGAAGTGTTAAGGGCAGTGGAGCGGGGTGATCCATCATGGCTCAACCCCCAGAACAAAGCCTGCCAGACCTTTCATCGCTTCAAGAGGGAAGGGATCCAGGGAGAGACTCGTCACAACTGTCATCCCTGTTACTACATAAGCCCTCATTGGTGCAACAGTCCTTGTTGGGGTCATCACAGACCAATTCACCTGTCCGGGCCTGACTGAAGAGGCGATCACTGAACTAGTGGGAAAGGGTAAAAGCTATTAACTTAAGACTAGTTTTGAAGGTGAACGAGAAGTTTTAGATAGTGATTCTACATTGTTAAATGTTAAACTCATAATAGACGCATATTCTGTTTCAATAAACCTTTTCGGTTTTAGTAAATGTTTGCCTGGTTTTATGGAACAAAGTATGGAAGAAGTACCACTATTTGGTTCCACAACAGCCAGTGGGGGTCACAGGTGAACTGTGGACAAACCAGACAGAAAGAATTGAGGGAAACTGTATAAGATTTTCATTCATTTTATGGATGTCTTTGTTTTACAATTACTATCTTGATAGCTCTGTGAGTTGGGATACCTGACTGCTGAGCCAGGCACTGGGAGTTCAGTTCCCCACTGTGCCTCCCAGGGAGAAGACCTAGCCTCAGTAGTCTTGGAAAAGCTACATGATCACATAGCAGCATCAGAAGAAAGGATCAGTAAATCACTTCTGAGTATTTTATACTTATGAAACCCTGGGAAGAGTCACTGTAAACTGGAATCAATTTGATGGGACATGATTGACTGATTGATTGATGTGGGCTTTCAACCTTAAGTATAAATAATAAAAACAAATATAAATAAGTACAAATATAAACAAGACCACAATTCTGAGAGCAACTGTCATTAAAATTAATAGGGCTTACTTCTGAGTAGGCATTATAGCATCACACTGTACTGTATATAAAATCATGCATTTATAGCTTGGGAAGTAATACAGTACTGGCAGTACTTTCTCTGTTTCCCAGATAAGCTGGGAAATTGAGACTGTATCCGACCAGGTGCACCAGAAATTCATTGTTTCTTCAGGACAGAGCTGATCTTAATCATTTTGTTATATCCACTTCTTCATGTAGGATTAAATCACATAAAAGAAACATTGGCTGAAATCCTGTTGCTTACATTAGCAAATTCTACTAAAGCAGACCCCCTGACTCAGTGAAGACCTGGTGAGCTGACTTCTTTGTAAGTTCCATTGATTCAAATAGGTCTAACCTAGTTGTGGGAGACCACAGCTGCGATACAAGGATATCTGCAAGCGGGATCTGAAGGCCTTAGGAATGGACCTCAACAGATGGGAAACCTTGACATCTGAGCGTTCAGCCTGGAGGCAGGCGGTGCAGCATGGCCTCCCCCAATTTGAAGAGACACTTGTTCAGCAGGCCGAGGCAAAGAGGCAGTCCCGAAACCAGCAAAACCAGGGAGCTGGACAGGTGACAGATTGTATTTGTCTTCAGTGTGGAAGGGATTGTCACTCTCGAATTGGCCTTCTCAGCCACACTAGACGCTGTTCCAAGACCTCCATGCAGAGCACGTTACCATAGTCTCTTGAGACTGAAGGATGCCTACAACAGTTGTGATTTTCTACATGCCATTTTAAACACATAATATAAGTAGTTGTTTAAGCCAAATGGATATGCATGATTTTTCAGGAGCAAGCGTAGTCTAGGTGATAAGAGTGTCAAACTAGAACTCCAGAGACCTGGGTTCAAGCCCTCATTCAGCCATGGGGGGAATGCCAGTGGTAAAGCTACTCCTTAAATATCTCACATACCTCAGAAACCTCCCTAAAGTCACCATAAGTTGGGATCCACGTGATTGCACATAGCACACTTTCCTACCCACTTATGAGGGTGGGTGGGCAGACTTCCAAATGGTAAGATCTACTTAAACATACAGAATTTCAAGTCCTACCTTGACTGGTTATGGTAAACACCGTAAATATCTCATGTACCTTGAAAACCTTATTGGGATTGCCACAAATCCGAGGCTAATTGAGGGCAAATAGCAGAACATAGTTTCAAAGGTGTCGTTTTGAAAAGACCAACAACTAGCGACTACTGCTGCTTACAAGTGCCCAAAAGCTACCGTCCTCCCAGCACCATCACAGCCGAGCCTCAGTGCCCAAGAAAGCACCTTTCCCACCTACGAGTACGCACGTGTGTACCCAACCGCCCTCCCACCCAGGCTCCTGCCGGCCTCGCACAGCGACCACGTCCCGGGAAACGTGTCCCAAACACCAGGAACTGAAAGCAACCGCCCCACCTTCCCCGAGCTGCCCACGTCAAATGCAACGCGTCAGCGAAGAGTCGTAAAGTCTCGAAGAAGCGCGCAACTCTTCCATCTCGGTGGGATCCCTGCTCTTCCTTTCTTTTTCCTCGTTTGATCCGACGCAAACGAGGGCGAAGGCTGAGGTTTCGGCTTCTCGCGTCCGTTGGCTCCCTGAGCTCTGACCGGCTGCAAACCAGTCGCTGGTGGGTGGGGACCAGGAAACAGAGGGAGATGGCCATTACCTGCTTTCGTCTTGCTTAGGGACTTCAGCTCTTCTCAGGGGTGGGCCGCTGGGAGAAATGGGGTGCTGACGGACAAGGTTTTCGGGTCTGATCCAGCTGGCCTTCTCGTCGCACTCTTTCACGATGCTGCTCTTCAGCCGCAGGCTGGCTGGTGCGTGCCAGTGGAAGGATTCCTCAATAGGACCTGGAATTCCTGCCGCAACTACTTCTTAGGACTTCTAATCGTTCGCAAAAACCGAGAGGGTTGTTATTGTTTGCAACCTGCTGGTCGCGCGCTTTGTCCCGGGCCCGTCGGGTTTTAAGCTCTGGCCGCTCTTTCTCCCGTCTTCCTTCCGTACATCTTTCTCGTTACCTTTCAAGTATACAAGCGAGCAAGCGGGTGCGCTTCTATTAGCAGACGCGTGGTAATGATGGCGGCTTTCAGAGAGACTTTTCCTGTCACTGGATCCAATTCCTCCTCCCCGCGGCGGCAGGAGCAGCTTTTCACGAGCCCGGCTGGGGCTGCTGGCACGTTGCAAAGCCCGGTTGCAGGAGGGGCCCAAGGGAAGTCTTGACCAAGCCCCCTCCCTCCTTCCCTTCCCACCCACCTCCCCTCTGGTTCTGACTACTGGCAGCCGCAGGAGTCTCCCGGGCACCCTACCTACCCACCCACCATGGGCATGTTGGACAGGCTGAGGAAGGACTGGTTTATTCTGGGAATAGTCCTGGTCATCACCGTGGCCAAACTGGAGCCGGCCTTTGGGGTGAAAGGGGGTAAGTTCTGCTGAAGAGCCTCGCCTTCTGATCAAGGGCGGCAGGCAGGGGTTCTGGAGAACATAAAAAGCCCCCTTCCCTCCCATGCTTGTTTGCAAACAAAGAGGAAGCGAGGAGGGTGCTTGTAGCCGGAGCTGCAGTTTGGGCGTTGCAAGAAATAACACCTGGTTAGCTGCAACTCTCGGGCATGCAACAAGCGAGGGCTGAGCACGCGGGTCTCATTGCAAAGCCACCCGGGGCTTGCCGTCCTCAATAGCGCCGTGGTGGCTGAGAAGTCCTCTTCCCAAGGCATCGGCCCCCTTTGCTTAGCATTCCTCTACACAGGCGGATACCCTGATGTTCCGCAGAGGAGCCGGAGTTTCCCGACGTTCAGAACTCCCGCAGCAGTTACTCTGACACGTTGCACACGCCGAGCGAGGGGGACGCCCCAACTTCCGCGTGCTGTGGCTGAGCTGCAACAGACGGTTTGAGAGGGTCGGGGTGGAAGGGCAAGTTGTGCCGGGGGCCCCGCCGAAACCGGCAGAGAACAGCCCTCTCTTTCCGAAACTTATAAAAAGATATACCGAAGTATCGTAAGAAAGCACAAGCGTTTCTCTATTAAACAATAAATGCAGAAACTTTCAAATACTGCATGCGCTGCAAACTCTCATTCTAGTATCTGTCTGGTAAATGAATAGAGAGGGGAAAAGGGCATTTCTAAACGGCAAGATGGCTGTGTTACATTTTAATAAGCCTTTTATTTAACCATCTTTTAGAAATGTGTATTGTATTGCCTCATTAATTCTCCCAGTCATAATTGCTGTAACATACTGCTGTATTTGAAGACAGTTGTTCCACGAACTCAGCTGAATTTAAGCAAATATTTTGTTAACTGGGAGTGTATGAATATGGGTTCCTTATATCGAGATAATGTATTTGTTTCACCTGGGAAAATTACTTGTGTTTAATCTGAGATAATTACCTCTTTGCTCCTAGAGAGAACTGCTTGGAAGGTATGAATTATGTATGTACATTCCCCCAGTGTGTGAGCAACCTTATAGAGCAGTTGTGTTTTGATTTCCTGAAGCCATAAGAAAGAGCAGACTTTGTTATCGTTGGCAACTTTTAGACAAAATGGACTTTCTCAACCAAACTATTCCAGATAAAGCACATGCATTATATACTTAATAAGGAACCTGGCTTCACTGTCTCTTCATTGTGTACATAGGAAGAAGTTGCAGAGCGCGCACACACA
Source organism: Intellagama lesueurii (assembly GCA_037013535.1). Classification (NCBI taxonomy): domain Eukaryota; kingdom Metazoa; phylum Chordata; class Lepidosauria; order Squamata; family Agamidae; genus Intellagama; species Intellagama lesueurii. Next base: position 156,099,838 of record JBAJHW010000005.1, read on the forward strand.
CTTTTATGGCTTTGAATGCTGTGATCTATCTTAAATAACAATAAAGGAGTTCTTAATCAGGTGAAAAGATTATAATAATACTGAATTTAAAATACAATCAAAAGATTTTCCTTATCCTCATATTAACTGATGAGTGCTTGTGCAGAAACTTAACAATTAGTATATGCCACCCGATCTTCTACTTAGAATAGGTCCCTGCATTTTGTTGTAGGTAAGTGTGCACAAAATTGCTGTTATGTTTTGAGAATGGTACAAAACAAACAGGCTTTGAAATTGACAAGAGGTTCTTTTTGCTAGGTAGCATAAAATATAAATTGCTTGGCCTACCTGTTGAACTATGACTTTATTTGGAACATACATCTTCTAGTTAAATGGCCAGTTTCTGAGACATCCCAGAAAATCTCATGTCACGTTCTAATGAATGCCTTTGTAGGATGTGTTGTCAAAGTTGTATAGGGTTGAACCAAAACAGTGTTTGTTTTGATGATCTTATTGATTTTGGCAATGAATCATAGCACCTAAATATTTTTTATTTTTGAAAAGGAATTTATCTGGAACATGGACTCCTAATTTTAAACTGAACACTGAACTCTTTGTCCACTCCCTATGCTGTTTTCTCTGCAAATATATCTCTAAGCATGTTGATGGGGGGGGGGGGGGAACCACCACCACATCCAGTTTGCACTACTCCTTTGTAAAAGTACTTTGGCCTACATGCTTCCTAAGTTTAGAATAGGTAGCTGTTAATCTGTTTTAGTGACACTGGGTGAAATTATGGTGAAATTGTTGTTTTGGGGAAGTGACCACAAAAAAACTATAAAGTGCTGCATATATAAATATGTTATCATAATAATAATAATGAATATTCATAATAATGAATATGATATATGTTATCATAATAATGTCTTCATAGATCTCACAAAGGCCTTTGATTTGGTTAGCAGGGATGGCCTTTTTAAAATCCTTCCCAAGATTGGATGTCCACCTCGACTCCTTAAAATCATCAGGTCCTTCCATGAGGGAATGAAAGGCACTGTAGTTTTTGATGGTTCAACATCAGATCCCTTTGACATCCGAAGCGGAGTGAAACAGGGCTGTGTCCTCGCACCGACCCTTTTTGGGATCTTTTTTGCTGTCATGCTGAAGCACGCCTTTGGAACTGCAACAGAAGGTGTCTATCTCCGGACTAGATCAGACGGAAAGCTCTTTAATCTCTCTAGATTGAGAGCGAAGACCAAAGTCCAGCTGAAATGCATGCGGGACTTCCTCTTCGCCGATGATGCAGCCATTGTTGCCCACTCTGCTCAAGACCTCCAACAACTCATGAATCGTTTTAGCAAGGCCTGCCAAGACTTTGGACTAACAATCAGCCTGAAGAAAACACAAGTCATGGGCCAGGGCGTGGACTCACCTCCCTCTATTACCATCTCCACACAAGAATTGGAGGTTGTTCATGACTTTGTGTACCTTGGCTCAACGATCTCTGACACTCTCTCTCTAGATGTCGAGCTGGATAAACGCATTGGCAAAGCAGCTACCATGTTCTCTAGACTCACGAAGAGAGTATGGCTCAATAAGAAGCTGACAACATATACCAAGATCCAGGTCTATAGAGCCTGCGTCCTGAGCACACTCCTGTACTGCAGTGAGTCCTGGACCCTTTGTGCACGGCAGGAGAGGAAGCTGAACACCTTCCATATGCGTTGCCTCCGACGCATTTTTGGTATCACCTGGCAGGACAAAGTTCCAAATAGAGTAGTCCTAGAACGAGCTGGAATCTTTAGCATGTATACATTACTGAAACAGCGACGTCTACGTTGGCTTGGGCATGTCGTGAGAATGGCTGATGGTCGGATTCCAAAAGATCTCCTGTATGGAGAATTAGTGCAGGGAAATCGCCCCAGAGAGAGACCACAGCTGCGATACAAGGACATCTGCAAGCGGGATCTGAAGGCCTTAGGAATGGACCTCAACAGATGGGAAACCCTGACATCTGAGCGTTCAGCCTGGAGGCAGGCGTTGCATCACGGCCTCTCCCATTTTGAAGAGACCCTTGTCCAGCAGACCGAGGCAAAGAGGCAGTCACGGAAGCAGCAAAATCAGGGAGCTGGACAGGGGACAGATTGTATTTGTCTTCAGTGTGGAAGGGATTGTCACTCTCGAATTGGCCTTCTTAGCCACACTAGACGCTGTTCCAAGTCCTCCATACAGAGCACGTTACCATAGTCTTTCGAGACTGAAGGATGCCTAATACGAATGAATGTCCATTTGTTTTAACCTCATGCTGGATGTCTAATCCTGGCTCCTTTTCTTAGATCCGTCCTATATCATGGCCTTGTTTCACATGTCCTATATCATGGCCTTGTTTCACATGCAAACTTGATGTCTTTCTAGTGGCCACTTAAAAATCTCAGGCAGTTACTCTTCAGAGACTTGGGAACAATAATTGTTTGCAAAAGTGCTTAATTATCCTTTCCCTATTGTGCAACATAGATAATTAGACCTCCTCCCAACATTTGTCTGCAAGCTAAGAGCACCTTTTCCCATCTATCACTGGGTCAGTTGTGTCTTTGACTGGTCGGGGAAAGGCTGGAAAGGGGTTATGGAGTTTATCTGTTCGAATTTTTAATCTTCAATTCTGTGCATTTGATATTTTAATTACATTTGTGTCCTGCCTTTTCCTGGTGTACGTGACTCCCCTTGTTTCAACATTGTCCTTACATGACACTGTGGGGTAGGATCAGCTGAAAGACTAACTGACCTGATGCATCTAGTGAGTTTTGTGTTGGAATGGGGACCTGGATCTTGGTCTACAGAATGCAACATAAGAGTTCTCTTATGCACTGTTCCTTTTAAAATGCTGTAATCAAGGGAGCTTGAGACAAATTTAACTTTAAGCAAATTATATCGGTGATGAACTGCCATTACGTATTGAGATCAGACCGGTTCATGGAAGGTTAGAAAATGCTGATCTCAGAATCTTCAGCTGTACACCTATGGAATGGTCATAGCCTCATTTTCCTTTCTCTTCCTGCCCTAATTTTATGGAAGCAAAGTATTGATGCATTGTTCAGAATTAGAGATGGGGGTATTTGCATACGAATGCAAATACCCCCGCACAGGTGGACATAATGTCAACGCCGGCTCCGCTCCCCCTTCCAGTCACTCTGGAGCTTCCGGTCGGCTATCCACTTGTCAGCCTTGCAGGGAGACTTGTCTTCCCTCCTTCTGCCAGGAGTGGCTAGTCAACTGGGAGCTCCAGAGCGGTTGGAAGGGAGAGCGGAGCCGCCACCGGACGCATGAATGGACGGTCTGGGCCCAGGGGGACGGACCCTCGTTCAGAATTGATAGAGAATTGCTGTCCCTTGTTTGCCTGTATGTAAATATATCAACATGCAAGAACAATTTGGTTAATATTGAAGAATATTGAAAAACTTTAGTATTTTTAAAAAATCTACCAAAAATTAGAATGATACGGGCTAAGATAATGTCAGTTTAGGATTAAATTGGTTGGCCAGTTGTATTTTATTTGAATCCATTTGGTTGGATCCAGATTTAGTCATACTTGAAATCAATGTTTGCTCTAATGTTATCCCCACTGAACAGGAGCCTCACCTGTCTGCATGTAGGGGGCGGGATTTCATCTGAGACCCAGAAGTAAAGCAGGCATCAACATCAGCTGCTGCTGCATCGTTCCAATGGAGCTCTGTGTGCATGCACCTTAGAAGGAATGTTGCTTGAAATTGATGCATTGAAATCAATGTGACTTAGACTAGACAGCTAGTCTCATCAGCTTCCCTATGTGTATGACTCCACCTCAGTGATCCAGATCTTGTGGTGTTATGCTGATGGAAGGGAAATGGCAGAACTGTTGTTCTTAATCAGTCCCCACTTTGATTTCTTGTTGCACACTAGTCATGTGGTGTGGCATGTGACAGGGAATCCAAACAGGGACTCCTTGATTAGCAGCAATTTGCTGCTACAAGTTACAGTGGGGTCTCGACCTACGGAATTAATCCGTATTGGAACGGGGTCCGTAGGTCGAAAAGTCCGCAGGTCGAAAATGCATTTCCCATAGGAATGCATTGAAAACCATTTAATCCGTAACCGGCCCAAGAAAAGGCCCCCCCCCCCCACACAAAAATTTTTTTTAAAAAGGGAACTTACCTTTCCGAAGCCTTCCAGGGGTCCCCCGCCGCCGCCATCGCCGCTACCGGACGACTCCGAGGGCTTTGGCGCTGCTGCCGGAGGCCTCTCGGAGTTCCCCCGCCACCGCCATCACCGCTGCCGGAGGACTCTGAGGGCTTCGGCGCCGCTGCCGGAGGCCTCTCGGAGGTCTCCCCCCCCCCCCCCCGCCGACGCAGGCTTTCCCAGGGTGGACCGGGCCTACCAGGGGAGGGCTTCCCCCGGTAGGCCCGGTCTACTCCCCAGGCTTTCCCAGGGAGTAGACCGGGCCTACCGGGGGAAGCCCTCCCCTGGTAGGCCCGGTCCACCCTGGGAAAGCCTGCGTCGGCGGGGGGGGGGGGGAACCCCCAGAGGCCTTCCCTGCCGCCATGGGAGGCCTCTCGGAGGTTCCCCGCCGCCGCCGATAGTGCCTCCGAAGCACAATCGGCGGTGGGGGTGGACCTCCGAGAGGCCTCAGATGGCGGCGGGGAAGGCCTCCGGAGGTCTGCCGCCGCCGTGAGCCAAGCCGCGCCGGGCAATCCTGGCCATGCTCGGACTCCTGGACTTCCCTCGCCGCCGCCGCCGCTGCTGGGAGCCGAGCGGCGGCGGGGGACGTCCAGGAGTCCGAGCATGGCCGGGATCGCGCGGCTCGGCTCCCAGCGGCGGGGGCGGGGGACCTCCGGATGCCTTCTCCGCCGCCATGGGAGGCCTCTCGGAGGTCCCCCCCGCCGCCGATCGTGCTTCGGAAGCGCTATCGGCAGCGGGGGGGGGGGGAACCTCCAAGATGCCTCCCATGGCGGCGGAGAAGCCCTGGAAAGCATCCGGAGGCAGATCCGCGGCCTACGGACTGGAAGGGGGAGGCGGGGAAAGCGCCAAATTTGAATTTGGCGCTTTCCCCACCTCCCTCTTCTGGTCCGTAGGTCGATTCTCCGGCCGCAAGTCGAAGTGAAACTGCGGCCAGAGAAATACGGATGTCGAAAAGTTCGTAAGTGGAGCCGTCTGTAAGTCAAGACTCCACTGTATGCCATTCCCTTTCTGCTCCTGTAACTATGCAACAGGATTGTGGCCAGTGTTTTCCATTCTCACAACTTTTGATGTCAGTTCTGCCATATTAGAATGACAGAAAATTGAAAATCCAGGAGCACAAGGTTTCAGGGAACAACATGATCTTGCAAAATAATACTGTACTCAATTATTTAAATTTCCAATGGTCTATCTATGTTAGTATGTTCCAGCAAAAAATAAGTCCCAAGATGCAGCCCACAAAAGGTTATGCCAGATAAAAGTTATTAGTTTTTAAGATACCAAAAAATCTCTTCTTGTAGATAATTTAGGTACTCTTAATATCTGTTAATGCCTAGGCCAGAATCTGCTCTTTTTATTTCTTTTGAGAAAGGTACATAAAAGATGAAAATACATCAATTTTTTTCTTACTCAATTTCTTTAAAACCTTCATGTACTGTAGCACAAAACAGTTTTGTCCACTGGATGTATATTTTGTTGTAAAGTTAGCACAGAAGTAAACCTGTAATATAACTGTTCTAAGATATGTCACCCACACAGTAGTAAACAGAGTCCCCAGATTCCAGCCCTTTGGCATTAACAGTTTTCCTTAGTTAATAAAACACTGCTTGAGAGAAGAATTGTCCCAATATATCTGTAGTTTTAGAAGAGGTGCCGTGTTAGTCTGTGCCATCAAGCCATTCCTGACTTATGGCAACCCTATGAATAAGCAATCTCCAAAATTTCCTGTCCTCAACAGCCCTGCTCAGTTCTTGTAAACTCAAGTCTGTAATTTCCTTTAGAAAGTCAATCCTTCTCGTGTTTGGTCTTCCATCTTTTTTGCTGCCTTCAACCTTTCTCAGCATTATTGTCTTTTCCAGAGTACCCTGTCTTCTCATGATGCGCCCAAAGGAGGACAGCCTCAGATTCAACATTTTTGCCTCCAGAGATAGTTCAGGCTTAATTTGATCTAGGACCCACTTGTTCATCTTTCTGGCAGTCTAGAGTAAAGCTCATCTCCAGCACCACATTTCAAACAAATCATTTTGTTTCCCTGTCAGTTTTCTTTCACACCCATTGTGACGATCACCTCTATGAAGCACCTACGTTTTGTGCCCTCACAAAGGTTCCAGTCTTTGTTTCCCTCACTGCCACCAGTGGATTACCTCTATCCACAATATAAAAGACGTTTGTCAAAACACTTGTCTGGTAAATGCAAACAGAATTTATTTATTGAAGTGTAGCAAAGTTATTAATAATCACAGATGTTCTTCAGTTGTTCATTGTACACAAGCAAATCATTCACAGGTCTCTCTATACATACTTTCTTCTAGCCATATAATTAATTACCTTCTCTATCTATTTATCTTAACCAGTCTCTAACTCAATCTCTATCTCTTCTGACTCTGACTAACTCACTCTCACTCCTGACTTGACTCTCTTCTCTCAGGCTCCGCCTTTTTAACCTCTCTCTCAGCTCCGCCTCTCCACCACATTTGCATAGAACATGAATAATACATGACTTATTTTGCATAACAAGGGGTGAACGCTACACCCATACATGGTGATTACTTAAAAATACAAGAGTGTGGATGGTCTTGGTCTCCAGTGACACATCCTTACACTTGACGATCTTTTCTATTTCCTTCCTTGCTGCTCTTCCAAGTCCCAATCATCTTCTGATTTCTTGGCAGCAGTCTCCATTTGGATAGATGATTGGACCAAGACATACAAAATCTCTTAACTATTTCAGTTTCTTCATTGTCAGTGTTAAAGTTGTGTAGTTCTTCTGTAGTAATGATTTTTGTCTTCTCTATATTCAGCTGCAGTCCTGGTCTTGGCACTTTCTTCTTTCACGAAAAGCCATTTCAGATCATTGCTGCCATTAAGATGGTATCATCTGCATATCATAAATTATTGATGCTTCTTCCACCAATTTTCACTCCTCCTTCATCTGAATCTAGTCTGGCTTTCCATATGATATGTTCTACACACAGATTGAACAGATAAGGGGATAAAATACATCCTTGACAGACACCTTTGTCTTTTTGCATTGTTCCGTAATATCTCTGGTTTCATTGAACAGTTCTTCAGATCAGTTTAGTAATGCAAATCTGTTTCTTATGTGGATTTAAAATTCATCAGAAATGTTGTTTGAATTATATTTGGCATTACAATTTTTTTAGTGTTTTTTTTTCCAGCTTTACTCTAATGTTGGATATTAACAGTTCATGATCAGTATCATAATCCATTCGTGAATACAGCTTCAAACTGGCATTTTAACCAGATAGATACCAATACATTTTTCCAGCAACTGAAGGTTTTCTAAAAATATGCTGGCTATTTAAGTGGAAGACCTTTTTAGATGTTCAAATATTTTAAAACTGATTAATAAACTGTTTGATTAAACATTGTATTGTCTAAAGGATGCTTTCAGACTTAGCATTTTATGAGTTACTGGATATATAAATCAACACCAGTTATGTACAATCCACACATTTAATGTCATGATGCCCATCTTTTGACATGTGCTTTTTTCATTAGCCATTATGTACTGCACAGTTATATTGGTTCCAGTACTACATTTATAACTCTAAAGTCTCATTCCTCATGGGGTACTTCCTGGTTCAGTATTTTCATTGCTGCTGGAAATGACAATTGAAGGCACCCGTATACCAGCTAAGGAAATAGCTTTATCAACATACTTTAGGGAAGTTGTAGGAGACACAGCCTTTGAATTTATTTGATCATGCCCAAGAGTTCAGAGAGAAATGATTCTTGTGTAGCATACTGTTTCTAGCAGATCAGCAACAGATGTGCACCTGTTGCTCATTTGTTGTTTTATAATTAAATATCTTCTCTCAAGAAAGTAAGGTTTTATGGTTCTCATTTTTCTAACACTTGGAAGTTTACAGTTGCTAAGAAAATGCTTTTCCCCCTGGTTAATAAAGTCATTGCACCTAGTCTTGTTGCATCAGCGTGATGGGTGTATGTTGGGCAATGCCCATATTATCTTTGGCAGTGATGTAGTGGACATGCCTAATGCAACTGTTTGCCGACTCCCATGTTCTCTGAAGCAGACTTGAGATATTACAGGGAGTCTTCATGTTGCTCACTTTCCCCTTAATATCTAAATTGTTCTCTCTTACGTGAACTATAGATAATGGCCACCTTTTTAGCAGGATTCTCCACCCATATTTATTATGTGTGAATTAGGCAACTACATTGTTGAATAAGGATTTTCAGGAATACTTTTCAAAGGCTAAAATTAATAGGAGCTAGCTTTGAATTGGTTGCCTAGGTATAAGACCCTGTTCTTCTTACTCCAAATATAGATTAGAATATAATTGCATCTGAATTATAGTAATTAACAAGAGATAATAAGACATAAGACATAAGAAATTTATTTGTCATTACACTCACAAGTGGGTGCAACGAAATGAGGTGCTCTTCCCAAAGTAAAAACTGGACAACACCACTACAAAAAAAAAAAAAAAAAAAAAAAAAAAAAATTAAAATATACACCACACTCTCCATACAGATATAAATACCCCGTTACTCTCCGCAATTTAAATTTCCACCAGACACTTATGACCCTGCATTTAAACTCAGTACTGCACTTGGGTAAAAGCTGTTCTTGAATCTGCTTGTCCTTGCTTTCAATACCCTGAATCTCCTTCTCGATGGTAATAGTTTAAAGAGTTGATATCCCGGATGAGAGGAGTCACTCAGTATGTTGGATATCTTCCTCTTACATCTGTTCTTATACAATTCTTCCAAAGAGGGGAGTGAACAGCCAATGATGTTCTGGGCCGTCTTAATCACCCTCTGAATTGCCTTTTTTTCTGCCACTGTGCAGCTCGCGAACCATACACAGAGACAGTATGATAATGATGGATCCATACCATTCATTATGTCTAGTATAGCAATTTTAATTTATAGGCTTGGGTTTTGATCTATGGCCAATAGGTCTGCTATTATTCTTAGTTTCTATAGTAGTGTATATTTATCATTTGTGTGTTTGTTTGTTTTTGTGTAAAGGAATCTAAGGTGGTTTATAAAGTTTAAAAGACAGATGTAACTAGAAACACAATACATTGCGCTGTTACAAAAGGAATTAAACATGTTACATTAAAATAATCACTGGATTAAAAATCATTTAAACAATTTAAAAGTACATTGGAAAAAGATTTAAAAGTATAGTATATGTCATTAAAAGCCTTTTCTTGGCTGGACCACTGGGCTGAAAACAACAGAATGAAATTCAACAGAGATAAGTGCAAAGTACTGCACCTCAGAAAAAGAAACCAAATGGACAATTACAAGATGGGAGATACCTTACTCAGTAATACTACAAGCGTGAAGGATCTTGGAATTGTCGTAGATTACAAGATGAATATGAGCCAACAGTCTGATGTGGCTACAAAAAAAGGCAAATTCTATTTTAGGCTGCATTAACAGAAGTATAGTTTCCAAATCCCGCGAGGTGCTGGTTCCCCTCTATTCAACACTAGTTAGGCCTCACCTTGAGTATTGTGTCCAGTTCTGGACAACACACTTCAAGAAGGATGCTGACAAATTGAAACAAGTTCAGAAGAGCGCAACAAGGATGATCCAGGGGCTGGAAACCAAGATTGAAAGAACTGGGCATGTTTAGCTTTGAGAAAAGACAACAGAGGGGTGATATGATAACACTTTTCAAATACAGTGGTGCCTCGACTTAACGACCATAATCCATTCCAGAAGATGGACGTAACTCGAAATGGCCGTAAGTCGAAGCACCATTTCCCATAGGAATGCATTGAAATGCGATTAATCCGTTCTGGCCGAAGAAAAAAATCACACACACAAAAATCACTGCAAGACTCATTGGAAACGCGATCAATCCCTTCCGGCCGAAAGGGAAAAAGAAGAGAAAAGCAATCAAGTGTGCAAGACCCATCGGAAATGCACAGAAAACAAACGGAGCAGATCGGAAATGCACAGAGAACAAAGGGACCAGGTTGGAAATGCAAAGAGAACAAAGGAAAAAGCAAGGGAAGCATGCAAGACCATTGGAAATGGGGGAAAAAACCCAAAAAGCAACCAAACCCCCCAAGACCCATCGGAAATGGGGGGAAAAAACCCAAAAAACAAACCAACCCCCAAAGACCCATCGGAAATGGGAAAAAACACTCCAAAAAGCAACCAAACCCCCCAAGACCCATCGGAAATGGGGGAAAAAAACCCAAACAAACAAACAAACCCCCCAAGACCCATCACAGCACAGAAACATAACCCCCCAGCCCAAAACCACGCTGCAAAAACACCCAGAACAGTTTTTTAAAAGCAGAAAACATCACCTTAACTTACCAGGCAGCCCAAAGCCTCCCTGCAAACACACACACACGCTCACTCAGAAGCAGAAGCGAGGCAGCGGCTGGAGCTGGTCGTAACTTGAAATGGTCGTAAGTAGGGACGTTCGTAAGTCGAGGCACCACTGCACTTAAAGGCTGTTATACAGAGGAGGGGCAGGATCTGTTCTCGATCATCCCAGAGTGCAGGACAAGCAACAATGGGCTCAAGTGACAGGAAGCCAAATTTCAATTGAATATAAGGGAAAACGTCCTAACTCTTAGAGCAGTAAGAGAGTGGAACCAATTACCTTGAGAGGTGGTGAGTGCTCCAACACTGGAGGCATTCAAGAGAAACTTAGACAACTACCTGGCAGATATCCTTTGATTTGTATTCCTGCATTGAGCAGTGGATTGGACTTGATGGCCTCATAGGCCCCTTCCAACTTCACTATTCTATGATTCTTTGGCAGCCAACCGCTTGCCAAGACCCTGAGGGAACAAAAAGTTCTTTGCCTGCAACTTGTTACCTACAGTGGTGCCTTGAGTTGCAAACTTAATTCGTTCCGGGATGATGGTTGTAACTCAAGTTGGTTGTAACTCAAAGCACCATTTCCCATAGGAATACATTGAAACGTGATTAATCCGTTCCAGCCCTTTTTAAAGGTTAAAAAAAGGGCAGGAAAGGAGGGAGGGAGGGAACAATGGGGAAAAGAGGAAAGAAAGAAGGTCATCATTGGGGTACACAGACCCCTCAGACAAAGTTTTGTGCTTTTAGGCACAAAAAGAGAGAGGATAGAGAGAGAGAAGACAATGGGGGGGGGAGAGTTTGGAGTCTAAAACAAAAAAAAACCCCATTCTAGCAGGGATTAAAAATAGGGACTAATGCAAAAGCGGCTAATCCGTCCACTGGGGGAGACTTTTTTAAAAAAAACCTAAAATGACCTCTAAGGTTAAAAAACGGGCAGGAAAGGAGGGAGGGAGAGAGGGAACAATGGGGAAAAGAGGCCTTTTTTCCGGTTGTATCTCAAAGCGCCGGTTGCAAGTCAAAGCAAAATGTTGTGACTGGAGCTGGTTGTAACTTGAATTGGTTGCAAGTCAAGACAGTTGTAAGTCGAGGCACCACTGTACTTGCATTTCTCATTCTCATGTCTGTGAATATCCTTCCTGCAACTTTCATAATGATCCTAAGTGCATTGGCCCCATTGTAGTACAGCCAGACTGCTAGTGGGCGTTAGCTTTTCTGCTATTGGCCATAGGAAGTGAGCAAGCTAATAGACTTGCAAATTGTTGACTCCTGTAACCATTAGTAGGAATAATATGTGTAAGTGCATGTGTATATGCACAGCAGGAATGTGAAGGATTGGAAGTCTGAAGTCAGAGCTGAGGAACCTCCGGCCCTCCAGGTCTTCTTGGCCTAACTTCATCATCACTGAGTGGTGACCAGTGTTCAGATGGCCACAGGTTTCCCACACCAGCTTATATAGAAATGTACATGACTGCTGTTGGGTAGGTGCCTTACTTTTCTTTGTGTGTATGTGTTTGTATTTCAGGACCACTGAAACCAGAAATCACCATCACATATATAGCTGTTTCAACAATATTTTTTAACAGTGGGCTCTCACTGAAAACTGAGGTACTGAACTTGAATTTTCTCTACCACCTTTTATTGTTTTGTTTTTGTGTGTGTTCTGTGCTGTCAAATTGGAACCGATTTATAGTGACCCTAATAGGACTTCCAAGGTAAGTGAGATATTTGTGGAGTGGTTTTATCAGTTACACTCCCCCAGTGAGTTTCCATTGCCAAATGGAGATTTCCTGTTCTCCAGAGCCATAGTCCATCACACTATCCACTACACCACAGTAGGAATGTTACCAGTGTCTAAATGAAGATGGGAGCATAAGATTTCTGACCTTTGAGATATCATGATTCTGTACAATGGCAAATGGGAGTTTGTAATTCCAGGAGGCACATGCATGTCTGTGTCTCAAAGAGTATAGTGGTGGGGAAGTTTATACATTGATAATGTAGACATTGAACCATATGTTTTGGTGTCAAATTAATATGGAAAGAATCTTCCAGGATTATTTTAAGGGTCTCTGTGAAATTGTGCACTGGGAATGTACAAATTATTGAGAATGCATTTATCCAGAGACACTCATTAATTCATGTGGAACCTATATCCAAGAAAATCATATCAGAACTGGATCTAAAAGCATCCTTCTGCAAATAGAATGGATTCTGCTAATAGAATGGGGAGGGGCTTCTGATGACAGAAGCAGAGATTACCTTTAGGATACTGTCTTCCCAGTACAGCCCACCATACATCCCAAAATCTGTTTTGGAGGGGTAGAAAACCCTCTAGCATGGAGATGGGGGTATTCGTATACGAATATCCCTGCACAGGTGGCGTTAACGAGGGTCCAGCCCCATGGGGCCCGGATGGTCTACTCACCGATCCGACGTGGACGGCACGATTCTACGAATGGTTCCGCAGCGTGCGATCTGCTCGCCACTCCTGGCAGGAGGTGGGAGGACAAGCCTGGCTGCAAGGTCAAAGAGTGGCAAGCGGATCGCGCGCTGAGGCGCCATTCGTAGAATCGCGCCGTCCATGTCTGCGTCGGATCGGTGAGTGGACCGTCTGGCCCCATGGGGCTGGACCCTCGTTAACGCCACCTGTGCGGGGATATTCATATACGAATACCCCATCTCTACTCTAGAACAAATTTTGGGAGCACAGAAGATTACAGGGTTAGGGAAAAGGAAGAAAGTTCTTTCATACCAATGGATGCCCACAAATGTGACAGTGGATATAGGCCTTTGTATTTTACTGTGAGATTAGATAATATTTACCTAAGGCATTGGCTATTTTATATTAGCAGAAATCAAAACAGATAAAAACAACATGCTATCTGTTGTAAAGGAGAGCGGACCTTTTGAAGCAGTGTGCACCTGACATATAAAATGATGATACCAACCAAAACAATGCAAAATAGAATTGACTTCGGCTGTTAAAGCTGCAACCTCTTCTTCTCTTTTTATTTTGTAGGAGCTGACAAGTGCTTTGATGCATGTGAAATTGCATCTTTTTGTCCAAATCTTCACACTTGTATTCTTCCCAACGGCAATATGGCTATTTCTTCAGCTGTTATCTATCACACCTATAAATGAATGGCTTTTAAAAGGGTATGTTTTAACATCTAAAGGATGACATATTTACAGATGCAGTTCCAGTAATTTGTTTTCAGTAGTATTAGGTTAGGATTTGTTTGTTTTAAATAGTGATATGACTTTCTGTATAGGTTAATGCTTTGAACTTTTTGTTGGGAAGGGAAAAAAAACAGTACAGAAAAGATTATTATTTCAAAATCTTATGTATCCAAAGACTTGGCAGCTAATTTTATATATAAGGATGTACTCAACAGATCATACCTCTTTTTGACAAGTCTTCTGTATTGAATTTGCTACAGCACATTTCAAGGAATATGAAAGTGAGAAAAGTGGTGGTAGAAGAGAAATGTCTTAGATGCCTTTTTATGCATAAAACAACATATTGAGCTTTATTCTGTACAGTATGGTGAATATTGGTATTACAGCACTTTACATTGTTTTTTCACACTCTCAGATTAGGCCAATGATAGTTATTGTTCTTGAATGCATTGTTTTATCTTATGTTAAACCTCAAGAGACTGGGAAATATAGAACATGATAGCATAGGTATCTAAGTGACAACATTAACAAAAACATTAAGAGCCATCAGATTATATTGTACTAAAGTGTTCAATCAAAGCATTTAAAACCATGTTGTTCTAATATTTTAACTGTCCCTAAGGAATAGAATTGATGCCCTGTTTATTTATTTAGTACATTTATAATCCGCCTTTCCTCAAGGCAAGTTACAATAGGAAAAAAATTCATCAAAATACAAAGCAAAATGTTTTACAGATGTCACACAAAGAAAATATATAACATTGACAACGAAGTTAAGTGCAAAATATATTTATGAGCAGTAGGTGTGCATAAGTCTTACTAAAATCACGCAATTGATAAGTCAAAAAGCAGCTGAAAAAAATAAAAGTGTTTGCTTCAGCACTTTTCTTTTCTCCTGGAGAATACTGTTGAACAGGGGAAGAAGCACACTTGGTTCAGAACGGATTTAAGAGTTTGAATTTAGCCACTGAAAAGGCTTTCTTGTGTTTCTGCCTAATGTATCACTAACACTGGCAGGAGGACATTGCAAGAGGGTCCTTCACTTCAGATCTTGATGCCCAAGTGAGTGCATAATGCAGCAGGTAGTCCTTCAGTGCCCTGGTCCTAAAAATCAAAGCCATCACTTTGGATTGGGCTTGGAATCCAACTGGTAAGGAAGACAGTTTTTTAAAAACAAGGGAATCATGTGCCTTGGTAATCTGCTCTAGTAAGTAGACTGGCCCCAGTGTTTTGGTCCTACTACTATTTCTGTACGCTCTTCAAAGGCAGCCTCAAGTAGAATGTGTTGCAAGATTCCAGCTGAGAAGTAGCTAGAACATATCTCACCATCACAAAATAGTGTAACACACACACACACAAACACACACGCAAGTTCAGTTTTATCTGCATAGTTTGTCTTGAGGGCTGAAAAGACAGGATGAAACTCAGGAAGCTGTCTTATACCAGGTGTTTGTCATGTTTTGTTTATTTTCACTGTTAACAATTCTGCAAGATCCTCGGCAAACATGTTTCCAGTCACCTGCTACCATATTCTTCCATTTTAGCATTAGCAGGGATGAATCTTGGGACCTTTTGCATGCCAAGCACGTGCTCTTCCTTCCCTAAATCTCCTCTGACTTCAGCACTGTGGTTAATTTCTAAACCAGAAAACTCCAGGGCTTTTTCTTGTGCACTAGCACATCCCTAGAGGAAGACATGTCCTCTTATCTCAAATACATGAGGTGTGTTCTCTGAGGTTCTCTGTTATTTGCAGATAACAAGTCCTGGAGGGAACAGTACCCTCCCACGAATCTTCTTTTGTGTCCTTTCCCCCCCGAATAACTTCTTGAGTGAATCTCTATATCACTGTAAATCCATTTGCAACATCTATTTGGAAAGTAGAGGAAGAAAAGTTCCTGAAACTTTCAGAAAACCAACTCACCTTCCCTAACTCTCAAAGTCCTTATAACCCACCACTTCTAGCAAATGTTCATATTAAGGTTTATCTACCCTGTTTCCCCGAAAATAAGACCTAACCTGAAAATAAGCCCTAGTATGATTTTTCAGGATGCTCGTAATATAAGCCCTACCCCAAGAATAAGCCCCAGTTAAGTGAAACCCTGCCCTCCACCATTGTGCAGCAACCAGAAGAAGATGACATGACTAAAATAAAACATCCCCTGAAAATAAGCCCTAATGCGTTTTTTGGAGCAAAAATTAATATAAGACCCTGTCTTATTTTCAGGGAAACACGGATGTATCTTCATATAGGTTCAAAATATACTTGTAAAGTGAATAAACATGAATTCATGAGGTAATGGATATTCCTGGAAGCCGGAATTTCAGCAAACAATAATAGATTGCACCATCAGTGGATATCTTGTTGCTTCCACTTTTATTGTAATGATGGTGTTGAGAATTCTTGTGGGGTTTATGGGTCACTCACTGTGGTGGACATCATTTCAGGAATGAAGCTGATGAAGTGGAAAATATTTTAGTAGACTACAGCATCAAGTAAGAGCATTCTGGGAAGCTGGATCTCAGTTTGATTATAGTGCTGGACTTCAGTTTTAACAATCCACCTCCTGTCTTCTTCCCTTTTCCTTTAGTGTCATATCTAGGAGATTGTACACAGGGATATAATTTAAAACAAATCTTGTGAAGTGGTTAGACATTTAAGGTCCTGATTATGTAGCAAAAACTACAAAAAACCGAAAGACAAGACTGTTTGCTTGGGAATGAACTGAGGCTTGACCCAACCTAATTTTACAAGTTCAGTCCTTTTATGCCACTACTCTATTTTTCATAACCAAGAAGGGATCTTGGAACATTTTCTGAATTCAATAGATTGGTAGGTCATGCCTCAGAGCAATCCACTGCCACACACTCCATTAACATGAATAAACTTTGAACAATTAAACTGTTTAGGGAATTGTAGCTTCAGCCTCAAGAGGCTGACACTGAATATCATAAGACTCCAATTTATAGAGGAAGAACCAGGGTTTAAAACTCTAAAGGCTTTTTCTCTATTCTTTTGCACTGGTTAGTTTCTGTGATGAGCTTATGGATCTGCATATGTATGAAATGAAATGAATAATACACACATCTGGTTTACCATAGGCTGTAGGTGTTTGCAGTCTGACTTATTAAAGGGTTATGTGGTAAATAAACAAGTATTTAAGAAAATACTTGTTTATTTACAGAGATAAAGAAGTTGCTGATTTGAAGTTTCCACCGTCTCAGTTCAGGGCCCTATATTTATTATAGATGAAGGTTTCCCACACAGTTCACAGCACAATTCCGGCTACACCCTTAATAGGCCGTAGCATGTGAATATTTCTGGGCACACAGATTCCCTGTCCTGTGAATGAAGAAGTCCTTTGGTATTGAGCCCAGAAAGATTTTCTAGATCTGGAATCACTGCTCCATAATTTAAAAAAATAATGTGAAATAGCTCTGATATCTCTGAGGTCAGAGAATGATTTTTTCCCCCCTCAGTGTAAGTGAATGCAGACGTCTCCCCTAGATTTTGGTGTCATTTTCTAGTCACTTGTATTCATGGTCTCTACCTGTTCTCATTGGATTGTGTAATGATTAACTGGAATAAATACTACATTTGTATTTGTGTTTTCCCCCCTTCTCTGCTTTAGTTTGCAGACAGTTGGGTGCATGCCACCTCCTGTGTCTTCAGCAGTGATTTTAACCAAAGCTGTTGGAGGGAATGAGGTGAGAATTTTGCATTTTGTTTTCCTGTTAACTGCTTTTTTAGAAAATATTTTATGCAAATAATTTTGATTAACAAAATATGTAGCAATATTAATTGAAGTTTGTTTGTTTATTGAAAACATTCATATGCCATTTTTCTCCTAAAAGGATCCATAAACTCCTAATAGGATCTTTATCTTTATCTTTATTAGATTTTTACCCCGCCCCCCTAGACAAAGTCTACTCGGGGCGGCTTACATACATAATAAAACATGATAATACATAAGATTTAAAACATCATAATTTTAACACTTACATTAAATTAAATCAATACCAAGATGAGAGTAAAGATCAATTGACTGGAGGGAAGGCCTGCCTGAAAAGCCAAGTTTTCAAATGAGTTTTAAAAACGCCCAGCGAGGGTGCCAGACGAATTTCAGTTGGGAGGCTGTTCCATAGCCGAGGGGTCACTGCCGAGAAGGCCCGGTTTCTTGTTCTTTCTTTCCGGGCCTCTCTCGGCGTTAGGCCCCTCAGCCGTCCCTGCTGGCTATTCCGGGTGATTCGGGTAGATCTAGGTGGGAGAAGACGATCTGCCAAGTATCGAGGTCCCAAACCGTTTAGGGCTTTATACGTCATCATTAACACTTTGAAGTCAATGCGGAAACGAATGGGCAGCCAATGCAAGGCAGCCAGAGTGGGAGAGATATGCTGAAATTTCCTCACCCCACTAAGAAGCCTGGCTGCCGCATTCTGCACCATTTGAAGTTTCCGCATCAATCTCAAAGGCAGCCCCACGTAGAGCGCATTACAATGGTCTAATCTTGAGATTACGAGCGCATGGACAAGAGTAGTCATAAACTTTATTCAAACCATTGCTCAAGGAAAACAATGAAAAAGAAACTTGGCACCCTGTTAATGGTTGTCTGCAAATATAAAACGTTTTAAATTTGCATTATGAATAATTTTTTTAAAAGTGTTTCAGTTGTGTTTTATTACTGATGGCTACCATGAGTGCCATTTTGTGGCAGTAAGGCAAGATATGTGTTTAATAAATAAATCAAAACACATTTCAATTTCAGCATTTATTCCAGAGCAGGGCAGCGATCCCCTTCAACTTGATAGAGGAAATCCATCAACTACTAAATTCATGTTCCAGAGTTTTAACTTTGGTAAAAATAGATATAGTTTTTCTCAGAGTGGGTGCCATGGCCCCTCTAACCCTGCAGAAGCAAATATTAATTCTCAGTTATCTGAATATACAGTACTGGGTATTTTGAGGGTCAGAATTTAACTCTGTATGAGACTACTTCTACGATAGCGACCACTTATTTCCCTGTGAAGCAAAAACAGGCACGTGATGGCCAGTGAAAACAGTCACCGACTCCACAGTTTCTCGTTTCCTCCTCCTATTTCTCTTTAAAAAGAAATATTTTGGAGCCTGTGGCTATTTGAAGACAATAACATTTCAGACATAAAGCTCTCATTGCCTGCAATGTGCCAGGAATCAGTGTTTTCCTCCCTCACCTTGCAGTGGGATGATACTCTTCTGCATGAATCAAGTACAGTTACCAAACTACAGTTGCTGGATTAATGCTAGAAAAGCAGTTTTTAAAAGTGGCTGCTGTACAAAATCCACATGAGAGCAATAGCATCTTTGAGCAAACCAACATATCACAAAGTAGTAAGAAACTTTAAAGTTCTTCAGAACTTACAGTCACTGTGAGTGATGTTAATTCACTTCTTCAAAACAAGTCCAATTTATGAATGTGGGATGTTGTGTTTCTGTATCCAAAATTCAAAATGCCAGGAAGTGTCCTGGTATTGCTGCACAATCTCATGCCTGTGTTGCCAGCAGAAAAAAAGGATGCCAAGCTTTACATAGCAAAGGGCAGCCTGAATATCAAAAACACCAATGGCAGCTGTCAAGATGGTCGACATAATACCCTCTTGTGCTCACTAACATTCACAAAATGATACCAAGCAAGGGAAAATCCCAGAAGTTAGCTCCTTTAACCGCTTCTTGCTTAAAAGCAAAGCAATTGTTATGGCTGTTTTTCAACAACTGTGAATGATAAGAAGAGGCTTCTAATCCAAGCAGGTGCTATTGTTTTTTCCTTGTTGATGTGTTTTTAATTGCTTTTTGAAGTTTTCAAATTCATCTGTCTCATGGTTTTAATTATATTTCTCCTACTGTATTTCATTTTTGGACCCCCGAGTCCCATTTTTGGGGAGAAATGTGAGGTATGGCTCTAATAAATAACTAATATTTATAGCACAAGTATACTGAAATAGCAGCAAAAGGGACATGCTGTTTTGACCATTATAGTATATATTATGAAGTGTGAGCACATCATTTACTGCCTTCTTGTGCTTTAGTCTTGGTAGGCTGAGAACAATTGGAGAGAGATAAATGCCTTTGAAGTGGAAGTAACGGTTAGATATATTTTATTTGTTTTTGTGTATGTTTGGCTCCCAGAAGAATTGAATGACATTTAAGAATTTTGGGAAAGTCTGTCTGAGGGCAGATCGTTGGCTGAGGGTGCTGAACTTTCAGAAAGGATGTACAACAAAAATGATGCAGAAAAACAAACAAACAGAAAATGTCAAAAAATACTTGATGTGTCAGTAAAAGGCCAGAACCTTGGAAAGCTTGGTGAGAAGTGATTTATAATCAAATATTGTTTTGAGTCATCCCTGTCTTTGTGTGAAAGCCTCGGGAGCATAAATATGGGGGAAACAGCAGGTCAAGAAAGGCAGGAATGGAGAATTCTCCAACCCTTGCAGAAACATATTTCAGGTATGTTTGTGTATGAGAGTGGGGAATTGAAAATAACATCCTCCCCACCCACCCCCAGTCAATGTACCTTATCAAGGAGACTGCCATGTGAGACAACCATGCAGAAACCAAAGCTTGGCTTTTAGGGCTAGAATTTAACAGACTGAATGAAACTGCTTGTTTCATTGAGTCTGAAGTGGTAGGAAGGTAAGGGGACTGGGGTGGGCCACCACTTGCCCTTCAAGGCCCTTCACCATTCACCCAGGCTCTGGTTGAAGAATAGGCTTCTTCCATCCCATTTCCTGCCACCCCTTTCCTTCAGGGAGGGGGTAACGTGCCGATGATTTGTAGATCCTTCTCTATTAATGGGATATGGGATTTCTTTTTAACAAAAATTAAAACAAATTCCCCTATTTGTGGCTCTTATATTCATGGTTCAGTGCACAACATTTGCATTTGAGTTAAAATCTTTTGTATGAATTAGTGTTCAGCTGAAATATGTTACTTAGTATAAAGATTATTATATTTTCAAATCTAGTGATGCCTCCAAATATAAAACCTTTTTCACAAAAGGAATCTCAGTAATTCCCATGGGGGGAGGGAAATTATTGCATGTGGTGAACTCTTAAGTCATAGACCAAGGTCATGGCAGCAGGAGTCTATTTGAAAAAGGTTCTCTCTCTGCTTGGAAAGCAAATGAAACCTCTCATCATTTAACTTTAAAATTATAGCTTTAAGAGAATTTTCACTACAGCTGAAAGATCAGGTTCATAGAGAACATAATAGACTTAGAAGTCGATTCTCAGATGTAAAAATGGAACAAGAGACATGACTGTTTCTTCCTCTCCTTTGCGTTCTTGATGGAAAATAAGAGTTCATAAAGACCAGTCTTTATATAAATTATTGTTGAATAATATTAAAGGATTCACAGGATAGGAAGGATTGGTTTTATTAATCCTTCAATGGTTTTCTTATCTATTTGAAGTTATTTTAGGGTAGCTTTTCATTTTTATATATTTAACCTCTAGTTTAAAATTATTTTATGAATTTTATTTTAAAAAAATCAATGTTTTTTATTTACTCACATTTAAAGTTCTTAATAGTGTTAATAACATATTGTTATTAATAATGCAAATAATGAGTGATTTATTATTAATATTATTTAGTTTTTAATATCCCACTTTTCCTGCAAAATACTCAGGGCAGGGTATATGTTGCCTTCCTTTTCCCCCCCTAACAGTGAGCCTGTGAAGTATGAAAGAATGACTGGCCCAAGGTCACTGAGTGAGAAAATTGAGTTGAGATTTGAATCCAGGTCTCCACAGTCCTAATTTAAAGTTCTAATTTTTATTTTGACCCCCACCCCACCCCTTGTGATCTTGTTTTGATACCATTGTTTTGTGGATCACATCTAAGTTGGTAATTATTTTTAAAATGCTTACTACTGTTTCCTGAAAAGAAAATAATTCATGCTACATGCTTTTTAAATTTGAATTAATCCATCCTGTTGTGGAAGATACATCAAAGATGCTTGGTTTACAAAGAAAAAAATTCATATAGTCCGGGTGCACATGCTTATTGAAGTATTCCATAGCCATTGCCCAAACTCCATGTCAGTTCTTCAGGAAATCAATGAGTATCATGGAGGTAAATGAGGCTTATTTCTTGGAGAGTCTTACCATAGAAATTATTGGTTGGTTGGTTGGTTGGTTGGTTTAATTTTTACACCATCCATCTGGCCGAGTCTGGTCAGTTTACAACATATATATACAACGTATCAAATACAACTTAATATAACAAAGAATATAAATAATAAAATATGAATAGGCAGTAACTGAAAGCATAGAAATACATCAAAATAAAACATTCAAAACATTTAAAACATTAAAACATCTAAGATGGCGGACGTGGTCACATGGGCTAGTTAGCTGAGTTCATAGGTTCATTTCCAAATTCATTCCTAAGTAGTCAGTTTTTTAATGACCTTTTAAATTTCACCAGCGAAGGGGCAAAACGAATTGCAGGGGGAGGTCGTTCCACATCCCAGGAGCAATTGCCGAGAAGGCCCATTTTCTTGTCTTCTCCCTCTAAGCCTTTCTCAGGGTTAGCTTGGGATGTTCTTGCAGGATGGGCAGATCTTGTTGGAAGTAGGCATTCTGCCAGGTAGTGAGGTCCCAAACCATTTAGGACTTTATAGGTTAAAAACCATCACCTTGAAGCTGGCACAGAAATGGACAGCTAACCAGTGTAAAGCAGCCAGAGTTGGGATGATAAGATGATACTTATTCACTCCACTCAGTAGTCTGGCAGCCATGTTCTGGACCTGTTGGTGTTTTCGTGACAGCCCGATAGGTAGCCCCATGTAGAGAGTGTTGCAGTAGTCTAATCTTGAGATTACCAGTGCATGGACCAATGTGGTCAAGGGTTAGGGCAGTCTGCCTGAGATGGATATAGGCAGACTGGACCACAGATGCTATCTGAGTGTCCATAGACAGTGTTGTGTCCAGCAGGACACCCAGACTACCAACATCATCCTTTGCAGAGAAAGTGACACCCCCAAAGGAAAATGAGGCACCCAATCCACAAACAGGCAGGGTACCCACCCGAAGGACCGCCATCTTGTCCGGATTCAGCCTCAATCTATTGGCCCCCATCCACTCCAGTACTACAGCCAGGCAGTGCTCAAGGGATAGGGTGGCATCCACTGCAGAAGGGTGGAAGGATAGATCTGCGTGTCATCAGCATATTGGTGACACGCCACTCCGAATCACCAGATGACCTCCCTCAGCGGCCTCATATAGATATTAAACAGTAACGGGGAGATAATTGATCCCTGAGGGACTCCACAATGAAGAGTTTAAGGGGTGGAGACCATCTCCCTATGTTGCACTCTCTGGGGACAGTCCTCCAGGAAGGACTGGAGCTAGGACAAAGCCAGGCCACCAATCCCCAGTCCAGAGAGCCTCCCCAGAAGGATACCATAGTTGATGGTATTGAAGGCTGCTGAGAGGTCAAGGAGGACCAACAGGAACATTGTACCCCTGTTGGCCTCCCTCAGAAGGTCATCATGCAGATGCCGTCTCCGTGACATGATGTGGCCTAAACCCAGACTGGAATGGATCGAGGGCATTGGTTTCATCCAAGAATGCCTGAAGCTGATCGGCCACGACCCTCTCTACTAGCTTGCTTTAAAAAGGAACATTGGCAACTGGACGATAGTTTTTGCAATTATCAGCTGCCAAGTTCGTTTTTTCCAGATGGGCCTGATAAATGTCTCCTTGAGGGTTTGGGGAACCTGAACCTCAAGGAGAGATGCATTGATGATAGAAGTTGTCCATTCTGTTGTTATCGGCCTGGCAGCTTTTAAAATTATTGTCTTGGAACAAATAAAAATACACACAGAGCAACCATGGTGGTGGCAGAGGAGCGATGGAAATGGTATGAGAGAGAAATCAAATAGACACATCAACACAGGAGCCATGTTGGTGGCGGAGTGCAGGGAGAAGACAGAAAAAGAGAATTGCTGTGTTCGGTAAGAGGAAGGGGAAGAACATTGGATGGGGGGGGGGAAGTGAGAGTCCAGAGAGAGAGAGAGAGAGGTGGGAGTGCCACAGGGAGAGAGGAACATATAAAGAAACATGGAGAGAGAAGAGGAAGCCACAGAGATTGAGAAGAGAGATTTCAGGAGGGGGAATAGAGAAGCCACAGAAAGAGAAAGAGAGAGAGCATGTTTTGTGGCTAAAGGAATCTGAAGCCACTCTTTCGCTATCTCCATTTCCTTCTTGACCTCTAATGTATTTAGGTAGAACAAGACAGTATTGGTGTACTTCAAAATGAACCTCTTTCAGTTTAACAGGGCTTTCTCCCAAGAGGTAACTTAGCCTGCACCTGTAAACCCAGCAGTAAGTCTCTTTGACGTAAATGGGACTTCTGGGCAAGACAGTATCTGAGGACTGCAGCCTTACCACAGGAATAAGTGTAATTGAAGTCAGTCACACTTCCGTCTGAGTACACGGGCAGGCAGGATCGCTTACAGATACATTGTCTAGAAGCATTCTCTTCTTCGGTTGATAATATGTAAGTGCCAGAAACACTTGCACTGCATTTTTTTGGCGGGCTGTCTCAGAAGGAGGACATTCAGTGGGACTTATTTCTACAATATGGTATTGTAGATTATTTCTTCCATTATAAATGTTGGTATACAAAGCATTGTTAAATGTCTGTTTTAAAAACCCAGGAAATGCAATGCACACAATTGAATTGCATTTTGCATACTTGGTTGGAAAATGTCTAAACAGGTCCTATCTACATGGCACACCTGTAACCTAATTCTGCTGATATGAAGTCCCTCTCCAAAGCCCATACTAAATTGGAATTTAGCCACCAAGACAAAGAAGCTTTCCTCATTCCTGCCTTAAAGAGGCTGAAGAATTTTAGTACTTGTACATAAGACACACACAGTACCATGTCAATAAGTAGAGAAATGGCCACAGATAGTAAACTACAAAGCAGAGTTGGATTGTCTTTTTGGACAGATGGGCTCTTTCTTCTGTAGCCAATCAAGGTAGGTCCTCCAGCTGTTGGGTATTTTGGGTACTGATGCTTTCCACAGCTGTCCGTCACAGCCTTCCTTCCTACTGTGAGAAAAGGAATAGGGAAGGAGATAATTCTGAAGTAAGATGAAGGAGAACAGCATGAATGTGGCCATGTGGGGTGTAGATTTAAACTGTGGGATCAGAATCCCATGGAGTGAAAGAAAAATGCAAGCTGTAAAAAGGGAAATTAAAGTGGTCTAACGAAGGTTTTTTGAAAAAAATTAAAAGGTCCTGAACTGCCAGTGAACAAGTTAGTAGACATTATTACATATAAGGGAGCCATTGCAGGAATTATTTGTTGCCATTTCATTCTGTTTATATACCTGTGAAGGACAGGATGCTAGTGTGCCGTCCTCGCAAGGAGAAATATCAAAGGACGCCTGCGCGTGTGTGGAGGGCGTGTTGGTGGAAATAGAGGGGAGTGAGGGGAAGAGAGAAAATACACTGGAGGTGTGTTTAGCGGAAGACAAAGGGGAGGAGTTGGATCTGATAGTATGGGAGGAGATTATAAAGGAACAGGGAGAAGCGCGGGAATTTCAGGTGGTGGCAACGGAGCAGACAGAAAGACACACAAGGGATTGTGCTGAGCAGACGGAGGATGAAGGCAGCCTGTCCGGTAGAGTTAGAGAACTGACGCGGGAGTTCCCTAACCTAAGGACTGGAGGAGGGTTGCTGCCAGATCCAGATGTGCCCAAGTGGGAAGGACAGCGGGTAAAGCCGGTAGAATGGACTGTAGTGGTCTACCCCCGCAATCAAGAGGGGGGGAGGAAGGTTATTCGCCCTTCACCTTCCTTCAACCAACCACCTCTGGAAGGGGATTGGGCAAGACACCCTTGCTGCGGGACGGTGTGTGCGGTAAGGAGTACGCCTATACGTGCGATGACCGATCGGGAGTGTTTTGGCCCGGCCCCAATGTGAGGAGCGATATATTTACTCAGGATGTAAATGTTAAGAGTTATAAACTGTTGCCAGAATTAAGTAGTCTTGATCCGTTTGAGATGATAGAAATTGAAGTTGAGAAAAATAAAAAGGAACCTGTTCAAGTTTTGAAACTGTCTTCGTCTCTCATTCCCGCCAAAAAGAGGGAACCTCCAGTAGTTTTAGAAGAACCTGATCACAATACCAAAAAGGACATGATTGCTCACTATAGCCCTGTATATATAGACATCTAAAGGAGGCTTGACTCTGAGCTGACTGGCCCATTCTTATGCTGTCAAGTCAATTCTGACTTATGGCTTTCAGGGTTTTCTAGGAAGAGAGTGTTGTTGTTTAGTCGTTAAGTCGTGTCCGACTCTTCGTGACCCCATGGACCAGAGCACGCCAGGTCCTCCTGTCTTCCACTGCCTCCCGGAGTTGGGTCAAATTCATGTTGGTAGCTTCGATGACACTGTCCAACCATCTTGTCCTCCGTCGTCCCCTTCTCCTCTTGCCTTCACATTTTCCCAACATCAGGGTCTTTTCCAGGGAGTCTTCTCTTCTCATGAAGGAAGAGAGTACGCAGAAGTAGTTTACCATTCCCTTCTTCTGGGGGCGCCTTGGGACTGTGCAATTTGTATAAGGCCACACAGGCTGGCTCTCCTGGTATGCACAATGGGGAATTGAACTCCCAACTTTTGGCTCTGTGGCCAGATACCTAAACCACTGAGCTATCCAGCCAGCTTTGGGTGTGTATAGGAGAGGAAAAGATAGTTGGGATATCAGTTGGAAATTGGCAGAAAAAAAGAGAGAGAGAAAGTAAGGGGTGGGTAAAACAAGCCATGATTTCTTTTCCTTATGTGTTTCTACCTTGTTCAGGGTTAGGGTGTTCAGGAAGCCATGATCAAGATGAAGTCTAACATAATATTTCATGAGAGTATAGGTAAAGGTTCCCCTTGACATTTAGTCCAGTCGTGTCCGACTCTAGGGCGCGGTGCTCATCCCCGTCTCCAAGCCGTAGAACCAGCGTTTGTCCGTAGACAGTTTCCGTGGTCACGTGGCCAGCGCGACTAGACACGGAACGCTGTTACCTTCCCACCGTGGTGGTACCTATTTATCTACTTGCATTTACATGCTTTCGAACTGCTAGGTTGGCAGGAGCATGAGAGTATAGCTACTCCTTTAACTGTATTTTTGCTAATCTTGCTTTAAAAAAAACACCAAGTATATATCAAATTAAGTTCTGTTTTTATGTTTTCCTTGAAACTTTAGTTTTTTCCCCTCTAAAATAGGAGGATCTTTCTCCTGATTTTCTAATCATCTCACTGTCTTGGAATTTCAAGCTGTTTACAGTCAAGAAAGGGGAGAAAATATGTCAAACTGTATTACCTGTAAAATGTGAGACCTTGCAGAAGGTTTCGTTTAAATTTCTTCAAAAATACAGAGAAAACATATTCTTTGAATTTTCTTTTTAATTAACAGATGCCAGCTGCTCCAAACAGAGAACACCTGTGCTACCTGAGGTATTAGGGAGTTCAGAGCCCAGTTGCTTTGCACTCCAGTGAAAATTAGAAATAGCTGTTTTCAGAGGAGATGTTAATCGCCTTAGCTACTATCCCTCTGTTGGTATCTCTTAGACTTGAGAATTGTGGAAGATACTTAAAATAATCTTTCAGAGAATATTTCATGCATTGAGGTATTTGGATTGCATGTGATCCTAGTTAGAATTTGCTTCTTAATAAGAATTCATATGTCTTGGCAACCCATGGTTATTATTAAAGTCTGGTTCATTGTGATGTCTGAACCCACCTCTGCTAACAAGCCACTATTTGCTAGCCAGTTCCAAACCACAGTTAGATGCCATGGTTTACTGCTGGCTTACTAACTCCGACTTATTTAAATTGTGGCTGGTGTAATGTTGTAGGCATGGGATTTTCATAATTAGCAGACTACAGCCCCCGGAAGTCTGCAGGAATTCCCCCAGCCAGTTTTGGGGTGAAGTATAGTCCATGAATTCCAAGAAATCACATGTCTAGTAATGTTCAAAGCCACAACCATGGCTTGTTCCTGTTTTCTTTCCCCAGCTTTCCAAACTGAAACAGGAGCTGGCAAAAGTGGTGGGAAAGAAACAAAACAGAAACAGGAAGATACCTCACATTATCTTGATGAGATTCTCCCGTACACCAGAAAGCATTTGTCCTCTGAAACTTGGGGTCCAGGATGGGTCAATTTTATAATATTGTCTGAGTGTGCAACCCTGTATGTATCTACTTTGCTGCTACTGGGAACCTGTTTCATTACTTTGGAGCCTGCAAGGCTGCTTTTATCTTATTCAGCATATTGACTCTTACAGTTACTTTTACTGTAACATTATAGGAAAAAATTGTCTTATTAGTGAAATGGGTATTTGAAATCTTGGCAGCAGAACAAAAACTAAATACTTAATCATGCATTCTCTTGATATTCTTATTTTTTTTTTTATTTGATCCCATAAAACAAACAGAATTCTTCTGTTTCTTCTTTATTTTTAAATACAGGCATTGAGTCACAATGGGCTGTCTTGTATTGTTGAGTGCAGATCCTTCAGCTCCAGTTAGAGTATGGAGGACCCCAAATTGTCCACCTCCAATGAAGATGGAGCTGTCTTGCAGCTGTTTCTGGAATAAGAGTGGTACTATGCCCTACAAAACAGAAGTGGCTACCGGCCATCTGTTGTGTACAGCCTGCTACATTGCAGCCTCACAAGAGGATTGGCTGAAAAGAGAAGTAGTGTCTCTCAAATGTATGAACTGGCCCTCTGAATTAAGTTGTGTTTCGTCTAGTCAGTTCTGATTTATGGCAACTTTTTTCAGGGTTTTCTAGGTAGAGAGTACTCAGAAGTGGTTTACTTTCCCTTATTCTGGGGACATCTTGGGATTGTGCAGCTTGCCCAAGGCTACACAGGCTGACTCTTCTGGGATCCACAATAGGGAATTGAACTCCCAACCTCTGCTTCCTCAGCCAGATACCTAACTCACTGAGCTATCCAGCCAGCTGGCTCTCAGAATAGCTAAGAACAAATATAGCCAGTTAAGCTGTCTTGGTCTTAACATTTTGTCTGTATATATAAGGTGAATAAACAGGGAGATGTCATGTTTACAGCTTTTTATTTATTTTACATTTTTATATCTGGTCACTTAATCATGATTTCCAAACAGCTAATTATTTAAAAATGTATAGGCTGCCTTTCAGAACAAAAAGTCATTTTATGGTAGCATGCAATTAATATTGTAGAAACATTTAAAATCAATATCTAAAACATTTAACTAAAAGCTATGGAATAAAACAATTTTCAGTCAGACCATTTCCCATAAGTCTCTTCCCTTCTTACCATTAAAACACAAAGAGATGACATTAAAAATCAATCTATTTGTTTCAGTTAAGAGCAGACTGAAAGAAAAAGGTCTTTGAAACATGCTTAAAAGCAAAAGGAAAGAAGCTAAATGTGCCCCCTGTATTAGGGATTTCCTAATAAATGAGAGGTTGTCGTTGTCCTTTCTTTTATACTCATTATTTGACTTTAATGCCTTATGAAGAAAGCTGAAGGGCTCAGATAATTTATATGGATGAAGTCAGGCCTTCTGTGATATGAAACCCACAAAAAGTGTCAGTAAGTGGAACATAAGACAGCAATTCCAGTTCTAAAATAGCATCATCATCAAGCCATATTAGAATCTAAGGAGAAAAGCAGCTATTTCAGTTTCTTTCCAAAGGTCAACAGCACTTTTATTGTCACATTAAGATATTTTAGAAGGATACCCTAAGGAATAAGCATATTACAACTGAAGTTGATCTTGTATCAAAATAAGCATTCACAATTTGAGATGAGCACAAACCACCTAGGGGGAGTTGTAGTGTTATAGGAGCTTCATGAAGCAGTGGTTAAACTGCTGCTCTGCAGCCAAAACTGCTCACGACCTGGGGTTCAATCCCAGGTAACCGACTCAAGGTTGGCTCCGCATTCTATCCTTCCGAGGTCGGTAAAATGAGTACCCAGTTCGCTGGGGGGGGGGGGGGGCAATGTGTAGCCTGCATAATTAACTTGTAAACCTCCCAGAGAATGCTTTAAGTGCTATGGGGCGGTATATAAGCAGTACACTTTGCTTTATAGTGGGTGTGCAAGTGACTTTTGAGGGCCCCTTTACTTCCAAGGGCCAGATAAAAGATCACAAATAGAACTGCAACATTTTTACCTGCATAGCTTTGACAGTCTTTCTTTTGTATTCTCGAAGGCTTTCACGGCCGGGATCCTTATGACCAAACACCCCGAAAAACCTACAACAACTAGTCTTTCTTTTGTTGGTCCAGAACTGTCAGTCAATACATTAGGACTCTCTTAAGATGAGGGGTCAAAGTGGAACGTCAACCCTCCAGGAGACCCACAAAATATGTGGGTCTCCTGAAGGGTTGATGTTTTACTTTGTGTCCATTGAGAATTACATACAAGCCTAAATATTACCAAATGTGCAGCCAGTCTTTTCCAGACTGTCACAAGCATTTATTCAGATTACTTGGATTAGTGCCTTGCATGAATGGCTAGCATTCAGAAATGTATGTATGTGTTTAGTACTTGGATGTATGTAAAAAATAGTACATGGTTCTTTTGAGACCACAGAATTCAGTTTGAGGTTAAGTTTGTATTGTGAGTAAAGATAGAAACGAACCGCCTAACTGACAGTTTGTAATTGCACTTTAACTGAACTGGTGTGAAGTACCTCCCAGCCCTGCCGCCTCTGGCGGGCGTCCACTTAGAGGCAATGCCTGGAGGAGGTGGGGAGGGAAGCCAGGTCGCTGCCTGAAAGTGGGTGCCTACTAGAGGAGACAGTGTTGGGAAGTGCTGCAAATTGGCACAAACTGCCGGTTCAGCGGTTCGTACCCATCTCTACAGTGGTGCCTCAACTTACGAACGCCCCTACCTACGAACATTTTGACTTACAAACAGCTCCGCTCGCAAAATTTTGCTTTGACTTGTGAGCGGAGCTTCCACTTACGAACGAAAAAAGGTGGGAAATTCAAGCATCCGCCACTGCCGGGAGGCGAGCCGCTGGACCATGCCGGCCGGGCTCTGCCTCCCGGCGCTGGGTCGGTCCCCGCTGCCTCCGCTGCTGCCGCTGTGGGAGGCGAGCCGCCAGACCATGCCGGCTGGGCTCTGCCTCCCGGCGCTGGGTTCATCCCCGCTGTCTCCGTCGCCGGCATGGTCCGGGAGGCAGAGCCCGGCTGGGATGGTCCGGTGGCTCGCCTCCCGCAGCGGCGGAGGCAGCGGGGTAAGGTGCTGCTTTTTGCTTTTTTAAAACTGTTCTGTTCTTATTTAAAAAAAAAATTTTTTGGTATTTTTTTGAAATGCTGGAACGGATTAATCTCGTTCCCACGCATTTCAATGGGAAATGGTGCTTCGACTTACGAGCATTTCCACTTACGAACATCTTCTGGGACGGATTAAGTTCGTAAGTCGAGGCACCACTGTAATTGTGAGTACTTATTTTGATACAAGATAGACTTTAGTTGTCATATGCTTATTATATATGGAAGTTTAAACTTTGAAAAGACTATTAAAAGGAGAAAAAGCAGTGTTAGGCTTCAACAGCAGGTTTATAAGTAATACTTTCATAATTTCATAATTTTAAGGGGGGGGAATCTTCCTTTCCCCTATATCTTTTGTTATAGTAGAAGACAAAGCACATACTGTATTTTGCATGATAGATGCTAAAAATTATAGTATACCATCCCCCATAACATTTGCTATGCTAAAGCAAACAAACAAACAAACACCCTGCAGAGCATAAGCAGACCATCTGACCCAAGTCTGTAAGAAATGTGAAGACAATGGTGATATGCCAGCTCACTTGCAGGATCTGCTAATAGTGTACTGTTTTTTCCCTTGCCAGGAGCCTCCTTGCCTGGTGTAATTTTTTGAGGTCTTGTGGGATGAGATTAGTCTACAACAACAAAGTAGCCAGATGTCTGGTTCTGAAAAAATCCCCGGGGTCAGGGTATGGTAGGCAACTGTAATCATTTGGGGCTAAGATCAAAGATACCTGAGAATTACTTATGGGCACATAGTGTGTGTCATGCCCGTTATTAACATTCTGTGAAAATATGTATCCCTAATTAACCCTTTTCTTGGTTAAGCTTTAGAGTGTGAATGTAGCTGTGAATAAGAAAATGTTTGTTATTTTTAATAGGACGTAGCGAAAAACCTTTTTAAACATTCTGCTGTGGGTACTCTCACTATAGCAAAATATAATATTTCAGCTGAGTTAGTTAATAAAAGTTTATAATTTTTGTGCATTTTTTAAAGGCAAAAAAGAATTTGGGAAGATGCCTAACAGAGTCTCAAAGCAGGATTTCTTCACATTATTTCTTCCCTGCCTCCACCATTCCTGATGAGTAATTTAAGAAACCTTTTGAATAAATACATCAGTAAATAGATAAGCTTAGGAGAAAAACAAAATCTGGCATTATTCTCTTCATTGTAGCATGAGGTGTAAAACTGGAGAGAGAAGGAAAAAGGGATTGCTGAGTACATAATTCACAATCTTTAGGCCTGACAGAAACCCGTTCTGTCTTTTGTATATTTAGCCTTTGTATTGAAGGACTTTGCTAGTGGGTCAGAAGTCTGTATTTGAAGTGCTGCAATTTCCCTTTCTTTTATATAAAATAATGTTAATGTACTGATACATAGAGAGAGAGAGAGAGAGGTAGTGGGGAAGAGTGGTTGTGTTCATGACAAAATTGCATTTGCAATTTATTGCCTCTGATACATGTTGAGTAAATTTAAGGGACAATTTTGAGTGAGCAGGCATTTTTAAACCCCAGTAGGAAAGCCCTCTGGAGTAATTTAAAGGACATAATTGATTTATCTGTTTCAAACTTGACAGCCACACCATTTTCTTTCTTGCTTTCTCTTACTCATACTTAACAGCACTAAAGAAAAGTAGGATAAGCTGATCATTACTGAAAGAGCAGCTTACTAAACTTCCATTCTTATTGGTGATGCCTGGGGATGCACTGAAAGTGTTTATAATGGTGAAATTTCATCACTACTTGGCTTTATCTGAACAAGACTTCATAATATCAAATGCATGGGATATGATTTAAATGATGTGCAGAAAGACAGTAGCCAGAGGGGAAAGGCTGATGGCACAGTTGGCTTGTGGCCAAAGAAGAGGAGCCCCTTCCTCATTTGGGTCATGAACCCTGCACCCCCACCTTGGCCCTGCCCTGCCTGGCCATGCCATTGTACTTGATTGGTGCTTGGCATATGGTTTGATCTCTTGGTTACAGTGAATAAAACAAAGGGAATGTGATTTGAAACTGGAATTTAGAGGAAAAGAAGGAACTGCTTATGTTATTTGGGTTAGCAGGAAACTGAGATGATGATGATGGGAACAAATAAGTACCGTTGTGAAGAGGGAAGAAACTATGTGTGGGGTGCAGCAAGGCTGAGTCAGGCTTTATTTCCTCACAAAATAACTTGCTGCACGTTATTCTTTAATATAAACCTGACAAGTAATGCTACTACAGTGCACCATACATATAATTTATTTATTTTTTAAACTTTTACCCTGCCTATCTAGTGGAAAAGCCACTACTCTGGGTGGCTTCCAAGAAAATAACATAAAGACAAAATTGAAATAATAAACATACAAAAGCAAAAACCCATCCTAAAAAAAACAAAAACCCAATCTAGCAAGCATTACAAAACTCAAGATGGTGAACCATGGGGTGATCACAAAATTATCTCAAAATTAAGATTTAAAAAAAGGGGTGAGTTTTTCAAAGGCCTAGATAAAATGCCAAGTTTTAATTCGCTTCCTAAAGCTCCGGAGATAGTGTCTTTAAATGTTCTAGAGAATGGGCAGTTCAAACAGAATAGAGAACAATGGTTTCTTTCTCTGTAGATGAACCTGTATGAGCTACCATTTTTAGATGGTCATGGTGATGATGAAGAAATAAATCACAAGTTTAACAACGACGACAACAACAAACAGGAAGTGATTGATTCTGCCGTATGAACCTCAGTTTCCATACTCACATTTCTATTCCTCCTGTTTTGCATATACACAAAAAGTGGGAAATTTTCAATTCCACTGTGACGTACCGTATAACATAATACTCTTTGTGTCCAAGCTTGGGGAAATGGTTGTTGGAACAAGCCAGAATCAAAAGATGGATTCAAGGTCTGACTTGGTTTAAAAAGCAGTTCATTGAGTTTGGATGTAATGTGAGATTGTGGCTGTGCAAAATGAGGGAGAGGGAGCCAAATGCTCTTTCATATACTAGGAAGCCCTGGCTTCCAAGTTAACATCTGAAGTGGCCCAGTACTGGACCACTCATAATTGTGCTCTTTATTATGTTTGACAGTATCAGACAGCACTATCTCCCTTCAGGTGAGCAACATTTGAAGAGGCACTAGTCCCTGAACACTAGTGTAAATAAAGTTTATTTAAGGACTTATTTAAGTATTTAAGAACAATTAAGTATTAAAGGACTTAAGAACTTTGCTTCCATTTGCAAGGGAATTCTATAACATTTCATCATGTATAGATTGCCTTACCTTCTATCATATATAGATAGTAAAAGGGGAGGAATTCTATTTCTTAGCAAAGATAAATTAGACGAAACCTTTAAAAATACATTCAGTATGTAAAAAAAAAGTGTGACTGAAAGGTATTTGTGACTCAAATATAAGCTTGTTTCCTTGCAATGTTTTAGTCTTTCTGCTGATCTTCCCAGTAAGATCAAAGAGGCATTCCTGCTCTTCTTTCCCTACTTTGTACTAGCTAAAATAGGGCTGCGAAGGGATCCCATGTGGATATAAAGGCCTCTCTAGAGCAAGTTGTATAGCCTGGAGGGCTTCTTCAGATGTACTATGCTATCCATTTTTCTGGTGAAGGGAAGTTTGTGTGCTGTGGTCTGTTTTCTGTATTTATCCTCAGTGTTCCGTGAGTAGCTAATTTTTCTTCTTCGTGGCCTCTGTGAATCCACACAATTGGGTTGTTCTACGCCTGCGCAGGACCTCTCGGAAGTTTCTAGAGCTTAAAGATATGTGATTAATAGGACTTTCCCCCGTGGAACACATGCTCCGCCCGCCAGAAGTCCCCTCAGTTCCTTTTTGCTGCCGCTTAGATCGGACCTATTTCGGAACGTTAGAGCGATCGTGCTATTGTTGAGATTATTGATAATTGAGATCCTTTCTTTATTTTTCAATCATCTTTTCTTTGGACGTTTTCCCCTGTGAGTTATCCGTTTACCCCTTTCAATTTACTCGTTTTTCAGTCTTCCTGCGGTATTTCCCCCTCCCCCCCTTTCTCCATTCTCTTTCCCCTCCCGGGCCCTTCAAGCGGTGCGTGCTGTGCACAAATAAGATCCCACTTACCGACGGACACGACCGTTGCCTTTTTTGTCTCGGGGAACAACATCAAACACACTCCTGTCCTGAGTGTAAAAAGCTTACAAAACCCACCTTAAAGCTACGACTTCAAAGGCCTCTGGGAAAAATCTTTAAATCCGGCTCCCATGGATCCGCCGACATCTCCAACTCCTGAACGTCATGAAACTCCTCGCCCGATATCAAGCCCGACGAATCCTTCGCCTCGGCAAAAGGACCATTCAAAGTCAACCTCGAAATCGGGCTCGACGTCCGCGTCGAAGGCCCCGATCCGTCCTGATGACTCTTCTAAGAAAAAGAAAGATAAACCTAAAAAGACCAAAAAACCAACGAAATCGACCCGTATTGATCTACCTCAATCGGTATTACCATCACCGATCCTTGAAGAGTCGTCTAGAGACGCCCCTGGTTCTGTCTCTGATAGAGACGATCAGACTTTGACATCGGCTCAGGCTGCTGCTTCTATTGCCAGCCTTTCACCGAGTACTGGCCTATCTCCGGCTGTTGTTCATTCCAGCCTGGCCTCGGCCCATTCAAACCCTACATCTTTAGGGCGGGTGATACCTATTCCAGTCTCTGGATCTGAATTGTCTCACCAGTCTCCTAGAAAACATCGAGCAAAGAGACAACACCTGTCACCGGTCCAATATGACCCATCGCACAGGGAATATTATTACTATCCTGAACCATCTCAGTACCAACCTGGATATGATACCATTGTTATGACCCCTATTACCCTGATGACTTGATTGAGCATGCATATTATGACGAGCCTAAAAGGGTGAGATATGTTTATCCATCTCAACATTCACCGTCCACTTCGCCTTCACCACCGGGACACCGACATCGTCCTTCTACTACGTGCCAGACATCGACACACCGCATGTCGATCCCAACCCAATCAGCTCTCAAACGCACTCTTCTCCCACCTGTCCAAGAACACTCTCAATCCAAACGGGCGAGACAATCCTCCAAACAATCTCGACACCAAACCTCTCTACGAGTTACTACCACTTATAAGGGTCCTCCTCCTACCGACACTGAACAACGTACTACTCCACAGCTACTGCCTACCTCGGTATCGACGACTAAACCGCCACATCCATCACCATCTTTCGACTCTTCTTGTTCCATTCCAGATTCCAACTGTGATGTTTCTCAAGAATCTCCCTCTAATCTACCTACCCCTGCTTCTGATGTCGCTGAGAATCACCCACCTTCCCCATCAGAAGATTTTACCTCCTACTCTCAACTAGTGATATGAATGGCAAAATCCTTACAATTAGACATAGAAGAACCACCACCTCAAAAATAAGATCTGGTCTTTGACTACCTTAATCAGGACAAGATGCCACCTCTCAGCTTGACATTCATCCTTGCTATGCTTGAATTGGTGAAAGAATCATGGGACAAACCCCCTTCCTCACTACAAATCTCGAGGCGTGTAGAGAATCATTACAAGACCCACGGTCCTGATATAGCATTTCTCTCTAAACATCCTACACCAAACTCGATCATTGTCGAATCCAGTCAGTTCCGAGCACGTAATAGATCATCTGTAGCCCCTACTAACCGGGAAGGGAGAAAACTTGATATCTTAGGCAGACGCCTATATTCTCTTACATGTTTACCTTATGAGGGTTGCAAACTACCAAGCTGCAATGGGCGCGTACCATCGCCAACTGTGGAACAAAATTCTACCCATACTCCAAGCGGCTCCTGACGCTTCCAAGACAGAAGCCCTAAACATCAACGCCAAGGCTACAACCTCAATCAACAAAGGATTGCGTCTCGCCATACCGCGGACACCGCTTCTAAGGCTATGTCGACTTCTATCGCCCTAAGACGACATGCCTGGCTGAGATCATCTCAGATGATACCAAATCACGAATTGAAGACCTTCCATTTGATGGTGCTGGCCTCTTTAACGCCAAGATGGATGAAGTAATGGATAACCTTCATAAAATCCATAAAACAGCACGCTCATATTCTACCCAACAACCTTATCGCTATCAGCGCCCTCAGTTTCGCAGGCAGCCTTTCTTCCAACAGCCTTTTCAACAATACCAACAACCATACCGACCATACAAACCACAAACCTATGACAGATCCTATTCTGGCCCATCGACATCGACAACACCTGCTTTTCGACCCCAGCAGCAACAGACCCGTCGTCAGCCCTTTCGATGCCCTCAAAAGAAGGGTAAGCAATATCCATAGACCCCTTCTATCTTCATTCCAGACCAGATTACATCCCTTCCTCAGCTCTTGGCATGGAATCACTAATTACCAGTGGGTCCTTTCTATTATCCAAAAGGGCTATTTTATTGAATTTGATCGTACTCCCACCACCTGGACCCATTAAGACTACCCCATACTCACTGGCTCTCCGAGAAGAGGTTTCCCTTCTTCTACAAAAACATGCCATACTTATAGTCCCTTCCTCTGCCCTGCATGATGGATTCTACTCGAGATACTTTACAGTTCCCAAAAAGGATGGAGGACTCCGTCCTATTCTCGATCTTAGACACCTCAATACATTCATTCGACCAGATGCTTCAGAATGCTGACACTCGACACTATCATCCCTCTCCTTTCACAGGGAGACTGGTTTGTCCTCATCGACCTCCAGGATGCGTACTTCCACATCTCCATCCACCCACATCATCACAAATTTCTTTGATTCCGATTCGACAACATCTCGTACCAATTTTGCTCCCTCCCGTTCGGACTTTCCATGGCACCGAGAACTTTTACCAAATGTATGGCACCAGTCACTGCCTATCTCCCTCTTCAAGGTATCTCCATATTCCCCTACATAGACGACTGGCTGATAGTCGCTACCTCCTTTTACAATGCTGTCAGAGCTACCCAATTCACTCTCGATACTCTTCAAGACCTCGGGCTCAAGGTGAACCTTGCCAAATCCCATCTTGAACCTTCACAGACCGCCACCTATATCGGAGCATATTTCGGCTCCCTACAAGCCAGAGCCCTTATCTCTCAAGAAAGAATCACCAAACTGAGACTAGCAATCCAACCATTCCAACCTCTAGCCTCGGTATCAGCCCATCAAGCCCAGCACCTTCTCGGGCTCATGGCATCCACAACCGCTGTTATCCAACACGCGAGACTCAAAATGAGGTCCCTTCAATCATGATACCTATCATTATTCAATCCCATGATAGACCATCCGTCCAAATGCCTCACAGTAATACCCGAGCTCGCCTGTCAACTCACCTGGTGGACA
This sequence comes from Intellagama lesueurii, assembly GCA_037013535.1. Taxonomy (NCBI): domain Eukaryota; kingdom Metazoa; phylum Chordata; class Lepidosauria; order Squamata; family Agamidae; genus Intellagama; species Intellagama lesueurii. The sequence continues at coordinate 156,138,198 of JBAJHW010000005.1, forward strand.
TCTTTTCCCCACTTGCTCGTCAGCAGACCCTTCCAACCTCTACAACTCACGATACAGGTCACCACCGACGCCAGCCCCTCGGGATGGGGAGCCCATTGTCGACATCACAAAATCCATGGCCTATGGACAACACGAGAGAAATTCTTACATATCAACCACCTCGAACTTTTAGCGATCATCAAGGCTTTTCACGCCTTCTTACCTCTCATTGCAGGACAAGCCGTACATCTCGCTACAGACAGTACGACAGCTCTTTACTATATAAATAAGCAAGGAGGCACCCACTCCCTCTCATTACTGTATCTGGATGTCGAGCTCTGGGAATGGTGTTACCTACACCACATCTTCCCAGTAGCTGTCCACGTCGCCACAGACGACAACCTCGTAGCAGACCATCTCAGCCACCTTACCACGCGAACACACAGGTGGTCACTAGACGACTGCGTTTTCGATCTGCTTTGCCACAAGTGGGGTGTTCCATCCATCGATGTCTTTGCTTCCGAGACCAACACCAAATGTCAGAGATATTGCTCTCGAGCCGGTACTGACAGGAACTCACTTGGAGATGCCTTTATGATAAACTGGACCAGAGACCTACTCTACCTATTTCCTCCGATACCGCTCATACAATGAACCATCATTTGACTTCGACAGTTCCAGTCGAATGCCATCCTCCTCGCTCCATGGTGGCCACGACAACCGTGGTTCACACACCTGAGGTCGATGTCAACAGACATGTTCCATCTCCCGTCGATCCCCAACCTTCTCACTCAGGACAACTGGATGATTTGCCACCCGGACGTAGACTCTCTGAAACTGACTGCGTGGAGGATACTCCCGCCATAAGAGACATACTTGATCAAGCTCGAAAACCCTCAACCCAACGGTTATACCAAAATAAATGGAAGGCATTCCTCTCCTTTGCTAATTTTCAGAACTTACCTGCAACACCAGTGTCTCTGAAGACCTTACTTACCTTTATCCTTCATCTATTTCATCTCAGACTGTCTCATTCTACCTTGAAGGTTTACATTTCAGCTATTGTAGCTCACCAACCTTCTCATTCTGATTCGGCTAGACTTTTTTCCCACCCAACTTTGAAGAAATTCCTCAAGGGACTCCAAAATATTTGCCCCCCACAGCAACATCCTCTTCCTCAGTGGTCTTTACAACTTGTCCTCAACATACTCACTCAACCACCCTTCGAACCAATGGCTACTTCCAAACTCAAATTACTTTCTCTGAAAACATCCTTCCTTGTAGCAATAACATCTGCTAAGCGTGCTAGCGAACTTGCAGCCCTAAGATCAGATCCACCCTTCCTTCAATTCCATCCGGATAAGGTCACCCTTTATTTTGATGTATCATTTTTACCTAAAATTGTCTCTGAATTCCACCTTAATCAGCCGTTAATTCTACCTACTTTATTTCCGTCTCCTTCTACACCTATTGAGTGCATGCTCCACATGCTTGATGTAAGACGCTCCTTGGCCTTCTACATTGATAGGACTAAATCATTCAGAAAATCACCAAGACTTTTTCTGTGTTTTCATGGCCCCCATAAGGGTGCTCCAGCTTCGCCTCAAACTATCTCTCGATGGATCGTTCAAACCATTTCATTGGCCTACGAGCTAGCAGGCAAAACACTGCCTGAACACTTTAAGGCTCATTCTACCAGAGAGCTGTCAACTTCTACTGCCTTCCAGCGGGGAATAGAACTTCCTCACATCTGCCGTGCAGCTACATGGTCTACTCCATCGACCTTCGTGAGACATTACCGTCTTGATGTCCGGGCAAAAAATGCTGCTGCTTTTGGCAGAGCTGTTTTGACCTCCGTTTTACCGTGACGTCCCACCATCCGGTAAGTGAGCTTGTCAGTCACCCAATTGTGTGCATTCACAGAGGCCACAAAGAAGAAAGAAGAAATTCCTCTGTGAATCCACACAATTGGGTTGTTCTGCGCCTGCGCAGGACCTCTCAGAGGTTTCTAGAGCTTAAAGACATGTGATTAATAGGACTTTCCTCCATGGAGCACATGCTCCGCCCGCCAGAAGTCCCCTCAGTTCCTGTAAGAGTCCGCCGCTGTCAAAGAACTATACTAAAACAAAAACAAAAAGACAATGTGACAGACAGAGGGGAAGATGGGCGGGATGTGTGGATTCACAGAGGACCACTAGAAGAACCATGGTTACAGGTAGGTAACCTCTCTATCTCAAGTATTTCTATCTCTTCCCTAGTATGGAATATAATGTTCTTGCAAATGTAACATCTACTCTCTGATTTTGCATTAGATAGTGTTCACAGAGAGAGAAATTAAACGTAGAGCATGAAGTAGCTCCAAGCAGTGGTTTAGAAAACCTCTGGAGATAGCCCAGGTAATGGATCTGTATTCAACAGAGCCAGTCTATCCTACTTCTCACAGTGTTTAACAGATAAATCGAATATTATGTATATAAAACATTGTCAGGTGTTTCTTAGTCTGTTCAAAAGCAAAAATAGTGGGGAAATTATATGACTTATCTCAGTGAACTGAATTCAAATGCAAAATGTTTTCTGATGGCTTCAAAGGTAATCTCTTATAATAAACTGAAGAAGTAAACTATAATCGAGATAAGCCAAGGATACTGCTAGTCACACAATGTAGCTGAGGATAATCAGTCTTATATGGATGGAGTTGTACACCCTCTGGAGGAGGTGGTATACATCTTCAGAGTATTCCTTTCCCTTACACTCTCTTTCAGTACACAGATGATGGTAGTTTATTCGGGTGACTTTTTACCAGTTTCAAATGTTTCACTAGCCACAGTTCTTCCTAGAGACGATAGACATATAATCAGTTTTTTGATATCCTGATTACTTCTGGATTGTGGTACTGCAGTACTTTCTCTGTGGGGCTGCCTTTAAAAATAATCCCTCATTTGAAAATAATCACAGAAATTTACTGTCATGTAAAATGCAGCTACCAGATTGTTTTCTGGTTACCAAATACCAGAACACATAATTTCCTTTGGACTCACTGGGTAATATTTTTGAGTAACATCCAAAGGGTTTCCACTGTCCTCATTCTGAGTCACAAAGTTTGTGTTTTCATTATCTGTCACAATCCTAAAATTTGTTTACTGAGAGGCCACGGCTAGTTGGTTATCTCTTCAGCTTATATTAATTAAATCAACATATTAAATGAGGGATATTTATTCCAAGTATGGGGGGGGGGGGAGAAAATACTTTTCATTCCAAGCAGTATATACATATACATACACAAAAGCGTTTGTGAGGGGGGCACCTAAAAGCAGGATAAAACAAATTCTACTGAATAAATTGTAATTAATGAGTTCTAAACTAATTCCCAGTGTGTTATAGTGGGAATTAGGTTAGAACTGTAATGGACTAGGACTCTAGAGAACAGGGTTCAAATCCCCACTTGGCCATGGAAACTCACTGGGGGAGTGGAACTGCTAAAACCACTCCTTAAATCTTTCACTTACCTTGAAAGCCCTATTAGGGTCACAGTAAATCGGTTCTGTCCATGGAGTTTTCTTGGCAAAGATACTGGAGTGGCTTGCCAGTTCCTGCTCCAGGTGGATCGTGTTTAGTCAGAACTCTCCACTATGACCTGTCTGTCTTGGGTGTCCCTGCATGGCATAGCCCATAGCTTCTCTGAATTACTCAAGCCCCTTCACCACAATAAGGCAACAATCCATGAAGGGGCTGTATATTGTCTCCCTGCTTATTTAACTTACATGCAGAATACATCATGCAAAAGGCTGGACTGGATGAATCCCAAGCCGGAATTAAGATTGCCAGAAGAAATATCAACAACCTCAGATATGCAGATGATACCACTCTGATGGCAGAAAGTGAGGAGGAATTAAAGAACCTCTTAATGAGGGTGAAAGAGGAGAACGCCAAAAATGGTCTGAAGCTCAACATCAAAAAAACTAAGATCATGGCCACTGGTCCCATCACCACCTGGCAAATAGAAGGGGAAGATATGGAGGCAGTGACAGATTTTACTTTCTTGGGCTCCATGATCACTGCAGATGGTGCCAGCAGCCACGAAATTAAAAGACACCTGCTTCTTGGGAGGAAAGCGATGACAAACCTAGACAGCATCTTAAAAAGCAGAGACATCACCTTGCCGACAAAGGTCCGCATAGTCAAAGCTATGGTTTTTCCAGTAGTGTTGTATGGAAGTGAGAGCTGGACCATAAAGAAGGCTGACCGCCGAAGAATTGATGCTTTTGAACGGTGGTGCTGGAGGAGACTCTTGAGAGTCCCCTGGACTGCAAAGAGAACAAACCTATCCATTCTGAAGGAAATCAACCCTGAGTGCTCACTGGAAGGACAGATCCTGAAGCTGAGGCTGCAATACTTTGGCCATCTCATGAGAAGAGAAGACTCCCTGGAAAAGACCCTGATGTTGGGAAAGTGTGAAGGCAAGAGGAGAAGGGGACGACAGAGGACGAGATGGTTGGACAGTGTCATCGAAGCTACCAACATGAATTTGACCAAACTCTGGGAGGCAGTTGAAGACAGGAGGGCCTGGCGTGCTCTGGTCCATGGGGTCACGAAGAGTCGGGGACAACTTAACGACTAAACAACAACAACAAACCGGTTCTGACTTGACAGCACCGAACACACACAAACTATTTAAACTATCTTGGAGAATAAAAATTATTTTGCCCAGTGCTAGAAGAACAAAATATGCACCAGGCAAACCTTCCCGCATTCTACCACCTGAATGTGTGCTACCTTTAAAAAGGCCTTCTGTCTCTAATGGCCCATCCACTATACCTCAGAGGATGTTGCCAGCCAGCCTGGTACAATGATCGTGTTTTTCTGTCCTAGTGTGTGGATAATTTTGCTTGCCTTTTATCTTATTTGTCCCTTTTTTTTTCTTTTCCCATTCACCATTACCTGTTACCCCATTTGATACCTTGATTTATAAAAGAGAGCATGTTTTCAGTAAGCCTGAGATATTTGAAAGTATAAGACAGTTCAATGTTAATTTATGCATGATAGAAAGTGGGAGAAGGAGGGACCTCTTACTTTAGCCTTCTTACATGTCTGTATTAACACTATATCTGCACAGATATCTGTGAACTTTGTTCCACCCATCCCCCATTCATATTTTCATGCTTTATGAAGTATAAAGACGACATACTCTATTTATTAGTCTTAGAAATCTGACTGCAGACATCATCAAGAGGTTAGGAGTCACAGGATTTGAATAGGGAAAAGGGCTATTACTGTACTTGAATTTTGTTTAGTGAGACAAGGTAGAATAACCCTGGACAGCATATACTGGATCATTCTCCAGCTAACTGAATTTAAATCTTCCTCTCCTCCCACTCCCATTTATTAAAAACTGAACAAGGAAACAAACCATTCTGCAACACTTTACTTTGTGCTGAGAAGCTGTTTTCAAGAACCTGGTTCTGCTTGATGTAGCAATATGTTCTCTAGACTTTCAAAAGTTAAAAGGCAATAAGTCAATCCCTCTGGAAACTATGCAGAAATTCAAATCATAAATAAGGAAATGCGTCAGGTACATTAAATAGACATAGAAAAATGGGTTTCTCTCCTTTGTAGCAAGGTAATTGGGCACCACAGCTTGGCAGGAGCTGGTGCTATTGAATTGACTGTAACTGCCACAGGTTGATAGGCAGGTGATAAGGCAGCTTCCACTTGGGTCTGCACAGGAGGCCTACCTAATATGCTGTCTGCCCTAAGGGCCTATGGGAACACAGTTGGATTATTATGTTAATGCATGAGCCTGCTGCCCTCTTCCTATCCCAGCTGGGTTCCCTGTTGTTAGGAACTGCTTTGCACTGACAGTGGAGTAATATGCTTCATGATTGAAAGGGCAAAGGGGCTTGGAGGAAAAAAAGAATAGGCTTGCACAGATATGTAAATGAGGAAGAGAAGTCAGTAGGAGGGTTTCCATATAGGTCTAGATACAGAAATTATTAGAAAATGAGTAATACAGGACTACTGAGTACATTGTTGTTTAAAACCATCATTTTAAAAAAAGTCCATGTGTATTACAATTCCTGATGTTAGCAAAAAACAGATGACATATTTACCAAAGAAGCTTTGTTTGGTTGTTTAGATAGAATGATACCACAATGGTTGCTAGAGTATACAGATGACAACAATTTGATTGTTCAACTTGGGTATCTGCGTATGCTCCATTTCCTATTTTCTACAAAATATAATAGTCAAAATCTTACTGCCGGTGTAATGTAAATGGCACAACTTTTGGCGGCAGTGTAGCCTGAGTTATGCAACTCAATACACAACAAATAACATCTACACTGACTTCATAGTTTGCAGCAGTTCAACAACAAAAGTTATGCCATTTGAGTCACACCGGCAATAGGATTTTGGCCAGTGTTATATCTGCAAACTAGCTAGATAGCTCAGTGGTTGGGGTTTGATTACTGTGCCTTCTGGGAGAAAAGCCAACCTGTGTAATTATGTGTAAGTTGCACAGTTTCAGGATGCCTCCAGAAGAAGGGAATGGCAAACCACTTCTGTGTATTCTCCATCTGGAAACGGTCGCCATAGGTCCGAATCAGCTTGACAGTACACAACTATCATATCTTCAAGTCCCCAATTTTTTTTAGTATTTCCAACATGGAGATTCCATAGTCTTAGAAAGCCACATTTTGATATGTATAGATTGGGACCATTTTTATCAGCTGTTCTATTTTTCTTGGATGTTAGTCTTTAAATATAGCTTATGCATCAGAAAGAGCCAGTGATAAGAGCAGAACCTATGTGTATTCCAGGCTTCATTTGCATACTTGGCCTTTTAAGTTAAAACTGGGCCACCATTCATTATGCTGCAAGATTCCATTTGTAGCACTAAGAAGATATGTGATATTCTAATTACATTGTTTGGAAGTTTCACTTAGTTTCAGTTACTTGAACAGCTCTGAAAACCTAATGTTAAAAGCAAAAAGCAAAGTGTGCTGCTTATATACAGCCCCTTAGTGCTTAAAGCACTCTCTGGGTGGTTTACAGTTTTAATTATGCAAATTACACATTGCCCCCCCCCCCCCGCAAGCTGGGTACTCAATTTACTGACCTCAGAAGGATAGAAGGTGGTTCCATTCTTGCACCTCTGTGCTTAAATTTCTTCAGGAAATAACAGGACAGCCAGTTGGCTGCAGGACAAAATTGTATTTGTGTACCCAGAGAGTCAAATTACAAAGCACAAGATTTTTAGAAGCAGCCCTGTTTCTTCACTGAGCTTAGAAAGTAACATTCTTTGGAATGATGGGGATGCATGGGTTAAACTAGACCTCTAATCATGTTACAGATTATTTGTCTTGAGGAGGATCCGGGGACAAGACCTATAAGTGTTTTGATCACAGCTTAAGATCTTAGAAATTTTTAGCTTTAAATGAAACCTCTGTTTGGGAGACTGTTATTGCTATGTATCCGTTAGAGAATACCTTCTAAGGTAATTTAAAAGACAGAGAGGAAAAGTCACTTAGAGATATAAAGTGCTTGACTAGGAGAGAGTCACATGTTGGCAGTTACTTAGGCATTGCTGTTCAGGGGCCTCTTCTATTAAATCATAAAGTGACAAACCATTTGTTCTGGTATGACAGCTATTTCCTAGCCTACTAAGCTAATAAGCCTTTGGTAGTGAACAAAACTGAGTCATAAATTAAAATTTCCAATAGTTTCATAGCTGGGGGTTTGGGACTATCTTTTATTCATTATTGAGTAACCTTTTACTGTCTGCCTGTGCATGTTAAAAGTTAGATTTTTGAAAATAGCCTGGCAATGAGCTTCGTCATTGATACATTATACTGTAGATGTTTGTTGTCTTGAGCCATACACCCATTATGTTTCAACATAAGTAGTTAGCAAGCAACACTAACAGAGATTAATGTAAATCCTTTGCTGTTCAGATAAAGAGATGGGGATGTGTGCCAGTCTTACAGGAAGATTACCAATATAAAATAATATTAATGTGCCGACAAGTCCATTTTGATTTAAAGTGACCCTCCCCAAAGTTTTTTAGGCATAAAGTACTCAGAAATAGTTTATACTGTTAATAGTGCCTTCTGGTGGCACTCTGGGACTAAGCAAGAGCCCCAGGGTTACACAGGTGGCGGGACATGTAGCCCTATCAGCCACACGTGCTTCCGGTGATCTTGGCTGGACCATCTCCCAAAAGGCACAGTGGAGATTTGAATTCTTGGTCAAATGCTCTACTGTCAGGTGTTGCAACCTACTTGGGAATGAGTGAGCAACTTAAATCCTTTGCAGTTTGGAAAGAGGTTGGAATGTGTGTCAGCCTCAAGGAAGAAATTACAAATACAGTCATGATACTCAATTGCCACCTGTTTCAGTGTTGGTTGTTTGGGATCGCTACATATTTCATTGAAGTAGATGTGAACCAGATAGGAGCCTGACGTATGACACCTGATGTTTATTTGAGAATGATAAGAAGCAGAAGTTCAATTTTGCCACAAACACAGTCATGTTAACTGAAAAACTGACTGAGCAAAGAAAAATGTTTGGCTAGTCTATGAAGAGCTGGCTGGATAGCTCTCTGAATAAGATACTTGGCTGCAGAGCCATAGCTTGGGAGCTCAACTCCCTACTGTGCTTCCCAGCCTGTGTGGTCTTGGCCAAACCTCACAATTCCAGGATGCCTCCAGAACAAGGGAATGGTAAACCACTTCTGTGTATTTTCTGCCTGGAAAGCCAAGCGGTTTTTTGAATTGAAACATAAAAGCAAATTCTTTCTTTAAACAGCACAACGGTTAAAAGACTCATTCTTAAGCTTGAAGTTACATGTATTATTGGTGTCAACTTTCCCAGGCCAGAACTAGCTCTCCCGGATACAAAGTAATTGTATTTTACAACTCACTGGAAAACCCAAATTCCTATTCTTAAATACAACTTAACTCCTCCTCCTACTCTTCTTATTATAGCACCTGTTGACTCTTCCTGATTGGCTCTCTTTTCTGACTTCTTCCAGCCAATCTCTTTCTTCTTGTTGTTGCTGGGTAAAATAGATGAGGGTTCTGTCACACTATCTAACAATTTCCAAGCTCAAGAGAGGATGGTAGGCAATTTTACATCAGTAGATTTGGAAAGATTCCATACGAAATTGAGTACTCCACACACACAACTTAGATTTATTCACTGCTTTTCAAGGGATGCATCTGCTTCCCCACCTACCCTTTTCTGAAATATTTCAGGATAAATTCAGATGACAAATTCTACAGTTCAGTATGCTCCTATGGAGTCCACTGTCCTGCAGCAATCTTTTTGGAGAGGAAAAGAAATCCACATGGAATTGGAATGAAGAGATGAAATATTATAGCTATTATTTTTTTTAAAAAAAACAAAACAGATATATTGCATGTCCTGTCACAGAAAACTGATGTTGATACACCCAGGAATTGCAGCACCAATTGAATTTCGATCACTCTGCCCTCCTCCCCAAAATTTGGGGAAAAGAAAGGAGGAGGTAAATATGGGATTAAGCTCTAAAAACTTCCTTTTTCCAGAATACAAGATTTCCTCTTCTAACACCAGTGCTGGATCAGTGATAGAATCCTTGTATATAATAACCTTCTCATCTTGAGGTGTTGGCCTGTAACTCCCATCAACCTCAGTTGGGGGTGATGGAGTAATGATCCAACACATTTTGAGGAAGGCTGGCATACAGCAACAGGTTGCATCTCTGTGTTATGATCTCTAGCTGCTGACTTTTTGAAAAAGTGGTTGGAGCTGAAATAAGAAAGAAAGGACATAAAATAGTTTTACAAAATGTGCCTAAGTTGTAAAAGGTTTGAGGGATGCCACAAATAACGGAATTCATCAAATCCTTAGTAATTTTTTTGTATTATTTGGTGGTATGAAGGGGAAAAATACTAGCTGTCTTCTATGAATAATAATTTAGCACCAAATGCCCTTTGCTTTGAGGGTTTTACAGAAGTAAGATCTAATTCCCATGATCTTGCATTTGAGGCTATGATTGTTCAAATCATAAACTAACAAATTAGTATTTACACACAGAAATCACTGGCTCTTCACTTGTATTTATTGGTGTAAAAGGCAAAATCACTTTCTGTTCTTTGTATCTGGAGACATTTGTTAAGTTGAATCACTTTCTAGACTGATCAGTCACAGGCTTCTGTTGCTACTGAAATAATAAATATCAGGGGAGTTTATTACAGTTCTTTGAGGAAAAACTTCAGCAAATGAATATGAGTAAAGAGTATGCCTTATGACATTTTAGTTTGTAGGCATAAAATATTTGTTGGTTTGCTGTGAGTGCGTTTTTTTTGTTTTTGTTTTAAATTTATATATGTACCCATAAACAAATATTGAGTGGATCATAGAACAAGGCAAACAAAATAAAATGTTAAAAATACTAAACAACCAACCAGTAGAACAAGAGACAATAAAATGCTGCATAAAATCTTTCCTTTTAATGGGAACACCATAAAAGACTTAATAGACAGAAACTATACAAAAATAGTGAGAGTCCAGGTATTGTTTGAAAAGCCTCAGTTAATATAAAGTCCTTCTCTTAGCACTGAAGAGTCCATAAAGAGGGTGCCAGACATGGCTGTCTAGAAAAACTATTCCATAGCCACAATTCCACCACTGTGAAGGTCTTTATGGAGCCTGAGTACAATAATTCCTGGTCATATCAAAAGGTCCATCTAATCCAGTACTGTATTCTGTTTACACAGTAGCTAGTCAGTTGCCTCTGGGAAACTCCTAAGCAAGACATGAGTGGAGCACCACCTTTTGCTTGATAGAATGCATGGAACTAAATTGAGCAAAGCTCAACTGGTCCTTTCAAATATTAGGGAAGCATTCATTTACAGAAAAGACTTTGATCTATAAATGGCACTTGCTTGAACAGGTTTGAATTGTTTCTGGGTTCTTAATTTTTTTAAAAAAAATCTGCTGTTTTGCTAGTGTATTGTTACTGTTTTCTGCTGGTGTTTTTGTGGTTTTATCCATTGGTTTTGGACAGTAACTGAATTTTATGGCTTTTATTTTGTCATTTTTTAATTTATTACTGTTTATTTCCTTATTTATGTGCTATAGGATGTTTCCTTTTGCTGCTGGTTTTAATCTTGATTTTATTTCATGTTCTTCGTATCATTGTTCATTGCTTTTCTTTTATGTTTTTATGGTACTGTAATCTCCTCAGAAAACTTGTAGTTATTGAAAGGTCCAAAACTATCAGTCAGTATTAGATGCTTCTAAGGAGCAGAATACAAATATTTTAAATAAATCCACAATATATCACCAAAATATCCATCTGGTAGAAGTCTGTACATTTTTCTTCTCTCCGGAAGTAATAGAAGGAAAACATTTTGAGAGAATCCAGATTTTGTTTGTATTTTCTGTCCAGTTGAACAGGGATTATGTGTAAATATGGAATGAAAGGAAAACGTGACATACCATAACTGGATATTTTCTACTTTTGAAGACGATTCTTTGTGAATTGTAATAGCAGTTCTGTGGCATTAACAAGGATGTTCTAGTATTTCCATACTACCTTTATTGCATGACCAACAGTATCAAGCCATTATCAGGTAAAGATCTTGATGTGCTAGTCCTGTGGTTCATCTGGCAGCAGGCCAAACCTTGCCAAGGTAGTCCAGGCTTGACTGATTTGATAAAAGCATTTATTCACATAGCGTGTAATTTCATTGTGCACAAGGTCGTATTCTTTGATCAGGTTGGAGACATTGGAGGATGTGGACGACCTTAGATGTCATCACCATGCGTCACAGTTCTCTTTGTTTGCATCTCTTGTTGCTTTCACAATAGCTTCTGTATAGCATTTTCCCTCTATTTTTCTTCAAGAAAAGGTGTCATTTTAGGTAAGTGCAGAGGATGCATGAAAAGTGCTATTGAATTTTTGTTGTTGCCTTTCTAAATGTAGGACACTCCTTGAAGTTTACCCTAGCCTTGCTGGCACCGGCCAACAGAGTTTGGGACAGTTCACTTTCTTGGACTATAAGTCCCATAATCCCCCAGCCAGCATGGCTATAGTGGCCCTGTTGGTTGGATCACTCAGGGAGATGTAGTTCAAAAAAATATACTCTTCCAGATGTATTGGATTGCAATTCCCAATATCTGCACTCTCATGCTGACTGGATAATATGAATTGTCCAACGTAGCTGGAGGTCACCAGGGTGAGGAATGCTGTTCTTTGTTTTCCTCAGGGAGGCAGCTGTATACATTGGAAAGAGAATAATCATGGAAGGGGATTTGGTATATATCTTTCTCCTCATGTGAAAGAGACTTCTGAAGCAAAGCTTCTGTAAGCATTTGTAGCAGTAAACAGAACCCTGACCATTTAAATTCTTCAAGGCTAAACAAGCACCTTGAATTGGACCCTGAAACAAACTGGCAGCTAGTATAATCCATTACATAGGCATCCTTCAGTCTCGAGAGACTATGGTAACGTGCTCTGTATGGAGGACTTAGAACAGCGTCTAGTGTTTCAACGCTGTATGCGAAGCTGGAGTGTCCTCTCCAGGGCACGAAGCTTGGGTAAAATAATATGGAGGATAGGCTGTTACCCAAGCAGCAAATCCCCCCTCTCCACATCACTGAAATAGTCCAATGGAAAGGCAAGAGCCAATACAACTGGTTCCAGCGACGTTGCAGGAGTTGACAGAACGACATGAACTGCCTCCGGGACTCCGGCTCCGGATTTTGCCTTGAGGTTGACTCCTGAAGCCTTTTCCATCAGTGGATATAGCCACAAGGCAGTGGAGGTTTGAAATCGGAGTTTTCCTTCTCCTAGATGGGCTGCCTCCCAAGGCTGACGAGCCCCACCTACCCGGCCTGCTCCCTCACGGCATGGACGACGATGGCGGCGCCTCAGTGGGGGTTTGAAGTCGGAGTTTTCCTTGCCTTTTGCCAAGGCACGGGGCTTAGCAAAAAGGGAGCCGTTTGATCCCTGCTTTTTCTAATTTGGGGTTAGAAAAAGGGGGGTTCGTCTTATACTTTGGGTCGTCTTATACACGGAAAAATACGGTAACTCTCTGTCTCAGGTTGACAGGAGGATAAAACTTTGAAGGGGAGGCAGGTTTATTTTTGTAGTACTATACCTGTTGCTCATATATTTTCCTCTTTATATGATCCACAAGCAAGTTCTGTGCATGGATGACTCAGCAAGTGGATAAAAAATAATTATACAGAAATCAATATTATTAAGCAGAATTTTGATGCCACAGGTCCCATGGATTTCATACATAAATGGTCACCTGCAGTCATATTTACGTATTTGCAACTTATTTCTGAAGATTTTTTTAAAGCTCAGCTTCAATTGACAATTTTTAATTTGCATATTTTAGAAAACAAATCTTTGTAAGATCTAAGATGTTGTCAGCAAGATGAACAGAAGATGTCTTGGTTTAGGAGTTGAACCGAATAATGGAATATTTTACTATTCTGCTTTGAAGTTTCGCTGTTTCTGCACCATAGCAGCACCTAGTAATTAAGGAAGAAGGAAAATGAATCCCCTCCAAGGGATGTTGAGACTAAATGTATCACCAGCTGGCTGAAATCCTGGTGCTGAGCATAGTAAGTTGCAGCTAGAGTAAGCCTGTTGAACTATTGGAACATACAGTATAACTGACTCACCAAATCTACACTAAATTGATAGGCTTACTCTTATTGTGACTTGCTACGCTAAGTAGCAAGATTTCATCCACTACCTGTGTTAACTGCTTTAGCATTTTCTTTTGAAAAAGTGGGATACAATTGTACAAAGTAAATAAATTAATAACAGGCTGTATCCGATTGCTAATTCTAATTAGAACTCGACCTACTGAATAGATGGGGCTCATGTTAAGTGGATTTACCTACTCCAATTGGGACTAGCAGTTGAATTTAACACAATATTTTTGCTTTTAGTCTGATGTGAATGAATAAAGTAGTCTACCACATATAAAATAACAAAGGCAAGGTGTGTGTTGATGTGGTATAGAAACAAACCTGCACTTCCTGTGTTTTCAGATGTGCAGTGTGCAGTGATCTCTGGATGGCATCTTTGCCTGTTGTAATGTACAGAAAAACATTTCAAGAGAGGGTAGTAAGATACTCTATAGCCAGAACCATGTAGAGATGCATTTTCCACATAGCTAACTACAAATGCTAGTCAGAACACAGAAGCTAAATTTAACTCTGTTTTAAAGGGATGATATTGAAATACTAACAGCCAGAAGTTGTTTTAGCCTTCAAGGGACCATTTTATGCACATTGTGTTTTTTGTTAAGCACTTAGCACCACGTTTTTATTTTGCCATTCTGGAATATGATTTTTATATGCATTTTAACAGTTATTTAAGAGTCCCCATGTGCATTAAAAAAGCATCTGAATATATGTACTTTCCTCCCTCTCTCTTAAATTAAAGCTGTAGTGTAAGCACTGTGTTCCATCAATATAGGAGAGGGGTGTTGTAGTTGGAACAATATGTAAAAATACTGCTCATAAAAAAATTCCTTTATTAACTGTCATCATCTCTAGAATATATGTTCAAATAAATGTTGTGTAATAACTAAATTTGAGATTAATAGGCCCCTTAAGAAATGGTGTAGTCATTCAGGATAGTCAGTGAAAAATAGGCTGTAAGATTGTAACATGCGCATATTGTCCTGCATACATGCTCTCTCTGGTGTCGTTCCCATTTATCAATGTCGGCAAGCTCTGTTCTCATTAAAACACTCGTGCACAAAAGCAACTTAATTTTCTTAAGAGGAAAGGACACCTGATTCAATTTAGCATCCAAAACCAATAACTTGAATGTATATTCTTTTCCATTCTGATGTCAAATGAATAGTTATGAGCAGCAACTGAGATAAAATACATTGCTTTAAAAAAAGACCAAAAAAAAAGGTAAAGCATACTATTTTTGCAGCCTTATGTCTGTGAACCCATTATCTAAAAAAATGGAATGTTCAGTGGTTAAAAACTGGTGTTAAGAGGTAAATCGGGATAGTGATACATTTTACTGCAGAACGAATACATCAAAATGAAAGGATGTCTAATGTGTTTAGAGACAAAACTCCTAAGATTTTGGATTTGCTGTTTAGGGTTAAATTAGGTATTACACTAAATACATAGTGGACACCACAAATTGGTGGTCAGCTATTGGTTTGGTGTCCTCTCCCCTCCACCTGTGTATGGCAGATTTTATCTGTGGTCTGCCACTTCAAATTTATGTATTTACATGCTTCCCCTTCCCCTTCACATCATTGGCTTCTGCTGGTGGAAATGTTGCACACCATAGCATTAAGGCTGTAGTACATTCTCTTGAGCTACAAAGGGGAAGAGGACATGCTATGAACTCCCAACTACAAAGTTCCCACTATGGCCCAGCCTTTGTCTTGCTCTTGTGACTCTGTAGTCAAGTTGCTACTTTCTGGTGGTCTGGGCTCTCTCTCCTTTTATTTCCAGTAGAGAATTGTTATGGAAGTCAAAGCATCCGAAAGATACTTTTGAGAGATGGAAATCTTCTCTTTCCTATTCCATTGTTCCTTCACACTGAACTTTATAGTGCTGTCTCCACTGACCACTCTGTTAGTGTGGTTTCTTTCCAGTAGTGGCTCCATTCCATTTCTCTTGTAAAATACCGTATTTTTCGCTCCATAAGACGCACTTTCCCCCCCCAAAAAAGTGGGGGGGAAGTGTGTGCGTCTTATGGAGCGAATACTGTTAAAAAAAGAGTTTAAAGTGACAGAAGAAGAAGGAGAGATGGAGCGGCACGAGACAGAGGAATGGATAGAGGAGCGGGAAGTAGGAGAAGAGAGGGAAGAGTCATGAGAGGGGGAGAAGAGGGGGATAAACGTTTTTCTCACGAGAGAGGAGGGAGGACAGTTGAAAGAAACGGAAAGAGTGGTGTTAAGGAAAGACGTATGGGAGGAAAGTGATCCGGGGGAAGAAAAGGTGTTCAGAGTGCCGGAAAAGGAGGGGAAATCACGCCGCCGCCTGACTTCCCCCCCGCCCCTCCACGCGCACACCCCTTCACCCCCCGATGGCACCTCGAATGCAAGGTGTGTCTTATGGTCAGGTGCGTCTTATGGAGCGAAAAATACGGTACTTATTAAACTGATAAAGAAATAATAGACGCTTCTCACACATTCTGAATACTGTTTATATAGAATCTTTAGTATGCTCAGTATTTTAGGCATCTGGTTGTGGAGCCAGAGGTTGGGAGGTTTGAATCCCCACTATGCCTTCTTGACAGGAGCTGGACTCAATGATTCGTAGGGTTCCTTCCAGCTCTGCAGTTCTGAGATGATGATGATGAACTCTTTAGTATGATATTGTGTATGAAAGTCTTCATCTGGGATCATACAGGCAACCTTGCCTGATTGATTATGGGTCAGGGCAAACTTGCTTTTATACTTTTATTTACCTCCTTAATTACTAGTTACCTCTTAAAATTTGATTAAGATATGTTATCTTTTAAAAGTTGATTTCTAGTAGGAACGTGGCACCATATTGTTAAAAATAGCATGTGTATGTGTAGCAATTTGTCAGTAGTAAACCTGAGGCAGAATTAATTTTAGCAACATTTATACATAGTTGTATTTAAAAATTTAAATAACTCCACATTCAGCATAACTGATCCTCAGTCAACAGTAAATATTCATCCCTCATATTGACCACTAACAATCAATAATGCTGGTTTCTAAAACCTTCAGAGCTTGTAGAGTTGCTTATGGGTCTTTCCCCTTTGTTAGCTAAATTGTTTGGTGGTCAGCAATAACAAATCAGGGTATGCCCGCTGCTCAATGACAAGGTGAATTGTGGTGGGCGCAGTGTGTCCTTCCAGATGTTATTGATAGAAGGCCCAATCAGCCATAGCCAGCACTACCAATAATATGGAATGCTGTGAACTGTAGCCCAGCAATATCTGGAAGTCTACACTTTGCCCACCCCCTGAGCTAAAGGCCTTTCCGGTTTTAATTCAGACCCATCCCCAGACTGATCTTTTCCAATCCTCTGGCCACTGCTGAGTTTTCCAAACTTGCTGGCATATTGAGAGTAGCACCTTAACAGCGTCATCTTTTAAGATTTTAAATAGTTCGACTGGAATGCCATCACCTCCACTGGCCTTGTTGTTAGCCATGCTTTCTAAGGCCCACTTGACTTCACTCTCCAGGATGTCTGGCTCAAGGTCAGCAACCACACTATCTGGGTTGTCCAGGACATCCAGATCTTTCTGGTATAATTCCTCTGTGTATTCTTGCCACCTCTTCTTGATGTCTTCTGCTTCTGTGAGGTCCCTGCCATTTTTGTCCTTTATCATGTCCATCTTTGCACAAAATGTTCCTTTAATATCTCCAATTTTCTTGAACAGATCTCTGGTTTTTCCCTTTCTATTATTTTCCTCTATTTCTTTGCACTGTTCATTTAAAAAGGCCCTCTTGTCTCTCCTTGCTATTCTTTGGAAGTCTGCATTCGATCTAATAGGGTCAGATAATACCCCAGAACTCTCTCAGTGCAAAGTTTCTATTTTTGCCTTTTAACTCTGGTTCATGGGTTAAAACTATACATCTGAGAGACGGCGAGTGAGAAATTACAAACTTCATATAGCTACATCTAGCAGAATTACTCCTCAAAATACCTTCCAGTAAAGTGGCCATAACCACATGGATTCTACGGAGAAGTCCTACGAGCTGCTGGATAGCTCTGTGGTTTAGGTCTCTGGCTGCAGAGCCAGAGGATGGCAATTCAATTCCCCACTGTGCCTCCTTGAGAGGGGCTGGACTTGATGATCCATAGAGTCCCTTCCAGGTTGTTGTTATTGCTGCCACCACTGCTGCTGCTGCTACTGCTACTACTACTACTACATCTGAATAGATAGATGCCAGATGTTCTCATCCATCCCTGGAGGTATGTTGTGTTATTCCTTCCCCCTGAGGTCTTTGCTTATTTGTCTGTGTATTTAAATATAGTTGAATTCAGAAGTGAGCAAGGCTGTCCTTAAATTCAGTGAAGTGAATCTTGAGCCTTAAGAGTCCAGTCAGTCAAGCCATGCTCGTTTCCACTTGAAACAAAAAACAGTGGCAGGAATAGCTTAACTTCCATGCTGAAGTTCACTGTTAAACAGCTGTCCAGAATTGATATCACATTTCAGTGCCTTAGTACCTGGCTGCAAGTCCTTCCCCCTCTTTACATGCTCCAGGCCTTGCCTTAATTGTTGTACATCATACCATGGTGCCACCTGAAGTAGGCTTCATCCAGGCTGGGATTCTGGGATTTTGTTTTGCAAACAGGGTGGCACTCTTAAAAAACCTCTTTGTCATTTGCTACTTTTCTAACCTCTGAAAGTAGAAACATCTGGAAGTGGACTCAGGGAGATGATTGCAAAGGATAGTAATAATAATAATTGCAGATAATAATGAATAAGAAGGAGGAGAGGAAAAGGAAGAACTAGCAATCAAATCTATGGTTTAAATTATACTGTCTTTAAACTGAAACTGAGGGATTCGTATGTGCAATCCAAGACCAGGTTATTTACACTAGAGACTCAGAAAATAATTATGAAGCAAATTATAAGTGATATATGTAGGGCTTGTCACGAATCCAAAGAAACAATTCATCATGTTATAGCCAGATGTCCTAAATAAGCGTCAACAGTTGTGTAGGCATAACTAAGTTGCAAAGGTCATTTTTCAGCACTTGGCTAAATCTTATGGATTAGTGTCATTTCTTCTTCCGTGCATAACTTCCACCTACCTACAGTTTTAGAAAATAAAACCACAGTACTATACTGGGGCATGCACATTATCACAGACAAAACAGTTGATTTTGATAATCTGGGGGTTGTACTTCTGGATAAGCAAGAAAAAAAATACTGTATAGAAGTTGGATTTCCATCAACAAGCAACCTCAAAAGTAGAGAAAGTGCAAAAATTGGAGAGTATCAAACACAACAGCAAGAAAATAAAAGAATACGGAAACAAGACCAGGTCCTTCTCCCCATGCTAATTTCAGCAACTGGAATCATTCCAAAATTTTTGGTTGCAAATTTAAAACAATTGCCATAGCTACTACCTCCCCCCCCCCCCCGAAATACAAAATGTCAGGGATTTTGTAAACATGAATTTCTGCAATTTTTAAGGACTTTCCTCCTAACTTCTAGGCTTGTCCATTTCAGAAAAGCTGAGAAGTGAGAAAGGTAATATTTTGGTAGTAGTGGTGATGGTAGTAGTAATAATGTGCAGTCAAGACAGTTCTCACTCCTGATGACACTCCTAAGGTTTTCTAGAAATAATGTACTCAGAAATGGTTTACTTTTGCCTCTTTCTGATCCATAAAGAGAAAGATGATTCCTCAGATATCATGACTATAAGCCGTTTAGAGCTTTATAAACCAAAACTTGATTGTGTGCATTGTTTTCACAGAGGTGTGTGTCAATCTCAAGCCTCAAAACTGTTGTTTAAAATTGCTCGCTGAAGTCCTGGTTGTTAAAGAATGTATGTTCTTGTTTTAGCTGTGACTGTTGGCAAAGAAAGTCCTTTGCATTATTGCTTTCCCCTTGTGCTCTGAAGCAGAATGTTGATGAAGTTGAGGTGTTAAAATATGTTGTGGTAGTTTTACAGCTGTCAACTATGATGTTTTATTTAGCCATTTCTATTTGGAAGCTCCCTCTGCAACATGGAATGCCATATGCCATTGTCCTAGTCCTCTAGCAAGCCAACCAGCCAGCCAGCCAGCAAGCAGGCAAAGGCTTCGAAGCCTGTGCTTGCTTGTGTGTTTGGGCCACTGAGAAGCTGTGGTCCAGTGCTATTTTTTTATTGATAAGGCCAGCCAAGGATGACTCTAATGAAATTATCAAAGCTTTGAATTAATTATGAACTTGAATAAGAAAGCTAAGCTCTCTGGAGCCAAGCATCTCATTAGCCATTCACTCTCACTCCACTCTTGCTATAGAGCAGAAGGCAGGTTCTGCTTCAGCTTAGCCTGTGCTTTGGATTTGGTTCAAACCTGCCAAGCTCTTTCGAATATCTTTGCTCTTTGGCTGAAAGATGTCCATTGTGATTAATTTGATTCTGCCTTGGCTCTCCATGTAAATGGTAGGTTCACCCCTCCCTGCCTCGCAACTTCTCTCTTTCCTTTGCTCATGGGTCTGTGTTGTCGGACTGGATGCCATACAAGAGTTCCTCCTTTCTTGGTAAAGGGGGAATGCTTTACAAGAATGAGATACTTTTATGTCTTACGGAATTTACTTCACTCATTCTTAATCCTTGTTCTCATCATTATTTCTTGGATATTTAGGTAAGCAAAACACTTTCCTCTAAAGTTCCTTGCATTTGCTCATTTATTGGCTTCACTGCAGTCTATAGGTGCTGGCTTCGCCTATGGAATTAACAACATTAGTGTTTTTCTGTATTTTTTCCCCCCAATAGTGTAATGCATTTTTCAAAATATACTGTTCAGTTAAAAATTTGTAGCATGGGTCATTAAGGTTCGTGTGTATTAGGATATGGGTCAGCTGAAATGCTGTGACAATTAAGAAGTATTATACTTCTATATTCAATTACTATAGTTTTCACCTCATGTAAAATTAATAATACAGTTTTAACCAACTTTACTGAGAAGCAGGTTTCATTGAGCACAGTGAGACTTACTTCCTACAAATGATGCTTAAGATTGCATTGTGTCTCTGCTTCTATTATCTGTGGAAGAATTTCAGAAATATGACTGAAAAAGGTATAGTTTTGCTTTGCTGTTTTTGAAGCTACCTTGTTTCCTTATACTGTATACTGTTTTTATATCCTGTTTGCAAAGGTTTTAAGTCATATTGCTGACCAGTTAGGTTACATGAAAAGACAAGACTTTTGTATAAAGTAAATACCAAGATGATCATTCATCTTTTTTTTTCTTTTTGTAGGCAGCTGCTATATTTAACTCTGCTTTTGGAAGTTTTTTGGTAAGTTAAACTGTTCTCTACAACCTGTCTCAGTGCCATCCTTGTTATTAACTGTTGGTTTATTTATTTATTTATTATTAATTACCTATTATGGATTTATCCAGAGATTTAAGTTACTTAAAGGCAAATTGGACACTCCCTTGAATTCACCCTTTTTCTTTAAATACCAAAGTTAGTATTTTTTTAAGTGTCTCTTGCTGTCCAGAAAATTACTGCATGAATAATCTCTGATCAATATGATTTAATGATGCTTAAGTACCTGTTAATAGTCTCGTTAATGAGGAGACAATCCATTATTATTCAGATGTTTTGGAGACTAGTGTCAATATATTGATTTTCTAATGAGGTATATCACACAATCATTATTTTCTATCAAGGGGCCATGGCTTTTGAAGGGAAAACATGGCCCAGATGATGAGAGGCAATGCTAATTCACTCAGTGACGAATCACATGATTAGCATATTTCACTTCCAGAGGACAAGCTTGTTCTGTATCCCCAGGGAGACGGTTGGAAGAAGTAAAAGAAAGCTTAGAGGAAGCTTAAAAGAAGCACAGTTGAAGCTTCTCAAAGTATCCATTCTGTGTTTACATGCTGTGGCTACATTTCTCAATATAACCCACTATAAATAATACAGAAAACAAGAAAGTCTTCATCATTCTTTTCCCTGTGTTATATATTAAATCAATTAAGCAGCTGGGCCAGTCGTTTTGCATAATTGTGGACCTTTATAATGCAAATTGCTACTCTCATGTATGAGGCTGATATTTAATAACAAATTAATAGTAAATACATAGAATAGGTATGAAATTCAATATGCATATACAAAAATACTACCAGGGTTAGGTAAGTCAGAAATATGCTGACTTTTCATGTAAATAATTTCAACTTGAAAATCCTAATGTATTTAAAAAACTATTTTCATTTTTTCTTTCTGTTAATCAGATATGAAAGTACGTTTTGCAGCAAGACTCAGCTGTAGAACTTTCTGTGCCGGAGAGCTATTACCCTGTGGATAAAGTTATTATCCTGTCTTTGTCAATTTGAAACCCTCTAGATGTTCAGGATCTCAAATCCCATCAGGCCTAGCAAACATGGCTAGTGGTCGGGAGCACTAGGAGTTGCAGTATAAAATGTCTAGTAAACACCAGGGTTGGAAGAGGTTGACCTACTGCAATCCAAGAAAAAAAATAGCAAAAGGTAGATGGTCCTAATCTGTTCAGTGCCTTACTTATTTCTCAGCACGTGTTAACTGGTTCTGTTCACCCAGTCTAGTCCTCCAGTAAGACTGGTGTATTGTACAGTATGCTGTGTAAGCATTGTGCCATTAGTCTAAATATTCCTGTCTACTTGCTCTGCTCTGCAGTAGTTAACTCAAACATACTTGAAATTCTTGTCATTTGCATGACTTCTCTAAATTGTTAAACTTACCCTAAACTGCACAATTATCTGAAATGAACTTTATAAAACAGAATTCTAGAGGTCTAAATTCTGAAAACAGTGAGTTTGCAAATTTCAACAAAACTTGTTTCAGAATTTAGAAACTTCCATTTACTGCAACTCTTGTTTGTTTGTTTGCTTGCTTGCTGGTTGTGCTTATAGAGTGCCCGACTTAGTGAGAACACTACTCAGGGTGGTTTATGTAGAATCCCTCCTGCCTGAATGCCTACTAGGGCATTCTGGGAGTTACATTCCCAAAAATTATATATTAGTTTATTTTAAATATTTGTACCTCTCTTATCTCCTTAAAAAGGACCAAGACAGTTTACAACATTAAAAGACAGCTCACATCATTAAAATATAATATTTAAAGCTTAGGATCTCGATACCTGGCAGAGCGCCTGCTCCCACCTAGCTCTACTCGTGTCACTCGATCTAGCCAGGCTGGGCAGCTGAGGGGCTTGACCCCGAGAGAGGCCCGGAAGGAGAGAACTAGAAACCGGACCTTCTCGGTGGTGGCCCCTCGCCTCTGGAACATCCCCCTGAGATTCACCTGGCACCCTCGCTGAGAGTTTTTAAGAACAAGCTGAAGACCTGGTTCTTCAGGCAGGCTTTCCCCCCTTCCATCACTTAGTTCCCTGTGTTTTCCCATCTTGGACTTTGCTTACTTCTCTTTTTTGTTTGGATATTGTCTGTTTTAATTCTTGTTTTATATTGCTCGGACTGTAAGCCGCCCAGAGTAGATTTGTTTGAATCTAGATGGGCGGGGTAAAAGCCAAACAAACAAACAAATAAATAAATAAAATGTGGTTTTGTTGTTGTTTAGTCGTTAAGTTGTGTCCGACTCTTCGTGACCCCATGGACCAGAGCACGCCAGGCCCTCCTGTCTTCCACTGCCTCCCGGAGTTGGGTCAAATTCATGTTGGTCGCTTTGATTACACTGTCCAACCATCTCGTCCTCTGTCGTCCCCTTCTCCTCTTGCCCTCACACTTTCCCAACATCAGGGTCTTTTCCAGGGAGTCTTCTCTTCTCATGAGATGGCCAAAGTATTGGAGCCTCAGCTTCAGGATCTGTCCTTCCAGTGAGCACTCAGGGTTGATTTCTTTCAAAATGGATAGGTTTGTTCTCTTTGCAGTCCAGGGGACTCTCAAGAGTCTCCTCCAGCACCACAATTCAAAAGCATCAATTCTTCAGCAGTCAGCCTTCTTTGTGGTCCAGCTCTCACTTTCCATACATCGCTACTGGAAAAACCATAGCTTCGACTATGCGGACCTTTGTCGGCAAGGTGATTTTTAAGATGCTATCTAGGTTTGTCATCGCTTTCCTCCCAAGAAGCAGGCGTCTTTTAATTTCGATGTGGCTTACATCATTAAAATACAATATTTAAAGCTAAAAACAAGGAGTATACAAATACTAAAAAGGATGAAACAAATACCACCCTGAGAAATTGTAAACAAAAGCAATGCTAGCATAAAATCATAAAAACAATAAGACATAAAGGTAAAAGGTAAAGGTTCCCCTTGACAATTTGTCCAGTCGTGTCCGACTCTAGGCGGCGGTGCTCATCTCCTTTTCCAACCCATAGAGCTAGTGTTTGTCCGCAGACAATCCTCCGTGGCCAGCGTGACTAGACACGGAACGCCGTTTACCTTCCCACCGAGGTGGTACCTATTTTTTTTGCATTTTTGCATTTTGCATGCTTTCGAACCGCTAGGTTGGCGGGAGCTGGGACAAGCGACGGGGGCTCACTCCGTCGCGTGGATTCGATCTTACGACTGCAGGTCTTCTGACCTTTGCAGCACAGAGGCTTCAGCGGTTTAACCCGCAGCGCCACCACGTCCCTTCCAATAAGGCATAACAACCCATTTAAAAAACTAACTCAGGCAGCTAGTCACTGAGGGAAAGCTTGCCTGAAGAGAATGGTCTTTGCCTGCTTGCAGAGCGACAGCAAAGATGGGGCCAGTCTGGCCTCCTGTGGGAGGGAGTTCCAAAGTCTGCGAGCAGCAACAGAGAAGGCCTCTCCCATGTCCCTACCAAACACACCTGTGAAGGTGTTGGGACTGAGAGAAAGGCCTCTCCTGATGATCTTAACATCTGAGCAGGCTCATAGTGGGAGACATGGTCTTTGAGATAGCTTTGAGATAAGCCATTAATAACTTTATAGATTAGAATCAGCACTTTGAATTGTGCCCAGAAACAGATTGGCAGCCAGTGGAGCTGCTGTAACAAGGAGATTATGTGATCCCTGTAGCCAGTTCCAGTCAGCAATCTTTTCTCAGCACTGCTTATTTCTAGAAGAGAGTTAGTTTTGTCTAATGTTACAGTGAAGTTTGTGTGAAGGGGAACAAGGTACAGATCGCTCCTCTGCCTTAAAGCTCACAGCATGACCATTTGCCATTTATTTTCATTCTTGTAGCAAAACTTTACTTCACAGGTACTCATGATGACAAAATGTAGAGCAGAGGGAAGCTTGAGCACCCTTGATGGCATTCCCAGGTCCTCAGTGGAAGAATGAGATAACAATAAAATAAGCAACTTTTATCAGGATGAGTGCATTATCCATGTAGAAAAACTGGAGTTTTCTTCCATTGTACATTTGTTTAAGCGCTGTGTTTTTTATTCCCCGTCCTATGTCATGTGACTTAAATATCTTGTGACTTAAAAGTTTGAACTCAGCACTCTCTCTTTCTCTTTACCTGCCCATCTGGGAAGAAGTCATTCCCCACTTTACCCTAGACAAGAGAAGCATCTTAGTAAGCTATACCCTATAGCACGTATGTCTGGAACTGTGTGAACATGCTTCATACTTGCTTCCATTTAATATAATGTGGCTGTATTAAGGCTGCTCAGGTCAATCTCAGTCCCTCTGGAATGCTTTATGAACAACAATGTAGTCATATAGTCTCCAGAACCTACATGGTTGCTGAGCACAGTTTTATTCATGTTTAATCCTATGCTGTGAGACACTTCAACTTGTGATATTTGCTTTTCGGGTGAGAAAAGTGGAAATAGCGGAAAGATTGGGTGGATTGGGTAAGGTAGAAGAAATCACCCAGGTCTGAATGAATGGCAGTTCTCTAAATAGCCCTTTAAACCTTATTTTACTTGGATGCTGTGGCTACTTTTTGTTACAGAGTTTTGAATTTTTGGCTGAATTCCTCTAGCCGTGCAGCAGATCACAATAGCTTCAAGTTCTCCAGTTTTGTCCACCCCTTTTTCTTATCAACTGGCACTTACAGTCTCAATAACTCACTCTGAGACATTAATAGTAGAAAGAGTAAAACCTGTTTCTATACTTACAGTTATGAACAGATCTACGGCAAACTAACAAACACGATTGCCTGGAGCAACAGGCCTCAACAAACTCACTGCTTCCAACAGACTGACTCCAACAGACAAAGGAGAGGGGTGAAAGTTCTTAGCGAAGAGATGTGGTTCATTTTGAATTGAGAGGCAGGGGAGGTTAGTGTTGGATAAGCCACACCTACTGAAGGCAGCATCGAACTATGTAAAAGATTCCTACATTTTTCACCTGCATTTTCAAAGTCAGAAGTGTCAGAAATTCAAAAGATATAGTAGATGTGAACTGTGAATCTCAGGTAAATTTTGGGATGTGGTTTATTTACAGCAAATATCTCATTTGTCTTAAAGTTTGACAAGTATTTGAATTTGAAAAATAATTTTCCATCAGCTTGTGGGATTTAGTAATCCCAGGATATTTTCACCTTTTTCATTCACTGTGTCATTAATACACCTGCACAAATCACCTGTATAATTTTTCTGAAAATACTACATTTTATTAAAAATATTAATTGTCCTACGTGCACCTTTGGTGTTGGTATACCTCCTTTATTCCTATTAACTGCTTCTGTTCCACTGTTGTTTGGGCATCAATGTCTAATGTCCTAGAGGGCATTCCACTAGTTGACTTGTGGGGGGATCTTTAGCCCTCCAAGTATGACAGTACTCAAGTCCCGTCAGCATAGTCAGTGATCAAGGATTGTTGTAATTGCAGTTTCAACAACTTCTAAAGGACCCAAGTTTCCAGCTCTTCTGGGGTTATAATTCTGTGACCGGTTGAAACATTCTTATAAATGCCATTAAAAAAAAAAAAGAGGCCCCATGACCTGGATGCCTAGAACTGAGAACAAAGCAGGTTATTTGGTTGGTGAAATGCAGTTTCATGTGGGTATATTACAATTGCTGTACGGGATTTCTGAGAGTAAGTGTGTGGGCTACCTTAGATAAAGATATGCATTCTCCTGCTATTCAAGTATATTAGCATTTAATAAGCTGTATGCACAAGAAATGACTGGATATAGAGATTTAAAATGGAAAGTAAACCTCAAACCTTTCTTAGTTTAGAAATGAATTCCTGTAGATGTGTGGGCAGAAATATGTGCATATTTATAGCTAGTGTAATAACATCATAGGTCTAATTAAAACATAGCATTTAAAAGAACTAATTGTTAGAGAAAACTTTTTTTTTCTATAGCCAGACTGCTAATAAGTAATGATAGATGAATTTAATTTACATAAATTTCAGGCCAAGAGAATATTTTAGAATTATACCACAGAGAATTGCTGTAAGTTAAGAAGTTAATATCATTATCTCCTCCCCTCATTTAAAAGTTGGGTTTAGAATAATTGTGGAACATAAGTGATTTGAGTGTTTCCCCATGACAGTGACTTAATAAAATTTGATAGCATTTTAGTAATTCAAAGCAGTTGGTTATCGGCAGTTACAATGGCTCTAACGCTGCAATCTTGCGTGCACTAGTTTGAGAATAAACCAACTGAACAGGGTGAAACATGTCTGTAAGTAACTACGTAGAGGGTTCAGGCTAAATAGAACACAGTTACACACTATAAGTCCAAATGAGACTCCTCTAATCTTCTCTACATAGGGCTGTATTCTGAAGATAGTTGGGAAATTTCCACTGATAGAAACGTGAATGGACAAGAATGGTTTTGGGGACAAATCAGTGTGCTCTACTGCACCAAATTTTTGTAGCTGTTATACTGTTTACTTTTTGCTTCCAGGATCAATTTAAAGTATGAGTACCAGTCTGTAAGGGACGTGGTGGCACTGCAGGTTAAACCTCAGAAGCCTCTGTGCTGCAAGGTCGGAAGACCAGCAGTCGTAAGATCGAATCCACGCGACGGAGTGAGCTCCCATCGCTTGTCCCAGCTCCTGCCAACCTAGCAGTTCGAAAGCATGTAAAAATGCAAGTAGATAAATAGGTACCACCACGGTGGGAAGGTAACAGCGTTCCGTGTCTAGTCACGCTGGCCACGTGACCACGGAAACTGTCTACGGACAAATGCTGGCTCTATGGCTTGGAGATGGGGATGAGCACCGCACCCTAGAGTCGGACACGACTGGACTAAATGTCAAGGGGAAACTTTACCTTTACCAGTCTTTATAACCTTAAAGTTTTGAGAACATATTATTTCAAGAGTCACCTGTGTTTATGTAACCTAACAGGCTCTCATTTTTGGCTCAGTGCTAAGCCAAACCAGGTTGGCCAGTGCCACAAACAGAGCCTTTTCAGTGGTGGCTCCACTTTTGTGGAATCTCCTTCCCTGAGATCTCTATGTGTCCCTTTCTAATGAGGCCATGAAGTGATCCTTAAATACACTTTATATCCCACCAAGCATTTTATTGATTTTACTGCTTGTTCTTTGTATATGGTTTTGTGTAATGTTTTTATTGGCTTCTGCTTTTATATCTAGAACATAATGCTATTCCAGATATAAGCTGTTTTCAGATTCTCTTTGCAGACAGAGACATGGATTTCACTGTGTAGAAGAAGATCCCTCACATTTTCCCTGCTGGTCAGGAAAGGATACACAAAGGGAATCTTGACCTTTTGTCTCCTTAGCCTTCCCATGTGGGAGGGTCGGTGGGGCAGAGAAGACTCCAAATGTTATTTCTCAGCATTAATCAGAAACAGTAGTGGTGTTACCCTACATAATGTACATCTGCCCAATTAATCACTCTTCCGATTTTAAAACTATTCAACCTTTGGGAAGCTAGTGGATAAATCTGCTCCTTCTGTAAACGAGAAAATTGTAGGCCTATCACTGATTATGTAAAACTGATGGTATATTTTAAGTACAGACAGGGCTTTCTCTAAGGAGAGCCTTTATCTCACACAAAGTGGTTTATTCCTAGGAGGCAGTATGTTATATGGGAACAGAACAACCTCTTAAGTTAGATATTATTATTAATATTTTATATTGTAGTTTTGAATCTAAAAGATACATAGATTTAGTCCTGTACCAGGTGTCCACACCCCATCTTTTCACAAAATATCCCACTAATAAAAATGTATGGAATTCTTATCTACTCACTTTTAGTAGGCATAATGTTTTATGTAGCCTGACAGGACTTGTGTAAGTACATTAGGCACAGTGTCCATTTTTCTTGCAAATTTCTGACACAGATTTAATTATGGGAATGACCAACAACTTACAAATCTAATTTTCATAGGCTGAGCCAACTTCTTTATTTTTTAATAATGATGGATTTTTTAAAGCAATGATTTCATTATTATTTAAAGAAAATTCACGGTGTGAGACTAACCAATCAACTGGCTTTTTTATTTTATTATATTGAGCCAAACGCTATTCTTGCTTTCCCCTCCCCTCTGTTAATCGTTCTGCATTGTAAAAATGTCATGCAGAAAGCTTGCCCATGCATTTCCTTTCATTTTGTGTTGTGTCATAGTTGGTTTAAAAAAGAAAGGAAAGGACCAATATTTGAGTGATACTGTTCAGATACATGTCTTCTGCTATCTTTTATTAGTTGCTTAAAAGGAAGAGATTGTATGAGGTATTCTTATTCCTAATGTTATGAAAACAGCATGTTATGAAACCGTTGTATGAAAACCAGACTATACCATAAATATCTATATTTCCAGACTCTAGTTTTTTCTGCATACATGTACTTTCAGAAGCAGATTCTATTTTTCTCTCTTAGAAACTGGGGAGCATTTATGCTGGTTTTAATTTAGATTCAGATGTCTTACTTTTTTTCATATTTAACATTACTTAGAACACACTTTATCTTCAAGAGGTGGCATATTTTATTTCCATGATCTCGTAAACATTGAAGGTTTCTAATATAGTGACTTTTTAAAAAATCACTTAGCTTCTAGAAATTATTTTAGATGCCCATTAAGTTATTTTAGAGACATATATTTGATTTTCCATGTATGTATTGGGGTGGATACATTATAACATATCTATGTAGTTCAGTATCTCAGAGTTTACTGAAGGCTACTAATGAGAAGTAGCTACCTCATGCTCTGACAAATCTCACTTCATGGGTAGATGGAACTTGCAGCAAAGCCTTCCTTATTCTTTTAATTTATATGTGAAAAGTAACTGGAGATCACGCTGGGCTCAGGCTATATAAGCAAAGTGTACTGCTTATATAATAATGCAGTACACCCATAATGCTTAAACAGTCTTTGGGTGGTTTACAATTTAATTATGCAAGCTACATATTACCCTGACCCCCCCCCCCCCCCCGCAAGCTGGGTACTTAATTTACTAACTTCAGAAGGATGGAAGACTGAGTTAACCTTGAGCAGGCTGCCTGAATCCGCTGGGATCGAACACAGGTTGTGAGCAGAGTTTTCACTGCTTCACAGTACTACAGTTTAACCACTGCACCACAAGGCTCCATATAAGACCCTGTAGCTCATTGTCAGTGCCTTGAATTGTGTGCAATTGATAACATTATATACAGGGCAGTGACAGGCTGCTGTTTCTTGTTCAGCCTTTTGCCTGACTCCTGTTCTTATTCATACAGTTATTTTTTGGGAAACAAAGAGACATACATAGAGGGAGGTTCCCAGAACTGTGTTGTTCTTTCAGAGCTCTCAAAATTCTTCCTGTGCTTTGGTGTGTTTATCACCTTTAAGGACTTGGAGGAAAAATTGTTAGAATTAGAATTAGAATTGTTAGAATTACCTTTTGTGGGATAAGGATTTGAATTTGAAATATAGTGACACACTTGTCCAAAAGTGGTCTTGCTTCTCTATTCCCTGTTTAGTACTGATTCCGGCATTGCTGCAAAGTACAGACATGAGAACATAAACTAGGAGGAAATGTGGGTATTTTGACTGCTTTCATTGGTAAGATCATTCTTTACCTATGGCATAACACTAAAGTTGTTTAGTCATGAGCAGTCTTGCAGAAGTTGCTGCAAATAATTAAAAAAAAACACACACACAGCTGAATGGTCATAATCTCTGTTTCTGGGTGACAGCTTTTTTATTTCCATTGCAGACTTTAGGGACTTTTTAACCTGATAATCCGTGACCAAAGCTGTCCAGTGAAAGACTGCATGTGACATCATCCAACCATAAAAATGTCTTTCTGTCTCTCTTTAGGCTGGGGATGTGCATATTACTATAGCAACAAGTAATTCTGTGGTATGTACTAATGAGCCATTGGTGCACTTACAGGGCATTTGAAGTCCTCCTCCTTTTGGCCTCCTGCCTACCAATACACCTGAGGCATGTGATTAATGGGCCATTAAGGTACACCCTGTTGTGCATTATTGCTTAATTGCACTGTAGTTTACTTACACATTTTTATATATTACTTTCTTCTGTTATTACATTTTAGGAGTATCTGCAGAGCCAATACAAAATTTTTTCTGAAAGCTAGATACACATTAAATGCTGCCAAGATAACAGTAATGTTACACGTTTGTAATAAAAGTGGAGTTTCAAATAAATGGAAAGGCCTTTTTCAAGCTGTGATAAAAAAACTGTGAACTTCTTATTCTAGCAAAGCCAAATAATTATCTGCCATTGTGCAATTCTTTTTTAAAAAACTGGCTGGATAGTATCGAGATGAAAGAAGATTTATAGATAGTACTGCAGTTCACAGCTTGACTGAAGCAGGTGTTAGAAATGCAGATTATGTATCTTGACCAAAGACTGTACAAATTTGAAATGAAAATGCCACTGGTCAGCTTGTGGTGTTGTGCACATGTGATGTTTCAAATAGCTAAATTATTAATTTTCTTGTGTGAAATTGTTCAGCTGTTAGGGGGGAAAAGTCCCTTTTGAAAATTCTCCCCTCTCCCTTTTTATTTGCGTTTGACAACAGGCAATCTCAGTTGTTTCATGTTTCTTATATTTGACTGAAGAAATGACCTGCAATTCACAGCTAAATGCAGAATGATCTAATCTCCAGTGTTTGCATGCAGAGGTAGGCTGTCTGCTTTTGTCATATGCGGAAATATTCTGATTTATCTTCAGGTCTTATAAATATGTTCCCTTATGCAGAAGTCCTCACATGCAGCAGCAGATGTTAAAGGCTTGACATAATGGTAGGGGTGGATTCACACATAACCCATCATGGTAGACATCAGTTGGGGGTTACATAAACAAGCTACTGGAGCAAAAGTCGTTACAAATAGATATTTACTTACTTCCATTCAAAGTTTCCTTGCACCGGATTAAGGCAACTGATTCCATTATGAACAACGAATGGGCTGTGGATTGTATTGTGGTATTTTCTATCACCTACAGAGAAGTAAAATGTTTAGGTGAAACACCGTGTGGGTGTGGGTGTAATGTGTAATGTATGTGTTGTAAGTGTTCACCAGGTGTAAGAAAATAACCTGTTAAATTTTCAGTGAGTTGCAGACAACTGACCTTTTTAAAGAAAGTTACGTACAAGATAGAAAAGCCTATACCCAAATCCTAACTAGATAGGCATATGCCCTGGAGGCACATGGGAGAGGAGCAATAGTATATCTGCTCTTTAGAAAGTCAGGAAAGAAAGGAAGTGAGGCTGAGGATATCCGTCTCATCATAGAAGCAGGAGAAAATAGAGAGTCAAAAAGACAGAGAGCCTCCCTGGCTTTTCTACCACTAAATGTCCTTATGCCTGGCTGGGCTGGATAGATGCTAAGAGGTGATACTTGGAGGACACCTGTATGTACATGACTACAGAGTTAATGCGTCTGCTATTGGAGTTGTCAACTGCCTATTTTATTTTATTAATAATTATTTAATATTTTATTATGTGTGCTTGGTGCAGAAAAGTTTTTCACCTAGTGTTTTCCTTCAGTCTTTAAGTCTCAGCCATACATTACCATTCTCATTTTTTATATAATGCCTTTATGTCCCAGAGAGAGAGACAGAGATAATTACATTTCATAGTCCACCATTATTACAAGAGTTGGTTGTCTGGTTATTCTGGTCCTATGGCTCTGGAACCTATGAGTATTTCTCTATTCTCCACCAAACTACATTGTAACCCCTGTCATGAGAGTTATTCTAGGCTACCCCCACGATCAAAGCAACTGTACATTCCTTAGGCTATGGATTTGGGTTTATCCAAATCTTCTGTACTGCTGTTATGCACAGAAATCCTAGAAAGCCGAGAAGAGTCGTGGTTTCTTCCATGATACTACTTTGACTTAGAAAAATATGCAAACAAGGATGAAAGCCAGTGTGGTATAGCAGAGAGAGAGAGATTAGGGCTCAATAGATCTGGGTTCAAATCCCTGCTCAGCCATGAAAACTCACTGTAGGAAGTAGCAATGGCAAATCATTCCTTAAAGCCTGTTTGCATCACCATAAGTTGGAAGCAGCTTGAAAAGCAACAAAGGAGGAGCTGCTAACTCATACAAGATATATGAGAATGAATAATACCCTTGAGTTGACCTCTTCTGAGGTATAGCTGTGCACAATGGCTCTTTGAAATTCTCTGCCCTATTGATGGGAAGAGGAATCAGGCCAACATTTTCTCAGAGATGGGGCAACCATTAGCATTATCTGTAGCAGAGCTTTGTTCTCCCCGCAAAAAAAGGTTTTCTGTTTTTTTTTTGTCCTGCCACTGCAAGTACTAACAGCAACAACTGTGTTGCCAGCCTAGCTACCATTTTAATGGCCTCTAATATCATTCTAGGGCACTGTGGTGGTGGTGGTGATACACACATTTTAGAAGTTATTCTGCTGACTACCCTCTCTCTCTAGGGGAGTAAGGCCGGGGGGAAATCTTACAATGTTTTTCACTCAGAAAGTTTGTCACTCTGAGAAAGTTTGTCTTATCCTTTGTTTCAACTCTGGGTTCCGTATCCTGCCAGGGCTTTCAGTATATTTTTGAAAAGTCATGTTAGATACATTTCCTCTTTATTACAAATGCTTGTAATATGCCAGCTTCCATAAAAGCCCTAGAGCAGATATGAGGGAGGGCAGTGTTGTGTCTAGCTCCAGGAAAAAGGCAAAACTAGTACTGTATCTACATCTGTCCCACAAAGGAGGCTTCAGTTTTCCTACCTAATTGTCAGAGAAGTTTAGAATTCCTTTTGACTGACTGACTGATTTATTTCTGAGGGTGCTTTTTTTTTCTGTCATGCATCTTTTCTTCACTGTACAGCTTCCCTGGCTACCCATACTTCCTCATCTGAAAAGACCCTTATAACAGCTTTCCATGTCCTTTAACTGAAGTGTGGGAGTTGTACGGGGAATGGGCTGCCAGCTGTCATGGAGATGATTGTACAGGCAAATGCTATTTTAGGCTGCATTTACAGAAGAATAGTTTCCAAATCCTGTGAGGTGCTAGTTCTATTCAGCACTGGTTGGGCCTCACCTTGAATATTGTGTCCGTTTCTGGACACCACACTTCAAGAAGGATGCCGATAACTTGGAACAAGTTCAGAGGAGGGCAACAAGAATGATCAGGGGGCTGGAAACCAAGCCCTATGAGGAAAGACTGAACGAATTGGGCATGTTTAGCCTTAAGAAAAGAAGACAGAGGGGGTGATATGATAACACTTTTCAAATGCTTGAAAGGCTGTCATACAGAGGAGGGGCAGGATCTCTTCTTGATCATTCCAGAGTGTCGGAACCATAATAATGGGCTCAAGTTACAGGAAGCCACATTTCGATTGAATATCAGGAAAAACGTCCTAACTGTTAGAGCAGTAAGAGGCAGTGAGTGCTCCAACACTGGAGGCATTCAAGAGAAACTTAGACAAGCACCTGGCAGATATCCTTTGATTTGTATTCCTGCCTCAAGCAGGGGGTTGGACTTGATAGCCTTATAGGCCCCTTCCAACTTCACTATTCTATGATTCTATGAATACAGAAGGTACACACACCTCTTGGCCGCCAGTAAGTACAATAAGCACAACAATTTTGAACCTTGACCATGAGAATTTTGCCAAAATTTCTCTTCCTTTGAATTTTTTTTAAAAAAGGAATTTCCTTTTTGTCAAGCTGAATGAGAATAGGAGAAATTTTAATGGGATAAATTCTCTGTACAGCGCTGTTCAGTGCAGTGAAACTGAGAAAATGCTGACAGTCAGGCACTGTATGCAAAGGACAGTCCTTGTGATTTAGTTTACTGAAAATTGTGTGATATGCCAAAACAGCTCCCATGGTGTTTGAACAGAAGAACAGCCACATTATCAAAGTATACTGTGTTCAGAAAAAAGAGCAGAATAGCTGTGCACTGGGTCCTCTTTTGCTGTGAGTTTGCTGGTAGAAAAGGATAAGAGTAAATAATTTAAGGTTGCTCACCTATCATTTCTCCCTGCAATTTACATATAAATGGATGGAGGCAGGTATGGCTTATGGAATCACAGCCAAAGGACGGCAAAAGAGAGGTCATTTGTGAAATGTGTGTGAAATCATACAGCAGGGACTATAGAAAGAATGATACATTCCAGGGGTTATATACCCAGTCCTGTATCTTTTTCCCTAATGGGACAATGAATGTCATTGCTTCTAATCCCTGATAAAGAGGCTCGTTTGTAATATATGTTGTGTGGCTTATCAGGATTTAAAGTTTCTTAGAATTTGCATCACAGGCTGTAGAACAGTGGTTTAACACAGGCGATTTCATTAGTAGACATGCAATTGCTGTTTTTTCTTCCCAGTTTTTTATTCTCTGGCATGCATCACATTTTGCGTGGAGACATATTTATATATTAGTCTGGCATGTCTCTGTATTTGTCCCCACTCTGCTTCTCCTGACATATATCTTGTTTTGTAGTCTTTTTTATCATATAACTCAAGGGTGGTCAGTAGACTGATTAGAATCTGCACAGCTTAATGTTGAATGAGCTCTGTGAAATATTTGCCTGTGTTGTGTTCCATAATGCTGAAATGGATGCTTTCTCAGGGCCAAACTAGACAAAGTTTAATGTGCGATTGTGTTTAATATTGCCATTTCCCCTTTCCATTAACAGCTATGGGACAGCTCCACTTCCTAAATCCCTCCCAATAAACTGTCTAGGAAGGAAGCTGCCAATGTTTTTCAGGTTTTCCTTTACCTAGGTTGGGTGGGTCATTCTACCCAAGTTTAATATGACAGTGCAAACAAATATTGTTTTCTTGCACTTCCATAAAAATCTCCTTGTAGTTTTCATATTTCATAGAGCCAAAATGATATGGTAATAAAATATGTTGTTAACATGGCAATTCATTTTTCTCAACTTGGTGCCCTCCTGTTGTTTAGGACTTATGCTCCCATAATTCCTAGCCAACATGACCAATGATCAAAGTTGTAATTCAAAATACCTAGAGAGCACTGGGTTGAGAAGGGCTGGTATAATTAAATCAGTTTATTTACTGTCAGTATTAAACACTGCTGGAGTTCTGATTTTAATTACTTTGCCCTATTTAAATTTAATGGCAGACAAATTAGTGTCCACAAGTTAACTAACATTAAAAATTTAATACAGCATAACACATTTAAACCATATCTATATTCTTAAGTGATGTTTGTGCTTTGATTGGTCATCTCTTTGTGGAATTCAGGTTTCTGTATTTAAGACCTAACTTTAGATACAGTTATGTGTATGGAATCCAAGAGTGCTACTTATTGGAAAGAAAATAATATCTAGGGATGATACAATTTGTAGTGGAAAAATAGATCAGAGATGTTTGATTCTTTTTACCCATTATTTTTCTGTACAATGTACAATGTCTCCATTATAATTATACATTTATTTGTATACTGTTTTTTCATTGTCAACACATTTATTTTCTTTTGTTAACAGCCCTACTGGAATTTTTTTACATAACCAGTATAGGAAGTTTTCCTGCTGTAGAATTCTGGCTGTGTGTTTACTTGATTGTCATGCTTGGTCATTCCGACTGAGAATGGTTAACTGGATAATGTGTGAGAGTGAATTATGTAACTTTTATTTTATAACTTGGAAACCAATGAAAACTAATAAAATGAAAACTTTCTTCTTTCATCTTTAGTAAAAATTGCCAAGGATATTATTTTTAATTGCAGTGGTGCCTCGACTTACGAACTTAATTGGTTCCAGAAGATGGTCGTAAGTCGAAATGGTCGTAAGTCGAAGCACCATTTCCCATTGAAATGCATTGAAATGCAATTAATCCGTTCCGGCCGAAGAAAAAAATCACCAAAAAAAAAAAAAATCACTGCAAGACTCATTGGAAACACAATTAATCCCTTCCAGCCGAAGGGGGGAAAAAAGAGAAAAGCAATCAAGCGTGCAAGACCCATCGGAAATGCACAGAAAACAAACGGAGCAGATCGGAAATGCACAGAGAACAAAGGGGCAATTCGGAAATGCAAAGAGAACAAAGGAAAAAGCAAGGGAAGCATGCAAGACCCATCGGAAATGGGGAAAAAAACCCCAAAAAGCAACCAAACCCCCCAAGACCCATCGGAAATGGGAGAAAACAAAAAACAAACAAATCCCCCAAGACCTATCGGAAATGGGAAAAAACACTCCAAAAAGCAACCAAATCCCCCAAAACCCATTGGAAATGGGGGGGGGGGACAAAAAAACCAAACAAACCCCCCAAGACCCATCGGAAATGGGGGAAAACACCCCAAAAAGCAACCAAACCCCCCAAGACCCATCGGAAATGGGGGGGAACCAAAAAATAAACCCCCCAAGACCCATTGGAAATGGGGGGGAACCAAAAAACAAACAAACCCCCCAAGACCCATCACAGCACAGAAACATAACCCCCCAGCCCAAAACCACGCTGCAAAAACACCCAGAACAGTTTTTAAAAAGCAGAAAACAGCACCTTACCTTACCAGACAGCCTTCTCCGATTGCACACTCTCTAACTGCTGGGACGAAAGAGCTACAAAGAAGCAGCCTCGTCGCCACCTACAGTTAGAAATTTGAATTTCCCGCCTTTTTCCCCTGCCTTTTTCTGTTCGTAACTGGAAGCTCCGGCTGCAAGCCGAAGCAAAATTTTGCGGCCGGAGCTGGTCGTAACTCGAAATGGTCGTAAGTAGGGACGTTCATAAGTCGAGGCACCACTGTACTTTAAGATCAACAGTGTTAACATTCAGAACTGGTTTTCCAAGGTCAGTGAGATATTCAAGGAGTGGTTTTAATAGTCACCAACCCTTACCATGAGTTTTTTGACTAAACAGGGATTCCAACCCAGGTGTCCTAAGTCCTAGCCCATAACTCTTCCACTACACCACAGTGGGTATACCTTTCTCTAATTAGTCTCTTCTGTAAATTGCTATGATATATTATGCTGTATATTTAATGTGGAACACACTGATTCAAGTATTCCTGCAAAGTAGGTACAGTTTTTTTAACAAGCTCTTGAATTAGTTATTTGCGCTGATTTCTCTTTGAGAACTTCACCAAGATGATCTGCTTTTTGCTACTTTTCTGATATCTAGAAGTGAGATTTTGTTTCTTGTCTAATAATGTTGTTATTATGTGAGCCAAGCTCAAGGAAGAACTGGAGATGAAGCCCTTTATGTGATGTGAGAGCCATTCTTCCTTTTCCTCCTCTTCTTTGTGTCATGGGGTTGAGCATGGCAGCATTTTCTTTTTCCCCAGCCATGTATGGTAAGGTGAAGGAGGTTTTCAGAAAGAA
Organism: Intellagama lesueurii; assembly: GCA_037013535.1. Classification (NCBI taxonomy): domain Eukaryota; kingdom Metazoa; phylum Chordata; class Lepidosauria; order Squamata; family Agamidae; genus Intellagama; species Intellagama lesueurii. The sequence goes on from JBAJHW010000005.1 coordinate 156,176,477, forward strand.
GAGCTCACACTGCAACTGTCAGTTGTCATGTGGATAAATGGGAGGAAAGCTGGATGGCAGAATGCAAGATTGTTGCACTGCCCCATGAATGCCACTGGAGCTACCGAAACTGTGCTCACATTGCCTTACTTTGGGTTTAGTTTCCTGGTCACATTAGAGTACATATATATGTGTGTGTGAAGAAGGGGAAGCAATATAGTAATTTCCTAATCATAATCATGCCGTCAAGTCAATTCTGACTTATGGCCACTCTTCAGGATTTTCTAGGCAGAGAATACTCAGTTGTTTACCGTTTCCTTCTGGAGGTGCCCTGGGACTGTGTAGCTTGCCCAAGGCCACACAGGCTGGCTCTACTCACAGGAGGCACAGTGGGGAATCGAACTCCCAATCTCTGACTCCCTAACCAGATACCTAAACCACTGAGCCATCCTAAAGACACCTAAAATTTACAAGGCAATAAAATGTTTAGAATCTTATTCAGTTAAGCCACAATAGAATTATTACAAACTACTATGGGTTAAAGGCAAGTAACTATATGTACTGTCATGCTGTCTAGTATGTCAGCTGCTCAGGGTAATTTAATTAAATAACAAATTAAATAACAAAAATATTGGAGGCATGTACAGTTTCCTGTTATAAGTACTTCTAGAACGTATTTTCAGAGGCTTTGGAAGCATCTTTCAGAAAGCTGATATTGTGCCTCAGTAAAGAGGTGTATGATTCCCAGTGTGGTGTAGTGGATAGCATGATGGACTAGGACTTTGGAGAACAAGGTTTGAACCCCCCCACTTTGCCATGGAAACTCATTAAAGGAGTAGAACTGGTAAAAATATCTCACTTACCTTGAAATCCTTGTTATGGTCTCTTTAAGTCGGTTCAGACTTGACGGCACAGAACACACACACAAATACGCATATATTCTGTATGGCAAAAGCAGCAGCAGGGCTTTGAAACAGTGGGGACAGGATTTAGAGCACAGACCTTTTGGGTGGAAATGCAGCCATCTGTTGACTAGGCAACAGTGCCATTCTTTGCTAACATGTTTTAGGACGGCTTCTTGGATGAAAGCTTGCAGCCATAAATTGTCAAAAATTAATTACACAACAATCCTCTCCATCTTTACTGAGAATTACATCCCATCTTTTTTTCAGTGAGACTTTCTCCCTAGTAACTGTGTTAAAGATCTCAACCTCAGATTCATTTGCTGTCCTACCATAGGGACAATGTTTTAAAAAATGTGTTTTTAAAATAGTTTCTTGCAAAAAGTTATCTTACTACAGACCTTGTAACCATTTTCTTAGTAGACAAAATCTTGTAAATTGCAGTAGAGTAAGCTCATTGAATCAATAGGATGAGTCAACTTCTCAGTAAGTTGCATTGATTCAGATAGGCTTAGTTTAACTGTGACTACTTTAGTATAGTAAATTGCAGTTGGATTAAACCCATTTAGATCATTGGATTATACGAAGGAATTGGATCACTAACTCCTGTTTGATTCAATAGACCTACTCTAGTGAAATTTATAGGATATTGGCCAGTGTGAGATGGTATCTATGCATAACATAGCGAAGTGCAATTGCCAGGTTATGAATAGATTCATTAGGTTTGCATCCAACACTTTCCTCAGTTACACCACCATCTTTATCTTAGTTGTTGTAGTCTCATTATTTTGCATTTTCTTCCAGTGGTTATGTTGTATCATGTTACATGGCCAGGATTTTGACTTTCCAGCTGGACTATTCTCTTTCCCATCTCATTTTGTGATATGCTGCCTATATAGTCACTGAAACGGCTTATTATGAAAAAGCACAAGACCCAGAAAATGGTAGTGTATACCTACAGAGACAGTAGTCCTTTTTTAGTTTGATTTAAATAGCAATATGTACTTAAACCCTGGGATTTATTTATTTTTTAAAGCTCAAGAGGTTTTATTGTGTAAACTACAAAAACCTCTTAAAAGCCATAAGTTGAGGAAAGATAATGTTTTCCCTGCATCATGATGAATGAAACAATTGTGCACATATGTTGGAATAGATCATATTGAACATCCCCTGAGCTCCGTTTGCAGACAAGTTGTAGCTCCACCATGACAAAATTCCCACAAGATTTTGAATTATTCATGCTTTGGAATCTGTGGGATTCAGCAGATAACGTTCAGAATTATTGATGGCAAATGTTATCCCTTTTATTTTCAGAGATGCGTAATGAAATCAGGAGCCCATCTAGAAATTGCAGATAGTGTTCAGGCTAATTTTTGTAGGGGCCGATTGGCTTTTGCTCTAACATGTGTAAATATAATAATTCTCTTTCATGGTGGAAGGGAGGGGACTGAATTGGCACTAATTTATGACGCCTTCTAGCATTCTCTATGCAATGCATCCTGTGAGGGCATGATGCTCTAATTACACTTGCTCTGTATAATGAGAGCTCTTAATGACAATTACTGATTATAGTTAAGGTTGTTCAGGGATTCTACTCTCCCCACCCCCATCTTGAGATGATATATTAACTTTCGCACAAGAAGGCTTTGTGCAGTGTGGATGCAGTTCACTAAGTATTATATCCTTGGAGGGCAGATATGAAGACTGTACCACAGGAAGGAATGATGGATTGAGATCACTGTCCACATTTACCATCACCCCTCTGTGCGCACACATTTATTATCAGGAAGGTGAGCTAACCTCTTGATGTGGACCTTGACTATACCATCTTGTGAACAGTTTGTTGGAATGAACAACCTCTGGTTCTCAAATTCTTCTGTTTAGTTGAGAAATAGGTGTGGAGCTAGATGTGATGAGGAGGTCTCAACCCTGTGACTTCCTTGTAATCAAGGTAAAGGAAGGTGTACTTGGAGAAAATATACATGTGGCAGGGCATGCTTGAGTCGGCTGGATAGGTCAGTGGTTTAAGTATTTAACTGTGGAGCCAGAGGTTGAGAGTTTGATTCCTTATTAGCCCTCCTGCAAGTAGTGACCGGACCATGTGGCCTTGGGCAAGGTGCACACTCCCAGGGCACCCTCAGAAAAAGGGAATGGTATACCACTTGTGTGTATTCCCTACCTAGAAAACTCTGGAAAGGGTCACCACAAGTTGGAACTGACTTGATGGCACACAGTTAATGTTGTTGCTTACTTCCTCCTCCTACCGGTTATTCCCTGATAATGCCTTCTAGGATGCTATTAACTATTTTTTTAAAATAGACCCTGGCTTCAAAATCCAAAATAAATAAGCTGCCTTAAGAAATAAGGAAGGGGACAGGAATGAATTGGTGGGTATATGAAAAAATTGCCTACTTATTTCTCCTGTCATTATTCTGTTCTACTCCCATTTTCATTATCTTGGCAAATGTGGGCTGCAGTATGTGTGTATAGAATGCCTCATTCAATTATAGGAAAAGTTGCCATATTTTTCCCGTGTATAAGACACTACTTTTTTGTTAGACTAAAAATTGAGGGTCGTCTTATACAGGGAAGCAAGCCAAGGAGAAAACTGCGCAGTTGCGAAACTGCCAATGTCTCTGCAAACCAGTCTGCCTCCAGTCACGAGCGAAACTGCCGATAGCTTGTCTCTGCAAACAGGCTTCCTCTAATCATGAGCCTTACATAACTGACGTCAGCTGATGCAGAGGAGAGCGTGTAGGCAGTGTGTGGATGCGACAGTGACCAGTAATGTCGGAGCATAAAATAAAATAAATAAATGAATGTCTTACTCTGCAAAATTCAAACTGAATGCAATCAGTTATGCAAATGAGGCTGAATGAAGTTATTTGCTCAGCTAAGTGTGATGCATAATATCATAGTACTGGTATGTAAATGTTGCCTAATTACTAAATAAAAATGTGTTCCTTTCTAATGTTTAAAATATTGATCTCTGAATTTGGGGTTAGAAAATTGGGGGTCATCTTATACATGGAGGCATCTTATACACAGAAAAATACGGTACTTTTTTGGACAACAACTCCCAAAATACCTCAGCCAGCATGGCAGTTGGCCATGTTGACTAGGGTATTCTGGAGGTTGTAGTCCAAAAAGCCCACACATTTTCTAATCCCTTGTCTAGTTTCACCCTGAGGTTCTTTTGAGAACACATTGAGTGTAGCAGTCTATGCTTTTGAGTGTCTCACCATTATCATAACTACTTAATGTTTGTCAAATGTACATTTGAAGCCTTTGTTGAAAATAAAATCAAGAACACCTACAAGGCCTGTCCCTCTCCTGCCTGCCCCTGTATAAAGTAGTATTGCTCATGCACCTTTTCACTTTGACTAGAACTGCAAGGGGATTATATTGATGAGGCAGAAACAGCAAAAAATAGACTCTTAAGCTATCTTGATGAGCACCCAATTACATTACGCATTCCTGAAATAAAAGCAATAAAAATTGCCATAAATAATTCTGATTAAGCTATAGTGCAGTGGCTTTAAATATATGAATGTTCATGTGCTACAGCTGTTTCACAAAGTTAAAAAATCTATATGCATACTAGGAGATTACATTTCTAAGTCTACATTATACCAACCATTCTCTTTCCTCCTTTACATCTATTTGCATGGTTACAGTCCCCCTCTGGCACTAATTAGCATGTAGCTGTTGTTCATTTCCTGCTGTTAAATCTAAACATTGCTTAGTAACAAACTGAGCCTCACCTTGGACAATAAAATTCACAAGTGTTGCCTCTTCCCTGGTCAGTTTTGAAGTGCCCAGATAACCACCTTTTCTCTACCATTGGCATTCAGAGGGGAGTAGTAACAACATTAAATTTTTTTTGCAAGAAATGTCATTGCTAGTGAATATGCAAATACATCAGCAAAGGGGCAACTAATGCTGATGATTAGAAAGGTTCTAAGCAAGGATATGTGGTTCCCACAGAAAGAAAAAAGGAAACTATTGGGATGGAAATTAATTTAGACATAACGAGGCAAACTGAAAAATTCTGCAGAGTCTGCATCTGTTACCACACTAGTTGTATGTTCATACATGGTCATATATAATGGAATTGCTGAGGCCATCAGTAGTGCTGGTGCCAGTCATAGGTCATGATTTTTCCAGACTTCATGCCAACAGAAGTCTGGCTTTATTAAATTAGATACCATGGCCTTCATCACATATAAATCACATGGATCTAGCCTTGATGTAACTATTGAGCCCCAGTATTTAGGTCCTTTACTCAAACATCCCATTGTATAGGTATAGTGTTCATTTATTTTTGTTTTGCTACCTTTTTTCCTGGAAGCTACCATGGTCATAAACTTAACATCATTGTTCTTCCTTTAGTAAGGCTACCAAGGCACATTTATTTAAGAAACAGGCATTTTCTTTAATCATGATTATGTTCTGGACAGCTCCATGCAACTGACCGTTTCCCAGGATCTGAAGAGTTATTCTGTTATTATAGTGGATGTAAAATTCTGTTCAGTAATTTAGTTGTTTGTCTTCCTTTTACAGAGAGAGGGAGAGTGCATCAACTGTAAAATGGAAAATATTCCACTACCAAATCTGTAATGCTGAAGTGTATAATTTGGCAAGAGCTTAGGGCCATTCCTCAAGCTATAGGGATTTTGATATCCCTTAGCCATCAGCAGTACATATTGATTCATTACATAATAGTGAAAGTATATGTGGGGTTTTGTACAGTCTTAGAACAGTGTCCATTACGATGCCTTAACTCCATGTATTGGAAAAATATGCAGTAGAATGAGGAAGCGGATCAGCAGAAAGTACACAGTTGCCTGCAGAAATGGCGTTTCTCAAATAGCCTTACAAATAAAGGTTGATCACCATATATATTAATTTAGACTTGCTGGGAAGGGAGAAGCAGTGCTAGTTATTCAGGCCATTTCTCGTGCTATTTTATTTTACAATATTCTTTTTAATTCAGTCGAGATAAAAATAATGTTCCTTTGGATTCAGTGAAAAGAATTCTGAATGGCACTTTTTTTCCCCTTCTGAGGCACTGATCTACTTCCTTAAGTCAGTTTTATCCATACTACTTTGACACCGTCTAGGTTTCGGGTATGTGTTAATTTTTTTTAATCAAAAATGCTGCAGCCTTTATTGTTGTGAGGCCACTGTAACAGTCGAATCATAGCCAATGGCCTATGTAGCCCAATAACCTGCTTTCAACAGTCAGAGCTCATTGAGGATGTCAATAATGCCACACTCCATAACCTACTCAAGTCAAGGTACATGGCGTTTAAAATCTGCCAAGTTATTTTTGCACACAAAGCAGAAAAGTCACACAAGTTCTTCTCCTTCTCTACCACTTTAGCAATACTATAATAATAAAATGGGTAACTGCTACTTCCCTGACACTGCAAATACACTGTATGAGGTGGCTGCTTCATTCTCCCTGGTGGTAGGGTTGGCTCTACTAACAGTGGTGAATTAGGGGCTTCCAGAGGAGCCCATGGGAACATGAAAATAACAATTATCCCCACCTGTGTCCCCAGATCTGTTTTTTGTACCATTCAGCCTTGACTTTTTGGACTGTAACTTCCAGAGTCCCCAGCCAGATCAGTGGCCATGCTCGTGGTGGGGACACATTATTCAAAAAATAGCTTCCAAACTGTACTTCAGCATTTTATCTAATAACCAGTGTTCAGCCTGCCCTTTGTTAACTTCCTTAATCTCCTTTTAAAGTCTTTCTTTATTATTTTAGTATTAGGAGTTTTTAATATTGTGGGAGTTCCTGGAAATACTCCGTGTTTTCATTTTTTGTACTATTTGTAATAGATTTTGTGTCTTGACATGAACAACTTGCTAGCCTTTGTAACTCAGATTGGCTCCAGATTTGAGTGACTAGCAAAGGACTGGTGAAAGTGGGAGTCCTTGCACCTTCTTCCCCTTCCAGCCATGCTATGAACACAGTAAGAGTGAAAATGGTGCAGGGGAAATGGAAAATCTTCAAAAATTGACTAGGAGGATGTGTAACAGTTTTGAGTCCATGACAGGTACTTTTTGACTATGCATTACAACTTGTTATTTGTTGTTGTTGTTGTTTAGTCGTTAAGTTGTGTCTGACTCTCCGTGACCCCATGGACCAGAGCACGCCAGGCCCTCCTGTCTGCCACTGCCTCCCGGAGTTGAGTCAAATTCATGTTGGTCGCTTCGGTGACACTGTCCATCCATCTTGTCCTCTGTCGTCCCCTTCTCCTCTTGCCTTCACACTTTCCCAACATCAGGGTCTTTTCCAGGGAGTCTTCTCTTCTCATGAGATGGCCAAAGTATTGGAGCCTCAGCTTCAGGATCTGTCCTTCCAGTGAGCACTCAGGGTTGATTTCCTTCAAAATGGATAGGTTTGTTCTCTTTGCAGTCCAGGGGACTCTCAAGAGTCTCCTCCAGCACCACACTTGTTATACATGCTACCTAACTTGTTATACATACTACTTAACAAGCTAGTGGGTTTTCATCCGCCTCAAATGGTTAAACATACATAAAATAACATTTTCAGTTAACGTCTGTGTGCTTGTTCTTCGTACTATACTTCTTCACTCCAACACAGATCACTTTTGCCCATCGTTATGTTTTTGAGGCTGGGTTGGTGTTTGTTTGTTGAAAGTTGAAAGTCAGTTGCTTTCTCATAGCTACCATTGAGGTAGCTTATCCTGAGTTAGACATAGGCAGTTCTGCTGATCCTAGCTCAGCTAGCCTCTCAACTTACTCACTACCTGACTCTAACTTTTTAGCTTCTGCAGTTAAGAAGACCCACCTTTCATGCATGCTGCTTATCTTTACCTGTAAAAAGTTAAATTTGTTGATATATACATAAACTCTGTTATGATGTTGTAATTCACATACACTCACCATGTGAAGAAGGGAGCATTTTAGCCCTACCCCTTTCTGATGCCACTGTCTTTCTGCTACACATGGGGGTGAGGGGTCTGAAGAGAGATCTACTGTCCATAGACACTCTCCATGTGATTTGGGGCACTGATTTTCCAGTGTGCTGATTCACATAGAGACAGTACACAGATAGCGGAGTTCGCAGACTTCAGACTTGTCACCCTCTAAATGTAACAGAAATAACAATGGAGAGAGTCAGACTAGAGGGTTCTCTTCCTTGTGTGGTGAGAGCACCTGATATATAACACTTATATGTAGATGTGATGGTGTTTGTGTGCCCTTTCACCTGCCTCCCCTAACTCCAGACTCATAGATGGAAATGGTTCTATTTTTAACTCAATCAGTTTGTTAAACACAACAGATGGTTTGTCAAAAACAACTTCTGAGGGTCCCAGTTCATCTTCACTTGATACCTTCCTCATTGAACATTAACATTATTCTGAGTCCAAGTCCCTCTTAAGAGTGAGGGGATTCCCCACTGGGATCCAGTATACAATGTAGATGGTGAGTAGGAGGGAATCCTGAACATAGGTTATTGCAACCTGGGTAATGACCCCAATTCTGACCAGCTATTCTCTTTTGTTCTTATGGTCCCTTCTCATTTCCCTCCTCGTAAGGGGGATTCCATCTCTGTTCTGTTTCTCTCCAAGCCTGTTGTTCTCCCTTCTCCCGTTGTAAGTGTCTCCTCTCCCCTTCTTCCCAGTAAGACTTTGGGAACGCCTTTGCCTTTTGGCTTCCTCCGGAGGAACCATTAACTTCCACAATCTCCCCAACCATGGATCCTCTTTCTCTATCCACTCCTTCTGGTAATTCTCTGGTGTGGGCTCATTTCTCTACCTACTGCCATTCTTCCATCTTGTTGTCTCTCATCTCTTTTTAGCTCCCTCCTACTCCTTTTATGACCCCCTCTTCCTTTAACACCTCCCCTTTCTCCTATTGTTTCTTTCCCAGGCTTTTCCGCTGCTCTGTCATATTTTGATCAGTCAGGTACTCAGTTCCAGGGCGTTCATTTGCTTCTGGACTAACAGCCTTGTGAGGGGATTCTATGCCCATGTTTCGCAAATTGACGTCTGTAGGGGAGCTTGTCATCCTATTTCTCAGTCTCGGGTGGGAGAGGGGACGGCATCCTGACAGGAACATGGGCTTCCCTCTCCTCTCGCTCATAACTCAAAGTACATGAACCTGAAAGTGAGAACAGCAGTGCTTTTCTCCTTTGACCAAGATTAAGTTTCTTGCAATTGGAACCTGAATTCAAGGATCAATTTTGATAGAAAACTGGAATACTATATTTAAATACTGTGGTTTCCTAGATATGTAACTCATCACCATATATTTCACTTTTATTTTCCACATTGCAGACCTGTTTTTCCTTAACATTAATTCATATGAGTTGCCCAGAAACAACATTTAGGTTCAGTGAATGACTTGGACATTCAAAACAAACAAACAAACAAAAACACCAGCTTGTGGAGATAGCTGCTTTCCAGTTGCTTGGACCTAGGAGGTCATAATCAGAACTGGTTTTTCTGTGAATGTAACAGTTTGATCCCCTGTTTTATTAATGGTTGTTGGGAACTTGTCTAGTCTGTTTTGTAAGCCACTGATGCAACTGGCCCTTTGTTCATACACCTATTCTCACCTTCAAGCTGTTTGTTCAGATTATTTTTGCCTTCTTACTCTCCGCTCTTTAAAACTGTTTTTCTTTGTGTTTGAAGCTTTTAATGTTTCCACCAGCTCAGTAGAATGCACCAGAATATTACTAGCCTGTGTGTGTGTCTTTGCATGTGTGCTTGCACATGTATGCAAGTGAAAGAGAGAGGGAGAGAAAGTCTTTAAATTGATAGTATAAGTGTGCCTGAAAAGATTATCCTTTTCTTCTTCTTTGCATTTGTTCTGCGCCGTTTATAACATAGCAGCAAAGTGAGATGAATCCTGATTTGACCTTAAGTGCCTTGCCATTCAGCTGAGTGCTTTCCCTGTAGGAATAAAAGCTGACACTGCTTTGCCTGAGTTCCTTCAATCAATATTAGCGTGGGACAATACACATTATATAGATATGAAATAAAAGCATCCATATTGATACAGATGGATAGACAGACATATTCCTGGCTCAGATCTTAAAAGGTTATGGCAAAGAGCAGACTATGCCTGAGATGGAAGAGTTTTCATGACTGGTGAGCTAACTATAGACACTCAGGCATTAATTCCCACCTTTAAAGGTATTTTTATTTGGCTCAGAATTAAGTAGTTACCAACATAGCTCCTGTTTCTTTGTTGTCTAGAATGCTTTCCTTGAAATTTTGTAATGTGTAGGTTTACTTTTAAGCAGGGTTCTATTAATTTGATTGAGGTCATCACTGCGTTGTTTATTCATCTCTATTGTAATTTATCTGTATTTATCTTATTATGGTAGTGCAAAGAAAATGGTTATGAAATTTATCTGTGAGGATCACTTTATCCCCTTTCTCTATATGGCCTCTCTTTTGCACATAACTTTGGGTTTACATTCTGCTAATGAAACTATCCAAATACTCAACCTTCCCTGATCTGCTGCCTTACAGATGTGTGGGAATCAGATCCCATCATCCTTAAGCCAATATTCCAAAACTCAGGAAGACTGTGAAAGGCTGAAACATATAGTTTCTGTCATAGTTTCCCTTTCTAAAAGGTGTGATTGTAGTTCAGTGTAGTTAAAAATGGTTGTAAATGATTGGTATACATTATCAAAGGCTGCAACTACATTGACAAAAATGTGGGAAATGCTACAGGATTGGGACAATCTGATTCACACTTTTTTCAGTGACCATATGATGTAAAAATAAATGCCAATCAACCTGTAGCTTCCCAAACAAATCTTTGATGTGAGCTGCCTCGGGTCTCCTATGTGGAGAAAGGCAGCATATAAATAATTTAAATAAATAAATAAATAGATCTGTAGTTTTTCCCTCTGCCACTTTAGGCAGTTGACTTAGGCAATTCAGCCAACTCTTGGAGGTCTTCTAATATGCATGTGGAATTCTCCCTTTAGATGCTTCTGTATTGATTCTTTGGCATATGCAGAATTATCCCCTCCATTGAATTCAGCAGACAAGATCTCCTAAACAGGAGCTCTCTGTACAAACAATAATACACGTGGAATAGTTTTGAAGTGAACATTTTTTTAAGATTAGTATTTTAACAATAGATGCTTTGACATTTCTTACTTTGTTAAAAAAGCTGCTGACATCAAATATCCTGAGTCTCAGCTGTGTCAATTTTAAATATGGAGCTTGATTTCAAAGGGTAAAAACAAGTCAGCAAGTTGAGCAAAAGGAATCTTTATTGTGTAACCATTGTTACAAAATTAAGGTAAGAATGTTTGCTATTTGTTGTTGTTGTTTAGTCGGTAAGTTCTGTCCGACTCTTCGTGACCCCATGGACCAGAGCACGCCAGGCCCTCCTGTCTTCCACTGCCTCCCGGAGTTTGGTCAAATTCATGTTGCTAGCTTCAATGACACTGTCCATCCATCTCGTCCTCTGTCGTCCCCTTCTCCTCTTGCCTTCACATTTTCCCAACATCAGGGTCTTTTCCAGGGAGTCTTCTCTTCTCATGAGATGGCCAAAGTATTGGAGCCTCAGCTTCAGGATCTGCCCTTCCAGTGAGCACTCAGGGTTGATTTCCTTCAAAATGGATAGGTTTGTTCTCCTTGCAGTCCAGGGGACTCTCAAGAGTCTCCTCCAGCACCACAGTTCAAAAGCATCAATTCTTCGGCGGTCAGCCTTCTTTATGGTCCAGCTCTCACTTCCATACATCGCTGCTGGAAAAACCATAGCTTTGACTATGCGGACCTTTGTCGGCAAGGTAATGTCTCTGCTTTTTAAAATGCTGTCTAGGTTTGTCATCGCTTTCCTCCCAAGAAGCAGGCGTCTTTTAATTTCGTGGCTGCTGTCACAATCTGCAGTGATCATGGAGCCCAAGAAAGTAAACTCTGTCACTGCCTCCATATCTTCCCCTTCTATTTGCCAGGAGGTGATGGGACCAGTGGCCATGATCTTAGTTTTTTTGATGTTGAGCTTCAGACCATTTTTGGCGCTCTCCTCTTTCACCCTCATTAAGAGGTTCTTTAATTCCTCCTCACTTTCTGCCATCAGAGTGGTATCATCTGCATATCTGAGGTTGTTGATATTTCTTCCGGCAATCTTAATTCCGGTTTGGGATTCCTCCAGTCCAGCCTTTCGCATGATGTATTCTGCATATAAGTTAAATAAGCAGGGGGACAATATACAGCCTTGTCGTACTCCTTTCTCAATTTTGAACCAATCAGTTGTTCCATATCCAGTTCTAACTGTTGCTTCCTGTCCCACATATAGATTTCTCAGGAGATGGATAAGGTGGTCAGGCACTCCCATTTCTTTAAGAACTTGCCATAGTTTGCTGTGGTCCACACAGTCAAAGGCTTTTGTGTAGTCAATGAAGCAGAAGTAGATGTTTTTCTGGAACTCTCTGGCTTTCTCCATAATCCAGCGCATGTTAGCAATTTGGTCTCTAGTTCCTCTGCCCCTTCGAAATCCAGCTTGTAGTTCTGGGAGTTCTCTATCCACATACTGCTGAAGCCTACCTTGTAGGACTTTGAGCATAACCTTGCTAGCGTGTGAAATGAGTGCAATTGTAGTTGGAGCATTCTTTGGCACTGCCCTTCTTGGGGATTGGGATGTAGAGTGATCTTTTCCAATCCTCTGGCCACTGCTGAGTTTTCCAAACTTGCTGGCATATTGAGTGTAGCACCTTAACAGCATCATCTTTTAAGATTTTAAATAGTTTAACTGGAATGCCATCACCTCCACTGGCCTTGTTGTTAGCCATGCTTTCTAAGGCCCACTTGACTTCGCTCTCCAGGATGTCTGGCTCAAGGTCAGCAACCACACTGTCTGAGTTGTCCGGGACATCCAGATCTTTCTGGTATAATTCATCTGTGTATTCTTGCCACCTCTTCTTGATGTCTTCTGCTTCTGTAAGGTCCCTACCATTTTTGTCCTTTATCATGTCCATCTTTGCACAAAATGTTCCTTTAATATCTCCAATTTTCTTGAACAGATCCCTGGTTTTCCCCTTTTTTAATTTTCCTCTATATCGTTGCACTGTTCATTTAAGAAGGCCCTCTTGTCTCTCCTTGCTATTCTTTGGAAGTCTGCATTCAATTTTCTGTAACTTTCCCTATCTCCCTTGCATTTTGTTTCCCTTCTCTTCGCTGCTATTTGTAAGGCCACTTTGCTTTCTTGCATTTCCTTTTCTTTGGGATGGTTTTTGTTGCTGCCTCCTGTACAATGTTACGAGCCTCCATCCATAGTTCTTCAGGCACTCTGTCCACCAAATCTAGTTCCTTAAATGTGTTCTTCACTTCCACTGTGTATTCATAAGGGATTTGGTTTAGATTATACCTGACTAGCCCAGTGGTTTTTCCTAGTTTCTTCAGTTTAAGCTTGAGTTTTGCTATAAGAAGCTGATTATCAGAGCCACAATCAGCTCCAGGTCTTGTTTTTGCTGACTGTATAGAGCTTCTCCATCTTTGGCTGCAGAGAATATAATCAATCTGATTTCGGTATTGCCCATCTGGTGATTTCCATGTGTAGAGTCGCCTCTTGTGTTGTTGGAAAAGAGTGTTTGTGATGACCAGCTTGTTCTCTTGACAAAACTCTATTAGCGTTTGCCTTGCTTCATTTTGAACTCCAAGGCCAAACTTACCTGTTGTTCCTTTTATCTCTTGACTCCCTACTTTAGCATTCCAATCCCCTATAATGAGAAGAACATCTTTCTTTGGTGTCAGTTCTAGAAGGTGTTGTAAGTCTTCATAGAATTGGTCAATTTCAGCCTCTTCAGCATCGGTGATTGGTGCATAACCTTGGATTACTGTGATGTTGAAAGGTCTGCCTTGGATTTGTATTGAAATCATTCTATCATTTTTGAGATTGTATCCCAGTACAGCTTTTCCCACTCTTTTGTTGACTATGAGGGCTACTCCATTTCTTCTACGGGATTCTTGCTCACAATAGTAGATATGATAATCGTCTGAATTGAATTTGCCCATTCCCGTCCATTTTAGTTCACTGATGCCCAGGATGTCAATGTTTATTCTTGCCATCTCCTGTTTGACCACATCCAGCTTACCAAGGTTCATAGATCTTACATTCCAGGTTCCTATGCAGTATTCTTCTTTGCAGCATCGGACTTTCCTTTCACTTCCAGGCGCGTCCACAGCTGAACGTCCTTTCGGCTTTGGCCCAACCACTTCATTAGCTCTGGAGCTACTTGTCCTTGTCCTCCGCTCTTCCTCAGCAGCATGTTGGACGCCTTCCGACCTGAGGGGCTCATCTTCCAGCGTCATATCTTTTAGCCTTTTGTTTATGTCCATGGAGTTTTCTCGGCAAAGATACTGGAGTGGCTTGCCAGTTCCCGCTCCTGGTGGATCGCGTTTAGTCAGAACTCTCCACTATGACCTGTCCGTCTTGGGTGTCCCTGCACGGCATAGCCCATAGCTTCTCTGAATTACTCAAGCCCCTTTGCCATGACAAGGCAGCAATCCGTGAAGGGGAATGTTTGCCATAGCAAGTTCTTATTAACAACAACAACAACAAAATACATAGAGATTGTAAACTGAAGGGAATAATGTGGAGGTCGGTGGGATTTTTTTTAATTTGCTTCTTCTAAGTTAAGTTCACTCTAGGGCCGTAATTCAACCTCCCCCGCCCCCATTAGTATCTTGTGTCAAATTCCTTAATAGCTGGTAAATTTCGAATTGGCTAGTATGTACCAAAGGAAAAAAGGTTAAAGTTGTAAAGTGTTTCTTTAAAAAATTCTATCTTCAAAATAATCTTATAGGTAGGTAAAAGCAATAAAAGAATCTTATTCCCCTGTAAGTTCTAAGTAGTTTGCTCATCACTGTGGTTCTGGGGGCTTTCTAAGGTCTAGTTTACACATGTAAGTAGCTAAGATACATTCTTATGTTGATGCACTTGTACAGGGAAATTTCAGAGAGATTAATATGAACTAGACTATTCAGTGTTATACACCAGCAACGTTATTTCTGTGGTCATGACAAGATTTTTCCAGCTGCCATAAGTATATACATGATTGCTAACCATGTGCAAATGACTCAGCTCACACTAGTATTTCTTCATGTAGTTCTTTTCACAGAAGACCTTGCTTGCAGTCAATGGGCTGACAGACTTTCAAGTCTGATTGGTCCCTGCTATGCTTAATTATGCATTTTCTGCTTCTAAAATTAGGGAAAAATTATTCTCAGCATTTGCTCATATTTGCATATAAACATTTTAAGAATAGAATAACTACTAGTCTTGGGCAGAACCTTTTCCCAGCCCTGCTAAATGAGATATGCAAAGGTTCCTTTACTTTTGAGTGATGGGCCTCCCTCAAAGGAAGGAGAGAAAAATACATGACAGTTGTTTAACAGCTACATAAGTAGGGACCTGTGTTGTACTGGGACTCAATAGTAATTGTAGTGTCATTGGAGAAAGAGAGGAGAGGTTATTTATGAGGATGTAGAACCTTTGAAGATAGAGTAGGGTAGAGTTCGGGAAGCTCATGGTGTAAGTGGAATATGTGTCTTCCTCCACTGTTTTGGGAGAGGTGTTCTCCACCTTAGATCCATGGCTTCCCATGATGTGTGTGTTTACAGTTAGTTACACCCAGATATCTAGTGCCTTCACTGACTGAAAACCCAATGTTGTTACTATGTGACATCAAGTCACCTCTGACATACGGCAACTCTGTGAATGAGTAATCTCAATAACAGCCGTGTTCAGCTGTTGGATACTCAAAGCTGTGGCATCCTTTATGGAGTCAATCCATCTCATATTTGGTCTTCCTTTTTTCTCTTCTGTCTTGAACTTTTCCTAGCAGTAAACTCAATACTGGTTTCAAAAATTATCTTGCACATATAACCTTTAATATCTAGCTTGTTTGTTCCACATGAGGAAATGCACCATCTGATTCCCACTTTCCTGGTGATAACAGCCATCTTGCTTTTTTCCTTCCATCACACAACAGCTGTTACTTGAGGGATGTATAATCCATTTCATAAGAGTTAGAGCCAGGGGCAGGGAGGACAAAAAAGTAATAAACTGTTCCAGTATATCCAGTTTAACACAGGACATGCCACGTCTAACTGCTGAATATGCATTCCTTATGTATTATATTGTAATGTTGACTGACATGATCTGCAGAACAAATTTCCAGTTAACTAGGGCTGCCTGTATGAAGGGGCAAGTTTCCAGCGTTCTTGTGTTTTCTCTTTATCCTTAAATTATTATCATAGTCAAAGTCCAAGAATTTTAATAAATATTCTCTCTCCTTTAGTTTAGTTTGACATAGCCCGGCTTGGTATACAGTAATTACACTTTCCCACTGCAATCATAAGAAAGGGTGTCATGGCCTGCCAGCAACTGTGAAGATGAGTAGCAAATATAGTAAGAGGGATAATGTGTAACATTATCATTGATGGAACATTTCTTACCATTAAGCCTTCAAACTCTCTTCTTCAGCTGTCAACACATGGACACTTTTCTGGAGCCAGATTCTCTCACGCTGTGCACTGCCTGCAGCTTGCCTGAAGCTCAACTTTGACTGAAAATGTTGATTTCACTTTTTTAAACCTTGTTCTCATTTAGCGTTAAAACCTGCCTAGAGTCTGGCTTTCATTCTGTAATGTACACATGCATGTGTCAGCCTCTCTCATGCTTCTGATGTGAAGTTAAGGTGCTCAAAAGATATGCTAGTAATCTCTATGAATAATTGATTAGTGAGGAGTCTGGCAGTGTTAATTGTGAGGTGCAGCTGAGTGAACGCCAAAACAAAAGCTCTTCGGAATGTTTCCGAAAAAGACTTGTAAAGTCTTTAGCATTGAGCAACAGGGTCAGTGCACTGAAGTGGAATTTAAAGGATGCTCTTGAATGTAATGGGTTTTGACTTGCTTTTGTCATGTGCCTCAATGCATCATTGATTGAGCACTCATTTGTTAAATCAGCTTTTTTTCTGTTTGTCGAACCATAGACTATGGAAATCATTCTTCAAAGAACCAAACCAATACAAAAACTTTATTTTATTTCTTGCATTCGTAATTCATGGTTGTTGGTGGTTTTTTAAAAATTAAAATTACAGTTGAGTTTAGTTGAAAACTGTCTATGGATATAATCGTGAAAAAAATCTATCTGGGACACCTGGCAGCTTATTGAGGAGTGAAAGAAAGAAAGGAATTGAGATTTATCTGAAATATTGATCATTCGTCTTCTTAAATGGTGCCTTTACATTCACCTCAAATCTGGTGCCTGAAGACTATTTCAGCTGGAAAAAGGTCTTAAACAGTGTTCTCTGAAAAAAAAAATAGCTCAAGGTATACATAAGCAGATAGCATCTACTTGGAAAAGAAATTATACCAGAAGTCTGATGATAAGTCATGGATAATTGTGTTCTTCACTTCATGAGGGCTTTTCAGGTGCTACTCAGACCTGATGGCATTTGTAATAGTGTGTACTTACGAAGAAAATATTGAAAATGCATAAATATCTTTCTGTCCAGAAATGGATGGTGTTTCCATTGTACTGAATGGATAGTTCTTTCTCTTTTCTTTATTGATTGCTCATGATTGGGAATAAGTATTAGAGGTGATTTCTTTATTATGTTATGTAGGACAGATAACTTATTTTACTATGCTACTTCTAGAGATGTACATCCCAGCTTGTCTTGTTCTCATTTCATGAAAATGGGAAACTAATATGTTTTTCTCCTTCCATGTGAGATAGTGAGATACTGTGTGGTGCTCTTGATGAGAGTTTTTGCACTTACAGTGTTAGGTACCGTGCAAATTCAGTAAATTATGCAAGCTGTGTAATTGGCACAAATTCTAAGTGCTGCTTCTTTGTTGCGTGGACTTACAAAAATTAGAATTATCAGCTAGGTTGCTTCTGCCTTTTTTTTAATCAGTCAACCACTTCTTTTGTGCTTTTTCTGTGTCTGCTTTCTTTCACAAATGAAAAAAATAGTGCACAGAGACATTTTGTGCAAATTACAGAAATCTTGATAAAAAACTTGTCTCTTTCTGTTGCTAGAAGGAAAAATTCTTGCAGATACAGCAGTTTCATAACAGGCTTTCTCAGTATGTTGAGAAAAGGGATGTAAATCATCACTTACCTTGTCCTTATAGACAAGGATGAAGACTTGCAACATAACAAGGAATTTCCTGGTACTTTTGATAAAATCGTTATGTTAGATAAGAAAATTGATGTTTGACCCTCCGTAGGAGTCCTACAGAACTTTGTAAACTTCCCTGAAAAATTCAGAAGTCTGTGTTCATCACAGGAGGCATTTATCGCAATAAAGGGTTAATTCCAGAATGAAACCAATCACTAACAGTCATATCAACATTCATCTGCTATAGAAGTATAAATCTTTTCATTGTTGCAATAATTCCATGCAACATCAGCTTGTCTAATTCTACAAACTTTATTTACATTGCTTCTGTTTCATATTCACAAAATATTTCAAAAAGTAACATGTCAAAAGCACAAATACTTAAAAGAATCCTTTCTTGCAACCTGTAAAAAGATTAAAACTTAAGTTATAGATAGAACTGAAATCTTGTTTTAATTCAAAATACAGGAGCAAAAAAAAGTACAAGAAAATATCAAAGTGAATATTTTAAGTTACATTCTAAAAATGCAAGAACTTGTAGCCTAAAAAGAAACATTGAAAAACAAAAGACAGAGAATACATCTCTATAATACATCATTTAAAAGTAAAAAGCATTACTTTAAGTAATATGCAGCCTTACTCTAAAAGCATGGAAAAATATCAAAGTTATTAAAAGTAAAAATATATAAAGTAAAATCCCTCTAAGCATAGCAATAGTTTCTAAGCATAGTAATAACACATAGAAAAATTATTTTTAGTGCTCGCCCAGTCAAACCAATTGAAGTCTGTGGAGAAAAATCCATGTTAATTGTTATTTCCAGCATCTGAAAATTAAGCCTGCTGCTGTCCTGCTATGTGATTGTTGTTCTTTGATGTCTGGTGGCCAAAGCAGCATGGACTTGTGATGATGTGATGAATGCCTTGTTTGTGTGTCCTGTCTCTCCATATTTATAACTTTTTAAGTTGTTTTCACTTCCTCCTTTTCTGCAAACAAACCTTATCTGTATGGCCTGCATGTTCTATGTCCTGGTAGTTCAGGAAAAAAATTGTTTCTATGGAAAACTTTATTGTACCAGCAGTCTTTGCTACTCTAAAGGTCTACAGCTTCATTTGGCTAACCACTATTGTTATGGTTTTCATTCTTGTTTTGATTATTGATTTTGCAAGAACTCTAATAATCTAGAGTTCTAAAACCTTAGAATAACAAGGTCTTATTACATTAAGATTTTAGGACATTAGACCATTGCAAATTTGAACTATTATGATCACCAGTATGGTGTACTATTGGACTGGCAAACACTATTTTCACATTTTCATCAAAAACAATTTTACTTATTACATCATTGAACTTTTAGTTTACTTCCATGCTAAAATGGCAGACATGAATGAAATTTTTCAAAGCATTGTTATATTATTTACCTTGATCTCAAGATTAGCTGGAAAACAGCCAATTGTTTTGAAAAGTGGCACCACTCTAGTCAATCCATTTGGCAGCTTTTGCAGTTGTATGCTAAATGGGGATGTGGACGTGTTTTATGGCTATATGATGGTTGAGTTCATTAGAGACTGTGGATCTATATGTACAACCATGCATTTTGGTCATATTTATTGATCCCCAATCTCTAATGAAAAAATGAAATCTGGACCAAATGGAATAATTTTTCAATCCCCATCTTTTACTATTACAGCTAACAGAGGTGATATACAAGCGTTTCACTTAGTTCAGAACTTAAATGCACTTCCAAACAATTTTCTTCTTTCTGAACTCAGGCAAATGACATTATTATTATCATATTATGACTGTTGACTGATGGAATTTTGTGTCTGTATTATCCTCTTATTACCACCGTGTTTTAACTGTATGGTTCAAAATATGAGGTAAATGTTGAAGTACATATCTATAGGTATTAGAAAAGTTCCGAAATTTTATATAGTTGCACTCTTAAATTATTTCCAAAGAGAGCCATTCAATTTTTAGAGTTTACAGATGTTGTTGGCACTAAACATGTGAGACTGCAAGAATGAAAACATTTTTTACAGAAAAGAAGTGTTTTATAGGAAGAAGTGTTTAAAAACAAATCCAAAACTTCATTCTATCAGAAAAGGAAAAAAATTAATACTGAAAGCTATGAAAACTGATAGTCTTTCAGCATAATAAATTCAGGTGGAATTCTGAATCAATTTTATTTGCTATTTATTAAATAATCACATTGATAAATTCCACCTTTCCTTCAGTGACCTCAAGGCAGTGTACTTGGCTCTCCTGCTCCTTGCTGTATTCATAAAACAATTCTGTAAAGGAGGTGAAGCTGAGAGAGGGTAGCAGTCCCAAAGTCACCCCAAGAAGAAAAGCTGAAGTTTAGTATGTTTACTAAAGAAGACATTATCAAGAGACTGCAGCATGATAGAAATGCCTACATGTTGCCTTTAGACCGGATTATTGAGCATATTGTTTTGTATTGCTCCACAGTATAGGAATTTTGAATAGGGATTCTATACAGAAAATGAGATTTTCAATAAATAGGAAGAGCTTCCTGATAGATAAGCTATTCAGCAATGGAACATATTGTTTTAGAAGGTGACAAACTCTTCTTCATGAGTTGTTTTCAAGCAGAGACTAGATGGCTACCTATCAATGAAATTGCACAAATTGCAAGGTGACTTCTATATTTTTGGCTTATCCAGTAGTCTAGCCCATAGGTACCGAAAGTGGTCTATATGGACCCCCAGGGGTCGATTTCGACTTGCAGGGGGTCCACGTCAGAGAGAAAAAAAATTGGGGGTGCACGAGATGTAAATGGGGGTCTACGTGAGCAGATCCCACTAGGCAGATCATAATAAATATTTAGGCGATCCGTAATTACACCAAACACAGATTTTGTGTACATAATATTTCATAATGTTATTTATTTATTTATTTATTTATTTATTTATTTATTTATTTATTTATTTATTTATTTATTTATTTATTACATTTATAGCCCGCCCATCTAGTCATATAGACTACTCTGGGCGGGTAACAACATATCATCTAACAATTTAACAATTTAAAATCATAACAATATATTAATAAATAAACAATGATCCAAGATGGAAGAAAACACAAAATAACAAAAATTCAGACGGTGGGTGGAGGGAAGGCTTGCTTAAACAGCCAGGTTTTCAGTTGGCATTTAAAGATGCCCAGCGACGGGGCCATGCGAATCTCAGGAGGGAGGCTGTTCCAAAGACGAGGAGCCACTGCCGAGAAGGCCCGGTTTCTTGTTTTTTCCTTCCGGACCTCCCTCGACGTTAGGCTCCTCAGTCTCACCTCCTGGCTAGATTGGGTGATACGGGTAGATCTAGGTGGGAGAAGGCGTTCCGTCAGGTAGCGAGGCCCTAAACCGTTTAGGGCTTTATACGTAAGCATTAAAACTTTGAAATCTACGCGGAACCGAACAGGCAGCCAATGCAAGGCGGCCAGAGTGGGAGTAATATGTTGATGTTTCCTTACCCCACTGAGAAGTCTGGCTGCTGCATTCTGCACCATCTGGAGTTTCCGCATAGATTTCAAAGGCAGCCCCACGTAGAGAGCATTACAGTAGTCTAATCTCGAGATTACGAGCGCATGGACCAAAGTGGTGAGCGACCCAACATCTAGATAGGGACGCAGCTGGGCTATCCGCCAGAGATGGAAATAAGCGGTGCTGACCACTGACGCTACCTGGGATTCCATGGCGAGCGCCTGGTCCAGATAGACCCCCAAGCTGCGCACCTCACTCTTCGCAATGAGAGTCACCCCCCCAAAAGAGAGGGAGTTTCCCAAACCGCTGATGGTAGGCCCCCCGACCCTCAGGACCTCCGTCTTGTCCGGGTTCAGCCTCAGCCCATTTTCCTGCATCCATTGCAATACAGACCCCAGGCAGCGCTGCAGGGACAGAACGGCATCCACTGTAGTTGGCAAAAAGGAGATGTAGAGCTGTGTGTCATCGGCATATTGATGGCACGATGCTCCACACCCCCTGATAACCTCACCCAGCAGCCTCATATAGATGTTAAACAGCATTGGAGAGATGGTCGAACCCTGCGGAACCCCACAATTGAGGCTCCACGGGGCCGACTCATGCTCCCCAAGCTGAACTCTCTGAGGACGGTCGCCCAGGAAGGACCGGAGCCAGGCCAACGCCTGACCACCGATTCCCAACTCAGAGACCCTCCTCAGGAGGATACCGTGGTCAACGGTATCAAAGGTGGCTGAGATATCGAGGAGGACCAACAGAGAAGTTTTTCCCCTGTCGGCCTCCCTCAAGAAGTCATCTAACAGGGCGACCAATGCCGTTTCTGTACCATGGCGTGGCCTGAAGCCCTACTGGAACGGATCCAGGGCATTTGTTTCATCCAAGTGCGCCTGAAGCTGATCGGCCACCACCCTCTCGACCACTTTACTCATGAAAGAAACATTGGCAACGGGCCTATAATTGCCAATATCGTCCATCGCCAAATTAAGTTTCTTTCGAATGGGCCTAATGAGTGTCTCCTTGAGGGCAGGGGGAAACCTGCCCTCCTGGAGAGACCCATTAATTATCGCTGTAGCCCATTCAGTTGTTATAGGCCTGGCTGCTTTGATTAGCCAGGCTGGGCAAGGGTCAAGGGAGGAGGTGGTGGCCCGACAGCGAACTAGCGCCTTGTCCACAATGTCAGGCGTCACAGGTTGAAAGTGGTCAAAACTCACCGGGCAAGGCGGAGCGCTGGACATCTCTGCTCGATCCACTGTAACCAAAAAAGGAGAAAGTTCCCGGCGGATGGCCTCCACTTTAGTTTTTAAAAATGCTGCAAATTGGTCAGGGGAGATGTTAGGGGGAGGCCCTTCGACCCGACCAATTCCAGATAGGTCACGAACTATACGGAAAATTTCCGCCTGCTGATTTGAAGCCTCGCTTATCCGGTTAGCAAGGTGAGCTCGACTAGCAGCCCTTATCTTAGCCAGATAAAGGTTAGTCGCGGCCCTAACAGCTTCTTTATTATACTCCGTCGGTTTCCTTCTCCATTTGCTCTCTAGCCTTCTCCTAGTTTGCTTCATTGCTCGTAGCTCCTGGTTATACCAGGGCGCTGGACGATCTCTGCATTGGAGAGGGCGTTTAGGAGTGATCGTGTCTACAGCCCTAGTGGCGGCCGTAGCCCAACCATCCACCAGAGCCTCGACAGGAGCGCCAACCAGATCAGCCGGTATCCCTCTCATGGTATCCTGGAATCCTATAGGATCCAGTAACCTTCGAGGGCGGACCATTAAAATAGGTCCTTGCTCCCTGCGAGGTGGGAGGGCCATTAAGAGGTTACATTTTATTAGGTGGTGATCCGACCATGACAAGGGAACTGACACAAGGTCGGTTACCATCAGATCACACTCGCTCCAGTTGGTGGAAAAAACCAGGTCTAGCATATGGCCACCCACGTGGGTGGGGCTGTTAACATGTTGGGACATGTTCAAGGAAGCCATGGTTTCCAGGAACTCAAGAGCTGGACCAGATACCTCAGCCTCCGCATGGATGTTGAAATCCCCCAAGACTAAAAGCCTCGGGGATTCCAACAGAGCCGCGGAGACGAAGCTCACCAGCTCTGGTAGGTAGATAGCTGGGTCGCGGGGAGCACGGTAACCCAGCAAAATCCCAATACCATCCCTAGCCCCTATCGACACGTGGAGGGCCTCCAAATTTAATTAGGTACTATGTACTATCTGTATTGTGGTGTGCTACATTCATGTGTAAGTTCGTAAAATTATTGGTAAAATTTTATGGTAAATGTCGGTGTGTTGTAAATGGGATCGACAACATTTTGTCATTTCTCATTACTGACCAATACGGGCACACACATCACACGCGTGCGTACTTGTTTAGACTTGTATCAAAGCTTTGCACGGACTTGTTTGATTCATAATTGATAAATAGGAATGTTAGAGATGTTCAGTTGCTTTCTGAGTTTTGAGAAGAAGGTAAAGGTAAAGGTTCCCCTTGACATTTAGTCCAGTCGTGTCCGACTCTAGGGTGCGGTGCTCATCCCCGTCTCCAAGCCGTAGAGCCAGCGTTTGTCCATAGACAGTTTTCGTGGTCACGTGGCCAGCGCTACTAGACACGGAACACCGTTACCTTCCCACCGTGGTGGTACCTATTTATCTACTCGCATTTACATGCTTTCGAACTGCTAGGTTGGCAGGAGCTGGGACAAGCGACGGGAGCTCACTCTGTCGTGTGGATTCGATCTTATGACTGCTGGTTTTCTGACCTTGCAGCACAGAGGCTTCTGCGGTTTAACCCGCAGCGCCACCACGTCCCTTCATTTGAGAAGAAAAGTGGCTTAAAAATACATTCAAAGATATAGATAGAAAATAGGTAAAAGTCAAGTGAATCAAAACCATCTTCTTTAGGAGTGCCTAAGAAAAGTAAGTACAAAATTTTATACATATTTTGTAGTCGTTACGATTGCATAGGGCAGAGGTCCTCAACCTTTTTCATACTGCGGACCGGTTGAGCCTCTGAGGGAGGTGGGGTGGCCTCTCGCGCTTGCGCTCTCCGACGCATGCGCGAAGTGGTTGGGGAGCGTGCGCGCCAGAGGCGCATGCGCACGTTCCCCCACCACTTCATGCATGCGCAGGAGCGCCTGCCCACCTGCGCGCCCACCCCTGCATGCGGGCGCATACTTGAAGGGGTGAGGGAGTGTGTGCCAGTGGCGGCGGAAGCCTGGGAGTCTGAGCAAGGCCGGAGTGCTCCCTCCGGCCGCTCGCCTCCCGACGGACTCCAACGAGGCCGGGGTCGGCGCTCCTCCCCACCCTCCGCGGCAGGAAATTCAAATGGCGAGGAGCGACGAGGACTGACGACGACGCCCCGGCGAGCAGCCGCTGGTGCCGGTTCCGGAGCTGGAGGCACCAGCGGCGGCGCTTTAGTTCAAGCCAAAGAGAACAGCAAATCCGTTACTCGTTGATCTTCATTTTGGTACTGAAGAAATAAGCAAACAAAAGTGGGGGAAGAAGCTATTTAGGGCAGATATTAAGACACCCCAGTTCTCAGAGGAGGACTGAATGGATGTAGTGTCTGCAGTTGAAGGATGATAAATGGCTTTTGTTGCTCTTTCCAAACTGGCAAACAGTCTGAGAGCATGCCCTTAGGGAAAGAAAAGACAATGTAGGGTGACAAGAAAGAGCAGGAGGATGAGTAGCACATGGGGGGGGGTTTGCTGTAATTCTGTAGGGAAAACTACAAATTTGTGGCACCTTCAGAGGGAAGGAAGGCAAGCCGAACGAGAGTGGGTGTTTAGATGATAAATGGAGGGGGATGTCGAGGCGGGTGGGAGATGCTGGAAGACGACCGGGAGGAGAAGATGAGGTTCAAAGTCCACCGGGAAGAAGGGGGTGAAGAGAAACGGGGAGAAGACCCATAGATGTAAAGGCGAGAAGGGAATTAAGCGACATGAGAATAATTCCCAATTCCCTCCTCAGCTTGGACATCACGGAAACTTTCACCAAGGCTTGGAAGGAGAAAAATGGAAGAACAACAAATATAAAAGACATGGACCATGAGAGCAGAATGGGGACCTTCAGGCTTCCTCCCCTCCCCTCCTCCCCACGGCTCTAGGCGTGGCTTTGAGCCCGCTCATCTCCCCCCAGTCGCCCCCGCTGAGAGAGAGAGAGACACGCTCTCCATTCGTGCCCAGCGCCGCCGTTGCGAGGGTGGTGGGGAGCGGATTCCTAGAGAGCCCCTTCGCCTCCACTCACCCTATTTTGCCCGCCGCCGGTGCTGACGACAACAACTCTTCCCTCCTTCCTGTCAAGTGGCGCCCATTCCCCACCCTCCCGACGTTGCGTTGACATAGCCCACCCTTCACACAGCCTGGCACTGCCTCACCTCGCACCTGGGTCCTGGTGCCCCCTTCAGGAAGGGGGGCCCAGGAAGGCTGGCGGATTGAGGAGAAAAGGAGGGCTGCTGAGGGTGGCGAGGAGCGCAGACCCCCGGCCTCATTGGAGCCCACTGGGAGGCGAGCAGCCGGAGCACCCAGCCATGCTCAGCCTACCGGCTCTGGGCCGCTGCCGCCACCGGGCCGCGAAGACAGACCTCCCCCCCCATGCACTCCCCTCCCCACAGCTGCTTTGCGCGTGCGGGCGCATGTGTGAAGGGATGAAGGAGCACTCATGCCGGTGCTGTCACATGCGTGCGCAAAGCAGCTGTGGGGAGGGGAGTGCGTGCGGGGGGGCGGCGGGAGGTCTGTCTTTGCGGCCCGGTCTGGCTCAGGCCAGGGACCGGCACCGGGCCACGGACCAGGGGTTGACAACCTCTGGCATAGGGGGTCTACGGAAAACGAGTCAGCAAGTGGTCTATGGGGCAAAAAAGTTTGGGAACCTATGGCTAGCTGAACAAGAGCTTGCAGGGATGAAGCCCCAAAACTTTTGTGTGTAGCAGGAAACACATATATACAGTATTCTTCTGATTTCTTTTGGAATGGTGCACTTTCCTGGACATAATTCAGTTGTCATGATTCACCCTGTAGTCAACTGTATGGCAGTAAATGGAAAAGACAGCTGGCAGTGTACATTTTGGGCAACCTTCAAAAACAGCTAGAAATTGATCAACAGCTCTGAGTAATATTACAGCTTTATTTTCCTGTTCAGCCAAGCAGCTCTGGCCTAGGGGTTACTTCTGACTGCTGATCCCTTAATAGTCAAAAGGCTCCATCCTCCCTTAAATGGCATGGATTGTTAAGTCCATTCTGGGAACTGAGCTGAGGTCCATTCTCCCCTTTCCCACTGCACACCACAAATATCTGCTTCTGAGGTCTGAAGGCTGTAAGCAGTAGTGTGGGCATTAGTGAAATGTTTGTCTTTCATGTGCAGAAGAGCATCTTAGAGTGGAAGTCAGCAAGGCACATTAACCAGTACTTGCTATGTTATAACAGTGGCTATTATCTGAATTATCTAGTTTTCTTGTCCCATAGCTACACACCTGCACACACACACACTCTCTTTCTCTCACACACACAGGTGGGGAAACCTTTTGCAGACCAAGGACTAAATTTAATAAATTCATCTTGGTTCTAACAGCAAATTATTTCCATCAGCAGAGTGATTCCTTTGGCTCTCCACACATGATACTGGAAGTGTTTCCATTGTGTAGATATTTTACATTAAATTCTCAGGCTAAATACAAGCTCATACTGTTGACAGCACTGAATTTGTAGATGAAACTGATTCTTTCAGTTGGTCATGCAGAGTTTACAGCACACAACATGCTAGAACAAGGTGTTTATGTGATGTACAAGAAGTAGAAGAAAGTTGCTCTAGCTGGTTAGAAAATCACAAAAATCCTCAGCAGTTGGGGTTTTTGTTTCTTCCAAAGTTTGTTTGGCAGAAGCATTCATGGACTCCTCAGTGCAATTTCTGTTTCACTGTGAGTGCCTCAGAATGTGTATCCTATGTTTGGCTGAAGGAAATTCCTACTGAGTGATATATCATTCATTTCATTAATAACCAGAAGGGTTACTTTTAAAGATGTGTCAGTGTTAAATGCATGGCCATAGATTTCCTGTGAGTTCAGCGCCAGCTGTGTTACATGATTTTGCAGAATGAGTATTTCAGTTTAAATGGAACTACCAAGGATACTCCACTGCAAAGATGGGATTAAAAAAAACAAGATATTTTCCCTTCAAGCTTTTAGTACCAGTAACAAAGCGTCAGGATTTGTTCAAGTCATTTTTAAGGGTTGATTAGGGGTTTTGGAGGAAGGCTAGGCAGCAGATGAATGGTTGGAATGAAATAACGCAAAATATTCAGGCTCTGAAGGCTCACAGGGAAAAAAGTGTATCCTACCCACCCAGTATTTCTGGGGCTGCTAAAGATTAACTTTATGAAGACATAGGATGAGACACCTTTTGGTATTTGCATTTCTGATAAAGCAACAAAGACTTGGTTTTACACAGGGATTTCAATAATTTTGGATTGAGTGTTTCCTGTGGAAATCTGGTTATCCACAACTAACTCTACTCTTTCCCAAGGGACAT
Organism: Intellagama lesueurii; assembly: GCA_037013535.1. NCBI lineage: Eukaryota > Metazoa > Chordata > Lepidosauria > Squamata > Agamidae > Intellagama > Intellagama lesueurii. The sequence goes on from JBAJHW010000005.1 coordinate 156,204,521, forward strand.
GGTAAGGTACCAGCTGGTGCATTCTGTTTGTAAAACATGAGATAATCTCCCTTGTAATTCCAGAATTGTTATATCTATGGAAATAAGATTAGAATAAAGAGGTGGAAGCTGCAAGAGACACACTGGTTGTATCATGTTTTTATTGTTGATAGTAGCTGGATAATTCTGTAGTTTGATTTTTGTGTTCAGTAAGTTGTCTTTCAATGGTGATTTAATTTAGGAAAGTGATGATGAATTAGTTGTTTTTCTGTACAAGCAAATTTCACTTATAAACCATAATGACCTTCGCTCTTCTCACAAATGGTAGATAGTATTTCTTCCCTTAACTGGAGATCTTATTGAATTCAGCGTATGTTAAATCACTGCTTGCCATCCTTCTAAGCAAGTAGCTCTTAGTTTCTTGAAAAATTATATTGCAGAAAGGAATATTGTGCTGCTCTCATCGAAGTCCCAGTATTAGATTGAATTCCTCTTCCTTTCTTTTGTTTTGCCAGTACTTTCCTTGTCGCTGGATGCATAAAAGGTTCAAAAGATTTCCCTCTTTTCAAAAGAAAATAAAAATAAAATCCCACCTTTGGGGGGGGGTACATGCCAGGTTTTTCCTGAAGAAGACACAATCAAATGGCAAAGCTGTGTTTTTGTTCTTTTGCAGAAATCCTTGACAAGCCCATGACACTCGGTCCTGCTACAGCTGTACAGATCTATTCATTATTGATGACTTGGGGCCAGACAGGCAGGCAAAGTGCACAAGCTACACGTATATAGATTACTGTAGTGTGAGGCTTGTTGCCTGTATTTAGAAATCATAGTTGGTTAATTCCAAAGGAGAGTCTCAATTCACTTAGCTGTACAGCTGCATAACATTTAAGCAGAAACAATATAGATGCTCCATGTAAGCGGTTTACATTTGGTCAGTTTAGGGCATGCACTTTAATGTGGTTGAACTGAAAGAAGCTGAATTGCTCACAACTTATTATGAAATAGGTTTACTTTCTAATATTGGCAAACATGAGTCTCAAGTGTAATGTTTCTTTTTGGCACTCAAGGATATGCTTGTCTCTGTGATCCCTGCTAGAAAAGGTGGAGTTAATTACAAAATGTGAAAAGGAGCTTGGGGAAGCCCGGTATATAATTACAAAGCACTTATTTTGGTAAGTGCTTTAGCAACAGGTAGGAGTGAAATTATAAAAAATGTAGCATGATTGTAAAGCCTTCTTTTCAACATTGAAGTCAATGAAAGTATGCCATTTTTTGTATTGACATAGGCTTCAGAATCATAGAATGCAGCTATGAGCATTCATTTACTATGTGATTACCTTCCTTCTGAAAAGTATTTTAATTATATTATACAATTCATGTTTACTAATCTCTGTGGCAGTTTTAACATCCAAAGTTTATCAAAATGCAGGTACTTTTGTTTCTTTACCAAAAAAACCCTCCCCATGAAAATGTGTTCCAGTATTACTGGTAGTAAATTAGTCTGTGCCTTTTCTTGCTTATAACTTAGATTATATATTTTGGAAGGATAAGAGGAGGAGGTTTAAAGGTGTCTTTTCAGTTGGACTAGGAAGTGCTTAATCTTTTGCTCTATACATTTTGTGTAAGATTGAAGACAATGGCAGTTTGATAGGCAAAATAAATAAAATAAAACAGGCACAGTTTTAATGTCACACTTTCTTTGAGTAGAACTGTTAAGATGATGTTTAATAGAGCAATTATATACTTGTATTATGCCAGGATTAAAGGGTACTCCTGGTGGAATGGGTGCCATATCCAGTATGTTCTTAGCCCAAGAAGTAAAAGAGAAATGCACCACCAAAAAAATCCAAAAATAGTGGTAAAACAATAGACAACCGGTCCCTGCCATGACAACTGACTAATTAGGGACCATCCTGATGACCCATGTGTACCGTTGACATAGAGAGAACCAACCTGTGCAGGCTAGGTTTGGGAGTCTACTATGTTGCCATAGCCCCAGCATACAAGAAACAAAAGTAGTAAATGCAGACACAGCTCAAAGACTCTGTGGTACTGTTTGTTAGCAACGGTTGCATTTGAGAGATGGCTGGTTCAGGCCACAGGCAAAATGTGTCCACCCCAGCCCTTGCAGTCAAAGAAAGAGAAAGAAACAAGCAAAGGAATTCCATAGTTCGGTTACAAAATCAGGCACAAACATGGGGAAGATGTTTCAAAAACATACAAGGCAGGTTTTGTCTTTTATTAGTAGTTATTATTAATTGAACAGAGGAGGATTCATATAGCGCCAAGTGCAGTTCTGGTGTAAAGAAGTGCCATTGATAGGAGTGTGGTTGTATCAGTGGCATACAGCAGATGCTCATTCTCGGTGCCTTCCTTATCCATGCCACAACTCTAAGAGTTCTTTCTTTTCTCTCTGTATCTTTTCAGCCTTTACCCAGGCATATCTTTATAGGTGGGAAAGGTCAACCCACATATCTTGGGTGTTCTACTAGTGTATTTTTGTGTGTGGTGGCATTCTTATCTAATGCTCAGGCAAATCCTTTAGCCCAGTGGTTCACAGCCTTAAGTAACCCAGGTGTTCGTGGATTGCAACTCCCAGAAGCCATCACCCCTAGCTTTGATGGCCAGGGTTTCTGGGAGTTGTGGAACACTTGGTTTACCCAAGATTGGGAACTATTGCTTTAGCCCATTAGCTGTCATGTATTGAGCATAGGATTTCACCCTAAATCAGTGAGGGTTAAGAGTACAAACTTCAGCTGGATTGTGCCCAATCTATATTTATAATTTCTAAATACAATTTTCTTTCAAATAAACTCACATATTCATCTGACTGAGATTTTGCTTAAATTAATAACAGAAAGGCAAAGGTGGAAGGTGTCATGTATGACTTTCTCCTGTAATGTACACTTTCAAATATGAAATGCTTATATTTCTTTTGAATGAAATATGCCATCTGAACCTTACAAAAATTCTCATTTTATTAGGTAAAGATAAAAGGAAAATCCCTTTCTGATTGTAAATTAGATCTAAATTGAGATATGGTGGTTGACTGATAAGGAAATATGCTTGTTGAGAAAAGCTGCATACTTCAGTTTGGAAACAGTGATGAGAAGTATTCTAGAAATGGGTCATATTTCCCTTTCTGGAAGAGAAATATCTGCTAGAGTTAATTGTCTTTCTATGGTGTTTCATTTTTATTTCTTTTATTGTCTTTGTCACCATTTGGAAATGGCTTAACATCCTAATGTGAATTTCAGAATGTGGAATCAAAAGCACAATAAACCTTTTTAGATAGATGTGTCTTTCTCGAAAGTGACATAGCACCATCTAGTGTAGAAGATACATTTCATTTTGGCAAAAAAAATTCTCATTGTACCATAACACTCAATTTGATTCAATTACATGGAACTCAACTGGCACAAACACCATCCTAGATTTATATATTTTTGCCAGGTATCAATCAATGCTACAGTAAAACTCAGCCCAATGAAACATTTTTTGTTGTAGTACATTTATTAGTGTCTCATTCTAAGCCTTTTTCTTCTCTTGTCTTTATTTTCTTCCCCCTCCTTTTTAAAGTTTAGAAGTAAATGTGTTGAAGAACACCTGGTTCTCAAACGCCAATGGAGTTGAGGTGTGTGGGATTTTGTATCTTTCAAAATGTTGCTTTCAAGTTAGTTTGAAAAAAAACACCCTCTTCACCAGGATCTAAAAAACCTATACAGCTAGTCAAATGCATTGGCGGGGTTGGCTGTTGGACTGGTATTTCTACAGCCTAGTTTAAACCATTGCAATGTGGCAGTTAGAATGCGAAACACATGCATATGCACACACACACACAAGAGGTCCATGCTATCTAGAATGATGAAGGCTATTCTGTCACCACAAGATTTTGCAGCATATGTAGATCTTGGCCTCCATGGCATAGATCTTAAATCATTTGCAGCATGTTTTGGAAAAACGTGAGTGAAGGAGACAGGAAAAGCCTTCTATAGTGTTTAACTGTGTACACAATGCTTAAAATAGACTAGGCAAGCGTAGGGTAACTTTGAACTTTGAACTTCATACCTATTTTTTTCCATCGTTGCTCATGTAAGTCTAAATTCAACATGCCACACTAGCTATCTGATTCCTGAGCCATAATCTACCAGAAGTAACTTCTGCACAAATACTGTTGAAGCTTCCAAATGATTCTCAAATATTCTGATGTTGTTGATAAAGAAAAGGGTCTAGCAAGACTGACCTCTGAATGTAGTAGGAACAGAAATTTTCAGGGTTGCACCTTGCTTAACGCCAATCTTTATATTTAGATACGTCATTTTCTTTCTAGTACGCACAAAGTTATCACTGCAAAATAATATAATGTTCAAGTGTATAGAACATGCCCTCTGCTGGAAAAGAGAATTTCTCACATCTAAATGTATATGGAATGTGTTATAATTATATGTGTGAATTTCAAATTTAAGTCTGGCATACAAATAGCTGGAGATGGCTGCTGTTGCTGCTTCTACCAATTGTTAATCACAGTCCCCAATGGTGACCAGTAGAAGCAATACATATGCCTCCCTCACTTCTCAGTGCCACGCAGGCCACAAGCAGAGTCCTTCAACAGCAGCAGTGACCATTGGGAAGCTAGTTGTTCCAGTCTCACCCTTTATGAAAGGATGGGAGAAGGAAGAAAAATCTTTAATGCAGTATTCCACCAAATCTGAAAATCTGTATCTTGGCCATAGTTCTGCTACTTTTGCACCAGGAGAGATGACAGGCTGGTTCCGTTTTCCTATTTGCTTGCTCGTTCTAACTCTTAAGCATCAGTAATCTGATCAATCGGGCATCATGAATTGGAGGCAGAAATTGAGGGCATGGTCTCTCAGGAAAATAGTAACTATAGGCAAGCAAACCAATGCACAAGTGAGTGGGTATAGATGGGGGCGGATAGAATGGGCTGCACAAAATGATGTTCATCTTAGGCAGGCAAAATGGCAGCCCATAAATCTTCATACTATGCATTCTACACTATGTGGAATGAATGCATCTCCATGTTCTCTGGTGACTTTCCTGGCAATCTGTAGCCAGGGATGGAACATGGGGAAGTCATATATGCTACGCTTGTCAGACAGCAGTAAAATTCTAGCCTAAGACAAGCAGAACATGTTGTGGACTGGGCCCCGAAGGCACTGCAAAAAACCCATTGTGTAGCTTTCCTTTTCATACTTCTATGGCTAGGTGGTGATGGTTTAGTGTTTTGGAGTGGATGTTCTGCATTCTAGTTCTACTGCCTCTCCTTTCTCTTTCCAAACAAAGGACATCCAAAAAAACCCATTGTTTCCCCTGGAAGTTATATCCCATGGATGCAACTTAAATTCACGTTGGTTTCTCCACTGAACCAATCAACTTGCAGCCTGAAATGCAAAATACAACTGTTTCCATCAAACAAATAAGTGTTTTGATGCCACTTCCTGTCATGTGAAATTTTTCTCCTCCTTGTATGCTCCCAGAACAAAAAGGTTGTTTGTTTGTTTGGCTTTTATACCGCCCATCTAGACGAATCTACTCTGGGCAGTTTACAGTCCAAAAAAGCAATAAAATTAAAAACATCAATAAAAAGACTAAACCAGTAAACAGAGTCCAAGATGGAAAAACCAGGGGAGGAATTTAAGTATTGTCAGGAGGGAAGGCCTGCCTGAAGAGCCAGGTCTTCAGTTTACTCTTTAAAACTCCCAGCGAGGGAGACAGGCAGATCTCAGGAGGGAGGGTGTTCCAAAGGCCACCGCCGAGAAGAAACTGGGCCACCGCCGAGAAGGCCCAGTTTCTAGTTTTTTCCTTCCGGACCTCTCGGAGTTAAGCCCCTCAGCCGCCCAGCCTGACTAGAACGAGTGACACGGGTAGAACTAGGTGGAAGAAGGCGCTCTGACAGGTATCAAAGTCATAAACCATTTAGGGTTTTATATGTAATCATTAGCACCTTGAAATCGATGCGGAATCTAATGGGTAATCAGAGTAAGGCGGCCAGAGTGGGGGAAATATGATATTTTTTCACCCCAGTTAGTAATCTGGCCGCCGTGTTCTGGACCATTTGAAGTTTCCACATCAATCTCAAGGGAAGCCCCACGTAGAGTGCATTGCAGTAGTCTAATCTCAAGACTATGAGCTCATGGACAAGTGTGGTGAGCGCCCCAACATCAAGATAGGAGCGCAGCTGGGCAATCCGCCAAAGATGTAAATGGGCGGTGCGGACCACAGACGTTACCTGGGATTCCATGGCAAGCGCCGGGTCAAGATGGACCCCCAAGCTGCGGACCACACTCTTTGTGGTGAGAGTCGCTCCCCCAAAAGAGGGAGCTTCCCAACCCACTGATGACAGGGGCTCCCACCCTCAGGACCTCTGTCTTGTCCAGGTTCAGCCTCAGTCCATTCTCCTGCATCCATTGCAGAACAGCCCCCAGACTGCGCTCAAGGGACGTAACAGCATCCACTGCTGATGGAAAAAAAGAGATGTAGAGATGACAAGGCACCACACCACCGGATAACACCTCCCAGCGGCCTCATGTAGATATTAAACAGCATTGGAGAGATGATTGAACTCTGCGGGACTCCACAATTGAGGAGCCACGCGGCCAATACATTCTCCCTAAGCTGGACTCTCTGGGGACGGTCCTCCAAGAAGGACCGGAGCCAGGTAAGAGCCAGACCACTGATCCCCAACTCGGAGAGCTTCCCCAGAAACATACTGTGATCGACGGTATCAAAGGCGACTGAGATGTCGAGGGGAACCAACAAGGGCATTTCCCCCTGTCGGCCTCCCTCAGTAGGTCATCCAGCAGGGCGACCAATACCGGTGCCGTACCGTGGCGTGGCCTGAAGTCCGACTGGAATGGATCTAGGGCATTGTTTGGCTAACACAGTGCAGTGTTCCAAATACTGTCTGTATGAAATTGGCATCCTTTCACAAATCCAAACAGTGAGGGAAGGAATCTCTAGGTTTCACATGTTAGCTTCCCAATCTCCAGACTGTGGATGATTCTGATGCAGGAGGCACCATTGCCTAGAACATAAACATGCTTGTGCATTGTATGTGGAAGTGCTGAATAGGATAACATTATCCTGGCATTTCTACTGTTGATTAATGCCTTCCATATATTGCTAATGGAGCTATAAAGTGTGTGCAGCATGTGTGAAAAGTGGAGGTGGAATTTGTAGAGCAGTTGTGACTGTGGCTATCTATATTGATACATTAGCTTTTGTTTCAACTTTTATTCTTGTGCTCTCCCTTCTCTGGCTAGGAATACACATGACTGCTTTGTTATAGCATTGGCACAGTCTGACCAAAGAACTGGCCTGCCTGAGCAGCAAACAAATATCGTGAATTTTGGCAGGTGAAATTGTTCCCAAGGTGACTGTTCTGTAAATTGGGAGAAACACTATCTGTTTTTGACATCTAATGCACACATTGTATTTTGCATATGATGTGACTAGCTGTGTTAATGATCCAGTCTCTTCTCTTAAGAGACCACTAAAGATGGTGTCTCAGGGGAATGGAAAGCATGAAGCATCCGATTGGGATTGGATGCCCACGGCATCATCTCACTATCTAAAATTAAAGTTGGCAGATTACGTCCCCTCTAATAAAGTAATGGTTGTCTCACAATTGCATTTCTGATTTTATAATCCAGTCATTAAAATATAAACATAGGACCCTTTGGAGGGCTATTTTTATCTTTTGTCACACTTGTCATTTTTAATTGACTTGGAATATAGATAGTTGCGTGTATTTATGAAATTATAATTATTCACAATTTTAGTTGGTCCCACAATAAAAAGTAAAAACTCCTGCACATAGTATACACATGGTTACTTATTAGTTTAATAATAAGTTAATTAATTAATAACTGACTATTCAGAAGACTCATGTTCTATTCCCAAATATTATACATTAGATGACATGTAATGAACTGGTTTTTCCCCTTGTTCTGGAAATGTACCATCCCCAAGTTTTATAAAATCATTTAATTAATTTATTTGCAAACAGAAAATGCATGGAGCACCTAGGTAAAAATGGAAAATAACATGGGAAGCATTGAAAGTAGAAAATACAAGGTGAAACACAGAAGTGGAGTAATTATTGAGCATTTAAAAGTCTGAAACAGAAAGGTACAGGATAGAAAAGACATAAACTATCTGAAGATAACAGTTCTTAGAGGTAACAATAGAAGCACTGGGAAACTATTGTATCTTTTCAATAATGTAAAGTACTCAAATATGCTGCAGTATTAGAGATGCAATCTATTTAACATTTCTTAAAGATCTTAAAGTATAACATTGCTGATCTTTTATTAAAAATATAACTTGTCTCTAAGATCAACTTCAGAATTGGGGGACTGGAAAATAGCTAATATGAAACACATTTTTAAAAGAGGGTTTAGGTGGACTCAAAAGATTGCAGGCACTTTAGTGGAAAGCATTATTAAGGGTAGAATTATCAAGCATATAAAGGGAAAAAACTCATTATGGAAGATTTGCCATAGCAGATCTGGAAAGGTACATCTTTAATTGTGTTAGAGTTCTGTGAGAGTCTTATGTAGTACTATGTAATGAATATAGCTGCTTACTGTGTATGTCCTCACATGCATGCATATTGTTTCTTAAATCAAGTGTATAAATAAACATCCCACAGCAAAGAAGGGGCTTTTTTTTTTTTTTTTTTTTTTTTTTGCTGCCTCTACCATTCTCCCCCAATACACCACTGGATTTCAGCAGCAACCAGGATTCCCCTTTAAAATAAAGCAGCTGGTGTTTTATTTTAAAGGGCATTTTGCAGTTTCTCGCTGAATTTGCATAGCATAGTGGCAGAGTTCCAGTGGGGTGGAAATTGGCCACTGTACACGCTGAATTTCCCTGCTTCTGTTCTGTGGGACTAGAAATGCATTCTAACAGAGTTGTAGCATGGGACTAAGGCATAAAGTATAGTAAAACTCAGTTTATAATTTATCAGAAATATTTTAATAATTTTTAAATTACTCTTGCTCTGATGATACTGCATTGTGAAAATTTTGTTACTGTGATATGAGTAGAAAATCTTTTTCCTTAATTGCTTGTTCTCTCTAATCTGCAGCTAATCTTTCCCAGCTAAATAAATGGGGCCCCCTCCTCCGACTTGTCAGGAGAGGCTCAGGTACCGCCAAAGTGATCAAAGCAAACATACAGACCTGCAGCATGTAGCTGACCAATTATAAAGCTACTTGGCCCTATGGGATGTGAATAAATGACAGCAGGGGCTTTCTCCTTGCTGAAAATGCAATGCAAGGTGTGTGCAAAGCATCACTCTGTAGCCCTTTCTTCATGTTTTACCTGTTAAGAGAAGATATCTTTGGAGTCATGAACGAGAACAGTCAAAGAGCCTACAGCTGAAGAGTCTTCTTTAAAATGTACTCTTGTGCAACAATAATCTTTGTAATAGATCCAGATATGTCAGTGAGACAGCTCTAGGGTAGGAATGGAGAACTTTTTCAATTGAATCTGAAGATTGTATTAAGGGCTGGGCCTTAATACAGAAAAAACTAATTTACACAATGAGAAACAGGTGGAGATAGGCCATGGTGGTACCCAACCTCAGCAACTGATACAACAACACCTAGAGAGGCAAAGAGAATCTGTCACCATACTTGGAGTGACAGGGCTAGAGCAAAACATGTGTGGGGCTTCTGCATTTTCCTCTGCACCTTTTTTTCTATTTCTGACTCCCTCTTCTCTCTCAGGATTGTACCCAACCAGCAGGCTGGTGGGCAAGAGGCAGATTGTTCCCATCAGACGTTTGAAATGAGTACTTGCAGAAGGTTTTTGAAATTAGACCATCCCTGCTCCAGAATATATAATTTAAGGATTGGACTTTTGAGTAGAGATTTGATTTTTCTGAATCGAGAAAAAATCCCTAAATTCCAGAAGAAGCCAGAATGATTCCAGGCTGAGGTTTCAAAATTTAATTTTCTGCCGGACACCTTCTCAGCTAGTGGTTATCTTGGATAGAAGAGGTCGGGAGCTGCAGTCCAAAAAGATGCCGTTTTGCAAGGTCTGATTCCAGAACTGATGAAGTAGATCTCAGCCTCTCGACACTCGAAGAACCCCCAGTTTTAGGGCTTTCTGCCTGCTCCTGTGGCAGCTTGTCAACAGATCCCAGCACAGTGGGGGCTCTTCAGCAAAGCTCCCCCACTAGTAACACTGTCCTATCTGAAGACAATGAGGTGTCAGTGTGCCATTCTAACCCATTTCAGTCATCAGCATGGGTGGGAGGGAACTGTGCTCTTTACTCTTCTGGCTATAAATTCTTTCATAGTGTTTCTCATTGCGAGCTGGCTGGATAAATTACAGGTGCATTATAAATAATCACAGTCCAGTTCCCTTCTTCAGTTAATATTGGAAACGGTTATAAGGAGTTAGTTTTATCTTCTGCAGAAGATGCAATAAAATCTATCCCCGGGTGCTGGTTTTTCTTTTAGAAAAGCATAACTTGCTTTCTAAAATATGACATGTTAGATGATCTTCACTATAAAGAAAAGTGCATTTACAAGTTCTTGATGTGACTGCTTCTGCCCAGAATCTTTCTTTGTATGAGCATTTTGGGTCAGGCTGTGAATTTTTTCCCCTTCTCTTTCCCACTAAAATCATTGAAATATATTCCGTCGGTTTCACATCAGAGGTGTAAATGGATTTCTTGAAAGTTTTTCTTCAGAATGGTAAAAGGCAATCACTTTACAACTTTGACTCCATTACGGGCTGCATCATAAAGCTCAACATACCACCCTAACTTTGAGAATGCACTGCTGCTCAGTGACCTTGCTTCTGCAAGGGCATATCCTCAGTTTGGGCATAGAAGTGTTTGACTGCCATCTCTGCGTCTTCATATATGCTGCCCATTGACAGCACTTCCACAAAGAGCACAGTAGAGGGAAGAGCAGGCAAGTTTAAGGTTTTAGATTGGATTTGGTTCCTGTGATGGCACCGATACTACACGGTCATTGTTTGCATATGATATATTTATTTGTTTTGAAATTCAGATATTTTACTCCAAAATGATAGAACAAAAGAACAAGTGGAGAAGTTTGGAATAACAGCTATTTTCATGCTGTTTTCACCTTGACTTCTGAAAAAATAACCAAGCCTGTGTAACTTCTTAAATTTTAAGCTGTTGCTTTGTGAATTAAGCATGGATAAAGACATTAGGCAAAATTATAGAGTAAAGCCCTTATTTTTACTTTCAGAATATAATGAATATATGCTTTCTTTTTCTTTTCTTTTTTTTGACAAAATGCAAACATCAAACTGGTCTCCTGAAAATGTTTTCCCTAGTTTTTCCACGTGCTTTCCCTCTTATCACCATATATCTGTATGTTCCTCTGCATCTCAACCCACAAATTGTGGGATAAATCTAACATTATGCTTACTTAGAGTGGACGTTAAATTACAACTAAATGTCTTTGAGTTCAGTGGATTTATTCTTGATTGGATTAGTGTGGGGGTCGCCAAATGTCCCTGCCCCCAGGCTAAATCTGGTTGTTAATCCCAGCTGGAAGTAACCACATGGAATAAACAGAGTTTGTTAACACTGATAGAGTGTTAGATAGAGCCAACAACTGGATTTAACCTTTAAGTTAGGGGCATTCAACTTTAGTATGCCTAAGGGTCAGGTTTGTTCCCCAGCACCTGTAGAGCCTAATTCAGTTCAAAAAATACTTTAAAAACTAAAATTGGAAATGGACAGATGTTGTTGTTTTGACTTGTATACTGCCCCATAGTGCTAAAGCACTTTCTGGGTGATTTACAACGTAATAATGCAAACAAAAAGCAGAGACATCACCTTGCCGACAAAGGTCCGCATAGTCAAAGCTATGGTTTTTCCAGTAGCGATGTATGGAAGTGAGAGCTGGACCATAAAGAAGGCTGACCACCAAAGAATTGATGCTTTTGAATTGTGGTGCTGGAGGAGACTCTTGAGCGTCCCCTGGACTGCAAGGTGATCAAACCTATCCATTCTGAAGGAAAACCCTGAGTGCTCACTGGAAGGACAGATCCTGAAGCTGAGTCTCCAATACTTTGACCATCTCATGAGAAGAGAAGACTCCCTGGAAAAGACCCTGATGTTGGGAAAGTGTGAAGGCAAGAGGAGAAGGGGACGACAGAGGACGAGATGGATGGACAGTGTCATTGAAGCTACTACCAACATGAATTTGACCAAACTCCGGGAGGCAGTGGAAGACAGGAGGGCCTGGCGTGCTCTGGTCCATGGGGTCACAAAGAGTCGGACACGACTTAACGACTAAACAACAACAAATGCAAACTGCCCCCTAGCAAGCTGGGTGGTATTCATTTTACTGACCTCAGAAGGATGGAAGGCTGAATCAACCCTGAGCCGGCCTCCTGAATTCATCGGGATCAAACTCAAGTTGTGAGCAGAGGCTTGACTGTAATACAGCAGTGTAACCTCTGTGCCACAGATGCCCACTTCCAGTTTTGATTTATGCTTTGGGGGAGGGTTGGGTACACATACAACACCGACTTCTGTAGTAAACCTCCAAAAGTGAAGTAATACTTTGTCACTTTCTTTTTCAGGGTTGTTGTTGTTGTTTAATCCAGAAAAGTATGTGCAGGTTCTGTGTGGGCTTGGCAAGCCACAGAGATGCTCTGGGAGGCTACATGTGGCCTACACTTTGCCCACCCCTAACATAGACTCTAAAAATGGGGAGGGGGGCCTTTACTGTAAAGATCCAGTTTTTTTCAGAGGTAGATAATGTGCAGCTCAATGAAATGTTCATCTCAGGGCAGAACTGACTCTCTAAATTCTATTTTCTCAATCAAAACGAAGATCAAGATGCTTATCAAGCTAGACAGAACTGCCCTGGCTATTCCATTCCTCACTCTGAAGATCTGCAGGAGTTATTCACAATCTGGATAGTTGTCCCAGATTCCTAGGTCATCAGCAGAGACTTCTCATATGCCAGCCACCTGGTAATCCAGGTGACCCAGGAAGAGATGACTTTTTAATTGATATGAACCTTTAGAATCAACTTGCTCTAGGAATTTGCTACATTTTTTTGCTGGTCTTCAGGGAAGCTTTGAAAACCCATTTTTGTTGACGTTGTCTGCACTCTTAGGTTGCTGTTCTTTTTTAAATCATTATTTCTGTTGTATAATGGGACCCCTGCATCCACAGGATTGGTATCCATGGTTTTGATTATCTGTGGTTTACCTCAGCCCTATATACAACATACAAAGAAGTGGCCTTGTGGCCTTTGTCCTGCTTCCTTATATGTCGTACATAGGAAAAGGATGGTATTCTAGCAATACTAGGATAGTATTCCTACTATCCATGGTTTCAGACATTTGTGGAACGAACCCCCACAAATATGAGGGTCCTACTGTATTCTATTTTTAATTGTTTTACATTGATTCTTTTTATCTTTAACACCACTCTGAAGGGGTTCCAGCTTTAAAGATGACTAACTTGAAATCCAAATAAATATATGATCCAGATTAAATGGACAGCATACGTCTGGAGTGGTGTGAAGAATTCAGGCTTTTGTTCTTTTCTTTTCATAACCTGTGGTGACTCCATAGTGGCTAACAGTATCTGTAGTGTGTGTACAATTCTTGCTTCACCTTTCCCCACAATGAACCTGTGAGGTGGAGGTCATGCATATTTCCTTTTTATAAGTGTGGACTTAAACCAAAAATGCCATGCCAAGTTAAAAGAGAGAAAATATGGTTCAGCTGAGATTAAAACCTAGATCAAATATAAGGGACTTTTTTTCTTTCTTTTAAAGTAAGAACCTTTTAAGAGAGTGAAAAGATTAGCCTTTGTATAATTTAGAAACTCATGCCTAACAACTGTTAGGAAAGAAAATAACCTTAATTTTGAATGTAAGAGCTACATGTAGTTAGTGAATTAATATGCACTGAGTAGCAGACTGTTTTTATTAATTTATTATTAAGTATTGAAGTGTAAAGGCATGGGTGAAGTGAGAATTTCCATTTTCTGTTGTGAAGACAATGCTTGTCATGTTATGTCCCAGTCCTGAAACCTTGTCTCAAGCTTTGTCTTCATGAAACTTAAAAATCTTGTCTGATGCCCAATGATCAGCCTTAAACCTCTTTGCTGTCACTGAAGAAAACAAATCTTTTGCCTTCCTTTGCCTGGGGGATATGGAGAGCTGAAGTGGTCCTGTGTGACTAAATTAGATGAAAGACTTGCCTTCCCACCACAGAGACATGGAGTCTAATCAAGTGAAATGAGTTCTGAGATCTCAACTCACTTCCTAGGGGATATCAGTTTACATTACAAAATCACACGACACCTAATTCATCACGGTTGATGCCAACTTTACTCAGGAGAGGGCCATAGCTCAGACAATATGATAGTAAGCCACCTGTCCCCTCTATGGAAGGGACTGTTTATTAAGATAGTAAGAAGGCATTGGTGGGAAGGCTCTGCAAGGAACTGGGCCTGCATATTTTATGGAGTATATATAAAGGGAAAGGGAGATGTCTAAATCAGAAGTGGAACAATGGATCTAGAGTAGATCATTTGTACTCTTAGTTACAGTTAACATTCGTCACTTTTTAACCTGTATTTGACACAAAGGTTTTAAACAAATTAAAACATGACCTATATTCCAGTTTATAAGATCTCCTTTTAGGCAAAAGTGCCTAAAGGGGAGGATTTGTTAGCCTCCAGGCTATATAGTCCATGAAAACTCATTATATGATAAATTTGCTGGTCCTTAAGCATTACAGAGCTGTTGTCTGCGCAAACACGTCACAATTATAGTCTTATGCTATAGCAGAAATGAAATTATATAGGTTTTGTAAGCAGATGCCCAAATGTATTGCAATAAGATGTCTGATGTTTTCATACATTAAGATTTGGAATGACAATGAAAAACTTCTGTTTTCCAAACTGATGAATTTCTTGATTTCTTGCAGGGCATCATTATAACTCCTTTGCTGCTGCTGCTTTTTGTGAGTATCTTAATATTTAAGTTGTAATCTGAATGATGTGGCACACTGAAAACTAATTAATGTCATAGTATATGGGAAGAAGAAGCATTCTTAATATCCTAGATTATTTTAAACTTCAAGTATTATGAATTCATTGTGTGAATTATGGAAAATTTTCTGACCGAAGTGAGAATTCTGATGTTCCTGCAGGTTAGGATAAAAAGTGTACAGTTTATACTGCACGATATTTTCCAATCCCACATGCAGATTTCTTTCTTCTTCCTACAGAAGAATTATATTTCCGCCAGTTGGGCAAACCTACTGGTAACAAGAGCACTCGTTTCTGTTTTGCTGCATTAATGTTCACCCAAAGTATTTAATCTTCCCAATGCATTACATTGGCTGGAACAAAACACTGTTAATTTGTTGAGACATTTATGGCTATCTGTTCTTTTAAAACAAACAAATAAACACACACATACACACTGTACACCCTGGCAAGTGGCCAGGTACAGTGTGGTGTGTGTTATTTATGACTCTTCAGGGGACAGTGCCACAGAACGCCTACATTGTATATCTTGTTTGTTGTAGATTCTGGAATAAAATATGACTAGAGGACCAAATGCATGGAGATTATTTGACTAAAGCTTTTGTGGCTGGGTTTGTAAGAACTTTTGGAACTGGTTATAAGTAAAGATATTGCACAGAAACACCTGCTTATACAGAAACATGTTTACTCTGTCTTCTGCATAAAATATGTATAGGCTATTGTGCCAACCAACGTTCCCTCTAAGTTTCTGTCCCACTGCGCGAGAGTCTCACTCCGTGTGCACAGGATGGGTGGGGCTTCATTCAAAATGGGAAGTAAACAAACCAGCTGCCGGCTGCCTGTGCGCAACTTCGACTGAGCTCTGGGCAAGCGTGCACGCAGCTTAGAGGGAACATTCGTGCCAACACAGATATTAGTAACAACATGGACTGTATGTTTTGTGAAGACTCACCTTCTATTATATAGGCAGTGTCAGCTTCATATTTTGAGGGAAAGATCTCCTGAGTGGGAGAAGAGAGGAAGAAGTAGGTTTTTCCTTCAAAGCAAGTCCAATCTAGTAACACCAGGGATTTTTTGTTTTGTTTTGCTTTAACCTCATATACTCCCTTCGTTTTTGCTCCTGCTGTCAAACAAATTAAACGTAAATGTGTTATTTTGTGTATGATTATGCCCATGTCCATATAAATAACAATGACAATCTTTAAATAGTTTGTGTGTTGTCAAGAAGATCTAGAATCTATTACAGAATTTGCATTCTTGGAATAAGTGAAAGAAAATCTTGCTCTTAGCCCTCAGTATTTCCCTGTCTTTCTGCCACCAGTGATGTTTCATGAGTGGTAATGTAGTGCAACATGAAGTTGCAAGTTTGTGCAGCTTATATCATGATAAGTAGTTCCATGTGTCTATTAGTAAACTGACTGATGGGTATAGAATGACTGGCAGAGGTTCTGTATTTGTTTAGGGATGGAAATTGGTTAGGCATGGTATGATGTGTGTGTTAAGAAAGACACATATAGGGGATATGAATTTGAGGAAGACAACTATGAATTGGCAGTTCAGAGAGACTATATGTGAGAGAAATGTATAATAACATGTTTTGTACATAGATCATAGCTGAATAGTAATAGTAAGAGTCATCTTAGAACTGCAGAGCTGGAAGGGACCCAAGGGATCATCAAGTCCAGCCTCTGTCAAGGAGGCAGAGTGGCCATCAGTCGAACTCCCAACCTCTGGCTCCGCTGCTAGAGACCTAAGCCACTGAGCTATACAGAATACTGCAGCCAGTTATTGTGTAACACAGTTGTATAAGGGCAGTTATGAGAGTGACAGAAGGCACAGTGCTGGTTGTTAGTTGCACATCTGCTTGGCCTTAGGTTGTACAATTGATAACACTAGTGGGTATATGCCTGATGGCCAAAATGCAAAAACTTCCTGCATAATTGCTCTTAAACATGTGACATTTCGCAGTAGGATTTTGAACCAAGAAGTTTTGTGCTGGAGGGTGATGATGAGTCAAATGAAAAAGCCATAGAATTATAATTAATAAAATAATAATTGCTTCTTTTTGTAGTCATATAGTATGTCCTCTTGGGTTACTAGAATAAGAATTAATAAGAATAATAATGAAAAGCAAAGAGTACCGTGACAAACTTCTTATGCTTGGTAATATTGAATATTGGATCTCAGTAGCAGCACAACCCAGAGAATGTGAGGGCATTTGTGTTTGCCAAGGACAGTGAATGGTAATCTGGCAGCCACTGGAGAAGAGCAACAAGACACCTGGGCACTAATATAGAGTAGGACTGTAATTCCTCCCTGTGTCCAATGGCATCCTGTGCCTTGTTTTTTAAACCTCAGTCTTGTCCTTTTTACTGCATCTGTCTGTTTTTCTTTGCTCTTTCAAAAACTGAAGTAAGGTTTTAGGAGATTTTAAATAAAAAATAAAAATCCCCAACCAGATGCCGATGGATGTGTTGATAAGGGTTCACAGATTTGTGTTTTTGTACTACAGCTCCCCTGCTTTACAAGGTGGTTATGCTGTCTGGTGATACAGTCCGAAAACACAAATCTGTATATCACTTATTGGACTCTTATCACCTCTACTAAGCATGTAGTCTGCTTATGCATCTGGCTCAGAGCTGGAAAGGATGCATAATACATATAGTGGTGTTGTTTATATTTATTGTTTGGAGGGTGTGAGTGTACATGTACATTTTCCTCCCCCATGTCATTTATTTTTAATAATAAAAACAATTATTTATTACTGTCATTTAAATCTTGCTTCCTGACCCAAACCAGGCCCAGAAGCTATCTCTTTTGTTTCTGCTTCCTGTTCTGTACTGTTCTCTCAAATCTCCAAAGCAGCAACAATAATGAGTATATTAATCTAAATGTATAATTTAATAAGACAAGGATTTTTTCCTCAAGATAGTTTTACATTTATTGATCAGAGTTTACATTTTGCCCCATTTGCACAGAATTAATTCGTGACAGCAGTTAATAATTTGAACTTTTTTATTTTCACATGCTTGTTAATGTAAAATGAGTAATACTAACTAAGTTGTTAAAGAAATGTTGAAGTACACAAAGGGAAGAGTGAATGCTTATAATAAATTATACATTTTTCATGAATAATGTATAACCTTAAATGAATGGTATTAAATGTAAGACAGTTTTATTTTTGAAAAGACCACTGTGACTGAACTTAATATTAGATTGATTCCTTTTAAGAAACATATTCAAGATTTCTTGTACTTTTATGGCAGAGCTGTTGAGACTGCAGGTAACTGTAACTTTATTTAACTGGCAGTATTTTTCAACCAGTGTGGTTATTTAAACATCTCCTCTAGCACACTTGTACTGGATTACACCATTGTGCAAGTAGCTACACAAGCAGTTGCATAAGTGGTTGTGCAACTGACGGCCCAACTATGCAGAATAAAAAGAACATCAGATACCTGGTGCTAACTCTGAAACTGCACAAATGCCAATGCAACAGGGCTTGTGCTAAGACAGTGGCATCAGTGGATACAAAACTATTTTTTATTTTTTCTGAATAGGCATCCTCTAGCAAAATGTTTTTGAACCTCAGTTCCCACTGGCGTTACAGCCTGGACATTTTTTTTTTTTCATATATGTGGTGGGGGAAAGACAAATATCCTCCCCACCCCATTTTCACTACCCTCTTAATGAATTTCGAGGTAATTTCTTTGAGTTTGTATTGATATGGCACATATGAGGTCATATTCAAACAAGGGATCACTTGTCATTAGCAGTGATAGATGTCTTCCCATTTCCTGTTTTCCACATGGATGCCTATAGAGACAACAGCAGCAACCCCAGTAGCCTTCTTTTGATGAGCCTGTCACCAGGGATAGGGAATCAAGTTGCGGGACTCACTGTCAAGTCAGACAGAAGTTGCATCGGTGACTTGACTCAGGTTTTTTTTTTCAGTGACTCTACTCACAACTTGGAATCCACCGTCCCTCACTTTTTTCTGGAGAGAAAAGCTTGATTTTATATAGGGACTTGGACTTGGGGGTTGAGATTCGGGACTTGGTACCAAAGACTGGAATTAGGATTTGGGACTTGGTACTTGGAACTTGGACCCAAAGGCTTGCCAACATTCCTGCCTGTCACCTGTTTCCTTCAAAATGCCCCAAATGTAGTAGGTCACTGTGGTAGAAAAATGACACCACTGCTAAAAGTACGCACAGGTACTCTAGGTGGCAAAATTTGTACTTCAGGTCCTGAAAAACTCAGAGACATTGTCCTCTTGTGGATCTGGAATATTGCCACCTTACCCCAGATTTGGCAAAAGTGCTCATCAGAGAACCTTTTTGTGAGGCCTCGCTTTCTGGTCCTTGGTCACATATAGCTTCAGATAAAGAGCACAGAGACAAAACAGCAAGAACAAACAATATTTATAAGTGAGCCAAAGGTGATAAATTAAAACAGAGTAATAAGTGAGTCACAAAAGACAAACTAGAATCTCAGTAGAAAAAGTAAAACAGGGAAGGGCAAAATGGGGGAAGGCTTTTACTGTATATCTCCTCCCTTTCCTTGCTGGTTTCATGCTGAGTCTTTGAGTTTATCATATGAGCTTTAACCTGTTCTTAAAGGACTATTGTGCCACAATAAACCTGGCCAAATAAAAACTGATTTTGGGTGTCTGATTTCTCACCAAACTTTCTTTTCTTTTCTTTTTTGTCCCCTTTCTCTCTCCCTCCCCCCTCTCTCAGTCACTATATCCTTGAATCATGCTTACCCTTTAATCACCAAGTTATAACTTTCTTTCTTGAATGGTCACACAGATTACATGGCAACCACATGTGTTCCAAAGTTTCCACTTTGGTAGAACAGTTCGACTGTTGGCTGGAGTCAGCATTCTGCCCCAAAAAATCCCTCTAAAGCAACCTAGTGATACTGCAGAAGAAAAAAATGTTTATTCATACCAGTGTAATTGTTCTCCAACAGTTTGGGTACTTGTATGAGATGGAAGAGAACTTTTAATATTCAGTCAACGAGTGCCAAGCTGGAACGTTTTTTGGTCCATTTCATAAAATAGCTTAATCCTGTAAGCTTTCATACTAGTTTTAGTGAATTTAAGTTTTTAAAAAAACA
The DNA here is from genome assembly GCA_037013535.1 of Intellagama lesueurii. Classification (NCBI taxonomy): domain Eukaryota; kingdom Metazoa; phylum Chordata; class Lepidosauria; order Squamata; family Agamidae; genus Intellagama; species Intellagama lesueurii. Next base: position 156,224,661 of record JBAJHW010000005.1, read on the forward strand.
CAGTTAAACACAGTTGATAGGCAAGAGGACAAGAAGAAATCAGTTGAAATGGTCATGCTATATTCTTTCCAAAACTACTGCATTTTTCTTCAAAAACCACAAACCTCCACGTGTGTGCCATGTGTTGCTTGCTATTTTCTGTTCTCTGTAGTGCACAAGTCACAGTGGTAGTACCTGAGCTGACGTTTAATGCTTCCTTGGCTGGTTTCTTCATGTTATTGATATTTAGTCACTTATCTTTAATGTCTTTAATTTGTATGAGTTATTTTGACAGAAAGATTTTGCTGTATTAGAATGAATATTTAGCTGCACTTTTTAAAGCATATGATTGTGTGAGATGAAGCAGAAAGATGGCAAGGTGGAGAATGAAAGATGAGTTGCAGTGTTGTACATTTGGTAACTATTCAGCAGTGTTTTGCCATTTTGCCTGTTTTGAGTATGGTGGTAAACTTCTTAAATGTACAGAAATTACAACAATATTTTAGCTGTCATTTCCATTTTTCTGTATCTCAGTACAACTTCATTTAAGGTAAAAGCTTACTAAGCAGTTGATGGTTTCATTGTTCATGGCGTATATGTTGTAGTATATATTACTTTCCTTCTACTTACAAAAGTATATATTTTTTCCATCGGCTCTGAAAATAAAAGAGACTATTTCTTTAATGCACGCAGTCACGTGGATCAGAAGATAAATTCATTAAGGGTCAAGATGTTAGCAAAGTATGAAGTTTATTTATTAAATTTGCTGGCTTCATTTTCTATTTTAAAGGGGCTCAAGGTAATATACGAGCCTTTTGACAATCACACATAATTAGAGCAATTAGTGCAGCCTGATATACTTAGCACAATGTGGCAACCCTTTGAGAACACAAATATTTTAACTTCCTATCAGAAGCGCTATAGAGAGGAAAGCATACTGGTTTCCCAAGAGAAGTTCCATAAAGTGAACATCAAAAATACAGACACTGACACGTTATTTTTAAAAAGTAATTAGTTATGGTCAGGTAACTCCAGTGCCCTGAAAAAGAGTTCAAAAACATTATACTTAATGATTCTTTGAAATTAACATTGTGTTTTCACTTCTCAGTAGTACTTACAATACTTTTCAAAAATCTGAATGTTGCAAGGTGCTGCCCTATCTCGTAAGACACCATTGTTTTCCCATTGACCATATTGTTGTTTTAGTCCAATCCAGTGGTTTCTTTTTTATATAAGTAGTTTATACTGTGTTTTTCAGTGGAAGATTTTCAGGTCAGCTGCATCATTAGAAAACCATTTAAAACACTAAAAGCAAATTACAAAAACAACATGATTAAAATAGCAGATATTAAAACCACTCAGTCTTTGCAAAAAGGGAATAAAACCAAATTTGTCTGATGATTGTTTTTAAAAGGCATGGGAAAATAAAATGACAGTGACTAAAAGAACATTGCAGTAGTTGCAGGATGATCATTTTCAAGCATTCCCAAGACAGGGCTCTGCTATGGGTTGTCACCACCTAACTTTTCCTTATTTGCCATCTGCCTACTCTCAGAATGTGGGAGTAGCAGAAGAAGGGTCTCTGGCTGATTTCAGTATATGGGCAAACAGGTTCATGTGTGAAAACATGGTTTCTCGGGTATCCAGGCCTCAAGCCCTGCAGGGTTTTAAAAATAAGCAATTGCATTTGTAATAGTGCTTGAAAATGGAATGGTAGCCAGTGAAGTTGTATCAACATTGGTATGATGTTTTAAAAAAAGTTAATGAATTCTATATTCACCTGAGTTCATAGAGATGTCCTATTGTAGACTCCATATGATTCTACATGATTAGGGAGGATACAATCTGGCCAAAATATGTCAACTGTGCCTTAAGGAGCATAGCCCTACAGGTGGCTGTTTCTCAAAAGGATTTACCTAAGTGAATGAGGGATTGCAATTTGAATCAACTCATATGAAGTGTTTCATCTTGACTCCACTGATGCAACTCTGGTGTTAAAGCTACAAATACCTTTTTCAGAGGAATTTAGTTTGGCCAAAGAGTTTCAGGAGACACTCATCATAATCTCATCCTCTCAGCATTGTGCTACGAAATTTGCCTTTGTCAAACAGACCTTAAAGATTTATCTATCCTTCCCAGTACCATTTAGTAGACTGTAATTGGGTGGCTATGTGAATAGTAATGACCCATTTCAATAAATAATCAATGTAATCCTCTTTGAGAAGCATGCTCACTCAGTGGTCCGTGGTGTGGGATTTAGTGAATAATGGAGTCTAGGCTTGCTAAAAGAAAAAAGAAAAAAGAAAATTAAGAGAAAAATCAGTTCCCAAGTCCTTCTCAAAACTGCCCTAGCTAGTACCCCTGTAGTAACATTAAAAGTGTGGGTTTCCCAACTGACCAGACATAGTTGGAGGAGGAGCAACTTGGAAGTATTAAGGGTCAAGAAGGAATAGTGTGAATCTGATGTCAGCAATTCTTCCCCACCTTGATATGCTTTAGAACAGGAGCAAGCAAAAGCTGCTTGCTGCCTCTTGCATTTGTGCAGTTCCTGCCCCTTGACTATCCTCACCTAATTTTTTCAGCAAACGAGAGCTACTGCTCTTGGAAACCTCCAAAATTACACCTCCCACACACACATCTTAATGTATACCCCCTCAATCTTTTAAATTAAAAACAGAGGTGGAACTTCCATCTGTTTCAGTTTTGTTTTGAGGGGTGGTGACAGTTCTGAGGAACCAAAATCTGACCCATTCAGGGGGCCCCTCCACACTTTAGGAGCACTTTGATGCTTATTCCAGCAGTGAAACATTGCATGTCTAGTGTATTGCAACTATACAGAGCAGGACATATAAGAGATGCATTCATTAAAAATTTTTGGAAAGACATACAGTGGTCCTGACCCAGCAGTAGCTATCACCAGTTGATTTATGTGGCCCTGCCATAGTCAGTGACAAGTCACTAGTTCTTTGCAGTGAAACTGTATAGAGCATTTCATCTTTGGGAATGGTTACTTAACAATGGCTGTGTATGTTGATTGCATTATTAACTACTGTTATGTATGTTGCTTGTATTACCTTTGAAGAATATCCTTATATGATCAATATATAGAGCCTGTAAAACTAGGGAATATAATCATTTATTCCTAGAATTGCCTTGTGTCTTTTATTTGATGCAGTTATATATGTATATGTCCCAACTGCTTTAGGTTCAGTGGGCTAAATCATTAGTCTCCAACTAGAGTAGACCCACCAAATGAATGGAACTCATTAAGTCAACACCTGTAAATCTATTTAATTCAAAAGATCTGTGGGTAGTTGGGACTAACAACTGAATTCCGCCCTCTTATCTCTAAAAGTTGAAGCTCACTCATGGTTATGTGCCTGTGTTGACATTGTACATTCATTCTCTTTTATAGCTTGGATCTTCATCCTCTGTGCCTTTCTCCTCTATATTCTCACAGCTGTTCATGACTGTTGTAGTTCCACTCATAATTGGACAGGTACGTTTTTTTAAAAGATAGATAGATATATATTTTGGTTTGTGTATTTTATGTTTATGTTTATGTTATAGTTATAAAAATGAATAAAATATTTAAAAAAAGATACACACACACACACACATATTTCCTATATTGTAATATTTGAAAGACAGACTTGAAAAAGGAGTCTTATGTCCCAGGGAAGGACCTTTGGATAGAGATTTTAGTAAAGAAGAGGTGGCACCAGAATGCTTCTTAAATGCTGATTTTAGTTGCAACAGAGCAGCTGTCCTTCACTCCAGCTCCCCAAATATATGCCTTTAACATATCAAAAAGAGAGGGAAGAAACTGGTATTGCAAATAAAAAAAGGAAACCTTAGATTGAATGATTGGTGAACATTTTCCAAAGATGTGCAAGTATATGTGACTTGATTACAACAGATTTCCAAAACAAACAAAAGAAGGTTTCTCTTCCATGGTCTTTGAACACAGAAAATATTTCAGATGTTTAAATAAGCCTAATAACATATTAGCATGCCATCAAGTCAATTCTGACTCATGATGACCCTCTTCATGGTTTTCTAGGCAGAGAATATGGTTTACTATGCTCTTTTTTCTGGGGGCACCCTGGGGCTGTGCGGCTTGCCCATGACTCCACAGGTTGGCTTTTCTCATAGGAGGCACGTTAAAAATACATGATCGGTTTTTCTCAAATATTTATCTGTCATGTAGCACTGTGGGCTGTATCTACATTTAGGCATATGCAACGGATCTCTTAAAGGAAACCTTCCTGCTTCCCACAGTAGTCTGCCATCTACTCAAAAATGCTGCAGTCAGGCAGTTCTGCTGGGTGGAGTGGTCTTTAATGCAGGGAAGCTAAGGACCCCTGAAAATTATAGAAGGAGACTGTTTGATTTTTGGGGTGCTCCCACTTCCTTTGCTCCATAGCCTGTCTCATTCACCAGGGTCATTCAGTCCTCTGTACAGCACTTTTTGCAGGGTGGAGAGGGTAGGAATGTACATCTGTCCTTATTTTATTCTTGCAAGTAAGAACAGAACAGTTTTCTCCTCACCGCATGTGATTACAAGAACTTTTCTGGATGATTTGGATTTGGGGATTTTTTTTGTGTGAAAAATTTGCATGTAGGGTTTTTGTGAAGAAAAAACACATGTATTTTGCAGGAAAATATCTTTTTATTTTATACCAAAAACAACAACAACATCTGTGTAAAGTACAAGTTCTTGCACAGAATTCAAGTGGTTTGTATAAACATACTTTTTGGTAATACTGGTCAGAAAAGTGCTGGTCTTTTCTTTCAAGCGAAAGCAAAAAAATCCACAGCCATCGATGGGTTTTTGAACTCAGTGTGTTGAGACACCTTTTCCATCAAGGGCATGAAAATTTGTGAGTATTCATTATATCCTTAGCTATGTGGAAGATTAGTCAGAGAAGCTGCAGGTCAAGGTCTGAACCTGGGGAATTACTTTTTGGACTACAAATCCCACAATCCCCCAGCTAGCAAAGTTGCTATTTCCTGGCTCATCCTTGGGGCCAAGTTAGAAACATTCTGTTTTACAGTGATTGCTGTCCCGTGTAACTCCACTAGCCTACTGGGAATTATATCACTGGCAGAGGCAGAATGCTGCTAATTAAAGAGTCCCAAGCATGATTTTGCGTTTCATGAAACTCACACTCAACCTAAAATTGAAGCAGGGACTCTTCAATTAGCTGCTGCTGATGCTACTACTGTCATCCCTGCTGTGCTGGCGGGTTTTGGCCACTATATTTAAAACATGGTATTTACTTCTAAAACTTTTCCAACATAGATGAGATGGGGACAAAAAAAACACTTTTTCCTCTTTTTCCTCTCTCCTGTGTATTTGCAGCTTTAGTATCATCTCTTCATCACCATTTTCATGCCTTTTCCCCCTTGTATAAATTCCACAGTTCAGGAATCCTGTCAGGAAAAACAACGGCCACAACACCGAGTGACCATTTAGATTTGTTTACATGACAGATTTGGCTACATTACTAAAGGGAAAGAAAATCTTTCCACTGCCTATACTCTTGATGAAGGGGGGGAGGGGGAGAGAACACAGCCATATTTAAAGGAGGTGTTCTTTCCTCCCAATACACTTCTAGTCCTGATTAAAATGCTGGTGATGATGACATACAAAACCTTTAAATGGCTTCAGACCTTAACAGTCAAAGGAGTGCCTGTCCCTATGTATACTTGCTTGAACATTGAGCTCTGCTGAGGAGGCCCTCTTCTATATCTAAACATTGGGAGTAGACATGGGAGATTCGTCTTCGTCTCCTGGGGAAGATGAAGACAAATCTCGCTGGCATACGTGGCTAGCCCGATTAACGCCCACCCCCAGAACCCACCGGTCCACTTACAACACAACACGCGTTACCGGTGTCATTGACAGCACGCCAATCGCGGCAGTATCCTGCCTGGCACTGCCCCACCTCCCTGCTCAGCTGGCCACTTCAGCAAGGGAGTGGGATGACAAGTTTCCCCACTCGCCACACATTCTGTTCCCCTGCTTCCCTGACTAGATCCCCCACTCACCAGCTGGCGCGCGCTCCTCTCCTCCACTTCAGCTGTTCAACCAGTCTCTGGCAGGAGCACGGGCTTCCTTACCCCGCCTCCTTGGCTGATTGCCCACTCAGACCAAGGAGGCAGGACAGGGAAACCTGTGCTCCTGCTAGAGACTGGTCAAACAGCTGAAGAGAAGGACTAGAGGAATGTGCTCCAACTGGTGAGTGGCTCATCGGGTGGAAGAAGGAAATGTGTGGCACCTGTGGTGCCATGTGTATGAACCGGCACGAACCTCTGAACCAAGGTTCATGCCCATCTCTAATTGCCACACCATGGCAAGTTAAAATGTGCCTCTTCATAAAAACATGAGGGCCCAGTGATCATATCTTCGCTCTGACTTGGTGGATTATGGGGTTTCTTCTGATTCCTTTTATTCTGTTGAGCCTCCCACCTTCAGATCTTAGGAAATAGGAAAGGATATAAACATTTTAAGAAATAAATAATATATTGCCTAGACAACCAGGTGACATTCTTTGTCTTCCTTTGTTAGGCCCTTTTTTCACTGTCGTCTCTTACGATGTGCAAGATTTTAGCCTGATGCTATTCTAGTTAATCTGAGTATTTGGAGAAGAATAAAGGTGTGAATGTGCATTTGGATATGAATCTTTCTTGTTTTAATTCACTGCTAGAGAAATTTCAGAAGGGAACCGCCCTCAAAAAGAGCCACGAAAGAGAGGCTTTGCTATGGATTTTTCTTGATGTTGGTTGGTATTGTTTCAGTGCAAGATACAGATGAGTTACCCTGTGGCTGTGATGATAAAGGCAGCTGTTCATGAACCACAGTGATGCGTTGGGACAATTTTTTGCCAATACAGGACAAAATATTTTTCCACAATTCAAAGGAACAATTTTGTTAGTTCCTAAGTCATAATGCCCTCTTTTTTCTATCGTTGAGAGTCTGACCAAAGATTGCAGTCTCCTGTTTGTGTTGTCTCGTTTTAACAGGGAAGTGACAGGTAGCAGAAAAACGAATTGAATGGCAATATTTCCCTTCCCTTTTCTGCTGTCCTTCTCCCTTCTCTAGGCTTAAGTGCTTGTGACAGACCTTTATTTTATGTTTTATTTTAAAGAGTGATTTATGATTAAAAGTTAATGAAATAGAATTTTCACAGTGCTTTTATTATATTCTACCAGTTTGAACATTTTTCAAAGCAGCACACCAAAACCCACTGTTCTCTATGAATAAATAATAAAAGCCATGTCTGTACATTATCATTCATGCATTCTGTAGTCGCCCATTGGTGATTTGTTTGCCAGCCTGAAGTGGGTGCTTCATATTAAACAGGCCTTAACTAAAATTCAAATTAGTTATCACAGTTGCACCCATTTAAATTATAAATATACAGATGTATAAAACAAAATAATCTGTACAGATCTGGTGGGCGGGGAGGGGAAGAGATCTCACAGTCCACAATCAGAAACTCATTGGGGAGTCTGATTTAGATACAACATTTGTGCAAATGGACGGTGGAAGGCAGTTTTGCCATTATACAGTTTGGATCGCTCTCCGTATCTTAGCCCAGTGGTAGGCAAGCTCCAAAGGTCAAGGAGTCCGTTTTCCATCCCTGAGACCCCCAAAGAATTGCATGACCTGCAAAGAAGAAAAGTGGCATTTTGTTTTATGTGTTGTTTTATAAAGAATGCGGCGGGGGGACAAGATTCATCAAACCGTACTTCGTCACAGCTGCAGGAGTTAGCAAAAGTCTCACAGCCCTAATAGACACGATGTATCCATCTGTCTATACATTACCTGCCCTGACAACAATTCTATTGGACAATAATGGGAAATGTATGTCAGTAGTTTCAGCAGCATTTATGTATTTATTTGTGTGCCACTTTTCTACCCATAGGGGACCCAAGGCGTCTTAGAACAATTAAAACCATACAATGATAACAAGTCAAAATACTATACAAGCCTATTTATTAAAAAAAACATTGATAAAGAGTAAAAACATTTTTTAAAAAACATTTTAAAATATCTAAATTTCACAAATGGAGTGTTCTCTAGACTCCCACTTATTGCTTAAAAGCCTGCCTGTAAAGGCCTGCCCTTGCCCTTCATCAGACAATACAATGGGTTACCCTGTGCAGTGTGTTCCAAAGCCTGGGAGCTCAAAGTGAATGCGTTGCTCCAAAGATGTTTAGAACAGAATTCCTGCAGGTCCAAATCACCCCTTCTTGCATTACCCTTCCTTGAGAAATGGAAAGCCTCTGGCTTGAATCCTCACTCTCCTTTTCCATCCAGACCGACAGGCCAAGATGGAGGGGAACGAAATAGTTCCAGGCAGGGAGCCTGCTTTGAAGGTACAGATTTCAGAAGTTCCTGGCTCAAGGGTTCACAGTCTATGAGCTTAGGCTTTGGCTGAGGCCCAGGCATTATCCTAGAGCCTGAGTTGGTTTCCATTATTCCTGGATCCCATGATGATGATCCAATAGACTGGACCACATCCTCAGCAGAGACCAGACTGTTGGTCAGTTTGATGGTTCTGATGGTACGTGGATAAATAACTCACTAGTATAGTACTATGGAAAAGAAGTGGTTGCAAATGGCAAGTAGAAGAGAGCTCTATGGGCTTGCTGTCTTTAGCCTGACCTGTGAGCCAACTTCTGTCGTTTTAGTACAAGCACAATTCAAAGTGCAGCTCCAGCTGTTGATAAAGAGGACCAAATAAAGAACTACCAGCTATAAATTCTTCTTCAGAGCATTCCTCAGTTCTTTTCTGTCAACTAAAAAAAAGCAAATGAAAAACTGGAATAATTTACTAAAGAGAAAGCAGTGTATATTTAAAAACAGAACTAAGACTGCAATCCTGCATACCCTTAATAATAATCATAATTGTGTGCCATCAATTCTGACTTATGGTGACCCTTTTCAGGGATTATTTAGGTAAAGAATACTCAAAAGTGGTTTATCATTCTCTTCTTCTGGAGGTGCCCTTGAACTGTGCAATTTGCCCAAGGCTACACACGTTAGCTCTTCTCCCAGAAGGCACAGTGGGAAATCAAACTCCCAACCCTTGGCTCCCCAGTAAATTTAATTTAACTGAGTTTGTTTTACTTCTGAATCTAAATGCATAGGAATGACCCATAGGATTACTTAGCCAATCTAAGTCCTTTTTGAGTGTTCGCTGTTCACACAATTACATGAGAAGACAATTAGGTTTTTCAGTCACCTAATCTGCCACCTTCTGCATGAAAGGGAAGTTCTAAGTGAAGAACCTGGCATGTATGTGTAGATCAAAGCTTGGAAGCATTGCTTTTTTAGATTACAACTCCCAGAATTCTCCAGACAACATGACATCTAGGGTAAGTTCTCCACTTTATTTTTAATTCTGGTTATGCAAGTTTCTTAATAATGTGAGGAGCACAGGCACATACAGCATGCTCCCTCCTTCTCCATTTTGGGGGTGGAGCCGGCAGCAGGGACAACCAAGGAGGTAGAGCCAATGAACTGCCCAAGTTTCTCCCTGATGTATTTCTAATTTCATGAAGACTGGATGCTCAAATTGAGCTATAGTTTGACATTTAAAGAAAGAAAGCTGCTGCCATTTCTAAGAAACATTTTCAACTAGAATAGATTTATAACTTTAATCCATATAGAAGTGGTCTTGTGTATAGCTAAACTTCAGCTGAATTTCAGGAAGAAGCAGTAATCTTCTGGGAGACCAACACTGCTGAAAAGCTGTTTGGAAAAATTGAGATGACAGATTAACAGCATTCATGCCATAGTTCACTCTTATCTGACACTTGACTTTAACTACAAACAGATGAATTCTCGATAGGAAGGTAAACAAAGAAAAATATAATATACTTCACCCTAAAACTGTCATGAAAGATTTTGTTTATGGAGTTTCATTGCAATATTTTTAGTGTTAAGAAAACTGAAGTTTTAAAATTGGCCTTAGATTCTTCAAGTGATTCACATGCAAGAGCATGGGTACCACTCTATTAAAGCTAACTATACAAATACAGTGGTGCCTCGACTTACGACCATAATCCGTTCCAGAAGATGGACGTAACTCGAAATGGTCGTAAATTGAAGCACCATTTCCCATAGGAATGCATTGAAATGCAATTAATCCATTCTGGCTGAAGAAAAAAAATCACCAAAAAAAAAATCACTGCAAGACTCATTGGAAACGCGATTAATCCCTTCTGGACGAAGGGGGGGGGGGGAGAAAAGCAATCAAGCGTGCAAGACCCATTGGAAATGCACAGAAAACAAACGGAGCAGATCGGAAATGCACAGAGAACAAAGGGGGCAGGTCGGAAATGCAAAGAAAACAAAGGAAAAAGCAAGGGAAGTATGCAGGACCCATCGGAAATGGGGAAAAAAACCCCAAAAAGCAACCAAACCCCCCAAGACCCATCAGAAATGGGGGGAAGCCAAAAAGCAACCAAACCCCCCAAGACCCATTGGAAATTTGGGGGGGGAGCCAAAAAACAAACAAACCCCCCAAGACCCATCGGAAATGGGGGAAAAACCCCAAAAAGCAACCAAACCCCCCAAGACCCATCGGAAATGGGGGGGAACCAAAAAACAAACAAACCCCCCAAAACCCATCGGAAATGGGGGGAACCAAAAAACAAACAAACCCCCCAAAACCCATCACAGCACAGAAACATAATCCCCCCCCCCCAGCTCAAAACCACGCTGCAAAAACACCCAGAACAGTTTTTAAATAGCAGAAAACAGCACCTTACCTTACCAGGCAGCCCGAAGCCTCCCTGCAAACACACACACACGCTCTCAGAAGCAGAAGTGAGGCAGTCCCAAGCCGCCTCCGACACACACTCTCTAACTGCTGGGGCGAAAGAGCTACAAGGAAGCAGCCTCGTCGCCACCTACAGTTAGAAATTTGAATTTCCCGCCTTTTTCCCCTGCCTTTTTCTGTTCGTAAGTGGAAGCTCCGGTCGCAAGTAGAAGTAAAATTTTGCGGCCAGAGCTGGTCGTAACTCGAAATGGCCGTAAGTAGGGACGTTTGTAAGTCGAGGCACCACTGTACATTGCGATTTGGCTTCTTACTGTTCATATTATGAGATGTAATTGATAAGCACATACATTGATGAATATAATATGTAGAGACTGATGAAAAGAAGCAATAAGCTAGAGTCAACAGAATCAAAACTCTAGCGAACATTTGCCATTTAAAGAAGGGTATAGTCTTACTCATCCATCTCTTGAAAATTGAGTTGTTGTATAAGAATATTAGCTGACTGGATAGCTCAATGCATTAGGTATCTGGCTGTGGAGCCAGAGGTTGGGATTTCGATTGCCCACTGTTTATCCCAGAAGAGTCAGACTGTGTATCTGGGCAGGCTGCACAGTCCCAGGATGCCTCCAGAACAAGGGAATGGTAAACAACGTCTTACTACTCTCTACCTGGAAAACCCTGAAGAGAGTTGCCATAAGTCATAATTGATTTGACAGCATGATTGATAAGAATATTACTTACCAATATTACAATTTGTTTTTAAAACCTTTCATTGTTTTGCAGTCTTTTCCACTTTTTATCAGAGCAGAGAGTAAAAGAATTATAGAAATTTATTCGTGTTAGTGTGTGCTATGCAGTATGTTTAACTGAAGCCCAAAGGTCCTTCTTTTTTCATGAAAAGCCAGTCACAACATGGAGTAGAGAAAGGGCTAAGCATATGCTCCCCTCCCATATATCTGATGTAAGGTGCCACTTCTTGAGCTGTTTTTGCATGAAATGGTACATGGGTTTGCATGTAATGCAAAATTCAACTCTGAGATAGATACAGGTAGATAGAATGTCCTTTCTAAATTAACATGTTAGAAAGGTTTCAAATAAATAATGTAAATAAATCAGTAACACATAAATGCAGCAGTTTTTACATTCCCTTGCTGTTGGCCTCAGATGCCTTTGTATTTGACCACATACCCACCTTACTCCCTGCAAATGAGTGTGACACAGGCATGAAGCACATGTTGCTTTGTGTGCAAAGCAACTGGAAAACAAAGGTTGCTGCATCTAAATGTAGTGATCAGGAATGTTTGTCTCCGTGTCTTTCTTTGTTGTAAGATAAATTTTGAGATTGTTGTTGTTGTTTAGTCGTTAAGTCGTGTCCGACTCTTCGTGACCCCATGGACCAGAGCACGCCAGGCCCTCCTGTCTTCCACTGCCTCCTGGAGTTTGGTCAAATTCATGTTGGTAGCTTCAATGACACTGTCCAACCATCTCGTCCTCTGTTGTCCCCTTCTCTTGCCTTCACACTTTCCCAACATCAGGGTCTTTAAATCTAAATTCCTTTTTGGTTAGAGTAGGACTCTTGAGCCAGAAACAGTTCAAGAGTCTTTGCTCTAGAAGGACTACGGCAATGCGTGGCTGAGCCTGTTAGTGTGGAGTCTCCTGTTCAAATGGCACCTCAGCTTATGCATTGAGCGATCAAAATACCCATCCTCATTTTCAGTAAGGCAGTAATAATGCTGGCTTATTGAACAAAGTTTTTGTAGGAATTGTTGAGAAGAGTGCATAAGTCTTTATATCAGGTGTTCTCATTTATAACAAAGCACTCTTGTTCGCCCATCTTGTCTCAGAGGCTTGTAGCATCCAAGTATCATCCATTAATCTTTTCTTATTCTAAATCCTAAAGAATAGCTGTACAAATTCCCCAACTGATTGATTATTTTACTGCTAGAGTAGTTCTAAATTATATTGAGTCATGAAGAGATAGTAGAGCCTATTTCAAATAAATCCCTTATTTTCTTGCTGTATCTCATGAGCATAGAATTTGAGGCATTTGAAGTAGGGAGGATTTGAGTACAAATAGATGCTGGTGTTCCTTTTCATGTACCTATGTAGGAATGGAAATGCTATGGAATACATTTATCTTTAACAATACTAACACAGAAAGAGTTGCTATCATATTCTGCCCACACTGTTATGTTTTCCAGAAATAATGGTATGCATACATCGTATTTACAAATGATCTTTAGCTGTAGCAATGTTCTACATTAATTTCTTACCATACTTTTCTGTTTAGAGCAATTACAGTGAATTTATGCACTAATTTGCAGCGTCAGTTTGAACTAAATCACTCAAAAGATACTGCTAGCCATGGCGGATAGCTACTTAAAACCCTTGTAGAGTTGCTTCAGTTTTGTTCTTGGGTATCTAATCCAAGATGATTTAAGTTGAGTCTCTCTTGTGCCAATGATGTATCATTTATATTGGGAGGTAACATGACATCTCTAGCACCCTGAAATTAGTATGTAGCATGAAATTGCAGTGTTATTTCAAAAACACCACATTGATACAATCCATTGGGGCATCTCCTGAGGTCTTGTAACATCATGGCTGAAAAATTAATACAAATCATTGCTTGTATCATTTCCTCCAAGTTAAGTGTGTTGCTCAAAATAGAAAATCATCAGAAAAATGTCAACACTGCCTTATCTATACTGAAATAAATAGCTTACTTTTCTGCCCGTGAATCTTTTCAGATGGTTTTAAAAAAGCATTAGAAGAACATCAAATCATATTAAAATATTCATACAGTATATTGATATATTTCACTAAAGTGCATTTTACTGATCTCACTTAACAAGTTACACAACATCTGAAGTGAAACCAATGAAGAAAGGTCAGATTTTTGCAGAAAAAAACCTCACAAGAGACATATTTGTAAAAGATAACCCCACAGTACAGTGAAGCTGCTCAAACCTGGTTGTTTTAATGTGTAGAGTGGGAGGTCTCTTAGGGTAATTCCAAATAATATCTAGCCATTGAGGGTGTCAAAGCTGAAATCAAAATTTTGAATTTAAGCCAGAAGCTAAAGAATAATCATAGTGGGTATAACCAGTGTAGACTGTACAGGATAACTATCATATGTGATCTACACATGACTTGTGATTAGTCCTATTTAAGAGTTATGCAGCAGTAATTGAGATCAGTTGTATTTTCTGAATTGTCTTCAGGGGCATGAAATGTTTTGCACTAGTCAGGTTCAGATTTAATCAAGCCATATAAACAGTGGCCAAGTTGCCTGCTTCCACAAAAGAGGTGCAGTTAAAAGATGGTATTCCTGGTCATGTCAGTCATCTCAATATCTAAGAGCAATGCCGGATCCAGGAGCACTTTCAAGCTGTGAGCTTTCTCTTCTGAGTCTAATGTGATTCCATCGAGAAGAGGCATGTCCCCTATAGACAAGTATGCCCCACATCAGCATGAACAATTGTTAGTCCTAATTAAGATAGATCCACTTATCATTGCAATTGTGTGGCATCAAGTCAGTTCTAACTTATGGTGACTCTTTTCAGAGTTTTCTAGGTGGAGAGTATTCAGAAGTGGCCCTTCTTCTGGGAGCATCCTGGGACTGTGTAGCTTCCCCATGACCACACTGGCTGGCTCTTCTGGGATGCCCAGTGGGAAATTGAACTCCCAAACCTCTGGCTCTGCAGCCAAATACCTAACTCACTGAGCTATCCAGCCAGCAGATCCACTGTACCAATAGCTAAATAGTAAGTCAGTACTCCCACTGGCAGGCAGGGCTAGTATGTTCTCCTTTGGTATTTATTGTGCTCACATAATGAATGCCTTCCTAGGGCTATAATCTTATGTAGATTTTGAACAACACAAAATTGAATCCTCTAGAACGATGGTTCCCAACTTTGGGTCTCCAGATATTCTTAGACTACAACTCCCAGAAATCCTGGCCAGCACAGCCAGGAACCACTGCTCTAGAATAATTCCCATGAGAAGTACCATCTTATAGAACCGTCTCATAACTGCCAGTCCACAGTCTAGAAAGATACTACAGCTGATAGTATCAAAAGATCAAATCTCTAGTTCTGGAATCAAGTGTTCTAGAAATTGGTATAAATAAGGTAAGCATTTCTAATTTTCCTCTATCTGTGAAAGGAGAATAAAAATGGATAGAACATCTAATTTCACTTTCAAATTCCTGAGTGTAAACAAGTTGCACCAAAGATTGCAGACTTTTTCATCTTGTGTTATTCCTGCTATTCCAGAAGCATGCAACTGGCATTTTGTCTTTGGATTTACAAAAACTCTGGATCTTCAGATTCTGAATTATTTAAGCTCCCACAACACATGCACTTTTGCTTTTCAAGCATGAGTTATAATTTAATTAAAAACTTCTGGTGCATCACTAGCTATTAAAATATTTAAATGTTCCATGGATCACTTTCGATTATCTACTCACATGAAATTCCTGAAGATGTCAGATTTTTAAGATTCCCAAAGTTACGCTTGGAATTGTCTGTTGATGCAAAGGGGACTGTGATAATTACATACATCCATTAGTATCAGCAGAGGAGATAAACTTTGGGGAGGCTTAATGGGCATGTCTCAGTGACAGCTAGCAAAGAACATTTGGCATGATTAAGGACAGATTTGAATGTACTTGAAAATATACTCTCATTATGGACACCCAGTGGAAGTTGCACTACAAATGTTAAATTCCCCAGAAGAAGAGTTATGTGGCAGGGAAGCTTTGAAATCCACTGTGGCCGTCATCCAAATTATTTTCTTCTCTTTATGTCTTTCCGCTGTCAGATTCATTTTGTGATGCCCAGCTTGGCTCCCTGTGTGTGTTGAAAAGAGGCAACCTGTTGATTTCCTTTTTTTCCTCCTTGTGTTTCAGATTGTTCGAAGATACATCAAAGAATGGCTTGAGAGAAAGAAGCCTCCATTTGGTGCTATCAGCAGCTGCGTGCTCTTGATGATTATCTATACAACCTTCTGTGATACTTTTTCCAATCCAAATATTGACCTTGATAAGTTTAGCCTGATTATTATAGTTTTCATAAGTAAGTACCAGTTTCACATTGTAGTTCAATTTAACAGCTAAGATATCATTCAAAGGAGCTTTATTTTCTTGCCTAGTGAGTCAGGACCCACAGTGTTTTTTCACTGAGCTTCTTTGTCTTCTTGCCACAGTCTCACATGCTATGAATAGTGGTTCTTTAGCAGTGCAGCAGTTGGGTCTTTGATTGCATTTTGGTAACATGGAGCAATTAACGTGTGTTTATTTTCCACCAAAAGAAAATGAGCCTCAATACAGTGATAGTAGAATGGAGTCATTTAATATATATGTTCCTATTTAGAAAACATGTATTCCTTGAAGTGTACTTGTGCTCAACAACAATGGGCTAAATTCTCAACTAACTTGGAATGAATGGGACTTGGGACTCTTGATATTTGGGATTAGTAGATGGATTTAACCCATAATTCCCACTTTTATTTGTTGTGTTAGTTATGCAGCAACAACCCCACTGAGACTTTTATTAGCATATGTTTTGTGATCATTGGGCATTCTTCTTTTCTTTAGATGACACAAAAAAGCCACCAAATTGAAATCACAATTGCAATAGCCTTATAGCTTTAAAAGAGTTGTGCTATTTTTTAAAAAAATTGACCCCCCCCCCCCCAGTTGTTGCTTCCCAGATGTAATATAGAACTCCTCAGTAAGAGGAACTGAGAGATACAAATAGAGGGAGAATTCTAAACTATATTCTGTATATGAGGCATGTATTGGAAAATCCTCCTGTAACCTCTTTTCCAAGAATGTGCAATTACTGATATGATAAGTGCCAGGTATAATTAATACAGTCCAGTGAGACTTTAATAGAAAGCAAGAAGAAGCAAAGCTCAATAGGATATGCTTCTAAACGTAAGCCTTAAAACAACATCTAATCAACACAGGCAATGTAAACTTTATAATTTTAAGGTCTTCTCCACTGTATGCACCAGGTGGGCAGTTTTCTACTAGTGAGTTATTTGTGGGATGCGTTTAGCTAGAGTTGCATATGAAGAAATTTACTATTAATAGCTTAGTGCTCAACAATGAAAAGGTCAAAGAGCCTGTGTAAGACGTGGTATTGAAATGCTTGCAAAATAGGTTTTAAAGGGGATTGGTGATTTTTTGGTTAATTTTTGGTGATAGCTGTGGTGTTGTATACTGCTGAGAGCTGTACCACCACCAGAATTTATAGGTTGTAAACTGGCAGCCAAAAATTGGTGAGAGAAGTAGCAGCACACCTCCTGGATAGCTCAGTGATTTAGGCATCAGGCTGTGGAGCTAGAGGTTAGGAGTTCAATTCCTCACTGTGCCTCCTTGACTGGGGCCGGACTCAATGATCCATACAGTCTCTTCCAGCTCTGCAGTTCTAAGATTATTATTCCCTAGTTTTTTTTTGGGGGGGGGGGTTGTTTGTTTGTTTTTGCATTTGGCTCAACCTGGTTCCCAGGGTGCTAGTAAAAAAAAAGTAGCCCCACAAGCTTGATTAGGTATGTGACCAGCACCTTTCCAGATCACCATGGCCAATGCTGTAACTTCCATTCTATGCAATGAAAATCCAACGGGATTCTGATCAAAATAGTTTAGTATTTTGTAAGTGATCTGCATTTTGTATATTTTGTAAGATATGCTAATGCAATCATTTACACACAAGAAAATAGTTGTGTATATATATTTGCCTGTTACTTTCTTATATTTCATAGCTCCACGATTTTTTTTATTATCATTGTAACATACACTGATATTTTGCCTTCATAGTCCCTACAGAGAATCTAATAAATAAAAATATATCTTCTCTAAAATGAGATTTGGGGGACTTAAAAATCATGATCATACAATTTCTGCAATTAATAAAAATTCACTCAAACAAATATGTTGAGGTAATCTGTTATCTTTATCTCATGCTAGAAATCAAAAAGCTATCAGTATTCAAATCATTTTCACAGAATATGAAGGTTTACCGAAGTCTGCATTACTTCTCCTACCCTGAGGGGAGCATCTGATATGGGGGAAACAAGTATTTTTAATTCAGCATGATTGTGTTTAATGCTATTGATAAGATTTGAACTATATCAGTTGCCTGTTTGATATATTTGCAATTGATTAAATAAATAAGTTGAAGGTCAACTTTGTCATTCTTAGTACACTATTTTTTTTCCAGTTGTGAAAAAATGGATGTACCTTTTAAAGTACATATTTGTTTGAGTCTTTTCATGTTACATGTTCACATTAATCAAACCAATTTATCTTTCAGTATTTTCGATTCAGCTGGGATTCATGCTGTTAACTTTCTTCTTTTCTACAAGGTATGTGATGGCAGTAAAAGTTCTCTGTATGACCAAACAGAATACTTAGGTGCAAAATGAAAGAGGCTTGTCCTTTCTTGTGTGGCTCAGGTTGAGCCCTCAAGTTCCAATCTGTAGTTTGGGAAGACTCATGAATCTAAGAAATAAAAGCCAGGATCTAGTGGTTTGATTCCCCTGGAATTTCCATCAGAACAAGCAACCTCCCTCCCCCACCGTACAGCCTCCCCCCAATACATTAGAAAGAAAAAATATGTGGCAGAGGACTAGGAGACTTTCTAAAGCAGGTCTTTGGTATTATGGAGGCACAAGACAACGGAGGCACAAGGAAAGAATGTGATGTAATATTTTATTAATTGTGATACTGTGTATATACAAGTAAAAACTAATACATTTTGCTACCTTCTGTATGACCAAACAGAATCCTTAGGTGTGAAATGACGGAGGTTTGTCCTTTTTTGTGTGGCTCAAGTTGAGCCCTCAAATGTACTTCTTATTTTACTGAATTTCGTTGAGAATATTGCTTTATATTTTTGAACATTTGGTATTTCAAAAAATTCCACCAGTCATGTCATACCATGTTTGAGCCCATGGCTGTGTAGAATAACATAAGTGTGATTATTTGTGTGATTTTTATGACTGAAAGAAGAGCACTCACAGTCTGTGAGGCCAGTGTCAGCAGTCAGCATGGTGAGGATCCATGCTCACCCCACCAATTGAAGAAAATTGCCAAGGCCAATGGGGGTTCAATTGGCACTGTTAATTGCTGCTCTCGCTGCCAGCTATTCCCTCTGTTACACCAAATGCATTTACTTGTAAGGCAGTGGTGCCTTTGGAAGAAAGGGAATAGAGTTTCTCCTTGGCTCCATTCTACTGTGGGTGGAGAAGATCTTGACATTCCCCAGAACACATGGTACAGTGTCCTGCATTGTATGTCGGGGAGATCTAAGATGGCAGGTTGCTACTGCAGAACACAGCCAAACACTAGTCTAGCTCCCTCTCATTCTAAAGTTTCCATGTAAAGATATCCAGGGAGGACTGGTGGAAACTGTGCAGTAGCACTTGATAGAGACCCCTGTGACAGCTTGGATGTGAGCATTGTGACCTGGGGTGATCCTATGGGCCCAGGCTGGTGCTGGGGAGACAGAACAGTAGCACCATGCCAAATGTCCATTGACATCTGTCCCTGACTTTGGCAGTCTTTTTGTGTGTTGCCCAGGTCTCACTTACACTTCCCTTTGCAATCCCAGTACTACCACTGCCTGGGTCCTTATGACTAAGCAGATAACTGGTCAGAATGGGGCAGGAGTGCAAGATTCCAAAATATATTTCCATAGGGCCGAAAACAACTTGTGCTAGCATTACGGACCTCACACATTTATTAGAGTTGAGTTTTAAGAAT
The DNA here is from genome assembly GCA_037013535.1 of Intellagama lesueurii. Taxonomy (NCBI): domain Eukaryota; kingdom Metazoa; phylum Chordata; class Lepidosauria; order Squamata; family Agamidae; genus Intellagama; species Intellagama lesueurii. Next base: position 156,244,212 of record JBAJHW010000005.1, read on the forward strand.
ATCAGCAGCCTTTTTTTTCCCAACTTAAAACTTTATAAATCACTGTTAATGTGATGCTATGGGTTTTCAGAAGGATTTTGTTGTTGTTGTTTAGTCGTTAAGTTGTGTCCGACTCTTCATGACCCCATGGACCAGAGCACGCCAGGCCCTCCTGTCTTTCACTGCCTCCCGGAGTTTGGTCAAATTCATGTTGGTAGCTTCGATGACACTGTCCAACCATCTCGTCCTCTGTCGTCCCCTTCTCCTCTTGCCTTCACACTTTCTCAACATCAGGGTCTTTTCCAGGGAGTCTTCTCTTCTCATGAGATGGCCAAAGTATTGGAGCCTCAGCTTCAGGATACAGTGGTGCCTCGCTAGACGATTGCCTCGCAGGACGAGGAAATCGCTAGACGATGCCTTTTTGCGATCGCTACTGCGCTTCGCAAAACGATTTTTCCCTATGGCGATTTTCGCTAGACAATGAGGTTTCCCCATAGGAGTGCGCCGACTAGTGGTGAAAAGCTGTCAGTGCAGCTGTCAGTGCATTCCGATGGGGACCCGCACTCGCTAGACGATGTTTCTCTATGGGAAATTTTCGCTAGACGACTGAGTTTTCCCTTGGAACGCATTGAAGCGATTTCAATGCATTCCAATGGGAAAACGTGCTTCGCTAGACGATGTTTTCGCTAGACAGCGATCCTCGTGGAACGGATTAACATCGTCTAGCGAGGCACCACTGTATGTCCTTCCAGTGAGCACTCAGGGTTGATTTCCTTCAGAATTGATAGGTTTGTTCTCTTTGCAGTCCAGGGGACTCTCAAGAGTCTCCTCCAGCACCACAATTCAAAAGCATCAATTCTTCGGCGGTGAGCCCTCTTTATGGTCCAGCTCTCACTTCCATACATCGCTACTGGAAAAACCATAGCTTTGACTATGCAGACCTTTGTCGGCAAGGTGATGTCTCTGCTTTATAAGATGCTGTCTAGGTTTCTCATTGCTTTCCTCCCAAGAAGCAGGCGTCTTTTAATTTTGTGGTTGCTGTCACCATCTGCAGTGATCATGGAGCCCAAGAAAGTAAAATCTGTCACTGCCTCCATATCTTCCCCTTCTATTTGCCAGGAGGTGATGGGACCAGTGGCCATGATCTTCGTTTTTTTGATGTTGAGCTTCAGACCATTTTTGGCGCTCTCCTCTTTCACCCTCATTAAGAGGTTCTTTAATTCCTCCTCACTTTCTGCCATCAGAGTTGTATCATCTGCATATCGGAGGTTGTTGATATTTCTTCCAGCAATCTTAATTCTGGCTTGGGATTCATCCAGTCCAGCCTTTCGCATGATGTATTCTGAATATAAGTTAAATAAGCAGGGAGACAATATACAGCCTTGTCGTACTCCTTTCCCAATTTTGAACCAATCAGTTGTTCCATAAAAAGGATTTTAGACCAGAATAAACCTCTGTCACAGAAGAAGTTGTGTGAGATCATCAGTCTTTCAGATACGAATGTGCAGTGAAAGACTTTGCAGCAGTACAGAAACAATTTAACTTAAAGCCAAAAATAAATTTAAAAAATCAGAAGCCATTGAGTGAACTGTTTGTCATGAAACCTGTTCAAAGTTATTGAAAATACAGTTATGCAGTACATGAAATGTTATATATGATTAGTGAGTAGACATGTTCAGTAAACAGAGACTTTTAAAGTTATTTATGTCTTTTCCAGGAAGAATTCTGGTTTCACACCAGCAGACACAGTGGCCATTATCTTCTGTTCTACACACAAATCTCTAACCCTGGGTAAGTTTTTATGAGAGGCTGAGCTCAGTTTTTTAATATATTAACTTCCTGATTTTTCTTTTTCCACAATTGGAAGCTCACTGGCATGCTGACTACCTGTGGAAGTTTGAGCCTGTTACCGTACGCCTTTTAATAAATTGATGAACAAGTATAGAAATTGTATATCTGCTTGATTAAATACCGTCTATATATTAGTTTTATGTTTCCTTTGCCTGAAACCAATTATATATATTTTCATAAGGTTGTCCAATCATTGTCTCCAACATGAATCTAAACATCCTGTTCCCAAACTGTTTTGAGTCCTATATCTTTATGATTTACAACAGTGTTAAGCATCTTATATAGAACTAAGACCAAATTTATAGATTCCACCCTTTGCGAGGGAATCAGATTCTCAAGTTATATACAGTTGAATTTTAAAATCAGGTCACACTGCTCCTTTTAGTTGACTTTGTCATGAAAGTGTTGTTCTGTTATCAGTTCAGCTGTATGGCAACATGTAGTAGAGAAGCCTAACAATATTTGTAAATTCATGAGAACATTTTTGCAATAGGCAAGTAAATGTTTTCTAAGAGGAAGACAACACAGTCTGCACCTTTGGGAATTTAGTAATTGTATTGCAGTGCCATTAATCTGTTCCTTCTTTAGAGAAAGCAATTTGATTTTTGTCTTTGTTTTTGATGTTCTGTTTCTCTAATCTAATATTGATAAAGTTTGTGGTTCATTCCAGATTATGTTTTGAGTTATTACAACACAGTCAAACAGCAAAATTATTATTGCTCAAAACTGTAACACACAAAGCATTTACAACATATAAAGAAACAGATCAATAAAGACAGCAGTGTTTTATCAAATATCACTGTATTTATCGTAAGGAGTCTCTGGACTGCGTGTTTATTCATTATAGCTCAGTATTCAAAGATCATTGACTTGCTAGTCACTGAAAATTCCCTTGCAATAACACTTGTTGCAATAGAAATGTACAATAGATTTAATTAAAATACAATAACAGTTTGAGTGGGGGGGGGCAGACTTGAATATTGCATATATATTTCTATGATTTTCTAAAGGAGATTAACAAGGAGTAAAATGAACATTTTAATGTACAGTAAGTATATAGATATTTCTTTGACAAACCATACACATTCATAGAAACAGATGTGATCATAACACAAAATACGTTCTTTAAAAAATATTTGTACAGAAGATTAGCATATAAATTGGTCAGTGATCTCAAGTAAACATATAAGTGGAAGTTTTGGTCTCCCCATTAGCATGCTAAGAGCAAGAATGGTTGAGAAGATAGCATGGCTGTACCATATATGAGCGATGATGTTTGCTTGCTTATTTATTTATCCCATTCTTTCTCCAAGGATTACAAAGATGTGAGGTCATACTTTTCATGTAAAACCAGTGAGATGATTTAAGATGAGATTGGAGATAGGCACGAACCATAAAAATGGTGGTTTGTGGTGGCTCGTGGGTAGTCACAAACCACTAACTTTCTGAACTTTTTAAAAAATGAACCACTAACCATTTCCTTTTTTAAAAGGTTCGTGCCTGTGGGGAGGGGAAACTAAACCCCACCCCCTCTGCCACCTGCCTGCTCCCTTCCCACTGCCCCTTTTTCCTCCCTACCTGGTCCTTCTCCATTGTCATTTCGGCTGCAAGTGGGTGATCCAGCACCATGTGGCCCCTATCCGGCTCTGCATAGTACTGGATCGGGGCCACACAGTGCTGAATCACCCATTTGCAGCCCCGCAGCCTGCCCCCTTCCCACTGCCCCTGTCGCCTCCCTACCTGACCCTGCCGCCATCTCCACCTCCTCTATCTTAATGCCGGCTGCAAATGAGCGATCCAGCACCGCATGACTGTACAGCTTACAGGGAATGTTGGTCGCAGCTGATCTCCCTGATCAACTGGGAGCCCACCGCATGCGCAGAGATAGCAGACCTGGCTCATGGAAACCAGCCACTGTCTCTGCACATTTCCATGCCTGTCAGCTGGTAGTTAGGCGCATGCACAGAGACATCATGCCCAGCTCCCGGAAGATGGCGGCGGCGAAGGAAGAGGAGGAGGTGTCAGCAGAAGATAGGGAGGCAGTGGGGGCAGTGGGAAGGGGGTGGGGGCAGGCAGTGGGGGCAAGAGGGCAAATGAACCAGGAAGTTCATTAAATAGTTTTAAAAGTTCATTGGTTCAATTCATTTTGGTTCATCCGTTTTGATGAACCTGAACCACCCTGAACCAACAAACCAGCATTTTTTTTTCAAACTTCCTGGTTCTTTTTTTGGTTCTAGTTGAGATAGAATGCTTTTCCCGTAGCTAAAGAGCATATGTTGCTGATGATAAGCATCTCCTCCTATCTGAGTCCATCATTCTTTCTATTGCACTTGTGTCTTCCAACAACTATCATAGTAAAAACAAATCCGAAGAATTGTTAGGTTTTCTGAAATCTGTCTTTCTTCAGCATATCTTTGACTGGTGATATAGAAGTTCAGCCATCTCTACTTTCTATAACTGGAAATATTTTTGAAATTTTCTTGCAAAAACACAGCACTTAAATGGTGGTGTATTCTTATCAGTCCTCTTTGGTGAGAAACAGGATCTTATAATAATTATTATCTTGTATGCTCTTCCAAATATAACTATATGTCAGTGCACCAGGAAACGGACAACATTTTACAGAACAATAGGGAACAGTTACCCTGGGGGAAATATTTATAAAATGCACCCATATTCCTCCCACAGTGACATCAATGATAATTTTAGTTTTATTGAAACAGACATTTGGAGACCACTCATGACTCCTGTCAGAGTGATTCCCTTTTTCTCTATAGCTGTCCGTGGACCCTGGAAGGATAGCCTGAGAAGCAGATTGTTATATGTTTATTGTGCTTTTAGCAAACATCTAACAAACTCTCTGACCTCGTTTGGGTTTTTTTGTCTTCTCTATAAGAATGATCTGCTTCCTCCTCTGCCATAGACACAAGGAGGAGTCTGGAAGCTTTTGCTTCTTTTTTAGATTAGGCACAGAGTGCTATGTTATCTGAATCTGAACACACTGGTTATTTTAATTATAACTCTCTAAAGGAAGTTAACTTCACATCATAGTTCATTTAAGCTGGCGTGTTTAATCAAACTGTCATTAAGATTAAGCATAGTTTAAGGTTGAAAGGACACACTAAACTACAGTTAATAAACAAAAGTAGTAGAAGAAGAAGCAGCTTGTGATTCTTTATAGCAATGTCAGAAAAGGGAAGGGGCCCATGGAGTGTGAGTTCATTCTTGTAAGGCTGAAGTATGGAATGGTACTATATCCAAACACTGCTTCTGTACCTGTGAGAACACTGGTTCTATTTTATCTCAACAGAATTCACACTGAATTTTGCTATGTATTCTCCTGGGATGTCAGGAACTGCTGTTTGAAAGTCTAGCATTCGGTGGCTGAAATCCTGTTGCTTAGTGTGGTAAGTCACACTAAAGTAGACCCACTAAATTAGTGGGTTGCAGCCTCTACCAGTGTGGTTCTAAACAACTGCTGTCCCTGTGTTAAATTTACTAAGTCACTACTCTGACTTTTTTTTTGTTTATGAATAAACGTATCACTTGAAGAATACACTACTGATGCATCATACATCTGGATTTTTTTACTTTTTTAAAAAAAAAAGGTTATGTATATATAGAAGCCGATTAACGAACATGGAAAGCTAGAGAAGATTTAGCCATAAAAAGCGAACAGAATCCCAACCTATCTTTGAAAACACACTTTTTTAGAACAATGTGGGTTTATTTCCAAAACTTGAAGAGGTTCCCAATGTGACTGCCATAATGTTGGCTTGAGTTGAACGATCTGTCATGTCCTATGCTGATTAGCATAATTCTCTCCCCCCCCCACTCCCAGTATTTTATAATAGTTAAATGTTAAAATTGGGTTTAACAGGTTAATTTATTGCTTTTAACCTTTCAAAGTTCATTGGGACCAGTTTGTTTCATAGATTGCATACTCTTATTAAAAATCTGCCCAAACATCAGAGAAACAGCATTCAAGGCTGTGCATTCTGTCCTATCTCCATCAGAAATACTCAGAGCAGGTTGAAGAGACAGGTTTTTTTCCAGTCCTGGAACCAATGCTATGAAATATCTATTCTGGGTAGATACAATAGAGTCAATTTCTTCCTCTTTCCAGGCAAGACCTGAAAACTCATTTGTTTAGATCAATTTTTAGTGTTTTATGCTCTATTCTTTTGATTTATTTTAGCTTTGACACTGCAGTACTGTCCAGTATTAGGATTCTATATTATGTGTTAGGTATCATTTTAGAATCTTAGAACTGCAGAGCTGGAAGGGATCCTATGGATCATTGCGTCCAGCCTCCATCAAGGCAGCACAGTGGGGAATCAAACTCCCAACCTCTGGCTCCGCAGCCGGATCCCTAACGCACTGAGCTATATGATTGTTGATGATTTGGATTTCTGTAAAATTCTTTGAGTACACATACTACAGAGAAGTAGGACAATACAAGTCTTAATATTCTGTGTGTAAAAGAATACTTTGCATGGTCAGGGTCTTGTACAACTAAAATGTTTTCAGTTCTATCTCCTTGGCGACATCAGGTGGTGAGGTGAATTCACCTGTTGGAACTACATGCTGCTATGGCACATAGAGTAATAATGAGTCTTGTCAAACACCACTGTAGTTCCAGAGGGCTTCTTGTTAACTTTTATGGTTACTGACTAGAGATGGGGGTATTCGTATACGAATATGAATATCCCAGCGCAGCTGGACTTAATGAGGGTCCGGCCCCTAGGGTCGGACCGTCCACTCACATATCTGCTCCCGGCCCCGGCCCGGCCCCGCTCATCCTTCCAATCACACGCAGAGCACCACTCTCTTCTCGTTCGGCTGGCCACTCAGCAGCCGTGTAGGGAGACTCGTCCTCCCTCCCTCTGCCTGGAGTGGCCAGCTGAGCAGATAGACAGCAGCACTCTGGGCGTGATTGGAAGGACAAGTGGGGCCACTGTTGCTGCCAGATGCATGAGTAGACAGTTCGGCCACAGGGGCCGGATCCTTGTTAAGTCCAGCTGCACAATGATATTAGTATGTGTATACAAATACGAATACCCTCATCTCTATTACTGACCCAAGATCAAAATGCCTTTTTTCCACCTGATTGGTTACACTTCTTAAGAAAATTAAAAAGATTGGAAGAGAGAAGACCAAAGAAAATGAGGGAAGGAAAGGAGGCAAATGATGAAACATGAATGTGTGCAATAATGAAATAATAGTAGGTCTCATTGTTTCAGTTTGGGTTTTAATGTGGACGAGAAAGACCAAAAACTGTGTTGAAAATCACCAAAGTAGAGAACTCTGAATAAAGTTTGACTGCATACAGAAGAGTTCTATTTGATCACAGAATTTTATAGAGGCCATAACTAGCAAGATTTAGGATAATTCATTTGTGAAAGCATGGCTAGTCTGCCTGCTTTTCCGGGGAAAATGTTCTGTGTATTTGTGATACATTTTCTGGGTTTGGGGGAAATGTGCATATCAACTTTAACGTCCATTGGCAAATAGTAGTAATTGTAAAATAGGTTGATGGTAAGCTCAGTTTGCATGTTGATTTCACTTGAAAAGGGAAGATCTGCCAGCCTTTAACATGGACTGAGGCACACCCCAACGTTTAAACAATTCCGTGGAACATATAATTTTTCCAGCTGGCTACAAACCAGAAAACGTCATGCACATTTAATGCACATTGCCTCTTTTTCATATTGCATTTCAATAGATCCTCTTCTTCCCCTGCTTTCAAAACTAAGAATAAAAAATGTACACCCCTTGCAATGGAGCAGGAGGTTGCAGTTCAAGAATGGCAGTTAGAACAGAAAATATAAGTGGTATTTCTGAATTAGGGCCTCGGGCAACAATGGAGTGATGTTTTTGTCTAAAGCCAAAAAATCTACTAGAATCTGTTCCCAAGGCCAAATCTTTCTCCCAGTGAAGCCCTTGCTGTTGACTTCACAGGGAATAACAACTCAACTTGTCTGTTGTATTATTCTACTGTAATTTACCTGAGCAGGTTTTAGGAAATGCAAGCAAGATCCCATTTAACACTTCTGTGTTTGAATATTTTAAGGGCATCCATGAACTTCAGGGCCTTCTTTTAAGTCTGCTGTGAGGATGTGGTTTTTTTTCCCTTTCTTTCTTTTTTTAATCTGCCTTCAAAACTCCAGCACCACTAAAGCAAACAAGAGCACTTAGGGGCCTCCTGCAACAAAAGCTGTTTCACTTGGAGCTTAAACTGATTTTTCACATTCTGGCATGTGAAGCCTCCGCAGGGTGCCTTGCGTCCATTCCCTGGGGAGCGTCACACAGCGCCAGCAGAGGAGGAGGAAAGATGACAGGTTTGAAGCTTTAGAAGTGGTAATAAGAGAAGCATGAGAAGACTCTTGTAAGGCACTTCTCCCTCATCGTATTATGAAACCAACTAATTCCCACATGCGGCATGCTCAGGAGGACATCTGCCAGTTCCTCGGCTTGGATCCACGGAGAAGCTCTCACTCAACTCTAAGACAAACACAGTTCCCTCCCATATGTTGGGGTTTGTGCTGTAGACAAGATAGTTAACATACCTGCATTTCCTCAAGGCTGATGATACTGAGGTTGATCGTATAAGGCTCTCACTCTCTAGGGCATGTGCAGAAGGGGCTGTACCAGAGCTTGGAAGTTACGTGACAACTCCCAGAATCCCACTGCGACCATGCCTCTGGCCATTCTGAGTGAAAAATGCTGGGAATCGTAGTCCTAAAAAGTAAATTTTTCAGATTCTGTTGAACTTGTCCAGTGACACTGTCAGTACTAGTGGTATCTGGAAGATTTGGAGTATTGCAGTGGAAAAAAATGAAACACCTCTGAAGAGGTAGTGGTATATTTCATTTGTGATCCCTTATTTTGATAGGTATAGAAATTAAATTTAATCTCATCGATTTTAATGATAATGTATAACTGCTGCTCATGACATCACTTTTATCTGTAATTTCATTTGTCTAGATAATTAAGATAATTAGTGAAATAAATTCTCACTAGTGAAGACAAGTGTGATACCTGAGTGTTCCCTCAGGCATATTTGCTCTAATTTTGTTCATCTTTTTCCTGGTTTTTTCAACATACATGCAAGCATATGAAACACAGACAGTTGATTCATGGCTTTTATTAGCGTATTTGCCATTGATTGATTAGTGCTTGGTATTAGTACTTCTTCTATTGATTGATTGCAGATGAAGTGACTATTTGACCTTTAATTATAAGCATGGCTATTGAAAATGACATTGAGCTATGGCTTCACATAATCCATCTGGAAAGCCCGACATGATGTCATTCCCTGGAGTTAATTCCACAAGAGAAAGGAGGCCCAGAGGAAGTGCCACAGCTATTAGGATGGCTCATCCAAAACAATATTGCCACATGTCTTGAGTGAGCCTTGGGCCACTGGAAGCTTTAATTGCATACACTTAGTGAAGAAACTAGCTGCTTCAAGTTGTCAGTTTACAAAGGGTACCACAAACTCACCAGAAATTTAGGGCAACCAAAAGCTAGTTATGCACTTTCAAATTATCATTCATTTCCATTTTTCACTCTATAGCAGTTTATTAAACTGAAAATAAATACACTTACGTAATTTCTTACATATTTCAGGAAGTGTGGAGATGAGTATGCTTTAAAAGTGTTTATCTTTGGGTAGATAATACCCTTTTTTCATTAGTTTGCTTTAAAGTAAATATCACAGATAAGTTGGCACATCTTGTATTTTTTTACTACATATTCAAAGGTTCAGGAGTTGCTGCATTGTAAAGGTTATGCTCAAAATCCTCCAAGGCAGGCTTCAGCAGTATGTGGACCGAGAACTCCCAGAAGTACAAGCTGGATTTCGAAGGGGCAGAGGAACTAGAGACCAAATTGCTAACATGCGCTGGATTATGGAGAAAGCCAGAGAGTTCCAGAAAAATATCTACTTCTGCTTCATTGACTACGCAAAAGCCTTTGACTGTGTGGACCACAGCAAACTATGGCAAGTTCTTAAAGAAATGGGAGTGCCTGATCACCTTATCTACCTCCTGAGAAATCTATATGTGGAACAGGAAGCAACAGTTAGAACTGGATATGGAACAACTGATTGGTTCAAAATTGGGAAAGGAGTACGACAAGGCTGTATATTGTCTCCCTGCTTATTTAACCTATATGCAGAATACATCATGAGAAAGGCAGGACTGGATGAATCCCAAGCCGGAATTAAGATTGCCAGAAGAAATATCAGTAACCTCAGATATGCAGACGATACCACTCTGATGGCAGAAAGTGAGGAGGAATTAAAGAACCTCGTAATGAGGGTGAAAGAGGAGAGCGCCAAAAATGGTCTGAAGCTCAGCATCAAAAAAACTAAGATCACGGCCACTGGTCCCATCAAATAGAAGGGGAAGATATGGAGGTAGTGACAGATTTTACTTTCCTGGGCTCCATGATCATTGCAGATGGTGACAGCAGCCACGAAATTAAAAGACGCCTGCTTCTTGGGAGGAAAGTGATGACAAACCTAGTCAACATCTTAAAAAGCAAAGACATCACCTTGCCGACAAAGGTCCGCATAGTCAAAGCTATGGTTTTTCCAGTAGCGATGTATGGAAGTGAGAGCTGGACCATCAAGAAGGCTGACCGCCGAAGAATTGATGCTTTTGAATTGTGGTGCTGAAGGAGACTCTTGAGAGTCCCCTGGACTGCAAGGAGAACAAACCTATCCATTTTGAAGGAAATCAACCCTGAGTGCTCACTGGAAGGACAGATCCTGAAGCTGAGGCTCCAATACTTTGGCCATCTCATGAGAAGAGAAGACTCCCTGGAAAAGACCCTGATGTTGGGAAAATGTGAAGGCAAGAGGAGAAGGGGACGACAGAGGACGAGATGGTTGGACAGTGTCATCGAAGCTACCAACATGAATTTGACCAAACTCCAGGAGGCAGTGGAAGACAAGAGGGCCTGGCGTGCTCTGGTCCATTGGGTCACGAAGAGTTGGACACGACTTAACGACTAAACAACAACAAAAAAGAATAAAGGGATATTCTTACATTAGAATTTAAGTTATGCAATAGAGTTTTTTGGTTTATTTCTCTGGTTTGTTTTGTTTCAGTAGGGTTGCCTTTTGACGTGTTAAACTGATGTTTTGGGTTGTTTTTAGTTTTAATATAGACAAATATATCTATTTTCCAATAATATAATATCATAGATGGATATAAAACACAGGAAATTCAGGTCATGGCTTTTAATTCATGAATGGGGTTTGGTATCATTCTGTGGTCATAATGCTGGTTTATTTTACTTTGCTAGTTGGATTGAGTTTTCTAATTTGGATGCTGCAGCATTCTAATATGTTTGTTTAAATAACTTAGAACAACTTTTAAAACAACTTCAACATCTGTTTAAAAGTATATGTTTCGTAACTGAAGTTAAAGGGCTTTATTATAGAAATGATCACTGGACAATGTACCAGAGCTTAAAATCTTGCAGAATCCTTTAGGTTTATATTCTGTTGCTCAAGAATATGCATTATGGCCTAATGTACAAATAATTGAGCATGGTATGAGTAAGTCCTTTCATGGAAACTCAAAGCCATAGCAAAAATGTCTGCTATCTCTTCACGTGTGAAATCACTTTTGTTTCAATTTGTCAGTAACTTTTCCTCCAAGCTGATCCAGGGTTATGTTAACTATAAACAGGGTCACACATCTTTTTACTGATACTGGCTCTTTCCTTGCTCCTTGCCTGGTAGAATTAGAGAGTTAGCTTGCCATTTTAGAAATACTTGTGCATGTATATATAAGCTGATCTGAGTGCACAATCAATTAATACCTTTGTTTTGGCCAGCAGTACTTCTGAAGTGTCTGCCATGCAGCATGTAATTTGAGTAGAATGCCCTCAGGTCCCAGGCAGTCATCCTGAGGGTGACTGGGGTACAACCTTTAGACAGCATGCAGCCTTCCTGCAGTAAGAAAGTTCCTTGTCATTGCTGGAAAATAACACTGTTACAATCAAGCCTTTAGCCTGCACATCATTATGTTGCTGGCTTAATTCTACCTACAAGAACACTGTGAAGCTACAGACAATGTATAAGCTCAAAAAATATTTTAAAATAAAGAATAAGAATTATATGGGAGACTATTTATGTGGTAATATGAGTATGACAGAGACAAATGTTTGACCAGGAACAGGCTCTGTGAATCAGGCCTTTGATGTGGGCAGGAAAGCCAACACTAGAGTGCTTTCCTCATGCTCTCACTTCATCTCCACCATCTGCTTGTAGTAGGTTTTGAATTAATATTTAGAAAGCTTGCCTGCAGCAGTACTAAAATGTGCATCAGAGAACAACAGTTGTTTACTGTGTTTGAACTGAAGAATCTCACCCAGGAGATCGCATTCACTTGAAGTTTACATCTCTCAATCTCAACTTGCAAAAAGGGATCGATGAATAACAATTGTCATTTCAGAGTTGCACCTCTCCAATTATTTATTTGGCTGTGTGTCTTCCCCAGATGTATGCTTAATTGGATCAGACACTAAAAACCAGATTGCAGGTTTTCAGTGACATGCTTATACCTCTTTATAAATATAAATCTCTTTTTCACAATCCCATATCCACATGTAAAATGATAATGACACAGGAGACTTTCCCACCCTCTCTCCCACTAGAAGCACAGTTAAAGTTAATTTATGTACTTTTTTAAAAATCACATTATACCTAGCAGATTGCTGACAGGTCACCCACAGAGAAATCTCAGTTTGTTCATGACTCAAGATTCTTTTATCCCAAGCTGGTATAGGCTACAGATGTCTCCTATGAACAATCTTGAGAACATTGCTGATGAGGTTTCATAGCATTGTACCTATGCAGTGCTTGGTGTGTAATCAGATGGGATGGGAAGCTATCCTAGTTCTTGTCAGGAAGTCCAACAAGCTATCCCACTTCTTTTCAATGGACATAAATGTCTTTGGCCTAATTTGAAACTTCTTTCCATTTTTGCTCACTTTGAACATAGTATGTTTGCAACTTCTTCTGCATGTATTTCTGAGATGAATTGCCAAATGATATTCCAGCTTCTTCTGAAATGGTGTTGAGGGTACAGGTTTAAGAGGTGAACTTTTTCAAAAATAGATAAGACTAAAATGGTGTTGCACAAAGCATTAAGGGCAGTAGCATTTAAAACACTGTATATCACATTTGGCCAACCTAATGAAAATGAAGATTGCATCCCTAGTTTTAAACAAAAGCTATTTTCTCTATGGTTATTGTTCCCAAACTTGGATCTCAAAAGTTGTTGGACCATCATTTCCAAAAGCCTTGACCATTCCTGCTAAGGCTTATAAGGGTTGTAGTCCACTATCTGGGATCCAAGTTTAGGAACTTTGACCTAACTTTGCTTGTTTTTAAACACTGGGATTCATTGTGTTTTCATTTGCATATATTATGAGCAGCACTGGGTCCCTATGCTCAGGGAAAGGTGCCATATTAAGTAAAAATAATAATAAAATTCTACCTCATAAACTTTATTTCAGAAAGTTCTATTTCACTCCTGGGTATCCCAAAGGAGGTAGTTTGGATGCTGAATAATCAGCTTCTAGTGGGGAACTTGTAAGGAAGGAGAGCAAAAGCTGATTTAGAGAACTGTGACACTAAACTTCTCTGTGATCCAGTATCTAACTGCTCTGTCTCACTGGGTTTCTCCAACTTACGTAATTCTTTCTTTATAAGTTTGTTCTTATTTGTTTAATGATAATTTTGCCTAACTGTTCTAGCACTTAATAAAATGTGCTTTTTATCAAGGGATTCCTCTGTATATTGCATTTCTCCAGGAGTTCCAAATTCAAAGGAGAAACTTGCAATCCTAGGGCTACTTTCTGACAGGGCTGGAACATCAATCCCAAAACGATCAGCTTGGTTGCTTATAGGGAATACTTATAGGAATCTACCCCAAGGAATATAGATGGGGTGATAGCACTCATTAGAGCTATACCGAGCTACTGAATCTATCAGAATCCTAACAGGAAGACAAAAACAGAGCAGAAATTTCCAGCCCATGGACTGGAAATGTCCAATATATATTGGCAGCACGTAGCAACAATAACACATGAATCTTACTTGACTTTGGAGTTGGCAAGAGACTGCTGTCTTGAGGATACCTTATGTCTTTTCACATGTTATTTTTTCCCCCAGTAAAATACATGATCAGTAATTAAGTTGAATTGCACAAATCCCACTAATCCTAGGATCAAACACTAATCATTGGCTGAAATCCTGTTGGAAGAGTAAGCCCAAGCGTAACTTTCTGTCTGTTCTTCCCTGGTAAATAATGTGGCATTACTACGATTCTTGGAGGGAGGAGTGGTGGCATGTGCATACACCAAGCTAGCGTGCATGCACATCACAGTAGCAACTGTTTGTTTACCTGGGATAAATGGAGAGAAAGTTCCACTTGGGTTTACACTGTGAACAGGACTTTAGCCATTAGGTCAGCATAACTGAATGAAATCTGAAATGTTGGCAGTTTTCACTCAGATTAAAATTACTATTCTAACAACCACACTTTCTGCCAGCAGGAAATTGGTGGTGACTTCTGGCACTGCCTTTTGACCATTGAACAAAGCCATGGCCTTAACTTTCTGTAGTTGAAATATCTTACCAGGCTCTTAGAGCTTCTAGATGAACACAGTTACTGCTTACAGAGAGAAAGATGCTTAAGAAAGTAAAACTGGCCTGCCCATTCCCTTGCCTTAACTGAATAGTATACACTGCTTTGATAGCTTTGGTATTAGTGATGAAGCAAGAAACATGTCCGAGTAAGATGTGAGGCCAATGCCTGTTAAACGGTCACTTATTATTAGTCTCAGTCTAAGTAGTGCTAAACAATGATCAGTTAACACTCCATCTATATGTACTCTGATCACATTTCAGGGTGTACACAGCTTTTTAAACTAGTCTGTGACTTGATTCATGTTTTATTTCTCTGTTAACTAATTGCTGCTACAGCACAGTCAGACAGGTGTAGGTGTTTTTGAATCAGGTGAATGTCTTCAGCTGTTGGCATTAAATGTTTCATAGTTAGCATCTGGAGAGATCGTTCAGGCTGTACATTAAATATCACTTCCAGGCAGTGCAGGCCCATTGGAAAAAAAAACAGGAATAGATCAAAATCTTCTATTTTTTCCATATTTTTATTTACCAAAAAAAAAGTTACAAGAAGTGCTAGGGTTTTTGTTTATTTGTTTTCATTGGGCATCTCTTCTGTGGTACTGTGACATTATAAATCAATTACCTAGATGACTGAAACCCAGTCAGAAAACATGCATAGGACAGTGTGTCTGACCCTTCATTTTCCCGGGTGTTATGATAGCCTTGCAGGTAATCTGGGATTCCAAGTGATTACTTCTAGAAAACCTCTATTAACAAGAGAAATTCACATCTCTTTTCCAAAATCCTTGGAGAAGGAAGGTCAGAATAAGGAGAGGGAAAAAGCAAACTTTTTTGTTGTTTTTGTTTTTCTTTTGTTACCAATAGAAGAATATAACAAAAGAAATAGTTTTTCTTGTGCTGACCTTTTCATTTGAGCGACATGATATCTTTACCACAGGTAGGCTCTCTAAACGTAATCACTTGGAATAGCAGATTAACACCATGCCTTCATAATATAGTTAGCCTCATGGTGACACATTCTTCTCGGTTCTGACTTTCCACAGCTGTATCTAACACAGATGTGCATCACATGTAAATTCAGGGCTCTTTTCAAAAGGAGTTTTCCTATCTATAAAATTAAACATATTTGTACCATTATCATATAGACATTTTATCACACATTATCCATTTTACCCAAACACATACTACTGTATTAATGTCAACTCCTCTATAAGTTCCATTGATTCAAATAGGACTACTCTAACTTTGACTTGCTAGGCTCATTTGAATATACAGAACTTATGGAGGACTTGACTCACAGATCCACGTTTGCAAGTGTAGGTGATACCTTTTATTGAACCATTAAAAAATTAAATAGCAAGCTTTCGTGGATGAAATCCATTTCCTCGGGCTCGAAGCACACCCTCTTCATGGATGATGCAGAAAAATTGTCCAGAAATTGATGTTAAATATCTGGGAGAAATTATCAGTTCTTCATGTGAGGCTGAACTTCTCTTGTCTCTGTAACAAGGTTGTTTCCTTGTTCTTTCAGATCCATGTTGATTCAGTGGGCCTACTATAGTACATTTGCTATACTAAGCAACAGGATTTTGGTTACTATCATAGGAGCTGTCATTTGTTTCTCATACTATGTTGTTCCATCCACATGGCATAATTCTAGGGCTCTTGATCACTGGCCTAAATCCAATGGCTAGTTCCAGCTTAGAATCAATGGGATTTATACAAATACTTACAATTAAACAATTGAATCAATGAGTCTACTGTAATGGATTTCAATTACTGTGTGTGTAGGTAATTTTATTCCAAGGAAAATGTTGCAGCTTTATTACACTATTCAAAAGTGCATTATTTTTTGTGTTCTCCTGCTATGAACTTTAAATTAAATATGCTAAAGAGGCGCTTCTCTTGCATTCTATCATTTAAAAAAGTAAAGGTCCTCCTTTTGCATAGGACCATCTTTCCATTTGTGGCCTAAATAATTCTAGTGTCCCCTGTTTTCTCTTACTTATTCTGGCATCATCTTATAAGGCAATTTATGCTACAGTGATAGAAGGCCACTTAATAGCAATCAGTGATGAAGAAATATTCTCATATATACACATCCTTTAATGCATTTTGGAATGTTTATCTTTAGGTGTTATACTACTAGTCAGTATTCATGGAAATATACTTGGGGGGACTTTATTGTGTAGCTTCTTGGGCCACTCGAAAAGATAGTGAAGTCATTAATAATGGTTCTCTATCTCTAAATGCAGTCATTTTGCAAAGTCCTGCAACAGTGCTCAGCACCTTGTCTTCTGTGAAACACATTTGTCATCGTCTCACTTGGAGAAGGCATACATCAATGTAGACTCAAATTTTAATATTTTAGAGAAATTCTTCAGTGATGTTTTTGTAGACAGGCACTTGAGCCTGTATATCTCGTATTCCTCCACTCTGCTAGTTGGGGTGGCTATTGTTATGGGAGCAGCAAAAGGGATCCTTTCAGTATCATCAGGGCATACTTGTCACTGCTATCTCAGTGGGGACTAATGTATTGAAGGAGCTGTGTGGAGGGCTGCCTTCTTCATATAAAACTGTGCAATGATGTGATAAAAGAGCTTGTCCCACCCTGGTGACCTCCAGTTGTGCTTGTGTGCAACTCCAATCATTCCCAGACAGCATGACCATTGATAGATGGAAGAAAATGGAAGATAGCTGGAAGAAAATGGAGTACACAGTGGCCAAAATCCTGTTGCTTAGTGCAGTAAATTGCCTCCCAATGAGTCAGTGGAGATTTGTTGAGTCAGCTGCTCCATAGGTTCTGCTAATTCAAATGTGCATATTCTAGTTGCAACTTTCTATGCTAAAGTAAGCTGCAGTAAAATAATCAAATAGAACTTATAGAAGTTGACCGAACAAATCCCCACAGATTCAGTGGGCCTACTTTAGTTTAGTTTGCTAGCCTAAGCTAGTAAAGCTACTAAGGCCCTTTGCTCCAAAATTTTGGGGGAAGTGGCCAATTCCATATACAGACTGTATGCGGAATTGGACCAAGGTATTAGGCAGGTTTCCCTGGAAAAGACCCTGATGTTGGGAAAGTGTGAAGGCAAGAGGAGAAGGGGACGACAGAGGACGAGATGGTTGGACAGTGTCACTGAAGCTACCAACATGAATTTGACCCAACTCCGGGAGGCAGTGGAAGACAGGAGGGCCTGGCGTGCTCTGGTCCATGGGGTCACAAAGAGTCGGACACGACTTAACGACTAAACAACATTAGGCAGGTTGCAGGGTTTTGTTTAGACATGGGGACAATTAAAAAAACGGATCGCGATATTCGTCAGAAATCACTGATTTGTTAAATATTCATCCCTTCATATTCGTGGGTTCCAGAGCCCCCGATGAATACGAAGGGACGAATATTGCCACATTTTTATTCATCCCCCATTCCTATGGCTTTCCCATTCTGCCTACCGGCTCGCCGATCAGCTGATCGGCGAGCCGATAGGCAGCCATCCACCCCCACAGCCTATCCCCCGCCCCCTTCCTCTCCCTATCTTAGCAGCCGACACCCCGCACCGACACCCCCTGCCGTAATCCACGACGACGACGACATCTCCAGCAGGCCTCCGCAGCCATGGCCTGTAGAAAGGGACACTGGCTGCCCTTTGCAAAGATGGCGGCTGCAGGTTCATTTAGGGTAGGGAAGCTGCAGCTGCCATCTTTGCAAAGGGCAGCCTGGATTCCCTTAGCCTGCCTTAAAGGAGTCCAGGCTGCCCTTTGCAAATAGGTGGGGGGGTGTCGGTGGGGGGTGGCATCGTCGCGGGGGTGGGGGCAGTGGGGGGGGTCAGGTTTTTTTTTTAGTAACCCCCCCCCCATGAATCGACGAACAAATTTGTGCTTTGTCGGTTCATGGGGGCAGCTTCATGCTTCGTGAGTCGTCAACTTTTGACGACTCACGAAGCAGGACAACTTGCCAAAATGCTGAGTCGTCCCCATCTCTAGTCTTGTTACGTGTCTCTGTACAGTGAATGTGACACGGACCAGTGCAGTCAAAGGACCATGTCTTGATCCTTGTTTAGACTTTCATTTTCCATCCAGTTCTCTAAGTGGTGTGTGGATCATTACAGTAATCTATGAAATTGTTTGCAAAAGTGTCACATTATACTTCTGCAAGCTTTGGATTATACTAGTTTATAAAGCCCAATGAAAGTTATTTATTAAGCTGTATATAATACTGGATGCAACATGGAAGTGACTGTAAAAAGCACTCTTCAACGGGTTGTCTTTCTTTTTCTATGTGCCCATATTATTGTTAAAGAAGGAAAAATAACCATGGGCTATTATATCACAGGAGTGCCTCTCTCCCTCAGCAGTGTGTCTTTGTTGTGAATGTAAAAGTTTATCACTTTCTGTTATGTTCAATATATTTCTTTAAGTAAAATATGACTATGTATATACAAGTGATTCTGCATGGCATTCAGTAATATAACACTTTCTTGTAAGATAAACTATTGGCATTCAGCTTAGGGAAAGGAAATCTAAACGCTGGAATAAGTAAGAATGACATCTGGCAATAATATGAGGAATCTGTAATTTGTGTGTAGGATAACCAATATTTGGGTAGTCACAAAGATGAGTTTTCTGAAATGATAGCACTGCAAGCAGTAAATGGCAAATACTACAGTGAGGAAAGCACAACAATCCAGAGAATGTTAACATATTAAAATCCAAAAGGGAGGGAGAGAACCTGAGCTCCAGTTGTTACTGTTTTATCCTTTCCATCATGGGTATAGGATAAAAGAAAACTCTTGATTCCTTGTTAGGGAAAGAAAGCTCTTACTTGAAGTTCTTGCTTGGCAGATGTCAGTTGAAAGCTCAGAGATGGAATAGGCTGCAATGTCAAACTCTGTTGGGTAATTTAAGACAAATGTGTCATGTGTGACATGGAAATATGGCGTGCTGTACATTAGTGATTTCCCAAGTGTTTGGATCAGGTAGTAATGTGCTGAGAAAGTGCTCTTTATCTATCCTCGCTGTGTACTTGTACAGCAGTGGGGAAATGCTTTTGGTAGAAATTACTTTAGTCAGAAAAAAAAAGAATCCATTTACAATATGTGCCTCCTAACATCTTTCAGACAATGCATTGTATTAAAGAGGCATTTTTGATTAATGTTTTATAAACATTTTCCAGCATGACAGCTTAAAGTCCCAGCAAAATTGTAAATGCGTGCAGAGTGCTCACTTCCATAAAGTCAAATGCCATCTCCTACAGCCTGCTTGGATCCTGTCAACCATGGTGACACAGAATTGGTACCTTGGAGCATTGAAGTGTATTTGCTTCATTTTCTGTGGCTGCAGTGATAACAAGATGGAAAGAGACCTGTACTTGAATTTCTTTGGACATACCTTGCAAGGTGTTGAAGTAGATACATTTTACAGCTAACAAAATGCAGTCTAGTAGTGTATCCTGTTTTCATAGGGACTTGCTTAAAAGTAAAAGGATCCATCATGAAGAGGTAGGAGAATTAGTGTGAGATTACATGGGGTGTCGTCATGGGTTGGGTTCTTCTCCTTGAATTTACTTTCCAGTGTGATATGATGGATAGAGTGATGGACTAGGCTCAGATCTGGGTTCAAATCTCCACTCAGCCATGGAAACTCACTAGTGAGGTAGAACTAGTGAAACTGCTCCTTAAATACCTTACTTACCTTAAAAGTCCTGTTAGAGTCGCTGTGTGTCGGTTCTGACTTAATGGCATAAAACACAGAGAGAGATTACTTTTACTTTGCTCTAAGGCCGGCCTCACCAAGCTATGATCTTCTATCATAATTAAAACACTGAATATAGCAAACTTGCTTTTTCTTATTACAATTCAACTGCTGAAGATTAATGCCGGTTTGATCCAACTTCCTGCCACTAACTGCTCCCACACTGTGGAACTCCATTCCTATGGATGTAACCAATTTTTGCAAATTTTTCTCAACTTCATTGAGAGAAAGAATGCCTTCGAGAATACAATGTCTTGATACATTGAGATATATATGTACAGTATTCCCAAAAAATTATTAACCACTATTAGATTTTTTTTACTCCTGCACAAGAGTGAAAAGAACGGCTTTTTTTTCCAGCAGCAGCATTAGAAACAACAATAAAAACCACTTCTATTTCACATTTTTAAAATGTGTATTTTAACCAAAAATACAAAGTTTTGCATGAGGCACAAGTCTTGCATTAAACTCTCTGCTTGAAACTTTTTACAATAAAAAAGTTGTGATGTGTAGAAAATGTGCAAAACTCATGTAATCTCACTCAGCAAGAGGAGATCATTTACAGTTTTTGTCTCTCACTTGCAAGTATGAGATAAGCAAAAGGTTACATCTCTGTGACACTCCCAAGACTAGGGTGGCTCTCTCTGTGCTCTTGTGGCAAAAAAGGACCTTTTTATTTAAGTGGCACTGTTTCCATTTGGTGCTGGTTTTTAATATGATAATTATCTCATTTAATCATGTCGTAATGTTATAACTTACTGCGTTTTTAGCTGTGTCTGGTCTTAAGTCATGTCGTGAGCCACCTTCTGTATGGTATTTGGAGAAAGTCAAGATGTAAAATAAAATCAAAAGGTGCCTGTCTGTCTGTATGCCAGTCCCTCGTATATTGGCCTATGCACAGTGTACCTACAACAGACGGTAAATATGTCATAGAGGTGCCTTCAGAAGAAGTATCTTAGGATGATGACAGCACACAAGCCTAAGCCATTTGCTACAAAGAAGAACAAAACTCCTGCCCATGTTTTATAATGGTTCCCGGTTTGTTAGTTATTCCATGGGCAAATGTGAAAAGACATGGACACTGAGGAAACAGGTTTCTACCCTCCTCCTGCAATATCAGCCTGATTCACGGTTGCCATAGAAAGTGTAATGGAGGCAGATGGAAACATAGCACAAGGCTCAGTGAAACTGCTTTGATGTAGATCTGTTCCTGCATGTACTGTGATGTTAGCACCATTTACATGGGAGAACTTATCACAGTGGCCAAGCAGATTAAACAATTAGGGCTGTTCTCTAGTGTTCTTTAATATTCAAGCGGCAGGAGACAGGGCTCTGTGTGATTGTATCTAATTAAAAAGAGTCAGGAATACATTCACAGGAAGGAAGGGAAGAAGCAAGAAGAGAAGATCTTAAAATGGAGGAACAGTTCATTGCTTATATGCTAAATGATGGGAGGTGCTTTTGCCTAGTTTGTTCCTTCTGTCTTCTTTCTCCATTAACTCACAGCTTGAGATCCTTTCTAAAAAGACGGAGATTGCACAAACTATCACTATTCCTCAATTAACCCTGTTTTGTTTGTGCTTTAGTTATACAGTGTTCCTTCTAAGCCGCGCATGCGTGTGCTCTCAGCTGGCAGCCGGTTCGTTTACTCCCCATTTCGAATGAAGCCCCACCCACCCCCCACCCCGCGCACACGGAGCGAGGCTCCCACACAGCGGGACAGAAACTTAGAGGGAACATTGGTTATGAAAGGTTTACAGTCTATCTTTGTCAAATGAACCCGGGGGTGGGGGATTGGAATGAAAAAAAGCATTCTGGATAACTGTCTTCTTTGCATGCAGTCTCAATATTGTATCAAAACAATTGTGTTCAGCTGCATGATTGGCAGTGACCAGCCTCAGCCCAGGCTTGTCGTGTTTTAAAATAACCTTCCTTTAAAAGGCTTGACTCCAGCCTTAAACATACTAGACCAAGCAGTTAAAGAATGAAAACATGATTTTCTCTTTATTACAAAGTAACAACTTGCAAGGAAACAGATTTCAACATCAGCCCAACTTCCCAAAACACAACCTCCCTTTTCAGTTACATTCCAACTTCTCCTTCCATTTCCGCTCAAGTCCAGACCCCTCCTCCTTTCGGCTCTCCTGGATAGGCTGACCACCTGCACACACACCCTTGCCAATCACCTTCTTTCCCCTCTTACCATGCAGATTGGCCAAGGTTCTGTCACATTGACACAGTAAAAAAGGAAGGCTACATGGGAGCATGTTATGCTCTCTTTCACCTAGCACCTACAGTATCTTCCCTGTCGATGAGATAAATGAAGCTAAAGGAAGAAATCTCTAGCAGCTGTAGATCATTTCATAACATTGTTAGTCATGTGATTAGGATGAACTATATCATCTCAGTGAATCCAGAAATAAAGTATTTAAGGGTGACAAATAAAATGGGAAATGCTCCAGGATTGGGATGGTCAGACTTTTATTAATTTCCATTGACTACACAATGTACAAGTCAGTACAAATTGGCTTGGGATCCCCACTCCTCATCCATATTTTTTTCTTCCACTGCTGGGGCTTATACATATTTTTTTTATTAAAATGCATTTGCATCAGTTCAGGTGGTGTGATTGATTGAGCTGATGCAGCTTGATGGCTAAATTCATGATTAGAATCTGGCTGTCCCAGCTTTTCAGTTCAGGATGGGGAGAGAGGAAGCAGAGGGGCACTTGTGGAGGTGTTAGTTCCTCTTAGCCAAGCACAGCTTGTTTCCAAACCATTTTTGTAAGACTTGGTGTCAGGGCTGGTACGCTAGGGCATCTAGGAGACCAGACCAAAAAGAAGGGGGGAGAAAGAGAAAGCAAGGAGGAAACAGGCAATCACCCTTGTTAATAAGACCACCTGGTGGAAGTCTGTTTGCTTTAGTTGACCAGTCAGAGATGAGGAAATTGGCAGGCAGCCCTTGTTTGCAACTTGTTAAGGTACCTCTACTGTAGCCATGCCTCCTGAAAATCTGGATAACTACAGTAGAGTTACAAACAAGACCTAATTGTCAATTTTCTCCCCATTCTCTGCTGACTCCTGTGTGGTCAGCTAAAGCAAATCACCTAGAGAAACCCAGCTTCCTGAGTGCAAATTCACAGCAGGTCACTTGCATTCTTCTTGCTGTGTAGTCACACAGTAGTATTATTAGTATTAGGCATCCTTCAGTCTCGAAAGACTATGGTAACGTGCTCTGTATGGAGGACTTGGAACAGCGTCTAGTGTGGCTGAGAAGGCCAATTCGAGAGTGACAATCCCTTCCACACTGAAGACAAATACAATCTGTCCCCTGTCCAGCTCCCTGATTTTGCTCCTTCCGTGACTGCCTCTTTGCCTCGGTCTGCTGGACAAGGGTCTCTTCAAATTGGGAGAGGCCGTGATGCAACGCCTGCCTCCAGGCTGAATGCTCCGATGTCAGGGTTTCCCATCTGTTGAGGTCCATTCCTAAGGCCTATCCCGCTTGCAGATGTCCTTGTATCGCAGCTGTGGTCTCCCTCTGGGGCGATTTCCCTCCACTAATTCTCCATACAGGAGATCTTTTGGAATCCGACCATCAGCCATTCTCACGACATGCCCAAGCCAACGTAGACGTCGCTGTTTCAGTAATGTATACATGCTAAAAATTCCAGCTCGTTCTAGGACTACTCTGTTTGGAACTTTGTCCTGCCAGGTGATACCAAAAATGCGTCGGAGGCAACACATGTGGAAGGTGTTCAGCTTCCTCTCCTGCCGTGCACAAAGGGTCCAGGACTCACTGCAGTACAGGAGTGTGCTCAGGACACAGGCTCTATAGACCTGGATCTTGGTATATGTCGTCAGCTTCTTATTGAGCCATACTCTCTTTGTGAGTCTAGAGAACATGGTAGCTGCTTTGCCAATGCGCTTATCCAGCTCGACATCTAGAGAGAGAGTGTCAGAGATCGTTGAGCCAAGGTACACAAAGTCATGAACAACCTCCAATTCTTGTGTGGAGATGGTAATAGAGGGAGGTGAGTCCACGCCCTGGCCCATGACTTGTGTTTTCTTCAGGCTGATTGTTAGTCCAAAGTCTTGGCAGGCCTTGCTAAAACGATTCATGAGTTGTTGGAGGTCTTGAGCAGAGTGGGCAACAATGGCTGCATCATCGGCGAAGAGGAAGTCCCACATGCATTTCAGCTGGACTTTGGTCTTCGCTCTCAATCTAGAGAGATTAAAGAGCTTTCCGTCTGATCTAGTCCGGAGATAGACACCTTCTGTTGCAGTTCCAAAGGCGTGCTTCAGCATGACAGCAAAAAAGATCCCAAAAAGGGTTGGTGCGAGGACACAGCCCTGTTTCACTCCGCTTCGGATGTCAAAGGGATCTGATGTTGAACCATCAAAAACTACAGTGCCCTTCATTCCCTCATGGAAGGACCTGATGATGTTAAGGAGTCGAGGTGGACATCCAATCTTGGGAAGTATTTTAAAAAGGCCATCCCTGCTAACCAAATCAAAGGCCTTTGTGAGATCTATGAAGGCGACAAAGAGTGGCTGTTGTTGTTCCCTGCATTTCTCCTGCAACTGTCTGAGGGAGAATACCATGTCAGTGGTGGATCTATTAGCTCGAAATCCACACTGTGATTCTGGATAGACTCTGTCTGTGAGCACCTGGAGCCTCTTCAGCACAACACGGGCAAGCAGCTTCCCTACAACGCTGAGAAGAGAGATGCCACGGTAGTTATTGCAGTCGCCCCTGTCTCCTTTGTTCTTGTACAATGTGACGATGTTTGCATCCTTCATGTCCTGTGGTACTCCACCTTCCCTCCAGCAAAGACAAAAGATTTCATACAGCTCGGTAGTGATGGTCTCTTTACAGCACTTCAGCACTTCAACAGGGATGTTATCCTTTCCAGGTGCCTTGCCGGAGGCGAGGGAATCCAAGGCCGCTTTTACTTCTGCTAAGGTTGGTTCACTGTCCAACTCTTCCAAGACAGGCAGGCACTCAATGTTATTTAATGCTTCTTCGGTTACTACATTCTCTCTGGAATATAGCTCAGAGTAGTGCTGCACCCAGCGGTCCATCTGCTGTGCTCGGTCCTGGATGATCATGCCTGTAGCAGACTTCAAGGGAGCAGATTTCTTCTGTATTGGACCTAAAGCCTGCCTGATACCATCATACATTCCTTTGATGTTACCTGTGTCGGCTGCTATCTGTATCTGAGAGCAGAGCTGAAGCCAATAATCGTTCGAACATCTCCTGGCAGCCTGTTGGACTTGGCTACGAGCAGCTCGAAGAGCTTGCAAGTTGTACTCGCTAGGACAGGCTTTGTATGCTGCTAGAGCTCTCCTCTTATCCTTGATGGCTGGCATCAGCTCCTCCGAATGGGCTTCGAACCAGTCAGCCGTCTTTTTGGTCTTCTTGCCAAATGTGGACAAGGCGGTGTTATACACAGCGTTCTTGAAATGTTCCCATCGTTCAGGTGCATTTGCATCAGCCGGGCCTGGAAGGGTTTCCTCAAGCGCTTGAGCAAATTCCTCCACTTTTCTTTGATCGCGAGTCTTGCTGATGTCAATACGTGGTCTTCCTTCCTTTTTCGTGTGATATAATCTCTTTGTTCGCAGTTTTACTCTACTACACACCAGGGAGTGATCAGTATCGCAATCAGCACTCTGGTAGCTGCGTGTGATCGTAATACTAGGAAGGCTAGAACGTCTAGTGAGGATCAAATCGAGCTGATGCCAATGCTTGGATCTTGGATGTCTCCAGGAAACTCTGTGTTGAGGCTTTGTATTAAAGAACGTGTTGCTGACACAAAGACCATAATAACAGCAAAACTCCAGCAAGCGTTGGCCATTTTCGTTCATCTTTCCAATGCCAAAACGGCCTAGACAAGTGGGCCAAGAATTGTGATCAGCACCAACTCTAGCGTTAAAGTCTCCGAGAATGAACAGTGCCTCTCTTTCAGGGACTTTTTTGATAGTAGCTGCCAGATCGTCGTAGAATTTGTCTTTCACTTCTATAGTCACACAGTAACGTGGAACTAAACTACTGCATGAGTTACGAGAAAAAATTGTTAAGCCACAATAGAACTTGAATTCATTTCCTGTATTTGTGTTCTGCTGAACCTTCAGATTGCGCTGTTTACTTTGGAATTCTGACTTTAGTATATTCAGACTATTTTCCCATCTAAAAATCTGAAACGAGCAATTAAACATAAAAAATGTGCTTACATCTCTAATTTTATGAAACAATATGAATCATTTTTTTAAAAACTAGTTTAAAAACAAGTATTTTAAACTTATGACAACTTTAGAAAAAGTGTGGTTGGATATGTTGCTTTTTAAAAAACTACACACATACTGAAATACTGCACAAATTTATACTGAACAGATTTAATTTTGGTGTACCTATCATATTTCATTACATCTGAAAGTATGTACCATAAATGATGAGGGAAACTGGAGAGGACAGATCAAAATAAAGATAGCCAGACCCCTTTAGGTTGGCACCTTCATTTTTTGCTACCCATCTTAAAGATTTAAATATGTCTTCTGTGCTTGACTATTTTTGTTATAGTGGCACCTGCTCTTGTCATTGTAGTTTAAATCACAGCTCCTGAATTACATTAACAAATGCAGCGGGCTGAAATGTCCAAAAACAGCCTAGGATTTAGGAAGTGCATTTGTTTCTTCGTTTGTATGAAGACATTTTTCAAACAATCATAACATCCCCTGCTGGATGAAAGACAATTGAAATGTCGTACAAACACTTTTGTGATTTCTAAGATACTAATCCTGTTTTTCCTCATTCAGAAGTACAAAGCATTTAATTTTTTGACATCCTGGCACTTAGTTTATGAGCAAGTCAATTAATGCCCATAGAACGTGATTTCAAAGTGTTTTACAGTCTTAGAGGGTGTGTTCCCCCCCCCCCCAAATCACTTTCTGAGAATTTGGCAACAATAGTACTTCCATCTTCCTTGCTGTATGGAAGAATAATTTAGTAAAAATATCTGCTTGATGCATTATAAAATTGGCAGAAGTGACTGAAGATTGGTGGGTTTCTTGAAATGTATAATTTCCTGACTGATCACTCTTTTCCATCCCAGAAATATAAGAATATTTTACTGAAACAATAGAATATAGCAGAAGTGTGAGATACAAGCAGTTGAAACCTATTTCTCCAGTGGACAATATTGGTCAAGCATAAGTGCAAAAACTTTATCTTGTATAATTCAGTCTGATGCACACCTAATTAGAAGTAAGCTTCGTTGTGTTGGGTAGGGCTTCCTCTTAGATTAGTGAGTATAGGATTGCAGCCTTAATGCCCCTCAGTCTGGTGAAGGAAAATGAGAGTGAAAGTAAAAGTTCTTGGGGAGCAAAATTAATGTTCTCTGAAACTGCCCTATTAGATTAAGAAAAAAACTTAATAATAATCTTAGAACTGCAGAGCTGAAGGGGCCTTGTGGATCATTGAGTCCAGCTCCTGTCAAGGAGGCACAACGGGGAATCGGAACTCCCCGTTTCTGGCTCCTAAACCACTGAGCTGTCCAGCAGTTCATATTTAAACTTGTTCTAGGCACTGTACCTGAAATTAGTATTTGCCCAATAGCCTCTTCTAAGCCCTACAGTTCGAGTCCCTAGTTACATGTGGTCTGCTGCCATGGGGTGGTGCAGAGGGTCTCCCTGGCAATAGCCTATAGGGACTGTAAGGTTTCGGTCTCGTCCCCATGCTCGTCCACATATGAAACCACTGGGAGAAATTGCCCAGAACTGGAGTTTAGTGCCACCAGTATACAGATGGCACCCAATTCTTCCTCCTTGCGATCTAAATCCAAGAAAGCTGTTTTGGTGCTAAATTGGTATTTGATGTCAGTAATGGGCAGAGCTTAATCCAGACAATTCAAAGTGCTGCTTCTGACCTACAGAGCCCTATACAGTTTGAGTCCAGGTTCTTTGAGGATCACATCTCCTTGTATAACCTTCCCTTGGTTTTAAGACCTGCAGAAAAGGCCCTTCAGTGTCCTGCCACCCTCACAGGTGTGTTTCGTGAGGACATGAGAGAGGGCCTTTCGAGTGGCTGTTAAATAAATAAATCTTCCTTCCAAGGGAGAGCAGACCTCCTCTCTGCCTGTTGTTCTTCTACCTTGGGCAAAAGCACTTTTTTCATTTGGATGTATTTTGGGGAACTGATTGGCTGCCAAGGAAGGTGTTTTAAGGAAGAGATGCTTGTTGTTTATGAGGGCTTTTTCCTGATGTGATTTTTTTAAAGAAGTTTTCAGTTAGTCATATTAACACAATAATCTCTTTCATTTTGTTTTCATAGTATAACTTAATGTGCTTTTAATTGTATCTGATTTTTCATCGTGTTGTATGCATCCTTGGATCCCTATATGGAGGGGGGGGGGAAATAATCATTAATTAATCATTAATTAATTAATGATTATTTTTGTGGCACCAGTCCTGTGAAATAATGATGGGCAAAATGGGAAGCAAATATTCTCTCCATACAAGCTACTCCTTTCATGGCAGTGAGGGGACATTTGCCCATAAATAAGAACAGCTTTACCAGGTGTTACACTGTCTTAAGGCAGGCATGCTAAGCAGTCTTTAGGTCGATGGAGGCTCTACTCTGTGTTCTTTAGAGACCCACCAGCTGGAGGTGGATGTATAAAGGTACCAAATCCTAACAGCAAGGGTAAGGAGACTTCTTTGTTGCTTTTCAGCTGGGAATCGCAAACCCTTGGTGCCACGCTGCCCAAAGGTCATCCAGAGATCTTGCAGTATTCATTTATTTTTATTTCTGTATTCAGTCCATTTCTTGGCTCTCTGTCCAAGATAGCTTACATAATACAACAAACATATTAACAAACTTGTATTAAATAGAAACCATTTTTGAATAAAAAATAGTTACAACTTAAGCAGAAATCCCAGTCTGCCCCCTGCTGCCCCTGCACCCAAAAGAATATTCTGAATGGAAGAAGAAGCAAACAATCTGGCACA
Organism: Intellagama lesueurii; assembly: GCA_037013535.1. Classification (NCBI taxonomy): domain Eukaryota; kingdom Metazoa; phylum Chordata; class Lepidosauria; order Squamata; family Agamidae; genus Intellagama; species Intellagama lesueurii. The sequence goes on from JBAJHW010000005.1 coordinate 156,273,468, forward strand.
GACATATTGCAAACCAAGAGCGGAGATGAGGGAATCTGGATCAACCCCTAATACCTGCACTATTGCCCTCTGGCAGGTACAAATTTACATTGGACCTGATGGCTGAAAGAATGCCTCTTTTAAATTGGTTTGTTAGTCCTTTCTCCTTAATGTATGCTGCTTATATACTGCCAGATAGCGCTTAAAGCATTCTCTAGGTGATTTACAATTTAATTATGCAGGCTACACATTGCCCCCACCCCCCAGTAAGATGGGTACTCAGTTTACTGACCTTGGAAGGATGAGTCAACCTTGAGCTGGTTACCTGAATCCGCTGGGATGGAATGAAAGTTGTGAGCAGAATTTTTAACTGCAGGACTGCACTTTAACCACTGCACCACAAGGCTCTTCCTCTACTTTTGATAACAAAGTACTAGTTGGGGGGTAAGGATGTGCCATTGATGGGTGTCGTTGGGCTGTGTGTTAAAGTCCAAGCTGGATATTCAATTTATAGACCTCAGAAGGATGGAAGGCTGAGTGAACCTTGAGCTAGCTACCTGGGATTGAACTCAGGTTGTGAGCAGAGTTTTGGCTGCAGTACAGTAGTTTAACCACTGCACCATGAGGTTCCTTAGTGTTCTCAGCCTCATCTGAGCTTCAGTCTCCCAAAGACAAAGAGCTTCCTATTGTGAAATTGTTGTGTCCTTGTATTCTACTGCCTCCTATAAGTGACTTTTGCATCTTCAGTCTTCATGAACCATTTTGGGGGAGAGAGACTTCCTTTTCTTTGAAATTTTAGTTAAATATTTTAAAAAGGGAAATGCTTTCCTACGATCCTGTACACAGATAGCACAATTACAGCATGCTTAAACTTAGCTGTTTTTCTGCCCACAGGAATACCAATGCTGAAGATAGTATTTGAAGGTTATGAACACCTGTCTTTAATTTCTGTCCCTTTACTTATCTATCATCCGGCTCAGATCCTCCTAGGCAGTGTGTTGGTACCAACAATAAAATCTTGGATGATATCTAGACAAAAGGTAAGAAATCATGAACCTAACTATCATTCATTATTGAGTTAAAACTTTATTTTTTAGAATTCCGGTTGACCACTAAAATAGAAATATTAGCAATGTTTGAAAAAAAAACATGATGCAAGAGAACTCTTCATAAGTACATTACTTGTTCAGGTGTTCTAGAATACAGTAGCCTTTCCTCAATGTGAGACCCTCCCAGACTCTAGTCTTGAACTACAGTTCTTACTGGCCCTCAGCCAGCTCAGCCAGCAGTTAGGGAACTGTGGACTAAATTGTCTGAATGGCACCAGAATGGATTACACCATTGCTGGATAGCTCAGTGGCTTGGGCCTCTGGCTGTGGGGCCAGAGGTTGGGAGTTCAGTTCCCCGCTGTGCCTCCTTGACAGGCTCTGAACTCAATGATCCACAGGGTCCCTTCCAGCTCTGCAATTCTAAGATGATTATTATTATAATTCTATGATCTTACCAATCAGCAGGATAGAAAATGAGACTCGGCCAAGTGTCCTAAATATTGAAGGAGCACATGAATTAATAGGACCTACAGACATGCCTAGTGATGCTAAGTGTGGCCGGATCGTGCCACATTTCCTCACTGTTATTCTACATAATGTAAGCTAAGCATGATTACATAAACTAAGTCCAGTATAACATGCATGCTCCCAGTCCTGCTTCTGATGAGCCTATTTGCAGAAAGAAGTGTGTGATTTTCTTCATCTTAGATTTCCTAAACAATGGAGGGCAAAGCTGGACTCTGGAGCTCTCATTTGAGCATCAATACAACAAACTAAACTCAGTTGAGAGGATTGAGTTAATAAGGATGCTTATCTGTCAGGATAAGAAAGCTTCACAAATCTACAAAATTCATTTCCCCCAATTTGAGCTGGTCATCAGAAAGGCCGTATGGAGACGGGGTCTTACTGGGAGGCAAAACCAAGAGATGTTGTACTTCTACAAACATATTGATATTTCCATAGTCTCTTAACATTCTCATAGTATGAGTTTTTCTGAAAGCAGATTTCCATATCTTATCTGGCCATCCTGTCTTTACGCAATCTTAGCTCCCTACCAGGGGAGAAAGGCGAGATCAAAATCATTTAAAGAAATAAATACTTGTAGGACCACCAGGGTCTTCCAGTGTATCCACTGTGCTGCAGTTTCTAGTTTGGCTGCGGCTAAAAAATAATTTAATTAGAATTTTGTTTTTATTGTCCTCCCCAAATAGATATATCCATGCCAGTCATTCGCTGTCACTTGCAGAAATCAGAATTGCAAGATGCAGTCGCTTGTTTTACAGCACAGAAAATATTCCCCAAGACAAAACTTTGCAACACAACTACTGTTAGTCAAAGCATCTTCCCAATGAGAGCCTTCCACTTCCCATATTCCCTCCTCCTATCTTTTCTCTCACCCAGGCATGTATGCCCAGGAATGTCTCACAAGCCCTGATGTGGACTGTTTGATTCCCCCTCCCCAAACCAGCAGGGGATCTCCCTCTCTTCCCTGGTTGCACCCAAGATTGCCCTCCAATCAGGTTTATTTGACTTTAATCAGTCTACACTATCTGGCAGGTTTATTTTGATCATCTGTCATTTTGCCATGCAAATGTTCTTCTTCTGGTTCTCTAGGTTATTTCCCCAAGAATATTATTCTAATTATATGACAATATTATTATTTTTGTAAATCGGAAAGATTGTCTTTTTTGTTCCATAGCAATAATTACAATAGATTTTGATGTTGTGCCTGGATAATGGTCTCCTGCTTTGAAAGTAAACATGTCATCTTCACCTTGATGTTTGTTTTCTATCAACACCTTGGCTTCATTTTGGCATTTCTCTCATGGTGGAAAACTGTTATCCAGTCACTGTACTCCGCTCTGGTGACAACCTTGCTTAATTATGATACCATCATGTGATCTCTTCATGAAATCAAATTTAAATATTTAGAGGTTCCTTGACAAGAGGTAGTTTCTACTTGGAAGTAATGCAGCAGAACCCACCATGAAAGAGAGAAATGATTTTATTTTTCCAAACAGTATCAGAAATCTTTATCTTTGTTCCTAATTTCGAGTACAATTAATCCTGGTGCTCAGATATAACAAAGACACTTTGCCATTTTTACAATGGCAATATTATCAGTTGTTTTGTCTTCTTTGTTTTGTTTTTAAATTTGTTGAAGCATGTACTTTACCAAATTTCTGAAATACACAATGGGCAATAAAAGGTAAGATATATTCCTATACAGTACTTTGCTTCCAAATCTGGAGGCAGTTACCAACCAGTTTTCACTAACATCAAGGATTGCCTTGGAAATGCCAGAAACCTGAAGGCAATAACCAATGTCCTTATTTGTATACATAATTTGCATGATTGCAGTTTGTTTGTTGCTTTGTTTGAAGAACAAGCAACTAAAAAAATATTTGCACTATACTGTAAATCCAACCAATCAAAGGTGTTCTGTTACGAGGATGTCTGTTAATATCAGAGTTACTGATGCCAAATTTCATTAGCAACCAACCAAGAAGGGACTTCAAGCAAAGTGTCTACTCAAGTTTAAACAAAATTACAGTTCTAATTTTTAAAGTTTTCATGAGGAAGCTTTCTCTGTCCACTGCTGTCGTAGCAAGTGTTTTTACCATCAATATCCAGTGCTCCAGTCTCTCTTATTCTTTTATAGGTACTGGAGGTGTGCATATCTGTGTATTTAGATTCTAACTCCCCAGATTTTAGGAGTTATCAATTATATTAATCATGATACCAACATGTGACCTCTTAATTAGTTCAAATCTAAATATCTGCAGAAGCCTACCGTGGACATCAGGCATGCCACTCTGAAATATTTGTAATGGGAAATGGAATTTAGCAAGCTTCTTCAAATTCTATGTAAACATTACCACTCTTTCCCATCCATACTGTATCAGATATATGTGATTCCAATTCCTTGTCCAAAGGAATGAAAAAGGAGCACATGGTTGGTTAGTGGTACAGAAACAAGACAGTGTCATCTCTCAGAGTATGATGAAGGAATGGGAAGAGGAAATATATGTTGCAGATCAGATTGAGATGTGATGAATTCCATATCTTATCCAGCCATCCTATCTTTACACAATCTTAGGTCCCTACCAGGGGAGAAAGGCGGGATAAAATCATTTAAAGAAATAAATATTTATAGGACCACCAGGGTCTTCCAGTGTATCCACTGTGCTGCAGTTTCTAGTTTGGCTGCGGCTAAAAAATAATTTAATTAGAATTTTGTTTTTATTGTCCTCCCCAAATAGATATAACCACAATTATGTGGCTTTTGGAGCAAAGCTAAAATATTCTTGGACTCTTCCTAATCCTGCTACCCAGGAACAAAGATAAATGCTTTCTTGAGGGCTATTTCAATGGTGGTGGTGGAGGAAACTAGCAAGATTAAACAACCTTTGAAATTCGGCAAGATCCTCAGCTGCGATGTGGCTAGATCACTTACATCTCTTACTCTGGGAAATCTAATGACAATGACCTTGAATATATATTATGTTATTTTGTCATGCCTGTATGAATACAAACAAACTAATGCTTTGTTTCTTGTTTTCAGGCGGTGAAATTAACAAAGCAACCCAAAGTGCCAGTGAAAGTATAACAATGGAAGAAGTCAAGTAACTGTATATATGTACTATTTTGTACATACACAGAGACAATTCAGAAATGGGCATATGTGAATGTTGCTTCAGCACTTACTTTATTTTTATAGATACATACAGTATATATTTAAAATTCCTACAGAAGTGCCTTAAATATATTTTATAGAAGCATTGATTCCAAAATCAAATGGCTGGTTACTGTAAAAGATTTTGCGCAAATTGTAGGTGATTTTTTTCAACTGAGTGAATTAATTCTGACAATGAAAAACTGGGCATTCCGGCCCTGCACAATCCACAAACTGTTTCTCTTATACAAACTCAACTGAAGTGAATGAAGTCCAAACAGAAGCTGTGTTCAGTGCATTGTGCTAATCATTCACAAGCTTATAAGATGGTTGGTCCTAGACAAAAAGGAACGAGGAACATTTCTCTTCTGGTTGATGGTTAAGAAGGCAGTTTCTGAAGTTCTAGTCAAAATTAACTTGAATTTCTGTGTGATTCCGTAACCCTCCCTACTGGTATGGTTGTGACATGTCTTTTCCTTCTGAGTTTGTGTATACTCAGCATGGGGCCATCTATTTAAAAGGAACTGAAAAGCATAAATTATTTGCATTTGTTGACACAGTTGTCTAGACATTCCTTCAAAGCTAATGGTTTCTCAAGACAATTCTCTCAGTTCCATTTTTATGCTATTGTGGCACTGTTTGTCTTAAACACACTGTGAGATTTTCAAAGTGAGGGCCTGGTGTTTACAGTAGTAAGGAAAGATCTGCAATTCCAGGTACTGTTAAGAGGATTTAAATATATATCTATATTGCTGTTAATATAAACTGAGGGAAAATATTTTTTCCTCAGATATGGTACACTATACCAGACAGTGACAGAAAAAATATCAAACTAATATTGCAACATCCAATTTCCTACTGTTTTCAGCTTTTACATAGCTGTGTTCTTCACTGCCTATGAGCAGCACACAAAAGCTAGTGAGGGTAGAAAACCCATGATTTATTTATTTTTTCAGCAAGCAAGTATACTTGCATTATACAAATGTATAAAGCACAGGTATAAGGAAAGATTGTATTCTCAAAGGCTTTCACGACCAGGATCTGATGGTTGTTGTGGGTTTTTCGGGCTCTTTGGCCATGTTCTGAAGGTTGCTCTTCCTAACGTTTCGCCAGTCTCTGTGGCCGGCATCTTCAGAGGACCCACAACAACCATGAAAGATTATTTCTAGTTAATTTGACAATCAAATTTTGCTTGCATGAAGACTTTTTAAATGTACTACTTTCCATAAGAGGGATGAATAAATACTAGTGTATTAATGGATACTGAGTTAAGACTGAAAGAAGTATTCATGTAATGCTTTAATGAGCACTGCACCTTATTCAGAATAGCTGCCATTGGTCTTAACTGCCTTCTGAGGAACAGATACACACTGTAGCCTCATTGAGCAATGCTTTGCATGCCTAGGAACTCATGGTACAAACCCCATCCAAAAAGTCCTTATACGCAGCCCTGTTTCATTTGTGCATATGGGGAAGCCTCTTTATGCAAAGTACATATGTATATTTGACTGTACATGGAGTTCTTAGCATGAGGGCACTGATTTGGGGCATCATTTCAGTGGAAAGAAATAATGGGTTATAAGGGACTAGAATCCAGCTTCAATATAATTTGCACCTGCACACACAAATGCTTTGAAAGACATTCCACTGCCCCTCTTCAACCCCAATGCATAATACGTTTTGGGGGATTAACTGTCTTGTCAGTTAATACTATTTGGTGCCAAGCTATGATGCCTTATGTTTGTAACAAACTATATCAGATGGATTCTTTGTATTGTGGTTAAAATGGATAAACCACTTTTGTGAAATAAAGTGGTCAGTCCTAAATGATAAATTGGACTATCAAGAATTGAGTTTAGCAAAATTAAACATGCCACCATAGAGGCTACTGTGTTCTTGCAGTTAGATTGCCCCAGTTATATCAAAGTTCAAACATGTTATAACTGTAAAACAGTTGTACCAAATAGATGTGTCTAGCAAATAGAATAAACCAGGTTCTCAGTTAAATATATCAAATATGTTTTTACAGACAAATCACAAATTCACCTCTTTTACTCACAATGAGGTGAATTTGAGTTAGTGTTGAGTTATCTTGAGCTAGAGATTACAAACAGGCAAAATGTTATGGAAAATGACACGTGGTGCACTTTTTGTTGCCACAATTCCCTTTCTGAGGATCCAAAATGTATATTCCATGGCCCTCAAACCTTCTGGCCATAAGCAGGCAAATAAAATTAAAGAAGAAAACTTCCAAGAGTTTCACGGTTGGTGGTTCCAAAGCAAGCATAGGTTTTGTTCTTGTGCAAAACCCAGTTCATTTTGATATCTTGTGCACGTGAAACATTCCAGGCAGATGGTTCCTGCTGCTGTTAAGCTCATATTTTTTTCTTTTCTGTCATTTGTGTCAAGCCTTCTCTTGAACAGTCACTACACTGCTACAGTTCCAACTGATCTACCTCGAATTACAGCAACACCAGTAGTTCACGATTTTTAACTATGGAGATTTGTCACAGCAATTTCATTGTTATTTTACTGTACTGAAGATTGTTCAGGGAGAGGCACTTTGGGTTGTAATTGTTTATGACTTGCAACAGCCTAAACATTCTTATGTTTCTTACTTTCTTTCATAAGTGAATGTTGAGTGGATTGTTCTGAAATGGTTGTAATACAAAAATGAAATTCATCTTTTAAAGTCCATACTTCATAGAACATAATTATTCACATCCAATTTGTTACGTTATGTTTAAAGATTGTTAAATGTTCATTTCATGCCTTCAAGTATAAAAGTTCTGACTCCTGTCCTCTGAAGATGCCGGCCACAGAGACTGGCGAAACATTAGGAAGAACAACCTTCAGAACACGGCCAAAGAGCCCGAAAAACCCACAACCATAAAAGAAGCTCATTGGGTGTTAGTTGGAAAGAGGCAAAAAGAAAGGTCCCTGTAGTTTATTTTTGTAACATGGGTCCCTTTTTTTCCCCCAGAATGAAAACTTCCTGTTTGTTTCTTTTTAAACTTGCTTAAACTGTTTTTTAAAAATAAAAACATCTGATTACAAATTGGTTCTGTTTTTCTTGCTTACGTTAATTAAGTAGTAACAAGCAGGATGCATGGAAATGATGCACTACCTTAATTAACATTTCATATTTGGTGTAGTCTTTGTAGTGGACACCAATGGAAATCTTGTCCAACTCTGGCATGCCAGATTTTATTGATTTTATATTTGTCCCATTGTATACTTCCAAATTTGAGCAAAGTTCCATCCATTATCATTGGCTCCTGTTATTACACCTTTAAATTAAAAAAAATTATAGGTCAAAATACTGGTCATATTTGGCACACACCCAAGAGGGATTACGTGTTTATGCACATTTTTTAGATGTGTGATTTTAAATGCAGATTTAAAAAAGGAATCGGTACTCCAAATGTACACACGGAGGCACAAAGGGAAAAAAAAATAAAGACACGATGGTGGTTGAAAGAGAAGCAGGGAAGCGGCAAACGGAGTAGGGAAGGGATGGGCAAACAATTGGGAAAGAGGTGGTCCTGTACCTCCTGAAATTGTGGTATATCCATCAAAAGAAAATAAACTGGAGCAGAAAAGAACTGGATTGGGCATGACAGGATTCAATCCAATTTTTCTGCAGAGTGTAGTTTTGGCCACAGTGAGGGAGGTGGGGGCTCCTTGTGGTCTTTAGCTGGGAATGGGGAATGTGTCTCCATGTGTTGTTGGATTGTGATTCCCAGCGCAGTTAAGCTACACTGGCTTGGGGTGATATGAGTTTTAGACCAGTGACATCTGGAGGTCCACACATTCCCCAAATCAATCCTTCAGTACTTTTGGACTGTTTTTCTTCTTGGGGAACTTCATGTTTTCAGATCTTTCTACTGTACTGTATTTCTAAGCTTTTAATTCTTTTTTGGCCAGTAGTAATTCTGCTATCCCACCCCTGCCCCACCTTACACAATATAGAAGATAAAAATATGTCTGGGACAGAGGACTTAACTCTCCTCAGTTTCCTGGCATCCCTAATACATCAAAATACTTTTGCCATCATCTTGCCCCTCCCATTAAAAAAAATCCCAACTGCTAATATCTAGACTCTGCAGCATCCCAGCACCAACATCTGAAATGTGATCTGCTCCTCCAGCAGATGGTATTTCTTAAAGGGGTGATTTCCTTTCTCTCAGTCTTCCATGGCTTCTTTTCATTGTTGGGAAAAGAGACCAATTGATGTTTCAAAAGGAAATTCAGTGCTTGGCTATCAGCTCCTGCTTGGAGATGCCTTTGTCCACTGCCACTTGAATACATTTTCCTCTCCTTTCTCTCTCTCTGTGTTCCAGCGATGGTAGACATAATGCTGTTCAGATCAGAAGCAATATGTCTACCACAAGCATGGGACTCAGCAGACTCTGAAAAGCATCTTTGCAGAGCGAAAGCAAGTTTTGCCATGAAATGAGACTCTTGTTGATTTTAGTATACATTCCTCATTGAAGTAGATCTGCCTGCATTGATGCTGAACATCAGTCATCATTGCAGAAGAAGCTGTTTTGTTCCCCAACACACATCTGAAGCTGTGAACTGTATTGTTCCTGAGAACTGGTTCCAATTGTTGTAGTTCTCCCATTCCCATTTTCACAGATCAGCACCTTCCAGCACATACACACACCATTAAACAATGCAAAGAAGGATGTACAGTAATTACACATGGCACTCGTATAGTTTTCACAGTGAGTACTGCTGGCTTAAATTATAGTGCTGTTCCTCTGTCTCTGTTGATGCAGAAATCCAGATAGGGAATTCACGCATAGATTGCCCTGTTAAACGGAGATGGCTAGATCCAACAAGAGTATTTCCACATGGATCACCCTTGTTCAAGTAAGCCCATAATGCATAAGATAGCCAAAGTGTAGAAAGCAGTCAAAGTTTAGAATTAATTGTATGTGAAGTAGTTGTTTGTAAAGATTAATCTCATCTACTTTTTCTGCTAACAGGGCATGAACAAATTGTAACATATTTACTTCAGTGGTGCATGAAGTGACCTTTTTAGTTAACTTTATTACAATGGGGAACTGTGGAGATCTTTTTTTGACCTACAGTTTCCAATAGTTATCCAAGAGTGAGGGATTATAAGAGCTGCAGTCCAAAAACATATGTAGGACTTGTAGTTGTCCACCCTGGTTTATAGATCACATTTTTAGAAGTATTTTGGCATAAATTCTTCAGATTTTATGTCATCCTTTTATCAATTCTATTTAAAAAAAAAAGAAACAAAGGCAACAGAAAGGTAATGGGCTGTACACAACAAGCAGTACAGCAAAAAAAAAAAAATTAAAAACCCAAACATTGTAGTGTAGTAACATCAATTTAATTTTCATTAGGTAACACAGCAATGACAGCAGATTACTTTTCAAAGACATTGAAAAACAACTGAATGAATTGTTTTTATGTGGTGACTTTTCAGTCGCTGATTACAACTGGGATAAAATCATTAAACCTTTAATATACCTCACAAGTGATATACTACACAGCTCTATGACCACACTGCCACAGTTTCCAAAGTTGACAAAAATAAAAGGATTTTTAAAAGCACAGGACAAAATGTTGTGGCACCTTATAGACTAACAGATTTGTTTCAGTGAGAGTTTTGTGGATCTAAATCCACTTAGACACATGAACACTCTACACCAGTGGTTCCCAACCTTGGGCAATCCAGGTACTCCTGGACTGCAACTTCCAGAAGGACAAGTCAACACAGCTGGTGGTGAAGGCTTCTGGGAACTGCAGTCCAAGAATCCCTGGGTCACCCAAAGTTGGGAACCACTGCTGTATACTATTAAATGTTTCATATACTACCTCAGTTTTGATTTTTTTTTTCCTGGACCCATGTTTTCTTTATTTGAGCACGCAAACTAATGTGCACAAACTTATATATTCTCACTAGTAGAGAAGAGTTTGGCATTCAGAAACACAGTTCTAAGGGTCCCTTGAGGAGACCTAGCAGCACCATACTTTTCATAGAAACCCTTGTGAGGTTTTGGATCAGAATGTATTTCTATAGCATGTTACTTCCTGTTCCACTCAAAGACAAAAGGTGCATAGCTAATAACAACAGTTGTAAATTGCCTCTGTAGTGCTGAAGAAATCATTCTGGTTTTACAACTGGTTTCCCAATACATAATAAGATACCTCTCAAATGAACAATGCTGAATGTGTGACATGATTTCCAATACACAAATATGTTTTTCCCTCCAAGGGGTGCTAATTTGAGATGAGTTCTCCTCTTTGGCTCAGCAATGTGAGAAGGAGAAATAATGACGATATGTCACTGTTGTAGTAGTTTTAGATTCTCACATCCACATTAACAGTACCATAAGCAACCTGGGGTTGTGGGTTTGTTCCTTTGCCTGCTTGGTCCCTCCAGTTGTACTCAAAGGCGCAATGTCTGTGACTGTGAGACAGAGACCTTTCTTTGTTGCTGACAGTAGTGGCCCATGACTGACTTTGGAAGTTTAATAAGAGTTTAACCCTTAAAAGACACACATTATACAGGTAACTCAAGCTTGTATGACAGAAAGCAAATAATTCAATTTGAGAACAACATCATGTCCACTCATTAAATATATATTAAAATATATATTTAAAAAGATTTCAGCAACATCTTCAGGAGAACAAGACATTGGCTGCTGTGAATATATATATATATTCACAGCAGCCAATGTCTTGTTCTACTGAAGATGTTACTGAAATATTTTCCCCCCTAGTTTATACATGTGCTTTATTACACATCAGAAAATTAATGATTTATTTAGTATTCACTTACAGATTCACAAGAAGCAATAGCAGGAAAAACATAAAGCAAGGAGTGTAATTAACATCTAATGCCACATATATATCAACTCGCAATTTTGGTTTCAAACATCAACTACAATTGGTAAACTGCAATTTTGGGGTATTCCCACAAAGAGTGGATGAAAGTTTTAAAGTTTTAAAAGCAAATGTTTTAATTTAAACAGAATTTTAACATCAGATTTTTAAATTTGTTATTGTTAAAATGCATTTTTCTTTGAAACAAAGTTCTGTATGCTGATTATTTTGTTTTAAATGTTATAGATCATCTTTTTTTTTAAAAAAAGGGTTGTGAGTAAGATCCATCTGTTCTTTGATTAGGGCCTCAATGCTATAAGTTCCATACCTTCTGTATACATTATTAAGGTTAATCCTTCTGGTTCCTTACATAGTCGGAGTGAGGAGGGGGAAGATAGCAGTTCTCAAACTGGCTTTGTGTGTCCATATTTGTTCACAGCAATATATGGCTATTAAAAAAAAAAGTAGAGACTGAGGGTGGGTCATCCATTTCACAAGAGGAAAAGGAACTGGTAACAGATGAGATAAACAAACAAAAAAACCCGGGAAGTATCTTTTTAAACAAAATGAGAGTGGAAAACTCGGGAAAGGAACAGCCAGTAGGGACTGCTATTTTGGCAGTCAAAGAGGAAGACAAAAAGAGAGGAGAAGAACTGAGGTGTGTGTTAGATTAGTGCTGGACTGAGGAGGAGAAGGATACTGGAAGCAGGTAGAGATTATTTTTTAAAAAGACCCATGGACAGAGGGATGGGTGCCTTTGAAAGTGGCTGAAAGAGAGTGGGGGGAAAGACAAGTTAGTAAGCCTCCATACTTGGAAGAGAAGGTGGAGAGGGAGGCATGAAAGAAAGAGGAGCCAACAAGGATCCAACAACAGAGAGACAAAAAAAAATGTCTCAACTCCCCTGGGATCAGTCATGAAGTAACCCAATTCCCACTCAAAGTCTGGAAAGATGTCAGGAAGAAGGTAAAGTAAAGGTAAAGGTTCCCCTTGACATTTAGTCCAGTCGTGTCCAACTCTAGGGCGCAGTGCTCATCCCCGTTTCCAAGCCGTAGAGCCAGCGTTTGTCTGAAGACAGTTTCCGTGGTCACGTGGCCAGCGCGACTAGACACGGAACGCCGTTACCTTCCCACCGAGGTGGTACCTGTTTATCTACTCGCATTTGCATGCTTTCGAACTGGAATGCTAAAGGTGAGGTATTGGACTTGAGTTTTGTTACAGGAGAAAGAGAATTGTTATCTGTTGTTTGAAATTAACCCGTTAAAGTAAAAATGGAGTCCTTAGTGGTTGATAAAAACAAATAATCTAATAAAGATGGAGGGAGCCAGTATGAACGTTACAATGGCAATGAGAAATAAGAGACTAGATCAGCCCTGTTTTTGCAACTTTATCTGAAGTTAATCATGGAGCTTTATGATTTTTCTCAACATGAAATAATGTTGGAAATTCTATATGCTCTATAGTCTATTAGAATCTCTAAGGTTGCTTTCAATAGTGTCTTTGAGTGATACTGATTCCTTTGGGGTGACAAACCTAGCTCTTCCCCTTTGCAACTCTGTGTAAATAAAGTAAAGTCCTTACCTTTCTCTCTGAAAGTACACACTTTGGCAGGGATCTGAGTGGCGTGGATTTAATCATGTGATTTCCCCCTCTCCCCCCAAAATGTGTGCCTCTGCTTGCTACACCTTTCATATATATTTCAAAATACATATTTTTCACAATCTTCTTGCCCCATACACAGTCTCAGACATTGGAATTGTCAATGAATAGAGAGTTGTACTGGAGATGGAGTGAACCTGGGCAAAGAGATTGTGGAAAATATGTACAGTATTATAAATTATATATATTAAGGATATACCAAGCAAGAGTGCACCTTTTTACAGTGGGAATCACATGGTTAAACTGAGATATTCTGAGCACTGATTTAAATCACAATTTCAGTTGTTTGATTGAACCCTGTTCTCATGTATTAAGAGTAACAATTTATTTTTAGAAGATTTGAAAGGGATTAGACTTGCCCCAGGTCTTCTAACTATGCGAGTTGGCTCTTGGAGTGTGTGTGTGTTTTCTTTTTTCTGCAGAGCCCCAGATATTTTATGTGACAATTCTATTCAGTTTCTCAAATGCATCTCCTGATTATTTTGAGAAGTTTGTGGGTTGTTTTTTTTTTTAGAACTTAACATGCTATTCATGTTCAGTTCTAAAAAAAAAACCCCACAAACATCTCAAAATAATCAGGAGATGCATTTGAGAAACTGAATAGATTTGTCACATAAAATATCTGGGGTTCTGCAGAAAAAAGAAAACACACACACACACACACTCCAAAACGTTTGCCAAACCCTTGGGCTGCTGCTGTGGGGACTGGAGGACAAGTCTTGCTAATTCTTAGCTTCAGGGGGTTATTGTCTCAGGTACAAAATGTTTGCTCAAAACTTAGAAAGTGCCATTTTACACCCTGAAGGTAAACAAGATTTTATAACTGACAATAATTCATTTGGATGCTATGATGATCGGAAAAAAAGAGTTAGTTCATTCATTTGGGATGCATTAAAAGAAGCTTGCAGTGAGAATAAAAAACATCTTTGTTTTCAATTTAAAGCGCAACAACCTTTCCGCAATTCAAAGTGGTCTGAGTGTTATCTTGAGTGGTACTCAAGTAACCAAGAGGTTTCTACAGGTTCTCAGCTTGAATTTTTAAGTTGCACTCTTTATGGGTTACAAAGCTAGAGCGAAACTGTACACCCAGCTCGTGGTAAGTTTCAGAACTCTTGAAAAGTGGCTGAGTAAGATTTTCAGCAGAGAGGGGCTAGGACTTCTTGCAAAAGTAGAATCATGTATACCATATTATGCAAATCTTTCTTTGCAAAATTAATACAATGACAATGACAATGATGATCTGTTAAGCAGATTCTGATTTAAGCAACCCTTTCCCAGTTTTCTAGATATAGAGTACTCAGAAATGATCTACTGTTCCCTTCTCCTGAGGTGCTCTGGGACCATGTAGTTTACCCAAATCCACCCAGGCTGGTTCTCCTCCTTCAAGGCACAGTAGGAAATCAAATTCCTGACCTCAGGCTCTGCACTAGGATGCCTCATCTCACTGAGTTATCTAGCCAGCATAACTTATACTATCACAGAATTCAACAAGAAATTGGAATCAAATCTGGTTTCCTTGCTATATAACTTTATTTTTAGGTAAGAAAAATGCTATAAGAGATTTTAAAAACAAAGATCCACCAAGGATTCACTAATTTCAAGAGCTAAGGAGGGGATCTACACACACATATAATGGTTCTTAGCTAATTCTAGCTGAATTTGCTTTTTACTAATCTTCAGTCCTCAGATTTGACTTGAACAGATGAGCAGTGTGACATGGTCAGATATTTGCAGCCAAATATGCATCCACACGAGGGCTGCCAAGTTGTGTGAGCGATCACAGTATAAGTACACACAAACACTTGTTCTGCTGAGTCCATGAGCCCTGGCACCAGTGGAATGTGTGGAGATAGGTACCCAGATTTTAAAGATACAGCACAAATAAAATCAAATTTCTGCCTCCTCCAGCTAAACTCCCAGCTTGGACACCAAGAGAAGCATAGCACCATGAGATCTCGTGGCCCCAAACAACATCCACGTTAGCAGCTCTGGGTGGCCACAATTTTATGTCCCTATAACAGCCTGGACATTGTATTTTTCTGGGACATTCTGAGAAATGCAAAACAAAAAACAAACAAACAAACAAAAACCAGCAGTGCCTCTCTCTATTATGTTCTCATTTGCTCCTCAAATGCCCAGACTGACACATTGCCTTGGGTAGCTGCCAGGTAGCTGCCAGGCCTCCAGATGTTTGGGATGACAGCTCCCATCAGCTTTAGACAGCATGGATGATGCCCACTGGTGATGAGAGTCATAGTTTAAAACCTCTAATCCAATATTTCTAGGAAAACAAATGGTTACCCACTATGAGTATCTGGTAGCTTGGAGGTTCTGTGACCACACAATTGCAGCATAAAATAAATAAACTTTTTTTAAAAAAATGTAAACAGAAGTCAGTAATAAAATGAACATATTTTTAACAAACAAGCAACAAAATAGATGTGATTTACTGAATGAGTAGCAAAAGAAAGGAAGCCTTAAGAACTGAAGTGAACCGGATAACAACATAATCTCTTACGTATTCCTAAACCTCACAGCTTTCTCTGAGTTATTTTGATAGTTCTTCTAAACCATCACTTATGTGGTTGAGGGCTTCTGACTACAGTAAAATAAATGAGCTACCTGAGATGTTCAGACCTTGTATATGATGGCATATGCACTCTGTGGCCAAAGGAAGTAAGAACAGGCCTGCTTAATTATTTCAATTACAATCCACCCCTTCAGGAGTGGCTACAAAACACTGGTAAAGCCAAGTAGATGGGATCATATTTCAAATGTTTGTGGTTTTAAAAGCTTCTAATTGAAAATGTGAAAGCATATAAATGGGCACTGGCATCAGGTATTATAAATTCTCTGCAAATATAATTTTAAAACAGGCAATGTATTTGGTGATTTCCAAAGAAGTAGCCATGTTAGTCAAAAGAAAAGAAGAAGGGGGAACCCCCAACATAATGTTGTAGCCACTTCTAAAACTAAAATTTTAATTCAATGTGAGGTTGATCAAAGTCTGCTTCCTCAGACAATGGAGTGCACATACAGTATGGGTATATGTATACATATCACCATGAACATGTAAGGATAGAAATAATAGAAGTGACAATGGTTCATTACAGGGGATGGGACTATAAGCAGTTAATTACTGCAATTAACAGGTCCTGGCTAGAGCAATGGCTGTCACACGAAGGAGAGGAGATGTTTCTGGAACAAAGGTCAGAGTCTGTCAAGAGAGACAACTTTATATGAAGGTATTTGCCAGTACATTGGAGGCCTACCTGCCTCTGGCCAAACATGTCACCAAAAAAATGGAGGTGGGGAGAGCAGATAGAAAGCAGGAGTATTTGACGGCCATACTTTGGTTGCTGTGTTAATGTATGCAAATAAAACTTAATTCTAATATACATTGAACTAAAACATTCTTTTCTTGAAAGAATTGCTGATTAAGATAATAAATTTACCAATGGTGCCCTCTAGTGGGCGAAGTCATGGCTAGCAGCAAAGAGCAGCAGAAAACGGTGAGCCTGATGACCAAATCACAAATCCTCTATTGTAGAGTTAAGAGAAGCTTAATCCTGTCAAAGAGTATCTCCAAGTGTCGTCTTTCAGTTACCATTTGCAACCATGGCAGCTCTGGGGTGGGGGTATGTCTTCGTTCTTGAGAATGGTGGGCAAGAAGGCTACTTGAATCAGATCTGCAGTGAAAGGGTTGAAAGAGCGTAGTGCCGGGTTTCAAGATGGTGGCAGGGAATGGCTCTGCTTTTCCCAGTCGCCAGCAAGGAGGGAGACAAATCTCAGGTGGCACTAGAGAAAGGGAAAGTTTGATTGCTGTATGTGAGGCGGCTTTAAAGTCAGGATGTGCATCTCCATCCATTCCCACTTGGTGCCAGGGCACAGTGTTTCAGCGTAAATGTCATTCTGTGTGTCTTGGACTTGTGGAGTCTCGCCACAAGAAAAGCCAGAAGCGATAGCAGGCAACTGAGGAGAGAGCTCGGGATTGCCTACACATGGGCCTATCATACAGTTCAGAGCAACACATGGACTGGAGTGCTTAGGGCCCTTTCCCAAAATTAGCTGGCCCCGAAGCAATTCCAGACACCCTACCATCCTGTGCCTGTCTTGCCCCTGTGATGTTACAAAGACCCAAACCCTTGGGCTCAGGTTTTGGCCCTGAATGGAATGGGAGCAAGAAGCTGCCAAACGTGCAGTGACACAGCTTAACTTTAACACAACAGGATGTTTGTTCCTCTTACTGTACAGGATCAGAATGGACCAGTGAATCTGGCTCTTACCAGAAAGCCAAAGTGGTAAAATAGATCACACATGGACCATCCACCTACCTAAACCCACCACTAAAAATCAGCAGCAGCCACATGGCCACCTAAATTTGGTGGCAACAACAGCAGATCTCTATTTTGCAAGAGAATGCCAGAGTGCCCTCCTGCAACATAGGAACAGGACAGAGTGCATGCTGCCTTCTTCCCTTCAAGTTTTTTGTTTTTGTTTAGCTCGCTATAGTGGTTGCATGGTTTGGTGGTGGCAGCAAATGCTGAGGGACATGGAGCTCCAAAAACGGCTTGGGTTACACAAGTCTTGTCTTGCCAGGAACACCTGGCCACAAACTCTCACACAGGTATTAAATCCACAGAGTATAAATCAGCTACTTTCCGTTGACCTAGTTCATCGCACAACGTTGTTAGGAGTACATTAAGAAGAGTACGCAGAAGACCCATAGACTGGTCTTCTGTCAGAAAAAACAGACATGGGCTCTCCTTCTTCCCAAAGTGCTGGGCAGCTGCTCCACAGCTTTCGGATACTCCTATGGCAGGGGTGTGCAGAAGGCAGTAGATCAGGTTTTACAGAGACCTGTGTGTGACTTGTCATAGATTTCGGGCTCCCAACTGTTTTACAATAGCAGCAATAAAGTGACTCTTTTCTCCATAAATGACATTACTGAAATAGATAACACTTGGGGTTACAGGAGCAGATTTTTGTGGAAGGACTGTGAGCTCAACTCTGTTCTAGACTGATATGCAAAAAATCTCCACAGTCCCTGATTTCTGTAATTCTACATGTATGTCATTTCTACCAGGCTGTATTTGGTGCACTTCAGAGTCATTAAAAAGAGAGAGAGACTGAGAGAGAGAGAGAGAGAGACTGAGAGAGAGGAACACACATAAAAATAAAGTACTGAAGTCTGCCCACTCTTGTTCTAAGATGTTAGTAGGAGAGCTGGATGTTGTCTCAGGATGGGCCTGTAAATCTATTCAGGAGATGAGATAATGCTAAATATGTGCCCTCTCTTTATATAGAGAGGTACAAAAGTAGTGGGAATACATAGGGATGATAATTCTCTTCAGGAATAAGAAATTGTTTACTTAGCTGGGTGTATGCCCCCTCACATGAATGGGGTTCACTTTAGAGTAGACTTGTGTAAGATTACATAGCACTCCCCTTTCTGAGTTTAAAGTATGTACAATAAATGCTAGCATGTACCATCTACATTTTCCTCCATACTAGCAATTATATGGCCTTGACACCTACACACCAGTACCTAATGTACATCAGCACAGATTAATAAACACTGATTCTGATCTTTGACATGCCCACAAAACAGCAACTGTTTGTAAAGAATCAATTATGTGCTGACATTAGAAGGAGCCAAGCTGTAATGGATAGTGCAGTTCCCAGAGTCAAAGAGGCCATCAGGGATCTTTGACCTTAACCTGGAAAGTGGAAGTTCTTCTCCTTACTACTGTGTTAGTTATTAGTAGATCACCACCTTGAGAAGCTATTTTCTGACTGGAGTTGTTAAGCCCCTGCTGGAAAATAATAATTATCATAATAAAGTGCCATTAAGAAGGGCAGATGGAAAGGAGAACACATGGAAAGTATGCATGAAGCATTATCGCTCTGATAAGCAAACATGATGATAAAGTAGAACAGCTGCCCCCCATGTGGTGCTCTGCCAATGTGTTGGATTACAAATCCCTCATTCCACAATCATCATAACAACTTGTAGTCCAAAACATCTAGAGGACATCAAGTTGGGAAAGGCTAAAACAGAGAAAAAATATCAGCTAGCAATATGAACACAAGAGGCCATCCAGATGATTCGAAGAAGATGTGTGAATCTGGCAATGACAAGGAATTAGTGAGGCATTCAATTTCTGAGTTGCCGCCCACAATGGGTAAGGCCAAGGTTTGATTTTCCAAAAACATATTAGCTGGCACAATACTGTCATGTGGGCAAATAACTTGTCCTGTAAAGTGCCAGATCTCCATGTCTTGAGTGATCTAGCCAGAAAGTCAGTAAACTTGCAGAAGTTGTTAGACTGGAGTTGAGGGGAATGGGGTAAGGGTAAATACCAGATACATAATGTATCTACATTACAGAATTATAGCAGTTTGATACCACTGTTGCTGTCATGGCTTCATCCTACAGAATTCTGAGATTGGTAATATGGCGAAGTACTTACAATTCTCTGTGAGAGAGTTCTCATGCAATAGTTCCTGGGAGAGCACACTTCAGCAGAGAATGCTAAACAATGACAACTTAATTAAAATGGTATCAAACTGTAGTGTAAATATATTCAGAAAAAAGAGACATTACTTTGTTGAGGCTGCAAGGGGTCGTGGAGAAATTTCAAGACTGACTACTGGCTTAACCCAGGCCTGCAGATAAATGCCAAAACACAGATAAGCAGGACCTCCTTCTGAGGCCTTGTAAAGCACAACTATCAAGTAGGAAAGTAATGCATCCTATGACATAGCTCTCCTGGGCAACGGTCCTCACTGACAGGAGTGAACAACATGCTCTGAACCCAATTTTCATGTAGAATTAAACAGGACAGATGAAAAAGTGGAACACTTCATGATGGCAAAATAACCACAGAGATGTGACGATTAGTCCTTTCATTTTATTGAGTCTCTCATATGTTTGCATCTATAGATCTGGATTTAACAACTCTCTGTTCACTTCTGCCTTGGACCAGAATATATGCCTGCAAAGGTCTCCATCTCCCCCATCTTTAATTTACTTTACATCACTGTACCCGTTATTCTGTTTATTTTCTTCCTTAAAATGTCCTTGTCAATTAGATCCTGGACTAATCCAAATGTGTTCTGTCTTCTTCTCTTCTTCATATTTCCCATCAATCCTCCTCCCTTGTCTCTCCAGCCCTTTCTAATATTTCTCCAATTATTTCCCTTCTAATACACCTCATTTGACACATTCTTCTCTGACACATTTCAATTACCTCTAGTTTCATTTCTTTGATTTAACCTATCATCCATGTTTCACATCTGTTCTTTTCCAGAGGTAAACTAATTTCTCTTGACAACAGGCATCTCCTCTTATGAAATCTATGTTTCCATTTCTCCACACTTATTTTGCTTTAATTTCTGCTCTGTTCTCCACCCTGTGTTATTTTGTTTCTGAGTTATTTCAATATTGTTATTATATTTGGTCATTTTAATCTCTCTCACACAAACTCTTTGCTCTCTAGTCTGAATTGAGGAGGCCATAATGTCCAAAAAGACCTCACAATGTTTTTTTTTGTTAGTGACATTTTACTTCTTTCACTACATCTCTTAGGGCAGAAATCATTTTAATGCCATTAAAGGAGAGAGATTCCTTGTCATCATGGCTATGCGACTGAACCAATCAGAGATCATGTACCCAGTATGATAATGCCATGGTACTACATAGCTAAACAGATCTGGGTGCATGACAGATACTGTGACAATACACCAAAGCCAATTCTGAGTGCAGCGGCTCTTCCTGAATGTGAGAATTTCTTTGTCCTCGTGTCATGGAAACTCTAATTGCTAATGGAAAGGTGGTCATTTTTCACAGGAAATAATGTGTTTGGAATGTCACCCGCTCCCTATTTCAGCTAAGACTTCATATATTATATTATTGTTGTTACGTGCCATCAAGTCACCTCTGACTTACAGTATAGTGACCCTATCAATGAGAAATCTCCAAAATGTCCTGTCCTCAACAGCCCTGCTCAGCTCTTGTAAACTCAAGCCTGTGACTTCCTTTAGGGAATCAATTCATCTTATATTTGGTTTTCCTCTTTTCGTGCTGCCTTCCACCTTTCCCAGCATTATTGTTTTTTCCAGAGAATCCTGCCTTCTCATGATGTGCCCAAAGTAGGACAGCCTAACTTTATTATATATTGTATACTTTATTATATATTATACACGTGTATTTATGTGAGATAGCCTCTCTCACACACGCACACATACACACACACACTTATCATGAGTTGGTTTTTATTATTATTATTATTATTCTCGTGTACTTTCTTAGCTAGTGGTTATATTTTTGAAAGTTAGTTCTTTGCCCTGAAAAATGTCTCAGACCATAAGAACCAGAAACACAAAATATTCCATGGAATTACTGGGTCCCCAGCTTAAATAACTGTGCTAATTATATCTCATAACAGGTTCCCCTAGAGCCTCAATTAGGCCCACTTGTAATTAGCTTTTAGTAGTGCCTGACAACAGGCATTTGTAGGACTCTTCTCTAAAGCATGTCAGATAAACTTTAACTACAAGATCCTTGTCCTCTGGCTACTAACTAAGTAGTCATTCTAAAAAAGACGTAGAAGTTTATGTACTTTTGTCTCAAAAGATCTCTGAGGCCATAAGAGTTAGAAAAGCATAAGTCTGCACAGATACCACTAGTGGCCCAGTTCAAATACCTGGATTGGTTATATCTCAGGATTAGTTCCCCCAGAGCTGCAGATTTCCTTATGTGTCTGCCAATACAGCTTAAATTAAAAGTTTAGTCAACCTCTTGCCTTCTAATTTCACATCAGAACTACATCAGATAGGAGACAACACATAGAGGATTACACTGATTCAAAACAATATTTTGTTTTAAAAAATGTATGCTCCCCTCCTCCAACTGGACTTACCAATAGATATTTTGCATCAAAGAGAATACAGCTCAAGTGACAATGGTTGCTCTCATCCTACACCCAGCTGAGGCTCCCCTCTTTGCTCTGACTTTAGCTGCAGACCTTTTAGTCCCTGCACAGATTCTGGGTGGATTTCCCCATGAATTATATATTGCTGTGAGCTAGCCCTCCCGTGATGTGAAGTATTGTGGGATTACTTGATCTTGAAAGGGCAATAAAGGACCAACTGGCTTTGAAAGGCCAATTTATGGAAGAGATGTGGACTGTTTTGTTCCCTGGCACTAGGAAAAGAACTGTTGTACAATATTAGATTTGTGGTTTTATGCTGATCGGGAAGATATTGTGTCTATCTCCTTCTTTTTCTCATACCATCAAAGTCGAACTAGAAGATACACTTCGCACGTTTTTAGAAAAGATCCTCACTCAAGTGGTGAAAAACATCTGTTTGTTATAGCACGTCTTGCATTGAGCATGCTTTATTTTGTCATGCTGAAACCTACATAGGCAGATGACTATATTGTCCAGCCTCCAAGCAGCTGTTTCTTGGAACTCGTAAGAGCTTGCACCGCTGAGGTTTGATTGCCACTGGAACCATCTGTTGAAAGGATAAATTACTTGTTACTCAGTAGGTGCCAAGAATATCCTGCACATCATTATCTGGCAAGTTTTAATACTGGGATTGTGCCCTGTCAAAATAAACTCTGTTAGTTTTTGGCCAACACCTACACAAACCCAACATGTTAGTCATCTGTGTAAGGGTCATGGGTGTGGCCATTTCACTTCATACATAAAATGATGTACAGTAATTAGCTAATGTTGTATAAATAATAAATAACTAATATTAAAAAACACCCTATTTTATTAGTACTGCTGTTATTCCTTATGACGTCTCTTTCATAAAAAAACTATTGAGAAAGAACATCTGCTTTTGCAGTCCATGTTTCAATAGCACTTCCAATTAGCACAACTGATTTGATTCATGGTTTAAAATTAACTACTTATTTTTATTATAGTGTCTGCAGGTTGAAATTAAAGATGATGATAATAATAATTAATACAGCCTTCCGCAAAGCTGATACTCTCCAGATAAGTAAAACCACAACTTAATGCTTTTCTCAGCATCACACTGAGTCCCCCCCCTATTATTTATTTCATTTCCTTTATGCCCTGTCTTTGTCCACTATGAACTAGATAAGGTGCACTTAAACTTCCCAGGCACTGATTAGAAAAACGCATGCCAAGCTTATGCAAGGCTGTCTCACCCTATGAGTGCCTTCAGGCAGTGTCCTGAATCAAGAAGGCTTTCCACATAGAGCAGGCCTTATTAAGGCACCCCAAAACCTCTCCCCCCCCCCTTTCCAAGCAATGGAAGAGTTGTGTTTTGTCTCACAAAAGAAGGAATAAAGAGATGCTTTCTTGGTTGGTGGA
This sequence comes from Intellagama lesueurii, assembly GCA_037013535.1. NCBI lineage: Eukaryota > Metazoa > Chordata > Lepidosauria > Squamata > Agamidae > Intellagama > Intellagama lesueurii. The sequence continues at coordinate 156,297,051 of JBAJHW010000005.1, forward strand.
TAAGTGATTATGTTCACTGAGCAAAACCCAGGGATTAATTTTACCACATGTGAGATTCCCCAGTTGCTATCTAGCTCCATGTTTGCTCAACTTGGTTTTTACTGAATGGTCTCTAGAGGTTAGCATGGTGTCATTGTTACTTAACAAATGGGACAAACCATGAGTAAAATCATCCTGATCTAGTCTATCTAGGCTTCAGGTTGCACATTTTTCCTCTTCTAATCAAGACGGGAATAAGCAATGGTTTCTTTAAAAGAAAGAAAGAAACTGCATCCCAAGTTTTAACAGTCTAGTATTATTAAACACAGACAGTCAGAGAAATAGTGTGGGAGGACATAAGAATTTGTAATTTATTCATAAACTGCTAAGCCATCATAGCAAACTTTTTAAATGAAATGTGATAGTTGTTTAAATATTTACTAGCTTGTTGACCTATTTTCTCAGTTAATTAGGGATTGCATTAACAATGTATTAAATATAGGCAGCTTTTAAAATTAAGCAGACTAACTATTGTGAGTTACAAAGTTTTTATGTTGTTCAATGAAGCTAGAGAAGGCAAGCTCAACCAAAACTAATCTCCCCCATTACCAAAAACTATGTTAAATATATATAACTGGATTTGTCACTTTACTTATAAATCAAATTCAAATTATCTCACTATATTTCCATAATGGCTATTAGAGCATGCAGAAAAGAATAGTCTTTTCTGTTTTGGCAGCTTTCTACTGAGTTCTGCTGCACAATACTAGGAATGGTTTGTTCGATAGCCTGAATCATTTTCCAGTGAAATGTTCGCAAGAGCTGGTTTCTAATAAAAACAAACTAGTAACTTTATTAATTTCTGAAGAAGCATTTTTTAATTACCATCTTTAAACTAAATCCTTTGCCATAATTGAAATCTATACTTAATGTTATTCAAAATATTTTAGGAAAGATGCAGTCTCATAAACTGTATGGCCTGTCTTAAGAAGAGACTGTCAGATACTTGTGTTGTGTTTTTCCTAACCTTTGCTTTCCCCTCACCAATATTTTGGTGCTATTAGCTGCTGCTTTGTGCTCTAAAAATGTATCTATTTTTACTTGATTTGACTGTTAAAATATCAAATGTGTGGCTTGCTTTGACTTTCTCATATTAAGCTCAAAATATTGGATATAAGTATTTTCAATAAATTAAATCTTTCTGAGAAAGAAGGAGTATGCACATTGTATACTATAATGCAAAAGTTCCATGATCCTTTGTGGAAGCTTGCTTCACTGTAGGGAAAATGAAAATGAAATAAAATATGACGTTGCAGTGTAGAATATTCCTGTTGTGACCCAGCCAAGCATCTGTGCCTTCTTCCAGAGCATTCCTTCCCATTCCAACTCTTTGTGGCTTTTTTAAAATGCCCCTTCCAGCAAACTGTCATCTACCATTCCATGGTCACTGTGTGTGCTCATTCTTCACCGGACTGGCTGAAGGAACCATTTATGTTCACCTGGTTGTGTTTTGTAATATTTTCATTCTCTGAGTAACCTGCAAGGGATGTTGTGTTGTAGCTAAGCAGGCTAGATGCCCGGCTTTTCTGCTCTCTTTTGGGCACACAACATGGCTCCTTTGGTTACAGTTGCTAGGAAATGCAGCTTCAAGCTGAGTTTGAAAGTGACCCCTTGGGAGAAGTTGCCATTATGGATCGGTCAGTGAAGCCAGAAAAGAAGATTAGCAGTTAAAAGTTCCAGAAAGGGCACAACTGACCAGATTACTCTGAGCCAACGCCATTGAACTGGTTCCCATAAATCTGGCATCAGCTTGTGTCAGAAGAAAGTTTCCTTGTGACATTAAGCATGCTTAAATGCTGCAAAAGTTCTGGTAAAGGCATTAATGGGGCTTCCTGAGATGACCTCAGGCTTCTAACTCTTCAGTAAAATCCTGGTTCCAATGGCTGTATCAAACTGACCTGAAGGAGAAAACAAAGCATGTGCCAGCTGTGGGGATTAAACCATGCAGTTTATCAAGGTGCAAATGGCCAAAAGAAGCTTTCTCTCCATTTGCACCTGATGAGGAGCCATGTTTCTCTCCCACAAGGTGGCATTTGCTGTGTCTTTGTTTCCTTCTTGGAGATCAATTCACAATACAGTCAGCCAGTGCTTGCATCCCACAGATCAATTCTCTTAACTGCCAGTATTGCTCTGTTTTGTTTTTCTTGACAGGAAAGTTAGCTGAAGTGGCAAACATTTGACCGATTTGAGAAACATCACACACCAAACCAAAGGCATCACAACCTAAGTGAGAAGTGAAGTGAGGGCTTGTGTGTGCCTGAAAAGAACAACAGCAAAGGCAGAAACTTTGTTTCAGAGACTAAATGGGAGGCAAAACTCAACTGCCGAGAAAAGGATTTCTATTTCTGGTGGTACCTTAAGGCAACAAAGGAAATGTAATGGCTACTACAGCTCTGTTTAATGAGCAGGTATGCAATATTAATTGCACCAAGTGTAACACTTTGAACAAAATGTCTATTCATATTTTCATGATATCTGAAATGAAGATCATCTACATTTTACAACATCTGTAAAGGAGTTAAGCGGCTTATGTCCTGCAAGTAAAGCATTGAGTATATTTGCTTAGAGGGTTATATACCATTGTTGTATTCTCTGTGTTATTGCTAATTTTTACCAAAGGCTCATGGATGAAGTTGCCCATGTTATCTGGTGGCAGGGGGAGGGGACTCACCACATGAGTTAGCAGGCACCCTACATAACAGCTTTTTTCCCATTCCCTGATGGGCTAATCCAGTTGTACTCTGCCTGGACCAGGACAAAGCTGTTTTCTCGTATCTTTCTGAAATGCATCATCTCTCCACTCTCTTGGAGTGCAATGACGTTGTTGTCTGGTTCACTAAAGGACACTTCAGTTCGCTTGTGACAATACTGGGAATGGATGCACCGTAAACCAATGGCTAGGACCATGCCAAGGACAGCCGAACATCCAAGGAGAACGCCCAGTTGAGCTGCTACAAGCTGGGACCCTTTCTGTGGCTTTTCTTCTCCTCCTCCTCGTCCAGAAACAGCAGGTTTGGGTATTGTCCTTGTTACCTTCACGAGAGTGTTTCCAGAAATATCCTTTCCCCACCTTTTCTCCTGGCCAGCTGTTGTAACTTCTGCCTGGGGTAGGAAGTTTGCTGAAACATTCTGGGTCATGGACTGTTTCTCTGCCATCTGCCTCGATGCTGCTGATAAACTTTGGTAGATATCAGTGTCTTCTTCACTAGCTAAACGCTCTGGTAGTTTTCCCATTCCTGAAAACAGTGCTGGCTCCCAAAGACGGATCGGGACTGAAGCTGCAATGGGTGGTGTAGACTTGCTTACTGATGGATTAGAACTTGCAGAAACCACCTAAAAGCATAAAGAAATAAATATTTGGAACAGCAGGTCCTATTTTTCTGGGGATTTACAATTGTCCTTTAATTGTATCCCACTGACACAAACCCATTTTTCACAGGACATATGGCAGTCGTCACCATCTGACAAGAACAATCATCAACCTGGTAGAATTATAACCTTTCCAAAAGGGTAGTTGTTTCCTTCACAACCACATCTTTTTCCTTGAGAACTACTCAAAGGACAGAACCTGAAAAAGTTACTTCTTGGACAATAATTCCCAGAATCCCTGTTCTCTATGACCACTAGCCATGTAGGCTGGGTGATTCTGGGAGATTTGCCCCCAAAAGGTAACTTTTCCTGGCTCTGCACAGATCAACACTGAATGATATGGAAAGAAAGGTAGAAAATGTACTTTCTAATGTTACATTGATCAGCATTCAGCATTCTTGTTAGCAAGATATCTTAGCTCACTGAGATAATGGCAAGGTTATGCTATGTCACCACATTAGTGACCTCCATAGCGAAGGATGATGCTTTCCTTATGACAAGGTCATTATTTTGGGCATTGGCTCAGAGTTTGTAAGATGGGATGTCACAGAATAATTCATTTACCCCACTTCTTTGCTCCCCCTTAATAAATGCCTGAAAGGTTTTACCGAGACATGAAGCAATTAGCCTGTTCGTCAGGCATGAACTAGAAAGTGACCTGGAATTACTTGGTACTAAAGTAACCCATGCTCAACAGGGGAAACACAAATAGTAATGGCTAGAATCACTTAAGGTGGATCATTTCCACACAAAAGCCTATTTGATTTCCTTATCAACTGTTTTTGGAATTGTATAATCTTGTTAATGTAGGGCAGTATGTAAAAGCCATATTTTACACAAACAAGCAAGGGAAATTAAGTTTTTTCCCCTACATTTCCTTTTCTTGCTTGCTTGCTTTCATTCATTTTTTCTTGCTTTCTATTTTAACTGCAAAATATCGTAACATTTCTTCAAGCCTGCACAGACCTCCCTGTGAGGACACTGTGGCCCCCCGGGGATCCACAGACCAAAGGTTGAGAACCTATGATCTAGTCTATAGATGATGGTAGTTTTATTGCTATTCATCTTCAGTCAGTGGACATGCAAACTCCCACACCAAGAGAGGAAGCATAAAGCTTTCACAGGAGGAATAAAACAAACTGTGATCCATAAATTAGCTATAGGCAAGGCCCTCAACTTGGTTTGGAATGAAACAGATTCATCTCAATCTAATTATTTTGTTCAAAATTGGAATCAACAAACTAATTGCTACAAGGAATGGGTTTTAATGACAGAGCTGTTTTTAATCTTTTTAAGTGAGTTTTGAAATTGTTTTAAGGTAATCTTATTTAATACTTTTAATGATGAATATGTTTAATTATTTTTCAATATTGCAGTTTATTGGCTGAACCCCTGTTGCTTAGTGTAGTAAGTCACAGCTAGAGTAGGCCCATTGAATCAGTGAGGATTTGCTGAGTCAACTGCTCCACAGGTTCCGTTGATTTAACGAGCCTACTCTAGTTGCAACTTACTATGCTGAGCAACAGGATTTCAGTCACTTATTTTTAATTGTTCCATTATTTATGTTTCTTTCAAGCTACTATAGGTCCCTTTTGGGAGAAACATGAGGTAAATTAAGGAAGGAAGGAAGGAAATAGGGACCAAAATTATTTGAGTTCAGCCTTATTCTGATGTTATATGGAATGCAATGGGACCTAGAGACCTCCTCTAATCCTCTCTGATTGTATTGTGGCGTTTCCTGCTAGGGCCTCTGCTGAGCCATGGGCATCACTGTGCTTGCTTGCAGAAGCACACAGTTCGGGCAACTGGGAGTTATATGAACTACATATCCCATAGTTCCTGATGCGCATGGATGCGTACTGGCATGTAAAAGTTGCAGCAGCATGAAGGTTAGTTCCAGCAGGAGCCTCCCTGCCATTACCAGTTAAGAGAAAAGAAAACGAGAGTATCAGAATAGGAAACAACAGCTGTCTCCCTATATGGTACTACCTGAATTTCAAACACAGAATGCAATAAACATGGGACACCTGCATGAGAAAGTACTACAAACCTGACAACAACACTCTGCGCACAGACTTCACTTCAAGTTTTCTGTTTTTAACTTCAAATGGATTTCAGAGTATCTACTGCCCTCTAACTGGAATATGTGAGAACAGCAGTCAAGCCTCAAGATATCAAACTAAAAAAAACAGATGCTAACCAGTCAGCCTTCAGCCTGTTCCATCTGCCACCAAGAATGCCGCAGCCCTGGGCTCACGTGGCTTTTCCAAATACTCCGATGTTTCTGAGGAGATCCCTTCAGATTTTAGCTTTATACTACAGTGAAGCTGTGATAGTGATGAATTCCAAAATCTGATATCCCTTTCAAACCTAAAACTATGTTTGTTTTTTGTAGGAGAAAGCCCACATTTTGCAGCACTACCCTCAACTCTTCCATAGTCGTGGAAAAGCTACAAAACGTGGGCTTGAACAACAGAATGCAGGGAAACTATGGCCAAAATGCTGGCATCGCTTAGGGTTGAAAAGGACGAAGTTGTGTTTAAGAGCAGTTAAGAGGTCAAGTAGCTCTGATTGATGTCAACTATACAGTGGTGGGCGGTGCAACAAAGTTCAGGTTTTACATTACAAAACACTTGAGGGGATACCACATTTTGCAATTTGTAGTTAATGAAGCCTTACACACAATCCTGAAGCAAAGAAAGTCCCCTCATACACTTCCTTCTGGTTGTGTCTGCTCTGTGGTCTGCATCATGTCTATGTCTGAAGACAGTCAGATAACTAATTGATTCAGTGTCTTGCAAATCTTAACGCTAAGTAGATTGCTACTAATTAAACTCATCCATTTTGCCAATCTATACTTAATCAAGAGACTTTAAATTACTTTAAATCTACTCATGCCAGATATTCCAGAAAGCTAAAATAGGGAGCCTGTATCAGAGTCTCTGTTTCTATATGCTGGGTCAGGGAAGGCAGGTTTTTAAGTAACGAAGGCCCAAATCCTCTTAGCCTCCTTATGCTAGCATAGCATAAACAGTGCAACTTTTGCAGGCAAATTGTCCCAAATTAAGAAATCATCATAGATGTTATTAGTTGCATATTGAATTGTAGGACACAGCATGTATCTGATAACTGTCTACAGTAATTTCTTAACTTGAGGAAATTTGCAGCCAAAAAGTGAGTGGCATTTGTGTTAGCTACGCTAGAGGATTTTGACCAGAGAATTCTTCTTCTAAATATAGTCTAAATATAGACAAACCTTCTTTGCAGTTCAAAGGATGTCTATCTTGGCTGGGACAAGGAGATTGAGCATTCCTTTTGCCGATTATTTCAGCTACAAACAGCATTTCCCTTTAACAGGGACGGGCAAAGTGCAGCTCCTCCAGATGCTGCCAAATGCCACGTCTCATGAGCCCCAGCAAGCCTGACCAATAGTGAGGACGATGGAGAGCTGTAGTGCAGCAACATCTGGAGTGCTTGTATGTCCCTAGGATCTGGTAGCATATTTGAAACAGTGGCCTGAGTCAGTGTCTCACCTCTTGTCACCCTCCAAAACCAGAGAACAGATTTTTCCAGTCAAATTCTTGAGTAGGAAACAATTCTTTTTCAGTTAAGTATAAACAAGAATTCTGTATAGCTCAAAAGGAGTCTATCCTGCTGGGACAAACAGCCTGACCATTCCCTTTAACCAAATATTCCATAAACAAGAATCACGTCATCTACAAGATTATTCAGCGTTCACACTCACGCACACACAAATAGACAAGGGAAAGTGTGTCCAAGCATCTTATGATTTGGAAGTCAATTCATTTTCCATAAAAGTGGCTGGCTGGAAAGAGAATGTGATTGTAGAATGTTTTCAAGTCCACACCATTGCACTCTTACAATTTAAATACATATTACAGCATGATAGAAATTCTCGTTGAGTTCAGTGACATTAGTATTAAATAGTTACTTGTGATCCTTTCGTTATTCTCATGATAAGAAATGAAGTCATTATCATAGTCATTACTCTCCTGATAAGCAATAAAATGGTTCATAAGACATCTGAATGTGCACACGATGACAGATTGTATTTATAGATATAGCAAGTTATATGTGCAGTTTAGCTGTGTGTTGGGTCACTGCAGCTGTTCTTATTATATTTTAAGACACACAACACTCTGTGAGTACAGCCTGAGTTTAAATAAATATTTCTAACTTCATCACATTAGGGTTTCTGAAATGATGCTGAACACATAACGATTCTGTGGACACATTACTGTATGTTGCCAAAGGTCCTTCTCAAAAACATATTGAAAGGTGTGTCTCTAGGGCTTACCTCCATGCCTTCTTTACATATCAAACACGCTTGTGACGTGGGAAGAGTTGAAGTATTTTCTGTCCTAAAATGTTGGGGAGGAAAGTGTCATTCAGTTAGGCATCATACTATTCAGGTTGCATTCTACACGCTCATTTGTGGCTGCCACTGGAAAACGTGTTCAAGTTTGGTTGAAGATGCAAAGAAGGTTCCCATATCCTAGTGGTCCTTTCTATGTGTGCTTCTCTGTTGGAGAGTTCTCGCCTACTCAAGCCAAATTCAAGCCCTGAGTTGTAAGTTAGATGTAAGTATGCCCCACACTTTCACTCTATTCTTTCTGGGTTGTGTATAGCCTCTGCTCACCGTTAGACAGGGTGCAGTAGCCATCTCTGGCACCAAATTTAAGGTATCATAAAAGCATTCGAATTGTCATTTCTTTAACTGGTGATGTATTTTTACTGCCAGGAATGGGAAGGCTTTCAATCTGTCTTGGATCTGCCATTGCAATTAATAGCACAGTCCTATATGTGTCTGCTAAGAAGTAAACTCCTCTGAGGTCTATGGACTTACAGTCAAACAGGGCTTACAATTATTCTATTTTGGACCATGAATCACAGAATCTCTGATTTCTGGGAGGCACAGTCCAAAAACCCCCAACTTTTCCAAACTTCCAAGCTTAAACGGCTTATTTGCACACTTAACATAAAACATAAACTTATGTAAGAGAAGAGAGTACAAGATTCAGCACACAGAACCTCATAGGGCTATGTCATGTTTGGCAAATTCCATCTTCTTAAACCTTAGTGAAAGAACTATGTGTATAACACAGCATTTGATGTCAACACAGTACCCATTGTAAGAGCTGTGATGAGAGGAATAATCTTGTGCAGTGATGCTGAGGTTCTGGAACTGAAGTGAGGACTCCAGTGTGAGATTGTCATCTGTGCCGCTTCCATTAACTTGTTTTTCTCCACTAGATCTGATGGCATGTGAAGTGACTGACTCTGTGAGGGATTCAGGCAAAAATCTTCCATTGTCAGGGGGCTCAGACAAAGAGACTTGTCGTTCACCATAAGCTGGATCCGAAATCAATGCTGCTGCAATCCCAGACAGGCTGCTCAATGTAGATCTTTGAAACTGAGTTAAGAAGATGCCAGGTATAAAACTTTCTAGAGGGAGCAGAGCAAAATATGAAAAATGTAACACTGAGAATATGAGCAAAAAGTTTTGAGAAGGTGGAAAGTGCTTATTTTACATAAATCTTTTACATCCGAAACCATTATCATATTTGTTAGGAGGACACAAGCACTAACTTACTAGGTCAGAAATACACACTTAAATGACTCTTCAGAAGCTCACAGACAGGGCATGATTATGATGCATTAATCATGTTACTGTACTAAGGCAAATAATTCCACTCTCTTCAAGCCACATTACTGCCTACAAGCACTGCAATATGTCATATTCATGCCATCAGATCACTAGTCCATTTAAATCATTTAGCTGGTCCCAAACTGGTGAGTACTAGATGTATTGCACTACAGCTCACAAAATCCACATGATGGGTGAGGCTGAAGCTGTTTAGTACAAACTCCAGTCTGGAAAAGTTTCTCCCCCCCCCCCCCCAGCTATAATGCCCAGAAACTCCCAGTTAGCCTTGTCAAACAGTAACTTCTCCAGGGCCTGACTCAAACACATGCAGTGACCTCCAGAGTCAGTAAAGACCAAACGGGCATAGATAGCCACAGGGATTACAGGCTTTTGTCTACAAAGAAGAGAAAGACTGTAAACTGATACCTCGACATCTGACCATATTTTTGTACTTTTAGTCCCAAATTTTGTACTATCAAAGTCAGAAGAAAAGTTCTGGAGAACTTGAAAGCTCGCCTTCTTTGTAATGTTTTGGCGATAATAGTATGTAGGCCCAAATTCTATTTCTACTTGTTATGAAGAAACAGAAGGATGGGAAACCGTTCTCATTCGCCATTTGCACTGAAATATCCAAAAAGAAGATTTCATACATCACACCAGTAGTTTGGTCTGTGAAGTCCATCGTGGGACACTTATGTGCTTCAAGTTCAGGGGACCTAAGACGAACTTACCCCAAACTCATCAGTAAAACAAAATGGGTAACCTGGTTGTTAAAATCCATTGACTTTACAGTAAAGTGTGAATTGAATCCTAAATAGCCATTTTAGGAATAATTATTGGGACAATGCAGATCACTGACGTTGGTGGAACTTCCTTTTGAAGTCAATGAATTTAGAATCCAATGTAACAGGGAAGCCTTGTGGCTTTGATGAGGCACGTGACAGATAAGAAAATAGAAATGGGAATCAATGTAGAAAGGGGAGCACATGAATGACCGGGAAAAAATGGTGGCAGAAAATGACCTACCTTTGTCTGAAGGAAATGATCCTTTTAAATCATTAAGTGCTTGAAGATGTGTTGGCTTTATAGCAATGGAAGCTACAGTACTTTCAGCAGCAGTTCTGTTTTGTGTTTGTTGAGACACAGTGGAAGACTGAATCCTTGCCCAGTAAACAAAGTACGACTGGACGACCGATAAACTGTTTTTAAAAAGTATTTGAAACAAGGATTTAGTCATTCTGTACTATTAATAAATCATCAGAACATTTGAAAAATCAAAGGGAATTTTAAAAAATCTACAAACAGAATTAGTGCAAAGGACATTAAAGGAACCCACAACATGTTTTTATTTTGAAACTACAACCAATAAACAACTGAAACCTTAGTGAAAGGGCTGTAAGTAAAGTCACTAACAGTTATAGCTAATCAAAACACTGTTCAGGGAGCGTGCTCTCTTAATTTAATCAGCTTTTAAAAAATTAATGTTAGTTGTGACAAAAATAGTTCCATTTGGAAAACTTTAGTTAAGGCTGGAAGCCACAGTCAAGAATGATAAGAAAACCAAGTCTTCATATAATTTTTTTTAACTGAAACAAAGTATGTCTACTTCATGTAAACCATCTACATTTTTTTAGTCCACAGCCATCTGATACCAATTATCTTGTCTATTATGTAAGATATATCTCCTTACAGACAACAAGTCTGATTTTATAAAATAAGTAAAAGTAACCGAAATATTCTTGGAGGGTACTGAAGATGTCAGAATCTGTACATTTATATAATATACGGATGCTCTCTAGGGCAGCTAGGGGCAAGGATTATCAATTTTTCCTGTAGTTTGGCTTTTTTTAAAAAATAGACCATATAGTCTTCGGATTACCAGAGCTATCTTGCCAAAAATAAGATATCTCACCAAGAAAGAGAAGCCGAGATGGAAATATTCCCCCACCCCGCCAACATTGGCCACATCATCAAGTGAACACTGTATCAGAGATAGTTAACGGTGATTATGCTGAACTGTAGAATAGTAAGAGGCTATCATTTGAATTCCTGACTTAACTGAGATAAGGGTGGTCACCTTTTTCTCTGGTAGGGCTCCTGTGTTTGCATGGAATGGTCAGTGGTAAGGCTCCACAACAGCCTCCTTGGTTATTTCAAAGCGAGGGCTTACCATGTGGGCAGAAGTATCATGACTTCATGCTCAAACCGCATACAATGCAATCCTACATGAAAGTCAGCATGTTCAGTAGTGTTCAGTGCTTGTGCTCTATCAAGTGCATTCAGGATGACAACCTTATGGTATATTTACAGAAACAAAATAAAACTCCTCCAGTTTTTGAAATGCCACTTTTGGCATGTATGTTGACCAAATCACAGCTGACCAATGTGTGAACCTGTGCTTCTTCTCAGTTTGTATTTCCCCAATTTATACTTAAATTTTAAGAAAGTAAACATTTATATAATACTTTTGTATTCTTTTTGACTTAAGAAACTAAACAAAACCTAGTCTACAGGAGTACAACAGCAATTCTGCATGGGGAAAAACAGTGAATTATTCAAAACCTAAGTACTGTTTGGTTATTATACAATGAAGCCTGACAGCAGCAATTTCTATCAGCTTATTCGACTTTATTATTCATATTTTCTTTACTTGCTAATACATAGGATTTTAACTGCTTATAAAAACTTTCCTGGTATTATTTCAATCCCCCCCTTCACTAATTTTTCTCTCTTTCTACAATTGTGCTCATGCAAGAAGACTTTCCCCCCCAAATAAATTATTTTTGATAGTGACATTGCTGCACAAGTGTGCAGCAAAAGCTATTGTGTGGCGGCAGCATTGAGCATTCCGTAACCCAACTCAACAAATAGGGGTGCCACAAATAAAAAAGTATAACTATGAAACGGGACCTTGGATCAGTAACAAATCATGTCTGGATGTAGCAGAAAGTCTGCTCTTGCTCTCTAACAAATTTGGGGACATATGGGCAGATTTTTCTAGTTATGATTTTTTAAAAAGTAACACTGTTTTTTATCCTATGCAGAACCAAATGACCTGGAACTCTAGCTGGTTTTAAACAGATCAAATACATTGATAAGACCAAATTTGCATGCCTGGAAAGAAAATGATCCCTGGCTCCCGCTTTTTCTTTTCTTTTCTTTTCTTTTTTGAGGCAATTGAGCAATTCATGGTTCTAACTGATAGTTTCAAAGTATTGTAGTGATTTTAAAGCAACATAACCTATGAGTTTACTGGCTTTCTCTTATAACTTGCCAACATTCTATATGGATTGAACTTTAGACCCTGCCACTCAGAAGCCCATTCAACAGCTGTGAAAGAAAAGAGTTAATTCCTTCCTGGCCAAACATTTTTAACTCCTTCCTGTGAAAATATTTAAATATTTAAAAAGGTATTTTTAAAAATAGAGAATAATATTCAGCAGTTCACTCATTTAAACTGTGAAATTACTGGGGGGTTTGCTTTGTGGCTGGGAATGATCTCAAAGCAAGTTTTGCCTGGTTTACTCACAAGTAAGGAGACAGCAGCAACAGCAGCCAAGGACCACTGCAGTGTGAGAGGAGATAATTGGGGTAAATGTTAAGGAGACAGAAGGGAGGTAAAGCCCCCCTTTCTCACTCTATATCAATAACTGACTTACAAAATGTCCTATCATTAAGATCTCTGCTCAGCTCTTAGAAACCGAGAATATCTCAGATTAGGTTGTCTCCTCTTCCTGCTTCCCCTTCCAAGCAATATTGTCTTTTCCATTAAGTTCTGCTCAGATCTTGCAAACTAACAGCTGTGGCTTCCTTTACACTTTATTCTTCTGCTCACTACCATTCACACTTGTTGAAAAACAATCCGGACAATTGCTTTATGTTTGGATGAGAAGTGATTAGATGATGGAAAAAAGGAGTCAGCTTCTGCAATTTCCCCCCGTGTGGTGTCACTTTGTGAATGGTAGTGAGCTGAAGAGCATTCCCTGTAGACCATCTTGACTGCTGCTATTGGTGTTGTCAACATTCAGGCCGCCCTTTGCTGTGTAAAGCTTGGCCTCATTTTTCCTGCTGGCAACACAAGCACGATATTATGCAGTAATACTGGGCGATTTCCTGGCTTTTTGGATCACGTGTACAGAAGCATATTCCATATTCCATATTCATAAACTGAAGGTTTTTTGAATTATTGAATTATTTTAGTTTTATATTATTCCTGCTGTGGTTATACAATGTGATTGCCATTGCACAGAATCAGTTATCAGAAATGTATATGGAAAGCCAATTTGGAGCCAATTTGGAACTTAAGGGTTATTGGAATGGTGGAACAATGATATAGCACAATCAGAGAAAATGGCCACAGCTTGGGCTACAACTCCCAGAACCCTGCTGGCAGCTTTTACAAATAATCACTAGCCATGTTGGCTGGGGGTTCTGGTAACTGTAGTCCAAAACATCACCTTTTCAAGTTTTGCTCCTAATTAGCACTGGTGCAAGCCCATGCCAAGTTAATCAGGAGCTAATTTCCAGTTCATGAAGCTTCACTTATAGATGACCATGATCAAGTCAATAGCATGTGTGTTTGTACAAAACAAGCTTGCAGAGCTGTGATTTCTGCATTGAGAAATCACATAACACATTTACTCTCTTTAGCAGTTAATACTGCAAAGAACCAGCTAAGGATCTTCCATGGGCTGCCTTACGAGAAGACCTCCTTGGGAGAGAGTGGTGGGGAACACAGCAATACTAGCAATCAAAAGATTCTTACAAGAACCTGACGTCTCCAATGGGCTGATCCGGTGCTTTCCACACAAAGGACAAGTTTCTCTTCAGTGACTTGTCTGAATGGGTGACAGTGTCACCATCTTCAAAACAAGTCAGTAGTTTGGAGCCAGGAGGGATGTACACAAAAGTGCCAGCAATTTGATCATTCGACACCCTGCGAGCTTGAAGCATAAAACCCATAAAATCACGTGTGCTCCGAACTGTGACTGGAAACAAAGAGAAAGATGTACAGGTACATAAGCCTTTGGAAGGACATTTTAGCATGTGCACTGCAGACATTTTGAGTCTACACTCCATCATGGGAAATGTGACTGGTATTACATTTTCCATTTATAATTCTTCCCTTGTTTAATTTATTAAGCTGAGCCAGGGCTAGAATGAGGGGTATGCCTAATGCGAGGGTGGGCAAAATGCAGCCCATCTGATGTCATTGGACTACAATTTCTGTTCATCCACACCAGCATAGCCAAGTGTGAGGCATGCTGGGAGTTGCAGTCCAACAACCTCTGAGAGCCATGGGATTACCACCATCTCCCCAATGTCTCCATTATTAAATCTAAATCCCATATAACATGTCACAGGATTCTAACCTCCATATGAGGACCCTGCCTCCTAACTCTTTATAATTTTGCATTCAAATTCCCACAAAACTTCTGGCTCACTCTCACCTAGGTTGCTCAGTGCAGAGTTGCACCACCATTTTTTTTCATCAGGTTTGATATATATGTTAGTAGGTGGGGAAAAACAGGAATGAGAAAGACCTCAACTGCAATCTTACCTCCATCTTCTCCATGTAGAAGGTACAGAAGAGAGGACATAGGAAAAACTGGAAGGCAGTTTAGGATGTTGTTTTATATTAATGTATGCCTCCTGCTTTGTTTGCTTAATCCCTCCCCAACCAGCTCTGGTTCTACCTGCCCAAGGCAGATATAACACACTACTTTGGTAACAAAGTTAAGATAAAAATTTAACAAGTTGGGGGGGAAAAAGAGAGATTAAAAAAATGTATTTATGTGCAAATTGGTATGTTTCCAACAGAGTCATTATGCACTTCTCCCTCTTTCTGGGAGTTGTCTCAGTTGCTGGGATTGGCTGCCATCATAGCGTATCTCGAGCTACCTCTCCCTACGTGTATTAGCTGTTGCCTGTTAAGGACCAACCAGCTTCTGATGTTACTCATCCAAGAGACCAGTCTTCTACCTCTTCCATGTTTATGAACTTCAGATTTAATTACATGAAGCTTAAACTTCAAACCAAGCACATCAAACTTACTTGTATGTACCATATTATCATAGAATTAAGCACTTACGGAGAAGATAGCTTTTGTTCTAGCCTGCATTTTTAGAGGAGAGATTAGGGGGAAATGACCCATTTTATAGTTTGAGTACACTAGTAAAATTTTATAGATATATGTATTGTTTTCCCAGAGTTTTTTTAGGCCCTACACTGCTGCTGGGGTTTGTGGAAGCCTCAATGCTAGGCCATAAGAATTCAGCCCCCCCCCCCCCCCCGGGGCCTGTACTGCTACCGCCAGTACTACCGCAACAAGAAGGCTCATGAATTGTAGTCCTGGCACACCACTCCCTACTTTTCTTCAAATGGCTCAATGCATACATTCCCTATTTCGCTCCCCAGCCCCATTATTTATTTCCTGGCTTTGACAGATGCCGATGATTTCTTTATTCATATCAGAGCATTGCACAATTTAAGATTATGAATATATATCAAATATAAAGTTCAAATAAATTAGAAATCTTAAAATGATTACACTGTTTTTTACCAGAAGTAGGCTACCTCAATAGTGTTATCTTGGCCATTTACTAGATCTGCTTTAGTACAGGTGGTTCGGCATAAATTGCATGTATATAATTGCTGCATTGATTGAATTTCTCCACATTCACAGAAAGATTGTCCTGTATCCAAGTAGCCCCATTTAACAGGATTGTTCTTTGACCTTCCTACTGCACTTTGAAGTTTATGAAGTGACTTCCAGATGGTCCAGCCAGAATCTTGTCCTGGTGGAAAAAATACTCTTCGGCATTCACCCATTTGGCAAGATGTGTTGTTTCCACTCTCCATAAATTTAACCTAGCCTCTTCTGGTTTGATATTCGGAGTTTGAGATGTGTACAGAAAACTTTCCCTTGATTTTAGCCATCATTTAGGCCAAGGGTTGGCATCAATGAAGTTGATTTGGTGCTATATTACCTTATTTGGTGCTATATTATCTTATTTTGTTCATTATTTGTTAGCACCTCTCAACATACTACTGAAGGGGCAATGTAAGGTTTCAGTCAGCCAGTAATAATTCTGCATAAAGTGTTGCACTGGATGCCAATGCTATAGAGCAGGGGTCTCAAACTCAATTTACCTGGGGGCCGCTGGAGGCAGAGTCTGGGTGAGATTTTCCGCCAAGCGGAGCAAGAGCCCAAGGAAGCCGCCCTGGAGTTTCCTTAGCCCGGCTGGGGCTCCGAGGAGGAGGGGCGCATGATCCCTCGTCGCCGGCCACGACCCCCTCCGGCTCCTTCTTCACTACCACCACCAGCAGCAGCAGCAGGACGAAGAAGCGGAGAAGGGAGGGAGCGCCGGCGACCGCCTAGCCGGGGGGGGGGGGAGGAGGGCACGACATAAAATTTTAAAAAAACCCTCACAGAATCGCCTTGCCAAAGGAGAAAAGCCCCCATCGGTACCCGCAAAATTAAACAGAACGGGGCGGGCCCCCCCACAGGTGCACATGGGCGCGCGCGCACGCACAAAAACACACACACACACACACACACACACGGAGGTCGGGCAACCTTCCTCTGAGGGCCCCCCCTCAAAAAAAGGCGCACTCAGCAGCAGCAGCTACCCCCACCACGACAGAGGAGCAAACTTTGCGAGGCGAGCCCAGGCAGCCTCCAGAGCCAAGGCGGCTGAAGCAGGACGAAGAGGAGGAGGAAGCACCGCCGGGCGCTGAGGCGGCCGCTGGCCGGGCTGGTGCTGGGGGTGCTGAGAGAGAAAGAGAGCCAGAGAGCCGCTTCCCTGGAAGTGGTGGCGGCGGCAGCTGCTGTTGGCGGCGCTGTTGGAGGCGCTCTTCAAGGACAGGCTGGGAGCGAGCTCCACTCTCAGGCATCGCTCGGCGGTGGCTCAGGCGCTCGGGGAAAAGGGCTGGCAGCGCGCCTCGCTCGCCGGCTCTCTCCCAAGACAGCGCCTCTTGCACCCTCCATCCGGAACTGCAGCCTGCCAGCCGGCAGACAGGCGGGCTGGCTGGCAGGCTGCAGTTCCAGATGGAGGGTGCAAGAGGCGCTGTCTTGGGAGAGAGCCGGCGAGCGAGGTGAGGCTTTTTTTGACTCTTGACAGCAGAGGACGCGTGGGCGCTTTGGGGGGGGGGCAGGCAAGGCGGGGGCCGCAAACTATTGTCCAGCGGGCCGCAAATGGCCCCCAGGCCGCATGTTTGAGACCCCTGCTGTAGAGGCACCACACACATACTACTACCTTCATGCCAAGCTGCTGGGTGCCCAGGCTTTAAAATTATCTCCCATACAAAAAATTATTTGTATATTTTCTATCCTACCTTTCTCCTCTTTCATGGACCCAAAATGGCTTACAAAAGAAATGTTAAAATCCACAAATAATTAAAACTAATTAAAAATTTAAAAGAATGATTATTTTAAAAAATTATATAAAAACTATAAAACAGATTTTTTAAATACAACTTTCTCTTACATCAGAACCACTCGTGCTGAGATTTGTTCCTCTGCTGGGAGAGCCAAAGTAGTATAACAGTTCGCTGGGATTTCAGTCAGCTTCCCGACACCTAGCAACCCTAACGACAACCACAGAACAGAAGCAAATGGGCCTTTTTCCTTTGCTGAGCAGGAAATAAGAAATCCAAGCCTCTCTGGCTGCTAGAGAAAATTGTGGGCCATGATGCCCCATCAAGCATCATGGTCCCAGCTTACCACCTATGTAATGGCTTCTCTTTCTTAACATTCAGTCATTGCTTGTAAGTAAAAGAATGCCAATGTACTGTAAGTATGGTTGTTGTGGGTTTTTTGGGCTCTTTGGCCGTGTTCTGAAGATTGTTCTTCCTAACGTTTCTCCAGTCTCTGTGGCCGGCATCTTCAGAGGACAGGAGTCAGAACTCTGTCTGTGCTCTGTGCTCAGTCTACAGTATGTCTACAGACATATTGTAAGTATGTCTATTCCATCTGCTTCTCGGCTGTAAGCAGGTGGAGCAACGAGGATTTTGCCTCAGAGGACCAAAATATAGAGGACACCAAAATCTAAACATGGCTGTAGTGGTGTTAGGAAAATAAAACAGCAACACTTCCCAGCCCTATTGATCCCCCACCCTTTTTTCAAAGTATGGACTTTCTCTTTATTTGGGGGAATGCTAGTTTTTTCTTTTCTTTTTTTCCTACAGGCTTGCACCCATGGCTCAGGAGTCAGGACAGAATGAGTGGGAGATGATGGCATGCTAGTTAGTTACGGCTCTGCTGCTCATTACCTTTTAGTCATTCCTCAGCTCATTCTGTTAATTCTGATTTCCTACATTTGGAAAGCAAGGGGAACTCTGACATCTGCAGGCTATCTTCCATAGCAGAAAACATTGTTTCCCAGTAACGTTAGCATGAATGATTAAGACACATCCAATGCATGATGTAGAGCAGGCATCCCTTACCTTGTTTCCCCCTAGTTGTATTAGGCTACAGATCCCGCTAGGATGGGATAATAAGAATTGTGGTTAGAGAGCAAAAAGGTAAGAAACTCTAGTCTATAACCTTGAAATAAACTGATACACAGCCTTCTGCATTTGCCCCCCAAAACTGTAATTACTCTTTACCTGGTACCTTGTCACCTGGAAAAAAGGACATATTGGTGTGGATGGTAATATAGTTATTTTGTGGATTCTGAAGATGAGCCCTGATATGTTTCGGCCTCATATCAGTACATGCTGAAAGACTGGCACCATGGGAAAATGCTGCAGTGTATGAAACCAAGCACAGGGTTATAAATGTCCACACAACAAGCAGTGCCTGGACTTTCATCTCATCCTTTATCTGTCAGGGGAAAAAAAACATTTAGACTAAAAAGACAGTAACAACTTCTACATTTAAAAAAAATGCAGTATGTATGAAGTGACACCAATGACATCTTTGAATTCCTGCTTTAGTTGAAACCCAAGTTTTTTAAAGATTTAGGCTGCTGGAAAGGACGGTTTAATCATCCATGTAGCATTGCCCTGGTTAGTTCACAAAATAAGACATTTTGAGAACAAAGCAGGCTTTGACTTATTCTGGAACGGTTTAGAAAAAAAGACAGACATCCTGGCAAGGTTATGACCTAAAATGCTGTGCCAATGCACGTCTGGCTGACAGCAAGTAGGCAGTACATATACTGTCTGACTCTGTGGCTGTGTTGCAAAATGTGAGCTGGCAGTGGGCAGCACCAGAAACTTCTAGGGACTACTTCCAGATTCCCTGACTGTACAGAGAATGTTAACCTAGCTAATGCATCCCTTGAAAGAAAATAACATTTTCCTCAGCATTCAGTCCTTACCTCCTGGGAACTGATGTACAACAAACAAACAAAAAAAGCTAGACCCACCTATCAGCCAAACAAACGTTCTACTGAAGGGAAACGATGTTAGTAATTTTTATAGCCATCCCAATCAAATATCTCTAGACACTCACAGTCATTTGCTATGTAAATTATGCTATCTAGCAATTTAGGTCATACCCAAAAATGTGTCTGTGGACCAACCAGGCTACAAAATAGGGAATTGTTTCTTCTCTTCTGTATTTTAAATGGACAAAGACTAAAGTTTAGACTAATGCTACTTCTCCAAATTCATTTCTGTAACCATTTACATTCTGAAGAGGTCATATAAGGGCCCCTCTTTGAAAGCCAAGCCCAAAATTAATACCAGGTTTGGACAGTGCTAACCCTCCTGCCCTTCAGTGTTATCCATGTTACAGCATTTCCTCTCCAAAAATTAAATATCTACAAACATCCAATTATCTGACTTATCAAGTGTACTCGATTTTGTCTCCCACTTCCTCCATTTTCCAAGTTAATTTCTGCCTTGCAAAATCTCCTCTTGGTATCAGGTATCTCAGTTTTGTTAACATTGCTCATCACTTACCTTGGAACACATGTTCCTTCAGATACTCGGCACTTTTCTCCTTCAGAATAGCATGAAAACATCCTTTAAAGAAAAAAATCCTTGCCTCCTCCACTAATGGGAAGCGTAGCAGCTGTTACTGCTAATACTTAATACCTACAGGAACTTTCTCAGTGTTCAAATCCAGTTTTAATCATGTTAGTTTTCCTCACACGCTACCCATTCTATTTAAAAACAGAACAAAACAGAGCGGGACCAGGTTTCTGTAATGAAAACAGAACATATTATCCCATCTTGTACAACACATTTACTTGGAAGTAAGCTCCCAATGGTGCTTACATAAATTAACGCAATTAAAAGACCATGGAATCCAGGGATTCTTTTCAGAAAAACTTAGGTAGAAGATGATTGTTTTTCCCCATCTCCAATCCAGTCTGTCACTTAAGAACAAAGACTGAACAGCTTCCTTCTGCACACCGGGGAGGATGTCCGGAAAAGTTAATCTCTCAGGTTTGTATGGGAATGTTAGAATGAAAACAGTAATCTGCAAAGGAAGGGAATCTAGGAATAAGTATGTTTCACTCTGGTTCATATCCTGTTTGACAAGCAGAACTCCAGCTGAGGTTACTGCTGTCTATAAGAAGCATCGCCAAATGGGCTAGCAAAACTTATTTTAAAAAGAATAGAAATAGTATATTTTAAAGACACCATGTGAAGTACCGCAATGGTCAGAGCATTAGAAACATGAGGTTTTAATCACAGTCACTCAGTTCTCTGGAAGACGGCCATCTTGATCTGCCATTTAAGCAGCAGTGAGGAAATCTTCTCCCAGCAAGTTTCACGGGTTTGGTGCCATCACAGAAACGTCCCTGTTCTGCAATGCTAATAGGTGCACATCAGAGTTGGGGAGAAGGCAGCAAGGCCTCCAAGTGAGAGCTCAACATATTTAAAGTTCATTAAGTTGAAATTTCTAATGCTTACAAAGTCAGAAGGCTGTTCTATTTGGCTTTTAAATGTTTCAGCTTGAATATAAATAGAATGATCATGTTGAAGAATTATTGTTCAGGGGAAAGACTGCTAGGATCTTCTAACAATAATGAGGGCTAGATGTCTACTCTATACACCCCAGATAGTTAACAAACATTACAAATTAATTGTCTCTCCACTGATTGCTAGCCAGAATAATCCAAAATGTAGATTTTGGTAACTTTCTTTTCCTTTCCTTTCCCCCCTCTTGTCTAGTTTACAAAGAGCCTTAAGGCATAGAGTGAAAATGCAGTGAAAATTACCACCCCTCTAACTGTATAGGATGAAGTCTGTTGCTTACTTCTTTTCAATTCAAGAAAACATAACCCCTCCTGCTCAACCACAGACAACTATGAAGTCGAAACGTACAATGGTACAAAGAACACTTTAGTGTAACACATCTGATATTACCTGTATTCACACTATATTTTGTGGCTGACTGTGCTAGTCACACTGCAATGCAGATGGGAATGTGAATCCAGAGCTGCTATCTTTGGCTGTGCATGCAATGCAGTGTATATGCATATCTGGGTCATGGCTTTTGAAACAAGCTGTTCTTTATACTTGTGACAAGATTGAACCACCAGAGTAAGATAATTGTGAAATGGAGCCGTGGGGGTGATGGACTTAGAAGAAACATTCTATCAACAGAGATGTTTACAAACAAACTTATTAGCTCCTTCCAAGTGTCACTTTAGGATCTGAAGGGATGCAGTAACCTTGCTAGCCATATACATTTTTCACCACCTCCACAAAAAAAACCCTCACAAAACAACAATAAACACACTTGAAGGACATATTTTTCCCCCAAAATGACCAT
Organism: Intellagama lesueurii; assembly: GCA_037013535.1. Taxonomy (NCBI): domain Eukaryota; kingdom Metazoa; phylum Chordata; class Lepidosauria; order Squamata; family Agamidae; genus Intellagama; species Intellagama lesueurii. Next base: position 156,318,863 of record JBAJHW010000005.1, read on the forward strand.
TGATACAAGGCTGAACATGTGATTCCAAGTTTTGCAGACTTTTCCCAAGCCCTTGTCAAGATTATAAATTACTGAAATGCACTATAAAATTGTATTCTTTTTGTATGCAGAGCAGAAACATGTGAAATATTTAAAGTGAATCAGTTAATGATTATTAATTTCTTTTTGTCAAGTCTAGTTATTTCCTACATTTATTAAGTCTTTTGGTATTTGAGATGGAACAATGTTCTATTCACACAATTGTTAATGCTCATTCATGCACAGTACAGGTAACATTAGGGCAGTATTAAATTGCTCAAAGAACAACAGAATGGACAAAAATATCCCAAGCTGAGGTTTTTTTTTAAAAAGCTTGATATGCAAAAACATTAAACTCATATTATGGTCCCCTTCTGTTTTAGTTTAGCTGCCCTAACAACACAATCCTATGCTTGATTTGTATTCCTGTATCGAGCAGGGGGTTGGACTTGATGGCCTTATAGGCCCCTTCCAACTTCACTATTCTATGATTCTATGATATCTACTTCAATATAGATCCCATTGAGTTCAAGGGGAATTAGTGCTAAGCAAATTGTGATTGCAGCATGGATGTATTTTAAGATGAACATGTCTTCTTTAATACATTTGTGCTATTAATTTTTGTTGTTGCTCACCCATATTTTAAAACATGAACATATTTCTGCTGTAAAAATATTTAAATCCCCCCTTATACTTAAGAGATAGTAATCATATTTTTTGTTATTTACACATATGGGTCTAAATCTAATTACCAATCCCAACTAGAGCAGACCCATTGATCCCATGTGTTTTATATATGTGTTGACTTGCCATTCAGCAACTGATTCAAAGGGTCTGTTCTAGTGGAACTAGCAATTAGATTTAGTGACTAAGACTGCAACAACTGGGCTTTTACTTATATTCCTAATATCAGGGCATTTCTTGTTGTGATGTGTGGTCACATGAATCGTTAATAGCTATGCAACATGAAAATGTAACCATAGCTCTATACAGACTATTCTTATCTGTATTATATTAATCGCTATGAACTTATGTTCCAGCTGAAATATGTCAACTAGGAACCTGATCTTTTTTCTTCTTGAAAAATAAACATATGCTGAGTTTTACATTAGGTGCTACATCTTTCATCCTGTAGTATAATAGCACCCCTATAAATTTATGAAACCTCCCGATCTATTGATGGGAGGGGAATAAAAGACAACATTAACATCAATTAGAATGAAGAGTTACTCGGACCTGGAGCAATGGCACACAAACAGAAAAGTTTATCATCAGTGATGTTTACTTCTAGGTGGACCAATGCTACTTCCAACTGGTTTATATTGTTCAGTTGTCTCCTCTACACCACAAAGTAAATATTTTTATTGCTTATCTTCAGTCAGCAACTAAACAAATATTTCACTCTCTTATGACAGCTGAAGAAATTAGTGTGCTCATTTTCAAAATGGGATGTGTAGCTTTTCCTACCTTCCTCATCATCCAATATACCTGAAAATCAGACTTTCATACTTTGGCAGCCCAAGAAAGCCTTCAGTGCAGTGTTATCTCCCAAACTGGAACTATCTATGTGAATACCAGATGTTGTTTACAATTACCTTTATATCATAAACAGATTATTTTCCATTTTTATTTCTTTTCAAACTATAACAAAAATATTCCAAACGGAGAAAAATTTCCACTTTGTTTTTACATATTAAAAGATATCTAGTCTTCTATACAGGTCATGTAACTTTACAGCACACTATAATAATCTTGTTTACTGAAATATTCAGCAACAAACAAAACGATTTTAAGAAATAAAAGTTGCAGTACAAAATATTCCATCTTCAGGTAGGTTCACATTCTCCTCTTCTGTGTGCTTATATACAAAACTGTTTAAAGGAGATAAAAAAAACAATTAGGAAGATTTAAAGAAATTTAGTACCATATGACAAAGGATATTATGCCAACTTCAGTCCACAAACTGTTTATTACTGCCAAAACTACTGATTAGAACTAAAGGATATATGAGAAAAGTGAAACTTAAAAAGCAAATGAAACCTTTAAAAAAATAATCTGCTGAAGATCTGAATCTCTTACATAAGAACTACTATAGAACCAATCTATTACACACCATATCATCTTTTTAAAAGTTTGCACTGGTGTCTATTTTCCCTCTAAATTACTTGTGCTGGTAGGTTTGGAAATATGAGAATGTTAATGGTATGAAAAACTCAATTCTGTTATAAACTGAAACACGTGATCCAGTAAAAGCTAACAAATTATAACTCAGTTACAAGATGAGACACTTTAGTCCCTTTGAGTCATTCTTTGCAGAATTCACACAGAACCAGACCTAACTAGGTCTAGTCAACTGAACAGCTGTAAATAACACCAGGTTTCACTCACTTGCAGTGTACAGGTTTTGTTTGTGTTGTTATAGATAATTCTTGGGACAAGAATTATCATGGGAAATCCACTGTGTCTTGCCACTGAGTATTTTTTTGCCTTAGGCAATGTAATGTGTTGGGACAAATAAGTTCTGTGCCATTTCACCGCTAACAATGATGCTCAGAAGCAAAAGCAATATAACATGGCTGTTAGTAGGTTGACCCAATTCAGAGGCACACTGGAATTCTCCGTGGGTTTTGGAAAAAGTAGGTGTACATGAAACTCACCCTCTAACCCTGACCTTAAGATTGCTTAAATTAATCTTAATGCTAATTGTCGATAATTCAAATTCCAGGATCAGAAAAATACCACAGAAGTCAATCAATGCAAGTTTTGTTTGTTTTTGCTCTGTCCTCAAGTATGAGGAATAATAATAACAGTATGCCATCAAGTCAATCCTGACTTATGATGACCCCTTCCAGGGTTTTCTAGGTATAGGCTACTTAGAAGTTGTCTAACAATCCTTGTTGTGGGGACATCCTGAGGCTGTGCAGGTTGCCCAAGGCTACACAAACTGGCTCTTCTTCCAAAAGGCACTTTCAGGAATCAAACTCCCAAACTCTGGCTCCACAACCAGATACCTAACTCACTGACTTATCAGCCAGCAATCAATGGGAAGTATACCTAATTATGCTTGTAGCATTTTGCTTCTTTTTTGTTATTAAATACTTGAAGATGCCCTTGAAATATCAATCTCAAGAAGACAGCTACCATACTAGAGAATGTCCTCTCTGATGGAATGCATCTGTTAACTGCAAGTGTTCCTGTACTGTGAAGTATTTTATTCATTTAAATTTTCCCACCAAACTGCACCTCCATTTACCTTTTCTTATCACCGACTGAAAATAAATGAGTAGGAAGAAGTGCAGTTGTTCTACCCTTTGCATTTCCAGGACTGAAAAACTGGTGCAAACTTCCATACAATCCTTACAAAATTAATGGAAAATTAATACTACCACACAGCCAGGAGTGGGATGGGGGGAAAGCCAGCTGTTTTCTAGTATCAGGATCAACTACTGGAATATGAACTAAAAACAAAACAAAATATAATTTCCTTGCACAATTTCCAGACAGATTTGAGCCCATTTTTTGGCTTTTATCTGTGAGGGTGATTTGCTTTAATTCTTCCCTTCTGTCAAACCCTAACAGAAGCTGAAGTATGACCCTAGCCTTCCCTAAAGACCTCTTATGTGTGCCTGAAGATCTGGAGGGATATATGACATGAGGGGAAAGTGCTGGGTCTTCTGTCATTCATCATAGGGCTTCCACAGAAGCATGTTTGCTACAACTATTTCACCACAAGCAGAGCAGCTGACTATGTGTATTCTTCACACATTGTTCTTTGAAAGATTTGGAATACTAAGCCAAAATCAAGTGTTTTCTAGTTAAACACAGTTACCATTGTTTCCTCTGATGAAAGCATCTCCATATTTATTCTTCAATTGTCCATTTACATATTCCTCTGTCTGTTCTAGAGCTATATTCATGTAGCCATCCAAGCATGCCAGCACACCTAGAAAAATAAAATAAGGACTACTGTGATTTCAGCACTACATTTTCGTAATCCAACACTGTACTGAAACTGAGTATTAATATATCATGAAGTGAAGGTGGGGAGATAAAGACAAATAGACAAATCCAGGAAGCTTGGCTGGACTGGCTAAATGTTTGGATATTTAGTTAATTTCACATGCAGTATTCCCACCTTTATTTAAATAATCTATGAAAGCAGAGTTTAATTTTGACCAGAACTCTCAAAATATTACACAAATTATATCAGCCCCTTTCTCCCTACAAGAAAAATTACGTAAGTGTATCAAGATGACTGGAAATAATACAGGAAGAGCGTACCTCGATAATCAACTCCAGAATTTAATTTTACAACGACTGGCCTTCCTATGATTTGTTTCAAGAAATCGCTTGGGGTTTGTTTCCGTAGACTCATTGTTCCAGATCTCGAAAGCTACATGAAGAAATAGAAATAGGAAAATGATTAAAGACAGAACTCAAAAGTGATCACAAATGCTCAACATACAGAGACTGTGTGGTGACTCTAAGAAGTGTTCACTAGAGAAATAAATATCAAAGAGAAAGAGAAAGCATGACATCTTTTTTGAAAAGACTTTAAAACAGCAGGTCTATGTTCATTACATAAAACTACCAATTAAAGAATCTGATCTTTTTTTATCAAGAACGTGTGTACAGCATTACTTAAGACATCTGTTTCCCACACACCTTTACTTAAAAACATTCAAAGAGTTCAACACTGCTGTTTGTTTTATATATAGTTTTCCACATAATTTCAGTGCTGATGAATCAAGACTGATTTTACATATGAATTCATATCTAACACATTAAATTGCTAACTTAGGAAAACATATATACAGTCATGGCCAAAAATATTGGCACCCTTGCAATTCTGTCAGAAAATGCAACCCTTCTCTCAGAAAATTGTTGCAGTTGCAAATGTTTTGGTACTCACATGTTCATTTCTTTGGTTTGCGTTGGAACAACACAAAAAAACAAAAACAAAGAAAAGTCAAATCTGATACAATCCCACACAAAAACCCAAAAATGCACTGGCCAAAATTATTGGCACCCTGTCTAAATTGTAAGAAATAATTGCTTGTCAAGCATGTGATGATCTTTTAATTTGTATTTAGACACACCTGTCGCAAGTAAGAGGTGTGGGCAATATAGTAATCACACTTGCAACCAGTTAAGATGGAGAAAAGTTGACTCAACCTTTGTGTTGTGTGTGACACTGAGCATGGAGAAAAGAATGAAGTGTAAAGAGTTGTCTCTGGATTTGAGAGAAAAGATTGTGGAAAAACATTGACAATCTCAAGGCTATTTATTTATTTATTTATTGGATTTCTATCCCGCCCATCTAGACCAAAGGTCTACTCTACAAGTCCATCTCCAGAGATCTTAATGTTTCTGTGTCCATTGTGTGCAATATCATCAAAAGGATTACAGCCCATGGCACTGTAGCTAACCTCCCTGGACATGGACAGAAGAGCAAAATTACTGAAAAATTACAACAAAGGGTTGTTCGAATGGTGGATACAGAACCCAGATTAACTTCCCAACAAATTCAAGCTGATCTGCAGACACAGGGTGCAACAATGTCAGCTCGCACTATCTGTTGCCATCTGAATGAAAAGGGACGCTATGGAAGGAGACCCAGGAGGACACCACTACTGACACAAAGGCATAAAAAAGCAAGACTGGAATATGCCAAAACTTATGTGACAAAACCACAATCCTTCTGGGAGAACATACTGTGGACAGATGAGACAAAAGGAGAGCTTTTTGGTCAAGGACATCATGGCACTGTTTCCAGAAAAAGAAATGAGGCATTCAGAGAAAAGAACACAGTCACTACAGTCAAACATGGTGGGGGTTTAAAGATGTTTTGGGGTTGCTTTGCTGCTTCTGGCACTGGATGCCTTGACTGTGTGAACGGTATCATGAAATCTGATGATTACCAAAGAATTTGGGGGCGCAATGTAGTGGCCAGTGTCAGAAAGCTGCGTCTCCACCAGAGGCCATGGGTCTTCCGACAATGACCCGAAACACACTTCAAAAAGGATTCAGAAATGGTTATAAACAAAGCGCTGGAGAGTTCTGAAATGGCCAGCAATGAGTCCAGATCTGAATCCCATAGAACACCTGTGGAGAGATCTCAAAATAGCAGTTGGAAGAAGGCATCCTTCAAATCTGAAGGCCCTGGAGCAGTATGCAAAAGAAGAGTGGTCCAAAATTCCAGTAGAGAGGTGTTCATTCATGGTTACAGGAAGCCATTGATTTCAGTTATTTTTTCCAAAGGGGGTGCTACCAAATATTAAGTTAAGGGTGCCAATAATTTTGGCCAGTGCATTTTCGGGTTTCTGTGTGGGATTGTATCAGATTTGACTTTTCTTCTGTTTTTTTGTGTTGTTCCAACGCAAACCAAAGAAATGAACATGTGAGTACCAAAACATTTGCAACTGCAACAATTTTCTGAGAGAAGGGTTGCATTTTCTGACAGAATTGCAAAGGTGCCAATATTTTTGGCCACGACTGTGTAAGTACAGTCATTCAATGCCATTAATATTTAGAGCTTTCCTTAGTGACTGGTGGGTTGAATCCAAACATAGGAAACTGAATCAGCAAAGTTGTAGTGCAAGACTAATTTATTAGATCTGCTCCTAAACAAAATACAGTAAATAATTATCTGACCTCTAGAGAATTTAGTGAAAGCACTACCCATAATTCCTAAAACCTCAGCTCCATTAAGCACCTTGTTGCTTTTGAAATTGTCTGGACAGCATATTCTAAAAGCAATACTTGTTCTTGATTGTGTTTCTTCAAATATCACAATTAAAATGAGCCATTATGAGTCATTCTGCATAAATTTGAAGTCTCTAAAGACGTGATCCTACAAACATGGAACCTGTAAGTACAAGTCTCCTTGAACCTAGATGTACTGCACTGTAAATGTTTTAAATATTTCAATTAAGAATATCACTATGTCCATTTCACAATCTCTACAAGAAAACTGAGTGCAATCCTGTATTTGTCCATTCAGGAGCAAGCCCCTATGAATTCAGTGGGGCATCCAGGCAAGTGTGGACACAACTGTAATTACAAAGTCTGTGAAGAAAGTACCTTGACGTATATTACATGCCTACATTTATGTTAGCTAGAGAAAATAAGCACTAATGCAATCAAACCACTGAAGCACTTTAAACTGAGGCTTATGTGTGGTTGAAATTCAGGCCTGGATCTAGAGCTGGCCCTACCATTTGCTGCAATGAAGTAACTGCCTCAGGTGACACAGCATAAATGCAGCTGCCACCTCAGGACTAGGCCCTGCTCCAGGTGAGCAAAATATAGGTGCCTGAAGGTGTGGCTTTGTGGGTTGGAACTCCCAGAATTCTGCCTAGAAAATCCTCAGAAAATGATGAGATTCTGGAGTCCAAAAAATCTGAATGGAACACTCTACTGTTTGACTCCTGCTATCTCAACTTCTTTAACCAGCTGCAGAAAGAATCAAATTGGAGAAATTTGACTGGAGAGTTTCAAACATTTCCCAAGAACTGACTGATGTAGAATGTCCATCAAAATAGTATTAGAATACAGACATTTTAAATCTGATTACACACTGGCTGGCATGACACATAAAAGATGGTGACAAGAGACCAATCAGTGGGAAGAGTCCTAAATAAAGAATTGAACTGAAGACTAAAGGAAACCATGACTGGACAACAATAAAACCCGAGTACAAGTGAAGACGCAGAGTTAGAGGCCCTGCACAGGACATAGAAGTGAAGACTCCTGCACTGGAGGTAGACCTCAAATCTGCTGGAGGCCTGAGTTTAGTGGAGTGTGTGCTACCTCCTGGACAAGAGAACAAACTTCCAGAAGAAAAGTCAGCATTTAGAGATCCCAGTTTCTTTGTTTTTTGAGAAACTGGTAAAGATAATAGAGACTGGAACTTTAGCCTATTCTCCATCCTAGGTAGCAGACAGGAACAGTTTTGGTGTTTATTATTATATTAGGGATACAGGTAACTAAATGAACAATTAAGTTAATGTATTATTGCTTGTTTAAATTAATAATATCTCTATGTTTTGGGCAATAGCTGCACCTAGCTACTTAAGACATAGCTAGTGACTATTATGGTAGCAACAATGTTATTATAAACAATGGGCTGAGTCCAAATATGCATATCTGGCACATCATAGTATCCTAGAATGTTACCTCGGACAACTGCTATATTTATTTATTTATTTATTACATTTATAGCCCGCCCATCTAGTCATATAGACTACTCTGGGCGGGTAACAACATATCATCTAACAATTTAACAATTTAAAATCATAACAATATATTACTAAATAAACAATGATCCAAGATGGAAGAAACTATAGTAAATAATTTTATGTTTAAACCACTTATCAACGTAAGAGGAGGTATTCAGCAGAAGACTTTCCTCATTTAAATAACTATGAAATAATTCTCTAATAAAATACTACTTCTATCTAGTACTTGTATTCTTATTTTTCTTTTCATCATCCTTCCCCATATTCTTCCCTGGGATTTTATCCGTCAAGTTCTTACAAGTGTATCTAGTAATTTAATTCCTCAGCTGCCCTTTCATCTCCTCTTCTTCTTAGTTCACCTGTTCTCCTGATATAAATGAGGCAGTGATTGGTTTACAAATAGTTGAACAGCCCCTATAAGTAAACGTAAGACCAAATATGGAAGAAGACTTTTATACACAAAAAACATACAGGTCAGATGCATGTAACACAAACAGATTTTAGAAGACTGAATTATTTCCACAACAGGTAGAAACATTATTGCTGCAATATCGTTATCTGCAACAGATCTAAAAAATATGTTGACATATAATACAGCATGTTAAGTATTTTCTAAAATGCAGAGCACCCTACATGTCTGAAATTGAATCTTTCACAGGCTCACCAACAACGAATTATGAAATTCACAAGCAACATCTATAAAGAATACCCAAGGCAGAAGAACCAAGGAACATTCCAATTTAATATTTAGCACTCTCAGAACTACTTTTTCTGGATATCCTTGGACTATGAGTCATCAGACTTGGCTTTCCATTTTAAGATTTTTACGAATCACCTGTATGAGCATGCAAAGGACTGACTTAAAAAATCTCCAGGAAACATAAAGCTAAGAGCAGTAACACCTTGTGGAAAAGGAACAGATTCTAAAAGACTGCTGATTATGATCTGAGGTGCAGCTAACAATGTGAAATTCAACAAAGATAAATATTGCGCATTTAGGAACTAAAGATAGAAGCATATGATGAGGGAGATCTAATTTAACAGCAGTACATGTGAAAAGCATATAGGCATCTCAGTGGATTACATGTACAAGTCAGTGCTGTGATGCAGTTCTTTTAACTAATATGATCATTAACCATATTAACAGAGGAATAGCGCTGGATCGAAAGAATAGTGCCCTGTAGATACAGACAGCAGAAATAAATGTTACAAGTGGAAGATGCAGGATTTTACCTGAAAGTCTACAAAACTTTCTTAGATATGAAAGCCACTGGTGCTTCCCCAGACTCAGCAATTTTCCTTTTAGTAAAGCAGTGTTTCCCAGCTTGGGGGTTGTAACCCCAAGGGGGTTGAAAAGTGTTTTCTGGGCTGTTTCAGGCCATTTCAGAGTGCGATATTGAAATTGGTGAACGTATGTATAAGAAACAGGCCCTTTTGAGGGGAGAAAGAAGCCTCTACTTTCTGAGAAAAGACCCTGATGTTGGGAAAGTGTGAAGGCAAGAGAAGAAGGGGACGACAGAGGACGAGATGGTTGGACAGTGTCATCGAAGCGACCAACATGACTTTGACCCAACTCCGGGAGGCAGTGGAAGACAGGAGGGCCTGGCGTGCTCTGGTCCATGAGGTCACGAAGAGTCGGACACGACTTAACGACTAAACAACAACAACTTTCTGAGAAGGGATGACTTCCCCTCATTAAAAATGCTTTTATGCAAACGTGGCAGCGAGGATTGCAGATTACTCGACTATTATAAAAGGGGATCCCAACTTGAAAAAGGTTGGGAACAACTGTACAGCAGAGGCTTCACTGCCATCTATTAGGGATGCTGTATTGAAAAGCTTACACGGAGCAGGTTAGACCGAATTATCTCTAACATCCCTTCCAATCTCATGATTCTACACTTCCTGAAAAAACAGGAACACTAACATTCTAAATTGTTGTTGTTGTTTAGTTGTTAAGTCGTTTCCGACACTTCGTGACCTCATGGACCACAGCACGCCAGGCCCTCTTGTCTTCCACTGCCTCCCGGAGTTAGGTCAAATTCATGCTGGTAGCTTCGATGACACTGTCCAACCATCTCGTCCTCTGTCGTCCCCTTCTCCTCTTGCCCTCACACTTTCCCAACATCAGGGTCTTTTCCAGGGAGTCTTCTCTTCTCATGAGATGGCCAAAGTATTGGAGCCTCAGCTTCAGGAACTGTCCTTCCAGTGAGCACTCAAGAGTTGATTTCCTGCAAAATGGATAGGTTTGTTCTCCTTGCAGTCCAGGGGACTCTCAAGAGTCTCCTCCAGCACCACAATTCAAAAGCATCAAATCTTCGGTGGTCAGCTTTCTTTATGATCCAGCTCTCACTTCCATACATCACTACTGGAAAAACCATAGCTTTGACTATGCAGACCTTTGTCGGCAAGGTGATGTCTCTGCTTTTTAAGATGCTGTCTAGGTTTGTCATCGCTTTCCTCCCAAGAAGCAGGCGTCTTTTAATTTCGTGGCTGCTGTCACCATCTGCAGGGATCATGGAGCCCAAGAAAGTAAAATCTGTCACTGCCTCCATATCTTCCCCTTCTATTTGCCAGGAGGTGATGGGACCAGTGGCCATGATCTTAGTTATTTTGATGTTGAGCTCCAGACCATTTTTTTTTGCTCTCCTCTTTCACCCTCATTAAGAGGTTCTTTAATTCCTCCTCACTTCCTGCCATCAGAGTGGTATCATCTGCATATTGGAGGTTGTTGATATTTCTTCCGGCAATCTTAATTCCGGCTTGGGATTCATCCAGTCCTGCCTTTCGCATGATGTATTCTGCGTATAAGTTAAATAAGCAGGGGAACAGTATACAGCGTTGTTGTACTCCTTTCTCAATTTTGAACCAATCAGTGTTTCCATATCCAGTTCTAACTGCTGCTTCCTGTCCCACATATAGATTTCTCAGGAGATAGATAAGGTGGTCAGGCACTCCCATTTCTTTAATGACTTGCCATAGTTTGTTGTGGTCGACACAAAGGCTTTTGCGTAGTCAATGAAGCAGAAGTAGATGTTTTTCTGGAACTCTCTGGCTTTCTCCATAATCCAGCGCATGTTAGCAATTTGGTCTCTAGTTCCTCTGCCCCTTCGAAATCCAGCTTGTACTTCTGGGGGTTCTCGGTCCACATACTGCTGAAGCCTACCTTGTGGGATTTTGAGCATAACCTTGCTAGTGTGTGAAACGAATGCAATTGAATGGTAGTTGGAGCATTCTTTGGCACTGCCCTTCTTTGGGATTGGGATGTAGACTGATCTTTTCCAATCCTCTGGCCACTGCTGAGTTCTCCAAACTTGCTGGCATGTTGAGTGTAGCACCTTAACAGTGTCATCTTTTAAGATTTTAAAGAGTTCAACTGGAATGCCATCACCTCCACTGGCCTTGTTGTTAGCCATGCTTTCTAAGGCCCACTTGACTTCACTCTCCAGGATGTCTGGCTCAAGGTCAGCAACCACACTATCTGGGTTGTCCGGGATATCCAGATCTTTCTGGTATAATTCCTCTGTGTATTCTTGCCACCTCTTCTTGATGTCTTCTGCTTCTGTAAGGTCCCTACCATTTTTGTCCTTTATCATGTCCATCTTTGCACAAAAGGTTCCTTTAATATCTCCAATTTTCTTGAACAGATCGCTGGTTTTTCCCTTTCTATTATTTTCCTCTATATCTTTGCACTGTTCATTTAAGAAGGCCCTCTTGTCTCTCCTTGCTATTCTTTGGAAGTCTGCATTCCATTTTCTGTAACTTTCCCTATCTCCCTTGCATTTGGTTTCCCTTCTCTTCTCTGCTATTTGTAAGGCCTCGTTGGACAGCCACTTTGCTTTCTTGCATTTCCTTTTCTTTGGGATGGTTTATGTTGCTGCCTCCTGTACAATGTTACGAGCCTCCATCCATAGTTCTTCGGGCACTCTGTCCACCAAATCGAGTTCCTTAAATCTGTTCTTCACTTCCACTGTGTATTCATAAGGGATTTGGTTTCGATTATACCTGACTAGCCCAGTGGTTTTTCCTACTTTCTTCAGTTTAAGCTTGAGTTTTGCTATAAGAAGCTGATGATCAGAGCCACAATCAGCTCCAGGTCTTGTTTTTGCTGACTGTATAGAGCTTCTGCATCTTTGGCTGCAGAGAACATAATCAATCTGATTTCGGTATTGCCCATCTGGTGATTTTCATGTGTGTAGTCGCCTCTTGTGTTGTTGGAAGAGAGTGTTTGTGATGACCAGCTTGTTCTCTTGACAAAACTCTATTAGCCTTTGTCCTGCTTTGCTTTGAACTCCAAGGCCAAACTTACCTGTTGTTCCTTTTATCTCTTGACTTCCTACTTTAGCATTCCAGTCCCCTATAATGAGAAGAACATCTTTCTTTGGTGTCAGTTCTAGAAGGTGTTGTAAGTCTTCATAGAATTGGTCAATTTCAGCCTCTTCAGCATCGGTGGTTGGTGCATCAACTTGGATTACTGTGATGTTGAAAGGTCTGCCTTGGATTCGTATTGAAATCATTCTATCATTTTTGAGATTGTATCCCAGTACAGCTTTTCCCACTCTTTTGTTGACTATGAGGGCTACTCCATTTCTTCTACGGGATTCTTGCCCACAATGGTAGATATGATAATCATCTGCATTGAATTCGCCCATTCCCGTCCATTTTAGTTCCCTGAGGCCCAGGATGTCAATGTTTATTCTTGCCATCTCATTTTCTAAATTATATTGCAATGTAAATACACCTAATTAGTTCTCAGAACACAGACAAAATTAGACTGCGCTATCTGAACTATTTTATTTATTTATTATTTATTTATTTATTAGATTTGTACCCCGCCCATTTAGACGTCTACTCTGGGCGGCTCACCAGCCAGTTCCAACAGAATAGTCCCTCAGATATATCTGTTCTAAAAAATAAGGACTCCCACCCATTTTTATTCCATTTCACTGCCAGTGTGCTTGTTACACCTACATTAAAAGCTTAAAAGGCCTGGGCAACGTGATAGTTAGGACTACTCGAAATCGGGGACACCTGGATTCAAATTCAGTGAGCCATAGAGCTCAAGTGCGGACTCATAGTAAGAACGAGTATCAGGACGAAACTGAACGTAGAAAAAGACTGTAGTTACTTCCACCAAACATTAGGGACTATTGGCAGCCACCCATTATGCTGAAGCTGCAGACGATTGCAGGGCCCTGCAGGGACGGCATTCCGGGAGACTGCTTGGACGGCCTGGCGCCTTTTCTACGGGCACAGCGAGCCGTGGGGCGGAAGGGGGAAGAAAGAAGAGCAGCCACGCTTCGGCGGCCTCGCGCTAGGTTGCTCTCCCGCCTTCGCCGACGCAGGCCTAAGGGAAGCCGAGTTCGAAGCAGCGGCAGTCGCTTGCTTCGTTCACTTAATCGAGAGGCGACTCAGCCAGGCGACGCGGTGACGACGGGGAACAGGGACGCAGAATTTGGCCCTTTCCCCGAGTACGGCCCAACGTAACGGCTCGCCTTCAGTAAAACCACCGCCGGCCGGAAAGGCCGCTCGCGCCCCACCTCCCCCAACCGCCGCTACCTCCCCGAGTCACTCACCCCGCGCCTCTTCGCCTTAGTTAACAACCTCGGGCGGTCTCTGGAACGAAGAATGATGGACTCGAAGGGTCACCAATCAGCGCTCCTCCTCCGCGCTCTGCTGCTACGGTGGCTGGACCAGGCCAAACTTCTGCGACTCTATTTGTTAAAACAAGGGGGAACCTCCTCCTCCCCACCCGCGGCTGCTCTTTGAAGCGATTTCCTAAATCCTCCCTTACTAGGGAGTGGCCGACTTCCGGGAAAAAAAAAAACCCAAAAAAACAGGCAGGCGAAAAATTGGTCCGGATGACTCCTTTTTTTCGGAAGAAAGACCAAAGTTCATAAGCAGCCCCTCTTTTTATGTAGCTATATCAGCTAATGACTTACGTGTAGCAAAAATAAGTTTTCCTTTGTTTCAAAACGAGATCGTTGTTGGTGTCGGCTCAGATACTCCGAACTATGATAACCACTTTAAAGAGCGGGGATAGTCTCAACTTTTATGTCTGAGGAGGTGGACTTGCCCAGGAAAGCACAAACTACTTTTTTGTGTTCTTTATTTTTATTTTATTTTGGCCTGATACATTTTAAGGAAATGTCAGAAATAAGTACAGAGTTGTATATTGCATGAAAACGTCTTGATGTTTTAGGAAGCAAGTTGCACTTAAGACCCTGAGATGTGCTCTTATGTTCTTTACCAAGAATTCTCCCTCCCCTGCATTGCTTGTATTCAGTTGGAACTTACTTCACAATCACTTGTTGAGAACTTCCCTTTTGTCTTGTCCCTAAACCTGACACAAATGTCATATTGATTTTGCGTAATTTCGCTATAAGAAAAAATGCATAGATGATTTACTCAGAAGTAAAGCCTGCTGGATCAATAGGTGGCAAAAGCTGTCATGAAAGAGTGGCCGATTAAGACTGAAATCAAATCAAGACAATTTGGCCATGCACACCCAACAGGAAGCGTCCATGGTGGCTATGAGTGTGACATCACAAATGGCTGTGTTTGACAAATGGTTGGGGAGCCTAGAGGATAAAATTGCTTCTAATAGTATGACTGAAAACAGCAGTGATTTTGCAAAATCTGAAAGGTGCAAATGGTAGTAGTTTCTTTATGAAACTAGTATGCACTGAAAGCATGTGAGACCAAGTACTTGTGTGTGTTGATATAGAAAAGAAGCAGTGAAAAGCATGAGTAAATGTTATGCAAAAAAATGCAGGTTGTTTGGTGGAAAATCCATGTTTATCAGAACCATTTCAGTGTTAATACAACTATTGTATAATATTTGTATATTTATCCTATAATGCTATTTTTATACATATTTTTATTTTCATGTCCTTTTTCAAAAAAAGGAGTGACTGCGTGGAGAAAGAAGAGATGGAAAACAGTAGCTGGTTAGTGTCCTTGCTTTTTTGCCTTCCACCCTAGAAACAACTGAGAAAAACTTTTATAGGAAATGTGATAGATGTCCTAGTTCTAGCTAGCTAAGTTTGAAATGTCTGGAGCCATAGCTGCTCCTTTCATCTCTGGAAAACAAAGGTGTCTTCTCCTTGGAGAAACAAAAAGGAGCTGTGAGAAGGAAGTGACATCAACAACAATGAGAATAGCAATTGAAGTTGGAAGGAATATCAGCACAGTAGATTAAGCGCAGTCTAGGAAATCTCTACTCTTCTTCATGCAAAGATGTGTATCTTCTTGAGTGTAAATTAAGTTGCACCCAGTCATTTCCAACACCCCTTCTCAATAAAGTTTGCACTCAGTATACAAGTTTTATCTTGCTTCCCAACTTCATGTGTTGGATCTTTTCCAATGGTTTGGTGGATCCATCAGCTGTCACCTCTTCAGTCAGGCACTACTCCAGATTTAAGAGACTCTTGCTCTGCATATCTCTCACTATGTGTTGTTTCACATCAATGTGCTTTGTGCATGAGTCCACTGCTTAAGCCAGTGTGAGTTTAATACATCCTTGACTGTCTTCAAGTGTCTTCGTGGGTTCCAGATCAGTTTGCCTAAGTCTAGTAGCAACCGATGTAAGCATAATACTGTTTGCATACTTCACAGACTGGTACATATTCTGCCTCTGTGGAAGATAATACTATCCTTACCCTTCTTTCTAATACCAATACCAGACCTCCTTTTGACTTTTCAATTAACTATTAAGGCAATGGTCTCTTTAAATCACCACAGGACTAAATATGTTTCCTTTAATAATCTCCACTTATATCCTCTCTTCCTCTTTTGCATACTCTGCAATTTTAGGATCTTTCTTTGTTGGCAGTGTTAGCTTCAGATGTGCAGTGACCTTTAGATATTTTTTCACTCTTTCAACTGCTTCCCAGTTTCTGCTAGCATTGTATCTGTTCAGCTGGCACCATGTTTGTGTATATATTATTATTTGTATTTATGTTTTAAATTGGTGGAAGTTGGATGACCAAAGTGGTCAAAACAATAAATACAACTATAGTAAACTGCTTCCCAGTCTTTCTTGCTTGTCAAACTAGGCTTTCTACCAAGCATCTCACATCGGACCTTGTAAAAGTGCTTAAGAATAACAGCTTTCCATCTGCTTCTCTGTACTTCATGAGACCATGGTTGTTTATTGTGCTCTGGCTTAAGGCATCCTCCTTCCATTGGTGTAGTTGCTGGGGAGTCATCCTTTAGGCCTAGACTTTCAAGACGGTCTTCACATCAGCTATCCCAGCATTTGCTGCCACTCCACATCTGGCACTTCACCTTGCCTAAGGTAGAGCTGACCATGGATTGAGGCTGGAGGAGAAAACTAGAGGTAGCCGGATCATCCAGATGTCCAGAAATACAGAGGGAAACCTGGAGAGGCAACCTGTAGTTAATGCTCAGTCATTGATGTAGCCTTTGGTCTCTGTTACATAACTGTCTATCTCTTGATGCATTGTCTGAAAGTCTTTCTTGTTTAGTGTTAACTTTCCATTTTTGTAAGATGTTCTTTTCTTGGCAAAAAAGAAGAAGTACACTCTGAGTACTGGAAGGGTTGTAGCTAGGTTCTCCAGAGGACAAATCTCGAAGCAGTAAACACTGTAATGAGGCACAGCGTTTCATATCTGGCCAAAAGAGGAATCAGAGACAATGCCTTGGTATTTCTGAAATGGTTTTGAAAGAAAATTGGTCTTCAAACATAAGGTACAAATGGCCAGGAATGCTATCTACATAGGTCTGCTCTTGAAAACAGTAAAGAAACTTCAGCTGATCCAAAATGCGGCAGCCAGACTGATTACCAGGACTAGTAAATTTTATCATATATCCCTAGACTTGGCGCACCATTATTGGCTCCCTGTCAGTTTCTATGCTCAATTCAAGGTGCTCTCAAGTCCTTAACAGTTTAGGAGCTCAATACTTGTCAGGGCACCTCTTCCAGAAATCGGATATCCATTCCACCTGTTCATGTCAATCTATGCAGTTAAAAAGTGGCCACACCAAGGGAAGCCAAAAAGGTGAATAGAAGGAATCATACCTTTTTGGTTGTGGCCCCTTGTCTCTGAAACAAAACACCGACAGAGATACATAAGGCACCTTCCCTCCTTATCTTTAGGAAACTGGTAAAGACTAAATTATTTAAAACTAACTTTAATGCCTGGATGCTGTCAATCCCCCCAACTAATTTTAGGGTTTCAGGGTTATTTATATTTATGATTGAATTATTATCTGTGTATCATATTGTTTTTTAATTTACTTTTGGTATGGGTTTTTTTTAAGAGTTCTATGTTTTAATTTGTAAACCTCCTGGAGTAGTGCTTGCACTAATGGAGCAGTGTGTGTGTATTTGTGTGTATGTGTATATAAGGTAAACACACACAGAGAGAGACACATACATAAACGTACATACACACCTGCTTGCAGTCTACCCATGGTCACCATTTTGTCCCAGGCAAAATTAAAATATCTCTGGCACTCTCTCTTATGCAGAATACATTTTCTTGCCAGTGGACAGAGCTTAAAATAAATTTTAGATAACGCTAGGCCTTTATTGTCAGATTCCAATAAGCACTTTGTTGCCTATAAAAAGACTTTCTTTGACAACAGGACATGTTCCTAAAAGAGGAAAAGCAACAATACATCCATCCCCATAGTGCCTCAAACTTGCATCGGAAGGACTGTAATCTTCTGCATCCCTTCATCCTTTCATTTAGAAAGCAGGGTGTTTTTTTAAAAAAAAACTGTTTCACAATATTTGTGATAGTGCTTTTAGTGCTGACATTTGCAAGTAGCAGATCCTTTTATAATGCTTTGCTGAAGATGAATGTTTATCACTGGAAAGGGCAAAGGAATACCATATTCTGAACTGTATCTTCACGCAGCAAGCTTGCTCCCACCAATTTGTGTCAAAGCTACCTAATCAAAATCTCAGATCATCTCAGCTCAACAGGAAAGCTATCATTAATATCTGTATAGGAAACTACAGCTCATTTGCCTCATTTGCACATCATGTAAACTTACAGTGAGTTGGTTTATTTTTATTTTTGTTTTTTGAAATCTGGTTTGTTGTGATGTGTGAGTTCACTTCTGCGAACAAGCCACAGTTTCTTAACACAAACCATTGTTTATCATGATACGCAAACTTTTGCACACTTTTATGTAGCAAATTAAAACCTGATGCATAATTCTATGTGTTTCTGTACTGCACTTTGTATGTAATATATGAGACATATCCTTCTAGTATAACCATGGACAAAGTACTGTAATTTTATAACTCTTATATGAAACTATCTTCTGAATCGTCCACCCCAAGTGTCCAATTCTTCTTTGAAGCCTTTGATCTAAATTTTCCTTATCTTTTCACTGTAGCCAACTTTTCAGAGAAACAAATTTATGTATGAAATCTATATGGAAAGCAAAAATGAAAAATCTTATTGAACTGTTTCCCTTACTGAAAGGAAAATAAAAAGGGAAAATGAGCAATTGGCAACAAATGCAGGAAAGTGATGTTCAAAAAACATAACTCCTAAGTTATCTGAAGTTAGTAGTAAAACAGAGGTAGAATGGACAAGTTCGTTACAAACACCAATCTATTCAGGATGGTTAAAAAAGGATAGTGAAAACCGAAAGATATCTCAAAACTAAGGGAAGAGGTATTCAAATGGCAAGCACAATTCAGTGTTGCCACACATAAAGTGATACATATTTGGGCAACACACCCTTGTCCTTGTATATACGTTGCAACAGACTGTCCATGAACGGATCTTGGGACTGTGGTCACTAGCTTAATGAAAATGCATTTAGTATGTGATGACTATGAAAAGGCAAACTCCGTGTTGAGGATCATTAAGAAAGGAGCCAAAATCAAACTCTCAGTATTGTATAACCTTTGCATAAATCTATGCACTTGGGATGCTGTGTATATAGTTCTGGCCACCAGACTGACCCCACCTCAGTAAGGGATACTGCAGGCCACAAAAGGGGGCAGCTACAATGATTAAGTGATTGGAACAACTCCCATGAAAGGAAAGATTACTTTAGGATTTTTTTTCGCTTGGGAAGAAAAGGATGAGGTTGCAAATACACTGCAGTTTACCCACAGATTGTGCCTATGTTGGCATGAATAATTCAGTGTATTTGCTGTCGACTGCACGATGTACAACTAATCATGAAAAGCCTGGCCTTGTTTCATAGGCATTTGTTGCTTTTTGCTCAGCCAGCAGAGGCTAGTAATTTTTAATAGTAATTCTGCCATTCTTTTTTTTAAAGTTTTTGGCATGTATAATCAACTATCTCAGTCCAAATGGGCAGTGTTGGGTGTGTCCTAGGGTTACATTTATGATGGGGACTATTTTTTTTTCTTAATCTGAGGGAAGTGACATTACACTGAATTGATATAACTACTTGTGAAACTGCAGCGTTTGTCTGACAGAGCACTATACTGAAAAAGCATAATTTAAAAAATTGTTCAGAGAAGGGATGAGAGGCACTCCCTTTAAGGAGGATGTTCCCACTGTACTGGCATATTCTTCATTGTGGCGTGATATGCCAGTACAGTGAGAACATCTTCCCCAAAAGAGTGCCTCTCATCCCTTCTCTGATCAATTTTTTAAATTATGCTTTTTCAGTATAGTATTATTCCTCCTCCAAATAATTTTTTTTAGTATGCCTGTCTAGTACAAGTGCTATATCAGATAAGTACTGCAGTTTCACAAGTTGTTATATCAATTCAGCATTCTATCACTTGTAAAAATAATTTTTTTAAAGAGGTAGGTGAAGAAGGAGGTGCTAATGAAAGCAGAGGGTAAGTAACCTGTGATCTCAGTGAGAATAGTCATTTGAGATGCATTGTGGACTCCTGCTCTGAAAATTGCCCAAGGTAATTAAACATTCTTTATGAATGACAACAGTGATTTAATTGCCAAAGGAAACTTCGAATCAACCCAAGGCAGCCTCCCTGTCCAGCCACACCCTGAGCTGGGTGAACACGGCACAGGTTTATACAATTATAGTGGGAAATTTAGGATGGATAAATGGAATTACTTTTTCACACAGTACTCAATTGAAATATGGAATTTGTTACAAAGAATGTAATGACAGTTGCCAACTTGGATAACAATCATGGTTTATGTGGCTGTGCCTCTAAATACCAGCAGAGGGTGGTCATATTGCCCTCATGTCCTCATTGTGGAAGATCATATTGCCCTCATGTCCTCATTGTGGACTCCCTATGGAATCGGATTGGGCACTGTGGGAAAAGAAGACTGGCATAGATACGTTTTTGGTCTCCTCTACCATGGCACACTTTCTTGTGTTCTTTAGCTCAGCTTTACTTGAATTTTTAAACATCCATGCCCTTTGGCTATTTGACCAACTGAATGTGCCAGGTTTTGATATCAGCCGTAATCTTTCCCCATATATTGTATACCTGTGGGATATAGGAAGGTGCCTTGCAGATCAAGGCTGACTATTTTTCTGTATAACTTAACATTGTCTACTTTGACTGGCAGCAGCTCTCTAGGATTTTAAGGAGGACATCCTTCACATCTCTGATTCTTCAAAGTAGGAATGTCAATGACTGAACCTTTTGTATGCTCAGTTCTATTGTGTTACACACCCTTTTTATAACAATACATAAAGTATTGTAACATTGAAGTCTGACTTCTGAAGACACATGGCTTACTCCCTAATTTTCAGCATCTGGAATAATTTTACAAAGGAAAATTATTGAATTTAAATCTGAGATTTATATATGTTTCTCTCTGCACAGAATATCTGAATATCTGCATTTTGGCTTGAAGGCATTAAATTTCAGGTAATTTGACTTCCATTTAGTAAAACACTGAACAGGATTGCTGCGAATTTATTTGTCATTTGGAAGGCATGCTAGATGAGCCTGCTTCAGCAGTATTGAAGGAGCATGAAGGATACTTTAGAAGTTTAAAGTTAAAAAAAATCTGCCTGTATACTTCTAAGTAAATTTCAAAGTTTTCAATGAAGTAATTTAAGTAATTATGTACAAGATAGCAGAAAAAGTACACAAGTAGCAGACTTGACTATATATATATATATCACATTTCTCTGAAAGTTTGGAATAGTAAAGGCATCAAAGGTATTCAGATAATATTTAATGGTGCTCTGAGAGGCACAGAGCAAATATTAACAGTTGAATTTTTTTAAATAGCTCGTTTTACTAACCAGGGCACTGTATTTGCCAAGTACTGGATGACTTAGACAATTTGCAGTTCTTCAGAATACTACAACTATAGTTAATTAAAATTACTAGTCTAAATTATCTTGGAAAACATTGGGTCAACAGGCAAACTGGTGTATGCCTTATCTTCTTTACCAGTCAAGAGGAGTAGATATTAATTATTAACAAATAGAGGATGGAAACAGCAGATGAAAATTAAAACCGCTAAGATGGTTAAATTCCATCTTAACATATCCAGAAAGATCATGTAATCACATCTGTTAATGGGCAACCTAAGAATGCTACATTTCCTGAGTGGCAAAATCTAAATGACCTCAAAGATACAGTCTTCAAACAGCTTACATAATCCATAATTAATGGACTTGTTTAAACAGTACAAAACTCTAGAGGTGAAAAAAAAGCTGATCCATGTTAGTTTACACAAGTATGACCACAGTTTTGAAACTGTTTAGCCACAAATAGCCTTGTGTGCATTGGCCGGCAGAGGTTTTGAGGATTGTAACCTGTCTCTTTTTTATGTGCATAATCAATGTAGAGAAACCAGGTTTTAAACCAGATCAGATAGATTCCATTTAGCCTTGTAGCACTTCATTTCTTCACAGTGCAGTATGGCTATGATTTGCCAGTCTTATTATTCATAGGAATCTGACAGAAGCTGCCCTTGTCTTTTAATCAAGATGAACTTGAAAGGTGAACATTATAAATGGCAGAAATTATTTATAATTTGGTAATAAAAGTTTATGTCCAACATTCCAAATTTCATACATCTGCTCTGATGCTGGCCTTGAGATATAAAACTATGGAAGTTTCCTTTAGATTGGGCATTAGCTGAAAGGTGATAAATCACAATGGTAGAGTTCATAGTCATTCCTAGCTCACTAAATTTCCATATTAACATCTTCACCTCAAACATAAATGGTTACAAAGTTACAAAGAGAAGAGTTGTGTTGGCCTTTGTCAATTGAACTTAATGATGGAAATCCTGACAATGGAACATTTACCTACAGTGGAGCGTTAAAAATGGGAACAATTTCAGAATCTTTGCACAGAGCACCCAATTAAAAATTTATGGCCAACTGTAAAACATTAAGTGATGTTTGACAGTCTTTTTTTTCTCCCTTTACTGAAGTACAAAACAATTAAATATAAGAAGTTCCCTCACTGCTTGCTACTTACAATGGAGCCTTTTCTATGGATCAGGAGAGCTGCCCTGGGGATGAAAAGAAATGTGGTTGTATTTGTTTCATTTCATCACCAGCTTATCCGATGATAAAGGCTTAGAGGATGGCAGGAAGCAACAGGGTAAAAACATCACATTGCTACAAATATTAAAGCTTGATCTCATGATACTCTATCAATGGCCTTCAAAATCCAAATGCAGTTAAAAGTCTTATATTGCTTTTTAAAAATTATTGAGGTTTGAGCACGTCTCAGAGGGACCAGAATACTACAGCAGAAGGACAGACACTGAGACTACTCTTTGACTGCTTTTGCAGTCTTAATATGTCATTGCCTTACATGTGCTGAAATCCTGTTGCCACTAGAGTTGCAACTAGAGTATCAGTGTAATCAATGGAACTTATGGAGAAGTTGACTCATTCCCCTTGATTCCATGGGCCTACTCTAGTTGTGACTAGAGGATTTCAGCAACAGGATTTCAGCTGTTATTTTTCTTCAGAAGAAAGAGTAAAAGTTTAGATTTTAAGTTACAGTCTCAATTTTAATTCTTTATGGGGTAAAATTAAGATTTTAACATAAAACCTAAACACCTACCTTTTTTGTATCTCCTTTTCTCTTCATCTCTGTGTTTCTGTTTCTTATAGAAGTGGTAAGGCAAATAAGGTGGCCATAGCAGTCCAAGATAGGTGCATCGTCTAGTAGTAGCTACAAGGTTTGGCCAAGGTTTCTTTTGTGTTTTACTAACACACCATTTTGCAATAATTGCTGAAGGAAGTGCTTCCTGATATATCACAAAGGCCTGATATATCCCTTGGTCTCAGATTTTAGTGCTTAAATCTCATGGAATAGGCTACGGGAAAATCTAACTAGATTTGATAACTGGATTTTGCAAACCATTCCTGTATGCTTATAGATTGAATCTGCATGGCACAATCAGAGTGAGCCTATTTTACAGATCAGGCCAATTTGGTATGCAGTTTGGCTCAGACCAGGGAGATTGCAATGTTTCTTGCTTATGCAGGTACCCTGTTTCCCCAAAAATAAGACCTAACCTGAAAATAAGCCCTAGTATGATTTTTCAGGATGCTCATAATATAAGCCGTACCCCCAAAATAAGCCCCAGTTAAGTTAAACCCCACTCTCCACCATTGTGCAGCATTGTGCAGCAACCAGAAGAAGATTACATGACTGTAAAATAAAACATCCCCTGAAAATAAGCCCTAATGCATTTTTGGAGCAAAAAATAATATAAGACCCAGTCTTATTTTCGGGAAAACACGGTAGTTAAATAAATCTCAGCACATTCAAGTATTCCATAAACACCAGCTGTTATGGTGTAGGCAAGTCATGGGCTCAACATATACCTTGAGAGTAGACTTACTGAAGTCCCAGAGAAGAACTGATTGGCCCCATAAGCATACTTATTGAAGGAAAATATACCATCGAGACAGTGGTGGACAATGGGGTTAGATATAGATGATGTACTTGAAGATGGGCCACGTTCTGAGCAGAGGAGTCCCTGTTAGCACCTTCTGTCACAGGTGACTTACCAAGACTAAAGTATCAAACTGTGACCAACTGCTATATGGTGGCTTGCCAAGCCCCTATTGATTCTTCTGGTCATGTGGTTTGAATGAAACACAAAGAAATTGGCAGCATCTGTAGCCTTGACAGAGGTGGAGCAAGAGTACAACAGAGATCAAGAAGAGTCTCCTTATGTTGTAGAATTCCCCCAACAGTGGGAACCTCCGATGTATCAAGAATTGTGCTGTGTCAGTTAGGGAATTTTTTTTTTAAGTTAGAAAAGATGAAAGGGGTTTCTCCGCCATTCCTTTTAATTTCACAACCCACTACATACATCACAGAGTTGTCACTGCAGAAGTGCCTCCACAGCTCTGTTTGGGAGTGGATTAACCAACGGTATGGACCACAGAATGGGATAATCAAGACCACTCTGGATCATGCTCTAGCACTGTGTCAGAAAGGAGCAGGACAGCCTTTAAAAGGGCCTAGATGGATCACTCTTATTCAAAACACATGTGTTCACCATAATTTGACTCAAACTTCAGCAAAAGGAACCAAATAGCGAACTATGTACCCATCTGAATGTGTCTTAAGTTGCTCAAATCTCTAGTGTCCTAAGGGTGAAGACATGTAGATGTATTTTAGGTTTGTGGGTCCTGAGCCATTTATGGCATTCAGTGTTATATCCAGCACTTAGAATTGGGTATGTGCTTTGTAACTTTCTGATGGCATGCAATAATGTTTAAGGAACATATTTAACCTTTTGAGCATGCCAAACCTATCAGCTATTGAACTCTTCCCAATACATGTCTGGGCAAGTAAAATGACTACCAATACAAGGGTGGGATAAGGTTATCAATACCTCTAGCTACTGGTTTGTAGTTCTGGGAAAGATTCCATGACTCTGGGGGCACAGTGCAGGATAGTGGTGCAAGGCTATTTCCATCTATGTGGGTCTCAGCAATCTAAAACATCTTCTTATTGCTCCTTGGTGGTGTCACAACCTCCTAGAGGATTCACTTAATCCACCGCCCAGAAGTTCTGCTTTTTAGGTGGGACCTCTGGCTGAAGTGGAGTTTAAGGGCTATACACCATCCATTAGGGGAGGGCTTAGGCTTTTGATGGGAGCTACATGACCCTACTGCTACCAATCCAAAGGTTGCTGCTAGCTTGTCTTTGGCAGAGTTTGGAACTGCCTAGTTACAAGTATTTTTGAAATTTCCCCCCAGTAATGGAAATTATACATTATTTTATAATCTAATTTAACTATGGGTGACCACTCTTTCTGTGGTGTAACTGTAACTTTTAAATTACTTTTGTAGCTACAAGTGTGTGGTTTTACTAAAGGTGAGGGATGAATATCTTACCATTTGAGTGTCAGCTCATAATGTGCCTTGTACTGTTGTTGTATGCTCTGTTGTGGGTGTTGACTTGATGGTGAAGCAGAGGGGAAGATAAACATGTTTTTACCATAGGCCTATAACTTATAGAATTCAGATTTTTTTTCTTTAAGCTATTAAAGTGACCCTCTTACGACCCTCGTAGTTGCCTTTGAGCTATAGGAAAGTAAAGATTTACTTTTCACAAACTGTAACTATAGAGCTAATGAATTGACTTCTAGGGCCTTGGAGTGGTAACTGTAATTAATTATTTTTTCTGTACTCTGCTTTCCCTCCTTAATAGGAAAGATGGCAGAAGCAGTGGGAAAACATGTAGGATATTTAGAACCACACTACCCCCTGCAAACAAAGTAAGAGCCATATCTGGAAGCACCCATTATTATTTTACAGTGGACTTGACCCATCCTTTGTAAAGTTAAAATGCAGATTCATGCTCCAGTCAACATGCATTACAAAACTGAAGATAAATTAAGCACTTTAAAATGTAAAGAAACTCAGTGGGAATAAACAACTTGCATTAAAATCAATGTGACACAAAAGTATTTGATTTTAACTAAACCACAGTCTAAATTCTTTCCCCTTTCAACACAGATGTAATTAATATTGTTGTTTTCCTAAACAGCTGGTCACTTCTGTTCCCATTTTACAGATGGTAAAGTGAAGCTGAGAAAACTGAATTGGTAAAAAAAGAAGTCGTTAACTCAGGCAAGACTTTCAATTGTTTATGTTTCAATTTCCTTTTGTAAAGTAATTTCCAATCAATTTATTGAAAGCATGAAAGGTGAGCTTTACTAGAAGCTTGACAATGCCACGAGACAAGAACTGATACATTATTTATATTTTTATTATTGCTTAGAAAGAATTTTGCTGTCAGATTTATTAATATGTTTAATAGTTGAATACTGTCACAGCCATTTCCTAGAGATCACATAGGTTTTTTGTTTTGTTTTATATGTGATTCAAAGAAAGAAAAAAATAGCTTAAATTATTCTTTGGAGGCTGGGAGCCTAAAGTTAATGGGAAGAATTAATGATTTAGTGTATGGGCAATCTTAAAAGGTATGCTCTAGTACATTTTACTGTCTTATATATTCATGCTTTGTTCTTCTGACTTTTAAACGTGGAGATATGATAGAAAGATAACCCTGTACATTCAGAGCTATCACATGAAAAATTGTAACAGGTAGCAGCAGAGTTACAAAAACACATGCCTCTCTGTGTGTGTGTGTGTGTGTGTGTGTGTGTGTGTGAGAGAGAGAGAGAGAGAGAGAGAGAGAGAGAGAGTTTTAGTGTAACCTTGTTGCAGCTGTGCATCTTTCTGTGTGTATCACAGAAACAGAATTCTTATCATTAGATTTCTTAATGAAAGCTCCTGAAGGAAAGGCTATGGTGGCAAACATACAGCCTTTGAATAAGAGAACTGACAGACATTTTAATATGAAAGGAGATATGATGTCTTTAATGTACAGTGATGTCACTTTTAGCAAGGTAAATAGTCTGGAGGGGGAGCGCTGCATTTTTGTTTCTTACCTTCTTTGTGCTGTGCCCACAAAAACAACCTGCCCACTACATAGATATCCTTTCTGAAACCAGGAAAAGGTCACAAATAATTGATAAAATAGAGGAAGAGATTTTGCTTATCCAGGTGGAAGGCACACTCTGAGGTTAGAGGAACTAGCCTACCATAGGAAGCAAAAGCTGAGAACAGTCTAGACAGAACTAACCTTGGGATTATAAAAGGGTAAGATATGATGCTGAACTGATAATGAATGTCCTCAAGGGAGTGTTAAAATGAAAACTGGGCTGTCTCTTGAACATTTTTTTTTTCTTTTCTTCTTGAACATCCTTGGTGGAACTTAAATATAGTAGTATCTGGAATTATTTTCCTGAAGAAGCAATGAATAAAGCATACGTAATAAAGCATTAGGTTTGTTATTTGCAAAATATGTTTTGGATTACAGCTCTCATCAGCTCTAGTCAATGTGCCCAAAGAACACAGGTGATGGGATTTGGAGTCTAAAACATCTGGAGGGTACCAAGTTGGGGAAAACTGGATTAGGCTGTGGCTACAGACCTAGGCACATATTCCTCGCAAGTAAGTGTCACTGAATACTGCGGACTCATTATACCTAAAAGTGTGCTGTTAAACTATTTTCCTTCGTATTGTCTTTTTGTTCTCATGTCCAAAATGTGCATCTGTTCAGTTAAAGAATGGTTCCTTTATACCTCCTCTCCTACAATGACAATTGTTTTCCTGATGAGAGAGGCTTAAAGGCTCTTCTCTCTCAATGCAATGTATGACACCGTTTAATGGAATCACAAGAAAATTTTCAAAGGAACGGTAGTCATAGCACACTGCAAATAAAATGAGAAACTATAACTCACTATGCTAAATCTATTTAGTAATTAGAATGCCTATGTTGATGAAATAAAAATGCAGAAGAATATAGTAATGAGAGACCATAGTCATATCTCCAGTAGAACATATTATTAGCATTAACCTTAGCACTAGGTCATGCACTGTCCCTTCTAATGAGTGATGTTAGGGCTTCTCTGACAGGCTGATTCCAAGCAGAAGAGTAACATAACCTTTACTATCTGATTATGCCAGGAGGCATGTAGGAACTGCAGTACGCTAGACAAGCCTAGCCTCATATTCTAAAGAATAATTTGATTTTCCTCCTGTTCCTTTCTGTGGGATTTTAAATATCCTGACCGCTCTGCAGTCCTATGCCCATTTCTTTGACAGTTGAGCCCCATCACATTCTGTGAGGCAGTGCAATCCTAAATGTGTTCACTTGGAAGGAATTTTCATTATACTCAATTCATGCTTGACTCCCAGGGCAGTAACAAATTCAAATAGGCTTGCAATCTATCTGCATATAATTCATGTCCTAGGTGCCAAAACAACTTGGTTGGCCGAGAGCACTATATAGTTTGACCTAGGACTGAAAGTAGTAATCCATTTTGCTGCTTTGCTTCAGGTAGCAAAATGTCTTGAGGTGGTCTTGAACCTCCTATTTTAGTAAGGCATGGAGATGACACCATAAGCATAAAGCCTTCAAACTGGTGCATAACTCCATTTTGATCATAACAGTGGCAGAGGCTTGTTGGTACCAAGGCAGTCGTCCAGTGAATGCATCTCTGTCAGTCAACAGAGTGCCAGATCTACACATCCATTTGAATCCTTCCTCAGTTCATAGTCACTCCTGTTGTTTCAAAGGACACCCTTTAAAATAGCTACTTTAAATCCCCCCCACCCCTCTGTACAGGAACATTAAGCTGTTTTTACTATATATTACTGGTTAAAATCATCTTGTGTAGCTACGCAAAAGGCATAACTTTTGGAAACAAATTGCCTCAGGTTAAGAATTCTCTGTAGACATTAGCTGTTGCATGTTGAGTTGTGCAACTCAGTGCCAGAAATCCTGTTGTGTAGCTCTGCATGTGCAACAGGAATTATGTCATCAGCAGTGGCAAAATGCTGCCAATTAAAGACTTCCTTTGGTAATTTCAGGGTGCATGCAATATCATTGGATTGTGTGCCGCTGAAATTCCCAAAGAAAACCTTTAATCAGCAGTGATTTGCCACTGCTGTTGACATCACTCCTGTTTTGTACTCAGAGCAGCAGGATTGCGACTGTTATGCAACAGATAATGTCTACGGAGATTTCTTAGCTTGAGACAATTTGCTTCCAAAAGTTACACTGTTTGAGAGACTGTATCTTAACGATGAAGCAAAGGAATGGTCAGTGTTGTGCAGTGTCAATTCAGAACCATCTTAATCTGATTTGATGTGGGATATTCTTTAATGTGTGGATTCCACCATGAATTCTAGAAGAATGGGTAGCCTTGTGAGTCTGTATTAGCACAGCCTGTAATATGTTGTAATAGAACCCTTAATTTAGTACACAGCTTGGAAGAGTTATCCTTTTAACTAAAAGCCACAGAAGTCCCCAGCCAAGAAGGCTACTGGCCATGCTGGTGGATGGATTCTATCAATGGTAGTCCCAAATGATTACTTTTCCAAGGTGTGATTTAGCCTAATTAAATGTAACCCAATAGTTACAAACAGCATTAGTTTAGATACTTTCCTAAAACAGAGTATGGGAGGAGGAGCTTTTAGTTTGTCCTACACAGCAATATATATGAATTATATTCATTAGATGGGGAACAAATAAAAACAAATGTGTGGTTTCCCTCCACCCACATTGCAGTTGTTTTGATTATACTCTTCTGTGTTCCCAAAGTGTCCTTATAAATCACTTGAAATCCAACCCAGTGCAATAGTGATGGACTGGATATTCTTCAGTGGCCCTCCTAAGTACTGCAATAATGTATTGGGTGCATGTTGTTTTGCATCAGAAAGCTGAAATCCCAAGATGGGAAAAAGGACCATTTTTTGGATCATGACTCCCAGAATACCCCAGCTGTGGGTATTCTAAGAAGTGTAGTCCAAAAACCAACTTTTCCCATCTCTGATGAAAACCAAGTGAGATCAATAACTGGGTAACCATGACCTAATTTCCCTCTTGTCATCAGCAATTAATTGATTTCAAAAATTGGACGCTTACTAGGGTTTTAATTCTATAATGCTAGAGTTGCTTTTGCTGTATAAGAGAACTGTTTTGTTACAAAGTACTATAGAGAAGCATCTCCATATGGTCCAGGCAGTGGTGGTTATATTTCAGAGGCCCTTCTTAATCCATCATAGCTGAGGTGGAGAAAGAGCAGGGTGGGGTGGGGGGAGAGAGTGCTTTTGAATTGCATGTAAGGGACAGCTTGATTGGCAGAAAATACAGTGTAAGCCTGTCTGCTGTTAAAACTGTGGGGTTGTGCTCAGCCAGAAACCCCACTCTGATCAATGCCACCCAGAAACAACTAGCAATATTCAAAGGAACATATGATAGAAAAGAAGTACTGTTTTGTATCACACAGTAGGCCTTGTTAGCATGAACATGTACCTTTTGGTAGCTGGGCAATCAGGCCCATGAATTAAAGCAACAACTGCTTTGTTTATGCTTGCTTTTAATGTAATTGCTTGATATATAAAACCTTATTTACTGTATATTTGGTTAATTTAAAACACTGATCAATGTATTTGCTTGTATAGCTCTGTTCAGTACACACCTAAATGGTCAGTTTCTGCCTTAAATCGTTCAGGAGACCCTCTGAGAGATGAGCTGTGTTCTCTTCCATATCAATACCCAATTTCCAGCTGCATGCATAGTGGCAATAATACATTGCTTCTTTTATGCAAGGCAATAAATGACCTCAATCATGTAATATTTATTTAAG
Source organism: Intellagama lesueurii (assembly GCA_037013535.1). Taxonomy (NCBI): domain Eukaryota; kingdom Metazoa; phylum Chordata; class Lepidosauria; order Squamata; family Agamidae; genus Intellagama; species Intellagama lesueurii. The sequence continues at coordinate 156,349,740 of JBAJHW010000005.1, forward strand.
AGGCAGCATGGCTCATTATAAAGAGGGGATACAGCTAAAATCAAGAAACATCCTGAGATTTAGATCTGCTGCCTGCCTCTACCATTCAAAGGGCCTGACCTGACATTTATAGGTCTTACATTCATAGAAATCTAACCACAGAAATCTATATGCGCCTTCAGAAATATCAAGATAATTTTTTTCAAAGATCAGCTGCATGTGACACATCTTAGATTTTACTTCAAACATGCTGAGTATCTTCCACATGCATTTTCAGACAATCCCCCCATATATCAATAAATAATCTAGTTATCTGTCTAGTGTGGGAAATGCTCCTATATTAGCTTAATGCTTAGAAATCTTGAAAAATCAGAAAATCTGAGGTGAATAGAGTTACATATTAGAAATCACGTTTCATTTCATACTGAGATATATAAATTAGGGATTTGATATTATTAGGAATTGGGAATTATGATTTAGATTGTTCAGAATCAAAGTATGTACTTAGGGAATATGGTTTTGATTTTTTTTCCCCAATTTAATATCCTGTAGATGAGTTAAGCATACCAGTGTGTATAAATAAGACTGCATTTCAAGATAGTGAAGCTGGAAAGTGAAATGTCATGAATGTTTTTTCAGTGTGATCCTCAGCCATTTCTTTACTGGAAATGTTATCTACTTATTAAAAGGGGATTAGAAGATTCACAGAGGATAAGACTATCAGGGTAACTAGTCCTGATAGCTACAGTATATATTACTTCCAGTGCTGGAAACAGATTTCACCCAAATACCAGTTGCTTTGAAATATAAGTAGTAGAGATTGCACTTATATTCTGTTTGCAGGCTTCCCAGAAGCATCTTTTTGGTTGTTGGAGGAACAGAAGCCTGGATTAGGTAATCTTTGGGTCAGATCCAGTTGGTCTCTTCTTACTGTTTAGCTTTGCCTCACTCAACAACTTCCACTATTTTTGGAGCACTACACTGCAGTAAATTTGAATATGTAATGGTCCTGAATCTATTTTATTTTCTTAGAAACATCACTAGCTGTAATGAAGAACCCCAAAGAAAGGGTGGTGACCACATGTTAGTACAATAAAAGATGAATTGCGGTAAACCTAAATTTTATGGCCCTATGTGTAAAAGTGCAGCAAATGATGTTATTAGTGTACACATCTCTAATTAGTCTAGGGTGTACTATAGAGTTCTCATATGCGTATTTACCCATCTGACATGTGGCAAACTACTTATTTATTCTTCATTTTACTTGTCACTAACCAATAGCCTTTGACCAACTCATAATGTCCACCATTAAGATCTGTATCCATCACCCTTCAGGAGTGTTAACCATGCTTCTCATACCTCTGGGTTTGGCCCTAACACTTGCAGTTTTGAAACCCATTATCTGGGTTTCAAAATGACATGGCAGTGCCAGCCCTATCATTAGCCAAGCTGAGGAAGTTGCCTTGGATGGCAGAATTGTGGAGCATGGTACAGGTGCTGGAACATACTCTCTACTGCCCTCCCACATGTCATTGAAAAAGCTCTGGCTTTTTGTTCCATTGTTCCAAGGGATACTAAAGGCAATTCTCTCCCACTGAGCCTTGTCTGTAAGGAACTCTCACAGCCCGGTCTTGTTGAAGGAGTTGGCTGGCATCATTGAAGCTGAATGGAGACAGGCAAAACGAGGAAGCAAAGCTAAGACTTCATTTCTTGTCATGTGGGGCCCACTGCTGGTTCTGTACATACCTGGGATGTGGTGCAGTACACTACTGACTCCTGCCCTCCCACAATGTAGAATCACCAGCAGCATTTCACTTCTTACCTCAGGTGGTGGGAGACCTTGAGCTGTACCTGTCACAGGGAATAAGATGCTACCAACTGGGCAATCCTAAATTAGGGCAGGGGGTCATTGTCATGCCTTCTGATCATATTATTTAGACTTGGTCAAAAGTACCTTTTTCATTATCTTGCATGTACCAGAGGAGTGACTGCTGCTGGACTTCACATGTCAAACTTCCTATTTACCACAGAGTCTACACATTATCTATCTCACATGCAACTGTTGCTGAAGAGTCCACTCCTTGTGTTATAACAAGGGCAAGACCATCGATCTCACGCCTTGCTCTTCGGATGTTGCTGGCTTAGCAACCCTACTTAATTTTACTTATAATATAAATCCAGTTTTATGACCACTGTTATGACCACCACCATGGTGAACCTTTAGCATTTGTAACATTCCTTTCCTCCCCATGTTTGCATAAATGTCTGTCTGTTGAGGCAGAAGAACCCCATATGACTGAAAAGTGGGCTACAGTCCACAAAAGCTTGTGCTAAATAAAGCTAGTTAGTCTTTATGGTGCCCAAAGACTGTTGGTTTTGCTGCAGCAGAGTTCAGCAATATGGCTACTGCTCTGGGAAAGGCATATATATATTGTTTGTGCACCAATTCATCAACCACTTTTCAACCTTTAATTCTAAAAGAGTGGTTATGTGTGTGAGTTTTAACGATACCATGGTGTTTATTGAAATAGCCAATGTTGACAGGAGAATCTCATCAATAATTTTAGAAAATAAATTAAGCTGTGACAATGAAGGGACTTTCTTTCTTCTAATCTGGATAATGAAGAAGAAGGTGACAAAGAGCAATCAAAGATGGGCATTCTGAAGGCTTGAGTTTTGGGCTAATTAGAGCTCTGCAAAAGAATAATAATACTTGACTCTGCCCTCAACCACAACGCAAGCAACCAGGCGTAGTTCAAGTTCAGTTTGTGCTGGTGAATCAACACTGGGGTTTTCCTTGATATATTTGATGGCCATGAACTTTTCATCAATTATGGATGTGAACTTTTTCACTCTGCTGAGTTGTTTGTAAATACTCTGAAGCAGCTGTTCCTGGTTCATATCAAGCTGGACAACCTTGCTCACTGAATGAAAAAGCAAAACAAAACAGCATCCAAGGAGATTATCTTCTCCAGCAGCTATGACTGAAGAGTTACTCACCAGTGCTTTAAAAAAAATGATTTTCTATCAATCTGCCCTTTATCCTTTGGGTTTATTTTTGTACTACCTGAATAAAACCCATCCTCAAGACATAAGTTCCTGCTCCATCTTGCTTCTAATTAAAGTTCATTATTTTGCCTTAAAACTTGCCCAAGAATTATACATAAAAATTCAAGTTTGTTCTTTTGGGCATGTGAGCACCCAGAAACATTGATGAGATGTATATATTTTAAAAATAGTACAAATGGGAGAACTGGAGGAGGAAACTATACATTAATTTTAGCTACAGAAGAATAAGAATTCTGGAGAAAGAAAAGGTAGTACAGAAAGAATATGATAAATCCATGGAAATACATGGGAAAAGGTGTGGTAACCTTTATTGTTTAAATTATTTTGGGGAAATGTTTTATATTGATTTTTATTTTTAATAAATAAAACAATATTTAAAACTCTGAAGTATTTTGGGGTGTATTTTCAGCCCCAGGCAGCATGTTTTGAAAACTAGAAGTGGTCACTTCTGATTTTGTGAAGAAGGGTTTCAGCCTGGAAAATGGGGTAGCAGCAGCCTGCAGACTCTTTGAAGTTGCTCACCCCCCTCCAAAAAAAAATGCCCTCTTATGTCGCCTTTCAGGGTGGGCTGTCTGACCTCAAGAGTTCAGCAGTTCAGCCTGGCCCAGGAAAAGAAAATCTGCTCCAGAGAAATTAAGTTGGCTGCAGGGTTTGCTGAGTTAGAGGCCTGCTTTCAGCTATTTGCAATGCTGCAGCTGTGAAGGAAAGAAGACACTACTTTTCTCAGAGGACAATCTTCACACTACGCAAGAAACTTGTGAGCCAACTGAATTACAGTATCTTTCATTTAAGTCATTTCTTTCTTGTTCTGTGTATCGTACAAGTGTGGAACATGGTTGTACTTTTTATATGGAGAATAAATTGGGCTATAAAAAACTCTTCACCAATCTGATGCCTCCTCCACAGTGCTATGGGATGAATCTAACTTTTCTTTCTCTTTCCTAGAAATCTATCTGAACAGACAGCAAACAACTGCTCTAATAAGCCAGAACTTTCCTGTGTTAAGTTTATCAATTATTAAATTTTAAATAAGAGTTCTTATTTTAACCCTTTTTATTTAAGTATTAAATAAGGATTATGTGGATGGTGCCCACCTGCCTCTGAAAAATACAAACAAATGGTATCCTGCAGTTGACCCTAGCTTATAGAGGAAAAAATGTATACTAGTTTGTTATAGGGTACAGTTCCCATGATCCCCAGACAGCATGGCCAATATAGAAATCGTAGTCTGACACATCAGGAGCGTGTTTCTCCTCCCCCAAACCCTGCATTCCCACCCACCCCATCTCTCAAGGGGTCTGCATCTTCCTCCTTTCTGCCTGCCTTTGTCTCCTCCTCTTCTCTGGTTTCCCCAGAAATCTCCTTCCCTTCTGGTTACTCCTGTCCCCCATCCTCTTTTGACAACAAAGCTACCTTTAAATCTGCCATGCACCTATGGGGTTCAGGCAAGCCCTTCCCTTGGAATTTTCCTGCTGCTTGACACCATCACACAAAAATCTTCCTCCTTTGGGTTCCAGGTCTCTTTTATAACAACTTCAGACCCTGTGACAGAATTCTTTAACAAATAACCAACTGGTAACAACAAGTCTTCCATGACAGGAGTTGTAACGACTTCCCCTCCAACAAAAGGGTTTACTTGTGAAAAATCCATCCCACATTTGGCTCCTAGATCCTCTTGCCCAGGTCTCTCCTGACGTAGGGTGGTAGCTGGGTCTTCGCTATAATTGGCCTCTCTCACAAACCTCTTTCTCTCACACACCTTCTCACCTCATGTACTTCTATTTCTCCCCAGTAAGGAGGTTTCCCCACTGGTTCCTCCTGCCACTCTCTCTGGGCTTCTTCTCTGGGTACTTTGAAGGCAACCCACTTCCATGGGTCCTCTTTAGCAATTTCAACCCAAGTATCTGTTTCTTTCTCTTCTGCTGCTGTTACCCAACAACTCTCTCCTGAGGCCACTGCCCCTTCTCCCATCTCCTCCCTTTTCTTATCCTTCTCCCTTCCCACCAACATTGTTTCCCCATCTGGCTGTTCATTTCCCAGGCTTTCCATTTCTTCCAGGTTCAAATTCTAACTGCCTTCCATTCTCCTAGCCAGTTCTTTCATCTCAGCATCTGTAACATTCATCCCTTTCTTAGGAGAAGGTAGGCCTCTTCCTTCTACTCCCATCTCACAGTACCAGGAAAACTGTAACTTGTCCCTTCCCCATATAGAGATACTTCCCACTCCTACAACAGGCACCACCACATATGCTTCTGTTTGCATCCCACTTTCCTGAAGCCTACGTATGGTGGGATGTTCTCTTCATTGTAGTTTTGCCTCTGGGTCCCTATGATTAGCTTCCTGGGAGGTTGGCTGTGTCATGTGGGTTCTGGGTCAGAGCCTGATGGGCCGCCAACAGGGGTACTGTATCTGTGTCCCTGCCCTCTTCACATCTTCACATGTATTTTGACCCTCAGGCTGCAATCTTTCTTCTCTGTGTAATGTTATGTGTGGTGGATAGGAAATATAGTCAGGAACACAAGGGAACAATCTTGACTTATGGTTTCTTTTTGAGAATTTAAAACGGGTTTTTGAATGTAGGTCAAGTGTTACATTTCCCCGGTGTGCATTACTTGTCACTGCTATGTTTCTGCTTTGGCAAGTAGACAACAATGTTCAATTGTTGTAACAATTAATCTGGGTTAATTTAGAGATTTAATGGTCCTTATTTCTTTTATTTATCTGTTTAGCATAATTTTTGAAGTGTTTATCATAGAATAATAGAGCTCAGTGGTTTAGGTATCTGGCTGCAGAGCCAAAAATTGGGAGTTTGATTGCCTACTGTGCCTCCTACAAGTAAAGCTAGCCTGTGTGGCCTTGTGCAAGCTGCACAGTCCCAGAACTCCCCCAGAAGAAGGGAATGGTAAACCTGAATATTCGCTTCCTGAAAAACTCTGAAAAGGATTGCCATAAGTCAGAACTGACTTGACAGCAGATGATTACTGTTATTTTAATATCTAAGTGGGGGCACAAGGTTTTGAGCAATTCTTATGAATTTCAGGGTGAGGAGTTTGAAAGAACGCAAGCATCTGGGAGCCTTGAAAGAATTTAGAAATCGTCTGATGCATTTAAATTCCTTCTCCCTGTATTAGAAATAACTGGATGAATATATTTTTGATGTATTACAAATGATCAGTTGTAACAACTGGATTATGTAATCATCATCTTAGAACACCAGAGTTGGAAGGGACCCTGTGGATGACAGAAAAGGATTTCACTCAAGTTATCCCATCGACCCACCCCACTGTAATTTTACATGGTTTTCAGGTTTCACCAGCAATTAGCATACAATGGACTTGGTCCCAAACTCACATACTTATTAATATGATCTGAGCTAGCAGTGGCTGACCAAGAAAGAGATCCTGAAGTTGTTGTAGACAGTTCAATGAAAACTCCTGCCCAATGTGTGTCTGCTGTGAAACAGGAATATTTCACTGTGGCCACAATTAGAATAGGAATCAAAAAGAAAACTGCTAATATTATACTGCCCTTATATAAATTTATGATGTGATCACATTTGGAATTCTTTCTACAGTTCTAGTCACAACACCTGAAAAGGATATTGTAGAGCAGAAAACATGCAGAAAAGAGGATTCAAAATGATCAGTGGGCTGGAGTGAATCCCCTTTCAGGAAAGGGGATTCCATGTTACACCTGGCTCTGTTCAGCAAGAAGACACAACGGGCTTGGTGTGGAGGAAGTATATATGGAGGTAAACCATGTATAGTGGACAACCTTGGTTCTAAAACTGTTTCCTCATAATACTAAACCATCACACCAAAAGTCTCTCCCTCATAATACTAGAAGAAAACCTTTTCTCATTATACTAGCACCCAGGGACATCCACTAAAGCTAAGTGGTGGGAGATTTGAGGAGAGATAAAAGGAAGCATAACTTCATATACTACATAGCTACACTGCGGGATTCATTGCCAAAGGTTGTGGTGATGACAACTAACTTATAATAATCTTAGAACTGCAGAGCTGGAAGGGACCCTATGAATCATCAAGTCTGGCCCCTGTTAAGGAAGCTCAGTGGGGAATCAAACTCCAAGTTTCTGGCTCTGCAGCTGGAGACCTAAACCAATGAGCTATCCAGCAGTTTTAATAATCTTAGAACTGCAGGGCTAGAAAGGACTGTATGGATCATCGAGTCCAGCCCCTGTCAAGCAGGCAGAGTCAGCCATTGAACTCCCAATCTCTGGCTCTGCCACCAAAAGCCTAAACCACTGAGCTTGGATGTCTTTGACCAAGTCATAGACGACAACTCCATTGGTAATAGTTATGACACGTATTTGTATGATCTTTAGATCGGAGGTAACATGCGTTTCAGTACCAGTTGCTGGGAAGGTCCATGCAGAAGTGCTTCTTGCACTCCTCTCCTGCTTTGAGCCTCCTATGGGCAACTGGTTCAGTGCAAACAGTATGCTGAGCGCAACTGCATGAACAGAATGCTGGATGATTTGGTTGGAAATGTCTTTTATTTGGTTCTTATGGTTTGTCAGGAAGAGAAAACATCCAGAATGCCATAATGTATTCAATGGCAAGATTCTGGGTAATATATGCTTTTGGCATTCATATTTAAATTATACTGTTCTCTAGTCTTGACCTGCCTATCTAGATAAGGTAACTTCACATTTAGGGGGATGCAGGAGACAATTTATTATCCATACATTAAATGGTCTCTTCACTTTATTAATAGCTTTATCCATTACAGAAAAATGTCCTAGGTCCTTCCTGCAATACTGGCATTACTGCTAGCTAAAGAGCAGTCTTGAAAGTATGACAGTTTCTCCTGCTGTCATTAATCTAGTGAGCTCACCTTTAAAACATCTGTCTTTTTTGGCTTTATTCTCTTTGGGCATTCTTCCAGTAACTTTTTGCTCTTTTTATTCTTTTTTAAAAAGCTACCTGAGTGGATAAAGCAGGACATGCACTAGTCCTCAGATAGTTAAGTGATTTTCAGAAAGCAGGGACAGAAGACTCTAAAGGCATGATGTAGAGGGGGGGGCAATGCAGAGTCCTTAATAAAATAAGCTAAAGCTACACTCTGTAAGACATTACATGCCATTTAAATCAGTAAGATTTAGCTTCTTGAAAAGAGATTTTGAATCTGAAACTTGGAAGCGTTAAACCTGTTGATAGCCATGCATAATTTCTCATGACTTGTTGAACATATTCAATACATAATTGAGTAGCAGCTAAAAAATAAATAAACCAAACCAAACATATACATAGCTGAGTTGTGATAAATCTGAGTGCAACATACACAGACCTACAACCCATGTAGGGACATAGGATTCTGTCAAGCCATTTGTCCAGATAGCTCTGCATTGTCAACTCCAGTAGCAGCTCTCTGGAGTTCAGGCATGATTCTTTTTCTAACCCCATCCGGAGGTTTTTTTAATTCTCTGGTAGGCTCCCATCCAAGTCATAATCAAGTCCAACTTTGCTCGGCTTCCAAAATCTGATGAGATCAGGGAGTTCAGGGAGGTTTGGTGTTCTAGAAGCACACTGTTAGAAAACCAAAATCTGGAAATTCACAGTCACTAGATTTTTCCTGCAGCTAACAGTGCTGATTTTACATTAAGATTACTTTGTCTTACAAAAACAGGTTGAAGCCCATGCTAATAAGTATTAATTTTTCAGACGAAACTTTCATTTTTTTTACAGAGAAAAAAGGAGCCACAGACGGTGGCGCATATTAGGACTGTGACATGGTTGCCTTTGTGGGGTATGTTAAAGCAGCAGTGGGGATGTTCAGAGGCTCCAGGAGCCAATTTTCAGCTCCAGAACAAACTAAGGGCCACATGAAAGGACAGCTACTTCCATATCACCAAGGGGGGGAGGGGGTGACACTGATTCACATAAAATTTCATATGGTAATTTATGTATACAGATGCAAAACTAAAAAATAATTTAATAATATATATAATATATATATCCCAATAACCTGTGGGTCCAATAAATTTGCTATTCAGGTGTTCATTGGGGATGGGCAACTTCAAGGTCTTCCCTCTTATGCTCCCTTACCTTTATACCTTTATATCAGACTTGGAACAAACAACCTTTCAAATAGGGAGAATTGCCTTCCCTTAAAAGAGGACAAGTGGCCACCAAAATCCTGGGAGGGGGGGGGAATGAAAAGGATTAACAGGGGTGCCCAGGTGGTCACTTCTACATTGTGGGGGCAGGGTTTGAGGGTATCTCCCTGCAAAACGATTGCTTCTGAAGGCTTAATACTATAAGGCAGGGGTGGGCAAATTGGAATCCTGGAGCCACATGGGGATCCCCCAAGGCTGTTTTCTGCCCCCACCCCCCAAAAGTAGTTTCTCCCTCAACTACTTCTTTTCTCTGGGAGAAAAAAGAAAGGCCAAATTGCTTCTCCTGGAAGCCTATTCACCTTTAAAATAGGTCAGAGCCATTTCTTTTTTTTAATAGGTTGCATGGATTGGATAGTCAATTTAAAAATATGCTGCACAGTTCCCTATACCGTTTAATACCAAAGAATAACTTTCTTCCTAAACTGAAAGAGAACTTCTCGCCGCTTCTGGTTTTCTTTTTTGATGTTTCTTTTTACCTTTGCTTTTAACTCCGTCTTTCCCTTTCCCTTTGTTTTTGGCTTTCTGTGCAGCTCCTGGGAGGTCCAAGGCAGGAAACGTGTCCCCAAGCTTGCTGATGTGTCTCATTCGTCCCCCACTGAGAACTCCCTGTAGGCATTAGGAGTAGACTTTGGTAAGCACTATTGCTGTCCATCACCTTTCCATCTCTGGGAAAATACATGTAAGACCCCATTTTCTTCTCAAAAGCCTTTCCTGAATCATTAGAATTCCATATGCATTAAACAGTGCTAGTCCATAGTACAATTTCATCAACTGTATCATTATTAAAGCTATTATTACAGAAACACTAGTCTTTCCCTATGCTTGTAGCCAGGCTCATTTATTGCTGAGTTTTATTTCTGCCTAGGCAATATGCATATATAAAAACATGAGAAAACTGCTTCAGCAATGGATATAATAGATTTATTTAACTAGCCCATCAGTATGACAGGTTTTATTTATTTTCATGTTCCTATTGTAATGATAATATAAATCAGTTGCAAGCCTTAGCAATCAGGATTGCCCAAGCAAAGGCTGAAGACACTCCAGAGACAGCAACTTCGATACCATCCCGCTGTAGTGTAGTGGTTAGAATGTGTGCCTGGAACTTGGGAAATCGAGGTTCACATCCCTACAGAGCCATCAAATTCTCGGGGTGACCTTAGGAGGAGTTGTTCTCAATCTGCTTCAATTCATAGGATGAAGTTGGAAAGAGGAGAACCAAAAAATAAATAAATACCTTGAGCTTTCTGAAGGAAAGGTGAGATATAAATGTAAGAAATAAATTAATAAATAAACAACCCCACCTGCTCAAAGCAATCACACTGACTTGTTAAATCAGTAATATGTGATTTAATAGGGAAGGTTAAAATGGAAATTTGCAGCCAAGGATACAGAGCACATTATATCTGGATTTAAAATATATGTAACAGAATCAACCAAGCACAAAGAACCATGTATGACACTGAGTCTTGCATTTGGATATAGTGTCTGAATCTGAGAACTATTTCTTCTCTGAGGCTACATTATTTTTACTAAAAGTGGTAGTTTCTTTTAGAATAATTCACTGATACTTTATCAATACATAGTTCAGTAGCAGAATTACAACCTGTCTGATGGGAACAGAAGGTGAATTTGGACATTACTTACAAACTGGTAACTTCTATCACTCTAAACCATGCTATGCAAATTGATGTCTCAGAGAGGTTATCTGGGCTCAAAGTTCATTTTGGGCTATATATTTGACTATAGGTTTGATCTGTGTGCTTCAGTTCATGGGTGCTTTATTTTATGACTTTTTTGCAATTGGAAGAGAGGTTCTCACATTTGCAATATCTACTAACAGTGGTGACAGAATCAGCCTCTGATTTGCATTTTATGTTCCTTCCTTATTCTGCTTGATACCTACACTTGTGTAGATCTGAACTTTCATATTCTTTCTGTATTTTGCAATAGACCAGAGGTCATACATGTTTCTCTGCTTTGAATAATACATCTCTATGAAGTCTTGGTATATTAACCATTGCAAAATTTGTTTCTGTCATTTTAATATTTTATCAATTTTTTTTGTCCTAAGTAGATGACCTTAACTGGTTGCAGTTCATTTCATTTCTCTTCTGCTTAAATATTTCAAAAGTTCCTAAGTACAAATATCAATCACATCATGTGTAAGAAAAATGCCAAACTCAAGCTTTAGGTTATTTAATTGGAATTGTCAAGCTGCATTTGAATTATTACTTTTTCTTTCTCTCCTCTACAATTCTTATTTTTTAACCACATACCAGTCAGCCACATGGATGCATCCCAGCCTAACTGGTTAAAGTATTCAGCCCACTTTGTTTTAAATTCTCCCATGTTCTAGTGTCTTGTATGATAAGAAGTAAAGGATATTATAATGGAGGTTTGTGAGGAAATTAGATCAATCAAAACTATTACTATAAATGCTACCAGTGTTTATATAGTACTCTAGAGTACAACAGGACAGGTCTCTGCCCTGAGAAATGTACAATCTTAAAACTGATCTGGGGAAACAACCAAGGAAAGTGGAAGGAGGGGTAAATTATATGCAACTGTTTTAGCTGCATGGGCCTGAGCTGTGTTGCATGTTGGTAGCTCAGTCCAATGGAATATACATAGGAGTGTGAGTAAAAAGGCCTGGCTCATGTAAATCAGCCCCATTTCACTCTCTCTGATTCTCCTTGTATCAAATGAGGAAGTCTGCAGGGGGCTTCCATTTATGTTTCTTTCAATATGGTTAAAACCTGACAAAGAAGAGTTTGTGGTCACAGGAAGACTTCTAGCATTAAAAAAAACCTCCAAACAACCATGAATAGAAGCTCCCTTCAGACCACCCCACTCAATATAGACTGAGAGGGCATTGCACAGGGAAGTTGGGGACTTAGAAGGCAAGGCCAGTTTTGTTTGTAAGAGGATGTTTGCATGGGCAACACCTATGACTCCTTAACATGTGTTCTTGTACTTGCCTCACAAGGACTAAAGCCGCTTTATCCAACCATGTACCCATCGGTCATGTTAGGCTACAACTCCCACCATTCCCAGCCAATCTGGCATAGTTATGCTTACTTAAAATGTGAGAAATATAGTTCAACACATCTTATCTTAGAACTGCAGAGCTGGAAGGGACCCCATAGATAATTGAGTCCAGCTCCTGTCAAGGAGGCTCCACAGCCAGATGCCTAAACCACTGAGGATACTAAAGTTTCTATATAATCAGTATTTAGAATATGTGAGAAGCATCTGTTATTTCTTTATGAGATTAATAAGCATTTTACAGGAGAAATGGAATGGAGCCACTACTGGAAAGAAACCACACTAACAGAGTGGTCGGTGGAGAAAGTACTATAAAGTTCAGTGTGAAGAAACAATGGAGTAGGAAAGAGATTTCTATCTCTCAAAAGTATTCTTCAGAAGCTTTGGATCATCCCTACGGATCATCAAGTCCAACCCCTGTTATGGAGGTGCAGTTGGGAAGTGAACTCCCAACCTCTAGCTCTGCAACCAGATACCTAAACCACCACTCAGCTATCCATCTGGAGGGCACAAGGTTAAGGAAGGTGGACTTAACCAGGAATTATAAACTGTGACCATCTAAATGTTGAGGGGCAGGTTTGACCTACAAGTCCCCCCCTCAATTGTATTCAGATAATTGAAATTTAAAATATTCCTGGAGGGTGACAGTTGCCTTCCCGGGGATAAAGACTCAGGAAGAAATGCAAGGATAAAGAACATGTTCTGATTGCCACTTTATAGCTATAGGAATTTTCGCTTCATTTATACTGGGTATTCTCTGAAAAGAAAACATGAAGGAGAGATTTTATCTCGTGCCATCGTGGTGCCATAAAAGTTTTCTTTTTTATAGCTCTTAAACACAGCAGAAATTTTCCATCCATGGAGAACCAGAAGAAAGAACTCCATGCAACTTTTGCTTGTGAATGAAAATATTATTGACTGTTTATTTATTGCTTTGCTGAAATGTTTTCCAGCTACCATGAATGTATGGGAACTGGATGCTTCTGCTATTGCTCTTCTATTCTATAAACTTGTCAAAATGTGCACATTTGAATATATTGAGTAGAGATGAGCACAAACCTGGAAAAAAATGTGTTTTGTGACTGTTCATGGTTAGCCACCACCCACAATCACCATGAACGAACCAGAAAACCAAACCGGTTTGGGTTCGGTTTTTGGTTTATGCCCAGTGGGGGGGGCTACGTGCTCCTGTTGCACCACCATCGTGCTGCTACCCGCCTCCCCGAATGCCTGGGTACCATGTGCCGAGGTGCAACAACAGTCCAGCTTCTCTTCCAGGAGCCTGGGAACTGCCTCTGTACATGCACACCCTGATCAGCTAGGGGTCGGGCACATGTGTAGAGGCAGTGGGCCAGGCACCTGGAAGGGAAGCCAGTCTGCTGTCTCTGAATATGGTGGCAGAGGCAGTGGTGGTGGTGGCAGCAGGACCAGATAGGGAGGTGTGAGGGTTCGATTTTTGGATCGTTGGTCTCCAGAACAAAAACGCGAGTCTCCTTTAACTTTGAGCTAGGGGAAAGGTTTATTGGAGTATTTAACAGAAAGTTATTGTCCAACTTGTTATTCCATAACTTGTCTCCTGTCGCCAACGGGTCAGACAGGGGTGCCCAGGCTTCGTTCAGAAAAGGGTTCGTGTCATTACTGTTCCAGGGTCCTGGGCAGGTTAACCCCCTTTCTTCCTTCAGTACCTCTCCGGCTTCTCCATCCAGGAGGGTGGTGGTCTCATCCTCAGTCAGGGTAGCCCATCCGACGTTCCGGGTCGTACACAAGGTGGTCCAGGGTCCATCTGGAATCCCCTCCTCCTTGCTTCCTCCACTCGCCATGCCCGACGTTCCCTCTCTTCCCTCTCGACAAACTCCTTTTCCTCCCCCAGTTTCTTTCACCACTCCCGAGCCTCAGACTCCCCCCAATACGAGGGTCTTTGTGGGAAGCCTTTTCGGCGTCAGTAATCAGCCTCTTCCCTGGGTACTCGTACCCTCTCCCATTTCTCGGTCCATGGGTCTTGTACCCATACCATCTCCCAACCCCCTGGTATCGGGTCTTCCCTCTCTTTTATATCCGCTATCCCCGCCTCAATCTCCACCCTCCTTGTTCCCCTTCTTCCCGCCAATTCGTCCGGGGTTTGAACTGCCACAGTTATCCCGCGCAATTCCTTTTCTAAGTCCCGGGTGTCAGTTCGCCGTTGAGTGGTTCCTTTAGGTATGAGTATCGGCGAAGTTTGCACCTCCCTTTCTGTCTTTAAGGTGGACGGCACTCCGGCGAGAGCTTCCTCTCTCTCGCCCCTGGTCTCACAGGAGGCGATGGGGGCAGTGGGAAGGGGGAAGCGGGGCATCCATTTTGCCGAAGAAAAACGAAGCACCGAGGGGGAAAAAGTTTGGCATCAGATTCATATAATGTGCAGGCCCTGGAAAAGAGAATATTTACAGTTGGAAGGGGAATTGTAAACATCTGAAAGAAATATAAATATAGGGAGACAAGAGACACATCATAATCACAAGACAACACAACATGCCACACAAACTGGATACTAACAATAATCATGTAGCAATAGCAACAACAGTGGCAGCAGACAAGGGCAACATGGATTTTCCTCCATAGATTGAAAGTGACTTGGATGGGTGAGCACTGAAAATAATTTTCATTTGTGTCTAGATATCCTAAAGGGCTAAGTAATGTATCGTACTTTCACATATTTTCAATTTTAACAACTTTGATATTTTTCAAGATATAATCCATGCTTTTTGATTTTGTGTTTTTAGGTTTTTAGCTCCAGCATTTTTTAGAATGTAACTAAAACATTATTGTTGATATTCTTATTACAATTTTTATGCTCCTGTATTTTGGACTGAATTCTGACTGAAGTATTTGCTTGCAATTTAGGTTTAGTTTTCATATATTTTAACCTATTTGTGTCTATAGTTTTTCTATAGCTGTAAGACTTTGGGATTTTTACAACAACTTTTAAGTATTTTTGTGCTTATGGAACATAGAAGCAATGTAGATAAATAAATAAGGCTTGTAGAATCAGACAGGCTAATGTTCCCTGGAATTATTGCAACAATGAAAAGACTTATACCACGATACCAAGATGAATTTTTGATATGATTGGAAATGATTGTCTGATTTCATTCTGGGATTAATCCCTTTTTGGGATAAATGACAGCTGTGACAAACACAGGCTTCTGATATATCTGTGAAGATTCTCAGTCATCCAGGTGAGGTTATCTGGAAGTTGAGTCATGGCAACTGGACTTCCTTCTTGTTGGGTTGAAACATGTCACTACTCATCCAAGTAGGTTCTTCAGGCTTCAGGCTTCTGATTTTTCCCTGGAACTATAATGTTCTGTAGGGCTCTTAGGGAGATGTTCAGTTGTCAGACTCTCTGGCCTAATATATTAATTTAGGGTGCAACTACTTTGGATATTTACCCTGCTGGATTTGGCATGGATGAAATCAAAGTAACAACCAGTGACTACATAATGTAAAACTAAGCCCAGCATTTTTCATTTAGGAATAATCTCTTTTTGTTTAGCCAGCAGGGGGTAGTTTATTGTGCTCTGGCTGACATTACTTTTCTCCACTTTCTGGCATGTGATGACCCAATCTTATGCAGGGTCAGTCATGGAAGTACCAGCGGGCATGTCATTAATATCAATTCCCCTCAACTGAGCAATTCAATTCCTCGCCAAACACTTAAAAAAAAAAAGTATGCTTGCCAAAGTTAGTGCTGTACCAGATAAGTGCTATGTCACTTAGGAAAAATAAAAAATAAATGAAAAAGATGGTGAAGGGAAGGAGTGATTCCAGTGGAAGCTGCTGATCTTAGCAAATATGACTTTCCCCCTCATACTTCCAGCTTTTTGCCTCTGCCCTGTGGACTCCTGCAACATGATAACTGATCATATTGGTGCAGAGTACTACATGAATTTCACCCATGGAAACCAGCAGGGACTCACTTTGAAAAACTTTGAAGAAAGCTAGGTTTCCTCCCCAGTGTAGACACAGACTTACATAGCTTTTTAAAGAAAGGAAACAGATATAAGAGAGGTTCATTAAATTTTAATTTTAATTAATCTATTGCATTTTTTGAAAGACAAATATAATGATAATTCAAATGAATACAGATTGTTTTCTGTGTTGTAGTGTATAATGTCTTTAATATAAAATTTTAGGCTTTGCTGCATTTTTCCCCTTGATTTTATGTTTTTATGTAACATTACCAGTTTTCCCTATGAAAAGTTAACATAAGCAGCACTATTTCTTAAACCAGCATTACATGCTATCCTCTATTACACACCTACTTTCCAAAGTAAATAATTCCATAATCACTTCAATCTCAGAATAAATATTTGTGCTATCACTGTTTTCAAATAAGGTTTAAATAATCCCTTTGGTGTTTGCACATCACTGAGAAATGGCTTTCAACATACCTGCTAATACCTCCTGTGTTTTGGCAGCATAGACCACCCTGCTCTGTGTGGAACCTTTAATTCTTTATTTGTAGCCTCTTTAATGTATGATTATCTAGAAATGGCTGGCAAGTCAGTTTGAGACAAAAATTCTGGTGTAGTAAGTCAGAACGTGAAGCAGCAGCACATTGGTGGAAGCTGGCCACTTGCTCTCACTTTGCTGCTCCTTTCAGAGAAAAGTTGGAGTAAAAATTAACCAAGGATAGGAAAACTTCTTATGATTTCTAAACCCAAGGTTATGGTTTCGTGTACCAAAGAAAGCCAGGATCATAAGCCATCTTGAAACTTGGTTTTGTGGGCATCTCGCCAATAATATCTTGTTGTGGCAAACTGAACAGTTTGAGAAGCTACTGACATTGTGAGAAGTTTAGCTGGGAATCATACTATATGATATGAGTACAGGTCATGTTTAAACAAAAGATCAAAAACATGAAATAAACTCTGTTTTGTGTAATTTGTGGGAGTTTTTGGCAATTGCTGAGAAGACAGCTTCTAAACATGGATTATTTTGTGTTTATGAAAATGGGTGCATGGAAGTTTTGTGTAACCTTTGTGCACAATTTCATCCTTTGTCTGTCAAACCACATGAGAATTTTTTCATCCAATTGGGTTGAAAGGTTGTCAGCTGCTAGCGAATCAGAACATTTAGAGGGAGTGGGAATTTTGAATCTGTAAAGTAACCTGGAACCCAGTAAGGAGCGCTTTTTGCTTCAGTCACGCCTTGTGGCCATGGGGTATCTTGGCTGGAGAAACATATTTGTTTGGTCTGTGGCACTGGTGTATACTGAAGGATTTATCTGCCTTTGTGTTGTAGTTTGGAGATTTTGCTTTGTAGTTGGAGTTGGTTTGGTGCTGCAGAGGATTTGGTGGCACTGTAATGTGGCCTGGAGAGAGAACCTAGCTGGGTAGGGTAGACAAGGCCTAGCCTACTTCCATAGTTGTTGTTTAAGGCTGTTCACTGTTCTGGCACTGTGACCAACCGTCAGACTCAAGGTAGTCAGATCAGCCATCCCTTCACTCTAAATCTGGTGTTGTTGAACACCAGGTCTATATCCAACAAATCTCAGATTATTCAAGATCTTATTCTGGAAGAGGATGCAGACCTGGCATGCATAACTGAGACTTGGATGGGCGGGGAAGGGGGTGTTCCCTTGACTCTTGCCTGTCCTCCAGGTTATGCAGTCCAACACCAGGGTAGACTGGAGGGGCGGGGGGGGGGGGAGTAGCCATTGTCTATAAGAACACTCTAGAGGTTTTAGGCACTCCACGGTGGTGACGCCGGGTTTTGAAGCCCTTCACGTGTTGATTGGAGCCAGGGATGGTATTGGGATCTGTTGGGTTACCACGCTCCCCACAACCCAGCCATTTCCTTACCAGAGCTGACGGACTTCATCTCCGTGGCACTGTTGGAATCTCCAAGGCTTCTGGTCTTGGGTGATTTCAACATCCATGCGGAGGTTTCTGGTCCAGCTTGAGTCCAGTTGAGTTCTTGGAAACCATGGCTTCCTTGGACATGTCCCAACATGTCAATGGCGCCACTCACGTGGACGGTCACACGCTAGACCTGGTGTTTTCCCCCGAGCGGAGTGAGTGTGGTCTGATGGTGACTGACCTTGTGTCAGTCCCCTTGTCATGGTTGGATCACCGCCTAATCAAATGCAACCTCTCAGTGGCTCTCCCTCTCCGCAGAGAGCAAGGACCTATTTTAATGGTCTGCCCTCGAAGGCTACTGGATCCTATAGGATTCCAGGACTCCATGAGAGGGATTCCGGCTGATCTGACTGGTGCTCCTGTCAATGCCCTGGTTGATGGCTGGCTTGCCACTGCTACCAGGGCTATTGACACAATAGCTCCTAAACGCCCTCTCTGCTGCAGAGCTCGGCCAGCACCCTGGTTTAACCAGCAGCTGCGAGCTATGAAGCAGAATAGGAGAAGGCTAGAGTGCAACTGGAAACAAAACCCGACGGAATATAATCGGAAAGCTGTCAGGATTGTGACTAACCATTACCTTACTAGGGTGAGGGCTACTAGTCGAGCTTACTTCGCTGTCCGGATAAGCAAAGCTTCAAATCAGCAGGCAGAACTTTTCCGTATAGTATGCAATCTATCCGGAATTGGACACAGTGATAGGCCTCCCACTAATATTTCACCTGACGAATTTGCAGCATTTTTTAAATCTAAAGTGGAGGCCATCCACTGGGATCTTTCTCCTTCTTTGAATACAGTACGTCGAGCAGCGCTCCGCCTTGCCCAGTGAGACTTAGTCTCTTTCAGCCTGTGATGCCAGATATGGTGGACAAAGTGCTTGATCGCTGTTGTGCCACCACCTCCTCCCTTGACCCTTGCCTGGCCTGGCTAATCAAAGCAGCCAGGCCTGTAACAACCGAATGGGCCACTGCAATAATTAATGGGTCTCTCCAGGAGACACTCATTAGGCCCATTAGGAAGAAACTAAGTATGGTGGCGGACAACATTGGCAATTATAGGCCCGTCGCCAATGTTTCCTTCCTCAGCAAAGTGGTAGCTGACCGGCTCCAGGCCTTTTTGGATGAAATCAATGCCCTGGATCTGTTCCAGTCGGGCTTCAGGCTGCGCAATGGCACGGAAACGGCATTGGTCACCCTGTTTGATGACCTGTTGAGGGAGGCCGACAGGGCAAAATGTCTCTGTTGGTCCTCCTCGATATCTCAGCCACCTTCGATACTGTCGACCACGGTATCCTCCTGGGGAGGCTCTCCGAGTTGGGAAATGGTGGTCTGGTGCTTGCCTGGCTCAGATCCTTCTTGGAGGACCGTCTTCAGAGAGTACAGCTTGGGGAGAATGTATTGGCCCCGTGGAGTCTCAAATGTGGGGTCCCACAGAGCTAGATTATCTCCCCAATACTGTTTAATATCTATATCAGGCTGCTGGGTCAGGTCATCAGGGGATGTGGGGCTTCATGTCATCAGTATGCTGATGACACCCAGCTCTACATCTCCTTTTTGCTATAACAGTGGATGCCGTTTCGTCCCTTCAGCGCTGCCTGGAGGCTGTACTGCAATGGATGCAGATGAATGGACTGAGGCTGAACCCGGACAAGACGGAGGTCCTGAGGGTGGGTGGCCCCGCCATCCGTGGTTTGGGAAACTCCCTCACTTTTGGGGGGGTGACTCTCACCACGAAGACTGAAGTGCGCAGCTTGGGGGTCCATCTGGATCCAGCACTTACCATGGAAACCTAGGTAGCGTCAGTGGTCCGCACCGCCTACTTCCATCTTTGGCGGATTGGCCAGCCGCGTCCCTATCTTGATGGTGGGACGCTCACCATTCTGGTCCATGCGCTTATAGTCTCAAGATTAGACTACTGTAATGCGCTCTACGTGGGGCTACCTTTGAGACTGATGCAGAAACTTCAAATGGTGCAGAATGCAGTGGCCAGAGTTCTCACCGGGGTGAGAAAACATCAACATATCTCCCCCACTCTGGCTGCCCTGCATTGGCTGCCCGTTCAATTCCGCTTTGATTTCAAAGTATTAACGATGACTTATAAAGCCCTAAATGGTTTAGGACCTCAATATCTGGCGGAACGCCTTCTCCCACCTAGATCTACCCATATCACTCGCTCTAGCCAGGAGGGGCGGCTGAGGGGCCTAAGGCCGAGGGAGGCCTGGAGAGAAAGAACAAAAAACCAGGCCTTCTTGGCAGTGGCCCCTCGTCTCTGGAACAGTCTACCCCCAGAAATTTGTCTGGCTCCCTCGCTGGGTGTTTTTAAGAGCAAGCTCAAGATCCAGCTCTTTAGGCAGGCCTTCCCTCCTGTCATTATTTAATTCATTTTCGCCATCTTGAATCATATTATGTGGTTGTTGTTATAGTATACTGTTATTGTTTTATGAACTTGTTGTTAGCCGCCCAGAGTAGACTTCAGTCTAGATGGACGGGATATAAATTAAATAAATAAAATAAATAAATTTAATCTTATGCCTGCACTGGTCTGATGATGACTTTTCTTTTTAATACATTTTTGGACTAGATTGATTATCTGCTGCCTTGCTTCTACTTTTATGGAATAGTTTTAAAGGCTTCTTTACAGCATTCAGGGTGCTAGAAAATGTGAAACACAAATGG
This sequence comes from Intellagama lesueurii, assembly GCA_037013535.1. Taxonomy (NCBI): domain Eukaryota; kingdom Metazoa; phylum Chordata; class Lepidosauria; order Squamata; family Agamidae; genus Intellagama; species Intellagama lesueurii. The sequence goes on from JBAJHW010000005.1 coordinate 156,370,547, forward strand.
GAAACCCAAAGGAGGCTTGTCCTTTCATGTAAACGAAAGGTCTGGTACACAAAAACTCCAAAAATGAAAGAGACACCCCTGAAATAACTTAAAACAAAAGAACTTTTTTGCCTTGCACATTCCTAATTAAGACCTCATTTTTAGAACCAGTGATACAAGGAGTCTCCATTATTTCCTTCAATTCCATACCCTGTTTCCAGTGTGCTTTGTAACTGATCCATAGAAAGAAAGCATGGACTTTATTCACACACCTGAATGCTGAGGAAATCATAATGCTGGAAGCTGAACAGACTAATCATAGGAAAAACACATTCCAATTAACACGTAGTTTGATTTAGACAAATTCATGAAAAATAATTCTATCTGAAACAAACACTAGTTGCTAGCAAGGCAAAATGGAAGAAAGCTCTTGGCTCTATATCCCTCCTGGGGGGCGGCGGCAGGGAAATCTCCCTTGCCATTATGGGAACAGGGTGCTGGACTGGATTTATCATTGTCTGATGCAATAGGGCACTTCTGGTGTGAGAATAGCTGTGTTTGTTCTTTTTGCTGCAACAGAGAGTCAGAAGTTGATTTATTATGTCATAAGCCTTGTGGACTACAGTCTTCACCCAAAGCATGGAGTGTTATCGTCTGTTGCAGGCCTATATACACACAAAGCTTGGAAAAGTGACTTTTTTGGACAACACCACCCAAAATCCCATTGGCTGATAGTTATGCTAGCAGAGGGATTCTGGATGTTACAGTTCAAAAATCCACTTTGCTCTGTATGTCTATATATGGTGTAGGCAAGAGGGAAATCTCACAGATGAGGTTAAAAAGAAATGCAAAGGTAGCAGGAAGATAGATTTATTTATTTATTTATTTATTTATTTATTAAATTTATACCCCGCCCATTTAGACCACGTCTACTCTGGGCGGCTTACAATAATATAGCATAAAAGCAATTAAAAACAGCAATTTAAACAACAATAATGATCCAGTCCACTTTCAGTGATGGCCCAATCCACCATGTATTTAACTGAACATAATGTTATGTTCTACATCCTTTGGATTAGATTAATTAGCTGAAAGAGTGTATTTATTAATGTGTTTTTTTCTGACTAGAGTCTACATCATATCTTACTTATATTGCTGCCTCGGACTTCTCAGTCAAGCTACTGTACAGATGTGTGTGTGTTGAAATTGGGTGGGAAGAGATGAGGAGCTGGCAAAATGATGACTCAGTGCCCCACTGTGATCTCATATTACTCATACATTATTTACAGATAGAAAATTCATAATGCTTTGCAGTCCTATTGCTGTATTAATTCACTAGGTGGTGTCGGAACTACTAATCTGTTTAACTTCTTGTACTATATTTAATCTTGATGAAGCTGGGGCCTTTAAGGGGAAATTTGAAATTGGCCTTCCTAGTCATTTCCTGGGCAGATGGCTTAAGGCAGAAGGTGGGGAATCTTTGATCCACTAGATATCGATGAATTCCTGCTCCTATTCTATCCTACCTCACCATTGCTAGTGCTGATGGGCACTGAAGTTCATTGAGGGTCACAGGTTACCCAGCCTTGAATTAAGGAAAGGGGTCAAGGTTTTCTGACACATCTCAGTGTATGTCTTAGGGCTCAACTGCACATGAGAAAAGAACCCCAGTCATACTGATTCATTTCATCCCTCTGTTGTACTGATACATTTTTTTCCAGCATTCACATGGTATATATATATTGGCAGGAGCGTTTACATTATTTTTAGCATTTCTTTCTATTTGAACCATTATAGCAGGCTATACTGCTCTTTATTATTGTATTGATTCATTTCTCTACTGTTTCTTGGGGCAATCAATCCGCACGTCTTTTTTTTTTAATTACCTTAGGTGATATATCAATGAAGCACTACAAGCCTTCTCTCCTCCTTCCCTTTACGGTCCGTCCCTCATTTATTCACTCATACCCTTTTCCTTATTTCCCTGTATATCTCTCCCTCTCAGTTCGTGGCTTTCATTTTTTCTTTTCCCTTTTGAACAGCATCAAGATGAGGAAGCGGATTTTGCAAAGTATTGTGAAGAGCAGGGTTTTTAAAAATGCAATGCACCTTTCTTTACAATTCAAAGCAAAAAATCTCAAGCCCTCTTTCAACTGCAAGGGAGGGGGGAAGGCTGTCTCCTTCTGAGCAAGGTATTAATGTTATTGTTTTGTGGCGGTGGCTGCTGCTACTAGTAATTGATCAATATTCCTTTAAATATATATTTTAAAGAGTACAAGCACAGTAGCCATGAAGTGGCCACAGCACCTAGAAACCCAACCCCTTTACACACTGAAACAGTAAGGAATGAAGCAATACATCATCTGTACAATTTAAAACAGCCCTCGTAAACCGAATGCTGGAGCAAATGAATCAATGTTGACTGTGCATCGTGTGAACAGAGAATTATGAAACAATATAAATAATGGCCAAATTGGTATAACTGGGGTTCTTTTGGCAGGTGTGATCAAGCTCATAGTTACTATTAGAAGGATTATATTTTGATAAAAGCCATGTGATAGTTCTAATAGTTTTATCCATCTATGCTGACAGCAGGTATGGTATAGTGTCCACAAGTATGAGCTGGAAGAGTCTTATTCAGATTTAACCATTGTGACATTGGGCAAGTGGCTACTGATTTGCCCAGCCAACTACAGATACTGTGAACCAGTGTTATCCATTCTTAAGTCTCAATGCATTAATTATGTGACCTCTAATCAATAAGACATTCAGTTACATTTGCCTATTAATAAAACCTTTTAAGGGGTGGAATGTGATCTCAGACAGTTGTCCCACCCACACATCATACTAGATGCATGTTGTCTCTCTCTCTTTTTTTAAAGAAAAAAGGAGTGCTTCTAATATTCCACCCATCCTCAATTTCTGTTAATATTTTAAAAATACTACTAATAAGTTCATGTTTGAAACTTAAGTTTTACTTTTAATAGATAATCTAACCAGTTGTTGCAAATCTAGTGAGAGCCTAATTTAATGTTTGCAAAGTGCTCTAAATTCCTTTAACAGTGCTGTGTAAATGCTAGGTATTGTTAGCAAAGAAGAAATGAAAGCTGACACTGGGGATATTGCATGCTTCCACCTCTTTCAGAGTGCCTAGCCAATCAAAAAACAGGTGCAAAATACTTCTGCTGGGTCTGGAGTCTGTTATTTTTCAGATGTCTGCCCCACCCTTGACCTTAAAATTGTTTCTGGAGTTATCTTTCTGCAGCCTAGTGCATGTAATCATGATTGCTCTGGGCACCTGCTACTCACTGATTAGTAGAACTGGAAAAGAATTTTATTCAGGCAGACCTGAAATGGCTTTCAGACTTCAGAGGTGAAGGAGAAACCCATATAGGGTGGGTTTTTGCTAGTACTGGGATGTACTTTTTTAATGCTGTATCTGTTGACACCTAAATCAGTTATCACCTGAGCATATAAGAGTTATTTTGGACCACAGGTCCTAGTATCCCTCAGGCAGCATGGCCATTATGCCTGATGGGGGATTCTGAAAATTTTAGTCTGAAAAGTAACTTTCCAAGTTCTGTTCATACCCACATACCAGAAGACAGAAGGGCAAAACAGACAAGACTCCAATTTGTTTTCTCCACTAGCAAATCTGTGAGAGTTTTCAACCTAGAAAGGCCATAAAGAGAGATTAAGAGTGTGGTTACACATTGGAATACTCCTGGGCTTGCGTCAGGTTTAGCACCCTTGAAACGGATTTTAAAATATCTGTTTACACGATGTACAGCTAAGCGTGCTCTTTTTTTGGTTGAGAAGAGTGGGTTTTTTACTGGGAAAGTGAGCTTTTACCCATTAGGGACTTGTTTATTTTAACTTAATTATGAACATAATTTATTTTGAATTGTTGTTCTATGAGTGGTCACTTGTATCAGGCAGAGTAAATTGTGTCTGTGGGATTTGTCCAGTATTGGATGCCAGGATCACGGCAGCAGGGGAACCTTGCAGTCAGATCTGTTATTCCCCCCCCCCCCCCCGCAATATCTGTAACACTGATCTAGTGCTATGCCAGTCTGAAAAAAAAAACCAAAATAAAACAAATATTAAAAATTACACCACAGCAGAAGAACATGGCTTTTGTCGTTCCTGCCCATGTCACCTCAACACTGGAAGTGAGTTGGCAGTGGTGGCAGCAAGTGGCTTTGAGAGGCAGTCAGTGCAAGGGAGGGTGGATGCAGGACAAAAAACTCAAAAGCGGTTCCAGGAAGATGTGCTAGCAACCAGAGTGTCTCCCTGAAACTATGGCAGCACTGGGTTTTATTTCAGTTTTTTGGTACAGACATTTTACTCCAGGAATGCATAACCTTGGGAGGAAGAATCACAAGAAGCTGGAGCCCCGTGGTGCCAATTTTAAAACAATTTTAAAAGCCTCTGTAGCCCCTCCACCAATATACCACACATCTTACACCTGGATTAAAAGTTGTCCCAAGAGGACGCACACACCGACCAAAAAATCAAATGACTATCACAGGACTTTAAGCCAACTTCAGAAACCCTGATCTAGCTCCTGATTTATTTCAATAGCATAACTGCACCTTAAGAGGACTTATGCAAGACATACAAGAATTTCTTGTTAGAAATTAAAAATTTAGATCAGCATTCCTGCATGGCAGTTAGGCACATAACATGATTTTTGTTTCTTGATTAAATAGATCATGTTGAGATTTTTAAATAAATATTACCTTCAGCTGAGGTGTGTCTCAGTCTCCATTGGTTGGTACTCCATATGGACATGGCAAACTCACAGCCGTGAATTTAAACCCCCGTTTTCAGCTGAAGGTCCATGTCCACAGCAGAAGGGGAACAATGGTGTCTGTGTATACACAGCCACGGATCATTACAGAAGGACAAGTCAATTAGCCTTTTGCGACACTCCATCATGAGCCTAGGAAGTAATTTTTGAAACGCTTTAGGGACAGTTGTCAAGAGGATAGTACAGGGAGGTCAACGACAGCAAAACCAACCAATTTATAAATACTTCAGTGTTCAAATATTTTGATCTTTCTTTTCTCTTTGGTCTCTTATTGAAAGAGAGTTTAAGAAATACATTTTTAAAAACCAACTTTTAGTTTTCATAAACTGTGAAAAAGCAATAGGAGGTATTCCGAGGTTCCGTGTCTCTTTTGGTCTGCCACCGTGATACCTGTAGTGGGATACATTAGGTACAAGGCCTGGTGTAGGTTGCAGGGCATATTATTGAAAAAGTCTTGATCTTTTTGAAGTTCACAAATATGTTGCTCCTTAGAATATAAAGTGCTTTTATTTGCCATATGATAAAACAACCTCACCCTGAGTAGCCTTATTTTTTACCACTTTTTTTTAAATTCAAGCACCTATGCAGCAGCGCTTGGCAAGGGAGGACTTTAATGCTGCTTCATATACATCTAGTCTAGATTACCTCACCTATTGAAAGCTGCCATTATTCCCCATTTGAAGTAATAATTCACATTAATAAAATGGCATGCAAGGAAAGGATTATACTCTCCCTTTTGCACAAGTGCTGCTGCTTCAGGGCCTCCGTAAAGTACAAAATCAAAAGGAATTTGGAGATATGATAACAGATTGCCCATTTTCTTCCACCTGTTCTTGTCGCAGCATGCACCAAAACATTTAAAAATTCCAGTCAGCAGTTTTACTCCCGGTTGAGAATTAAATGGGACTTCCGAGCATAACCAATGCATCACAATGGAACCTGTCACAGTTAAATGCCACTGAGAGTGACTGTATTGCTAGTGAAAAGCTACAGAACTCAAACCCAGCACTTAGTTTTACCCCTAAAATTATCTGTAGAACTGGCTCATCTGGATGAATAGTCTAGTTTTATATTTTGGATACAGGCTTTAGAAAATAACAAGAAATGTTTTCCTCCCAACCCATCAGGAATTCAGTCCCTCACCTTGTCATGGCCAAATATATTCCCTGGGATCCTCTGAAATGATTCACAGTGGTTGCATATAATACTGAACTGTAGTCACTGATTAATTTAAGAAGAGTTTGCTTGCCTCGCTCAACAGAGGTGCCTCGTCAGTTCAGATAGGACTGCCAAGGAAACTGTACTTTTCCACCTGCATTTTGAAGGCTCATCAGCTTTGAACATTTTTACTACTTGACCTCCTATTTGGGGCAGTTGTGTACTCCTGGCACGTCCCACAAGGTACAGGGGTTGTTCTGAGGGCAAAGCCCTAAAGAGCGGTTCCTTCAAAAGTCCCGCGATTCAGATGTTTGGTTCATAAACCACAGAACCAACAATCATAAAGGAAGAGAATTAAACATCTCAATCTCTACCCACCCCATCACTTTGCATAAAAAGATGGCTGCATGACATTGTGGCACATGGGAGTGGAGGAAAATTTTTTTTTGAAGTGTGCCATGTTTCAAAGGGAGACTTTCTGTGCTAAAATTCAGCATTGATTCAGAAGCTTGGAATACTGGAGAGATTGCATCCAACTTTATACTGCTCAGATCCTAACTGAAGATTCCAAACCATACCAATTTGCCCATAGAAAACTCTAGAGACTAATATTTTGAGTTGACACACATTACTAAAAGATCAACATCCATCATCACTAACTGGGCAGGGATGACTCCCCTTATCCTCCAATTCTAGATGTTTTAAGTTTAGGTTTCTCCCAGTGTTGCTGTTTTTATGCACTTGCATAAACATGAATTTATAAAGTTAAAGACATGCAGTGTCTTGTATGAGACTGAGACAAAGACTAATGGGGGAATGACAAACAACTTCATGCACCTGATGAAATATTGCTGAAATCAAAGGATGATGTGATGTATAGCTCAGTGACCTATGATGCTGTTTGAATCAGCAAATTAAATATGCAGTCATGCTGACAGAACTATAGAGAATAACAATCTGACAAGCAAGATACTGAATCACAATTTCAGGATTGAAGGCTATGTCCAGTTCTTAACTATTAATGATCAGTCTTTAATAATTACACTGGACACATACATTGCAGAGCAATGCAGATATCCTCTCCCACCTGCTCTACAGTAACAATTGATTATGTGATAGAAGGTTTATCATTGTTGTCACCTGTAAGTTAATAAAGAACTGTGACAGTGGGCACCAGAATATTTGCTTTATGTATTTTGTATTATAAAATTCCTAGAATACCCATTTACATGTGCTTTGCCCTACAATGCAAACTTTTAGCAATTTATGACCTATTTGGGTAATAACTATAAAGAAACTATAGTAGAAGGTAAGCCAAAGATTGAAAACAGAGCCTATTACTCAGTTTTCGCATAATCATATTGTTACTCCTTATTTTTATTATTTTCCGATAATTTTGTTTTGGTTTGATGATTTGTTATAGCTGTCTGCTACATTATAATAATTATATTGATATTTTTTTTAAAAAAAAGTTAACCACCAGGATTAGTGCCTAGGACTAACTGGACAGTATATAAGTCTATAAAAATAAATAAATAAATAAATAAATAAATAAATAAATAAATAAATAAATAACAAGCATTATGCTGATTACTAGTTCCCATTCTTACCTGCTACACTGTGCAAAAGTTTCAAATAGAGCTACGTCATGCAAAAATGATGAGTTTGACTGGAGAGTATTTTTGTTTCTCTTGACAGTCTCCCAATTACAGAGAGATATGCTGTTTCAATAATATTGTATACATTTTGCTCCGTGTGATACATTTCTGCAGGTGAATAAAGAGAGAAATACTAGGGGGGGGGGTTCTCCTCTGAGGGAGATTTGTACGACTTGCCACATCCATTAACTGAATGCATACATATACCCGTATGTATGATTAATTAGTTGCCAAAATGTTTCAGCCATGTACCTATATTAGGCTACAGTGCTCAGCTACTACTCCCTCTACATTAAATAATAATCAGTTGGAGGCATGATCAGATTGTATGGCCTCCAGAGTCCCAAACCAAATGGCAATTCAAGCTAAAATTGTGCCAGACAGGATACTTTTCTGCCAAAGAGCTGTGTGGCCTCAGGATGTTTTTGGACACAGTGAACGAGGTCTTCTCCAGGACCTGCCCTCCTTTACGGTAATACCACTTTTTGAGATATACATCATCTTCCCAAGTGCTCTGTTCCAGTAATGGAGAACACTACAGTAATCTATCTGTAACAATATTAATATACTGTTATAAACTATTACTAGAGCATGATGTACAAATGGTCCATTACTCAAGTGGTACTACCATTCTGAAAAAAAAAACTGTCCATGAAAGAATTCAGTTCAGCTGCTTAGCAGAAGCCAAAAAACCCTATGTGAACAAATACTTGAAGCCACTTTCTTCAGAAGTAACTTCACTAGTCTGCCAAGTTCTATTTTTCTAGATGTCATAATCTGTAGTTCATCTATCTTGCTTTAATTTTTCTGAACATAGTGAGTGCAACTACCATGAGGCTTAAAACTACTGTGAAACTGACTATATACACTACTTACTTCTTTCCAGCAGTGCAATTTTTACTTAGCCTAGCCATTTGGAACCAAGTAACCTTGACCTTAAGAGGGTCCGAAGAGCACACTGCATCTCATTATTATAATCTCAGCATTAATTATTTTCTGTTTTAAAATATTTTATGTTGTATGACAGCAGAACTTTAGCTTACCATTATCTGTGGGTCACTTTACCCCTAACATTCTCATTCTCTGTTATGAAACATTTATCTCTTACTACTCAAAACAAAGCCAGTCTAGTCTACATTCCCTCTCTTGAATGAGGCTAATTAAACGTTCCAAAATACCTTCAAGGCATCACCATAGTACAGAAAGACAGCATATATTTTCTCCCTTCTAAATTTGATGCAAGCGTAGCAGTTTAACAAGACTTGAACTCTGAACTTTCATATCTGCTACTTCTCTGTTCCAACTAAAATTGCAACCAATTTTTTTAATCTAAGACCAAATTTAAAGGGTCATGCTCCAGCAAACAATTTGTAGAAGTTTCAGTGGAAGTTACAGGAAGTTGGACTGCAGTCCGCCAAAGCTTACGACAAATAAAGTTTGTTAGTTTTTAACATGCACAAGACTCTTTCTTGTTCTTGCTGCAACAGACTACAGATAATTTATGATCTTGTTCCTCTGACAACAATATTCTAGTATAGGAATACAGGAAAAGAGTTCCACAGAAAAGGAATAATGACAAAGAAGATACTGGCAAAAGATAATCATACTTAACCACTGATGGTGGTGGTGGCATGTAGTAGGTTTTCTAAAGGGGAGGATACTTCTTAGTGGGGAGTAGTGGGTGGTCATATATGGGATGTGGTGGCGCTGCGGGTTAAACCGCAGAAGCTTCTGTGCTGCAAGGTCAGAAGACCAGCAGTCGTAAGATCGAATCCATGCGACGGAGTGAGCTCCCGTCGCTTGTCCCAGCTCCTGCCAACCTAGCAGTTCGAAAGCATGTAAAAATGCAAGTAGATAAATAGGTACCACCACGGTGGGAAGGTAACGGCGTTCCGTGTCTAGTCATGTTGGCCATGTGACTACGGAAACTGTCTATGGACAAACGCTGGCTCTATGGCTTGGAGATGGGGATGAGCACTGCCCCCTAGAGTCGGACACGACTGGACTAAATGTCAAGGGGAACCTTTACCTTTACCTAGGGGGTGGTCATATTGGAACAGGTCATAGCCAACTTGACATAGCCAGTTAGTTCTTCTCTTCTGTTTCTGCAAAAACTTGTTTCGTTTCTTATATAAGAGAATGGAGGAAGACATATTATGGCTTTAGACTCACTCACGTAATAGCTTTAGTCAAAATCTTATGAATATCACCACACAACATAACATAGAGGGCGATCGATCAGGCAGACATATAGCTCACTATTTGATTTGCTTTTGGTGTGGTTTGATTCACCCTATTTTCTGGCAACCACATATGTTTTCTATAAGAGCAATCCATCCCATCCATTTTAGAGGCTGTCCCGCTCCTTTCTGGCACAGCATTAGGGGTACAGTTTATTTGGTGTGACTGGGAGTACTCCCGACTGTTCTGTAGCCCGTGTGGTTGGTTAATTCACAACCAAATAGAGCTGTGGGCAGTGTTATCTGAGATGACTACCTTGTGATGTATTCAGTGAGTTGTGACATTAAAAGGAGAACTGAGAAATTCCATCCTCTATTTTCATCTTTTTGTTTAATATTTCCCTAACGGACACATCACAATTCTAATACATTGGAATTGTATTTTCGTACAATAGGTATATCATTTCTAGCTCGAAGCATTGCTGCAGCACTATATTTGCTTTATTTAACAAAAACAAGGGGAAAGTCACCACAGCCCATAGAATAATGGCTGGGGGGGGGGAAGGTGGGGAGGTGCTGTCAAAAATCAGAAGGGGGACAAATTGGAACAATCTGGAGAGCTGTCTCGATCCTTCTCATGGGAGAAGAACTGTCTAGTATAAATGGGAGGATTGCTCAATTTCAAGATAAAAGATTGCTCCAAATGTAAGTACCTTTTAAATATAAACCAGATCACTCCAACGTTCCCTATCTGATCACCTTTACTTCTTCTTACTTATTAAAATTTATGTTTACATTATCCAGATCTTAATCTGCTGTGCAACCTATTTTTAATGCCAGCACTTGGTCCTGGATTATCTAAAACACTAATGAGCAAGGGGTTCCTTGAGAATTTGCGGGATATTTCTCCCTTATTGTGGACTGAATAACTACAATAGCTTGCTTACCTAGAAGTAGATACATCCTGATCCCCACTCTCTCCACTTTACCAATTAAATGCTGACCACTACTCCTCCCCCCCCCCCGTTATTATCAATAGTAGTCTCTTACAGATGTACAGTGCAGTGAGGAAAAAATGAGATGCATCCTGGAGAATAGCCATATGTGTTTTAGGAGAGAATTCTTCACTACAGATTATCCAGTTATACACTATATAAGAAAATATGTTTTGCTGCTTCATGTCAGCTCCACTGCAAGGACTGAGCTGAAAGCCATGCATTTTTCAAGAGAGCTAAGATCTGAAACTCAGAAGCTTAGTCAGATGGCTCTCTGGACAAAAGACATGAAGTGCTACGATGAGGCACCCTTCGCCCCCTCAGAACCAACCACAGACCATTCTAAACTTGATACACTGGCTTGAAGAGGCATGCCAAGGAGAGAACAGTGACACAGCCACACGGCCGGGGATTGTCAGCGGAGCACTGCCAACACTCTCTCAGCTGACCACTCTTAAAGGGAAAACACATGTGTCTTGCTTTGCCCTGCCAGCGCTCTGCTAACAGTCATTTATGGGCTTTGGCTCCTGATGGGAGCAAAAGCTGGAGCAATCTTACCAAAAGGCATGCAGTACTTTATTTAAAGAAGAAGAAGCTGGAATGCGGGGGAGAAGAATCTCCTTTTCTTCTCTAAGCACAGTACAGAAGAGAAACACCTTTTGGAACTGCATTTATCATCTTCAGACTACTCCGTAAATTCAAGCCCTATTAATTCAAGCCTGTGGAAAATCGTATTGCAGCAGGGCAAAACACAAATATTATATTCTTATATTTTTGGTAAGCCAACACACATGTCCTTAAGCTTCATGCCATTCTAAGAAGTGGGATACTGTAGTAATAAATCACAGCAATACATTTCCCGCCTTATTCTAAGCTTTGGAAATATAACTCCTGTACAAAAAAAGGCAAGGAATTTCACGGTACTGTAACATGTTGTATTAACATCAGTTTTCATGGGCTGTAACCCACAACTTCAAATGTTTGATGCAGGTTTGTCCTGCAGTAGGCACACTTAACCAGAATTAAGCCCCACTGGGAAAAAAATAGGACTCAACTCTGAGTAAATAAACAGAATAGCAAGCTATTACTTTCATTTGCTAGTCAGGATCATGCACTAATGCTTAGACTCCAGCCCTGCCCTTTCCCTCAGAAAAGATATATTGGGAAAGTAGCAGTGCATTGTGGGGGGAAAGTTTGCCTCAGCCAGGCTTCTTAATTGACTCCAGGTGGCTGATGAGCCAAACCAGGAGGTTTAGGCAGCTGGTGGCAGGAGTGGCAGAGGCACAGCAAAAGGAACTTAGTTCTCTCTTCTTAAGAGACGAGTAGGCTTAGAACACATATACCAGCAGATTACTTCATTTTGAAGTGCATTATGAGACACATTGTTTAATAGTAAAGATGCTAGCTTTTTTGGCAGACTGTTGCAGCTATGCAGTGTTTAAAAGACACTTAACAGGTTAAGATTGCTAAAAAAATGGAATACAACTTACCAAAATACCTCCAAAAATGCCTTTCTAAAAGTAACTAGAAAACATTACTTATTACATCAAGTAACTTCATTCTGCTCATTATGTTACTGTTGAGAGAAAGTCCTCTTGAAACAAATTGCAGGTGAAATTTACATCTGAGTAATCCTGAGTGCTCACTGGAAGGACAGATCCTGAAGCTGAGGCTCCAATACTTTGGCCATCTCATGAGAAGAGAAGACTCCCTGGAAAAGACCCTGATGTTGGGAAAGTGTGAAGGCAAGAGGAGAAGGGGACGACAGAGGACGAGATGGTTGGACAGTGTCATCGAAGCTAACAGCATGAATTTGACCAAACTCCGGGAGGCAGTGGAAGACAGGAGGGCCTGGCGTGCTCTGGTCCATGGGGTCACGAAGAGTCGGACACGGCTAAACGACTAAACAACAACAATCCTGTTCAGGAATTACTTTCATGTTGTCAATTGGTTCTGCTAATCAAGCTGATGAAGGTATAAAAGGAAAAGGTTGTTTCCTATTCTCCCCCCCCCCCCGCAATTCCCATCCCCTAGTAATGTTGATCAACATTAATGGTAGTTAGCAATTTTACAGTTCATATGGTGGGTCCTTCCCCCCCCCCCAATTTGAAAATCTTGTGCGCTTATATCCAGGCAGTTCCATATAGTACTTCTTTTTGCAGCCCCTTCTCTCAGCTCTTTCACAATTACATGAGAAAGAGAGCCCAACTGACCAGTGAAGAAAAAGAAAAGTGGAGGTTGCAGCAGAGGAAAAGAGAAGGTGCTTTGGGGCAGCTGGGCTAAGGCAAGCATGATACCTCTAGCAATCATAGCAGGCCACTTTTCAACAGTAAGTCTTGCATAGTGATTTGGGATACTTCAGAAACAATAAAGCTAACCTCTTTTTAAAAAGGTTTCCTATCTTTTAAACAGTTTCTTGTCTGCAGCAGTATTATATTTTCCATTTCACAACTGTTTAGTTTTTGTTTTTACTAACCTCTTGTGAGGAACTGGTCAAATGCCTTTTGAAAGTCCAAATGAATTATATTGTTCAGTTCTTTTTCCATGGACTGCTATGGTCATATTTTCAAGTTATTAACAGATAAATGAGTCTCCTTTTACAAGTGCTTTTCCAGTTTCCTTCTTCACTTCCTGGCTATGCATTCTTAAACTTTTTCTTCTTGTTGTGATGATCACTTGTGTTAAGTGATCATACAATACTACACATACTGCAGACCTCATATTTAGCTAGTGGAACTAGTTTCTATTGTGTAGTTTATGGTCTAAATTAGGAGGAGGAAGTGCGGTTTAAATTGGAAAGGAAACGATCTTGATCCTTAAGGATGAAAATCTCCAAAATTAAGATTCAGGCAATTCACTTTTTAGGACTGATGAAAATCAGTTTTTAGTCCACTGTTTTCATAACTATAATAAAATAGTTACTACAAACAATTATTCTTTTCCTAAAATAGTTACTAGGGATGTTCCATTCATTTTTTTCAACTCCAATTCCCAGAATTCTCCAAGAATCTCCAGGCAGAATTGTGCAGGTTCCAATCCACATTTCACTGCATTTCACATATCTGCATTTCACTCACCTGCAACAAGGCCTATCTCCAAGGTTCCATTACTATCTTGGGCCTTCCTTCCTGTTGTTTATGTATGAAAATGGAAGTTGTTGCAGTGCTTCCTAAGAGTGTAGGACTTTGGGGGATGTCCTCTATAGATCCTAAATGACAGTGAAATTACACCCCAGGAAGCAGTTGGTAGCTTTCATTTTTGTACATAACCAACAGGAAGCAAGGGCCAAGACAGCCATGGCGTGCCACCTTTACACTTAGCAATTTTAGTTCTTTGCCAGTTTTGGTGGATTACACCAGTTTTTCAGATACATGAAATACAATATTTAGGCTACATGTTTAGGTATACAGATGGGGACCAAGTTGGTGGGATACAAAGGATGCCAGTTGTATTAACACTGGTAATGAACTTCAGAGTGTTGATTAGATAAACGTTCCAGCAGTAGGTTGGGTAATTAGCTAATGCAAAGCATCTATAGGGGAAAAATCAGGGTTAGGCTTTTATCTTTGATGTATTGAAGCAATGAGTTCTGCTCTCAGGGAAGAAAGAGTTGCGCCCAGGCCAGAGTTTTGCTGGGGGGAAAAACACAACTTTTTGGCTATACGTACACAGGACAATATAAAAACTAATGTTAATACAGTATCCAGTGTGTGCTAAGATGCTACAGTCTCTAATAAAACCTCTACTTGCACACAACATGAGTAAATCTTAATATTGATATATTTTGCATAATTTTAACAGACTGCTGAATTTCTCATTAGGTGTAATTGTTGTCAAACAAAATTTGCTAAGTATTGCAAAGTTGTGATTTTAATTTTATTTTTTGTAAATGGTGAGTAGATATAAACCAGTTCTGAGTCCATTTCAGTGATATGCTGGTTTATAGACTCAGTGATCAATAAAATGTCGGATAAATACTGCTTATTTGCATGTAAATGTTATATTTATTTATCTGGAGGTGAAAATGAACAACAATAATAAATATAATCACGATTACTTATAAATCAGTTAAATTTTCACTAGAGAAACAGGTTATTGGTAGTGTACTGTAGACCTAGAATTAAAACAACCCAAGTTTTAGATGCAGGTTTTTATAGTCAAGAAAATGTGGTTTTATGTACAATGGGGTAAAGTCAATGTACTCCTAACTAGAGTAGACTGACTGATTTTGATAGGACCAGTATAATAACAGTAGTCTAAAGATAAATAACAGGATTACTGAATTTGGAAGTTAAGTCATGGCAACTGGACTTCTTTCTTGTTAGGGTGAAACGTTTCGCTGCTCATCCAAGTACAGTGGTGCCTCGACTTACAACCATCTTGACTTGCAACCAATTTGAGTTACAACCAGCTCCGGTCGCTACATTTTGCTTTGACTTGCAACCGGCGCTTTGAGATACAACCGGAAAAAAGGCCTCTTTTCCCCATTGTTCCCTCCCTCCTTTCCTGTCCGTTTTTTAACCTTAGAGGTCATTTTAGGTTTTTTTTTTTAAAGTCTCCCCCTAGTGGACGGATTAACCACTTTTGCATTAATCCCTATTTTTAGTCCCTGCTGGAATGTTTTTTTTTAAATCCAAACTCTCCCCCCCCCCCTTGTCTTCTCTCTCTCCATCCTCTCTTTTTGTGCCTAAAAGCACAAACCTTTGTCTGAGGGGTCTATGTACCCCAGTGATGACCTTCTTTCTTTCCTCTTTTCCCCATTGTTGCCTCCCTACCTCCTTTCTTGCCCTTTTTTTAACCTTTAAAAATGGCTGGAATGGATTAATCGCGTTTCAATGTATTCCTATGGAAAATAGTGCTTTTACAACCATCATCCCGGAACGAATTAAGTTTGCAACTCAAGGCACCACTGTAGCTTCTTCAGACTGAAGAAGCTACTTGGATGAGTAGTGAAACGTTTCAACCTAACAAGAAAAGTCCAGTTGCCATGACTCAACTTCCAGATAACCTCACCTGGATGACTGAGAATCTTCACTGATATAGGGTTACTGAAATTATAATATTTTTATCACTAGTGTGAGTCTAGGGCTGAGAATGGGTGGGAATCTTTGGTCTCCAGATGTTTTGGGCAACAACTGACAGAACACCTAACTATTGCTTATGTAGGGTAGGTGTGATGTGTATTGTAATCCAAACATCTGGAGAGCCAACAGTACCCTCATCCTCATCATGCTAATTACACTCACCTGGAAGTAAATCATACTGAAATCCAGTGAGGCTTGCTTTTGCATAAACATGGCTAGCACTTCACTCTGAAGACACTGGTAGAAAGGAGCACCATTTTGCTATCACAGTACTTCAAAGATGGGAAGAAACACTCTATGGAACATTTCATTCCTTGTTAGCTCTTAGAGATGCAAGAGCTCAAAGTCTAGCAATATTACAGGTATTTATGTTATTTTCAAGACATGTTAGAAGCATTCATTTCCAGAGTCCTTGTATCTTGTTAGCTGAGTTGATAGTATGAATCTGGACTGTGATCTGTAAAATACATATTCTTCCAGTATAGGCTGTACATTTTATGTTTGTTGCTTGTATATATTGATTTTGATTTGCATTTTATTGTATTTTATTTTTAAATTGTTCTTTCAGGAAATAAGAGTATTAACTACTAGGACAAGCTGGGTAGATAGCTCAGTGAGTTAGTTACAGAGTCAGGAGTTCAACTCCCCTCTGTGCCTTCTTGGAGAAGAGTCAGCTTGTATAGCTTTGACCAAGCTGCCTGACTCAGAGCTCTCAAAATGAAGGAAATGGTAAACTACTTCTGAGTAGTCTATACCTAGGAAACCTTGGAAAGGGTCACAGTAAGTCAGAATCGACTTGATGGCATGTAATTATTAGTATTAATTATCACAAGAACTAGGATGAGAACTCTACACTCTTTGGAATGTATGTGGTTTGAAAAAAATATATTCAAAATTTACACAGTCATTTCCCCCTTAAATTTGCAAAGGCATTGATTTATTTTTAGTTGCAATATTTGTGATCTCAATGAAAATTTTGAGAGGAAGCAAGCCTAAGCAGGAACATGATTTTTTTATGTTTATCAAAATGTGCATAGGTTTCAAAAGATTAAGAAACATTGTCCCAGTAACCCCTACTGAACATCGTGGAGCTCAATTTTGAATAAACATCCATATGGGTTTCCTGTACAAGAGATAATCTAATTGATTAATTGGCTAACATTATAGTTGTTCTATGAAGCAAAGAGGACCTTTAATGCTTCCTAGGCTTGTTTTCTTTTTAAAAACCTTCTCCTTCTCCTATAGCAGAGCACTTCTCACAGATCTCCTGGGTGCCACACTCCACTAATTTCCATCGTAGATTTCCATGGTCCTACAGCTTTTCAAGGAAGCTATGACTCCTGGGTATCTTTGATGGTTACTACTACCTAAACTCCCTGAAGGAGGTTTCAAATAGTGGAGAGCAAACCAGTCTGCTGTAAATGAGTACCGACAATGTCAGCATTAATTTATTACAGAAATCTGTGGGGATTTGAAAGGAGAATGGTGTTACAGAAAGAAGAAGTCTGTATGGCTAGACTTCTCCTGAATCTCTATAGAGAATTCTTTTTCTTTCCTTTCTTTTTTTTTTTGGTAGGGTATGTCTTAGGCTCTAGAAATAATATACTGGTGCCAACTTACCATCTCTTATGCTAACTTTTTTTAAAAAAATGTTCTACATTTCTCCCTTGAATTGCATGGGTCCCATCAGTATGCTTTTGGTTATACATGGATTTTCAGTCAATCAATCAATCAATCAATCTTAAATAAATAAATATTCAGTAAATACTGTGATGCTATTCATATCCAGGAAATGGCCTCAGAAAGATGGCTCTTGGATTTACTGTTGTTGGCAGTGCAGCAGCCCCTAGTCCAATGGCAGTGCCTGGCCGGCCCTCTCTCTTGGCATGGCAGCTCCACGTGGCAGTTGAGGGGAGTGTTGGGGCACTCCAGGAGGCTTACACAAATCAGGGGAGGTCACAGCAGCGTGCTGCTCTGTTGGAGGAGAAGAGGAGTGATCACACACCCATTTCCCCTCTCTTACAGGTTTTTTCTATCCTTTTAGCTGCCTTCGAAGAGGCTTAGCCCTGAAAACATTAAAACACCATGGGACCCAAACAAAGTGCCACTGGTGATGATTGTAATTATCATCTTATATGTACAGTTAATACAGTAAGTTCACCTGTTCTCTCTCTCTGTGTGTTTTTATCAAGCAACTGTTTGTGCTTTGTAGTTGCATTTTTGGGGGCATAAGAGTTATACATGGATTTTGAACTACATGGGGATCCAGCACCCCAATCCCAGCATTGTTGAAGGGAGAAGTGTATATAAAATACAAAGTGCTCTGTAGAGAGCTCACTCTGACAATGTGCCATTAGAAAGGCAAAACAGCTGTGCTACCATTTAAAAGTGCACCCTCTGTTACTATAGAGTATATCTATACTATGCACTTAACAGCAGTTTGAAACCAGTTCAGTTATTAGGGCTTCATCCTACAGAATCCTGGGATTTGTAGTTTGGAGAGGTAGTTTAAATTATCTGCCAGACAACTGTCAAGTATCCCTTCCAAACAACAGCAGAGAATTATGTGATACCAAGATTCCACAGTATAGAGTCATGGCTGTTAAAGTGGTACCTGACGGATGTAAGTGTGTAGTCTAGATGAACTCTGAGACACAATGTGGTTTATTCCCTCCAGGTGATTTAAGAGTCATTTACATTTTCCACAATGCCTTGAAAAGATAGTATGTTGAAGAAGGCATTGTAAGAAATATAAGTGGTCATTCTCAAGCCTGCCAGCTTGATGGGAGATAGAATTGATTCCTTATAGGGTTATTAAAAAGATTATGTCAAGATGATGCTTGTGAAGTACATTGACCACTTGCGGGTACTGAACAAATATTCTTTCAGGCCATTTTACAAATATTGTGTATGTTTTGTATTTCTGTAATTAGCATTAGAAAGACCAAGAATATAAGCAGATATCTAAATTCAGCGATTAAATGGACCATTAAGGAAATAAAAGCCTCCTGACATGGTCCATTAAGGAGATAAAGGCCTTCTGTCCCTAAATTGCAGAAACATAACAGCTATACATACATGGGGATGGTTCTCACATTATTTTGCTTCCCAGAGAGTTGTCCTGTGAAATGTACAAATATTCATATGCAGTGAATATAGCATATACGTCTATGCTATGAATATAAAAGCTTCTGAAACTTGGGAAGCTTGGGAAAGTTACTTTGGATGGCAGTTCTCCAAGTCTTCCAGTCATCATGGTGGCTGGTAGCCATGCTGGCTGGAGGATTCTGGGAGCTGTTGTTCAATTTCTGTAATTGAAGTTAATTACAGAGAGCTTGAATTAATTACATAAATATGCTTCACATTTATTGGCGTCTAATTTTCTCCCACAAACACAATCTGTATGTAGTGCAAAGTGACATGAAAAAGGCTCTTATAGGAAGACTGTATATAATACAACATAAGACAGGCAATGTTATATGCGTCTTCATCACCAAGATATGGACATTTGCAAGACTCTGGAAGATACTAAAACCATAATTTATAAATCACTACATCTGGAACAAATCGCCCTCCCTGCTAATAAACACATAGGCACATCTTATCTGCAGCAAATGTTGCCTATGGTGGAAGAAAAGCTTTGGCAAAATCAGTGCTCCCACCTCTTCCCCCTCACTATGGTTGATCCTCATTTGCTTTCCATTCCCTCTGGGCCCTTTTTTTCCTTACCTCATCAAAAGAGATGATAAGGTGCACAGAGGTTACTAGACCTTCTCATTGCCCCTTTCTTTTCTTGCTGGCTTGTGCTGTGTTTGGATGAGGTTTTGATCATGCAACCATGCTGCCTTATCTGCAGAATTGTATAGAAAGTCCAGATAATGTCGTTTTCTACTTGTAACCCTGTAGTGTTTTCCCACCACTTTAAAAAACAAAACCAACACAGAAATATATTTTGAAAAGAAGCAAGGTTTGTAGCAGCAGCGGCCTGTGGTTTGATGGGGGAGCCTAAGGAGAAGCTCCATCGCGGAATGGTAAATCAATAAAAAAATGTTCTGCAAATTATCAAGCACAAAAATATTAAGTCTATCACTATAGTTGAGGTGTAAGGGAAACATTCTGAGAAAAACTAAGACTGCAGTCCATTCCTACTGAACACAATGAGAAGAAACCTCAGAGCAAGTGTGTTTGTAAGACTGCTCATCAACACTTGTATTATATCTATGTAATCCTGTCATCCATTTTGTATCCCCTCCAGTCCCATATCAGAATTTTGTGTTTTTTTGATGATATTTTAGGCCACAGATTCATCTTTTGTTACTACCATATAAATGTGTACTGAAATATAATGCAAATATGTAGATAGCACAACTGCCCACTGTCAAATTCTTTCTAAGCTTAAGTCAAAGGTTCACACTAATTCATGAAACTTCGTGCTATGTCCCTGAAGAGTTTGGCCCTGATTACAAGTATGAGAATGATATACCCAGAGGAAGATCCCAATAAGTCATAGCTGACTTGTTGAAACATTCATTGCGTCTGCAAATGCGATATTTATGGCCCCAAATAATGCAAAACTGAATGAAATGTCTGACATAGGTTTGAGGGATATAAGATTGGGGGTTGTAGATTGTATACCTACTATGGTTTTCTTTTGCTTTCAAGATAATTGGGCTGGAGAGGGATGGTGTTTTAGGAGACCTTATATACTTCTTTATATTTATTTAATAGATGTATGTGTTTGTGTGTACTATTTACTTACTATATTAATAAATTTTATATTCCATTAAATTTTTTTACCATTGTCTTCATGGCAGTCACATTGTAACTGAGGAGGAGGAGGAGGAAGAGCCAAGAAGAAGTCAATCAATTCTGACTTCTGGCAACCCTTTTCACGGTTTTCCAGGTAGGGAATACTCAGAAGTGGTTTATCATTCCCTTCTTCTGGGGGTGCCCTGGGACTGTGCAGTTTGCCCAAGGCTGCACAGGCTGGCTGTGTTTGCAGGAGGCACAGTGGGGAATCAAACTCCCAATCTTTGGCTCCACAGCCAGATACTTAAACCACTGAGCTAAACTGCCAGATCTACTTTAATAATCAACATTATAATTATTGGTAGGTAGGTAGGTAGGTAGGTAGGTAGGTAGGTAGGTAGGTAGGTAGGTAGGTAGGTAGGTAGGTAGGTAGGCAGGTAGTACTGTCAGGTCGATTCTGACATATAGTGATGGTTTTAATACTCATTTTAACAATACTGAATGGAATATACAGATTTTAAAATTTTTAGTCCTTTAAATAACAAGGTGCAAAACCAAATCTGCAAAATTAATCATGACCTGCCTGCCAGTCTTGAGCCACCCCACCTTAAGGTAAGCAGAGCCCCACAGAGGTTGTGGGGCTCTGCTTACCTAGACTTAACAGGATGGGAAAAGCAAAAGAGCTGGATGAGCCTAATTTCTCCCTCAAAGATCTTGTAAAATGTAAGGAAGAATGTCCCCTCCCATTTTAAGAACTGGACAGACTAGTTTTGGAAACATGTGTCTTACTATGTACCTCCCTCAAATCCAGTTTTTCTCCATGCTTCAGCTTAGTGCATCCCACATTGACCAGAGGAGTGGCAACAGCTATCCCCAGAATATGAACACACCGTTTTCTGGCTGGAGTTGAGAGCCAAGCACCCTGTTATAATGAAGGTCATCTGATCTGCCTACAGGAGCAGGCTTTCATGCATGCTGGATCAAGAAACATTAGAGCCTGAAAAAGTATCCTTTCCAAGTGCTGGGATACACATAAATGTGCATTAAAGTACAGATGTTCTGCCTATACTCTTTGATTTTAACATAATGTGCAAAGAAGTGCATTTGACGGAAAGCAGTTTGAATGAAGATAAATTATCTGCATCTGGATGTTTGTCCAGTTTACACTCAGTTTGGATTTAATTTGCATTTGCATTGATTTACACCTGTAGTTCCAGCAAATGGCACATGAAGGAAATCTTGCTTCTACCCATGGATATTATTTGAAGAGAGACAAGGAAGTCTGAGAAGTATGAATGAGAGCACGAAAGGAAGCAAAGGCTCTTTCTCTCCTCCTTCTGTCTTCTAATGTTTCAGCATATTTGATGCTCCCTTATACTTAGAAATTGGTGCATATGCATTGTTTCATGACCATTTACTGGGAGAGATATGAGATATGAATGAATGAATGAATGAATGAGGGCAGTTGTGACATAAATGGTGAAAATCTACTGCCTTTAATTAAATGCCACTTAGTTTCAAAAATTCAGGGCCACCTGAAGGCATCTTACTGCCTAAAGTGCAGCAGTGAATGGCACCCTCTCCCCATTCATCATGCCATAACACTCACACATGGGAAGTTATTTTAGCAGAAATACTGAAGGCACAAAGCACTTCTCCCTCTTCATGTCAATAAAAACAGAAGCATCATAAATTAAATGCCAAATTGTTTGCTGCTCTTTCTGACAGTCAGCTGCTTTTATCAGTTTTCTCTGAATAACAGTAAGGCCAGCCTGTCCACTTTTGTACAAAGAGTTACCAAAAGATACCATGCTTCATACAGTATATAGCAGGAGTATGTGGCCACCAAGAGGACACTAATGCAATTGCTTGTATTGGTATGACCCTAAACACAATTATTTGGGTGGCCCTGACTCAAAACATATTTGCTCAGAAGCAGGTCCCATTAATTTTCAGATAAAGTTTCTGTTAAGCTAAGCAGGCAGGCATGGAAGCTGCATAGAATAGAATCGAAACCGGATACTTCTACAAAAGAGTTTGATGCTTTGAGCTGAAATACAAGTTATAGATAGCTTGTCATTAGAGCAGGGAATTCCTTAAGAGCTGAAAATGTCTGATTGTCACAACAGGGGTTTTCACACCTAGTGTAGTTTGCAAGTAAGCTTTCTTTCTTTAATGACTGGTTGGGAGTTAAACATGGGCTTTGTTTGGAAATATGATTGTTCAGGCATGAAGATCCTGGAATCACATCTCTGGAACATTGATAGATTCCAGCTTTTAATGTTAGATTGTCTGGAATACAGAGTTTGGTCCTCTATTCCACTACAACTTGTATTCAGCTATACCTTACCGACACTTTCTGTTTGTTTTGAGTATGGATTGACTTCTGTCTGAATTTGCTGAAGTTAGATTTTTCTTGGAGTCCTTAACTAAACAAACGACTGAGTGCCTTCTGTGAGAAAAAGTAGTATATAAATATTTAAATAAATTAAATGCTGATCAGTCCCTAAAGAGCATGACTCTCAAGTGTGTTCACCTCTTAGAAGGAGAATGGATAGATGATTGTCTACGTCTCTAAGAGAATTCATCTGGATGCTTAGTAGGGTTAAGGTAGGCATCCACGGTTAAAATCATGCTGCAGACACATAGAGGCAATTGTGCAGCACTTTACCCTATCTATCAGGTTGTCCTTCACGTGACTAGTTGCATGCCTGGTTTTGCAAACAGCACATGACTGGGCATGCAAAAGACAGACTGCCAGAGAGGGGGAAACTGCATGATTTCTCACTGCTCTGTGTTTCTCCAACAGCATTCTGGCCAGAATTTCTAAAAGTGATGTGGAGTACCTTTTATCAGCTTTGTCTGATCTGCCCAGTGGCAACCCTACCTAGAAAAAGTGAGCCTTGTTTCAGTTAAATATATCCTGATGGCATTCAGACGTGACTACTGTCATACAGCCTGTATAGCATTACCTTCAGAGATGGTTCAGCTGCACCATCTATTACCCTGGCTGCCCAGTTTATTTCTGGACCCTGTTTCAACTGATGGCGATGACTTTTAAAGCCGTAAACATTTGAGGACAGAGTTATTTGAAGATCTGCCTGTGTCCATATGAACTTGCCCAGGGATTGTGCTTGTGGGTCCATCATTGATACCTATCAGGTTGGTAGGTTCTAGAGACTGGTGTGTCATTAGTGGTGATGCTGTATCTTTGGTGGGACGTACTTAAGGCCCTGGTTATATGGATGTTAAACAGATCTTTAAGACTTTTTATTTCAAGCTGCTTTTAGTATTTGTGTGGTACCTATGAGATATCTGATCTGGTTACAGTGGCACATGCCTTGGTAACATCCTGCTTGGATTACTGTAACACACTTGACAAGGTGCTGCTTTGGAAGGGTATTCAGAAATTCCGGCTGGTCCAAAACGCTGCAGTGAGACTGAGGAGTGGGGCAGGGTTTAGGTAGCATATAACTCACCTCTGACAACATCGGCTTCAGCTACCAGGCTATTTCCAGGACCCAGTGCAAATGCAGGTCATGACTAGTAAAAGCTCTAAACAATTTGGGCCCAGGCTATATAAAAGATGCCAGTTTCTCATGCGAGCCTCTCCAGGTTTAAGATTTGCTTAGGAGGCCCACCTCTCCAGATATATCGGAAGAATCTACAAGAGAGCCTGAAGGGGCCTTTTCTGTGGCTGCTATTTGCTGGCCAGGTGTGAAATGCCCTTCCATGGGAATCTATATTGGCCCCCTTCCTGCCTCTTTCTGCTATTTACTTTCAGGCTAACTTTTGGCAAGTTACGGTAATTAATTAGTTGCAGAAAAAAATAGCTTTTAATAGATGTTGCACCCCCCCCTCAAAAACTGTTTCAGTTATTTAAAAGTAGTCTTTTATTGCTATTTATTAAATTGTATTTTAATATTACATGCGTTTTTTTAAAAATCGTTCTTAAAAACATCCAAGATTATTTTTATACTGTATCATGACTGTAACAGAAAACACCCTGAATGCAATAGGATATCCCGAATGTTCTTATCCTCCAATCACTTACCAGGAGAATGCCATCTTGTAATTGGTGCCAGAAAAGTTATCTGTTCACACAAACATATTTTGTCTAAGTCTGCACACAGGTCTGTTGTTCATATCTTGATTCAGATGCATACAATATATATATTCCAGTAGATCTTCAAGGCTTTTTGGAGCTCAGCAATTCTTTTGCACTGCATGTAAACAAATCCTAGCTGTGCTTTCATACAACCGATACAAGATACTGGATGTGAATGGAAAAGTTGAATACTGTGTATGGGAGTGGAAGGGCAAGAATGCCTTTTATCAATAGCTGCAGTCCAGTGTCCCAGCTACAGTATTCTCCTATATGCTACCGTTCACTGATATGGGTGAGTGTAAAGGAGGTGTACTTAGGGATATTACTGGGTTGGGGGCTCAAGCTATTTGCTGCCTCTGGTCGTTCCAGCAGTTGAACACTGAACCTGCACAAATTCCTCCTGTTTCTTTGTTACATGCCAGCATTTGATATAATGTTGGACTTTTATATTTATATCAGTACATAATTTTAGACTCTGGCTCACTTTAGACATCCACAAGTATTACTTCATTTCTGAATGATATAATTAGTATTTACTTTCTCTTTCCCTGCCCCCATCCAAACTGCCATTTCATCTTTTAAACTGCTTCCACATTCCTGATATGTCAGAAACAAAACATTGCTAATGTTCTTCCCTTTTCTATGTATGACTGTGTCTTTCTCTCTGTGTGTATATGCATTTGTGTAGGAAACACTAGAAACATTAGCAGTTTGTTTGTTTTTTCATTTCAAACGTATTTAAATAAAAGCATTGCTATTATTACAGGAATAAAACAGAGTTTGATTCTGTTGCCCTGAAGCAAAGTACTGTACAGTTCTGCTTGGAAAGAAGCATTATTTTATTGCTGAAAAGGATAATATGTTTATAAAGTAAAAATGATAAAATAAACATTTGTAACTACGAGCATTACAAGCCTTTAAAGAAGAACAACAAAGGGTGCTGTGATATCTAGTAAGCAGCCCTGGTTAACTCCAGTATGCCCATACTGGCTCAGGTATTAACAGGGATCCGATTTGCCACTTTTCCCATCACCTGCTGCTCTTCAGGTAGGTGTCTGAAGGTGAGGCAAGACTGTGGGAATATGGGCCCTGACTCTGGGACGCAGGCAGAACTGCAGTACTCTATAGCGCTGCAAAAGCTTCCTGAACATAAGTCTTATGGTTTATGTTTAACAATGAAGACTTACATCTCTTTCTCTTGCACACTGAAGAACATAGGTGCCTGTGCGCCTTCAGTTCATCTTAATTTAAATGAACTTGGGTTTTCTTCACAAAAGATGAACTTTCCTACACAGGTGGCATTTCCGCATGGGAATAAATTAGAGGGAGCCTACATACAGAGAGGGTCACGTTTGATGATAGCACTCACATAGTGAAAAAAGCAGGATTGGTTAGGGCCTCCTAGTAACATACCCATTATGTACGTACAGTACAAGACATGCATGTGAAATAGTCTATTTTTTTTCTTGGTCCAGAGCTGTCCTGAATATAAACTACTGAGATATACCTGTCAGTCTCTTTACAGAATTAATACCCTAATGTGAACTCGTATTGTTCTCTATTCTTTTGTATAACAGCAAATAGGAGTGTTTTATAGCTAGTAAGAATAAATATAAAGTATCAAAATAAAGATTGTAGAAAGAAAAAAATGGGAATAAAAAGGTGGAACACACAGCTGAATACATTAAAAATACTTCTTTTTACATCTGAGTCATAATTCATGTTACGTCTCCTGCGAAGTTCAAAGTTTTTTCCTTTTTCTCGCACAAAGCAAGAGCCCTGTGCAACAACTGTGCCTCAAATCATTTCACTTCAATTGTACTAACAGGTTTTTAGAGTTTAAATCGCGAACAACCTCCGAGTGAACCTTTATCCAAATGACTGCAAGTTTCACACAAAAAGAGCACTTCTCTTTCACGGAGTACCTTTTGTGCTTCAGTGAGCCCCAGTCCCTTTTCCTTTCTCCCTCCCCCTCCCCCCTTCTCTTCATGTTTGTCTTTGAAGAAAGATGTATGCTTTTGTGCAGTAATGAAAGCAGGTATCAGTTAATGACACAACTGCAATCCCAGCTTCATAATGTACCCTGGAAATGCTTCAAGATAAAGCTTCCCCATACCTGCATTTATGCAGGAGTAAAGTACCAATTCAGAAGTCAGGGTGACTGTCAGCCCTGTAGAGGCATCATGTGGCATTAAAAACCCAACTATTAGGGGTGACCTCATCTTTCTCTCCCCCTTCTACTCCTTACATCAAGAAGTTAAAATTGTACTGCTGATTCTCCCCGCCGGTTTTTCACTAAGAGTTCCTTCTTTTGATACCACACTTTTTTAAAAAAAATCACACTCAAGTTTAACCACTAGAAAAGAGTACCGCTACCAACAAAAGACGTTTCCCTAAAATGTCATTATTTGGGGGGGGGGGGGCAATCATGACCTCCGGAAAAAATAATAACGAATTGATATTTTTTAAAAAAATATATATGTTAATTGATCTATATTGCGTTAACTTTCCAATCAACGTGGATAGTGGAGAGAACGGCAAACTTCCTTACTCCTCTTCTTTATTTTTGGCGGCGAGAGGGAAATGGGTCTGCCATCTCTCGCGGCCGCCCCACTGCCTTTTTCGCCTCCGAACCTCGCAAAGAGGAGCGCCAGCAATTCGGTGTGTAAAATACAGCCTAGGAGCCTGGGGGCACCTTCCTCTTTGCTCTGCCTTGTGTGAGTGTGCGTGTGTGTCTCTCGTCTCTCTCTCTCTCCTTTTCTCCCTCTCCCTCCCTCTCCCCCTCCCTCCCTCCCTCTCCCGCCTGTGTGTGAGCTGTGAGCACTACTGCCGCCGCCGCCGCTGCCCTTTGATCCCTGCATTAGTGTTAGTTAGGGGCTTGGAGACACGCAGGGAGCAGCCATAGACACCGCCGCACCACAGCCCACATTATTGACACCGCATATGAGCACACACTCTCTCCCTCGCCCATTAGATCCATTTCCATTGAAGAATATTGCGACCGGGGACAAGCCAGGTGCACGACCGGGGGCGGCCGGGGTGCTGACGGGGGCGGTGGGGGGGGGAAGAGAGAGCGAGAACGAGAGCAAGAAAAGGTGGGAAGGAAGGGCACGGAAAAAAGGGAGAGGGGGGGGGAATCCCTTCTTCTCCTTTGCTCCAGGAGAAGCGGTTTCTTAACCCCCCCCCCCATAGCCCAGGAGAAGAAAACCAGCCTCTGCTGGGCAGCCACCCCTTTGCCCCCTCGTTGTGCCTGTCTCTGCCCCTCTTCGGGCTTTGGTGTGGTGGCGGTTTTTCCCCCCTTCTTTTTAATTTGATCTCTCGTAAAACCAAGAAGGAGAATGTGAAAAGGGGGGAAAATGCCCAGGAGGAAGCAGGAGCAACCCAAGCGCCTCTCTTCACGTAAGTGCTCCTTTTTATCCCCCCCATCCCCTATTTTCTCCCCCCGTCTCTCTCTCTCTCTGTCCCCGTGTCTCTCTCTCTCTCTCTCTCTTTTCCTCCGTCTCCCCCCCCCCTCCGCCCAACACCCGGTCTCTGCCTGCTTCCTTCCCCTTCGTAGCCTCCTCCGTTGTTTTGTGCATTAGTTTAGGGTTACAGAGGTGAAACTGACAAAGACACAGCCTGGGTTATTCCTCTTTTAGGTCTGAGCTGAGGCAGCCATGTTGGTGATGAACAGCCTTGTGCCCTTTTAATTTTTTTTCCCTCCTCTCTTCCTCTGTGTGTGTGTATGTGTGTGTCTGAGGGGGAGAAAGAGAGAGCAGAGTGTGTGTATGTGTGTGCCCCTCTCTCCCTCTCCTTCCCCTCGCTTTTCTTCGCTTTCCTCGCCCTCTCTTTCCCCTCCCCTTTCTTGTGATTGTGCATTTGTGTATGTGTGTCTGCGTGTGAATGGATTTCTCTTTTACGGCGGGGGGGGGGAAGAGAAGAAAGAAGAGGCTCTCTCTTCTTCCGCCCCCCTTTCTTTTAATTGGGGTGGGGAGGAGTTGCAGTTGGAAGGGAAAGCCGTGTGCTGGCGTCTTGCGCGGAATCCATCGTGAGGTCCGTCTCCGGCTAAAGGTTGCGGCTGGGCTTGTCGGCCCCAGAGCTGGGGGGGGGGGAGAGGAGGAGGCGGGGGAGGTTGAGGTAGGGAGCGGCGGTGGTGTGGGGGTGGGACATAGAGACACACCAGAGTCCGGGGCTGCCGCTGTGCCGCCGAGGAGGAACGGGAGGGGGGGCAGCAGGAGGCAGCTCGTGGCATGCGAGGTCCCTGCAGAGCAGAGGGGGAGGCGGCGGCGGCGGCGGCGGCGGCGGGTAGGGCGAGCTGGGGGCGGCCGCTTCTCCTGGCTGCGATAAAATGAAGGGTCAGAGGCAGCCGAGGCTTCAGCCTCCCTGCCCCAGACCAGAGCAGCAGAGCCCGGGAAGGACTCCCGAGTGCATCTCAGACCGCCTCCCCCTTCCCCCCCTCTTTCTTTCTCCTCCTCCCGCCTGGAAGCAATGTGCACACCACACACGGACACGGCCGCCGGCCCCCCCCCCCACCCTCTCAATTTCCCACCTCCGTCCGAGTCCTTTGCAAAGCAGTTAACTTTTTCGCTCGGCTTTCCGCGCCTCCCCCCCCCCCCCCGCATGAAGCTGCAGCCCCACGGACGCTCTTCTCGCCGAGAAGGGGCAATAAAAGTGGGGACGCTGGGGGGGGGGGTCGAGGTCTCCGCAGAGACCGCCGTATATCTCTATCGGAGCGAGATGGGGAGGACATGCGAGCGCCTGAGCGCGGCCGTTTGGCCCTGGCTGGTTGGCCTCGGTGCAGAAAGGAGGAAGGAAGGAAGGCGGCGCGGGGGGGGGGGGGAAGCGGGGGTGGCAGCGGCGGAGGCGGTGGATTGGGGGGGGGGTCAGACGCTTGCCTCGCTCGCCCGGCCTCCGGCACTTCTTCGCCTCCGTGGCTGCTCGCTCAGCCCCTCCCCGGCTGTGCCCCCGGGTTCAGTGTCGGCGAGCTGAACTGCTTATGTGTCAAAGCCATGGTCGGTCACCTGAAGTTCACCAGGGAGGAGGGGGAAGGGAGGGCTAAGGTTGTGTAGGAGCGGATGGCGTGTGTGCCTTGCGAGGTGTGTAGGGCTGGGTGTGTGTGTGTGCTTGAGCTGGGGAGGCGGGGGGGGGGAGGAGAGTTGGTCTCCCTTCTGGACCCGGAGCGCGCTCGATGACCGCCCTCCAGATATAAATTTCGATACTTGATCGATCGAAGGAAAGGGTCCCCAGAGTGCCCGAGCTCCTTTGCCCACGTCTCTTCCCGCCCTTCCATCCTTTCTCTGCCGCTTTGTCCCCCCCCTCCCCCGATATACTGTCAGCCTGGCATTAATGAACCAAAGCAGAGGTGGAGAGACAAATGGCACTTAAGAGATTACCTCCCCCCCCCCCCGCACACATACACACATAACGCGCATTGCTCATTTCCCTTGCCGCCCAAAACCAAGGCAAAGAGGGCTTCCGATTGGACCCCTCCCCGTGCCGCTCCGGCCTCCCCCGCCCCCCCCATTGTGATTTTGGAATAGGCATGGAATAGACCTTAGTTTCTTTTTTAAAAATATATAGTTCGGGGAGCTTGTATGAAAGAGAGTCCTGAACGCGTAAGGGACTGCGTTTGCCCCTCCTGCTGTTGGTCTCCTCTAGGTCCCTTGCCTTTCCCCCCCCCTCTTTTTTTTTAGGGGAGGGGGAGGACACAACTTCGCGGCGGCTTCCCCTGTATGTTCCTTTGTATGGATCTGGGCGGGAGTAGGGAGGCGTCTGTGTTAAAATACGGTTAGCCCTAAAATAACGTGGCGATCAGGGTTAGGAGCTAATAAGAAACACAAACAGTTTGCAAGTTCTGTTGTGGTTTTTGTAAAAGGAAGTGTGCGTCTGTTAAAGCCTAGCTCGAGAGTTTGGAAAGCGCGTTGTGTATGCAGTTGGAGATAGCTATGTAAGCAGCTGCAGACTGCCCTGCTAGTGACCTTGACCCGGACCCGGTGCTGTTGCCCTTTCTGTCTGTTTCTCTAGGGCAGAGATGAAATTCTGTCTCCATTTTAGCTCGCTCGGGAAAGACCTCTCCTACATGCTGGCTGCTTCTGGCTAGACTTGCTTTAATAAAAAAAAAAAAAGGGAAAGGAAAGAAACGCACCCATGGAGTGCAAGGTTTACTATCCATTTGCCCCAAAGCTTGTAGGGAAGTTAACATTTATTAAACTACAAGATGCAATACTCTTTGGGGAACCGGGGGGGGGGGGGGAAGCAGCTTTTTAAATGTGCCCTGTTTCTTGAGCATGGATACTTTGGTTTAAGGATTTACTGATGTGTTTCTCTTAATAAGTGAAGGGGTGTATCACACTAATGTAAATAAAGTGTGAATTCTGTGGACTTTGAATTAAATATATATTGTAAACATAATACTTTAAAAACTACCAAAGCTTGTATGGAACGTTGATCCATGTTTTTAACTGCAAACATTTTGTGATGGTATTTCTATTTATTGGGGGCTATGTGAGTAAAAGGTTGTTACCACCTCTGAGAGAACATAATCATTAATATGAAATGGGAACAAAAGTGCAGTTTGCAGCTCTGGTATGAGAAGTACAGGGATTTAAAATGTTAAGATGGTACAGTGCCAACATTCACTTTGTCCTTTTACCTTCCATGTAGTTTGTACAGGAAACACTAGACAGTCCTCTTCTTAACTCTTGGGTAGCGCATTGTATCATACATGTGGAGTGTGTGTCACTGTATTCCAGTGTATTACGTTTTATAACAGTTTCATACTGTAATTGTTTTTACTGTAGAAGCAGAATCTGATGTTTAAACAATACGCATTGTATATTTTGACATTCTTTCTTAACAATGACAGGTTTACTATAACAGAATGAAGTGCTAATGTAGCAGCTATCCACCTTCTTGAGCTGGTTAAATGAATGTTGCAATGCTTACTAAAAAAGTAGGTTTTGTCAAATTTGCCAAGGCTCATTTATTGATAAACATCTTTATGAATGGTTGCAACTCCCACTTTTCCACTTGTGTAAATCCATTTGTTTTCTGTTAACTGATTTTTCTCAAATATTATGTCTTAGAAATATGATATAGCTGAGGTGGGGGAAAGCATTAGACACCTTACCCTTTGTAGTTACAATGTACAAATACTACAGAAAGTTAGTTGTAGTGAGTTTGTTTAGTTGTTGGGAACCAGAAGTTGATTTAAATATATGCCTTGAGAGGAATGTTGTGTAGGGGATAAAATGTACAATTACAATAATTATAGGACTAGAGAAGAGTCCAGTGTGAAAAAGTAACCTGATATATTAAAAATATAATTGTTGCCAAACTAATGTCAAGAATGTGTTAAAGCCTAAGGCCAGGACTACAAGAGAGGCTTCAGTGTGTGTAAGCATTTCACCTTGTACTGTATACTACATCTGAGAGCCAGTGTGTTGTAGTTGTTAGACTGCAGGATTATGACCAGGGAGTTTTAGTTTCAAGTTTCCATGTTCACCGCATGACCTTGGGCCAGTCACTGTCGCTAAGCTTAGCCTGTCTTGCAGCATTGTTAGGATAAAATGTGATGAAACTGGGAGAATAATATATGCTAGTTTGGGGTGTGTATGAAATGTGACCAGTAAAAAGAAAAGCATCATTGTTTTCTCCACCCTGCCTATGCTGCATTTGGAGCCCATTCCTGAATTTTTGAAGTAACTTGCTAGACAACAACTGAGACGGGTGTGTACACTTTATCTAAGACCAGATTGTGAATATCATAGAGGTAAAATTTGAAACTGACATTTTGGTTCACAATCATACTGCCAGTGCAGCGGAACCTCATTGGGTTGCTCAGATTGTCTGTTTTTTAAATGATCTTCTTTCAAGCCAGCTTGTAGGCTTCTGTCCCAACACCTCAAATCAAGAGTATGTTTTGGCGTTTCTGCAAGTATAAAAGTGGTCAGTACGAAGATCAAACTGTGCAGTAGATTCTAGGTACGGATCACAGGGATCCCTTTCGTGTTCATTTCTTTCCTTTGTCGAAGTCTTTTCATCTTCCTTAACCCAGTGCCTACCAGATCTTTCAGACTAAAACTCATGCCACTTCACCCATGGGCCATGCTGGCTGAAGCTTATGGGAGTTTTATTCTAAAATACCTGAAAAGCTCCTGATTAGGGAAGAATTATTATGCACCACTAATGGCAATATAGAGTGCCAGTAGCAGCAGTAATAGTAACAGTGGAAAATACGGATAATTTTGCATATTTAATTGGTAGTAAGTCTGTTAGCACTCAGCATTCTAATTTTCTCCAAATAAGGTGTTTTTGTAAAATGATAGAAGGTGTCTCACTGATTCTCAACTCCTGAGGGTCCAGTAACCCTGGAGATGAGGTGGTATTCCCAAAAAGTTGATGGGCTTGGGAGAATTTAATAATTATAGGTGGGGGAGTTTGCAGAACTTTGGGAAACGTTTACAAAATATTATTCCTGCATTGAGCAGGGGTTTGGACTCAATGGCCTTATAGGCTCCTTCCAACTCAATTATTCTATGATTCTATGATAAAATACACAAACTTTCTTAGATAAGCACTCTAGATTGGATGTTGGACTTTATCCTAACCTTCCCCACCCTAGCGCTGTCCAGGTTTCTTGACATCATCTAACCTGGTTGGAGATGATGGGAGTTGTATTCTGGAGGGTACTAGGTGGAGCATAGCTGGTTTATATATGCTGATCACAGATGATGATAGCAATGCAGATGTGAAGCTCTACAGGCAAAGTTCATTGCAGTGAAGTGAGAAATTGGCCATGGTTGTTGTAGGTTTTTCGGGCTGTTTGGCCGTGTTCTTAAGGTTTTTCTTCCTAACGTTTCGCCAGTCTCTGTGGCCGGCATCTTCAGAGGACAGGAGTCAAACATTAGGAAGAAAAACCTTAAGCACACGGCTAAACAGCCTGAAAAACCTACAACAACCATCGGATCCTGGCCGTGAAAGCCTTCGAGAATAAATTGTCCATGATTTGTTAAACGTAGCCTTTTTTGCACTTTCCCCATCAAGAATTGTCCGATTCTGATTTCCAGGTTGTTGAAAGAATTCTGCCATAGGTCCTTTAGGGCAGTGGTCCCCAACCTTGGGCCTCCAGATGTTCTTGGACTTCAACTCCCAGAATTCCTGGCCAGCAGAGGTGGTGGTGAAGGCTTCTGGGAGTGGTAGTCCAAGAACATCTGGAGGCCCAAGGTTGGGGACCACTGCTTTAGGGAACAGATCTTCCTGAGATTAGTTGATGTCACCTAACTGAGAAACTGAGCATAGCAATTTGCAATTATAAATCTGTGATCCCCTCAGTGCAATATGTTTCTATGGCAAACTAAAATGGATAACATCACAATCCTATATGTATTTGAATTTTGATGGGATTCACTCCCAGGTAAGACAATGCAGGGGTTTGCAGCCTATTTATTGTTGGCTCAGAAAACATCATGAAAACCTTGCTGTTCCATTCCAGATCATTCTCCTTTTGAAAAAAAATTCCCATGTGGTCAGCAAGGTATATGCCAGCAAAGAAGTTTCAGGAGGTATTTTATATGGCTGAAAAGAAGATTTAAGAGGGGAATCAACAATAAATGGTCCCTGTTGTTTGAAGTCAATAGTTTATATTTAATTATTTTATAAGCAGGAAAACCATACATATGTGGGCATATTCTGTGGAAACTTGCATAGATCATGTGACAGAGAGTTGACTGGAACAAAGACTCTAGTGGCTTTAGCTTGTGTGTACTTTGGATTTGAGGAGATAAAAACTGTAATGTGACATCATCAGCTGCATGGGATATTGCAAGTATTTTACAAGTACAGTCACCAAAGCCAATTCCTTAAAGGAATTGGATAAATATTCCATGAAATAATTAGCTTTGGTGACTGCATTTGCAGTGAATAAAGTTAATTTATTATATCAATTTATTATGCCTCTACTCCAGACCTTTTATGTACCCTTAAATACTATTTTTGAGTATCTGTATTGCTGTTTCCATTTGCGGAACCTCCTTGTCAGATTTATATCTTAACATTGGGCAAAAATATGAAATATGCATGAAATAGATTATGTCTGGGGAAACTGAATTATAGAAAATAACAAAGCATAGAACATGGATATAACGGCCAACTACACATTAAAAAACACACACCATATTCTGAAGAAAGAACTATTTATGTCAGTGATTATTTCAGTGGCGTGACACTGGCTAAAGGGTATTGTAATATAAGGAGTAAGTTTCTTGCTCATGAAGACTTACCTTTGAGTCCTTCTAAATCAGATCAGGTGCCAAAATGTTAGAATGAAAATTATGAAATATTTTCATTCATAGTTTCATTCATGTATATATTTGCAATTTATTCCACTACAACGCTCTGTCATTGCTATGAACTGAAATTCACACAGTGCTTTTCATCAGATAACTGATGAATTTTTAGGGCAGACTTCGGCTTGGTCTTGTGATCCATGTTGAGATCACGGATACCATATTCTGGAAAAGGTTATAACATTTAGTCGACCAATCACAAGCTGCGTTGTTGTTTTAACATGACTCAGAATATTCACAAGGCTAGTGACACCAGAACGCTGCCCTAGCCTGTATCAGTTCACTGGGACTTCATCATATGAAAGGCGAGTTTGTCCTTTTGACCTCTGTCAAAGAGTAAGCCCATCTACATTTACATCTAAGTCTTCCAGCTGTGGGCAAGCTTACCACAGGAGTTCTAAAACAGAGATTGAAAACATTACTTTGTTGAACAGTAACTCCCAGATTTTTCAAACTTGCATGCCACAGGGTAGCCAGAGAATAACCTTTTCAAGCTCTGGACCAAACATAAGACAATGTGGACTGAGGATAGCATATGTTCGCAGTTGTTTCTTCTTTGAGTGTGATCAGTTTTCTACAGGGACAGGTTGGTTCACTCATTTTTTTCAGTGGTCACATGACATAATTGCTGGAGTGAAACAGCCTATCTCTGGAGTGTTCCTACCTGCACCTTTATGGTCTCCTGTCAAGGGCTTCTCCCTTTTTGGTGTGGTTAGGATTGCTCCGTTTTTGTTCATTTCCAGTGTGTATGGTCTCTGAAAATAAAACAAAGCAAGCCTTCATTTGTCAAGGCTCCTTCTTCCATCTATTTGCCATATTGTTAAGAAGAGAGCCACTTCAGGATATGGGCAAATTAAACATTTCCAGAAGGCCAAAGGAAGTAATTTTTCAATATGTTATTAGGGCAGCATAGATTTCTTGTGTCACTTATAAAAGAATTTTAAAAATTGAGAATTTCACCTCAGGCAGTAAAATATCTTTAATAGATCTATCTGTCATGATTATTTATCCAAAGAAAGTTAGGTTGGGCTGTGTTAAAAAGCAGAACAAATGAGATTATAAAACCAATGAAAATGAAAATGAAACTCAACTCTTGGCTTCTTCTCTTGACCAGAGCCCAGCTTTTACTATTCTTATAGTTGCATCACTTAAGTGTCTAGATGTGGCCTGTGACCTGAGCTTGCTTGTCTGGAAGAAAACGTACCTAATTACAATCAGTGACACTCACTTGTAAAGGACTCTGTTTTGGAGTGGGACCTTCTGTGTTACTGAAATATAGTCAGGGCCAGAATTAAGAAATGCTCTGTTTTGAGGGAAGAAAGCAAATAGAGCTGCTACCCCTCAATCACCTAGGGCTGATAACGTTATTTTGACACCTGAAGTAGAAACTCTTACTACATGCTGAATACTGGTTCTGTGACACCAATATTCTACACTATCCTCCATCTGTTTACAAGTACAGTGGAACCTCTACTTAAGAACGTCCCTATTTAAGAACGATCCAACTTAAGAACAGCTCCGTTCGCTAAATTTTGCTTCTACTTGAGAACGGAGCTCCAAGATAAGAACGGGAAAAAAACTTTCCTGCCCTTTTTTTAACCTTAGGTCACCTTAGGTTAAAAAAAATATTCTACCCCTAGTGGTAGAGGGCGGATTAACCGGCTTTGCATTAGTTCCTATAGGAACTAATGCTTCAACGTACGAACGCGCCTCTACATAAGAACAAAAAACAGCCGGAACGGATTAATCGGTTTTCAATGCATTCCTATGGGAAATTTTGCTTCAACTTAAGAACGTTTCAACTTAAGAACACCATTTCAATACGGATTAAGTTCGTAAGTAGAGGTTCCACTGTACTTTTATCATATGAAACTCCATCTTGTCTATTTGGTCTCGGTCAGAGTTTGATCATCCACCTGAGGATCAGTAAACAGGGAGCTAAGGCTTGTTGAGATAATGTGTGTAAAATCTTTTAAGTGTGATACTCATTGTATAAATTCTTGGTATTAGTATAATATGACTAAACAAAAATACTGCAACTGCTATTCCACCATTGATATTTGTTTCTAGTATACTGGAGAGAGAGATTATCCTTTAATTAAAAACTTTTATACCTTAACTCTGTAGATGAAAGTATGTATTTAAGCACATATTTTAAACTACCTTTTGTTTTTATCAACAAGCTATGTTGTGGCACCCTGAAAACTGAGAACTACGTCATCTGACAGAGTGGGCTATGGTTCATGACAGCTTATGCCAAATAAAAACTTTTAGGCTTTAAGATCCCATAAGGCAGTTTGTTCTTTTGGGCATAACAGGCCAGGGTGGTTATCCCCCCAGAAGCCATTCTACAATACTATACCAGGGTGGGGTAGAAAGGCCATGAATACAATAAGAACAAAACAGCTGAGGAAGACACATTTCAGAAATTATAGAGAAGGTATGAAACTCAAACTTAAAATGCCTGTACAAATAAAAAGGGGTTTAAACGGGCACCAAAACAGTAAATGCTGTAATGCTGGTGCCAGTCTTATTGCTATGGATAAGTTATTCCATAGTTTAGGCACCATCTGTTGTCATGGAATTGTATCTCTCCTGGCAAAAGCACTCAGGAAGACCCTCACCTGCAGACCTCAAAAGTATGAGTATGGGGGGGTTGATTTATACTTCAGGGAGGTCCTTGGGGTATTTGTGCCCCAGATAATTTACGACTTAAAGGAAGGCATATGAATGGCTCTATAATGGTTAACTAACTGTTGATACAAGGGTTGTTGTTGTTGTTGTTTACAGTGTTTGCTTATATGTCTTCACAAGTAACTTACACTTACAGGACATGGGAAGCATGCAAGAAAACATGTAACAAGGCAACAGTAGGCAAAGAAGGAAACAGGTGAAAGAAATGTCTATAATAGTTTATAATCAGTATAGCGTCAATATCCATGAGTATCTCTGTGACACAGATTAAATTGTTATGCAAAGTAGTGAGTGCAAGAAATAAACTGGAGTTCCTAAAAATAAAGAGTTCCATTAATTTACTTCTTGGTTGGATCTACATGTCAGGAAAATGCCACGTCAGAGCAGATTAAGAGGCTTCCAAATTAAAACCACACAGCACATACCTTTTTCCCTTTGCGCTGGAGTTAATGCAAAGAAATATACAGTAAAAACAGAGTCTGATGTTGCTGTAGAGAAAAAAAAAGTGGAACAGTGACCATTTTAATCTGGAGTGTTGATGTCATGTGAAACAACACAAACAACGGCGGATTGAGGACTGATTGAAAGAAAAGTGTAGCTTTTGCCCTTGTGGCTGTTGCTGCCTGCAAAGCAGTAGCTGCTAGTACTCTATGATCCACTAGAGATGCAAATGAATTTCAGAATGGATGAAGAATAGATTTATAATCCTGCACTTGGTAAGATTGCTGTTGGGATCTACTTCCACAAGCCCAGAACTTTCCTTGGTGTTTTAGTGGCTAAAATGCAACCTGTGTAACACAAGAAAAGGGAAGTTTTATATGCCAACATGTCATTATAATATCATTGTGTCATGTTGGCTCTGGTTGTGTCTGCACAAGACAGTCTACAATGTTGATTTAATATATATATTTGTATTTGTGTGTATTTAGCCCTGGTACCATATTGCAGTATCTGAGCAGAGTTGCATTTTGAAACTGCTGGTGGGATGACGTTGGGGACAAGGAGACCACAGTCCTTATAGCCTGTTCAGGTCAAGGTACAGATTGGAACTCAAATCAAAGGGTCCAGTCAGCAAATACTGTGTGAAGTTTTCCCATCAGTGGAACATCCTGAATCACTTAGGGAGGAGTTTTAAATATTGTTTCCAGAATTGACTCTGCCATTAGGCAGAGTGAGACAGCTGCC
This sequence comes from Intellagama lesueurii, assembly GCA_037013535.1. NCBI lineage: Eukaryota > Metazoa > Chordata > Lepidosauria > Squamata > Agamidae > Intellagama > Intellagama lesueurii. Next base: position 156,409,475 of record JBAJHW010000005.1, read on the forward strand.
TCGGGATGAAAACGTTGATAGGCTGAGGGAAGGAGTGGAGGTAACCTCCCTGACTTAAAACCCAAGCCATTTCCGCTGTTGGAAGACAGACCTATATGTCCTGTGCAGCTGGCTTGGTGCTCCCTGAGTCCTCAGGTGTGGGGTGAGTGAGTGAGGTACTGGTGTCAGGTCTTTACGTGAAATAGCAGGAGGGAGGGAGATGATGTCCTTTGCTGACATTAACATCTTGGTCTGGCCCTGATCCTTGGTAGGCATGGAATACCAATAACACAGAAGTGGTTATTGACAGCAGTGACTTCCTGCATGAAATGGACCTGCGCTAGTGAAGAACAGGCAGCTTTCTAACAATGAACTGCACCTCTTTGGGAAAGGCTCCCTCACACTTTTGAGACCTGTGGTCCTGGGGAAGTTTCACTTTTATTTTGGAATTAATAGCCTACAATACTACTAAAATATTAACTGCATAGTGTTAAAATGCTGTGCAAAAGGAGCCTTACAAACTATCCCATTCAAAATATGTTCCTCTGTAGTGTGGTGAGGGGAAGTCCCTCCCCAACCCTAATCTCTTCCTCCAGTATGGTTACGGTTGACTGAAAGGGACTTCAGCAGGTTGGCTTTTGTCTTTCCTCCTGTTCCAATTTCTTTCTCCCAGCTTAATTGACATTTCAGCATTCTGTAACCCCTACAAGACCATAGGTTTTTATCACATGCCAGTGTTGACGAGTCTGGCCTGTATAGGCTAGCAGATTGACTGGATATAAGATAGCTTTCTGTGTTCCAATACTATTTGGGCTAGAATCCAGGTGAATTTGTACAAGTAAGCACCCATGCAAGCAAGCCTACCTGGACTTCAGTGAGAGACAGCATGCTGGAAGGGGGAAAAACCCTGCACAATTGCTGTGGCACATGAAGTTTTTCCTAACAAAATTTGGGCCTTGGGATTTAATTTTTTCGTCCTTTTTTTTTTTTTAGTTTACCTATCTGAATGCTTCTCTTTGCCTAGAAAGTCTCCCATATATAGAAACCAGTACCATTTTCTGACTGTGACACTGTTTCCCTTTGAAAATGAGAGGCAAGCAAGCCATGAGGAAATGATACAGATAATTTTCTGAAAATTCTCTGTCTACTCGGTTCACAGCACTGCAGAATCAATGTTTTTTTTGTGTATATATATATATATATAAAGCAACTTTCCAAGCTCTGTTACAGCTGCTAGTAAAATTTAAAGAAAAGTATATTTTTTAAAATAGGTGTTAGTGGCTTGCTTAGAAATAGAACTAGCTCTACAAGAGAAATATGTAGCATGGTTGTTGCTGTTTATTATTTTTAACCTTTCACCGCTACAGAAGTCATGATGATACCTCTCATTGGTGACCAAGAGGCTCCATGTAGAGAAAATTATTATTGCTTTCCTGAATTAGTTAATAGTTTGATTATTATCATCATTGCAGTCATTGCAGGAGTTTCATAGACATATCTCCCTCCTTTTACGGTTCAAATGGTACATATTTGTTACTTTATCTAAAACAGTTGGCCTTCTTTTTCCCATCTCTCTATTTCCTTTTATTGTTGTGCTTTTCCTAAATAAGCGACATGGATGTAGTTCAAACCCATGCCTTTCACCCCTAATCTTATTTATTTTTCACACCACATTTCTTTCTCCTTGGTATGCCGTAGTTTGTCAAAAGTACTACAGTATAATAATTTTCGACTCAGGACAGTCTGATAGTAAAAAGTGCCTGTTGATTTTGAATAGATATTTATAGTCCTGGTTTCTTTTGAAAGACATTTGCGACAGGTAGAGATGTAAATTGAGATAAAAGTTAAACCGCCAACCGAAGAAACAGCCCCAGTAAGAGGAACAACTGTGTCCAGGGAAACAGAGAACAGAATGTATTCTTTTAATAAATTACAAAATCATCACTCAATTTGTAAAAACAATTCCTTCCCCAACATGTCAAAGGCAGGGGTAGGAGGAGGGGTTAAAGAAAGATATAAAACAGAAGGGTTAGGAGGAGCTGGCCAGTGTGGAATGAACTATTGGTAATTTTCTGTAATTGAATCAAAACAGATCCCAGAACTAGATAATGAGAGCATGACCTACAAATGAGGACTTTTTGGAAGGCAAAAGGGCTTCTAGCATGAGGCTTTAAAAAGCCATGTGATGTCAAACTCTTTTCTTGCTTTGTAAATAATGGTGCTTCATCTCCTTTCCAGTGTGCTCATTTTCTCTTGCCTTGTTTGCTGTGTTAACACTGTAAAGCTTGCAATTTAGCTAAAACTATGCAAGATGGTCTGTGATTATGCACGAGCTGTCCGGGGGGGGGGGGGAGTGTGCAAACCCCCACCAAATAATATATGATGAATGCAAGCCTGGGACATATTTACTTTCTCTTTCTCTTTTTGGGAGGGGGATAGATGAAGAAAGGTGATCGTTCCTTGGCAAGAGTGTGTGCAGAAGGTCTGAGATTCAGTGCCTAATATGCCCAGATAGGGCTGGGAAAGATCCTTGCTTGAAACCTCAGAGAACTACAGTTGGCATAGAGAGTAGTGACCTAGTTGGAGCAGTGATCTGACTGGGTGTGAGGCAGCTTTCATTTTTCAGAGTATTGTACCTGGTGCAAATCTTCATGGAAAAATTGCATGCAGGTGGATGTTGGTTGTCTCTAAAGCTGTTTATGAATATTTGCTGCCATGTAACAATTCAAACTTGATGTAAAATGTGGGTTTGATGCTTTTAAGAATAACCAGCACAGTATGGGAGGAAGAGGGATGCTGATTGCGGCTTTGAAGACATTGTATCTAGTTTTGCTAAGATCCTGTTGTTGACCACTCTGAAGCCTGCTTTGGATCTAGGCTGTGCCAACAATTAACAGACTCATTTGCCACTACACTAATTGCCCCTCTTTAATTGCTCTTTGCTCCCCTTCCTTTATGGTTACCTACATATGAAGTGAAGAGCAGGAGTTAGTCCATCTCCATTTTTCCATTGCTGGTCAATAGTCCATCATGCTTTGGAAAACAGGTTCTAATTGTGTAGGTTCTTTAACTATGGATATCTAACCTTTGGTTTCCAAGTGTTTTTAAGCATCAAATTCCAGAATCGCTGATAGTTATGCTGTTGGAATTTAGTGGAGTTTAAGTCCAAAGCATCTGGGGGATGTTTGAGAAGGACAGTTCTAGAACCTTGCTGTTCTAAGTCACTACCTAGGCAGAGGTAGCTTTTCTTGCTGCTTCAACATAGTTGTGATAATGATAAGAATGCAGTGGAGGCTAACTGGCTGTGAAGGACAGGAGGCTAGTGTGCCGTCCCCGAGAGAAAATGTACCGGAAGAGGCATGCGAATGTGTAGAAGGCGTGCTTGTAGAGATAGAGGGGAGTGAAGGAAGGAGGGAAAGAGCGTTGGAGGTGTGTCTGGCCGAAGATAAAGGGGAGGAGCAAGATTTGATAGTTTGGGAGGAGATTATAAAGGAGGAGGAGGAAGCGCGGGAATTCAAGGTGGTAACAGACGGGCCAGTCAAGGGTACGAGGGATTGTGCTGTCCAAACTGAGGATGAAGGAGGCACTACTGACAAGGTCGGAGAACTGACGCGGGAGTTCCCCAACCTAAAGACGGGAGGTGGGTTACTTCCTGACCCGAATATTTCTAAACTAGGAAATCAAAGGATCAAACCCCTAGAATGGACTGTGGTGGTCTATCCTCGCAATCAAGATGGGGGGAGGAAGGTGATACGTCCTACGCCCTCTTTCAGCAGGCCACCCCTGGAAGGGGATTGGGCAAGACATCCTTGCTGCGGGACAGTTTGTGCAGTAAGGAGTGCACCTTTGCGGGCGATGACCGATCGGGAGCGTTTTGGCCCGGCCCCGATGTGAGGAGCGACATATTTACTCCTGAGTTAGAAGTTAAAAGTTATAAGACTTTGTCAGAATTAAGTTGTTTCGATCCATTTGACATGGTTGAAGTTGAAGTTGATAAGAATAAAAAGGAATCTGTTCAGTTTTTAAAACCGCCTCTGTCTCTTATTCCCGCCAAAATGAGGGAACCGCCACCAGCTTTTGAAGAACCCGATCACACTGGCTCATCTCTGCCTGAGGGTGTGACTACACTGGCAAGCTGAATTGGAATGATTTGGCTTTGCTTTGGCTTGGTTCACAGGCTCTTTTATGGTTGTATTCAGTTTAGGGGATTACATGAAAATCTCAGATTATTTCAGTGCCAGTGTTCACACTGACCTTCAATCCAGTGCAATTTGATATGTGCCTATGACCCTCCCTTCATTTAATACTGCTCACCTGGCAATCCATGGCTCTCCTTTCCTACCTTTTCTGTGCAGGAGTGATCTAGTACTAAACTGACGTGAACTAAACTTGGGAACAACTAGAGAGAAAGATTACAGGAGTGGGTGTTCCTGCTGTCCAAAAACCTCACAACCCAGTTTAATACAAGCAGACTCATGTACCCTGCCCTTTTGTAGAATTAAGCAAATGAGGATACAGGGAAAACACTGTTCATATCATTCTGCTGTTTAAAAAGTAGAAGTCCTCAGTAGCAAGGGAGAAAACTCTGAGCTGGAAGCAAAAAGGGCTGGGGTGCGTTGCAGTTGGCCTTTTTGTTGTGTAATCATTGAAAAATACTTTGAATTTACCTATTCCAATTGTGGAGCAAATCCCGAAGTATTTGCCACTGTAATTGCAGCCTTATTGCAGCCTTATTATATGGAATGTGAATATGTGGTGATGGTGGTGGAGAATGATTGAAGAGCGTTAAAGTGAGATAGAATGAAGACTGCCAGGAAAATCACTTCTATTGGACTCAATGTACCATCTAATTTTCAGCCCCACTGGGCAGGGCTCTGCCTCTCTCTTTCGCAAGTTTGCCCCTGCATGTGTGCAAAACACCCCACCCCACCCCGTGTGCGCAGGCTTCCATTGCAACCAGCCAATAGGGCTGAACACCATCGCTGTGCGGAGAAGGAAGAAAGCTGCATGGAGGGAGGCAGAGTGGCACACATGGCTTAGAGGGAATTTTGATTGGAGTTGTATATGTTTATGAGCATATATCTGCACTAGGTTGGGGCTATGAATTACCATACTCAATATAAACGTGGTATCCATTTTCTGGGTTTATCTGCTGTTCTGTGGTAAAGATGAAGCTGAGGTTGATAAGTTCTGCTTTATATATGTTAAAATGTTATTTTTTTTCTAGGCATTTCACTAATAATACAAGATTATTTGTGTAACATCCCAGTCACAGGGCTGATATTGTCCACTGCACTTCCCATTGCATAAAGAGGACTCTAATATCTGAGCATACACAGCACTGAGACATTCACCCAGCTAATTCCCAGCCTATGAATCCCTTGTGGCAAGCAGGTGTTATGCTTGCTGGTCCTAAACTTCTTTAGAGATTAGGATCAGGTTGTGGTCTCATGCTTTTTCACTCAGCAGCACCTCCCTTTGTGGCATGTAAATTCTTCCTATTGCTTTTTGTCAGAGTTTGGTGTCCTGGCTGCATTGATGTTAACCATGTTTAACACAGCCTAGGTGTGCTTCCTAATCCCTCATAAATTGGGTAAATTTTTTTTGAACACATGGGTTTCTGGGGGTGCATGGGTTGGAACTAGAGAATCATGACAGTGACGATCTATGAATCAGACTCTTGAAATACCTGCATGGCAGGTATTTCTGTATGGCATATTTTAATTTAATGCCAAGATGCAAACAATATTTCCTCTAGGGAAATACTTTAAATAAAATATTTTTAATTAAACATTTTAAATAAAATAAATTAATGATAATGAGGTCTTGAATGATATTCAAGTTTCTGTATGTAGGAGTGAACTGATCGTGAGATTTAAAAAGTGCTGTTTGTCCAGTGAATATTTTTGAAGAAGTATAGTACCAAAGAGATCTTCTGTGTACTGTCATTGATTTTTATGGGTAACCTTGGACCAGTTCTTAGTCTTTTGGACCACTACTCCCTCCCCCCAATAAACTAAAGGAGGACAAAACCGTGGATCTCATTTTGAACTCCTTGGAGGAAAGGCTGTATATAAATGTAATACATAAATATTAAATGTATTTATTGGCAGCGTGCCATGTGCTCTTTGCTTTTGACTCCCTTAAAGAAATTATGTCCTTTTCAGCCTTTTTTGGTATTTATGTCATTGCTCTATCTCATTGGCAGAAGCAGAAGTGCTGTAAATCCAGTGGCAATTTACTTATCTCTAAAAGAGAGGAAATAACAGCTCCAGAAAAAGAGGAAAACATGGATTTTTGTGATATGTGTGTATGCTGATTTAATGTCTGATGTAGAAATAATTAATTTAAATAAAAATTATTGCCATCAACTGTTTTTTTCATATGTCACTTTTTAATACAATTGTGTTCAGAGTGACTTATAACATTATCCAGTGACAGCAGTACATAAACACAATTTCTCAAAAACAATAGAAATGATTACAGTTAACCCATAAGCACCTGGTTGCCATACCTCAGTTGCAACAGTGTTCCTCAGAGCAATTCCATGGGTATTTTTGCTCAGTTGCTTCTCCATCTCTCATTTGCCTAAAGATCGCCGGTCCTCCTTCAAGCCCCACATCTATTCAATACTCGTATATTCAGTCTTCCTCCACCAGCTCACTTCCAAGCATTATCTCCATGCAGCAGGCTTTATTAGGCTTCAGTATGACAGAATGGGGGCAAGCCAGGTGGAAAATGCTCAACTCCTTGTTCTCACTCTCTTCACACACCCCCTGGAAATGCAATACATATTATCATAGTGGGGTAGATTGTGATCCTGTGTTCCCCCTTGTTTCTGATCTTCAGGTACTGTCAGCTAGTGGGCAGCTTCAGGATCTTTGTTCTTCCTTACTGTCCTTGCCTTTAAAACAGTCTTTGTCTGGACAGACCTTCAGATAGGGGAAATGTCTGTAAAAGAGTCCATATGGCCACCCTACATGTCCATAAATTCACTTGATAAGAGTCTTTGGAAGATATGGTCCATAATACTTATGGATGTTTACTGAATTGCTTCTAAAATATTTCTCATATTTTAAATTAAGTTAATCTAAGCGAGGCCTTTTGACAGTAAGTCTAAAGGGAGCCACCAATTAAAATATACTTAATAAACCTCTTGCTTCCTGAAGACTTCAAAAACAGGGATTATCATTGCAGGTCAAAATATACATTGATGGGCTGGGCTAAGTGTAATAGGACTCGAACCATGCAGACCTCATTTATTAGACACAAGCACTATACTTGCTAGTTGGAAAGCCCTATTATGCTGACAAGAGTCTTATGGCACAATATATTTTAAGGCTATTATATTGTAGCATGAGCTTTTGAGGACTAAAGCCCGCTTTGTTAGCTGCATCTTCTAAAACACCTCTAGAAGCCTGTAACTGCTTACGAGATATTTTTGTTTCTCAATGTTCTACAGAGAAGTGGTATTCTAAAATGTGGGTGCCCCCATGTCAAATTGTATAGATTCATGCCACTAACTCAGGACAATACTTCATGCACTTGATGGCCTGTAGCCCACAAAATCTTATGGTGCAATAAATTTGTTAGTCTTTATGGTGCCACAAAGTCTTTGTTGTGTTACTGCTAGGGAATGCACTCAGAATCTCTTTGTGTGTCCGTACCTCCTGTGCTTTCTAGAAAAAAGCGTTTGAGGAAGGCCTCTTACTCAACCTTAGTACGTTGATTGTATGGCCTTTGACTCCGTGGTGGGTCATAAGCTGGGTCATTGCTTTGAAAGGACACGTCTAAGACTGAGCAATGCCTTATTCCACATGGAGTGTTCTGTTTTAGTGCATTAGCCTAGAAGTACTAGTAGCTTCCTAATCCTCTCTTGTTTGACTCTGCTTGTTAACCCCAAGCAATCCTCTCAGGGGCAGAGAAAGCAGCTGTCTTTGGTGAAGAAAACACAGCACAGCAAAACAAATACCTCTCAAAGCTTCCCTTTTGACATTGTTGTCATAATGCCTGTGGGGGTGGGGTGGAATTGCTAATACAGAGAAATTTAATTTGTGATAGGAGCACAAAAATTATTGAAACCAAAAATTCTCTTGACATATATAGGATGGGAGTATGCTTGCAATCTAACGGCAGAAAGACAACTGAAAACCTTTTCCCTGAACCCCTGGGAACATTGCCATATTTAAAGTACATTGAGTGAACAGGAGAGAAAGCCTTCACATAAGCATTGTAAATGGTCAATCAGGTGCACAATGCTTACTAAAAATAGCAGTGGACATTACAGCTCACAAACTAGGCACAAACCAATTAAAAGCAGTAATAAATCACCTTAGTTGGATCTGCTGTGTTTGGTTTCCGATGTCACATGTTGAGGTTTAAATAGTGCCAGCATGTATGTGAATTCATCTTTTTCTGTTCCACCCCTAGTGTAAGCATCACAGAAGGTTATTGGAGCAGCTTGAACTGAGGCCCATCCCGTCCCATCTTTTGCATGGCCACATATTTCCAGAAGGATCATTGTGTTAGCTTGCTGCAGCAAAAAATCTAACCCAACCCAACCAAACAACAGTAAGGAGTTGTGACACCTTAAAGACTAATGAGTTTATTTGGTGTAAACTTTTGCAGATTGCAGTCTGCTTCAAAAAGATGCATGACTGTGCACTGGATGAAGTGGACTACAGTCCATAAAAGCTTAGGTCAAATGAAACTTGTTACTCTTTAAGGCACTCTAAAACATCTTATTGTTCATGGCAATGTCATTGTGTTGTGTTAAGATGCTTGGAGCCCTTGGGATGGTGTAGGATAGAAACGGATTCATGAAACAATCCTATATCTGGCTACTCTGAACTAAATTTTGTTGCTGTTTTATTATTTTTAGCACTTGTTTGTATTTTACCTGTTTTTATTATAAACCACTTCAGAGTTTTCTAAAATGAAAAGCAAGTATGTAAATATCATTAAAAAAATAAATAAATATAGCTTCCATTGAGTTTAATTGGGCATGTATAGAAAGAGCTCAAAAGGGCTTAATATTACATGTTTATTTAAAGTTTATGTTGTTTTCAGCTAGATTAGCTCATACTCAAGCCCTCATTAGTTTTGGATCTGCCCATGGAAGGTTTCCATTGCTCAGGGTGTTGTTCCTTCTTAGGAAACAGATCAAAAATAGAACTGCCACTATTGTATTATCTTTTGTACAAACCTATGGCATAGCCACATTTGGAATACTGTTTACAAGTAGGGTTTGCTGCACCTCAAAGGAGAAAACGCAGAATTGGGAAGAAGAGCAGAAAAGAGCAACCAAAATAATTGGGGTGCTTAGAACACCTCCTATAAGACATGGTTACAGTGTTTAGGGAGACTCAGAACAAGCAGAAGGAAATGTTTCTTCATCTAGCGCTTAGTAAAACTATGGAATTGCTTCCAAAATCGGTGAGGACTTAAATGGTGTCAGGAGGGGAATCAGACAAATTAACAGAGGATAAGACTATTAGTTGCTACAAGGTAGGACGGCAGAGAGTTCAGAAAATATATGTTTTAGACTATAGCCACCGTCCCCAGTGGTCGTGGTGATTGGGGATTCTAAGAATTGTAGTCCAAAAGCAGCTTTTAAAAATGGTGGCTGAATGATGCATTGATTGTTGTGGAATAGCAACAGGAGAGGGCTGCTGCCTTTGCATCCTTCCAGCAAGCTTCTCATAGGGAAATGGTTGGTTGCTGCTTGAACAGAAAGTTGTAGTAAGTAGGGCCATTGGTCTGATCCACTAGGACTCTTCTAGGCGTTCCTATGTTTTCTGTCATGTATCCCCCAATATGGAGATCCTACTTTCCTTAATCTTTTGGGGCACAGTGGCACACAGTCAGCATACATATTTGCTTATTTTTAACCACAGTTTGTTCATTTGTTCTTGGCTTCGGTTCATGTTACACAGGCAGATGCAAGCAAGTTGCCAGGCATAGACTAGTCCGTATCGTAAAAGGCCTGAGGATGGAAACAGACATGCAGGAAGTGCTAAAGAGTGACAGCACATGCTTTTGAGATAGATCATACTGTTATACATTGCCTTCTCTGTGGTTTGGATGACATCATCATATGCACACTGGAGCCTATGATTTTACTATAAAAAGTAATTAGGTATCATTCTATTCCTAAATCACTAATAGTTTAGCCACAGGTTTTAAAAAGTAATACTTTCTTTTCACATTATCCCCATGTAACTAAAATTGATATTTTCAAATTTATTTTAAAAAAACATCAGAATGCTCTGAGCCCCTGGCTCATGGTACAAAATGCATTGAACATGCTCCTTGTGCTTACAGATTTAATTTTGAGAAGTTACAGTTATATGGCAAAAGGAATGTAACTATCTTGATACCTTAAAAGTCTTGGAAGAAAGAACTACAAAATAATTAGTTGTTGAAAAAGCATCAGTTACGAGTATTATTTGTAACAAGTTATTTCCAACTTTCTGATATAGATATGCTGTTTATTGTGTTTATTCCACAGTTGGCACAAAGGTGTGCCTCCATGAGCAAATATACCACCATCACTCCAGATATGATTTCTGGTTTTTGCTATAAACACATGTGCCGTCTCTCTTACAATTGTTGGGATTCACATACGCAGCAGAAATGCTTTTGTAACATGAGATCTGCACAGTGAATGGTTTCTACCTGCCTCTATCAGCTTGATGGTCCCAGCCCTACACTCAAGAGCCATTTGTAACCAGGGGAATGGTAGTGATCCACAATATCATGCATACCAGATGTACTCCTGGAACTGACATTTGTTCCTAGCTATTTCCTGCTTTGCAAATCCTTTGCCAAAACCCCAAATCCATTTTAAAATTTCTCGGAGTTTAAAAATTGCTTTGTGGTTTGCTGTTAGTTAACTGCAGGAAAAAGAAATGTCTAGAAGACCTTTTGCTCATATGTATTCTTTACCTCACTGCATCATGATCTGCAGGCTCAAATGTAGGCTTAAAAATGAAAATCAGAATCCAAATTCTGCAAGAAGATATTTGGAAGAACACACATTTTCCTGGTAATAATGCTTTGTTGCACTGTGGAACATGCAAATACCTCTGCAGAATTTGTAATGTATTCTGCTTTCCTCCTAAGATTGAGGAAGTGGCTCTGAAATTTATAGAACACGATTGCAGGTCAACTGGTACGTTAAGAGTGGAGTTGCCGGAGGTAGAGAGGAAGGATCCATAGTTTTTCAAAATGTACCTGTCGTACCTTGACTGCTAGACTCTTTCTTCCATCTTTACCTGCTGCTTAAGCCTCTAGTACATGTTAGGATGTGTGATCGGGTTCGTTTGAATGTTGTGGCAGTTCCTCACCTTTGGCGGGAAATAACGACTGAGACTTGTCTGTACTATTCATAACTTTGCTTTTATTGATCTTTGGTTTCTCAACAACTATTTCAACCGGGTCAAAACATGATAAATCTGGTAATGGGCCGTAACTAGATGAGGCCAAATCTCTTTGAAAGTCCGGATAGCTCATTGGGGTGCTGGGCCAAAACGTTCGCGATCGGTGGGGTTCTGTAGAGGGGCACTCCTCACCGCACAGATGGTGCCGCAGCATGGGTGTCTCGCCCAATCTCCTTCTTTAGGCGGTATATTATAGGTAGAATAGGGTCTTATCACCTTCCTGCCTTGTCCTTGCCCCCGCGGGAAGACGATTACAGTCCACTCTTGGGTCTCGTATACCGTCTCTCCTTCCTTCTTAGGCTCCGGATCAGGCAACAACCCTCCAACTTTCAAGTTCAGAAAATCTTTTAGGAGACCACACACTTTTTCATAACTTGTGTCTGTCTCCTTTCTATCTCGCTCCTCCTTCCTCCTCATTCCCTCATTTTCAAATCTACTGCTGAACCTCCTCTCCTCCTGATACCCTCCTCCCAAACAGACATCTTAATTTTTATTTATTTATTTATTTATTTATTGCACTTATATGCCGCCCATCTAGACATTGTCTACTCTGGGCGGCTCACAACAGACAAGATAAAAACAGTTAATATATAGTAACAGTTTTACCGCAATATACAATGAAAACACTAGTTCAAGATGGGAAGAAGAAAATTAAGTAGTGCCTGGAGGGAAGGCCTGTCTGAATAACCAGGTCTTAAGTTGGTTTTTAAAAATGCCCAGCGAGGGGGCCAAACGGATCTCAGAAGGGAGTTTGTTCCAAAGAGAAAGCCACTGCCGAGAAGGCCCGGTGTATTGTTTTTTCCCTCCGGACCTCCCTCGGCGTTAGGCTCCTCAGTGGCCCCTCCTGACTGGATCGAGTGGTACGGGTAGATCTAGGTGGGAGGAGGCGTTCCGCCAAGTATCGAGGTCCTAAACCGTTTAGGGCTTTGTATGTAATCATTAGAACTTTGAAATCAACGCGGAAGCATACAGGCAACCAATGCAAAGCGGCCAGAGTGGGAGTGATATGTTGGTGTTTCCTCACTCCACTGAGAAGTCTGGCCGCCGCATTCTGCACCATTTGGAGCTTCTGCATCAATCTCAAAGGTAGCCCCACGTAGAGCGCATTACAGTGGTCTAATCTCGAGATTACGAGCGCGTGGACCAGAGTGGTGAGCGCCCCAACATCAAGATAGGGACGCAGCTGGGCAATCCGCCAAAGATGGAAATATGCGGAACGGACCACTGACGCCACCTGAGTTTCCATGGTGAGCGCCGGGTCCAGATGTATCCCCAAGCTGCGAACCTCACTCTTCGCAGTAAGAGTCACCCCCCCAAAAGAGAGGGAGTTTCCCAAACTGCTGATGGTGGGGCCACCCACCCTAAGGACCTCTGTCTTGTCCGGGTTCAGCCTCAGCCCATTTTCCTGCATCCATTGCAGTACAGCCTCCAAGCAGCGCTGAAGGGACAGAACAGCATCCACTATAGTTGGAGAAAAGGAGATGTAGAGCTGAGTGTCATCAGCATACTGATGGCACAATGCCCCACACCCCCTGATGACCCCACCCAGCGGCCTCATATAGATATTAAACAGCATTGGGGAGAGGGTCGAACCCTGCGGAACTCCACAAGTGAGGCTCCACGGGGCCGAGTCCCCCTCCCCAAGCTGAACTCTCTGAGGACGGTCCTCCAAGAAGGATCGGAGCCAGGCAAACGGCAGGCCACCAATTCCCAACTCGGAGAGCCTCCTCAGGAGGATACCGTGGTCGACGGTATCAAAGGCGGCTGAGATATCGAGGAGGACCAACAGGGATGTTTTCCCTCTGTCGGCCTCCCTCAATAGGTCATCTAACAGGGCGACCAATGCCGTTTCTGTACCATGGCGCGGCCTGAAGCCTGACTGGAACGGATCCAGGGCATTTGTTTCATCCAAATGCGCCTGAAGCTGATCGGCCACCACCCTCTCGACTACTTTACTAATCTTAAGCTCCTCCTCTTTTCCTTTCTCTCCTTCTTCTACTAGGCAGACGTCTACTTTCCCCTTCATCTCCTCTATTTCCCTTTTTCTCTATTAAGATTTCTTTTTCCTCTGAAGCCTCCGTCCTACAGCTCCCTCTTTCCTCTTTAGCCGTTTCTATTGTCGAGGATGGCTCACTTTCCTCCAGCTTTCCTTCACAGGGTGATACGGTTGGTGGGTGTTTTTGGAAGTAACAGTCAATGGTCTGTTAACTGTCACTTAATACCATAGGTGTGGGTGTGGGCATAAGGTGGTTCTTTGAAATCTGCCTTCAGAGAAGTGGAAGTTTAATGGCTTCAGTGAAAGGATGCCAAACGTCTGAAGTCTCAGCAGCTTAACATTAATACAGTATGTTGAAATTACGATATGAATTTGTAATAGATGGGACCTCCAATAAAACATTTGTGTGGAGTATTTGTGTTTAGAAAGTCAGTTTGCCAATCAGCCATGCCATTTTCCAGAATAATCCGTTACAATCTCCCCACCTGTTCTGTTTTCGATTTCTTCCCCCGAACAGCCAGCCTGTCAGTGTTCTGTAGCCACTGAGCTTGATCTGACCCTGTTGGATTATTTGGGGATTTTATTTTTCTCTAAAGGACACCCCTCCTCGGTTTCCCGCTGTTGTTCTTACCTTTTTGTGGGTTTTTTTGTGTGTTTTGGAACATAGATCCATTTGAGAATCCAGTGGCAACTGTGAACCCCTTCCCCCAGAGTGAAATGATGTCTCAATAAAATAATTTGAAATTGAAAAGGATTTTTTTTTTCCATAGAGGAAATCTTAAAAATAGTAGGAAGGAAATAGGAGGAGAGAAGATTGCAGTATAGTATAGTAGACAGAAGTTTGTTTTGTTCTGTTCTGGCTTTTTTGCATCCAGTTCACAAAACCTTAGAAGACCACAGATTAAGATCCCCTGTGGTGGAGTTTTGTACTTCTAAAAGCCTAAGAATTTATCCAACCCAGTAGATTCCTTGCTTTTCTGGAAGGATCGTGCTCTTTTGGCTTCATAAGGATACAGTGTTTGGAGATGGGGTTGACTATCAGTCTCTTTTGAGCTTTGAAACCGTGAGTTATGAGTGTCTTGGTTCATGTAGCTAATTACTTTCGGGGAATGAGGATGCAACTGAGTTTCATTGCAGAAATAACTGTGATTGGTAGAATTGAAGTTACTTTATTGGTGTAAGGTTTAACATTTTCTAGTTGCTTTTAAATGCCATTTTCAGGCATTTTAGGGACATTTTGATAAACATTTGTCATGTTTTATTCATTGTCTTATTTTCTCCTCAAAAGACTACCAAAAGTAATAGAAAAAAACAAGAAATGTAACAAGTAACATAATATTATTTTTTCAACACTGTAATGAGTAGTGATAACAGATCCCCTTTCAAACATTGTAATAAGTAACAGGAATGATTTACTTTTAAAAAGTAATTCAAATCTCTGAGTATAGAGAATATTGAAAAATCTACTGAGAAAACTTTTGTGACTATGGCAGTTTATTCTTAGTGCTGATTTTGTACAAGAGGCAGGCTTTATAGTTTATCCTTAGCAGAACTTTTTTTTTCCTGACAGACTCATGAACAGTTGTGTTTCAGCATACATTTTTTTCCAGAAGCATTGTAAAAAAACGTTTTTATTTGAGCTTCCCATTTCTTCTTCTTCTTTTTTTTTCATTTTAAAATATGGGCTCCAGGAAGAGTAATATTTACCCAAAGACAGGCAATCCAGCTATCCTTCTATTACAGACTATGACTACATATAACAGCCTGAATGTAGGCTGTTGTAAGAGACAGTGTCAAATATTGGGAAGCGATATATATTTCTTCAGTGCCCTATTCAGAGCTGATAGCATCATCACTTTTATATTTACTAATCAGCAGCATAGTTTTTAGAAGCCATGATTTTTTTTCATAAGTCCGTTGTCTCTTAAGATAAATAAGAATGCATATTTTTATGGGGAGTAACTCAAGTCCAAAGCCAAATTTTCTGTTTCTAAAATCATTGTAACAATAATACATATATGTGTTTATGTGTGTATCTCCCAAAGCATGGAAGGTGAAACTTCTGGAATAAATTGTGGTTTTAAAAAGTTATTTCCAAGTGACTAAAATTTTAGCTGAAATTTTTGCCTGATTCAGTACAAAAATAGGAAATTGTTTTGCGTCTCATTGGACAAATAGATCATAGCCTTCTTTGCATCATGGGGAGGGTTGTATTTGAAGCATGAACTTTGTTTTCATGTAATTCTGGATCAACTGAAGAGAGAAATTGGTGTTTGGCTGCCTTGTGTTTCTTTCTCTGTTCTTAGCACGTTGGGACCTTAGTGATGTACAGATTTCCTATATGTTTCCTGCGGAGAATCATTGCTGATGGAGACAAGTATGCACATACTGAAAAATGATTCTATCCAGTGCTTGGCAAAGTTGACTTTTGGACTGCAACTTCTAGACTCTCCCAGCCAGGGATTCTAGAAAATAAAAGTGAAATATGTCCTTTTCTCTGTCCCATACACCCCAAGAAAAGAGATGACTGTGCAGAGAGCTGAAATGCCTATGGCCACAGAATATTTCCAACATCCAGGGGCAGCTGTATGCTACTTTAATAACTGGCCATTGTTCAACAAGTTGTAGCAGTATCTGTGTAGAAAGGAAGTCCCTGCTGGCTGTTGGTACTGAACTCTGGAATAAAATAAAGACAATGGATAGCACACCTTTCTTTCATGGTTGAATATTAGGTAGTCTTCTTTACCTGTTGGTGTGATGGTCATGCATTCATGACTTGTTTTGCTTTAAAATGTCATTGGCCGGTGCATACTGAGTTTTCTAGTTGGGCTGCCTGTCCTCCATCTCCAAACCTATTTTTACCAGAAATCATCCAATAGGAGGGATTCTGTTTTGTGAAGGCTGGTGTCCCCAAGGTAAGACTCAGAATCACTACTTGGTGCCTTCTGTGTATATCCTAAATGTGCAGTGTTATGACTCAAGAGCAGCAGTAGAGTTCCCCAAGAACATTGTGGAAATATAATCATCCAAGTATTTGTTTCTGCAAATGTAGTTATGCTGTTGCATCTGTTTGAGATCAAATTTAGGCTTGAGACTGCATGAAACCATGAATAATGGGTGCTTACGAGTAATTTCTAATGTAAATATAAAATTTTATTTACCTTCGGTAGACTGTTTATTATCAATAATCATTACTCTCTCTCTCTCCTTCTCTCTCTCTCTCTCTCTGTGTATATCTATATAGAAAAACAGTCTACAGAAGGCAAATAAAATTTTGGGATGCAAGTAATTGGCTGATCTATAAGTCTTAGAATATTCCTTCCTCTCCTCCCATTGGTCATGTAAAAGTTTCAGTTACTTAAAGAGATAACTGTGCTTGCCATGTGGAAGGCATCTCTTTCAGATGAATAAATGAGGAGGAAAGTAGTTGTCCTTTGCTCCTTGGATGACTTTCTGACTTTTTCCTATGATGCGTGCTTGGAATTGATTTGCTAATAATAGAATCCTAAGAGTTTGGAATTACAACTTCTTGTAACAAGGGAGGACTGCTCAATCGCAAATTTCCTACAGGTTGACCTTAAGGAAAGCCCATAGTCATTGTCGTCATTCGTCATTGTGTGCTGTCAAGTCAATTCTGAATTATGGCAACCCTTTTTTCAGGGTTTTCCAGGTAGAGAGTACTCAGAAGTGGTTTACTATTCCCTTCTTCTGGGCATGCCATGGGGTTGTGCAGCTTGCCCGAGTCTACGAAGGCTGGCTCTACTCCCAGGAGACACAGTGGGGAAATCAAACACAGCCAGATACCTAAGCCACTGACCTATAGCCCCCCTTTTCCCACAGTCATAGTGTGGAATGGTTACTGTTTAGATTTAAACTCCCAGAGTAGCCAGAATTTGCTCCCATAATGTCCCAACCAGCATGGCTGTGCTGGCCAGGGAATTCAGGGGATTTTAATCTAAAACAGTAAACATTCCAAGCTCTGGCCATACATTAATGATAGAGGCTTCACATTTCACAAGGGTACCGGGGTACCAAAAAATTTCTGTGTTTCCATTTAAAAGGTTTGGTGACTCTGGGTGGGGGGAAAAATGTCTGCTGGATTCCTTGGAAAACTGTTGTAAGTCAGACCTGACAGCACAGGGCTAGATGGCTTGACTCTGTTTATGATGGCATTGTACTGTATGTTGAGCTGTGCACTGTTGACTGTGTGTCATAGGCCAAAAACAGGCACGCAGAAAGAAAGAGCCCATAGAATGAATTGCTCCAGGTGGCTCAAAATAGGAAGCCAAGGGCGCCCTTGACTATGGTTTGCCAGCAGTAGGCTTCATCATCACTCTTTCTAACCGAGTATTTCATGGTTATTGCACAGTAGCTCTTCAACTTTACTGAAAACTGCTTGTGTATGACAGAACATGCTTATGCACTCTTCTTACAAGTCGGTGCTCTCTGCACCTTCTTTCTCCCCTGGAAAGGAGACTGCAATCTGGTTGCCGTGGCGACCTTGGCAGGTTTAAATGAGTAGCTGCACTAAAAAAAATGTTGCTTGCATCAAAGTGCATTGATGTTTTAATCTGAGTGGCCGTAAAAAATTTTTTTAAAAGGGCATTGTAGTCTGAGAATTGTTACCAGGATGAAGCACTTTTGCTCCCACTTCGAGGTTGCATCAATGTTTTTGATAGAATTCTAAAGAGGAGGAGGAGAAGGAGGAGGTTCTTTGTTTCAGTTGGAGGCAAAGTGGAATCAAGGTCATGTTAGTCTCAGGCTTTAAAATGGATTAGAAGCTGTTGAATCAGTTAAACCAGGGAACAATTTTCAACTCAAAAGTTCAGCATCCTGTTTTTGCCGCAAGCAGTATGGAGTAGCATGTTGTGCATACATGGTAAACCTAGTTTTTGTCTGGAGGCTAGCCCTCCCATTTCTTGTCCATTCGCTCTGAATTGTGTCCATTTGGAAATGAGCACTGGAAACACAGTGCAGTCATGATGGGTATGCTAATAGAAGCTTCATCTTTTTTAAAAAAATGATTTATCATCACAGTATTTAAAACAAAACCCATTGGTGTTGGTGGTTTAGGCACTTGTAATATAGGCCTCCCCTGACGACCTCAACACTCAAGCAGGCTCATAAAGGGAGATGCAGTTCTTGAAATAGCTTGGGCCCAAGCTGTTGAGGACTTTATAGGTTAGAACCAACATCTTGAATTCAGCCTGGAAGTGGATCAGCAGCCAGGGGAGCTACTGTAACAGGGGGATTATGTGATCCCTGTAACCAGTCCCAGTCAGCCATCTGGCTGCTGTGTTTTGGACCTGCTGAAGTTTCCGGAAACTTTCTATAGACGGCTGCACATAGCAAGCATTACAGTAATCCAGTATTAATAACACGCATGATAGTTTTCATGTGTGTACGTGATACTGTCTTTAACATACACAACTG
Organism: Intellagama lesueurii; assembly: GCA_037013535.1. Lineage (NCBI taxonomy): Eukaryota > Metazoa > Chordata > Lepidosauria > Squamata > Agamidae > Intellagama > Intellagama lesueurii. The sequence goes on from JBAJHW010000005.1 coordinate 156,428,324, forward strand.
AGGGTGGCTGATAATATTTATTCTGGAACTAATTCAAGATGTCTGCTACCACCAGATCTGCTGACATAAAATCAGAGGGAAGTGGGGCTCAGCCACAGTTTCAGTTCTTTCTGAAGGAATGTTATATTTTTGGAGAGCCAAAAACAGATTTCCCCAGAGAACTTCTACCTTGATATTAATGTGCTATTTTCCACAGCAGTTCACGGGTTCATAGCCCCACACAGTTCATTCAGTAGTATGCATATTACCTAAACACAGGACCAGAGAGAGAGAGAGAGAGATTTGCATTAAATTGGTATATTCTGGTTTTTACATATAGATGTAAATTGAGAAATAATTACTGTGCTATAAAAAATACAGTACATCTCATCATTCTGGAAAAGACTGTTTCCAAATTGTACAAATGTCTGCTCAGTCCACTGTCCAGGTACAAATTGATGGTAGCTAGCTTCAAAGCCTCTGCTTTCCCATCTGTAAACTGTAAACTGAATGTTGGATTGGTTAGGCTGACACCTTTAACTAGAGCAAAACAAAAGGAACTGGTACATCCACGGAAGTCCAGATTATAAATGAGAGACGAAGTCTCAGGATGTAGAAAATAGAATCAAGCTCTTTATTCTGTATTCTTTAAATGGGCCGTTAAAAAGCTCTGGCTCAACGTGTTTTGGCGAAGCCTTCTTCAGGAGCTAAGCATAACACAAAACCATACATTAGATTACATATATTTTTTCGAAAGAAAATGCGAATGATTCGATATCTAATGTGCGGTTTTGTGTTATGCTTAGCTCCTGAAGAAGGCTTCGCCGAAACGCGTTGAGCCAGAGCTTTTTAATGACCCATTTAAAGAATACAGAATAAAGAGCTTGATTCTATTTTCTACATCCTGAGACTTCGTCTCTCATTTATAATCTGGACCTTTAACTAGAGGACTGTTTCATATGCAGTAGGATACATGGTCACGGTGTGTCATTTTTTCCTGTTTATTCCTTGCTTGATAATGTATTTGCATTCATACAAGGCATCATTAATGTAAGGGCATTAGTGAGAACAGGCAAAGCCAAGTGCTTTTGCCCTTGTTTTGAAAGTCTGGCAGAATATGTACCTATTTTCAGAAGCAATTTAGAATTCAGCTACATTAGCAACAGGGAGCAATCTAGTCTGGGTCACTGGATTATCTTGGAATGGGGGGCTTGATTAAATCATTCCTTCTATTCACATGGAAATTGTTCCTGCAACCCCTGTAGTTGTAATTTAGTCAACCACATGTTGTTTTAGATCGCTTCATTTTGGTTTGTTTGGTCACAGTGTGCCCCTGCCATTCTTGATCCCTGCCTCCTGACCTCTTCTGCAATAGCTGTTGGTGGGTTGGGAAACAGCCTGCTTCCGTTTGTTTGCAGGTGGGCATTAATACTGGGGTTTTCTGCACATGAGGGTATGGAGTGCCATGTTTCAGCCCACATTTAAGTGACATAGCACTTATGTGATATAGCACAATAGTAGAAAAGTATTTTTAAAAATTCAAGTTCAAATGCCCTTTTCTCACTTCAAAATAGGATGGAGGATGCTGTCTGCAGTCATGGCCAGACCACACTTACCTCTACACATCACCAGTGACATGTAGGAAGAACACACACACTTGACCCTACACTGGAGCAATCTAGATAGTCATACAGCAAAAAAGAAAATGTGCTTATTTGGACCGATCCTAATTCAAGTAAATAGTAGGCTCCAACCCTAAAACAATCTGGGATGAATTGGTCCCCAATAGAGATGGATTGGATGCTCTAACAATAATGTTTTGTAGTTATGTGTTTTTTTTTACAGTGCTCCCAAACTTTCCAGCAGGATAAATTCTTGTGTAGCTGGCCTTTTAAATTTTTGTAGTGCTCTCAGTGTCTTTGATTGTATGACATGGTGGCTGATCCTTAAGGGAAAGCACTTAAATTTGCACAAGATTCAATCTGATTTTTGCTGACACCTCTCCCATCCAAGTGCAACCTTCTGTGCCTTACCAAACTATTCTGTCAGGTCCTCTAACTCTTAGAAGCAACCTTTTGAGCTACATTTGGGAGGAGTGGCTTGCAGACATTCAGTCTCCTGGCTTTTGGGAGCATTAGTGCTTTCTCTGATGTAAAACCGCTACCAGATACAATATCCTTACATTTTCGTATCTCAAAGCTACACCTAATCAGGGAGCACATTGCTGTCTACCTTCTTCATTTAGTTATGTGGTGAGGTCACTCCAACCCAAGAAGCTCAGAAATAAGTACAGTACAAGGAACTTTTACCAGCAAGCAATGAAAGAGAGAAAAACAGGACGACTCCTATTTTGAAGTCTGAGGAAATGTTTTCAAAGTTGAGGCCCCTGTTTGGTTGCTCTTATGCTAAAGAGATTCCATAATTATTTGGAGTAAAATGATCTTGCATCTCAATCACATGCATATTTACTCAGAAGTACCTCACTGGAATTTTGGAGGACGTGTTCATTGGATTTCCTTTACACTAGAATGTTTCCTGAACTACCTCTTGACGTTCCTGGCAATGATGTGGGGTTTCTGGAAAAAGTAGAACTGGAAAAGTTTCTGGAAAAAAATCCAGATAATTTCCCCATTGCTCTAAATAATGTTACTTGATTTAGAATGTTTGGTTTACTGGTTATATTCAAACATATTCAAAGCTTTATGTGGAAGTTATTTTATTGGAATATTAGTAATGTAAAGAGAATAGCATGTACTTCCCTTACATTTAAAACAAAATGACAACACCTGAAAGAACACTATTTTTATTTTTTAGGACACATACTTCTCTCTTATATCAATAGTTTCTTTTGAAGAAGTTGAAGATTCTGTTTAACTAAAGTTAGATATGAGTCTGTGGGCACAGACAACTTACCACATTTTGTCTTGACTACTTATCCTAGTGACTGATTGAGAAGCAAGAGATTTTGTAAAATAGAAATAAACTTAGCAGTGTAGTTATTTATTGTGGACAAATACGCCATGTGTAAGTCTGGTCTAGGCCCAGGTCAGAAGCCAACTACGTATGTAATGCATAGGAAGATGTTGTCATATGTTATTTTTTAGTTCCTATGGGAACTGAGCACTAGGGTTTGTCATGCCTTGCCTCCTTAAAAGTATAACTTGCAGACATTTGTACACTATATTTTGCCCATCTAACATGATTGTAGTATAACCGCCCAGACGACTATGGATAAATGTAGATATATGGTGTGGAAAATTTTCTTCAGAAAAATATAGCATTGGAAAACTTCTCAGAACATTTCCTACCCCATATCTCTGCTTCCTGGTTTGCACTGTTGGCTTGAGGTGCTATGAGATGGCTGCAGAGGTGCACACCTGATCACACTGGAAAGGATTGCTTTAATGGAAGCAATATCTCTTATAGTGACCCTTCCATTTTCCAGGGAATTGCTCCAGCCTGGTCCCAAAAGGAGAAGCCCTACAACTGGACCAAAAAGGCCCATCTTGGTCACTGATCAGGGTCGGCCTGTAGCACATTTCCCTATGCATTGTATGATCACCAGTAAATAGATTGCACCGGAACACTCCACAAGCAGTCCAAATTGCGGCCTGTTTCCTCTTGTGATCACATCCTTAGGTATGTGATATCCAATGTGGTGTAGTGGATAGAGTGATAGACTGGAACTCAGGATACCTTGGTTAGAATCCCTCCTTGGCCCTGGAAACGCACTGGGGCAGCACTGATAATAATAATAATAATGTGCCATTGATTCCAATATATATTACCCTTTCCAGGGTTTTATAGGTATAGAGTACTCAGAAGATGTTTACCATTTCCTTCTTCTGGAGACATCCTGGATTGTGCAGCTTGCTCAAGGCTACACATGATGGCTCTTCTCCTGAGACCGTGGGAAATTGAACTTTTAACCTCTAGTTCCACAGCTAGATACCTGTCACTGAACTGTCCAACCAACACTCCTTAAATATCTCACTTAACTTGAAAGGCAATAAGGGTCACTATAAGTTAGTTCTGACTTGACAGCATATAATACACACATAGGCATACCTAACTCTGTATAAAACCAGGCTGCATATATGCCTCTAAATTACAGGTTAGGCAGACGTCTAAATAGACATGGCTGTTATTTTGTTTGTTTGCTCACAATAAAAGTGAAACAAAAGTGCAGGATTCTCTGATTATTTAGTAATTATCTGATGTTGTATGTACTAGATGGAAATAGGTATGGGTTTAAGAAATAATAGTTTGTATTTCTGTTTCTCTGCATAATTGGAAGTCAATTCAAAATAAATAGTTTAGCTACTTTATTTATTGTATAAACCCTATATCCATGTGTGATATCTTTTCTGTAAATGTTTTAGGTTCTTGCTTGTAATACAATGTTTCTGTGAGTCTTTTTATGCCTTGGGATGTTCACTTCTCAAAGCAATCATCCTGAGAAAGCTATCTGGCAAGAAAGGATAACATCCACTTAATTTTAACATTGCTATTGTTCTTGACTACATTTTGATTGGTTTGTCTGACGCACAAAAAATTCTTTGGTCATCTCTGTCTCTCTCTGAATGCCTATTGTGAGCAGGAGCAATCCAGGGTCACTGCCCTTTAAAGACTGCCAGTCAGATCTCGGGAGAGAAAGGATACGTTAGAATTGCCAGTGATGAGAAAATGTGGTTAAAGAAGCAAACAGTTTTCAATTGAAAAATTACAATTCTATTGGAAGTGCTCTTCATTTTAACTTTCCTTCAAAGAACAGTCTTAGGAAAGAGTTATTCTGTCTCTGCCTGCAGGACGAACTGGCTGAAATTTTGGGTTTTGGAGAGGAAAAGCAAAGCATGACACAGCTGTTTAAAAATAGACTCCAAATATTAATAAATATCAGTATTTGCAAATGTAATGTGACATAGGATTACGTTCTTAAAATGCTGGGGGTGGGATGTTCCAAAAAAGCATATTGTGTGCATGTAAGTAAAGCAATTTTGAAAAAGCATGGCTGTGCGATCCCTTTCAGAACACTGGACATTGCACTGAAGTAGGGTAGGGAATATATGTTCCTGGTAACTGCTGGACTGCCAGCCTTATCATGCCTCACCATTGAGCATGCTGGTTGAGATAGATGGAAGCTATGGTCCAGCAACGTCTTGAGAGCTACACTTTCCCCACCATGGTACTGAAGAATTCAAAGCAGTTATTTGAAGAGCAGGGATGGCCCAAGCTGTTTACTGTAGGAAGTGATCAAGGACCATCCTTATCTCCCTCCCACATGTACAGAAATCCACCAAGCAGCTAAACTATATTTCCATACCAGTTATGAAACCGTCACCTGTGCATATGAAGGAAGTGCAGGGCAGCCACTGTAGCACACCCAGCTCTTCGTTCCCCAGCCCCTTTCCAAGCATCAGCCACCCAAGAGAATGACCTGAGCTGGCTCTGTTGAAAAATGCAAGAGGATGAGGAAGAAAGGTATAGGTTTGTGACACATCTGATGTGCCCATGTAGAATGTAGTAAAGGGCACTTTTAAGGCCTGTTGCTGAAGATAACTGTTGATATGAATAATTAATTAGTATTTCTTGACACTTCAAACACAAACAGACAGAAGTATACACTGTATTTTCAATATTTTAGTTGCTTTGTTTTGCTTATCTAAGGGCATGCATTATCTCTGTGTCTTATTTGATATGTCACAGTTTCTCCTTCCCTAGAATCATCTTGTTGTACACTTCTAACTAAGGATGGTTTGTAGATTGAGGGTGGGAGTGACCACATGAGCCACCTATACTCGTAACACTTTCTAAAGTTTTGTCAAACTAATATTTATTGAGATTCTTCTTAACTTGATATACTATGTTTGCATTCATGGGCCTTATCTTTTAGCATAACTGTAGTGTGTGTAATTTGTAAAGAATTTGGAATGAATGTTGTTCCTTTGATTCTCTGCAGATGGTGGTAGACAGGAAGAAGCTGAAGGTGAACTTAGTGAGGAAGAACATTGGTTTGGAAACTCTTCAGAAACTCTGTCTGAAGCATCTTATGGAGAAGTCCAGGAGAACTTCAAGTTATCCTTTGAGGATAGAATCCAAGAACAGTCCACCTCTCCAGACACTTCTTTGGGTAGTGCAACTCCAAGCAGCAATACATTGGAGTTGGCTGCTGTTGAGAATGAGGCTCTACGAGATGTGTTACAGAACAAAGACCATCTCTCCCCTGGTGTGTCTTCTGTATGTGAAGATGACACTCCTGGCCCAAATAAGCCCCTGAGTAGTAACCTGAGACGTCTGCTGGAGGCTGGTTCTCTCAAGCTAGACACTAGTATCACAGTTAACGGCAGGGTTGAGTCACCTGTAAACCTTGGCTCGAATCTCTCCTTTTCTCCATCTACCCATCATGCTCAGCAGCTAAGTGTCCTTGCTAGAAAGCTTGCTGAAAAACAGGAACAAAACGACCAATTTGGTGCAAACAACCGGTTTATATGGAATCAAGGCAAGTGGTTGCCCAACTCAACGCCACCTTGTGGCTTATCTCCAGATTCAGCAATCCTAAAACTGAAAGCAGCAGCTAATGCAGTCCTTCAGGACAAGTCCCTTTCTCGAACTGAAGATCCAATACGGTTTGAAACCTTTTCATCGCCATTTAGTTCCCAGTCTGCCAGCTCCACCTTAGCTGCGTTATCAAAGAAAGTCAGTGAAAGAAGCATGACTCCTGGGCAGGACCACCCACCGCCAGCCAGCTCTTTCCTTTCTCTCGCCTCAATGACTTCTTCAGCAGCCTTACTCAAGGAGGTTGCGGCTAGAGCTGCAGGCAGTCTTTTGGCTGAGAAGAAAAAGTCGCTGGTTGCAGAGGATCCCCTGCAGCTTTCAGACACGAAACAAGAGAAAGTAACTCCACCACAGTCTTTGGAATTACTGTTACTCCCAGCCCCTAAAGGAAGAGCTTCTAAAACCACTAACCCAGGTATGGGCAGTTGTTTTGCTGTAGATTTAGACCAGTGGTTCCCAAACTTTTTGGTATCGTGCCTCATTTTTTATTTCAGATAAACCCTCCTGCTTCCACACTACCTTTATTTTCATTGAAACCCTTTTAACAAGAGGTCTAATTCATAATTTTACAATAAAAATAAATACAAAAAAATAATAAAACCATTTTAAAGTAAAAATAAGCACAAAGTTATTCTCAAGTTCTCTAGCATCCACCACAGAGATGTGTTTAAGTTGTGTGTGTCTCTGTCTGTGTCTCCTCATACATCTTTGAAGTTTCTTCACCCTCCTAACAAGCCACACACATGCACGCACATGCACACAATATTTGGGAATCCATGATTTAGAGTATCTTTTCCCATCTTCATTCCTGCATTGTGTCCATGTGTTAAGAAAACCAAATTAAAGAAAAGTACTGTATATAGTAGATCAGAAGTGAGACTTTCCCCAAGTATGAGGAGAAAGCAGTGTTTAATACAGTTCTTTCTGTGTTCTGAACACATTGCCCATACTGAATTTGGAACATTTTTATATAATATATATTCATGTGGGAAAGCAAATAATTCTTGGTGGGAAGCACACAATAGTAGTGAATGTGTTTTGCTGTTTTAATTAAGCCAGGGTGTATCTTAGATTCTATGTTTTCATCATAGACACATAAAAATAATGTGGTCAGCTGGGATAAGAAATCTTGTATTTCTTTGTTACATCTTTGTGCTGCCTTTCTCAGGCAAAAATGGTTCAGTTCCCTCCCCACTGTTTTCCTCACAACTACCTTGTGAGGTGGGTTGTGCTGAATTGGAATGGCTGTCCCAAGATCATCCAGTGAACTTTGTGGCTGGCTGGGAATTTTAACCTGGCCCTCTTGCAACATGCTTAACTAACTACTAAACCGTTTTGGTAACCATGTGGTCTGTTATTTTTGGTAAAGATTTTCTATAGAAGTATGAACATGCCTCATGATTGAGAAAAGTAGTGTAGCTGACGGCCAAATTCCGAGAGTACCTCTAGTCAGTAAAGTGTCAAGGAGGAGCCTGAATTTTTTGTTTTACTTATTACATGTATAGCCTGCTTGTTTCTTTTAGTTCCAGGGGGTGGAAAACAACTGGCATGGGAGTGAGTCTCCCAGCCAATGATCTTACAATGCCAGATGAGATGACCTTCTGCTATAGAGCTGTCTTCTGCTTTTTGCTCAAGGATAAGCAATCTAGTGCCCTCCAAACGTTTTTGACTAAAAGTTCTGTTAGCCTCTGACAGCGTGGCCACTGGCCAACAGTTGTCGCATGAAACATGGAGAGCACCAGTTGCCTACCCCTGCTTTAGACCACAGCTATACTCTCACTGCCTAGCTATATCTTTTTTTCAGGCATTACATTTCACATTCTGGGCCTGAGTCATTATCTATCTTGTCCCTCTCTAGCTTTGTGAGGTTTAAAAAATCTCACCAGACAATCTCACATAATGGCTGTATTACTGCTTCCACTCCTCCTTCCTTACCTGTTCCTCCACTTCAAGTCCTCATTGATCTCTCCCTCCCTCTCTCCCCTCCTCTCTTTATACTCTGGTGATACCACCAGAGAGATTGATGAGTATACCCTGACGTTTCTAGTAACTGCAGGATATGCTTTCTCTCTGGACCTCACAAAATTCCTGAAGCAGTAGAGCAGAACTAGGCAACGTGGCCTTCCAGAAGTTAATTGGACTGGTGAGAGACCATGGGAGCTGCAGTCCGTCCTCTTGAGAGCATCATGTTGCCTACCCCTGTAGAAGGAGTATATATATTTGCAAAGCCTTCAAGGCCATTAATTATTAGGAGAAGGTATGTGTCAGTTTCTGGTTGGGTCCTTGCTTCAGTGGAGGTGAGGTGAATGGATTGTCCAGTTAATGGAAGAGTTGAATCTGATTTCCATTCCAATAGACACTGAGACTTTAAGGGCTTTCTGTATGCAGTAACATCCAACACAAATGGACAGTGTCACCTCTTGAGTCTGCTAGTTGCAGAGCTCAGCATGTAAAGTCCTTGTATTGCAAGTCTCCAAATCCAGACATCCTAATTTGTATATTATGCAATTCTTTGCTGTTTATGCAAATCAGTTATATTAATTATGCACTTAATTGTTGTCATTTTATCTGTTCTTGGGAAGCATAATAAAAAATGAAGTAGGAAGAGTGAAATGATCTGGGAAGGGCTGTAGACAGGTACTAGAACACACATTTTGCATCCAGAAGTTTCCAGGTTCAGTCCCTGGAATCTCCAGGTATGGTACTGAACAGCTATTGCCAGTTGTCAATACTGTGGTAGTCAGAACAATAATCTGATTCAGGATTGTGTCTTCTTATATCCCGATATTTTCTAGCTATTGGCTCATGCGAGAATATAATGATCTATCTCAGCCCTTGGGGCTGGCCATTTATTATTGGTAAGAGGTGTAGCTTGTTGTTTAGTCTTACTGTCTTTGCTTTTGCTGCTTCAGAGTAAATTGCTTCTTTGTGTATGAACTGAGTGCATTTGTGTCACCTCTGTGTTAATTATGATTTCACAGACATTCTTTCTGTAGATTTTCCATTGTCCAAGGAAATAAGTAAACTAAGGCTTAAAACTGGTTGTCAATCCCAGCTAGAGTAAGACCCATTATATCAGTGGAGACTGAATAAACCAACACTTGTATACAGTAAATGCCATTGTTATAGTGGGTCTTTTGTGGTTAGCACTAACCTGTAGAGTAAGGTTAGCAAAACAGATTTTTGAACTACTGAAAATGAGGATATGATTCTATGTTCTCCAGTAATATGAACCTCATATTTTCGTGTCTTCTGAAATATTGTTAGTTTGAAAATAATTAGTGTGTAACATTTAATTTTTTAACCAATTTTCCTGGATTTTAAAGCATTTTTTTCCAGTCTAAAAACTTTCTTTTTTTAAAAAAAGAAGGAACTTTGAGAAATGATCATTAGGACTGATTTCCTGAGTGAACACTGCAGCATACCCAAGGGGCAACATTTAATGTTTATTGCATGTAACAAGTGCAGTATTGGCAGCTTGTATGCTGGCTCTGTTGCGATGAACTTTCTAATAACCACAATTCTTTTTCAAGACCAACAAATGCTGGAGCTCAAAGGGAGCAGTGAGGATAGCACCATGCACTTTGAGATCCCTATGGAAACATTCATGAAAGAAAGATAGTGCCCAGCATGCAGGTCTGCTCCTTTACTAACCCCAGATTGGACACTGCCATACATAATATCCAGTGAGCTTTTAAAATTTTTGTTCAGTTGTTTCTTATCTTGCATGCTGATTTGTATGTCTCTTGTCAGAAGAGAGGGATAAATCTCATAAATCAAAATAATTTCAAATAGGATAAGAAAAAAATTATTTACAGTACTTAAACTTGCATCTGAAGAAGTAACTAAAGTCAGCAAAAGCTTATGCAAAATAAAAGTAACTATTTTTTAAAGCCACCATAAGATACTTTGCTGTTTTGGTTGTAACAGATTAACACTGCTATTCCATGTTGGTTGAAGAACTCCTTTCTGAACCACAAACAGGGCCCTCAAAAGTTGGAGGAGCTGCTTGCATTTTTCCAAGAAAACACATTTATTATCAGCAAGCCAGTAACCCCCTCCATGTGTTACAAGTGTGCAGAGCTTGAAAAAAATTACTCTTATTTGGACTATGGATCCAAGACTCCCAGTGAAGTCTGGAAGTTGTAGTCCAGAAAAGTTAACCTTTCCAAGCTGTGCTTATATGAAAGGCACTCAGCCGCCTAGAGTGGTCGCAAGACCAGATAGGCGGGGTATAAATGAAATAAAATAAATAAATAAATAAATAAATAGACTGCATTCAAAAGGGTAGTGGGATCATGGCTTTAGCCACTTCCCAACATTGTGCTTTTCCTGCAGACACCTGCATACATCAGCAGTATGGCTGAAGGTGTAGTCTTGGTGTTGATTTAAGTGCAATTTGCTCATTCACATGAGTAATGTATGAGTTGAGCTCATCAAGGGTGTGGTCTTTCACATTTTCAGACTCCAGCTTCCAGAATTCACAAAAAGTTCCCTTAGGTAGTATTCTGGGAAATGCAGCCAAAATATTAGAAATCAACAGACCAGCTTTCCTTACCTGTATTGGGGACCTCATTGCCATGGTTCTCGTTTCAGAGACAAGGATGTTGCCCCAGTGCTTTCTGAGATTTGCAGGCATCCATGGGATTCATAGGGCTTCGTGGGAGGGGTAGTCTTTTGGGAGGAGTCCTCTGTAGAGCCCATTAGGCATGGTTCCTAAAGGAATCTAGGTCTGATTTCATTGATGCAGTGTTTGCAGAATTGTGGATATGAATCATTCAACAGGGTTACTTCTAAATAAATGTTTCTTACCCTTTCTATTTTTGGGTATTCCAGGATTTTTGGCATATATCGTTAGACTGAAGTATAGATTGGAATCTGTCTCTTAGGCCACTTGTTCTGTAGTTAGAAGTTGGATGGTACCTTCCTCTGGCAAATACACAACATTTCTCTGGCATTTACAATATTTGCTTAGGGGAAAGTACTGTTTTAATCACATTTAGAAACTGAATGTGCAAGGTGCCAGCTTCTGTATGATCAGTTATCATTCTGTCATCTGAAAACCTCTGGTGGATGTGCTTTTGGAGAGTCAGGATAAAATGCCAAAGAACATTAATTCTATTGCTTAAAAAGCAAGTTGTGGCTACCTGGCTGGAGATGCATGTTTGTAAGTCATAATGACTTCTGTGGGATCTGTCCCTGAGTAAGTATATACAGCAGGGGGACAGATATGTGCTTGCAGGCCACATGTGTCCCCCAAAAGCACTCCTGCGATTCCCAGATTCCAAAATGCCAACATTGTTTTTAATTTAAACAAATTATTTTTAACGCTCAAAACGTGTCCCCAGGAGGCACAACAGGCAATTTTGCTATTGTTTGGCCCTGACCAGACCTAAACCCAAACTAGGCATATGCCGTGTGTGTGTGTGTGTGTGTCTACGTGTGTGTGTGCGCGTTCACCTGGAGAAAGTCGAAGCTGGAAAGCTCAATGGCCCAGGGTAGGCCAAACTCCAGCCTACCTTCCTGTTACAAAAGTAAATTGCCCTGGTGCTTGTTGCAAGTTGAGCACAATTTAGGTGTGGGTTTGGCAAATAGAACTCCCAGAATGGAGAATTCTCAGATTTGGATTTTAACACACACCCTCCAACCATATCCATGAATGGCACATTCTTACCCACAACTAGTACTTTGTTATCAAAATAGGCCACCAGAGGAAGAGCATCTAGACTCTAGATTCTAGAGGAAGGGCCTCATGGTGCAGTGGTTAAACTGCAGTACTGTACTACAGTTAAAAACTCTGCTCCCAACCTGCATTCAATCCTAGCGGATTCAGGTAGCCAGCTCAAGGTTGACTCAGCCTTCCATCCTTCCAAGGTTGGTAAATTGAGTACCCAGCTTGCTGGGGGAGAGGGGCAAATGTGTAGACTGCATAATTATATTGTAAATCACCTAGAGAATGCTTTAAGTGCTATGAGGCAATATATAAGCAACATGCTTTAGAGGGCACCAGAAGGGCTCTTTTATTTATTTATTTTAAATTCCATTGTTTTAAAGAAAAACATTTGGGGGATGGACAGGAGCAGACATAGTCTTCCAAGATCTGGGACAGATGTGTGTGGTCCTCTGGAGGTTGCCTACCCTAGTAAAAATGATTGCATTTTGTTTGAAAAGAGTCACAGGCCACCATGACTTTAAGCAAGAAGTACAGAGTGACATGGAAATCCCTTTAATTGCTACATTCTCCTTGCAGTAGACCAGAAACTATGAAGAACTAATGATGATTCACAGCCTCCAGACTAAGTACATATATTAAGAAGTAAGCCCTGCTAAATGACATAGGGTTGACCTTGGTCTAGTGGAAAACAACAACTAAGATGTGGGTGTTGCATATAGCATGTTCTGCTGATAAAGTCTGTATCACATTTTAAAAATTCCTGTATTTATTTGTATTAGAAAGATTAGCATTCTGGGCTAATGATACTGAAACTCAAGCAACTAGAAAATTTAGTACTTCAGTCTCTACTACTACAGTTGGTGCTATTGCAGCTACTATTTGACTTATTTATTTATTTATTTGTTTATTTGTTTATTTAATTCTAACTAGCACCATTAGTGTATGTTAGGTATTGTACAGAGTGCAGGAATGATATAATTCCTAGTTAAATGGCTTACAGTTTGTTTACTTATAGATGGACAAAACTGGAATGGCAGAAAAGATCAGGGTTTCACATTAAGAAAAAGGGAACATTATTATTTCAGAGTCAAATTGCAGTCGAGGTTGGAGGGAATATGAGGAGTAGAATGGTCTTTAGAAAAGGCAGCTGTTCTGATCCTTGGGATGGGAAGATACACTTGAATGTATGAAATCATAGAAACCAGAGGGTAAAAAGAGTAGTAAATCCATTTATTGTGGGCATGTCTTCAGTACCTTATACTGTAGTTCCACATCCCAAGTTGCAGAATAAATTAAATAGGGAAATGTATGCAAATCTGCTTTAATTTAAATATTTTACGCAGGTTTCTGAATTTACTTGTTTTAGCATAGGACGCTTGGCTGCAAGTCATATCTATTTAAGAGCACACATGATCCTTCCAGTAAGCCTCAAGGAAAGCCAGGTGCATCACATCTGTGCCCTTGCCAAACAGTATGCAGTGGGAAATTGCAAGGTCATTAAGTGTTTTTCACTGCATTTTAGTCACCAGAAATATTGACATTTGAGTTCTTAAACATGAAAGAAATGGCTGAGGAATATGTTAGGGAATGAGCAATAATATTGCCCAACAATCACAAAAAATATGCAACAGACTACAGCAATTTTGGAAATACTGTAGATATCTTTTCAGCAGTCACAGAAATGTTTACCGTTTCTGTGGCAACACTAAATGTTCTCATAATAGGACTTGAGATTTACAGTATAATGTCAGATGACTGATTATGTCAGCTCAGTGGGCCAAATTTGCTCTTCCTCTTATCAGCTAAGATTTAACCTGACAATTGCCCTACAAAATGTTGCAATTTTAACGATCTCCTTTTTAACCTAAGTTTGGTAACCTTTCAATAACCTCTGACAGATGTGTTTATAAAACAAACATTTGCTTTATAAACGGGCTTATTTTGATATAAGCCAAGCCGTAGATTCCCATTATGAGAATGGGTCCAGGTACACCTTGGGTTTTTGTTTTCTTTCTACTCTTCTAGTGAGCCTATGAGAAGAAATTTAGAAACTTTCACTTCTGGTTTTTTTTTTTTTAAATTAACTGCAGCTTGACCCAGATAAATTCTGGATTGTATTATTTATGGCTATGGGAGAACCTTGCTTCTGCTAACCATATTTGAGATTAGCCATAGTATTGTGCTTGAAAGATAAACTGACCCTTGGGCAGTCTAAAGTGCAAGATTCTGTTCTCTGTATGGCTGCGCCTGAAGCAAAGATGAACGTACATGAGTTGAAGGCTTGCCCTAGCATTTTTTCATAATGCAAACCACAGTTTAGTGACACAAGCCTGATTTGAAATTACATATTTTGACCTATTGGGCCACTTCAGAAATAATGAAAAAACATGATGTCTTGATGCACAAATGAGGAAACATGAGCCTTAGGCATGCAGGAAGAGGAAATTTAAAGCTTCCTGTCATTGTTCATAAGAAATCACATTAGAATACAGTACTATGGTTTTTATTCACCATGGTTAACAAACCAGGATTGAATCATGTCATGATAGCTAAATATGGTTGGTAAGCACTACAGTTCCTCTTTGTGGTCTTAGTGAATCAGACAACAAATTACATTCATTGCATGTAAAGGAGGATGAACAAGGTAGGGGTGTGAATAAGCACAAAGGTCACATTTTCTCATTCTTGTAACATCAGATCATAGTTTGCTGTTAGGTTAGTCATGCAGTTCTGTATACTGGAAATGACCTCAAGATTGTTTTGCATGTGTTGAAAGAGACTTTCTGTTCTAGCTAGGCATCAAGTGTGACCAGCAACATTCAGAGATAATGTGTGATACTTAGAAATATTCCAGATATTAATATGCGGTGAGGCCCAATTGCAATGAGTTGCTAAATTAAATTTCTGATTTAGAAACTGAGTTTTCTTTCAAAGACTTATGCATCATGGGCATGCAAATATAACTGAAGTAGGACCTTTACTCCTTTGAAAACCAACTTGTAAATTGTATTCTGTTACCTACTCTATTCAGTATTAAAATGGGAAAAGGGAGGTGGGTGGATTTCAAGGTTCCCTTCTTTCAGCAGTAAGAGGCCATTCTGTCAAATGTAGGGTACCTTTGTTTCTTTTAACTGTCTGTGTTCTTGAAAGAGAAGAACAGTTTACAGGTAAAAATATCAGCAAGACTCTTTCCCTTAAGACTTTCTATCTGAAATGGCATTGGCGGTTTTCTTCAACCAATATGAAAGTAGAGCACTAGCAGGGCTTCTGAACTTTTTCAGGATTTGAAATGAAGTCAGTCCCTGTCTTAATTCCAGAATAAATTTCATTCAAGCGCTGTGGATGTACTTAACCACTTTTTTTTGGGTGAGATTTCAACTCCTAAAGTGAAAGAGGCAAGAGTTGGACACTTTCTCACGAACACAGGTCAAGAGCAGGAAAATTAGTTACAGGATGATATGTTTGAGGTTAGATAAAGTACAGTAGCATCCTCTGCTGGTGGTCCAAAGTATGATGGGGACACTGTCCTGCAATCCCAAGCAAAAAGTTTCATGAAGACTCAAGGATCTGCCACTGCAGAGCAATGTGAATTTGATACACTGAAAATCCTATGTCAAAAGAGGTACATGAGTGCATGAAAGAAAAAGATTTGGTGAGTGTTTCTGCTCATGTCTAAAATCTGTATTTAAAAATGTGGAGGAGGAAATACCCCATGCAACATAAATACATGTTCGTTCGTTCTTTCCTTTTCTTTCTTGGCTTCTTATTCTAAGCCTCAGAAGAGGAAGGTGGAAAACCTTTCCAATGTCCAATCTGTGGCCTGGTTATAAAAAGGAAGAGCTACTGGAAGCGACACATGGTGATTCATACAGGCTTGAAAAGTCATCAGTGCCCTTTGTGTCCATTTCGCTGTGCACGCA
The DNA here is from genome assembly GCA_037013535.1 of Intellagama lesueurii. Lineage (NCBI taxonomy): Eukaryota > Metazoa > Chordata > Lepidosauria > Squamata > Agamidae > Intellagama > Intellagama lesueurii. The sequence goes on from JBAJHW010000005.1 coordinate 156,444,452, forward strand.
AGGACAATCTCAAATCACACATGAAGGTAAGGTCAGTGGATGCTGCCAATGAAGAAACTTAATCCATAAGGCTGTTGTTGTGGGTTTAAAACCCACTCCCAGGATATAGTTAGTATTGTTATGAATTCCCTTTGTTGAACAGAAGGGTTGGGCAGGGAGAGCAGTAGCCTTATTGCTATCTATAACAAATACTTGCTAACATTTGGCCACTGTCCAGTGAACCTATTTGCCTGTATGTGAGGGCTTGTATGCCATGAAGCTAAGCTCTCTAATTCTTTTTCAGACAGGAGTTCCCTGTGGTATGTGGGCTTCTATGTCCAAATAAACACAAAAAGCTGCCTCTGTACAGCTTTTCTTAGTAAAAGCCTTGATGTAGTTCATGGACAAGCAGACCTCTGGACTGTGAGGTCCTTGTTTTTTTATTGGTTCTCTTTGTGGAGACCACAGCTTGTGCAATGGCAGTGTTTGAGCAAGTGGTACAATCTTGCCTATTTTGCTAGTGGGACTTTATGCTCAGTACATGCTCAGTAGAATGCTGTTCCCAGTTACTCCACATTTTCTTAATTGCAATAGTATAATAGTTATTATTCTGGTGTTATTGTTAAACAATTGGAGTAATGAATCTTTTCCAGTGTAGCACAGATCACCTGGAGAGCAACAGTAGATAAAAATCTGACTTCTGGCTTGTTAGTATATGCAATTGTCTGTCTGGGATAACATACCTTATAATGGGAAAGCATAATTATATTATAATGCAAACAGAAGGTGTGCTGCTACAGAGTTACCCACAACATAAGATGCAGATAGACTAAAACCCAATTATAAGAGGTTGGGAACCTTTGGCCTTTGAGATGCCTTGTGCCACAACTCCTGCAATATGTTTTCATTGACTATGGTGGTTATCATTTCTGGGAACAGGAGTCCAAAACATCTGGAGAGGAGGCATCATTTCCTCAGAAACAAAGACTATCAGAAACTCAGGTTCATCGTTCAGTCAAGTCATGTTGTCACATGTGCACTTGTGTTTGTGCTTTAAAGCTACCTTCCCTAATGGCTTCCAGCTTTGCAGGTCTAAAACTTTCACCATCCCCAGTCAACTTGGTCAGAAGGTACTAACTCAAAAAAGGCTGTTTTAAGCTATAAGCAAATAGTGACAGACCTTGGAGTAAGATCGGAGGCTGGATAGGCACCTCAGCCACCTCCAAATAAATAGATAATTGAGAATTAATCATTGCAATCAACTGGAGGGTCTGTACACTCTAACTAACTTAGAAAACTCTTAAAATCAGCAGACCTAACTATTAAGTAAATGTCCTGAGAATAGGCATAGTTTTATTCATTGGAGAATATTAAGATTAGAAGGGTTGACTAGTGACATAAAAATATAAATCTTCAACAAAATATTTGCTTTTGACATGAAGCTGAGAAGCATTCTTTGTAGCCTGCTATTGAATAATTCTGTGACTTTCAACTAATAACTATTGTACAAAGATATGTGATTGAAATATTCATAGTTAAATTATTGCGTATAGAGAGAGGTGGAGTTCAAGCACCTAATTTTGACTTCCTTGGTTAAGGTTATTGAGAAGAGCCAATGAGATGTGCAGGTCCCTATAAAAGCTAAGGAGACAGGGCAGGAAAAAATATAATGTATGTATCTATTTTTCTGAAAAAAATATTATTATTGTTGCTATTACATGCCATTCCTATTAACACTTCAGGTTCACCAACACCAGGACCGGGGAGAAACATTTCAGTGCCAGCTATGTCCTTTTACCTCCTCTCGCCATTTCAGCCTGAAACTCCACATGCGTTGCCATCAACATTTTCTGAGGACAGAAGCCAAAGTGAAAGAAGAGATCCCAGAAATGGATATTAAGGGATCCCCGCTGTCAAATGACAATTCCAATACAGGGCAGCAGGTAGACGGGGGAACAGATCACACGGGGACTGCAGCCACACCCTCTAAAACTCCTGAGGCAGTTGGGCAGGCTGGGGCTGCCATCTCCCCATTGCTGGTGAAAGAAGAGCCCAAAGATGACAACAATGCCTCTGTCCCATCCTTTCCTCCCAGTGTGGTTGACAGAATCACCAACAATACTAAGCTAAAAGACTCCATTGACTTTGTGACCAATACAGCGTCAGCACTTTTTAGCCAGGATATCTCGGTTAAGATGGCTTCAGATTTTCTTATGAAACTCTCAGGTAGGTATGGGTGAAACTGTTTCTCATCTGTGTCACTTTCTCATGGCTTTATATTCAGTACTATTCTGTTTCATTAAAAAAACAAAACAGTCTCACAATGTGTATTTATACACATTTATATTTAAACACATAGTTGGTTGCTACAACAGAGTTCCAAGGTGAAGTTTAAAATGCAAAATGTATATTTAAATAAAATACATATTGTAAACACTGGAATCTCCAAGGATTTGTGGGCCAATATTGCCCTCCCTCTCCAGGAACCCACTGCAGGCTGCACACGTTGATAAAAGCAGGTTTCCCAAACAAGTTCACTTCTGATATTGGAAAAAATTAAGAAAAAGGCTTTTGTTCAAACTATGCTAAAGCAAGGCCCTCGCTTTAGACAATAATCATTGTTCCTGGAAGCCCCTCTGGAAAGAAATACCATTAATGATTCTGGCTGTTGAATCTGAGCATCACTGGCTAGAATACAAGTGGCAGTTTACGTTTGTGTAAGTAAAATTGGTCAGTGGCAACTGCAGATTGTGCTAATTAATAAGATGGTAATTGTGTTCCTGGGTGTGGGCCCAGTCGCACAGCTAAGTATATACCAAGGAACTCAACCAACACCTCACTAAGTTAACAGCAGTTTGCCACCATGACTGGTGCTGTTTCACTTACGCTAGTATAAATCACCAGTTGTGACCCAAAGAAATAACTATATGTTGATGACATGTTTTTAAACAGGTTAGCTGGCAACTTGTCAGGGATGCATTAGCTGTGGATTTGGTACTTTGACGGGTTGGACTTGGTGAGCCTTGGGGGTCTCTCCCAACTAACTCTACAGTTCTATGATCAGTTAGCTGTCCAGTTGCACTGATGCCCAGGGTTCTTTTCGGATCGAAACAGCTGTCCCAACTGGTTGGGTCAGCAATGACATGTTGCACATCATGATGTTCTTGCTTTGTGATGTGCCAAATCATATGCACCTCTGCCTTTTGTCAAGTTGAAAATAAGTGTGCCAGTTTAACTGTCTTCATCTGTAGAATTGTGTTCAAATAAGCCTCTTGTGCCTTATTGCACCTACATATTTTTGTGGCCAATAAACTATAAATGTGAGATGGAAAGAAATTTTGTAAAGGCTAGTTGGTAATAAAGGAAGATGAACAAGTTTATTTATCTCACATTTCTTTCAGTAGCTTAAGGCAGCAATTGCTTGTTATTTTATCCTACTGGCAACTCTCTGAGGCAGGGCAGGCTGGAGGAGAGTGATTACATGTCCAATGCTGTAATCTTAAACATATAACGTAAATGGTGGAATGTACTTCTAAGTAAACATACATACGATGGACCAACACAGATAGTTGGGATGTATCATTTGGATTTTTCAAACTCCAACTCCCAGAATTCTCCCAGAATTCCCCAGGCAGAATTCTGAGAGTTCCAGTCTACAGACCACATCTTTGGGCACCTATATTTCCCTTGCCAGGATCAGGGCCTAGACCTCTGAGGACACATTCTAAGCCTTCATCTGCTGCTGCAATGCTTCCTGGATGTCATAGTCTTGCTGCCGATTAGACTCTGTAGAGGTGCCTCAAAGAACTGTGACATCTATAAAACATTATAGCAATAAATGAAAGCTTAGAGTGCAGCCTCAGAGGAATTCTGAGAGTTGGAGTCCAGAAAATCTGAATGGCATATCCCTAATAAATGGTGAAAGGAGCTGATGGGATTTTAACATTCAAATCTCACTCTTTCCCCTGCTTTTAATAATTATTTGATTGGGGAGTGGAATCCCATTGTCCAGGACTCTGAAAATTTTCAGAGCCGAGCCTTCAAATATAACCTATCTAAATTCTCTTTCGCCTACAGTTGTGACATTCAGATAAACAGTGCTTTAAACATACATCATAATTTGAATTAAATATATCCTATAACTTCAGACTTTTGCCTGTAGTGAATTGATGGTAAGATAGCAATTGATAGTGGAATTTTGTGGTAGAAATAGAGGGCTCAAAAACTGAATGCACTTCTGTGCCTGTTTTCTTTTGGTTTTTTTGTTCAGAAATTGACAAGTTACTCTTTAGTGGTTAGCACACAGGAATACTAAGAACCCAGACGTGCATTTTTCATGCAAAAAAGTGCCTGTGCTTATTTTATAGCATCTTAACGAAAGGTCCTGAAGCCTGACTTGTGTGCACTGTTACCTAGCAACATGTTATAAAGTCACTGAAGGAGTGAGATATATCTCTAAGATGAAAATGTAAACTTGGTAGATATGTCAATGCCACACAAGGGGAAAGATGTTATGTTAAGGAACAAAATTAAACCCATTGATCAGAGCAGTGTGTATCTAAAATAGTGTGTGATGTTGTACTTTTGGCCAGCACCGCTATGCTTAACAGAGTTCCGGCCCATAAACCAATAAGCGATTATGTTTTATTTAGCAGGCGGTCAAAATTTACTAGCAACATTTTAAGAAAGCATTTTCATTTATTATAATACAAACAACAGAAAAGGACAAGCAACCTGAGAATAGTTTGCTGTTAGCATTTTTTCCCTAGAAAATTGCTTGCTTTGGCCCAGATCGATGCACTGCAGATTTCTTTTCAAATGAGCAAAACGGAAGGGGTAATTAAAGAAATGAAAAGGGAAAGGTGCCAGGTCCAGACAGTTATATGTCAAATCCATACACTCTGCTTATGTACTTTCCTGGCAGCCCTTGTTTGAAGAATCCATTGGAAGTTAATCTCCCCCTGTTGTTCTGTCAGCAGGACAATGTTCTAAAACAATGTGTGCCCCACACTGGCTCATGGCAGAGGGGAAATGGGACCCCAAAGACAGTTTCAAGCATTAACTGTCCAGGCAGGAGTGTAACTTCTTATGTTTCCAGTGTGGCAACCACAGACTGAAGCAGTGTTTCTTCTCTATGAATGTAGAGAAGTCTATATCCTAGGGAGTGGCAGCCAGAAGGCATCAGCAGTCTGATAAAATTAAGGCACAGGCGTGTTGTTGAGATGACCATGAATGAGCTTGAGCTGCTCATAGTGAAGTGGACACCTTTCCTTGATTTCTGACATTACTGGCGTAGAATGACTGTAGTGTGTAAAACAAGGGTAGATACAGTACAGCCCTGCATATATTTTAGGACTCTGACACCCACCATTTCTTATTGTTAGTCGTATTGGCCAGGGCTCATGGGAGCTGCAGTCCAGCAGCATCCAGAGGCCCATAAAAAGCATGTGTTGTTAAGGGATTTCCAATTATAATCACACAAACAAAGCCTGTTGTTACAAAGGTAGTGCAGTAGCTTTCTTGAACGAAAGGAGAATTCAATAGGAAGGATTTCTGTTCTGTTTTGCAGAGGGAATGCAGGAGATCATTGAAGCCTGAAGAAGAAAGAAACCCAGCAATATTTCACTTTGCTGCCTTTAGGGCGAGCACACATAGACACCCTTTTAAATTTTTCATATGTCAGGAAACATTTTAGGCTTAACGTGGGAACCATCATTTCTGTGGGCAGTTGCCCCGTATTGTGAGCCATCAAGGTGGCAGCTTGTAACCCTGTTGAGCAAAGAAGCATTAGAGTCTTCCTGGCTCTTGAGTGTTTCTGTATGTCATTTGGCCTTGGCTTGCCCTTTGGTCCTTATTCCCTTGATCAGCCCTTGGCTTTCTTTTGAAAGCTGCCTGTGCCTTAACTTTGACATCCCATCATATTCTATTTTCACATGACAACTCTTCACCAAACTGCTCCTTCTCCAGTAATCTCCGCTCAACTTTGCAGGCCCAATCCTTTGAATTGCTATTCAAAAGTAAATTCTGACATATTTACTAGGGGTAACTCCTTGGACTGCAGTCTTAGCCTCCTGTTTCTATCAATGTTTGTCATTGGTTATGTCAATTATAACTATTATTGCCATACATTCTTGACTCTTATAACTGGTCATCTATAACCTCCCAACTGCTTACCCTGCCAGAGGATCCAATGGTTTAAAGATGAGAAACTTAAGGCATCCCTGTGAATGTGGGCTTTTGGACACAACAAATGAACAATTACTACTCAGTTATCCTGGGAAATCCAGGTATTTTCCTCTATTTGAGGTTTCTATTGTGGGAACAGGTCAGAATACAGTATTGGCTTTTAGTTCATGTGGGAATTTGATTCCAGCCTCTAGACTAGTGTGCTTACTGTAGTTATTTAAGAGATCGGTTAGTTGTTGCCTATCATAAATACACATTTGTCCATGGGACAGTGGTAAAGAGCATCACAAATCCATCCATACCAGTTCCATTATAGTCTTTTAGAGCTTTATTCTAAACTGCTTAAGAAGTTATGGATTCCTTCACTGTACAATAGAAACAAACATGGAGTTAGGAATCTCGTTAAGAATAAAATCAAAGTTCTGAGTTAGGCAATGCCTTTATTGGATCACTAAAAAGTTACAAATAACTTACAGCTTTTAAATTCTCTAGAAATCTTCATGAGGCAAAGGTAGTATTAAACTTGGGGTTAACCACAAAGTCCAAAAGATTGAGCCATATCTGATGCTCATTGCTCATGTAGTTAGACTGTCAGGAACGGAAAATGGAATTTTGAATTCTACATAAGCCCTTGCATTTAGATTCTGTAAATTGATACCTTTGCCATCTGTGTCTTCTGTGGAATCTGAAATGCCATTTTGCCTTCTTGACAGTCTGCCTGCATGAGTCACAGGCATCACATCTGGCCCAATTTTTGGATTTTCTACTTCAGTTCCAAGTTTTTTTAGCATTTTATCCTGATGAAAGCATTCTGAAGAACTTGAAACCTCACTTTATGGTAATTATTTAGTTAATTGTTTAATTATTTAATTCTGGCATTACTTAGTCCAGAAAGTTGCTTCTGTGATTCAGTCACAACCACTTACTTATTTATTTTGCTGCATGCAGTCTTAGTAAAGTAAAAAGAAGTGTTGAAACATGCACAACTCAATGTCCTAGGGCAATGGCATGCCATTTTGAGAATGTTTCTTATTTCTTACTCACACTTTTCCTCACTCTTTTTTGTTTGTTTGTTTGTTTGCAATACCTGCATCTTGCCTTATCTTAAAGCTCTTCCCATCTGGATATTTGATAGTTCTGTTAGCAATATGGTAGTCCCTGACTCAGTGGTCTTAGGTTTGTGCTTGCAATATTTTTTTTATTTTATTTTTTAGAAATACATGATTATATGTGATGCCATTCTGAGGCCCCATCAAGTCTTGATTTCCAATGGAGAGTTCCTTGTCTTGTTCTGTCCAGATATCATTTGAGGTTTTCTGTTGTGGGAACATATCAGAATGCAATATTGGCTCTTTGTTCATTAGGACTATTGATTCCAGCCTCTTGGCTAGTGTACTTATTGTAGTTGTTTCAGCAATTTTGTCAGTTGTTGCCTACGTTTGCTCTTGTGATCTTGCAGGCTTCTGATTATGCATTCACAGTTATTAAATGCTTTCTTCCCCTTTTCTTAAAAGCTGCAAATCAGAAAGAACCATTGACTCCTACATTCAAAGTGAAAGATGAACCGAAAGATGAGGAAAATACAAGCTCCACTTTGCCTAAATCTAGTTATGTTTTCAGCCATGAACCTGAAACGTCTGCCCCAAGCATTCCCCAGGAGAATCTCAAATCACAGGAAGTGCCAGCAAATGTATTACAGCAAGACATGTCAGTCAAAGCAGCATCTGAACTTCTGATGAAGCTATCAGGTATTTGATTAACTTAAAGTGTTCATCTTCATGCATATGCATTTCCTTCTGTTATAGTACCAATTGCTCTGACATTCCTGTTGCTTTACCTTCCTTGCCATTCAATATGAAGTTTCCATTGACCCTACTATTTAATTCCTGTGGTGCACAAACATAGCCTTTCTGAGAGCCACTATTGAATTCTTGCAAAATATATCAGGTTCTTCTTTGTTTCCTTCAACATATTTGTCCAGCCTGACGCTTAGCACTGCCTACGCCCAGGCTACAGCTTTGGGATTCTAAGATGTAGTTAACATCTCTTACATTCCAAAAGGTTCAGGCTAGAAATACCTTCTGTCAGTTTTCTTTCTGTTATATAAATATGTAGCCAAAGAGGACTTGTAATGCTGTGGATATTCAAAAGTGTTGTTATTTAACCTAGCTTCTATTTTACAGCAGTAGTTCAATAACATTTTATAAGTGTATTTCTAAATTGCTATCTGTATCGCTTTCCCTTAGGAATGCAGAATACTAAGTTCTAGTTGCATTTCGTGAACAATGAATGGCATTCCCAGCATGGCATAGAGGAGGTAGAGCCATCCAACTAATGTAGGCATTCACTGCTGCATGTGTTAAGGGCTCTACTTGAGGCATCATACCAGATGAATGACGATTCTGGCCAAATAACTGTAGACAGCAATGTACAAGTTCCCACTTTTAAAGAAAACACATTATTGCTTATCTGCAGCTGATGTTCATCTCTGCACTCATGCATACCCACTCCTTTTGTATTGGAGCAAGGCCTAGGCATGGCCAGCCTTCTTATTCAGCAATGTAAGGTGACTATCACAGGCTGGAGAGTGCGAGGAGTGGCAGTTTTGTATGCTGCCCTCCTCTCCACTGCTCTAGAGAGCATCACTGACTGCTCTCAGACTGTGGCAAGTCCTAGAGGCTGGGAGCAGCTGGGTGTGCTCCCCAGAGTAGAACACTATTCTCTTGCTGCAACCATGCCAGAGCAAAGTAGTGGCCCGTGTGCAGTTCTCTAGCACCCACTAGGTCCTTACTGCCTTATTTTAAGGGGTCCTGAAGGTAAGACAGTGTAGTCAGGGTGGTCATGAAGACTGCCCCTGCTGCAGCAGTGGGGCAGTCTCTCCTTAGCTACTTTACCAGCAATGTCTTTGCTCTGAGGACCCTTTACAATCAAGCATTTGAGATAAATTAAGTGTTTGGGCAACAGGATGGTGGAAGAGAGACTTGAACCATGTGGCGGTGATGGGATAGGGGGGCAGTATGTATCTTGCTGCCTCTAACAGCAGGAAATCTTGCTGTGTGCCCCATCTCACACAAATTAGAAGTCTCCGTAGCAGTCAGTCTTTGAAGACATTTGGTGGGAAGGTGGCTCTTCACCAGCGCAGGGAGGGGCCTTCTCCCTCAGAGCGTTTTTGTGTCCAAGTTGTTATCAAACACAATATAAATCTCTGTACATGATTAAACAGAGAAGTGCACGAGGCATAAAACAGCCCCCGCCCCAAAAAAGCTTGTCCTTACTAAGGACATTACTCCATTGTTACAATTTCTTGGAAAGGAATGGGAAACACAGGAGCAGCTCATCCAGAGATTGGCAACTCTGGGGAAATAGGAAGCCGGGTGTTTCTGGGCAAAACTCTTAGCAAGCCACATGGAGCCCATAAGCTACACACTATCTAGCTGGCCTTTCCTGTTCAGAGGCATTCAACATAAATGGTTCGGGGGAGATTTTGGTAAAGTCTTCAGTGGCACAGAGCTCTAAAATTCTGGCATTAAATTGGAAGTTGAGAATCACTTTCTTGTAGCTGTAGAGTGGGGCCACTCTATTTCTGCATGTCTGTGATAAAAGCTCTGCATGCCTGAGCTCCTTCTTTAGACTGGCAACTTTCAATACTGAAAACAACAGAAAGGAGAGTACTGAGGCTGAGCTCTTTGAGGGTTGATCTGGGGGCAGCTTGTAGACCAAGCATAGGATGTTCCTCATTCCAGAAATTTTCCAAGGTATTCCTTTGCTCCAGACATGAGTCTTACATGGTTTGAGTGCTGTTTAGTAGGATTCCCATGCACTAGTAGGCTCCTTAGCTCTTTCTGGGTTTTGAATTACTTTGTGTTCGTAATGGAGTTTTCCCATTTACAGTAACACTTTGTGTGTGTGTTGTTGTCTACTGTCTATCTCCCTCTTTTTCCATGTGTCTACTACTATCCTCCCACCACTCCATTTTAATCAGAAGACATTATTTGCATGAACTGTGTATTCTAGATAGATCCATTATACTATAATATTTGTAAATAGCACACTTGTGTTGGTAAGCCACTGATAACTGGACAGCTGTGAATGTCTCTCAGACTATGCAGAAGACTGAGGTTGTACCCTGCATAAAATATTCAGTATGCAATTATATTTAATAGGGATTTTCAGAAAAATTGCAAGGAGATAAGTGGTGATGTGAAATTTATTTTTTACTGAAAAAATGCAAGTTTTGGTGAGTAGTGTTTTGAATATAAATATAGAATCAAATTGTGTAAAGAAGAAAAATATGCTTACATTTTCTTCTCATTAATATTAAGTGTATGTTTCTGAGGAGGAAGATTCATCATCAATCACTTTGCATTTAGTTACAAAGAAATAAAAAGCCTCGTTTAGTATCCCAGTGGTATGATTAATTTTGCTCACCAGTGGCTTAAGAAGACATTGTAGAAGGGACCCCAAGTATCATTGTTGATACTGACAAGAAATTTAATTCTGATGGGGGTCAAGGAAAGTCTCCACCTAGAATATTCTGTCATAGGAGTAACCATTTAAAAAAATCTTGTTCCAAAAGAAAAAGAATGTGCCTCTTCCAAAATGGCTTGAAGCTAGAGTAGCGTTAATCTCAAAATGGCTTGAGCCTCATGCCTGCCCCAAGATTAGGATACCGCATGCATGCATAAAGGAGAGAAGGCTTGTATGTGGTTAGCCCACATACAATGCCAATATTAGGCTATTTTTGAGAAGTGAGTATGAATGCCTTACCTTGCTGACTTCTAGAAGATGGTTGGCTATCAACCCCAGCTAAGAGTGGAAAAGAGAGCAGCATTTCCTTCCATCTCCCTTCTCCATCTGTATCACCATAGAGACACAGATGACAGAATGAACTACCAGTTAGAGAGAACCCTGCAAAGCATCCAGCCATCATCACTGAGGCTTTACTGTGCAGGAAAGGTAGGAGACAGTGTGAGGAGCAGGTCCTGCCTTCTTCTTGGCTTTAGAGAGAACGGAAAGGGAAAGGAGCTATATTCATACAGCTGCATTGTCTGTCGTACACATTCATGGAAACATATTACATTCTCCACCAAGGCACTGTATTATGTGTAGCGGGCTGTTTTACATGCAAGAGAAACTTCATTTTACTCTTAGTAGCTCTACCCAGTTTGTCACCTGATGGCCAACTGTCTGGTGACAAGTCCCTCCATTCCTAGCTAGGTTGGCCGTAGACAGCTGGCATGCAGTCTACCACTGGCATCTTACTTGGAGGCTTCCCAGCTTAGTACAGCATGCCAAAGCTTGTGCTTTCCTGACATTACGTGTGAGAACTTAGATTCAGTTCTACATCATGAGGCAGCAGAGTAGGATTTTGTGGGTAAACTAACACACTATGTATGTATGTATGTATGTATGTATGTATGTATGTATGTATGTATGTATGTATGTATGTATGTATGAATGATGAATGATGATATATATTTTCTTCTGGAGTTTTCTTCTGGAGTTGAAGATGGTATGTGTTATCCTTCCATCCTGTTTTTATTCACATAATAAGATGGCTAATCCCAAATTAACAAAGACTCTGGTTCCAAGACCAGTGACAAATGAGAGGTAGAAGTGGGAGATCACCTTGATCTACCTTAGGCAGCAAAATGTGATCTGATCCTGTGTAATTTGGTGGTAGTGTTACACTAATATGGGCTGTAATGGATTCTCTGGAATACTTACTCACCCAGTATTATGGCCTGTTGATCTTCAGTTGCAGTTTAAATGAAAATGTTGAGAAGCCACACATTAACTCTTCATTCCTGTGTTTGAATTATGAACTCATTGCATTGAAAGAACATATGTTGGAAAGACATTAGCAAGCCATTTATCGTCTGTGTCTGCTTTAAGTAGTTCAGTAAATGCTGATGGTGTTGTTATTTCTAGTGCATCAATAAAAAGGAAAAGAAGGAATTAATAGGGATTTACCTACAGGACCCATAGTTGGATCTTTCTGCATTGGTCAGCTGGTGGGATTATATTAACCTTTTCTATATTATATTATTTATGGATATATACTGTCAGTTTCAAAGGCTTGGATTTGTTTTAAATAGCCTAGAATGTGAGGATAATGAACGATGTTTTCTCAGTGAGAAAGATCTTCTTAGGTTTATTTCACATAATTGTTCATAGAGATTTTGAAATAACTGTCCCTAGATAGTACTTTTATATGAAGAGAGGTTCATTTTAAAAAAGATCTGAGTGGCCATCCTGGCAGGGGCACTTGGGAAATTAAAGTGTTTCTTCCTACCTCTGAACAAAATAACTTAACATGTTGGTTACGGGTGTTCAGGAAGCACCCTGTTCTAGATTTGGGTGTTTCCTATGTAGTAATTTTAGCAGAGTAAATGTTCATATGTCAGAATACCTAATGGTAACAATTTGTACTGCAAGATTCTGGGTTCAGTCTACTTCTTTTTTCATCCAATTAAACAGTGCCGTAGTCTTGACTTTGTCTGCCAATACTTCTGAAGTCTCAGCAGTTTTCATAAAACCTTGAATGTTCTGTGGTCCAAATTATTCCTTTCTCGTCTTTCATCATTCTCTGACTGAGCTAAAACTAACCTAGGAAAACAGACCACATCCATATCAGCCCTTTCTAAGTATGATGTTGCCAGGTTGATGACATCCCCATGTCTTGTGAATACCACAAGACAGGAAGGCCTGGCAATGTCACATGATTGGCTGTTTCTGAAAGATGGCTACAAATCTAGTGCCAGAACAGAGTTCCAGTGATAAAAGGACAGAGCCCATAGTGTGAAGGCCAAGAGGAAAGGAGAAATTTCTGAGAGAATTTGGGAAGAAATTTAAAATTTCTTACAGGATAAATTAATTTTAAAATAATATTTTCAGTCACATTGCTACAAAACTCTGAGAACCTTGATTGAAATGTAGTAATGTTAGTGGATAGTAATGTTTGTGGAGTTCTGTTTGTGTGATTTAAAGTTCCCTGTATGGAATGACACTATAGTAGCAAACCATTCTGTTCTGCTTCTCAGTACAGAGATGTCATATTCAGCAGAATTTTAATTGCCTGCAAAATATCTGTTTGATCTGTAGTATTCCACTTTTTGGATTGCAACTCCCACTGGCCATGCTGGTAGGGGCTGATGGGAGATGGAACTTAACAATATCTTGATAACCAAAGTTTCCCCATTTCTGAGCCAGTATATGCTTGCACGGCAAGCATTGGAATGGCAAGGTTATGTAAGTCTGATTTAACAACAGCCAGCCAGCCAGCCACTGCAGCCTGCTGAATGATGGCCACGGGAAGGGGAGTGTCATTAATTAAAAAGGGGAAGAAATTAAAGTGATCCAGAGACTTGTCTGAACCCTTCTCATGGAAGACAGAATGTTGATCAGTGTGAGCGGAAGGATAGCTCAAGTGAGAGATAAAATAGATCACACTAAAGATAAGAACCTTTTAAACGCACACCAGATCACTCCAACTTCCTCCATCTGGACGTGCCTTTTGTCGGCTTCTAAAATAATAGGAAATAGAAGGACAAGTGGATCAAAACAGCATCTGAACTAGAATGCTGGCAGATAGCAGATTCATCTACAGTGCCACAAATCTGCATATCAGTCATCCCTCAAACTCTAGTAAATATTTTGTGTGGTATTCTTCATGTCTTGAATTTGAATAACTCTGATATGAAATTAAGAAAATGAAAAGAGAGGAAAACATGAAAATGGAGATAAAAATACTGGAAGGCTCCATCATAACGATTCTCCTGCTCACACAGAAGCAGACAAGGACATCATTGCCAGAATAGCAATTTAATAGATCTATTTGAAACAAACGGAATTTATAAATCTCATGTTACATAAATTGAGTGGGTCTAATCTCATTGGGACTAACACTGTAAAATAATGTGAAAAGAGATTAAGAATCTATACATTTACATTGCCGTTGCTAAAGGGATGTAGTTTGGCACTTCACAGCCTCAGTCAATCCAGACACACACAAGATGACCTCACATTTCCCAGAGTGCAATTCACACTGTGTTCTCAGTGAAAATGTAGTACAGTAGATGGTAAACTGCAAAAAATTCAATTCTCTTTAGTCTCATACCACTGGTATGTTATATTAACTCACAACTGAGCTTCCGGAGGGGGAGAATAGGGAGAATCCAAGTTAACCTTATTGACCTTCCGTGTTCATCAGGCATTTGGAATCTAATAATAAAATGTGATACATTCTGTTTATCATATAAATTCCACAGCTTGCCAGTTGGAAACGGTATGAATAATTTTACTGTTGATATTTTAATAGAGAGTTGCTTGTGATTAGGTGAGATCATCCTTTGGAGGGGGAGCATGTAGACTCTAAAAATAAAAATAAAAAATGTTGGCTTTTCTATTCAAGAATGCAATTGGTAAAAAAATTAAACCTATCTCCTAGTGTTTTTGGCTCAGAAATGAATGAGCTGAAATGCCTTGCAAGGGGATTGGGGAGGGGGAAGTGAGTTTAGAAGATTGCGTTGGACAAGTCAACTGAGTTCATCTCAAACAGACAAAGGTTAGCGTTTACATAGTTTGGAGAATTCATATACCGTGTACTATTATAACAACGTGCTGAAGTCTAGATTAGACTTGCTCTTTCTTGTGCCCTCCAGATGTGTTGACCCATAATCTCTACCATATTTATCACCAGTGTTCTTATCGGAAACTATCTGAAATCTATATGCATACTAAGGGAGAATAAATAAACCTTAAAGAAAAAGATAACTGTTCGTTGACCAGCTAAGGTGTAGAATATACAGACAGCAATAACTCTTAAACTGTTCAAATAACATTTCCATTTTGTTTAACTTTGAAATGTTACAGTAAAGGGAACTTTATAAAACACCTGTTTATTATTTATTATTGTACGTTGTCAGGAGATCAGTTTGAAAATGCCTGGAGGCTTGTAGCCAATGCCAGCCCAAGGCATTTTACTGCTTGAGACAAAAGAGAAGAGAGTATCTATCCTCATTCTGCATACATTTAAATCCTGCTTCAACACTGGTTACATAACTGAGTTCTTGATCACAAAGGAGGGCAGCAGGCTAGCCTCAGGGGCAGAGAGGAGGTCACACATCCCCTTCCTCCTAAAGAGGGGGGTTGGGAACTCAGGAAGAATGGTTGGATGCCACGCTTCCCTGTATCTGCCATTTGTGGTGGCTGCCTCACTCTTTCTAGTGGTAGTGCAGGCCTTGTCTGTAACTGTTAGTGACTCCACATACCGGCTAGCTTATGTATTAATAATTAAAAATATATAGTATTTGTGAATTACCATAGAGGTCATTTGTAAAAATGTGTTGGCTAGCTTCACTCAGTTGATTGATAGGCAGTTGCTACACTTGCTTCCTACTGTCCCTGGAACTATTTGGCTTTTTACATCATTGCATTGGGGAAGGGGTAGCCGTGTTAATCTGTGCAAGCAGTATAGATAAGAGCAAAATAGAAATAAAAAGTAAAGACAAAAACTTGGTGGGGACCTTAAATACTAACTTTTATATTTTTTAGTGTGAGGTTTTGGGGACAAATCCACTTCATCAGACATAAGAGGAAGAGATGTTAAATTGTTTGCCATGTTACATCTCTTTCTCATATGTCTGATGAAGTGGACTTGTCCACGAAAGCTCACACTAAAAAAAATATAAAAGTCTTTAAGGTGCCACCACGTTATTGTCTTTTTAAACTTTTTATTTCTATTTTTCTTTTACCTATAAAAGGGGAAATTATACTACTTTATAGTGTAGACAATTTTAGCATATGTGACAATTAGATTGATTTTATGGTACTGTGAACATTTTAATCCTTACCAATTATATCTGTGCCTCCTTCACCACAGTCAATGGTTCCTTAATTCTGCAGTTTGCATGTTGTGTCTTTCCTACCAGAGACGGCTCTAATCACTCCCTAAAAGCTTACAGTCCTACAATTTTATGCTCACGTGGCACCAAATCTCAGTGAACCCAGTGCTGCTTGCTCCCAAGCAGACATATATAGAATTGCACTTTTAAAACCTGTAACTACTGAAAGCAATGTAGACCCTACTAATTTTTACTCTGTTGCCTTCCACCAGCAACTGTCAGCAGCACTCAAAGTTTCCTTCATATTTTAGTTAGCAGATAAGGGTCCTTGGTTCTGCATGAAAGCTTGGAAGTAATTTGTTACAATACTAATAATTACACTTACCTATTTTGATTACGGTATCTGCAGGAGATCAGTTCCAACCCCCCCCCCCCCCCGCAGAAAACACTGAAGTATGTAACACTATACATTGCTTGGTCTCTAGCTCCCTCTAGTGGCCAGGTCTGGAAAATACACCCTGGGGGTTTTATGTAGTATTTTCAGGCAGCGGATAAGTGAATCAGTGGATACTGATCCCATGGATAGAGGTGTCCTACTGTACTTGCAATGAATTGTTTTCTGGAAGATTGAGATACAATGTTGGCTTTGTTTGTTTGTTTAATAAGGCAGCCACATTGAGTTTTTGAGCAGCAGGTAATGATCCTTTTACACATTACTTGGGAAGAGTTATGAGAGTGACCCTCTTTCTTTATATATAAGATTTTAAGTCATGGTAGTCATGTTAGTCTGTTGCAGCATAGAGCTTTGTGGTGTCCTAAAGCCTAACCGTGTTCATTTGACTTAAGTGTTCATGAACTCTACCCCACTTCTTCAGATACTCTTTATGAACAAGGTGGCTGGAATTTTCCCCACTGTACACATGTTGAGGTGCTAGTTTTCATGGTCGTATTTCCAAGCTCTGTTCTACTTGGGTAGGAGTTAGCGAAATAGGCTCTCCTTCATTGCTACACAGGACGCTTGTTAAACTCCCACCTTACTTCCTTTCATATGTGAAATGCAACTTGTCTAGCATTTGGAAAGTGTAACGCCTAGACACAGGACTACAATTGCATCTTTACTACACAAGCATGTTGCTTGCTTTCCTGTTTGCTTTGCTTTGCTCTGCAGTGCTATTCATAAAGACAACAGAAGCTCCCTAGAGGTAGAAAAAGAGGATTTATTGATTTAAAAGAGTTCTATGCCACCTTTTGAAGCAAAGCCTTCCCAGGCAGGTGACAGAGTAAGAACGTGAAACATTAAAATATAAAATACATTGTAAAATGTTTAAAATAACCCCAGCAGTAAAAATCAGTATAAAAAGGTGGTCCCACATTAAATTAAAAGCAGTCTGTAGCAGCAAGTTCTTTAAAGTCGCCTGCCAGGGAGCTATGCAAACATCCTAGTAGGCCATCCCGTAAGACCACCAGAGAAAGGCATCTTACCAATGGGCATGTGATCTGAGCCTCCTCTCTCCGTGTGAGACCTTGGACAGGGAGGGTCTGTAAAGGTACAGGTGTTCTTTTTTTAAAACAACAACAACAACACCTCAAACTGTTTAAGGTAAGAATTAGCATTTTAAATAGGGCCCAGAAATACACTTGCTGACAATTTATTTATTTATTTGCTTGCTTGCATTTTCATCCCACCCAACTAATAGTGAAGCTACTACTCTGGGCTGCAAACACAACCAACCATAATAATAATAGAAAACAATAAAAAAACATGAGTAAGAAAAACAAGAAATCCCACGAACATGATAGGCGAGAACTGATGGGTGCAATGAAACTGACAGAACAGATAAAAACTCTCAATAGGATGTTTAGCAGCTTCAAATGAACTATTATTTTGTGATATCTCATTCGTTAACGGATCACTTAGTTCAATTACAACTTTGGCCTGCCAGGTGGTTTCCTCGTACTGAAAGGATTTACATTGTTTTAATTTCTGGAGAAGGCTGAGCAAATGTTTCTGATGATAGTTTTTGAGATGCAGGAGACCGCAGTTGTGAACAGCTGCCTGCATGACAGCGTTGGACTGTTGCTTTGATCTTACCATAATTATGGGCCTTTAATAACAAAGCTAAACTTTGAATAAGTGCGGAGTCCATCTCTGAAATACTGTATGAATTGGAAAATGGATAGCAAGTATTTTCTAGTGCTCGCAAAAGTTCTTTTCTCACCTCTCAGAATCAGCCAGCATGGCTGTGATCATGGTGGTTCAGATATTCTGGGAGTTGTAGTCCAAGAAGTAACTTTTTTGAACACTGTTCTAACTTTTCTAAGCACTGTTCTAGAAGAAAATTGCTTATTACAGAGGCGATGTTGACACTTCTTAACTTCCCAGAAGATACTGGAAGGCTCCCAGTCTATGTAGGAATAGTTAGATTTTGCAAGTAGAAGGAGCTATGTACTGCTCCTCCACCTGACGTTACATGGGAATTCACAGATACTATTTCATAAACTGATGAACCACATCCCAGAGTGATTTCCAGATCTGACTGTAATGAGCCAATACTTATTCTCAAGTAACAAGCTTCTTTGCTTCCTAAAATACATGTTTGTTTAAGCCTTTCCCATCATTTTCCTTTCTGAAGCATATCATTCATTGGGTTGAGTGCTATAGCTAAAGTTGCCAAAAGTTTAGGATAATCAGTTAACAACCCCAAATGAATGAATGTGTAATTTCTCCTGTGGGTGAAGTACCCGTAAGTGCACACACACACACACACACACCCCCCCCGCTGATTTGTATGATGTATTTTCATGTGTAGTACAGTGGTGCCTCAACTTACGAACGTCCCTACTTACGACCATTTCGAGTTACGACCAGCTCCGGCCGCAAAATTTTGCTTCTACTTGCGACCGGAGCTTCCACTTACGAACAGAAAAAGGCAGGGGAAAAAGGCGGGAAATTCAAATTTCTAACTGTAGGTGGCGACGAGGCTGCTTCTTTGTAGCTCTTTTGCCCCAGCAGTTAGAGAGAGTGTGTCGGAGGAGGCTTGGGACTGCCTCCTTCTGCTTCTGAGTGAGCGTGTGTGTATGTGTGTTTGCAGGGAGGCTTCGGGCTGCCTGGTAAGGTAAGGTGCTGTTTTCTGCTTTTTAAAAACTGTTCTGGGTGTTTTTGCAGCGTGGTTTTGAACTGGGGGGGTTTATGTTTCTGTGCTGTGATGGGTCTTGGGGGGTTTGTTTGTTTTTTGGTTTCCCCCCATTTCCGATGGGTCTTGGGGTTTTTTGTTGCTTTTTGGAGTGTTTTTTCCCATTTCCAATGGGTCTTGGGGGGTTTGTTTGTTTTTTTGGTGTTTTTTTCCCCCATTTCTGATGGGTCTTGGGGGGCTTGGTTGGTTTTTGGGGGGGTTTCCCCCATTTCCGATGGGTCTTGGGGGGTTTGTTTGTTTTTTGGCTCCCCCCCCCATTTCCGATGGGTCTTGGGGGGTTTGGTTGCTTTTTGGGTTTTTTCCCCCCATTTCCGATGGGTCTTGGGGGTTTTGTTTGTTTGTTGGGTTTTTTCCCCCCATTTCCGATGCGTCTTGGGGGGCTTGGTTGCTTTTTGGGTTTTTTCCCCCATTTCCGATGGGTCCTGCATGCTTCCCTTGATTTTTCCTTTGTTTTCTTTGCATTTCTGACCTGCCCCCTTTGTTCTCTGTGCATTTCCGATCTGCTCCGTTTGTTTTCTGTGCATTTCCCATGGGTCTTGCACGCTTGATTGCTTTTCTTTCTTTTTCCCCCTTCGGCTGGAAGGGATTAATCGCGTTTCCAATGAGTCTTGCAGTGATTTTTATTTTATTTTTTGGTGATTTTTTTCTTTGGCCAGAACAGATTAATTGCATTTCAATGCATTCCTATGGGAAATGGTGCTTCGACTTACGACCATTTCGAGTTACGTCCATCTTCTGGAACTGATTATGGTTGTAAGTCGAGGCACCACTGTATGTCCACAAAATTACAATTTCCCCCAAAGAAAGAGCTCTTGAGGAAAACATGTTAGGAGAAAAATAAAATGGCATTTCAGCTAGCTGCTGCTTTAGCTCTTATGAGATGGCAAACTACACATTAATGTTTGTGGCTTTTTGAAGATTGGTAGCTCAGTGGTTCTTCATCGTGGCCTCTGTGAATGCACACATATGGGTATTGTCTGCGCCTGCGCTGACAGTCTCGGAAGATTCTAGAGCTAAAGTAACAATTTTATGGTATGATCTCCCATGAGGCACATGCTCCGCCCACCCAACGGTCCCCTCAGTTCCTTTTTTCCGCCGTGCGATAAGGTTCTACGGAAGAGAGAGCGCGATATTTGGCCTTGTGCTGCTTTAAAGCGATAACCTTTTTTTTTTCAATCAACAACCTTCCTTTGATCTCCCGTGAGTTTTTCCTTCTTGATCACCCTTTTTACTTCTTCAATCAACCCCCCCCCTGCCCTTTTCAACTGTTCGTTCCAAATTTTCCCGCCCTTTATGGCCTCTTCGGCTCTTTTCAAGCGCTGCGTCGGCTGCAATAGTAAAATTCCATCTACAGACGGCCACGAAAAGTGCTTATTTTGTTTGGGTGAGGAACATCAAACCCAATCCTGTGCAGCCTGCAAAAGTTTCACTAAACCAGCACTGCAGAGACTACGTTCTGCAGAGACTACGTTCTCACCTCTGGGAAGCAGCGATGAATCCTGCTCCGGCAGCTCCCGCGGACACTCCACAAGTAGAAGGGGCCCCTTCTCGACAAGCTCCGTCCGCCACTCCGGGGCACTCTACACCTTCGCCCCACTCAAAAACTGGCTCCGACACTTCTAGGGCTTCGAAACCTAAAGCCCCAAAGGCACACTCGCTGCCTAAGAAACAAAAAGAAAAACCTGCTACCAAGAAGCCTAAGAAAGTCAAATCTGTTCGGCTGGAAACACCAGGAGAGCGTCCGCCCTCTCCAGTGTTCGAAGAATCTTCTATGGAGGCCCCCGCATCTATAGTGGAAAGGGATGAGGTGCATATACCTTCAACACAGGCACCAGCCTTGGCCGGTAGCCTTTCTCCCTCCACTGGCCATATTGGGACTGAGTGTCAATCCAGTCCGGCCACTGCCCATTCGAGCCCAACATCCGGGCGGGCTTTTGAGACCGAGCCTTCTGAACCCGAGACTCCTCCTCAGTCTCCAAAAAAACGGAGAGAAAAAAGGAAGCATACCGAGCCAGCTGCCCCAATGCCTCCTTTTGGCCAATGCTACCAAATGCCATTCTTTCCAGCCTACCAACAGCTTGCTTTTCAACAACTGGGCATGGAACACTTGTTTCCCTTTGCCAACCAATTTCAAATGGAAGCCTATCAGGGTTTTCCTCAGACGACTCCGACAAAACGATCTCGACGTGAATCTGCACCACGCCGCATTCGGGCCCCACCTTCAGTGCCAACGTCGAAACCGATGCAACGCCCTTCGACCTCGACGTCAGTTTCAACGTCGAAAAAGCGCCACTCTCATTCCACTGGCACTCAACCAGCAAAGCAAGCTAAACACTCTTCAAAAGACAAACATGTGAAATCGACTACAATAACTGAGCCTACTACTCCTCACGTCCAAGCATCCCACACGTCGTCTTGTTCCGAAGATGACTCCTCGACCACACCACTGACCTCGGATCAAGGCACTGATTCGGATTCATCCCCCGAATCCCCTGCCAATATTCCTACTCCTGACTCTGACCCTATCGATGGACGCCCATCATCCCCATCGAAGGACTTCACTTCTTATTCCAACTTGGTCGGACGCATGGCAGCTGCACTTAAGTTGCAGGTGGAAGAACCTCCTTCCCCTGAAGCAGATATCATATTTGATTATCTCCACAGCGAGAAGTCACAACCTTTAAGCCTGGCTTTTATTCCTGCCATGACGCAACTGATACGGGATGCCTGGGATACACCTCCCACGAATTTACGAATGTCCAGGCGTACTGACAACATGTACAGGACCCACGGGCCTGACATGGACTTTCTTGCGAAACATCCTGCCCCAAATTCGATTATAGTGGAATCTAACCTACCAAAATCAAGGGGTAAATCTGCCATCTCGCCAACTAACAAGGAAGGCAGAAAGCTAGATGTCATCGCCAGGAGGATTTACTCTCTGCAATCCTTTCAACTTCGGATCGCTAACTATCAGGCTGCTATGGGCGCCTACCAGCGACATCTGTTAGCTAAAATCCTACCTCTTCTTGAGTCTGCCCCGGAGTCCATCAAAACTAACCTCATGAATGCCCACATAGAGGCAACTTCTGTGGCAAAACAACAAAAAATCGCCGCCAGGCACGCTGCTGAAGCCGCCTCCAAAGCCCTAGCTTCTTCTATAGCCATCCGTCGCCACGCTTGGCTCCGATCCACCTCCCTGAATGACGATGCCAAGCACAGAATAGAGGAGCTTCCCTTTGACGGTGTTGGACTTTTCAACCAGAAAACTGATGATACCATGGAAAATCTCCATAAAATACGCAAAACAGCCAAGACTTATATGAATCAATCGTCCTTTCGTTCCTATAAACCTCCATACAAACAGCCACAATACTACCAACACTCCTTTCAACCCTTCCAAAGATACCAACCATACCGATCTTTCCGACAACAGCAATCGGACAGACCTCTATCGACGCCAGGACAATCGACACCGAACGTCCGCCCTAGAAACCAACAACAAAATCGTCAACCGCTATCAAAAAATCAAGGAAGGGGTAAGGGTTATCGACGTTATTGATACCCCTCTCCCTGCTCCTCTAGATTCACTGGACATAATCTTCCCTAGATTACGCCCCTTTCTCCCGTTTTGGAAATATATCACCAACGATAAGTGGGTTCTCAATATTATTTCATCTGGCTACCACATTGAATTTCACTCTACTCCCCCTTTGGGCAACTTTAAATTTACTCCATTCTCCATCACCCTTCAGGAAGAAATCACCACTTTAATTGAAAAGAACGCCATTGTTTTGGTCCCAGTTTATGACTCCCCAAATGGGTTTTATTCCAAGTATTTCACGGTTCCGAAGAAGGACGGAGGCCTCCGTCCAATCCTCGACCTCAGAGAACTTAATACATACATTCGACCTCGAAAGTTCCGCATGCTCACTCTTGACACCGTTATCCCCCTTCTTTCACAGGGAGACTGGTTCGTCCTGATCGACCTCAAGGACGCCTACTTTCATATATCCATCCATCCGGAACACCACAAATACCTTCGATTCCATTTCAACAATTCGGCTTACCAATTTTGCTCCCTTCCATTCGGACTCTCAACAGCCCCGAGAACATTCACAAAGTGTATGGCACCGGTTGCGGCTTTCCTCCGCCTTCAGGGAATCCACATTTATCCTTACATCGACGATTGGCTCATTGTGGCACCCACACGATTCGACGCCATAAGAGCCACTCACATTACCCTACAAACTCTACGAAACCTAGGTCTCCAGATCAATTATTCGAAATCGCAACTCAAACCCTCTCAAGTAACTACCTTTATAGGGGCCAGACTGGACTCCGTATGCGCCCGGGCCTTCACCCCAACAGAGCAAATCAAAAAGATAAAAAAAGCCATAACTTCGTTTCGACCTCGAGCCTTAATCTCAGCACGACACGTTCAACATCTCCTCGGGCTCATGTCCTCGACCACGTCAGTAATCCAACACGCGAGGCTCAAACTTCGATCCCTTCAAGCATGGTTCCTGGCACACTTCGACCCTCAAACGGATGAACAATCGAAAAGACTACAGGTCACACCAGAGCTTTCCTCTCAACTCACCTGGTGGAATACGACGTCCAATCTCCTCCTCGGCCGTCCATTTCGACCTCTACAACCGATCATCCAGATCACTACGGATGCCAGCCTATACGGATGGGGCGCTCATTGCCTGAAATACAAAATTCATGGACTTTGGACGCGATCGGAATCGACGCTACACATAAACCATCTAGAACTCATGGCGATTATAAAAGCTTTCCACGCGTTCCTACCACTCATCCGCGGCCGAGTTGTACAACTGGCAACGGACAACACTACTGCCCTTTTTTATGTCAACAAACAGGGTGGCACCCACTCTTCCTCCCTCCTCTACCTAACTATCGACTTCTGGGAATGGTGTTGCCAACACCATATTTTTCCAATTGCAGTCCACATCTCCACAGAGGAAAACTATCTGGCCGACCATCTCAGTCGCCTCACATCGAGATCCCACGAATGGTCCCTCAAAACTTCGATCTTCCACCTCCTCTGCCGCAGATGGAACAAACCGGACATCGATGTCTTTGCCTCGAGATCGAACGCAAAATGCAAGATATACTGCACTCGAGCTGGAACCGATGTCGATTCCATAGGGGACGCTTTCATGATCAACTGGACTCGAGGGCTCCTCTATCTTTTCCCCCCGATTCCACTAATACAACGCACTGTAATTCGGATTCGACACTTCCACTCCGACGCCATCCTCGTAGCCCCATGGTGGCCAAGACAACCATGGTTCCCTTACCTCCGGTCGATTTCAACAGACACATTCCGGCTCCCACTGCTACCCGATCTCCTGACAATGGACAACGGGATGGTTTATCATCCAGACATCTCGTCCCTCCACTTGACAGCTTGGAGGATACTCCCGCCCTTCGAGCAATCCTAGATCGAGCTCGCAAACCGTCCACAAGACTCCTATATGAAAACAAATAGAAATCCTTCCTTAAATATACGGCAGCGAACAACTTACCTGCATTACCTGTCTCCATCACGACTTTACTTACTTACCTTCTTCACCTCTTCAACCTGGGACTATCTCTCCCAACTCTACGAGTATACATTGCAGCGATCGTCGCACACCAGCCCGACGATTCCTCGTCTGCTCGACTTTTTTCTCATCCAGCTGTGAAGAAATTCCTTAAAGGACTTAACAACACCCGCCCTGCCGCCCATCGTATTACAACCCAATGGTCTTTGCAAATTGTTCTCAATGCGCTTATGAGGCCTCCCTTTGAACCCATGGCCTCTGTGGACCTCAAATTACTGACCCTGAAGACAGCATTTTTGGTAGCTATTACTTCGGCTAAGAGAGCTTCTGAACTCGCTGCTCTTAGATCGGACCCTCCATTCATTCAGTTTCACCCTGACAAAGTTACTCTCTACTTTGATGTTTCCTTCCTTCCAAAGGTTGTGACTGACTTCCATAGAAATCAACCCATAGTCTTACCTTCCTTCTTCAAATCTCCATCATCTCCTATAGAACACATGCTCCACAAGATTGATGTTCGTCGATCCTTGGCCTTCTATCTGAATAGAACTAAGGACTTCAGAACCACCAACAGACTATTCGTCTGCTTTTATGGCTCTGCCAAGGGAAGTCCAGCTTCCTCTCAATCTATATCCAGATGGATAGTCCAGACTATATCCCTTGCTTATCAATTATCAGGACAATCACCTCCTGACCATGTTACAGCTCACTCTACTAGAGCATTCTCCACGTCAATTGCATTCCAACGTGGAACTGACATTCCTGATATCTGTCGTGCAGCTACCTGGTCCACTCCGTCGACCTTTGTCAAGCACTACCGACTTGATGTACGAGCACGCACTGATGCCGGCTTTGGCAGAGCGGTTTTGGCTTCCTTCCTACCGTGACGTCCCACCTGCCGGTAAGTGATGCTTGCTAGTCACCCATATGTGTGCATTCACAGAGGCCACGATGAAGAAAAGAAGGTTACTTACCTGTAACCGTAGTTCTTCGAGTGGTCCTCTGTGAATTCACACTACCCACCCGGCCTCCCCTCTGTCCGTCACGGTGCCTTAATACTTCTATAACCTTGCCCGGCGGACATATCTTAGGAACTGAGGGGACCGTTGGGTGGGCGGAGCATGTGCCTCATGGGAGATCATACCATAAAATTGTTACTTTAGCTTTAGAATCTTCCGAGACTGTCAGCGCAGGCGCAGACAATACCCATATGTGTGAATTCACAGAGGACCACTCGAAGAACTACGGTTACAGGTAAGTAACCTTCTTTTTCGGTTCCTGGCTGTGGATCCACAGGTTGAGAGTTCAATTCCCCCCTCCCCCCGTACACCCTTGACAGGCTGGACTGGATGATCCATAGGGTTTCTTGAAGCTCTGCAGTTCGAAGATCATGATGACGACGACGACAATGACAAAATTTGCTCTTACATATCATCTTTTTGGAGGGAGTGAAAACGCTGTAAGGGCATTCTAACTTGACAGAATTTGACTAAAGTAGTCAGACAGAACGTGTTCTCGAAGGCTTTCACAGCCGGGATCCGATGGTTGTAGTAGGTTTTTCGGGCTGTTTGGCCGTTTTCTGGAAGTTTTTCTTCCTAACGTTTCGCCAGTCTCTGTGGGGATTGTCCCACACACTACACCAGAACACAGACAGAGTTCTAGCTCCTGTCCTCTGAAGATGCCGGCCACAGAGACGGGCGAAATGTTAGGAAGAAAAACCTCCAGAACATGGCCAAACAACCCGAAAAACTTACAACAACTAGTCAGACAGAACTCTTCCCTTATCAGGAAATTCTAGGCTGGTATTCTGACTTCCCAGCTCTTCCAAGAGGAGGTCTCTTTTAAAGTTCTCACTAACAGTGGCCATTTGCAAAGATTGCCTGAGGTTTCCAGAAACAAAGGAAAGAAGAAAGCCAAAAGCTATGCTCAAGAATACCTATGGTTGGGGCAGGTTTTTAAAATATATAGAGTTGAGTGTAAGATTTCCAAGGTTTGCTCACTTCATTAGAGGTGTTACAGAAAGGGAAAAAAAAGAACAACACAAAAGGCTGGAAAAGATATCCAGGACAAACAGAGAAATAGTAAGAATACCAGGTGTCCATGGAAGGCTTCCAACTGTTTAAAAATGTAGCCCTATGCTATGTGTTTGTATGTTTGTTGGAGCTGCAAGGACAGGAGATGGGCGATTCTCCTTCCAATATTGTCATAAAAGTCTTTTAGTCACAGTAGTTTTGCTTCAAATCTCACCGTGGAATGACCATTGAAATGAAAGACTCTGCCCAGGCAGACTTTCATAGCTTAGGCATCACATTAGTCTTTCGTTTTCTTCTTCCCTCCATACACTCCATTTTTTGTAATATCTTACCTGATAAAGAGATCTGGAACTCAAACATTGTTTCTTTCTTCCTTTTTTCTTCTCCTTTTTTTTAATGGACTACTCTGGCTTCAGTTGTTTTATTTGAGGACAATGGGATATTGTTAAGAATCTTATTATCACAATAAGACACTGATGCCCCGGTTCTTTGACAAGAGATGTCACCTAGAAGAAATTTGGAGAGAGTTCAAAGAAAAGTTAAGGAAAAAAATCAGTCCTTTTCCAAAATATGGCTGGGATAAAAGAGTAACTTTATTTGACAGGCTACAGACTTAGTCCTGTGCAGGTCTTTTTAAACGCTGAAACAAGTACACGAATATGCTATATCCTGTCATTGTCATGTGTTTGTGAAATTTATATAAAGAATGACCTATTTTAAAACTTTTTATTGCTAAATGGTTACTAGTAAACTTTTCTTAAATGTAGTTTTGGAGGAAGTAGCCGTGTTAGTCTGTGCAAGCATACCAGGCAAAATCCAAAGACACAAAAAAACCCAAAAAGACAAAAAACATGTGGCACCTTAAAGTCAATGCATTTTTGGGTTTCTGTGTGGGATTTGACTTTTCTTCTCTGTTTTTGTGTGTTGTTCCAATGCAAACCAAAGAAATGAACATGTGAGTACCAAAATATTTGTAACTGCAACAATTTTCTGAGAGAAGGGTTGCATTTTCTGACAGAATTGCAAGGAATATTTTTGGCCATGACTGTATATATATTACAGTGGTGCCTCGACTTACGACCATAATCTGTTCCAGAAGCTGGATGTAACTCGAAATGGTCGTAAGTCGAAGCACCATTTCCCATAGGAATGCATTGGAACGGGATTAATCCGTTCCAGCAGGAAAAAAAAATTCACAAAAAACACACAAAACCACAGCCAGCCCCATCGGAACGCGATGGGGCTGAAAAACAAAGCAAAAAAGCACCCCACACACACACAGCCAGCCCCATCGGAACACCAAACCCAAACCCCACCAAACCCAAACCCACGCTGCAAAACAAAGTAAATGTACTTACTCACGAGCAGAAAGCAGCACCAGGCAGTCCGAAGCCTCCTCCGACGCACACACTCTAACCGTTGGGGCGGAAGAGCTACAAAGAAGCTCTTCGCCGACCAACGGTTAGCCCTCTAATTTGAATTCCCCGCCTTTTTCCCCTGCCTTTTTCTGTTCGTAACTGGAAGCTCCGGCCGCAAGTCGAAGCAAAATTTTGCGGCCGGAGCTGGTTGCAACTCGAAATGGTTGTATGTCGGGACGGTCGTAAGTCGAGGCACCACTGTAGTTAGTCTTTAAGGTGCCACATATTTTTGTCTTTTTTGTTTTGTTTTGTTTCTTTGATTTTTGCCTGATACATTTCTAAAACTTGCACTTGGGGGAGAAAAACTCAGTTAAAATAGAAACAGGACAGTGAAGTAAAACAATACAAAAATAAAACACAGGTTTGATTTGTTCTCTTTCTATATTGCAACTGACATGTGGTGAGAATTTAAGTGCTTCTGTATGGCATACCCTGTTTTCTTACAGAGATTTTATTAACCTGTTGGTGAGCTACATCTACTGAGAACTATTTCAATTTAGGCTGTCAAAGGCATGGCACAGAAAGTTTATTTCAGGCATTTACTTCAATTTAATAGCTTTTTTTATGACAGTCATAGAAAGATAAAATGAATATCAGATTAAGAGGGGAAAAGTGTGCTTTTGGCTTTGGACTGGGGAAACCCCCAAGTTCAAACACCTGGTCATCCACACAGCTCACTTGGTGAACTTGGACAAACTGCCAGATTTTGGCCTTACCTAGCTAACAGGGGTGCTATGACAATAAAATATATCCTTTCCTGCCTTGGACGAAAGGTGGTACGCAACTGCAAAAAAGAAATGTAACAGAAATGCTATAAGATAAAACAAGAGAGAACCATGTTGGATTATGACAAAAGTCCACATATGATCAACTAAAATTTCATGAAAGTGTGCAAGCTTTCATATTCTTTAAGACTCTTCATCAGGCTAGGTGGTACAAAGATTTCAGAGGGAAGAAGTCAGGAAATTAAAAAAAAAATTGGGGCAAATATTGTAGCTGTGAGGGTACAAGAATCTTTGTTGCTTTTGCTGCTGTAGGTGCCCATATGGAAAGTGGAAAAATTGTTAGGTTTAAAAACTGCCAAATTTTATATGACATCAGGTTTATTGATTGTAGACCACTTGAACAGAGGCATTAAATGTCAGCCTGAGGTGATAGGTATGTGTGTGGGAGGGGAGGGAGAGAGAGTAGTGTATTAACCGTGAGAGCAGAGGGACCAAAACAAAAGGAATGCCAAAATTGTGGAGATTGTGTTAAAGATTAGATATACGTCAAGTAAGTACATGGATACTCACTAGAGAAAATCCTGTTATGCAACTCTGGGTGTGGAACTCAAAAGTGGCACACACAGTAGTTGCACTATGGCCAAGGCAGAAGTGCTTCCCCTGAAGCAGTTCCATTCAAATTGGTCATGAAAGGGATGCATGATTAATCATATAATTCAGTTGTACCATTTCTTGCTGCCAGGCCTAATGACTGACACATTTATATTGATACAGCCTTGTGTTACACTGGCACCAACAGGATACTGCCCAAAAGAAGTAGTTTATAGGTACGGAGGGTAATTTCATTGTCTGTAGTGTCCATTCTGGAACGCAGGGGTAGGCAAACTTTAGACTTGTGGATTAGTTTTTCCTAAAGCCCTGAAATCCATCAAGAGAGGCCTGGTACAAAATAGGCAGAATTAAATAATTCTAAGTCCAGGAATCTGTTTCAAGAGTCAGAAGTAAAAGAAGTGCACAGTCTTTATATGTGCAAAAAAACTTGCAGTTAAAAAAAAAATCCACCCACACATGCTAGTCTTCTTTCCTTGCAGCAGTATAATTTAGGGCAAATGTTGTCTGCATTCTGAAAGAATGGGATTTACCGATGTATTGCAGATTATCCCGGACATCTGAAGTAGATGCCACTCTATTACAAGTCACCCAGAGATCTGCCAGTTGATGCCAAACTTCTTTCTACCTGCTTTTGCTGTCATATAATGACTTTTTTTCTCCCAGAGGCTATCATGATGTCACAATCTGTTAATAATAATTTATTTTGCTGTTAGTTTACAGTGAAACAAGAAAGTGAGTCTTCAACAGTCATTTCTCCATTTTGCAAAGGGATGTTTTCCCAATCATTGCAGAGTTTTTCCTGACTAAATAACCTGAACGGCTGCAGTCAGTGGGAAATGCTCATATTCACATAGAGGTAGCACATTAATCACAATGAAATGTACTTTAAATTTTATTAGATTCTGGTGGATAATCTGCCTTCAAATAGCTTTGAGAGTACATCAAATATTTCAAATGAACTTCTGTCTTTTTATGCATGTGTATCTAATGAAAAACATTTTAATTCAAAAGATGAGATCGTTTGAAATAATGTCAAAGGGCAGCAGCTTAAAATACGCTCAGCAAACTTTCAGTGAGAACTTTAAACTAAAAGCAGTGACCCAGTACACAGAGCTGTGCTATTATAACTCTTTACTTCTTCAGCTTCTAAATGGCTTCCAATCTCTGGGAATATCAAGGTTGGAGTGACTGTTTTGCTCTAGTCCTATCCTGGAATGAGAGATCATAGAATCATAGAATAGTGAAGTTGGAAAGGATCTTTAAGGGCATCAAGTCCAACCCCCTGCTCAATGCAGGAATACAAATCAAAGGATATCTGCCAGGTGGTTGTCTAAGTTTCTCTTGAATGCCTCCGATGTTGGAGCGCTCATCACTTCTTGAGGTAATTGATTCCATTCACATACTGCTCTAACAGTTAGGAAGTTTTTCCTGATATTCAACTGAAATCTGACTTCCTGTAACTTGAGCACATTGTCACGTGTCCTGCAGTTACGGATAATCGAGAACAGATCCTGCCCCTCCTCTGCCTTTCAAGTATTTGAAAAGTGTTATCATATCACCCCTCTGTTTTCTTTTCTCAAGGCTAAACATGCCCAGTTCTTTCAGTCTTTCCTCATAAGGCTTGGTTTCCAGCCCGCTGATCATCCTTGTTGCCCTCCTCTGAATTTGTTCCAATTTGTCTGAATCCTTCTTGAAGTGTGGTGTCCAGAGCTGGACACAGTACTCAAGGTGAGACCTAACCAGTGTTGAATAGAGGGGAACTAGCACCTCACCGGATTTGGAAACTATACTTCGATTAATGCAGCCTAAAATAGCATTTGCCTTTTTTGTAGCCACATCACACTGCTTGCTCATATTCAGCTTGTGATACTCATTCCAATTACATTGCCATAGTGTGCTGACCTGTGCCTGGACACACCTTAGGCAATTGGTTTTCCAGTGTGACAGTATGCACACTGGGTTTGAATCTCTGAGCTGTAAAGTCTTTTCTTGCCCAGCTCTGTGTATTGTATGAAGTCCAAAAGGAACTCTTTCCTACATAGCTTCTTCAGCTGTTTTTCTCTTGCTGCCCTGACTACTTGGACCTGCCTTCCAGAATCTCACTTTTCTGCAAGTTCCTGAACCATCAATAGTAGGTGGAACATATGCGGATGACCTGGGATGAGGCCTTTTCCGATGTGCCACCCTACATCTGGCACTCACTCCTGCTCATTTATGGCTGTTTTCTTTTTTTAAACTACAAAGAATTGGTTTTTAAAAATTCACCCA
The DNA here is from genome assembly GCA_037013535.1 of Intellagama lesueurii. NCBI lineage: Eukaryota > Metazoa > Chordata > Lepidosauria > Squamata > Agamidae > Intellagama > Intellagama lesueurii. The sequence continues at coordinate 156,476,285 of JBAJHW010000005.1, forward strand.
GGCTCTTTAGGATTTTAAGTTTTTATAGCTTATTGTATCTGACATTGAAATGCTCACCCATGGCAACTTTATTCAATTATTTTGGCTTTTAAATGCTCATTTGTGAGTCACCCGTTTCAGTTCTAACTCAAATCAGTTACCCAGAGAGCCTTCCAATGACTCACAAGTGTTCAGTAGATTTGATTTTTGTTGCATTTGAAAAGCACAGGACAGATAATTTTAATTTTGATTTTAAAAAATCTATTACTTTAATTGTAGGAATAACTGAAAGTAGCAAGTATTCTAAAGTATGGTTTTAGATGCTATATTTCTACCTTTTAAATTTTTGTTACAAATGTATTGGGAGCATATTAAGGGGAGAATTGGGTAATATGTATGTAGCTGTATTTGAATGCAAAGTGTACCATTACTACATTAAAATCACCCACACTACATTGATGTCATTCATTAGAAGGTTGCATTTAGACAGCAGTTTTATGTTAGCTTCTGATTTCTGATCCTGAACATTTTCTCGCCTTCCCATTCAAAACAGCAAGGCAGTTGTTTCTCAGCATATCCTTTTGTCCACCTGCACAGGAAATCCCTTCAGGAAGCCCAGGACAAGGCAGAAGTGGAGCAAAAGGGAGAGCCTGGGGGAAATGGGAAGGAAATAATAAGTTTCTATTTTTGTATGTTAGGACGTCAGAAGCAGGGCAATACTTCCGAGTCAAGACGAAAGAATATAGAGTAGGGAAGCTAGAATAACATAGGAAGGGCTGTGTTGTGAAGAAAGTTGTGCTAATATTAACTTTCCACTGCCAAAATGAAGGTTAATATTAATATAGTCCTTTTTTAGTGATTCATGCTCTTATGCACTCCAGATTATATGACTGTAATATGTAGTAGTGGCTCATGACCCTGACAGTTGGGGTGTTTTTCCTTGATGTAGCAGGATGAGCCCCATACCCACCCACCCCCAGTTTGGAACCAGGCCACTGACGGTAATGTATTCAGTGCATGGTTGCCTTTAAACTCATCCAGAAACTGCACGTAGTACATGGAGCACTTGGACTGCATACTTGGAGCACTTGAACTGCACGTTGTTACGTGCTGCTGAATCACTTCAAACATATGGTGGTGATCCTTCCATTAACAGACCTAACTAAAAGCCATGGCTTCTTTTAGTGAGTTGCACCATCTCATGTTTGGTCTTTCTGTTTTATTACTACCTGTTTTATTACTACCTTCCACTTTTCCTAGTATTATTGCATTTTCCAAGAATATTGCCTTCTCATACTAAGCCCAAAGTATCATAGCCTCAGTAGTAAGTCACAGTTAGAGTTAGGCCAATTTGAATCAATGGAACTTATGGAGGAGTTGATTCACTAAATTCCTATTGATTCAATAGTGTGATTTACTACATTAAGCAACAGGATTTTGGCCAGTGGGACTAACAGAAGTGCTGAGTTAAGGAGTTAAAAATAACTGGATTTACTCTCATGGTGATTAATAGCTAGACTTAACACTTCAATTCTTGAGCTTGCTAAATCTTACTAACTTTGACTTAGTTTGGTGGTTGATACCAGCAAAAACTCAAGACTGGGCTGGCCCAGGTTTTACCTCACCTCCCTTTCTCTGAGGCAGCAACAGCTCTAGCTTCGTCAGAGAGGAAAAGCTACTGTCCTTACTGAGGGAAAGAAGTGGAGACTGAGCTTGAGTACTTGCTGACTCATGTGAGCACCCTCACAAAGCCATGTTTTGTTGTCAGCTTCTATCAACTTATGAAACTGAGAAAGCATTTGAATGTTTATATTATTATAAAGTTCGAGATCAAGAAGGAATCAGCTGTTATGCTTGACTAATTAACCCTAATGTTTTGTTTAGTGGTCAAAAACTGCCAGTTGCAAAGAATGTCTTGCTAAGTGATAGATCCTTGTTTTTTTAAAGTCTCCTCCTCTAGTTTTCATATAATTGTCACTGAGGGACTACAGAATGACACACATTTATTTTTCTATGTTTTTCTTACTTTCATGAATACTTGACAAGCTCATAAAACAGAGCCGGAAAAAACTAGGCCTAGTCTAAACATGAAACTTCCTACTAGCAAAATTTTGAGATGGTGGAGCGGTGAGGGTATCCTCACCTCCAACCTGAATTTGTAGACCTTCCACTGTGCCACTTTAGGATTCTGCCATCTCATTGCTATCTATCTCATTCTTCCACAAGATCCATAGATCAAATGTGAGATGTATAGAAGTGGCTGAGTCTGTAAAAACCTTGACGGAACAAGAAAAGGACTGTGCAATGTTATTACAGGTTTCCTTGTGTCCTGTTCGTGGCCATATGTCCTAGCCAGAGGTGTGAGCAGATTAAACTGTGCATGGTGTGGAAACAGAAATAGAAAGAATGTTTTGTAAGAAAGGCTGAGCAGCAAAGGTCATCTTGACTCTTGCACCTAAATTTGGAGCCCAGTGCCGGAACTCCAGAGGTCAGACATCTGAGGAACACATTTGTTCTCTCTGTTATCTGAGATTCTCATAGATAAAGATACACACATACCTCTGAGGAGCCAAGTTCATTCCTAAAGCACAGAATTTGGGAGGTTTACCCTTCACCTTCAGGGCTGCTGAGAGAAATCATAGGGAAAGAGAATGAAAAAGAACGTTGGTGACAGAAATGCATCACAGTACTTCTGACTTGAAAATTAAAAATAAAAGGCTGCTTAAGCCTGAAATAAATCAAACAACTTGGCAATAGAGTGATTTTATCAGGGTTTATGAGCTGTTTTAAGGTCAAGAATTTGCGTTGCGAAGGACAGACAAAAGATATTTTGTTGTTGTTTGTTTGGTCTTGTTTATATTTGTGACTGCTATATTGTGTCCTAAATATAGTAGATGTATTTTAACAAATTAATTAATCAACCAGACTGTAGTTTTGAAGTTAATTTTGAACTTAATTAGACCTAGACCACCAAAACATCAAAAACATGACCCTTTGAGTCCTACAGGACTCTTCTTCAGACTGAGCTGACAAAATGAGGTGAAGAAGCAGAAAAGTTCAAACATCATCCTGGCCAGATAATCCTGTTATTAGATTTAATAATGGCTTCTTTATGAATTTGAACCCTTTATGCAGGAAAATGTAAGATTTTTATTCTAGAGCTATGTGCTAAGGCTACAGAATTAGATGGAAGCTGTGCCATTTATCACAAGACGTGGTGTTAAAAATCACATCCTTTATAGCAACATGTGTGGCTTAGCTTGACATTTAGCAGATGAGTGAGAATAAAAATGGAAGTGAATGAACATGGTGTGTTTAATATGTTACTGGCCTCATTCAGGCAGCAGTGAAATAATGGTGAGTTGAAGTTCAAACATAGAAAACAATTGGGATCTAAACCTGTATGAAATGTAAGCCTTCTCATTTCAGAGCCAGGATTATTCAAAGGCTATTTCCTTTGTCATTTTTTTCTGATTGGGAAATTGATGTGTATATACTGTACACTCTGTACATGCTGTCTTACCACATATACACTCAGTGAAATAAACATTATTGTCTGTGCTTGTTATGTGGGAGAATGTGCATGTAACAGTTTCCATGTGTATTTAAAAATGGAAGTAATATCTGCATAGGAAATTATCAAACATGAAGTAACCCTGACCTGGATTCATTTATTGGACAAATACCTACATCAAAAAACAGGAGTTTGCACAAATGAATATACTGTGCTCCAGATTACATCCCTCCTAGAAGCTCAGTGTTTCAGAAATCTGGGATGTGGAATGGGGAGGTTGGTAAGCTCAGGCAATATAAAAAAACAAAATTAAGGTACAGAGGGTAAAAGATACACTTAAATTTTATTGACTGAAATTTACTGTGAAGAATTTACACACACCAATGGTATTTGAAGCAGCCCCCTTCCACACAAAAAAGTCTTCCTTTCTGCCTGTTATGGCTGAAAATACAATTTTAGATCTGTTCCGTCATTCTAAAATTCATACAGATAGAACTGTTGAGAATAGTAGTGAAGGAAAGAAGACAGGGGAACTCAGCTCAAGGACTGTTTCCTCCCATCCCCTACCCCTAGCAGGAGCTATACTCCTATCCACATCATGATACAGGATTGCAATCATGCCCTGCAACCTGAAATCTGAAATGTCATTACCAGTTTGTTTGTTTGTAAATAATGCTTTGTGCTGGAGTTTTAATCAGAATGTTAGCTTCTTTCATAATAAGTCAGAGAACGTAAGAGAAAACCAGAAGATCTGTCTCCTCGCTACCTACCTACCTATCCACCTTCTGGTCTATTTTTGCTTTTCTGCCTAGACTTACCTAGATTGTCCTTGAGAATGTGGCTGTGGGGACTGTAACGCTAAATTGCTGTACTTCAGATGTTACCAGTACATGACTGGAATGGAGATCTGTAGCACCTGCGCTGTGTCTCCTCTTGTCACAACATGGCCTTTCTTCACTGATATATACACTGTAGAGGGTGAAAGTCAGCAGTGGGATATTTCCTCTACCTGCTAAAGCTTTCAGCGCAATATGATAAAGGGTGCAGGGCCAGTGAGTCCCCGTTCTCCATTCATTACAAGGGGCCTAGACTACCTGAACAAAGTTTATATGTGTGCGCACGCATCAGCTAGTTAACTTAATATGTCTTGCCAGCACAAAATAAACCAATTCTTCTTCACTAAACTTAGAAAATTCAGATTTCCAGCCAGTTATATCATTTGTTCAACCCTCTGTCACAACAAACAATATGCCTCCCCCCCCCCTTCCATTTTGTTTTGTTCCTACTTCATGTCTCTCTGGGATGAGGCTAAACTGTGGTCTCCTGAGCTAGTGGTGACACAAGAAGTGTCTGTTTCTGTTGCTTGAAGGCAGTGAGATTAATTGGTTACCTCACGGCCTATCACCTGTTCTCCAGCAAGAGAAGAGCAGTGAACTCATCCGTTAGCATTTGACCTTTTTCAGCCAACCTTGATACCAGGTCAAAACATTGTAAAGTGACAGCAACCTGGATGGACAACTTCATGGGACACTGCAATGGTAAAACAGATGAAGGTGCTATATCTCATCTGTCAACTGCTTCTGACATAATAATGTAGAAGTGACTCCCTATGCTGAAATAATGACTCTTTCCCCTCCATTTCTAAAAATGCCATGACAGCCAGTTCTTCCTCATCTAAGCTGTTGCTGCTAGCATTTAAATTTCTGCAGGCAAATGCCCATCATCATAGTTGCTCCACAACTTTGCAGAATGATCAGGGCCACTGTGACAATACTGCAAATTAACTGTTAGCAATGAGAGAAATAGATGGCAGGAAAGACGGCGTCTTCACGTTGGGTGGTTTCAAAATATATTTCATATATTTCAGCTGATATATGAAATAGATGGCATTTCAGGGGGGGAAAGTTGAGACCAAATGGGTAAGATTCCTAATTGAAGAGAGACATTCCAGAGCAATCAGTAGATTACATTTCATTGCCTCTGTCCTTTGGTGTTTAAAACATTTTGCATGCTCCAATCATGGCTGAATCCAAGAGGCAGCCATCTTTTTTGAGATTAACATGAAACCTACATGTCTATAGGTAGTTCAGGACCTTAAACATTAAGTGAAGGTGTGACTTACCCTGTACAGACTAATCTCTGCTGATAGACTTTCAGATCACTTGAGGGTAATTCAAACAATTCTTTTCATTGGAATTTGTTTATGTTTTTACTGAGAGTCATCAGGTGATGAGAATGTCAGTGCAAATGAGCCTTTAATCTGAACTGTTTGAGGAAAGACTGGATGACAGTATTATTTGTCTGTACGTCTCAATTTCTGAACATTATTGTTCATTTTGTTTGACCTGAAAAAATATAATTTTTTAAAAATAAGTCTTTGCTGGCTAAATAATGGTTTCTTCTTTTGAATATATAAGCTTGTGTGAGTTGTTTCTCATAGTGTTTTAATTGTTGTTTTTGATCATTCAAAATTCTATTTTGATAGTTGATATGAAAAAGAATATTCAATGTCACGTTAAAATTCTGTGCATGCTTAACATGTGAACAAATACTACTGACTGTAGTGGGACTTCTGAGTAAATATGTACTTGTTGATAGCAATGCTATCATAACAAGTAATGATACAAATACATGCATATTGGCTTCTCAGTACTTGATGGAACGATGTTAAAAATTTTCCTGTAGAGTATAAACACTGTTATAGGAAGGGCTAAACTTTCCATAAGGTTGTTTGTCCTTTTGAACCGGTCACGGCAGCTAATATGGACAAAAGCTTATACACATGCTCACACGCACACATACAAAGACACTATTTAAAGTCTTTGTCACTGGTACAGCCAAAGCACTGGGATCGCTTAGAGATAATTAGGCATACATTTGAGATGCAGTGCCACCTTTCCCCTTTCAGTGACATTCTATTTTTGAACTTTGCCTAGAACAATGGAGCTATTCTGTCTAGAATCTTTTGGAAAACAAACACTGGGATACAAAACTAATAGTACATGTGCATCTCCTGTCACCACCCCTTGAAAGCAGATTTCCCTCCCTAAGGACTTACTGATTACAAATCTGTAAGTGGTGATAACAAGCTATAGATCAGGAAGGAACAAACACCCATCCAGAAGATGCTACTCAGTTTGCATGGGAAGCTACAGAAAGTCTTATGACCATTTCTCTCTTGTCCTTTCTGCTTACTTTCTTCATCTTCCTCATCTCCTTCTTATGTTGATTGTTTTTAATTGACAGCATCCACAGGAGTCTTGAACAAGAATATAGCTTAGTTTTTACAGCAAACTTGCATTTCAGAGTAGACCACCTGCCTTACAAGCTTTTTCTTTTTCTTTTTTGGTGAGTGTCATGGTCAAGCTTCCTTGAAGTGCAACCTTTGACATATCTTTGAAGTGAAAGAGAGCTAATACTTCAAAAGAAATGGTCACTTCACCTGCTCTCAAAACCAAAGCATTTTTCAGCGACAGAGAACAGTCCAAGAACTGCAGCGGGAGTGAGAAAGCTGTTCTTTTAGTCTTCTGTGTCTTTTTATTGAATGAAGGGAAGAGAGAATTAGTCTTTACAATGCTTGCGGAGAGGACAGGGGACAAAGCCAGTTTGGAAGCAAGCAGAATCTTGCAGGCTCTCTGTGATTAAAAAAAACAAACACACCACTCTGTTGACAAGTTGGGAGAGGAAGGAAGTAATGTGGAATTGATGCACATGTTTATTACCCACAAATCTGTCTAGTAGTTTAAATGATAATCATGCACCGTCAAGTCAATTCTGGTTTTCCAGGAAGAGTACTCAGAAGTAGTTTGCCATTCCCTTCTTCTGGGGGCACCCTGGGACTGTGCAGTTTGCCCAAGTCCACATAGTCTGGTTCTGTCCACAGGAGGGAATCAAACATTCAACTTCCGGCTCTGCAGCCAGATACCTAAACCACTAGTTTTACACAGAGAGAAACCAAGTGGAGGCGGTATTACATTCCTGACTGCCTCTAGAGATTGGAGATACTGCTAGATGTTTCACCATCCTAATGAAGCAATTTATTCTGACAAAGCCTCCATGACAACTCTGTGAGAAAGTGGTGTTTTTTCCTTGTCACATAAAATTGGTGAGCTTTGTATTTAGAATGGAATTTGTTTCTCAGCGTTTTTGAAACATTTGGATGCCAGTCCCAGAATGTGGCATGGTTAGCAATAGGTGTGTTTTATTTTATCACCAGTCAGGGCAGCACTTGGCATGTTGCTTCATTCGACTGTGATTGGATTTCTCCTTTATTTCTGCATTTGTATTTCCAGTGCCCTGTGAAGCTCAAGGTGAACCAAATGGAGAGTGCCAATCAGTTTAAAAGCAAAATACAAGAAAATGCAGTAGGAAATGTAATGATCAGAAATTTCATCTACAATGAAATTCAACAAACTATAGTGGGACAAGGAGTGTTATCTGGATTCCCTCAAGAGTTTCATGACAAACAAAGCAGATCCTTTGTGCTTGTTAAACATATATGTGTATCTGTTTATGTGTGTGAGAGAATAGATGAGTAGAAAAGAGAGATTCTTAGTTATTATTTGTAGAATGAGCCAAAACCGTCTGATATACTGTGGCTGAAAATCAGCAGATGTGTTTCAGTGAATAAATACATTACATTCAAGGGCAGCTCTATATGTTTGAAATAATTTGTATTCTCTTAAGGTAAGTGGACCTTTTAAAAATAAGTTATCCATAAAGAAATAAAACCTTTCATCTTTCTCTGTGTATGTGTGTGATGTTGTTGCATGATGCTGTTATTCAGATAGAATAATGTATAAAACTAGGATAGGCTACTCTTAATATTTGAAGTACTGATTTTAAATAGATGAACCATTCAGCTATTTTCCATGTCTCCCTCTCCCCCACCCCACATTGCATATTTGCAGCAGAAAGTTACAAGGAATCCCAGACGGTAAAAATTAAAGAAGAGCCAATGGAAGTTGATATTCATGATTCCCAACCCTTGGTGTCACCCAGCCAAAACATCAGTTATAGCACTTTACTCAGGCAAGAGGTAACGGAACACATACAAAAGATACCAGAAAGCCGAGTGCTCCCTGAGAGAAACCTCTTCAGCCAAGATATATCAGTGAAGATGGCTTCAGAGCTACTTTTTCAATTGTCAGGTAAATAATGTAGTTGGGGGCTCACACTATGCTTCTCTGATTTTGTCACATTCTGAAAGTTGTATTATTTGAACTAAGACTGCAGGTTTAACAAGACTTGCTAGAGCCTTAAGGTTACAATCCTGTATGCACATTCTTGGGAGGAAGTCCCATTCAACTCAATGTGGCCTACATGTGTGTAGTGACATATACTGGGATAGGCAAGCTGGTGTCCACCAGATCTTTTGAAGTAAAACTCCTATGAACGCCAGCCAGCATGGCCAATAGTTGATGAAATTGTAATCCAAAACATCTGGAATGCACTGTCTTGTTTACCTCGATGTACAGGATTGCATTGTCAAAATACAGGGGGACATTTCTATATAACTATGCTTAGGGTTATAGTTATAAATCTAGAAAAATAACTGTGCAGCAAAATGTCAGAAATCCTTTTTCATATTAGAGATTAACCAGAAATTCAAAGTGAAATCCTGTTAATGTGCTTGTGAGTGAGTCTAGTTGTATTCAGGTGATGAGTTTAATTTGGACCTGTAGTACAGCCACACCAGGGCTGGGCCAAGTTGTTTTTGCCTGTCCAAGGAAGAGCAGCAAATAGTACTCTGTACCCATGAAAGTTACAATAGTAGTTAAAGCAAGTCATTTTGTTACATTAGGCAGAAAATCTAGCAAGTAACTCTCCCCTTCTATGGCAATAAAAATACAACTATAACAAATTAAATCACTTAACATTTGGTTGCCCTTTCATGAGACCCCAAATCTGTTGACTAAAGCATTTGCCTTACTCATCATCTGTCCAATGATGGTGTGGGATCTGGCCATCACAATGATATAAGTAGCATTTTTTTTGGTACCATTTTCTCCCCTGGCACACCATTTGCCTTTCCAGAGGTTCAGCAGCATACTCCATGGCCCTTCCTGTCATTGGACCTCCAATGGGGAAAACTTGCCATAGAAACCGTTTCTGTTGCTCCCTCAAAATTTTGAACAAGAATGTTTCAAGTCATGACAGGAGTGCAACATTTGAACTGGGTGTGGAGAACAAAACATCGTTTTCTGGAAACATTAAATTTTTCTGCCATCTACTAGGCACACTTTAAAGACAAAATAAAGATGTACTCCAGCCCTAGCAGCTTTCTGAGAAGACAGCTCATTTTCCCAGTAGTCATCTCTTCATACAGTACCTTGGAGCAGGAATGACTACGCATGCCATGGTTGTTTCTTGACCACTTCTGCTGCACTGTGGATATGGGGCTACTGTTGCCCCACAGTGACAGTCACGTGTCATAGATTCTCTTTTGCATTTCTTTTTCCTTCAAGTCTCGAAGCCAGACTTCCCCAGCCTCGTTCCTATGAGACATTACAGACTACAACTCCCTTGGTCCCCAGCAGGCAGCCTTGTTGGCTAGAAATGATAGGTGATAGGAAGGGGGATGCCAATCGTATGTGGCTAGATTCTTAGTATTCGTTTTCTCTCCCATCAAAACAATTCTGGCTGTCTCTAGTAAGCCTGCTTTTCAGAGCATAAAAGCATCAGAGGATGCCACCTAGAGAGTTTACCATTGAAACTGAAAACTGCACTGAAAATAGAACCAGGGAACAAATTCATGTTTTATCGTAAGAGGGTGGTGGGAACATCTGAATAAGGTGATAAATCCAAACAAATACGTGTTCCTCTTTGAAAATGATCCAAACTAAAACTTTCTATGTGAGAAGATATGATTCTTCTAAAAATAATCCTTTTTTTTCCCTACAGAAAAAGTGAGCAAAGAGCACAATCACTCTAAAGATAACACCATTGCAGCTACAACTAGGTAAGTAATATCCATAGTAGTGCAGAACAGAGCATGATAAAACAACAAGAGTATTATAATATAGTTACTTGGTCCTGGTGTATTTTGAATCTTATTTTAGCCTTTAAAATGCTGCTGTATAACGAATGGAAACTTAAATGCTGCAAGATCTGGTCAAAGTTAAGCAGGTTTTTTTTAATATATCATGGATTTCATGGAAAATATATAAGTATGAACTCTTAACAAGAATTAGAAGTGCTTTAATTGAACTGCTTCATGCCTGCTAGATTAATGTGATTAATTAACATGTTTTATTTTGACATACGATCAGACATTCAATTATAAACTCATAGTATTCGGTAAGCTATGTAAATGAATCAGTAGGGCTAGCATTGATACCTTCATGATGTGCTTATAAATCATACAATTATAATGGTAGGAGGAGAAAAAAGATCATTATCTACATCCACCTTTTTAAACAAAGGGTGGCAATGAGAGCTCATTCTCTTAGAGCCCAATGACACATTGTGTTTGATGTGCAGCATATTGTTACATCCCTGCTTTTCCTGTAATAAATTTGCAGGTTGCCAAACAACTGTACTAAGATCCCCATCAGGAGTAAATCATGGACCTGTGGGGTGCAGGACACACCTTACCCCTTAATTTCATGAAGGGGGCATCCCTTATCCTATTCAAAAACAACCTATGCTCCTCAGTTTTTCTTCACATGAGTTAAGTAACAAACAAAGACAGTGGCCAAAATCCTGTTGCTTAGTGTAGTAAACTGCACTAGATTAGAAACGTTAAATCAATACGGATTTGGTGAGTCAATTTCTCTGTAAGTTCCAATGACTGAAATGGGCCTACTCTAGTGCAGTTTATTACACTAAGCTGCAGGATTTTGGTCAGAGACTTCACTCTCCTTGCAGGCAACCAGCTGTCTCTAATGAGCAAACCAACACAATCAGTGTGCTAAAGTAGAAGCATCTAAATCTGAGCATTGTAACATTGTGTAGCCTGTTCAGGTTATATTATTTTTGACACATAGAAGTATGTCTCAATGTCAATGTTTAACAAAATTGAAAGACCCCCTCCCAAAAAAAAACCCAAAATGGAAGTCTTATAGCTTTGAGATTAACAGATTTATTGTAGTGTAAGCTTCATGTGTTGAAATCCCCTACTTACAAGAAATTAGTCTAATAAATAAGCTGCATAAAAAGTTGCACAAATTGCTTGGTTAGTAGTACTACAGCTCCCAGTCCTTCCTGTCACTACCTAAATGACTATCTCAGAATGTGGGAAGTAACTGTGACAAGAACAATTGACTTTAAAAGGTTTCTTCATATTAAACATAAGGATGTAAGGAATATACTTGCATATTTTCATGTCCATAGTGAAAATGAGTGTGGTAACACATTGAGGTACCAGTCAAAAAAAGGGAAAAGTGTTGTGTAAGATTTTTTATTTATTGATTGTTGTTTTTTTGCTCCTGCAAAAATAGCAGCACTTTTCTCATCAGCAACATTTCCTCTTCATGGTCTCTGTGGATCACACGACTGGAGTTTGTGCCTGTGCAGAGCCAATCTTCCGAAACTTCCAGAGCTGAGTTCCCTCACTATACAATGTTGGCAGGAGGCCCCCCCCCCCCCCACTGTGCATGTATAGCATACCCTACCAGACTGTCTTCAGTACCTTTCTATCTGCTAGATTCGTTGCATCTTGGAACATTCATTGAGCTACCATCTGGTTATTTTCACTTTCCTTTCTCCCTCCTTATTCTATTTCCCTCTCATATTCAGCTTTTTTTTTTTCTTCTCCTGGTTCGTTCTCCCAGTTTTTTCCTCTTGTTTTTTTTTTCTTCCTTAGTTATTTATTGTATTTTTTCCTCTACATCCTGTGGTGGGCCTTGCCCAACTGCATGACCACGAAGGCCCTCTTCAAAAAATGTATTTTATGCAGTGACAGTATCAACCCCACAGACCATCACACTCAGTGCCTTTTTTGTCTCGATAAGGCCCACCTCTCTCAGCCTTGCACAATTTGCAAGGGCTTTATGACGCAGGGACTCTGCCTTCGCAAGTTCAAACTTTGATTGTGCCTCTGAGAGCTATTCCTAAGAGCAGCAGAACAATCAGCATAAAACATCCCTCTCCAAACAGTCTCCCATAACCCTCCCAGAGCAGCCAATTCCACTGGAGGGCATGGGAACATAGTTGGCACATCAGTGCCCTGGAGCTTCTCACAGTTTTCAAAATTTTCCTTGGTTTTGTCCATCTGCCTGTAGGGAAAAGGTTCAAATAGGAACTGACAGTACAACCACCATGCATTATGTAGACAAGTAGGGTGATATACACTCATCTGTTCTGTCGCTGTTGAGACATTTTTTCCACTGGCTGTGTACCTGGCAGGTTCCCAGAACTCTCTTGCCGATGCCCTCAGCAGGATGTCCCACATGGTCCACAAATAAGGACTTCATCCTCTTGCTTTCTGCATTCTGGTGTAGAAATGAGGCAGACCTACCATAGATGTCTTCGCCATGCATCACAACAGAAAGTGCCAGAGGTTCTGCAGCAGAGTGGAGATTGGTCTGTTTGAAGAGCGACGTCTTCATAATCCTGTGGACAATTGAGTTTCTCTATATGTTTCCTCCCATCCCCTTGATTCTTTGAGTAGTAGCCCACCTTTGATGAGTAAAGGCCTCTGCCATCCTGATCAGTGTAATCACTCTGTGGTAGCCTAGACAGCTGTGGTTTGCCCCTCTTTTGTAACCACCTCACAGACAGTTCCTCATTCTACCATAGCATCTGGACCTTTTCTCCCAGGATAATGGCTTGGTTTATCACTGGATCTACAGGTCCTGCGACTAATGGAAGTGTTACAGAATGCCAGAAAACCTTCTACCTATCATTCCTACTTGGCAAAATGGAAAACATTTTGTAAGTTTGCCTGAGAGAAACTCTTCTCCCCATGTTCCTGTGATTTTAGTCAAGTTTTTGGTCTTGTTGAAAGAGATCTGTCCTGTTCTTCTATCAAGGTTTACCTAGCTGCCATTTCAGCACACTGTCATTCCTCTCTCTTCATTGATCCACTAGTAGAAAGGTTTTTTCATGGATTTAGAAATCTTACTCCTGGTGTTCGCATGCCTGTTTCTCCTTGGTCCCTTCAACTGGTTTTGGCACAACTGATGCACCCACATTTTGAACCTATGGCTGCCCGTCCTATCCACCTCCTTATGTATAAGACGGCCTTCCTCATCACAGTCACTTCTGCCAGGAGGGCAGCTGAAATCTGTGCTTTCCATTCTGACTCCCTCTACCGTGTTTTTCATGCTGACAAAGTGGTGCTTTGTCCAGATTAAGGTTCCCTCTAAGGAGTGCACCAGCACGCACATGCCTAACTCTGCTTCCCCCCGCACAGCTTTCCTCCTCCTCCGTGCAGCGATTGTTTTCAGCCCTTTTGGTTCCAGTTGTGATTGAACTGTGCACACGGAGGGGCAGGGTTGCACATGCACACAGGGACGAAAGCACGTGAAAGAGAGGTGGAGCCCTGCCCAGCGGGGCTAAAAATTAGAGGGTACTTTGGTCCAGATATTTCTTTCTTCCCTAAAGTGGTCTCTTTATTTCACTTGGATCAAGAGGTAGTCCTCCCAGCCTTTTTTTCTGCAATCCATCTATGCCTCTAGAGTGCAGCCTGCACACCTTCATGTTAGGGGAAGCCTTCTGTACTTCCAGAATTTTGCAGTCTCCCAATCGTGTGATCCACAGAGACCATGAAGAAGAACAAAAAGTTGCTGATCTGTGGTGTAGCTGTGGTTCTTCTAGTGGTCATCTGTGAAGTCACACATCCCACCCACCTCTCCATTGTGTCTACTCTTTTGAATGGTGGAGGGAGGGAGCTTAGCTCTGGAAGGTTCCAAAGATTCGCTCTACACAGGCGCAAACCCCAGTAGTGTGACTCCACGGATGACCACTCGAGGAACCAGTTATACCAAAGGTAAGCAACCTGTCATTCCAGGATATTTTTAATGAAAAATATTTTTAGTAAAAAATACAAGGTTTTCCTTGTAAAATATAGGTTTTAGCACAAAGAACATGCCTGAAAATTCTTCACAAATTTTTCACAAAAACACTGAAGTACAGAAGATGCACAAAAACTCTTGTAATCTTGCCTTTTATGAAGTTTTTTTTTTTGAAATTTGTAACTCTTGCCTGTGAGAACAAAAAAACCTAAGATTGAAATCTGTGCTTAAGCATATTTTTCCAAGAAGATCAGCCTCATCTTGGAAAAACCATTGGCCATGCTGGCCTGGGGATTCTGGGAATTGTAGCCCAAAAATTGACTTTTACAAGATCTGCAGTTTCTCACTAAGAGCGACATTGGAGGAAAATTGCTCTCCATATAAAAGACTACTTAGACAGGATGTGGCAGGCTGTATATTGACATTTACTGCATCATCACCAATTGAATTGCCTCGGCTTGGCCCTGCTACTGGCACGTATGCACGAAGCCCAAGCTCTTTGCAATGTGGCACTTCATAAAACCTGATACATGGTGCCATGTCCTCAGATTCTTTTGCATAATCGTCATTCAGCTTCAGGAAAATGCCTGTCTCCATAAAATTCCTTCTGCTGATACTACCAAGAACAGCCTGTAGAAGATATTTATGTAAAATAATGGTTGCTGTATAATGAAGTTGTTGCTGTATTGTTGGGATTTTTAACGATGGATTAGATCCAAATGTAGTCAAATCACTGAATGCCAAATTAGTCAGAACAATGTAAATCTGATTAATTTCAGTGGGATTACTCCAAATACAACTAAACCTGGAACTAACCCTTTTCTTCCCCAAAACATTTTTGGAAATTATGAGTTTTTCAGTTTTGGTTCATGGTTTGATGAATGGACACTAATAATGATTTGCTAGTAAAGAAATTAAGTTATGCTGCAAAATTATTAAAAGTGTTTGGTCTGGGTTCTAAAGCATCCTATATAGACTGTACATTACGTAGCAATGGAATCATAATTAGAAGCAACAAATATATTTAATTATTTTTCCGAATTAGTATTTTATCTGCTTATAAGAATTTTTTTTCCTCAGCCCCTTTTTTTCTGAAGATACATTTAGACAATCACCATTCACTTCCAACACGAAAGATCTCCTGTCTAATGATACTACTGTTCATGGAAGGACAACAGTAACAGGTAGGAAAAACTATATCGTTAGCAACAGTAAGGTTGAAACACTGCAGTAAAGTCTTTGTCATGTGACATCTCAAGAGAAGATAGCTCAGAGGTCAAAATGATATATAAAACTCATGATTGAGTTTGCAGTGAATTTGATTTAGCATGAATTAATATTATTTGGAAGGTGATGGGGGTCAGATACTTCAGTAGACAAAGCCAATGTTAAAAACTATTTTCATGGATTTCATAATATTACACTTCAATGTAATTTGTATATGGTCAACAAGAAGATGGCCTTGGAAGAATTCTGCAAAAAAAGAAGTGTTGGTTAGAAGTTCATCAAGCCATGACCTGGGAAGAATGTTGATGGTGTAACATTTACTTTGTCCCCTAATATTTTCAAAAGCTGCTACCAAACTGAAAAGCCAATTCATCTTTCTGGTCTTTATTCTATATATTAATGTATATAATATTTACATATTCTAGATTATGAGGGTGCTGATCTATATAGCATAAGAGCCCACTAGATAGATAGTATTTTACTGTTGCTACCCACTTGTATGATTTAAATCTTTACACGTTTCTGGGCAGGTGTCCAGCTATTAGCTATCCAGTAAAATCAGATAATAAGGTGATAATTGGCACACCTGACAGGTGCTTCATGTAAAAGCCACCTGAAAGTTGAAGTGTTTTGTGATGACTCTAAAAATGAGGTTGCATAGTAATTTAAAGTACAATAATACATCTCTCAGATACAAACCCGTTTAATAGGCAGACTAAGACCTTGTCAGAAGCCTCTACCTCTGCATCAAAGCCTGGCCTTGCTATAGATGCTTTAAGTTTAGATTCTCTAGTTGCTGTTATAATGATGGTTTTCTTTCTTGCACTGTTGCATTCTTTTCTACTCTTTCTAACACTGAGGGAAGGAGGATGCAATCATCATCTGAAATCTGTCTGTCTGTCAGTATATCTCCACGAGATCTTATGGTGCTGCCATCATCTGATTTTAACCTGAGAATTAACTCAAACCAAAAAACACAGCAGGGCAAAGGCAACAGGCGAGGCAACAGCTGTGTAGTTAGAAGTGAAACTTGTGTTAAGATGTAAAGGGCATTTGATGAGCCTCCAAGATTGTTTCACAGTTTTGCAAGTTGCAAATTAACTTGACTTTATTTTTTGGGGGTTGGGGTGATATATCATTGGGAGGTAAATGCCAGGTATTTTCATGCTGATGAAACAAATACAGCTGCTATGAAGAATGCTGCATTGGAACAATAATATTTTAATCACTTTCTAATGGCAAAGTTGCCATTTTGCCTGTTCCTGCCTTTGAATATGCAGCTCTGGTGAGGAAGAAACGTCTGATGACCGTTTTTGTGGCAAAGCTATGACAAAATACATGAAAGTATTTCTGTAAAACAAAAACAAAAACCAAATAGAAAACCCCAGTATCTAAGAGGCTGAATACTGTCAGAGGTGGCAGTGGGCGACAAGGCTGAATGGTGTGGTAGTGGTGGTTGTAGTAGTGAAAGGGGCAGTAGCTCCTTCTGTGTGATACTCTTACCTGTGGTCCCAGCTGTAATGTTGAGTGGCAGAAACCACCACCAGTTTTAACAGATTTGCAAGTTCTTTGGCTTTTGTCTGATTATCATATGCATGTTTTGTGTTCTTTTTGTTTTTTATCTTTCACTAAAATTTGGGAAGAGCAATCTACCTTAGATAAAATAAATCCATTCATAGTTCTAAAATATGCTGCTAGGATACAAAAAAAACCCAGGCCAGATGGCATGCTGAGAACACACTGCACATGTTTTGTCGTATCGCAAAGGTGATAGTCTCTGAGAGCAACATAATACATTCCCAGTGCTGATAAGACCAGTTCCCAAGCTAGATTCAGGCAAACAAATCAGCTGCAGTTACCAGTTCAGTATCTTTATTTTTAAAAATTCCGAAAGAGATAATAATACCATAAAGAGGCACCCTGGGAAATAGGGAAGAACTAGTCAAAGAGGATTTGGGAAAGGTTGTGATCTACTAAAAAGGAGCATATAAATGCTTAGTTGAAAGGAGAGCAAGAAAAACTGAATAAAAGCAGTCAGAAGTTCTAAAGTGAAGTGCACCATTTATCTTCCACCACAATAAAAGTGGCTCCAGATTTTACAAACAAATTCTCAGAGAAGCCACTGAGCAGAAAAGTTTCCTGCACGAAATGTACAGGAGATGGAAGTATCAGCTAGCTACTGGAATGTCCCTCAGGGGCAGCAATCCAGATCGCCAACTCAGTACTTTAACAAAGTTCATGGAAAACAGTGCCAATCTGAAATTCACGATGAGCCCAAGCCAGATTATCTAGTCATTTTAGTTTACATAATTCTAGTTTGCAGTCTTAATGTTTAATCTTTTATTATCTCCATCTTTAATATTTTCTATGCATCAGGTCAACAGAGAAGATAATGTTCAGAAACTAAAATTCAGTTTGTTTTTCAATTTTATTTTTACTCAGAACATTGTGCACCAATAAATATATTACAGAAGGCTTGAGAATGCCTCCACTGTTCAGTTGTATGTTTTGCTCCTCTTTTAATCTTGGATACTTAATGTTGAATGATGACCTATATGAAACTGAGGTTTGATGTAATATGTTGGATTAAATGTATGATTTGATGGACAATTTAGTTTGATGAAGACTATGCAAGCAAGTAATTTAATGCCATCTTAAATTAGAATTCTGTCCCTCCATGAGTCACTTAATCTAGTAGATGTAGTTGGAAGGAGGTAAACGTCTTAATGGAAACAAAACTTTGCTTATAGAAATTATGCTTAACAACCCTTGGTAGCGATGCGGCCCACATATTAATCTAATCATGTGGCAATGAGTTCCATTGATTGCTTATTTATTCAGAGGGATGTAAAATAATAGTAAAACCTGTGATGTACCTAGTTCTAATACATAGAACTAAAATATAGCATTTATGTTGTACATGAAATATTTAATTTTTATTTGTGAAAACAATTTTTAACTTCACTGTTCAGCCAAAAATTGTATACCAAATTACAAATAGTAGGTTGGACTACACAGTCAAGGCTTGCAAAAATAAATCATTGTTATTTGTAGTGATTTATTGGCTGAAATTCTGTTGTCTTGATTTGTAATTTGCACTAGGATAGGCCCACTAAATCGCTGGAGATTTGGTGAGTCAACTCCTCTGTAAATTCCATTGATTCAAATGGGCATACAGTAGATTTTAATTATTTTAGCATAGTAAATTGCAACTAGAGCAGGCCTATTTGAATCAGTGGAACTTATAGAGGAGTTGACTCACCAAATCCCCATTGATTTAATGGGCCTACTCTGCTGTGATTTACTGTACTAAGCAACAGGATTTCAGCCTTTGTGTGAATACTTTTCTTAGTCATAAATCTATTATCAGTGGTATTAAATGAGGACCATTGTTGTGCTAATTGTTATAATATTTCTCCTTTATTGTACTCCTGCTTTTCAAATACTGTCTCCCAAAGCAACTCACATGAGTTTGGAAAAAGGGGTTGGGAGGACAGACTCTGCTGTACAGGCTGACAGACTGGGAGATGAGGAACACAAGGGAAAAAGGGAGTAAAGGGAAAAGTTACAGGAGGGCATGTGCATCGCAAGGAGCAATGGGGAAATTTGCTGGATCTGAATGAGCCATAACTGCTAGATTTCCAGCTTTTGTTTTAAAAAGAAAAACATGTTTCTAGCCCTTGTAGAACTGAAGATGTTGTTAAGTATCATCAAGTCGCCTCCAACTTATGGCAGCTCTATGGATGAGTGGCATCCAAAATGTCCTGTCCTCAACACCCCTCCTTAGTTCTTATAAACTCAAGACTGTGGCTTCCTTTATGGAATCGGTCCAGAACTGAAGATACTCAGCCCCCATTCTCTGCCTTTCAGAGGCCAGAATCCTACTGGCAGTCTAGACTGGAGTGAGTGAAATTATGTAATTCACAGTGACAAACTGGCACTAATTAACAAGATGCTTGTTGTGTTCCTGGGTGCATGCCCAGTTGCGCATTCAGCTGTCTACCCGGGAGTGCAATCAGTACCTTGTTACTTAACGGCAGGTTGGCAGTGCAACCTGCACGATTTTACTCCTGGAAGTGTAAACTGCCAGTAGGTTCTGGCATTGTTTTAAAAATTAGCAGTGACAGTTGAGAAGATCGAGCACTGGGAACTTGATGGGCCATTTTAAAGCTTTTTCTTTCTCTCCCCTTATTGGACATGATTGTTGTCCTATTTTTTAAAAAAAGATTTTTTAAAAATCCAAATAAAATTTTATTGAAGTTCATGTGGGACATGTGAATATAACATTATTTAATTTAAAAAATGATATTCCGTTAAGACTTTTCTGACTTTCAGCAAGTTCATAACTCTTGTGGCGTTTTCTAGATATAAAGTACTCCAATGTGATTTACAGTTTCTCTTTCCAGTGGCACTTTGGGACTGTCTAGCTTGCCCAAGGCCACTCAGGTGATGGGGAACATGACTCAGTCAGCCATACATGTTGTGGGTGGTCTTGGCTGGCCTACCCACTAGGAGACACAGTGAGGATTTCAGCTCCCAGCCCCTGGCCCTGCTCCAGCCTACTGAGCTGTACCAGTTTACTGCTCTCCAATTCCCAGTATTTTCTGCCACTCTTTGTAGAATTCTAAATGTCATGGAACAAGCAGCAAATGATGCATATGCACAGAAGGAAAATGTATATTTGTGCAGCAGCATGCATGCATGCATTGCACATACAGATTGTTACAATATACTATTCTGTGGGTTTCCAACTACCCCTGAAGGCAGAAGCTTAGTTTGCCAACCTGAGAAAAATGTGATGAATTGTAAACTGCTTGCATTCAGCCAGGTTGATCTTGTTGGGATGAGCTACCTAGGTTAGAGGGACTACAACTGAAACAAGCAGTGCAGCTCTTGTTCCCCTGGCTAATACTAGGCAGACCAGATTTCCCTTCAGCTCTGCAGTCCCAGGACATCTATCAGTTGGTGAACGTTTTTCTTGGCAAGGAGGGGAAAAGCCAGCTCCCTGCAGCTATGCTTTCTTTGGCCAATGGATGAGATGAGCCTGGTCTTCCCCTTTCCATGAAGTTCTCTCTTGAAGCCAAATGTGAACCCCTCCCCAGTGGCCTTAATCCCTCTGAGTAATCTTTTATTTTGACCTCATAAAAGCCTCAACTGTTTAACCTCTTCCTCAAATGTTTAATTTAGCTCATTAATTTATATATCTACCATTCTGTATCTGTATTTGTATATCTGAATTCTATAAAGACAGGAAGAAAACACATCCCATTCCTCTATTGGTTTGAGTCCTTTCCATTTATTTTCTCCCAAGTTCACTATACCTTTCTTGAGATGGGGCAATAAAAAATTTGCTACAATGTTTTCCAGGCCTTGGAAAATACTTTCATGGATTCCACCACCCAGAATCCCCAGGACGATATGGGGATTCTGGATGTTGCAGCCAAAACTGTACATATTCTCCAAACTCTAGGCTTCTTTGTGTAGATATATAAACATTTAATGGCACTGTAATAATCTTTTGTTTTAATTTATTCAATTTTAAATTCCAATGTTTTTGTTTAAATATATTTAATCATAGTGGCTCATATCCTGTTGCTTCACGTAGTACGTTATATTAGAGTAGGACCATTGAATAAGTAGGGATTTAGTGAGTCAACTCCTCCATAAGTTCCATGGGTTCAAATGGGCCTGTTCTAATGTGACTGAACAACGGGATTTTAGCCATTAAAAAAAAAAAACTGCCACAGAAAACCATATTGGCATTTTCAGTTAAGCATTTAGTAGAGCTGGACTGTTTTAAAATACAGTTGCCCTAAAACTAAGGTAAAATACCTCAGGAACCATGTCACACATGTGGCCAACAGCTCAAAAACTTGTATAGTAGCCATTATACAATATAGTTAATTTCCTCCCAGTGATAAATCTATTGCTGACAGCAACCCAGCAGCTGGTTTTTAGCCTGATCAAAAAAAAAAAAAAAAGTCAGTAAACCTTCTGCAGAGACAGAAGTACCCTTACTGTCTCTATGAAATGTCTTGAGGACAGCACTGAGGAAGCTGTCAGTGCCAATAGACATATAATGCCTAACATCCTGTGAGTGATAGCATATGTGCGTCTTTACTCTTAAGACAGCTGCTGATTTGTGTAGCTGAGAGTCCTGCCAGTATTTCCTGCTTGGGTTAGCTGGATGTGTAGATCGGCCAGAGCACGCCAGAAGCACTAAGAATAGTAAGATGGGAAAAGAGCAGGTTTACCAGAACAGGAACTGAACTACTGAGGAGAAGGGTGCAAAAATGCAGTGCTCATCCAAGGATATGTTGTAAACTCAACAGAGATATGGATTCCCCACCTCTCATCAGCTGGGGGTCATTCGTAGAATCCTGATTGTTTCACCTTCCATTTTAAAATGTTCCTATTCTCATTGTGACAAGGAACATCTTTACATTAATTGTGCCTTTTGTTACTTGTCTTTATCTTTCTGCCATCTTTCTCTGAATTCCATTGGTTTGTTCGCTACCCCTTTGTAATCTTTTGTCTATCTTCTCCTTCTTTGTGGCTCCTCAGAAATGTATTGCGTCCCTCTGGAAATCTCTCTGTCTCTCAATGTATCCTTTGCCTCTATGTCTATCATAGAGTAGGACTCTGAAAAGTTACGTTTTTGCATGGTAACTTCCATAATTCCCAGCCCTTTCCTAGCCTTTGGGGGGATTGCATAAAGGTTGTACAACTCACAAAATTGAGATGCATTCAAAATCTTCACATTAAGAAAGTGCAAAGTAGGGGTGGGTAGATTTCAGACTTCCAGGATACCACCTTCTTTTCAATAAAACATTATTATCCATCAACATGTATTTGGGTACCAGAACTCAGTGGATCTCATAGTCTTCACACACAAAAATCTATTTCTAGTTATTGCCATTCTTCTTTCATTTTAGCAAACAACCACAAAAACTCTTAGGATCAGAAGCCTCATTGCACAGTGGTTAAACTGCTGTACTGCAGCCAAAACTGTGCTCAAGACCCAGGCTTCAATCCCAGGTAACCAGCTGAAAGTTCACTCAGCCTTCCATCCTCCTGAGGTCGGTAAAATAAGTACCCAGCTCACGGGGTGTGTGTGTGTGTGTGTGTGCAATGTGTAACCTGCATAATTAACTTGTAAACTGCACAGAGAGTACTTTAAGTGCTATTAGGCAGTATATAAGCAGCAGGCTTTTTAGGATGGTGGAAGAAAGTTGTGTTATTGTTACTGATGTTAAGGAATTGGGAATCACAGATTGTTCTGATTAGAGAGACCACGAGATACTGGAGAAGTCCTTGTAATCAAAGCCAGTCATATCATGGCAGATAGATAAATAGTTCCTAACAATCCCAGTAGCTTGATTCGCTTTAAGCTATACTGATATATTAACTGCTGAGAGCTATATTGCCTGATCACGGTAGTTGAAGTAATAAATGTAATATTTGTGGATTAGAGGTGTATTGTTATATGCCTGCAATGTGACCTGCTTCTTTAAAATTTGCCTCATGGCCCAGCCTCTTTGCTAAAATAAAGGCACAGATATCATGGTATATATCTTGTCTTGTAAGTAATTCAGCGGATAATTTATTGGTGAGAATAATAGATCTCTTGCAGTGCCAGACAACTGAGAAAATTGAAGCATTTGCTTATATAAGCAAAAATAAAAGATAAAAATTAGAAATTACTGAAGAACCCAAAGCAACCTTTAATGAAAGAAGGTAGAAGAATAAAACAGAACAAGTGTCAGAGTCAGGAGGTTTTCACAGTAATGAAATAAGAAATAAAGTTAAAAGAATTGCTTTACAAAAAAACCCCAAAGGTCAGCAGTAACATCACAACAGCCCTGTATTTGCCAGGAAACCTGTGAAATGCGATTGAATTGTTAACGGGTGTCTGAAATCAGTCTGTAGATATGAAAGTTAAAAGGATAACTCTGTTCCTAGTATGGAGAGTGCAACCCAAGCATATTGATAATTTGTGCTGAGGTCTTACAAGCTAAACTGAAGGAGAAAAGCATCATATATTAGTTTTTAGGTATACAGTGCAAACTGCACTGCTGTCCAGAATTGTCATTAGCTATATATGCGGCCAGCTCAAAGTACAGTGGTGCCTCGACTTACGAACTTAATTGGTTCCGGAACTCCGGTTGTAACTCGAAATGGTCATAAGTCGAAGCACCATTTCCCATAGGAATGCATTGAAATGCAATTAATCCGTTGGGTTTTTTTGCAAAAAAAGCAAAGCAAAAAGCAAACAGACACTGCAAGACCCTTCGGAAATGCAAAAAAAGCAAAGCAAAAAGCAAACAGACACTGCAAGACCCTTCGGAAATGCAAAAAAAAAAGCAAAGCAAAAAGCAAACAGACACTGCAAGACCCTTCGGAAATGGGGAAAAAGAAAACCGAAAAGCAAACAAACCCTGCAAGACCCATCGGAAATGGGAAAAAAGAAAACCGAAAAGCAAACAAACCCTGCAAGACCCATCAGAAATGGGGGGAAAAACCCAAAAAGCAAACAAACCCTGCAAGACCCATCGGAAATGGGGGGAAAAAACCCAAAAAGCAAACAAACCCTGCAAGACCCATCGGAAACGCGAAAAAAACCCCCCAAAAAACAAACAAAAACTGCAAGACCCATCACAGCACAGAAACATAACCCCCCTGCAGCCCAAAACCATGCTGCAAAACCCACCCAGAACAGTTTTTAAAAAGCAGAAAGCAGCACCTTACCTTACCAGGCAGTCTGAAGCCTCCTCCGATCGCACACTCTCTAACAGCTGGGGCGAAAGAGCTACAAAGAAGCAGCCTCTTCGCCAGCAATGGTTAGCAATTTGAATTCCCCTGCCTTTTTTCCCTGCCTTTTTTTGATCGTATCTCGAAGCTCCGGCCACAAGTTGAAGCAAAATTTTGCGGCCAGAGCTGGTCGTAACTCGAAATGGTCGTGTGTCGGGACGTTCGTAAGTCGAGGCACCACTGTATGGTGTGATCTTATAATGGTGTGCTTTTGTTCCCATCACATTATACTAGCACCTGCATTAGAGCACATATTTAGTATCCAGTTAACAAATAGTTAGTTCAAGTTATACTAGCCTTCTAAATAAGACCACAAAGCTAACTAGCTTCCAGTGGTTTTATTACTATCCTTCATTCCTTCACAACAAATGTGGGAATGTAGACTATTGACCTGTTAGCAGTAAAGGAAAAGATGAAATCCATCACAAAAGAAAGGGAATATTAGAGAGATCGTATTTGATTAACATTTGCACATTTTAATTTAACTATTATATTGCATGTACCTTCTTACTCAAATGTTTAGTAGCATGTTTGAAATAATTGCTGTCATTTACTTAGAACTACATCTCACCATAATAAGGAAGAATGGCCACATTCAGTAAGCTGTGCCCACTCATTCTGCTGTTTTGTTGATAGACAACTTTAAAGTCTGTTTTCCTTTTTTAAGGTTCTTTATCTCAGACAGCCTTTTAGATAAATTAAAAGAGAGAATTGTTTTCTCTATAGTAAAACAAATGGCTAATTTTTGGCAGGATAGTGAAAAACAATTGCTTTCTTCCAGATGAACTGGTGAAGCAGGATGGAATGGTTCTTCCTGCTGCTGCCAGCTCACTGCGTTCAGAGGAGAGATGTGGTAACTTACCCTCTTCCACCAGTCCACTCTTTCAGCTGGTCCATATAGAACTCCTGATCGCCTAGGGTTACAGGCGGTATAAAATATTGTTAAATTTCTGACTTGTCCTTTCACCTTCTTTACAGCTGTCTGCACAAATATAAATACAGGTATAAATATAGATGTTGATAGAATTGTGAGTAGGATATCTCTAATAGATCCTAGCTATCTATGGTTGGCAAAACAAGAAGTACTATTAACTAAACATGGTTAATCCATGTTAAATGTAAGTCATGATTTGATGATGCCCTTAGGAAAATTCAGACTCAGTTCATTCTTCTGGATAAAGCTAGAAGAAGGCAACAGTATTCCTAGACATGCAAGGGAAAAATGATGTACAGCTGAACATAGAGACCGGGGTAAGCAACTTTATGTACTTTGCATTATCAACTGTTGTGTATGATAAAACATAAAGGGTATGCAAAAAGAATTCTTGAGCATCGCACAATATGTAACTAAACCTTTGGAACATTGAAACAGAAAAGGCATTATTGAAAAGGTGATTTATGACTGAGGCAGGGGAAGCACATCCTCTCAGAATTTAGGGGCAAAGCACTCTCCTGTCCCTGTCTGTCCCCAAGCCTTCCCTGCATAATTAGATCTTGCCATAAAGGTGTAGAAATAAATGTGGACTTCAGCTGAGATGAGCCACAGTCTGTAATTAATGTATTTGCAGAAGCACCATTCTGAATTTTGCATCTCCCACTTATATTGCCCTTCTTCTGTATTACTGTGTTATGCTCCAGGTACATCAAACAGAATCTGCCTAGTCTAAAGATTAGTCTTCACCATGGGAACATAACATATTCTCTAGGCAAGGTTATGTAGCCAGGTCATTTTCACAGCTAGAACAATAAATGGTTTCAGTTTGAAACATAAGCTGGCTTTTCATGATGTCAGGCCCACCATCTGTTTTTAGGCATTTTTAGAAACTGCTGATGACACCAGGAACCTGAATTTAGCCTCTTCTGGCATTAGTGCAGGCTGTGGGTTTTTTTTTTTTCCTTGCAGTTTCCTTGAACACTGGCTTGAGAGCAGAACATCTCTCAGTCCCTGGAATTAGAAGTCAAGACCTCTCTGTAGCTTCCTCTCAGAACTGGCTCCCAAGAATCTGCCCCTTTAGAAATTAAGCATTTTTACAGTCAATTCTGAACTATATTTGCTCAGAAATAAGTTCTGCTGAGGGAGCAATCAGACAAGCATATAGCTCACTATTTGGTTCGCTTTTGGTGCATTTCGGTTTGCCCTATTTTCCAGGGACCACATGTGTTTTAAGAAAGAGCAGTCCATCTCATCTGTATTGCGAGCTGTTCCACAACTTACTGGCACAACACTAGGGCTGCAGTTTATTTGGTGTGATTGGGAGCATTCCTGATTATCCTGTTCTGCAGCCCATGTGTTTGCTTAATTGGCTCCCTGTAGGTGGCATTCTCTTCGGTCACAAAGCTGTGATGTATGTGGTGGGTTGTGACAGTAGAAAGGATGGTGGAGTAACTCTCTCCTCTATTTTTTATCTTCTTACATTTTTAAAAAATATGCTTGTAAGTGATGCTGCACTATTTCAGATACAAGGTAGTATCCATGCTAAGTTGATGCATTGCTGTAGTGCTATGCCACTTACTAAATTAAACAAGAACAAAAAGGGAAATTGTCATAGCCAGTGGAATGACAGCCATGAGAAAAGGCAGAGAAGGGGGCATCAGTAATCGAAAGGGGAGAAGTTGGAGTGATCTGAAGTGCTCTCTGGATTCTTCTCACAGAAGAAGAAATGTCTCCCATGTGAATGGAAGGATTGCTCAAGTGCAAGATAAAATAGATTACACAGAAGATAAGAGCCTTTTAAACATGACCCAAATCATTCCAAATTCCCCTGTCTAATCATGCCCTAAATTCAGTGAGTCTGAGTCTTTAGAATATAGCCATGCTTCTACGTATTTATTGTGATGTGAACAAATGTGGATGGGGATTCAAACCCTATTCAATAGTTATTAAAGTATGTGCATGCCACACACAGTGAGTATACCACATGCACAGGAGGGTTTGTTTGTTTTTTGCAAATTCCAGACCTCCCCAACCCAATATTTTAATACAAAGTGTGGGAGAACTCCATTGTTGCTTTCATCATGCAGAATTGACAAGGGGGGGAGAGCCTGGTTTATCTATGTAGGCTCTCCTCAGAAGCCAGAGCCTTGATCCCTCCCAACACAGAGAGAGAGATACTTTCTGACTTCTGAGCCAATGTGATGAAAAAAATTCTCCCTTTTCAGATACTTTCTTTGGCATGATGAAAGCAATGCCAAAGGGGAGCAGGCTAAGCACACTTTAATGGTAACTGAACAGAGATGTTGAGACAAAATAATTTAGAATAATTTGCTTGAATAAATTCTTTATTGCAAACAGGACATTCTGCTGTATGGAAAGACAGCCCCCCCTAACTTTGACCTGCTTTGTAAAACTGTTTTAAAAAATACTCCAGACCATAACAGTGCACACAAAATATAGTCAAGGAACGCAATATCCCATCCAGTCGTAGTGACTGGATTTTGGCTACGGTTACATATGTTGTACTGGCCCCCAACCAAATAATACCAATTCACTGAAGACAAAATAATTTATACCAATTTACTAGACCTCTGTTCCAAGTAAAATCTGCCCCTTCTCCCTCTACTTCTAGTAACAAAGTTTCCTGTGTATGTGATGGCTGGAAATGGGGCCTGGCACAGACACAGGACCTTTGGGCAAATGCCAAGGGCTCAGGGACCTCACTAGAGAAGCACTGAGCAATAATGCATCTTTTGAATTTTCCAACAGTAAAATGCCAGTGACACGTGGCTGGCCGAATAATGTTTGCTGCTTCAGGCAAAGCAGCCCATGCCTCTTGCCCAAAGAATGGCTACAAACTGCTGCTGCTGCTCCTTTAACTGTTGTTAACAGTTTGCTAACCATTCATATCACCCAGCTCAGCTTCCTGAGGCAGCCCTGGAACTCAGCAGGGCTGGCCCCATCAGGCATTGCACCCTAGTGAAGTTAAAATGGTTAAGGCATTGGAAGGTGCAGCTACACTGCCCTAGTCTTCCAGAGGCAGTGCTGCTACCACAGTTCCTCCTACTGCCATTGACTCAGCTGAATGCTGCAGAGAGAGAGGGCTCATCCTTAGTGAAGACCACACATATGCTGTGTGTGTGTTCTTTCCGAACAGTTCTTCCAGCTTGTCAACCTGTTTGTGCTCATCAATCAAGTTAGGCAGGAGCCGGCAATTTGAAACATTTTAATATTTTAATATATGTGTCTGTCATCCCCACCATCATTTTGGAAACTGCTTTAATTGGCAGAAATGTGAGGGCTAGAACAGAGACTGTAAAGCGGACCTGTTGATATTTAAGTTCACAAACATGAAAACAAACATGATTGCATTTATAGTGAGGGATGGCAATAACAAGAGAATAATATCATCTACTTTGGAATGCAAGTGAAAACATACCAAGGGCCATATGAAGCTAAACCGAGGGTTGTATTTTTTTTTCTTTAGGCTGCAGGTTACTTGCCCATGCTTTAACCCATATGATATTATGCAATCTAGAAATTTAAATACTGTGAAAGTCATAAATTAACAAATCAAGTTGCTGCCCATTCTCATCCTCAGGGTTGGTACATAAATCCTAGTAACTCCCGAACAATCATGTTGATGTCTTTCAGAAGTTTGTCTCCTTGAATGCTCCTTGATAACTATAGATAGGATTGCATCTTAAGCCTGCAGACCAGTACAGGTTTATCTGGGAGAAAGTCTCACTGAACCTGAGTAAATCTAATAGGCTTGTGTTGTGTATAACTTGCTAATAGAATATGGAGTTGCAGAGCAAAGGAGTGTTTCCACTAATGCAGCATTGGGAAACAATAGTTTAATAGGGACAGAAAGTGCTTCTAATAATTGGAGAAAATCTATAATGCATTATGACATCTTTGGCACTGAAAGCCCTATTCGTATAAGGTTTGGCCTTCCCAAGGCCAAACACAAGCACTTGGTTGCTTTATAAAGCTTTATAACCAGCATAGCTGAAAAACTTCTTTTGATATAAAAATAAAACCTAGGATTCTCAAATATCAAATGGACACAATAGCAAGATTCTGTATTTAACTGCGAGACCATAGTCAAATAGGTTTCTGGTTCCTGGGGATATAATTGTTGCTAAAAGGAAATCATTACTTAATTTGGCGTGTGTCATTGGAATAAAAAGAGAAATTGGTTTATTCAAAGCAAGGAAGCTTTTAAAAGATTTCTACCCTAGGGCTTTTTGTCAAGAGTTAAAACACAGTTATGGATGGTAGTGAATTATTTTTAGTCTAGATCTGTCAGCAAGCCAAACATTTTCTTGCTAGTTGGGTTTCTCAGCCCTTGGTGAATTCTGTTTTGTGGTGCAATGAAATATACAATATTGTCAAGCTGAATGTTAGGCAGACTAACTTTCAAAATTCTGAACCCAAATTTGGTTTTGTTGTGAGATGTAGAGCACCTCAAAATTAATTCCTTGTACAAATTGATAAAAACCTGAAATTGGCCTTTAGCTTCTCATGGGAACCACAAAGATCTGGTTTTCCCCTATCCCTGTGTTATGTTAATCTCACCAGAAAATGGCCAAAAGGAAGTTGCCATCCTCGGACTTCAAAGAACTTTTCCCAGCCAATTGCATGTCTCTCTTTTCACACCTGAGACTCTTTCATCCTCAGAACAAAGGGCCAGGGCGTGACTTAAGGAAAGCAAGCTAAGCCAGGGGGATAGATGAACAGATGGATAGTTAGTTGAAAGTTAGGAGTGCTTGAGAGGAACTGAAGCAAGCGCAGCAGGAGAAGGACAACACAATGAAATCGGAGAGAGATGGAAAGAGCATGTAAGCAGGCATGTTAAAGTAAAATCTTACTTTCCCCTTTAAGGGGAAAGTAAGATTTTAGTCCACCATGGACTTGTTCTATGGCAGTTAGGATAATAGGTTCTGTGTGCCCAGTTTGTTTGCCTCTACATTACCTATTACCTTTTTTAAAAAACAAATACATATATCCCTGTCCCAGGTGATCCTAATACAGGTCTGGCCCTCAGAACCGGCCCGTCCACTCATGCTTTGCTGCACTGCCAGCTTCCTGCTCTTCCTGCCAGTTGTTGCAGTAGCTCTGTCCTCTCCCTGCTCAGTTGGCCACTCAGCAGCTGTGCAGGAAGACTTGTCCTCCCGCCCCCTGCCTGAAGTGGCCAGCTGAGCAGGGAGATGAAAGAGCTACTGCTGCGATTGGGAGGAAGAGTGGGAGCCTGGTGGCACAGTGAAGCATGAGTGGACAGGTCAGTTCTGAGACCTGTATTAGGCTGGACCTGTATTAGGCTCACCTGGGATGGGGATATTCATATTCCTTTACGAATACAAATATCCCCATCTCTATTTGTAACTTCACTTTTGTCACAACCTGACTCTGCCAGAGACACCCTTTCCCCATTTTGTCCTGTTGCCTTTTACTTTCTTTTAATAAAGTTTTTAGCTAGACTCCTTGTCTGGTTGACATGTTCAGAGAAACCACTGGTTACCTAAATCTTGTAGCCTTGCTATTACTCAACCATAATTACCAAGAAACTTTTGAGTGTGCACAGAGAACGAAATG
Source organism: Intellagama lesueurii (assembly GCA_037013535.1). Classification (NCBI taxonomy): domain Eukaryota; kingdom Metazoa; phylum Chordata; class Lepidosauria; order Squamata; family Agamidae; genus Intellagama; species Intellagama lesueurii. Next base: position 156,507,306 of record JBAJHW010000005.1, read on the forward strand.
GCATTACGGTAACAAAGGGGATGGTCGCAGTATAGAGAAGGAATAGAAAGCAGTCTTCTCCCTGCCTCTGGAGCTGAGTGGGCTGTGTTCGTGATCCAAGTTGCCTGCCAAAAATTTCCCTGGGTTGGCTGTAAGGGTGTTGGGCACAGTACCCCCACTTGGGAAGAGCTTAAGTTAAGGTATTAGTATTAGGCATCCTTCAGTCTCGAAAGACTATGGTAAGTTAAGGTAGTACTTAAGTTTAAGGAAGGTCTGGCACACTTTAGAAATTTGTCACATGATAAAACAATATATTACTTCTTGAAATGATGAACAGTAAATATTCTGAAGCATTCAGTTTGCTCTTGCATTGGCTGCAGAGCTATCATCCCACTGAGATAACAAGGATAGTTAACACTGTACTTATATACTATCAGTTCAAACCTGCAAAGAATTTTCAGCTGTAATTGCATTAGCTGCTGTTCACTTTATGAGGATTTCCTTAGGGATTGTAGAGAGCTACAACTTTCCAAAGGTGATGTTTATTTTCTAGACCATAGTCTCTCGAGCAGTGAGATGTGTATATGTGTGTGATATAACACAGAAATGTAAACAGAGAGAGTTTCTGTATTCAGAAAATAGGGCCTGCAGCCAGTTGTTATTCCCAATTAGAATATAGTAGCTGAATCGATTTTTGGATGGTGAATCAACATTTATGTAAATCTAATTGAGTCAATTAATATTCTTTGTTTGGGACTACCATTTGGATCTGGGCCATTAAATCTGACATGGATTGTGCTCAAAAAATTTTTTTTAATTGGACAGTTGCGATACTACAGTATGCAAGTCAGCATTGGCTTGAAATTGGCTTATTGTGAAGACACTTAACATTAATTTTGAAATGTACGCATAGCAAGTCAAATTGGATAAAGATGGTAGGTAGCTAGGCCGATCAAGGGTAATTTCATTCACTCTCCCACACATCAATTATAGTATTGTTTGTTGTTTTTATTATGGCAACCTGGACATCCTTATGTTGGCCTAGTTAGTGGTATCTGAAAAGACATGCGCAGAACATAGTTCATGACAGATTTAAGGACTGAAGGGAACAATGATCAGTGCACCAAGATTATGATAAAAAGAATCATTATCTTTTTAAATTTTTGTTTTTAAAACCAAAATATTGAATTAGTGGCCCTCTTCAAGTTTCCTGATGTTAAAATCTGCAGTACATTCCAAAAAATGAAAATAAGCCAAATCTTACATTTTCCTGTTCAAATGTGATATATTGTATACATGCTTTTTATCATTAATTGTCATCAAAACACTGAAAAACATTTCCCTGTTAACCATAGCAGCACTGGCTAATGATATCACTTGACAAGTAGAATATATAGACCTCAGCATAGATAGCTCTGCATTCATATGCAGCCATTTCTGATTCTCTAGGTCCATAAAATGAGGGATTTTGCTACAACAATCAGACCAGATCAGGCTGAGTAGTTGAGACATTTTCTTCCTGAATGGTTCTCTTGGAGGTGATTATCACGATTTCCCATAAACAGAGAACATTCTAGAACCTTGTGTAGTCTTTATAAAATCACACCCTTTAAAAAAAAAGCTTTTCTTATTGCCCTTCAGATTTTGTGATAACATAAGAAACAAACTTCATTTCAGAATGGAAAAAAATGGGTCCTGGAAAACCACTGTACTTGACAGCTCTGAGCCCTCTCCCCTGCCACTTCCCAAGGTGACCTTGAGGGGGCAAAATAGTTGCCTTGCCCCAGGTGCTACCAACCCACTCTGTGCCACTAGTGTGTGGCTCTCACTAATGTCGGCACAGGCATTAGCAAATAGGTTACAGTGACAATAAATATTGTCAATCCATGCTTACATAGCCATGATCTTAGACTTGTCAACTATATAACACACTCCCAATGCTCTAGACATCCTGCTTATCTCTTAAATTTGTAGAAGGAAGAGTCTGTAATCATACTCTTTTGAAGGAACAATTGTGTTTCATACAGTGAATGACATTGCTTTGCTTTCATGTCATTGAATCCAAGTAGAGACATTTTATCATAAAAGTGTAGAATGATTTGCAAGGATACTCCTTTTGTCTGACAAACAGAAGGGGGGGTTTTTTGGTCTGTTTTTCTTTACCATTTATGGTTTTATATAGAGGCATACATTTGAACTAGTTGAGTCAGCTGTTTAGTTAAGCTGTAGGGTTAAAAGGCAGCACAGCTGGTGAGAGTAACCCAAGCAATTAGCCACATTTACCTTCTTTTGATGATTTCCTTGTTTCATAATCTTTTTCAGATGATATCAATTTTGTCATTATTTTTCTGAAGTGTTGATGGCTTATTTTTAGAATTCTCTCCACCTGTCTGTCTCCAGGATGTATTATCTGTTCTGTACTTTCAATTTAAAATAGTAAAAAGTTGTAAAACAGGTTGCAGTCCAAAGTGGGGGATGGAGAGGGAATGAATCAAACTTTCATAGCAAATAATAACTTATGGATATTTTCATAATGCTTGCCAGCAGTGTGATATTGGAACATACCACAAAGCTGTTATTCTCTGCCTATCCCTTTGAAATGAATGGCAGTTCTGCAGGAGAATCCTAACCTCCAATATGGGCATAAAAACAATGGTCTAAATGTACTCTTGTTACTACCTCTCATGTCTGGATGCAATCAGCAGGAATTTGGTGAATAAGCACTTCTGTAGGTTCTGTGGGTCTACTCTAATTAGGCTTAACAGTTGAATCTGTGTTACTGGACTTTGCTTCCATTGGCAAGATAATTTTTAAATTAGTTATTAATTCAAAATTATCAAATTATTTACATGGAACAATGCCTGAGTCACAAATGGTATAAACTCTAGTCTTTTGTTTCTCTCTGCATTTATTCTTGCCATATTTCAGCTATACAAGATTCACCCTATATTTCTCTATTGTTTTTCTATGACAAATAGCACTTCTGGCCAGGGAAATTCCCAAAATTGCATCAGACTGGACCGGGAAATGTCTTTTTAAGATAATGATGTGGCCACTCTCTTGCCTTATGGGGAGGAGCAGGTTTGTTTGGCCCAAGGCTTACTTCACAGAGGGGTGGGGGCTAACTTCTGCCAAGGGGCATAATTATAGGATATTCCACTTAAAAAAAAAAAAACAAATTTACATGCCATTCTTTACATTGAAATATTGGAACATGTCTGGATGCAATTGTATTCTGCTTGGCTGGTATGCTGCTTGGCTGTAGAAATGCTATATATATGGAGTATGTGACAGAGAGGAATTAAGTTTGAGTTAGAGTCAGAAAGAGCTATGATGGGAAGTTTAATTTTGAGGCTGTTAAAGTGGCGTCAGAATCTGAGAGAGTAGTGAGAGAAAAAGGAGGCCATAAGGTGGTTAGTGAAGAGTTTTGCTGAGGAGTGTCTGTTTTTTGTGATGAAGCTGTGGAAGTGCAGTGTGTTTTTGATGGGAATCGGTGTGAAACCAAGCATCTATATAGATAGATATAAATAACTAAATGTTTGTAAGCTATAAGGAAAAAAGAAATAAAGTAAAAGAGATTTCAACTCTGTAAGTACCTAACAGCTTGTAAAACCAAACCTTTTTTTTCTTAAATAAACTTATCTTTGGTTTTCCAACACTGTTTATTATTTATTGGAAGCAGCAGTCACAGTATATTATGCCACTACCCAGCACTGGGATGCATTTGAGTCACCAAAATAACATAGCCTGTGTTCATTTCACCGAAAGTATTTATACTCTTTTAAAAAGGGCAGTTTAAATGTAGTCCTTAGCTATGGCAAGGTTTAGGCAGCACTGGTTGTTTGCCCGGTGTGGTAAAAATTATGCTCCAGAGGAAGGAGTCTCTGTTACAAGTTAAACAGCAACCTCAAATTAATTAATGAGTTTGGGGTAGCTTTCACTTTGGTGGCAGCTCACAGTGGGTAGAGGAAGGTGGGGTGAACATTTCAGTAGGCTATTATAAGACAAGTAACTTATAATATATTGGGAACAGATGGGGCATGCTTACCCTAGAATAGTAGTTGGGAAACTTTCACCCAATTCACAGTGCATGGTTTCTTCTGCTTGCTCCAGTGTACAGAAAATGCCTGATTGCAATGGGGAGTGCGCTACAGAGAATCAGCTGTAGCAAAGTCAGCCAGAAAAAGCATGTTAGACAAACCAATCCTCAGGAGGTTGCACCTAAGAAGCGGACATTTAGAGGAAATTTAAAGTGATAAAGATTCTGCCTTCTAGATGGATGCAAACTAAGCTTTTACAAAAGTCTAGTTTCAGCACCTTTGGGAAAACTTGAAAATGGGCACTTTTAGAGTTTCCTGTGGGATTTCCATTACTGTAATGTTTTAATGTAAGAAATACAGTTCCTGATTTTAGTTACTCTGATATGACAAAAAGAGGGCTAATGACTAATGCAGAGATAATTTTTAGAAGAGACGTTGACTTCTAATTGAGTCTGCTTGTTTGCTTTGTGTCCAAATTAATTCTGTTTCATAGTGACCATACTTTAGGAACTGGCATACACTTGACATTTTATCATAATCATTACCATATTCCTCCCTCTGAAGCACTGTTTTGATTAAGTACTCAAAAAGCTGTACTAAAACATCTGTTGTTGCCGTAGAGTCAAATGACCGTTGTCTTGAACTCAAGATAATAATTGAAAGAATGGTTCGCAATTGATTTCAGGGAAGTTAAAAGCTTGATACATACTTCAACCATTTCCCTTCTTTCTGCCTTTTAAACTTTACAGAAAGGCTAATTTGGAAGAAGCGTGAGTAATCACACATTAAGGATAATTTATATTATTATAAGACAAATAGTAGATAATGGTAGCACCCAGAGGGCACTCTTTAAGTGTCAAGCTTTTGTTGTTCCAGGTGCTGTAGAAACTGTGGCTTTTCTGAGAGATGTGTCCTATAATAAATAGCCTGTAGTGATGGCTACATAGATCCTTGCCGCTCCATTAAGCGGGCTTTCAGGTCTTGCTTGAATTAATTACAATAATTCACATGTATACTCCTTGACTGACAATCTGTCCCGATAAGGTCTGGCTTTTTATATAAATGGAAGATGAGCACTTCCTGATAGCGCATCTACACTTGTAACTGAATGAGAATATGAGGGAGGGGATGTACTGTTCATAGAAGGGACAGTAGAAGTTATACCAGCCCAGGCTATAGGGCCCAGTTATAGCAAACTTCTACAGGGAACATTTCGAAAAACAGGCCCTGGCTTTGGCACCCTTCGCACCCACAATCTGGTTCCGATATGTGGATGACTCCTTTGCAATTTGGAACCATGGTGAAGAAAAACTGGAAGAATTTCTAAACCATCTCAACAGCATCCACCCAAATATACAATTCACCATGGAAAAAGAAATAGAGGGCCAACTCCCTTTCTTAGATGTCATGGTCATACGCAAACCTGACCTCCTATTGGGACACAAGGTCTACAGAAAACCCACCCACACAGACCGGTACCTACACAAAAACTCCAACCACCACCCACAGCAAAAAAGAGGCATAATCAAAACACTGGTAGACCATGCAAATCGGAACTGTGAAGCTCAATTTCTCAGCACCGAACTCAACCATCTGAATTGGGCCCTACAGGCAAATGGCTACTCCAAAAATGAAATCACAAGAGCCATCAAACCAAGAAAACAACACCAAACTGAAGAGGAAAAACAGCCACCCACAAATAAAGTATTTCTGCCATACATCAAAGGGGTCACGGACTGCATGGGGAAACTTTTGGGAAAAAAACAACCTACAAACAGTATTCAAGCCCACCACAAAAATACAACAAATGTTACAGTCAGCAAAGGACAAAAGGGACCCCCTCACCACTGCAGGAGTATACCGTATACCTTGCAGTTGTGGCCAGGTATATATTGGAACCACAAAATGCAGCATCCACACCAGAATCAAAGAACATGAGAGACACTGCAGACTAAAACAACCGGAAAAATCGGCAGTAGCTGAACATGCCCTAAAACAAGCTGGACATGAAATCCTATTTCAAAATACTGAAGTACTGGACAACACCAGCAATCATTATGTTAGACTGCACAGGGAAACCATTGAAATCCACAAACACCAGCAGAGCTTCAACAAAAAAGAAGAAAGTTTAAAACTCAACAAAGCCTGGCTCCCAGCACTGAAAAATACAGCCTGCAAAAGGTCAACAAACTCTACCCAGCTACAAGGACCGGTGATCACTGCACACAAAAGACCAGCTAACGACACCCATCAATCACAGTGACAGATAATCTCTCCCTCTTATCACAGCAATACACCCACAACAAAAACACGCTGATCACCACAATCACCCATCTCCTGAAAAGGACAAAAGCTGATCCCACAGCTATAAATACTCAACTATCCAAACAAACTGCACCAGAGCACAGACAGAGTTCTGACTCCTGTCCTCTGAAGATGCCGGCCACAGAGACTGGCAAAACGTTAGGAAGAACAACCTTCAGAACATGGCCAAAGAGCCCGAAAAACCCACAACAACCATCAGAGAGAGAGTTGCTAGGCATGCTGGTTTGCATTGCTACAAATCTTTAAATTACATTGAGATCATTCTCCTCTAGATGGGCTGAAATTCACCCTGGACTCACAGGCTGATTACAGGAATTGCTAGGTGAATTTTTACAACTCTTCCTAAGCAGAATGTCAGGTTTGATTACTGTAATGCTTATCTTGCTGCCTGAAAAATCTACAAGCCTGTGAATGGATACTTTAGAGAAACAGATTCACAATTTTGATAATTTGCATGCTGTTGGGTGTTTTTGCTGGGGCGGGGGGTTTGCTTTCCTTTGTGGTTTATGGCTTAATCTCCTCAGTATTGCACATTTTGTGTTGCAGAGTAGTTGAATGATGCTTCATGAACATATAGGCACAGCAGTAACTGCTATCATAAAACAAGACTCCCTTCTGTAGGTGTTAAAAGGCTGCCAATAAAACTATGATGGGCTGAATCCATAACAGCAAAATTATTGGTTTCTTGGGAAAACCATGGGGGGAATGAATATCACCATAAGCATATTCAGCATTGACTTTTAGTCTAGGTAGGCCATGTGGGCTTCAGTATCAGAAGCACCTCATGGTCTGATCAGGTGGGTACCTCACTTCTAAATTTTGGGTGATATACCTACCACTCCTCCCTCCCTTGGACCACAGGTTGTTTATACTCTTTCCCTTATTAGAAGTTGGCTGTAGGGGGGGGGGGCGTTCATAACACTACAGGTCTTGGGTGTCAGTGCTCCAGCTCCGTCATTGCTGCTCATATCACTCACAGTGGTTTGATGGTAAGGGAAACAGCAGTATAGCATCTTTGCCAGTCATGTTTCCTCCTGTTGTGATTAGGTGGGGTGCTAAACTAATGTTCACCCTGGTCACCTTGCGCTGCTGCAGGTGACCCAGTAGGTCTTGTTTGAACCAGCATGAGGGTTAGAGTCAAAAAGTAACCGCCGTGCACAATGGCAAGAAGCACTGAGGAGGAGCGGTTTGTCCAGGACAGTCCCTTAACTAAAGCAAGGGAGGATTGTGTGATAGTCTCAGCAAGGGAATTGGAGAAAAAAATAAAACTCTTGTCTGGCTAGCTGAGCAGTCTGACATTCATCCTTAGCTAGAAATAGCTTTTCCTCTTAGGAAGATATATGGATCTATTCTGCAGTAGGGGTGGGCAACTTTGCTGGGTCCAGAGGTACCTCCAAGAACCCTGGAGTGCTGCCCCAAATCTTGCAAAGAAAGGGGTGAGGAAGACTGGTCAACAACCAGAAGTGGCTAGAAGTCTTCTTCCTGTTGTAAAAATTTGGTATTCTGGAATGTTAATAGTGCAAGAGACTTACTGACCTATTTAAAAGGTGAATGACCACTTCTGGCATTCATTTTTTTAATCACAAAGAGAGAAACCAATGAAGGGCTGGGGGCTGCAGAAACAGCTTTGGGGGAGATTGCACATGTGCTCCCAAGACCACCCTTTCCCTACACACCCTGTGTGGTCCAGTTTTTGCTTTTCTTTCAGCGAGGGTCATAGTCAGACACCTGACCAGCAAGCAGCTTTGTGCTTCACTGTTTCAGTTGAAGTCAGAGCTGACGTGTTTATTTCTTCTTATTAACCAGCTTTCACCCTCTACAAACAAAGAGCACAGTCAGGCCAGGAAAGAATTATTTATTTATTACATATAATATTTTTATTATATAACACCCTCCTCTCAGATGTTCATGTTCAGTTATCTCAGCTGCTGCCATCCACAGTGATGCAGTGGGTGACTCCCACATAAACAGCCTCCTCGGTAATGGCCCCCTTGACCACAGAATGCTTTTCAAAGATGATCCAACTAGCATTCTGATTAGTAACATTCAGATTCCAGGTTAGATTGTCTGTCTTTTAGTAGATAATCAGTCTTTTGTTTTTACTGGTGCTCTTTTCTTTTATTATTTAACTCTTGTCAACTCTTAATATCGTTACATTTGAGTTTTAAATTATTTTATCATTAAAATGCCATTCCTATAAGTAATTGTTTTGTGCTTCTGTAAACTTCTGTAGGAGCATTTATCGGTCAGGTGGTATGTACAGCTTTAAGCCCATTTTAAGAAATAAACAGTATCCTGTTTTTCTCCTCAAAATTGTGCTCAGTGTAGTTAATAATACTGGCATACACATTAAAAACAATATTTTGAAATGAAAAACAAATCAGTTAAAACATAAGATTAAAAGATACAGCACCCAATCAATTAAACTCCTTTCAAGAATAGACTGATTTACATACCATAAGCCTGTCTGAATAAAAATGCATTTGCATGCTTGTGGAAAGACAGCAGAGAAGCAACCCAGCTAGCCTTCCTTGGGGGGGGGGGGGGGTTGATTAAGAGCGACCACTGAAAAGGACTTTTTATCATGCCTTTGCTGGAGGGAGGAGTCCTCTAGTGAAGATGAGGAGGGGCCTCCAGAGGAATACCCCATGAACTTAGGGGTGCAAGACATCACACATCCTGAGGAGGAAAGCCCAGACTTGTGAGGGTCTGTGTCCTTCTAGTCCTTGAGAAAGAGGGGAATGCTTAGTTAGCACTCTGTGGAGCAAATCGGAGTAACTGAAATGGAGTATAACAAGCAGTCTCCATCCTATAACCATTCCTGAGACCAGCTTGAAATGGGTATTGATTATACTGTATGTCTCAGGTAGAAATCTTTAGAGTTGAGACACTGTCACGTGCTCTAGTTTCCTATTTGAGAAAAAAAACTGGAAACTAGCTGAAAAATTATCTTATGTAATAGACAGAGCTCAAAAAGTTTTTTTTTAAGTGAAGTTCTTACTATTGTGTCTTTTAGGCAAGATGGAAGCACACCTTGTGTTTCATCATTCATCACTACCATTAACTATCTCAGTAAGTTTCTTGGGTGTAACACCTGTCTGGCAGGTGGTCACATTTGGACCACTCTTAGTTTTGCCACAGAAGCTACACAGTCTAAGATTGGTATTGAAGTAATGTGTGACCATTCAGTTAGCAGATGAGGTTCATGTGAGGAGATGCCTCCTCGTTATAACTTTTGAGATATATATGTGTTAGAATTTAGAAATTATATAAATGTATTAGAAATAGCCAATAGCATAGCTAGTTAAATGTGTTATGCAAAACAGCCATTCCTTACAAAGTCCTTACTAAGAATGGAGACATTAAGACACATAGGAACAACAACAACAGTAACAAAAAGCCTTAGGGTACAATTAACACAGCCATCTCATTATTTGAATAAAGCAAGCTAAAGGACGCAGATAAACCTTATCCATTATTTTTATTCTCGACAACCCAGATGCAGAAGGGGTACAATTTGAGAAACATATTGTAAGATAAAGATACTTCCAAGAAAGAAATGTCAAAGGAATATCAGTTTGTATTACTTATTTGTTGTAACCATCTAGAAAAACTTCCCTGTATATTCTGAAACTTTGGACTTCTGTACTGACAACTTAGGGTGTGTATTTATTGATTTCCTTGCTAGCATTAATAAACACTTTCCTGATGCAAAATGCCTCCTGGCAGATGGTTAAGAGGAAAAGTCTCCACACACAAAGCTCATAAAATTCCAAAGTATCTTAGTGACTTGGGTAGTGCATAGCCTGTACAACTGGATCCAGCTATCCCAAGTGGAAGATATATTATACCTTAACAGTGAACCATGCAGTAGGTGTCCCTGGCTGATGCAAAGGCAACCACTGCAAGACGCTACTGAATATCCTAAATTATTTTGCAAAATCAACAGGGCAAACTATTAGGCCAGTGGTATAAATGCAAAGGGATGTGGTGGCGCTGCAGGTTAAACCGCAAAACCTCTGGCCTGCAAGGTCGAAGGATCAGCAGTTCGAATCCACGCGAGGGAGTGAGCTCCCGTCTCTTGTCCCAGCTCCTGCCAACCTAGCAGTTCGAAAGCATGTAAAATACAAGTAGATAAATAGGTACCACCACAGTGGGAAGGTAATGGCATTCCGTGTCTAGTCGCGCTGGCCACGTGACCACGGAAACTGTCTTCGGACAAACGCTGGCTCTATGGCTTGGAAACGGGGATGAGCACCGCCCCCTAGAGTCGGACACGAATGGACTAAATGTCAAGGGGAACCTTTACCTTTATAAACGCAACCCAACCCAAACCCAGCCAAACCATGCTGAACATTAAAATGGTGATTTAGCTCTTCTAATAAAAGAGTCTTCTAATGATTTCTAGGCACTGGGTAACAAGAGGAATGAGCTAGGTGCTATATAATTGTGCATAATGACTGAGGAAGCATTTTCTAGGCATTACATAACAAGAAAGTGAGTGGCCTTGTGATTTTATCTGAGTCTACAAGTCCTCATTTTCTGAAAGTACCATTCAGGAGCTGTGAAAGAAGGAAAGAGTTTTGGACATTGTGCGTGCATTCTAGGACACCTTGGAGGATGATCCTGAGACTTCAGCCACATTGGATACACAGGAATGCTGGTGGTTTATCCAAAGCCAGATCTAGAAGAATATCCTGGACCCTCAAAGAGAAATTTACTGGAAACACTCCTGCTTTTTGTCCTCCTGAAGTATTGCATTTCAGATCTTCATTCCATCAAATTCCTTTATTGAAGTATGGGATAGCTGCAGAAGGCTTACAGAATATTATGGGTGGGTGGGAACAAGGGGACAATTGGAAAAGCTACATCTCAGTGAGAGGATCCAGGCTGTAAAAGTGAACTTTGATTATCATGGGAATAACTTTTAGAACAAATACAGATTGAGGCCTGTAATTACAGTAAGAGAGACTGTATTTGTTGACCTGATACAAGAATGTAAAACAAATTGCCTGTACTGGCATGATGTTAGTTGGGATATTCTGGGAGTTGTAGTCCAAAAAAGAAAAAAAAACTCATCCCTAATATTACCTCACTCTAACGCCACTTTACCGAGTTGTTTGTAGCCTTGCTTTCAAAACGATTGTCATGGGGTCTCTTAACAAGAGTACCATTCTATTTAAGCAAGGGAGTATTGCCAGTATGATCTGTGCAGCAAAGAAATTGTAATATATGAGACTCTTGATCAGCACTTCCATAAGGAGCTCAACCATATACCATGAATAACAGTATGGGAGAGTAGCATTGTGTCATCCATGGCATATCCTGTCACATGAAGTGTCTTGGAATCCAAAATGCCTTGGAGGTATTAATACTAGAACTGTATTTTCTCCTTTTTTTGGGGAATAGAAACAGAGAAGATAGGGCTGGAGGCTGGAAATGGGTTGCCACCTTGGAAATTTAATGACCAGCTCTTTCCCTGTGATGTGTGTGGAAAAGTGTTTGGCCGACAGCAGACGTTGTCCCGACATCTCTCCCTGCACACAGGTAACTTCTTTTTTTAAAATAGTGTTGGACAGTTGCACTGAGTTCTTTTTTTTATGGCAACAATAAACTTTTCTTGCATGCAAATAACGGTGGATTAATCTATCCTCTGTACACTTTGCAATACTCACAAACAATGGGACTCTTAAAACTTGTAAATAAAATTCTCTTATCTTTCTCTTGCTATGATTGTAATGAAATACCTTAATTTAAAAATCAGCAACTGGAGTTCCCTAGGCCCATTTCAACTCATTGCAGAGTCCTATCTTCCTCCCTTTCTCCATTGCCAGTTTAGGGGCTGACTACATGGGTATTTAGCCCACTGTTTGGAGCACTGCAGGGACAGACTGGTGCACTCTTAAATACAGCAATCAGACATATTTGCTAAAATGCACCAGTCTACCCCAGAATGTTTCTACCGTCACCTTTCTGGTCCCTATAAGGGGTCTTCTGCTTTTTTTTTTTTTTTTTTTTTTTTGTGTGGGTGGGACCACTCTGGTTTGAATCAGTTCCAGAATGTGTGATCGCTGAAACTGATCCAAAAGAAGCTTCCCAGTTTGAATTTGTCAATATGGTGAAGTGGCATAATAAGCGAGCCACTTCAGGATATTGGCAAATTAATCACTTCCACTACTCGGCAGAGGGTGGGGGAAGTGGAAAATATTTTTTTAACTATATGTAGATAATTGCTAAAGTGCTGCATCAGTTTTTTTTTTTTTTTAAAAATTCTGTGTCTGAAAAGCTCAAAAGGATTTTTGGTAACACCACATACCCGTGCACTTTAAACCCACAAAGGTGGAGGCCTTAGATACAATCTATCTTCTATTTATCATGCTATCCTTTCATCTGTCCCCAGAAAGATCAGGACCACACACACCAGAAAGACCACTGTTAACGATTGTTAACGACCCATGACAATGGGTGGAAAAGGACTGCAGAAGTGGGATTATCCCTCACCCCCAGTCCTTTGTCCTTCTAATGAGCCTATTCAGACCAGGGGGAAGTGAAAACAACATAGAGGATATACTGAAGAAGTTACTTGAATGAGTAGCGAAACATTTCAACCTATCAAGAAATAAATCCAGTTGCCATGACTCAACTTCACCTGAATGACTGAGAATCTTCACAGATATACTCATTAAGCCACCTCATGACGTTGACAGGAACCATTTCCATTGAACAGTCAGGCTTTATTAGATCATTCTAATCAAGTGTGACTGTTCCATAGCGGCCCACACTAGCTTGCTCCCTGTTGCTAGTGTACCCGTACACTTAGAGGGAAAACAAGTGTAAGGAAATGTCACATTCATAGCAGTAGGCAAACCCCTACAGGTGTGAGGGGTGGGTGCAGGGTTGAGGTGCTAATTTTTCATCCCTCACTTTTTGCAGGCAGCTTTCCAAGAAAGCTGCTGATAAGGCTCCTATATCTGTAGTTGACTTCTGAAGTTTCCAGAAACACAATGATCCAGTAAATTAAAAATATTGGGCCATAGGATTAGATGCAGAGGTGCTCTTGCAATCAGCAGGGGGAACAGTGCTGGTGAGCTGATAGGAAAAACTGAATATCTGGGTTCAGATCATTCTCCAGTAAGTGGTGAAGAAATTAACTCCTTCTCAAAATTATACCAGTATCAGTTTTGTGAGGCATGTGTGGTGTATTAATATTTGTACATGCTGCAAATCATTGCATGCAGCATGCCTGTGCATGCACACACACTTCAGCAATTTTTGCATACTGGTAGAGAGCCCATATTGTTCCTTGAGAAAGTAGTACATTTGTTTAACCAGACTACTATTGAATATTCTATGAATTGTATCTGTAAGTCAATTGGGGTAACTTTGTTAAAAGGAACCAACAAACAAACTCAATTCAAACACAGAAGAATCTTCCAGATACTTTCCTCCCTGCGCTTCTTTCCTTGTAGAAAAGCTGGTCCTGGGGTTGTGGACCAAATTTCCTAGTAAAAAATGTAAAATGTAGCCGTTCACAATTTGTAGTGGCCACTTAAAGCCCATGTACACTCCTGCCATCCTCTATCATGTATAATTATACCAAGGTACTGTATATAATCAGCCATATATTTTCTTTTAAAAGAGAAAGAGCTGAGTAGTTTTAGTAATGATGGCAGCTAATTAAACTGTTACCCTTTTCCCTGTATAAAACATTGTTTCAAAGCAACTGTAACAAAGCACCAAATGTGACTATGTAACATCAGGTGATCATGTTTAATTTTCTTTTGCCCATCTATGCCTGATGAAAGATTCTGAAGGATTTGTTCTGGAGTAATACTGTGCAGTTATTGTTTATATAAAATTGATGTGAAGTTTTAATGCAACTACATTGTTTTAAATAAGAGAGATTTACGGTAGCACAGCTGTATTATATTGTATTAAAGCAACTAACTTTATAAAAAAAAAATTTTTAAGTTGATCCACTAACTTACAAAGCAAGGGATATTTATGTTGACCTAATGTAAGGACTTTTTGCAGAGAGATTCAGTGTCAGACATCACAAAATTGAAATTAAGAGGGTTTCCTGCTTTGCACCTTTCTGCCTCTGCAAGCAATACAGGCCTTCCTTAAATGTAGGTGGCTTAGGTTGATCGTTCTAGTCAATCTTACGCATTAGAAATAGATGAAGAGTTCAGTCTGAATTCACAGGAATCGATAGGTTGACATTTCAGTTTCCTTAGGAAGAATAAAGAGGCCAATCTGAAAGCAACCTCACTGCGTTCATAACAAATACATTGCATTTGGTTTATGCACATTGCTAATTTGCTGGACTTATAAGATGTCACCAAGAAAACCATGCCTTTCAATCCCAAAAGAATTTTTTATTTTAAAATTGTTTCCTGTGTAAAGTATAGTTAGTGAGGCAGACAGCCCGACTGAAACATGACAGCTGTACCAACAACATTCATTCTGCCAGCATGTATGGCCATCATTTCGGTTCAGCAGTGGGCAGGTTTGTCAGTGTCACTTTCTGTCACCTTCCAGTGTCTCCCAGGTCAGTAAATTCTGGTTGAAGCAAATTCTTATAATTCTTCACTCTCTCCATGCCTAGTTCAGATGCAAATTTGTGCTGGTGCTGTGCATGTTATAAGGCATTGTATGCAGCACGCCTGTGCACACGCTAGCAATTTTTGCACACTGGTAAAGAGAAACGAATGTGTTTGTCTTCTTGGTGACAAAATCTCTTTTCCATCTATGTCTCCACCCTTAGAAAGGTGTAGAGTAGAAAAAGGAAGAATGATAGAGGAAAAACAAAGAGAAGGAATAAGGCTGCTTCTACCTTCTTGTTTTACTGCAAGATAGTTCGGCGCTGTGGTTTCACACAAATACATGCTGAGATGTGACACTTCAAAGTACCACTGACAATTATAAGTGAACTAGTGTTTAACTGCAGGGTTTGCAGCCACCCAGACTGGATTGTGTCCATGAGGGATTGTTTTAGATTTTCTGAATTATATCTGCAAACAATTGACAGTCAAGTCACGAGCTTTCAGGGTTGTTGTTGTTTTCTACTTGTAAACAATGGGTATGTGACAGTCTGAGTTAAGTTTAAACCCCACAGATGTCAAGTGAGAGATATCCCAGTATATGTGCAACACTCCTATTGAAACAAATGGGACTAAAAAGCTTTGGCTGGATCCATAGGCAGCTCATGGCCCAAAGTTTGGAGGATATGTACCCCACCCCCTGCTCAGACCATGACATGCCCAAAGTTGGCACGTGCCAGCATTGTCTGAAATTAACCTGAACAATGAACCGGTAAACGCAATGCATGCTGCTTTGTAGCATCAATGATATTTGAGCAATGTCTCAGGATCTTTTTCCATGTATGCTAGATATATTTTCTCTATGGTGATCCACATCTTGTGGAGAGTAATTCACATGTAAGGACCCCCTGTGCCCAAGTTTAGCCATTTGTAGGCAGAGGCTGTACACACTGCTGAAAGTAGGAGAACTGAGCACACTGTTTCTGACTATGTACCTCTGCATTAGAAAAAGCTCAAAAGTGTGCATTAGCTGTTAGAGAATACAGACAGAACTTGGTAAAGTTACTTTTTCTGAACTTCAGTTCCCAGAATGCACCACTAGCTGAGGAGTTTTGGGAGCTGCCATCCAAATACATAACTGTTCCAGACCCTGAATAATGAGGAGCCCTTGCACGCTGCTGGAGCTTTACTGTATCCAGATATATGTATTTATGTGAGAGAGACACTTCCACTCAAGGCGCTTAATGTTTCTTTCCAGAAGAGAGAAAATACAAATGCCATTTGTGCCCATATGCTGCTAAGTGCCGTGCTAACCTGAACCAGCACCTGACTGTCCATTCCGTGAAGCTGGTGAGTACAGACACTGAGGACATTGTCAGCGCTGTCACTTCCGAAGGCAGTGATGGAAAGAAGCACCCTTATTACTACAGGTGAGGACCCAGTGGGAAGCCAAGCCCAGAGACCAGGCTCCGGCTGTCTTTTCTGCCTGCCAGTTTGCTTAAAAACAAAGAGCAAGCACAGCTGTGCCTTTGCTTCTGGGGAAGAACCTGGCAGGTGTATTTGGCCTGCCTACTCTTGACCTCAGCAATGATCAGAATTAGAGCCATGAGGATTTTGTAACTGAATGTCAAAGTCAGGGGCACTTGAAAAATGGAAGTAACCTGTAACTGTACATTAGGTATGGGTAAAATGTGGTCCATGAGCCACGTGTGGCCCCTTAGGTCTTCCAGTTCTCCACAACCAAACTAAAAACTGTGGGTCATTAGATGGAAGGAGGTCCATGCCATCTTCCTTCTAATGAGAGCATGAAAATGTTGTTTTTTTGGACTAATAGTAATAAATAATCATGTCCTGTCAAGTCAATACTGACTTATAGCAACCCTTTTCAGGGTTTTCCAGGTAGAGGATACTCAGAAGTGGTTTACCATTCCCTTATTCTGGGAGCACTCTGGGACTTTGCAGCTTGCCCAAGGCCACACAGGATGCCTCTTCTCACAGGAGGCACAGTGGGGAACTGAACTCCCAACCTCCAGCTCTGCAGCCAGATATCTAAACCACTGAGCTGTCCAGCCAACTACAGTTCCCAACATCTCACAAGCAGCCTAGCAAGCAACATCTATGTATCCAGTTGCCATAGAGTTCCTCTGTATACAGTGGAAATCACACCAGTGCAAACTGACCCAAATGTTATGTAGTTAAATTCATTAAACTGAAGGATTTTTCCAGCATTCAACTGTGCCTTCAAAGTTGTTCATTTAGAGCTGTCACTATGGGTTTCTGAATTGCAACCACAGGGTTGATCATATAAATTAGACGTTCAGTGTCTGATCATGTAGTTTCTGTAGATAAACCTAATTGGAATGGTTTGCCCATTTAAAAACCCCTTAAAACCATTGAGGCATAAAGAAAGTCAGGTCAGTTTTATGTACATGTGAGTACATGCATAGATATTTACTAATTATTATATTATACCTTTCTTAAGCCAAAGACAAATCAAGGTGGGTTATAGCAATTTAAAATAAGCAGTATAAAAATAATGTATAATAAAACAACTTGACAGAAACAGTAGTACAAATAGCATAAGCAGTATAAACAAGTCACTTAAATTTTTAGATCCTCATTTAAAATTATTTTCAATATACCATTTTAAAAGAGAGCTGAGGAGCATTAATTTTTTGACTACAACTCCCAGAAATCCTCAGCCAGCATGACTGGAGATTTGGGAAGGGGTGGTCTCAAAAAGTAACTTTTCCAAGCAGTGTTTAAAAGTAGGCAATGGTGTATCTTTTGGGGAAAATCTTTGCTTAATCTAGGCATTATGATCACGAAATCATTTATCTCAGCCTTACCAGCCAAACGGGTGGGAGAAGGAAGAAAAGGTTTTTTAAAATGAGCAAAGTTTTTGAGGCGATTCCTCAGATACCTTGATCCCTGGTCACTTAGGACTTTAAAGGCCAGTTTGCATGTCTTTCAGCCCTAGCAGGATGGTGGGCTATTTGCAAAATGTCTCTCGGTAGCACTTGTGTTTGCATGGTTGATTAGTGCTCGCGCCCAGCTAGGCAGAAGGAATCCCTGAGCCCATTTTGGCTTGCTTGTGTTGAGAATGCCAGGCATCTCTGCACGAGAGCCCAACCTGACATGGGACTCTCTCCAAAGCTCAGGAGCTGCTCATGAAGTGTTCAGCACACTTTCCATTTGTTCACACAGCAGCCTGACTAAACATCTTGGCAAGACTGCAGCACATCTTATTGCCCAAAGGAAATAGCTAGGTGATGTGCAGCATCTGGAACCTGTAGTTTTTAATTAACTTTATGATTATTTAGCATCATTATAGCGTGTTCGGGATTGTTGCCTTGTGCCTACACTTAATCAGCTTGGCATGGCTGTCAGTTCATGAGCAGTTCAGCAGACAAAAGAGTATCCCAGTGCAATTTAAACAGCACAGAGAAGACAAAGTTGGTAAAATGAGGAGCTGGCCAGGTTGAATGAAGGGAAATGATGTTCATCTGTCAAAATGGGACTCGTTAAAAGCATGATTCCTAATTTTTCTAATTCTCTCCCATCTCCAGTTGTCATGTGTGTGGATTTGAAACCGAGATGAATGTCCAGTTTGTCAGTCATATGTCGCTTCATGTGGATAAAGAACAGTGGATGTTTTCTATTTGCTGCACAGCCTGTGATTTTGTTACCATGGAAGAGACGGACATGAAGGCTCATGTGGCCACCAGACACACAGGTGAGGATAACCTCTCACTGTGTCCAGGTTTGGCTCCTTCCACTGCCACTCTCTTGCGTTCTGCATCATCTCCATTGAAAGGTTGGCCAATGCCATTCCCACGACAAAATCCCACTGGTGTCAAACTCATGGGCATAAGGATGAGAAGAGCAAAATGGGTTCTAAAAATCATTACATGCATTATATGTTACAATGACATCATTTGTTGTTCAGTTTCTTCTGCTTAGTGTCAGTCCTGAATAGCTGGGGCTGCTCTTGTCAAGAATTTTCCACTGTTAATCACTTCCATTAGACGAGGGAATGCTAGAACCTTCACACTTTCTGTGTGTGACTGCCCTTGCTAGTGCTTTGTGTAGTATTATGTAGGAATCCTCCCAGATACATTGTGCAAGCAGGAGCAGTGACCTTATATCCTTGTGTGGGAATAACTTCATGAGCTTTGCATATTCTTATATGAAAGGAGTGATGAGTGGCAGACTCCTGCTTACCAGGCTGCTGCTACTACCCTCTCCCCACCACCACCACTATTTTGAGTGCTCAAAAGTGATGTCCTACAAGTGAGCAGGTCATGGAGATCATAGAAAAGAAGCACAAGGAGAAATTTCAGTTCAGTCAGTACTCCTTTGCTGTCTTATCTCTCCCTTTCTGAGTAGAAACATAAGGAGCCTGATACAGGCTTGATACAGGCCTCCTTGTAAAGAACTGAATCATAGAAGCACAGAATCATAGAATAATTGAGTTGGAAAGGGCCTATAAGGCCATCAGATCCAACACCCTGCTCAATGAGAGCTTGTTGATGGTTACACTTTTGGAGTACAACTCCAAGAATCCTCTAGCCAGCATGGCTGTATTCGGACTGTGGACTGAATAAACATAGTTATAGTGACTGCCTGGGGGATGTGTGGAGCTGATATCTGAAAATGTTTTTTTTTCCTTTTCTCCAAGCTTGGTCCTTACAAGACATAACTAGGAAAGATGCTTAAATAAATGTGCTGCACTAGGTTTTCTTTTTCAAAGGAAGAAAACCGGTTTGAACATACTCAAGAATAGAAAGGCTCAATCCTTTTCTGGATCTAGGAACAGACTGGCAAAGAAAACAGGAGGTATAAGGGTCATAGTGTTCTTGAAGGGACTAGAAGTGGCATGTTAAAATAAGGCATCATCCCATTAGTGGTCAAAACACCCAGCAACCCCATTCACCATGATCATAATAAGTGATTATGGGAGTTATAGTCCAAAATATATGTGGGGGCAAAGATTCTGCGCCCCACTATCAATCAATACAGTTAGAACAGACATTCATATTTAATTGTGTTTGATACACACACCACCCACATACAACAAACTCTGCAGTATAACTCAGAGATGAGGAAAGATAAAGGAAACATAATATGTGTGCCACTGTGGGCTATAGGACTAAGCAATAAGCTGTGTACTAAGAAAGCAGTAGATATAATTAGTGTTTTCCCCTTTTTTTAATTAAAAAAGTTATAGAATATGCCCCCTTGAAGTCCTGATTTGCCTCCTGTTGCAGAGGGGATGGGCAACTGGTTGAAAATCACTGCTCTGAAAGATACACATTCCTGTAAGCCACCAAAAAAAAGGGGAAAAAAGAACCATAGAATAATTGATTTGGAAGGGACCTATAAGGCCATCTAGTCCAACCCCTTGCTCAGTGCAGGAATCCAGATCAAAGCAGATCTGAGAGATGGTTGTCCAATTTTCTCTTGAGTGCCTCTAGCATTGGAGCACTCACCATTGTCGTACTGCTTTAACAAATTAAGAAGTCCTACCGGATTGGGTGGTCTGGAATCACACTGTAAAAAATAGATGGGCATGTGCCTCTAAGATACAGGAGGAAGACAGCTCCTACCCATTTCCCTGATGGAACAGGGGCATGATCATATTATGCCACCCCATTACTAGTAATAACCAACTTAAAGTATTGGTTTGGTTGGTCTCTTTTCTCTGTAGGTGAAGAGAGGAAGACACCCAGTGATTCAAACAGTCCTTCTTCTTCTTCCCTGTCTGCACTTAGCGATTCTGCCAACAGCAAAGAAGATGCAGAGATGAGCCCCAAACCCAAGGGTCAAAACAACCTCCTAGTTATTTCCGTAGTGCCTGGTAGCCAGACCATAATAAATGCGGAAGAGAAGTCAGAGAAAGGTAAAAAATTGGTGGAATGGATGACAGGTCCCTCTCTACGCTTAGCTCAGAGCTGTACGATGTGATGTAGGTAATAGTGTCTCTGATTTCCTCTTGCAGGTTTTGAATGTGTTTTCTGTAACTTTGTCTGCAAAACAAAAAACATGTTTGAACGCCATTTACAAATCCACTTGATCACACGGATGTTTGAATGTGATGTGTGCCACAAGTTCATGAAGACTCCTGAGCAATTACTGGAGCACAAGAAATGCCACACTGTCCCCACCGGTGGGCTCAAGTAAGGAAAGCAAGTACACAAACTTTTACTGTGTTAAGTACTTCAGATACTGTGGGGATAGAAGGGAGGAGCTTGAATGGCATCCGTGCCAGTCTGGGGATTCTGCACCAGATCTGGATATTATTTTTTAACTCTCACTGATCAACATAATTCATTTAAGCTTCTCAGGTACATAAATACTGCACTAAATAATAATAATAATAATAATAATGTTAGCAGATGCATAGCTTGGAAAGATCACTTTTTAAAGTCTAAAACTCCCAGAATCCCCCAGCTAGCATGTAACTTTTCCAAGTTCTGAATGGGTGATGCTAAGAACAGGTCTTCTTACTTGTAACCTCATAAATGCCTTATGATCTTTAACAGAAGTAAAAGTGCCAAGCATGACTGATAATAATGATAAACATTAAATCAGTGGTCAGAATCCTATTAGCTATACCTGCTGACATAATGTAATGGGTATAAATCTTGGTGGCAGATTGCCACAAATTGAGAAATCAGTGTAGGCATTTGCAGTTGCGTGCTGAATCACATGATTTGGTAGGCAACATCAAATGTCTGTGTTGACTTCTGCTTCAGGTAAAGGTAAAGGTTCCCCTTGACAGTTAAGTCCAGTTGTGGGGCCGGTGCTCATCCCTGTATGTAAGCCGAAGAGCCGGTGCTTGTCCGTGGTCATGTAGTCATGTGGCCAGCATGACTAGACACGGAATGCCGTTACTTTCCCACTGAGATGCTACCTATTCATCTACTCATATTTGCATGCTTTCGAACTGCTAGGTTGGCAGGAGCTGGGACAAGCAAAAGGAGCTCACCCCCGTCACGCGGATTTGAACTGCCAACCTTTCGTTCAACATCCCAGTGACTCAGTGGTTTAACCCACAGTGCCACCTGCGTCCCAGTGTATATTTATACCAGTATAACTGGTAATAGGGTTCCAGACATGATCTTTCTAATCCCAAACAACATAGAAAGCTGTTTTTTTCTGTGAAGCCAGACAGTTGTCCATCTAGCCTAGTATTATTTATTCTGATCCTGTAGCATCTCTCCAGGGTGTCAGGAAGAATCCTTCACGTCACAGAGAAAAGCTGTTCCCATCAACTGCTGGTTGTTTGTTAACTAGAGGTGAATGAGATGGAACTCTGTTAGTTGTCCTGTGTGGATACACAAAACCCCTGTATGCAAGAGCCATCCCTTTAGTCCAGTGGCTCCCAATCTTGGGTAACCCAGATGTTCTTGGATTGCAACTCCCAGAAACAACAGCCAGTACAGCTGATGGTGAAGACTTCTGGGAACTGCAGTCCAATAACACCTGGGTTACCACCCATGGTTGGGAACTGCTGCTTTGGCCCATTTAAGGGGGTGGCAGTATTGCTCTGACATTGAAATTGGAGGTCTACAGCATCTGAAAGCATGGAAGGTGCCCTTCTCTAGGAGGCCAGATTTGTTCCGTAGAACCATAGTAGGTGGCTTTATACTGAATCTGACCATTGGTCCATCTAGCCTAGAGTTGTCAGCCCTGATTAGTAGCAGCTCCCAAGGATTTCAGGCAAGACTCTGCCCCAGCCAACTTCTAACCAGGCCTCACTCTGCTTAGCTTTGGAAACCAGAAGAATAAGTTATGTTCAGGGTGGTAGTTGTGGTTTTTGTTCCCTTTGAGGTGCTGCTTTTTAAACACTATCCAATGCACTTTGTGTGTGGCTGTCACCTGTTCATTTTCCTTCTTTCTCCACCAATGAACATTTTCTTACATTTACAATCTTGCTTTCCGGTGAGAGCTGAAATAAGTTCAGATAGTGACACTTCCCTTCAAGTGTGAAATACTGAGAACTCTTCCTCACATTTTTCAAATTACTTGATACATTTATAAAACATTTGGCTCACCTTTCTAGTGTAAAGTACTCAAGGTGACATTATCCTCAGGGGTTGGTCACATCTCTGAAAGATATGCAAATACCCTGCAGGTGTCAGCCGTACCCCTCAGCAGGCCCCTGAAATGGCGCTGCCGTCTGTAGATCAGGATGCAGCTGTGTCAGGTGCACAGTAATTTGGCCCCATGCCACCTCTCATCATGCACAACAAATTGTTGTGTGTCATTACTGGCCCCAGAAACCTGGAGCACGAATGAGTATCCACTGCCCACAAGCAGATGTCTCCATCAAGAGTAATGTAGCATGGATCAATGCTGACCTGGATTCATGCCTGCACTGCAGAATCCCTGGCTGGATCAGGGTGCCTGGAGCAGCCCAAGATATTCCATTTTAAACCCATCACCCACATGTTTGTCAACTTAGTCAAAAGACTAATTTGCTCTTTCATGTCTTAAGAAACCCAGGGCTGGCTAGACCAGGGTGAATCAAACTCCTTATGGGAGGTACCATAAGAGACGAAAACAAGAACTGTACTCTGAATGGGGCAGCAAAAATCTAGGGGTGTCCCTTCCACAAGCAACACTGAGCTGCATGGCTTAGGCAGCTGCAGATGTGGAGGATCGTACAGTCACACATTCATCGTCTGCCTGGCAAACAGCCACCGAACGCCAGCATTGCTTTTCCTCTGGCCAGAAATACCGTTCAATTTATAACGGTACTTGCCATTTCAGAACACTGGTTGATTCTACTCCTTCTGAGATCTCATCTGTAGAAGGGGTCCTCCCTAATACTGAGTCACTACAGGCAAGGGAAGGTTTGTGCTGCTGTTTAAAATGTTAAAAGCTAGGGCTTTAAACTTGATGCAGCCTTGAAGCAGCATTTGCCACTGTTGTGAAGAAAAAGGGTGAGGTGCTTGCACTGCCTTGGGGCCATTTCACCCACAAGCCTGAGTGTAATGACTCAGATGTTCCCAGAAGCCGTTGCCTTGCCCAAGACACAGCTCTGAAAGCAGCACCCAACAAATGAAGAGGAAAACAGGTCAGGAGGTGACAAAAGCAAGCACATTTTTGAAGGCAGGTTGAGTGGAGAGAAGTAAAAAGAGAAGTCAGCATCAGTAGGGTACCATGCCAGTCCCAAACCAAAACTTGTGAAACAGTGGCCTCAGCAGGACTAGCTGCCATTTGGGCTCTGGTACAGAGAGAAGACATTTAGAAGTTTCCTATTAACCAAGTGTGCTATATTCTTACTCTGTATTGGATTTGTGTCTTAAGATGCATTCAGTTCCATTTTGCCATTTTCTTTGTAGCAACAGTCAGGTAAAGGCTGAAATGATTTTGTAGAATGGGAAACATTTGGAAGAATGATCTGTCTTAGGCTCCTGTCTCAATATTTCTTTGGTTTTTGGTAGGTGCCCATTCTGCATTTACTCCACAAACCGTCCTGCAGCAATGGAGTGCCATTTGAAGACCCACTACAAAATGGAGTACAAGTGCCGGATCTGCCAGGCAGTGAAAGCCAATCAGCTGGAACTGGAAATGCACATCCGGGAGCATCGCCTTGGCAACCATTACAAGTGTGACCAGTGTGGCTATCTTTCAAAGACGGCCAACAAGCTGATTGAGCATGTGCGCGTACACACTGGGGAGCGCCCTTTTCACTGTGACCAGTGCAGCTACAGCTGCAAGCGCAAAGACAATCTTAACTTGCACAAGAAGCTCAAGCATGCTCCCCGGCAGACCTTCAGCTGCGAAGAGTGCCTCTTCAAGACGACCCACCCTTTTGTCTTCAGCCGCCACGTGAAGAAGCACCAGAATGGGGATTGCTCTGAAGAGGAGAAGAAGAACCAGGGGGCGAGCTCCAAGGAAGCTAGCCCTCTCCTTGCTACCAACAGTCCCCGAAGCCTCTTGTCACCTCTCTCAGTGATGTCTGCATCCCAGGCACTGCAGACGGTGGCCATGTCAGCCGTGCACGGTAGCGGGGTAGAGCCAAACCTGGCACTTAAGGCCTTGGCCATAAATGGCACTTCCCTGTACTTTGACAAGTACCGAAACTCTGACTTTGCCCACCTCATTCCCTTAACTATGTTCTTCCCCAAGAACCACTTTGAGATCACATTCCATGCACCCAGACCACAGACTCTACGCCTGGGTGACACATCTTCGCCGAAGCACTCCTTCCTCGCCTATCTGGGACTCACTGAGAGGGCAAAAACTGTCTGAGGGCAGCTGCGTTCTGTACCAAAAATACTCCACCAACCTCCCTGTCCCGTTCCCCCCCCCCCCCGGCCGAACGTACACCACAGATACCCAGCAGGTATATATGCATTGCTGCAAACCATACATCCAAGAGGTATGGCTGGCTGAACATTTGTACTATAGAACATTCGTAGTAAGGAGTAGGAAAAAAAGAAACGGCTGTGTGTCTCCTTAATACGTTGAGATCAAGGCTGCTTCATTCAGACTTCAGAGAGGTGACCTCCTGCATACTTCTATCCTCAGAAGCATGTTCCCAGTACTCTTAAACTAAAAACAAACAGAAAACTATTTTGTCTTGTTTAAGCTGAACAAGAGTGTCCTTAATGGCAATCAGCACTTGCTAAGATGACGTATTGATGCATTTTACTTTGAGTTTGTGAGCATGAGCGTGTCTGAAAGAGAGTCAGTGTGCCATAAACATTACTTTTGCACATCCTTTTGTACTGGCTTATTTAATATGAACACATGAAGCTGCCTTATACCACGTCAGACCCTTGGTCCATCTAGCCCAGTATAATCCACTCTGACTGGCAGCACTTCCTCGCGATCTCAGGCAGAATTTTTTCCTAGCATCTGCTGCCTGAGAGTCTTTTAACTGGAGATGTTGGGGATTAAATCGGGGTCCTTTATTACATGTAAAGCATGCGCTCCACCACATGAGTGACAGCCCTAATAACCCTTGTGATAATTATTGCAGTTTTCCATGCTCACCACTTTGCCTGCTTCTCTTTATTTTGCAGCTATCGGAATATGGAAACAGCAATGCTCAGATCAAAGAGAACTAGCACACCAGTCAGTACTGCTTGGAATTTGCTGTAGAAATAGTTATATTTGGCCTCTGATCTGAGAAATACAAGGACCAGGGCAGAACTAGACAATAGGAAATTATTTTTAGCCATGCAAAGTGCAGGCTGATTTACACATTACAGCTTTCCTACATGGAGTTGATCTTTGTGTGGGAAAATGACAATGTAGTTTTGTTTCACAGATAACACAAATGTTTTTTTCTTTTTGCAGACAGATTGGGTAGCCACGGAGCATACGTACACACTGCCCAGTGGTTGTAGTCATGTCCCCACTCCCGCCCCACAAGTGCATTCTGCTCTCCCTTTGAAATGTTACAATGAATCTGCATACTCCAAAACAGAGGTTATATCTATGCAGGAGAAAAAATAATGTGTGAAGTGGCTCTGGGCATGGAACAGTAACGCATGGGAGTGAAGAGGCTAGACCTATAAATATCAAGTGCATTTCATGCATGCAGAAAGTCTCCTGGGGTCTCACTCAGTCAGGGCCACTTCTCATAATACCTTTTGTACTTGAGTACAGATATCCAAGAGCCAGGTACACATGCCGAGCATCCATTTGAAATGGGACATATACGTTGCATTTAAATTGCTGCTTTTCTCTGTAAAATAACTGGAGAGAGAAACTTGATCATCTACCTGTCGTGCGTCTGTCTAGTTTGCTAAGAAAAGAGGTGATTTAAAGACACATGCACCATTCAGAAGTGATGCGAGGTCAATAACGGCATGGGGATGGCAGGGTGGGATCATCGCCAGCAGCTTGCAGATCAGGAGATCAAACATACATATTCTCAGGCTGTCTCAGTGCAATGGTTACCTTGGTTTGCAAAAGACAAGAGTGTACATTTTACAGTGATTTAATCCAGGAAAGGGTTTTTTTTTAAAGGAAGGGTTTTCTAAATTCTGGGTATAAATGCTCAGACTAAATAAAGGCAGGTTTTGCACAGTGCTTGAGTCTTGCACTAGTATGTTTATCACTAGCAAAAAATAAATAAATAATGGTAAGAAAAGAAAAGGTATAGACATGAAAATGTTTCTTCTGTTGACTGAAGAAACATCAGATTGTATATTTGAAAAGTTCATGGTGAGTTCTTTTAATCAGAAGGAGAAAACGGTGCTGTTAAATCATACAATTCTCTTTTATATGCCCAATTGTTCAACTGTATTGGCAAATGTTGTGACCCTATAAACATTATCCTTCATGTTATTTGTATTCCTTTATATTGTTTTGTTACTGCCTATTCAAGTATGCTCTTTTAGGAAGCTAACTTTATATTTTCTTAAACTCTTACTTTGTGGTCATTAAAATGACATAAATATTGCACTTTATTGCAGTGAGAAGCAAATGTTGCATTCCTAATAAGATGATCTAAGTCAACTGGTAACATTTCCCAAGGTTTAACCTTTATCTTTCCTGTGCACTGATGATCTTTGTCTGTCATCAGCACATCCAGCTTCTTCCAAATACATGGGAAGAAATGCAGATCTATGTAAGAATTCAAAGCCAAGAAAGGGTTTACAATGGAGAGCAAGGAGGACAGTGCCCTAAATATTAGCAAATTACAATACACTGCTGTCAAAGTTGCAAGAGTCCACATAGTGGTTTAACCAACATGTGGCCTCACCCAGCTACCCTATTAACAGTAAAATAAAGCATTGTTTTAATTATTCCTAACACAGATGGCTTAAGGCCCTGTTCATTGCACTTAACTGTATTAAGTCTGTTCTTTGGGTGACATCTCATGAGTGGGCACTTAACCAACATTAGCATTTGGAAAAATGACTTTGTTGAGCAGCAAACTCTCCCCACCCACCCAATCCCCAGAGAGCATGGAAGGTTGGGGATTCTGGAAGTTGTAGTCCAAAGAAGTTCCAAACTCTGATTATGATAAGGTCAGTATGGTGTCATGAACTGTGACATTCCAGTGGCATCCCTCCACCAACATGTGATGGAAAGCTGATGCATAGCAAGAGTCATTGTCATTTACTGTGTGGCAAGGGCATCACCATGTAGCCTGGCAAAGGAAATAAACTGTCATGCGGCAGAACAGATGATACTTTAGAGTTTTGGAGGGTAGTATCTTAAAGTCAGCAGCAGAGCCAGCTGCATCAGTGTATCTGTGTGCATGAGATGTTGCAGCAAGCTGTGTCAATACAGTAGGTTGACTTCTGCATAAATATGACAGATCTGACCCACTTCCTGCATCATGGGTGCTGCTGCAGCAACGCTTGCAGGCAGAGAGAGAGAGAAGAGTTTAATTTCCCATCTATCTCAACTATTTTGTATGTTGGGGCGGGTATGCCTTTTTGATGTAATCTTGAACTATTAATGGTCCACAGCCTTGCCACTGAACAGACTGTTATACCCACTGCTAAGAATCATAAGATTAGAGATAACACTGAAGAAGGATTTGCCAGCCACTAGCAGATAATTTATAAGCCAGAATGTTTTTTTAAAAAATGCTCTAAAACCCCTTTAGAGCAGGTGTAGGGAAATCCCTGTTTTTGCCTATAACTCCAATCAGCCCCATCCAGCATGGACAATGGTAAGGGACCATGGGAGTTGTAGTCCAAAAGTCTGAATGGGCACCACTGCTATATAGCAAGAACAGTGGAACTGATGAGCAGCTATTGCAGTTAATAAAATATATTCAAGGTGTTTCCTAGTGACCCTATTAAAAAACGATACTACGTAACTTGTCAGCAGGTAAGCTAAGCATGCATAGGAATGTTAAAAAATATTTTCTGTAAACCAAATGGTGCAATATACATAGGAACTGCAAGGAATGAGAGTATTATGATGCTGTAAGCAACTTAATGCCTTGGGTTTAACCATTTTCCTTTTGTATTTGTCATAGTAATGCTTAATGTAATTGGGCAGCTTTATTTAGCACTTTGAACAATGAATTATTTCTGGAAGGTTATACATGATTTCTGAGTGTGTGTGAGAGAAAATGCATCTGGAGGTGTTTTTATTTTTTTAAGGAAAAATACAGTATATATCAAAGCCCTTGCATACACAATAATTGGTTTGTTGTTTGAACCTAAAGACAGGAATGCTCCCTATAGATATCCTTTGCTTGTTAAAAGACTTAACGTTTCTATCAAGAGGCTCACTCTGTATCCGCTTTGTTCACTATGCATTCTTTAAGATAGGCTGGTTTCTTGTTTTGCATACAGCAATTTGGTTACATTCTCAGCACTTTTCTTGCTTCCTCCTGTCCTTTTTAACTTGCTGTATCATATTCAAATATCACACTGTCAAGGTTTGTGTACATTAATGGAAATTTGTATTGTATAAAGCTTTTTTGCATTATAAGGCTGTACAGGGTCATTTTGACAGTAACTGGTATATTTCTTTGCATCTTACGTTGCATTGCCAATTTCTAGTGTATCCAGTTTGGAAGTATATATAACTAATTAAAAACAAAGTTGGCTATACTCTCGCATCATTTTTCTCTTCATTGTCTGATTATTTAGAATGAAGGGAATGGGGGGGGTACCTTAAATGCTGAGCTGAGGAAATTCGTTCTCTATCTAGAACTAGGAAATGGAATTAAAAAGGTACATAATGGCTAAAATCCAGTAGAAAATTGAAATTAGAGTAGGCCCGTTACATAGGTGATGACTCACAAAAACCCCAATTCAATGGGCTTACTCTAGTTGCAATTTACTACTAAATTTCCACCAATGCTACTTCTACAGCGTCGTCCTGATAACTTCCCAGTTATATTTCAGGGTGTTTTCTGTGTGTACAAAATACCTTTGGTGCAAAACTAAGAAAGTATGTTAACTGGGAATATATCACTGCAGCCCTCTGAAGATTTTCTTCTTAATTTTTGATTATATGCATAATTCAGAAGCTGTTTTTAATCTATAAAGTCCCACTGCTTGAATAACAGTGGGGCTCAGCCCTTTTACCAATTCACTACTGTCTTCAGAAGGTTATATTAGCTTGGATAAAACTGAGGAAGATGAGCAAGGCAGTGCTTATAGATTTCAGTTAGGGCACACATACATACACACACATACCTTGTCCTGTTACTAAAGCACCTTAGAAGATTGAAAACATCCCCACTTATTAGATTAGATTAGGCATCCTTCAGTCTCGAGAGACTATGGTAACGTGCTCTGTATGGAGGACTTGGAACAGCGTCTAGTGTGGCTGAGAAGGCCAATTCGAGAGTGACAATCCCTTCCACACTGAAGACAAATACAGTCTGTCCCCTGTCCATCTCCCTGATTTTGCTGCTTTCAGGACTGCCTCTTTGCCTCGGCCTGCTGGACAAGTGTCTCTTCAAATTGGGAGAGGCCGTGATGCACCGTTTGCCTCCAGGCTGAACGCTCAGATGTCAAGGTTTCCCATCTGTTGAGGTCCATTCCTAAGGTCTTCAGATCCCGCTTGCAGATATCCTTGTATCGCAGCTGTGGTCTCCCTCTGGGGCGCTTTCCCACTTACAACCACAAAAAAGTCATGTTGGCACCAGGCAAGTTTTCTTAAAGGGAAGCTTTCTGTAAGTGGGGCTGTATTATCTCCCACCTGCCTATCAATTACTAGGATACATTGAGGGGAGCCTCTGAAAATTCTCTTGATACACAGACAGGTTACTACCCTGTTTCCCCGAAAATAAGCCCTAGTATGATTTTGCAGGATGCTCGTAATATAAGCCCTACCCCCAAAATAAGCCCCAGTTAAGTGAAACCCCGCCCTCCACCACTGTGCAGCAACCAGAAGATGATGGCAGGACTGCATTTGAATAAATGTAGATTGTTGTATATGAAAAAAATAAAACATCCCCTGAAAATAAGCCCTGGTGCGTTTTTTGGAACAAAAATTAATATAAGACCCTGTCTTATTTTCGGGGAAGCACGGTATGACAGCAGGTGTCTCTTCAAGTACTTGGGGCCTAAAGTGTATAGAGCTTTAAAAGTAGACACTTGGAATTGTACTTAGAAAGAGATTAGAAGTTTGTGATTTGACCTGGACAGCCTTATGATTATTAGGGTGGCCATGAAGATTCTGAGAATTTCCTGATGAGGTGGTGTTGGTTAGGAACATGGATGTCTCCCAGAAAAACAGTTCTGAAGATTCTCAACACCACATTTGCCACCATCTCACAGCAGAGACTTGAGCAGCAGCACATTGACAAGACCCTCAGTCAGTCTCTACAGCCCAGGTCTGGGTATACATGCAAACCCACAACTTGTGCTGTGCTGGGCAGGAAACCTGGAAAGCAAAATGGATTTTTCCTAGAATAGTGTGGCCCCATCCTCCAATAGTACTGCCAAGTCTGAGGGGAACCTCAGCAAGATATCCTCTGGGGACACACACACTTGTGAAGGCATTACATTTTCACACCAGTTTCCCGCTTCTCATCTTCCTTTTTCTGCTCTTTTATCTTTTTCTCTCTGCTTTCTTCTCCCCACACTCTACTCTCTCAGTTCCCCTTTCCCCCTCCAGTCTTCTTTTATCCCTCTCTCCCCAATACCAACTCCATATTTAATTGCCTCCCTTTATTACCAGGCAGCAACACCGTTTCTTACTTTGCCTTTTCTTTTTCTAGCATGGCTAGTATGTTGATAATTTTACAGCATGCTTCTTGACCCATGTGGGGCCATCTAGAGACAGTATGGAGAATTGCAGCTCATGGACTTGACTTTGGCCTATTCTGGAATGAGCTTGCATTGTTATCCTGAGATGCATCTTTTCTAGACTACATGCACAGTTCTCACAGGTACAATATAAGCCGTTTTTGCATAAAGTTGGCAGCACTTTTTAATGTGTGTGGGTTTTTCCCCCCACATTTGAATTCTGCTTCTCCAGACGATGATAAATTATCAGACCGAAACGTTCTCTCATTTTCTGTATTACCATAAGTACACAGCCAATTAAAGGTGAGAAGGTACCACTTCACTCTTTTCTGCCTACATTTGCTACAACAGAAAAAGGGGGGGAAAGTTGTTTAGCAGATAAGTTGATTAATAATATACCCATAGAGGTTCAGCAGAACTCAGATCATGGCAGTCAGGAAGAGTGAACATATACATAGATCTGCGTCACACTTCTGGAACTTGCTCAAATTCTAAATTTTCTTCTCTGATATCTTTTTCTCATGATGGTAAAACCTTGCCATTATTCTCTGCATGCAACCAGGGCAATGGTTGCATGCAGAGAATGGGGCTGCAGCCATTGCCCTGTCTTAGATAACAAGGAGCACCTAAAGCACGTTCTATATAGTTTCCATCATTTCAGATTATTGCCAATGCATGACAAGGCCAGGGGATGCAGTGGCAGAGTTGGAACCACCTAGTGAGAGATACATCTCTCTCCCATGTGATCTTAGAACATGGAAAGTAACGACTGGGCTTATGAAAATTTAAAAGCAAGTGAACGATGACTTGTCAGGACTGAAATATACTAACAGGCCACTTCCTCTTTGTCACGTGTGGCGTGACAAAACTAATGAAGCCACCGATTAACTGAATATTTAGATGTAAGTGCAATTTTTGGAAAGAGTGTTGATTGCTGAATCTATTCTGGTGTTTTGTTAGTGACAAAAAATACACTCTGCACATGCTCGCCTCTAACATTAGTAGTGTGTATAAGGCGAATCTGAATGTTGTTGTGAGATTCGTGCAGAGCAATTCTGTTCCATAAGTTCCACTAGCATGAGATATTTAGAAAGCATGATTAGGATTGTAGCCTTCAATTTATTTATTTAGGTTGTTTCTTTACTGCTTTTCTTTTTTTTTTAAACAAATCCTAATGCATTTGATAGTATTAGGAAAAAACTAGGGAAAAATAGCTGTTTGTGTGTGTGTGTTTTTTTAACTCTGTAGGTCAAACTATAGCTCATGTTGGAATACTTTGATTCACCAGAATTTTGAAAGTTACATTAAGGCCGTCATCCCTGCCTCATTTGAAGAATTACACAGGGAGGTGGATCCTGATTAGAATGCCTACCAGTTTTAATCTATTTTTTTCCCCCGTCACTCTTTCAGGGGCTTTTTCTCAACACTAAAAAAAAAAAAAAAAAAAAAAAAATCCATAAAAATAGAAGGGAAACACCTGCATAGTGACTTTTAATTTATCATATTAGGAGCCCTCTATCTGGAAGTATCCAGAAAAACTAAAGTTGGTCTCAAACTGCACAACTAGATCTAAAGTTGTTCTCAAACTGCACAATTGGAATCAGATGGGTTAACCAAATTGTTCCTATTCTTTGACAGTTATCCTGGCTTCCTGTACATTTCTGGCTCATGTCCAGTCTTTAAACCCTTAAACTCCAGGTTATCAAACACTCCTCCTCTTTTGCATACCTATTCAGATCTTCTAAGAGTCTCTTTTATGAGTACCTTTGGTGAAATGAAGTGCCGGAGATGATATCCAGACAGAGGGTCTTTATAGAAGAGGCACCGCATTTATAGCCTTTCCTGAGTAATTTACTTGCATTGTCCCTGTGGTCTTTTCAACACCAGACAAAGACCTTTCTGTTCAACCAAGCCTTTTCCATAATTCTTGCAGAACTGGCTTCTTAGTCTTAAAGTCTACAGCTAGTATCCAATTTGCCTCCACAGAGTAGAAAGTACTGCCTGAGCGGTAGTGCTGGATTCCATCACTTGTGGAAGCCTTGCAAGTAGAAAGTAGGTTTCCTTCATGATGGCCACTTATGCTTTAAGCTATATTTTAACTGGTTTGTGTTCATCTTTTGTACATTGTCCAGAAAATGTTACATTATGGAGTGGTATACAAATGTTGCAAACACACACATACACCCATAGACAACACACATGCAGGAAAGTCAGGAAGTTTTTTTTTTTAAAGCGAACTATGGGGGCAATGAGACAAGCATATAGCTCACTATTTGGTTCACTTTGAGTATGGTTTGATTTGCCCTATTTTCTGGTGACCACATGTGTTTTAAGTAAGAGTGATCCATCCCATTCCTTTTGTGAGCACAGCGCTTTCTGGCACAGCACTAGGGCTACATTTTATTTGGTGTGATTGGGAGCACTCCAGGTAACCCCGTTCTGCAGTCTGTATGGTTGATTAATTCACTCTCAAATAGAGCTGTGGGCAGCATTATCTTCGGTGACAACTGTGTGATGTATGTAGTGAGTTGTGATAATAGAAAGGACAGCAGAGAAACCCTGTCTACTATCCTCTTCTCACAATTTTTAATATTCTCCTAAGTGATGCAGTGGTATTTCAGATATAAAGGGAATATTCATGCTAAGTTGATGTACTGTTGTAGCGCTATGTCACTTACTAAATTAAACCAATAAAAGGGAAATCTCTATGGCCCATAGAATGACAGCCACAACAAAACGTGGGGAAAGGGGCAGGGGAGGGATCTGAACTGTTGGGGCCTGCTAATAATTGAAGGTATGTCTATAGATATATATAAAGGACCCATGATTTATCTAATGCATATCCATCCGTACAAAGCTCTAAAGAAGTGAAGTGCTAACATATGCAAAGTGGAACCCAATGTGAAGGACTAACTTGCAAAGGCCTGTACTTACAATAGAGTGAGAACTCCGTGTTCCAGACCAGCCAGTCAGAATATCCTGGCTGGCTGATGAGACAGCTCCAGTTTCCTCTTGACTTTGAATCCCTGTAACAATGGCAAAATGGAAAATGAAATTGAAAACTAGGTGTTTGTTTTTTGTCTAGGGACAAAAAGTATTTATCTCTTTTATTTATTTATTTAAATTTATACCTCACCCATTTAGTGAGCATGCCACTACTCTGGGCAGCTTACAAAAAATTATAAAACATACAGCTAAAAATATTAAAACCATATAAAACATATTAAAAGAAAACAAACAAAACCCTACCCCACCCCATGAAATCACCAGTCTGGGAAGTAAAAATGAAACAACAATCAAAGTAAATTAGAGTGCTCACCATTTAAACAGGTGTGTTTTATCCCCTGCTGAATTATATCCAGTGGTGTTAGTGGTGATGCAACTATGACTGCCTTATGTTTAATCTATTTTTTAAAAGGGACAAAAAAGATGGATAAGATTTTAAAGATAAAGGTGACAAGGATATCACTTCTAAGTAGCATACTAAATAGCTGGATATAACTACTGTACTTGCTGTCACCCTCATTTGCCATGAGTTATATTTTGAACACTGAATCTGTGGATGGTTAACTAGATAACCATCCACAGATTCAGAATGCAAGGATATAGTGACTAGCTGTGCTTACTTGGTGATGAAGGAAATTCACTCTGCATATGCCTAGAGGTACATTATTATTACTTCCTTTGTTCTAAGGTTGAGCTCTGGTTCAACAGAAGCCCTGCAAATCTCACTTTTTAGAATGAACCACAAACCCAACAACTGAAGTCAAAATAATGCAAATTCTGGGTACAAATACATCCCATTGTTTCTGTGCTCTGCTTCCTTCTCACAGAGAGAAAACAGTAATTATTCTCCTGGCAGAAACACACTTTCTGTTGTCAGCGCATGAATTGAAAAGTGGCTCTCTAGAACTCAGTAATAAAATCTGTTTGTTATGCCAGGATCAGTGCTTAAATTATAAAGTGGCTCGCTAGAATTCAGCAGTAAACCTGTTTGTTATGCCAGGATTTGCATATTTTCCAATTATTTATTCTATAGTCGCTATCCATGTGCCACTTTACTGAACAAAGAAGAAGAGATCCCCGCCCCAAGGAACTTACAATCCAAAACATGTCAAATGGAGTATTAATAAATTGATACATCCTGTTTTAAGGACTATTTATCAGCCCCTATTATCTTTCCACACAAGGTTTCTGTAGCTCTTCCAGACAGTGGGATTAATCTTAGGACAATGAGATCAGCTTCCCCTTTACACTGCAGTAGGACAAGCGGCAACTTTGCAACAACCATGTCGTTACTGTAGAACAGCCTTTCTTTATCTTGCATCCTCTGATATAGATGACAACCACTATAGTTCCCAATCATTGGCAATGCTGGCTGAGAATGATGGGAATTATAGTCCCAGGGTTGGGAAAGGTTCTTTGCCTCATGCCCTGCCTTTTAATATTGCATCGTTAGACCACCTCGGCTTGATCACTGAATTAATTTGCTATTTATTTTGTTAGTTCTGTTTGATTTATAATTTTATTGTTGTTTTGTTTATGGTCTATTCCATTTTATATATTGTAAACCACCCAGAACAGTGCTTTGCACTAATAGGTGGCTGGCAAGCAAGCAAATAAATAAATACATAAATATATCAATGTAACTGAACCAGATGTAGCTTTGTAGTAAACAAGACAGGCAGTGTGCATCTTTACAGACTAGTATCCTACTGCTAGTCCCATCAAGTACAGACTCATTAACTCAATGGAATGTACATAAGACTTCCCATATAGTAGTCGAGTCACTGGGTCTACTCTCTAGTTGAGACTTGCAATTGAATAGTGTTGTGTGCGTGCATTACCATTCAGGAGGGAGAAAAGTGTGCCCAGTGCATTTGAAATTGGTTTGCACAGCTATTAAAAAAAGTTTCTCAAAGAAACAAACAAAAAAAGATTTTTGAGATGGCAGGATTCTGCTGTAGGGACAGCACCGCCTTATTGGTCTAAACCTCATTGAAGATTTGTTCAAACATAAGAGTAATTGTGTAAATTGCAGAAGCAAATTGCCATTAACAAGTTGACTAGTTACACACCAACTTGTGGAGCTGGCACACGATTTGGAATGCAAGCAGCAACTTGTCAATTAGTGGCAATTCACAAAGTGAGCAATGTAATTACAGTTTTGCTGGTGTAAATCTATAATTGGATTATGGCCATTATGGTTTTATTCCAAATGGATTAAAGGAAATAAAACAATTTGTATATGGGATTAAGCAGTTGTCATAATTAAACAAAAAAGTATTGTGTGATGCTACAAACTAATATTCATACAGGATATAACTAGCCATTTTTGCACCTGGCGCAAGTGGCACCATTCTTATTCACTCAACCATGAGGTATGTGTATGAGCACCTCATGAAAAAGGAGGAGGAGACTGTTGTGCCCCCATAAAGAAGGAGAAAACTTACATTTTTAAAAAAGGAAGGTGAATAGAGCCCAGAGGTGTTGCCATTTATTTTTCTAACACTCACTAGCAGGTTAACCTCTAGATTTTGGTGCCCTGCGATTCAACCACATAAGCCCTACATTGTGTGATGGAGAAGTTACTTGCAATTTCAGCCACTGATAATGGAGCACTTACTCGTATGAACTAAACAGAGCTATGTAAGTCATGTTCATCATCACAAGAAAAAACATCAAAAGCATACATATCTTAAAATGGAATCTACCCTAAATGTGTTTCACTGAGAACAAGCCATCTCCTATCTTTTAACACTACACATTACAGTACTGCAGCCTTACTAAGGTATTTGCCAAAGTACCCATGAACACAGATGGGTCTTTTATTCTCTGTCTAATAACAGCAAAGTTCTTGTCTCCTTTTACATATTTTGATTCTTATTCTCTAACAACTGCAATCAACTAGCCTCATGTCTGAAGGCAATCTTGCTGACAGGAACACCCAAGTAGAAGGCTGCAGGCTAACATTGCAATCATATATCCATTGAGCAGAGAAGAGGCTGCCCACTGAATTTGTTAGCTGCATTCCTGTTGCATAGCTCCTCACGTGCAATGCACAGATATGGCAATGGTACCGAAAATCACAGCTGGACAAAAGTGCTATTCACAAAGCACTTCCACATGTGTGCCATGCAACAGGCTAAATGGGAGTCATGCCGTTGATTGCTCAGTTCAATTTAATAACCTGGACTGCCTGGGTATAAATCTTGGCAGGCTTACAAAGGGATATTACACTACACAAAGACAAACAGGATTTCAGCTACAGTACTTCGCCTTACTTCAGTGTTCTCTTCCTACATCTGCATCTCCTTGGTGTTTTGTTTGCTTTTTTTTCAAGGGTGGACTCAATGACGCTTGTGGTCCCTTCCAGCTCTACTATTTTATTGTTTTATGACTTGCACATTACAGGTAGTTGAACCTTGCATCACACATACACAAACATACAAGCCCTCTTGACACTTGACTTGCTGTCTACTTACTTTGTGTGACTGTCCCTGAAATTTCTTGGCATCGCTTGGACAAAAACCTAAAGGAACAAACAAATGAAATGGAAGTCCTCCTCCTTCCTACTGTAATCCATCCCATTTGCAAAATCTAAATCTCTACCAAGCACCATACGGCATGACACAATTGACTATCATTTATTAGTAAAACAGGCATTCAATTAGATAGGATTCGACATGTCTTAACAGAACATTAAGCTTATTTTTGGTAGCACTCTCAATTTCCTTCTCTGACATCTGCTTTTGTCTACTCCAAGAGGTTGTTCAGGTCCCTGAGAAGATGTGTGGGATGAGGCCCAACTAGCTGATGTTGTGGAGGAGTCTTCATAAGAAATTTCTTGCACTCGGGTGTCTTTCAATACTAATGCTGACCATTGTGCCCAGAAAAATCTAACCCTCTCTAACTACAGATACCATCCTAGATGAACAAAGTGGATGATCAACTGGAGGGGCTACAGCTTCAGGACTGATCCCATACTTAATTGCATGCAGAGGTTGCATTTCTAACCAAAGTAGTTGAGGGAACTTTTTTTCTTTTGTTGAGGGCCATTGGAGGTGATGGCATGCAAGTCAGCTTATACTGAAGATACAATTTTTTTGCATGGCATGGGAGGAGACAGAGGGGGCCTTTCTTGAGTTTCTTAAATTATCCTCTGCATGATTTGACCTATGCTGACCTTCGTTTAGCTGTGACTGTGATATCTTAGGTAGCTGATGTCACTTCCCTTTTCTTCTCCTCACACTTTTCTCAAGTTTCTTCTTGAAAGGAGGCATCTGGCTCCTTCTCTAGAGGCAAGGGAAAAGCCATGGCTTCCTGCATCTCCAGTTTTGTTTACTGGAATAGCAGGTTTTCTATTTCAATGCATTTTCTGTAATAAATACTTGCTTTCCTATTTTCCAAAAGAAAAAGTCTGGATGTGATTTTCTTTCCCAGTGTTCTAAACATTCTGATATCAAGAAGGCTGAATATATAGGATAGCAGAATCTAGAATGCTGCTGGATCATCTTCCTAAGAAGGACCATATTTCCTTGTGTATGTGTGTGTGCGCATGCATGTGGGGGTAATCTGCCTAGGACTGAAGCCGGTGGTAGCCAGTGTCCTCACTTCTCTCTCTGAGATGTTGCTTTCCTCTTGTGCCATAATCTCCCCCCCTACCCTGCACAACAGCAGTAACCCCAACAGCAGCCCACTGAAGTTATACTGGCGATATAGGAGGAGGAATCTGAAATCAGCCTACTAGTACAGCCAGATCTTGTCTGTCTTCTCTTCACTCAATAATCTGTCTAGCACATAGGTGTGCCTATTTGTATTTTTTGACTACAACTCCCAGAATTCCTTAGGCAGTAACAAGGGGGGACTATATAGCTGTCTGGGAAATTTGGGGAGTTGCAGTCCAAGACTACAAACTGCACCCCTCTAGTCTACCGGAGATCAGTGATCCTTGGCTTCAAAACTTTGTTTAGCCATGGATTTCACTGGACTGTAACTAACTTTCCCCCAGTTTAACATCCCTCACATGACTCTTACAGTTATTAAAATACAAGAGCCACCTGTATGTAACAGATATAGACAACTGTGAGCACTCAACTTTCAAAAGTTTTTCAACTTAAATTCAGTGAGATTTGTTTTGGAATGTGCTCTGCTCTATGGTGCCATCTAGAGTTTGTCTACAAACATAATTTATTGGACTAACAGCCACTTTCCAGCTGCTACCAGCTGCGTACAGTATCAGACGTCCTTGTATCTTCCTTCCTATTTTTGTTATTGTTCCAGTTATTTTCAAGGCCTTCTCATCCAGAATTCTCTTGTCATCTCCCACTGCTCCATCATCAATTGAGGTTTTAAAGTTAGATTTATTGCACAATCATCTTTTTTTGCTAGAAAATAGTCTGTTTGTTTCTTTTATACCACTGTCAGTTGCCGCAGTATGTCTAGGAGCGCCATAAGGTCCAGGTAGCTGGTGAAGCTGGTTTACCAAAAACACACTAGAAAAAACACAAAAGGAGGTATTACTGGAAAAACAAGGGAGAAAGTTAAAGCAGATGATGTACAGTAAACCATAAATACTAATGTTGAGACTAAAGACAGAGATTTGTAAGCTGAGATAAAGGAGATCAGGGTGGGAAAGGAGGTAATTTATGCCTTACTGTTTTTGAGAGTATGTTGTCCTGGATCTGAGCTTGGAAAAGCCACTTGTTGAGCTGCAGTTCCCATAATCCCACAGGGCAATGGTCAGTAACCTGTCCAAGTTCTATCCTGCGCATGTGGGCAGGAGTGAGAATCTAATCCAAAGAAAGGTCCGCAATAACAGTGTCCATGTGATCTAACCATAACCTCAGCAGTTAAGCAGAAAAAAGGGATGTCTATTTGGAATGATAATGGTATCTGAAAGAACAAAATTGGCCTACTTCCAGTGGCCAACTTGGTTGTCAAATCTGGGCAGCAAATTGTTAGTTATTTAAAATATTTTTGGTCGTAACTGTCCTGGAAAGGGAAGGGTGCTTGCGTGACTTTTGCCCACAAATGCTAAAGTAACTTGGATTTCGAA
This sequence comes from Intellagama lesueurii, assembly GCA_037013535.1. Lineage (NCBI taxonomy): Eukaryota > Metazoa > Chordata > Lepidosauria > Squamata > Agamidae > Intellagama > Intellagama lesueurii. Next base: position 156,547,951 of record JBAJHW010000005.1, read on the forward strand.
ATTCATTTTTTGTTACCGGGGCTGGGGTGCCATTTGGTGCTTTGCCTTAAGCCGCAAAATGGATTATGCTTGTTTTGTGACGATTATACAAAGCAATGAAAGTGTTGCCATACTGAAGATGTGATATATGGCTTAATGTAAGGTATGATGTCAACCAGATCAACATTCCAAATATAAGGAATGCCCAGCTCAACTGAAAGTTCTGAAAGGAGGTAGACTGAAACAGGAAGTCAATCTCTGTTGTTATTTATCCTTGTCCTCCATAATAAAATTATACCCGACTGACATTTTACAAATTCTGTACACTACCCAAAGAACTTTCTATTATCAGACAGTCTAAAAAAATGGTGACAGCATACACCTATGGAGGCCAAGCCCGTCAATACCCACGAGTCAGTATGACTATATATTGACACCAATATCAGAGGCAGTATGTCTATGTATATTATTTATTGGAGGAGGTGAAGCAGAGGGTGCAACTGCATTCATATCATGCTGGTGGATTCCCCTTTGGCATCTGGTTGACAACTGTGTGAACAGAATGCTGGACATGACAATGTTCTCATAATGGTGCTGCATCTCTATGAGGACTGTTCACTTGGTATGAAGAACATAAGAAGAGTCATGCCAGATCAGACCAAAGTATTTTCATGGCTATGTGTTTCCATGCTGTTACCCCTCTATTTTTCTTAGTTAAAGGCACAACTCTTCTTTTTTTAGATGTTCCATACATTAAACATAGACAGCTGCTCTTCATCACACATGCAATTTGTATAAACCATGAGATCATCTTCTCCTTACTGACAGCATGGAAAAATTAAAAAATGAAAATAGTAAATTTAGTATATCTATACTAGCTATCAAAGCACAGGAGGTTCTTGCTCTGACCACCCAGAATTTTCCAAGATTTCTTGAAGATTGCCTCGCTGCTTGTTAGATTAAAAGAAGCAGCAATCAATGATTTAATGACTGCCAGGGATTTTTTTCTCATATTATAAGTATTATTATTTTTCTACTATTTAGCATTAATTCTAGCAATACACACTTTTTTTTTGCATGAACTTCTGCTCTAAGATCAATGGTAGTCCATTAACAAACCCTATCTCACATCACTACTTGTTGTATACAATTCTGTTGAACTGAGGGTCAAACTGTATGTTACAGACAGCCCATTATTAAAAGAGGGAATTCTTTAAATGCTGAAAACATCTCATCGTCTTCACAGTACCTTTCCACACCTCCTATAAGGTACAGGTCAGCTTGCTTTCGTTTGTGATTAACTGTTGGGTTCCAAGCACAAGCTTCGTCTGCAGATACCATTGTTCCATCATGAAGCTCTATCTGAATTCCACCATGAGAAAATTAATAGGTTTTATCTTCTAATGATCAACTATCTGTAATATACGGTTTTGCTCAAGAATATAAGTTCCAAATGGGAACTCTTTCAAATGTTTAGAGACTTTGTTAGTGTACACAAATATCATTATCTACATCTGCAGCAAAGGCACCTACCCCAGGCATTAAAATAAAGATCAGATCAGATCAGATCTCCATCTGGAAGGAAACCTAAATTATGTGCCACCAAGTTGATTCAGGAAGAGGAAGACCAAATGTGAGATTAATTGACTCCCTTAAGGAAGCCACAGGTCTGAGTTTGCAAAAGCTGAGCAGGGCTGTTAACCATTGGACATTTTGGAGGTCACTCAATCATTGGGTCGTCAGAATTATGGCAATCCTTCCAGAGTTTTTCATGCATAAAGTATTCCGATGTTGTCTACCAGTCCAAGAAATACAACCTCTCATATATCTAGAACCAATAGGAAATTTCAAAAATCTGTAACAGCAATGGGCATCTTTTTCCTGTTCTTCCTGCACAAGGTGAGACATGGGAAGTTACCTCTGGGACATGAGAGATAAATCTCCCTCCACCTCCGTCCTGGCAACCTTGGCCTTAGAGTCACTAATGGCAGTCAGCCATTTTAACATTAAGAACAGCATAATCAGGAGCTTACCTTTCTGCACAGGCCCTTCCTATAATTATAAGATCTTCCAGTCACCACAGTTCTGTACCAGAGAGCCCCAAATATAAACAGCCTGAATTGAAGGAGACCTATATTCCCATGGTACATGGCACTCATCCCTTCAAAAAAGGTTTCAATAAAATAAGAACAGCTCTTTGTCAAGAAAAAGAAAATGCTTTCAGAAAGTTCAGTAGATCTTGAAAGCTTTCATATTGATTACCAGCAAAAATTTATTTACTGAGGTCTACCACCTTCATACTTGGGTAGCATAAAGTTCAGTCTTTCATCCGTTTAGCCTATACAATTATTTGTGAGCTTGAAATGACAAATGAGCTTTCATTAGCTCTACAAAGTTAATCCATATTTATCTGATTCATGTTGAATAATTTTGTGAGATAAGCTACTTTATTACAGCAAACTAGCTGTTTTTGTCAACATCTGTCACTAAGTAAGCTAGAGTCAGTTTACTACTTACATTGGAGTCCAAATGCCCAAGCCTAGTGAAGGATACCTCTTTGGAAAGTCTTGCTGAGCCCTTCAAACATTTATCCTACATACCATTACCAATCTAAGAGGTGTTACTTCAAAAACAGAGCTTAAAAGGGTTACTTTTGGGATGGCAGTTCCCAGATTCTGGAATAATTTTCCCAAGGAGCTTTCCCAACTTCTGCAAATAATCTTACATAGCTTGTGCTGTCGAAACGTCACTTCTTGCCCTCTGCCCAAATTCTTTTTTTTTGGGGGGGGGGGTACTCCTAAAGCAGGTAGCTTCGTTCTTCCCACAAGAGTAATAAAATGCTTACTCAGTTGGATGTGGTTTGTGTACTCTGGTAGGAGAAGAGGGGGCAACATGGCAATAGGTAGGGGCCTCCAGGCCTTTTCTTCCAAAAGCCCCAGCGTAGGTTGTGGAACAATTCCGGCTCTCCTGAGCGTGTTGTTTCCAAGTTTTGACAGCAATGCATTTGATCTCTTCAAAAGCTTCAGGAGAGAGAGGGCTAAAGGGCAATGTAAAGCCAGGAGCCAAGAACAAATAGTTGGCCATGAGGGCTACTAATTCAAAGCCAGCTGCTAATTTTACATAATTCAAAGCCAACCAGTAATTCTACATAACTTTTGGCAATTAGTCACTCCTTGTTGTCAATAACCTCTCTAAGTTGTGACCTTGCCTGCAGTCTCCTGGAAAAAGGAAGGAAGAGTGGAAAGAAAAGGGCTTTGCCCTTGTTCTAAGCAACGTTGCTAAGCAACGAGGCATGAAATCAGAAGCATTGTGAAGAGCATATAAAGAAAGGCAAAGGGGCAGAAGAAGTTAAAGGTGTAACCTGCATTTTGTGTGGGCTTAAGCACAAAAAGTATCGACTAACTGTGCAATGCTATGCATGTTTCCTAGGGAGTCAGCTTATCCCACCATGTTCAAAAGGAAAGTAGTTTTAATCTCCACATCTCAAGGGCATACAATTTTACCACAGCCTCCTTCATGTCACCTACACCCTTCCACTCCTGATTAATTTAGAATCACTGTTGCTCCTAATTGTCTGTTCATTATATTTTGTTTGATCTGGAATCCTCACTTAAGCCCCTAAGCGCATGCTAACTGTGTAGGGACCTAAAGAAACCACAGAGGGCCTCTCAGCATATGAAGCTGAGAAGTGACATTCGTAATAGGCCATGTAAGAGAATGAGTAGATGCTATAAGAAAGCCCAGATGTCAATTTTTCATTATATTTATTTTGGCAATACCATTTCAGCCCCTAATATTGTCACCCATGACATCATCAGTTAATTCATCTACTCATTTTCCAACAAGACATGTAATGGTTAAAACCCTGTTGTTTAGCATAGTAGGTCACAACTAGAGTAGGCCTGTGGAATCAGTGGTGATTTGGTAAGTCAACACCTCCATAAGTTCCACTGATTCAATGGGCCTACTCTAGTTATGACTTATTACACTAAGCAACAGAATTTCAGCCATTGTCTCCTGCTGTAAATATGCTTTTACTTTAGCTTAATTAGAAATGGTAATAAACATTGATTTCATATGTTTGGATCTGAACAGAATATATCAGCTGCTGGGGACCATGAGAGGCCATTGCTATTATGTTCTGCTTGTTGGCTTTCCCATAGGCAGCTGGTTGGCCAATGTGTGAAAGCATGTTGAACAACATGGACCTGCAGTCTAGTCCAGAAACACTCTTCATATGTTCTCATATACAGTCAAACCTCGACTTACGAACGTCCCTACCTACGAACATTTCGACTTACGAACGGCTCTGTTCACAAAAATTTGTATCGACTTGCGAACGGAGCCTCGACCTGCGAACGAAAAAAAAGCAGGGGAAAAGGGTGGGAAATTCAAATTTCCCCTGCCTTTTTTTCATTCCATTCAAACCGTTGGTGGCGAAGAGGCTGCTCTTTCGCCCCAACGGTTAGGAAAAGGGACCCCCAGGAGGTCTCCGATGGCGGCGGGGGACCCCGGGGAGGTCTCCCAGGGCTTCCCCGCTGCCATCGGAGACCTCCTGGGGGTCCCCTGCCACTGCCATCAGCGCCTTCGGAGGTCTCCGGAGGCCTCCTGGGGGTCCGATCGCTGTGGCGGGGGACCCCCAGTAGGTCTCCGATGGCGGCGGGGAAGCCCTGGGAGACCTCCCGGGGGTCCCCTGCCGCCGCGCTCGGAGGCAGCGGTCACCCAGCGCCAGGAGGCTTGAGCCGAAACCCGGCCAGCTCAAGTCTCCCGGCGCTGGGCGACCGCTGCCTCCGCCGCGGCCGGGGGCGACCGGCCGAAGCACCCCGGCCAGGCTCAAGCCTCACGGCGGCGGCGGTCACAGCGGCGGCAATCGCAGCGGCGGGGGACCCCCAGGAGGCTTCGGACCGGTAAGTGCTGCTTTTTTCTTTTTTAAAACTGTTCTGGGTGGCTTTTGCAGGGTGGGTTTGGGCTGGGGGGGTTATGTTTCTGTGCTTTGTTGTTTTGTTTTTTGTTTTTTTGCAGTCCCAGCGTGGGACTTGCAGTGTTTTATTTTTTATTTTTTTATTTTTTGGGGTATTTTTTTCTTCCCCCGGAACGCATTAATCGGTTTTCAATGCATTCCAATGGGAAATGGTGCCTCGACCTACGAACTTTTCAACTTGCGAACACCGTTCCAATACGGATTAAGTTCGTAAGTCGAGGTACCACTGTACCACTACATTAGATGATTTACCCAGTCACACAAAGATCATTGTGTTGTTACCAATTACCACTGTCATGGTCACTCTTCTTATTCTACATACATTTAACAACTCCCTGTCACCTGCCTTCATCCATATGAGAATATAACTGCCCTCTGATGACACCACTTCATGTAGCTGGTGAAGTTGCTCTAGTCTATGAGAGCGTATACTAGAAAATGTATTATCCTTTAAAAGGCAGTAAAGAAATATTTGTTGTATCTGCAGCAGCAGCAGCAGCCTAATTACAGCTCCCGCTCTGAAAGACGCTTCCCAAGCATAGCTGCATATCCCTTTGATACTCAAAAGCTTTTCAGTCTGATCTGCAGCATTCTGCTCTATTGAATGCATCAGCACAGGATGGTTAGTTGAAACTGTTCCTGCAAGCAAGGCTTGATTCTTAAGTGACTACAGCAAAGCCCGTTGTGCAAACCTCTACTTAAGTTGTGCCTAAACTTCTGTAAAATCAGAAGCCTTTTCTGTGCCACAAAAGAGGCTGGGCTGCATAACTGACCGCCGGTTGACAGTTTGTTCCTTCTATAGAGAATGCTTCAGATTGCAAGGTAAGTCTGGAGATGGGGAAGGTAAAGGTAAAGGTTCCCCTTGACATTTAGTCCAGTCGTGTCTGACTCTAGGGCACGGTGCTCATCCCTGTTTCCAAGCCGTAGAGCCAGCGTTTGTCCGAAGACAGTTTGGTCATGTGGCCAGCGCGACTAGACACGGAACACTGTTACCTTCCCACTGAGGTGGTACCTATTTATCTACTCGCATTTACATGCTTTCGAACTGCTAGGTTGGCAGGGGAGATGGGGAAACTGCCAGCCAAATCCGGTCCTGCTAGGGATCCTTGTAACAATATCACTGTTCTTGCATTTTGTACAGATATTTCCCCCTTCTTAAGGGTATAGACCCTTAGAAGGGTCTTGGTTGCTGGCAATAAGAGCTTTAAATAAAAATGTTTTGGTATTTTCGACCCCATCTCTTTTACCCCGCCTCCACCCACTAGTAGAACATATCCCTTCCCAATAATTTACCTGAAACTGAATGTCATAATTGCGTTGAAGGAAGTTATAACAAATAACTTGCAAAAACTTGCTGCACAATCATAGCTGCTGTTAGTAAATTTAGGACTCATGTGGGGTATTTGTTTTCTAATAAGCAAATTGGTGGTACTGCTGTTTTTCTGAGTCCATATGATGCTAGGCTATAACAGTGTCAACACTGACAAAATGGGACCAAAAAACTATCTAGCTTTCTAGGTTTATTTACACCACCAGATATGAGTGGTGTTTTTTGTTTGTTTGTTCCCCATTGTGCAGCTTTGTACCATTATCAATTCTGCCTGGGTGGATTGTTATATCACCCTGATCACTACTGTTTTGTGCAGTTTGTGGGTGTCTGCTAGACACACATTTCCTTCAGGTGAGCCTCTGCTCAGCATCTTCATTTCTCTGTGGCTCAGCACTCGTAAAACTAACAAGCCACCTCCCCTTTCCTTCTATCACCTTACCTATGACATACAAGGCATAAAAGGAAGTCAGAACAGCAGCACTTCTCCTTTCTATGTATTTTCTGCTTCTCTCCCTCCTTCCTTATTCCATGCAACAGGAATAACTGGTACATCAAGAAATATGATCCATGTCTGGATGGAATTTTATATGCCAAATACTGGGGGGGGAAAGGAGACTGCAACAATCCAGGGGTTAATAGAAAAAAAATTTTAAGCAGCAGAGATGGATATTTTAACTGAAGTATTAAAAGACAAAGAAATTATTGAGGCTAGAAAAAATGGGAACATTTGTATAATTGGATGAGAGATGAGAACATGAATGGGTGAAAATTATAAGAAAAAATATTTAAGATATCATTGTAGATCTTAAAGGCTTAGAAAAAATTGGCAAGATTAGTGTGCTTAGTAAGAAAACATATTGGTAAAAGTAATAATGATATATATTGTTCTCTACCACATTCCGTATTTTTTATTTACCCCAGTACCTTGTTCCCAACCCCCTTCCCTATGATCTTCCCTGACCCAATGGAAAATGAATAATATATATATTCTGGGAGCTGTACAGATCTGGTGATTCCACTGCTGTTGTATTTTTCAAATTTTCTTTTAGTTCTGCTGAAAGCAAGCTTGATGGAATGTTCTATGATGCCAGTCTCATCCTGTCAAATATACTCTGCTCCTGACCTTCATTTCTCTTTAAAATGATAATCCTCTTTTAATAAGTTTGATAATGTTTTATACATTTTGCTAATAAGGCTCTGAGATACAGACTTTATTATTTCAAGAAGAATTTATTCTTTTGAACTTTTGTTTTTCATTAAGGGCATTGCTGTATGTCTCAACAGAAGGAATTAAAACATGGGTGGCATAAGCCCCTTCCCCAATAATTCTGTAATTTCCTATAGAAATAAAAATTCACCACTGTTAAACAAACATTTAATAAAGTATAGATCACGTTCATCTAGAAAGCTGTGTTGCCAAGCAATATGCTTAGAGAGATTCAATTCTTCAAAAAACCTCTGACTTACGAATGTGCGATATTGTGCTGCACACAAATTTCAACAGGAACTTCCCTCGTGTAGAATTCCCAGTGCTAAAGGATCCCAAAAGATGAGCACATTATCTGGACTATGGTTGCTGGGAGGGGACAGAAGCAAGAACAGCATTTTGAAGGGCTGTTTTTTAGGCTAATTAAATTAATGGCAAAGCAGAAGAAGTTTAAGTACAACATATACAGTGAAGAAACATAATGTAAAATCTGTCAGAAACAAGCCTTCTTGATTCCCTCAAAAATAGAAAATAATGTTTCTGAGAGTGTGTGGTCTTATCTACTTTTACATAGTACTGAAAATAGGAGTCCAACTCAAGGGTAAGCATATATTGTAAGGCAAACAGAGAAATAACTACAGTACTTAACTACGTGAGCAGTTAGAGAGGAAAAAGGGCATGGCAACTCTACAGAAATAAGGAAGCAATAGGCAGAAGGGCTATACATATTAAAGGCAACCCAAGCTTGTATTACAGGAAGTAATGGATTTACAAAAGACCAGTGTAGATTAGATATATGGGGGGAAACTTCCTAATGAGAACAACTCTGACAGTGTAACAGCCAGACAATGGCAGATCATTTAAAGTGCCTCATTTCAAGGAAAAACAAGATTTTATGTGGACAAATGTCCCCAAGAGATTATTGAATCCCTTAAATTTCGCTCAGCAGTAAAGTAGTGGGGATATGGTGTGGCATAGAACTGTTTCCTTTAACACTGTGGATTGTGTGATACCTTACTCATGTTGTTTGCAACAAATCACTTTTAAAAACACCCTAGTTAAGCTGAGCAATATTCCATGAGGTTTCTCAGCCAGAAATCTAATTACTCCCCATGAAATTTTAGTATTAAAATGTGTGAGACAATCCTGGTAGAGTCAGAATAAATGGTACCTCTGTTGCCTGTACATTTTTGCTCTGGAAAAGGGGCCTCTGGGTTCAGTGTGTCCTGTCCCTCTGTGTGTGCGCATGCACACAAGATTGCAGAAATGCATGAACCAAGACCTGAACACATTCACACACAAGTAGGGCTAGCACACGCAATTTGTGGTAGAAAGAAAAGAATTCACATCCAAGCATAAACATAGATGGTGTGAAGCAAGCTGGTGTTGATGGAGAGACTCATCCTCTTCCTGTTGTAACAAGTCTTAGGATCAAGCTGCTAGTATTCTCAGACTCATGCAATACTGGCAATTCTCATAGTGTTGGCAATACAAAGCAATTCTCTTACTCTGTGTAGACACATTTAGTTATGGTCTTCAGAACTGGAATTAAGTTAAAGACAAGCTGATGTCCAATCACCATTTCAACAGCAATTTGTAATTCACAAGGTACCAGCAGGTAGAAGATTCTGTCAATGAATACAATCAGGTGGGGTGGGGCAAAAATGTAGACCTGACAAAGTACTCCGTCAATATTAGCCCTACTTAGTTGTGGAGCCTATGCAGGTTGATGGGGGAATACTAAACCCATCCCCTCCATTGTCAAATCCAACATCGTTACAAGACAAAACAAGGAGGCTGTTATGCCAAGATAGTTTCTCCATGTGAGCCTAGCCTTCACTATCCAGAACTGGGGTTCTGGTTCATGTGGAGAAGCCGGAGGGATAGATGTCAGAGTACTAACAATAGAGCAGTCTCTTCTCTTCACACTGTTGTGTTTGTGTTCAATCCAATGATAGGGAGGGCAGAGCTAGTACATTCCCTGCAGTGGGCGTGGGCTCCAGGTGCTTCCTTTACAACTAAATAGGGCTCTCTTCAGAAAAGGAAGCATGTGGAACCCACACACTTTGAGGAGTCCACCAGCTCAATCCTTTCTCTCATTACATTCTTCACAGTTACAGTCTCAGGTCTGACAATGAGGACGGTCTTGCTACTGTAGGGCGCTCTATGTGAGCAAGAATCCAGATTTTCCAGAGCCTACACATAAGCAGGAGCCTTTTTCAGCCCCAGCACTGTAACCATGAAAAAGACATTGATAGAGAAGACAGGATTGTGTTCACAGCATTGGGTTGAATAACACTTGAATAGCATCTCCAGTATATCCTGCAGATTATCCAAAAGTTGCAAATGCATGGCAGCAGAGCTATCCAACGCAGTAGTATGCCATCACAACTATCCATCTATAAACACAATGGAAATGAAGAGAATTGACTTTACATAATTCTGTTGCTCTGTGTGTGTTTTGTGCCATCAAGTCAGAACCAACTTACTGTCAACTAATAGGGCTTTCAAAATAAGTGAGATATTGAAGGAGTGGTTTTATCAGTTCCACTCTCCCAGTCAGTTTCCATGGCTGAGCAGGGATTCAAACCCTGTTTTCCAGAGTCCTAGTCCATCACTCTATCCACTACACCACACTGGGTATCCAACAACACAGATTGTTGCTCTGTAGAACTATGCAGATTCACTAAAATTAAAAAAAAATGCCTCAGAAAAATTGTAATGTTTATATGTTTTTAATGTTCTTGTATTTTACACAACAGGTGTTAGGATTTTTCTTTAAAAGCTTTCAGCAGCATGTCTGCAGCCAGTCCAGGAGACAGAACACCACTGACAACCTTTTCTTCCAGAAGTGGAATCTGATCTCTCACTGCCAAGTGACTCCGGAAATGATCCAGCATGCTTTCCTGAATCACATTCCACATCCACACTTTTTGCTGCCTCCTCCTCTTGGCAAGTAATTCCCCACTTGTAAGCATGAGGCCTCGGAATTCTGTCATCTTATCCCATACGTCAGAAACGCCTTCTCCAGTTCTGGCAGAGATTCGCATTACCTATTTGATTCAGAACGTTTTCAAAAAAAGATGGAAGATAATAAGGTTACGGTGGTTCATCTAAACACAAGTTCACAATGACACGCACCCTGTAAAATCACATTCAACTTGCAATTTAACTTTTAAACCTTTAAAGCCAATACAGTACAAAGGCATGGATCATCCAAAACTGTACAGCTATGAAAAACCATTAAAATGGAAACTTTTAAATTGGAATGGTTCTTAGAAATTGACATTTTAAGAATAAATAATTCCAACATGATAGGGATATCTAATACACAATATAATTACTGCTGCTGTTTTTTAAAAAGTACCTGAATCTACTCCTGAATATGATCTGGAAACCTCACTGATCCAAAACACAGCTGCCTATCTCTTGATAGGAACGGGCAGTGATGAGTGTATGACATCTATTCTGAGATACCTACACTGGTTATGAGTTTGCTTTCGGGTTCAATTCAAAGTGCTGTTTCGGCTTTAAATGTCTTCAAGTAATTTGATTCCAGTGATCTGTTTCTAAAGCTGTCTCAAACAGTACCTTCTTTCCGAAATTGGGAAAAATGTGCTACCTGTAATACACTTTGGGGGGAAACGAGGAACTAAAGACACCCCTTTTGAGAAACAACTTAATGCTTGGTTACTTTCCTCGTGCATGAGTAGCATTTACTAATAGCTTTCAAAATGTCTGGAGGGCTTATTTGACAAGGATTTGCTTAAGTTTTTTTTTTTAATTTTTTAGAGTTTAATTTAAAAATGAAAAAAATTAAATCTCATAAAATAACAAGCTGCCCTTTAAAAATCCCCACCCCCATGCTAACATATTATGGTCTAAAAATAACTGTGCAGCATATGCTTCTTCTCTATGAGCTCTACCCGGGCTTCACAATAAGCAAACGGGAAACTGAGGAGGTACCGCCAGCTTCAGAAGCCCCACTAGCAGTCTTCCCCCCCCTTTTTTTTTTGCAGGCGTCGTTTAGTTGCAGAATTCCCTCAAGAGATTAAAGTGTCACCTCTTTTTGACCGTATGTTTTCATTAATCAATTCCACTAACTTTGGGAAAGTTGCCATATTGGTCCTTTTTTTGGATGGCCTACTGGTGCTGTGCCTGCTTTTCATTGTTAAGATTTTTTCCCTTTTATAATTTTTAAGATGGGTAAATCTTATGATTTTAAATGTTTAGGTGATTTTTTTAAATTAAGAAATGAAGGCAGTACAGTTAAAAGGCTGGCTCTATTAAAAACTGCCAGGGACATTAAAACAATGCATTAATCTGAAGAGTTAGTTTGGAGTCAGATAAGGAACTAAACATTAGCATCAGGAATGGTTAGATCGATTTTAGCATTAGTAAATTGTTAAAGATGTCAGAAATATAGCCATGAATAATCCCTACATATAATATAAAATAAATACATAAATCTGATATTATATATCCCCACAGTTAGTAACATAATAACATTGCATACATTAAACACATCAACAGAATTTATTTTAGATTTTTACTGCAAGCTCCCTTGGGCAATTTTATTAATTACTGGTCTACAAAATTTTTAAGTAAAATAAATGAATATTTAGAAGTTATGAGTATAAAGAGAGAGAGAAACCTAAGTCAATTTATGTATCTGCTGAAAGAGGCCCTAATATGTCTCACCAACAGACAGATGACATATTACTTAAATCACTACTACAGAAAACTGTGGAATACATTTTATAGATATTTCACTATTGTAGGAAAATATGGAAGACGTGTTATAGAAAACAAGGCAGTTAACACTAGCATTTCGACAATTACAATGATTTCTATGGTATTAGCTTTAGCATACTCTCACTTATATCTTGTAATTTTTTCTGGCCAAAAAAGGAAAAAAGATTACTTGGGATGTACCTACCTGTGGCCTCCAAACCTGTGAACGCTTGCGGAGTAATTTCAGAGCACTGATGTATTCAGCTTGAATTCTCCGTGCTGGCACTATGAGATCCCCATCAGCTTTGTTTACAACAACAAGATCTGCCATCTCAATTATACCTCGTTTGATACCCTGAAAACAGGAAGGAAGAAGTAAAATTTAGAAACATTGTCTACAACTAATCAACCTTTCCTTCTGCCAGCCATAGAGCATTATAAAAATAAAGCATATAGGCTTTTGACTGCCTTTTCCCATAAAACTCAGAGTACAAAGTGATGGAAAATATTTTGTGTACATATTGGGAACCTAGTGTTTAAAGGCATTTCCCAATTCTTAAGGCAAGTGAGTTGAGATATCAGATATGAAATACTACAGCTTTAGAGGTGAATAGGAAATGTTAATATCTCATTTGGTGGAAGATCAAGGAAGACACGCTAGGAAATGATTTTAAAAGGTGAAATACTCCAGCCTTTCTCGTCCTGGTGTCTTTTAAGCATGATATGGGCTGGGGTTGGTGGCATCGAGTCCAACACATCTGGAGGGTACCAGGTTGGGGATGGCTGATCTACAGTCATCCATTTAAGGCTGCATTGAAAGTGGACCAGGTCAAAGTGTCAGCTTTGTGTCAGCTTTGTGTTAGCTTCAGCTACACTGCCGGCATATTATTTATCTGAAATATTTCTAGTTCACCACTCAATCAATGAGCACTCTGAGGTGATGTACAAATAATAAAAACTGCAAACTACACTGTAAACCCAAGGATTAAACATAAAATCAAAAAGCAGCACAACCCATTGAAAGGCACTGTTCCAAAGACAAAGTTTAATATGAAAAGCCCTGCATACTTAAAATACACACAAAATTATTAATACAAATTACGAATGGTTGCCCATTTCAAGATGTACTGTGGTCATTTAAAACCAGCCAAAGGTGCTGAACACTGACCACTATATTTTGTTGGATGAGTACTGGCAGACCAAGCTGACACATGATACTTTTAGAAAGTCTCCAGTGGTTATATAATAATGATAACCGTCTGCCACCAAGTCAATTCTGACTTACGGCAACCCTTTTCAGGTTTCCCAGGCAGAGAGTACTCAGAAGTGGCTTACCATTCCCTTCTTCTGGGGGCAGCTTAGACCTGTGCAGCTTGCTCAGGACCACACAGGCTGGCTCTACTTGCAAGAGGCACAGCAATCTCCCAACCTCTGGCTCCACAGCCAGATACTTAAACTACTGAGCTATCTAGTCTACTATACTGAGAGTAGATTTTTACCAAAAGCAGCATGAATACCTGCAACTCGTCACCCCCCGCTGGTGGCAGCAGCAATACAAACATATCAACCATATCAGCAACAGCAAATTCCGACTGCCCCACACCTGAGAATGAAAAGCAGAAATTGACCATTCATTGCAAATAACTACATGGCAAACTGCATCTGTCAAATACAGGGGAGTAACTGTTCCCAAAGAGGTGTATGTGCAGGGTCCAATGAACTGCATTATTTTATGGTGACACAGTTTTTCCCCCAAGCAGAATTCTGCTATAATTTACCGCTGACTTGGCTGCATGCAAGACTTGCACCTTTCTCTCATTCTAGACGCAATGGGTTAGAGGGCAAAATACAGCCATTGAACCTCATCATGACTGAAGCCATGCTATGAACTGCATAAAAAGTTTCACCAACCTACTGTTTCCACAAGAACAATGTCATAGCCTCCACCTTCACACAATAGGATGGCTTCATTAGTGGTCCGTGTCACACCACCTAAGGTTCCTCTGGTTGGAGATGGCCTGATGTAAGCATTCATGTCTCTTGATAACTCAGTCATTCTTGTTTTGTCACCCAAGAGTGAACCTTAAGCATCGAAAAGAACACAATAGCTCAGCCACTGAAATATGAGACTTTTGTCCAAGCCCCGTGTCAACATAAGCTTATTCTTCTAAAAGAATTACGGCTTTTGTCTACAGCCTTCAACAAGACCTGCTTGGCAAAGTACCTCTGCTGCTCATGGAATGTGCCTCCACTCAATCTGGAGCAATTCTCTACCTTTCATCAGATCCCGTCTCTCACCCCACACTGTTCAGAACCTTTCTGAGAGTCTTTTCAAGGAAACAAGAAGTGGAGGGTGGGAATATCTTTTCATAAACATGTTCCATTATTAGTTCTCAAGGTACAAAAGAGAATATGCAATACATTTTGATAAATCTTTCTGATTACAACTCACACATTCAGGACACAAGATACACTGGGGAAAAAAATAACTGAACAAAACTAAGCCCATTTTCCAAAAGGGTAGCCTACTGCAGCAAAGCAAAATTGTATATATCTATATCTAACCCTCCCTCCCTCAACAAAGTATTATACTATTCTCAAGCCTAATACATTACAGTTTGAACTTCCACGGATTATAGATATCACTATTTTCAAAGAATGCCAAAGAAGTAGTTAAATGTTAGTCTGTTTCAGCATTTTGGCAAAATTAAAAGGGGAGGAGGATAACAAGGATGAACTATAATGGCATTGTGAACGCTAACAGATTTATTTCAATAGAAGTTTTAAATGAAACCGACCCAAGATAAATGCAAATGGGCTTGCAACCTGAACCTATATGTGAAGAGCATGAAATAGGCAATGCTTTCATGAGCACACTCACCCCCACTAGTGCTAGAGGAGGGGTCCACTGCCAGTACAGATACTTTGTGTCCTCTCTCTGTGAGCATTTTCCCAAAGCATTCAATAAATGTTGATTTTCCAGCACCAGGGGGACCGGACAAACCTACATAGCAATGTAAAGAACCTTGATTCGAACACAGCACATAATCAACTATAACTCATAGCAAAGCTATCAACAAGCACTGCATTTCTGGTATGCATTTATCTCAAGGATTATTCTTGCCTCACAAGTTACAAATGCCCCAACAGGCTTGTTTACCTTTTAACATTTATATTATCTAAAAATAAGTCATACTTCACATGACACCTTTATTTAAAGGGATCAGTTACTCTTCCAAAAGCAGCTCAGGTCTGATTGGTTCAACATTCTTCCTAGCTTACAAGCACATTACATATAAACATATTTTGCAGAAATCAAATCACAATTACTTCAATTAAAAAGTAAACTGCTAGCAAATTAAGAAGTGGCACCAAAGGAGTTAAGCATTTTGTGTGCACATGGAAGTAACAGACACGGGGGGGGGGGGGAAGCTTCTTTAACTAGAAACATTTGATGTTGGGACAGACTTCACAATAGAGGTGCTCAGCAAGGTGAAAATATGATTACTGCATGAGGGATCAAAATTGACCACAATCAGCTCCCTTTTAACTTTAGGCAAATCAGATTTCATTAAAATTGGTAGGTGAAAGCACTTTAAATCAGAAAAACAGTAACTGCACAAACAAAAGTGAACTGACCCACTCTAAAGGCTAGTGGCTGTCCTTTATTTAACTGTTCTTGTTCTTTGTGGTAGGATAGTACCTTCTGAAGGAGCACCTGTGCAACCTCCTTCTTCCTGCTGTGCATGGATTCCATAAGAGTAATAGCTTCTGCCAAACAGGCCCTGTGCCCTTGGATTACGCCCTTGTACAGTCTGTCTAGAAGTCTTTGCTCCTTGTCAGACAGCTCCCGGGTCTGTCGTTCTAATGCTGCTGGATAGCACAGGCCAGTCTTCAAGCCATTAGCAGAGATCATTCTCCTCGAACAACACAATGATAGTGATTTACTCTGCTGGCTACATGGAAGAGCAAATCCATGGCTCCAGCAGAAACTCTTCAGATATGATTTCCTAACGTTCTTAAGTAAACAGGAGAGAGGAAATCGTAGCAGCAGTGATGAGCCATTCATTTTGTCTTAGGTCAGGAAATCTGAACCAAAGTAACCTAGGAGGAGAAGAAAAGTTCAAGGTATTTCAATACATTATTTTCAGTTTTAAAAACACCATACAAGGCCACTGTCTGCAGCCAACTTACCAGATATATAATAACTAATGATGCACCATCAAGTTCATTATGACTTACAGTGCCTCTTTCCAGAACTTTCTAGGTATAAAGTACTCAGAAGTGGTTTACCATTCCCTTTTTCTGGGGGTGCTCTTGGACTGTGTAGCTTGCCCAAGATTACAGAGTTTCGTCCAGAAGGGACAGTGCAGAATCACTGTCTATTTGATCTATCTTCTTTGTCTTTTTCCATCTTGAATGATTAATTATTTTTGAATATTGATGTTATTTTAATTGTCTATTTTGTTCGATGTACGCCATCCAGAGTAGTCGAATGGCTAGATGGGCGGGATATAAATATAATAAATAAATAAATAAAATAAATCAAACACCGGACCTCTGGTTCTGCATCCAGCTACCCAATGCACTGAGCTATCAAGCCGTCTTACTGGACCTATATTTTTAGCCACATCTAGGCCAGAATTATATACTCCTATTTAAGTGTTTTCCAATTAAGTAAGCATGCAAGTAGGGAATGTGCACTAGTTCCAACTTCCTCCATCTCCATTTTCATTGCTCCCTACATGTGGAGAGTGACTTTTTGAAGAGGAGTGAATTTAATTTACCAGAATGCACAGTGCATGGACAGAAGCAGCTCTCCCCTTCTGAAGGTCACCTGAAAGTGATCGAAACAGCAACAGTTAGGGATGGGGTAGCATTTCTACCTTCATACACATTTACTCTACTCAGTTTGAGAACGCCTGAATAGAGGATGCTACATGCATGCCTGGACCAACAGCCTGGTAGCTGTTTGTCTTGGGGGGAAATCAGCTTTATTAAGTGCCTTTTAAACGAACAGGTAGATAGGAGGAAGTGTTACATTAATTAAGCACCCCTTTGGCTTCCCATCACATGTAATATGTACTTAGGATCTTATAGAACAAAAATGTCAAAATAATATTAGTTCTTTAGATTGCCATGTTGTAGTGTGGTTTTATAGTTTCTTCCAACTCAACCCATAATCCTTAAACATCAGGTCCTTGTACTAAGAAATCACTCTCAGTCTGCCGACCTTCTCAATCATATCAATCAGTTCTGCTCAATGGATTACTTAACTGCTAGAACTTAAAAAAACAAACTAGGTGGGACATGGTTTTAAACCGGCCACGAGAGAGGAAAAGTTACAAGTCATTGTCCATATTGACAAAGGAATCACAAATCATTCCTTCCATTCACATGAACTTTAAAGTTTAATTCATGGATTCTCCATCTGAACAGCCCTCTCAGAATATCTGCCTGGCCATGATGAGAAACAGGATCTGGACTAGATAGTGTCTGACCTGACCAGGGGGCTCTTCCTATGTGTTCAAAAGGAAAGAACCACAGACCGATATACGGGCACTTTTCCCTTATTATATCACATTATAAGTGCACATTTCCCTTATTATATCACAATTCTTGAGTTTCTGCAATAAGTCAGTAGTATGATGGATTCTTGTGAACACATTCACATTTTAGTAAAGGTAAGTATTATTCCATTGTCCAGCTTTTGTTCATATTGATCCTAATTACACACTGTAAACTGACAGTAGATGCAAAACTCAATAAATATTTTGATCAAAATTGTTTCTTAAAAGTATTTCTGAATAGACATATTTAGGAAATGGGTTTAATGACTAAAACATGGCTAAATAGTCCAAAAGGAGTACTAACACCAAGATGCAGGAATTGATCTGCTAAACAGAAACATTAAAAAGTCCCACTACACTTAATACGGAGGGAGCTAAATCAAAGGAATAAGTATGTTTTAACACGGAAGAAAGTAGGTCAATAAAGAGACAGTCTGGACACATTAAGAGTTCTAATTCAACATAACTTTGACACATGGATCCAAAGGTAGACTGAAAGCTACATTTAGAACCCAGAGTGAAAAAAGTTGGTTTTTTTAACGCCCAGATTTAAGCATCTATTAGTACTATTCTGTAAGACCTACTGGCTTCAGAAGAAGAACAACTTGGATTTCAGCATCATAAACAACACCAGTTTAAACATTAATAAAGAGTCTAATCCTAAGGACATGTCAACAAGTCAAGTAGCAGCTTACTTGCATGTGAACAGCTACTGCATCACAGCCTCTGAGCATCAGATTTATGCAACATTTTCAGTCCAGCATTACACAATATTATCTAATTCAATTTCACAGAGACAGAGTGGGCTGAGGACACAAGTAATGTGTATACCTTACTATGGGGAATTTTAATTTCCTAAATAATGTGGTATAGTGGATAGAGTGATGGACTAGGACTCTGGAGAGCGAAGTCTGAATCCCCACTTGGCCATGGAAACTCACTGGGGGAGTGGAACTGGTAAAACCACTCCTTAAATCTCTCACTTACCTTGAAAGTCCTACTAGGGTCACAATGTGACTTGAGTGCAGAGAACACACAAACAACATAAATGCAAAATAGAGAGATCTATATTAAATAAGCAGGATTTATTTCATAATTCTGCTTCTAACAGCACAATCCTGTTTACTCCAAAGCTTCGCAGAGTCTGCGGCTAACCGCAGGCAACAACTGTGCATAAGACTGCACGCGAAATGACAGTAAAATAGATACTCCAGGATACTACATCCGTATCTCTGTGCAGCTTCCCAAGTACAAGTTTACCTATATTAAATATTTGCACTGCAAACACAATTTTTCATTAGGAGCACAGAAACAATAAAGTCATCGATACCGCCAGGTATAATAATCCTCTCCCTTCCTTCCTTCCAATAACTCGACCCTCGCCCGCCCCCGCCATCCAAGGCGACACTACCTTGATGATCACCCTGCCCTCCCGTACAAAACGTACCACTACAGCAAGGAAGTGACCTCGCCGCTCCGAACTGTTTACATCCGGGACACATCCGTGAACGCAAACCAACAGGCTACCCGAACCTGATCTCACCCCACCCGCTATGTCACAGTATTCTTGAATGCGCCTGCGTAGTCCCCTGGTGGTTGCGACGGAGGCAAGCGGGGGCTTCTACGCAGGCGCAGAGAAAGATGTCCGTAGATCTACGAAAGGGTGGAGGACATTTCTTTAGTCGGAGTGCGAGAGTGCTTGGGTTTCTGCAGTTTGCATTTTATTTCTTATTGTTGCTTAGCGTGCCTCTTGTTAGAATGGTAACAAGGACAGATGCCCCTAGGAGACCATGCGAGACCCAGGGCTTTTAAAAATCCCTACCCCAAAAAAGACAGAATCCCCCCCCCCCAAATAATAACCATTTTGTAAAGAAAAATAATTTCCACTTTTTTCTTTCCTCCTTTCCTTTCAAAGTTTTTAATGCGGGAGAAAACGGCTGGCCTTTACCCTTTGCCCTATCATCCACAGGAGTGGGGCAGATCAAACAAACAAACACACACGAAAAGAGACACAAACGTTGGGGCAGCTTAAAGACTAATTGCTATATTTTAATGTAAGCTTTCGTGGGTCAAGTCCACGTTCTCAGTGGAGCAGAGGAGTTAAAAGTAAGGGTAACGTGGACATACTGCAAAGGAGTTGCTGAGAGAGTGGAATAGGTCGTAAAGGTCTCTTCACCCAATTCGGACAGAGGGCTACGTTTAAAGTTTGTAGAAATTGGTTCCAGAATCCTGTTGGTGCTTGTGTCAGGTTTGTGTCACTTGCCACAGCTAATTGCCACTAACTGATGAGGTGCCAGCTGCCATGCGCCTCAAGGCAGGCCCCTGGTCACATGCTCAGTTTTGCAATCAAGACGCACTCGGGTATCTCCTTCAGTCAGCCACAGTTAGCTGCCGCAAGTTATGCCAACTTTATGCAAACATCAATAGGATTCTGGCTTAACTCTTGTTTTCGTTGCATTTTGCCAACCAAAGGGGGTGTTCGGGAGTGTGTGTATCAAAGCTGCTGTTAACATTCCCATATTAGTGGTGGGGTGGGAAGCAAAGTGGTAGCTTAAAAGCAGCTCTGTCACATATACTGTATCACCATTAATATTTCCATACTGCAGATTAAGAATGGAATTTGAAACAAGCTTGTATTATGATATCTGCATTTCAGGTGGAGGTGGAATATTCATACAGTATATTGTAGAAAGATACTTCAACTTCTTTTGCCAATAGGTCTCAGGGTTAAAACAGTCATTTGAGATAGTTCTTCAGCTCCCTTGCCTCAAAAATTGCTGTTTTGGATGCCTGCCACATTTTCTGCAGTGAAGATCATCACAAAGAATTCATTCCTTTTATGTACAATTGCCCTATCTTCATTCAAGAATTCTTGTCTTATGACAGCCCATCTGTGTTTTTTATTTGCTTATGCTGTAGCTGAAGATATTTCTATTACTGATTTTTAATATTTTCAGCAGTATGCTCAGTCATCATTTCTTCTGTCATGTTGTCAGTTTGCTCTGCCAGATTTTATGCTCCTTCTATAACACACCATCTATTAAAGGAATTCTTGTCTTTCATACGTCAAGTCTGTTTATTAGATATGCTGGCATCTTTTTGGACTGCTATATATTAAATTAGAAAAGATACATTTTATTTTACGTCTATTATTGTAGTTTTAAATAACTAACAAGTGTCCTGAAGAGATTTGGATTGCTTCCTCACCCCATCTCTTCTTTTTAAAAAAAAAATATATATATATATATTTGTTTGAAATTAAACATCACAGTCCTAGCTATAAAATGCTCAGTTTGTTTTGTCAGCTTGAGACATTTTGCATATATATATACACATGTATATATATATACACATGTATATATATATACACATGTATATTCTGCCCAGACCTACCACAGCCACTCTGGCTAACACAGTATACTATTACAATATATTATCAGCCTGAGATGTTTTGGAATATTTGTCTCAGGCTTTTAATTAACAGTGTTCTGTGCTATCTCTCTAGATTGAGAGCAAAGACCAAAGTCCAGCTGAAATGCATGCGGGATTTCCTCTTCGCCGATGATGCAGCCATTGTTGCCCACTCTGCTCAAGACCTCCAACAACTCATGAATTGTTTTAGCAAGGCCTGCCAAGACTTTGGACTAACAATCAGCCTGAAGAAAACACAAGTCATGGGCCAGGGCGTGGACTCACCTCCCTCTATTACCATCTCCACACAAGAATTGGAGGTTGTTCATGACTTTGTGTACCTTGGCTCAACGATCTCTGACACTCTCTCTCTAGATGTCGAGCTGGATAAACGCATTGGCAAAGCAGCTACCATGTTCTCTAGACTCACGAAGAGAGTATGGCTCAATAAGAAGCTGACGACATATACCAAGATCCAGGTCTATAGAGCCTGCGTCCTGAGCACACTCCTGTACTGCAGTGAGTCCTGGACCCTTTGTGCACGGCAGGAGAGGAAGCTGAACACCTTCCATATGCGTTGCCTCTGACGCATTTTTGGTATCACCTGGCAGGACAAAGTTCCAAATAGAGTAGTCCTAGAACGAGCTGGAATCTTTAGCATGTATACATTACTGAAACAGCGACGTCTACGTTGGCTTGGGCATGTCGTGAGAATGGCTGATGGTCGGATTCCAAAAGATCTCCTGTATGGAGAATTAGTGCAGGGAAATCGCCCCAGAGGGAGACCACAGCTGCGATACAAGGACATCTGCAAGCGGGATCTGAAGGCCTTAGGAATGGACCTCAACAGATGGGAAACCCTGACATCTGAGCGTTCAGCCTGGAGGCAGGCGTTGCATCACGGCCTCTCCCATTTTGAAGAGACCCTTGTCCAGCAGACCGAGGCAAAGAGGCAGTCACGGAAGCAGCAAAATCAGGGAGCTGGACGGGGGACAGACTGTATTTGTCTTCAGTGTGGAAGGGATTGTCACTCTCGAATTGGCCTTCTCAGCCACACTAGACGCTGTTCCAAGTCCTCCATACAGAGCACGTTACCATAGTCTTTCGAGACTGAAGGATGCCTAATATAATATATGTTCTGTGCTAGCCAGAGTAGCTGGGATGGGACTAGGCTAAACCTAAGATGCTGCCTTACACTTACCATTGGTTTATTTACCCAAGTATTGTCAACTGTGCCTGTCAGCACATTTATAGAATTTCAGATAGGAATTTCTCCATCCCTATTTGGGGGTGCCAGGCTTGAACATGGAACCTTCTGTATGCAAATCACATGCTGTGTCACCGGAGGGAGTCAGTAGTTTAGGAGTGGGCAGTCTGCTGCTGGCCTTCTGCTCCATGCCAGTGTAAATCTCCTCAATGGTTATGGTTATCCTCCAAACAAGTTGATTTTGGGGGGAAACATGCCTCTAAACAAATTTGTGATTGGTAGGTGCTCTACTGCTGAGTCTCACATGTGTTTAATTAGAAGTTAGTTACATTAAACATTAAACACAGTGGCATTATGAGTAAATGTGCACAGAGTTAATTACTCTTCTGTGTCCATATATATAGTATATTCCTAGCTCATCCTGTATACTGTTACAGTTTCTCATAACATTTTCTTTTTTTAATATATAGAGGTGAGGCTGATATAAAAAGCCTCTTAGGAGTTGCCATCGCATTTTAAGACCACAGAATAATACAAATTGGATCTGACAAACTGAAGCAAGGATAGTTGCAATCCTGTGTAGTTATACTTAGGAGGACTCATAACACACTTTTAAGTCTTCCAACAAATCAGTGCCATTGTGCTTGGTAGTATTGCTCTCAAATAAGTATGTACAGAATTTCAGCTTATGTCTCACTGAGCTTGGTTGGAATCTGCTAACCAGATGGGGAAAAGCCTGTTTGAATAATTGTTCGGGCTTGAAAAAATAGAAGCCCCTCAGCAGCAGAGAAGAAAAGTCATTTTAGGAGCAGAAACGGCTGGACCAATTTAAATCAGCCTTTGCATCATGTGGTCAATAAAAAAAATACTTCAAATTCACCTGTTTTATAAGCAGAACAAAAATCCCACAGTATTTTACCATGTAGCTGCACCCTATGACTCTTGATTGGTGCTCTTCGTATTTATCTTCAGGCATCCAATAATGTTAAAAAACCGTGATCTGCTAGCCTACAGCATCATTCAGTACTTAGTTTTATTCCAAAGGATTAGAAAGAGATTACATTTCTCTCTCTCTAGTAATCCACAATCTACATGTAGCTGTATTCTGATATAAACTAACATATGTCTTATTTAGTTTTTGTTAATAATAAAATACTACTTATTTTTATAGTTTAGTTTTATTAGCAGTACACAAGTTGAATTGTTGAATTGCTCTTGATCAAATATTCAATTTCATTCCATCAATGGTAAGCAGAAATGCGTTTATTTGATTAAAAATAATCTGTTCATAATATTAAACTTGTTTTTCTGCTGATATTTTGGGCTGTGTAATGCTTATGGTGGGACGTGGTGGCGCTGCGGGTTAAACCGCAGAAGCCTCTGTGCTGCAAGGTCAGAAGACCAGCAGTCGTAAGATCGAATCCACGCGACGGAGTGAGCTCCCGTCGCTTGTCCCAGCTCCTGCCAACCTAGCAGTTCTAAAGCATGTAAATGCGAGTAGATAAATAGGTACCACCACAGTGGGAAGGTAACGGCGTTCCGTGTCTAGTTGCGCTGGCCACGTGACCACGGAAACTGTCTTCGGACAAACGCTGGCTTTACGGCTTGGAGACGGGGATGAGCACCGCGCCCTAGAGTCGGACGCGACTGGACTAAATGTCAAGGGGAACCTTTACCTTTACCTAATGCTTATGCTGCCAGATATGAAAAACAAGAGTTCCCTTCTTAAATTGCAGTCTCTTGTTCAGGAAGTTCTCTGCAGACTTTAGGCCATTTAGCCAACTAGAGAAGAAAAGTGTTGCACAAAATTTTCATTACAGGAGGGAAACAGCTTCTGGCATTTATATTAGTCTTCAGGATCTATAACGTGCTTGCAGAAAGTGACAGTAAAAGGTCTGGAATGAATAAAGGGAGATATATCTCTAATGAATTAGTGACCATGCTCAAAGCTTGTAGCAACTTAAAACAGTACCCCAGTTTAACAGAAAAAATGTTATTCTTAATTGCCAGGTTTATTATACAGAGGTGTGTGTGTGTGCACACACGCGCACGAGAGAGTGCATGTGCGTGTGGTGGGGGTGAGGGAGAGTCCTCAAGTAGGAGTGAGGAATGTGTGCCTGCTTGAACTGCAGCTTTCACCAGTTCTAGCCAGCAGAGCCAATGAAGAATGATGGGAGTTGCACTGCAACATCTGCAGGTCTACAAGTTTCCAGAGGTGGGAAACGTCTTTCAACCTAAAGGCCAGATTCAGTTCCATATAAATTCTCAGCAAGGGGACAAAGCATATTTTAGTTTAAAAGCTCTTACTATCAGTAACTGAGCCTTAGAAGATGTATACAGAAGTTAGGAAAACAACGAAGGACAGTATCAGTGAGAAAGGAAGAGGGACATCTGGGGAATCCCAGACAGCCAGATTGGGACCCCAAGTGAGCTTAATTTGACCCCAGGAACTGAGGTTCCTCATCCTGTTGTAAACAATGGGGTTCAAATGGCAGAGATGTGCAAGAAACAATTTATTTCAATTTGATTAAAGCTGAAATGTGTACAAAATAAGTACCACTGGCAACAGCAGTAATTGGTGATAAGTTAACACAGTCTTTGTGTTGGGGAAGCTATTGTATCTATTCAATATCAGCTTAAATCAGGAAGCCATTGTTTCAAGTTCAAACAAATTCAAGCTTCATAATTAGGTCTGACTGAACTACTTCAGGCTGAAGTCTTTTTTTAAAAAAATCATTTCGTTTGAGAATGGCAATTTTCAGGTTACTAGCAGAACATTAAGTGATCTTGAAAAGGTCTACTTGTTTCTTAGGTTGTATTTTCTGACATAAATTATGGAATTATTTGTCACAGCACTTTGCAAGACTTGTTGACATGTAAGGTTTTAATTTAAAAAACAACACCTGTGACTACATTTAAAGATAGGATGTTTTCTGTATCATGAGCTAGAAATGTGACTACTCTTAGGATGCCCACCTATCTCAGGGGCACGAAGATCTAAATCCAATTCTTAATCCCAGCTAGACAGCTCAGTAGATCTTAAAATTTCAGTTCCCACTAGCAATAGGGAAGAGATTTTACAAGGAAACATATCTGCTGAACACCTTGGAGAAATGATTTAAGGTAGCTTAGTGCCAGCTGAAGTTGATAGTATTATTACACCAATTTGGTTTAAGAGTGGTCCTTGCATTCTTAAATTATCAATCACTCACACTTACCTTCACTCTCCAAAGACAAAGCCATGTTAACTTGTCTCAACATGCTGACAAAATTAAAAGAGGAAAAAGAAAAGAAAAAGAAAAGGCAGACAGGCAAGCAAAATATTGTGGCACTTTGAAAATTAACAGATTTATTTCAATGTGAGCTTCTATAATAATCTTAGAACTGCAGAGCTGGAAGGGATCCTATGGATCACTGAGTCCTGCCTGTCAAGGAGACACAGTGGGGAATCAAACTCTCACACTGAGCGATCCTCCACGGATCAAAACATGAATCTTCAGACATAAGGACTGCAAATACATGTCCCTATAATTACAGATCACCAACATGGAGGTATGTATAAATATAGAAGACATTTACAGTATTTGTACTTTTTGTGTCTCAAGAAATGGATTTTGATCTCCAAAACTCTCACTGAAATAAATCTGTCAAGTCTTTAAAGTGTCACAATATTTCACCTATCTTTCTCTCTTTTATTTTCTCCCTTAATTTTGCCAATTTACCTCCACTGTCTGAATATAGTTACTTTGTTACTGGACACCCTTCTAAATGGCAGTACAAGTCAGACTCACATTCAGACCCATTGTACCTGTCAAGTTCATACATACTGTGTGGTTTTCAAGCATCTAAAATGAAAATGAATACTACCAAAATGGTATGGAATAGGAACATAAATGTTTTAGAGAACTGTTTCCCAATTAGTCTGGCAATACAAGACTGTACAAGTTATTAAAGTTCTTGTTGCTGCTTTAAGGGAGACACAAAGGTATTGCTCGCTCTTCTGTGGTGACAAATTTTGTGTATTTTTCCCCAACCAAAGACTTTTCTTGCAAAAACCTTTTCTTTGTACTATTCATTCATATTATACCTACTAAGTGGGTTAGAGCATGATAAGAAATACACAAGAAACAGTTTTAATCAAAGTAAGCAATACATTTATTTGAACTTCAGTAGAGATGAACCACTAAGTTTTGGAATAAAAAAATACTGAAAAAGTATTATAGCTTGAATGAATATAAAAACATTAGCAGAAAGAAAACAATTTAAAATGGTAAAAAAAATTAACCTTAAGTCTGAAACACTTGAATAGGTTGTTTAATTCCTCCCAACATATGCTAACATCTGCTACTTTGGCAAAACACAAACCTCTTACAAAATGAAACAGCTACTTCCGTTATGTGAACTGCATAAAACTGCCCAATCTCTGAAAGGCTGTACAATTTGTCTTGAAATATACAGACCTTGCAGTACATGACAAAAGCATTTATTGACCCGCCCTTGCCCTCTGAAGCTGAGGATGGGCAGAAATATATTGGTTAGTAGTAAGATGAAGCCACTATAAAAATGAAATGCACACAGCAAGACTTGGACTTGTTTAACAAACTATGTTTACATTATAATTCTACCTGTCCTTGTCAGCTTCCCTTCCCACCCCCGTTCTCCTGTCTATCTAATTTCTTTTGGCTAGTCCATCTCTAACTTCCAAATACACTGTACATACATTTAGCAAAGAGCATACCTAAAAATTCTTGCTGCAGTATGGTCAGTACACAGTTTCAGAAGGTTACACAGAAGCCTTGATTTTTTTTTGATAGGAACTATTACCAAGACCAGTGGCTTTCAAACATGGTGAAAAGCTGCTTAACAAGAAGGAGAGAAAGAGCAACCATCAAATTTTGGCACTCATTCCAGAACACACTGGGTGCTCAACACAAGGAGATCTTATTGAATGAAATCAGATCGCTCGAGAACAGTATCCTCCTCATTGCACTGACCTGGACATCCCTAAGTATTACACACTGCCCTGCCTAAAGGGTCATAAGATACACACTGCTCTCCATAAAGGGTCACAAGATATAAACTACTATTGTAAACTAAAAATCTTGATATCAGCAACTTTTTTTTCCTGATCTAACAGTTGGTCACATAAGTCAAGTATAACAAAGGCTGCTGCCAGTTTTGCACGTGTCTGACTCATACATCCTTCAAGTACATGCAAGGCTCAATAGTGTCTGAAGTGTAGCTGCTCAGAATCCTTTTAAGACACAGAAGAGATGGGGTTATGAGGAGAACCCATCTGCGTAAGAACTTTATCCAGCCACTGGAGGGGACCGTGCAAATGAATCTCAATCCAACATGGTGTGCTTGTGACATCTTGTCGGTGATACTCAGCTCCCCAGCCCTAGAAAAAGAGAAGTGTGAAGGTTATAGCAGCATTTGGTCTCGCTGGAGGAATATTCCCGTTGTGAGAACACAAAGACATTAAATATTGTATTCAGTAAATCCCTCTCCTCTATCCCCACATTTACTTTTTTAAAAAATGCACTAATTTTCTGTTCTCTGAAAGGAAAAGTATCTACTGATGTTAACAGTCAGTGATGCAGTCTCAATCTTCTGCACCTAGTGTGCTGACTCCATACACACTACTACAGTCAAACCTCGACCTACGAACGTCCCTACCTACGAACATTTCGACTTACGAATGGCTCCGATTGCAAAAATTTATATCGACTTGCGAACAGAGCCTCGACTTAGGAACGGAAAAAGGCAGGGGGAAAGGGCGGGAAATTCAAAACTCAGCCTCCCAGGGCTTGCCCAGCACCATTTTTGAATTTCCCGCCCTTTCTCCCTGCCTTTTTCCGTTCGGAGGCTTGCCCAGCACCATCGGAGGACTGGCGGGGGACCTCTGAAAGCGGCGATTGCCGCGTGGGGGGGACCATCGGAGGACTGGCGGGGGTTCCCCGCAACCGCGATCGCCGCTTTCAGAGGTCCCCCGCCAGTCCTCCGATGGTGCTGGGCAAGCCTTCTGAAGCCTCTGAAAGCGACGATCATGGTTGCAGGGGACCCCCGCCAGTCCTCCGATGGTGCTGGGCAAGCTTCCGAAGGCTTCCCATGCACCATCGGAAGACTGGCGGGGGTCCCCCGCAACCGCGATCGCCGCTTTCAGAGGTCCCCCGCCAGTCCTCTGATGGTGCTGGGCAAGCCTTCGGAAGCCTCTGAAAGCGGCGATCGCGGTGGTGGGGGACTCCCGCCAGTCCTCCGATGGTGCTGGGCAAGCTTCCGAAGGCTTCCCCTGCACCATCGGAGGACTGGCGGGGGTCCCCCCATGCGGTGATCACCGCTTTCAGAGGCTTGCCCAGCACCATTTTTGAATTTCCCGCCCTTTTCCCCTGCCTTTTTCCGTTCCGAGGCTTGCCTCCGACGGTGCTGGGCAAGCCCTGGGAGGCCTCGGAAGGCGGCAATGGTGGCGGCGGGGGACCCCCGGGAGGCTTCGGACCGGTAAGTTGCTGCTTTTATAAATTGCTCTGGGTGGGTTTTGGGCTGGGGGGGTATGTTTCTGTGTTGTTGTTGTTTTTTTGATTTTTTTTTTTGCAGTCCCAGCGTGGGACTTGCTCAAATGTTTATTTTTGAATGTTTTTGTTTTTTTTGTGTGTGTGTTTTGCAGTCCCAGCGTGGGACTGCAAGTGTTTTATTTTTCATTTCTTTTTTGGGGGGTATTTTTTTCTTCGGCCGGAACGGATTAATGGGTTTTCAATGCATTCCTATGGGAATGCATAGTTCGACATACGAACGTTTCAACGTATGAACGTTAATCCGGAACGGATTAAATTCGTAAGTCGAGGGTTGACTGTATCTGTACAGTATCCAGCATTATCTCCACTCCCTGAATATAATGTATGCAGCTGCTTTAACAGACATTTTCTAATGGATGCAAAGATACTGCTGAACATGTCAGCCAAACTTAACTCAGTGACTGGATCCAGACTCTGGAATGCCCAATCCCATGAGTGTCTTCCCACTTTAGTAAGGTTGGGGGAATATGTGGCTAACCAGATGTTGTTGGCCTTCTGCCATATGCCCCCCAGCAAAAGTTTATTCTAACACGCATTTGATCTGTTGGATTAATCTGCCCCCCACCTGAAGATACGGCTTCATTGCTGTATTCCTTTTAATTAATTAGCTTTTTACTGTATATAGTCTATTTTTATATGTACTTGTTCATATTACATCTTTTATTAAAAACTGCTGTGATTTATTTTTGAAAATCCTCATTTGAATACCAGCAGGTTTTGATTTCAACAATATTTTAATTTCAGTGTTGACAATCTGGTTCCGGAGCCTGAATTTCCAAATCTAGGATAATACTTTTCAGTCTGAAGTTTGGCCAACATGAAAGGCACAGTGAACTTTTAAAGCGAACAAGTACTCTAGCTTCAGCTCAGCAACACAAAGGCTGTTCACTAAGATTTCTGACATGCTAAACTTACCGACAGGACAGATTTATTACCTGTGCCCTAGAAAGGTGGTCTTGCCCTCATGCATGGCTTACCAGAGGTTGCTGGATACAACTCCCATGAACTGTGCAACTATGATAGAGTGCAACTGTGCAACTATGATAGAGTGGCATCTGGAACATCTGGAAGGCCACAAATTTCTCAGCCCTCACACTACAGAATGTCATGGATACATGCCTAGTAAAAACCCAAGACTATTGTGACACCTTAAACATTAACAAATTTATTATGACATATAATGTTCACTGGAACAGATTACTACTTTGGTGGCTACTAACGTACCTTAACATGAATTCTATAGAGTTGGGGCTGGAAAAAAGACAATAGTCTGGTTTCTGCAATTTTGTGACTAGACTCCTATGGGCAGAATCTTTCTACTTCACATCCAGGCTTTGAAGGAGGATTCCAGCATAGAAAATACCTATCTCATAACACATATGCAAAATCCAATGGTCTCTATAGCTGGAAGGTATAACTTTTGGCAGACTCGTTTGAAAGGCAAGGGTGCTAGGCATACTCATCACAGAATGTATGGGTCATTATATTTATGGAATTAAAAACAAGCATCCTCCCTGCCTGTTCCATCAGCAGGTTCGGCAGCAGCACAACAATGTATGCAACCTTTCTTAAGAGACCCATGCCTTCTCTCACTGTAGTTTTTCAGGAGGAAGACATCCTTCATGCCCTGTGTACACATGCAAATTCCAGTAAGAGTGAAGAGCCCTTTTCAGTGGCTGCCTCCCCAAACTTCTATCTGAGGAAAGTTATTAGAACATTCCATGGTATGCATGACTATGTTTGGGGAAATGGAGGGTCCCTTTTTTTAAAGCCTGGAATTTAGAGGAAGGGTCAATTATAGAATAACTATTCCCTTAAGCCTTGCGGACGGGTGACCTAGAAATAAAATGACCTCAGCTAAAGTCACTAGTCATTCTCTTTCACAAACGTATGAGGCACATATAAGGCTCTCCATCATTGCTTACCTTTACAAAGCTCATGCGGATAGTGCACATCTTGGTGAGTTCATACACTGTTTCAAAGCCATGGTTCACCGACTGAGCCAGAAGTTGAGCAAACTCTTGGTTGTTGAAGATTTTCAAACTGCAGCCACTTGGAATTTTACATACTGTGGTTGGATGAAAACCATGATGGTAATTGCAATTTCGACTTTGCACAAATATACTACTGTCGCTAAGACACTCTGCATAGACTTCGCCACCAACATAATAGAGGTGCACTCCTACAAAGAGACAGAAAATTGGTTAGATCAATCCTTAAATCAAGGAGCTCCAAGGGGGTCAAAGTGTCCAAAGCCACTATGAAAAATATATGAATAAGTATCTTCTGCTCATAGCAAACATGTAAATGAGGAATTTTATATATTTGAACCAAACACATTAACAGAGAGAATTACTTTTTTGCATAGTTTGACTATGATTTCATGAGCTGCTCTAATTGCCAGTATAGGCATCTACACATATCACTGGATTTCAGCCTGATGAAGACCTGCACATAGTTGAAAGCTAGCTTATGTTTGTGATTTTCAACAGTCTAATAAAGGCATCACCCATTCTTGCCAATGGACACCAAGGATTTTCCTGGTTCAAAACCCTGTGTTACTTTTGGGGATGCTGGTGTATCTGTTTGGTAGTCTAAAAGTATGCACAGATACAAGAGGATGAAACCACATCTTTTCAAGTCTCAGTAACTTAGTAAAATCAAGAATAAATCTATGCTTGGATAACCCGCCTACTTCATTATTATATGTAGTCCTGCTTTTAACATCAATTTAGATTTTTCATGGCTTGACTATAGGTTCAGTAGAATTTACAGAATTTGCCAAAACCACAGGCCAGCCATCCTCTCTGCCTACTTTACCCTCACAGGACTGTTGTGGTGATGACAAGGATGATCATGATAATGTTGCAAAAACAAATTTCCTAACAATAATAATAATACAGTTATTGCACAGCTTGAAAAGCCCATTGGGATTCATTGTGACCTATTGCTTCTATATTCAGTGTATAGTCCCCCCACAAGATCCAAAGTTACTTTCCATCAGAACCAGTTGGGGAAAGGGGGGAATTAAAACAAACTATGATTAATTCCAAGTCAATTTAAAATATTGGGGTTAATAGGTTTCATTTAGATCCAGCTCTATTTAAAAAACAAAAACAAATAAAAACTGCTTATTGGAAATCAAAGTCATACTAAAAACCAAATCACTGTCAATTTCTTCAGTCCATAAAAAAAAAGGAGGAAAGGAAAAAAGATGCAGTATGTCATTGCATGGATATGGTTTCCTTAAATCAAGGAGAAACAGTATGTCTTTTTTCAGATCTGAGGATTCCCCCACCTGCTAGAATAGCACTTCCCAGTTCTTAAAGGATCAGGCAGGAGACCAGCTGCTACCCCCACAAAAGAAAAGCCTTCTTTCCCCTTTTTCAGGAAATGTACTTCAGAAAATGTTGATGTCAGAAGACTTACAGCAGCACATCCTAAGCTGGTGCCATACTAATATGTTGGACTACGATCACCATCATTCCTAGCCAGAATGCCATATGCTGATGGGGGATAATGTGAGTTATAATGCAACAAATCCCAAGGGTAAACTCTGGAAAAAGCTGCCTTGTGGTCTGTAACCCTATTCCTACAGGCTTGCCAAGAATATTGTGTTTACCAACATATAAAGCTGGATATGCAGTAACATAGGTTACACTAGTTCTCAGTGAAGCCTGACGGCACCCCATCCCTCATGCTAGCATGCTTCCTCTGCCTTCCCCTCTCCTCTTGAAGTTGGAACAGAACCAGCAGTACCTTTGCCAATATGCCGCCTGGTGTTCTCAATGGTGGAATTCCGATTAACATTCGAGAGCAGCCCCAGGCAAAACCTGTTCTTGTTGTTTGAAGGATCAGTGAAGCCATCCACCAACACACTTGTGGAAGAGGCATGAAACGCCTCTCCCACCCGATTATTGAGCTCATAGTAGACAATGGAGCACCAGTGTTTTGGCTCCTCATAAGCAACTGCCTGAACATCTGCAAGAGAAGAAAAACCAGAAATCAGTGACACTGGAATTAATGAGTTCCTGAGCTTTAAAGTTTTATTTATTTATTTTCAGTGTGTAGCTTTTGGCTTAAGATCACTGAAGAAACAAAGGGGAAAATCTGGCTGTGCAGCTGCTAATTGGAAGTCATTCTCTCACAATGTGCCATTGTACAATACATTTCAGCCAGACTAAGAATACAGTGGAAGCCTCCAAAACTGGGGGAAGGGGAGATTTAGCAGGTATATGGACAAGCAGCCTGCAGGTTTGACGTTTTGGAATTATGCTCCCAAGAGGTAGAACTGCAATATTTATAACTGATTAATGAAGTTAAGAGACAATGTCCTGCAATATTTATGAACTGATCAACAATGCTAAGAGACAGTATCCTGCAGCAGGTAAGAGTGGACTAGAGAGATCTGTGTCAGCATTGCCACTTGAACTGTGAAGCCTCTATGGCAAGGCTAAATGGGTTACTTATATCACTTTGAGATCCCTACAGGCAGGCTGGGCACAAGTATGAATCACCATCCCTGCTAAAATACATGTTCTGTAGCCAACTACAAGCAGGGCATACTTTAAATGCTTTAATTTAATTTAATTTAAATAGACATGTATGCTTCTGTCTGGGAGAGAAGAAGAATGTATTCTGAGACAGTGAGTACTTTGAGATACATCTACTGCCAAAGAAAGAAGGCATGGTTTTTTTAGATCAGCTTTCTACCATCTTAGATTTCCAGATGTTTTAGACTACAAGGCCCACTGTATCAACCACTAGCCATGCTGTCAGAAAATGACAGGAGCCATAATCCAACACTCAGGAACCCAAAGTTGATAAAAGACTGCTGTGGGCCTACTGATTGTCTCTTATGCAAATCTACTCTAATTGGGAACATGGGATTTAGCCTCCAGAGAAGTAACTTTGCTACTGTCTGGCTAATGGCAAATAAAGTGAGCAGCTGGGGAGAGAGAAATCTAAGAATTGTTTATTATTTGTACGCATCACATATTATGGAAGGAGTACAATAAACTCATTTAGATTTTCTTTAATAGCAGTGCCTAACTAGTGGATATTTAATGCAGGGTGTGGGAGTAGAACTGAATCACTGGCTTTCTGATTAGACCAAGAGCCAAGTACTGTCTTGAGGGTGGGGAAGCTGGCTTGGACATTCCCCTAATTGAAATCTTTTGAGTTTCTACTATAAAAGGACACCATTGCAGAAAATGTTTCTTAAACAGAGGTAGGCACTTTGTGGCTTGTTGGATGGTGTACTGCAACTCCCATCACTCCCTACCCAATATAGCTAAAAGGAAAGGATAATACCTGGAGGACTACAGGTCGTTCACTATGGTCTTAAAAGGCTATTTTCTAGGAACACGATTTCAGCACATTTGCTCTGACCCTTTTTAAAGATTCATTAGACACTCACAGGCTTCTTTTTGACAGCTAAATCTAAGCAGGCCAATAGGAAGGAAACTACATGGCACTATGAGTTATGCCCGTGTCCTGCCTCTCCTCCAAATGCCCACCCTGCATTGTATCCCCACAATTGCACTGTGAGGTAAATTAGGCAGAACGGAAGGGTCTCCCAGTGAGCTTCAGACCAAGTGAGAATCTGGACCTTGTCTCTTCAGGCTCAAGTGTGACATTCAATTAACCATTATACAACACTGTCTCTCTTCAGCAGATTAGAATCCTTGGAAAAATAACTGTCTTTGGACTGTGATTATCAAAATTCAGTGGCCATGGTTGCTGATTGCAGGTGTTCTGGGAACTGCTTTCCAAAAAAGTAACTTTCTCTAGGCCTAGTGAGGATTATTTTGTAAGATCCAGGGTATGGAAAAGTGATAATCAACCAATGACACTCATGAGGATGGTTTTGGCCAAAGGAAATGGATTACATATACAGTTAGATGGCAGACGGCATTGACTAGAGGGGGGAATGGTGCTCCTTTAAGTCTGGTTCACTGATTATCAAGGATATGCCAAGAAGTGCTGATGCAAACAAGCTGCAGCATTTTTAATCCTTTCAAGTCATTGTAAGGCAGCCTTTAATTATTCGTAAGTGGGTGCACTCTTCACAGTAAGATGCCAGTAACTATTAAAACTACACAGCTTTGCCCTAGTTCTCAAACTCTGGAAGAAATCCTGCCAGCTGGCCATTCCTGTAGAATGAAATCATATCTCTCTCACACAGATTTCATACAAACTTCCTCACATTTGCCTTAAGTCATGCCGAGCAGGTGCGTTTTGTCTCTCCATTCCCAGCATGAGCCAACAATAGGAGTTACCCAACTTCACTGACAGGATGCAGCTTGTTAAGTCAAATCTCTTAAGACTAACAAATCTTCACAGAAAGCAGGCCTCTCGCCGTCTGCACCTCGAGAGCATTTGAGCCGACATTTACGGCCAGTGCCCTCTGTAAACATGAACTGCTACAGACCTTTCCGAATGGCTATTTAACAAAGGATGTGATCATACAGATCAGGTAGAGGTAGGGGAATAGGAGAAATGAGTTCCCAGAATTAAGGGAAACAGGTGCAGGGTAAACAATGTCAATATAAAGGAAACTAGGATAGTTTTGCCCTCTATAAAAGGGAGAGGCGAGAGATTATGACTAGGGGGGAAATGTCAAGAGATCCACAGGGAGCTTCTGCCACACTAATAGGGGCATTTGCTACTAACGGTCTGGCCCCTGCCTTTCCTCCTTCTCATAATGGCAACTTCCTTCAGCCTGTTCTGCACGTTCTGCTCCCTGTGCTCTTAAAACATCTCACCCCAAATCCACAGGGCAAATGCACAGAGGAGGCTGCCCCATAAGCAAAAAAGGTGGGTAAAGTGGCTAGTGCTCCTTGTAGTACAATGTCAGTTCGTAAAAATGACAAAGTACTGATTTGATTCCACATCTAGCAATCCTGCTTTGCAAATGAAGCCACTGTGACATGCAACACTGCACAATGTAATGGTAGAGGTGGCTCCAACTGTACCAGCATGTACAAGAACTCAATAGAGAGCGCTGGCTGGCTGGTGGGTTCAGCGGTTTAGGACTCTGGCTGCAGAGACAGAGGTTAGGAGTTTGATTCCCCACTGTGCTTCCTCTGAGTACAGCCAGCTTGTGTAGCCTTGGGCAAGCTGCAGAGACCCATGGTGTGTTGGAATTTAGCAACCTTTGTATGATGCCTTTAAGAGGTTTTGCCTGGGAGGGACTGGGGTCCCTCCCAGGCAAATGTCAATCAATCCAAACACAACCAATTGTTCCCTCTCTGCCTCAGAGTTTGAAGAGAGCCACACCTCTCTTCTTAAGTCTTTTTCCCCTTCTTCTTTTTCAGTCAGGAGTCAGTTAGAGTCTGCCATGTAATCAGTATGAAAGAAATCAGTCAGTTCAAGTTCTGTTCATATAACCAGTCAATATTTTTTCCACAGTTTGCTGTTTTTTCATTATTCAGAACTGTGATTAAATGGAACGTTATAGTCTTTCTTTTACCAGAGTCTCTGAGTACGTTATTGAGACAGTAAGTGCCAGTTGAGGATAACTAACCAATAAGGGGTGGTCTACTGAGGGGAGACTTGAAGCTAATTCTTATCTGTAGTTCCCTGAACTTTTTCTGCTGTGTAGCTAGAGGTTTTTAAGCCACAAATTTCACATTCTGCCAAGAGGCGCCCCCAAAAGAAGGGAATTATAAACCACTCTGAGTATTCTCTACCTAGAAAACCCTGAAAGGGATCACCATGTCAGAAATGACTTGATGGCACATTATTATTTATTATTAGGGAACACTTGGGTATGCATTTGATTAATCTGGTCATTCATGGACACGGACCCCATGCCACACACCAGGTGATTGCAACCAAAATAAGCAAACAAATCCTTGTTAGACAAACCAGACCCTTTTCAAAATTTATTATTTAAAATAAAAATGAAGTTCTGTGACGATTCATAAAAAGCAAATGAGTATGTTCATATGTATCTTAGATATGGTTCAAGTTTTATTGCATAATGTAAGCAAAATCATACATTTTGGTCCATTCTCATGGGTAAATAAAGAACCTTTGCCTTGATTCCAGGTTCTTTTTATTTACCTCTGAGGAACAGACTGAAATGTATGACTTTGCTTATGTTATGCAACAGGATTCCAGCCATTATATCTATTTTGGTCCTGTTTGAAAATATGATTTTAAAATATTTTTTGCATGCTGCAACTGAGTTTATTAATGACATGTTAGCTAGTAACATGTTAGATGGATCCTAAAATAATTCTTCTGGATTATATAAAAGGATTTGTTAATCAAACATATCAAATTGGTCTCAAGTCTATTTGCTGGTACTAAGTTGGCTATAGCAAGAAACTGGAAGAAGAAAAAAGAGCCCTCTTTGTAAATGACTGGTTTAATCATATCTGGAACATCACCTTGTTATCTAAATACACATATTATTAGAGGAAGCAAATAAATTATTTGTAAGGTACACATAAATTTTATGAGTAATAGGCAATATTTGTGATGTCTTGGAATAAGAAAGTAATGAATTGAAGTCATCTTTTCATCCTGAGAGAACTCTCGAAGAATGCAAGAAATCTATAGAATATCTTTAAAAAGTGGGCATAAAGTCTGCAGAGTTAAGTATAAACATAGATAAAATTACTTACTGTGGCAAGGGCCACATATTATGAGAAGATCAACATAAACATCAAAAACGGTGTTTTCAATTTCAAGCACGCTTTAAAGCAAAATAAAACTTTGTGTGTTCCAAAACATTGTTGTCCACAGTTATTTTTCAATTACCTTTAAAGATGTTGGGAAAATGTGAAGGCAAGAGGAGAAGGGGACGACAGAGGACGAGATGGTTAGACAGTGTCACTGAAGCTACCAACATGAATTTGACCCAACTCCGGGAGGCAGTGGAAGACAGGAGGGCCTGGCGTGCTCTGGTCCATGGGGTCACGAAGAGTCGGACACGACTTAACGACTAAACAACACCACCACTTTGAGCTTGCAACTGGGTGAGTGGAGGTGGGTGGGTATCCTTTGAATGCCAGTTCAAAACTTTGGCAGGCATGCCTGTTTTCAGAAATTATTACCAACAGAATCCAAGAGAGTAATGGATTGTTATTCGCTTTCTATTACTCCACCGTTATTTGCTTTCTCCAGAACATGACTGCAGCATTTAAAATCGCTCCTAGCTACTGCCCCCATTCATAAGATTATGCCATTACCTGGCTGTAACTCACCACTAAAGTGTCACATACATATAAAAAGAATTGGTACATTTATGTAAAAGGGGGAAAATAATGTTCACCTCCTCTGTTTACTTCTTGAGGAATTGAAGGTGCCATCATATTGGTATCCATTGGCTGTGAACCGTCTTGGGTCATCTGATCTTCTGGTGGGAGGTAAGCAGGAGGGGGAGTATCGGCTAAGCATTTAAAAAAAATGAGAAGAAAAGCAGGTCATTTCATCTTTTTCTATTCAAAATCAGTGGAAAGTGCTATAATGGCATGACAAAATCCATAAAAAACATTTATTGTTCTTCAAGCTGAGCAGTCACTTTATAGTATGTTTACAGCAATTTTATGGATGTCATGTATCATCAAGTCACTTCCAACTCATGGTGGCTTTATTTCATGGTATGTGAGATATTCAGGCAATTTACAGTTGCCACCTCTTTCTGGTGAGTTTCCATGACCAATTGGGGACTTGAACCTAGGTCTCTTGAGTCCTAATCTGGAACTCCATTCGCTACAGGAGACTGGCTCCCTCACAACAATGTTAAGTGCATATCAGGTACCAGGGTCCTGCCTTAATAAGACTATAGGCAATATGCTTGTATCTCTGTTCTTTCAATTTTTTCTGCCCTCTCTGTATGTGTGTGTTCTGTGCTGTCAAGTCAGAACTGACTTTTAGTGACTACAACAGGGCTTTCAATGTAAGTGAGACATTTAAGGAGTGGTTTTACCAGATCCACTTCCCAAATGAGTTTCCATGGCTGAGTTGGGATTTGAACCCTGTTCTCCAGAGTCCTAGTCTGTCACTCTATCCACCACACTGGGAATCCCTTCTCTAACACCTTATTTTTCAAGAGCAGACATTCTCAATTTTTGCTGCTGCAGGAGCACTAAGAGTACCTAGGGTTTGTTCTGGATAATGTTAAAGATGCTTCACTCATAAAAGGAAACAAGCTGCTACTTATCAAGACAAAGAATTTCAGTTAGGAGATTAACAATGCAAATTTAAAGTATACCAGGCTTCAAGGAGATGCAATGCAGGACACAGTAAATATATATTTAGACATTGTTTCAATCAGTGTTGCTTAAGCATAAGCTATTGCTTGGTGTCAGTCAGAAGCTACAGATTTGAAACATCACTAGCTGAACAGGTTAACGCATGTATGTACATACGTATGTATGTATGATATTTATAGGTAAAGGTAAAGGTTCCCCTTGACATTTAGTCCAGTCGTGTCTGACTCTAGGGGGCGGTGCTTATCCCCATTTCCAAGCCATAAAGCCAGCGTTTGTCC
Source organism: Intellagama lesueurii (assembly GCA_037013535.1). Taxonomy (NCBI): domain Eukaryota; kingdom Metazoa; phylum Chordata; class Lepidosauria; order Squamata; family Agamidae; genus Intellagama; species Intellagama lesueurii. The sequence continues at coordinate 156,587,449 of JBAJHW010000005.1, forward strand.
GAAGACAGTTTCCGTGGTCACGTGGCCAGTGCGACTAGACACGGAACGCCGTTACCTTCCCACCGTGGTGGTACCTATTTATTTATTCGCATTTGCATGCTTTCGAACTGCTAGGTTGGCAGGAGCTGGGACAAGTGACGGGAGCTCACTCCGTCGCGTGGATTCGATCTTACGACTGCTGGTCTTCCGACCTTGCAGCACAGAGGCTTCTGTGGTTTAACCTGCAGCGCCACCACGTCCCACCGATATTTATAGGCCACCTTTATTCCCACAGGGTACCCAGGCCATCTCACAGTCAATTAAAACTATAGGGTGACTAGGTTAAGAACAGCAGCTGTTGATTGTTACACAAACAGTACTTCCATACTACTAATAATTTTGCATTTCACTCTTGTTTGTACCTACATTACTTTTATCCTTTAAAACTGAAATACTCTTTGCAGTTACTTATTCTCACAAGTTAAGTCACATTCACACAGTGTGCTGTAAACGGCTGACATGAACCATATCCTTAGCTTCTTTTCAAACCCAAAACACACAGCAGGTAAATCCAGGAGAACTCAATACTCAACCAGTAAGAAACAGGTTATTTCTTCAGTATCTTTAAGAAGGTGACATAGGAGCTTTCTGGAGTAGTAATTTCACATTACTCAAGTCTAACCGATTTTTGGACAGGTCAACCGTCATTAGAAAACTTGGCAAAACCGTATGAGTCTTCCTTCCGGAATGAAATGGAACATACAGTACTAATGCACTTGGGTTTGGTCTGCTGACAATTGCCTTTTCCTTGTCACTTGGACCAAGCCTCTGGAGATTCTTGGTCTTAAATTGACTGCCCTAAAATCTGCAGAGGCAGCTAGGTGCTGTTTTTATCTATTCAATCTGGAATGGAAGTGCAAGCTTAAAAAAACAAAAAACAATTTCTAGCTGGGTAACTGATCGGTCAACAACTAACTTCAAGACTACACTACAATACATTCTACATATGAATGCCCTCATTACTGGGAACAGTTTAGCTGGTGAAAAACTTGGTGGTCTAATTTCTAGTGGTTGGTTGGCCAGAAGCACATTACTCCAGTGTTCCAGCAATGTCCTTTGGCTCTCCATCATCTTGTGACACAATTAGAGGAGTCAGCTTGGATCAAGCACCGAATAGCCTGGTTGTAAGACAGCCAAGAGAACAGCTTATCCCCTATGCTCTCATGATTTGCTGACAGAATTTATCTGATGCCATCTACACTGCCATGGTTGACTACCAAGAACACAAGAAGATCCATGGATACCCCATAATACCCAATTCTTTCATTGAAACCCCATCCTCTCCTCTACAGTAAAAAAAAAAACAAAACAAACCCAACCCTCAAATGGAAAATTGGGTTCCCAGAAATTTACAGGGGACATAGTTTGTCGTTCTAACATTACTTTGTCCCAATCGATATTCTTTGGGTCCTAAATCGCACTTTTCAGCCTCAAATAGATTTTTTCATAGTTTTGGAAAAAAAGAAGCCAGTGCATTTCCAGGACTTTCCACATTTGTCCAACCATCAAACATACTGCTACTAGAATACAACCATACTAACAAACTATTGAACACACTCACATGCTGACATTTGCCCTGCCAACTGTTGTGTCAAGTTTATGAGCTGACTCAAACAGCATCACAAAAGTGTCTTTAATATTTAGAATCTGTTCAGAGGATGCTTACCTGGCATCTGGAAAGGACTTCCTGGGTCGGAGCTTGCAGGTGAATGAGGATAGGTGCCGCTGCTGCTTCCGGGCGAGTTTGGATAGCTGCTGTTGGGTGAATGTGGGAATGGGTGACTATTGGGCTGCTGGAAAGAGTCTGGAAAAGTCGCATTGTGGGGCATGTGTGGTTCATTCTGTCCCAAGTTGCGAAACTGAGCCAGGAGACTGTGCTGAGGGTTGTATTCACTGTGTCTAGGAACCAGCACTGGAGGAAGAACTGGAATGGAAGGAAGGAAGGAAGGAAAATTGATGTCTTCATTAACAAGACTTGTCCTTCCAGAACATAAGCAAGTTGTCTGGTACACAGGGGCAATAATTACTGTATGTGTAGTAGATGAGTTATGCATATTTCAGAAACAAATAGGTCTAAGCAAAAGGACTTCCTTGTATCCAGTTACTGGATAACTTAAATTCTTCATGCACATACTGCTTGCCAGGGTCCCAGAATCTTAAGCTCAGTTTTCACAGCAGGTGGGAGAAAGGTGGAACAGAGGGAAAATGGGAGAATAAGAGAGGAAATGTTCAGCCTGGTCATTTTCTTCCTAAAACATGGGGAAATGTTTTGTATATGATGCCAACATTCGTAATTTCAGCAAATCTGCCACCTTGTTAACCATTTCATAATTTGTATGCCAAAACCTTGCTAATGAGGAAATTCTTCTGAAGATAATAATTGCACCATGAACAGAACTAAGAGACAACAGCTGAAAGTTTATTTTTAGCTTAAGCAATGTACTAGAAGGTTAACATTAAAATGTTCCTCATTTAACTCTACACCACTTTGCTTTATTTCTGGAGTTGAAGCATTCTAAGTGTTCAGAGAGCAAATGGAGCATCACATTATGCTTTGGAAACACCACCGACTAACAATTCCTGGCATGTTTTATTATTTGCCGGGGTGCATGTGTGGAACTTATACGCCTACAGGGCAACACAATTTTTCCCTAACAACTATGAAGTGAGGCAGTGGCATGCATGCAAACACAGGAAGCCTGAAGCCCATTCCTGTTTATGTTAACACAGTAGTTAAATCTCACCAGACTTACTCCAGATATGCACAGCACAGCACAGCACAGCAGCCTTAAGACTTATTTCTTTTACTTCGCATCTCTGCTTCTGAAGATCTAAACACAGCTGTAACCCTCTGGAGTTGGGCTAGATCCAGAGTTATGTCGTGCTTAGAAAAGACCCACTGAACTCTGTGGAACCTATGACTGGCATGACTACGTCTCGCTTTCAGTGGTCTACTCTAAGCGGGACAAAGTCTGGAACCAAGCCAATTCCCCTCACTTCAATCACAGAAATCATGTGCAGAGACATACTGTAACAATGCAATTCAAGTTTCTTTTTTGTGTAGTGAACAGGAGCTGCAGATGCTGCAACTCAGTTCCTTCCCACCCTCCGGAGGTGACATGAAAAACTCCTGACACAATACCAGTACAGGAAGAATCACAATATGGACTCTCCCACAGGGCCCCAGACTTCTAATAGTAAACATGTGTTAAATCTACTCTGCCTTCAGTACTGTCATTTCCAAAATGGCTAACCATCAAGACAATAAATAAAATGATACCAACTAAAAACATAACAGTTGAACTTGAAAATTGTAGACTAAAACAAAAACAGAATAAAACTGTAGCAGAAGACACAGGAAAAGTTACTAAATTTTCACCTGAGGCTGAAGAACAGAGATACACAGCTTAGTCTGCCACAAGTGGAAACCTCAGATGACAGCAATGAGAGCCTGACTTTGGAGCTGAAGAATGTCTAGATTGTCCTACACTCCTACTGAACTTCAGAGGACACAGCACAAGGGAAGAAAAGCTTCCTGCCACGCTCTTCAACTTGAAGCTGGCCATCTGGGAAGCTACAGTGTCCAGATCTTCTCCTCCAGTAAGTAACAATTCAGTGCACCTCTCTCCACCTGCTCATGTGGGCTAGAGAGAGTGAGTGCCAGGATCATGTCAAGAATCTCACTGGGCCTTAATGACTCCGTGTAACGGTAACGCTAGCCTGCACTTACCTGCCCACCCTTTCCAGCTCCAAAGGCTGAAAAAGCCAGGGTGCAACAACTGGTCCCCAATTGCATGCAGAGGTGTAAGGACAAGGGAGTGGCAGGATGTTGGCCATATTGTCAACAGCCACACATATTGTCACAACTGCCAAGGCCTGTGAAAGGTTGTGGACAACCAGGTGCCAGATAAAAGGATTAAGTGCATTCCAGCTCCCTTGAAAAAACTATTCTAAAAACAAGGCACAATGTAGACTGCTTTCCCAGCTATCACTTTCCTAAGAAGGCAGGGGCACCTCCAGGAGGACCTCCAATGATGATCTTAGTGGAGTGCAGGATGGGGATGTTTTGGATGACAGCACCAACAGACCTTTTCCATTGGCCAGGCTGGATGTGTCTGACGAGAGGCGCAGACTAGAGATGGGGGTATTCATATTCGTATACGAATAACCCCGCACAGGTGGCATTAACGAGGGTCCAGCCCCATGGGGCCGGATGGTCCACTCACCAATCCGCCGTGGATGCAGACGGCGCGATTCTACAAATGGCGCCGCAGCATGTGATCCGCTCGCCACTCTTCGACCTTGCAGCGAGGCTTGTCCTCCCGCCTCCTGCCAGGAGTAGCGAGCGGATCGCGCGCTGCAGAGCCATTCATAGAATAGCGCCGTCTGCGGCGGATCGGTGAGTGGACCGTCGGGACCCATGGGGCTGGATCCTCGTTAATGCCACCTGTGCGGGGATATTCATATTCGTATACAAATACCCCCATCTCTAGCGTAGACCCAACCATCTGGAGAGCCAAAGGACTCCCCTCTCCACTACAGGTGCAGGTGTGTATAAGAGGCAATTAATAATTCATGATGTGGAAGGGATTGCAGCCCAGCTCTTTTCCTAGCTCAAGAAGAGAAATCTTCAGCAATGTTGTGTGTGCGCGTGCAGAATATTTAATCTTATAGGACTGTGCACACATTCACATGTATGCAATACTCTTTTTCTACGGAAGCAGTTTATGGCAGCACAGGAGGGCTTATTTTTCTTCTGGTTACAATAATTTTCTATATTAGACTCGATGGGGAGAAATAATTTACCAAAGGTCAACTAGGGACATTTACAAATTTAAACTTACATTTTCACACTAACAAATCCAGTATTTTGGCCTTCACCATTTGCAAATTCCAAAGACATACTTGGGAATTATAGCACCCATACAGTTGAAGCAAAAAGTGGACTAATTGTAGCCCACCAGGTGTTTTTTGTTTGCACCTCGTCTCAGTCCTTGCCATCAGTGTCAATGGTAAGGAAAGATGGGAGCTGCAGACTGAAAACATCTGGAGGGCCACAACTTGTCCAGCCCTGGTTCAAAGAGCCTTCTCTTTTCCTGCTATATATTTCAAGGAATTAAAAGGTTGCATCATCTTTCCCTGCTCAGCTCACTCCCTGTAAAGAGATCAAGTTTAGAATAACTCTGGTGTTGATTACTGAAATAAATGACATCTTTCCCTTTTCCTCTGTGGTTTAAAACAGAATATAGAACATTGTTACAAGTTATGTAGTTCACTGCTTTTCTGAATAACTGGAAGAGAATTTCCAGTGTGCCTTTGGCATACCCACTTTTGGACTGCTAATCAGTCTTTCCAAGGGCATCGAGGTACTAGATTTTCCACGTAAACTACAGACAAAGGGCAGAAAGAAGGGCAAGTGACATTTTTGGTATGACTTTTCCTTAGCAGCTCATGTGTGTCACTGATTTAATACCCTCTGGTATTGTGGAAAGTTTTGTGAAGGAGTACATTGTTTTAAGTCTTCCTATCAGGCAAGAAAAAAAAATCCTGCAAAGGTCTAGGTAGCATCCCTCACATGGACCATGAAATGTGTGTTCAGAGAGAAGTCTGTTGTTTGGGTTCTTGAACTGGCCTCAGGTTTTGATGTGGACCTGTCCTAGCAGATAAACATTTATACCCCACCCTACCAGGGTACTGTTACAACACTTTTAAATTAAATTATAGGAAAGAAGCCCCAGTTTGCTGCTTATGATCAAGTCCTAGTAAATGCCCTGAGCTGGCATTCTCAAGTTCCTGAGTGTGTTCTGGTTGTTTTCAGAGCTATGTGGAAAGGACATTGCCACTGTCTGAGGCTTCTCTCATTAGTGCACATGTCCCACACCACCCTATGCAATTACTAAGGTACACATGCCTGACAGTGTCATGAGCAGCATCTTTAAGAAAAAGTGTATCCCCCCCCCCAAAAAAAAACACCTGGCAGAAGTTGGATAAAGAAAGCACGCACAGCCTGTGTGCATGCACGTGATAGGAAAAAGATTTAGCTTGATCAAGATTTAGCCTGGAAAAAGATTTAGCTTGATCAAGTTAGACACCTCCACTGTACAAAATAAATTGCTAAAATTCAGCTCAGCAGGGGAGGAGGCTGATCTCAGAAGTAGCTGCCAGCCCAGGGGAAGGAGCATAATTGAAGAGACAGCATGAGACTTCTCCTGTGTTGAGCCAAGCACACCTGTTGCTACAAAGCAATCAAATGGCACAGATCCCCTCTCTGGAGAGGCTGGGAGACCCTGGAGGTTACAGTGTGAGAGACGTTAACTCTTTCTGTTCTTGAACCAAGCAAGAAAGCTGCACAAGGGACTTCAGTTCTACCCAGGCATTATCCTGAGCAGCAGTTCTTAAACTTGGTTCCCTAGGAGCTGCTGACTAGAACTTCCTGGACAATCTTGGCCGAGACTTCTTGGAGTTTAAAAACCAACAAAAGGACAACCAGGTTTGGGAGTCACTGATCTAGAAGAGTCTGGTACTGTATCAGCCACATGTCTTGAATTACAACTCCCATTATCCTTGACCACTGACCATGGGGGCTGAGGCTCATCTGAGTTATGGTCCAGAAGTCTGGAGGGCACCAATTCTGCTCCTAATTAAGTCTGCCTTGCCAAACAGTAGTACTGCCCTGGCAAGCTACCCTTACAAGATGTAATGTAGATAAATTCACAAACATTTTCTTCTCATACTTCATTCTCTGCCTCTCTGCACTTTCAAAATCCCATGCAAGACACATGTAATAAATAGCACAGCTGATGCATCACTGCACATTTTATCATTCTCCAGTGACATCAGAGCATCAACCCTAAACCCATGTAGCCAAGGAGAAAGCCCACCCATGGGGACTCAGCTGCACAGTTTGTCACACAGCTTAAAATAAGTAATTTAAGATTAAACCATAACCAAGTAAATCTTTGAAACTATACATGCATAAATCTTCCAAAGGATTTTGACCTATATGTCCAAGGCAGTGCATGAGGACAATAGCTATTTGCTTCTTTACACACACATACGCATGCAGATGTCTGACAACTTACAAATGGAGAAGCTCTCCCAGCTGTCGGACTTTTGAAACCTAAATTCAGTTCTCTTGCATGGGAGCTAAAATAGATCCTTTCTAGCTCCCATGCATGGGGCGAGTGAATTTAAGCAAAAAGACTGTGGGGAGGGAAATAATTTAAACCTCCCCAACCTGTTTGTAGGGAGGCCCATTCGATCAGGCCCTAGCACACTTATCTTGAAGTGAAGAGAAAATAAACTTTCAACTAAATGCTATGCATTAATGTAGCATGTACATCAAATCTTATTGCTTTTCACCTGGGAGTCTGTATTCTTTTATACCCAATATGAAACTACTTTACTTTCTAAGTACCAAAACCTATTCATGTACCTGAAGAAAGGGACTGTATTCTACAATAGTTGACACTGGCTGAAATCCTGTTGCTCAGCCTTACTAAGTTGCACTAGAATAGCCCCACTGAATCAATGGGGATTTGGTGAGTCACCTTCTCAGTAGGTTCCATTGATTCAAATGGGCCTCCTCTACCTGCAACTTACTTTAGCATAGTAGGTCACAACTAGACTATACTCATTTAAATTAATGAAATTTATGGAGGACTCACCAAACTCCAATGATTCAATGGGCCTCCTCTAGTGCAACTTACTACCCTAAGCAACAGAATTTCAGCCATTGAAATATTGTTTTTAAGTCTTAAGGGTACCACAATATTTCTGGTGTTGCCCTAAGGCTATGCAGCTCACCCAGGGCTACTACACAGGCTAGCTCTTCTCCCAGGAGGTGCAATGGAAAATTAAACTCCATTCCCAACTCACTGAGCTATCCAGCCAGAGAAAGCAGGAACAGCTTGCAACAGTACTCTTTTCCTGGGAAAATCCATTTCTCTCAGCTATGACAACTGCAGGTATGCACAGAGGGAACAGGGAAGATAAAATGGTGCAGATGACACCATAGTCCTTGCTACTCAGAAGGCCCCAAGGGCTTCAACCCTGAAATTCCTGGCTCCACTATACATGTAGTTCATGGATTGGAAATATTACTGATCTACAACAAATGCATGGTGATCTACTAGTAAATTCTAATCTGCATCTTGTTTGCTTCAGATTTAAACTACTTACCCACCCTGTTATCTAAATCAATGTACGGCCTTCCAGACATTGTCCGACTGCAACTTTCAGTATCTCTTACTACGGGTTATGCTAGGACAGGCTGAAGGGAACTGCAGTCTGACAAAATCTGGTGGGCCAAACTCTGCCTCTGTTTAGAACTCTGAAAAATGAAAGGAGATTCTCATTTTAAATCTGACTGTCTATCTTGCTATAAAAGGGATATTTATATTTCTTTCAAAGCAGCAAAAACTTCTTGCTTGCCCTTGTTCTCCATAGTATCTCCTCTCCCCTCAGGGTTATTACAGTCCTACATTCCCTTCCAAAAATAATGCTTGTAGCAAGGGAGCTCAGCACACAACTGGCCTATTCACTCGTTCTACTCTTTTGAGTACAGTCCTGCCAGCTGGTCGCAAAACAGACCAGGGAATATCAAGTGGCGTTTTCTAGGTTCTTATAGCGTGCCTTCTGTGTGCAGAGATACTGCATATTGTCTTCATCAGCTTTCAGGAACAGCAGCATCTTGCTAATTCCTTGAGACAAAATGATAAAACAGGAATGAGAAATATGTAGTGCTCCAGATGTGTTCAGTCTGCAACTTCCATCATCTTTCACAATGGGCTGGTGGGAGATGCAGTCAAGCATCATCTAAAGAGCCTCATGTTCCCCAACTAAGACCTCTCAAATGGATTTGAAAACTACTTTCACATAAAAAAGCATTCAATCTCAATTATTGGGCTTGACCCAAAGTACAATATAGCTAAGCAAGAAGAAGGGCTGTTCTGCAGTTAACTAATGGCCCAAATGTTAGCCCACGGATCACTAACACCAACCGTTAGCTAGCAAGAAAATACATACTTCACAATCTACCTTTGGACTCCTTAGGTCAGAACAGTGAAATGTGAGAGGAGATGTACTACGTGCTTGCATGTTTCTCCTTATGTATCCATAAAGCAACTGACCTTGCTTGCTGCAAAGGGAAAGCAAATTAAACACACAAGCAAGGGAAAATGGGTTTTAATCTATTTTTTAAACTGTATTTGTTTTATTTAGCTGTAAGTTCCGTTGCATCCCATTTGTAGGGGAAAGCTGGCTATAAATAATATACATGTACATTTTTAAAGTACTTATTCAAGCTATGTCTACAAATCATTTAAAGATTTCATACAGTGTACCTACAGTGTACTCCCACTAAGTTATGCACAGGCCATGCAAACTAGTACAGAAACATACTGTAAAGTTACTCATATTTATATCATAGATTTAGAGTGATAATAATACTGTGAAAAACCAAAAGGAAAGCTGAGATCAAGCAAGAGAACTCATCTAGGAAATCAGAGTGCATTATGTTTTTTCAACCGAGGATCACATCAAGCTAAGGGGCTGGGGCCAAACATGTACACAGAGGCATATGCAGCTACATCACATCTCAGGATACATGGATGGGGAGCTTCAAACTTCACCTCCCTGTCTGCTGAAATCTAAGAGACTGCTGGCAAGTGTGTGTAAGTGGAAAACTCTCCAAGAAAATCATTAGATCTTCTAAAGGTCCCCACTCAGAAAACAGCTGGGGAACAGTAGCATCCCCTCATGTCCAGGTAATCAGCTCATCTGCACAGAAAAGCTGAAGGTGACCCTCAAACTTTGGCAACAACCAAGGGCCACATGCAGTCCTCAGATAGTTCATCTCTATTGTAAATATTTAACTATATCCCATAAGACTTGTGTATACATGTCTAAAATACTATAGTACCACACTTTAGTTGCAGTTTTCCAATAAGGAATGTATTTGAAAAATAGTAAAGCCTGGTCACCCACAAATCTGAAGTTGTTGTTTTCTTTTGAGAAAGTCCTCTTGGATTACAGACAGAGTCAGCTTGCAAACTCCTGAAGGAGTGGAACTTTCTCCAGCAAAGCCCCTTAACTCTGACCCAGGCATTATTCTATATGCTTATCTGAACATGTAGCGGGTACTGAGACTGTTGTACGGTTCTGCCTTCCCTGTAAGGCATAGTACAACAGCCTATTGCCAGCTGGATTTTTGCCAAGTGGAGACCATAATCAGCTTAGACCTCTTCTTTGCAGAAAGCTGGTGCCAGTGACAGGAGATCCTGAGTTGCTTTCAGGTAGTCATATAGCATCACGGCCTTAATGCTGACCCAAATTCCACTTGCATCCCCTTCTGCGGAAAGTGCAATATCAAAGCCGGAAGAGATCCCTGAAAATATGATTTCAGGCATTTTAGGGGCTTCGTAGGGAACTGCTTAGAGAATAAAGTGGTGAGGAGATGAACTGTTTTGGAGGGAAAGTGGGCTGTAAATGGAAGGAAGGAGGAATGAAATGTTCTGATCTACTGAAATGTAGATAGGAGAGGTTTGAAGGGGGAAGATGGGTAACATTTTTAAAAATTACCCATCCAAATCTGAAAATCTGAATCAAGAAGAGCTCTAAATTGTCGTTCAACAGAAGAAAATGGAAACAGGAATAACTATTTTTCTCTAGCTATTCTCCCAAATCACCACTGCATACTGATGAATACTGATGAATGGAGCTTGCACAGATTAGATTAGTAACAGCACTGCATGAAAGTCAAAAACTGCAAAGCACACAGTGAATTGTGGAAAATTATCCCTTGTTCTGAATTTGTTTCTTTTCTACAGCATTTGTGGGCAAAAGGTATTCTGTAAGATGTTGGAGTCTAACTTTCATGAGCCCTAGTCAGGGTATCCAGTGGTAAGAGACAATGGGAGTTAGAATAAACATCAGGCTGTACTGCACTGCACATGTTAGAACATCTCTTGAACAAATTTCCTGCTGTGAGAGATGTACACTTGTGATGCCTCAACTTGTGTACAAAAAAGCCCACTTTCAAAATGTACAAACATACAAGCAAATGTAACACTGAATACTTACACTAGTGACTATCTTTTGACCCTGACAACATACATCAAAAATAATGGCTGAAACCCAGTAGTAAGTCGCAACTAGAGCAGGCATATTGAATCAGCGAGGATTTGGTGAGTCAACTCCTCCATAAGTTTCACTGACTCACCTGCCCACTCTAATTGCGACTCACTCCTGGGATTTCAGCCATTGTTTGCATTTTCTGTTAAGGGGATGTGAAGTAGATTAGGTTGAGAGAGGGTGTCTGGCCCAGTGCCACCTAGAGAGAGTTATCATGGCTCAATGGGGTTTAGAACCTGGTCCCTCTCTGACCCTTAATCCTAAACTACTCTGGCCATGCATCCTGAACATTCCCTGTCATGAATTCCGCTCAAGGACAAACTGACCCTCTGAAGAGGCCTTGACTGTTCCTTCTAACTAGTCATCACAGAATGACACAAACTGCATCATAAATAGATACCTTCTCCCAAGGGAAGAATTAATACCCACTCAGTTTGGTGTCCACTGAGTAAGTCTAGTGAGCAACAACCACAAAAAGACAATTCGGTGCAACATGCCATCCTCCCCCACAGCTCAAGTGGCCTTTGCAAGGAAACCGGACACTGAGGGCATCTTCAAATGCTTTAAACCATCTATAAGCCAAATGTCCCAGAACTTCAAAGTTAAAAGAGGGATGTTTAGAAACAACAGTATTAGTGCCAGCTGTTTATCCACAATGTGTTTTGACTTAGGACAATCTGCTCCAGCTCATTTGCTAGCCAGACTTCTCAGTCTTAAAACAAAAAACAAAAACCCCAGTCCTTCAATCCCATATGAAAAGATATCATGTCTGTCGGAGGGGGGAAAAAGCACCAGAGCGGCAGATGGGAAGCTTTTTTCTTTACTACACTTCTCAATATATTCTAGCCATAGGCCCAGTGGCTGTGCAGGCTGGCGTACTCTGTGAGTAGTAGTCTAAAAAGTAACCCTTCCTCTCTGGATTTCAAGCAGATTACTAGTTCCTCTTTCTGTTGGTCCAACACTTAATGTCTTCATCACCTACATACAGAGACAACCTCTCCCCCCCCCCCCCCAATACTGGCACTTCTGTTTTAAAGATAATTACCTCCAGGATGTCTCCACAGTACAAAACCATTAGAGAAACTGTGCCAGTGGGAGAGAGGTGCAGCCCTAATCCTGGGGAGAGACAGTACGGAAAGAAAGCTACAATTCCTAAGCAGTGGATAAGTCCAATTAACGTGAAATACCACACGAGGCTCAGCAAATTACATCAACAAATTAAGTAAATTGCTCACTTCTTTCTGTCATTTAGTTCTAAGGCCAAAAGAGTGCAGTTTAAGTCAAATCAATGTTAAGAATGTAACTAGAACAGACTTCTGTCTAGCAGTTTACATTATTAACTTATAAACACAGACACAACGGAGACCTAACCTGGGGGGGGGGGGGGAACTAGACTGCATTAAGCATAATTACTTGGATGTGTGTGGCACTAAGTTGACATTTAGGATACATCTGCAAATGGGAAAATTAGTGTTATAGTATTATTAGTTCCTTCACCTTATATGTAAAAATAAAAATAAAAATCCCCAAAACAAAATGGTTCCAAAGCCAGAATTCAGCTCCAGCAGAATACTCATGGGCTCCTCACTACACCCCTATATTTGAAGTCTCTCTATTCTTTTTGCAAGGCCTAGTGAAACAACATATTCTTATATCAGATTCAAAGGTATGTTTAATATGTACCAAAGTCAGCCAGCTCAACTTGGCATCCTCTTTAAACTTCAACACTTCTGTGTACACAGTACAGAGACAAATAGTTTGGGATAGTCAGTTACAGTTAGCTATTACAGACATGCCTGCGCAAGGCATTTCTTTCCGACAATTGTGCTGGAGTGTTTGCCAGATGACGACAAGCTTCCCCCCATCAATTCCTCCTTGTCCATGCCACCACACATAGGCAGCATCTACCAGGAAGCATGCTGACAAAGCTCACGCTCTCCCAGCTTTGAACTGCCAGTTAAATTCACTCCTGCCCTTCATCCGCAGCTAACTGTCTCAGCTTTCCAGCTGACATATCACTTTTCTTAATGACCACACCAAAAAAAGAGTGCCTCATAGTGCATGTTCATCTCTAATGCACAAAAATGCAGGCAGTTACAATACCAACATCTTTCTGCAACTTTTCCTCTCTCCCCCCTTATTTAGCATGCATATGACAGCCCCTTATTCAAAAATTCTACCAGACAAGGGATGGCAAAGTATGGTCTGTGGACTGTTTGGCCCTAAAAGCCCTTTTGGGGGGGGGGGGGGGGAGAGAAGCAAAAAAGTTTTTTTAAAAAGAGACAAAAATTGTTATCTTCTGCTCCTGAAATTTTTACTTACAGGCTTGGCAGTGCCTCTTAAGGTTTTCCAAACCATCCAAATAAAAATGAAATGGAATTGCAACTGCTTCTATGTCCAATTCTCTTTTTTTAAAAGCCGAAAATAGCCATTTTTAGCTCCATGCAGCCCAACAAAGGCTTAAGAGCACTCATTTGACCCCCAGGTCTCCCGAGCTTGCTCATCCCATATTAGAATGCCAACTCTCCACTGCCCAAAAAACTGAACTGGTTCTTCAATTCTGATTACTGTATATGGACTAGATTTAATATATAACTATAGTATGCAACTCTCCCCCAGATCACTACAGATCCTCATGCAAATCTTCAAAACATAACTATGGAATCACTGCAGCTCACATCACTTAATGTTTATAATTTATTTTAAGTCAGAACTACTAAAGTATTGAACTAAATCTAGGCCTAAACAAGGAAAAGAATTATCCTAGCCAGTCAATAAATTCATTAACAGAATGAATTTTAGAGCCTGTCTCCTCAGGGATAAAAAAGCTCAGACGTCAAACAAGTCTACTTGAAATGGGTACACTTCATTCTAATATGGAAGTCAATGTTACAGACACTGCTACAGCTGTCATCCAAACAGCAAGTTAGCTCACTTTCCAGCAGAAAATAAAGGTGAAGGTCACATGCCACTGCATGTTTATTTTAATTTCTTCTCCTAGAGGTAAATAACCATTAATAATTTACTGAACTACTGAAAGGGAGTCACACATAATTATATGACACAAGTTCACATAGATTCATTATATGACACAAGCTCACACATTCACACATTGCAGCCATCTTTAATGCTAAGAGTGAAGTAGGAGAGGAGTTCATACTCCAAGTACTCAACATCTATTTGAATAAACTGCAGCAGTAAGCTTCCATCTTAAGATGACTAAAGGGGGAAAAATACTATCTACTGAACCATACAGCCCATTGCTGTAACTGAGCAGGGCTGTAGTTTTATGTGACTGTAGCCACATGAAAATGCAAATAAATCAGGAGAAAAGCATTCCACAGAAGTACTTACCAGGACTTTCTACTCGCTTGTAATGATAGGGGTTGATGCAAACTTCCTTCTGTTTTGAACCAAAGGGAAATTCACAGCATTCTAATGGTTTAAGTTCATGATGGCTCTGAAGATCTGGCCAGCGCCACACACGGCAATAAATTACGTGGGGCAGCCCCTTTCGATGTGAGACCTGAAGCCGCCCATCTAAGGAACGAGGGATGGTTACACAGTTGCTGGGCTGGCCTGGACAGCTTAGCGCCTTCTCTAACTCTTCCATTGCTCCTTTCTTCTTCTTCAGTTTTTTAACTAGGGCGTCAACAGCCTTCTCTGCCCATTTTTCCTCTTCATCCCCTTGTTTCCATCCCAGCAGTCTTTTAACAGCAGGACTTGTGAAGGAAAACAAGCTTGTCACATTCATGGTGATAATTCAGAAGAGCTACTTCTGCACAAGGGCTAGAACAGCAAATTCTAGAACAACTGGCAGCAACAGCCCTCGGCGAGTTTATACTATCCTTTTAAGGTTTCTGATGCAGAGGTCTTGAACAATGAAATGAACATTCCAGCTCGAATGATATTTTTGTCAAGTTTTTGGATTCCAAATCTAGGTCAGGCACCTACAAAAGATAAAATTAAGGAAAATCAAAGACAAAATCACTTTAAAACCCAATTTTAACCAAGCCAGATGCCATTAACAGACTCCAGGGGCTGCCATATCATTCTTGGTTATTACAGAACACAGAGTCCAGGGAAGGAAGCACTATTTATCCATTTACCTCATGAAGCAGACCACTTCCAAATACAGTGGACCCTCGACTTACAGACGGCTCGACCTGCAGACTTTTCGAGTTACAGACTTCTCTGGCCGCAAAATTTAGGTTCGACTTGCGGCCGGAGAATCGACCTACAGACCGGAAAATCAAACAAAATGGACCAAAAACGGCCGGTTACGGATTAATCGGTTTTCAATGCATTGTAGGTCAATGGAGCCTTGACCTACAGACTTTTCGACCTGCAGCCACCCTTCCAATACGGATTAATTCCGTAAGTCGAGGGTCCACTGTAAATGAAAATGGCAGCCTCTCCCCACTCCAACAAACAGGTCTCATAAATTTAGTCAAGGTAGTATCAAGGACAAAATAAGCCAAACAATTCTTCCAATATACTGACTGCTGGCATCCCACACTTGGATTTTTACGGTAAATTTCAAATAAGTAAATAAGTAATACTATCTAAACTGAGGGAGGGAGGGCAAAGTGCAGCTTTCAGATATTCTTGGACTGGACTGTGACTCCCAACATCTCTCATCACTGGCTATACCAGTTAGGGCTGCTGGAAGATGTAGTTTAACAACATCTGGAGGACCACAATTCAGCCACTCATGATGCAAAGCAACATAAACTGCATACAATTTTTAAAAAATTGGCAGTCAAAATTGGCAGTCTTCTTAATAGCTGTATCAGCTTACAAAACAGTCCCTGATATGACAAATTCATTTGGTTATATTATTAACCACTCTGCTAAAAAATCTCAGAACAGCTGTATTCTTAAATCCTACAAGTAATCAGAAATTATTTATTACTCAAAGTGAATGTTTAAGCAGATGGTTGCCACAAAGTTTATAAATGTAGTAAAACATGAATGGTTGAAAATGTGCTGGTGTGCTTGAGGGGCAGTTATTTTGTAAACATGCTTATGGAACCAGCATATGCACATCAGTCACTTGACACTTAGAAGAAGAAGAAAGCCTGAAATATTTTCTGGTTCTTGATGCAGCAAGAATGGATGAGGTTATTATTCTCTTCCTTCTCCTCCATTCTAGAAAGTCCAAGAGAAAATGCAGAAATCCTTAGAACAGAAACATCTATGTGAGCAGAGTCATATCATTGAGACCAACCACTACTCTGAATGCTTCCAATCTATACTGCTGTCTTCGGTACCTTTTCCTGATGCAGAAATTTCCAGAGGGGTTGCTATGTTAATCTGAAATCTGTTGCAGCAAAACCAACAATCCTATATGGTACTTTAAAGACTAACCAGTTTTATTTGGTATAGGTTTTGTAGACTGCAATCCAGTTGTGCTACAAGGCTCTTTGTTATGTTTTTCTCCATGCAAGGATAGAGATGTAACATTTCCAAAAAATTTTATTTTTTCCAGAGAAAAAATGTTTTTTCTGTTTTTTTTCCCTCTGGGGAAAAATTGAAATTTTGGAAATTTTATACCTCTAGAGAGAACTTACAAATACATAAAGTCTCAGAAGTCTTTCATTTAAGGTTTGAATACCATGTCATAGACATATTATTTATCATTGTAAGAGAACATATTCCACACTCCATTTTTTTTTCAATTTTTCCGGGGGGGGGGGAATGACTTTTGAAAAAAAAAACAACAGAAAAAAAATGTTCCCCCTCCAATTTTTCTGGCTTTTTCCAGGCATTCCCATCTCTACACAAGGATTTACCTATATTTTCCCTTGTGGAATGAAAAAGAAAGCAGGGAGAACCCAACCCATCTGATTTCAGTTTACCAAGCTGCAACTGAACCAAATAGAATCCCATTCATTTTCAACCTTTCTTCTGAAAAAAAAAAGGGGGGGTTGTAGAGAAAGGTAAATGGAGAACTATAGACAAATCAAGAAATCTGGCAATCTATTAGACTGCAGCAGGGATCGGGGGAAAAGATATATCATGTTCCACTAGACAACTTTTGGAGAAACATCTAATGACTATGTTCATGTCCCCAAAATTCCCCTCCCCCATTTTTTTTCCTGCGCAGAACCATTAGCTACCCACTTTCTACACACATGCTATCTAAGTTCAGGACTACTTTGTACCTGTCATGGTGACAAACCTAAACACATTCTAAAACATGGCAGTCAACCAAAGAATTTGACATTTCTTTCCAACTCCTTTGCATTTTTCTTATTAGTAACTAAATATTCCAGAAGTAAAGAGACACTCACCACCAGGTTATGAACTGGCCACAATGATTACTACAAACATACTATGGAATAATTGTGCTAAATTATGCTAAATAAATTCTGAGTGTTTGCTGCACTTTCCTTCTGACACCTTTTGTTTCTGCCAGATACCTATTTCCTGTATTACTCTGAGCACAAAGAGGCCTTATCAGTTAAAATTAAATCAACATGAGTTGATATATGACACCTATTACTTTCTTTCTCAAATAAGTGTAAGCACTGGGGGGAGAGGGGTAGATTTTGTAATTTCAACAGATCTCTACAGTTTAACAGCCCATGCAGAGGTCATGAAAAAACCATAACGTTTTGATTTCCTTGCACATATCCCGAATTTACTTTGGCAATAGTTTTAGCATAACCTAATTCTCAACTTTGCATCTATTGTTTTTACATCAAAGATGTAAAACTACGTTAAATAACAGAGACCTAAACTGTGTCCTGTAGATACCCAGTCTAAGTGGATACAGTGATGAACTAAGACTCAGGGGCCCGGATTTGAATCCCTGCTCAACCATGGAAACTCACTGGAACAGGTAAAAAAACCTCCTTAAATTGGTTCTGACTTGATGGCACATAACAAACTATGTCCTATTCCTCTTGATTAGTTTTCTCTAAATCATTAGGATATATACAAGTACTTGCTTTAAGCACAATGTCAGCATATAAATTGTAAAACCCAAATCCTCTTATTCTGCATTCTAATGTAGGTCTGGACAGAAGTATATGTACTTCTGAATTTTGCAAAAAGGTTCTCAGCTCAAAAAAAGAAACAAAAACATGTTAAAATGAGCTTTCAGAGTTAGATGCAATTAAAAACGCCAATATGTTTTTAGTTATTTGTAAGAAAACATGTTCAAAAATGAATATGGTTGTGGGTATATTACTCAAGATAGGAACATTAATGTAGAGAAATGACAGGACACTGTTTAAGCCATTACTGAGTGAGACAGGGGACTTGCAGGCAAAAGCAGGTGAGGCAGAATCCTTCAGGGTTCAGGCTGTGTCTTATACAGTTCATATAGTCTTTTCATTATTTCCTTTCCAGGTGTTCTTTGACGCAGTGCTCAGAAGGATGTGTACTTTTGGGATTTGGTGGCCAAATGTCCTCTTCCATGACCCACCACAAGCCATAATAAGTCAGGTTTTTTTTTAAAGTACTTCTGGTTACTGGAACTCTAGCTCTGCCTTTCTTTTGGTTTGGGGGGACTGTATCCTATCTGATAGCAAAATAAAATAAAGTATTTTTTAAAATACTGCTCCTTGTAGAATCCAGTAATAGCAAACAGCATTTCTTTACTCATATTCCATTTTTTTCCAGCTGGGGTGGGGGAATATGTGAGGATGAGGGATTCAAAAACAGGACTTGGGAGAGCCACAAGCAGCCTATAAGCTGCACTTTCCCCACCCCATTTTAGAACAGTGTTGAAAGAGTAAACCTAAGTTTTCAGTTTCTCTTCTACAGTTTGCAGAATAAACCAAATATATTTCCCAAGGCAGCCTTCCTCAAACTGGTATCCATTAAATATTTTGGACTTCAACTCCCAAAAGCCCCAGCTACATGGTCAGTTGTCAGAAACAGACATGGGGCTTTCATATTTCTTGAACATCTGACCTAATAATTCACCAGGAGTTGCCCTAGCCAGAATTTTGAGGACTTTGCCAAGAAATCAGTCCTCTCAGGAAATTTCAGTTATAAGCAGGTGGAAAATAAAGGCTCCAACAGTCATTTTGTTCCTGTGAAGATGACAGAGGAAATGGGTGGGAGTGGCTACGTTCCATGCGAGCTCAAGGAATAGTCTCTCTGGGTATTGGGCTCTATACAAGGTGCATCTCAAAAAATTACCAGTCCCCTAATCCCTTGTTGTTCCCATAAAGGTTATCCACTCCCACTCTTATTTCTTTTTTCTTCCTCACTGCAACGTAAAAGCTGACGGAGCCATAGTTCCCCACCTGTTTACAACAGAAAACTCTGGTGAGAACTTGGCTACAGCCCCCAGAATTCTAGCTGGAGAGATTTTTCCTGAGTTCTAGGGGCTGAAGTTCAAGCAATATGCAAGTCCCATGCCTAGTGAGAAATAATTCATGCTATAGTTGAAAATGTCTGGAGGAAATCAAGTAAAGAAAGATTGCCCTAAGATCATCTACGAGGTATACATTTCATTCAGTCTCCTATGGACTACTAGGCTCTTTTGGGACATCTAAGAAGGAGTTGCCAAGTTTTGCCACAGAAACGGGACAGCAGGAGACTATCTCAGGGATATGGGTGGCGGTGTTTAAGTGCCACCACTGGGGTTTACTGTAGAAAATGTGGTGCACATATCATGTTTATTAGTGTGTGCTGCATGAAATGTGGAGCTGCCTCCACCATCATTTACCACATGTGAAGGATGCACATATCAGGCTTCTAGTTTCTCATCCCAGTGTGCAGAAGGCAACGGGACAAAGATCAGACAAACAAAAGTGCCTACTTCTAGCCTGCAGATTTCTCATACTGAGGATCCTCTTAGTAAGTTTAATGTACACTGAGGATCCTCTTAGTAAGAAAAACGTTTGCATAAGATGCTTTTTCTCTTTCTTTTGCACAAGAAATCAAGACTGAAAAGTAAACTGCAAATATTTATCCAATTTTTTTAGGAGCATTAGTACTGAACTTCATGAATTAAAAATACATAGCAACTTTGATGTGTTGGTGAAAAGACAGTATAATTAAAATAAATAAGTTTCAAGAACAGGAACATACAAGTCCAGCATTTCTGCCTTTTCACTGATCCCTCTCCACTCCCAACTCCAAACACTACAAACACCTGCTTTTTTTTAAAAAAAATGGCAATTTTACATACATTGTGTCAGTATGTTATACACAAAAGTGAAACAGCAGGCCTTTCTGCCTATATTTAGATCTGCCTGGTCAGCTGTAATTGCATAATTTCATCAGGACCTTCTGCAACGGAAATACATCCATATTCATCACATGCATCAAAGGAAACATCTTTACAAGCCATATCCTTTTACAAACCAACACATGGTCTCATGCCACTCCATGCAATTGTTGGATTCCTCCTTTAGGAAGGGCAGGGAATTTTATTCCTTTATCAATTCCAAAGTCATTTCCTTTCACGGTTAGAGGGACAAAGAAGGTGGGGCTCCCCTCACAGGTGACAGTAGGGAGAGAGAGAGCTCAAGAGAGCTGGGAAGCAGTTTGCTTTTAAATTCAGCCCAGAAGAAAGCTTCCTACATAACCAAGCCAAGGGCCCAATTTTGTCAATCCCAGGGTGTGAGAAACTGGGAGGGATGATCCATGAAAAGAGAAAAAGATAGAAGCAGGACTTGAAAGACTACTGTCACAAAAGCATACAGGCATATATGAAGGGTATCAGGTTCATATACCTTCAAAGGCAGTAATAGGGATATTTTCATTAAACATATTTGCTAATCACTTTTTGGCCCACCCCGTTTTCGAAAGCAATATAAAATATCACCACTCTTTTTAAAAAAATGAAAAATCATTTTGAAAGCTGATTTTAAAAACCAGGTTTAAAAGTGAAAGGCCATAGTGAACAACACAATTCTGGCCTCTTCGCAATTGAAACCTAAGTACTCAGATAAAGATTATTATAGCTTTCAACATTTTCAAGGTCATTTTATCTAAAAAAAAAAAAAGGTACAATTTTTCATCTTACTACATATCAATCAAGGAGGTGGTGGTATGTTTTGCTGAACACTTGGTCTTTTTAATTCAGAGCCCAGACCTGCTGTGTCGGTTTCTGAGTAAGATGTTTAGCCAGTTTATTAATATTTTGAACTCTTCAGCAATTATACCGTGTTTTCCCAAAAATAAGACAGGATCTTATATTAATTTTTGCTCCAAAAAACGCAGTAGGGCTTATTTTCAGGGGATGTTTTATTTTTTTCCATGTACAACAATCTACATTCATTCAAATACAGTCATGTTCTCTTCTGGTTGCTGCACAATGCTACACAATGGTGGAGGGTGGGGTTTCACTTAACTAGGTCTTATTTTGGGGGTAGGGCTTATATTACGAGCATCCTGAAAAATTATACTAGGGCTTATTTTCAGGTTAGGTCTTATTTTCGGGGAAACAGGATAGTTTTGTGTTCCAAGTTAGATATCAACTTGGATTTTTTAAAGCCACACATAGTTTTCGCTACGTACCAAGATGAAGGTGCAAAGGTTACTTTTTAATCAAATAAGCCTGTTTGCTTGTCTCTGATATCTGATGCAAGTCACTGTTACAGTGCCAAAAAAGTTTCCTCTGTCACATTATGTCCTTCACACTGAATAAAAATAAATTAATGTGGATTCAAAAAGGCAGAAACAGAGACATTCAAAAACTTAGATGCAAGAGATGGTGCATTGCCAGTAACACTGCCCCAGTAGGGGGGCCAGTAAATTTGATTGAGATATTGGTCAGGTTTGCATATCAATTACATTAAGGCAGTGGTTCCCAACTTTGGGCTCCCAGATGTTCTTGGACCAAAACTCCCAGAAATACTGGCTAGCACAGCTAATGGTGAAGGCTTTTGGGAGTTTTAGTCCAAGAACATCTGGGGACTCAAGGTTGGGAACCACTGCATTAAGGTTTAGCACAATATGTACACACCACAAGCCCCACCATGTCCAACCTTCAAAAGCTTTTCCCTGCAGCCTTGTTTAACCAGTCAGGTAAGTCATCTGGACCCAGAATTGTGGGCAGTAAGCCAGCTTCAGAAACTAAGTGAAACTAACTAGAGTTAGTACTAACTTGGACGGTGGCTTGTCTTTTGCTGGAGGTTTATAAACAGATTATTCGGCTGCAGATCTCCTGCATTAGCAGTGTCCCATTCCACGATGCAATGTTGGGGTTCTATAATTCTGTAATGTGCAAATGAGACCATTATCATATAAGCTGCTTAATGATCCTTAACACCTCTGTATCGATGTCTTTGGGAGATCTGTTGTAATTTTTTAAGAGAACTGAAGTTTGATTCTATTTGTTGTTTTCAAGTGCTAGCTTGGAAGATAGGGAATTACTCCCAGGAGCCAAGGTTGGGAGGTGGAACACAGGTATCATCTGTGCATAGGAATAACTGTGTTCTAAGACCTAGGCAGTGGTACATTAGCAATTTTTCAAACCCTAATATAACATGTAGGGCTCAGCCACAAGCGTATGCATATGTTACCTGAGGGGTATGTGTAACTTTTTCATACACAGATGCAAAAACTGCACATAAGCAGACCTGCAACAAACAGCACTGCCTATGGCACTTTGAAAGCAGCCCACCCCCGACTCAGTAGATGTGACCCCTGGCACCCTTCCTGGCTGAAGGCAACAAAAAGGGCCAAGAAGCTGAAAAGCAAACTGTTCAGGGAACCGCTCACTTACATGGTATGATCTGTGATGGGATCCCTTTAACAAAGATGAGAAAAACCAGTGCATCTGAAGTAGCAACTTGGAGAACCTCTGGCAAAAACAATTTAAAAAAATCTGGCCATACGTCATGGAGTCTTTTGCCTCCCTCAAAACACACACTGTCCCTAAAATGTGTCTACTCCAGTTTTAGTCACATGCTTTGTAGCAACAGCCAAAAATAAACCCGTTGCAAAATAGAGAATTCTGTTTGATAGAAGTCACCATCAAGATCCAGAAAAGCATTGTGTGATGCACCAAAACACTGCACAAACACACACTAATCTCCATTCTGCCCTGACTGGTATCTTACTGAACTGTATAAGGTTGTGTCCCATGGGAAACTACGTATGCATTTCTACAGTAGAATGCCATTTGGCTTTACAATTCTTTCTATCCCAGAAGAAGGAAATGCAGTGTATGTTATTCAGACTGAGAGTCTCAAGCTTTTCATGCCCACGGTTCATGGAATGCCTTTTAGTACATTAGAGCTGGGTCCCTGAACCCTGGGCCATGTTGCTTCCCTCCCCTGAACCAAGGCCCAAGAACACACTGAAGCATAACTGAGAGAAAGCCTGCTAAGTTTCCTAGCTGCACTTTAGAAGCCTAGGATGCTTTTCACAGAAACATAAAACAAGCTCTAACTTGTGTATCCTTGCCTCCTTCTTAATCAAATTTGCAATACAGGTCCGCCAACTTATGTTTGGAACACTTGCAGAACTAGAAGTGCACGACATTTCCCCATATATTACCAGTGTGAGAAAGTTATAAACAGAAGTGAAAACACTGACTTCAGTGATTTGATCAGAGTAAATGCTTCTTTCCTCTACTTGTTCTCATGGATGTGCAGCTGCTGCATCTCTAAATAGGATATTTAGCCTTGCTTTCAATTTACGCTATGTTTTGCAATATTAAGACTGTATGAATTTGGGTTGTGTGCTTGTGCTCAATTAATTCAAACTATGAGGAATAAACCACTTCTGAGTACTAAGAAAACCACGGAAAGGATCGCCACCATAAATCAGAATTGACAACATATTATGAGGAATTTATCTAAAACTGAGGACAGAGTATGTGTTAAAATTTAAGTACATGGACATATACATCACAATTTGGAGTGTGCAAATATAAGAAATGCTAATGACAGGCAGAAAGAATAATATTGAAAAATTCTCTTAAATGTAAGCAACTGTTTGAAGGATAAATAAATTGATTCAACTGACACAAAGAATATTCAAGGGAAAACAGCTATTTATTTGAAAACGTTCAGTGGTCAACTAGCAACTGCCATGCTTTTCGACAACAGTTTTAAATATTCAGGCTTCTGTGAACTTTATACACTCAGACGTGTTTGTACTGCTGGGTTCTCACAGCTGGATGAATCACAAAAGATGTTCAAAATTATGAAACAGATGTTCAAAGTCTCCTACTTAGATGTATGACCAACTCTAAGCTCAGGGGTTTGATTTCTATGTCAAAGGATTAGGATAAGCTACAATTTTACTACACAAGATCCATTAAAGCTCAAAGACTTAAGTTCCTAACAATGGTCACTAAAGCCAGCCCAATCTTTAAAAGTCTTGCAGTCCCTTGGGGAAAAAACTCCAGGTAAGGGGCCTTCACCTAGGCTGGAATCAGAACCTGGAATCTTTGGTCAGCTGCCAGAAACCTAACAAGGCCCACTGACCATCCCTGTCATACCCTACTCCTTCTATCCCCAGTTAGTTTTTTTGTAGCACCGACAAATATAGCCATCCTTTTAATTTCCTATAATTCCATCCAGCTATGAGTTGTTTGTGGCATTATGGAAAATTTAAAGGACAGCTAGATTCAAGTGCCCAGTGTTGCATGGATCACCACCACTGAGCAAAGTTGAAACAAAAGGGAGGATCCATTGCCCACAGATATTCTGCAAAAGTCTATACAAACACATCAAACTCTTGCATAAACCATAAACCAAAGAAAGAAGATAAATGGATGGATATAAGAAACAGCAGTGAGGATGTGGGGTGATCCTTCATCCCTGGTTAAGTGTCCTCCAAAAGCTGAAACAAGCACCAGAATATACAGCTGTGGAACAGAAGCTGCCACAACTACCTCTCTATTTACACTTTTGTCAAATTCAGTCTGTGAATGCAAATTAGAGCTACCTCTAATCTAAGAAATCAGGATAGAACACTGAACTGGATGAATGGTACCATTTGTAAGTCATGTACAGTAATGGCTAAATTTTTAATTCTTCTCATGTTTCTCCTTGAAGTTTAGATGTACACATCTCTCTTCCTCATTTTATTTTCAAAACTATTCTGAGGTGGTTTAAGTTTGGCTGAGAAGCAATAACACCCAGTAAACTTCATGGCCTGAGTGAGATTTCAAACAGGCTACCCCAGTCCTAGTTTAACACTAAACACTACACAAATAAGAAAGACCCAATTTTTCAGTTTTTCGGGGGCCACATTAAGATACATTTACTTACTTAGACATTTTAATCTGCTTAATTCCTTGTTCTGTCTCAAAAATGTATACTTGCTGTCTTTCATGAGGGCTATTTGCTGTTTGTGTTTTATTATACGAGGTTCCAAACAATTTCATTATTTGCAACATTGTACACTACTGAGGATCCAATTTAAAGAACGATGCTTAAAAAGTATTTTCATTAAAATGAACCTCATCCAAAACACTGTATGTTTCCAAACTACTGTTTCACTCATAAGCCTTATATCCAACAAACTAGAACTCCTTTACTGGGTGATAGCTGTAGAATCCAGATGCAATGCAATGGTTAAAAAAACAAGGGATAACACTGTGGATGCTGCAAAGATAGGCATTCAGCAATCTACTCCAAACAGGGGGCAAGCTGATGAATGTTTTCAGCAATGACTCCAGGCAAAATACACCTCTGTATTCTAGCCTCTGGTCATGTTGAATGTCAATGACCGGGGCACAGAGTAGGGAATCAAAATGGTTGCAGCTACCTCACCATACTTGTTGGTTCCAGCCTGGACTTCTAGAACTCAAGTATTGGTGAATCCTAGAGCATCTGAAAGTTTTAAAACATACAGAGAAGATATTACACTCAGGAAAAAAAACAGAGAAATGATGGAAAGTTCTCTGCAGAAAAATTTACAGGTTTAGAAATACACTGCTTCACAAAGTTAATATAAGCAACTCAACTTGGTAATAAGGAATGAAAGCCATTCTAGTCAAATCTAAAATCAGATGGTGTTAACTGAAATCTTTTTTAAAAAAGATGACTACCCTGAGGTTGTCCAGACATACTAAAATTAGTATATTAACAGTTGTCTGTGCCTTCATTTCCTTCTCATAAAGTCTACATAATGTAATATAAGTGCACAGTACTGAGCTGTGATATGTAAAATATTTAAGCACTCCAGTAAAAATAAATTCCAAGTGAAGCTTTGAAAGTGAATGTAACATGTAAGCCATGCTGAGTGCCCTTTATTGAATTTTTTCCCTTACCATTTTTCAGTTCAACCGCTTTTGGTAACTGGAAAAGAAGTCAGACATGTTATGTAACAATTAAGATGCTATATGTCTTGCCTTATGGATTAGAGCAAGGCAGCAAAATGTTTTCTGCAAACTTTTTAATACAACAGTTTAAAAAACCCTAAGTCACTCTCCTTTGACCTCAGTTTTATCAGAGGACTCAATATGATTAGATTGATGGGACAGATGTGGCTGCATCAAGAAGTCTTCCCATGGAGCCATTTTTCAACTGATTAAGGTTATTTTCCTAAATCTAAGGTACCAAAATGGCAGACAACCCACTTGAAGCAAGTCTGAGGGTGCAAAGGAGCAAATTAAGATTAGAATTGGAACCATTCCTATCACTTGTAAAAGCAAAAGGAGGCCCGGTTCACAGGAAAGAGAATGATGCCAAGATGTTTTGAGATGTATCTCTACACAACCTCATTTGCTAAGAACACTTTCAGAGATAGCAAACAAAACTGAGAAGTGCTAAGTAGCCTTAGACAAGTCACCAAGGAGACTGAGAAGTCTTCAATTAAGTCCCCAAGTCCAGCTTCATCCATGATTTCACACCAAGCACAAACAGCTAAATAAATATGTATGCATAATCATAAATTCTGTAGTATTTGGCATGATCTGACATCTGTCTACATAAACATAAGAATAAAAATAGTCAAGATTTGCAATTTGTACTTCAGTTCTTTCCTGAACTGGTTGAAAGCCTACTTTGAGCCAAACCATGCCTAAAAACTGCCTCCTTTTTTCCAATTAAATCTTCTTCTTTTGCACAGGAATGGAAAAACACTTCTTTTAGTTTGCCAAAATTTTGGATGTTACTAGTATTCATCCAAATCTTCATTTTTCAATTCTACAGTCCCAAAATGCTTTATTCTAAAACCACTCATAAGCCAAAGTTCTACTGCACAACTATGTGTGTGCTACTTGGTTTCACCTGCAGTAGCTTGTGCTCGTGCTGATGCAAAAATGCAGTCCCCAAAGCGCTTCTACTTATGCATTGTACAACCCATCATACCAGAGATGCATGACCAACTGCACAACTGCATAGTGCAGTTCCTTGTTGCCAGGAGTAATGTCTGGCACATTTACACCGATGTAACTTTACATTATGGTGGCACAAACAGGATTTTAGCCATTGTTCGTTGCACATTACCATTTGGATTCCACAGATGCAAAGGTGTCTTTTGGAAAGAATGACTGCTGCTGATCATTCATTCCTTCTGATCTCACAACTGCTTGATCTGAAAGCACAACACATGTGTGCATCACATATAAAACTTTTTGCAGGGGGACTTACCCTGTTTCCCCGAAAATAAGACCTAACCTGAAAATAAGCCCTAGTATGATTTTTCAGGATGCTCATAATATAAGCCCTACCCCAAAAATAAGCCCCAGTTAAGTGAAACCGTGCCCTCCACCATTGTGCAGCATTGTGCAGCCACCAGAAGAAGATGACATGACTGTATTTGAATAAATGTAGATTGTTGTGCATCAAAAAAATTAAAACATCCCCTGAAAATAAGCCCTAATGCATTTTTTGGAGCAAAAATTAATATAAGACCCTGTCTTATTTTCGGGAAAACACGGTACCACTCCTTTCAGTCTGGTAATTTTCTGAATTAATGTAAGTTAGTAATCATATTTTCCCAATTCAAGTAAATACATGGACCTGAACATTCTGGTAACCTTCTACTAATCAAACCTTCAATTTTTCTATTCTATCAACAATTTAATTTCTACTTATCACCACTTTTGTTCTAACTTCAATCTTACTTATTTAGCAGAAACCCAAATGTTGTGTGCTGTAACCATGCATCAACACCAAGAACTACAGCATTTCACATACAGAAAAGCACAACATATACAATTCAATTTTACTTGTTGTTATGCAAAACTCAGAGTAGGGCCTGTGGCTTCTGTAATTTCAGGATTTCCAAATCTGTTGCATTTGCAATCTGAATTAACTCCAAATGATTGCCTGTAAACAATGCTACTTTCATTTGGAGATTTGCTACATTTGTTCTCACCCTTGCTCCTAGCAGGTATCCAGTGTGGTGTAACATATAGAGTGACAGACTAGGACTCTGGAGACTAGGGTTCAAATCTCCACTTGATCATGAAAACTCACTGGGGTTATAAACTGGTAAAACCCCTCCTTAAATATATAACTTACCTTGAAAGCCCTCTTAGGGTTACTGTAAGTTGGTTCCAACTTGATGGCACTTAACTTGCCCAAAGCAGCACTTGAGCTATGTGATGACCTGGGTTGATAATGACCTGCAAAGGGTCACCACCACATAAAACATCAGAGTAAAGCAAGAATTTCAATATAGGGTTGCAATATGGACAGTATTTTCAGCAAGACTGATTTCTTTTTTTGGTGATTAGGTTTTGGGTTTGGCTACTGTGTTATTGGCTGACTTCAAGACCCAATTGTCATTTGGTGAATGATATGGATATTCAGTAAATGAAACTAAGAAACCAGAGCAAACCTTATTTGAAGACAGGTTCCTTAGTGTTCCAGTGCCTAGTGCTATGTGACAGCATTGTCTGTAATCAAGTTGTGCCTCCCATTTTTGTATTTTAGGCACCAATTAAAACGTGATCACATAAGCTTCTGGGGAATAATTTATTATGTGCTGTCAAGTTGATTCTGACTTACAGGGACCCTTTTCAGGGTTTTCAGAGGTGGTTTACCATTCCCTTCTGAAAGCCTTCTGGGACCATGCAGCTCGCCCAAGGCTACAGATGCTGGCTCTTTTCCCAAGAGAAACAGCTGGGAATCAAACTCCCAACCTCTTACTCCCTAGCTAGATATCCAACTCAATGAGCTATCCAACTAACTTTTGGAGAATAAACTAATACTTTGACTGCTGCTTGCCTGAGCCTTTGATCATATTTTAGCAGACATTTTAATATACAATTTTACATGTAATTTTAGATTTTGTAGAACTTTTAAAGTCTTTCAAGAACTGTAGGTGTGTACCATTCAGATAGCTCATGTGTAATAAGAATTTGGTGCTCCAATGGAAGATGACAGGATATAGCAGTTTTTGGTGTATATTCCTAGCAATCTAATATTTACTGTTTTTATGTTTTAACCAACATACATTTTAAGAACTAATTTTTAAAAAAAGACAATGCCTTTGCTGATGAATCATTGTTCAGCTCTTTGTCACATACACAGAAAGATGGTAAAGCAGCTCTCATATTTACTTTTGTAATATATTTAATTATGATGACTGAACTAACAAGCTCATAGGCTGACCCCCTCATGTCATCCTGATGTATCATTTTGCATTTCACTGCTGTAAGTCAATTTGAGATGTACAGCAGGTTGGAAAGGCAAGTAATAATGCTCTCTGCAGTCACTAGGGAGTCCACATTATACACAGCTTACATTATTTATAAAGCCTAGATGATGCTTCCATTAGCCTTGAAGGATTACGCACCAAAAGACAGCACTTACACTTGACAGTAGGGGCTACGGCACTGCCAGCACAGCTTAATTCAAGTTTATCTTCTCTCTAGGCTGATCTTGCCTTCTGTTTACATACATTAAGCTGGAATGCAATGTGAATTTTGTTTGGAAATAATTATCACCACTTAAAGTCTATGCCTTCATTTTGAGAAACAGGCTTCACACATAGAAAAGCACTTTTTAGCTTCTATTTCTCTGCTAACACAGATTCAGAAAAGATATGCATAGTTTTTTGAAAATAACACATGCACATTTAAAATCGACTGATGTCCATGGAGCAACATGTATTCTGCCTCTATCATTTCTTTCTTTCTTTCTTTGAGCTGCACATATTAAGAAAAGCTTTTTTCAAATTTAATCTCTCCACCCTATGTAAAAACATAGCAGTGAGGAGGATCTCCTTTGTTAGTTTCACCAACGCTGGTGGAGGAAAAGAACTCTTGTCCACCCTCTTCTGCTGCTGCCATTGTTCTTAAGCAGAGAGGTGGAGGCTTGAGTGTGCATTTGTCTTCAAAATCCACCCCATCAGTTTTACTGGAGTACAAGGAGAGGGAATGGTGAAGGAAATGATGGCAAGACAGGATAAATGATGCTTATGGGATTGCATCCAAGTCTATTCACAGGGCAATATAAGGTAACATCCGGTACAAGCAGGTGGGAGAATGTTCTCTCCCACTTTGCTTGAGAGGCTAAGATGACATTTGAAGCAGGAAGTGCATAATTTGTGCATGGCATCAGTTGTGTATTAACAGAGGGGAGGAGGAATGGGTAAATACCCAAGAATTAGTCCCTAAATTTATATTCTACTTTTCTCTCCTGGAACTTTTAAAATGTGGTAACTGCACCCTTAGAGACTCCTCTTCTCCCAACATCACTGTCATAATCTAGAATCTATATTAGCCTTCTCCTGGCTGGGGATAGTGGGAGCTGTAGTCAAACACATCTGGAAGGTATTAGATTTGAGAAGGCTGACCTATATTGTTTCTGACTCTCTCTGCACTCTTCAGATGTGTTTGGAAGCACCAGACCTTCAAGGATACAAATAGGAACAGAACACAGGCAATGAAAGGGACACTGGAGAAGGAAACTGTATTTGATTACATCTGGATGCACGCGAGATAAAGGGTCAAAATTAAAGCAAGGACAAATCTGTACTCTTGTAACCTAATCTGGTCTTGAACTGAAGCGATCTTATCTGGCAAAGTGGCTCAGTAGCACCACAAGGTTTTTTAAGCTTCTGTGGGTCATACTTTGAAGATCCAATGAGTTTTACCTTGGGAACAGAAGGACTTGAGCATTTCCAAATGCCTTTGAAACAGACAGCACTATGGTTATGCTAAATGCCCTCTCAGTTCTTAGCAGGTATTTCTAATCTGCTTTCAGCAGTAATACAGCCTTAAAACAATCATACAACAGCTTTAAGGTAGCCACTGCCTGAAAAGCATGATCTACTTTTATGTACAAGATTACTATCCAACAGACAGGTAGCAAATGTTTGGAAGGAGAATCTTTCAAGTGACACCCAGTTCAAAATCTTAAAATAATGATGCAAACAAAAGAGACACCAAATTGGAAGAATGAGTGGGTTAGACAGGGCACAGCTTACATTGTTTCAGTCACTTTTTTTTTTTTTGCCTTTTTATGTGGCTGCAGATGAAGTGTAAACTCTGAATGCAAGTTTAGAGTTTAATTAAGAACAACTCTCTTCAGCTTTCTATTAGCGTTCAGCCGTGATTCATCCACAGGCTCTTTTGGAACATCTACGCCTTTTCACCAACAAACTCTTTTGCCAGGGATGAGATCTACCTTCCAGTCATTAGGTAAGCAGCAAGTGTTACTGGAAATACATAGCAAAAAAACCCACAAAAATCTTGATTAATTTGGACCTCCACATATGTTTAGCTAAAATAAAGGTCAGTTGTTTCCTGAAGCATGAAGCTGCTCCTCAAATTAAAGCTGCCATTCATATTCATCATGTATGAAGAACTAAGCCAGCCCACACACAGCTTCACCAACTATTAACAAAGGCCAGAAACTGCTGTCCCGGGTTTGTCACAGTTCTTCCCCTCAACCCGCCGCCCAAAATTCCCACAAAGGTTCCTGGAATAAAAGGCAGGCAAGGGAGGGGTGGGGGGGGAGTAAAGGGGAAAAAAGGCGTCCACTTCCCCGATCCAGCAGTTAAAACAACAACAAAACCATGGGATCCTCTCGGTTCAACTAATGGTTCGTTTCAGCAATTTCCAAGATCTCTCTAAAAGGCAGAAATAATAAATCGGAAAGCTGACTTCGACGGCCTCAGAAACATCAAAGCGGGGGCGGGGATTACAGAGGAGAAGAAGGAAGAATGTAAGAGGGAAGAAGAGTAACTGTATTGTGTTAGGTCGAGTTGTTTCCCTCAGCTACAAAAAGTCCCGTCGCAGCCGCCTGATCCTGCCGGGAGAAGGCGGGGAACTGGCGGGCGGGGTGGAGGAAGAGCCGTGGCAAGTTTCTCTCACTTGGCTTTGAACACAAAAGGAGCCAGGGGCGCCTGGAGAATCTCCACACACCGGGAACAAGGGCCCCTGTTTTTCCTGGTGCTTCCCCTCCCCTCCCCTCCCCTCCTCGGGAGGCGTTAGTGCTGAGGAAAGAAAGGGGAAAGAAAGCGACGTTGTTGGCGGGTCTCCTTCGCCTCCGGAGCCACAAAAGAGGCCTCCGTACAAAGAGAAGGGAGAGAGAGAGAAACTTTCTCAGGCAGCAAACTCAGCAGCAGCACCGTGGCATCGGCTCCTCTCTCAACGCTACAGTCGCCATCATGATGGAAACGAAAGCTACACATAAACACCCACACACGCCACAAAAAACTCCCCGAGATTTCCTCTCCCGAACCTTTTCCAACCCCCAAAGGGCCAAAAAGATGAGAAGTCAGCAGGGCCGAAAGCAGACCGCGAGACGTGCAAACGCATTCAAAGAGGAGGAAAGATGGGGCTGGAAGAGACACGAGAACCAGGACTACTTATGGAACGGGTGTGCGCGCGCGCGTGTGTGAGTGTGTGTGTGCGTGTTGGTGTTTGCGGAATGCAGGGAAACTCCAGGCAGGAAAGCCAAAGGAGCAAAACCAAAGGTCTTACCGTTTGTTGTTGTTGTTGGTGGTGGTGGTGGCGGGCGGGCGGGCGAGCGGAGCGGGGAGGGGGGGAGAAAAGCGTGCAAGCCCGCCGGGCAAGTCGCCGCAGCTGCTGGGCAGCTCCGTGAAGTCCCTCCCGCTGCCGCTTTTCCCCCCCTCCTCGTGTTTCTTTTCGCTCTTGCTTCCACCGCAGCCGCCAAGCAGCCCTGCGCTCGCTCCGCCGCTGCGCCTGGATTGATCTGGTCTCACTGGCGTCAGAGAGTCGGAGCCACCCAGCCTCCACTTACCCCACTGCCAATACACAACATACATATATACACACGCACACGCTCATTCTCTCTCTCTCTCTCTCTCTCGGCCAAGTTAGGGATCCTCTCCAAATGCCCGCCCCCGCTCGCAGAAGGAAAGCGCGGCTACCCTGCCTGGGGAGCGAGCGCCGCGTCCTTCCTCCTTGCCTTCCTTTCGCCTTTCTCCTCGGCTCGC
Source organism: Intellagama lesueurii (assembly GCA_037013535.1). Lineage (NCBI taxonomy): Eukaryota > Metazoa > Chordata > Lepidosauria > Squamata > Agamidae > Intellagama > Intellagama lesueurii. Next base: position 156,620,914 of record JBAJHW010000005.1, read on the forward strand.
TCCAGGCGGGAGGCTTCTCTCAGGCACGCCTGGGCCGGGCGAGCGGGCGGCTGGCTGGCCTGCGGTGGGGTTTGCAACTTGGTCACAAACCATTTGCGAACGGTCGCGAGCAACCCGGGCTGGCTTTCATGTCGTCGTTTCCAGTTCCCGGCAGCTTTGGCATGGGTTCGGCGGCCGTCCGCAGAGATGCCGCCTGGGAGCGTGGCCCCGTCGGCGCGAGAGCGCAACAGGTTCTCAGAAGCGCTGGAGTAAATGAGGGTTGGGCGGAGGGCCTCCTCGAGGTCCCGATCCTGAGAATGTTTCTCCAAATGGGATCCGGGGCAGAGGAGGACTACTCTTACCGCTTCCCCTCATGCTTTTTTTTCTTTCTTCCAGAAGCTTTAACATATGGAACAAAGCTGCCTCTCTCCAGAAAAAAAAATGTATTTAAAATATTTATTTATCTCTTTTCTACATATCCCCAAACGGTGTACAGTAGCGCTTTGTCCCATCTGTTCCCTCCTCTATTTTTTTAATATCACATTTGAGCCCCCAAAAGAAGGGAATGGTGAACCACTTCTGAGGATTCTCCACCTGAAAACCCCTGGAAAAAGATCGCCATAAGTCTGAATTGACTTGATGGCACCTAGTGATTATTATTACCTGCCTGGAAGATGATGAATTTTCATCGAAAGCTAACTGTTTGTTGTTTGTTTGATTTGGGGGGGATCTTGCGTTTGTATAGCTTGTAAATAGTTGGAGGATATTGCTGTAATCTTCGTAAGAGTGGATGCATTTCAGAGGGGATGAATCTCAGGCAGATGCAAAATACATGATCATGTGCATCTGTTCATGGTGAAGTTCCACAGACATCCTCCTGTTAGCACCCAGAACAGAGAGGACTGAAGCCCATTGAACACACTGAGGCTAACTTCTTGAACTAATGTGTAGAACGCAGTGCATTCATTTTTATAGGCAAAAGTGTCTCCATAGTAGGTCTTAATGTATTTACACTGACAGAAACTTTCATGGCCCGAAACTCTTTCTCAGAGTCATGAGTGCATGTATGTGAGGTGGGCTCTTGTGAGCTTATGTCATACTGTCAAGGGTCCCAGTTTATTTACTCAGGATTTTACAGTGCCTGTCTGCTTTCTACACAGGTCGAACAGGACAACTTTTGCATAAAAGAAGGAATTAATGTGACTCTGGCATCAGGATTGGCAACAACAACAAACCCAGTTTCAGGACTCCTCATTCTTACAAAAGGGGCTATTAAAATCTTTTTTTAAAAAAATCTTGTAAATATTATAGAAAAAAAGAATTACAAAGGGAAATTTTACTTTATTTTAATTTGTTTTGTTTTCATCCTGTCTTTCTCTCCTAATGGGGATCCAAAGCTGCATGCAGATTATGTACTTAAAATGCACAGTTAATTAAAGCATACTGGTTAAAACTCAAAATTACAATTTACAGATATTAAAAACATTGTTTAAAATCAATAAATCAAATTTAAAAATACCTCCCCATCTCAATTGCTTGCTGATTCCCCAAGACCCCTATCTAAGAGGTACATTTTCAGTTGCCAACGAGAGGAAAGGAAGGAGTCCCTTAGTTTGTGAGTAGCCACAGAAAACCCCTCTGTCCTCATCAAACATGTTTGTGACAGTGGTAGAACCAAGAGAAGGCAACTTCTACACCATCTTAATACTTGTGGAAGCTTATTCAGGGAGATACGTTTGGTTCCGTCAATAGCCTGGACCAGAGCCATAAAGGGCTTTAAAATAGGAATGTACACTAGCACCAAAATTCAGAATTACAGCCCTTCAGATTCGGAATTTGGAATTTTTAGAATTCAGAATTTCCAGATATCTAAAACTCCGTTATAGTCAGTATGAATATTATATAGTCATTATTTTCCCCTTAAAAAAACACAAAGAAGCAAAACATTTTTAAAGGATTTCCCTGTGTCCTCTGATGCCTTCTCAGTGATTGTGACAAACAAACTGAATGCATACCAACAGCCAACAGTATGTAGGTATTACAAAATGACTGTAATGGGCATACTGATTGAACCTTGAACAGTGGGAATGCCAGCAGGAAATGCCAGCAGCCTTGGGGAAGTAGAGGACAGGTGGCACTGGGGAATGGGCAAATATTCTGGGCAGCACTAGCATGTGGACTGGAGCAGCAGGTGATGTGAGGTGCATAGGAACTGTGCCAACAGCATGAGGCACAGTCCAGTCGAGTGAGTGAGCACAATCTTGGAGTAGCAGTTGGAAGAATGAAGGGGCAGGGGCAGCAGACTGAAGCATGGCATACTTATAAAGCCCTAAACTGCTCGGGTCCACGCTATCTCAAAGGCTGTATCTCCCATTATGAGCCACCTTGGGTGTTAAGATCATCAGGAGAGGCCTTTCTCTCAGTCCCACCACCTTCACCGGTGCGTCTGATGGGGACACAAGAGAGAGTCTTCTCTGTTGCTGCTCCCAGACTTTGGAATTCCCTCCCAGAGGAGGCCAGACTGGCTCCGTCTTTGCTGTCCTTCCACAAGCAGGCCACAAGCTTTCTCTTCAGACAGGCTTTTCCTTAACGACTGGCTGCTGGAGAGGAGTTTTTCCAATTGGATTGTTGTACTCTGTTGTTTTTATATGTGTTTTTAGTATTGGTTTTGTTTACCATTTTTAATATAATACCTATTTCATTCTTTTTAAATATTTGTATACTTACTGTTTTTCTACAGATCCAAGGTTCCAGGTGTGAGTGGTGTGGACTGACAATGTCCCCTGCCTCAGAGAACACCCTCTCACTGGGCACACTAATTGGTGGGCAGGATAGCCGTTCCACTGCTACCATGACCCAAACAGACTCCTCAGCTCAGTAAGACAAGGGACCAGTCTTTTTTGGCTTGCAGGACTCCTGCATGTATGTCTCTACCTCTGCCTCTGCCACCTCCTTCCTCTGAGGTGGTGTCTCTGGAAGACAGGGCCCTGCCATGCTTGTCGATACAGTGTCTCAGAAAGCTTGTCCTCTTGTTGGAGAGGTGAGGGACTTGGGCTCTAGACTTCAACTGCTGCTACTGCTTTTTTTGGGGTGCTATGAACATTGCTAGTTTCTTCCTGCTCTGTGTGTAACCCCCTCTGTGCTAGCTGGACCTTCTTCACTAGCTGCTGCTTCTGCATGTGATGGAAATTTGGCTGGCATTGCCTCCCCTCTTGAATGCTGCTTAATATCCATTGCCCACTGTTTAATTTGGGGCCTAAGAGGACTGCTAGATGACAAGAGGACAAGGACCTTCTTTGTCTAGATAAATTGGACTACAGTCCCCATCATCCACAGTCATTACGGTCAGTTTATGGGATATAATTTGTCATTTAGGCATAATTCTACTTTTAAAAACAAGAAATTATAAGCATTCTTACTGTGAATTGTTACAATACATTCAGCAACATTGTATTTAAATTAATTGACAGGGGATAGACTTGGGTAGCCAAGTAGGCCAGGGTGGCTACCTCCTCTTCCTCCTTCTTAATGGAAATAATTTAATCTTTTTCCTCCTTTTTTCTGCAAGGGATGGCCAGCCATGACAATGCCTCCACCGTGGCCTATGGACTTTTGTACACCTGCATACATTGAAGCCAATTTTAGGGGCTTCTATACCCAAATCTATCTTCTATCCTGAGTGGATTTATTGGAATGATATAAATTATCCCCTCACTTTTCCAGGAGTATCTTGAGTGATTACTCTTCACAATAAGCTCACCTTAGCAGCCTGCTGCACTCTGCTTGACATAATTGTCATAAATCCTACCTGAATTTGGAGTTTTATCTTTTTATCTAACATAATATTAAACAGGCCTAGGCGTAGTTCTGCAGTGTGATGATAAACCTTTGCATGGGTAGTATCACTTTAGAATGCAGGTGTGCTCTAATTTAGCTGAATGTTCCTCCATACTGAGGCAAACAAACAAAAATCCATATACAGTAAAATACTAGATTTCAAGTAGAGAAGTTTTAGACCTGATGTTTAATTGATGTGTTGGTTATTCTTGTATTTTCAGATATGTCACTGCTTAACCAGCAATCTGACGTGGTAATGCCCAAACATGTTATGTGCTACCTGAGTGAGAGCAAAAACATTATCAAGAGAATTTAACTGTCTTTAATCAGCCAATCATACTCAGAAAGGCAGTTAAAAATGCAAATGGGATGTTCCACTTCCTCTAGTCTTTTTAATTGGGGATGTAAATTTCAGATGGGTTAAATTTCCCCCTCTCCAGGAGCATAAAGCTTGTACCCATATTTTTTAAACTGGAAACTGTCAATTCTTCCTGACTTCAACAGCAAATCATCAAGTTTACAGCATTTGGTCCATAACTTGATGAATTAGGAAATAGTAGTTTGGCAATATGTTTGTTCTAAAACTAAAATTAAGAGTGACTTAGTCTCTGTCCTCTATTAACAGTGCAAACCTATGTGTGTTTCCTTGGAAGTAAGCCCCAATGAGTTCAACAGAACATAGAATCTCAAGCTTTTCTAGCTCTGGAGTTAACAGCTGTGTTGAGGAACATGTTCAGCTTCTTGAAGAAACCTAATACCTCTAAGCCTTATGTCTTAAACCTTCTCTTTTGTGTGCTTATATTTAAATAGTTTTCAAATATTTGTGACTGAGAATATTAGCTCTTCGTAATGTTTGTGTACGGGACGTGGTGGCGCTATGGGTTAAACCGCAGAAGCCTCTGTGCTGCAACGTCAGAAGACCAGCAGTCGTAAGATCGAATCCACGCAACGGAGTGAGCTCCCGTCGCTTGTCCCAGCTCCTGCCAACCTAGCAGTTCGAAAGCATGCAAATGCGAGTAGATAAATAGGTACCACCTCGGTGGGAAGGTAACAGCGTTCCGTGTCTAGTTGCGCTGGCCACGTGACCACGGAAACTGTCTTCGGACAAACGCTGGCTCTACGGCTTGGAGACGGGGATGAGCACTGCGCCCTAGAGTCGGACATGACTGGACTAAATGTCAAGGGGAACCTTTACCTAATGTTTGTGTAAGGGTATGATATTGTGAACTTTAGAGATGGGGATTGTTCTTCTCCCTGCCTTCACAAGTTCCTATCCCACCAACAGCCATCACATGCAGTAGGCAAGGAATGGGCTACAAGTCCCGTGCAGTCTAGCCAGCACAGCTAATGAAGATTCGGGGAGTTGCAGAACAATAGAATCTAGAGGGCCACCTTGTTCCTATCTCTGATAGGTGTGTAATGGCTATTGGACTCAGGCATGAAGCTGTGAAGGTACAGAGAAAGAGGAAATATGGAGAGAAGGTAGGAAAGGAGTCCAAGAAGGGTGGGAGTTTTTAAAATGGGAAATTTGAAACAATTCCAACAAGAAAAAAAGGTGGGATACAGCAAAAAAGGCTGGTGTGGCTTCACAAAAAGCTCAGGAAGGATGTGGAAAAAAAAAAGACATATAGGAAGTGGAAGGAAGGCCAGGCCACAAAGGAAGAGTAGCAAGTAGCAAGGAATTGCAGCGATCACATTACAAGGGCAAAAGCTGAGAATGAGCTAAGGCTAGCTAGCGACACTAAAAGCAACAACAACAAAAACCCCTTCAGGTTACATGCATAGCAAAAGACAAAGAAAAGAAAAAAACAGTGGCTCAGCTACTCAGAGGAGATGGGAAAATGATAACAGAGGACAAAGAAAAGGCAGACGTGCTCAGTTCCTATTTTAGCTCAGTCTTTTTCCAAAGGACAGACAATACCTCTCCAGACAATTGTGAAGTGCAGATGGACGGGACAATATTGTAGCTAAAGATTGATAAATATTCAAGGAATACCTCACTACCTTGAACGAGTTCAAATCCCCAGGGCTGGATGAACTGTGTCCAAGAATATTGAAGGAACTGGCTGAAGAGCTCTCAGAACCACTATCCATTATTTTCTTGAAATCATGGGAAATGGGTGAGGTGCAAGATGATTGCGGGAGGGCTAACGTCCCTATCTTCAAAAAGGGCAAAAGGGAGGAACCTGGGAACAACAGACCAGTCAGCCTGACATCAATCCCAGGAAAAGTTCTGGAACAGATTATTAAGCAATAACTATGCAAGCACTTAGAAAACAATGCCGTAATAACTAGAACAACATGGATTTGTCAAGAACGAATCCTGCAGACTAATCTGATCTCATTTTTTGATCAGGTAACGTCCCTGATAGGGGGAATGCTGTAGACATCGTATATCTTGACTTCAGCAAAGCTTTTGACAAAGTGGCCCATTATATTCAGGTTACCTGGTCAATTTCCCCCCCACTAAATCTGACTTTATACATATTCATCAACGTATGGCATTTGATGCAAAACTGCATGCTCTTTTGTCCTCATTTTTTGTTGATGTGAAAGTGGCCACTCTTGTGATAATCACTGGGTTTTTTTTTACCAAGCTGCTCCTGCATTCTTCAGTGTGTGTTCATGGGTGAAGCAAAGGTGATAATTTATGCTTGTGGTGACAGGGCTTTCCCCACATTAATAAATTTGGCATTACAATGCATTTTTAAAATGTGCCTCCAATGCTACAGGAAAGAGTCTGTAGGTTCATGCAGCAAATATGAAGCTAACATGGATGCAAAGAGAAGCATTTCTATTTTAAGTCATAATAAGCAAGGAAGGTCAAGTTCAGAGAAGGGAATTGTTTCCACTTGGGCTCAATGGTAGCTTCAAGAGCCATTAATCCTTTTCAAAAAGGAATATAGTAATGCTTTCTCTCCAATGATGCCAAGCTCGTCATAAAATTCCTGATATCACTATTACATGGCTCAGCATCCTATCTCAGATATTCATTTACAGGGAAGAGAAAAAGCAAGTGGAACAGTCCCTGAGGTGAATAATGACTATATCTGGAGTAGTGCATATATAATACCGAAGCTGTTTTATCTCCCAGAGAGAATGAATCATTAAAACAGAGACAGGAAATGTTAATTTTTGTTGTTGTTTCAACTTACACACTGTTCCATAGTGCTTGGAGCACTCTCTGGGCTGTTTACAACATAATTATTCAAACAAAAACTTGCCCCCATCAAGCTGGGTACTAATTTTGCCAAGCTTGAAAGGATGGAAGGCTGAGTCAGCCGTGAGCTGGCTACCTGAACCCATTGGGACTGAACTCAGGTACTGCAGTACTGCAGTTTAAACCCTGCACCACAGAGTTTGGGACACTACTCACAGAAATCCATAGGTAGTGTGGTAGGAGCCATGTTGGCTATGAAATTCTTGAAACTGTAGTCCCCAAAAAGGAACTTTATCTACCTCTGCTTTAGACTTAGAATGAGTAGCATTTATTCCAGTACTGCAATGATGGTTCTTGCTACTATGTGAATATTTAACTGAATGTTTTCTTCACGTGCCAGATTTTGTATGTGAATTGCAGTGCACTTCCAAAAAGGCATATTATTCAGCAGGTGCAAAGGAGATGGGAGAGATTATGTTAGACATGCATAAAGAAGAGATCAAGCAATATCTTCAGAGTGATCCGTGTTTACTATGTGTATAAAAGTCTAGGATTTACTGGGCACAACATTTACCTATGCAAATATTTGAAATATAAGAGTTGCTTCCACTTTCCTAATCACTCTACAGCATAACATTCTGAAGGTAGCAAATTAAGAGTACAAAAGATGGGAGAATTTTGCATTTTTTATTGCCTCTGAGCCTGTTTCCTCAAAAGTAAACCTTAAAGAGTTCAGTAGGGCTTACCCCCAAGTGAGTGAAGATATCATTGCAAGCTACAGTAGTCCTAATAATAAATAATGTGCTGTCAAGTCACTTCTGGTGACCCTTTTCAGGGTTTTCTAGGTACAAAGTACTCAGAAGTGACTTACCGTTCCCTTCCTCTGGAGATGTCCTGGGACTGTGCAGCTTGCCTAAGGCCACACAGGCTGGTTCTTCTCCCTGGAGGCACAGTGGGGAATTGAACTCCCAACCTCCGGCTCCACAACCAGGTACCTAACTCACTGAGCTATCCAGGCAGCCTAAAATAGTTCTAATGTGATATAGTTAGGAGTGTGCATTGTCTTTGGACAAATGTGTAAATACAAAGTATGTCAGGGTATTTGTGCATTCATAGGGCAAAGCCCATGGAACAGAGCAGCACTGTCAAGGATCCCTTGTGTTGCGTGACTCCAAATACTTAATTAAATCAAATTAAAATTTGAAATCTGGGTTATCCAGTCCAGACAAATATTCTCATTTGAATATCAGGCCGTATTAAGGACACTTCCCTTAAAGTAAATTGAGATCTCGCAAGCCTAGTGGCAACCTTCAGAAATTTCTCTTCCTTTAAAATGCCCATGTCTGTTAGCAGAGATGTGAAATGTGAACATGGCTGGTGACAGCATGTCGGAGTTTTAAACATCTGCCAAGCTCAGTAATGATAGAATGGCTGCTTAACCCTAATCCATCCTCTAGTACTTAAGACTCCGCAAGGTATGGCTAATCCAAGGCAAGACAGTACTGAGTGCCATTCTATGCACAGAAGTCAACTGGAGGTTCAGAATCTTTCTTTGATACTAACAATGAGACATTGACCTCCAGCAGCCCCTGAAGGCAGCAGGTTGGCTTAATAGACACAGGGCAGCCCACATGGCACATAGATTTCTGCCTGGTGGCATTTACCACCTGAGGTCAGGGCCTCAATCTGCCTAATGACTGGGCTGGCTTTGCAGCAAGGAGAGTATATTAAGGATCATAAGAGTAATTAATCCATGTGTTCTCACTAGGTGATCAGCATGTATCTTGCTCTAAGTTTACAAAAACCTAAGAAATAAGCAATTGAATCTCCCACCCTATCACCATCTCTCTCCATTTTAAAGGAGCTTCTGGTTCCTGTGTAGGGTTGCCTGTTCCCATCCCCTGAAATTTCAGGGTCAAAAACCATCAAGGTCTTTGTGATGTTCCAAGGTGATCCTTTGTATTCCAATTTGAAAAACAATATGTGTGTTTGTGTTACAAAAAAATGAATTAGTCAATGGCATTCCACTCACTGCACTTCCTCAAATACCACAATGGGCCCCTTTTTTCATGCTCTACACCAACCAGCTCGCACCCTGAGTCCCCTTCCCTTGCTCCAGGCTTTTTGGTATACTAATATCAAACAAGCACAACACCCCTAAACACCCCTTTGTGCTGAGCCAGTGAGCCATGGTATCAGATGGGAATGGGGGGAGATTGGTGCCCAGGCTTCACAGCCACTTCACACAAAAAAATGAAACTTTAATCTTTTCCCCTTGCTGCTCACCCTGAGATTTGCCTCCTCACCTAGAGACCACCTCCCAAAGGATGACCATTCCATGAGACATCAGCTCATGCCTTGAGACTTGGCAATCTAGACCTGTATTTTTTATTTTATTTTATTTTTTTTGCTGCAGGGAGCTTCCAGTAAAAAAAGTCGGCAATTCTGCCTTACACTGTTGTTTAAAGTCTGAGCAAGTTTAAAAAAAAAAAGATGGAGCTTTAAATATAAACCAGAACTATAGAAATATTGACCAAGGCAGGACAGAATTATAAATCAAAAGTGAGAGGCTTCGTATATAAAATTGTGAGAGGGTACCTAAGCCTGTATATAAGCCAATATTTGAAATTCTCCAAGCTGTTCTATGGACTATAAAAGGCTACTGGAGACCCTTTAGGGATTAGTGGCTCTCATTGCCACAGCTGAGACTACTCTAAAGGAAACAGGACCTACACCGTCTGTAGAGTGTTCTTCTATGGCACTGAGCAAAAGCCTGCGTGAAGCATACAGAAGCATCAGAGAAATGAAAGCATTCTACTATTATTAAAAACGGTTCATTCTTTGAAATTAGATCGTACTTTTGCATTAAATTTCTTATCTAGATGCCAAAAAAGTATTTGCTTGGCTTGAATGCTCGTTTATCTTTGCTACTTATGCTCTGATGGCACTCAGAACAAAATTCATTACATAGGTAAGATTAATGTATCCATCCATAGCAGCCAAGACCCTGATTAAAGGTTTTAAATTAGAACTTTGGGAAGCAAGACAACAGCAGGCAGGATTTGTCTGCAATCTTCCTTTTACTGCCTGTCATCACAATTTACAGAGAGATAAAAAATCCACTCCATCAACTATTCCTAGTTTAGAAGTTAGGAATCTAGAATATCAGGTTACATATATCTATATCTAATAGGGCTGTATGAAAACTCTGCACTCAAGAGAATTCATTCTGTGTTGTGGAACGGTCCCTTCCCCACGCCGATGCCATTAGAGAAAAACAAAAAAGTGTTACTAGCAGGCCCACTCATGTTCCCTAAGCTATGTCCCCCACCCTATCCTCATCCTGGCTTCTTGAGATAGCCTGAGGATTTTGTAAAGAGTCCTTGAAAATAAATTATTTCATTCTAACTATTCCATTTGGAGGCATTTACATAACTGGATTAACAGTCTTCCATTTGTATTTTGAAAGACACCCTATCTGTGAGTTTGCTTTGACATATTAATTATACTTTTCCATTCCTTATGAGCCCTGTCCCAGTTACATCTTGTTAAAAATCTGCAAAGTGATACATTAGGACCTATTTCAACATCCAAAAGATGCATAATTAAAAGTTCCTCTCCTTTTCTTGGTGTTGGGAATGTCTAAATTTCCTTGTCTGGCAGCCAGTTGCTAGGGCTGGTTCACACATGCACTGTCTGCTTCCCAGCTCTGCATAATCTTTCTCACCCATCCCCAGGTTCATGGAGAAGTGTCAGTGTGAACTGTAGAGCACATGCATCACCGATGTCAGCAATGATTCCAGTGGTTTCAGCAACCAATGGTAGTAACTACTGCAACTTCAGAAACTGTTCTGGAAAGTATCCATGTAGAGCCCAGTTCAAATGGATAGTTGCCCACACATGGTGGGATAACAGGGACCAATGTCACTGAGAAGATAGCAGTAATGGTGGTGGTAGTGGAACAAGCACTGCTTGCGAGATAGTCCTCAGATCCATAAACTGTGTGGTACAGAAAAGGCCTATGAATCCATGTCAGTTTTCAACCTTTCATATCTTATGTCCCACCTATCACCCTGTCAAAAAGCCTGAGTTCCATAATAATTTATATGTGTGTGGGTCTAGCTCAGTGAGCTATGTATCTGGCTGTGGAGCCAGAAGTTGGAAGTTCAATTCCCCAGTGTGAGTCCCAGGAAAGGAGCCAGCCTGTGTAGCCTTGGGCAAGCTGCACAGCCCCAGGGTTCCTTCAGAAGAAAGGAATGGAAAACCACTTCCGAGGATTCTATACTTAGATAACCCTAAAAAGGATTGCCATATGTCAGAACTGACTTAATGGCACATTATTATTATTAGATGTTCTGTTATTGTATATATTGGTTACAGTACATTGGTGAGCAGGGGAATGTGTGATAAAGGGAAACAATGAGTGTCTAAAGTTGCCACTAGCATCCAAAAGGTCAGAGTTGGATGGACGATCTAGCAGGTGGAGAAATGGCATGTCACAGCAGAATATGTTTATTGGGGGAAAGTGAATTGCCAGCCCAAGACATTTTGCTGCCTGAGGTGGATAAGCAAATGATGTCCTGCATCCACCAAAGTTAAGATACAGAACTTCTAAAGCAAGTGAAATTATATTGGTGCATGACAACTATATTGTCTTTGCTGTAATAATGCAATATTATCAATGTTTTAAAAGTAGTAATTTGCTACTGTTTGATGGTGTCCACAGACTCCTGCCCAAAGTAGCTGCTCTTGGCCTAAGGAAAGTGCTGACTGTGCTCAGGGTGGAATCATGCCATATGCAGCCTTACATGGGTGTAAGCCTCTCCCACTTGTTTCTGAAAAAAATAGCTGGGGTCATATAACATGTGCTTATTCTCTACAGACAGAAGTATTTTCCAGATTTCTGTTGTAAAATACCAAGGTGATGAGCAGACCTTTGGATGGATGGGGCTTTATAAATAAAAAAGATAGGTAACCACACTGTTTGTTGTAATTGCCTTTCAGGATACAATGACTTTCTGAAATGTTGCAGTTGCCTGATAGGAAATTATTAATTATATTAAAGCTAGTCTCTAAATCTTCACAAAACACTGGTACACACATGAAGCTCAGTGTGTGTAGGGGAAGTTTTGTTCCCATGTTAGATGCTCCTATGTGAGTGGAACACATTATACGTGTCTATGTAATTGGATAGCAGCTGGCTGGATAGCTCAGTGAGTGTCGTACTTATCTGCAGAATGAGAAACTGGAATTTCAATTCCCCACTGTGCATCCTGTAAGTAGAGCTAGCCTGTGTAGCCTTGGGCAAGCTGCACAGTTCCAGAGCACACCCATAAGAAGGGAATGGTAAACCTCTCCAGAGTACTCTATACCTAGAAAACTGTGGACATTTCCGTAAATTGGATGCAACTAATCTGTGTGTGATTATTAATTAATCATCTAGCCTATTTACAAGTAATTTATGACACCATGTATTAAACAGTTTGTTTCAGAGTTCTGTCTCTTTGTCATATACTCATATTACTGTAAAGCAGAATTTTGAATACAGGGTGGGCGTAATTCTCCAGGGCTTCTTATGAACACTATATATTTGATATACATATGCATGTATGTGCATCCGGCATTCATTTCCTGCTTCCTAATCCTGCAGATTCACTCGATTGTTTACAGCCAAATAACAGCTGTCAAATGCTTTTACAAAAAATGCATGCCGCCGCCACCAACAAAAACAATGTTCACCAAACATCAAAGTAGGAATGAAAGCAATAAAGCAAGAACATAAAACAGCAAACAAAATAGAAATAAAATAAATAAAAACAGCAACAGCAGCTCTGTCATTACCCATTTAGAAGCCAGATGAATCAAACCACTCCAGCTGAGTGCCAAAAATTTAAGAGAGTGGGCAGCCAGCAAGCCTTTTCATAGGGAGAGTCACAAAACCTGGGTGATACCACAAGTCAGGTCCTATCAGTGGTCGTTACCCACCTCAACTGAAGGCTGGTGGGTAGAATGGGTGCATGTTCTCTTTTGGAGGGGGTTGCCCACTATTTGAGAGGCAGCCAGATGAAGGTGTCCATTATTTGAATAACTCTCACTGGGAGAAAGGCTTCACAGAAATAAAATTAAATAGATTTTTAAAATCTGATTTAAAAAAACCCCCACAAAAACGAAAAAAAGACAACCTTGAAGTTGTCCAGACACAGTTTTCTCCAGGATGACAAGCCTCAGTAGGCACATAGGTCACCTGTTTTCTTCACTATGTGATGATGTTCTGTAATTCTGTTTACTTTATTAAAATTGTGTCTACTTTTACATCTGTACATATATATGAGTACATGGAATTTTGTGTAAATTAATGCCCTCCTTTGTTGTATTTGTTGGTGGTGCATGTTCTCCTTTTTGGTGATGTAACACAAGTGGCTACTGTAGGAGTTTCCTGAGAAAATCCACTAGGTTACAAAATAAAGGAGTTGCAATATTGTGTGCGGATGCAGGGCCCCAAAACTTGCCATCTGCCCTAGGCATTGATTTCTGGAACAAAGGATGGATCTCCTCCCATGGAAGGCCTTTGCTCTACCCAGTATCAGGGCCAGGATTTTGCTAATAGCTATATTGTTCATCTTGCAATATCACACAGGATGCCGACAAACGATAAGAGAAACATTTCAAAGCTTATAACCACCACCACCTCCAACGCATAATTGAGTTTAAACGGGACAAATAGTGAATTCTCACTGTAAGGGACTTTTGTTTTCAGAGCACTTTGAAGAGTTTCATTGAAATCCACCAGGCATACTTCCAAATAATATTCAGAATAGGAGTGTCTCATTAGTAGAGGAAGGGAAAAAATAGTATTGGGAGCACAGCAGGCTTAAATGAGGCTAATTCAAATTTTAAAAAGAGGAAATGATACAGCCCTGTACATGCCTACTCAGGAGTAAGCCCTACTGAGAATAATGAGATTTGCTGTAAAGTAAATATGTACATGGTTACAGTCTAAGTGTGTGAAAGGGGTAAGACAATTATATTGGTAGGGGGGAAAATCAGGTTTTAGATGTCAGAATGTTTTTCTCTGTTCTTCTCTAAGAAAATGGAAAAATATAATACAGAACTATTGATATTTATTACATAACTGAGCAGGTTCTATATCGAACCCTTGGCTTGCTCCATATATCAGAGCTTTTCAAGGATACCAAGCGGCCAGTATACAGCGGGCAGCATTCAGACACCTTCCCCTTTCACTAGGTGAACTGAATGTATTTTTGAAAGCTCTCTGGCTGTGTATCAAGCCTTGATGCAACTGAATGTTAAAAAGGAGTTAAAATGTGGGCTGTCTAGATGTCTTTCCTGGGGGCAGCAGGTTTTTGGCAGGTACATGAAGACAGATGGTCTCAAGACAAATCACTGTGTCCATTTGCACCTCTTAGAGCAAGTTGTGTGACATTCTGACAGTGACAAGTCTACACAAGTTGTTGTAGATTTTGGTATGACATGAACAAAATCTGTAGCAAATGTGAATCCAACCCCAAGCTGCAATGCCTCTTCTAAATATCATCACAAGGATTTATTATTTCAGTGGAAAAATCCTTCCTGATTTAAAAGTATTTGATTTCACTCTTTATGTCTGATTTGCAGTTTACTGAGTATGGGTGCATGGTGTGTGCATGCATGTGCCCACACTCACACGTGTGCATTGGGGTAGGGTTTGCTGATTTCATTTATACTCTGCCTTTCCCCATAGGAGCTCAGCAGGTAACAATCTTCATACAAATCTCAAATTACAAATATTTAGAATCATTTCCCCAAAATTATGCAAATAGATATCATTTTAGTTGGTGACTGTGAGTATGGGGAACAACTAGTTATTTAAGGAAAGGAATATAACTGAGGTGTCACCAGTGAGAAAATCCTGCTATGCGTGGGAGTCTGATGGGGCCACACTACTCTGAAGCACACTAACAGAGCTTCACTAGCTGATTGCAGAGCTCACAAAAGTCAATAATGCAGACTGAGATTCTTTAAGGAAGTGATTCTCAACCTTTGTTACCCAGATGTTCTTGGACTAAAATTCCCAGAAATCCTGGCCAGCACAGCTAGTGGTGAAGGCCTCTGGGAGTTTTCGTCTAAGAACATCTGGGGACCCAAGGTTGGGAACCACTGCTTTAAGGTATGCACGCTCAGGCATGAATAATAGATGATGGAGAAAAACAGTGCACATGGAGGCTTACTGTTGAGGCAATGGGCTTCAATTCCCCTACAGTGGCTGATTCCTGTGAGCTCAAAAGAGACCTCCTTATCAGTCACAGCCTGTACTTTGTGAAAACTGTGCCACCACAACAGGACTCTGGGGCAGAACTTTGTATCACAATAAAGAGGATGATCCTAAATCAAAAAGGTCTATTGTCATGTTTAGAAGTAAGTGAAATATTACACCTTTACCTCTGGCGGGATAAGGCCATTTAGGTCATAGCCTAGGGACAAAGTAGATTTCATGTCCTGAATATGCTGGATCAGTCATATAGTGAGGATAAGCCCAAATCCCTGCTGTTTTAGCTAAGTTCATGAAGGAGAAATCTGTGAACAGCTTCTTGTCATAATGCTGTCCACAACATCAAGGCTCAAGGCAGTATGTCCCAAATACCAGTTGCTGTGTGTTGAGCAACAATAGGAAAAGGCTGTGGCCTTTACGTCCTGTGCATGGTCTTCCCAAGGCCATCTGGTTGGGCACAGTGGGAAACAGGAACTGGTGCAGATAGAGGTATTGCTCTGAGCCAGCAGAGATCTTGTGTTTTGTGCTGCTGTCATTCTTGTCAATCCTGTAGCTTTCCTACTATATTTAGTGGGTTTTGTGTTGGGGCAGTATGATAGATTTCTGTTTAGTGTTTAGTTAGAAATGTCCATGTTTTCCAAAAGTGGTCAGCAAGCTTGTTTATCTGAATTAGGGATTGCTTAGCTGGGAAAACAACAATGTTTCTTCAGGCTTGGGTATGTTTAGCCTAGGGAACAGAACACAGAGAGGTGATGTGATAGCCATCTTCAGATATTTGAATGGTGGTCATGTGGAAGATGAAGCAAACCGTTTTTTTGTGGCTCCAGAACGAGACGACTCAAACGAATTGATTCAATTACAGGAAATGAGATTTCAATGAAACTTAGAAAGAACTTTCTGATAGTTAAGAACTGTTCAACAGTGGAAGGGACTATCCTGGATGGTGGTGGGCTTCCCTTCATTGGAGATTTTTACACAGAGATTGGATAGCGATTGTCACAGATGCTGTAACTATGGCTCTGATTCTTCATCAAGGGTGCTGGGTCTGATGAACCTTCCAGTTTCTTCCAGCTCTACTATGCTATGATTCCATCAGCTACAATTAAAATAATTACGGAGATGTAGCTAGCCCTTCACCTCGCTATCATTTTCTACCTGTGAAGTGTAACATATCTGAAGAGCAGAAATTCCTGCTTGTTTATATGTTCTACATGTAAGTAACACTCTTGGAAAAATTGGGTCCTTGCTAACATCTAGAGGGTACAAGCTTTTTAAAAAGATATACTGCTCTGCACCTGGGGAAAGTGGCAACAGAGAGGGGAGAAGCATATGGCTCCTTTCTAACAGTGTTGATTACAACCAGAAGGGTAATAGCTAAACAGAGCTTATGACTGTATGAAAAGTAAGATACATACTCCAAGGGAACCATGGGTTTAACAATCTGTAGAGGTAGTGTACAGTGCTCCCCTACAACACCACTTGTAGCCTTTATCAATGGAATAAACAGATAGCTGAGTGATTTGGGTATCTGGCTGCACAACCAGAGGTTGAGAGTTTAATTCCTTACCTTGCCTCCCGGGAGAAGGAGCAGGTTGTGTAGCCTTGGGCAAGCTACAGAATCCTAGATGGACCCCAGAAGAAGGAAATGGTAAACTACTTCTGAGTACTTCACACCTAGAAAACCTTGAAAAGGGTTGCCATGTCATAACTGACTTGATGGTATGCAACTATTATGATTACTATTATAGTAATCTACTGGGAACATTCACATAAAGCCATGATGGGGATGTATAATCTCCACACTTAAAAAGAAGGTACCTCAAAATGCCAGATGCAGGGGAGGGGTGTCAGGAGACAGGTATCTAGTTGTCTCGTGTGCTCCCAGAGGCATCTGGTGGGGCCATGGTGAGATACAGGAAGCTGGGCTAGATGGGCCCTTGGCCTGATCCAGCAGGGCTCTTCTTTAGTTCTTATGTAATGTAGCAGTACAATACCCAGTGTGGTGTAGGGGAAAGAGTGATGAATTAGGATTCAGAAGACATGGATCTGAAACCCCACTTGGCCATGGAAACTCTTGGGAGGGAGTGGCACTTGTAAAACCACTCCTTAAACCTCTCACTTCCCTTTAAAGCCCTATTAGGATCACTAAATCTGTTCTGACTTGACAGCACGTGACACACATACAACACCATATGGTGCCAGTGTGGTGCAGTGGATAGAATAAGACACAGGGAAATGAGTTCAAACCCCCATTCAGACATGATACTCACAGGGTGACTTTGAGCTAGTCATATTGTCTCCACTTGACCTACCTCACAGGATCGTTATGAGATAAAGTGTGTGTGTGGGAGACCTAGGCATACTACCTGGAGCTCATGAGAGGAAAAGCAGGATACCCATGGAACAAAATAACAACAAAACAATAACAAAATAAAGAGAGCACAAACAGAGTGTGCCTCCCTCCTTATTGAAATACAGCCCAGATACACATTAGTCAGTAAGTAACCAACATGAGGGACATAACTCAAATTTACAGTTTGCCTTTATACAGCCAAAGAGTGTGAGCTCATCATGTTCAAGCTATGCAGGGCAGGTCCAACTGGCAGCTGAAAGGGACACAGGCACTAAAAGAAAAGTCATAAGTATTGCAGGAAATGATGGTGAGGGTGATTCAGCTGCTGGTACTCTTCTCGCTGTGTCACTTTTGGACACAGTTTCAGATCTCTGGGGCCAACTGAGCTATGCCACAAATAGGATTTAGGCCAGCATGTTTCAGGCCTTTGTTGACAGCTGGTGGAAATCATGTGACTGAATTGTAAGCTCTCATCTTTATGGTACCAGATAATGATAGTGCTGGAGGCTGTTTTTGCCAGATGGGCCATTTGCAGGGTGTCACAGACAATTCTAGGAAGGGCAGGACAGTTACCTGTCTAGCCCCTGCAATCTAGAAAACAGATGGCAGAGAGACGTCAAAAGAGTTGTTTCCTCAAAACATTAGCATACACCAGCTTTGAAATGTAAAGAGAAGTCATGAGTGGACAAGCCAGCAGGCAGGCTTCTGATAGCAACCACTGTGTAGTTATAATTTTAACAGCAGCTATTCAGTTATCATTATTTGTTTGCTATTTATTAGTTACATTGATAACAATAATTACGTGCCATCAAGTTGATTCTGACTCATGGCAAGCCTTTCCAGGGTTTTCTGGATATAGAGTACTGAGAAGCAGTTTATCATTCCCTTCTTCTGGGGTTGTTCTGGGATTCTGCAGCTTGCCCAAGGTTACACAGGCTGGTTCTTCTCCTAGGAAGCACAACAGGGAATCAAATGCCTAACTGCTGGCTCTACAGCCAGATATCTGAACCAGTGAGCTACCCAGCCAGCTTTTAGTTATATTTATATCCCTCCTCTGGTGAGCTTCACGTTTTTCTGCTTTGCCACATTGTCTTCCAAACAATCCCATGAGGTAGGTCAAGGTGAGAGAAAGTCACCAACTGAAGGTCACTGAGCGAGTTGTGTTGCTGAATGGGGATTTGAATCTGGATTGCTCAAGCCCCACCACTACACCACATTGACTCTCTAATGTACCTGGAAACAAATGCTGATCTGCTCCCTATGTCACTGCTTCTGTTATCCTAAATATGTGGAATGTGATGGAATTGATAATAGAGAGTTTGAGGTGGAGCTAATCCCTTATCGTGTGTTTAAATTGCTCAAATGTATGCTAATGAGACTAAGTGTGTTATTTTATAAAAAGCTTCCCCCATGGATATCAGAACCCTGTAAACCATGGTCCAATAATAATCCAGAGTAGAGGCAAAAGGATAAATCCAAACAAACCAAAAAAACAAAAAACAAACAAATGAATGAATCCGGTATTAATTCGTCTAACAATGCTATTGAAAAATCACAATAATTCTGGTATGATTTTTTGTGACCTTCTGGTTGTTGGCCCAAATGTTGTACTGGAATGGATTTTGGACTCTGGAAAAAAAAGTGTAGGGATGTGCAAGGATCTGTTTTAGATAGTGTCTTGCTTATAGAAGTGATGGGTCCATAAAATGATACCACACATAACTTATTGAGGAGTGGGCTATTTCTTTTGCTACAATTACATCAAACTGTCTTCAGGCCGTAGTTGTCTTACTACACACACATGCACACACTGCATTTTGCTTATCCTTCTGATAGCTGGCAATGGCATTAGCATGACACATTGCATGGGGACTAAACCACATAGTGAGGTGGAACATATGAAGTGGTGCTTTCTATCTGCAGCAATTGCACCTTCTTTCAAAGAATGATCATGAGGCAGAGGGCTGAGGGCTGCAAAAGAGCCATGAGGGCTGCATACAACTCTTGGGACACACACCACCCACTCCTGCTATAGACAAAGGACTTAACAGACACTTGGTAAACTACACAGTGCTCTTACTTATTTTATTGACAGAATAAGGTTTCATTTGGAGCATCAGGAAGGAGTAACGCACATGTGTGTTTCAAAACCATCTGCCTAGTTTTACATACATGCACACACAGACTCACGAACACACACAGTTGCACACTGATCTTTCCACTTTCTCACCATGCAATACAGAAATAGAGGAACATTATATAGATTGCTAACACAATTGGTGTGTGTGGGTGTGTGCACGTGTGTGCACGCACGCACACACACACACACACACACATGCACGCATGCACGCGCGCACGCACACACACACTTTACGTTGTGCATTTCCTGGAAGGAAAGTCATGTCATTAGTGCCCAATCTCACTTTTTCTCCTAGCATTGAAATGACTGCTTTGACGGCTACAATCAAATTAAAGATATGCCAATTGATCTCTTAGCTACGTATCCTACTGCCATTTGTAATGCAATATTGTCTTCCTTAGTGTAGCTCCTATGTCTTCTTAGTGAGAGAAAATACCAGCTATCAAAAGAAAAGCTACTGGCATTGCTTTTCAATGTTTGATTGAACTTCTGAGACTGATCAGCAATTATCCTTACTGTTCTTCCTGAACATTGTTATTGAATCTTTTTGGTATCTCACCAAGTTCCCTGCAGTTCTTCTAATGCCTCTCTTCAGTGTCTGCCTCCTCCATTACAATGGTGGGGCTTGTTAGAGAAACTTGAGTCTTCTCAGTAATCTCCCATCTGTGAAAAGCCCTCCCAAGGGAGAATGGCCTGGTACCCTCACAAGTAGCATTTGAATGCCGGTTCGAGACCTTCCTTTGCTGGCAAGCATTCAGTCCTCAATTTTTTATTGCGGATATTATTCTTCATGTTTTATTTGCTAGCTCTCCACACCATTTTGATTATCTTAACATTCAGATGTTTTGACATCTGGATTCCATAGTTGTTTGTAGTTTTATAGGTTGTTTTTGTTAGTATATTTGTACTGATAAACCCAAGGGCTTTGTGTGGTATAGAATCATTCTGCCTGCCTGCTGGTAGAACAGGAGTGGAGAACATACACCCATCATAAATTGTTGGACTGCAACTCCCAGCAAACCTAGCCAGAGGAGAAGGATGTCAAATGTTGCAGTTCCACAATCTTTTCATGGTCAAGGTTGTCGAGTCTTGATCTAAAGGAGGTGTGTAGCATCTGTGGGCTTTTCAGTCAAATGTTTGCCCCCAGCATTTGCCACAGGCCACAACAGGCCTGGAAATGGCAAAAATAAAAACTAAAACATTAAAAACAAGACCAAGCCCAGACGTCCCTGGATCTTTACTTCTGGTTTTGATAGCTGGAGGTGGGGAAATTTAGGAAGTTGACCTATTATCTATTGGAAAACACCATTCCTGGAGAGCTGTTTGTTTAAAATCTCCGTCTGCATGTCAGCCAACTAGCTATTGGGTGACAGGTGGGAGGTCTCCATAGGGACTTAAAGACCTTATAGGCCACATGTAGTCCATGGTTTAACTGATTTAAAGCGACTGTAACCCATATATTTATATCAGTATATGCAAACGTTCATAATGAAAGGGATTGGAGACAGGGATAAGCAGTGAGGTGGCCAAGTTTGCAGATGACACAAAACTTTTCCGGGTGGTGAAGACCAGAAGGGATTGTGAAGAGCTCCAGAAGGATCCCTCCAAACTGGGAGAATGGGCGGCAAAATGGCAAATGCATTTCAATATAAGAAAATGTAAAGTAATGCACATTGGGGCAAAAAATCAAAACTTTATTTATCAACTGATGGGTTTTGAACTATCCGTGACAGATCAGGAAAGAGATCTTGGTGTGCTGGTGGACAGCTCGATAAAAGTGTCAACCCAGTGTGCAGCGGCAGTGAAGAAGGGCAATTCCATGCTAGGTATCATTAAAAAGGGGATTGAAAATAAAACAGCCAACATAATAATGCCATTGTACAAAATGCTGGTAAGGCTGCACCTGGAGTATTGTGTACAGTTCTGGTCGCCGCACCTCCAAAAAGACATACCCTGTTTCCCCGAAAATAAGACCTAACCTGAAAATAAGCCCCACTATGATTTTTCAGGATGCTCGTAATATAAGCCCTACCCCAAAAATAAGCCCCAGTTAAGTGAAACCCCGCCCTCCACCATTGTGCAGCATTGTGCAGCAACCAGAAGAAGATGACATGACTGTATTTGAATAAATGTAGATTGTTGTACATGAATAAAATAAAACATCCCCTGAAAATAAGCCCTAATGCATTTTTTGGAGCAAAAATTAATATAAGACCCTGTCTTATTTTTGGGAAAACATGGTAGTAGAACTGGAAAAGGTGCAGAAGAGAGCGACGAAAATGATGACTGGGCTGGGGCACCTCCCTTATGAGGAAAGGCTACAGCATTTGGGGCTCTTTAGTCTAGAGAAAAGGTGCCTGAGGGGGGACATGATTGGGACGCATAAAATTATGCAGGGGATGGATCAAGTGGATAGAGGAAAGCTCTTTTCCCTCTCATGCAATACCAGAACCAGGGGACATCCACTCAAATTGAGTGTTGGGAGAGTGAGAACAGACAAAAGAAAATCTTTCTTTACCCAGCATGTTGTTAGTCTGTGGAACTCCTTGCCACAGGATGTGGTGATGGCATCTGGCCTAGATGCCTTTAAAAGGGGATTGGACAGATTCCTGGAGGAAATGTCTATCGCAGGTTACAAGCCATGATGGGGATGTATAATCTCCAGGGTTAAAAGAAAGGTACCTCAAAATGCCAGATGCAGGGGAGGGGTATCAGGAGACAGGTATCTAGTTGTCTCGTGTGCTCCCAGAGGCATCTGGTGGGGCCACGGTGAGATACAGGAAGCTGGACTAGATGGGCCCTTGGCCTGATCCAGCAGGGCTCTTCTTATGTTCTTATGTTCTTTTCATAGGTAGAAGTACCCAACTAGTTCTTTGTATAAATACGGGGCACTGGCTAAGCCTCCTGAAACCCCTGTATTTGTTTTGCATTTAACAATTTGCCCAGACAATAAACAATGATGGTTCAGTTCACTTTATAACATTCACTTTGTTACAATACTTATGTATTCACCGATTTTATACAAGCAAACTGTTCAAATGGTGGCTGATAGCATTGGCTCATTCTTAAACTGTGGTCAGGTCCTGAACCAATTGTTTGGGTCTAAGATGCTTCTGTTGGTTTACAGAAGGCAGTTGAATTGCTGCTGAAGAGAGCCATATAATGATTTGGTGGACAGAATTGGCAACTTAACTGCTAAATTTTTCTTGTTTATGTGCAATTGCAGTATAAAAATCACAGTGCGTCAGCTGCCAGTAGGTCTCAAATGAGACAATATCTCAAAGTTTTATATTTGATTTGAATTAAAAGGCAACCCATAATTGTTTTTGACAGCCCAAAATGCAATGTTTATGTGAATTAAGACTGTTTCTGTGCTTATTATAGTAGAAAATCCCAATAATCAGAAGACTGGTGGTATCACAAAAAAGTGTAGCAAGGCAAATGAACAAGTATTTGTTTTCAGAGTGGCCAGCAAGGATGGGAATCTCTTTCAGCCCAGGAGTTGAATTCAGAAATATTTTGGAGGACCACTTTCTAGTAGTGAATAAAACAAAAGAGTGACACCAAAAATACCGATATAGTTTAATGTAAAGCTCTTCCTGAAGTAAGTAAGCCTTAGGAGAAGTCTCAAAGCCTCAGCACGGACAACTGCTACACTGAAGCTTGCTCCCCACGCTCCCACAAGTTACAAAGTGTTACCTGCAATGCCTTATTTTGGGAGTAGTGAGGACAGAACGATGGTCCAGTTAGAGTTCCATTTGAAAAATAATGTAATACCTGGTAATGTTACCTTTTCAGTGTAGTAAGTCATGTTTGATTTCTCCCTGTGGTGAGCAAAAATTCTTTGGTGGGTATTTTGAAGGAATATTCCCTCTTCCCCAAGGTTTAGGCTATTTTTCTTTATTATTATTATTTATTATTTATTTAACTTATATGCCGCCCACACTACCCAAAGGTCTCTGGGAGGCTTACAACAATTAAAATACAATAAAAAAGATAAAACAATTAAAATACAATTAAAATATATACTCTAAAAATTGCCATCAAGACCCACAGTTGATATTATTTCAATTAAAAGCCTTCTGGAACAGGAAGGTTTTGACCTGGCGCCGAAATGTCATCAGCCAAATATAAAACTTTACCTTTTAGATGGATTTTTAAAAACAAACAAACAAGGAACAGAAAAGGAAGAATGAGCAATATAAGAAGCAACATTCACCATCCCGCCCCCCAACAAACACACTGCAATGTAGAGCTCATATAGATGGCGTAAAAGCTGCTTCCCCACCAGCAGTGGTTGCTCACTGTTTGTTTTTAATGAAAGCAATGTTTGCTAAGGTAAGTGTCCAAACTGAACTTTTAAAAGTCACGCATACATTTCCTGGAACACAACTAGTAGGTTTTTGGGAATGTAACAAGGCACCTCTCCACGTCCCATCAGCAGAGGCCAACATTACATTGGGCTGGAAGTAGGGTGGGCATTGCTCCATGGCCAAAAAGGAGGACATGAAGGACAAGGAAGATCAAAAAGGAGGACATGCTTCTGAAAAAAAGGACATTTTTTCATTAAAATTGCATATGATAATTTAAACAAATATATGCTAATATTATAATGATATATCACAATAGACATTATTATTGTTGTTATTATTATTATTATTTAAATGGAAATACACTGCTGCTCACCACATTGCAGAAGATTGTGAGTAGGTAAACCCCTAGGGCCACAGCAGATAGGATGGGATATAAATCAAATAAATAAGACATAGTGTTTAATAACTCTTTGAAATGCCCCATGACTTGTATTTTCTTAAGTTTGCTTAACATGAGTACATATAGAAAGAAAATAAACAGAGGTTGTTTTTATTTTGTTGAACTATCTAGCTTGGCAACAATCAGATATTTCAGAGGAATGGTCTGAAATTGTGCTTTTAGAATGTTCACTCTTGGGATTGACCTCTCGTCTGAAGTTCATACAGAATTGATCTGCCACACCATATCCTTCCTACCATTCACCAATAATTATGTCAGCATGTGTGTGTTTTGTGCCTTTACTCACAAAATACACCCCATTTTACTCACAGAATGTAGAGAGGACTGATTAGATGCATTTACCAATCAAAAACTCTATTTTCCATGCTTGGCCAGAAATGCTAACGTAGGAGGAAGATGGGGCGGGCATACATCACCAAAAGAGAGACAGCTCTTCAAATGGAGGGCTGTCCACCCTAAAGGAAAACATATGGCCACCTTAGTTGGAAGGCAGCAGAAGGACCTCTCCATGGTGGCATCAACTGTGGCCCTTCCTTTTTATCGAGGAGCCTCTTGGCTTCCCTTCAGTGGCTTTCCCTTGTGGCCTGAAGGCGGTTCATCTGAAAATCTATTCAAGCTTTAAAGGAACTGTGTTTCTAAAGAGAACACACTAGAATAGCAGGAAATGTGCATTTCCCTTAACATGTGACACATTGTGTGGCCTCAACTCATTTTGCATGTCATAAAAAGCTATCAGTCTGTTACTGGTATTGCTGGACATGTAATATTAACACAGCATCGCTGTTTGTCATGATCCATTGGGAGCTTCCTCTGCATAAGCCACCTTTTTGTGGCAATCTTTTCTTTAGAGTTTATTCTGAAGAATTTCCTGCTTGATATTTGTCCTTCCATTATTACTATCTTTTTTTTTAAGGGAGGAAACATCTGAACAAAAGTTTATGCTGACCACAGCCATTTATTTTCAGCATCTGCAGCTGTGACGTTACTAGGGAGCTATCCAACTCCATGTGTTTTTCCACATCTGTCTGCAAAATCAGAGATACAGATGATAAAACAGAATACCTTGAGGAATTTTTTTGTGGATTTGAGACACTCCATGAATACACTGGGAGCTGTACCAAACAGATGCAAAAGGATGTTGTTAGTATAGTCTCAGAAATGACAATTATATATTGTGGGTTTAAAAAAAAGGCTTGCATTTCACGCTGCGTATGTGATGGAAAATAATCTTTCCAAAATTTCCAGTCATAGATAAATAGGGCTACAGCATGTGAAACATTTCCATTGGCGTATGATTTTGAAACATTATACTTTGGGGGATTGGTGAAACCAGATGAATGTTTATTTTATTACCATATTTAATACAATACTACATTCAAGCAAAGCCCAAAGGGCATCAGAGCTAAAGTTAGAGGAGATCTCTAAGACATTGTCATAGGTCCTACACATAGTTTGAGAAAATCTTTGCTATTTACTCTTATTTCCTCCAAAGCTGAGAGAATCTTTGTTATTTACTCTTATGTCCTCCAGCTTCAGCATCAGATACTTCCAATGGTTCAACATCAGCTAACACCAAATTAAAAAAAAACTATGCTCCAATCATAGTGAAAGTGATGGAGCTTTGTTCTGAAAAACAGGCACAGAGCCGGCCTCTTGGGGTGCAATTCTAACTAGCCAAGGTAGTCAAGTGGCCAGCTAAGCCAACACATAGACCTGCTGAAGGTGTGCTGAATCAAGCACCTCCTGAAACAGCGACGTCTACGTTGGCTTGGGCATGTCGTGAGAATGGCTGATGGTCGGATTCCAAAAGATCTCCTGTATGGAGAATTAGTGGAGGGAAATCGCCCCAGAGGGAGGCCACAGCTGCGATACAAGGACATCTGCAAGCGGGATCTGAAGGCCCTAGGAATGGACCTCAACAGATGGGAAACCCTGACATCTGAGCGTTCAGCCTGGAGGCAGGCGTTGCATCACGGCCTCTCCCAATTTGAAGAGACCCTTGTCCAGCAGGCCGAGGCAAAGAGGCAGCCACGAAAGCAGCAAAATCAGGGAGCTGGACAGAGGACAGATTGTATTTGTCTTCAGTGTGGAAGGGATTGTCACTCTCGAATTGGCCTTCTCAGCCACACTAGACGCTGTTCCAAGTCCTCCATACAGAGCACGTTACCATAGTCTTTCGAGACTGAAGGATGCCTAATACTAGTATGAAGCAGAGCATGAAGATTTACTTTTTTCAACAATGACTCTGAGAATCACTTAGCCAGAATGGTTATGGGCCAAGCCAACTAATGGATTGTGGAAGTAAAAAAGTAACTTTCCCAAACGGTGGCATCAAGTCAGTCTTTCAAGAAAGATTGAGAGAAGGGATGCTTTGGATGCTACTCTTCCCATGCATGTGACCTTTCTGTCCTCAATCATCATAACTGTGCAAAGTGATGGTATTAATCGAAGCTGACTCCTGTCATTCTACCACAGTTGTTCTAGGCAAGCTTAGTAGTATTTGGGCCATGAATTTTGAAGGAGAGCACCTGCACTTACCAGTTCATGTATGGAATTGGATCCTCATGCATGGCTGAGCCATTTGAAAGGAGTCAATGGAACAAAACAAATATTTGAACAGGTGCAAAGGAGTTTTTACATGCCACAAATACTTTCTGGAGCAAACCTCACAGTGTGCATTTGAAACAGAAGCTGTGTCTAGCGAATCAGTGGTGGCTTGTTCTATGGAGTTTTATGACAGCCATCTGGAAACACTTCAGCGATGTTATGCATAATAGTGATCTTCTGGAAGAACCTTTTTGCCTCCATACTCTAGAACTATCTTGGCAGAGCCTACATTTCCCAGATGTCTGTTACCCCAGGCAGTGTCCAGTCAGATCTAGCCTCGTTCAGTCATATTTGGAGCTCACATGCATTGAGAGGACTGTCCTGTCTCTGTCTCACTTGTCTCTTTAATTACGGAAATGTGATTATCTGAAGAGGAGGAGGATGGTTTAGCTCACCGGGCAGCCCCACCAGATGGGCTAAACCAGTGGGGCCCAACCTTGGGTCCCCAGATGTTCTTGGAATACAACTCCCAGAAATCCTGGCCAGCACAGCTAGTTGTGAAAGCTTCTGGAAGTTTTAGACCAGGAACACCTGGGGACCCAAGGCTGGGAACCACTGGACTAAACAATCAGGATTCTTCCTCATGTGGAGAAATACCCCAAGTGTAGCAGCCTTCCTTTCATCAGCCAGTCACATGTTTATGATTAAAGAGACACCAAAGGAGAAAGGGCTAGTACCCTGCCACTCTTCAGACTGATACTGTTGCTCTTAATTAGCAATGGACCAGCTTTAAATTTGCTTTCAATTTATTATCTGTTAGGATTGCTGAATGGAAAAAATTAAATACTTCCATGTACTCCATAATACAGGAACTACTTCTGACTCTGACAGATGATTAGCTGATCTAACTTTGCATGGCTACACTAATCAGTGCAAATATGTTGAGGTATTTTATTGCTAAGTTCTTATCCCCATTCTAGGTGGCACTATGTCTGATCTGAGGCAGTCTGCTATGCTGCTGTTCTGTACTGTTCTTAGAAATAAAGTTGTTTTTCTGTTAGGTATCTATACTGGGCTAGTTCCAGACCTGTATCTATGAATGTTGGTGCCCATTCCTTTTGGTTCAGCTTGGGTCATGTCAGATGGGCATATGCAAGTTGAGGGCAGAGGACTGGAGCGGATGCTCAGGTCTGAGCATATGATAGCCATTTTGTTTCCATGTGGAACTTGCCTGGTTTGTCTTTCTTTCTGCCCAGAGAGGAGTGGTTGTAGCTGATATATCATAGAATCATAGAATAATGAAGTTGGAAGGGGTCTATAAGGCCATCGAGTCCAACCCCCTGCTCAGTGCAGGAATACAAATCAAAGGATATCTGCCAGGTGGTTGTCTACATTTCTCTTGAATGCCACCAGTGTTGAAGCGCTCACCACCCCTCGAAGTAATTGATTCCATTGCCGTACCACTCTAACAGTTAGGAAGTTTTTCCTGATATTCAACCAAAATCTGGCTTCCTGTAACTTGAGCCCATTGTTGCTTGTCCTGCACTTTGGAATGATTGAGAACAGATCCTGTCTCTCCTCTGAATGACAACCTTTCAAGTATTTGAAAAGTGCTATCATATCTCCCCTCAGTTTTCTTTTCTCAAGGCTAAATATGCCCAGTTACTTATGTCTTTCCTCATAAGACTTGGTTTCCAGCCCCCTGATCAACCTTGTTGCCCTCCTGTGAACTTGTTCCAATTTGTCAGCATCCGTCTTGAAGTATTGTGTCCAGAACTGGACACAATACTCAAGGTGAGGCCTAACCAGTGCCGAATAGAGGGGAACTAGTACCTTGTAGGATTTGGAGACTATACTTCTACTAATGCAGCCCCGAAGAGCATTTGCCTTTTTTGTAGCCACATCACACTGGTGGCTCATATTCAGTTTGTGATCTATGACAATTCCAAGATCCTTCTTGCTTATAGTATTGCTGAGCCAGGTATCCCCAATCTTGTAACTGTGCATTTGGTTCCTTTTTCTGAGGTGCAGTATTTCGCACTTACTCTGTTAAATTTCATTCTGTTGTTTTTAGCCCAGTGCTCCATCCTATCAAGGTCATTTCAAATTTTGTTACTGTCTTCCGGGGTATTAGCTATTCCACCCAATTTTGTGTCATCTGCAGACTTGATTAGCATTCCCTGCACCCTCTAATCCAGGTCATTAATTAAAATCTTGAAGATCACAGGGCCCAGGACTGAGCCCTGGGGTACCCCACTTGTTACTTCCACCCAGTTTGAAAAGGAGCCATTAATCATCACCCTCTGAGTAGAATTCTGTAGCCAGCTGTGTATCCCCCTGACAGTTGTTCTATCCAGCCCACACCTAGTTAGCTTGCAGATAATCAACATCATGGAGCACTTTGTCAAAAGCTTTGCTGAAGTCAAGGTATATGATGTCTACAGCATTCCCCTTGTCTATCAGGAAAGTTACCTGATCAAAAAATGAGATTAGATTAGTCTGGCAGGATTTGTTCTTGACAAATCCGTGTTGGCTTCTAGTTATTACTGCTTTCTTTTCTAGGTGTTTGCATAGTGACCACTTTATAATCTGTTCAGAATTTTTTCCTGGGATTGATGTCAGGCTGACTGATCTGTAGTTCCGAGGTTCCTATTTTTGGCTTTTTTTGAAGATAGGGACAACATTAGCCCTCCTCCAGTCATCTGGCATCTCACTCATTACCCATGATTTCATATGTGCTTGAGACAGTTGGTTTTGTATCCTTCCAGCAGCAAATGTTGGCGTTCTCTAAATTTTATCACCTTGGGTCAAAGCTCTGGTTGTTCTGTCCTACTTATGCCTCTCTCTGACTCCTTCTCTCAAATAGCCTCACGTGGTGTCTGAAGTCTGAACCTTGAATCTTTCCATAATTGTTTGTCATGGCATAGTGTTCAGTCCCAGAAAGCTTCAACTTCAATTACGGAAAGAAATTTTCATGCTCTCACACAGAACATAGTTCCACAAGGAGAGAAAAGAAATACAGCTAGTTCTCTCATCTTTGCTCTGGGAAAGGAGGGTGACCAATATTTTCAGATCCTTTGATTTGCAAGGGCACTGGCCAAATTTGATAAACATCCAACATAATGTAGTTTTATCAGGCAGCCTATTTTCATCAGGAAGTTCATAATCCTGCAGAATCAGTGACTTTTTTGTGAGAGATCTACATGAGGTGGCAGAAAGCATGATTTGGAAACAAAAAGGAAGAGTGTCTTTGAGGCAGAGTAATTGTAGTTATCTTTGACAAAGGACTTTCAGACAAACCTAATGCTTCACACTCTAGTAGAAATAGCAAGACATTCTGAAATGGCTTAAAATCAGAATAAAAAGCAGAAATTACCAGGCAGGAGCAAAAGTAAGAAGGTCTCCAGTCAAGAAAATCTTAATTAAAAAAAAATATCACAATGATACCACAAAGAAACTCTCTAAATCAGCTTGGAATAAGCCCCGAATAAACCCCACTATAGATGTACATGATATGGGAGCAACCATGGCCCACGTTGAGCCTGTCAAGTCAGAGAAGCCACACACCACACACAATGGGGCGGGGACGACCACAACACATTCTGCAACAGTCTGCTGCACTTAAAAAGCATGAAAAGTGAAAAATGATGATCTGGATACACTTTTCCAGGGATATATTAGTTGTGAAACCAGCGTGGGCAGTGAAATTAAACATCTACAAAGATTAGAAGACAAAAGACAGTCAGCAGTTTCAGCTATAGCAAAAGTGTCTGATTGGGCCTGATGAAGCAGACAGAGCATATTGTGGGAGTGCTTGAAGATCTTGGACTCCTAAGTGGAGAAACCTGTGAATATTATTTTGAAGGCTAATGCTAATCCTTGCAGTCTACATTCACCAACAAGAATTCCTGTCCATTGCTCCACAAAGTTAAATGTGAGTTAGAGAGAACAGCAGAAGCAGCTAAAATAGACAACTTTACAGAGCCACCTGCATGATATGCACTCGTGACCCCTGTGATTTAGGAGAATGGAAAAATTAGAATCTGTGGCCAGAGACAGACATTAGAGATAGCCTGTGATTATAAGAGGAAATGCCTTAACTAGTGAAACTGAGAGTCACAACATGAATTACTCACTTCTGGGAGTATTCAAATTAGCATTTTTTAAAGGTGATTTGTCTTCAGGACTTAAATGCGGTGTTCCTTTGAAGTCTGATTTCACAAATTGCAAAATACTGTTTTAATCACTTCTCTTCAATATCAATGGGATTTCAGCTCTAATTATGGGCAATATTTAATGTCTGTTTCTTGCCTGTGTAGATCTAAAAAGATTGAATGAAACAAGAGAGAAACATTCCTCCCCCTTTCTACACTAGGGGATTTTCTCCCCAAACTAGCAGGCACAGTTATGTCTCTAAAATGGATGTATCCAGGGGATTCTGGAAAATGTTTCTAACAAAATGGAATGCTAACAATTATAATATGATCCAGAACTTTCTGCTTCAGACAGCTGCAATTAGAAAGAGATAGTGCACATGAAATCTCCTCCCTCTCACACATAAAAAGCAACAACAAAAAGGCCTAAGGGGTTAGCTACACAGAGTTTATTACATTCTGTAGCCCCCTTCTGGAACAGTTGGCATCGCTCTTGAAAACGTTGACTACACGATTTTTTCGTTAGAGCATTCCAGCCCATCCCTAATGCGGTCCAATCTATTACAAATTGGTCTTGATTTGAAGCCTACTATTTAGTTGGAACTATTAGGCATGGTCCAAATAAACATGGTTTTGTTAACATGCAATTGCCTAAATCACTTCAGTGTCAATTTGCCAATATTGTGAAGTGGCTTAATAAGTGAGGCACTTCTGGATATTGGTAACTTAATCACTTCCCCTGCTTGGCAGAGGGCAAGGGAAGTGGAATTTTCTCTCTCTAAGACTATCGCTGATGCGCTATGTCAGATATATAAAAAATATTTTATGTATCTTGCTGGTCAAGAAGCCTGGCAAGGCAAAGAAAAGATTTTTTTTAATTTTCTATTTTTGTATCTGACATAGCACATCAGTGATAGTTTTAACCAGAATTTTTTTTAACTTCCCCTGCACTTTGCCAAGCAGGGGAAGGGATTCACTTGCCAATATTCGGATGTGGCTTGCTTATTAAACCACTTCATGATTGGCTTGGAATGGCTGGGCTTGATTAGAATGATCTGATCTAACCTGGCTGTTCCAAGGTGGCTCACACTAGCTTGATCCATGTAGCTAGTGTAGCCTCAGCTATGAATTACTAAAGAACATTTTTTATGGATGCTGTCCTGTTTCTTGGATAATCAGCTAAACACTATGACAAAAACTTAAAGGATGTCTTGGGTAAAATGAGCAAGGGAAGACCTAGGTTTAATGAGGATAAATACAGTTGCTGTCCTCAGCAAATTTAATTTGGAGAAGGACAGAAAGAAGCAAGGCCAAATGCAGATAAGGTATATTTTGCTGGAAAATGGAAACTGTTCACTAATGTGACAGAACCGAGGCACATTGTAGGGATGGTAACCTCCTTGGGTTGATAACCTGCCAGATTTATCTACAGTATTAAAGACTTTGAATGAGTTCTTGAAGAAAGATATACATGGCTCTGGGGGCCAGAGTGATAGACTGCTTTTCAAGAAGAGAAATAAATAACCACAACTGCTGCTGTGTTGGAAGTTTATGACCTGAACAAGCCGTCAATGATGACTGTAAATGACGGTAGCTATGAGACAGAAAAATTCTGCTATAACTACATGAACAATGGTTTTGTTCTTATACACTTCGAGTAACAGAGAAAGAATACATACAGACTGAGAAGGAATGTCTGACAAGTGTACGGGCATGTGAGGGTTTCCTGAGATACCATTGTGGACTGAAGTCATTTAAGCTAGCAACTGGTAAAAACCTCTTGTTACTCTAGTTAATGGGAAGGATGTAACAGGAAACACCACTGAGATGCCAATGTCTTCTGAGGAGGCTTATGTAATTCAGCCCAGCTGCCAAATTTGTTCCAGGGAAATCCCTGGTATTGTTGACATACTGGCTGAAATTCTGTTGCTTAGTGTAGTAAGTTGCAAATAGAATAGATTCACTGAAACAATGGAACCCAACTGATTCAATGGGCCCAACTCTTGCTGTGATTTATTATGTTAAGGATTTTAGCCACTGTCAAGAAATCCAGTGTAATGTGAAGATCCCTCTGGACTTGAAGAAAATGTGACAGACCCATGCCTCATCTGTGAAAGCCCACCAACCAATGTCATAAGAGAGGCAACAGCAGTTAGAAGAGGCAACCAAAGCAGACAACTGACATGTTATTACAGTAGCTGTATACATAAAGAAAGGTCAAAGTAGTGAAAGGACATTAGCCCTGTGTTAAAAGGTTGTTTTTCTGTCTGGTGAAAGTTAAGTGAGTCCAGTGGACTTACAGTGAAAGAGAATTGCATTGTCATTCACGTACCCTGAGGAAACAATTTTTACAACTTATCTGTGAGAGCCACCAAGGACTTACAAATGTTGTGAATGGGCCAAACAGATTATTTGGTGGGTAGAAACCAGGAAGAATATAGATCATTGCGGGCTGACGTGAATTTTTCAGGTCATACAGATCTACATATCACAAAGATCCTCTGATCTCAACTTTTTGCCAGATAGGCCCTGGAAGAAGTGAGCAATTGATATATGTGAATATAAGAAACAGTGATATTGGACTATTTCTCAAAATAAACAGAAATATTGCACTTCAAAAGTGTAACTTAAATTGTTATGTGCTGTCAAGTTGGAACCAACTTATAATGACCCTAATAAGGCATTCAAAGTAAGTGACATGTTTAAAGAGAGGTTTTACCCGTCCCACATCTCCAGTGAGTTTCCATGGCTGAGCAGGGATTTGAACCCCGGCTTCCTAAGTCCTAGTCCATCTCTCTATCCACTGCACTACATTGGGGATCTCATAACTTACATACTACACTTTTAAAAAGTATAAAAAGCAGAAGAAACAGGCCTGGTCTGTACTTTCCAGCATAGACTGTAGAGTTCTTATGGACAACATATATGAGAATAAAAAAGGGTCTAAAGCCCAGTTCTGCCTGGACACTATATCTGGTTATGTACTGCTTTTGACATGGTACTTTAATATGGAATAGAAAGATATAAAAGGTTTTCTAAGGGTGTTAGTTAGATGTAGAAATGCCAGAATGGCTGAAAATTCTTGCTGGCAAACTCTCCTCCACCAGCTGCATGGTTGTGCATGTTGCCCAGCTGATGTCTCTCTGGTTCCTCCTGCACATGGGAACAGCTAAACTGTCCAGAAATTAAGGAGGAAATAAAAACTTCTGATGACATCCACACCTTTTACATGTTTTAAAAAGTATTTCTATTCATTCCTTTTTCAATGTGATATCTTATTTAACTGCATGCTAATGTTATAACTCATTCTCTTTCTTAGCTTTATCTTTTGATTCATGTTGTGAGTTGCTTTGGTACTTCCACTGAGAGAAATAAAGGTCCTGAACCAAGAAACACAAATGATCAAGAGGCTGAAGGATCTGTCAAGAAACTTAACTTGGGGCTACTTGGCTAACAAAATGGGTGAGTAAGGGAAGGCCCAGTATGCTGTGGTGGACCAGGACTCAGGAGACCTGGGTCTGAATCATTGCTTGACCATGGGAACTCATGACAAGGGGCAGGGAGGATTGGTAAAACCACTCCTTAAATATCTCACTTACCTTGAAAGCTCTACTAGAGGGGCCGCTATAAGTTGGTTCTGACTTGAAGGTGCACAACACAAGGGGAAGCATTTTAGAAAGGTATAAAATAATACGTGGTGTATAGAAAGTGCATAGGGAAAAGCTTTTCTCCTTGTCTCAGAATGCTAGAATCCCAGTGAGGTCCCACTTCTGTAATAATTATCCACCATCAAGTTGATTCCAACTTACAGCAACACTCCCAAAGTTTTCTGGGTATAAAGCACCAGAAGTGAACAAATTTGTGTTTTGAGGATTGTAACTTTTAGAATTCCCCAGACAGCTATCCTAGGATTTTGGGAGCTATCATCCAAAAACACACATCTTCACACCCCTGTAAAGTCAGTAGTGATGTATCCGCCACTGCTTGTGGTAATGCTCAGTGACCATGTACCATGCCCAAGGCAGCACAGCTGGTAGGGCACTTAAACCCACTAGCCATACACATTCCAGGTGCTCTTGACAGTCCCCCCTCCCAGAGGTATAGTGGGAATTCAAACTCCTGACCCCTGGCTCTACAGTCAAGTGCTCCAACCCACCTCTCTTCATAGGATACCCCAAAGCACTTGCAGAGGATAGGTGAGTCATTTGTGCTTCCTGTTTTGCAGCTTCTTGGTACAGAGTTGCCAGCCAGCTCAGCATCAACCCATCCCCTGAAATTTCAGGATCTAACCCTGAGGGATGGGAGATGCCACCTAAGGAAACATAGCAATTTCCTGAAACTTCAGCTGAAGCCCTGAGACCTGGCAACTCTACCTGAGTAAGGCAAAGAGGCTGCAAAACCAAGAAGGTGCTGACTCAGAGTGAGTGGAGGGCAGGGGTTTTGGAGGCCCAGCCACTGCAAACATTGGTCATGCCAGAGCAGGAATGGACTGGCCATAGATCCTGCAGGGCTGTACTTTCCCTGCCCACATGCTTATTTATCTCCTGATGAAGAATGTGGATTCTACTCAATGAATTTACATTTGTTGGGACTGACTTGCAGTACTTTGTGCTAGCCACCCTCATTGTACTTAAGCCAGGAGCTCAAAGCTTCTGGCCATGGGCTTGTTTTGTCCCTGAGGACCAATGAAAGTGGGAGAATGAGATCACGGTTACACAACAGTACACAGAGTCACCAACTAGCTGGGCTTGGTACACGTGACTCTTGCGGGGGGATGTGGCAAGTCTGCTTCTGATTAAAAAATGAAGTCAATATTAAGCAAAGAAGATATTTCTCCCTTGGGCTTCTGTCTGTACCCATTCACAACAGACAAGTGTTAGAGTTTACAGACTGCTTAGGCCTTGGCCGACGTGAGCATGTTCCCTCTTTCCATTGGCATGTACCACTCTTCAGAATTTGGTCTGGAAAACCTAGCCGTTCCTTCTCTGACGTCTGGCTTTCAATAGGGAGGTTTATCTCCCTATATTCACCTCTGCCTGGGCAAATCAGTTTTCTACACAGAATTTCCAAAACCAATATGTGATTATTCTATTTATCCTGGCACCTCTGGTGCTGGATTATGAGAGTGTCAACCTGGATGCAATAGCTGGAAGTCTAACATGCTGGATTGTTGAGGCAGGGTCACTTCAGGTTCCAGACTGTTTTGCATCTAATCACAAAGCATTTGGGGGCCAGAGTATACTGTAGGCCTTCCATCAGCTGGAATTTTAGTAGCGTCATTAGTAGTTTGAGCTTCATGCTGCATCTTTCCCTTCCAGTGGAATTTTTTCCCTTCTCTGTTTGGATGGCCTTCATACAGTACAGTACCTCTAGTTCTAACACAAAATGCATGCTTTATATGCTGAGCGACACCTAAATATGAAAATGTGACAAGCTCTTGAAATAAAGCAGAAAGTAATCCATACAGCTTTCTCCCAGGAGTTCTTGCTTGAATAGTACCCTGTCTCGAATCTGTAAAATGAACTCTTTGTTTCGATCATGTGCATTCAGGTATATTGGACTACACACAGCATTAACTAAAGTCCACAATGTGGATAAAGTTCACATTATTCAGTTCATCTTGATAGATTTTTATGGCAAATCAGCTTCTGAGTTCGGGCATGTTCATGCTTCCTTCTCCTCCTGGAATTGTAAGCTTCCTTTAATTAATTTTTTCTTAAATATTCCATTTGAGAAATTTTATTACTGCATGGGCTTAAGATCCCTTAAGCGGCGTCCTGTGACTAGTCCCAAATAGATTAGACCCATTGGCCGAGTGGGATCTACATAACTGTTGAGTTACCTTTCAGCAATTGAGGCAGTGGGTCCACTCTTGTTTGGGACTAGCAATAGAGCATTGACAGTTGAATTTAGTAACCCTTAATGAAATCAGCTTCCGAGAAGAACGAGGGGCAAAGCAATTCAATCCTGCAGTTACGCCACTGTCCATCCTGCCAGGACTGTGAGAGTTGTAGTCCATGCTGTGAGTTATGCTGGAAGCAGGGATACACATGCTGCTATATAGAGCCGCTTTGAGTCCCTTGTTGGGAGAAATGTGGCATATAAATAAAACTAATAATAATTATAATATCAGCAAAGTGGCCACCACATCCTAAATGCGCTCAGCCAGGACAGGAGCAGGGAAACACAGTGGAATAAAAATCAAAAACTGCTGCAATCCATTCAGGCACTATACTCCTCCATACTCATAATATTATACAACACTCCCCCACAATTCATAAGCCCCAGCAGTACAGGCAGCGAATAGCCCACTCCTAAGAGGCCCTTTCCTCACAGGAATGGGTCAAGGGTCCCAAGATTCCCTACTCTTCACACATATATCTGAGCCTCAAGATCAATCAGCCTTGCCCCCGAGGACCCATCTCCACCTCTGCTAATTCACTTGGGAAGGCAGCACTGCTAAGCAGCATCACAGAAGGTATCCCCAATCCTCCTCATTCGTTGCTGTCCTTTTACTTGCCTCATACACTCCGAGAGCAACAGCTTTCCACTTGTCTACCTTCTGATTCATCATGATGGGGTTTGTGTGTGTGCTTCACACATAATATTTGTTTAAGGGGCAGCATAGGAAATCCATATTGTCTGTATTTATTTATTTATTAGATTTATATTGCCTACATGCATACATATTATTTAGCAGTTGTCATACAAGGGACCGCCCACTGTGACACCCCACTAGCTTATCTCTGTGATTTCAAAAGAAACTGCCCCATGTTTCTGGCTGGAAATGGCAGGGAATGGGAAGATGCTGACCTAGTGATTCTGAAATTCCCAACAGAATGTTCTGCCCGTGCTCTGTCACCCCATGGAGATGAGGGATGGTGACTGTGAATATACCCATCCTTTCTTCCTCTCGAGTTGCCGTCTGTGGTTAAACCCCAAGAAGACGTCTTGGAGGAAAATAGTCTAGAAAATCAATGTAGCTGCTTGGAAGTTGGGGAAGAGACGGAGTAAAGGAAGCAGGAGCTGTGTGAGTCAGGAAGCTTGGACTTGTGGGACTCATAAT
The DNA here is from genome assembly GCA_037013535.1 of Intellagama lesueurii. Taxonomy (NCBI): domain Eukaryota; kingdom Metazoa; phylum Chordata; class Lepidosauria; order Squamata; family Agamidae; genus Intellagama; species Intellagama lesueurii. The sequence goes on from JBAJHW010000005.1 coordinate 156,659,192, forward strand.
GCAGAAGATTAATTGTAAATAGGTGTGAATGAATAAAGCACATCTTCAAAGGCATTCTGTGACCTCAGTGAAATGGAACATAATGCAGTGGAACACCATATGCAAAGTGCCTGCTTGTTCTTCTAGTCCAGTGGTTTCCTACCTTGAGCAACCCAGGTGTTCTTGGACTGCAACTCCCAGAAACTCTGGGTAGCACAGCTGGTGGCAAAAGCTTCTGGGAATCACAATCCAAGAAGCAAAGGTTAAAGGCTTCCCTGCCCAGTCATTTTGCAAAAGATCTGATTCTGCTGTCCAGGAATAAGTGGGTATTGCTCCCTAGGGTTCTGTAGGCAATATGAAGAAAAGCCATGGAGGATATATGGTCTACAAGCCTTAGGTGCTCTTGTGTGAAGTAAGGAGAGCAGGTGGCTTAAAGAAGATCTCTACCATGTTTTGCAGTTACAACTTAATCTTAAAGAATGAAATGCTTCGAAGGCCAAAGTCCTATTGCAAAATATGGCTTGCTTAAAGAAGATCACAATGATGGTGATGATGATGATGATCACACAAGCATTTTTCACAAATTTCTGACTAGCCATTGCATGCCTGGGCACGTGACCAACTGCAGAAGTGGGCACATGACTGGGGCATATCAGAACCCATGACAGATAGACAGCACAATCTGATTACACAATTTCTGATTAACACTCTGTGATCTCAATAGGATTGTGGCTAATACATTATTAATTTCACATTCCATGTCAACTAGGCATTAGAGGCAATTAATGACAAACTTCAGTCAGGACACTTCCTATCAAAAACTAAACAGTGCACTTGAAAAAAGGCATTTGTGCGAGGGGTTGTCAAAGTAGGGGAGGCTGACTAGCCTCCTGATCAGCCATCTGTCAGCCTTTGTACAAATTCATTACATTAATCATTGATGATACAGTGTTAAAGATAGCAAGGTTAGACAAAACAGGGAGTTGATTACATCTTAGGCCCAGAGAATGCCCTGAAGGTGTATAATATCATTCTACTGCTGACGCTAAGCATGTCTGGGTTTGCAAACTGTGGAAGATGCTTGGGAACTCGAAATGAGTTGCTTTAAGCTCCTTGAATGAAGAGGGAAGTACACATTGAAACAGATGGAGTCTCTTGTTTTGGACTCACCTCACCACAAGATATATGGCTACAAAAGACCTCGATTCATAATTTATGTGCCTGCAGCTTCACACAACCTGCAACTGCACACATAAAGATTGAAATGATTTAAAAAGAAAATCTTTTAAACAAACATTTGGAAACCCATCCAGCAGGTACATTTGTAGACCTATTGGGAATAATTGATTTTTCCAAATCTGTGCTTATTTTTAATCATAATTAAGGGCAAGGCCTTTTGGTTTAATGCTATTCACTTGGCATCATTTCAGATTCTTCTCTATAAGTAAATGGACATCTTTTTAAATGTTCCAGCTATTTCAAGAGTTGATATATTAATCTGTATGAACATTATTTCAAAGCAGGATCGATAGATTAAGTGTCTGATTTTGTGCTTTGCATTACATTACAGCAGGAATGGGAAAATTCTGGACTTTCAGATGTTTTCACTTTCACTTCTGAAAGTTTCAACCAGTATGACCAACAGTAAGAGACTTATGGGAGTTGTAGTGCAAAACATCTGCAGGGTAATAGAGATGGTGGGAATTACAGTCCTATTTCTGGAGGGCCATAGCTTCCCTACCCTTGCTTTAAAGTAATGTGGAGCTCAACTTCAAGCATATCACAGAAGTGATTTCTTCAGGTAAGAGCTATTCACGCAAAAGAAAGAAAAATATGCACTGCAAAGAAAAATCAAAAAGCAAGACCAAAAGAAAACGGGGGTGTGGGGGAGGAAACAAAATAAAAATCAACAACTGGCTGAAAATTCATTTCTGATATTCAGCACTGGTCAGACATGCTGAGAAATCGTACCATATAGAATCAAAGAATCATAGAGTTGTAAGGGGCTTATAAGGCCATCAAGTCCAACCCCCTGCTCAATGCAAGGATCCAAATCAAAGTAGATCCGACAGATGGTTGTCCAATTTTCTCTTGAATGCCTCCAGTGTTGGAGCACTCACCACCTCCCAAGGTAATTGGTTCCATTGTCGTACTGCTCTAACAGTTAAGTGGCTTTCCCCGATATTCAGTATAAATCTGGCTTCCTGTAGCTTGAGACCCTTATTACATGTCCTGCACTCTGGGATGATTGAGAACAGATCCTGCTCCTCCTCTGTATGACTACCTTTCAAGTATTTCAAAAGTGCTACCATATCTCCCTTCAGTCTTCTTTTCTCAAGGTGAAACATGCCCAGTTATTTCAGTAGGATATGTATGGCTTACATCAATTTTTCCCTGCTTGTTCATAGTAAGCGTTAACTTCCATCGCCCTTTCTCTGCCTGAGACAAACCATCTGAGCTCAACAGTTCACAGATTTCTGGGAAGCTAATAAGACGTGTGGTGATGCTGCATTGCCAAGAAATAGGGCAATGGCATCAGAAAAACATTTCAAGTCACTTCAGACCCTTTGCTGAATCACATTACTTTCAACGCCTGTGTGACTGACTCCACATCAAAACCAGAATGTATGTTTTTGCTCATCTTCAAGATTTGTGCACATAATATATAACATCTGCCACAAAACAAAACAAACTGAAGTGAGGAGACACTGAGTCACGTGCTTGAAATCCTAGCAGAGAGAGTCAAATTAACATGATTTGAGACATAAACACTGCCAAAGTAAACACTGTGGATGTGGGCACCCAGAATAGCAGAGTCTGTCTTGCAAATGGAAAGCAAAATGGCAATGTTGTTCGTAACACAAAACAAGTTTAGTGTTAATGGCCATTTAACATGCGTAATTCATCTTGGTTAAATGGGGACAAATGTCATGATCATCCCTGTCTTGTCCTAATCCTAAACACAGAGATCTGCCAAAATCCAGTATAGCTCCACTTAACACCAGTGGAAAATCTGCCTCATTCAATCCTTTTCTAACCCTGGCTAAGTCACTGACAAAAGAAAAAGAACACTGGCATGGGTTGAACTACCAGTAGCAAGCCAGGAACCACCAGAGCTTGGAAACATTATTTTTTATGGGTTAGAGAATATTGTGGTGTAGTGAATCTTAGAAGTCTGGGGGAAGGGCATGCCCTCTAAATTTGCTCCCTGGAGCAAAGCCCTGGTTGCCACTTCCTAGTTATAGCCCTGTACCTACACGACAGTTACAGCAATTTGATGTCACTTAACCTGGGATTTGTAGTTTGTAGTATAAAAAATAACAAAGGGAAGAAAAAGGCAGCACACCAGCCTTTCAGTTAGAAGAAACACAGAAGAGTTAAAAGATGTTATTTTTCCTAGTATGAAAGTTTCACATTAGCTTGCTTTCATTTGGTGATTAGGCATTAGGAGATAAGCATGTGAAACATTTGCAAGTTGATTGTGTAGACCCCAAAATTCTGAATAAATGTATCAAGCCTGGCACACTGTCAACGTCTGCCATGAGAATTCTCCGCTAGGGAGTTCTGCCACTGTAGTTTAGAGGAATGCACTACAGCCAAAGATGGGCGGCATATCAGTTAAATGAATGAATGAATGAATGAATGAATAAATAAATAAATAAATAAATAAGTGTTCTCTTTCCACAGTATGACTCCCAGAATTCTGGGATTCTGGGAACTGGAGTCCAAAGAACAAACATTCCCAGATTTTCATTAGAGCCTTTTAGCAGAAAATTCCAAGTATCTCAGCAAACGCCAAACTGTAGTCTGTTCGTTTCATCTGTTCTAGAAAGACCATCTTGCTAAATGTAGCAAATGCCTGCAACTCCCTCTTTGGACCAGTTCCTTACTCTGGACCAGTACTCAAGGCTCTTAAGTTTTTAAAGTCATATTGTCTGTTTCATTCGATGTATGTGTGTGTGTGTGTGTGTGTGTGGCAACGTGTGGCCATCCAGAAGTTGTACTGAAACTCCCATCAGCAGTAGCCAACATAGCCAATGGTGAGGGATCTTAGGAAATATAATTTGGCATGGGGGGCACACCTTATCCACAGAAACCAAACCATAGGAATTGTTTCTGAATTTGCCTCTCTCTCTATATATATTAGCATATACAAATGTTATGGCTGGATATTATCTGGCTGCAAAGCCAGAGGTTGGGAGTTCACTGTGCCTCCTAGGAAAAGAGCCAGCCTGTGTGGCCTTGGGCAAGCTGCACAATCCCAGGGTGCCTGGGAAGAAGGGAATGGTAAACTATTTCTGAGTACTCTCTACCTAGTAAACCCTGAAAAGGGTCGCCAGAAGTCATAACTGACTTGACAGCACATGATTATTATTACTATAGAAATTTTATGCAAATCCATACTCTCTTTTTTGGTAATGCATTACTTCTTGCATTACGATTTTTTTAAAAACAACAACTCAGCAACCTTTTCCCATGCATAACAGAACCAAAACCAGGAAATTACAGACATCTTACTCAAGGAAAGAGAATGTAAGAAGATTACCTCAGCTGCATACTGTCTGTTACACATCAGTGATGAAAATTCTCTGAGAAGATTTTATGATTGTGACATAGGCTGTACATTTGCAAACAGCCCATTTGCAATTTAAATTGTCTTTGTTTTTTTCTCAGATAAAAGAATCCTGACATTAGTAGTGCGATGTCAGTCTAACCCATATTTTTTAAAAACAACTGCGTTCACAAAAATGTAAATGGCTTCCCGGGAGGGTCTGTCCTTTGGATTATGTTCCCAAATGGAGAGTTACAAGCAATGCTCAAAGCTGGTTGTGGCAGGAATGCATGTATAGATGGATTCTCTCTCTTTTGTAGCTTTGTGGGATACAGAATCCAGCCGATCACATCTGACAAGCACCTTGTGACAGATGACTGGAAAAGAAATCAACAGATGACCCAGGCAGACAGGGAAATGACTGGCATTTTTTTTGCCTTCTCCAATAGCTTCCTAATGATGCAACTTATATGATTTATTCATGCACTGGGATTAGGAAGAAAGATTGTCCAGAGAAATGGAAAGATGCTTTTATTAGCTTTATGGCTTTTAGTGCTCCCCTACAAATTCACACAGAAGGTTAAGATATTCTACTTTGCCATTAGATAGCTGTCAGCTGCTAATACAGAGGGGGTGGGGGAAAAATTGTACAGGAACACAAAATGGAAAACACAACCAAAGGAAGAGCTGAACAGGATTTCTCATGGAACAGACATCTTTGTTCAGTTATATTTTCAATTCTAAAAAAAGCTGGAGTAAAATATTTGTTGTTCATTAAAAAAAAGAAAGGAAAAGGAAAAGGATCCATTCCGGCAAGTTGATCATATTTTCCACAGAGAAATCTGTTCCTGCATTAATTGCTGTTTTTCTGCTCTGAGGGCATGACTACACAGTTGGGAAAATCCTATTTGCTTTGAAGTTTTTCACAGTGGATCCTTGGTGGTTACTGCTGATGAAACCACACCAATGTGATCAATTATGCTATTGCAGGAATCCACGATTCCCCAAGGAAAAGTCCAGGCTTCCCTGCACTTAGCTTTATGTCCCGTAGTCACTGTTTTTTTACTTCGGTTTTAAGCATGCCAAATCCAACACAAATCATAGTGTAAATTGTTCATGTAGTCGAAACCTGAGATGAGAAACTTCCACTTGTATTTTTTTTCCATATCAAACGAATGCAGCAATATTGTTTCCTCTGTGTGCAGGGAGAAGCGAGGGGGACTTTGTCTTCATTGGCCATTTGGTAAGCCCATTCTCTCTGGATCTAGTAGAGGAAGCGCAAATGTCGGCTTGCTCTCCAGCCACTCATCAGGAATTCAAATTGAGCTAAACAGAGTACAGCTTCACAGGCTACTACTGGGGAATGGAAGAGAGATTAGATGCTTCCCTTCTTGACCTCTGGAATTCTGTGACCTCTTTCACTAGTCCTTCTCAGAAGACTGCAGCTGGAGGAAGTCACAAGGTTCAGAGGCCTTACATGTCTTCAGCTGAATGCCTGCATGAGCATTAGTGTGTATGTTTACAGTGCCCCCCTTGCAGCACGCCCAACACATGTATCCTGGTCTGCATATTGTCTCTATTCGTACATTCAGTCTAGATCAGAAGTGTGAGCCTGCCCTCCCCATTCAGGGCAGCTGCAGAAATGTCTGAAGAGGTAGCTCGAGACAGTCTGCACAATCTGTTTCAGCAGAAACAACAAAGAGTCTGGTGGCACCTTAACGACTAAGACTTTTTTATTTGGCATAAGGTTTCGTGGAATGTAGCCTAATTTTTTTATGCATTTGAAGAAGTGAGCTACAGGTCGTGAAAGTTTCTGCCAAATGAAACTTGCCAGTCTTTAAGGTGCCACCTTAAACACGTTCTTGTTTTTGTTACCACACTTGTCTCTAAAAATGATTTTTTCCTTAGCAGCAGAACAATGGAAATTGAATTGCCTGAATTAGAAGGTTGGAGCCTCTTCCTCAGACGGGACAGTGTTCTATGCCAGAAGCAAGGAAGTGTGTGTGTGTGTGTGTGTGTGTGTGTGTGTGTGTGTGTGGGTTTTGCATCAGTAGCAGGAGGCTCTGCATCTAATGCTGTTCCCTGTTGCCACAAGTATACGATTGAGGGTATGTCACTGAACTATAGGGCTGAAACGGTCAAAATGTCAAATATCCCAGCCCACTGAGGGAAGGCAAATTGCTTCAAGTCTAGAATACATTCCAGATATCAAAGTAAGAGATCAGCAACATGTGGGTCACAGTCTAAGTTAAAGATGCAAAGCAATGCGTATGTTTGAGAAACATTTGAAAGCCCTATGCCCAAGGACACTGAAAGATGGGTGTGCAAGCTTTATCTTTTCTTAATACATTGCTCTCCACAAGGTGCCATTTGCCAAAGACACTGCAGAATTTCCAATGGCTTAGATACCTACGTCGAGGCCATCTAGTTGGTATGGCCAATAAATGGAAGTTCATGCTTATCTGTTAAAAAGATGATTTAATAGTCAGGATTCAGCAGCGTATTTCCTTTGATGGGTCTCTTTCCATAACCAGAGGCAGAAGGACAATTCAACATGTGCACCCACAAAACTGGCCTTGGATTCCTTTGGATAGTGCAGAGGGCTGTAGCAGGGAGAGAAAGTACTGTTTTACTAGCAGGTCTCCACAAGCACAGTTTTAAATGTAAGACTGAGCTGGGGCTTGTAATTATTTCAGATTAATCCCCTGGGACTGACACTGGACCTGCACACATGAATTTTATTTGCCATATCTATTACACTAAAGATTTAAATTCTGGTAAGATGGAAAACTCTTTTTAAAAACTCCAAAAGTCTTGGTTTATTTCCAGATGTTCATGTAGCAGGGTCTGAGACTAGTTACTGATAAGGCCCATCATTTTAGAAATACATGTTGAGAAGGAATAAATATATGTCAAAGCATAAGACTGAGGTTTGCACCTAATAAGCAGCCTTTGAGGAACTTGCAAAATAAAGATTTTTCTCAAGACTAACAGAAGCAAACATGTCTGATGTTAATACTTACACATTCAACACTAGGCTAGGTGATTTTCAAGATATAATGTAACCATCCACCATATATTAACGTACACAAAAATTTAAAAGTACTAAATACATTATTCATTTAACATACATAGAAAATGTGAATAAGTTTCTAATTCTGCTATCCTTGTATATATGGAAGGAAAAAAAATCTGGTGGCTTCATCAACCATTTGTTGAATCCAAAGACAATGTGGTCATGGTGGGGATGGGGGTGATAATAATGATGAAGCTATTATATGATGTGATACAGTTTTAAGGAAACTATGCAGTGAACTGGACAATTCAGTGGACAACAGTGGTGAGGGACATGATGGCTGGTTCCCACACAAGAATCACATCAGTAGGCTGAATTCATCATTCTGGGCTATGTTCCTGGAATGTGCAGAGAATTAATCAGTGCACAAAACAGGGAAGAGAAATGATTTTGGCAACTCTGAAAGAAAGAGGTGCCAGGCAGGGCTTGAAGAAAAGCAGTAGACTGAAAGGAACAAAATGGGAGGTGGGGTTGGGGGGGGGCCATTCAACATGTTGGGACAGGAGCTGAAATGCCTCCTTTAGCAAATAGGTCCAGCAGTTATTTGATGCAATTGCATTCAGGTGAGAGTAGAAGGGAAGTTCTAACTTAACATGAAGTGGGAGGAAAATGTTTCAGGGCCTTTAATGAGAATGCTGAGCTAAACTTCAAAGAGTGCCATTGTTAGAAAAAGAGATGGGACAACAAGCTGGTCTGTAAGACTATGTTAACAATGAGCCAAAGCATGGGGAAATTGCCTTTTTGGACTACACATCCCTGGAATCTGGTTGATTCTAGGAGTTGCTATCCAAAACATATTGTCCCCAATCTCTGCAATGAAGCTGCATGTCATGGACCTGTCCCATGATTCTATGTAGCCCACAGGAAGGCCTCTATATTTGCCAAAATAATTTTGCCAAACTCTTGAGCCTGGAGCCACACCGAATAGCAGGAGCTGGATCCAAGACACAAACCCCCGCCTCCTGGGAAACAGAGAACCAGGAATGGTGCCACTGGAGGCGCTCAGTACTCAAGAAGCCAGTTGAGTAGCTTAGCAACCTGGACAAAGCTTTCCCAGCTGGGAAACCATAGCTTCTCAAGAAATGAGAGCAAAGGGTGGTGGAATGGGGGCAGGGGAGGCAAGATGAGCAGACCTGTTTGGTTAAAATCAATAAAGCAGAAGCAAAACTATTAGAAATGGATCCCTGGCAAAGGAAAAAAGAGCTATACAGAGCAGACCATTCATTATCCTGTAGCACAGACTCTTTCTGTCATTCTTTTGTTAATATCAATAAGGAAAGAATGATCCTATCGCCTTAACATAATTATTTGTCCAAATGCCTGGCAATTGTTTCAGTTTTCTGAGCATTGATCCAGTAACTGGAGGAAACTGGCCTTACCCTCCATTCCTAACAGCACACAGAAATATGCAATGCACACAATCCAACCTTTGATCCTTTTCAATATGTACAATGCTTTACAGAGAAATCTGCAATGTCTGGAATAGGTCAGGGATTTATGATTTACATCAGGGTTATGAATGCCTTTTTATTAGAACTGAGCAGAAGGCACATGCTTTGATGAAGGGATGGGGGGGCGTATGTGGCCCTCCATATATGATTCAACTGCAACTTCAAGGCTTGGAAAATTAAACTTTTGGATTTTTGGCCCTATTTTTGGGTGGGGTGGGGGATTCTGAAAGTCGTAGCTTCTCCAAGCTCTGCATGTCTCCTATCATTGGCTCTGCTGGTTAAGGCTGATGAGTGTTACAACCTAAAATTTCATTTCAGCCTACACATCAGTATTGGACTACAGATAGAAATGTCTCCCTCCCCACGCTATTTTCATGGCAGCAGCAAGTTGGTGCTCCTGTTCCAAGCAAGCTTGTAAAATAAGACACTCACACCATTGCATCATGTACTTGAATACAAGCTTCTCAGCTGAGGCCATCCATAATATTATATTGGTGTACTCAGCCAATGCTCTCGGAAATGTTTGTTCTTCGGTCACATGTCAAATCAGGTTTATTTGTAGCAAGGTTTAAATAAGGGTATGATTATGCAGCATGTATCTCCAGAATGTATATGGGAGATGTACCAGGGTTTTTTAAATGTAATGTCTGTCTGGAAGATGAGAAAAGGAACAGAAATAGAGAGAAATGTTTATCCATCGTCCAAAACTGAAACATAGGCAAGCCTTCTGTGGCTGTCATGTGAGTGCTAGTTGGAGCAGGAGCACAGGCATCCATCACATTTTCGATGTTAAAATGCATGCATGCATGCATGCGTGCGTGCGTGTGTGTGTGTGTGTGTGTGTGTGTGTGTGTGTGTGTGTATGTAACTTTTATACTGCATCGACTAGTCGTAAACACTCCTCTGGGTGGTTTACATCCAAAATGAAACAGACATAACATAAAATAAATCTTAAACAATATACTAAATACTAGCACCACATAAACAAATAAGACAAACCACAACTAATAAATCAGAGAAACCAATCAAGGACAAGTGGGCAACGTTATGATGGTCAGTCAATATAACATTAAGAGAGGATGATAATATGCCTAGATCTGAGGTCTAGAAAAAGAACCTGTTGTTCTTAGACAGTGACATTTTTCTTGCAACGGAGCAGGCAAATAAAAAAGCTACAACTTCTTTCATAACATTAACCTCTGTATCATGAAATAAATGCTGTGTTATCTCAGGCATATGCACTGTAATGTGGCTATTATAAAAGCTGTTGTTAGTTACAGGCTGTTCATACTGCACTGTAAATCTTTTGAATGTTCAGCAGTGTCCTGTGGCTTACAGATGCGATTCCAATAATAGTAAGTGAGCTCATCCTTAGTGCAGAAGGTTATTCATTAGGGAGAGAATGGTGCAACTGATATCATCATTACATCACCTTTTCCTGTGCCTTACTCTCGTTGCAGCCGATAGGGAAAACACACCTCAGTCCTAAGTTATTTCATAGTTTTTTTTCCTTTGCAGAATATGCTACGACAGAGGAAGACTGGAATGCCGTTCTTCCTTCATCAAAAGTTTAAACTGGGAATTGGTATGAAAAACATACAACACTATAGCACTTCTTCTCCCTCACCCCCCGCCATTCCCCTCCAGCACAGCGTGTGCATGCTTTAAGAAGCATGATTCCCCACCCCCACCCGGTGTCGTGATTTTCAGTCATGGAAACATTATTGCAAGCCAATCCCACAACCACAAATGGAAATATTCTTGTAGACAAATCATCTCATGACCCATTTGAGACCTCTTTGAAGACAGAGGTATAACTAGGTATCTGGGAATGGTTCAGCAATACATATTATCTAGTCAATGCAGTCATGAGATTGACCAGATCAAATTGCAGGCATCTTTTTGTCTCATGGATTTCACTTCTAAGAGAAACTTCAGGATGAATTTCAGAGGGTGAATTTGAAAAGTTGGGGGAGGTAGCTTTATGCACTTTTCTCACATATCCATTATATACTAATGTAGAGAGCTGTGTGTTTAAAACGTGAGACCCTATGTGCACAAACATGTATACAGACATGCACACATGCTTTATATTCTACCCCAGGTACTGTGAGGATTGCAAAAACAAAAAGGAGGAGTATGGCAGGTAATGTCATAGTCTCTGACCTTCAGAAAACTCCAACTCAGTGAGTTCTTTTTCTTCTATACCATTGAACACAAACTAAGCACAAGAAGTATTAGCACTCAATCTTTCTGGACATTCTATCACAGAATAGCACAGAAAAGTGTCAAAGAGAGATTTCCCTACCTGCTCTTAAATCTCAGGTGGGTTGGTGCTGTATGAAGAGATTTTTAGAGCCTCTGAGCCATTTAGGGCTTTATACGCTAATACTAACACTGTGAATTGGTCTGAGGACTCACTGGAGCCGGTGCAGAGAATTCAGAATGAGTGTGATAGACTCAGTTCTTGGCTGCTCCATCATCTCCTTGGGCAGCAGCCCTCTGAACCAGCTGCAGTCTCCAGACCATCACTAAGGGAAGCCTTATGCACCTTGCAATGGTTCAGATGGAAAGTCTCTAAGCATGGACTATTGTGGCCAGATTATTCTGGTCCTGGAATGGTTGTAAGCTGGTAGAGCAACCTTAGCTGGCCATAGATTAGGAACAAGTTTGTTTGTTGTTGTTCAGCAGACAAGTGTATAAATCAATCAGCATATGAAATATGAAACTTGTTGACATAAACAGTTCTTCCTCTCTAATAGGCAGGCCACCAACAGTGACTGCGGCCTGTCTGTTGGCTTTCCTACTTTCTGTACAAAATGTGTATTTAAAACGCTCATTTACAAAGGCTGTTATTGTGGTCTATGAGGTCATGGAGTTGAGTCTATAAATGTAAGTTACCACCATAAGTGTAAGTATTTGTGTTGGAATAGAAATAGAGATTGAAAGGAAGTTGAGATGTTGTGAGCAGAAGGGAACCTAGCCTCTGAAGAAGATTGGATAGAAAGAGCCTTCCTAACTCTTAATCATGTCATTTTTAATCTATAACAGGGAGGAAAGTCTAATAATCATAGAAATCATAGAAAAGTGAAGTTGGAAGGGGCCTACAAGGCCATCAAGTCCAACCCCCTGCTCAATGCAGGAATACAAATCAAAGCATATCTGCCAGGTGATCATCTAAGTTTTTCTTGAATGCCTCCAGTGTTGGAGCACTCACCAACTCCCGAGGTAACTGGTTCCACTGTCATACTGCTCTAGCAGTTAGGAGGTTTTTCCTGACATTCAGCCGAAATCTGGCTTCCTTTAACTTGAGCCCATTGTTGCGTGTCCTGCACTCTGGGATGATCGAGAATAGATCTTGCCCCTTCTCTGTATGACAGCCTTTCAGATATTTGAAAAGTGCTATCATATCACCCTCAGTCTTCTTTTCTCAAGACTAAACATGCCCAAGTCTTTCAGCCTTTCCTCATAAGGCTTGGTTTCCAGCCCCCTGATCATCCTTGTCGCAATCATCTGAACTTGTTCCAATTTGTTAGCATCCTTCTTGAAGCGTGGTGTCCAGAACTGGACACAATACTCAAGGTGAGGCCTAACCAGTGCTGAATAGAGGGGGACTAGCACCTTGCGGGATTTGGAAACTATACTTTTATTAATGCAGCCTAAAATAGCATTTGCCTTTTTTGTAGCCACATCACACTGTTAGTTCATATTTAGCTTGTGATCTACGACAATTCCAAGATCCTTCTCGCTCGTTGTTTTGCTGAGCCAGGTATTCCCCATCTTGTAACTGTGCAATTGGTTTCTTTTTCCGAGGTGCAGGACTATGCACTTATCCCTGTTGAATTTCATTCTGTTGCTTTCGGCCGAGTGCTCCAAGCTATCAAGGTCATGTACATGTTTATGAAAGATGATGATACCAGGGGGAAAAAAGTATAACCAGACAACAATCTATTTTGTTAAGTGTTATATCATAAGACACCTTGGGCCCCAGGGCTAAATTTATCTTTTGTAGTCCCATAGATGGACACCTCTACCAAAACTCCACAGGACATACAAGAGGAGAGGCAGCATAGTAGACACGGGAGCTTCATATTCGTAACCCAGGTGCCAGACCAGTTCATTCCCGCCCCCCAGAACCAGTCTGGTCCAATCACCGGGCTCCTTGCAGTGTGAGCATCCGTCATGGGCAACATTGCACCAATCACACACATAGTTCTGTTGGTGTTTCCCTGCCTCTCCCCTCAGCCGACCGCTCAGCAGCTGAGTAGAGAGATTCGTCTTTCCGCCTCCTTGCTGGAGTAGTTGGCTGAGGGGAGAGGTGGGGAAGTGGCAGCAGTACTATGTGTGTGATTGTCGCAACGTTGCCATCGACAGATGCTCACAGTGCAAGGAGCCCGGTGAGTGGATCGGGTTGCGTCTGGGAGGCGGGAATGGACTGCCCTGGCACCTGTGGTGCTGAGCTTTGTATTCATATCCCCTGGGAAGCTCCCATGTCTACTTTGGCTGTGCCCATGATTCAAATATGTTTGCCTACAATTCACTTGAAATTGAATTTGGCCCTCAAGCTGAAAAAAATTCCCATGCCACGTATAGTATTGATATGTTTTGGTGAATGTCTTGGTCCTGCTTTGGAAAATCATGGCCTACTAGCCTTGTAAAGCAAGACTGGCAAGCTTAATTTTTACAGTATCTGAAAAAGCAGGCTTTGAAAACTGACCATGAAAACGTATACCAAATTAGACCTCAGGACTCTGTTGTTTTTGCTAAAACAAACTTGACCACTCTCTCTGGAAAGATTATGGAGAGATCTACAAACTGGAACCTGATGCGAAAGAGGTATATAGAGAATTCTCAGCCAGGAATTTGCATTTGAGTACCAGAATTAAATACAACTCATATTTCTTTTACATAAAAGTCTACTCCTGGTTACCCCAACCTTTTTCATGTCATTACTATAATTTGATGAGCGAAGGGGGTGATCATGTGGTTGCTGCTATTTTTAACAATCGTTGTTGTTACGTGCTATCAAGTCACCTCCAGTTTATAGCGACCCTATGAATGAGTGATCTCCAAAATGTCCTGTCCTCAACAGCCCTGGTCAGGTCTTGTAAACTGGAGTATGTGGCTTTCTTGAGGGAGTCAATCCATCTTGTATTTGTTCTTCTTCTTTTCCTGCTGCCTTCGCTTTTCCCAGAAATATTGTCTTTTCCAGATAAATTTGCCTTCTCATTGTGTACCCAAAGTAGGAAAGCCTCAGTTTCATCATTTTTTGCCTCCAGAGATAGTTCAGACTTGATTTGATCTAGGACCTACTTGTTTGTCTCTCTTTGTGGTGTGTCTGCAAAGCTCTTCTCCAGCACCAGATTTCAAACAAACCACTTTTTTCCCTGCTAGCTTTCTTTACTATCTGGCTTTCACACCCATATATGGTGATCGGGCCTACAAGAATGTGGATGATCTTGGTCCTGGTCTCCATCCTTAAACTGGATGGTCTTTTCTAATTCTTTCATTGCTGTCCTTCCGAGTTTCAGCCACCTTCTGATTTCTTGGCTGCGGTCTCCATTTGGATTGATTGTTGCATCAAGGTATACAAGATTTTTTTAACAATTTCAGTTTCTTCATTGTCACCTTCACAGTTTAGTTTTTCTGTAGTCATGATTTTTGTTTTCTTAGTGTTCTACTGCAGTCCTGCTTTGAAAACAGGGTTGCTTTTCAAAAATCCTTAGTGCTGTACTGCAAATTACTGAGAGATCTACAATCTACCCTCTGGAAGGAGCTGATGAAGAGATGCAATTGGTTTATTGACTTTGATTTTTTAATAGATTGGCTGGATGTGGAAAGAGGTTTCAGAAGATGGGAGAGAAGAAACAGCTCAGAGCTGCTTTCCTCAACCTCGCTTATTCCAGTTCCATTGAACTACAGCCTTCATCATTCCCAGACCATGAGGGTAAAGGATGATGGGAGTTCTAGTCCAACATATCTGGAGGACACCAGGTATAATAATTTGTAGAGTTGGAAGGATCCCAAGGATCATCAAGTCCAGCCCTTGTCTATGCAGAGCAAGGCTGGTTTAGAGAATAGAGATGGATTCCCTTCACCCACTCTCCCCGGCTGGCTCCCCCACTCACCAGCTGGTGCGCACTGCTTTTCTCCTGCTTTTCGCATGATCATCCAGTCACAGGAGAAACATGGACTTCCCTTTTCCGCCTCTTCCAGCAACTGCCCACTCAGATGAGTAGATGGGACAGGAATTCCTGCCGTGCTGCCTTTGAGTGGGCAGCTGCTGGAGGAGGGGGAGAAGGGAAATCTGTGCTCCTTCTGCAACTGGATGATCGCGCGAAGAGCAGGAGAAAAGTAGTGCGCGCCAGCTGGTGAGAGGGAGAGCTGTCTGGGGGGTGGGGAGGAGGAAGGGAATGTGAGGCACCTTTGGTGCCATGCCAACGAACCAGCACAAACCTCTAAACATAGGTTCATGCCCATTTCTATTAGAGAATATTAACTGCTGCCTTCATACTCAGTGGAGATTAATAATTCTGCTGCAGAGGACTGCCATGCTGCTCAGCTCAGCATATATTAGGGTAAAGAATCAGATATTATAAAACAATCATAAAATTGCCATTCTATACATACTTCCCTCAGAGGGAAATATGGCTCACTGAACACCATGAGACTTCCTTCAAGAGTAGACAGGCATAAGGAGGATCTTTAACTCTCAGATACTCTCTTCAAAAGAAAACTAAACCTTGCAAGGTTTTCTTGTTAGCTTTTCAAACTTACACCATGGGAAGGACCTAATAGCATTCAGACATCAGAAGAATACCAGGACGGTGCTATCTTTAAGATGGATGAGCTTCATTCTTTCCTGTTGCTCCAACTTGTGAACTGGAACTCATCCAAGAAAACCAGATTCATAGATAGTATTGGACTGTACATTTAGAAGGATGAAATATTAAAAGGTTTTCCCATCTTAGTTTGTAAAATCAATAGAGTTAGAGAGAGAGAAAAAACTCATATGAAGTAGTTATGCTGCTGCATTTTGACATCCCATTGCAGTATAAATATGATAACTTTTAAATTATAATACTAAATGAACATTTATTGTTGTGCAGAAAGCTTTAGCATAGATTTATGCTATGGATTTGGAATGGCTGCTGAGGGAAAACATAAACTAAGGACATACAGAGGAGGCTCCAAGGTCCAGGGATAGGCAACTGGGGTCCTCCAAATATTTGGAGGTCCTCCTGCATTTCAACCACACTGAGCATAGCCAATGGTGAAGAATTCTGGTTCAAAACATTTGAAGAGCCCCACTTGTTCAACCCATTCTAGATGCTCAGAGTTCTCCCTCCAACCCTTATAGCAATTATCTTTGAATAATCTTTGAACTGCAGAGCTGGAAGGGACCTTATGGATCATCAAGCCCAGCCCTGTCAAGGAGGCACAGTAGGGAACCGAACTCCCAACCTCACTAGCTTGAAGAACCATTGCCACTGAAGTCCTGAATAAAGAGCAGATAAAAAAGAGGACAGTTGGGCAGAGTCATGCCCATGCTTAAAGTAATTAAGCCTCCATCTGAAAGGCAAATCCCAAATGAGGCAACAAAGAAAGACATTTACAGGGCATGGCATAACCATTGCAAGTTAGTGGTGGCCAGATACACCTGCCCCACTTCCAACATACCCACATGTGGATTGAACTATGAAAGCAGGTCTCATTGCACACTACTGTCTGCTCCCCTGCTACTATAGAAGTAGGGCACTCCACTGTCTGATACTCCCCCAAGGAATCAAAGCAACTGCCATACATGCTCATGTGCAACACAATGGTATAGCTAAACATATCGGGCATCAAGCAGCAGGTGCCCATCACCCTCTGGAGAGATGGCAGCCACACATACAGATGAGTCTGTAACTCCTTACTTGGGAGAGAGTGTGTAAGCCAGATGCATAGGAGACCTGGGAGAAAATTTTTTACCCTGCTCCCTACCTTTCTTATGTAGAGTGTTTTTAATTACCTTTTTGTCTGTCAAGGCCCCCTACAGTGATTTACAATTCATTATTCAGTTACTAAAAACAGAATTAAAACATTATTTAAAATCCAATTTTAAAAATACATTAGGACACCTGTATCCACAGGATCAGTATCTACGGTTTCACTTATCCACGGCCTAAAAATATTAAAAATATTAAAAGAAAAAATCGAGAAGAAACTATTTTCAAATGTATTACCAGAACAGGCCACTGGATGGAGCCAGTGACCATGCTACGAATGCTTGTTAGTGATGAATACATAACATGATCTCTTGTGCCCTCTAGTGGCTAGTTCTGGTAATACATGCAAAAATATTTTTTTCTTGTTTTTTTCCTTTTACCATGATATATAGCAGTGGCGGCGAACCTTTTTGGGCCCGAGTGCCCAAACTGGGGGGAAAAAACGAAAACCCAGCGGGCGGTGGGCCGTGGCGGTGACAGAACCGGAAGTGGCGGCGGAAGGGGGAATCCTGGGCATGGAGGTGCCTCGAGACTCCACTCCGGATCCACCACCAGTGCCAGCTGCTCCGGATCCTGGCCCGCCACCTGTTGAAGCACCAGCACTGTGGCTGCAGCTGCCTCCTGAGGTTTGACTGAGGGGGGGAGTAGCAATCTGTTGACTTATGGCTCGCATGCCCACAGAAAGGGCTCTGCATGCTAGCTGTGGCACGCGTGCCATAGGTTCACCATCGCTGATATATAGTATATAGCAGTGGTGGTAAACCTTTTTGAGCCCGAGTGCCCAAACTGCATAGATCATCGAGTCCAGCTCCTGTCCATGCCTCAACCCCTGAGCTACTCAATCAGCAGGCACCCTCCGGGCCGGTGCGTCCTCCGGAGGGTGGCCAGGGGGCACCTTTCCCCCCCTCCACAAATATAGGCAGGGCCCTTGTCCAGGCTTCCTGTGCTGCGCTCCACCCGCTCACTCTCCTGCGGCGCCAGAGCTGCAGTCAATGGGCAGCTGCAATGTGCGCCGAGGGCAACTGGGTGTGGCTCCTCCTTTGCCTGCTGCTGCTGCTGCCGCCCGATCACCGCCTCCAATGCCACTCGCGGGCTCCCTTTGGGCGGGCAACGAGGTGACAGCATGAGCTCGAGCTGAGCCCTGGCAGCGAGCGGTGCCGCACCCCGCACCAGGACAGCATGGGTGGCAGCATCGACATGGCTCGTGTGCCCACAGAGAGGGCTCTGCACGCCAGCTGAGGCAGGCCTGCCATGGGTTCGCCATCGCTGGTATATAGCATTCACTATTATCCATAGTTTTCAGTATCCATGGGGGGGCTTGGAACCAATCCCCAGCAGACAGGTGGGACCTACTGTATTAATTAAAATCAGATCTAAAAGCCAGCCTTAGAAGCCAATCGCAGAGACTAACATTCTTTCAGTACAATACATTAAATCTACCCACTGGAGACTCAACCAAGATAAAACCAGCCTGACTTCCCTTGAGTTGGAAAGTAATTTTTTAAAGAAATATAGTTACCAGGAACTATTTATTGGGGGAGATAACAAAGATGAGACTAAGTTACATTTCAAAAGCAATGTGATGTTTCTAGTTACTTTCAAAAGTTATATCAATGGACATTATTAGGCATTTTGATAGGAATTTTTGAAAGAAATTATTTAAATTTTGTGCCACTCTCTTACTAAGTGTCAAGGAAATTATTGTTTTCTTTCCTCTTCTGCATTTTTGTAAGTATTTTCAAAGTTGGCTGGATACCTCACTGAGTTAGGTATCTGGCTGCAGAGCCAGAAGTTGGCATTTAATTCTTTACTGAACATCCCAGGAGAAGAACCAGCCCCTATAGTGTCAGAAAATAATTACTTAAGCAAAAGTTTGTTTTAACACAGAAGCACTTTATTGTAAATCACAAGAGCTAATTTCAATTAGAGTCCAGGAATTTCTTGTGGCATAAGGCAAACTGTTCATACACTCATAAACATTTTATAGACTTGACACAACACTGTTTACACCCTCTATAGCTTTCTTAATCTCTGAGGTATGTTGGGACTTTTCACTTGCAGTCAACTATTTGTTAGTATCATACAGCATGGAATGCTGTCAACCAAACGTTTCCTTTATTATAGCACATTTCTTGTCATTCTCCATCTTCTCTGGATGTTTTTAGTGATCTTACAGAGGCCTACTTTCATGAACGAAAGTCTGCATTTTGTGTCAGGCCTACATGCTGCTTACAACCCATATTTTTACATTCTCACAGTAGCCTAGGGCAAGCAGCACAGTCCCGGGGCCAGTAGAGACTAGTAAACCACTTCTGAGTACTGTATAGAAAGCACTGAAAATGTTGCCATAAATTGGCATTGACCTGATGGCACATAATTATTATGCCAATTTCCTTGGCACTTGGTAAAAGAGTGGCACAAAATTTAAATAATTTCTGTCAAAAATTGCCATCAAAATGCCTCATAATGCTCATTGATGGGTAGATCCTACATTGTAGTAAATGTAACTTTTGGGAATTCTGCAAATCTACAGTTGCAATTAGATAGTTGCTTGGGTTTAAACACCATACTTTACTTTTTCCTTTATGAAAAACTCCACTCATATATGACTTTTGCTAAGGCTTATTCACCTACTTGGGTTGTTCCCCTGATTAGCATTAATTAGCCACCTGCACGCATGAAATACTGGTCACACTGTAATCTTTTCCATATACAGTTTGTTTAAACGTGTGCGGAGGAAACACCAAATGTTCATTTTTCAGAAACATAGACGCAATCAAACTCCCAATCGTACAAGAGATGTTTAATATCTTTGTAATTTTTGGCAGGAACAGAAAAGTCTCCTTTCTCACTTATAAGTACAAGAATAAAACCATAGGGCTGGAAAGAGGAACAGTAGATCTTCTGCTTTTTGATTGTTCTGCATCCATCTACTTAATATTTCTCATTTTCTAAAATATACTTGAATATAGTTCCAGTTTTGTTGTGTGGAGCCACTTTTCTTTGATAATATTATGATTAATCCAGACAGTCTAGTCAATAAATGTCACATCACCTCTTCTTCTTATACACGAGAGACACTGAGACTGAGACAGTAGCTAGTGCCCTTGTATGGCTTCTGCAATATTTGAATCAAGACTGGCTGCATTCAGGACCCTACATGCTTTGATTTAGAACTTGGAAAAGTTACTCTTCTGTATGACTGGGGGATTCTGCGAGTTCTCATCCAAAAAAGTTAATTTTGTTCTAATTCAGCTACAGTTTTGCTCCACCAGCTTTGCTCCACTAGTGCCCCCGATCAAGGACTTGCTATTTGCATGAAAAGTAGACAAAAGAGCTCAGGAAAAGATGATATCAATAAGGCCCGAACTAACATCATGATGCTCATGAATGCCATCATTTACAAATCTCCCTTGCTGGACTAGGATAAATGGATGCAGCTCAGTACACCTCAAGGAAGCCTTGCAGATACTGTAAACCTAGTATTTAGTGATGATGTCTCTCCTTTCCTCTTCAGTACAGCCCATCAGATATAGGAGCTATTTGCTTCTAATGGAAGGAAAGAACCCTAAGTGTTTAAAATCAGTGCTTTATCAATGGATCAGAAAAAGGTTCTATTTTGTTTCAGTTGGAAGCATCCTAAGTCTGTAAAATCAAAGCTGAATTATGAAAACAGTTCAGCAGGTGTTAGGTGTACTTGTTTCGGGCAGTGGGGTTCTTCTACTAGTGAGCAGGTGCTGCTTACAGGCCTTAAGATACATACATACATACATACATACATACATACATACATACATACATACATACATACATACATACATACATACATAGAAAGAGAGAGAGAGCATGAGAGAGCATGCAAAATTCTTGATCAAGAATAAATTTTCTCTGTTGCTAAACAGTTCCAACATTATTTATTCTATAGCAAACAGTGGTAACACCACACACAAAAATTACATTATCTTGAGAAACATTTTAAGCTCCTTTCATGAATCTTTAAAACTGGTATCATATTTTGAATACCTAACCCCCGTTTCATTTTCTTGAAATGAACCATTGCCCAAGGCTCAATCACCAATTTTTTCTTTTTTCTTTTATCATCAATTCTGTGACAGGATTAGGGCACAAAAATTAAATCATAATCTCCCCCACCCCCTGCACCTCTGCTCATAAAATAGGCACCACTGTGAGAATGTTTTGTTCTCCAAACTGCACTTTCCCTATTCTGCTTTGAGCCTAGCATGTTTAAAACACCCTGGGTAGGAACAAGCTGTTGTGTTTTGCTCTGGACCACTGAGATTATTTGAGATAAACAAATGCTATTTCAGAGTCAAGGGGTGCTGCTTCCAGCCCTTGAGGTCAAAAATATTTAGAGGAAAATTACAGATAAAGAAACAAATAATTTCTGTAACAAAACTGTTCTGACTTCATTTATTTTATGGCAAACAGTGATAAGGCGGTGAGAAGGCGAGCTACATATCTTGAGCAATTTGTCAAGCTGCCTTTATGTGGTCTTGAAAAAGATATTGCAAGGCTGGGAATATCAACTGGCCAGATTAACAGTTGCTGAAAGGAAATGCAATCAGAAAGCAAATGTTTATCAGATAAAGCTTAGCAGAATACACCTGTGCATTATTACTCAGAGGAAAGATTAAAACGCAGTGGGATCTACTCTATAAAATTACAGGGTGCAACCCTATATGCTAGAAGTGTGCAACCTGTGGCTTCCCAACTGTCACTGGACTACAATGCCACAGCCAGCATATCCAGTGCTGAGAAATGATGGCAGATGTAGTCCAACAACTGGAGACCAACAATTCTAAATTTGCTACATCACTGGATGTGGTGGCCAGGGGTTCTGGAGATACAAATAACAGGATTTGGGCTAATATTTTTTGTGCGTATTAATAGTCCCAACTTTCCTCAAGCTTTCACTGACATAGGGAACAACAAGCATCAGCACCAAGATGTGCACTGTTTTGAAAGAAGCTCTTAGATGATCCAATGAATGTTGTACGATCTGACCTGTCTAAGTATCTATGCAATGCACAGGTACGGATTCTCACTTTGGCCAGAAGTGAGCAAACACATATTGGCTTAATAGATGACCAAAGATCATAGGTTCAAGACCTACACCATGCTTGGATTCCGGAAAGCAGGCAACACATAATCTGTCCAAAGTATCTTTAGCTAATAGCACAACATTCCCACTACAACAGATTTTGAAATAATTGTTTTGCCCCAGGTGGATTTTTAAAAATTACACGGAGTGACCACTAGAGTATTTTCTGACCCAAGGGAATTCTAATATATTGGAGATTAGCAGAAGAGCTAGTGCTACGGATAGGGCCAGGGATAGGGCAATCTTCCCCCCCCCCCCCGAACCTCCTGAGAATTCCAATGGCTTGGAATTTGGGCTGACCTGACAACCAGGATATGCCACTGCTGCTTCCTGCCCTTGTGTCTTGCCAATGGCAAGACCAATACATAACATTAATAATAATTAATTT
Organism: Intellagama lesueurii; assembly: GCA_037013535.1. NCBI lineage: Eukaryota > Metazoa > Chordata > Lepidosauria > Squamata > Agamidae > Intellagama > Intellagama lesueurii. The sequence continues at coordinate 156,681,751 of JBAJHW010000005.1, forward strand.
TATAGGTCAGGTTTCGCAAGAATTCTTCATGAAAACCTGGCAGTACTTATTGCAAAAAGGCAGGCAAAATGTCAGGCAAATGCTCAAGTGTCATATTGTAAAGACGGGATATTTGTATTTGTATCACTGGGGATACGAATATGAGTATGGTAGACACAAGTGACAGGGAAGTCTAGTCCCGCCTTCCAAACTGGCCCACCACGCGGTGCACACGACCACCAGCATCCCCGTCACACCAATCGTAGAAGTAGCCCGGCTGGCACTTCCCCACCTCTCTGTGCTGCTGACCACTCAGCAGCTGAGCAGGGAGACTCATCCCACCTCCTTGCAGGATCGGTCAGCAGTGCAGGGAGGAGGGGAAGTGCCAGCTGGGCTACTTCTGTGATTGGTGTGATGGGGATGTTGCTGGCCCTGCGTGCTGTGCAGCAACCCATAAGAGGACAGGCCAGTTCGGGGGTGGGGGGTGGGACTGGACTTCCCTGCCACCTGTGTCCATGATATTCGTATTCCTATCCCCAGGGATACAAATATGAATATCCCACCTTTAGTCATACTTATTCTTTCTTACTACTTTTAGATAAGGACGTCAAAACTGAAGCCTGATGCCCTTTCACAGCTTTCCCTGACACAGTACCTTCTGTATCTTTTGGGTTAGTCAATGTTCCCTCTAATGTTCAGCTCTGCTGAGCAGGGCTCTGCGGCTCTCGTGCACGACTTCACCCATGCATGCGATTCCCCCCTGTGCGGGGTTCTGTTGCAGCCAAAACCAAAGGGGCTGAAGACAATCAAATGATTCCTGTAGGTGCGCAGAGGAGGAGGAAGGCTGTGTGGAGGGAGGTAGAGGTGTGTGTGCAGGCAAGGGACCGTCGTTACAGCTCACACCTTTTCCTGGCCAGTGGTTATCATACCACAATGGGAAATGTTGGATTAGGAGATCAGCATCTTTTAAAAGCATAGAATCGTAGAATAATGTGGAAAATAATGTCCTATAAAGCCATTGAGTCCAGCCCCCCGCTCAATGCAGGAATCCAAATCAAAGTAGATCTGACAGATGGTTGTCTGGTTTTCTCTTGAATGTCTCCAGCGTTGGAGTGCCTGCCACCTAACCACCTCCCAAGGTAACTGGTTCGATCATCATATTGCTATAATAATAGAATCATTTTTATGTAGTCATACTGATTATTTAATAAATGTCAGAGCACATTATGATATTATCCAAACAGACCAGCACTGCCATCATTTCACATTGTTTTCCAACCTTGTGATTCCAGAATCAGAATTTTGATATCACTTTTCATGGAAACCTATTCCTAGAATCAGTGCTATAACAGTTGATTATTAAATAACCAATTCTGTGAGGCTGAAGGGCAGCTCTGCAATTTGTACACTCTTGGAACAAACCAAAATCACAGCCAAACCTTACCAAGGTCACAGCCAAGGAGGGAGCTCGTGATTACATCAAACCAGTGATAAAACAAGAACAAGACAAGTATCATGTTAACCCCTTCATCCCCAGGCCATGTCTGTTTAACACCAAAACATTATTTCCTGTGTTTTAACTGCAGAATTCCTTTACTTTCTTAGCATCCTTTGACAAGAATAAAGTCACAAACTGCCAAAAGTAAAAGCCTACGTGTCATGGCTCAGCCAGGGGAGAAGCAAGCTTTGTCATCCCAGGCAGGCATTGCTCAAAGATGATGGCTGTGCAGCACCAGCCTCATTATTAGGCAGATTATTGGGTCAGTGACCGCAAAATAAATACTACTAATACTATTATTAGGCAGAGTAAGGCAATGGCCTTAGAGAAGAGATGCAGAGATGTGACCATTTTTCTGTTTTGATTTTGTGGCAGTTCTTCAAATCCTACCTGCATTTTTTTCTCATTCTTTCTTGGTTTGTTTTGGATTGCAAGCCTTCCAATAAGAATTTTGAAACATGGAAATTCATGCATATTTTTTTACACCTGCGTCTGTTCATTTACCTTATGTGCACATTTTCCCCATTGACTAAAGCGTGCTTGGCCATATAATTTCAAATGTGTGCATGCGTAGCACTTGCATTCTATGGATTGTGCATTACTTTGTGCACACTTTATTCCTCTGAAATGTGTCACACATATTGCAAATGTGGAAGTCCTTAAGACAAAGTGTGTTCTCATGCTGAGTTCTGGGAGGCACAACTATATCTTTGTGTGTTTGATCCAATAAAAAGGTTTTTCTATCCCTAAAGAAATCATGGATAACATGGAAAGAGCAATAGTACCATCCCCCTGGTGGCTCCCTTCCGCTAGAGAACCAGCCATGGGTTCCATGTAACTTGTCCTGCTCAGTTTCTTGCCTTCCCACACCAAATAACAGCCCTGCTATCATCAGGTAAGACAGAAGATGCTATCCTATTACCTGTGTTTAAGGGAGATTCAGCTGCTAGTCTAGTGAAATTTCACTGCAAGTTTGTAGGTGAAATGAATGGTGGAACATTTTGTTGGAAGAGAAATACTTTTTCATGGGCACAGCCAGAACACAGAATTTGCTACCTCAGGATGTAGTTATTGTACTCTTGTTTTTTCTCCCTGGGATTCACACTGGATTTGCCTCTGTGTAAGCAGAAAGCTGGACAAGACAGGCCTTTGGTCTAAGCCAGCATAGCTCTCCTTGTGTTTTTATTTATTACACTTGCATGCTGTTGGTGGGGCTTTACAGAATAACAGAGAATTTACAGAATATCATATGATTATATGGCATAGCAGAAATAAAACACAGAGGTCTTGTCTGAAGAATATTGTAGTCCAAAATGTAGTGTTTTAGGGATCTTATCTTGCTTTCTCACATTCTTGCAGCATCTCTGCATTTGAACTCTTGCCCAGGTTCTGTGACTTGTCCAACTATTTAATGACATCTAGTGGTGACAGCATGCAATAGACGGTAAAATTTTTTTGAAAACATAGATGTAGTTGAGTTGGCCTTAAGAAGAAATTCAGTAGTTATATCAGGGCAGTATCTTTGTCAGACTAAACAAAATATCACAACAGAGTCTCCAGGTTTTTGAGTCTTCAGAATTATTCTACAGGCCAGATGATGGACTCTGTATGTAGCCACAGTCTTAAGATGAAGTGTTTGCTGACATTCCAATTGAACAAAGCTGGGGATATGTTATGTGGCATGTTAAATAAATGCAGTAATCTTAATAGTAGTCTTAATAGTAGTAAATGTAAGTAGATATCTGACCACAGTAGTCTTAATAGTAGTAAATTTAAGTAGGTATCTGACCACAAAGTCAAAGTTTAGGAGTTTGATTCTCCACTGTGCCTCTGACTTAGAAGAAGAACCTGCCTGGGTAGCCTTGGGTAAGCTGCACAGTCCCAGAGGGCCCCCAGAAGAAGGAGTTAAATAATAGCTCAGTAGTTTAGGCATCTGGCTGCAGTGCCAGAGGTTGGGAGTTTGACTCCCCACTGTGCCTCCCATGAGTACAACCAGCCTGGGTGGCCTTGGGCAAGCTGCACAGTCCCAGATTGCACCCAGAAGAAGGGAATGGTAAACTACTTTTGAGTATTGTCTACCTGCAAAGCCCGGAAAAGGGCCACCATAACTCAGAATTGACTTTACAGCACATTTTTATTTTTATTGTGGGGAGCATGAGTTTCCCAACCCATAAGTGACAATATTAACAGCACAGAATTGAATTTCTGTAATACTGCACTGTTAACCTCTGTGAACTGTATGATTTTAGAAATCCAGTTATATTGTTCGTAACACTTTCTGTTGCTTTAATGTGTTCTTAACAGTTTTTATCAATTCGTTTTTAATATTATACTTGTTTAATTCTTTTTAAATACTGTAATAATTTATTATTCTTATCCTTTAATACTGCAGGATATAAGTATTAAAATAAAATAAAATAAAAATGCCTGAGATTTAGAGATTGATCCAGCCTATATTGGCCATGACTGCCAAAGTATTATCTGTTTAATATTACAGGCTCCTAGGCCATATTCTATCCCCACCCAATATGGGGAGACAGCCAACAAAGGCAACCTGTCTTACTTGGCCTTTCTAGTGCTTCTCTGTTCTCTCAAGCATGCAGCTACTACATCTTCTTCCTTTCAAATCTGCCTACTTAATGGGTGTACATTCAGCTTTAAGTACTTCTGGCCAACATAACCTTGAAGAGGTAAAAATTTTAATTCTTTTCCTGCAACCATTTGAAGTAGCATGGGCAATGGGATGCTTTACACTGAGCTTTGCTTAGTGCAATGTGGCTGCAAAAAAGGCAAATGCTATTTTAAGTTGCATTAACAGACATATAGTCTCAAAATCCCGCTAGGTACTAGTCCGCTCTATTCAGCACTGTTTAAGCTTCTGCTATTATGTCCAGTTCTGAACACACTTTAAGAAAGATGCAAACAAACTGGAACAAGTTCAGAAGAGGGCAACAAGGATGATCAGGGGACTGGAAACCACGTCCTATGAGGAAAGATTGAAGACACTGGGCATGATTAGCCTTGAGAAAATAGGTCTGAGAGGAGATATATAGCACTTTTCAAATACTTGAAAGGCTGTCATACAGACGAGGGGCAGGATCTGTTATCAAATCATCCCAGAATGCAGGATATGTAATAATGGGGTCAAGTTACAGGAAGCTAGATTTAAGCTGAATATTAAGAAAAACTTCTTGTCTTGAGAAATTGTGAGCACTCCAATGCTGGAGGCATTCTAGAGAAAATTGGACAACCATCTGCCAGATCTGCTTTCATTTGGATTCCTGCAGTGAGCTGGGGGCTGGACTTTATGGCCTTATAGGCCCCTTCCAACTCAATTATTCTATGATTCTTTTATTTCAAAAGTGCTCTGGGAAATGATGGGATTTGTATTGCAGCATACTGTATCGGGAAACAATTCTGTCAGGGAAGGGTGCTTTAAAGCAGCGATCCCCAACCCCCAGTCCCCGGCCCGGTGCCGGTCCCTGGCCTGGGCCAGACCGGGCTGGCGAAAGAGACCTCCCCGCACGCACTCACCCCCGCGCAGCCTGTTTGCGCCTGTGTGCGCGCTCCGGAATGCCCGCACGAGCGCTGTGCCGCCATTTGCGCTTGCGCGCGTGCGGGCCCACACAAGCACGCGCTGTCCTTTGCGCATGTGCACGAGTGGCTGTGCGCATGCACAAAATGGCGCCGCTCACGCAGGCACGCACACCCGTGCAAGAGGGTGCGCACGCTTGTTCGCGCATGCGCGCGGGTGCCCCGCCTTCCCCAGCCGGTCCGCAGACCGGAAAAGGTTGGGAAACAGTGCTTTAAAGCATGGAATCTAACAACATGCTCAGTTAAGTTTTATCACTGCTCTGCACCTCACCTTTCTAGGTTTCATCTCCATTTTTGTCTGTAAGCATTTATGCTCTTCACTTACACTTCAAACACTACACATTGTCTGGATTGTAAAAGCTGAACAAACAAAGGATGTGTTTGTTCTTGTTTAGAGAATACAAAGAAGCAACAAGAAGTGGCTACAAATATTAAACACTAAAGGTAGAGAATCATTTATGAAAAACATTTTGAGTGTCTCTGAACATACACAGAACATAGTAGCACGTAAAATTATAGAGCTGGAAGTTTCCGCAAGAGCTATCAAATCCAATCAGCCAATGAAGCAGGAAGCTACACCAAAACACCCATCACAGATAGCCATCCAACTCCTGCTTAAAATCTCCAGTGAATGAGTGTCCACCACCTTCTAAGGTAATCCCTTCCATTGTTGAACAGCTCTTACTGTTAGGAAGAAAATGTAAAGTAATGCACATTGGGGCAAAAAATCAAAACTTTAGTTATCAGTTAATGGGTTCTGAGCTGTCCATGACGGATCAGGAAAGAGATATTGGTGTGCTGGTGGACAGCTCGAGGAAAGTGTCAACCCAGTGTGCGGCGCCAGTGAAGAAGGCCAAGTCCATGCTAGGTATCATTAAAAAGGGGATTGAAAATAAATCCGCTAACATTATAATGTCATTGTACAAAATGCTGGTAAGGCCGCACCTGCGTACAGTTCTGGTCAATGCACCTTAAAAAAGACATAGTGGAACTGGAAAAGGTGCAGAAGAGAGCAACTAAAATGACGACTGGGCTGGGGCACCTCCCTTATGAGGAAAGGCTACAGCGTTTGGAGCTCTTTAGTCTAGAAAAAAGGGGCCTGAGCGGGGACATGATTGAGACGTATAAAATTATGCAGGGGATGGATCAAGTGGATAGAGGGAAGTTCTTTTCCCTCTCATGCAATACCAGAACCAGGGGACATCCACTCAAATTGAGTGTTGGGAGAGTGAGAACAGACAAAAGAAAATCTTTCTTTACCCAGAGTGTTGTTAGGCTGTGGAACTCCTTGCCACAGGATGTGGTGATGACATCTGGCCTAGATGCCTTTAAAAGGGATAGGACAGATTCCTGGAGGAAAAGTCCATCGCAGGTTACAAGCCATGATGGGGATGTATAATCTCCAGGCTTCAAAGGAGGGTACTTTAAAATGCCAGATGCAGGGAGGGGTATCAGGAGACAGGTATCTAGTTGTCTCATGCACTCCCAGAGGCATCTGGTGGGGCCACGGTGAGATACAGGAAGCTGGACTAGATGGGCCCTTGGCCTGATCCGGCAGGGCTCTTCTTATGTTCTTATGTTATGTTCTTATGAAGTTCTTCCTAATGTTTAGATGCAATATTCTTTCTTGTAATAATGGTTCCATTAGTTCGGGAGCAGAAGAAAGCAAGCTTGATCCATTTTTCTAATTAGCCCTTCAAATATGTAGACGGCTATTACCGTATTTTTCCGTGTATAAGATGATACTTTTATCTAAAATCTTTAGACTAAAAATTGAGGGTCTTCTTATACACAGAAGTAAGGGGGGAAAGCGATCAAAGGGCTTCAGGATCACAGCCCTTTGATATTGCAGCCCTTTCATCACTGCTTTCCCCCTCCACTTCTGCAGCCCTTTGATCCTGCTTCCGCGGGGCTTAGGAAGTGGAGGGGGAAAACAGCGATCAAATTTTCTTATTTGAGGTTGGAAAAGTGGGGGTTGTCTTATACATTGGGTCGTCTTATACACGGAAAAATACGGTATATCATATCTGGGCCTCCTCTGTTACAAGGAAAATATAAGTAAATCCCTCATCTATTTTTCAGAGGGCTTGGCTTTCAGATTTTTTACTATCTTGGCTTGCCCTCCTTGGATATATTTCAGCCTCTCAATATCCTCCTTAAATTGTGGTGCCCAGAACTGAACACAGGATACCAGGGGAGATCTAGCCAAGCAGAATAAATTTGTACTGTGACTTCCCTTGATCTTGACACCCCTGTATATTTCTGTCAATGCAGTCTAGTATTGTGTGTTCTTTTTTTGCTGCTGCCTTACTGTTGTCTTGTTTGCGATCTGCTAAGATCCCAAATCTTTCTCAAACATACTATTGCCAAGCCAGCTGTTACCCATGCTACATTTATGCATCTGATTTTTTTCTGCTTAAATGAAGAACTTCACATTTTCTCTGTTGACAGTTATTATGTTTGTTTTGGGCCAGTTCTCCACCTTATCATAGTCATACTGAATCCTGATTCTGGCTTCTGAAGTATTAACTATCTTTTCCAGTTTGGTGTAATCTAAAAATTTAATAAGCATTCTCTCCAAACCTTCTGAAGTTACATCTGTAAATTCTTTTAGTCTCTGTTCATGCACACTTTTATTCATTGTCTCATGCTAATGAACAAATGTATCCCGCTTCTACATTCATTTAGAATCACGAGCTGTAATCTATTGAAAACAGTGCTACAGCATGTGTTTACCCAAGATCAAACCCCTGCCTTTGCTGCCTGAAGAATTCTGGGAGCTGCAGTCCCAAAAATACAAATCTGCATACCTCTACCTTGAACTAACAAATAAACCTGGTAGGTGTCATTGCGGGAAGGCATTCACTAATTAGCCCATAACTAGTTAGGCTAAAGTTTGTGCATGTTAACATTATTTTTCCTTAATGGAACTTTATTGTTTATTCCTTCAGATTTTCTCTTTTTAAAGTCTATGTTTCCCCAACCTGGCACTTTTCAAGTGCCTTGAACGACAAATCACACAATTATGTTGCTGGCTTAAGATAGTAGGATACCAGTTGGACAATGCTCTTTAAATGAGACACGTTTCTGAGGGAGCAACATGAATGCTTTAGTCAATGGCCTAAAGCCAAATGCATGTCTCAACCAGAGTAGACCCATTCAACAACAGCCTATTTGATTATACTTTGTCACTGATTTACACTTTTGTGTCTTGTATTATGCATCAAGCTATATCTAACTTACAGAGATCTTCTCCCCCCATGAGTTTCCATGGTCAAGCAGAGATTCAAACCCAGGCCTCCTGAGTCCTAGTCCATCAGTCTATCCATTACATCAAACTGGGTAACTTCTTCATGTGTAGCAACAATTATTTTGTTCAGTCTTCAAACATTGCGGACTGTTTATCTGGACTGAAAAAGGTTTATAAAGGAACAATTTATTCTAGTTAGAGATCACTGATCCCTTGCAATAATGAAGTGCAGCAATAAGTGGTGATAAAGATCAGTTAGTGAATCAAGGGTGGAGAATTCTTAATCAGAAATATTTTAACACCTCTCAGCAACTGCAGAACATTTTTCTGCACTACTGTGTTGTTACATCCTGTCTCCCCATCCATTTAGAATCAAAAGCATGGTTATAAGTGGAAATCCAATGTCATTAAGCAAAGATGGAGAGTGAGAGATACACTTGCATCTCTTCAACAAGCACTGTAAAAAAAAAAGGGGGTAAGTTCTTCAAGAGCTGGCTGGATAGCTCACTGAATTGGATTTGTGACTGTGAAATTAGAGGTTGGAAACTCGATTCCCCACTGCAATTCCCAAGAGACATGCCAGCCTGCGTAGCATTGGCAATGTTGCACAGCCCCTGGTTCCTCCTCAAAGAAGGCAGTGGTAGACTATTTTTCAGTACTCTGTACCTAGAAAAGCCCAGAAAGGGCTGCTGTAAGTTCGAATCAACTTGATGGCATGTCATTATTATTATCATCGTATTATTATCAGATCCTCTCACTATCTTTTTTTCTGATTGAAGTCTTTGACTCTCTTATAATGCTCCCTCTTCCTCTTCTCCAGCTATGGTGTTGCTTCCCTACCACTCTGCATTCTGTTATTGCCTCACTCTGTTTGTGGCCATTTCCCCACAGCAGTGTTAGTTTCACACTGCAGCCAGGGCACTTAAAAGAAAAACATATCCAACACTAACGCTTTCATCAGTTCCCAGACTGGCCCAACACATTAGACTTGGGACAAGAAAAAAAATGGCTTGTCCTTCTAGTTGACACTGATGACAGGACAGCATACTCTATCACTCCTGAGGGTAACAGGAGCAGAGAGTAGGATGTCTGCAACATATCTCTCTGTCTCCCAGAAGAAACGGCTCTGGTATTATGCCCCCCCCCCAACACTATTCAGCACCAGCTGCCTGAGCTAACTTCCTCACTCTGCCTATGGGTAGAGCTGGTCTCTAGTTCCTTTTCTCTTTCATCCAGACACAGCTCAGTCTCTTTCTATGTTACCCCAATCAATTAAAACAATTAAATTAAAACAATTAAAGCTATAATATTTGGGGCTAACATCAATTAATTAGCACTTAAGTCACCATGTTAATGGCATTTGACTCTCATGGGATAAAAAGTTAATATATGGATGTAATTGGTTACAAATAATTAGTTTATTCCAAGCTCTGACAACTGTTACAGTAAGTATATTAAACACTGTTTGAAGATAAGAAATGAGCAGAATTCATTGTACAGCAGTGGCCTGGAAATTTTTAAAAATGAAATCCAAATTGCAATATAGCTGACAAAAAAAAAACTGCAAAGCTTTTGGACTCGATGAAGTTTTTTCAGAAATATTAAAGCTAATAAAATATAATGATATAAATGTTTCCATATATCTTTTCATTCAGATTTACAGAACATGAATCATTCTTGAAATTTAGCTGAGATCTACCTTTATTTCATTACCTGAAAAGAAAAATGCCAAAACTTATAGTGATGACAGAACAATAAGCTTCATGAATTTTATGCTCAAGGTTCCTTGAGAAATAATGCATGATAAAATTTACAACACATTCAAAGAATGGACAGGAAACATGCAGGAGGATTTAGAATCAAAGAAGCCCTTATTTTGCTTATGAATACTTAGGGAGATTGTTAGTGAAACGTCATTCTATAAATCAAGCCATTTTGATTTTTTTAAAATAAATCATTTATCTTTTTTTAAATTCTACCCACCTTTCTTTCTTTAGGGACTGAAGGTGGCTTACAAATGATTTAATATTAAAACAATACATAGAATCACTCTATTAAAAATAAATTAAACATTTCAGTTATTAAAATGCCAAATGAAACTTTGCTAAAACCAGTTTAAAATACAAGAATAAAAGAATAAACATAAGTGAAAGAAAAGAAAGGAACAATTCCCCCCTTAAAATCCCTCCCTTAGTAGCTGTTTACATTTTTAAAGCCTGCCTAAAGAGCAGGGGTGGGCAATTAATTTCTATAGGGGGGCCACATGAAAAATCTGAACTGTGTTCGGGGGCCGAACCAACTTTACTTAAAAATAAAATGAAACAGTGATGTTATGATTGTTTTTATTTTAAACTTGTTAACCTTCACAAATACTAAAGAGGTTTTTTGCGGTATGTTAAAGATAAGCAACTGATCAACTTTAGACAAAAAGCTATAAATGGTTTTGATGTTCAAAACTGTCCGCGGGCCGGACAGGAGCGGCCCTCGGGCTGCACTTTGCCCAGGTCTGCTAAAGAGCAAGGTCTTTGCCTGCTGGCAGAAGAACAGAAGGGAGGGGAGACCAGCCCGCTTTTCCCATGGAAGGCACTTGCAGAGTCCCGGAGCAGCCACTGAAAAGGCCCTCTTCTGTGTGTAGACCAAGAGAGTTGGTGAGCGCGGTGGGACTGAGACAAAGGCCTCCTCGAAAGAGGAGACTGGCACAGAGAGTAGGGTTGGGCCTTCCATAAAAGAAACAAACTCCTCGTCCCATTACAAGGGCAGGCGCTGGAGCAGCCCTTTGAGGAGGGAAATCGCCCCAGAGGGAGACCACAGCTGCGATACAAGGAGATCTGCAAGCAGGATCTGAAGGTCTTAGGAATGGACCTCAACAGATGGGAAACCCTGACATCTGAGCATTCAGCCTGGAAGCAGGGCCTCCCCCATTTTGAAGAGACACGTGTCCAGCAGGCTGAGGCGAAGAGGCAGTCCCGAAAGCAGCAAAATCAGGGAGCTGGACAGGGGACAGATTGTATTTGTCTCCAGTGTGGAAGGGATTGTCACTCTCGAATTGGCCTCCTCAGCCACACTAGACGCTGATCCAAGACCTCTATTCAGAGCAAATTACCATAATCTCTGGAGACTGAAGGATGCCCACTACTATAACCTCCTCCCATAATTTGGCAGGAACCCCCCCCCCCCCGGCTGGATTACGGGACTGGGAGCCATGTCAAGGGCAGGCGCTGGAGCAGTCCTTTGATCGCGCTGCTGCTTCGCGTCCCGGGGCACCTTTGCAAGTCGCACCTCAGATTTTGCACATTTCACACACCTGATAAAGTGGGCTGCGAGCCCCGAAAACTTATGAGGCAACGCCTTCGCTAGCCTCTAGGTTACTAGCGGAAGCTACGGCTTGCTGTTAACGCAGCAACCTACTACTAATATTTTCAATAGTATCCTCATTCCGATGTGGCCGTTTCACTTGCTTTTATCGTAACACTCCTTGCTTTACGGACCTCCTTGTTTTCTATTTCCACCGGCCTGGCTAGCGAGCTGATCGGCATGCCGGTATCTTAAAGAAAAGCAAAGGGAAAACAAATTAAAAACTTATGCCACTCAGGAGACACGCAACCCCCTGCTCTGGGGAGGAGGCGCCTGAAGGACACCCTCTCCGTCTCCTCCCTTCCCGCCGCTCCTGCTTCCTGCTTGCGGCGGAACTACAACTCCCAGAACCCCGCCGGATTGTCGCTCTGGCTCTGAAAGTGAAAACAAACTTCGGGGCTGCCCGTTTCAGTGGAAACACCACATGTTTCGTTTCCCTTTTGTTTCGGCTCTCAGGCGCGAGTGACGCGTAAAAGGACCTGCCGGGACGAGCCATCGCTTCGCGAAGGGACGGCGTCGGCGCAGGAACTCCCGGAGGCTCGGGGCAGGGATTCAGGCGAGCGGGCGGGCGGCCAGGCAGGCCAAGAAAGAGGCAGGCGGCCGCCGCAACCCCCTCCCCCCCCCCCCGGTTCATGCGGCCGAAGCGGCGTCTCTCGCCGGGGTCCCACATGCGACCTACAAACGGGCGTCCGACTCCCGCTTCTCCAGCCGCCGCCACCGCCTTGGCAACCACCGCCCGCCTCCGGGTTGCGCTCTCTGGTGCGGTTTGCTCTAGAGATGATTTTGGTTGGTGGGTTGATCTTCCTTTTTAACATGTGGGGCTAAAGTGGGAGCAGGTGGAAAGAGAAGCGGTTTCTCTGCAATTCCTTAAGCAATAAGTACATCGATCGAAATGGAGGCTGGCGGCGATAAGCCACGTTTCGAGGATGAGGCGGCGGCGGCGGCACAGGCACAGGCGCCGAGTCCCCCGGGCAGAAGCGTGGAGGTTCCCGCGGACTCTGCCATGGACGTCTACTTGCGATCTCAGGGATTATACCGAAAGCGAGTGGCGAAGGACGGATCGTGCCTCTTCCGAGCCGTAGCAGAGCAGGTAAGGCACGGAAAGCGTGCCGGGGCGGTTCCGACTTGGGGCGGCGGGTCTAAGAAAGACGCGGCAGAACTGTTGTAAAAAGGGTTGGGGAAGAAACGTAGGGGGCTGATTTTGCCCCTCGACCCTTCCCTGGCGTTTTTTTCCCCCCAAGATCACCTGGGCGGCGGAATATCTCCCGCGGACTTTGACCTGTTTGGTGCGTGTTGTAGGGTTTCTGGAGGCGAAGAGGTTGGGGGAGACGCGAGGCTGGCCCTTCTCCGGAACAAAAAAGAGAGCGATCAGTAGGGTGTAGCCGCTGCATAAAAGAAAACGAATTACCAGGTCCTGCCTTATTCGAGCCCCAGAAAGCAGCGGCATCGAGTGTGTGAGAGATTTTCACCGATGGCTTCCCTCCATTTCCGGGGAAACGAAACTTTCCCTGCTGGAGGGCTCATCATCTTAGTTTTCCGTCCAAGCACTTAACACTTCCCGGGTTTGTTTTTGAATCTCCAGTTTTATATGCAGGTAATCGACGGTTTGGCAAATAGAGTAACTTTTGCCAACAAAGGGAAGAATAAAGGGCAGCGCATTGTTTTTTTTGCCTTTTCATTCTTGGGTTATATACATGCGCAGGGATAGCACCGGTTCACTCCCTCCTTGCTTATGTAAGGTAAAAAAGTTGTGGAAGAGGGTGAAAAAAACGTCTTAAGTTTTGTTGCCTCCTTTGTAAGTGTGCTATCAACATGCATATGAAATGCCTCCACCGTAATTTCTTGGAGCTTCATTTTTGCTGTGGTTTAAGGTGGAATTCAAAATTTTGCCCTGGAGGCTGTGTGCAGCTTTCTGGCCTAGAGAATAAACAAACGCCTGAAGGGCTGTTTTAGATTAGGCTAATTTCCGGTGGATGTAATGACTGGGCATCTTTTGAAAAACTGAGAGTGGAGAACTTTCCATGACCTTGGTATCCTTCTGTTTCTTAGGGCAGTTATAGGGGTGGGGGATCTCAGCTTCTGCTGTCAGATTGGACATGGGTTCTGAGAACTTGCCTCTGGTGGCAGCTAAGAAGAAGCTGTGAATCACTCAGGAACTTATTGACCTCTTTTATTATCTTGTAAAAGGATCAGGCCAGCCAGTGTCTCTCAGCAGTTCTCTCCCCTGTTGACAGTAAGCTTGAGCCAGGCTGATGTAGTGGATAGTGACAGATTAGGAAGTAGGAGATATGGGTTCAAATCCCTGCTCGGACATGAAAACTCCCAGTGGATGGTGGCATGGGTAAAACCATTTCTTTAACATCCCATGTTCCTTGAAAACCCTGTTAGTCACTGTAAGTTAGTTAGATGTGACTTGATGGCACATAACATAACATTGGCATTAAATACTTGATTTGTAAAAAAAAATGTGTGGAGGGGCAGTTAGCCATTTTTTGATGTTTGGGTTCTTTTTTAAAATGACAGTGACACATTAAAATTTGTAGAAAAAAAAGGATTATAGTCTGTGAAAATCAAGAGCAAACAAGTAACATGTAACTTGTCTGAATGCCAGTTCCAACTTCAGTTGGTAAAGCATATATCTCAGCTCAGTGAACAACTGTGTACCAATATGGTTGCATGTTGTTGCTGGTTATAGGCTCAGACCTAGAGCCCAGTTGTTTGAACTCTGTTCCTCATCTCACTTAGATTTATTGGAACTGTATGCCAGATCCTTGTTCTGCTCTTCATTTTAAGCCAGCTCCACATTGGAAACAGCATTGTGAATATCGAGGTCTGAGATGGTACAGTGTATAATTCTAGAGTAGAGGTTGCAAACTCTTGTATGCTCCACTTAAGTTAAACACTTTACAAAACTTTGTAAGCAGAAAGCTAGTGCATCAAGTTGTAGGCAGATTAGAACCTTCTTCTTTGTTCTGCTTTTCTGTGTTTTGTTTCTGCCTGCATTTAAGGTTCCTCTTGTTTAATTAGAGGCTTGCAAAAACATGGACTGAAATCCTGTTGTGCAGTCATGCAAATAGCATGACTTTTAGATGCAGATGCTTTAAGTTAAAATATCTCTGTAGACTTGCTTGTTGCATGCCACGCTGTGTAGCCTGGTATGCAATGTATAATGTCTACGGAGATTTCTTAATTTATGGCAATCCTTTTTCAGAAGCTTCACTTCTTGCATTCTGCAGCAAGATTTCAGCCATTGTTACCCACTGTGTTTACATTGATAAAGGCTACTCTCTCACTTCATTTGTTTTCATGCCTCAGTTTTTGGGGTGTAATAGTCTAAATTTAATTTTTGCATTTACCACTAATGTGGTAACTTTGACCCTTCAGATTTCTAAGAATTTCCTGTATGTAACAAATATGTAAATTTGGAACTTGATAATGAGTGCTCATTTTATTTGTAAATTTCATACCTTTTCAATCAGTTCATGTTCTAAAAAAGAATAATATCTTCTCCAGGTTTTCCACTCTCAATCTCAGCATCTTGACATTAGAAAGGCCTGTATAAGCTACCTGCAGGAGAACCGAGAGCAGTTTGAAGCGGTAAATAAAATATGTTTGTATTGTGGGTGGGTGGTGGAGCCTTTGCTGTTTCTAACTGCTTTGATTTGCAGGTTTCAACAATCCTGTCCTCCTCTCCCAACTATTCTCTTCCTTGCCGACATTCTTATTGATCAAGAAGGACAAAGGGTTTTGGGATGCCTTAAACCAGTGATTCCCAAACTTGGGTCACCATATGTTCTTGGACTAAAACTCCCAGAAGCCTTCATCAGTAATGCGCTGGCCAAGATTTCTGGGAATTGTAGTCCAAGAATATCTGGGGATCCAAGGTTGGGAACCACTGCATTAAACACTAAGAAGTTTTGTTTGGTTTAAGCTTTTATAGACTGCAGCATACTTTTTAAAATTCAGAGTAATCTGAAGAAGTAGGTTGCTGTCCATGAAAACATATGTGTCAGTCTTTCAAGTGTTACAAGGCTCTGCTATTAGTGCTGCAGATTATGGATTAACATGGATACTGCTCTGAACTGGTTTATGGTTGAAATCATGGCCGGAAAGGAATTGATGTAGAGCCAGTCACTGTCTCTCTGGTTGGAAGAGTGTCTTGAGCTGCATGATGTCAGGATAGTAGGATATACCTGGAATACCTCAAAGATATATGAATTCATCTGTGTGGATAGTCCTTCCTCAGATACAGATCATGACTGTTCCACAGTATTGTTATGCTTCTAGTTGCAGTGGTCAATCCATTGCCTGGTGGTCAAACTTATGGTGGTGAGCTTCTCCATGTTTAGCTAGAGCAGTCTTTTGAGTGGCAGCTGTGGTTTGCCCAGAGCTATATTGAAGGCCTTCCTGACTTGCTAAAACCTGCCAGAGCTGATGATCCTCTGATGTAGTCTTTTAAAATGTAGGGTCTCATCCATCCTGCAATAGGGTGATGGGATGGGACTTTGTGGAGGTAATAGGATATAAACATACTAAATAATTTAAGTTGCAGGTACCTGCAGGCTACTAGACTACCTTTCTGAGAGAATGTTTGTGAAATGGTCTCTAATTTATGAGGTCCAGGCAGTCTAACTAAGATCTGTTAGAGTCTTATGACACCTTTTTTTTTAAAAAAAACAGCACGTTTTATTTGGCACACTTTTTTGTGGACTACAATAGACAGTGCAAGTGGCCTTGATTACTTGATGAAGTAGACTACAGTTCATGAAAATTCATGCCAAATAAACTTGTTAGTTTTTAAGACGCTACGGGACTGGTGAATTTTTTTTTTTTTTGCTACAAAAGATTAATACAGCAATCCTTCTGAAAACTGATCATTCCCTGCATCTCATGAATTAGTGGGTCTCAACCTGTGGCTCTCCAGATATTTTGAGCATCCTATACATCAGAAGGCTAAAGGATGAGAACCACTGCCATTTACTGTCTATTGCCTGAGCTTCTTTGTGGTCTTCTTTCCTGATGTATTTGCATTGTTCCCCCCGCCTTCCTGGATGTAGGTGTAGCCTTGATAATATTCTTAGCATATGTGTGATTTTCATAGATACTGCACTCATGTCAGTTGGACTTGGGGGGCAGGGAGGGCTATGAATACTCTTGGAGAAAGACCCTGGTTACTATACAAGCAACATTCTTAGCTGTACAGCTGCTTCTTACGTTAGACTACCTACTTGCATTTCTAAGCCTCTCCTAAGAGTGTAACTGTACAAGGTGCATATGCATAATGTGGAAGATTATTATCATGCACCTGTTTACGTTGATGCACCTTATAGAAGCCAAGCTTGTTATATGGGTGTATCTCTAAGTTCTGCATCAGTCTCTTCAAAGCATTGGAGCTGGCTCACTGCAGCCCATGGTTCTTCCACAAGTGAGGCCTGAGTCATCACACTTTTCTGCCTTTTCATTGTTGTGTGCCTGGAGATGATCTATCCATGTGAACTGGCCTTTAGATGTTTATTCATAGGGCTGTTCTCTTTACAACTTGAATACTCAGGCACTGGTTCCTTTTGGTTCAACTGATTAAATACGTTGACGATAGAAGAGAATTAAGAGCAACTGCTAAAGTGTTTGTAGAACACTGGCACTGTTGCAGCCTTACTTTGTGTATCATAAGGGAAAAAAAAGAAATACATTAGAATATTGACTTGCACGATTGCAGGAGGGCAATCATACAAGTCCTCCCCTGCCAAGCAGGCTCTCCTTTGCTGGACTGCTCATGAACTGCAAATTTTGGGACCGCAACTAGTTGTGCTATTGATTATATGAAGGGCCGCCTGCAAGTGGGGAGAAGCCACTGTGTAATTGACCATGTAGACATGGATTTTATTAATATAATTCTGTCCTGTGTGTTTTACTGTTTTGAGACCATGACTGTATTACAGTTAGGAAGACAATAGAGAAATTTCGTTAGGGCAGAAGATAAGTTACTGGAGAGTGGATCTATATATTTTGCTTAATTTATGCCAGACATAACTCCAACATGTCTTTTTAATGTCCGGGCTTAGCTATAAAGCTAATAAAATGTTTTGGAACAGGTTCATTTCTCTCTCCAGCAACTAAATTTTCTGAAACTGGAGATCTGAGTAGGAACATTGTGTCACAGAAAGAATCAATTCTGGCATCTTTTTCTAGAAATTGAACAAAGCATTTACATTCATTATGCTGCTAATAACAACTTCTCATGTTTATCTTTTGAAGTTTATAGAGGGACCATTTGAACAATATTTGAAGAGTCTAGAAAATCCACAGGTATGTACTATCACTTAAAGTGTGCAGTGTTAAACACTACTTAATTAAAGGCATGCTTATTCAGTTAGCCTAAAAGTAAACCAGAAATTTCAACAAACGTTTCTTAGCTGTTGCTGTTTTATATTGTATGACATATTGGCATTTGTAGAACATGCCAAAAGGACCGTGATTTCCTCAAGTCTCAGAGGCAGAAACTTGTTAAGCTGTGCAGAGCTTATAAGTCCTTGCAAGTAGAAATTTAGGAAGTGGGTGCCCCCTTCTCTGCTGGCTATAACAATCTACAGAAAGGGAATCAAACGGTGCTGAAAGGCAGCAATTTATTGCTGTATGATTAAAGCATTCTTAGGTGACATGGTTTTCATTTGCAAGCTAAAACAGCTTGTTCAGTAAGTGTGTTGGTTTGGTTTGTAAATTCTTCATAAGAATTATATATATATTTCCTTGCACATTATTACATATTTGTCATTGATTTTGTGCCACCTATCAGTTTCAAAATTGCTTCTTGGCTTTTAAAATTTTTTTGGATCGAGCGTAGTGTAGTAAAAAAAGACATTTTTGGCAGAATAGCTTCTTCTGTCCCAACACTGTTGCATTCTGTATTGCTGGTTCCCAACCTGCTTGAACAAGCCCAAAACACAGCATCTGTAGCCATTGAAACATGAGGGGAAAAGTATCAGAAAGAGGCAAAGCCTGAAATACGTATTCAAAAAGGATAACCATCAGGCTTCAGCAATTTTCTGCAGGACCCTTCAGGGCAGATGTTGCACAACTGTTTGACAGGTGGGAGGGAGGCTGATCGCTTGCCACAGATTTGAAGCTGCAGGAGGGGGCAGTTACATGACAGCACCAAGGATGGTGGAGAAGGATGTAGGTTCTATGTGTCTCATAATACCCCAGCCTATGGCCAGTGGTGGGAGGAAGCTGAGAGTTGTAATTGGTCATCTCCAAGCCCTATCCTGGCTGCACAGTTTTTAAAAGTGTTTGTTTATTTGCTGCTAGATTCTTTAAATTTAGTCCAACAGCCAACAGATTGGAGAATCCGTTTTAAGATCTCCTCTGTTTGTGTGGCCTATCCAGAGCTTGCAGAAAATCAAATCAAATAAAAATCTTTTTTAGGTGACAGCGCCCCGTTTGTATCGGAATAATTGTCCCCAAAAGTAACTTTTTCAAGCTTTCCCTGGAAAGTACTTGGAGCACCATCTAACAGTCATGTGACTTAACGTGCTACCCACTGGCTACCCCTTTGGAAAAGACCAGGAAGAGATGTTGGAATGTTGCTGTGCAGAGGTGTTAGGGTTGCCTTCAAGTAGCAGTGCCGAAGTTAACATGCTCACTTGGGGCATTTGTGTGCGTGGTTCATAAAAAGAGGAGAGGGTTTTGTGCCCCCCTGCTGCCCTGTCCCACCGTTTATGGATGGTTTCATCTGATTGGAATAGTAAATGAAATCGTCTCTTCTCAGTGCCTTGCATAGTATCTGCTGTAAGACTTATTCTGGAATTTCAATTGTTGCTTTTAAAGTAGAATTTGCTGTTGCAACCAAAAAGCCAGTTTCAGTGATCAGATTGTTTAGGGCACAATCCTTCCTGTGTGTGCATTGTTGGGTGGCTACAGTGCTCTGCAAGTGTGTGAAGGATTGGGGAGTTGAAGGAAGATTGTCTGATGCAGTAGCAGAGAGTGCAGGAAGCAAAGGGTTGAAGTGAGGCACTGAAGCACAGTGGACATTATACATCCGGAAGTGTATGCGGAAACTGGGGAAGGTTTGAAATGATAGTCAAGGTTTCCTTGATACATAGAGTCATAGAAAAATGAAGTTGGAAGGGGCCTACAAGGCCATCAAGTCCAACCCCCTGTTCAACGCAGTAATACAGTCAAAGCATATCTGCCAGGTGATTATCCAAGTTTTTCTTGAATACCTCCAGTGTTGGAGCACTCACCAACTCCTGAGGTAACTGGTTCCACATTACAAACAGTTCTGGTGAGTTGTATGTGTGATAGATAATGCATATTAATTAGGCTGGAAATGTGAAAAGTGTATAGTTGGATTTTGGTGTTTTTTGTTTGTTTGTCCTTTTAGTAGTCCTATGGAAGAGGGATTCTTAGCAATGCAGTGTAGTGATTAAAGGTACAGGAACCCTGTTCTCTTTTTATGAGGACATCTTGATGAAATGAAGATATTATGAATTGTTTGTTCTTCTTTGTGTTCTCTGTGATTCACACCAATGGATTTTCCCTTGTCTGCATGGACATCTTTGGAACATTCTAGACCTTAGGGAAAAATGTTAATGTCTACTCTCCCTACTGCATATCTTTCTGTCTTGCTGCTTATCCTCAGTTCTCCTTAGCTGCTGCTCATCTGTTGTTGTTGTTGATTGTGATTGTTATTACCATTTGTTTGTGTAAACTTTCCTGCCTTTTATGGCAGAAAAGAAGACAGAGGGGGAGATAGGAGAACTCTTTTGAAATACTGGAAAGATAGTGTTACAGAGGAGGGGCAGGATCTGTTCTTGATCATCCCAGAGTTGAGGACATTTAATAATGGGCTCAAGATACAGGAAGCCAGATTTCAGTTGAATATGAGGAAAAACTTCTTAACTGTTAGAGTAGGACAACAATGGAACCAGTTATCTCAGGAGGTGGTGAGCACTCCCAACATTAGAAGCATTCAAGAGAAAATTGGACAACCATCTGTCAGATTTGTTTTGATTTGGATTCCTGTACTGAGCAGGGGGTTGGACCTTGATGGCCTTATAGGCCCCTTCCAACTCAATTATTCTATGATTCTATGATCAATCTCTCTCAATCTCTCTCATCATCATGGCGCTTGCCTCAAAATAAAGAGCTAAAAGACTTTGTTTGAGATCCCTTTCTGAAAAAGAAATCCCTCAGGAACATGCACCCTACTTTTAGCCATTCTCCCGAATGGAGTCTAGATACTGAACAAACTCTAAGCAAACTCTCATCTCTTTGTGAGAGTTCTAAAGAAATTCAGCATCACGACTCAAGTTGATCTTGTCAATCATTGTGGTTCTGAGAGATTTCAAAACTGTTCTTTAGTTACCAGGGACCAAGGCAAGATGATTCCATGATACCTCAGTGCATGTCTGAATGGATAGTGAATGTAATTATTCTATCCTACCAGCTGGTAAAGAAACAGTTTTTTCCGTTTTTGAAAGACCATTCTACCAGAGCAGTTTCTGCCTCCATAGCATTCCGAAGGGGTGTTCAGATGTCAGATGTCTATAAAGCTGCTCAGCCATTACTCATTAAAAGCAGAGATTGGGTGTCAGGACAAAACTAGATCCTTCATTTGGTAAAGAAGTCATCTCAAGTATTGGCTGGTAAGTGAGCTTGTCAGTCACCCATTGGTGTGAATCACAGAGAACAGGTAACTTATCTGTAACTGTATTTCTTCGAGTGGTTCTCTTTGAACTTGCACAACCCCCACCCCAATCTACCATGCTGTTCCTACTTTTATTCAGCAGTGGATTGTGGGAATTGAGGATAAATGACGAGGTGGAGAGCATGCGCAGTAGGGAGGGGTAGCTTGTTGTTACAGGGGATACACTTTTAAAAAGAGCCTGCTGGGGCCGTAAAAGACAGGAAAGTCTCCACAAACAAACAACAATAATGGAACAGATGAGTAAGAAAAGGTAAGTATATATAAGGAAACTACTTGTATGAAGGATCTAGAATCTCTGAAGGTATTTATTCAGCGGCAGCTAAGGGAAATGGAGGATAAGCAGTGAAATAGAAAGATGCGCAGTACCGTGTTTCCCCGAAAATAAGACAGGGTCTTGTATTAATTTTTGCTCCAAAAAACGCATTAGGGCTTATTTTTGGGGGATGTTTTATTTTACAGTCATGTCATCTTCTGGTTGCTGCACAATGCTGCACAATGGTGGAGGGCGGGGTTTCACTTAACTGGGGCTTATTTTTGGGGTAGGGCTTATATTACGAGCATCCTGAAAAATCATACTAGGGCTTATTTTCAGGTTAGGTCTTATTTTCAGGGAAACAGGGTAGGTAGAGTAGGCGTTAACATTTTTTACCCCTAAGACTCTGGAATGTTCCAAAAACGTCTGCTCAGGCATGGGAAAATCCATTGGTGTGAATTCACAGATGACTGGTCAAAGAGCAACAGTTACAGGTAAGTAATCTGTCCTTGGTGATTTGGTTGGTATCCCTGAACAGCTTGCAGACAATTCAGTTGCCTTGTTGAAAAGAAGTTCTTGGCAAATTGTGTTCTGATTTTTCCCAAGTGTTTTTTTGTACTCTGCGTTGTTTTCCCTATCCTGGTACACTGATTCTCTCTCTCTCTCTCTCTCTTTGATGCAGGAATGGGTTGGACAAGTGGAAATAAGTGCCCTTTCTCTTATGTACAAGTAAGAAATAGCTGTAGAGCGGTAACAGTGGTGAAATAATACATTTGAATTTGCTGGAAAATGAAATCTATTTATATGTTTGCATCAGTGCAGGTGCTGTCAGTGAGGTACTCATTAGGAGAAGGGAGCTTAGAGGGATATACTCCACACTTTGCTACCTTCACTAACAGAAGGAAGGTTTTTATTTAGGGAAATATTTATCCAAGTATGGGATTACTATAAAGTATATTACTCTAATAAAAAGCAAGGGAAACAGACTATTTTCAGTGTCCATTTTTACAGTGGTTCCTAGAGTATGTAGTTGACATAAATGAGATAAGTTTGCTGTGCTGCTCTACTAAGTATACAAAGAAAGGTGTATAGCATAATATATGTATCTACTCACAAGTAAGTTCTACATAGCGGAAGAATTCAAAAGAACTCTCTCCCTCTCCAAACCAGGGCAAACCCTGATATTTTCCAGATTTTTCCATTTTTTCTATCTAGGCCTTCATATGACAGTCGCCTGTCTTGGATTCTGCAGGAAATAAATCAAATATAACTAAATAATAACATTTCAACAGCTGCACCCAAGGGGTTCTGGTCTCTTATAATAATGTTCTTTTTTTACTTACTAGTAGAAGTTTTAAGTGTGCCTTTTAAAAAAGTAGCTAGCTGGTTTAGGTGTCTGACTGTGGAGCCAGAGGTTGAGAAGTAGATTCACACAGTACCTCTTGTGAGTAGAGCCAGCCTGGGTGGCCTTGGGCAAGCTGCACAGTCCCAGGGTGCCCCCAGAAGTAGGCAACAGTAAATCATGTCTTAGTACCCTTTAGCTGGAAAACCTTGAAAAGGGTTGCCATAACCCTTTTTTGATTCGCGCCCCTAATGTATTGATGTCATTATTTGTTATTTTGTTGTTTTGTTTACTTGTTGTAAACCACCCAGAGTGGCCTTGGCTGCCAGATGGTCTGTCTGTCTGTCTGTGTCTGTCTGTCTGTCTGTCTGTCTGTCACTTGACAGTGTATGAGGAGGATGACTTTAAAAAGTGACTAGATTTTATACCGTTTTTTCATGGGTGCCAGGTTCTTTGGACTGGAAGATAACGTGGGGTAAACGTTTTAAATAGCAACCCAGTATCAGTAATCATTTGGTGCTTGACGTTTTTCAGAATAATACGAAATATCTGAGGGCAGAGAGATTGTACTGTGCAGATGATGAAAAATATGTGCGCTCTTTGAATTTCCGGACAAACATGAGAGATGTTGCAGGCAAAAGGAATAGGAAATACTGGCATGGAGGAAGGGGATGGGAAATTAGATTTAGCTCAGTGGAGAGGGTTGAGAGACACTTACGTTACTACTAGTAGTTACTGCTCAGTGTTCCCCAACCTATGGTTCTTTTGCTTTGGACTTTTGCTCCTAGGATTCCTGTGAATCAGTCAAGCTGGTTGGACTGGATGGGATCTGAAGTTCAAAATATCTGGAGGGTACTGGGTTGGGGAAGTCTTGTTTAAACAGATTGTTGCATATCTCCCATCTCCTTTAGTACGACTCCTGTACATTAATCCTTTCATGTTAAAGCTTGCTGTTTTTATAGCTCTTGTTTTCTTGCATTTTTCTAGAAAAGATTTTATAATCTATCAGGAACCAAATACCACTCCTTCGCAAGTAACTGAAAATGGCTTTCCTGACAAGGTAAGAGTAGCAAACCTGATTCTGCAAATGAGTAGCAATAATGTATTGTTAAATAGCAGTGACATTTTGGCAGCAATAAGAGAGGATGCTTTGCTGTTCACAGTGCTTTGCTATACTCTCACAATGCCTGTGTTAATGCTGTGTAAACACTGTTGGTAGAAGCTGCCAAGAAGCAACTCTTGCATTATGCGTAGCTATGTGTGACTCAAGAAGGGAGACTGAGCATTTTTTTAGGACTTTGTGTGGGGTTCTTGTGCATACCCATTGCTTTATGACCCCCAAGCAATAGGAAAACTAAGAGTAACTGCTTGTGCACCCCAGCTAATGTATTTTATTTAAGAAAAAATTGTCTACAAAACTAAGCTTTGTTGTGTTCGGTGGATAAGATGCAGCTCTGCTTCTTAAGTTGATAATGGAATATTGCTTTTTTTTCTTTTAAAACTATTTATTGAATGAACATGGAATTTTGCTTCTGAGACTAAAACAAGAACAGAGCAGTATCGTGTGTGTTGGAGGGGGCTAAGACGACGTAGAATGAGGGCTAAAGCAGACTAAAATGTGTAGCCAGTTTCGCTTGCGTGTTTTTTTAACTCTCTTGCACTAGGAGAGCAATCACATAGTTTGAATTGTGGGGTATGTTTTGAACCCCGTGAGAATTACTGCAGGATGTAACAGTGGAACAGTGTTTATGGGTGTGGAATCAAGTGAGTTTCACCCAAACGCCCAGACAAGACAAGGCGCAATAAAAATAAGACAAAGTAACATAAAACAAAATGTTTGTGTCTTGTGTTGTTGAGGTATTTCTGTCCTTGGTGAATTCCAGTGTTCCTTACCTCAGTGGAAAAATTGTTGACTTTTCCCAAATAGGGCCAGTGCCCTGAAGACCAGAGCATTTCACCTCTGCTTCTCTGCATCATGAAGTGATGAAAAACAGCATGGGGCCATTTGTTTTGTTCCAACGTTTTACATTGAGTGGGATAAAAAAGTACTTCAGTGATAATGATCAATAGATCATTTTCTATCTTTTTGTTGGGGTGGTGGTGGTAATAGCAAGTGACTGAAATTTGGGGCCATTGGCAATTACTGTGCAAATGACAATACCATACAATGACCAACATTGTAGCTCCCCTTTTGTATGGGTTCTGTTTAGTTTCCAAGAGTAACACGTGACTCTTGGAAACCAAAATGTCCCATTGCAATGGAGGAAAGTTGAAATAATGATTAATGGCTGCCAGGTCCTTGGTATGTCTGATTTCATCAAGGTCAAATACTGGTGTGTCCCCCCCCCCCCCCTTTTGAAAACGGCTGTTTACCTTTCAGGGAGAAACTTTGCAGCAGCAATAGCAGCAACTTTCCTTTTTGGAGAAAATAGTAGATCCAAGGTTGTTAGGCATGAGAACATACGCTATACCTACTCTTAATAGGTTTAAAATTCTGGCTGTTCCTCGGTCCTTCATAGGCACCTCATTGGCCGTTGTGTGGAAAGAGTTCTGGCTTAGATCCAGTGGGTTTGCTCCTAGTTCTTACGGACCTTCAACTTCATTCTGATGCTAATAAAATGCATATAAGCAGAGTTCTGCTTGGCCTCTTCTGTTTTTATCCAGTAAATGCAGGCTCTTTGGCACATTGTAAGTGCAGACTCTGGAAATAATCTCACTTGCATTATTAGTATAATTTTTTTGGAGAGAGGTAGGATTTGTTGGAAGATGTTTGGTCAGCTTATTATCGTATTGTGTTATAAATGGTTTTCTGCTTCCATCTAGATATTGCTGTGTTTTTCAAATGGCAGTCACTATGATATTGTTTATCCTATAGAATATACCATCAGTGCTGCTCTTTGCCAGTGTAAGTATTAATGTGTTTTATTGGCTTTGAAAAACGTGGTGGGAGGAGGGTTCAGGGCGGAAACACTCACTCTCTGCAATTACCTGGTCTAAGTTTTTTTGGTGCACTTTTAGAGCTTCTAGTAGGGGATGGTAGCTATCGTATACCCTTGACCAAAGAATGGCACACTTCTATCTGGGATGGTCGCTCTCTTCCACTTAGCATGAAACCTTAGGAAGGATTCACATGGAGTGCTGAGAGAATGGGGACACCCACCTAACCAGCCAGATTGGACAAATCTGGCTTGGGGATCAGTGGCATGACACATGGCAATCTGGCCGCAGCATCTGTCATCTCATTAATCTGGCTGGTTAGGTGGGTGTCCCCATCCTTCCTCACTGCTGCATGTGCATCCCTCTTGGGGTTGTGTACTTGGAAGAGGGTGACCATCCCAGTTAGGAGTGTACCATTCTTCTTGTTGGAGCAACAAGAAATTGACCTTCCATGAAAGGAGCGGGGGTTTCTGTCTTTGGTGCAAAGCTATTGGGACAGAACTATGTTTGCTTGTAGTTTCCTTTTACTTTCTTTCTATCCTAAATTTTAGGACTCAGGATCGCTTTAATCCTAGCGTAGACTGCCTGTACAGAAGTGTTCTTGTACTAATTCTAAAGACACATGCAGTTTCAAGGTTGGAACTCGAAGCTTGGTGTGATGTTGATAAAGTCTCATTGGTTAGCTAACCTGGTGTAAGTCCAGTGGTGTAAATCTCAATGACTAATTGCAGCTTGTTAACAAGGTGCCACTTGTATCCCTCACTGTGCACCAGCCCATGCCACTGGCACATGACAAAGGATACAAGTATCATCTTGTTACCTAGTGGCAATTCCGTGCTGCTGTTTCTGTCACTGCACATGTGCTGGCGTAACTAACCAATAGGGTTCTGCCTATTGCCTTAATCAGTTTTGGCTTCTCCTGGGCATTCCTTCCATCCACTGGGCTTTTGGTACTAAATAGAACCCAGATATTCTGCTGGCAGGCAGGGGAAAGGAATCGGGCAGAAGGATTTGTGAAAGAGGCCTTGGTCTTACCTTTATTGGGGCTTCTATAGAGATCGGGTGTGATCTAGATCAGATTCCATTTGTTCAGTGGGGCTGTCCCATTATCTACAGTCCCAAGTTCTCCCAAATGTTGCTCCTGTAGATCTGGGAACTTTCTTGAATGTCATGGAATTAAAACTTGGAAAAGTGATCTTTTTGGACTCTAAATCCCGCAAACCCCCATTCAGCCAAGGTCCCTAAATTTTTAGCAACATTTATCCTGGGCAGATTTATGGCATCTTCCCCAAACTATATAGTGCTTATGCAAACATCCATAGTGGACACTGGCTGCTTATTACATTTGGGAAAGCTATCCTTGCAGTCTAATCTTAATGCTTCTCTGTTGGTCTTCTTAAACTAGGTGAAATGATGTCTCTTGAGGAACTTGTTAAAATAATTAATCCTATCTAAGGTATATTTGTGAGGAATTGATTATTTGGGATTTTTTTTTTTGGTCATGCCTAGCTATTCTCTATGAAGTGCTCTATGAGAAAGTCTTTGGCGTTGATGTGAGTAACATCTTAGAAGATCTTGAACCTCCTGGTGTGACAAAGGATGGCAACTGGAACAGCGAAGCATCTGATTCAGAGGACGAGAACATGGAGTAAGCTCACAGACTGGAAAGTTTAAATGCATAGGGAACCTCACGGTCCTCTTATAGTTGAGAAGAGAATAACTCTGAGAGTGTGTGAGGAAATGAGTCTGAGGAAACCACAAGTTTCCTTGAAATTAGGTGTCTCCTTTAAAAGGTTTGTTTTCTTTCTTTCTCCTACTGCCAGGGTGTATGGAAAGGATTGTTACCTTCTTTTGAGCAGCAGGATGCTTAAACCAATGACATAATAACTTTGACTGAAGGAAGGACAGACCCCCAACTTGTAAAGATTTAAGTTTCCATTCTTAAAGTACAGATATATGATTCTTTGTGTCAGCACACTACTACAGAAGCAGATCAGATGGTTTGGTTTGATATTTTACTTAAAATATATTTTTACCCCACCTTTCTCCTTAAAAAAAGACCCAAGGCAGTTTACATAATTAAAAAGACAATATTTAAAAGCTAAAAACAATAGGTATGCAACATTAAAGAAGAATTAAAGAAATATGTTTAAAATTGTAAATAAAATCATTATTAAAAACATATTTAAAAGCAACAAGGTGCAACAATCCATTTAAAAAAAAACCCTCTCAGACAGACAGTCACTAAGGAGAAGCCTGCCTGAAGAGAAAGCTCTTTGCCTGCTTGTGGAAGGACAGCTAAGATGGGCCAGTCTGGCCTCCTGTGGGAGGGAGTTCCATAGTCTGGGAGCAGCTGCAGAG
This sequence comes from Intellagama lesueurii, assembly GCA_037013535.1. Lineage (NCBI taxonomy): Eukaryota > Metazoa > Chordata > Lepidosauria > Squamata > Agamidae > Intellagama > Intellagama lesueurii. The sequence continues at coordinate 156,710,025 of JBAJHW010000005.1, forward strand.
AAGGCCCTCTCCTGTGTCCGCCACCTAATGCACTTTTTAATGGTTTAACTTATATCTTGCTTGCTTCTAGAATTGGGACAAAAGGTGCTAAATCCAGCTACTAATCCCAACTAGAGTTGACCAATTGAATTAACTGGACTTGCTTAGAATCTTGATGCCCCATTGATGGGCTTATTCTGATTGGGGCTGTGTTTTGGACTTAGCCTCTTGTGGCTCATAACGTGGTTAAAGAACAGAGATGGGTTCTTAGGACCCTTCTGTGGTTGGAAAAGAAAACTTGATGGCTTCACATTGGAAATTAGATGCATACAGTTTTGTGCTTATGAACTGCAGTTACCAGAATCTCCCAGGCAGCATAATTTGATGTACTGGTATTAGAAACTTAGCATAGGCTAACTGAATCATACAACTTGGCATGCAACAGGAAATGCCAATAACACACTTCTTAGTGACAGGTCACCAGCCAGATTCATGCTAATTGTGTTTATGCTGGCAGCCATAACTAATAGGATTTTGGCCGTTGGTTTTCACTTGGAATAGTATGTGTTGAGAGCCAGTGCAGCATCTAGGATTTTGCAGACCTATGTTAAAATCCCCACTTGGCCATGAACTCCAGAGGATGACCTTGGGCCAGTCCCAATCTCTCAGCATAGCCTATATTATTGGGATGTTGTGAAAATGAAGTGGGGAGGAGGAGAGCCATGTACATCATCTTCAGCTACTGAAGGAAAGGCAGGATATAAATGTAAATAATAAATCAGTCAATAAATAAACTGTTTGTGAGTCTCTTTTAAAGTGGTTTTACCAGCCTTGTGTGCATCCCAATCAAACCAAGTTATTTTGATTCCAGATAATTTGGTCTTAACCAAAGATAGTAGTCGTAACACATTATTGGGTTGCCATATTCCATGGACGATTGCTCCTGGAGATGATTCATATCATGTTAGTGTCAGAAGATCTTGCTTGATTTTGAATTGTTTATATACCTTTTTTCTCTTCACAGGAATGAAGTGTCTACAGATGGATTGAATCCTCTTGTGGGCAATAAGGTATTCTACTTTGATACTAAATTGTTGTAAAAGACTGTACCTCTGGATTAATGTAGTGTAGTACAGATTGTTTAATACTATCTCTGGAGGCAAAATTGATGACATTGAGGTACTACTTTGGGCACATCATTATAAGTCAGGAATCTCTGGAAAATTTATCGTGTCTGTGACTGCAATAAAGATTTATTGATTGATTCTTTGGAAAAGACAGTAAGGCCAGGAAAAGTGGAAGGCTGCGGGAAAAGAGAAAGAACAAATACAGAATGGACTGATTTCTTAAAGGAAGCCAGAGGCTTGAGTTTACAAGAGTTGAGCAGGGCAGTTGAGGACAGGACATTTTGGAGATTGCTTATTCATAGGGTTGCCATGTGTTAGAGGCAACCTGACAGCACACAACAACAACAGTACAGGATGGATATTAGCATTTAGAAGTGTAAGTATTTAGGAGTGAGTCAAACTCATCAAATAAATTCTAGTCTGCTATCCTAACGTGAAAATCAAAAGTTTGATGGCACTTGCATCCCACCGAAAACAATGGGATCCAAGTCCTGTAGTTATATTATTAAGGCTGTAGTCCCAGAAGTACTCAGAATAGATTGTTGTTGTTGTTGTTATTTAGTCGTTTAGTCGTGTCCGACTCTTCGTGACCCCATGGACCAAAGCACGCCAGGTCCTCCTGTCTTCCACTGCCTCCCGGAGTTGGGTCAAATTCATGTTGGTAGCTTCGATGACACTGTCCATCCATCTCATCCTCTGTCGTCCCCTTCTCCTCTTGCCTTCACACTTTCCCAACATCAGGGTCTTTTCCAGGGAGTCTTCTCTTCTCATGAGATGGCCAAAGTATTGGAGCCTCAGCTTCAGGATCTGTCCTTCCAGTGAGCACTCAGGGTTGATTTCCTTTAGAATGGATAGGTTTGTTCTCCTTGCAGTCCAGGGGACTCTCAAGAGCCTCCTCCAGCACCACAATTCAAAAGCATCAAATATATTTGGACTTCTTTGTGTACCAGATTGCATTAATTTTGGGTGGAATGCACATTTTTCTGATAATACTCTTTGCGTTCCTTTGAAAGGAAAAACAGCTTGCTCTGTTAGCCTAACTAATAAACATGTGGTCAGTGGAAGGAAACAATTCTGGTTGCTAAGCAGTGACTCATTGTTTGCATGTTATTCCGTTGGTAAGCTTCGCTCTACATGCCAACAGACCAGAGATGTATTGCGTTATTACTTTTCAGTTATTGTGAATACTCAGTTAGTTGAGGGTTTTTTAAAAACAACATTTTTTATAGGTAAGTACTCTTTTTTTCTATGTTTTAAAACATTTTGAATGTAAATATTGGTAGGTTGTAAATAATGCATACATTCCCAGTCATTTAAAGTGTCTGTGTGCTCTTGTTTGCTTGTTGTTCTTATTTTCTGTTGCTTGTTTTTGCATAGCACATTCCTAGACATGAAAGAGCCAATGCCATTCCCTTACCTAGAAGTGTTCTTGGATCACTCAATCCATCCGTTTACCAGAATGTCGAATATGAAGTCTGGCAGCGGTCAAAACGAGGTAGGGTTCCACATTTGCAGACTGTGGTGTGGGTGCGGGGAAGGAAGACAGCTGTTTTTCTGTACTCATCTAATGGTATATAACATGTCTTCTTTTTGTGCTTACAGCCCAGCAAAAACAAGATTTTTCTATTGCTGCTGGCATGCAATATTCTGTCGGAGATAAATGTGAAGTAGGTAGTGCTGAATTAAGTAATTCAATTTTATTCTCTCTCATAATTCAGTCTCATCTTGTGCCGCTATATTTTTTCATAGTGATGCCTCTTTTCTGTCCTGACACAACAGAGTACTTTGTCCACTGTGTCAACCTTCTGTAGCCTGGTGCTCTCCAGATGTGTTGAATCACTGTTCCCATCATCCTCAGCTTGGCTGATGAGAGTGATGGGACTTGTGGATGAATGTATCTGAACAACACCAAGTTGGAGAAGGGTGTCTCCCTGCAAGAAGACAGGAAAAGTTGTAGGCTATCCAAACATAGTTAGCTGCAGGTCTTTTTATAAACTTCCTTTCAACTTTTAAAGAGTTCAGGAGGAAGGAACAAATCAATTACATGAGACACCACTCCTTTATATTTATTTTCCTTGTTCCACAGGTGCGTTTAGACCACAGTGGAAGGTTTTACAATGCTCACATCCAAGAAGTCCAGTCTTCAAGTGAGCCAATTGTTGTCTTTGTGGAAGAGCTTGGTGTCAGGTAAGTACAATGTTAAGAGAAACATCTGAATGGTTAAAGCTGTTTGGCAGTGGAACAGTGTGTAGGTTGCTCTCCTAGATCCATTTGAGCAGAGGGCTAGATGACTGTCTGTTAGGGATGTGCTATATAGCTAGCTTCCTGCATCACAGAAAATGCATTGGGCAGACGATGGACCTGGTGACCTTCATGATCCTTTCCAGCTATGATTCTGTACTGTACTGTCAGTGGGTGGCAAACCATTGGCACTCCACATGTTTGGAACTTCAACTTCCCCCATCCTTTATCATTATCATTATTGTTTATTGTTATTGTTATAATATTTGCTTTGATTTGACTGTTAATTACCCAGGATAGTATAAATGTTGAATGAATGAATGAATGAATGAATGAATGAATGAATGGGAACTGTAGTCAAAAACATCTGGAGCACCAAAGGTTTGCCACCCCAGTAACATAACACATTTTGCCACACATAAGTTAGAGGAATGTTGACACTTTCTGTCTAGTTGAATATTTTTTGACTGGCAGTGTAGTTTTTTAAAAAGGACCTGTAGTTATGAATGTATTCAGTGCTTGGCTCAATTGAATCAGCTTTTCTGAGAACACCAAGTATTTTCTTAGCATGAGTCTTTTGCACTCAAACTTTGCTCAAACCCATTTAGAGCCATGCTGTTGCATGCCCTGTGAATCTGGGTAAGGAGCTACCTAGTCCAGTGGTGGCTTACAGCTCCTTGTCCAGACTAATAAGTTGTGGTGTTTTTGTAGCATGTTATTTGCAACTTAGACCAGTGGTTCTTAACCTTTGTTACTCAGGTGTTTTTGGACTGCAACTCCCAGAAGCCTTCACCACCAGCTGTGCTGGCTGGGGTTTCTGGGAGTTGCAGTTCAAAAACACCTGAGTAACAAAGGTTAAGAACCACTGACTTAGACCACTGTGCTATGGCATTTTCTTTCTTTTTCTGTGCAGGCAGTCAGTGCTGCTGAAGAATCTTAAACCACTTCCTCAAGCATCTCCCCTGGAAAGCTGGAATACTGTGCCAGGGAAGAAGACTAAAAAGCCAACCTCAGTGTATGCCCAAAACATTAAGACTGGTAGGCTTCCCTTGACTGATGTGAATTGTGCTATCTTGATGGTCAAGCAGTTGGTCTAGGCTCCATCCTATCAGGCCAGTTAGGTTGATGCAGTGGGATTTCCCTTGCTCTCCACCTTGTCACAGACCTGTCAGCATCTGCCCCAGAAAGCCCACTAGCATTCTGGAGAAGAAATTCTGTTTTTGGAGGTGGGTGGATAAAGAAGTAGGAGTTTGGTTCTGTCTGTGGTTTCTGGTCTGCTGGCAGATGGATTGAATTGGATATAACTTTATAGCTTAACCAAGAAAAATGTATGTTCCAGATGCACACAGCAGAGGGCCCAAGAACCCCAACAAACCGATAAAAGCCCAGTCAGCAGTGCCTCCGCGACTTCAGAGTGCAAGGCAGCATCATTTATCCTCTTCTGGAGGGCATTCCCAGCAGTCCTCTCCTGAGCACAGAACGTCAGGCAGAAATCCTCAACAGGCTGCCAGGTGAAGAATATTTAAGGCTTGATGTGATTTATTCAAGTAGCTCCGTGTACCTCAAGGGACTGTAGCTTCTGCATGTGGCATCTGCTGATGTTGGCCGCAGCCCATGCAAGCTCTCTTAGGTGCCAGAAGATTCTCTGTGGTTTCACTTCTGAATGTTTATTAATATTCTAGTGCACCAGCATCTTTTTCGCTAGGAGGTTTTAATCTTTCATTGGGTTTCTGTTCTTCACTCGGTTGAGATAACAGGTGAGCTAGCAACCTATGCATAACAGATTTATTCAGGGGGTATTAGCAAATGTCTGAATTGTCCTTTTTAAAGTGATGATGGGTTTCTTCCACCACAGGTAAATTTTAGACTGCTGTTAAATGTGGCTGATAACTTGGCAACCTTTAAAATATATTTAAAAAGCCTTTTTTGTACTGTGCCATGTACAGTATTTCCATTTTTTAAAAATGAGAATTTGAATCATTATTTAAGGGACAGGGTATCCCTATCTGGAATTGATTGCAACGGTAGCTGTTTTCACTCTCTGTTTTGGTGGCTGAAAATCTGTTTTTGGCTTTCCATTTCAGAAAGGCAGATGGCGAGCGAACAGAAGATTTGGACGGCGCAAATAGGGATTGCAGCTGCACTGGCTTTCCTCCAGAAGAATGCAAAGAGAAACAGGCTATAGGAGAGATGCACTCACTTTATGAGATTCAATTACAGGATGAAGACGACTTTCCTGCACTTTCGGTATGCAGGAAAGGATTGCTAGACACAGCCTGCTGCACCTAATGCTTCACTTTTCTCTTTTAGTAAATATTGACATGGATAAATAGGCTACTGCTACTCCTTTTCTCATTAAACCATTCTCTTATCATTCTTTCTGTGAAAGTTTTAAATATAGCATATGCCAAGATGGACAGCTGTGGCTCTCTGGATGTTTTCATCTTATACTTCCCAGCAACCTTGGCCAGCATAGCTAGTGGCAAATAAGAAGAGGAGCTGCAGTCTAAAAACATCTCAAGGGCACAGGTTCCTGTACAAGTTATGAACAATGGTATTGTAACCATATAAACGTCCTATCCTGGAAAGTGCAGATTCTCCAACAAGAGACTCAAAACAATGGCATAGATCCCTTTACATAACTCCACCTGGACAGTGGGAATGGTGTCACTGACAGCAGCAGACTGCCAGTAATTAAAGAGTCCCTGCTTTGATTTTGGAGTGTGTGCGACTTGCACGCAATGAGACAAAGTCACATACACTTGGCAATCAAAGTGGGGCTTTTCAATTTGCTGCTGATGGTGACATCACTCCTCTTGTGCAGGTCAAGCTACACGAGGGTATTGGCTAAGATGATGTTTTGTATTCATCATGGTGGGGGTGGTGTCTACAGACAAGTCCACCATTGGCACCTGGCATCATGAGGCAAACATTAGGGCCCTAGTGATCATGGCTGCCACTTTTGGATGGCAGTGGTTCCCACCAAAGCTCCAGACCCGAACAGCATGTGGATGTACTGGCCTTCATTGTCATAGAAACAGTGCTGATCTCAGACGTCATGTCCATCTGGATGCCTGGGGAGAGGCTAGCTCCACCAACTCATAACTGGAATGAGGCGGGTACCAGTTAGAGCCAGGTTCATCTGCAGATATTGCTAATTTGTTTCTTCTTCAAATCAAGCGTGACATTGGGATTTTGAAAGGAGATTGGGATTCATTACATGTAGGGAGTAACAGGTGTTGTAGGGCTGAAAAGGTTCTTGTCCTGTGAATACTACAAATCAACAGAATTCCTTTAATTGTTTCTATTAGTACTCCCTTGAGGGGAACTCATGTCCTTCAGGTTTTCAGCAAATTGAGGACACAAATAGCATCATCAAATAAAATACTGAGCTTCTGTATGTTTTGTGGAAGCTGCCTGATGTTATCTGCACAGAGGACAAGATCCCACAAATCAGAGGGCTAATTCCCCCTTTCCACCACCACTTCTGAAAGGGAGGAAGGAATTTGAAAAGCAGTTTGTGAATTGCAGTGTTAAGGGTCTTTTGCACAAAGGAGGAAAAAGAATGTTAAAAATCCTTTGGGGTGCTTGTAAAATGCTTCTGTGGTTCTGTAATTTGTAGCACAGTTCTGCAATTATATATTTATAATGAAATAATTTATTTAAATGAGATGCATGATGAGGATGTCGGGAGTGTTCTTAGAACTTGCTGACTATCAAATGGAAGTTATGGCTGAGGGAAGTTATTCACATGTTAGGTATTTTTCTTTTTCTGAGATGGTGTGGCTGATGTTTGCACTTGTAGTTTAGGGAGGTTTTTTAGAGTAGGAAAAACCACTTAAACAGGACAGAACCAAAACCTTGCTGTGAATTTTAATCTAAATTTTAACCTAGAATGTTAAGACTATAATCTGTAAGTACTGTTAACAGGATGTTCTGTAGAACAGTGGACCCCAGCCTTTTCTGAACCGCGGACTGGTTGGAGGGGGCGGGGTCCGTGCGCGGGAGGTGCAGGGGGCCCCACCATGCTTGCCGGTGGGCGTGGCGCGTACTCGCGGGTGGGTAGGTGTGCGCGGGTAGGTGGGCGTGCATGGGAGCAGGAGATCTGTCTCCGCGGCCCGGTCCTGCCAAGGCTACGGGCCGGGGGCTGTAGAACTCACTTCTGTGCAAACCTTGTATGACAGTGCTGTGATCCATTTTAAAATAATCTGTGATGACATATAACATTTCTTTAAATGTGGGCAAGAACCAGTGACAACCTCCTCTTACATCAGTGGGAGTCACAATTAATTAAACCATTTAAACTAATGGGGCAATATTGGCTGAAACCATTCCAGATGGTAGAATTCTTCTGTAATTTTTACAGTTCAGCTTTTCATGTAAAATAGAGAGCACATGGAATCTTTGTTCTAAAAATAATTCAATTATTTCAGAACCCACCAGTATCTCAGGTGGCAACACAGAGTAATGACAATTCTGGATGGAGAAAAACCAGTGTTCTTAATGGGAGGAGAAGCAGCAGTCAAAAAGAAGAGAAGGAGGAGAGGACTTGTGTAGAAATTAAGGAGGAGAAAGGTAATAAAAACTGGAAACTTTGTTTTCTTTTCTTATTTTTTCTTTTTTGCTTAAAGCTGGCACCTTTAGAGAGAGACTTCCTTTATCACTTGTTAAACAAGGAAGACTTTCAGTAGGAGGCTACTGCAGGGACAGGTAAAACTCCGGGGAGATTATTCAGAGGAGCAGCTTTTTCAGCAGTATTTTCAACAAAGTTGCTTTTGCAGCATTTGGTAGCTTCATTAATTGTGCTTAATTTTACTGTTGCAGAGCCTAATCCTGGGCAGACCTCTTTGGATCAGAAGCTTCAGTCAAGAGTGTCCAAGGTATCTGAGAATGTTTTGAGTTTTGACACATGCCCAACAAGTTTCAATCTTTCCCCTTCTTTTTATCAAAAAGAATGCTTATATATCAGCTGTGATTGTCCATGTTAACTTGCAGGGCAGTGGGAAAGAGGCTGTAGATGCAAGAATATCCCCTCCCTCAAGTCACGGGAATTCACAGTCCGTATCTGTTGAACAGGTAAAGGGATGTTTGCTTACATTTCTGTGGCTCTTTTTGATAGAGAGGTCAAATAACTACATTTTTCCTTTCTATCCCATTTTAGTTGGCTGCTTTTTGGGTGAACCCAATCTTCTAATGCACGCCTGCTCATATGCCTTGAGTCTGTCCTCTTTGCCCTTGTCTGAGAATGTTCCTTTGTCACGTACAGAGGAAGAGGTTGTAACTTGTTCACATCCTGCAGATGAATCTGGGCCACATCTCCAGGCCAAAAAGACTGGCCGAAATCAGTTGGGCTTCTGAATAAAAGATGTAGAGAACTGGATTACAAAAGTGTTTCTTTCGTACTTTCTATTATTAGGAAGAGAGCATCTTGAGTATTGCTGCTGATTTTTCCTCCCAGAGATTGTGCTCTTAGGTGTGCCTTCTAACAGTTAAAGCCTCCTAAACCATATGTGGCTTTCTTTGCATTCTAGAGCTTGCAGGAGCCCTTATCAGGTGTGAATCCCACTCTGTCTACAGCCTTTCCCAAGATGCATTTGTCTCCCTCAGTGCCTTCTGTACCAGCTGTTGTGCCAGCTTGGCCACGTGAGCCAACCACCTATGGACCAACAGGTTTGGTGAAAAAAAAAATCCTAATCCTGAATGAAGTCTTACAATATCCTGTTTTTAGACATTTGCGGCTAAATCCAGTTGTTAGTTTAAGCTAGAGTGGACCCACTAAATAAATTGCACTTCTTAAGTAAATACATAGGACAGGCAGCATGAAATAATTGTTAGAGATTTGGGAGATCCAGGTTCAAATCTTACTGAGCAGGAGAAAGGGATTCAGGGATTGGATTTGTGCTTGGTCTTGGCTCAGTGAGTTCCTCTGTTTAGCCCCTGGTGTCCTCTATAGCAGCTACTCATGTTTTCCCCCTTTGCAACGCTTCTGAGACTTTCCAACTCTTTTTCCTCAGAGGTCAGGTGCAGGTTTTGCTTTGAGATGTCTATGTATATCTGATTGTTGGTCATATTGGAAAAACTGGTTCATGACCTTAAATTACCATGTGACCTTTTCATGGCAAAGTCTTTATATCCAATAACTTCTCCTGATCTCTAGTAGGACCAATGTCAGCTGCCAGATGTGTTTCAACATAGTCCACTTCTCATAGGGCCTTGGGAATTGAGCCGTTTCTCTTTGTCCAAGTCATGTCTGGCTGTTAGGACTTTGTCTAGAAAAGCCCTGTCGCTTGCAGAAATATAGGGCAATATGCAGGCCATGAGTGGCATGTTTTTCAGTTCAGAAACCAGAGCATCTTACGTTTGTTATGATAGCGCCATGATTACTGCCTTAAACTGACCAAATTGCATGTTCTCATCCTAGATTTTCACTTTTTTTTCTGATGCTAATCTTTGACACTGCCCAGTTCTAATGGATCTGTTTCCCTTGTCTGTATCTTAGGCGTTTCACCCCAAATCCCTGTGTCAGCCGTGATGCCCACACCAGCGCTTGGGCTAGACTCACCTTTGTCTCAGGTGACCTCCAATGCAGTCGCTGGCATTCCAGTACCACTCCAGGCAGTTAACCAGCCTTTAATGCCTATGCCTCAAACACTGAATCCTTACCAGGATCCACTGTACCCTGGATTCCCTTTGAATGAAAAGGGGGAACGAGTCATGGTGCCACCTTACTCCTTGTGCAGTACAGGAGTGGACCTACCAGAAGGTAAGATTAAGATTTATCCCAGACACATTAGAATGAGTGTGGGTGGGTGGGGGATGCAGTATGCATGTATGTAATGCTTTATAAATAGAAGGGCACTAAGCAACTATTTAAATTGGTGACAAATGGAATCATATTGTATACTTCCTACCTGTCATCCAGTAATCAGCTTTAGCTTTTTACCTCAGAACAGATCCTTGCTTTTATGCGAAGATAGTTCAATAGATTTTCAATAGCTAGTTCAATAGATTTTTTTAAAACAATAAAACTATTATTTGTTAAATTTATATCCTGCCGTTCTGCCAATAAAATTTTAAAAAGCATTCAAGGTGACTGATAGTAAAATTCAAAGGCAGATGCAACTGAGACATAAATAGATCAATAAGAAGAAACAGCCCCTATCAGTATAAACTCAGGTTACATGACAAAACCCATCTGGAAGGAGGTTTTACTTGCTAGTGGAAGGACAGTAAAGATGCCAAATTAGCTTTGCTTAGCAAAGAGTTCTAGAGCCCGAGTGTTGCCAGTGGGGAAACCCTCTGCCCCCATCAAATGTGTGTGAGGGTAGTGGGACCAAGACAAGAGCCTGGCCCTGAAGATCCTAAGACATAGGTAGACTTCACATAAGCCTCCATACGGTCTTTTAAGTAACCAGGTCCTAAGTTGTGTATCAATTCATAAGTTATAACCAGCTTTTGCATTGTGACTGGAAACAGACTACTTGTCAGTGAAGCCAATACTTTTAAGTCTGTAAAAGAGTGTTAACCTATGTCGGGCTTGAAAAATATTTTAAATTGAATGGTTTCCCCCTTTTTTCACAGATAAAAATATCCTCAGGTTTTTCTTCAATCTTGGTGTAAAGGTAACTAACTATCAGTATTTTTCTACTTTGTTATAGCAGAACACAAACCTGCACATTTTGAAATCAGGTGTTGAAAATTGTAATTTTAGAGAAATTGATTGCCTGGCAGGGACTGGCAGTTTGAATACAGAACAGGTCATCCCTCCCCCAACCGTCAGGTCCGAAGAGTGACATCAGCGGTCATGGGACTAGCCAGGTTATGCATCCAGTCTTTACAGTTCCACCTATGTTAGAGACTTTAGCTTGTTTTGATTCTTCCTCCATGGTACAGATAAACAAGACAGACAGACAGGCCTCTCCAGTTCTTGTTTCATGTTTGGCCTATGCTCAAATGCAGTTTGGGAAAATATACGTCAGTCTGATTAAAGCAAAAACAATGGTAAAACAATCTTTTAGGAACTAATTTAAGCTTAAGTGCCTGAAAGGCACAGAAATATCTCATGTTGGAAGTATATTTTATGTAAGAATGGGTGTGCCTACCTATGAAGTCTGCACCCATAGACTTCCTCCCATTTCCATATCCATAATTGGTTTGCCAGATTTTGCTGGTTTTTTTTTTTTTTTATATGGCAAAATTGTCCCTTTTAAAGGTTTTTGTTTCTCAAAAGCATGTATTTTAAATATTATTTAAATAGTCAGTACATGTTAGTTGAATGCTTTCTTCAGAGAAAAGTGTGTTTTAGCAATGTTTTATATACATCTGAAGTGCATACACTTTTAATACATTCTTTTAACTTCTAAAATGTGGGCACTCATTTCTGGCTCTAGTCAGAGGTGTCTGTCTAGTCTATGTGTTGTATCTAGTCTATCGACCGTCGAGGAAGTGTGGGTTGAGACAAGCTCATCAAACCTTGGACTGAATTTGTATTCTGCACATATTCTTAATTTTGTGCACATCTTGCCCTGTGAGATTGGTACCATTAGCTGGTTATATGTAGACAGTCACCCAAATAAGTAGCTTTTTTACCTCTCACACTTGTTCCTAAGTTCTTCCTATAGAACTGGGGAGCAGTTTGTTGTTGTCACAATACTGAGCAGGTAATTTCTTTACCCTTCTCTTTAAAAGTATTTTAGAAGTCCTATATAGAAACTTCTCTAACAGGACAGGGCACTAAGATGTGTGATCTTATTTCGAAGGACACACCTTTAGCTTAGTACCATGTTTATGACCATGTTTAAGGGACGTGGTGGCGCTGCGGGTTAAACCGCAGAAGCCTCTGTGCTGCAAGGCCAGAAGACCAGCAGTCGTAAGATCGAATCCACGCAACGGAGTGAGCTCCCGTTGCTTGCCCCAGCTTCTGCCAACCTAGCAGTTTGAAAGCATGTAAAAATGCGAGTAGATAAATAGGTAACACCTCGGTGGGAAGGTAACGGCGTTCTGTGTGTAGTCGCGCTGGCCACGTGACCACGGAAACTGTCTACGGACAAACGCTGGCTCTATGGCTTGGAAACGGGGATGAGCACCACGCCCTAGAGTCGGACACGACTGGACTAAATATCAAGGGGAACCTTTACCTTTACCATGTTTATGAAGTACTGTTTGCTGAGTTGTCATACAATAGGAGAAAATACTGTAACGTAGGGCTGACTAGACAATGTTGGCCAAACTACTACACTACAATAAAAGTAACTGTTAAACTACACCTGGATTATTTTCAAGTGTGAGAAAGATTCGCCTAAAGCAGTTGTTCCCCAGCTTGGGTCTCCCAGATGTTCTGACTTCTAAAAGTCTTACCCAGCACAGCCAATGATCTCGGCTTCTGAGAGTTGTAGCTCAAGGACATCTGGGACCCCATTTTGGGTACTATTGACCTAAATAATTTTATTTCTGCCTCTCCAGGCATACAGTTGTCCCATGTGGGCCCCACACTCATATTTGTACCCTCTACATCAAGCTTGTCTGTCAGCCTGCAGAATGTATCCAAAGATACCAGTGGCAGTGTATTCTCCCAGCCCTTGGATGCAAGAGGTACCATTGACTCAAAATGGAAATGGAGCTGCACACATGGACGGACGCTTTCCCATGCAGAATGAGGTTGGCATGAATGGCCAGGGTCCGCAAACCGATGCCCTCTCTCCATCCATGCCCCTGTTCATACCTGCTGCTCAAGTGCCTGAAAGCCAAGGACTTGTCTGTGTGGAGTCTGAAAATCCAGCGCAAGCACTGCACGTTGACTACGAGTCATTAGGAGGCAAAAACATATTCCCACAACCTCCGTTTGGGCAGAATCCATATTTAGGACCTGTTCCAGTTTTTCCTCACCTTTGCTTTGGTTGTCCTGTTCAGGGCTATGTTGACAATTCTGTGGGGAGACATATTGTGCCACCTGAAGACAAGAGATCTGATGTGGGCTTGTCTAATGAGTGCAGTTCCCCAGTTACAGAAGGTGGACACATTGAGTCACATCCAGAGGCCAAGAATGAAAGCTGTGTTCAAGGTTCACCTTTTCCTACAGGTACTGTAAAAAGTGAATGTAGTGTCCTCAATAAAACCTCAGCCAGAGTGCCTAAGGAGCTGCAGATGTGTTCTGCTACCCCATCTGCTGCTCAAGCAAAGTCTGTATTTCAGAAGCGTTCCACAGAGACGCTGGACTTTAAGAGACAGACGTCATCAACACGAAAAGCGGAACTGAAGAGTTTTGCTGTTGGTCATAAAGAAAAGACTGACAAGGCCAGTGCAGCTGCCAGTGTATCAGTAGGCTTCGAGGAAAGTAGGGCACAAAGGCCAAGGGAAGATAGTTCAGAAGATGAATGTCAAGTATCAGATGTGCTGAAAAGTGGCAGGTCAAGGCAGTCTTATAATCAAACTTTTGTAGGTGGTAGGAGGCCTAGGAGTGAACAGGGCTATCCTTCTGGAAGGGGGGCCTATCAGTATCCTAGAAATGAGGATTCATGGAAGGGCCCATCCACTAGAAACAGAGATGAAGGCTACCAGTATCACCGTACTTTTAGAGGAAGGCCCTATCGGCATGAGAGAAGAAGAGCAAACATGAGAGATGGTCATCGTGGACAGCCGTTGTCTTAAGTACAAAGTCCACTGGCAGACTTCAGACATGCAGCCGAATGTTGATAAGAGCTGTAATATTTCCATACCCTCTATGCTTTTCTGAAAGAAAGAAAAACCTGGTATGCCTATTGTATCATCGGAGTGTGGCCGTATGAGGTCCAAGAGAAATATACTCTTTCCAGTGTTATACTTTTTTTTTTTTTTTTGGCAAGTACAAGTACTAAATTGGGTTTATTTAAATTCTGGAGGTTACCTAGCTTTTGTGTTTTAAAGTACAAGAAGTGCAGCTTTTTTGTTTGGGATCTATTTTTCCTGTCATTTTCTGAGTTTGTGGTGGTGGGGAGAAAGGAGCAACAACTTGCTTATTTGACACATGACAATGAAGAATGTTGCACCAAATAGAATGTATATTGTATCTTGTGTCTTGATCAGCCTTCCCCGACCGTCTCTCCTCTGTGTTGGGCTACACATCTGGAGGATACCACACGGAGGGCTGGTCTTTCCTAGACAGTTTTTTTTTATGTGCTTCCAATCCAAAGGACTTTCATCTCAAAAACTGGTGAAACTTGAATGTGTGCAACTGTACCTATCTCTCACTTTGACAAAAATACCACTTATGACAGCCAACTATAGTAGTTTCTTAGGTAGTTTCTAGTGTTTATTTATAGGGGTATATTTTTAAAACTTTCTAAAGTGTTTCTTGACATAGTAAAAGCAATTATGTGTGTGAGGTAGGTAGCAAGTTCAGCGGCAAATCCTAGGCAGTCTTAACACTGGTATGACTTTAATGGTGCCTATGCCATCTTATGTATGTAAGACAAAAGTAGATGCTGTGCATTTCTGAAATAATTTTGCATCTGTTACAGCAGAACTTAAGATATTTAAGCACTGACAAATCCCTAGCTGTGTGAGAGAGGATTCATGAAATAGATATAAATTCCACCTTTTTTAAAAAAAGCAAGGCTTATGCAGTGAGCTACTGTTCAAGCCTTCTTCTTCTTTCTCTTGTACTATTGAAATTTTTTCCCCTGTAAAACACCTGGCTGATTTTCAAAAGAAAAAAGAAAAAAAAAAGAGCTTGGTCACCTGCTTTGTATCAGATCTCTTGACTTTTTAAACTGTCCATCTGCTTTTTTGTCTGCCTTGCAAAATGCTGCAGTATGCACTCCCCCCCCTTTTTTTTTCCTCTATAAAAGTGAACACTGTATATTTCTCTGTATATATTGGTGTAAAAAAGGTGATGGTTACTTTTTGTGTTTAAGAAATGGTATAATTCCTTCTGATCAGGAGCTTTGAGTGAAACTTTATGAACTCCCCTCAGATGCATGCTATAATTAAAAATGTTTGCCCTTTTTGATTTATATTATCTCACTGTGTTTGAATGGTATATGCATTTACGTGTGTTACTTTTTCTTAATTGTTCTGGACTGCGAAAGTGACTAGACTAACCTGTGGTCAAAAAAGTTAGCATGAGGATATTTAGCCCACTGATAGTGTTATAGATGTGGAAGCTTGCAAATGAAGTAACATGGGCTGCGCTTTAGGAGTACTGATGAACAAATTTGCATAGTTAAAGCAAGAAGGAGAAAGTTTGGTCAAATGTAGCTATGTCTTTCTAAAACAGTTTTGCTACAGGCCTCAGGAGCAATGGATGGCCTTATTTTTCAAAAGCTTTGCACGATGTCACTATCGGTATCCTTTCTCTGAAAATAAGTACAGCTGTCTCTACCATCCCTCAATGTTTGCCATATTTATTCTGGAAGACCAACACAGAAAGAAAGGTCTGTACTAAATATCATTTAGTCTGTTTCTAGGTCCCTGTTTTCTGAGAAAAGTAACACTATAGACACAGCAAGGCTTGAAATGAAAAACATCATAGTAAACTGTTCTATGTAGAGCTGGCTGCTTTGGAAGGCAGGTAGCAGAAACATTTCTTTACAAGGGTAATGTTCAAACATTGCAGTGCCAAGTAGAAAGCATGGAGGAGGATTTTGAAGAGATAAATAGCACCAGTTTTTAGTTGTTTATTAATGGCTGAAATCCTGTTGTGCAACTTTATGCTGCATTAGGCTGATGATACATACAGAACTAGTATTGGTGGAATTAAGTCCCCCACCCCCCGAGGTTCTAGGCTTCCATAGAATCACTTTCATATTGGGACTGCAGAAAGTCCTTAATTTCCAAAATCTGCTGGATAGTTTTACTATCATTTACTATCAAGAAGCAATTGTGTAAGTATACTTTTGAACAATCCAATTAATTTGAACCGTATAAGCTTTGGACACAGAATGGCAGGATTTGCATACAAGCAGAAAAGAGCCAAGCCCCTTTACCCCTTCTGCCTAGCTAAAAGGAAGAGAGAGAAAAAAAACAGGCTTCAATTTAACATCTACAGCTTACTGGTATCTCACTATATGGAAGCCTAGAATAGTTTTTGTTTGAAATGAAATCTGCCCATTCTATGGGTAGCCACAAGTGGGTTATTTTGACGTTACCCAACAGATAGCTCTTACAGCATCACTAGAAGGGAAAAAGGAAAAGAAACTTGTAATGAGCCTGTTCCTATTAGAATTTTTTTTTTTAAATTGGAACAGCAAAGTAGCTGAGTACATTAGAGGATATCAAATTATGAAAGATGGCATTCTATTAAGACAAAGGGATCTCTGCAACCTTCTTAAAAATAGCCAAGGTATAACAGTAAGCAAATAAATAAATAATAAATACTGTGGTATGTATTTCTTGACAGTTCCAGTCAAACTAAGCAAGACTAGCTTGAGAGACAATACAAAAACTTGTCTGCTACTATATTCCAAATTCATGTATTTCTGTCACACAAGCTGTGTGCATGCACACAGAAGGACTAAGTACTCTGATAACCTGTATTTTGAGAGTGTAAGTTTGCAAACCAATACCTGCCTCAATCTCCACAACTCAAAAGATTTGCAAAAGTCGTGCCAATAAATACATAGATAAGTTATCTCTAGCAGAAGCCATTATGAACAAACTACTACCAATAACCATGTGCTGTCAAGTCAATGGTGACTTTCCCAGCATTTTCTAGGAAGAGAGTACTCAGAAGTGGTTTAACATTCCCTTTTTCTGGGGTCACTCTGGAACTTCAGCTTGCACAAAACCACACAGGCTGGCTCTTCTCCCTGAATGCACAGTGGGGAATCAAACTCCCAACCTCTAGCTCCATAGCCAGATACCTAAAGCACTGAACTACCCATCCAGCTTCCTTACTATATTCTTATTATATGCATCAAAATGAACACAAATATGATTCAGAAACCTATTATAGTGTACTGTCAAGTGAGTTTTGACTTGTAGAGTGGGAAATCAAACTCCAACTCACTAACCTATCCAGCCAGCTAAAAAAACGCAAACCTAATCTTCCACATTTGTTTTAATGTATCCAATAACCATGGAAATATCTGATTCACAATAAGCAGAGTACTGAAACGGAAAAGAACATAAGCCATAATCTTGCCCCTCAAGACAAGACTGAGTTATGCTTCAACTTTAATAATCTGATTAATCAAAATACAAAGAAAAGCTATAGATTTAGAGGGAGATTTATTTATGAAACCCCCATTTGCATGGAGCTCAAATCTCTTTAAAATAGTAATTTCTAAGTCTTGACATTTTTGTAAACCATTTCGTACAGAAAACAGCTGAAAGACGTAAAATTGGAAACAGCATTTGGTACATTAATAAGTTATATTTCAACCAAAATCTTTCCACTGTGAAAAAGCACATAGTCTCTTGGTATGGAAAGTCAGCTGTTTCTGCTTGGAAATATTACATCCAAAACAGGGCCTTGGCAGGCACAAAAAGTGGTACTGACACTGCTATAGGGCAGTATAGGTTACATGACAGTAATATTCTATTCAACCTCTGGAATGAGTGCGGCATTTTAAATCGTGATTGCTTTTCATATTACAAAGATGTCACTGTCTCAACTGATAATCAATTCTTCGTTTAGTCATCCAAGAAAAAGTAATTTCCACTTTTCTTTTGTTCCACATCCTGCAAAGGAAAGAACAGTAAATGCCATTAGTAATTTTTATTTAAACCTGCATAAAGAACATAGACATTATGCAAACAACGAAAGTTACACAGAATAAGGTTTAATGTTTAGCATGCCTCCTATTATTACCTTGATTGAATTGAGCTTGTTTATTCTTGGTCTGTAATTGTTTGGATCTCTTCTGAAAGTAATTTCGAGCTGTGACAAAAACTTATTCATGCCAGCCAAAAGAGTCTGAGGACTGTAAAGAAGGTAGAAGTCAACCAACACATAATTAAATGAAAACCATTAAAAAAGTTAGTTATCAAATAATAATTCCATATAACTTGTAACTCAATTACTATATAAAAATATGTCAACAGCATTTTGAAGCTCAGCTGAAAAGGTGAAACCACATTGGCTGAAATCCAGTAATGTAACACTATGCTGCGTAAGCCTGATGACATTGTCAGCTGAGGTCATATTTTGTTAATAGTTTCCTAACCCCTAGGTTTCTAGGTGTTGGGAAAGTATTTAAGGACAGTAGAACTAGAGTCTTAAATGTCTGAAAACTGCCAGAACTGGTAGCAGTGATTTTTAGATATTTAAGACTGTCTGTCCTGCTGTCCCCAAAGGGATCTAGGAACCATGGAGTGGAGGGAGAGGATAGGAAACCATTAACAAACTATGGCCATGGCTGATGATGTCATTAGGCTTGTGTGGCATATTACATTACTAGATTTTGCTGTTTTGTGGGAACTACTAGCTGCCATTGTAGTTTTTCTCCATGTACCCCCATCAAGATAAACTCTAGCAGTAGAGGTTAATGCTTTTATGCCAGTGTCTGTCATTCTACCAGGTGTGATGCACCTCTGAAATAGTGAGCTGAAAGGAATACTTACATACAATCAAAAATTCCATTGAGATTTGGAAAGCTGCTTACACCGCTCCACATCCCTCCTCAAAATTTATTTTCCACAAGCAGTGCCCAGGATTAAGATCCATTTGCCCACCTTCCCTGAATAGGTCTTTTGCCATCAAACCATACCCACAGAAAGTGCACAATGCAGAGCTGTGTAAGAATTTTATTTTGCCAAGTTTTTCTTTTTTGTTTATTACCTGTTCGCCACTGTGCACTTGGATGGAATACCATCAAAGACAATGACACGATCTGCTAGGTAAGTAGCCATGATGAAATCATGCTCTACTATAAAGGCAGTTTTTTTAGCATGGAGAATGAAACTGAAAGAAAAAAGAAGATTTTATGAAGATTTTGCATGGAATTTTTTTTTAAATGAAACTATCTTTGAATATTAATTAGATCTTTCCCAAATATCGCCCCCTTCCTAGCTAGTATCCAACTTACCGTTTGACAACTCTAGCTGCCATCAGACGTTGCTCAGAGTCCAGGTATGCAGAGGGTTCATCAATCAGGTAGACATCAGCAGGCTTGCCAAGACAGAGGGCAAGAGCAACTCGCTGCAACTCACCTCCAGACAGCGTTTGCACCTGACAAAGACATCATTTTTTTGAACAATCACTTGGTACAATCAGCGAGATCTTTAACAACATAGCATGAGGTCACACTGACAGTACCTCTTGATCAATGATATTTTCAATCTGTAGAGGCTTCATTACATCAGTTACAAACTGTGGATGTGTATAGGCATCTCGAATCTTTTCATGAAGTAACTGACGTACGCTTCCCTGTTGAAAAAAAGAAACTTAGTATCTCCAGTTTGTATAATGACATTTTCATCAATGATATCGGCTGAAATACACAAGCAAAGCAAAACAAAACAAACCAGTACTTACAGTAGACTTAGGGCTGATCTTCTGTGGCTTATAACTAACATTTAAAACTGGTACTTCACCTGTGAGAGAGAAAGAGAGAGAAACTGCATATAGCCAACTACTTGCTGCCAAAATCACAGCTCTAAGGCAAAGAAACCTAGGTTTTTGAAACGTGCCATGAATACAATGGGGACTGTAGGGGCATTCATCAGGAGTTACTTTGTATTTGAACTACATGAACTAATTTTAATTTAAATGCTGTTTGAAATCTGCATTACCAACTTCAGTCACAAGATGGCAGACACCCTTTGCAGGGCTTTGTCATCAAGCATAAACTACTGCCAGCAAGTGGTAATCTGAGGGACAGGGTCATAGGAATGACACCTTCCCTCTGCTGTTGATCAAAACTCTCCCCTGCTAATGAATTAGATAGATCCCTCCTTTCTCTCAGGGCTGTAAGGGTGCATCATGGCAGCAGTCATGCCTAGGGATTCCAGCAACTACAGATTTATTCGGATGGTACAAGCCTAATGTGTCCGGGTCTATCCACATTGAAGCACTGCCTGAAGGCATTGGCTTTCTAAACAAAACACTGTTCTAACTCATGTTGATTAAACAAAAAGGAAACCAATGTTCTGAGTTACATTTTATCAATAGGCAAACATTACTTTTATCATCTGGTGTAAGTCTCCCAGCAAGCATGCGAATAAATGTTGTTTTGCCAGTTCCTAGAAGAGAAAACAAACAGCATCAAACACATGCCAAAACATATTTTGTCGCTGGTCTTCAATAAAAACAGGTATTCATATGCAAAAAAATAAAGTTGGCTAGTTTCTGGGGAATGATAGTTTTTATCGACATCTAAAGACACAAGAACCATGGACATGGGTTGTTCTTCGAGGGGCTCCCTCTACAGAGCCTAATAAGCAATGAGACTACCCACCCCATGCTTCCTTGAGACTCCCATGAACCTTTGCACCACTCCCAGGCAGGCCTGGAATCATTTCCTCCTCCTTTAAAGACCAATATAATGATGGAAGCCCACAAGGAGGTCAGAAAAGCTCCTCTTTACTGTTTTTTACAGCTCCAAAGGTTCTGCCTGGGGGAATTGCTAGCAAATTCTGACAACTGCAGTCCAAAAGAAGCAAAAGTCCCATTGGTAGGGCTGCCCCCAAGACACAAGAATAAATACAAGCTTGACTGAATGGAGAAAATATGCACACATGGCATGATGATCTTGCCTGAAGTACTTTCACAAGTAAGTGCCAAAATCCTGTTCTGTAGCTCAGCCAGTACAGTGGGAGGGATTTCACTGGCAGTTGCAGATGGCCAGTATTTAGAGTTCCTGCTTTGATTTCAGGTTTTGTGCAATTTTACTTCATTGTGTGCAAGTTGCATACATTCCAAAATTGAAGCAGGTGTTCTTTATTTACTGGCAATCTTCTGGCGCCAATGATATCATTCCCTATATACTGACAGAGCTACATAACAGGATAGCAGCTAATATGAAATAATACAAACCAGATTTACATTTTGATTCTAGTGCGAAGGGAATAGCTACTTGCATTTTAGTATAGTTCACTGTTCCCTCCTTTCTAGTCTGCACTCAGGTAAGTAATCTCATGTGTTCCAAATGTTTTTGACTACAACTCCCCTAACTCCCCAATTTATCCAAGTTGGCTGGGGCTCATGGGAGTTCCCAAATTGCCTGGAGTACACCAGGCTGTTTACCAACTACTGAGACATTAAAAGATTTGATATTGGTATTAATTTGCTTCCTTGCCTCATCTCATTAAAGTTCAACATCTTTAGGCTTCTAATTATCCTCTTGTTGTATCGTTAACACAATATGCATGAGAATCTGGAAAATTAAGTGTTACATGATTGGCTATACCCCACGTTTACAACTTAGAGCAAGCGTTACTCTCAAACATCTAACACAGTCTTTGGATATACAATAAGTTCTGCAAAAATGATTGTGTTGACTTTTCCAAATTGAAAAATACTCACCGTTTTCTCCCAGCATCACCATTATCTCAGAGTCAGTGAATTCTCCAGCTACAATTGACAGTTCAAACTCCCCCATCTGTTTTTTCATTCCAGGGTATTTATACATACACATCTTCTTAACTTCTTCTTCATTTGCTGTCTCTGCCACTTTGAAAACAAGAGATGCGTCTCGGAACCTCAGATTTTCTGTTGGAACATAGCCATCCAAGAAAATATTGATTCCTGCAAGAAAAATACTTTCATTAATAACTATATTTAACCAATGATAAGTTTATCAAAAGGTAATACAGCAAATGAATCCAGCCAAAACCTGAGGCAGCTCCATTCTGGATACTCTGAACCATCCAGCAGTGAACACTTTATACTACCTTCCGAGTGTTAGGAATAGACAAGGAAGGAAATAAACAGAGTTGTACACATAAACAGGTCTGCCATATCAAACAGCAGAAGGGCAAGGGGCAATCCATGCCTACATTTTGTCTAATTACCACCTATTTTGGATAATTATGAGAAGTCACAAAACAACTAAGCATTTTGTTCTTTATTTGTAAGAATAAACATTAAGCTATGGTGCATGCACACATAGTATGATTTTTTAAAAATGATTAATAGCATGAGTATGTCTTTGGTAGAAGCAACATTGGAAACAATAAAAGAACTTAAGAGTTAAAAATAATTACCTTCTCTTACACTGAAAGGCATAGTGACGACACCATAAGCACTTGGCACGCCATATAAGCAGCAGATAAAATCAGACAGATAATCCAGGACACTCAGGTCATGCTCTACAACAATGATGTATCTGGAAAATAATTTTTTTACTCTCTCGGTAAAAGTTTAAAAGTTTGGAAATTTGAATTCAAGAGTTCCCCCTCTAGAGTATCCAAGCAAAATCTTAATGGCAAATCTAAAACCAACATGGGTTTTTACTACTACTGACTGAGTACACAGGATTATTGCCAGTATATTCTGAAAATACCACTAACATTATTTTATTGATATATTTATTAAGTGGTCCATCTAATCCAACAGTTTAATTGCAGAAGTAGATGCAATATTACACATTATTGAAATAAAAACAAACATTATAAATATACTTCAGGAAACATGTAACAAAGCAGATAATTTTTTTAAGGTGACTTCAAAGATTATGACGGGGATTTTCTTAAGAAAAACACATTTTTATAATAAATTCTATTGAATACACTTTACAACAGGAATGAAGAATATTTGACCCCATAGATATTTTAAACAACAATTTCCCTACAACTGATCAGATTGTAATCTAAAGGGCAACAATATCTCTGCTCTAGGAGCAGCTAACATGTTCTGCCATTTCTGATTCAAAATTAGAAACCAAGACGATAATCCTCAGACTGGTGAACCAATAAGGTGCTTAAGGTGAGACATACCATTGCCATCATCTGCTCCATCTCAAATCACAAAACCTGATGTTAATTCAGAAACGGCAGGGTACAAGCACAGGTAGATGCAAACATGAGACTTGGAAATAGAAGCAAGCCCATATGAGTGATGGAAGTTATCCATCTGCTTTAATTGCAGTAATAATACGAGATCACTTACAAAGAGCGTGTTTGTACAGTGCTTACCTGTCTGGGTTTATTAGAGATCGAATTGTAATAGCAGCCTTTAGACGTTGCTTAACATCTAGGTAGCTGGAGGGTTCGTCGAACATGAAGCTATCCCAAAGACAGAAAGAAAAGCTCTAAGTTTCACAAATCAAATGTACATTTTTCCATAGATTACATTGTTCCCTGTAATAATGAGCTCAGATGGCTGAGTACCAACGAGACCGGAGCCAAAAAGGAGCCACGGAGAAATAAGGAGGGATTATTTCAGTGTACTCAGGTTAATCTCATGAACATAAAAACATAAGACATTTTAAAAATAAAAGGAAAGTGAGCCCACCCAACCAGCACAATGAAGACTGGACATGCTCAGTAGCTTCCTTAAGTCACAAAATATAGCATCATTTGGAAAGGGAGGGGGAATCTCTGATGCAAAGTATACAGAGCATGCTTAACAACCTAACTAGAAAATGCTCTTAAATTTAGCACTAAAGAATAAATTGCTTCAGAAATAGTCTGGGGTTCATATACTTTAATAAAATACACTTATTGACACATAAAATGCTAAAATCTGCCAATTCTTTCCCAGTCTATTATGTATTTTTGCCACTGTAGAAAGCTTCCAGGCTTTAAGCAGCACTGTTTTTGTATCAGTACATATGAAACTTCTTGTAACTTCAATAAGCATGTCTTACTTCCAATATTACATAAAATATTACAGAAATGATTGCGAGAAACCTATCAGGAATTTGCTGTGGAGTAAGTGAAAATACATAAGTTGTGGCAGTGCATTCCAGTGAATTAACATGGTGTCAGTCTCATGCCTGGTTGCACACATGACTGGCACATGACCAAGCATGTGACCAGAACCTTATTAATTAGCTGCTCTTTGCTGCTGTGACTTACACAATTTCACTTATTCTAGAGTAAAATCCAAATGCAATTCAGGCCTATAAAATTAAGATCTACTTAATTTTGAAAGTTATTTTGCCTGCATGGCAAAGTGAGCAAATTAAGCAACTAAGTTAACTAGAAACACCAACCATCATATTATTAAGGAAGAAAACTGGAGAAGAAGAAGAAGCTATAAGTCCCACTCAACATAATATTTCAGTCACAGGAAAAACAGATGTTTGTTCTTGCCACAGAAAAAAAGATTCTAAAAGGCACAAAGTTACATAAGGCTCTAACAAAAAGCAAAAAGTTACATACATATCAGCCCTTTGAATGCAGACCACAGCACAAGCAAATCTCTGAAGTTCTCCTCCTGATAAGTCTTCAACATTTCGTTCTCTCAGATGGGACAAATCTGCAGAAGATACAAATACATATATGAACTATCAAGTTATATAAAATAAGCTAAAATGCCAATTTGCCACATATAAAAATATGCACATGTTTTCCTGGAACGCTTCAACAGGAAGCAGCTCTACACATCACCCGCAGTTGGATCCAGAGTGTATTTGTTTGCAAAAGGGAGTGAATCTAAGAGCAACTGGGATGGACTGAAGATGTTTGCCAAATCACCATAGCCCACAGGTGAATTACATTAATGGAGCTGAAGGTTCATGGACCAGATGCCTGCAGTTCAAAGGGTGTGCTCCCAAATTTGTATATATTTTTTATTTTTCATTTCAATGCATTGGTATACGGCAATGATTTTACAGTGGGTTTGGGTTCATTGAAAAATTGATTCAGTGAAAGTTGCTCCCCAAGTTTTAATTTTTTTTAGATTGAGAGGGCACTAGAGAAAATGAACAGGCCTTTTCAATATTGCAAAATTGCCCCTCGCAGGGCAATTCCAGAGCAAAATAAGCAAGTAAATAGATAAAAGTTAGAGGCGTATGGGGATCTGCAAAAATGACCCTTAGAGGCTGCATTTTGTCCAACACTAACCTAGCCCTTAATGGATTTCCCACATGGTTCCCAAAAGTATCTCTGAAACCTTAACAAATTTCAGGAAGAATAGAAGATTGTCTAGCATTATCATGCTAGTAGCTAAAGTAATTACAATATTTTACACTATATACATCTGTAATTTTTTAAAAAGAATCTAAATCTTTAAAATTACTATAGTAACCTTAGGTTTCATTCTTGTATAAAACCATTACTTACCAAGTTGCTGACATACAATAGTTTGGGTGCCAGTTTCATCCTTCCGATCCAATATAGAGCCCACTGTTCCCTGTTGTAGTAAGACAATAATGAGACCTTGTCTTACGCTACAATATGACACTACACTAAAACTGCATTTTTTCTTAGGAAAATAGCAATCTTGCATGCACTAACTCTGGGTATCTATGGGAAGGGGGCTTTATAGCCTAATTCATAGGGTCCCTCCCAGTCTGCAGTTTTATGATGATGATGATGATTAATGTGCTTGTCCTTTGTCACTAATTTGATTGTTAAAGTTCTTTTCCCATCTCTGGCATTTCTTTGTTTTCACGATTTCACTGTTTTGTTGATAGCTGCATCTCTCTCTGCCCTTCCCATCAAGCAACAAGAATGAAAGGTCTTTCCACACAATGGAGACTCCTTTTTTCCTCCTTTTATCTTTCTGTCTGTAACTACAAGTGTTAACTGTTAAGTAAGGATATCTTTTCCCACCTTAAATGCTTCTAGAGTGATTTTTATCATGCAAAGTGCTCATTTGTGTGCCAAAGAAACCAGGGGTGGTGGTGGTGGTCTGTTGAGACTGATCTCCTCACGTTTTTTTGTTGTTGTTTTTTTCTATATAATAATCTACTAAGTAAAATGAATAACCAAAAATCCCCAATAGTTTTCTGTTAAGGTAACTTAAAATTCTCCCTTAAACCTTTCCTGAATCATTTACAAACTTTCCCGTTTCTTTCCTTCTCCTCCTGTTGACAATAATTTTACTCACCTTAGCAGCTTTAGGAATCTGGTCCACATACTGAGGTTTAATTATCGCCTTGAGATCATCTTCCAGGATCTTTGTGAAGTAGTTCTGCAACTCAGATCCTCTGAAGTAAGTCAAGATTTCTTGCCAATCAGGTGGATCCTATATAGGAAGTATTTTAAATTTGTACTTGAGAGATGCAAAAACATGTCTTAGGAAAAGAATATATCAAATGGCATTTTGAAAATCAAGAGCTAGTAAAGGGGCAGTGGCTTTATCAACCAATATTAAAAGCTTGATAGAGCAACAGCTGCAGCTAAGAACCAGCTCCTCCACTGCATTTTTAGGGCAGATAAAGGAGTTGGTGTTTAAAGGAAGGTAATTCTATGCAAAAGATGTACCACAAAGGCACTAGAATTAGCCCACCCATATTGTACAAAACAGAGCTAGCATAGATTACTCTGCATTCTCCTGTTTGTGTTTAATTTATTGAAAAAGGGACAGTTTTAACATCAGTCAGGCTGATGTCCATAGGTCTAGACCTAGGGCTTATACATTCTTTCCACTCCCAGAAATCTAAATAATTAAACTTTTTTACAGGGTTGTTTTCATGTCACTGGAAATTAGACAATGATTTCATGATAGTTCAAGTGTGGTACAGTCACATTTTGTAGCAAAATTCTCCACATACACCTAGTCTCTATGAATACTATACAAGTCCTTTGCACAAGATAAAAAGGAGTACGTGGGAGTTCATATGGGACATATCATACTCAATCTAATCCAGAGTTGGAAAACATGGAATGGCTGCAGAGAAGGGAAGGAAGTGGATACCTTCCTTTTGTTAAGTGAAATTATGACTGTACTGTCTCCCAGCAAAGCCAAATGAGCCTTTCTTTTCTTACTTGGTACTTGTATCACCTCTGGGGTGAATCACCTAGGCAGATTAATCACTAATGTAAAATCCAGAATCTCTGGAAAGGAAAGGGCAGGAACAGAGACATTACAGTCAACCCTCGACTTACGAACTTAATCCGTTCCGGAAGGACGTTCGTACATCGAAAAGTTCGTAAGTTGAAGTACCATTTCCCATTGAAATGCATGGGAACGGAATTAATCCGTTCCAGCATTTCAAAAAAATACCAAAATAAAAATAAAAAGAGCAAGTCCCACGCTGGGACTGCAAAAAAAAACCACACACACACACACAAAAACCACAGAAACATAACCCCCCAGTCCAAACCCACCCTCCAAAACCCACACAGAAAAGTTTTTTAAAAAGGACTTACCAGTCCGAAGCCTGCCGGTGCTCCGCTGCCTCCTCCGCGGCCGGGGCGAGCGGCCAAGCGCCCGGCCAGCTCTAGCCTCCCGGCGCTCCGCTGCCGCGGCCGGGGCGAGCGGCCAAGCACCCGGCCAGCTCTAGCCTCCCGGCGCTGGGTGAGCGCTGCCTCCAATCGCTGCGGCGGGCGACCCCAGGGAGGTCTCCGATGGCGGCGGGGAAGCTCCCAGGGCTTCTCCGCCGCCATCGGAGAACTCCCGGGGGGCCCCCGCCACCGCGATCGGCGCCTTCAGGCTTTCCCGGGGAGTAGACCAGGCCTACTGGGGGAAGCCCTCCTCTGGTAGGCCCGGTCTACCAGGCTTTCCTGGGGAGTAGACCAATGTCGGGGGGAAAGCCCTTTGAGAGCTCCGAAGGTGCCGATCGCGGCGGCGGGGATCCCCAGGGAGGTCTCCCATGGTGGCAGAGAAGCCCTGGGAGACCTCCCTGGGGGTCCCTGCCGCTGCGATCTTCGCCTTCGGAGCTCTCAAAGGGCTTCCTCCGATGTCGGGCGGAAAGCCCTTTGAGAGCTCCGAAGGCAAAAAGGCAGGGAGAAAGGCAGGGAGGAAGGGCGGGAAATTCGAATTTCCAAGCCTTTTTGGCTTCGGAGGTCTCAAAGGGCTTTCCCCCGATATCGGAGGAAGCCCTTTGAGAGCTCTGAAGGCAGGGAGAAAGGGCGGGAAATTCAAATTTCCCGCCCTTTCTCCCTGCCTTTTTGCCTTCGGAGCTCTCAAAGGGCTTTCCGCCCGACATCGGAGGAAGCCCTTTCAGAGTTCCGAAGGCGCCGATCACGGCGGCAGGGACCCCCAGGGAGGTCTCCCATGGTGGCAGAGAAGCCCTGGGAGACCTCCCTGGGGGTCCCCACCGCCGCGATCGGCACCTTCGGAGGTCTCAAAGGGCTTTCCCCCCGACATCGGAGGAAGCCGTTTGAGAGCTCCGAAGGCAAGAAGGCAGGGCGAAAGGGCTGGAAATTCGAATTTCCCGCCCTTTCTCCCTGCCTTTTTGGCTTTGGAGCTCTCAAACGGCTTCCTCCGATGTCGGGGGGAAAGCCCTTTGAGACCTCCGAAGGCGCGGATCGCTCCGTTGGCATTGACTTGCAAACGGAGCCTCGTTCGTAGGTCGAGGCTCAGTTCGCAAGTCGATGTCAATTTTTTCCAACGGAGCCGTTCGTAAGTCGAAATGTTCGTAACTAGGGCCGTTCGTAAGTCGAGGATTGACTGTACTTAAATATTTCTGCCCCTTGAATTTTAGAGGCGGAACATTTTGAGGCCTGGGCCTGCATGCCAGAATTTTCCCGGTTCTAGCTCCTCAATTCCTCCTGCTGAAATCATTAGTTCAAATCACTGAAGCCTCTTTGATATTAGGTCAATCAGAAATCAGGTTGTCCAAGATTCCCAGCATCCTGGATTTTAGCCAGAAAATTATGTCATTTATCTTTTCCCTTGAAGTACTGGTTCTAGCCCAGAAGTCTTTAGTCAGCTTGTCCTTTGAGATTTCTGCTACAGTCTACCTTTCTTTGCAGTGCTCCAACTAGAAACACAATGCTCCATAGCTCTTTTTCAGGAAAGTACAGTAAGAATCAGGGCAGGAATCACTGTGTATCTATTTTTCTATGCACAATAGCACCTCTTCCCCTTACCTGGGATGTATGGTGTAGCTTAAGATCTTTATTGCTCCCTCTTTTTGCAATTCACTCTTTATTCTTACTCACTTTAGCAACTGCTGAATCCCAGACTTCTTAGTCCTCAACCCTACCATTTCTTAAAATATGAATCTGGCCCCTTCAAGCTTCCTCAAATTCATAACAGTTTGGATATTCAAACTCTCTCAGTCTTGTAAGTTGGCTTCTATAGCTAACATTCCTTCATTCTGAAAGAACTTATTATTAGCTAGTGATATTATCCATTTATGGTTTGCCATTTATGAATCTTTGCCATAATATGTTACTAACCCATGTAATCTTTGTGTGTATGAAAAGAACATGAAAATGAAAAAAGCACCTGTTAAGTGCTTTTTCTTCCTTGGAAACTGATGGTTACTATCTTTGCTCCAACATGAATTTGACCAAACTCCGGGAGGCAGTGAAAGACAGGAGGGCCTGGCGTGCTCTGGTCCATGGGGTCACGAAGAGTTGGACACGACTTAACGACTAAACAACAACAATCTTTGCTCCGACAACAAAATTTGCTCTACTTTAACTTACATGCTTGTAAGCTTCCATTTTCTCCTTACTGTTATATACAAAACATTACAGGCTACTCATTGGATAGACTCCAGTCTTGGGAAGTGTTAAAGTAAAGGACCTGATAGTAACTGGGTTTAGTCATATAACAATATGCACTTTATGTAGTTTTCCTTTGCACAAGAATTCAAAACACAAAGCTTCACACAGTATTCAATTATTATACTTAATACTTATTTGCAATACATACATCGTATTTCCCAAGATTTGGCTTTTGTTTTCCTGCTAAGATTTTCAAGGCAGTTGATTTTCCAATACCATTTGTTCCAACCAACCCAAGAACTTCGCCTGGACGTGGAATAGGCAACCTTCATGAAATAATTGAAGATTAAATAAATGAACATGTAAAGCAAGACGGTTGTGCATCATACAGTAAAATTTATTCTATACATTTCAAACTCATAGCTAAAGCATGTATCATTATACCCAACAGCAAAGAAATGCATATTTTAAGGTTCTCTGTTGTCCTTTCAGCATATATACTCAAAAAGGCATAAGAGTGTGGACTCAACTCATTAGCAAAAATTTCTTGTATATATAGAGCGTATACTATCAAATCCATTATTAACATGCAGACATATATCCTCAAAAACACCATTCATAAAGTATCAAAAATCTGAATGCTGAATACTATGTGCTGGGTAACAGGGATGTTCTTGTGCTCACATTACATCCCACAAGAAGAATGGAGCTTCTTGTTCTCCAAATGGAAGTTGAATTGTTTGCTCACAGCAGATGTAAAATATGTTCTATGGAGCAGTGTAATTCAACTGAATCGTATTTTGAAAACCTGAAGGCTAAGAACCAGGCAGTACTACTGAATTCTCCTCACTTTATTCCCTTCAAACTCTTACACAAATAATTAGTACTATACACAAAAAACAGGCACCCACAGCACATGGAGGATTGCGGTGATTACTATTATAGCAACAACACTTGACACAGCTAGCAAGATCAAGGGAATTACTACAATCCATGTAGGCATCTTAATTTCCAAAACAACAAAAAAAAACAAACAAACACCCTTTTATATTCACCAAAAAGACAGCTGAAGCTGTACCTCAAAAAGTAAGAAAA